>LR738547.1:22219513-24721180 GCA_902685375.1 Neostethus bicornis
CACACATCTGTCAGGAGGTTATTGAGTTGATAATGTCCTGTTCTTCATGTTTGTTCCACCAGTCCCACTCACTCTATTCATTTGGATGAACCACCTATAAGGCTGTAAAATTGGAATTAGAAATAATTCGCTGGCTTCTGTTGTGACTGTGGTATTAAATCGTTTTTGTTTTTTAATATAAAATAATTTACACACAGAAGAGCAAAAAAAGACCTGTAACATGACATCACGAATTAAAAAAATAACGTGTTGTTTTGGGGCGGCCCGATGGTGCAGTGGTTAGTACAGTGGACTCACAACTAGAGGGTAGAGTTTTGAGTCCTAGAAAGGGGGCGCGGTTTGAAACAATGGCCTTTCTGTGTGGAGTTTGCATGTTCTACCTACTTAAGCATTGGTTTGTTCCCACGGACTCCAGGTTCCTCCCAATCTTCAAAAACATATGTGTTAGGTTCATTGACCATTATCAGAATGCTTTTATGAAATCAATCCTAGGAATGTGTGTGTGTGTGTGTGTGTGTGTGTGTGTGTGTGTGTGTGTGTGTGTGTGTGTGTGTGTGTGTGTGTGTGTGTGTGTGTGTGTGTGTGTGTGTGTGTGTGGTTGGTTGGTTGGTTGGTTGGTTGGTTGTGAGTGTTTGGCCCCGCAACAGTCTGGTGACCTTTTTTAGGGTGTACCCTGCCTCTTGCCTGAATAGGCTCCAGCTACCCCGTTAGAAATAAGCTTTTCAGAAGACAAAACATGTTGTTTGTTCCATGTTATTTTTATTATAAAAAGCCCCTTTAAATAAGTTAAATTCATCTTTGATTTACTGACTCGTTGATGTAGCATACGTAGGTACGAGATGTCTACATGTTTTTTATTTTGGCTATTTCACTCCTTCCTATTTCACAAACTCAAAGGTATTACATAAAAGATAAACAAGGCTTTGCTTTTCTTTCAAATTGGTTACAGAAACTTAATCCTGCAGAAACAAACGAAGAACACCAAGTGATGCAGTAGCGTTGAAACATATCTGTGTCATTTTTCTATCTTTGGGAAGGTCACTTGTGGACACTGCAGATGAGACCTGAAGAAAAAAGATAACGTTAATTATCAAAAATAAAAAGGATAAATGATTAAAGGAGTGTCTATTCCATTTTGGGATTTTCCTCACAGCCCAAGCCAACAGTAACATAACTATGAGATGGTTAATCACTCTTAACTGTAATATTTACCAAAAAAGGAAGGTTTTAAGTTTGACCTTGAAGGTAGACACTGTGTGTACCTCCTGAATCTGCTCCTAATGAACAGTTGATATAAGATGTTTCACCTTAGATGCTGTTTTATTTATTACAGTCAAACCTCCACAATCTGTTCTTTTCAGTGCGTTCTACCAGAAATGTATAAATCTAAAGTGAGCATTTTAAATTAGCTGACAAGAGCCTAACCTCTGGAAGAACTTGTCCTAACATGTCTATTTAATCCTCTTTTTTTAAAAAAAAAGTTGTTTTGTCGTTTGACATCTTGAGACCTATAGCTTAGTTTCTTATTAAAGAACGTTATGATCAAGGAATATGGATATAGAATACTTTAGATATAGAATCCCTTCTGGGAACATTCCTGTGTCCAGTAGCACTCCAAACAGCTTTTGAACAGCTACTAGGTCATGCCAAGGATGGAGTGGGTGGGGTGGAGCTGAAACACCCACTTGGTGGAATAGTTGCTCAGTAGAACAGTAGCTTGGTGGAACAGCCACTGTTGGATGAACAGCCATCCAACAATGCAATATATGCAAATATGTGTGAACGCACAAAGCTTTATTAAATAAAGGAAATGAAATGACGGCACAAAAAGTTACACTTTTTTTAGGCTAAACTGGATGAAGTTAGTAAAGCTAAGACATGTTCAATTAATTAAATAAACATGATTTATTTAATGCATCTACAAAAAAATGTCACTTTTGTTAAGGACAAGGTGTGAAGGTGACGAGAGCGCATGCACTAAAACACTTCCTCTTAGAATTTCAGCATGATGGAGAACAGAATGCAGGGCCAAGAACAACTTATTGTTCAAATAGCATAGTGGATGAGAGAGCTTGTAAATTGCTCAAACATGCATGAATAAAATAAAAAATTTGGGAATTTGATAGAAACCACCACAAAGTTGACTTTTCTTTTTACTTTTTTTTTCTTTAAAGTTTCTTCAACTTGCTAACTATTAATTCATGAAGGTAGAAATATTACATTTTATAATCTACATGATCCATTTTTAGTGCCAAAATATTTCTAATATTTCTAGCTGTATTTGTCCAACCTAAACAACAACCAAAATTTCATCATGTTGTCATATCAGACTGTTATACCCAAGATTGTAAAAATCCATGTAATCTCTGATTTGTCCAGGAGTGGTCCATCATTGAAAAGGTTTCAAAGTTGTCATTTGGATTGTTTGTTTGATGATCGAGACGTTTCGACTTTCATCCAGATTGATAATGATTTCCGAAATGGAAGTTGAAATGTCATCAAAAATAATATAGCGTTTTCATCAAGAGGTTTCCAGAAGAAAAATTTGAAAGCTTCTCTACGCTAGATTGTAAAATGCAAATTTTAGAATAAATTTAACATTTCTTCTTCATGAGTTCTTCTTTCAAATTGGGATTAATAAAATTATGCCCTGTCTTTGATGCCTGATCATGGCTACTATTTCTCATCAAAATATAATTTTAAACATTAGAAAAACAGAGTCCTTTTATTTATAAATGCATTTTAAATTTTTAATCAGGTCAAATACTTCAATCATTTCACCTTGTTTAAATGACCGTGTTTCCATTATAAACAAGGGCCCTTATTTGGTTTGCCTGTGAGGTCCTTTCTCAGCTCATAGGGTCCAGGAACAGCATGGAACCACAAAGATAAACATGTGGCAGCAGAGTCAACAGGTGTGGTAAAGAAAGGACATCTGTCTGTAAAAGCAACTGCGCCCAAACAAAGTCGGTCCCACATTCGCTTATTTGGTCTTCCCTCCATGAGATGTCACTAAAACTAATAGACGTGTTCATTGACGTTAGTCTTTAAATACATATATTTTATAACTCAAAATGTTCCCTTTCTGCCATCTGCCACAGATACTGCTCCCTGGAGCATCCCATCTCCCATCTCTATGGGGACCCACTTTATAACCATGACCCCCCATTTCTTCTAGATTGAAATGCTAAAAAACAAACAAACAAAAAAATAACACAGATGAGATTCCTTGTTATAACTTGCTGTCCTCTTTCACCCAAAGCCCCCCTCCGCTCATCTGCTAATACACCACACAGAGCTTTGACAGCAAGTGGGTGACATCTGACAGGTTGCATTGATCTCCTGGCTGGGAAAGAGGTTTGCTTCACAATGGAGAACATGTGTCTGTTTTAGGACAAGCCTTAACTTGTCTGACCCCCTCATTTGGGATGCACCCACAGAAAAAGCTCTTCCATGGTTAGAGAGAGCCATTTGATCCGCTTAGTCAGGAATTCAGTCTCTTTTAGATATTCTTGGTCTGATTTACCAGGAGACACAATTTTGTTTCTGCTTAAGCAGTAAATAGAAACATTTGTCTTTAGTTTTCCAATCTGCTGTGTGGGGCTCTTTGTGTTTGATGCATTCTTTTTGGTGGGTTACACTCGGGGCTTTTTTTGGGGGGTGTTTCTCTAAAACGGCATCAGAGAAAAATGTGTTATTGTCTGTGTATGATTCAGTTTTTCTGTTTCCTAGGATTTTGTGCCATGTGAAAACTAAATAAGAACCATCCACTTCTAAAAGGTCTTTGATAGTTGATATAAACAGCTAAACTCTTTAATGCAACTTAGAAACGACTTGCTCTGGTCTCATTAATAAATGGGATCACGATGGGGATGTGAGGAAGTTACTTCATCTTGCATTTGGCCGGAGCCGACGTGGAGGACTTTTACTGCATTGCGTGCCACATTGATTGTTTGAAAACCATTTGGTTTCTTACTTGTGTACACTTGATCCAAGACTGTGCGTGCTCTAAACACAATTGGCTTCAGGACATGGTGAATTAGACTTGGAATCCGTTCTAGCCTGCATGCCTAATAGACATGGATAAAAACTGATTCCCTCAGTGATGCAAAACTGCATTATCTGGCAGGTAGTGCATGCACGGCTAAAGTCAAAGCCATGCACACTCTATGCAAGGTCCAACATCTTATATCAACACATAGAATTAGCTTAACTGAACAAAAAGGGCCTTTGACTCACTTGAGTTGTCATTTCTAAATAACACAATGTGACATCTTTCTTTTGAGATCCCCCTGGGATAGTCCCGTATCATTTCCAAACCAGAAGGGATGCTTAAGATCAAAATGTCTGAGCCACTTCCACTCATTCCGTTCCCCTAGAATACACAGTGGGAAGTATTGTTGTGACACTGTAGTTACTGCCAGATGTCCGGGTTTTTGACAATGTCGTTATAAGTGACCACAGCACAACAAGAAACTCAATGAGGGTTTTTTTTTTTTTTTAACCACATGAGGCTTATGAATTCAGGGTTGATGTAAAAGTCTTGACATTTTTGGCACTAGACTTAAAATTCGAGCATTACAATTTTAAGCGAGATTAAAAGTGAGACTGAAAGAAAAATGGATTTTTTTATTGTGATTTTAGTATACATTATGACTTGGTTTTAACATGTTCTTCTGTTCATAAAAGCAGTATATGTGGGTCAGAACCACTCAGCGGTGTTGACGTCTGTTGAGTCCTTTGTGAAAAAGTCACTCACCACTGTGTGATGAAATGCGATAAAGTCATGATACGACATTCAGTGTCAGACTGTTTGTGCCCACAAACTTAGTAAATTGTGTGAATGTGTCACCTGCTCACAATAACAGCTTTATCTCTGGGTCCCTGTATCAGTGAACTTTGACCAAAGCGACAAGTTTTTCTTGCTAATTTTTGCACTGCTAAAAAAACAAAGTCATATGGATTTCTAACTTCAAAGTTTTTATGTGTGTATCTGTAAATCAAAAGCTTGTGACCATAAAGTCACCAGTTTAAGTCGTTCATTTGAAAAAAGAAGGGGGCATTCTTTGTAAAATAGAAGCACCATTTCCATTTAGGACTGAACATCTGCTCTTTAGTTTCCATTGAGTGGATTGTTTTTTACTCACCGTTCACAAAGCTCTCTATGTGGGCTTGTTAGATTGAGCCAAGAGATGAAAGTTGATGTCAGAGAGAGTAAAAAAGTCTAACAAAATTAAGAAAATAAAATGATGAATTGACGATCTCCTCAAAGAGATGTCAGATAAACAGTTGAAGTAGGTGTGTGCAGTCTGCTGTTTGAAAAACTAATCCTCTGACTTTCATTAGCAAAGTTGTAAAGTCCCAAAGCACATAGTCAGAAAATGGTCATGACCCTATAGAGCATGCAGCTTTACTCTAGTTCTTGTTGTATTTTATTCTTCTATTTAAAAGAGAATTTTTAATATGTTTTGATTTTTGTTAGCAAATATTGTTCACATATTGTTTGTTCACAAATTTTCTAGTTTGAGCATTTGTGATTTTAAGTTTAAAACGGAGGTCGGGGTTCGAATCCTGGTTGGGAACGAGGCTTGGAGCACTGGACTGTTCTCCCCGTGTATGCGTGGGTTTTCTCCAGATACTCTGGTTTCCTCCCAACCTCCAAAAACATGCATGTTAGGTTGATGGACTGCTAGGAAATTACCCCTAGGAATGAGTGTCTGAGTCAAACAAATGGGTGAACCTGTTGATATGAATCTTTTTCCGTTCCGTTCCGTCGTCTTCTGCTTATCCGGGGCCGGGTCGCGGGGGCAACAGCCTCAGACGGGAAGCCCAGGCTTCTCTCACCATCATCCAGCTCACCCACAAGGATCCCGAGTCGTTTCCTGGCCAGCTGTGAGACATAGTCTCCCCAGCGGGTTCGAGGTCCGCCGCTTGGTCTCTTGTTGGTTTTCCTTTTCTGTTAATGCTCAATTTAATCTTTCAAATTTCCTCTTCGACATTCATAATTCTGACAGTATTTACTTTGCAGGAAACACTAGTGTATTTTAATGTTTTTTTTTTTAAAAAAAAAAAACCCTTTTAAAGACTTTGTTAATTCTTTTTTCTGCTTTCTGTTTGATGAGTTTCACCAAAAAGGTCTGAATAGAGAATTTATCACTTCTTAATTATAACGAACTGACAGCAGCAAAAAGAACTGTTGACAAGTGAAGAGATTTTAACTACAACTCATATGAATGTTGCTGTCTCTGCACACGTTAAGATGAGATCTTATTTTTAATAAAAACAAAAGCTCTGATGATCAACACAACTTTTCTTCTATCTGTCTTATGCAGATTCATCTCATCCTCTGTGCATATGATTTTCCTTTGCTGCCTAGAAGAACCCATCAATAATTTGTTTAAATCGGCCTCACATGTTTGGTTCCTGTCCGGTTGCAGCTGCAGTTTTTCAGAAATTCCCATGACAAAAATAGAGATCAACTTTCATCTGGTCTGAACCTCTCCAATTAGATGTTCTGATTTTCATTGAGTTTAGTTTTCTTGCCCTCCATCATCAGTGTTTGTAAGAGGAACTGCTCTTTTAGAGTTAAAATGCTTGATATTGCTCTGAGTCACCCCGTCTTTTGGTAAATTAAAGCTGATTGACGACATCCCTCCTTGCGTCACTCACGGCACCACAAGTCAAACTGTGGTGTGTGTGACAGTGTGTGAAAACATCAGCGAGTGTTCTAGTGAGAAGTAAGAGGGTGGTGAGACTCTCTTTCATCTTCACGTGAAATGAGTTTGCGTTTTGATGAGAGCATATCAGCAGATGGTATGTTTTTGAGATCTTTGTCTGGAAAAGTCGTCTGCAGATTCCAAAAAGTGGCTCTTGGTCCATTTTTGAAACCATTGATCTAAAACATTAACAAAAAGAGCAACATAACCTAACAATGATTTCATATAGGTTTTTAATTTTGATTTTAATTACAAATGCAAACTTTTTGCAAGTTCCTATAAAAAAATTCTATACACCCTGTTTCGGTATTGAGACATTGACTTACGTTCCGTTGTCTACTGTTTATCCAAGGAAGGGTCGCGGGGCAACAGCCTCAGACAGAAAGCCCAGGCTTCTCTCACCCCAGCTATATCCTCGAGCTCACCGGGAAAAATCCAGAGTCGTTCCCCAGCCAGCTGTAAGACATAGTCTTTCCAGCAGGTTTGGGGTCTGCCGCTTGGTGTCCTCCCGGTGGGACGTGCCTGAAACACCTGTTGACCATAGCTGAGGGTGGGAACGTAGATCAACTTGTAAATCGAGAGCTTTGCATTTTGGCTCAGCACTTTCTTTACTACGACGGACCGATGCAGCGTCCTAGGTATTGCTAATACCGCACTGATCCACCTGTCGATCTCCCGCTCCATCCTTTTTTGACTTACATCCATTGACTAACGTACATAACTTATTACACCCTCTCTCTAAAGACTTTTTTCTTGACAATTGCAAACATTTCTGTGCTTTTTAAAAATAATTTTAACACACCCTCTCAAACCAAGTTGATATTTGTCCTAATATGCTTGTTATTATAAATGCAGTTTAAGTTTGAACCCCATTAAGTTAATATGACTCTAAACTTTTTACACAACAGAGGAAAAACTCTCCTCTGTTGGAGAGGGATATACGCCTCGCCTTTTAATCAAAAGCATTTTAAATCAGCCTTTAGCTGACCATGCAGATAAAATTCTTTGTGCTCTTCCATACAATAGTTAAAAGTCGTAAAATGTATGGGGTTTTTTTTTAGTGATTATAGTTGCAACATGTGCAAATCTGTGTGTCTGAGTTTCAGTTTTTTTCAGATTCTCAGGTTATATATAAACATCAGCATCTTGTTTGTATATTGTGTTAGTGATCTGGCCACTTTATCTTCAAAGAAAGAAACTAATTGTTTAAAGAGCAAAGAGATTATTCAAAGATTATCTGAAATGCTCGTCCTTAGAGTGTAAAAACTTTTATGTGCCATTAAGTGCTCAGATTAAAGTTTATTTTCCATTGGTGAAGAGGCACAACAGATATTCTCTTTGGTCCTTTATTCTTTTTCCTTTGTGATTTTTTTTTTTTAGTTTATTTGCTATCAGAAAATTTCTTTATTGGTCTGGATCCATTTCCTTAGCTTGATTTGGGGGTTTTATTTGTTAAAACACACACTTTGTCAGGTTAAAACTGGTTTGTGACTGGTACAAATTTGCTGCTTGAACCAAAACGCTGTTGTATGTCACAAAGCAGAAAGACTTTACGTCTGTCATTTCATTGGAACTGAAACAAAGTCTGGTATATGTAGTTCAAATAAAAACAGACAGCTTGTCTTTTACTAAGAAAAAAAAAAGCAACCATATGGTTATTATTTACTGTTGCTAAAAGTTTAGAAACCACACCAATTTCTGTCAGTACACTTTGTGACTTTAGCTGAATTTTTTTGTAATGTAGCATGTGAGCAGTGAAAATGTGCATATGCTGGTTTTGGTAAATATTTACCAAAATGGTGTGCACAAAATAGTGTCATATGAAAAATAGACCAGATCACGGAAAAGATGGTTAGGTTGCTATGTTTGAACTTGTTTTGAAACCGTACGCAATTGCACACCCACATCTCTGCAATATTTCACACCATACACATAAAATAATAATTAATGGTGATAACATTAAACAGTCAACATTGAAAGGCCAAATTGGGAATCACTTGGCCTGCCTCTAGTAGACCCATACCTAATGGCTCGACTTAATCACGGGCAGCCTCCAACAACTCGGAGTCACCATTGAGAAAGCAGATCAGCTGGGCCAAGATCGCCAACACTGGAAAAATTTGGTCAATCTAGATGGCTCAATGCACAACGAAGAGACCCAGCGCCCTTCGCTGGGTCCCTGATTGATTGACTCTGGTAGCTGACATGGAAGCCAGTCTGAGATGGTTTGGACATGTGCAGAGGAGAGAGAGTACATAGGAAGAAGGATGCCGGATTTGGAACCACCAGGAAAGAGGCCTAGAGGAAGACCAAAGAGGAGGTTCATGGATGCAGTGAAGGAAGACATGATGATAGTTGGTGTGACCGAAGAAGACGCAGCAGATAGGGTTAGATGGAAGAAACTAACTTGCTGTGGCAACCCCTGAAAAAAGAAGAAGAAGCTGACATGGATTCCTGGTGCCCCGCTATGTTTTTTTCTTTGTCCCTTGAATTGTTTCTTTTTTAATTCAACGACAGATCAATGTATCAATCACAGTCTTGCCAAGATGACCGCCTACCACTTTCTTCCGCTTGTGATTTGCATCACCTTCATCTCGTTGTAGTCCATGTGTGTTGTCAAGCCGAAAACCGAAGTTATTATGGCGTAAGTAAAGTGGTAGTGCTGAGCAAAAAGGCTTACACAGCAAAACATTTACACAGTCGTTAGTTGATGACTCCACTCAAGACATTTCAGACACTTGCCTCCTTTTAATCATTATTATTGTTGAGAGGTTTGAAAAATCTGGTGCAACTTTTTCCAACTGAGTTGAAGTAAGTTTTATTTCAACATGTGAATCAACCCTGTATTTGATCTGTCTTACGGGGTTTGAACACTGTCTCTGGGAAAGGTTTGGACTTTAAAGAGAGCGTAACCCACACTCTCCACAGTTTTGCAAACTCCTGTAAGTCTGCCTTACTCTGCTTATGTGTCTTGGAGAGAGTGAATATGAAACTACAAAAGATGAAGTGCAATCCAAGAGCAAGAGCAAGAACAAACATATTTAAAGTTCAACTAAAACCAAATAATCCCTGCGTACGATTTCTTAATCCTGAAAAGGAGTTCGAGTCTGGGTGAAAGCAAAGAGAGATGGCTCTAAATGACTTGCACAAGAACAAGTTAACAACTGTATTTTTCAATTTGAAAATGCTGTTGGTTAAAAATGTTGACAAAGTGTATACTGATGATTTTCGAGTTGCTGATTCCCATCTCGCCTGCTTCACTCTTTTTAATTTTTTTACAATCCGATGAAGCCATGAAAATCACACCATTTGGAAAAATCAAGCCTCAAACCCGAGGCCACTTCACATTGTGTTTGAATTATGATTTTATTGTTCATATCAGAGAAATCAATATTTCGGCCAAGACTTTTGGGTTGTTGTAGAAGCTGAAAGGATCCAAAATAATTTAAAAACACTTAATAAAATATCTGAAATAAACTCTTTCAACGACTGAATATTGCAACAATTGTGGTTTCTTTGCTGAAAAAATCTGGTCAATAGCAACCTTTTTTCACTGTTTACGAGTCATTTAGAAATTATTCAAACTTAGAAAAATAAGACAAAATTGTTGAACCACCCAAGGAGATGATGTCTGGTAATGAAACTGGGAGAGCTATGCACTGGCTCAGAACTGTGAGCTTTAATTTTCTCCTTCTTCTTTCAACATTTCCCTTCAGGGGTCGCCACAGCAAGTCAGTTTCTTCCATCTAACCCTATCTGCTGTATCTTCTTTGGTCACGCCAACTATCGTCATGTCTTTCTTCACTGTATCCATGATACTTCTCTTTGGTCTTCCTCCAGGCCTCTTGCCTGGTGGTTCCAAACCTAGCTTTCTTTTGCGATGTACTCTCTCTCATCTGCACATTTGCAAACCATCTCAGGTTGGCCTCTCAGGTTGGTTTTGGTAAATATTTACCAAAATAGTGTGCACAAAATAGTGTCATATGAAAAATAGACCAGATCACGGAAAAGATGGTTAGGTTGCCATGTTTGAACTTGTTTTGAAACCGTACGCAAAACAACGGTCAGGGGAAACCTCTAACGTGCTGTTCCCCTGACATACTCATTATACTTGATATATTGATGTACTCATTTTGAATTCTATCCATCCTGGTCACTCCCAGAGAAATCCTCAGGATCTTCATCTCTGCAACCTCCATCTCTGTTTCCTGCCTTTTCCTCAGTGCTACTGTCTCTAGACCAAACAGCATGGCTGGTCTCACCAATCTGTGGAAGTGGACGGGTTTGTACACTTTCCCTTTCATTTTAGCTGAAACTCTTGTGTCACACATCACACCTGATACTCTTCTCCACCTGTTCCAGCCTGCCTGCACAGGCGACTTCACCTCTTTTCCACTCTTTCCATTGCTCTCTATTCCTCTGGAGAGTGTGAACGATGAAAGCTCCATTGAGCTTTCATTTCACCATTAGAAACAATTCCTTTTACAAAAATAATTCTGTTAGTGTTGATTGTGCAACTTATTGAGAAAAAAAATCATTCAAAACCCCTCCATGAGTGCAGATGGTTGGGATTACACAGATTCCTCCTGCAGAAAAGAGGTGATGGGCGGTTGATATTTTCCAGCTTCCTCTTGTTATAAACCACAGAAGTTTGTCTGCGTTGTATCTTTTGCCTCCCTACGGTCAGTCGGAGCTTTGATGTGTTTTTCTTTGGGGTGAACCATAAGTGTGTCAATTCTGTCTCTGTCAGATATTTAAAGAACAGCAGTCTGTTCATGATAAAGACACGCAGGACAGTTTAGTTTGTCAAAGAAAAGCAGCTTGGAAATGTCTCTCAGAGACAAAGTGGAGGAATACCACTTATCGATCTGGAGAGGCCAGTTTTGTTGAAGTGAAGTTAGTTACCTCACAGTCAAATTCCACTGAAAACACAAGTGTTGTGACGTCTTGTTCATGTTTTCACAAATTTCTTATGACATCAGAATTAAATAAAAAAAATTGGTTAAATGTACTATATAAAGAACAAAGAAATGTGAGGTTTTATGCTAGTTGTAGGCAACCTGCCAGCCAATAGATTGTTCACACAATAGAATTGGTTGGAGTGTGTGAATAAAAGCGAGTCGTCCCATTAACATACGCTTTATTTTTAATTAACTCTCTAGTGGTTACCGATTGACCCTGTTACACCTGAGCAGAAATACCGGAGCTTTTACAGGCCTCAATGAGGGAGAACAGGTCTTTTGATATAAATCCACTCTGAATCTCCAACTTAACCAACGGGTAACAAGAGTTCATAAAGCAACCCATGCTGACACGGGTAAGCAGAGATTATCCCAAAAGTGGTGCGATGTTGAGAGCACAGCAGCATATCCTCAGCGTATTACTCTATAATACTTATCTGACTACCTGGGATTCATTTCTATCCCTCACTCAGCAACCGTAGAATGCTATGCTTTGATGGCTTAAGATTAATTACCAATTTACTGTGTATAACTTTATCATTAACTCCTGCTTAAGCTGTATGCTGATATCGAGTGCCAACTTAGAAAAATCATCAAGCAGTTTTAGAGTTAATTGGGAAATGGTGCCTGGCCAATTAGGAAAAGACCGTGTAAGAAAGAAGGGTCAGTTTGGATGATAAATCCACAAAACTGGGAACTTTTACATGCACTATGGTTAATTAGAGTCCTTTTCTTGTCTGAAGTCTTATACTTATGTGGTGTGTATTTACTTAAATGATCAAAAGCGCTGTGATTCCTTGCCTGGTTAGTGAACTGCACCTTTGTGTCTTTGAAGACTGATTACCAGAGACTCAGCAGAGGTTTTTAGGAGCCACATGCCTGGCTTGTTCCAGAAGCTGATCTCCTGAGGAGAGGTTAAGGAGAAAAGTCAGCAACTCCCTGGGAGTTGCAGATTTGCTCCCTGCCACCATGTCATCAATCCTGTAGCCTAATCGAGTTATCATATCAACAAATCTCCCAACAGGGGCCCAGAGGTTGACACTTTCAGAAAGACACGCACAGGGCACAACAAATTTTGAACTGCGGGGCGTTGCTAAGCGAAGCGCCGAGGCACCTGTAAAGGTCTCGTCTTCTGCCCACGATAAGGGCGCTCCCTGTGGGCATCACGCTGCTCTCTGGCCCCTGGTCACTCAGGGAGCACAAGGGCTTGGAAGCAGGAACCATAGTAAATGTTGCTCACAATAGAACAAATGCACAATAGAAGCAGTACATCACCAAGACTGTCAATAAATTTAAAAGCAACCCACAAACAATTAGCTGAAAGGGCAGCAAGGTTTCATGGTCGTGGACCTCTGCTCTTGCAGCCAGTTCAGACAAACTGTCCACCCACGCTTTAATAGCAGCTGGTGATTCTGCACAGAGAATATGTCCAACAACTCCTGTGGATTTCTGCCTGACCTTTAAGTGTGTCCCCCAAAAATAAACCACATGCTGGGCTGTTTTGCTAGTCACTGGATGCTTTATGACTTCTTTAATGTGGGAAATGTCTGCCGATAGTTTGTGTTTATGACCATATAGAATTACGTAGTTTGTTAATTTCATGGTTTACATTATGCAAAGTGTAGGCCAGCCAGCTGCTGCCCTTGATGTTTGGATGATAGCAAAGCCAAATGTTTACTTTCTATGATGATACAAAGGCAGTCTAGTTAGCGTGCATATGCATGATCCTTGTTAGCTTTCAAATGCCTTATAAAAAAACTCCTCCTTAGTTATTGTTGAAAGAGACTGAAGTAAATCATTAGTGACCCAAGGATATTATAATTTCTTTATTTGATTTCTGTGGGATCATGTTCAAAAAGTTTGTTTTCATTATTTCCGCAAACCTAAAAACACGCGACATGAAAAACAAATGCCATTTCAGATTTGGGCGAGTGCACGTGAGGTCCATCTGTTCACAATACCCCAACGAGAACAAAATGCACTTCAGGGCAATCAAAGCTCATCTGTCTTTTATGACCAGAAAAAAGAAAACTTGTTGCTCTTAACTTATTTCCAAAGTGTCCCGGGTTGATGGAATTGCTTAAATATGTTGGCAAGCGATTAACAATCTGCTGCAAAATGACAATTCGAATTCGCTTTATTTTCGGTAATGGATAGTTAGAAAACCGCGTTTCTCAAGATGTGAGCTTGCACAAGTTTTGTTCATTAGCAGGTTTGTGGGCAAACATACAAAGGAAAATAACTTGAATTGATTGCATCTGATTTTGAAGAAAAAATATGTGGGCATTTTTATTGTAAGATAAGCAAAATGCAAACTTATTGTTTGCGTTGGAGACCAAGAGAAAAACTGGACAGATTTGGGTTCAGCCTCTTAGCATTCTCTTCCACTCGCATGCCTATAAATCACTCGTCTGAAGGCCACTGCTCCCCGCTGCTGACCAGCTCGCCCCATTGGCCAGAAGCCAAGCCTGTGTCCGGACAAGGCCCTGACCCGTGAACCTTGGCCGGAGCCCTTGGGCCAATGGGGCGAGGCCGTTAGAGCCACGACCCCAGCAGCCAAGGGCTACCTGCTGCTCTGGCATAATGCAATTGGACACAGCTATCAGAATGATGGAAAACTCTTAATTTTCCACGCTGACCATTCCAATAGTTGCTGCTGACCATAGCAGCTTACTCTGACTTCAGTCCCTCAGAAAGCACGAAACTAGCTCTTTATGTGGCATCACAGATGTTTTTGGTTTGTTTTTTTCAAGTTCTTAAAGGACTTGTTTAGGTGTTCTGGAGGCTGGTTAAGATTAAATTAAAGTAGAAACCATTTATATAACTTTTTGTATCCCAGTTCAAACTCTGTTCTTCCTCTTTTCTCAAGCTATAAAATAATTTACAAACTTTTCATCACTGCATTTGTGAACATTTGTGTTCCCTCCGGTTCCGACTGATTCTTTCACGTTACGTTTTATTCTAAATTGTTTCAAACTCAGACTCCTGCTGACATTTCATCCCTCTGTCTCTACTTTGGTTTTGTTAATGGCATGAGGTTCACACTGGTAATATAATTACAAACTTTGGACTCTTCTGAGAAAAGCTCTGCAGGATGCTAACCCCATGAAGCCTGCACGGCTGTTTAGCATTGAAGAGAAAAGGTGTGTCAGTCATTCCCAGCCCGGGTCTGTGTAAACTGCAGGGATGCACGCACCCCCGTCCTACAAACACACCTGAGCAACCCCCTCCAGGTCAACACAATTAGCATCCTCCATGCCCTGTGGAGTTAAACTCTCAAATGCATCCGGCTGACAGGCAGCTTAGGCAAATTACTTGTTTGGGGAGCGGGCTAAGTCTCTGAGGGCTCACAGAAAGGCCGAGTGAATCTCCAGCAGGAGAATATGCAATACGTAACATTGTGAGAAAAAAAGACACCTGGGTGTATCTTACCTGAATTCAAACAAAATATGTTGAAAGTGGGATTTAAGATTTCCTTCATCTTAGGTTTTACACCCCTACTGAGATGTTAGAGAGGGTGTATTTAGTTGTGAGCCCGTGTGAAGATTTTAAACAACTTATCAGTGTGTTGTAAGGTCCATATCTCTGTAATTAGCAGCAAAAGAAAAAGATGTGTGTTTGTAAAA
The DNA here is from genome assembly GCA_902685375.1 of Neostethus bicornis. NCBI lineage: Eukaryota > Metazoa > Chordata > Actinopteri > Atheriniformes > Phallostethidae > Neostethus > Neostethus bicornis. Next base: position 22,234,817 of record LR738547.1, read on the forward strand.
AGGTTTTCATGTACTTTCCATGAAGTATCCCAGCTCAAACACACCACACGTCACCCACTACCACAGCTATTTGAGCCATTGCTCATCGTTTGTCATGAGGTCTGAAGCACGCAGAAAGAGTTCCAAACAAATTTTTACACGATCACTCAATAGAAGTTCATTTATGGTTAATTATTAAAATCTCAGATATTTTTCTTAGCTTTCTTTTTATTTGATGAGATTTATTTTAGATCAATTTCTAACGTAATTGTTAAACCTGACATTAATATACACACAGTTAATTGAATGCTTTAAGAAGAAATGTTTTGTGGTGCTCGAGATCAAAATCAACCCTAAATGGTTTTTCTTTTGCAACTATTAGCAAAATTAGTTGGTTTGCTAATATTATAATATCAAGAAGGTTGCTGGTTCTCGATCCGTGTACGGCAAAGCTAAAGACACTTTCAATGGCCTCCAGTTATCTATTATTTCCGTATTCAATAAACCTATCAATTATTTTGTTTGATTAACCAGATAAACCACACTTAACATTCTTTTTTAACTATTTTTTTAGAACAAATTTTATTTGTGGATAAACACTTTTAATCCCATTTATTGAGTTCAACACATCTAAAAACATGCAAAAAGACACATCTAGCATAAGACTTTGAAATGAATAAATCTCAGACTCAACTCAAACTTTTAATCCTATGAAGAAAATTAAAACTTGCTTTCAAATGGAATAAGAAAAGATACTAATTCATCATTTTTTATTCATCGTAGATAGTTTCGTTAAATAAAATTGACTCAATCCAAAAAACTAAAAGCGTCTTAGCATACTTCAAATTGATAAAATTGTCTGCTTTGTGAGCATGTTTTAGTCATAAAAAAGATTATGTCTATGCATACATTGATTTACTTTGCGGAACTTTTGCAACTTTCTGTTCAAATGTTTTAAGATGCTCTACTACATGTGACATCTTTGTATCGCACCGCATTGCCTGCCTTTTAAAATGTCTATATAGTCCCATATTTTAGACAATTTCTGTCATTTGCTCAGCCTTTCATGCTTTGTTTCACTTTTTTTCTCTTTGCTTTTTTTTGCTGCTTTAACCTTCTCCTAACACTTTTGTCTCAACTTCTGGTGCTAATTTTGCATGTTATTGCTAACATAGTTGTGTGGTAACATGTTCTTAGTGTCAAAGGTTCCACTCAGCATTGCAAAGTGAATGATGGAGAAAAATAAAACAAAGCTTGGAGAGACAAAAAATAATTAAAACATTTTTTTAACTCAATTTATTCCGGTTATTTGAGGATTTGTTTCCTCCAGAATTGTTTTCCCAAGACTTTTCTATGTGGAGTTTGCTTGTTCTGCTCTTGTGTGTGGATTCTTTCTGGGTTCTTTGATTTCCTACAACTAACATGACGCAAATAGAAAAGTGGATGAATATTTATTCTTTAATTTTCTATCCATGCTTCTTCATCAAACTACACAACCGTTCTGACCTTTTTCATTTAATTTTTTTGTGTTTATTTTGCTTCTTTTTCAAAAATACAATTTTGAAGTAATTGAATCAAAAAAGATTACTTTTTTGTAAAAAAAATATTCCATCAAAAACAGTCCAAAGTTGGTCTTTACTATGAAATCAGCCTTTGTGTCACCTTTTTAAAACTGGTAGATTGTCTTCAAAGAATTTGCTAAATGGGCCAGTAGATCTCATCACTCATCACTGAAAAAGTTTAGTTCAGGGTCTTTCCACTTTGACAGGGGCAAGTTTGGTACAATGTCTTCTGTGTTTTTAGTGTGATGGACCAGGGTGTCCAGGCTAAATAGAAGGAGAAAAAGAAGAAGGTGGGTGTGATATTATGCCCAAACAGACCAATCTGGAGGGAAAAAAACGATAGTAGCATCTGCCTGCTTTGTGAGTGGATGAGAGTTTAATGGAACAACTGAGCACCAAATGTCCAGCAGGACCAGATCAGGACAGAGATGGATGGGTTAGAGGTCATAGGCTTCCACTGGCCAGCGGGTCCAGCTTCTTATCTTTAACCCTGACTGGCAAATCGATTGGTTGTGGGGCATCAGTCATCAACTAAACTCAGGTCAACGCTTTCTTCTTCTACCTCTGCCCACAGGCAAAGCGTTGTAACCCATCATGTACATGCCAGAATATGGAGATGGATGAAGGAACAACATAGCTTCACAGTTAGATGAGTTTGTAAAGAAAAGGCATAAATGTTGAATGTGAGATTAGTGAGACTTTTGTGTTGTTGTGTTTGAAGTTTTTAATTAAAGACAAAGTTTCAAGTCCTTTTTTTGCTAAACCATAAAAATATTTATACAGTCCTATCTTTGTGGTGACAAAATACCTCAATATTTAAATCCATCTAAAATTAATCAATTGTATTGGTGCAAAGAAATACTTTGTATTTGAACCTGCATGGTGATGGCTTCTGTTGGATGTTGCTTAGCTTGTTGAATCAAGTGATTTCCAAAAGGAACGTGTCTTTTTTTTTTCACCATCAGAAGTATCAGTTTCTATTGAGAACATTTTCTAATGAAAATAATGTGTTTTCTCATTAATTTTTAAAAGAGACAATTCCCTATTTCGAAATAAATACCTCAGATCTTTGTGACCAAGAAGAAGTTGTTGCAGAGATACTATTGCATACTTTTATACTATATAATATATAGATACTGTTGTACTATATAACTGTATATGTCTAAAAGTCCAAAATTAATGATTGTTAAATGTCAAGTTATTTTGATCTGGAATCACTTTTTCTCAGCAACAAATGCAAAATATCTCATTATTCAATGGACAAACTGAAAAGTGCAGTGAAATGTATTACGTACTGTGTAACGTCCCATTTCAAGGGTGTTCAGACAGATTCCCACTGCACTGTGGGAAAGCCATTAAAGTACAAAAAGAGGAGCCAAAAGGATGTCTGCTCACCAGGGATCTAATCTGGTTCATCATACCTAGATTAGGAAAGAACAAGTTCCTCATCTCTTGAAGCTTCTAGCAGATGGCTTTACTCCATCAGCAATTAACCATTCCCCTGGTTTGGTCCCTCATGTGGTTGAGTTAAGCCTGTAGGAACATTAGCTTCGGTCACGTTGGCTGAAAAAAGAAAAACAGCAGGAATATCGTTTTTTGGCTCGCTAACTTCATTGTTCCACTTTTTTGTTAAATCTTTAATATTATCCGAATCCCAACTAAGTCCAAAGGATTATTTTGATCATATTGACATAAAAATATTAAATTTTGTTTCAACAAGTTGTTCCATAAATAGTTAGAGTTGATTACTATTCACACTTTAAATGTAAAAGGGAGTCATTTTTTTCTCTCCTGCTTTTTATTCAGTTTTCTCTTCCCCAATATTTGTATCCTCATCTTGTTGAGCGATGAAAAAATACCCAGCACTCTTTGTACACGACTATTGGCCATTTTACTTTTTAATCTTAGTTTTAAAATATGCTCTTCTAATCTCGAAGCTTCAGGTTGCGGGTTGTGAGTGAAATTGTTTTGTTGGAAAGAAAAGAATTAATGACTTGTAGTGAAACCTGTGACCTAGGCTGGCTTAGCTGGCCAGAGATTTTACTGATCCTGCTTGTTACAGGGGATTGACCATTGTAGATGGTGAGATGATTGTGTGGTTTCAGCCTCTTGTCTCTGTTTCTTTTGTCTTTTTAGGGACACAAAGGTCTCCTCTTTTGTCACTCTTCATGTTCTTTTTAGGTGGTATCACAGCTGGCCCTGTTAATTTACCCAGGAAATGGTGTGACCCTACCCCCTTTGGGGTTACTGTAAATGTGCACATACATGTTTGACTAGACAATATGGCATCTAGACGTCATCTAACTCACACATAGAGTTAATTCTTTAGAATATGTGTGGTTATTTGAGCATATGGAACCCCTAGAACATTTTTATCTACTATTTCTCTTTTAACAGAAAAAACGTATGAGTCAGATTGCTTTGGGAATCCTGGGCATGTGTTGTCTAGCCATCTGTCTTCCCCCAAGATGCTGACTCATTAAGCTCCACAAATACAACTACTATACATGCAGACAATTACTCTAAACAACCTGTTAATGGGTTTATGGTGTCTAGAGTGATGGCTGTTTAAATAAAACTACAGGATTCCCACAAAAACCTGACATGGTTGTAAATATGTATTAACCAGAAAATAGGTCTTGTGTGGGATCATTTGGATAAGACAAAGAGTGACCCTCAGACAAAGAGGAGAGAAGTAATAAGAAAGCGGGGATTCCACTTTGCTAATGAGTTTCTCCATAGAAATGTAAAAAGGTGGGTCTTTAGGAGAAACGGTCCTCCCGCTGGTTAGGTCTGATAAACTGTAAAGTGCAGAGGTCTAACTACTGTGCTCACTGTTCATTGTTGATATGTTAATGCACCCCAGTTATGGCTGGAAGGGTATTTTATTGAGGCAGGAAGCCAGAAAAGGGCAGTCGTTACAGGAGAACCTCTTGTAAACCAGAAATGAGAAGGAAACTTTTGTATGTGATCGTTCTTCAGGTGTCTCAAAGAAAAGTGCGCTCTTCTTACCATAAATAAAAAGGATACTTCTAACTCTAGAGATAGAAGACCTTCTGGAGGACCTTCCAAGTTCTATTAGAGTCCTCCAGCTTCTAAGCCCACGATTAGACAAGTGGTCAACCATGATGACCAGTTGAGAATAAGACTCTTGTCTTGAGTACTCATCAATGACAAATCAAGTTGTTTAAATTTGGCCAAATGATTTTTATGAAAATTACAACGATAATTGCAACGGATTCATTAAGGTATGTTTTTGGTTGAATAGTATTTGACCAACCAATGGTTAAACAGTTCAATTTAACCTATATGTATATACTACGTGTATTCACCCACTCAGCCAATCCCTTCATTATCATATCTAAATGGTTGAATTGGGTGATATGGGACTTTTTGTGAAGATAGGGCTTTTAAGTTTATACAATCAATAGAAATGTAAAATAGTTTTACCCATTACACATAACCTCAAAGCAAACCTTGCCTGAAACAATGTGGCTTGTTTCAAAAGCTGAATCGCAGGCACGCCTCTGATAGCTACAACAAGATAACAAGAAGGCTTCTTCAATAGAAAAGAATAGAAACAGATATTGTAGTGATATGGGCTGACTGAAGGGCTTCCAATCTGATTGGAGCAGATAAATAAATGATTCAAATGAGATATGAGACCACTTCAGTTTAAGATCTAAAAAAAATAAACATTTTCTTAGCTGGTAAAGGGATACTTTTTAAGAAATTTAGTGTTTAGTCTTGGATGGTGTCAGATTTTTGAAAATCTAATAAAAAAAGGCTTTTCGTTTTTGAGAAAAAGAGATGGGTGTCTGGTTTTGTTTTGTACCAAATTCTTTGTTTCATTGGTGGTATCAGCTGTGTGTGAAACATGTCTCCATGACCTGTGTGTTCTACCATTTCATTGAGTTGTGAAAAGTCTGTTCAGCTTTGGACCGAGCTGGATTTAACAGTTATTCGCATGCTAATGTCTCCATTACAATCCCAGGCAAGAGATACGGGATCAGAACAAATGCTACCTTTTAAAACAGGGCTGCGCCCCTTTTTAAATCAGGGAGGTCTTTTAACTGTGGAAAGCAGCAGAGCACACTGTTTCAGCATGTGTAATGGAGGGGTGGGGTGAAACGCACAATACAGTACACTGAGGACATCTAATCGCACCCAACTCGATTCAAGCAGATGGATGGAGTTCTCTTTTTGTTTTATGTTTGCTGCTGTCCCCTAATTCCAACTCTTTATCACTCCGCCTGTCGGCACACTGACCTCAGCTTGCCCTCAACCCACTCGAGAACGACCTCGATCCCTCTTTGAATCTGCTTCACCAGCAGCCTCAGTACGAAGGGCAGATGTAGCTCATGAGCCAATCTGCTCACCGAGGTGTTTGCAGTCTCCATCCTCTCTGTCAACATGTTGCTTTCTCTTTCTCTCTGTCACCCTCACAATAAGAAGCAGGGCTCTTTTGTCCAAGAAGAGTTTAGCTGAAGAATAAAAACTCCAGATTGAGTTCAGCACATGGTAAAGACGGTCGTTTGATGTTTGGTCAGGCGATACTGTTTGAAAAAGACCCCGCTGCAACATTGAGTTGTGTCCTAACAAATGTCTTATGGTACTGTGTTTGAATGGATTTGCATAATGGGCCTGAAGATGAGTTTTAATGAAGAGGTGGGCCTGGGTCTATTTAGAGCTGGAAAGGATTGTCCTGTCAGTTGATCAGCAAATGATGAGCGTTGAGCTGCTTATAGATAACAAAAGTTGTGTCTTCAAAGTCTTTTTTTCTTTCTTTTTTTTTTGTTAAAGTTGAACTTTTAGAAAGCGACTGAACATGCATGGGAAAAAACCAACTTACTCAAAAGCTGAAAATGTTTTGTAAGACCTCCACCAAGTATATACAGATGATACTAACTTACACACTGCTGCTTAATTTCTTTAGTCTGAAATGGGGAACTACAACAAATGTGACATAAAGCATCATTTTGCATAAAGCAGTCAGTAACTCGGATTCAGTTGTCACTGTTGGCATAAAAATATGATGGTCCTGGAGCAAGACCCTTTAAGCTATGCCGACTACTTCCAACCATGACAGACAAAAAGTTGCATGCCATATCAACTCAAATGTGACACCAAAATACTTTATTTTTACTAATTTATCATTGCATTACAGATAAGTACTTTTTCACATTGTGTTTCTCAATTGTAGGTGACAGAATTTCACTGTAAAGATAAATACTTGGCATGCTTGGTCAGCATTTTACCATATAGTGTGTGTGATGAACTTTTGTCCACTTGACTTTTTCCGGGTTAAATTTAATAAATATTGAGTAAAAACGATTATTTCTTTGTAGGAGTGCTGTGCAATTTCACAAAAGTGAAGGAGGTGTTCTAAATTGATTAAAAGGTTTTTCTCAAGCTAAAAAATTCTGCAAATGTAATTAAATCTTAAAGAGTATTAAGTGTTCAGAAGGGATTTTTTTAGCTACTTTCATCCATCATGTCATTAACCACAATATCTTATTTTTGTAACATCCCATGTTTTTAATTAAACTTGTGACCTAATGGAAACAGTAAGTATTTTTAATTGAATATATGGTTTGATCTCAATAAACCATTAATATGTCATTTTGTATATCCTAAAATATATCATATCATCTATTATTTCACGTTGATGTCTCACTATTAGGGGTTCAAACGTCTTCACGGATTACCGAAAATTTTCCTTCTGGATAAATTATGTTTAAAGAGTGGTGCCTGCATCATGGGATTAGAAAAAAGAAAGCAGACACTCAGGCACACTACTGTGGATGCTCCCTTTCTGGACAGCCTGAAGGCCTGTTTGAGACGAACAATGCCTCTCTTGAGAAGATGGGTGGCACTGTTTGCAAAAGGAAGCTGTGACGCAAACCGCTGCTTTTAGCTTCAAGGTGTGAAACACATTAACACCTCCCAAACTTGGTGACACCTTACCTGATGTATCTGAGTAGTCTATAGAAGCAGCAGGATCTTCATTCAGTCCGTCTAATGATGGTGTGTCAGCAGACCTGCATTTTATGGCAACGTGACAGGCAGGGGTTGGTGTGTGTGATAACATCTGTGATAATGAGCGTTGAGATGATAAGCTGAGTCCTGTGACCCATGTGGCTACTTTATGGCCTACCCCTGGCTATGCTCCAGTTTGAGGTTCACTTGAAAAGAGACTAAAAGCAGTAAGGTCTGGTCATGCGACTGGTTGTTGTGATGCAGGCAGACAGGAAGATGGTGGGGGCTGAGAGGACAGTGGAAAAAAAAAGTTACGTTCACAGGGGCTCCTTTCTAACAAGAAGCCTGGTTGTTGAATTTTTATGAACTAAGGGAATGATCATAATACACTTTCATGCCAACGTGTTTATTGCAGAGACCAGGTGTGCGTGACAAACAGATGTTATGGAGATAGCTGCTATGAATTGATGCGCAGATGTCAGCTGTGTCAGTACAAATAGAAAAGAAGCCATAAATCTTCAATAATATTAGAGCATCTTGGAACACACTGACACAGAAAGGAAACATTCAAGAGTTTAAAGCAACAGAATATCACATCAACAGCTTGATGTGACTGGATTGAAGAGTGCTGATATTTTTTATCTTTTAACTAAGTCCATGTGGCACCCAAGTCCTTTTTTTCACGTGAACATCTGATGATCATCACATTTTAGAAATGTGCTTAACAAGATATTTATTTTGCACAAGGTGTGAATCTTTCCTATTTCTTTAAAATGTGGCTTCCTGCAAGAGATGTTGGTGGGCAACTGCGGGGACTGTGCCACTAAGATGCACCTGCAGTAATTAAACTGCACCCACATACAAAGATGCCCCCACACGCTGGAAACGAAGCACTTTGAATAAGTTAGAAAGGTTTCCAAAGTGTGCAAAAATGTCCAAATACAGATGAAATTATCCATCTGTGTCATAATTGTCAGATTTGGTTTAATTGCTATACACCCATAAGAATTTGGAAGTATAGCAAAAAATTTGTATAGCAATACATTTGCTGCCGAATGTGAAGCGGCTGTGGTGGGAATTAACGCCTCCAAAACCGAGACCATAGTCCACTCCATTTAGTTGTGAGATAAAGGGTGGAATGACCCCTGCAGGTCAGGGACAGGGTTCTGTCCCAAGTGGAGGAGTTTAAGTATCTCAGGGTCTTGTTCACGAGTGGGGGAAGGATGGAGCAGGAGATCGTCAGGCAGATCGGGGCAGCGTCAGCAATAATTAGGACGCTGCATCGGTCCGACATTGGTAAAGAGAGAGGTGAGCCGAAAAGCAAAGCTCTTGATTTACAATTTGATTTACGTTCCCACCCTCACCTATGGTCACCAGCTGTGGGTGGTGACCGAAAGGATGAGATTGCGGATAAAAGCGGCCAAAATGAGCTTCTTCCGCAGGGTGGCTGGGCTCTCATTCAGAGATCGGGTGAAGAGCTCTGCCATCCGGGAGGAGCTCCGTGTCGAGCCGATCCTCATCGGGAGGAGACCAAGAGGCTGACTCGGACCCGCTGGAGAGAATACGTATGTCTCACAGCTGGCCGGGGAATGACTCGGGATCCTTCCAGGTGAGCTGGAGGATGCAGCCGGGGAGAGAGAAGCCCGGGCTTCCCATCTGAGTCTGTTGCCCCACGACCCGACCCCGGATGAGCGGAAGATGACGGAACGGAACACCCAAGAACCAGAAGTGGTTATACTAAGCATGTTTTGACCTATGCCATTGACAAATTATCATTGAGTACTTGCAAAATAAGAAAAAAAAAATCGTATTTTTTTTAAATCTATACACTTTGATTGCTATATAATTTTCTTTTTAAAGCTGATGGAGCTCGGTTTGGATTATTCAGACTATTTTATTTCAAAGTAATTTATCAAAATCCCTTAATGACCTCTCAATGTGGTGCTAAATCTGAACGCACAACAGTTGCTGTTCATCTTGATTATGGTTGGCAATAAAGTGGAGAAAAGTACATCCATACTACTGATGTAATGGTTGTTTAATACCCGTCTCTACTCCTTCTTCAGTCTGTAAATGGGTGCTGATGGCCTGAGACAGCCCAAGTTTCTTCCCTATGGACACATCTGAAGTCTGGTCTAACACAAGGCCAAGACCTGGCTTTCTTATCCACCATTTGTAGCTACTCCTCACTCTCCCTGTGACTCCTCTAGTACCTTTCATCTATTTCTTTGTCCTGTCATTATTTTATGAGCTAGTGAGAAAATGGTCACTTTGGGCGAGAGGTGGTTTGGTCACAAAGGGAGTGGAGTGTGCCGTCCATCAGACTGCTCGGACCGCTCTGTCTCCTGGTGATGATATCACTGGAGCCAGGCATGCGGCAAACACACTCATCTTCTGTCGCCACGCCTCAGGTTGCTAGTCTGCTGAGCTGTACAGGTGACTCACTTTGGCCCTGATGAAGTGTGTCACCATTGAGTCTGGTGCCTGTCGCAGTCTGGGTGTGTGTTGCGTCAGTGTGTTTAAGCACAGCTGAATGCACTGGTGAAACTCAGCATGATTTACCCGGTGACCCTGTGGAGAGCGCCTTCCTTATGAACTCATCTGTGACTCAACTAATAGCTAAACCTACCATGAATTTAGCTGGGGCTCCATCACCCCTTGACCTTACTGCAGGTTTTTTTAAGGCAGAAAGAGCATCACTCAGCTGGCATCTGGAAAGCAGGAGACACAGCGTATATGGATGTGGACACACTCATTCACACACACACTCAGCATGAGCATCCTTTATAGACAGAATAAGCCAATAGACATAAATGATCACTAATAGTCTGTAACTTTACCCACATGACATTCTTAATGAGTGATCAAGCTGTTTTATGGTCAGCTGGTGAGAAGACGCTCACATGACTCGGGTTCCTTGTGAGCAAAATGTGTTTGGGCACTTTAAGCAAAGGAATGGGAGAGCTTTCAGATTGAATTTGGACACACAGAAGCAAACTTTATTTTATGACTTTATATCAATGTATGTACATTAAATGGTCGGTTAGGATTGTAAGAGGTCAAAGTTCTGTTTTATCATCTAGTGTGGGTGAACCTGTCCACCTGCTGCTGTTAGATCATGTTTATAGTCCTTATCAGACTCCGTAGCAACCAAGTGCACACACACACACACACATATGTACATATTCCCTGAACATACAAGGCTCTGCCCTCTTGATTGCTTTAGTGGCAGGGATGAGAACCCGCACACATAAACACTCACAGACACTCCACATTTATGTACACAAGCTTCTGCCCTCTTGATTGCTTTAGTGGCAGAAACCGCACACGAGCTAAGCAAACATATGTTCAGACACGCACACGCATTCACATAAACACACACATTTTTGCCGGCCTCCCAGTCTTTTCCCACACTGATAGAGATCAGGAGCCCGCCATAAAGCGTAATCTCACAGGGCACAACAGAGGCCCTCCTTTCTCAGCCCACTTAGATCACTCGCGGCTTGCCGGGCTGATAAGACCGTGGTGCCTTCCTCAACCCCCTTACTCGGCACCTCCTCTCCTGCTGGCCTCTCCTCACCCATTCCTCCTCCGCCCTGTGCCGTCTTGTCTTCACCTTTCTGCCTCGTCATCCACTTCAGTTATTGTGTGTTTACTTTTTACAGACTTGCACGCTTCTTATTAGATGTGCATTTATGCTCTGAAATCACAACTAAATCAGCTGATCTGACCATATTTAGTTAATTCCATAAAAACTATGTATCATCTGCTATGAATCCCTTTTTATTTATCGTCACATATTCAACGTGACCAGAGCTCCAAGAAAAAGCTGTCTGCTTACACAGACCGACTCTCTATGTTGAAATATCCCGGCTATCTCTATTACGTCATGATTTAATATCCAATTAATGGGTAACACTCGAAACCGAGACTGTTAAAACTTCTGCAAATTATTTACTGGTGTTTGAGCACGTCTTGCTCATGGTACTTGTAAATCATCTCCCCTCCCTTGACCCTTGCGAGAAGCCTTGCTGCACTGTGCAGCGCAACTAAATAGGTTTTAATGCAGAGTGTATGTTTCTGCTCTTATTTTTTTAACCGTAATCTGAAAAAAATGGAAATGGAAACACATCTTTCTTAATTCAGCCACTTGTCAGAATGAGAGTTTGAATAGATCAGAAAAAATCTGCAATTATTCAAGATTTGTTCATCAGTGCTCTAAAAATATAGATAAAAAAAATCACTTATTATTTTTGGTACATGTGCAGAGATTTTTTTTTTATTTTCTAAAACTTACAGTTAATTATTAACTTTAAATGAACAAATTTGATATTTTTCTCAAAAATATGTCCTATTATTATCTCATCTCATTTTCTTTATAAAAACAGGGGCAGTTAAAATAGATTATTTTTCATTGGTATGTGGGGTGTGTATCACCTTATCAGTGTGTGTAGCAGTCACATGCAGGACTGAAGGGAGCAGAAGGGAGTGACTGGTGAAGTTATTCATCACAGATTTGAAGACTGACACAATGTTTAAAGCTTTCCTAAAAACTATTCTATTTCTTTTTACCCAAGGAGGGAAATACGGATCCTTATTTTGTAAAATAAACAATGTGTTCATAGTTTTTGCCATTTTCTCTCCTGTTTGTTTGTTTTCTGTGGAAATCTTGCACCATTATGCCTCTAATTGCCTCACAAGAATGTTAGTTTTTATTAAAGAGAACAAAATCTAGTTTTAAAAAACACACTTTCACAGTGTGTGACAGACTGGCGACCTGTTTGAGGTGTACCCTGCCCCTCGCCTTAAATCAGTCTTGATGGGCTTCAGCTCCCCTCGCAATCCCAAAAGGGATCGACGGTTAAGAAGGTGACTGACTATGACTGATGATGACAACTTGTTGAAAAGCCACTCCAACACTTAACAATAAGTTTACGTTCATTAGAAGAACTTCTGCCAAATGTTTTAATGTGCCAACAAGTGTTAATTGATCAACGTAGGACTTGGAATTCTTGTATGGAGCTGATGTAGAAATAAAATGTTGGTAAAGTTTGTAAAAACATTTGAAACGATAGAAAATCAATTTGTGCAAGTTCAGTAAATAGTCTTTTTTTTTTTTTTTTTTTTTTTTTGCTAAATGTAAAAGGATGTGCCTTTCAAAGAGACAAAGTTAGTGAAAGGATGTTTTTTTTTTTTTGTTTCACAAATTTTTTTATTTTGGTTTATTTAAGTTGTCTTTTGTTTTTTAAAGCTGTGAAAGCCATTCCAGCACATAATTGGACTACCTAAAGGATTTCTGAAAATCTGTGTTTAGTTGTCAGTTCAAAAACAAAAAATGCTGAAAAAATATTAGGGGATTTTTACTGAATCACTGAAACTAAAGGCTTCCACATTTGTACAGCACACAAATTTCTCCAGTAAGGGATGATTAGATTGAGTAAAAATTAAATTAAAATTAAATTTCTGCAAATTTGACTAAATTTACATTTCATAAAAATGTTTCTCACTTTGACTTCTGCATATTGAAGCTAATTTGATTAAACTTTTCTTTTTGGCAACATGCCATCGATTCCACCTTTATGGTTCTATACTTGTTGCTGACATAAATGTAACTATTAACTCATAAAAATGAACTAATCCAAGACAAATGAAGGGAAGACTTCATAGATCCAACATTCTTTGTCTTGAATATCACAAATATCTTGTTGCAATAAAGTTCTTGAAACTTTTTACAGAAAAAAATAGATACCTAACAGAAATGAAAACTTTAAGATTTAGACGCAAATAAATTGTGAATCATTGGGAAACAAGTAGAGGTTAGGTTTTAAGTCACTGGAAGCGTGACTTACGTGTGACTGAAGTTTGTCCTTTTTGCACTATGCTGTGTGACATTCCTGTCAGACTGCTCCAATCTTGGCATCGAACCAGGGCTCAGGTTTAGTTCTGGGCTGTCTGGTTTGTAATGGCGCCACAAAATCCAGGACAGTTTGACAGGAGGAGTGAAGCCAAGAATTAAGCTTCTCTGCATCAGTGAAGTCAGGAGGAACAGAGCCGATGAAAAAGAAAACGACTGGCGGTGAAGGTGTTAAAACACAATAAGTCAGAGCAGGATCACAAAGACAAGCTCAAATAGCAGCACGTGAGTAGAAAATAATGCGGAATGGGTCTCCAACTCTAACTTGAGCAAAGTTGCTCAAACTGTAAATAATGGCAATTTATAGACCACGACAGTTTTTCTACAATCCTAGTTTGTGGTGAGTAGACATGACAACGGATTGCTGGTAAAAAGCTCAGAAGCAGTTTCAGACTCATCCAACATTCAGTCACGTCTCTACAGTGCAGATAAAGAATCAAATAAAAGGAATAAATGGTCAAACAAAGAGAGTCAGTCAGTGACCGCTCCAGACTGACTTTGATGAAGGGATGTGTTTATGTGTGTGTGTGTGTGTGTGCCCATGATGATGGGGATTCCCAGCACCAGCCACAGAGCCAGATATGGGAGTGTGGGAATGAGACTGAAGGCTGGCAGGCTAACAAGGTCTTCCACAGGAGGGGGAGGCCCAAACCAATATAGCACAGAGACTGCTTATTCAACCAACAGAGACGGCCAGGACTCGTGTGTCTGTGTGTCCGTGTGTTTATGTGTGTATGTGTGTGCAAGCAAGCATATGTGCTTGTGAAACCCTTGGCCACTTATCCTCCCTACTGATTCAGATAAATTGCACTCATCCCCAGCCTTGCCAGGGTATAACCTACACATACGCACTCATTATTCTTTATCCTTCACTGTCTTTCCCAGGAATTTTTTTTTATTTAGTTGGGGTATTTGGCACATTCCTTGTGCTGATGAGAAGCAGGGAAATTTTGGAGTTGTGAATCTGTATTTGGTGCTTGGCTCCAACTCCAATACTGTGTGTAACTGACTTTTCAGAGATAGTTCTGTGGACAGTGTAAAAAAAAAACTCCCAAAAATTAATCACATACATTACTTTTGTGTTTGCTGTGTTTAATTACCATTTAGTGATTGAACTGACTTTTGTGGCTCGACTAGAATAAGGGATCACTGTATTTTCCTTCAAAGACTTTAATTTTTACATACTTAATTCATCCCTCAAGATGAGGAAATTTCTGTGCTGCATTGCACCGTAGCAGGCTGCTAGGGCGGTGCCAATGGTCAGAGAAAGTGGGAGTTAGGCATCTTCCCCAAGGACACCGAGACATGAGCTCAGTGGGATTCGACCGAGCAGGCTTCCACTCCAAGGGCAAACATTCTACCTCTGAGCTATCGCCTCCCTCTTTACAGTAGCAACTGCTAAACATTATACAAAAAAAGCTACTTTTATGTCTCGATCAGCATGCACAATATCCGCATGTTATAGACTAATAAGCTGAAGAGGTATTAAAAGTCACTGTGTTCAAATTAACGGTAGTTAATTTACTGCAGACCCATTTTTATGCTTTTATTTGTCTTTTTCTAGCCTAAGACTTGACGTTAATAAAAAAAAAAAAAGGAAGCAAATTTCAACACCAATAGTAGCAGAAATATAAAATGCTCCAGTAAAATTATTTGCATGGAATAATATTTTAGAATAAGACATATGTGTTTAGTTGGATGAACAAGTTGAATAAGTTTGTACATTACCAAAAAAAAAATTTTTTTTCTCACAACCCTGACTGGAATAAATGGTTCAGAAGATGACTGACTGACTGAATGGGAATGAGTTGAAGTTTGGAAAAGTCACAAATATCTAATCCAGCTATTTTCCATGTTCTGTCCATTTCCAATTGTGTAGACTTCGGACAAGTGCACACAGAGATCCGTGACACACCAGAGGAGGATTTTGAAAGATATACTTGACTGCTGAGAGAGTGAAGAACCTGAAGAGCCCTGAAGTGTTTTGAGGTCAGTTGAGGTGAATTATCCTTAAGGTCTGTGGCTGAATGAGTTCATTTCAGGTTTGAGAAACTCTGGATGTCGCATCTTAGCAGCGTAGCTCCTTATCGGACTGAGGACTGTCATTAGCACAGTGTGAGCAAATGTGTGTCTCGGTCAA
The DNA here is from genome assembly GCA_902685375.1 of Neostethus bicornis. Classification (NCBI taxonomy): domain Eukaryota; kingdom Metazoa; phylum Chordata; class Actinopteri; order Atheriniformes; family Phallostethidae; genus Neostethus; species Neostethus bicornis. Next base: position 22,250,391 of record LR738547.1, read on the forward strand.
CTGGCACGTTTTATGACAATGCGTAGGCTGGCTGAAAATCAGTAAGGAGTAATGAGTATTTTTATATGTTGGTACAAAAAAGAAATAACATCAACTTCAATGATCCAAGAGGGAAATTGAATTGATTGATATTGAAATTTTGAACTTAAGATGAAACAATAAGACAAATAAAATGTAAAAATGTCTTATTGTCTATTTAATTTGTTGTTTTTGGTGAATGTTTGCTGTGTTCTTGTCACGCTTAATATACTCTTAAAGTAAAAAAAAATCAGCAGACAAGAAAGGAAATGTGAAGAAAAACACATTTACACAGGATGTAAGGGTGGAGTGTGTGAAAATGTAATCGTTTCGTTCTTACGTGCATATTTTTGTTTGGTAAATGTATTCCTCTCTAAGACAACACAGTTAGACGTGTGCATTCGATTTCAGAAAGATTTATAGTTGTACGCTGAGTTTGTTATTTGTAGCAAGTCTTCTGATGTTTTTGGCAAGCATTGAAACTCGGAGAGCAGCAGCAGATCCTCAAAGCAATGAAAGCAAAGTACACACATCCAGACAAAGATGTCAGTGTTTGGGTTCAAGAGGAAAAGGCAGAATCAAAAATTGAGAGAAACAGACAAATACTCAAAGAAACAGAGCATGAGAGCAGCCTCCCCCCTTTTCTGAGCATGCCTGTGGTTCCTGAAGAGGAGTAGAACCGGTTGCTAGTGTGAGTATATGGGTATGTGTGTGTGTGTGTGTGTGTAGAGTTGGCAAAGAAAGCGTCTGCAGGAAGCAGGAGTTCCATGCCGCTGGCAGACGCTCTCCACTTACTTCCTGTGTGCTGCGAGGCATGCAAGCAGACGCATGCACATACACATGCATGCACACACTCACACAGGGCAAGGCACTCGCCTGGAGAGCAGTCAAACTGGGAGAGCGAGGGAGGGAGGCTCAGAGGGAAGAAGAGAGGGAGGGAGTTCAGCAGAGAGCAGCACTTTCCCACAGTCTGGGGATTTGACACATGGCTCTCACACATTCCTCAGCCCTGCGGCCTGCCGAGCACCAGCACTCAGGGAAGGGAGGGAGAGAAAGAGCAGACTGATAGAAGCACGCTCCCCCTTTGCTTTTTTGCAAGCAGTATGGCGTCACGGAAGACTAAGAGTGTGCTCACATGTACCTAGTGTGTGTGTTTTAACATGTGTTTGCCTCATGGAGCAGTCAGACAGACACCAGCCGTCTGTTTCACTGATCCACACCTGCTGTGTCATCCAGCTGGTATCGACAGCAACCTGAGTACTGACTCATTAATAACTTTTCTAAGGCTCTTAGATCTTGTCAGAGTTAATGGTGCAGGAACTGTTGTGCTAATGTATTTTTGGAAAAGGGCTTTTTGTTTCTGGATGTCCTGAAGTACTTCTGTCTGAGCTGTTTGTTGAGATGGTTGTAATAACACATCAAGGGCATGTGTATCATTCTTGCCAACCCAAGGCGTTAAGACTTCATCCAAATAAACCCAATTCATTTGCCATATTCTACCGTAGGCACGGTGCTGTGTTGAATTTATATGTTGTCATTAGACAAGTCTGCATTCATATGGCAACTACCTTGCCAACCAGGAGCGAGCTTTTTCAGAACACACATCCCAGAAATCCTAACTACAGCCAATTCGTCCGATTCAGTCTGACTTCCTACTGTCATTGACCAAGTAAAATTGACCAATTGACCAAGTAAAATTGGTCAATCAAACCATCAAATATCCCACCCACAGGTGGTAAACAGCTGTTACATCAGTGCTACTGGTTGGCCAGTTATCAGCTTGAATACAAACAAAACAACAAAAAAGATCATAACTGTAAGAGAATTATGAAAACTATTTGAATAGCACGGTGGAGCAGGGGTTAGCACTGTGGCCTCACAGCAAGAAGGTCAGGGGTTTGAGTCCCGGGTGGGGACGAAGCTTGAAACACTGGCTTTTCTGTTTGGAGTTTGCATTGTTCTCCCTGTGTATGTGTGGGTTTTCTTCGGGTACTCCGGTTTCCTCCCATCCTCCCAAAACACGCATGTTAGTTTGATTGGCCACTACCTACTGTAATTGGCCTTAGGAATGTGTGTGTGGATGGTTGTATGTGTGTGGCCCCCAGACTTGCGACCTGTTCAGGGTGTACCCTGCCGCTTGAATCGAATCAGCTGGGATGGGTTGCAGCGACCCCTTGCTACCTCCTAAGGGATAGACGGTTAAGTTTTTGTGTGTTCGTTTTTAAATATGGAGCTCAAAAAAAGCCAAAGTCAATATTTTGATGCAAAACTAACGCAAACTAGCAATCATGTTTCTGTTCACTGGGTTTGCTTCCTGTTAACTTAATTTGTGTGTTTGTGTTACCTTCCTGAACAAACAGTTGGAATATTTTCACATAAAGATCTGTGGATCAATCTGGCATTAAATAAGATGAGAGTTCATCTTTTCTAACTTGTTTGCTTTACAGCAAATCCCAAAATGCCAATCAGGACATCCCTTTTTCTCGTCTTTCCTCTTCTTCTTGTTGCCTTTGTGCAAAGATTAAAACTAATTGTGTGCACGTTTCTCATGACTGTGTTTCTCATTTACAAAACAATCAATACAGTCAGAAGGAAATGTCTGTAATTTAGCCTCCAAAAATGTTTGATGATGGGAATATGACAACAAAGCATCCCGTGGGGAGCGGAGGGATGAAGCTGGCCTTCTTTCTACACTACATGCCTGTGACACCTTGACACTGTAACTTCCTGCTAATTAAGAGCTGGCGGTCTCCTGCCTGTCAGCACATCCTCAGCCTGTGTGTGTTTGTGTGTGAGTGGTTCAGAGGCTGAAGAGGTCAACTGGACTGACGAGCCAGGGGAGTTGAGATAGGAAGGGATGGGTGGGAATGAAAATTTGACTTTTAGTGTATGTGTGAGAGTACTGGTTTCTGTGTGATTGTTGAGATAGCTGATTGAGGTGGAGCTTCAGCAGTCTTTTATTGTTTGCCAAGTTTCAGTTTTTTTTTTCTTTTTCAGTTTCATCAAGAAACTCGCTGCCAAAATGTTTTTGCATGACTTAAGAAAAAAGAAATTAAAAATAACTTCAAAGAAGATTCAAAAGTAATCAAGAAAAAGTTATGTCCTCGTAATTTTATGCATATTTATACATATTTTCTTAATGGCTCATAAAATGGGAATCCTGTTTAAACTAATTTAAACTGGATCAATATGCCTTTCTGTAGTTTTTCTGTACATGCATTTTCTGGTCACTTTGAGTATGATACGTTCTGTTTTCCTCTTGTTCAACTTGTTTCTCTCTTTATGTGAGAAAACTTTTGCCACATACGTGGAGCTTTTGTTTAAGAGATGTAGAATGCAGGCGTTGGAGATGATGTTATTTCCACTTCATGGGAAACTTCATGGGATGAAGTGGCGGCGGATTTTTGATGATGTCTTTCAATTTCAGAAGGAGCTCGAAAAGTACCCTTTTGTTTCCAGATGACTTGCCGGCAAAGAAAACGTCTGTCCCGCTCAGCCGTCACCATGATCAGATAGCCAATGGCATAATGACTAGCATACACATGAGTCGAATTTTTAGGGGACTTGTACTAGAATCGCTTTGATGTTTTCTCAAGATGTTCTGTGTGGCGTGGCAGACGCCGTGGATCTCAAAATCATTTTACCCCCTGTGTGTGAAGGCAAGGGATTAGCAGTTTCTAGAGTCGCTCTAATGAAGCCCGTTTGATGTGAGGGCCCAATTACCGTACGGGAGCTTAGAGAAAGGGCGGGCTGCGTGTTCGTGTTGGAAAGGGTCCATCCACTGTGACAGCTCAGATGACCTCCTCATCCTCCCATTGACTTTCATTTACGCTATTCCCTGAGTGAATCCCACCAAGCCCTTTGTTTCAGGTTTCAAAACAGAAAAAAAAGATTGTGATTCCAATCCATCTTTCAATCACGAGGTTTGCAACTTGCACAAAATAATTGTTGAAGAAAATCGTACTAAAATCCACATAATTCAGCTTTTTTTCGGCACTTAAAGACATCTTTCGGAAAAATCTCGAATGCAGTTTAAGTAATCAACATTAGGATTTTTGTGTAAATGTGGACCAACTTTGTGTATCAGACAATTAATGCCCAGATATTTAAATAGCGGTATGGGCAGGAGTCTTTGGAACATGTAATTGATTGCATCTGAATATTGGGAATAAATTAAAAACTCTGTTTGATCATTTAGCTATTCATTACTAACCACAACATCTAATAAGTCTGTATGACTAAATTTGTGCTGGTTTTAAAATAAAAAACTGAAGGACTACAATTCTACCCGCGACAGAATGGTGACCTGTTCGGAGCGTACCCTGCCTTCCGTCTGAAATCAATCAGAATAGGCTCTAGCAACCCCACGACCTGGTTGAGGATAAGCGGTTCAGAAGACAAAACTACCGTCCTAGTCACGGGGAATCAGTTTTTACAACTATGCTCCAGTAATTTGTAATAATTGCCAGTGGTATTTGTAATTTTTTATTCCCTGAGCAAATCTGTCATTATCAAAAAAAAAAAAAAACCTATAAAAATGAATCCTAAGACAATTCGGCCAACATTTATACCATGTGATAAATTTAGTCCTGTGGGAAACCTGATGTTTGAGGTTTGAGCAGCTTGTTTTGGCAGTCTATCATTTCTACATCCTGTATGAACAATGATTAAAGTTTAAACACAACTACATTGAAACTAAATTTATTTAGAAATAATTAGAGATGACTTCAAGCATCAGTTGTGACGCTGCAATGATGGTACAATCCTGACTAAGAATAATATTTATTCCCTATGAAAATGATTCCCTGAAATCATCCCTTAGCAGTTCCCAAAAAAAAGGTCATGGGTTGATTTTTAACTTGACTTAAGATCAATGAAATAAAAAAGAGGAATATGTTTTGTCTAAAAATTATGAATGAATCATGTAACCATTTAACAGTGTTACTTACTTTTAGTTTGAATGAAACTTTTACAGAGAATATTTAACCTTAGTCAAAAGAACAATAAATGAATTAAAAGAAATGACACTAGAGCCTTTGCACCATTCAGAAAGAAAGAAGAGTAAATATTTGGTTTGTGGGAAGGTAAGCGGTCAAATTTGTAAGTGTGCACGCCGAGCATGTGTGCGCCTCGCCGCTTGCCTAGCAACAGTTGTGTTTGTATTAGAGTCTGGTAGTTTGTGATTGTGAAAGTGTTACCTGTGTTTATAAAATTGTGGTACACACAGCAACGTGTGAAATGAAGAGGAATAGCTACACTGTGGCCAAGGAGAAGAGTTTAAATACTGAGAGTTTAAACACTTAGGATTAAAAAAATGTGTTAAGATTGTCAGTCACCTTTTTAGACGTCTGTCCCTCACAAGGTGGGGGGTGGTGCCGAAACCCATTCGACTGATTTGAGGCGAGTGGCCGGGTACGCCTCGACAGGTCACCAGTTTGTCGCGGGGCCAGACATACAACCATACACACACACATTCCTAGGAGCAATCATGTAGTGGCCAATCAACATAACATGCATGTTTTTGGAGGGTGGGAGGAAACCGGACTGCCTGGAGAAAACCCACACATACACGGGAAGAACATGCAAGCTCCACACAGAAAGGCTAGTGTCCCAAGCCTCGTCCCCACCCTGTACTGTAACCCGCTACCTTCTTGCTGTGAAGCCACTGTTCTACCCACTGTGCCACCGTGCCGCGAAGATTGTTAGTATTGTTTATTAAACATCTTCATGTTTAGCTGTTTTAACCCTTGTTGGTCTTGTGCCACCAAATTTTTAATATTCCCTAAAATTCATCAAATTCCATGGTGATGGTGCGTTGCTTCACATTACCTAAACATGATACACACAACACATGGAAAGTTGTGATTTAAATACCCATAGTTAGTTCTGATATTAACACAATAAGAATTGCTTTCTTCTAAATCATCCCGTGGTTTTCATCACGTGCTACATCCAAGATGCTCTTGGCATCGCGTTTCCTCGCACCTCCTCATTTGTGTTTCCAGCCCACCAGAAGCCTCCTACTGGGATTTGCTCTTGTAGAACAGAAAAACTGCACGTAGACGAGAACAAATTGTCTAAACAGTTTTACTCAAACGTTAACTCAAAACCATTTCTGTCAAATGTTAAAAAACCCCATAGCAATAGTTTTTGATGACCTGATTAAACTTATTTACTGATGTCACTGTCTAAACATTATGTTTTAAAAAGTCACACATATCTGAATTTATTGCCTCACGCTTGAAAATACTCAATTACTTTAAAATGAAAATGACCATTTTTTTATTCAAACGTTGAACCAGCAAGTTAATGTTAGATTATAGACAACTGTAAAAAATAGAGATAAAATGAATGGAAAGATTATGAATACAGTTGAATAAATAGCCCTAATTTTTCTGAGAAGTTGAACAAAGGCTGAACTATATGTGTCTGGTTAAACCAGCTTCACCTTGACCAGCGATCAAGCATCAGATACCATCTAAGTTTCTATACAAGATGTTATTTTAGACAGGAGACCTATTCAGTGTCCTAAATACATTACAGATCTCCTTTATGTGAACCATGTGATGACCGCTCTTTCATTTTTGATTGGGTGGTCTCTGAGGAAGCAGAAATGTCTGATGGGAGCAATCTGAGAGCTGACTGACTTCATAAACAAAGACAAGAGAGGAAGTGGATGACATGTAATGTGTGGCACGGCTGTATTGGGTCAGTGGGGGTTACGGTGGTCAAAGGGGATGTGTGTATCTTTGTGTGTATGATGAAGAAAGGAGGGTGTGGTGGGGTGCTGCTGCGTGCCAATGAGGTCCTGTTTGCCTCTCAAGAGAGGCCCAGAAAGGCTAGATCTTATCTGGCGCGTGCCTGGACCGCTGTTTCCCACACTCTGCATGCTCTGCTGCCAGGAGGGGGTGAGAGGGGAGTATTATGATTATGTGTGTGCGTGTGCATGTGGTATCAGCAGGGGTCCCGTCCTGTCAACTTTACGCTATTTTGACTGCCATGACATAATGTGCCTCAATACAGTGACAGCCCCCCTCTCCCTGCAACACACACATACACACTCCCTTCGCTTCCCTCCATCCTGTCTCTGTCTCACACACACTTTCTTCTTTTTCTTTTTTTCTTCAAAGGCCCCGCACATCAACAAGGGCCTCCTTTTCTCTGAATGTTGCATACTTGGCTTTTCACCAGTGCACCCATTTTTTTTCCTAAAGCATCCAGCACCTCAGTGTTTTTCTCAGCTTCCCTTTGATTGAAGCTTTGGATTAAGAAGCTCTCAGCTTGCACACCATCAACACCAGCTTTTCTTGTGCTGTGATCTAGAAATGAGGAGTAATGGATCTTTAGAAGACAATTTACTGAGGTGTTACTATGATTTTGACTTGACTGTTCGATACACGGCCTAACAGCAAGAAGGTCAGTGTTTGAGTCCGAGGTAGGACAAGGCTTGAAACCCTGGCCTTTCCATGTAGAGTTTGCATGTTCTCCCTGTCTATCTGTAGGTTTTCTTCAGGTACTCTGGTTTTCTCCCACCCTCCAAAAACATGCATGTTACATTGATTAGCCACTATGAAAAAATTGCCCTTTGGAATGAGTGTGTGCGTGGCCCCGCGACTGACTAGCGACCTGTTCAGACTGTACCCTATCTCTTGCTCTAAATCAGCCAATGCATGATCAGTTCTACGGACCAGTTGTTAACAATGAAAAGCCCCAACTTGCAAATGTGATCAATTATAATCGCCTAGAGAAATGTTACTGTAAAGAATTACAGTAAGTGCTCACTGTAACCCTCACATGTTTCTAAAAAGAAGTGAATAATGTCAAACAATGCAGGACATAACCCACCATGTCTTTATTTAAAAAAGATCAATCAGCCTGACGACTGAACTTTAGGTTATTGTGGCCACACTGCTACAGATTGATGCTATTCTTAGATCATTTTGTTGTTTTGTCTAAGTTTAAACCAAACTTTAGATGATAAAATTAAGTAGACGGTCATGTTTAGTATTCCTAACGAATCTCGTTTTGGATGATTAAACTGAGTATGACATTTGGTTTCCATTAAAACAGGAAGCTGTGGTTATGACTAACCATAGGTTATAAGTTCAGGTATATTTGCTCTTCAAATTTTTTTATTCCTTTATAGAATGATTTACAAACAAACTTTTTTTTACATGGAATAAAGTACTTTTTCTGTTTTAGGTTTGACCCTATTTATCGAAATGACAGTTATCAATGTTTCTGTAGTTTATCTGAAATTTTTTAATTACGCTACAAAAAACTTGCAATCAAATATTTCCACAACTTTCACAAGTTAGTGTTTCTGGGTCTATATGTAGTTTTGAAATGTTTTGTTTTTTTCAAGTCATAGTATTTATTTTATTTTTTCTTTTTACATATTAATTCATCCCTCAACGGAAAAATTTCTGTGCTGCATTACACCGCAGCAGGCTGCCAGGACGGCACCAACGGTGGAAGAAACGGGGAGTTAGGTGTCTTCCCCAACGATAACTAGACATGAGCGCAGAGGGATTCGACCAGGCGTACTTCCGGTCCTAGGGCAAACATTCTACCACTGATTTATCACCTTTATCATTGAGCCTCATCATCGCCTTATCACAAAGCTATCGTTCATGTTTTGCATTATGAACCACTTATTTGCATCATATTTGCTCATAAATTAGTCATAAATTAGTGCTCATCATGTTAGCAATTTACACTTGTATAGTAAATCATGTTCCACTCAAATTTACAACTATATTCACATCTATCCAAATTTTCCAGGTTGTTTGCATCTGTGCGGCTAAATACTTTCGACAACCCTCAGGAGATTATGTAAACTAAGCTTGGCAGGTTTTCTAGAGTCACACCAGGTGCTCCCAAACCTGTACTGTACATTCACAGCCACCACTTCAAACAGAGGAAGTTGAGGGGTGTGTTTGTGTGTTTTTGTAGCCACCCCCACAGCTGGGAAAAGATCGATGAAGCTTCAACCGGCAAGCTTTTGGCCTCTGGCTGCTACTGTCTGAAAATGAGAGGCAGCGTTTTGTGTAGATGGTGGGGGTTTCTGTATGATGGAAAGAAATGAGGAAACAAAATGCGAGGGCAGAAGTAAAAGGGGGAGGCGGGGTGAGAGATAGATGGAATATGTGTTAGCTGGCTGACTCACTCTCTCTCTTTCTACATCCCTTCTTTACTCACATACGTTGTTTCCCTAGAGCACACACGAACATGCAGAGACACACACGTATGAACACACTCCCTTCTCTTGCCAAGTGCTCCTATGCCCCTGCTCATCTGCGTGGGGGGCCCTGCAGGCAGTCTGGGCCCCTACGTGCCCTCTCTTTACACACACACACAGCTGTGCGCACACTCTCCGGCACATAGAGAAGCTGATGTGTAAGACACGCTCTGATCCTGCATGCAGATGATGAAAGACAGGCAGCCAGGCTCATGTTTTAGTGCCAGAGGGCAAGACCTGAGAGGAACGCACTGATTCTTCTTTCTCCTCCTCCGCCTCCTCCGTCTTCATCACTACTGAATTCATTTAAATTTCACCACCATTTCATTTCAATTTCTGTTTAATTTTCACCATAAATGACATCCAGTCACACTCATGTATTTTCTTTCTATTTGGATTCCAGTTTGACTCTGAAAATAAGCAGAATTAAAATAAGCTAATGTTAAAACATTGAGCTTCAAGCTGTTTTTACCAAAGAGGAATAGTTGTGGCATCCAATGAATATTCCCACACTTTATGGTTAGCATAATGCTATACTCTACTGAAGTGGAGTGCCTCCTGCTTTTTATGTGCATAGCCTGCAGCTTTACACCTGGCCCGGCAGGAACTCAGGTTCTGCCCCCCTCTTCTTCAAATCTTCCAGTAAACAGCCCCAACCTGGCTAACCTAAATACAAAAGAGGGAACGACAGTCTGACCCTTTTTAGTTCTGAATCCTTACATACCACCCTTTAAGATCTCATTTAAACCTGTTACCCACAAGGCAGTCATGCATGTTGAGATTGGTGCATGTGCATGGCGCAGAAGTGACGAAAGCATAAATAACCAATGCACAGGAAGGAGATCACCCATTGTTTTAATGGATTGCAACTATACATGTGCACCATTGCCCTCTCCGTTTGTAACTTTAAGGGAAATCACACACTCTCTGTCACAGACTTTCACATCAAGCTGCCTAGAGCTTCCTGTAATCCCTCCTCTGTAACATTAATTATAAACTTGTGCCCCCCGGAGCAAGCATGACTTTCTCAGGACAATTAAAGTTGCTCAGGAGAAGGAGGAGGATTGGGAAGAAAAGGAGGGAAAGGGGATCAGGGAGTGAGTCAGAGGATTTGACTTGAACTGAATCTGAAGTCATTCACTGGGTGAGATGAGAGTGGGAGTTTGGTGCTTTGGTGTACAGAATGTCTAACTTCAGTCAAAAAGGGGATAAGTCACAGGTACCAGAGCTTTTATATTGTTCCTTAAGTGAGGCTTTTAGCATAAGCTTTGGCCTCCGAGTGGAAAGTTGAACAGGGAAGGGACTGGGTGGGCAAATGCCCGTAAGGGTGAGGGCAGGTTAGCTGGGGGTTGATAAGCCAATGTGTGGGAAACATGATTTGGTTGTACTCCTGCATTTACCTCATTCATTGATAAAAAGACAATAAAATGAAATAATTTATGTTTTCTACACCTTTCATCAACATTTTTGGACCACATTAAAATTCCTGCTGAATGCCACCTGTTTTAAGGAGGCCCCCTATAATTGACTCAGGTTTTTTCCCACTGGTCACTGACCTTTGACACAACACCAAATCACTAAATCCTGTTTGACTGGCTTTTTATTTCCAGCCGAGCATGACTTTCTCTCCCAAGAGCATTTACAATGGGATGAAATGTAAAATCTAGAAATGTTTTGCTGTGATTTTGCAGCTACTTGTGTCTTTGTCCTGCCTCTTCTCTTCTGGCCTGACACAACTACACTGCTGTGGTATCCACGTCAAATGCAAATCCTTTGAAGTTGCTCTGAATCGCTTTGCAACATATCATGGTTGAAATGAACTTAAGTGGGCCAAAACAGTTTGTTTAGCCAGCTAGCAAAGTGCTCCAACTGACAGATGATGTTATCCTAAATGGATTTGATGAGCTGCTGTTTAATCCTGTTGAGGCACCTTGCTCCAGGACATGAGCTTCCTTAGCGACACCCTCTCCCTGAACTTTTGACCTCAAAAAACTTGTGCATGTGTCGTTGAAATTTATAATGTTGTCTATGCAATTATTTTAATATAATAGATTCCAAATAAATGTGACATTCTAGTCTGAGTTTGGTTAAAATCTTCATTTATTTTCTGACCGGCTTCATTTTGAGGGCTGGATTTTATCTAAACCATAGTTTTGGATTACAGTAGATGTACTTGGTTTTGGACGAACATTAACTCATTTTTTTTTCTGGGTTTTTTTCCCAATTACTTATTTCTGGAGGGCGTTTAGTTTTTACTGACCAGAATCCTTTTGAACATCTTCTTAATTAGGATGTTTTAGTGGCCTAAAAATTAGTCCGTCATGTCCAACCCATGTTATTTATAATTGGATATTCCATTAGAGGGGCTGCAAGGTGGCCCATTGTTTAGCCCAGTAGCCTCACAATGAAAAGTTTGGTGTTTAAGTCCTGGGTTCGACAAGGCTTGGAACACTGGCCTTTCTGTGTAGAGTTTGTATGTTCTCTCTATGTATGTGAGAGTTTTCACCAGGTTCTCTGGTTGCCTCTCGCCTGATATCAGCCGGGATAGGCTCCAGCACCCCACATGACTCGATTATCGATCTTCTTATTTTGGCATTTCCCTTCAGGGATCGCCACAGCAGATAAAATGCAGCAGCACCCTATCTGCCGCATCTTCTTCGGTCACACCAACGAGCTTCATGTCTTTCTTCACTGTAACCAGGAACCTTCTTTTGGATCTTACTCTAGGCCTCTTTCCTGGTGGTTCCAAACCCAGCATCCTTCTGCTGATGCACTCTCTCCTCTGACATGTCCAAACCATCTTAATCTGGCCTCTCTGACTTTATCACCTATGGATAAGCGGCTCAAAAGACTAAATGAAACTAATTGTTTTAGGTTAAATGTATGATTAGCATTACAAATCAATCTTTAACTTTTTTAGCTTGCAGACCGATTCATGCTGAAAGTAAGACTGTATCAACAAGAAATGGACAGTTATATGTTAAACAAATTCAATAAAGTTTACTTTTATTTTAGTCTGCAAAAGTTAAGCGTTCCAATGAACTGAGACTGATCATTTGTTTGCATAAATGAGCAAAATGTTGCGGGCTGTACAGTAAAGTCAGGGGACTATACAGCATGCCCAACAGAAACTAGAAATACATGCGTCTCCTGTAATTCATGCCAAAGGTGCCACAGGCAGAAAAACTGCTCAACAACAAATGGGAATATCTTCTTACTTGGCTGAAGAGAGCAAGGACAGGTAGCGCCTCTGTCCACGGAAATATTTTAGAATTGTAAACAAGACCTTGGAATAATATTACCGCTTTCTCGCTAGCTTTTGTTTACATCCCCTAGATACCGTGCAATACTGGAGGGAAAGTACAATGTTTTTGTGTTTGCTTTCTTAAACTCTGGAGAAAACTGCTCAAAGTCATTAATGTTTCTTATATACTTTTTTGTTCTTTGCCTAACTATGTTAAATGTATCACCATGTAAAGCCTCTATGTTAATGTTGTTCTGTGAGGAAGCAGAATTAAATGAACAATTCAACACAATGGAAATATTGTATTCTCACATTCTATTCTGTTTCGTTGTCTTCCGCTTATCTGGGGCAGGGTCGCAGGGGCAACAGCCTCAGACAGTAAATCTAGGCTTCTCTCATTCCGGCAGCATCCTCCAGCCCACCAGGGAGGATCCCGAGGTGTTCCCTGTTCATCTGTGAGACATAGTCTCTCTGGCAGGTCCGGAGTCTGCCTCTGGGTCTCCTCTTGAGGGAACGTGCAGGGTCAGGGGCGGGATCCTGCTGCAAGTGGAGGAGTTAAAGTATCTCTGGGTCTTGTTCACAAGCGGGGGAATGATGGAGCGAGAGATTGAAAGACATCCACAGTAATCAGGATGCTGCATCGGGTCATCGTGGTGAAGAAAGAGCTGCACCAAAAAGCAAAGCTCTCGATTTACCAGTTGATGTATGTTCCTATCCTCACCTATGGTCACCAGCTGTTAGTGGTGACCGAAAGAATACGTTCGCGGATACAAAGAGCTGAAATGAGCTTCCTCCGCAGGCTGGATGGGATCTCACTCAGAGATAGCATGAGGAGCACTGCTTTCTGACTGGAGCTCAAAGTAGAGCTGTTGCTCCTCCGAGTTGAGAGAAGCTAAATGGGGTGGTTTGGGCACCTGGTTAGTATTCTCACTTTTACAGCACAATGGGGATCAAGCGGGGACAAGTTGAAAAATGGTAGATGATAACAACGGCTGTATTCTGAATTAAGGTGTGTCCGAAAACAACAGATTTTTTTAAATTGAACTAATAAATGACATCAAACCACAAACTACAAGTTCGCAGGTTTGATTCCCACTGAGTTCACGTCTAGGGTCCCTGGGGAAGACACCTAACTCCCTGTTTCTTCCACTATTGGCGCCGTCGGGGCAGCCTGCTGGGGTGAAGTAGTGCAGCACACAAATTTCCCCGTTGAGGGATCAATAGTGTATGTCAAAATAAAATAAAAAAATAATAAAATTACTCTTGTTCAACTTTGCTGTGCATGATTTCATTTGATGTTCAGGGTATGTGACCCCATGAATAGTCCACCTGGCTTGGTATTTTTTGGGCCTTCAAAAATGTGGTCATGCATTTATCGTTGCTATTAGCATACAGCATCAAAAATAGCCCCTTGTGTGATCAGAGGGATTAGTTTCTCATGAAGGGGCTTTGTTAGACAAACCACCCTTTTTTTAAATGACTTTAATGAACTGAGCAGTCATTAACATTTGATTTGCATGTCAGCCAATCCCCTACTTTGCATGAATTATTTAAGCAGAACAGAGAAACTGGTTTGTTCTTTAACCTCAAACTTTCCGCCATGTTGCTCATCTTACTGTTAAAAGCTAAGACTGAATCTGAGTTGGGTGTGTCAGTGAGCGAGAGGTTAGCAGGCAGATAAGGTGTTAACGTGACTGAAAGCAACACTTTGGTGGGGACCGGGGAGGGATGTGTGCAAGGTGAAACCTGGAATGCAATGCTGATGAGGTCATCCTTGTCTGTGTTGGTGTGTGTTCACATGTAGACTAAAAGAGGATTTAGTTCACAGTCTCTTGAGGCCCCATCATGATGTCATGGGAAACTATTACAAAGCCCATCTTGGCTGTTTGTAAACTCTCCATTTTCTCACAGAAATGTGCACGCCATATGAAAGCCTCCGTTTTCAACTCCTGAATGAAAGCACACTCAGTCAAAGAGGAATCTGCTGTAACATTAGCTGAAGAAGAAAATAGTAAGTGAAAACGTACACTCCAAGATGAACAAGATGTAAATCATTACTTCTCTTTTGATGTCCTTCCTTTTGGTTTATGTCTCCTTCTTGTCTTCATTATTTATCGTTTCTCTTGACCTTAAAAGTTAGAAACTAATCCCCACTGCTGTCCTGGAAGAGGATGAGCACTCTTAGAGACTTTTACTGAAGAACAGATCAACCAAGAGGAGGTGGGAACATGAAAGGAAGCATCTAACTGCACATTCCTCTGCAACTCGAACCTCTCCTACTGCTGCCAGTGCTGACTGGTGGCGGTGCCGGGGAGCTCGCAGCAAGACACATTGTTGCCTCAAAGCAAGGTGGAAGGAGGACAGGGGGTGCTCCTTCAGATCTCACATGCAGCAAGCAGCACTTGACCTTTCCAGCACTAAAGGAATATGACAGCCGTGAAGCCGACAAAGAGAATAGGGAGAAAAGCAAAGGGGGAGAAGTGAGCAGGAGACAAAAGCCACACAAAGTGCAGCCTGCCACCTAAACAGTTAGTTTGCAATCAACGTCAGTCATCCCTCCTGTCGGGACAGTTTGATTTTCACTTTTCAAATGAGGCGTTTATTTTTAGTGTGATAACAGGGCCAGCTAAATTGAAATTGGCAGCTCGACAATCAACAGATAATAGTCGACTACGCAGGGAGATCATGCGAACAGCTCTTTCTTTCACTTTGCCAATGCCCCCACCCCTTTTCTCCTGTCGCAGATAAGAAAGGAGGAAGACTGAAAGAAAAAAGGGCTAATCTTAGCGACAATCAGTGGATGGCAAAAAATTAAGTTGAAAAAAGGGGAGAAGAGGGTGCGGGATGTTTAAAAAAAATAATGTGCTGGTGATCAGTGGGGATGCCGGTGGGGGCGGTGGGATGGTAATGTACAGAAGACAGGAGTATAGAAAGAGAAAAGAAGTGAATTTCTTTAATGTTTCTGGCAGCAGACCAGCTGAGGTCTCAAGGTTATCCTGGCTTTGCAAACTCCCACGGGAAAGGTGGAGTGCTGGGGGCCAAGGGAAGGGAGGGGGTGAGGGCTCGAGGTGAAATGTAGGAGGGAGAGAAATCGGCCCTGTTTCTCCAAGGGGGAGGCTAAAGCTCAGGGGGGAGTAATCCTCAGGCCCTCTTGTTTGATAAGGTTGGCCTTGGCCCAGGTAGGAGAAAGAAAAGAATGGTTTCGAGACTTCCCAGGGCATCTTAATAACACATGGGCAAAACTTAGTGATTTGATAAATTCTAACTCCAGTCATTAAATGTATATTGGAGTGATAACAATGCAATTCTCATGTGATTCCCACAGGGAATCGTGATGGAAGACTGGCGTAGCCTTGCTCAAGGACATCGTAGAACATGGCCCGGACAAGCTAAAAAAAAAAAAAACTTCTAATGATATGTATGTTTCTTTCTTGATCTTAAAGCGTTTTTTTATGTTGATGATGTGCTTTCATATTTCCTCAATGTCACTACAACATCTACACGGGCAAACTTGCTCAAACATGTTAATGTAGTTTGAACACCATCAGCCTTTTAATTTTTATATGGAACATGTTCAACTTGGCACAGATAAATAATCTCAACCCCTCAAATTTCTGATTTAAATAATCTTAAACTTCTCTTTTATCCACTGGAGCATTCAAAATCTACTACACATTTATAGATGTAAGTAAACCCCAGACTAGGAATGTTTTAATTCAATTCAATTTTATTTGTATAGCCCAAAATCACATAATTTCCGTCTCAATGGGCTTCAGAAGAAAAAGAGGAATGTATTAACACAAATACACAGCAAGAAAAAAAACTAACAAATGCTACCTAAACAAGACTAGCGCATTTCTGCCCTTAGACTCTCCTTCACGGTTAGGAAAAACTCCTAAAAAACCCATCAATGGGGAAAACATAAGAAACCTCGTGGGAATCCACATGAAAGAGAGATCCCTCCCCCGGGACGAGCAACCAATGTGTCAAAGATTATTGTTTAAATATTAGCTTCTTCTACTCTACAGCTAAATATCTAAAGAAGTCAATAGATGTTCTTCATCCTGATGGAAACACGGGGGACTCCTCACCCCGGAGATGTCCAGTACGGGGATGAGTACGCACTCCCTTTTACTTAAAAGGGAGTGTTGTCTACACTTTTAATTTAATTTTTTCAGTTTCTTTCAATAAAAAAGGTTAGGTAACCTGAACCCGATATTGCAGAACGAGAAGCGCGAAATGAGGGTCATAACTACTCATTGACAAATAAAAATGTTAATGTTTTCTGGGCAAATAGGTTTCGAGGACCCTTAAGTATAAGTACGTTCCCAAATCTCCAAGCCTACTGATTGTTAACATAATTGGTTCCCAGAAAAAAATAAACAATGATGGAACATTGTCACTTCCATAAACTTGGACATATATCATAATACTCATAAAACTTAAAATCCACTCATCCATGTCTTAAGCAAAACTATTAAATCCGATTTGAAATGGGGCATAAAATTTTCAGCTAACAGCTGTAAAGATCATAAACATCTAACCCAAATCTGACAGCATCTATTCTCTTCCAGTTGACAATGTGAGCTCATGCACACCTCCGTCCTCAGTCAGAAGATCCAGTAAAGACTTCATTTGCATGAACGGCCTCTATCCGCATCACTAAAGAGCAGCAGAAGATATATTCCCAGTTTACTCCAGCCTCAGGCATGCTAACCAGAGACTGAGGCCAACTCACTGGTATTCTCCCTAACCGCTTCTTCACCACTGCTGCTGGGTTTGACTCACAACGACCTTTCACCTTTATAGCTACACCACCTCCCCCACACATGCAAATAGCACTGATCTGCTCCAGGAGGATTCAAGGAAAAAAAAGATGAGGGAAAGATGAGCGAGAAGGAGGGATGTGAATAGATGGAAGCTCAGGGAGCTGATGGTGTAGGTGAGGGGAGGGTGGAGCACCGAAAGGAAAAAAAGTCCCCAAAGGAACCATCTTGGTCTGTAAAGTGCATGGAGGCAGTGTTAAGTGTCTGGGGAACCTCTGGTCTGCAGACCAGCACTGAAGCCTGAAAACATCTCTGCATTTCTACTGAGCCAAAATGGACCTCTGTGTCTGCGAGGCTTACAGTGACCCATGCTGATATTTCTCTATGTGTGTGTGCATGTTCTTCTAGGAAAATAAAAGTGTGAGTACATTCACAGTGCTTATTGTTTTCCTTGCTCCCAGGCTGCTCCGGGCTCCTCCATTTGTGTGTGTAAAGGGATGGAAGCAATGTGTGCGGCTGGATCTGGAGAGCCTCCAAAAACCCCTCACCTCCTCTCGTCTCTCCTCTTTCTGTTCTCTCAGCTCGGAGGATCTGTCAGTTCTCCTTCTCTCTCTTTGTCCCTGCTTTGATCCTGCTCTCCAAACCTTAGCTGGCCTCGCTAACAGCAGCTGAGCACAGGTCCTGCTCCACTCCCACTAACAACACACATTCATGCCGTACAGGGTTGATGTGTGCTTCACACACACACTTGCTGTTCCCCACACACTCCGCTCTCATACTAACTTCCTCTCAAATCAGTAAGAACAGACTTGGCTATGATTTTCTGTAAGTTGTCTGAGCTAATCGCTTTCACACAGCTCTCTGTAAACTGTGACCCCGGACTGATTCTGTGAGCAGCTTGGGTGATGGGTCACTCTCTCTAACTGATTGTGGGTGTTATTTGAGCCTACAAGCACAGCTACATGTCTATTTTATGTAGAGTGAACTGATATTTAAGCCAAGCGTAAAAAAATATTTTCGCTCATCTAAATGTTTAAAGAATGTTTCTTACTCGAAAAACTTTTTTTTAAAGGAAAATGTATTTTTTGTTGGAGGGGTTTTTGGGCAAAATGGATTTTAATGTTTGTCGCGTTTGTAAAACTTGATTATAAACTACTTTAAATCTGTTTATTTGGACTTTTTTGTGGCTTTGTGTTTTTTTTACATTTTTATAAGCAATTTATAACCAATACCACATACTGCCCTCTGCAGTCAGTAATAACATGTAACAAATCTCACATGTTCTTGTTTTGAGCCTGTTGAATCTTGACAGTTATGTGCAGAACAAACTGAATAAACATTGAATGCTAGCTTAACATAACTTGTAAGTGCATGCAACTTTTAAAAAAAAAAAAGTCGATCGATCATTTTTATATGTTGCATTTTGGACTTTTTTAATAAAGTTTTTTAATTATTCTAAAGATATATTCCCATAAAAGTTTCTTCAGAAAATAGTGAGAAAAAAAATTAAGCCAATTTAAGATATATACCAAAATTTTTCAAGAAAAAGAAAGAAGTGTTTATTCAGAAGAATTCATTTAGTCTTTCACATCAGCTGAAACTTGCCAGAGCCAGCCGATTGCACTTGGGGTTCTTCTTTAGAAAAGCTTTATCTTACCTTCCTAACAAGTATCAACAAAACTAGTAATAAAAAAATTGAAACACCAACCATTAAGATGCATTGTTACATTCAAATGCTGAGTATATCAGGTATATCTGAGATAAAGAGATCAGAGGTAAAGACATCCAGTAAATGATGAGTATATCAGGGAAACAGCACACGTTAGAGGTTTTGGAGATAAAGTCCGAGAGGCCAGACTGAGATGGTTTGGACATGTGCAGAGGAGAGAGAGAGTAAATCGGAAGAAGGATGCTGGATTTGGAACCACCAGGAAAGAGGACTAGAGGAAGGCCAAAGAGGAGGTTCATGGATACTGTGAAGGAAGACATGAGGATAGTTGATGTAACCAAAGAGGATGCAGTAGATAGGGTTAGATGGAAGAAACTGACTTGCTGTGGCGACCCCTAAGGGAAATGCCGAAAAAAGAAGAATTCACATTCAAATGCTGCTATGTAAAATCATTGTCAATTCACTGGAATAACATTACATTTTTCTATTCACTCATATTTTTGCCCCTGAAAGCTTGTAAAGGCATGTTTTGTTCTTTTTTTGTGCAGCAGCCGAATTGAGCAACAAAATGCAAAGGGTTCCAACCAGTATCATCTCTTCACACAATGATGATTAAAAGAAATGAAAAAATTTCTGATCATCTTAAAAATCATGATAGTTTTTATAAAAAAGGCTTCGTTAAGTGTGTTAGAGGTGGTGTGAAAAGTCATTTATCAATTATTTTTTTGTTATAATTCTTCTATTTGCCTTCATTGATTAAATTTGTGCCCATAAATAGGTTTTGAAAATTATATTTAACTACTGTATATCAATAAACTATAACCTCTGTAGTGCCCTAAAAACCTCAGCCAATCAGCCACGTCAATAATGATAACCTGTTCTGTTGCATTCGTTCTGTCGTCTTCCGCTTTTCCGGGGCCGGGTTGCGGGAGCAACAGCCTCAGACGGCAAAGACCAGGCTCTTCTCACCCCAGCTGCATCCTCCAGCTCGCCCGGAAGGATCCCGAGTCGTTCTTGGTCTCCTCCCGGTGGGACGTGCCCAAAACACCTCACTAGCGAGGCACTCAGGCGAGGAGGGTGGGGGGTGTCCTGACCAGATGCCCGAACCACCCCATCAGGCTTTTCTCAACCTGGAGGAAAAGTGGCTTGACACCAAGCTCCTGCTGGATGGATTAATATTACTTGAAAGTATTACTATTATTCTCCACTAATAATAATAATAGTCCTACGTTATTAATCCCTTGTGGGGAAATTATTGTGCTGCATTGCACAATAACCACAACAGGCAGTCATGACAGTGACAATGATAGGAGTTGCTAGGGGTTAGGTGTCTTCTTCAGGGACACTTAGGCATGAGTTCATTTGGAATCGAACCGGCAATTCTTTTTGTCGAAAAATGGCGATTCTAATCTATACATTGGTTAGCGATACAAACTCAATAGCCCAAATGAATGGCCAGAACATCCAAAGATTTGTTAGTAATACGGCCTTTACCTTGTTGCAGACTTTTAGATTCTATCATTCAGCGACAGTTTATGAAGCATTTAACTTTTAACCCCATCTTCCCATGAATGAACATATGCATTGTGTCATCTTTAGTGCACTAGGAGTCCCCAGTCGGCAGCATTGCCATTCACCAATGGCTTACACATTAAGGCAATAGCACTAGATGACAGCAGGCCAAACTGGTTTTGTTGGCACAATATCCCATATCTCCCGCATACACACTCACACTTTAGCTCCACAATCTGCTGGCCTAATTGCATTATTGCAGTGTGGCGGTACTTAGACAAAAGAGCACAACAAAGATATGAGTCCTGGGAAAGAGTATTTCTCAGGAGGGACAAAAGAGGAAGAGACAGATAAAAGACAAGAGGGGTGAGGAGTGGTGATACAAGAAATAGATAAGAGGGAAAAAAAAGAATAAGGATGTAGTTTTAGTGCTAATTAGTTTAGCCGACAGTTAACTCTGGTAAAAGTAAAATCCTGTTATGTTCTGAGACTCTGAATCATTAACAGATTTTCTTCCCACTTCATCAAAAATGTTTTAAAACCCAAGGAATTATTGTTGGATAAACAGACACTCAGAATAATGGCAGCATGTGGTGCAATAAACTTTCAGAGTTTAATTAGTATAAACAGAGTCAAAATCTGAATTAGTGTAGGAAAAAATCTGTTTGATTTCTAAACAAAAAGAATCAGAACCTAAATTGGTGTGGGAAAAAAGTAAATGAGGAATATTCAAAGGTGTTACCTATCGTTACTCTGTTTGATTAAAAATCAAACAGAGTAACGATCTAAATTGGTGTGGGAAAAAAGAGGAATATTCAAAGGTGATACCCATCTAATGCTAAATGACTGATCATCAACAAATCAAAATAATCTCTGAAGCATTCAGAGATGCATTTACACACAAGCTGGGATGGTTTTAGAAACTAATTAACACTTCCAATCAGTCAGTGCAGGATTGAAAGGTCATTTCCACATAGTATCTTCCATCATTGTGAGAAGACAAAAAAAATTCCCACAGGTATCAAAACAATCAACTAAAAAGAAAATTTGACATCTGGGCGATGGTGCCCTAGCAATGTTCACAAAAGCTGTAAAAGCTGTAAACCAGAGTGTAGCTGTGTAGTTGTGTTGTTTTTGCCAGGAAAGATTAAAGCATTTTGGCACAAGCACCAACTTTCAAGTGTGGAGTTGGAGGAAAAATGATCTGTACTCATTTTGCCCCCACGTCACCTGGTCTCCTCAAAAATCTTGAATTATTTCATACATTCTGTGTTTGCTAAAAATATCTGAATGAAAATGTGAAGCCATATTTCTCCAAATTTAAATGTGACCTATGTTGGATCATGCACAAGATATTTCCAAAAAGTTTTATTGTTAAAAGCAACACTGTATTTTAAGAATTGGGTTCAAACTTTGGACCTTAGGATTTTTTTAAAGAATAGATTAAAAACATGGGAACAAGAGAAAAACATACTAAATCAATTTTAGTTATGGTTGTGAAAGGTTTAATTTCTTTCCTATGTACTTTTGTCATTTTGGCTTTGTTTGTGTTAAGTAAGCATAATCTCTGTTCCTTTTTGGACTTAGTAGACCACATTTTAAAAGGAAAATAAAAGGCTGTGTAACACCTCGTTTATTGCTGTCTAGACAAGTGCCATCTTGTGTTTTTCATCAGTAAACTATTTCTAAAGATGTGATCAAAGGCTTCTTTTTTTAAAATGACAGATCATGAGCAGTGAATGACTTTGTTTCCCACAGATTTTTTCTGAATCTTGGCTACACATTGCAACAGGTAATACTCCCGGGATCGTCAGAGGCCAGGTGTGCCCGATAAGACGTTCATTTTGCAGAGAACAGGGAGGGACCGACAGAGCCAGGGCACCGTGACTCAGTTCACCACCGGAGACCTTTTTTGCAACATGAGCGTGAGAAAGTCATTCAGGCGGAGAATGTCTCAAAACCTACTCTGTGTTTGCTGACCATCAATACGTTTGTTTTGGAGCTCTGTCAGTAGCATTGTGTGAGAAAAAATGGCTCAGGTGCGCAGCTGACTACAATAGGCCATGATGTGTTGTTGCATGAGGGATGTGTGGATTATAGCAGGTTTAGGCGCATGTACAGACCAGCCTCTCTCCTCCCCGAAGCTCACAGTTACACACCACTTTGTGGCTTCAGATAAATTTAGTAATCATTCTGAATAAATACCTGCAGGGTTAAAAGTCACTTAATCATTTTCTGCACATAGTAGCATTTCTCTATGTGCACTCATACTACTCAAGTAAATTAAAGTTTGGTTTTTACAGCTAGTTTACTCTTTTTGTAACAGCTTTTTGTATGGTTGGTTTGAAAGGGAGTTTTGAACATCTTCCTGTGCTGACAGCACTGCAACGCTTTGTGACTGCTGGTCAAGCGTCAATACTCCCTTTCTTTCTGACTTATTCTGAATTTGTGTCTCCAACTAAAAAAACTAAAAAAAATGAACTCTGAAACACTAGACTGTTTCTTTAAATCCATGGAAACAGTCGGACCACGCATCATCTGGGTTTGTTTGCTTCATTGGGTCCGGGTACTTTTGTGCTTTAACCACTGGTCAGATGTGGATGTAACCCAGATCACAATGGCAACCACGTTTTCCCCCTAAAATAAAACTCTCTAAACATTGATTTGATTATCTAAACACTTTAAATGCTCAATTTTGAGACTGCAGAGCTTGGTTGACCTCCAAGCGTAGCTTCAAACAGACTGAGATGGACACTTTTGCATTGAACGTCATCTCTGTTTGCTAATTTAGGGAGGAGACGGCAGCTCGGTGGTAAAAGCGTTCGCGCGCGGACCGGAAGGTCGCGGGTTTGCGTCCCACAGAGAGCACGTCTAGGGTCCTTGGAGAAGACACCTAACCCCCGCTTCTCCCACCATTGGTGCTGTTGAAGGGCAGCCTGCTGCGGTGTAAGGAGTGCAGCACACAAATTTCCCCGGTGAGGGATGAATAGAGTAATTCATTATTTTTTTTTTTAATTTGCCAGCTCACAAAGCTATCAATTGTAAGCCAATGCCCATAATACCTGACCTAGTAGCAGGAGTGAAATTAATTTAAAGAAGACAGACAAGTTGGGACTAACCTGGCTCTAAAAATACTTCACCGAAGTTAGTAAGTTGGAGTGATTGACAAAAAATGGATTTTGCTCACCATGCAAAAGCGATTGTTGGAAGTTTTTAATGCCCCATTTAGTCCACAAAAAAATTAATACAATTTTTTATTTTTAAAGTATGTGTTTATGAGCTTAAGTTCAACTAGTGAAAGAAGATTTATGAAATAGCCCATTGAAAAAAACTTTTTTCATAGAAGATCTTCCTCACCACCTTTAAATTTACTCATATAATTCCTCTTAAAACATCTCACAGTCCATTTTAAATGGTTTCTTTAGCTTCTTAACCAGTTTATTGGAGGTTTTTAAGTCCTTGAGCTTTGTGTTGTCTATCAGATGAGTGATCTTGCGGCCAGCCGCTGGCGACGCCCCGCGGAACCAGGCGGCAAGCCGGCGAGAGGAGCGCCTTCTCCCGGTCGCCTGCGCGCCACGTGTCGCGGTCTCTTCAGCAGCTGGAGGTACATGAGGAGAACAGAGACACATTCTACTCAATCTGCTGCTAAACATCTTCATTCTTACATTCTATTGGGTGTTTTAGAACTTTTCTAGATTTAAACACTGAAATGAAACCAAATTTAATCTTAAATTCTTAAACTTTCCTGTTTGTTCTTAAAACTTGAGCTTTTTTGTAAAAATGTGTTCTTTTCACAGCATGTCCGTCTGCTTTGACGGTCATAAAGATAAGGAAATGAAATTATGTCTTGTTATCTACATTTAAAAAAAAAAGAAAATCCTTGAACACCGTGAGGCGATCACAGGCGGGAAAGAGTGTGTGTGTGCGTGTGTGTAAGAGGAGGGGGCATCAGGCTCAGAAATATCTCTGCTCCACATTCCGATAAGAGTCCAGCTCCCTCTGTGGGCGTGTTTTTCCCAGGCTTTTAAAACAGCAGCTGCTATTTACCTTCCCCTCTAATGTAAACCACCGCCACCACACACACACACACACACACAAACTCCTTCCTCCTGGCTCAGCGGCCCCCCGGCAGCCCGGCGGCCAAACCTCCAACCACCGATCTCATAAAACATCCTGGCACGTGCTTCACATTCGCAACACCAACAGATGATTAAGTGGCAAAAATTTCTACCTCAGACTTTTAGTTGAACTGTAATGTGGGAATGAAGTGTGTTCTGCTTTTCTTCTATTCGGAATCAGTCAAATTTCAGTTGTGTCATGCTGAAAAAACAAACAAAAAACTTATTGTCTGCAACAGACTGGCGACCTGTTCAGTGTGTACCCTGCCTATCGTCTGAAATCAGCCGGGATTGTCTCTTGGCAGCCCCAATTTGTTAAGAAAACTAAATAAAACTAAACTTTTAAAGTCCAAACTTATTAACAAATTTATTGTTTTGTTGCTTAAAATATATATTTTTAAAATGACACCTTTTTTGGGGAAAAAAGTTCAAATGTAATTTTTTGCTTGAAGATTTTTTTTATGTTTGAAAAAAAGTTAGTGATGATATATCCCTGCTTTGGGCCCCGGGCCCCCCTCTTTTTTGGCCCCCAGCTTCAGCAAGCAAACTACCAATGGTAGGCTGCCTACCACGAGCCATCCTCCCTGTCGCTCTCTCTGATTGGTTGAAAGTTACTGTGGGAAAGAAAGTTTGAGGAGTTTCACACGAGCCGTTCGCGTGCAGTGGGAGATATAAATACAAGCCACACGCAGAGAGAGAGAATCATCTGCTCCTGGTTGCTACCGCGCATCCCTCACACGGATTCTAACCTCAGGATCTTTTTTTTATACCAACAAGAAGGTTTTGCCGTTATCAACCTTTAGTGGATTCTATTTTACTCTTGGATAATTTGTTTTTTTTACAAAAAGCATAAAAATGCCTGCTGATATGATGGAAAAAAGTTCTTCTTCTCCAGTTGCTGCAACTCCAACAAGCATGAATACAACTCCTGATAAACCCAAGACAGCATCGGAACACAGAAAGGTCGGTACACTTTATATCTGAACTCAGATTCTTAAATGCAAGAATTTGATTTTTAATTATTATCAATT
Source organism: Neostethus bicornis (assembly GCA_902685375.1). NCBI lineage: Eukaryota > Metazoa > Chordata > Actinopteri > Atheriniformes > Phallostethidae > Neostethus > Neostethus bicornis. Next base: position 22,275,990 of record LR738547.1, read on the forward strand.
TTTTTTTAGTCTTCAAAACCAATCATGGAAAAAAGAAGAAGAGCAAGAATCAATGAGAGTTTGGGTCAGCTGAAAACTCTCATTCTAGATGCTCTCAAGAAAGATGTAAGTGTTTTTTTTATCTTTAATTATTTATAAGAGATAGTTTGCGTGATGTTAAGACGGGGGTTCTCTCTGTTCGTTCAGAGTTCAAGACACTCTAAGCTGGAGAAAGCGGACATCCTGGAGATGACCGTCAAACATCTGCGGAACCTGCAAAGAGCTCAGATGACCGGTAAGTCTAATTGACTCACTTTTACAGATATTTTCACGTATTAGTCGCAGTATTACAACATACCTGTTTGTCTGCAGCTGCTCTGAACACTGATCCTACTGTCCTGGGAAAATACCGAGCAGGATTCAGTGAGTGCATGAATGAAGTCACCAGATTTCTCTCCACATGTGAGGGAGTCAACACCGAAGTGAGAACGCGACTTCTGGGACATTTAGCTAGCTGTGTGACTCAGATCAACGCCATGAATTATCCCAGTCAGCACCAGCATCAGCTACCTTCCACCGCTGGATCCACGCACCCTTCATTCGGACAGTCGATGGTTCAAATCCCTAGTTCATCTCCGCAAGTTCTCCCTATGAATCCAGTGTCCTGCAAAGGAGGATCCTCTCCTACATCTTTACCTTCAGATGCCACTAAAGTGTATGGTGGTTTTCAGATCGTGCCTGCCACAGATGGACAGTTTGCTTTTCTCATTCCTAATGCGGCTTTTGCTCCGAACGGTCCGGTAATCCCGGTGTACGCAAACAATGTCAGCACGCCTGTACCGGTACCTGCTGCGGTGTCTCCTGGAGCCCCATCTGGAAATACAGACTCAGTGTGGAGACCCTGGTGAAGACCACACTAAGACTTTAAGTGACACTTATTAGTTCTCTCTTTGATAGAAAGTTGTTTCTTTTTTTTCTTGTAAAATGAAGAGTATGCACTATATTTGTTCAGCTAACAAGGGAGTAACAGTTCATATTGAAATGGGATTTGTATTGTGGAAGTCTGTTCACTGCATTTTTATATATATATATTTCAGTTGTATTTTTTACTGTGTGATGCCAAAGATCTGTTTCATGCTCTTACTCTTTGTTCTTCGTTTTGGAAGACAAAATAAATTTGTAAAGATGTTAAAAAACTGTGTTCACATTTATTCTTTTATTTGTGGATAAAGTCATAATTCCATGTCCCGGAAAAGACTGGCGACCTGATTGGGGTGTACCCTGCCTCTCACCTGAAATCAGCTACAATAAGCAGTTCAGAAGACAAAACCAAAAATGACTCCATAATCTTTTCAAAGCATAAAAAAATTCATTTCCACCTTTCTAAAGATTCCCTATTGAATTTTTTTTTTCTGCAAGGTTAAATTTGAACTTTTTAATTTATCACACAAAGTTTTATATAAAACTTTACATTTCTTACAATCAAATAAATACATGTTACAAGCACATCACTTTAAGTCACACAGTGGCTTTCAGGGAGCCTGGATTCTGCTTCTCTAAGGGAGACAATCAGTGAAGTGATGTTGCTTAAGGATTCAGAAGGAGAATCATCTGTTGGTTTTGGTGCTGGTGGTCCAGCTGTTTGGTCTCTTTTGGAAGCATTACAGAGGTCACTTACGCCATCTAGCAGCTGAGTTAGACATTGCAATGAGCTGTGGATCATCTGTAGAGGTGTGTGAATGGCTAGTGGAGTGGGTTCATCTGAAGGAAACTTAATTTACACTTTTTTGGATTAAACTAATGCATTCAAGAGGAGATTATGTCATCTACTCATTATTTTCTAACAAGTGTTTTTGGGATATTTAAATGATGTGAAATGATTTACAAACAACTTGTGAAAAACTTTCATCACCACCGTGCAGTCTTATGTAATTCTAACTTCTCATATCACCTAAAAATGATGAAATTTCCATCATTTTCTCAGCTTTCACTTCAACAACGGTGTGTGAGAGAAGCCTCAGGCTGTGTCTTTAATCAGGGTGGAGGGATTTTCCCCATGCCAGGGGGTTGACAGAAGAAGGACACGTTGAACACATCATGCTGAGCCATGTGGTAGCGGTCTACTCTGCCCAGGTGCGTAAGTCCCCTCTGGCTATTCGAGTGTGGCCCTCCTTTGAAGGGGGTGTACATGTGGGAGAGGGTGTACAGGTGTTTGCAATTATCAGTGTGCTAAGAGGCACAAAGTGTGGATAAGTGCCATCATTTTGAATTTCCATCACACCTTTTTACAGAGGGCCATACATCCCTGTCTGATTTAAGCCATGTGTGTGCCTGTGTATGCTTTGTATTTGTGCGTGTGGGTTGGGTGTGTACATACCTGACTATAGGGCACAATAGGTAAAGCACAGGGGTGGTTAAAATGATGAAGGAGTTCAAGGAAAGGACTGCCACACAGGGTAATAATCACTGTCTCGTGTATTTGAGTGTCTCTACACACATAGACATGCACAGTCACACGCATCTGCACGAAACATTCCCACAGCATTCCAGCTGTGTTCACACCAGCACTAAGCTTCCTGCCCCGAGCCCCGGGGCCACAGCTGGACACGGGACGTCTGGGAGGCACGTGGTGTGACCCGGACAACACCCAGCTGCTGAGTGCCTCCCATCCTGCCTCGCCTCATATCTCCCCCATCCTCGCCCCACCCACCCACCAACATCTTCAGTGGTCACTCCCTCTCCTGAGAGCAGCTTTACGAGCCTCTCCAATTACCCAGTGCAGTGGCCAAGCTGCCGGAGTGACCGCACACATGTCACAACATGACTGGGGGGTTTAGCCGCCATGCGTGTCCATTAACTTTTCCCACACTCCGCGTGCATGCAGGGAGCAAAAAGAGGGGGGAAAAACCCCTCTGCTTCCTCCTTGGATCCATAAGTGTTACCATATGGTCCACTCTCTCTCTCTCTGTCTCATAGTCCTCCTTTCTCTCTCTCTCACAGCCCATCACGAGGGCCGTCTTTGATTGCAGCCCAGACAAGCAAGAGCTTTATGATTTAAGCCCAGGGCTTGCTGTACCAAGCCCTGGACTCATTTTCAAGCCAAACCTCCTTTCCTTCCCCTCCTCTCCCTCTTCACCCCCCACCACCGCCTCCTCTTGCAGTTGCAGGGGAAGGCTGTTTTCTGGCAGGAAATGAATAGCTCCCAGATGAGCACAGGAACCTGAGAGGTCGTGAGAAAGAGGCGAACCCCCCTCCGCAGGCCCGGCTTGCTGCCAGCCGCCGGGGGAATGTGGGAGAGCGCCTCTCTGACACACGCATCAACCCCTCTGCCCTCCTCCACACCGCCTGCCTGCCTCGGCTCTGGGCCCCGATCCTGGAAATAGACTGACAGACAGGGCAACCGCCACCGAGCCAGGCAGCATGGCTTGTCAGCCAACGAGGCAGAGAAAGCTGAGGGAGGGGAGAAAAGTGTTGGATGTGGGCGGAAGTGGATCAGTGTGTTTGTGCACTCTGAATCCCAGTCCAAGCGTGCATTAGATGAGAAAACTAAATCTGTCGTTATTTAAGTTTATTTAGTCCCAACTCCTTTATGACCCATTTACACAAATTTTGTGTGCAGACACACATGTGTTCACATGTTCTCCTCCCTCTCTGTCCCAGAGGCTTACATTCACTCCACGGTACTCACGCAGACAGGTGTTCCTTGTCAAGAGGAAAGGGTTTTCCCTTTGGTTCTCCGTGTGCTGAACTAACATTTATTCCTCCCAAGGTTGACATTGTAATGGATGGACATGGTCAGAAGTCTAACCGCAGCTGTCCTGGTGTATTAGAGTAAAATTTACCCTCATTGTTCTGTGTCAGAATGACAAGCCAAGATGATCTAAATATTAAGAGAAAGATGGAGACAATTGTCTCTATCAAGAGCCACAGCTGCATTTTTAGATTATATTTAATGAATCTTTGAACTAACAAGTACGTTTGATGCCTCATCAGCATTTTTTTTATCATAGTTCCGTTCCGTCATCTTCCGCTTGTTCCGGGGTCCGGTCACGGGGGCAACTGCCTCAAACGGGCAGCACAGGCTTCTCTCACCCCGGCTGCATCCTCCAGCTCACCCGGAAGAATCCCAAGTTGTTCCCCAGCCAGTCTCTCCAGCGGGTCAGGGGTCTGCCCCTTGGTCTCCTCCCGGTGGGACGTGCCCGAAACACCTCGCCCGCGAGGCGTTCGGAGGGCATTCTGACCAGATGCCCGAACCACCCCATCTGGCTCCTCTCGACCTGGAGGAGGAGCGGCTCAACACCGAGCTCCTCCCGGATGGCAGAGCTCCTTACCCGATCTCTGAGTGAGAACCCAGCCACCCTGCGGAGGAAGCTCATTTCGGCCGCTTGTACCCGCGATCTCATTCTTGGTGAGGGTTGGAACGTAGATCGACTTGTAAATCGAGAGCTTTGCTTTTCGGCTCTTATCTTTGCTTTTATCTTTCGGCTCTTTGCTTTTATCATAGTTCATTAAATTAATTTGATTGAAAATTCTTTGACTGTCTGTGGATAAGACAGCCAATGAAGTACGCTGGCTGATGGAGAGTTTCGCAAGAAAAAGCCAGAAGGTTTCTGGAACCAATGTGGACCCTCATTAAAAGTTGAGGACAAACATTAGAGATCAGTTTGGCTCTCATACACCACTCATTCATCAATCTTTGGTTGTCAAGAACAAGTCAAAGAGCTGAAATAATGTCTCATTGCTTGCAAAGGTCATCCGGATCACATTGACTTGCTTTACAGGTTTTACGTCCATATTATTAGTGCATTACTCATCAAAGTCATTCTTTCCACTCTTAACAGTATACCTAGTGACTCAGCACTCATCTAATGCCACACACCGCTTCTTCTTTATGCTTTAATTTCCCAGAGTCCTTGTCTTTCTTTCCCATACTCTGTCTTTGTCTCCTACAAACTCCGGTTTTTGCCGGGCTTCTATGGTAACCTGTAGGCCCAGTAAACAGGACAAGCTGTGTGCCCACTTTCCTTGGCTCACCCTGCATGACAACAAAACCCCCACCAGAGGCTCCCATTCAGATGTCAGCCACCTTGTTTGAAGTCGCAGACCACTATGTAAATCTATGCTGTTTCTCACCAGCTCAGCCACTCACACCCACTCAAAAACAAGAGGTCTTGCAAAGGTGGTCCTGTGATGCTGGATGATTGTTTCTTTCATAGTCTTCAGCCTTTAGAAGTCTCCTTTTCATCCCTTTTTGCTTGTCCTCCTGGTTTAGTTTTGTAAACACAGTTTTAAGCTGATGGTTTAAGGCCACAGTGGCTTGAGGAGAGTAGGACATGGCAACCGTACGCAGCTGTCAATCCCAAAACTGGCACATCGTCCTGCTCAGACAGTGACAGTGATGACCCCATCACACTGAGCCATTGTATGACCTGTCCTTGAACTACTCTAGAACCCAATGCCAATTGAGTGGGAGGATCCTCCCTCCCCCTCTTAGACCATCACAACAAACAAATAGAACAGGCAAACCAGTTCCCACCATACTGGAGTCCAAACAACTGCCAACACTGACAGTTTGGTTGGTTTTTATAAGACACAAAGAGCTTGTTCATAAAGCACTTCTCCATCTTTCATTCGTTTGAAGTTTTCGAGGTGTGACCCCAAAGGTTTTTCCCAGAAGAAGAAAAAACAAGAAATTTCAATGAACACACTATATCGTAATTACGTACTGCCAATATTTGATTGCCAGTATTTAGAATAGCAAAAACAATGTAAAATTAATTCATATTGTGTAAAAAATACTAGGAATGTAAAACTTGTGAATGAAACGACGTTATACTTTCACTTTTTAATGTTAAAATGAGCAAATCTCACTGATTTGTCAGTGAAATTTATTTTATTTAGTGTTGCTGACAGAGCAGGTTGAAATTGGACGTTTTGCAATTCAAAAAGGGTGGCAGTGGCATCAAAGCAAGAAGGTCATAGGTTCGAGTACCAAGTGGGGACAAGGCTTGGAACACTGGCCTTCCTGTGTGAAGTTTGCATGTTCTCCCTGTGCATGCCTGTTTACACTCCGGTTTACTCCAACCCTCCAAAAACATATATGTTAGGTTGATATGCCACTACACGATTGCCCCTAGGAATATGGTTGTATGTGTGCGGCCCCCTGATGAACTGGTGACCTGTTCATGGTGTACCCTGACCCTTGCCTCGAAATAGCCGGGATGGGCTCCAGCACCCCATGCAACCCAGAAAAGGGATAAACCAGGGGTGTCCAAAGTCTGTCCTTGTGGGCCGGTGTCCCGAGGGTTTTCATTGTGTTCCTGGTTCAATACAGCTGATGCACAGAAAGTGAAATCAACAGCCAATAAAATTTGGCTAATGACTCAATTAACTGGATCAGGTGTGTAGATGCAAGAACATATGGTAAACCTTCAGGACACTGGCCCTCGAGGACCGGATTTGGACACCCCTGGGATAGATGGTTAAAAAGGTGACTGCAATTCAAAAGGTCAGAAAACACAATACTATATCAAACATTTTGAATAGTGACACATCTTACAGATTAATCTTTCTGTGTTTCACACATTATTGCATCATTTTTACATGTTGGTTTTTGTTTTCCTCTGCATATACCAGTAAGTCTGAGATCAATTAGTATGACCGAGGGAGACCTATGAAGTGGAGCGTAGAGGAGCACAGCACTAACACTCTCAGTTTACCTGCTGTTTTGCAGCTTGATCTACGAGCTCTGCCCTCGCGTGGCTGCTTTTATTTTCCTGCTTTTAATAGTCCCTCTTTGACACTTGGGCCCCTCAAAGATGAAGGAAAAGAGAAAACACATTTTTTCTGACCCATGAAAACATCAAAGCAGTCCGGATGTCCTGTTCTTTTTCTCTCTGATGGAGGCTGATGTCAGTAAATCAGCACTCTTATTATTGTTGTAAAGTCACAATGATGCAGTAAATGATGTGAGGTTAGCTTCCAGGCCACACGTGCATAAGCGTGCGACACAAAGAAAAGTGTCAGCACAGAAACTAATATTTAGATTGATACAGTCTTGAATGCACAGATAGTTTTTTGTGTGTTCTTCATGTTATTTTCTTCAGCACAAGAAAATATAGTGACGCAGTTTGAAAAAAGAAAACTCCAATTTTAGAAAGATTTGCAGAAAAACTTGCACTGTGTTTTATTTTTTTTTTCAACAATATTAACTTGTAAAACAAGTCGTGTCCACAAATACTTAATTGTCATTACAGTCATTGTCTGAATAATTTTAAACTTAATATCTATCTATCTAATCTATCTGTCTTTCATCTCCATGGAGAACAAAATTTTGTACCTTTTGCATTTTGCAACAAAGTCCAGGTTACAAACCAAGTTGCTGAAAATGTAGACCTTTTCCACTAAGTGTGAAATAAATAAAACAACTCAAAATTCAACTAAAAAACCCCATATATGTTAGAATTTTAGTAAACTCATTTTCCAACACGACATCCAGCTACTTTTTTCTTATTTGTCATATTTTATATCTCATACACTGCATTTTTGCTTTGTGTACCAATGAGCGTTAATAGAAAACTACAGACAGCTTGGGGTGGAGACAGGTGGAGAAAGCTTACACCCAGAGAGAACCTGTGGTATTGTTTGAGAAAATCTGGGTTTGCAGAGAAGTATGTAACTGCAGTGCAGGACACAATTGGAGACTGTTGAACAATTGTGAGGTGTGCTGCGTGACAGAGGAGTTCAATATAAAGGTGGGCCTGCATCAGCACATCAGCTCTGAGTTCCTTCTTGTTTGCTTTTGTCATGGACAGGCTGATGAATTAGAGTGGACAGGAATGAACTCTGATCCTTGCAAATGACTTTGAGATATGCAGTGAGAGCAAAGAGCAGGTTGTGCAAAAACTCAAGAGGTGGAGTTTTGTCTGAAAAGGAGACTAGTGAAGACAGAGTACATGTGTGAACAAGAGGGGCACAAGAAGTGTGAGTTTATTAGGAGTGAGAGATAAAGAAGGTAGAGGGATTTCAGTATTTAGGTTCAACAATCCAGAGCAATAAAGAGTGGAAAAGAGATGAACTCGTTTCCTCTTTCTTGCTCCTAGTGAAGGATGACATGAACTTGGTTGATGTGAGAAAAGGTGATGCAGGAGACAGGATTAGATTGAGGAAATGTCCCTGCAACGGACAGGTGACCAGTTCAGAGAATACCTTTAGGGTGCCATCAGCTTGGTTAGTGCCTAATCCTCCCCACACACACACACAGAGACAAGTGGTTCAAGAGATGAATGAATTTAACAACAACTTTACATGAGTGGTTTCTTGGTATTGCAGCTTTTAAAGGCTTAAGATTCAATACAAATTGGTTTTGGAATAGTTTGCAGTAGATTTTAAACCTCTACGTTAGTTGAGTCAAAAGTTTGTAAAGTCTTTGCCTCTAGAAAAATCTTGTGTAGCGTTCAAAGCAAAAGGATGTTTACATCAAAATCAAATCAATTCAACCCAAAATGTCATACTTTTTTCACTTTGAAACATTCTAGAAAAATTTGGGAGTTTTTTGTGACACAAGTTTTTATTTTGTGTCTGGTTCGCTCCTTTTTTTTTAACCATGCTGGATTTGTGAAGATGCTTGTTTTAGGACTGATATTTACCATACAAGACAAAATGGTGAATTTAAACTTGAAATAACTTCATTACCTGCATTTCTACTCAAGCCTCCTCTGACCTCAACTTCCTTTGTTTTATTTGGTTTGCTTCAGTTCTGTTGTTGATTGTTCTGTTTGCACTTTTCTGCAATTGACATACGTTGCATCATGTTGGTATTCAGAGACATGAAATAGCATTATCCCACTTCCTTCCCTTCCGTCCATGCAAAAGCAGTATAAACTGTGACACGGACCAACACTTAATCCTCTTTTTGGAGGCAGCGACGGGAACTATAGAGGAGCTGGTCCTAGAGATACAGCCACAAGACGCTGTGCTGCAGACACAAAGCACTCAGTGTGCGTGAGTGTCTGCACAATAAGAGTTAGTCCATCTTATTTAGAATGTAAGTGTTTGATGATGAGCAATTTTGAGTGTTTTTCCCTGTCTGTTTTCTCTCCAAACACATTGGAAAAGCCAGATTGAGGTTTTACACCAGACTGAGGGTGTTTGTCTTCTATATGTGTGTGTGTGCTTGTGTATATGCTCAATCCCTCCCACTTCATCTGTCTGTGTAACCTCACCTTTGTGAAGCGTGTTTCTACACACTCCCACAAGACCCTGTTATCTCAGCTTGAGTTTGCATCATGAATAGGACAAATGTGTATGTGTATGAGTGTGTGTGCTGCTGTTTGTTTGAACCGAGCTGAGGTTCTGGCAGGCTTTTCATGGTGTCTAAACTCCTAAACCCCGGTGCCTCTTCAAAGTGGGTCCAAAGTGATTATCCTAGAGGCTGTAATGCAGCCACCTAGTGTGGGAAGAGGAAATGAAATCTTTGTTTTCAGCCAAGACATTGATGTCCACTTTGTTTCTGTTGCAACAGCTGCTCTTCTCTTCAGTCCCTTTGCAAACTTGCTGTTACTGGTTGACAAAAAAAAAAAAAAAAGTCCATCGCTGTTGGTGTGCCAGTGCAAGAATCTTACCACAGGCTCCAGATTTACTGTGAACAGCAAAATAGAGATTTGCCTTTTTTTTATGGGTTCAGTCAACATTGTGTGAGTTTGCTTGGCAAGAGCTTAAGTACAACTGACCACAAATTATGTGCAAAAATGGCCTACACTTTTTTGTAGTTTTTGGGGTTTGAGCGAGTGAAAGAAACGGCTCAACCATTTTTCAGGTCTTGGAAACGTTACTATGGATAACGAGTACAACAGTGATTCAAAGCCACCTCGTTTTGTAAATTATCGGGAAATTGAAAGATTTTTAGATAATTTTTTCCACATTTATGAGGTTCTGAACTTTAAAGTTGTGTTATTTGTGGGATTTGGATGAGAAAGAGAAAATAAAATCCCCAAAAAACTAGAACCTTTAAACGGTACCAAATTACAGGCAACTGAATAACATTTATATGGATGGTGGCAAATTTAGTGACTGATTGTTTTTGTTTCTTTTTCAATAAAATTGACTGGAATTTTCACTGATTCACGTTAACTTTAATTAAATTAAAGTCAGTGCTGTCAAAGATTGTTCTTTTTTTTGTCATTCCTGCACATCAAATCTCATATTTAAGATAAACATAGAGTTTCATTGACCTGAAGAGTTTGACATCAGGATGAAAGACGACTCTTCGATCATTTGTGAAACTTTCTTTCATGGCAAGCGATGGATTCGGGTCCAGCTTTAACACAGTATCACGTTTGAACATCAATAGTCTATTTAATTTAAGTTTTTATCTGAAGATGAATACAATATCCCCATAAACTTTAAGTACACAAGCTGACAAGTTACAAGCCTCTTCTAGTTCCAAATTTAGTCAATTTTGATATACTCTATAGATCTTTGGTTCAGACCCATCTACTATCTGTTTCTGTTACACTCCTAAGGATTTTTGTTTCTCTTACGATGTAAAAAAAAAAAAAATGTCTCAACAGTTTTGATTGCTTGCGTTTTTTGTAGTTCTTTATCAGAGATGACATTTGCTCAATTTTTATAGCACCTCTCAGAACTTGCCGAAATCAATCAGCAAAAATTTAGCACATACATAAATGGTTGTGACTTAATGTCAATGGATATTAATCGCTTTAGATCTTGGCTTTCATGGCTTTCATTCATAGATTGAACCTTTGTCTTCATGTGTGATGTCAACAAAAAAATAATTTATTAATCATTTATCTATTTAAACACTTAGGTATATTTTTTTCTCTTTTTTTTTTCTTGCTGAAAATAAGGAGTTTCAACCAAAGTCTTGCTCCAGATTGTCATTTTTCTCCCAGTTGTGTACTTAGCAATCAGGCAGATGATCACACTGACTTGTCTACATGGCTTACAGATCCTGTGGTAAGCATCCTGTTTCCCCCTGCTGTGCTGGCTGCATGCGACCCTCCACAGCTGATATCAGGGTAATTGACAGTGACTGGAAATATGCAGCATCATTGAGCCTGGACCCGTGTGACTAACAGGGTTAGGTCCTCCCCCTTGGAGACCAGCCCCTCCTACTGAGCCATCAGTGATATTCAATTTGTGTTAAAGTTCCTTTTGAGGGGCCCAGAAGGGCCTGATTTGATTAACATATTTTTTGCTGAGCTCTTGGATGTGGCCCGGAGTGCTCCAGGCCTTGTATTAATAATAGTCAGAGCCCATTATAACTGACCAAGTGACGATGGTGACAGTGGGACCTGATGGTGGTTGACAAACGCCTCTGTAGAGAGATGCAAATTGGGAGAGAAGTGAAGTGGTGTTCAATGGGATGAAGATTCCAGTTTTTTTGCACGGCCTCTGTGTGATTGTGCAGCTTCATTGATGCCTCCGCCATGCTAGCTTGAGGCTAATCAGAAGTGATTCTCGTAAGCGAGTCACAATGCTGTAGTGGATTGAATTTGTTTCATCTACGGTTCTCCTCATCACTTATCAGTGCAGTGAACCCTCCGCAAATAAATGGTGGCCAGACAATAGAGTCTGTTTGTAAGGGCACTTTTCCCACAGTCCCATCTGTCATGAAAATTAACAGACACTGACACGAGCACAAAGCGACACACAGACGCACACTCGAATCCGACTTCCGAGAGTGTCTACAGTAAGGACATTCCTATGCTCCACACGCCTCAATCATTGTCTGCAGCAACTGTGTTGAAAACAAAAGAGGCGTCCTCTCGGCCTCCTCTGCTTCAATGCCACCAAGCAGTAAAATGTAACCATGTTACCTCATAAATGAGACTCTTCTCCCTCAGATTTTTATAGCTGGTTGATGGAATCTATATGCATGAAGAGCCCTTTTCACTGTAAACCCCCTAAAAGTTCTTTAACAAATGCTTCCATGACTTCTTTTGTTTGAAGGGGCTGCCACAAAGAAAACCTCCACCTAAATCAGCGCTTATGTTTAAAAGATAAAAATCTCTGATACGATCTTGTGGCGGCAACTCATGCGATACCTTTGCTGAAACTTTAAGATCTATAGAAAAGTACAAGATAAACCTTTTCACTGTGTTTTAATTTCCCTCAAATGAAGACAGACGCGTATAAGACTCCTGAAAAGAGACTGTATCGGTTCCCATACATGAGGGAGAAATTGGTAAAAGCTTAGGTTTCGCCCTGGGCCTGTAATGGTTTGAAAGAATGTAAAGCCCATGACAAAAGCAACTACGAGGAGAAACAGAGAACAGGTGGTCATCGCTGGATCCCCCAGCTTCAGCCCAGAGACATGAAATCAGCCAAAGGGTTTAGATTTCAGTGATAAAGACCCCAAGGTTTGTTTGCTCTTTATGTCTGCAAAGATGTGTGAAAAGAAGCCAGACCTCTAACCCCTCCACAAGTCTCCCTCCAGGCTTGGGGCTGAGAACAAGAGGGTACGGATTCCAATGCACAGGAATTCATCAGTCGGCAGTCATTTGGGAAGGACAGATTGGATATGTGGGTGGATGAGGCCTCGACTTCTCTTCTTCTCACAATCTTCAGTTTTCCTGGAAATCTGAAGGCTGTGCGTGGAAGAAAAATAAATAAAACTCAGTTGTGCCATTTCCATGCAACAAAACTGAATTCATTTTTACAACTGATGTGAATTCACACAAACGTATTTCTGCTTCAAATCATTTGGCACATTCCTATATCTTGTGATAAAATCTTGTGATAAAAACTTATCACATTTTTATTCTTTGCATGCTTCATCATTAAGATGCTTCATTGCGACAAAGACATGGTCAAAAAGATACCAAACCCAGAAGTGATTACTTTCTAAAACTTGCACATGCACAGGCTCGGATAATCTGCCAGGGGAGGCGTGCAGTGTTTAACTAACTTGTGCATGTGTTTGACTTTCAGTGTATGTTTGTGTGTTTAACCATGCGTGTCCTCTGGTTATCTGTGCCCATCTGTGAGTTTGTGAGTATGTGTGTGGGGTTTTAAAGTTGTTGTAACCATAGAAGCGTGATGACAGACTAGTAAAAAGGAGGGGCGGCTGACTTATGGGGTTGCAGGGAAAGCTTCAGGTGTGTGAAAAAGCTGAGGTTGATTGGAGATGATGCAGCAGGCTCTGCGTGTGTGTAGTGGTGTTCTGCTTGGGTGAGCTTGAAGAATGCCCATGTAGGTCCTGGCAGGGATAAAGGAACACCTTTCATCACATGGATCTCAGTGCCCTTAGCTGCACCCTGACTTTTTCCGCCACGTCTTCCAATGAAAGCTGTTCTTCCTCCATCATTATACCTCCTGTACACTTCCTCCACCACAGCAGGATGTGTTTAAGAACAAGTTTAATTTCCTTTTACCTTTTCTATAATCCTTTCCACCCGCCTTGCTGTGTGAAAGTTGTCAGTGGTATTTTCTTTGACCCCCATTCAGAGCAAGCAGATCCCCGTCCTGTAAAGGCCACTGGCTAATTAGATATAATGGCTTCCATTTTGTTCAGGCCTTGCGTCATCCCTTTGATGCGGTGATTGGGCGCACCCAAGGGGGAATACCAGACAATTTTCCACGTCCGACTTGTCTGAAGAGGCGGTGATAATGATGTCAAGCCAAACAGAAATAACGTTACTGATTTCCCATGAAGTTTTACAGCCTTTACCTTTAATTTTTTGATGGTTTAGTTACACTGGATTGTGTTAGAGTTTGTTGTTTCACTGCTGTTCTTTCAAAAGAATATATCTGATAAAAAAAAAAGTGGCAGTAACACTTTTTTAAATGTGTATGACTGTTACAGGAAAGAAAAAACAATATAGGAGTAAAGTAGACACCTTTAAGCGTGGGAATTATTCTTTTGTACTATTGTATTGGAATCAAATGATTCATTTAGTGATGAAATTTAGTGCTTTTTATGAACATTTTAAAGGTCTTTTTTGTGTTTTCCATCCATATAGTATTTCATTTATTGAAATGATTCTACATCACTACCAAAAAAAAAAGTGAAACACTCCAACGAAACCACTTTGAACGTAGGTTGCTGCATGCATCAACTCTTGCATATTTAAGCCAGATCTCTTTTTTGTTTATTCCATTATTGCATGTTCAGAAAGTACACTTAATTTTAGATTAGTATTGAGATTGCTTGAACTCGTCTTGGTTCAACATAAAAGAAGTAGAAACTTGTTCAATAATGAGATAATCCAATTAAACTAAATGCAAAGTAGTTTGTGGAATTTGGGTAAATTCGAAATCCAAACTTTGCAAGAAAAATACAAGATAAAATGTTTTTAAAAAGTTTAAGAATCAAACTATTTGCAACAAGAATGCTTTTTCAGAAGTTGTAGGGTTAAAACAATAATAAATGAAAAATAAAATCCTTTTTTTTTCCTTCGTCATGCCATCTGGCCTCTTAGTTGCTTTGGGGGTCTGACTGGCCTGGGTAGTGCGGGTGCCTCACTTTAGCTAGGTGGCTTTTGTGGATGCCTGTGTCTCCTGGAGATGGGTGGATCCCTGTGGTTTTGGCCGCTGCAGCCATGGGCAGGCTGCCTCCTGATGTGGATCAATCCCCAGTTATTATTTCCTCACAGCAGAATGAGGCAAAATGCTTATTTTTATTTCAGTTAAAGAGACAGTAGCTAGCAGTTCAGGTGAAATGGAGGTTGGGAGGGGTGTGTGTGGGGGCGAGGGGCTGAGTGAATGTCGATGCATAATTTTGATGTATGCTTGTTTTTGACATGCTGGTTTTTTGGTTTTTTTTTCTTGATCTGGATTTTAATGTTGTTTGAGTTTTTATTTGTTCTTTTCAGCACTTTGTGTAACTTTGTGTTGGAAAAGTGCTTTACAAATAAAATTGGATTTTAGTTGTATTTAGTTTTCGCGTAAAAAATACAACTCTAACTGAATGGTATTAAAATGTTGTGTAATGATTTTTACCTTCAACAAACTGAGAATAGTTCGGACAAAATCTAGTGCTAGTCCAAGTTGGAAAGTTATTCAATAAATGTAGTTAAAAATATGTTTGGATGAACAAAAAATATATGATCATTTGATTTATTCAGTATTCTGTTTTAATGTTTCATTGATGTTTTGACTTTGGTTTCTCTGTGTTATTACTTTATGCCCTATTGATTATGTCTTGTGATGTTTACTATGGTTAACGTTTATCACCATGTCGGTGTCCGAGGGTGACCTGAAACGAGCTTTAAATAAGATCTATTATTATTATTCAGTTAAATCTGAGTCTGACGAAGGGTTGTGACATTTTTTAATACTATCTGTAAATTTCACCTCGATGTAAATGTGCTTAAGTAACCAACTTTAAAGACTTTGGTCCCTTTATAGACAAATAGATAACTAAAATAATTAACAAACCATGTTGGTCCTAATATTGCTAAAATAGTCCAGTAGCTTCACTTGAAGTGGAAAGTGAGAAGCAAAGGAGAAGAAGAATTGGGGGAGCGTCAGGTTCCTTCTCCTCTGCATCTCTGAAATAGGTTTATCTCTACCAGCGAGGTGTCTCATTGTGTCGCCACGCCAGGGGCTGAAGGAGGAGAGCATACAGGCAGTCAGGAGACGCAAGAGGAGGCAGCAAGCAGGCGAAAAAGCGTGATATGAGGATAGAGGAGGAGGCGAGTCCTCTAAGAGATGGGACCACCTGCGTCGCCTCCTTTGCTGGGAGATTATGTTGGCACACAATGCAGTGCCGGGAGGAGAGTAGGGGCACTGGGGGAGCCTCCAGCAGGAGAGTGAACAGCGTGGAAAGTGAAGGTGGCGTGTGTGCCAGTGGTCTGCCACGTAGAACACCACCTCCCTTAATCTGCCTCTCAAGACGCATCCATTTCCCCTCCTTTTGTTCCCTGTTTCCCACACAACAAATAAAACAATAAAAGCATCTGATTTAGCTGGGGTTTCTTCACATTTTATATTGTGAAAAAAATGCTAAGTCGATATTTGTTCAATGAGAAAATCAAACTAAGAATAAAAGTTTAATTAACTGAAATTATTCAAAATGAATTGTAAAAGAATGAAACTGGTGAAAAATTTCAAATAAAATGATTTTCTGATAGCTTGCCGAAAACTGGGCTCACTTTTTAGTTTTTAGGGTCAAAAAGCAGATTTTTTCATTTACTTTTTTTCTTTTTCCCGTGTCTTTTCATTCAGCCAGTGTGTGTGGATGTGACATGTACAGTTCCGAATATAAGTCTACATTGTCTGTTTAATTTGCGGTTGGTACCAATTTTGGACACAATTCTTAATAAAAATTGTTGATATACTTGTCCGTTAGTGTGACATTAATGTCCTGATCACAGGGTCATCTGAGACTAGAACTCCTGCTCCACATGTTAATTATTTCAGTTGTTTTTAACACTACATTTTTAACTCATTTTTGACAGAAAATGTGAATTTGAAAATGTGAAACAGTTTGGACAAGTTAACAAAAAGTTAATAACTTATGATGTTCTGATTGTAGAATCAGGTTTAAACAAGTTATTTTTCCAATCAATAAATTAAACCACCCAATTGTTAGTGTCATTAGAACAAGAAAACTGCGTTGTCAGCAAAAAATGTGTCGTTTTGCCTTTGTGAGGATGGTCTCGACGTCCCACAAAGCTCTAATTCATCAATCACTGCATTCTTTCTGTTGCAAATCTCATTCAGAAAGGTTAGATTACTTTGGTCTCCGTTCTCTGTTATGCAGAGTCCTACAGCTGTGAGCCCAGGTTGTGCAATCATTAGTTAGTCCTCATTGTTTCATGTGCTGTCATTGGTTTGGATTAATCACTGCTTTTGGTTAATTATTCCACAGTTTTAGTCTGTGGATGATCCGTGTTGCCCCCAACCTCACCATCTATATGTTTATTTGGGAAAATTCATTCATATAAATCTAATAATTTCAGTT
Source organism: Neostethus bicornis (assembly GCA_902685375.1). NCBI lineage: Eukaryota > Metazoa > Chordata > Actinopteri > Atheriniformes > Phallostethidae > Neostethus > Neostethus bicornis. Next base: position 22,292,899 of record LR738547.1, read on the forward strand.
TCTTTTGTCTTTTTGCTGATGCGGCTATTAGAGAAGCAGCATGAGCATCTCAGGCCAGGTCTGGGTCACGCCAGTTTTGACGAGGCTTTTCTGTAAAAAGTCCGCCCCCCGTCTTGTCGCCCTGTTTTCCATTTCAAAGGGCTCCTTAAAGAGGCTGCAAACCTCGGCAAATTCTCAGCCCAAGGTGAAGAAGAGAACAGAAGGAATGAGAGAACAGAGAAGGACCGACCACAGAGGCAACCTGTGTTTCTCAAGGTCTCGTTGAAAAGGCTTTCTTAGGTATTCATTATTGCCCTCTCTTTCACCCAGTCTTTATTCTTCAAAGTGCTGCTGGAGCCCTGGCTTGGCGTGGGTTTAAGCTTGCGTCCTTCCCAGAAAGCTCCACGGGCCACACTATCGTTGTAATCATAACACTGTGGCAGTAGCTTTGTGCACCGCACCAGGGGGACTGAGGACTGGCATCCTGCCGCACACTACCCCTTTGTCCCACTGGAAGGTGCTCCAGCCGGGATTAGAACCAGTTACAATAGCGGTCACCCTAAAGATATATCCCCCTCACTTTTAGGTTGGTGTCCTTAAGATTTCGATGAACAGAACAAGGGGGGGTCATTTGTTTATATTGCAAAAAAATTCTTAAAATGTGGATTTATAGTCAAACAGTTGAATTTGATTTGAAACAAAGTTGGTTTTTACCCAGATTTGATAAAATACTGTATAAACACACAATAAGACTCAAAGGAGCATGCTGCTATTACTCCACAATCTAATGAGTTATTCCCTCAATTTAGAGAGTTAGATGCATACCTCTTTCATCTCCAGACGTGGCCTGATCACATTAGCAAACTACACAATAATAATTATATGGCATTTGAATTCAAATGCACAACAAAGTTCACATTTGAAGGACGGAGCAGATAAGCTTCATCCAAACAGAAAGTGGTGAATATCCAGTAATTTTTTTGCAATTAATTTACAAAAACACGATCTCTTACTCAGAAATTGGGTGAGGAGCTCTGCCATCCGGGAGGAGCTCAGTGTCGAGCTACTTCTCCTCCAGGTCGAGAGAAGCGAGATGGGGTGGTTCGAGCACCTGGTCAAGATGCCCCATGAGCACCTTGCTGGTGAGGTGTTTTGGGCACGTCCCACTGGGAGGAGATTAAGAGACAGAGCCGGCACCCGCTGGAGTCACTATGCCTCACAGCTGGCTGGGGAACGACTCGGGATCCTTCCAGGTGAGCTGGAGGATGCAGCTGGAGTGAGAGAAGGTTGGGCTTCCCATCTTAGGCTGTTGTCCCTGCGACCCAGCCCTGGATAAATGGGAACGGAGAGAATTGACCAAATTTAGACTTTTCCAAGAGGTAATTTGTTGGTACAGCTTCTATGACTATAGTTTTAGTCTTTATGGACATTTGTGATGTGCTTGTGCTTGTGGTTTTGAATTTTGTTTTTTCCAACTTTCTTTATGCAAAGCAAGTTTTTTTTTAGCATGCACAATTTGTGTATCTACACAGTCAATTAAAGTGCTTTACTGGCGGAAACAACAAGATGTATACGAAGATGACAAAAATACATTTTAAAAAACTTGTGACCAAAAAGTTTTGTTTTTAGTCTGAATTTTTTTGTACCGTCATAGAAGAGCTCAAATTCTGAAATTGTCATTTAGACTGTGTTAACTCTTAATCTGGTCCAAAATTTTACAGTAATCTGACATGAATAAATAATTCACTTTTTCTAGGTTTGATTTGTACATCAGTCAGTCACCTTCTTAACTGTCTATTCTTTATGGGGTTACTTTGGTTGCCGGAGCCCATCCTGGCTGATTCGCAACGAGGGGCAGGGTACATCCTGAACAAGTCGCCAGTCCATCACTGGGCCACACGCATACAACATGACACACACACTCATTCCTAGGGGCAGTCATATAGTGGCCAATCAACCTAGCACGCATATTTTTGGAGGGTAGGAGAAAACCGGGGTACCGGAGAACACCTACGCACACACGGGGAGAACATACAAACTCCACACAGAAAGGCCAGTGTTCAAAGCACTGTACCCACCCGGGACTCGAACCCACGACCTTCTTGCTCTGAGGCCACTTTGCTACCTTCATAAATTTCCCACGTGGGGCATCAATAAAGTAATTCTGATTATAATTCTGATGCCCACTGCGCCACTGTGCTGCCCTGATTTGTACATGACACTGATCATTTTTTTAAAGACAGGAAAGATGAGAATTGTAGACTGGAGATTTCGCTTAATCATGGAGAAATACTCAGACTAAAACAAATGTTTTTCTAATGACCATTTCTCGCATATTCAATCTGTTTCTTATATTGACCAAGACCCGTTTGTTTTCCCTTTTCATCTTTGACATAAACAGCAGTAGGACCGTCTAAGGCCTCACCTAACGACTGCAATCTGAAATGCAACTCTCTTCTCAGTTTATAAAAAGTAAAATCCAAATGGATACTTGGATGATGCAATATTGACAGTGTAGAAGCTTTTTTAAATTTGATTGGTTAAAGTTTATCTGGAAGCTTAGCAAAGCATGTTATCAAGACCCTTTCAATATTCAGATTTGGAAAGAGTGGGAAAATACAGAAAAAAAATCATTTTCCACCTGGATTACAATGATTACACTATCCTAATACAACCTGCAGTGAAGTGGTCCCTTTCTCTCTTTCTTTTACTCTACATTTTACTTAGTGTACACTGATTGTTTGAACTTAAAACGCGTGCATAAACCTAGTGTTAGCATAACACAAGCATCACACAATTTGAGTTTGTAAAGTTAGACTTGCTCTGAAACTGTAAGCATGCAAGGTCATACTTGTTTTTGTTTCAACAAGTTATACATTTTATCAATGTGAACTTTTTTTTTTTTTTTTTTTAGTAAAGTTAAAGGTATAAAATAATGAAAATTTCTTGCTTGCATGCAAATATCAGCGAATATGTAGGACCTAGATGCAAAGTTAGTTTTAACCAGTTTATCACTGTTAATCAGGGGTGAGGGAAGAGGAGTTGGCATCTGCAACCTGGAAGAAGGGACACCTTCATGGCTGCAGCAGGAGAGCAGAACAGCAGATGATCTGCCACCAGAGTGATGAACACCAGGGATTAAATAACCAAGGGGATGAGGAGACACAGGTGGAGACATCAGGCAATAAAGACCAGGTATGCTGAATTGGGGCAGAGGGCCAGATTTGAAGGGAGGAAATATTTCAGAATGGAAGTGGATCATGACAGTTTTAACCACCTGATTACAAGCACAACTCAAATAGTTCTGACCCATTTAGATTAACTTGGAGATGAGGTGGGTTGCATTTCACGAAAAGATGAACAGCTCACCCAAGTGGATCGATATAAAACACAAATAAAAGTTGCTGCCTTCGTTTGAATGAAATTATTAGATTGGTTGTCTTATTCAAAACATTTGTAAAAGTAGCTGTAGTCTGGTCAAAACTTAATATATTGCTAGTAATGTTTTCATTTATAGAGATCATGTTTGTTGCACCTCTTCAAAAAATGTCCCACAACTCCTGTGTTGTAAATTATTTAATAACAGCTAGTAATTTTTTCTTGTGTGCAGCGGCATCAGATTACCAAGTGATATAAAAGAGAAAGAAAAGGCCTTTTTTCTCCAAAACACCATTTTTTAAAAATCTCTAGAGACAGTTAGAGACAATCTGTGATGACGTTATTACATTGGTTGTCATCACATCTCTCCGATCGGAGACCAAAGGTTTGTATAACAATCAAACAGTCGTGGAAATTTTCTGGAAAATTTTAAATTCATAACAGAGAAATGATTTATGATCTTTTCTTTGGGTCCTCAAATTAAAATTAGTTTAGTTTACTATCCTTTATTTTTACCTCAAAGTTTCCACCAGAAATAAAGCGCCAATTTTTATTTGATGATTTTCATTTTGTTCCGTGAACACCAAATCCTGACATTAAACGGGACTTAATAAGTCAAGCACTTTATTATTTGTCCACACTTTCTACTTTTCTTCAAAAGGTGTGTGCAGTCTTCATCCTCTGTGATACTGACAGCGTGTGATTGTAATGATGACCCGAGGATGATTCTGCATTCCTCTCCACAGCACGCTCCCTCATCTTCACCATGCAGACCCCCAGCTGTCATGTAATAAATGTTCACTGCCTTAATCAATTTGCAATGCTTGGGGAGCATTTCTCTTTATGTAGCCTGTAAAAAAAGGGAATGAGTGAAAGAAAAGGATGAGACAGAAAACAGAAGACAAGAAGGGTTCTTCTGAAAGTGGTTGGAGTGCGAGGAGAGAGGGGGTCTAAAGGGTTGGTGTCTATTAGAGAAAAGAGACCGCAGAGACTTCCTGTGGCGTAAATAGTATTCATGGACGACAGAGTGGTCATGGAGGATAGACGAGGGTCTTCTTCTCTGCAGAGCTGGAGTTGACTCATTCTTTGCCTGGCTTTTCTTCTTGACATGGCACACCAAGGGGCTTCTTTGTGGCAAAGCAGCAGGTAGCAATGGAGTGGCAGGTCAACTCCTGGACCAGCTCCCCAACCTCTTTTCTCCCACAGACCCCTGCTGTGATTTTCTCTGTGCAAGAGAGAAAGTGAAATATTCTGTAAGAGTGTGGGATGAAGGCGGACAGAAAGTCAGAATTTTGTAAATGGTCATATGTGTAAACACTTTTCTTACATTTTTCTACGGCATGTATCTATAACTTATTTTACATACTTCTCTGGATTTTTTTAGGGTTTTGATTCGATTCTGGAAAAATTTTGAGTAAACTTATTTCTATAATAGAATAAATTAATCCTATACTATTTTTTTTTTCTCATATGACATTTTTTTACTATCTCACAGAAAAAAAGGTTTAAGGTTTTCACATTAAAGACCGTTTAGTCAATGTATTGTTCTTTTTTAACTTTGGTAACTAAAAAGTTTCCCCAGCGGGTGGTTCACTCTGCCGTGGTACTCCCGAATAGAGTTGCCCACACAGCACGCTGCCTAATCGAATAACCCCAGCATGGCGCCCAGCGTGAGAGCCGCTCCCTAGAGAGGAGTCTGACCAGAGGCTGCAGGTACCTTTCATTACTGCCTGGCAAGTCGGCTCCTTTCCCCCAGAGTCCCGCTGCTAGAAATTTGTCAGCCCCCTCTGGCTTCCTTTCTGAAAGTGTCATCTGTGGGGCCCCTTACGGAGATTTGTTGATATGATAACTCGATTAGACTACAGGATGGATGACACGGTGGCAGCAAGCCAGTCAGCAGCACACAAGGAGGTGACGACTTCTCTCTTTAACCTCTCCTCAGGAGCCTGGCGTTCAACACCTGCCCTCGGCTAATAAGCCTCGCTGCCCTGGATGGTCAGAGGAGGAAAGGTTGAGGTCAAACCCTGTTTATTTGTCAGTGATTCAAGAACTAATATTGGCATTTGCAGTCATTACCTCGGGGATCTCAACGGAATATCATCTAGTTATTTGTCATCATGTTATTGAATAAGGCCGTTAAAAGTAGATACATTTAATAAAAGCTACAAAAAATATATATAATTTTCTTATAATTTACATTCTTCATAAGTCAAACTTTAATCGTTACCAACCACTGTTATGAATCTTTGGGGATTTTTGTGTTTATTCAAATCAGTTTGATTCAATAACTTCTTCCCAACTTCTAAAAGACCGTTCGTTTCAGTCACGTTTGTTCAGAAGAGCAAAACATGCCCCTATCAAAACTTGTGATATAAATTGTGACAAAAGCGGTTGCAATCACAATTTAACCATGTGAAAAATGCTTCAGTAATTTTTTTTGTAGAATAAAAAAAACAAACATCTGGCTGAGTTCATTATTCAGAAAAACATCTGCAAACTGATCAAAAAACATTTTAATATTCTATTTTTGATCGAAGATGTTCTTGATCTCATCAATCTACAATTTAAAATTATATTTTAGCAGCATATCATTGATGAAAATCAAGGGGCTTGAATCCTCTGGGGTTTTGTTATCTGGGTCCAGAGAGGTCATAAAACTTTCCTCACAGGTTTTCACCACTCTCACCACAGCCAAAAATACTTTCAGATGCACAATACCTTCTCTGTATCTCCTCCAGGTTGTTTGCTACACGGTGTACTGGGACCACTCAAGTCAATTAAGTTCACATCCCCACTTTGACGAAACAAGAGATTGAGGCAAAATGAGGAGCGTTAAAGACCAACAGGAGCCTCCCCTTCCCAGCCCAGGCATTGAGGAGCAGCAAAAAGGACACCAAACAAAGGGCGGCCCCTCTATGTCCCAATGACTCCTCTCTTTGTTGCCTTCTTGGGCCCCATAAAGGAAGAGGGACGCTCTTGTTTGCCCAGGAGGTGGTTTAATGGCCTCGGGTAGAACAATGGCAACACATTCAAGCCATCCAGAGGGTCTCATTATATGGGGCTGTCCCAAAACGCGCGGTCTCTGGACGTTCCCACTAAAGTGCTGGGTGAATGGTCCTGATGGGCGGGGAGGGCGAGAGAGGGCAGACAGGGGGAGAATGGAGACCATTGAGGTGACAAGCAGGTTCCATCTGCCCCAGAGTCTCCTCACCTTGCATCACGGCAGCTAGGGGCCTCTCTATGCACAAAGAGCAAATTTAGTGTGTCGAGGTGGTTTAAAACACTCATTTTTAGAAAGACCATTGAGGGAAATATCAACACTGTAGACCACGAAATGGTGCATTGAGTAACTGCTGCCCCCTTCCCATTGACTAGGTCCCTTTTCCTTTCACCTCCTTTCTCTTATTTGCTTCATTCAAACCCTACTTCTCTCATCTCCAAGCTCTTCAGCTCAGGCCATTTTTCCCATACCTTGCAAAGGGGCGGATGACAAGAATTAAGTTAGTTCTGGCCCGGCCCAGAGGTTTTGTGCTTTCTGAGCAGTGGCAGGTAACTGTGGCTAGAATGAAATGAATCATTAATCACTAGGCAATCCCCTCTGCTGATGTGACACGGACTCCAAGACCATTGTGTTGTTCCGTCGTGACTAATGGTGAACTTTGAGATTGTTAAAAACTGGCTAAATAATGCTTATTTTTTAAAATTATTTTCATAGATGAGATACCTAAAAATTTATAATCATTTTTGTGTTTGTATGTTAGGTTGCTAATAATTAAATGTGGCTGTTGAAGTGGTGAAAATAAATCCAGTCATCTTGATTCATAAAGCTCAAACTTTTTTTTCTTGTTCTATTGTCACAAGAGTAATTTTCTATCTAAACAAAAGTGTGAACAGAGATTTGTTTGGAAGTCTTTACTGTTTTTTTTTTCTTTTTGAGATATGATTTTATTAGTAATTTTGTGTAACTTAGAGTTAAATGCCATAAAAAATAAACTCAGACAGATGTGTATCAATGAGACACGTGGATGTGAAAAACATTTTTAAAGTATACTGTAAGTTTAAGAAGTTCTTCAGTTATGTAAGTTGTTAATGTTCAAACAGATTATTTGTGAATGCAACCTTTTATTTTTATTTTTTTCAGTAAGACATTTTCTTTAATCCCCTTAAATCCAAGGTGATCTGATTACATTTGTTCAACATGTGTCTACATGTGCTCAAAAAGTGTTATGCGCTCATTTTGATAAAAGAGTGGTTTTAACCAAATTGAAAGTAACCTTTTTGTTTGAAGTTTTTTTCATTTTGTTCGTTTTATCGGATGTTAGAAAGAGTCTTAAAGAGTTCACCATTGTGGTGAATTCTGGAGAGACACCTGATCTGAGGTCATGATGCTTATACAATTACATTGTTCAGCGTCAACAGTTGTATTTGTAGAGTTGGATAGACACTGAATAATGGAGGTAGTAGAGATGAAGATGCTGAGGATCACTCTGGGAGTGACCAGGATTGACGGAATCAGAAATGAGTATATCAGAGGAACACCACATGTTAGAGATTTTGGAGATAAAGTCAGAGAGGCCAGACTGAGATGGTTTGGACATGTGCAGAGGAGAGTACATCAGTAGACAAATGCTGGATTTGGAACCACCAGGAAAGAAGACTAGAAGAAGTCCAAAGAGGAGATTCATGGATACAGTGAAGGAAGACATGAAGATAGTTGGTGTGACCGAAGAGGATACAGCAGATAGGGTTAGATGGAAGAAACTGACTTGCTGTGGTGACCCCTGAAGGGAAATGTCAAAAGAAGAAGAATTAAAATGTGTTCCACTTTATTATTTAAAAAACACTGCATTGTATTTGGGAGCAAAGAATATGAAACACATAATTTTTTATTTTCACTGCAGCAACTCTTTCAGAAAATGTAAGTTTGGCCCAAAGTTTCACACACTAATGAAAGGGGGAGAGTAGCAGATGTGAAACACTTCACAAATCAATTTAAAAATAATATACCAACTTTTCAAAAGGCATTTGTATAAAATAAAACGTAATGTAGTGTCTACATACAAACCAATTTTGTGGCGTGTTAATGCCGTCTGAAATTTTCGGATTTGACTGCCTTATTTGTTCAACAGTTGCCGCAAGAGGTTAACTAAAAGTAGGAAAAAGTGAAACTCAAGTGTGCTTCTTTGATTCGTTATTGGTGAAGTGTTAGGTGTTTGTATCGGAGTGGTGACTGCGAGTGTTTCAATCCACTTTCTAAAACAAATTTAACGGCATCATCAGCGTTCATTTTCACATGGATCATCTTAATCAATTGAAACTGTTTCATGATGAACAGCCATTGCTGCTCTTTTTTCTAAGCTAGAAGAAAGAGCTAATTATTTATGTCGTAAAAATTTCATTAATGACTTTGTCTTGTTGGCCCTGCGACAAACTGGCGACCTGTTCTGGGTGTACCCTGCGTCTTGCCTTGAATCAGCCGGGATGGGCTCTGGAACCTCCCGCGACATCGTAAGGGACAGACTGTTAAGATGATGACTGGCTGACTGACTCTGTCTTATTATGAAGAAATTATTCTCATTTATGTTGGTTAATTCTTGCTTTTTGGAAAAAAGGGTATTAAAATAACTACCTTAAGAATGACTGATATATATTTTTGTTACTTTATTTTACATTTTGTCGGTATTTGGCTTTTTCAGCTGTTTTGATTCCATACTGAAAATCAGATTTTACCGATCCTTTTTGAACAGTATTGAAGCTAGAACTTAACAATTAAATCTTGGACACTCCATCTCTATAAAGATTCCAAACTTACACTTTACAAGGCAAAGTGTTTGTCGAGACAAACATTGGTTTGATAAATGGTATTTGCAAATACCACTTTAGCAAAAAAAATTCTTATGTTTTATTGTGTCAGCGTTTTTTGTGCTTCGGTGAACTCTCACTACCAAACTGAAACTCGTAGAATGTGACGTCTCTCAGAATGAATGTTTAGAGGCTGCCATTGACCAAAGTTTGCACCTGATATTTCTTTAGGACCTCGATTACCATTAATTGAAATAAGTTATTCAAACTTTTATGGAGATGCCACCACTTTCCAGCCTCTGTGAGGACACACATACAAAGTCTATTCTCCAACAATTTTTTGGTTTATTGTTAAGGTGTTTTTTTTTTTAATCTCGGTTTTCTACAGATGAAAACGATGATTAACAGCGCTGACTTAATTTCTCAGGACCCTGTTGGGATAAGGCCATGGGAACAGCGGTTGCAAAGAAATCAACACAATTATCCATGTCTAACAGCATATGTGTGCTTCTATAAAACGTTGTGTTTCTGCGGCCCATCTGAAGGACAAGGCCTTCATGGTCACAACACTTCTTCTAGCCTTATAGTCTGAAGGGCTACATCCCCAAAACACCCCACTGTGCAGCTATCGACTTGCTCAGGAGCTCCCACTGGGCAAGCTCAGCAGGGGCCACGGGCGCCAGGCAGACTCCCCGGGGGCCACATTGCACCACTTTGCACCAGGTTTTTGTGCTTATATTTGCACATACAAGTGCACACACTGAAATATAGATTTTAAGTAAACATAAACAAGTATAAGAGTTTTGCCAGCAATAAGTTACTCTGTGTTAAATGAAGACATTTCCCACCAGATGTCTTCACTCCCAGAACTCATAGCGGGGTGCCACGGATGTCCCGCTGTGCCAGCACAGTAGGAACATACATCTCGCCGCAGGGAAGGCCATCGGGCCTAATGATGAGACACATCCGTCTTCCTCTCAGACTGACTTGACATGCCCAAGTGTCTTGTTCTTGGTGGCATGTCCATTGGAAATGAATGCATATGGTAGGGGTGCTTTATGAAGCTCTGTGGGAACTTATGTTCGCTCTCAGCGGTAGAGAGTATTTAAACTCTGTTCAGCGCAGTCGGGGTAGTTTACTCGCTTGGCAGGAGGTTGTGATCTTATTTCCCTGCACGTGGTTTCCCTCCTGTGTGTTTTATTTAAAAAAAAAAACTCTTCATTACCTCTCTTGAGATGCCCCTAAACTCGTGCATGGGAAATGTTTAACTTTGGATACTACATATTAGTCAAGTTAATTTTCAAGTTTTAGGAAAGCTTCATTTTTAAATTTGGTAACAACTAATATGTATGTTTTGTGGTCATGGGGCTCAGAGGAGTTTTGGATTCAAAGAACCTCAAAACAGACAAAATAGGGTGTGGGGTGTATTCTGCAAACGCCTACAAAGCAGTCGAACATGGATGTTGTTAGTATTTTAGTGATGATACCAGTGAGACTGTTTCCATCCAAAAAAGAGAAAAGCACAACAGAGGTCACTCTGCTCTGGCTCGCTAGCATCTCCCTCCCCCACTGTGCTTTCAACAGATCCATCACTAGGGGCTATCCACTGCTGCACATTATATAATGATAAGTATCTTACTTCTGGAGCACATCAGAAAATGAAGCGAATGGTGAGATGGAATAGCAGAATAAAGAGTGAAGCCCATGTGTGGTTGAAAACGTCTCCAGAGATTGTTTTTGCATAAAAGACTGTTTTTACTCACCCCCTTGCTTTTTTGTCTCCGTTTTTTATTTCTTGCTTGCTGTGTGGATAGAGAGTGGTGCTTTCCTAGCCTCCAGCCAGGAGGTAAAACTGAACTGCAGAGCAGGGCTGCCAAATGATGAAAGACTCCAGCATCTAGAGATGCTCTGTGCTTGGACCAAAAGCTCTGAGAGAGAAAATACTCGCTTTTCAACTAAACACTTTTTTCCAAATACATTTCTTTTCTTGGTTTTGGGTGCTTGTGTGTCAATTTTTCCATCACCAGGGCAAGCCATTTCTTTTTCTTTTTTTCTCCTCACAAGCACTTGCACCACAGGCTTGGAGCAACAGTGTCTTGTGGGAGAAGAGTGGATGGATGGAAGTAGCAAGGAAAAGCAGGCCAAGAGTGTGTGTGGAAAGCTGTATTTTTCTGTAGGTTAAAGGGTTGTTTATGATTGAATTTTGGAAAGCCGAGGAGTGATCGGAAATTTGAGGATATGATAATAATTCATTGTTGTAGACAATGTTTGATTTAAATAATCTTTTAGTTCCTTGACATCACATCAAAATTTTTCTGATAAATAACCATGATGTTGTTGAAGAATCCTTGATGGAGTCAGACAGAGAATTATATCAACAAGCTAAAAACAAAGTTTTGAAATGACGTCCCAGAAAAAGTTGTGAACTGGCAGAAAGGTTGTCTGTACAAAGATTGAATTTCAGCAAGATTAAACTGCATAAAATGCAATAAAGTTAATCCACTGTAGATGTTTTTGTCTGAAAATATTCCTTCTCATAGTGTAGTGTGCCAAATTTTGGTATGTGCAACAATCAACTGAAACTATCACAAACAGTATGGTCAAAAACCCAGCCCAGGATGGCTGGGTTCTCATTCAGAGATAGGGGGATGACCTCTGCCATCAAGGAGGAACTCGGAGTACAACTGTTTCTCCTCTGAGGCTAGAGAAGCCGGATTGGGTGGCACGGGAGGCAACCCAGAGGGAGACCCTGGACCAGCTAGAAAGACTATGCCTCACAGCAGGCTGGGGAACACCTAAGGATACTCCAGGGAAAGCTGGAGGATGAGCCCAGTCCCGTCTGAGGCTGTTGCCCCCGTGACCCTGCCCCGGATAAGCGATGATGAATATTATTTTAGTTGCAATAAAAAAAAAAAAAATAACAATATTTGTCTTTTTTGTTGGTTATTTCCACAACCTGAAATACTTGCATTTACTTGTTCAATCTTAATTTTATGTCACACACTGAAAAAAATCAGTGATAATGTTTTGGATTTTTTTCTTGGCTTTTGCTTTTCAATAGTGTGTTTGGTGGCGGTTTTCAGTCACAGTTTTGTTAGATTATCTTGAAAGAGGAATATGGTCCATGAGAAATGGCTCATCTGTAGTTCTTAAAATACAGGGTCTCAGCAGATAGTCCAGATGTGTTTATTGTAATGTTTTTAGGAAAATGTGAATGCACATCAAAGCCATTTTCAACCACAATCAAGGTGGAATCCCCGTTATTCTCAGGTTGGAGTGTGAGTACCCATGGTGTCTGGTTGTTCCCCACCGTAATTCTACCTCATACAGAGAGGAAATGTGATGCAAGGAGTCAGCAACACCATCAAAATTTCAGTTTTCTATCTTCACTGCAAAACTATTCCCTTAAATGTTCCATCAAGAAGTGTAATCCTCCCTGTTACACCCTTCCCTCTATTCATCACTTTTTATTTTTCATCCTGGTGTGAGGAAGGTAAGGTGAGGAAACTAGAAGAAAGATTTCACTATGTTTGTAAGAGCAACAAAGAAAAGGTCCCCAGCAACATAATCACCTAGAGGTGGGGGTCTTAGAGAGTCTGTTTATTTCTCAAGGTAGATCCACTCATTGGTCTGCGAGGGAAACAGCACATATTTTACCACCGCACTTATGGACAGTCATGTAGTACGGTCATTATGTTTATGTGCACGTTAATATTTTCTTTGTGTAAGAGAAAAAGGATACAGTAAGTGTGCATTTTTTTTTTTACATATGATAAAAAATATGTTGAAAAACTCTGAGCAATGTCCGGATCCAGAACAAAATCAGTCTCATATGTTGGGAGAGTTGGTGAGAAAAAATCTGCATCGTATGTTCACGTCTACATGATTTTGTTGGCGTTGAAGTCTTAAATTGGAACCATACGGCAAAGAATTTGGCCATTACAGTAACAAATTATCCATCTCAAGACGGCTGGTTCTTATAACCAGAACCAATGCTTTTTATTTTGGGTGAGTTGCAATGAAAGATCGGACATTGTGGAACTTTTAGTTGTTTTTTTTTTTTATTTTTATTTTTTTTATATATACATATGAAGCAGCTCGTCAGGCATTTAAAATTTTAGGATTCAGATTTAGGATTTACAATGTGTTTCCAAATTTTACATAAAGTTAACTCGCCTCCACTTGGGATGAGAGAGTTTAAATATTTTGGGTCTTGTTTAAGAGTGGGGGAAGGATGGAGCGGGAGATCGACAGGCGGATCGGTGCAGCGTCAACAATAACTAGGACGCTGCATCGGTCTGTCGTGGCAAAGAAAGAGCTGAGCCGAAAAGTGAAACTCTTGATTTACAATTCGATCTACGTTCCTACTCTCAGCTATGGTCACCAGCTATGGCCGCCATTTGGTCACCATGTGGGTGGTGACGGAAAGAATGATATCGCAGATACAAGCAGCCGAAATGAGCTTCCTCCGCAGGGTGGCTGAGCTCACTCAGAGATTGGGTGAGGAGTTCTGCCATCTGGGAGAGGCTCACTGTCAAGCCGCTTCTCCTCCAGGTTGAGAGAAGCCAAATGGGGTGGTTCGGGCATCTGGTCAGGATGCCTCCCAAGTGCCTCGCTGGTGAGGTGCTTCGGGCACGGCCCACTAGGAGGAGACCAAGAGGCAGACCCCAGACCCGCTGGAGAGACTATGTCTCACAGCTGGCCGGGGAACGACTCAGGATCCTTCCGGGTGAGCTGGAGGATGCAGCTAGAGTGAAAGTCTGAGGCTGTTGCCCCAACGACTCGGCCCCATATAAGCAGAAGACGACAAAACGGAATGGAATAAAGTTATCTCCTAGGGCTTTGAAATCTCAGAATCAATTAGGTTACATTTTACAAAACAGCCCATTCAGATTCAGACTCTACTTCATCTCTTTAGGTAGATGAGGTATGAGTCGATTTCTGTTTTGCACTCATAACAGAATTGGAGTAAGTTTATTGATTCCTTGAAAGGCAATTCATTACAGCTACGTAACAGATACACAGTATGAGAAGGTTAAGCAAGATTAGGACCTGAATAAAACAAATACATAACAGGAAGTGTATCCAGCATTAACTAGTTCTTTGGTAAATGACCTCAGACAGAGTTCATTAGTCGGAGAGGTTCTAAAAGACAGAATAGCGATTAGTTCTAATCAGAAGCATCTGATATTGCCGAGCTGAGGGCATTAAGGTAAAACCTGAAGATAAAACATGCCTCTGATCTTGGTCAATAATTTGAAGAGCTTTCCTGGTGAACAGACTTTCCCAGAAAGACATTAAAATCACATTAAATTTAGAATAAACTTTCTTAATACTGTTTAAGCTGTTCCTTTTTTCTTTTTCCACAGCGATATCCAAACAAAACAACAAAAGAAAAAGGGATTGGGAAGTGAGAAAGAATTAAAAGTTTCTACTGCCATTTTTTTGTCTTATTTTTTTGTAGAAAAATACGATAAATAGTCGAATGTGGGATCGTACAACTGACTAATAAAACAAACAAAAAATGTTTAAATGTCATAAAAACTACAAGTAGTACAAAACATCCAAGAAATGATGATGATGATGATGATGGTGATGCTTTTCTGACAGTTTCCTTATTCTTTCATCCACTAATTGCTTCATTTTCCGAACGGTTTATTCGTAACGGGCCAGAGCTTATCCTGGCCGATTACAGGCGAGAAGCGGGGTACACCCCAAACAAGTCACCAGTTTGTTGCAGGGCCACCCACAAACAACCATACACACACACAGTCATTCCCGGGGTCAATTTCTCAGTGGCCAATCAACCTAACATGCATGTTTTTGGATGGTGGGATGAAACTAGAGTACCAGTACCTGAAGAAAACACACATACACAGGGAGAACATGCAAATTCCACACAGAAAAGCCAGTGTTTCAAGCCTCAGTCACAATTCGGGGTTCATACCTCTGACCTACTTGCTGTGAGGCTTGTGTGCTAACCACTGCATCCCTGCACAATAATCATTTCCTAATATTTCACCCATAAAATGTTCTATAATTAGGACATGGAGACATATGTACATGTATTTAGACTTGGCTCAAAATATATGATGATTGGGAAAGAAGTAAGCAGTCACTCAGCAAGCCAGCCAGCAGAGGCCGAAAGGAATCACCACAGTTCTCCATGTGTAGCGGATGTTTTCCACAAGCCAAGAAGCCAGCTTGGCCACAGCTGTCCAAACCACAGGCCCTGGGAGAAGATGAGGAGGAGGCAAGAGTGGGGGACATGGGAAGGAGGCTCAAGTGGAGTTGGGGTGGGGAGGCTGGTGGGATTGGCAAAGGTCAGACGGGCTGAGGCGGTCGGGAGTGTGGGAATTGTCCGGGAAGGCATGTGCGAAATGCTCAGAGACGAAGTATCATCTTACAGCCAGACCGCCTGAGGGAGTGGAGTGCTGCATGCCTGCGTGAGTGTGTATGTGTGTGCATGCATTACTTTATATTCTTTGCATACCTCTACGTGTGAGTATTTGTCTACTTACAATCAAAAAACAAGTAGAATATTTGGCAGAAGAGGGTACTCATGCTATGAAAAGATAAGAAGTGAAGAGGGGAAAAGATGTGCTGAAGCATGGAGAGAAGGAAATAACTCTGAGCCCCTGCTGTGCACACACACCTAACTGTCCTCCTTTCCCACACACACACACACAGCTGTGAACATTCCTGCTGTTGAATAGGGTATTGAGTCGAAGTCATGCTATCACTAAAGAGTGTGTATGTGACATATGTGTGTAATTCGATTTCATATTAGGGATGCACTGGCATTTATAACTGCCCTGTCATAAGAAAATTAGCCCACTGCACTGTTGTGGTTTGCAGTGAAGTTTTCTGGGTGATGCTAAACTGTGTCGACATTGTGCAGAGGTCTGGAGAGCTTCAGAAGTAGCCAAATTCTTTCACGTTGTGAGGAAAATAACATGCAATCAACTCTCTATGTTTGTGCTGCAGAGATGCTCCATTGGTTTTAACAAAGTCCAGACTTTTTTTTGTTGCTTTTATTGCACTTTAAAGTCTGCTTAGCATATCTATACTTGTCTACCAAAGAAAGCAGGTGGGTTGAAGTTTGATCCCATTGTGTTGATGCCCCAACATGCAATTTTTGCCCCACCACCATCATTTTCCAGCCAGCACCCTCACACACATGCATCACCACCTTCTATCTAAAGTGCTCGATATGCCATCAAAGAAAAAGTAAAGAAAAAAACAGATTAACAATCCCTCATCCAGATGAGCTGTCATACACTACATCAACTTTCTGTGTGTGCTTTTGTGTAAACCCGCTTACTCCAACATTTGTATTCCCCTCCCACTCCTATCTCTCACAGAACCAGACCTTTGAAGAGGTCTAATCCAAGTTATTTGCTTTCGAAAGCTTGTGTCAGGTCCCAGTCTGAATTGACTGGAAAATACACTCAAGTGCACCGGCTGCTCCTTCTGTCCCTGATTTATCCAAGTAGGATGTGGTGGATAGGCGTATATAAAGCCAGCTGAATGGTGGGTAAATATGATCTCACTGCTACTCTTTTGTATCCACAGGGCAACATGTACACTGTTGGAGCAAACTTTTATGTGACCTGACATCGATTGAGGGCTTGTAGGATTCAGCCTGGTTCAACTAGAGGTCTCCAATGAAAGCTTTGCTGCATATTCAGCCCTGCTCATTAGTATAATTAACATTAGCCATTGTAGCATATGTTCAAACAAACGATGCGGTTGCCTTGTTACAGACAGGGAAAGCTTGTATAAATGCTCTGTTTCTATACAATACTGACTGTTTGAATGCATCACATGCGTTACGTCTGGTCCACGCCAGAAAGGAATTATTGGGTAAATAAAAAGATGTGCTCGCCCACTGTTGATTGAGCAAACGCCATTGCTGCAAGGTCAGACTGTTTTTGACTATTTTCACATTGTGAAAGAAACAGTCTGATGTATAAGGGTGAAATCTACTGTATAAAGGACAGGGACTCAGTGAAGCTACTGGATATTTTTTTCTACGTACATTGGAATGTGCACATAGCGGAGAACAAAATCCATGGTCAAGAACAACCTGACATTTGAATAGGTATCTAAATCTTAGACGGGAGAGTTTGCAAATTGCTTAAAAATGCATGAACGAAATAGAAAAAAAATTCAGGAATGTTTTTGGTGTGGAAAAGACATTCAAACTTTGCAGAAACGTCCAAAATTTGCATAAAAACCCCTGTTTAAGCTATTTTGAAGGAATGCAAAGCAATCCCAGATTTAATAACATACTTTCTACCTAGTTTCTAAAAAGCTGTTATTTTTGTTTCGTATTCTTATAATACATACATATTAAAAAACAATTATGCAAAAAGGACATCCTTTTAAATCGCTGATGGAATTTTTTAAAGTTCTTTCTGGTGACACTTGTCATTCCTTTTCCACTGTCACGCAATGGCCATGACTGCCAAGGCCTCTGTGGCCTCCACAAAGCTGTTTGTTTTCCGTTCCCAGAGGCCCTGAGAGCCCCAACTTGTCCTGCTCCAGTCTGGCTGTGGCACACCGTGTTTATGTCCTGTAATTGCAGACCTCAGCCTAAGCAGGAGGCCAGCGTCTGTCAAAATAGCTGTGTGTTCCCCTCAAGCAAGGCCTGAATCAAACCAACTCCTGCAGACTGACCGCATTTTCCACAACCCCCTCCATGACGCGGCTGCAGCCCCCTGACCTGCTGAAGAAAGAAATGACAGAAAGATAAAGGCAGAAAACTTAAAAATAGATTTTCTACAAGCACAAAACTCACAGGTCAAAACATTAAAAGATCTTCTGTCTCAAAATATGTTTTATTTCTGTGTTATGTGCTCAGTCTTTCCCTCCTCCCCATCGTTCCCATGCATGCAAGGACCCCACACTTGGTTCCACACCTTGAGCAGGCAGGCGTGAAATGGGGCCGCTCTGGGAACTGTTGGCAGCCATGGTGGAAATAGAAAAAGCGTGGTCCTTGTTAGTACTGATGACGCTGGCTCGCTTGTTTTCTCCAGGGAGCAGGTTTGGCTGCGGTCTGTACTTCCAGAAGGCTTGGAGAGCAGCAGTGAAACACAACCGACTCTGAATGCTAACACTGACAGATTTAGTCACCAATTACATCATAAAACTCCTTATTTGAAAAAAAAGTTGATCCTTTTTATTTTTACAACATCAGCAGTTTTGCCAAATTGGACATAGCCAGAGGTCACTCACCCATCTGACCACTGCTGACCAAGGAGGCCTGACCACATAATTCACTTGATCTCCTGTGAGTTTTTCTCCTCCCACCATCTTTTTCTTCTGTTTGGAAACAGAGTCAGATCAAGGGGTGGGTGGGTTGATGGGTGTGATGGTGACAGGAAGACATAAAGAGAAGGGAAAATTCCTGCGTGCTTGAACTCCTTCATATCCACCCTAGAATCAGAGAATCCAACTCAGATTTTGCCCACACAAACCCAGCCCCTGTGACACTCAAGGAATGCCGAAGCTTCTCTTTTTTTCCACAAATTTAGGTAATTACCGCAGCGGTCACGGTGCTCAGAGCAGAGACCGTGACCCTGGGCGGTACAAAGTGACAGCCTGTGAAGCTAAGGCGGCTCTCTGCTTTGTGCCGGCGAAACCAGACCTGCCGACAAATTCATCATTGACTCCTCTGCAAAAGCCCATATTTGGTACATATAAAGTCCGCTGACTGGTGTATTGTGTCACACCAGGGTTACCCAGCATTCCCATGGAACATGTCATTCTGTGTGTTCACTGTGAAATATTTTGCTTGACTTTTTGTCTTTGTGCGTGCCTGCTTGTATGTCTGGGTAGTCTGTTATGTGGAGCAACTGAAGATAATTTGGTCCTCTTGCAGATTTCAAAGTGAAAATGATACACAATAAAACATGCAGTTTGAAAAATTTGCAATTTAATAAAATTTGAATATTCTTAAAGGTTTTTTTAAAAAAATCACGTTTGCATGAAGTACATTTTTGAGAAATTCTATCTTGTTCCGTTATGAAACATTTGTTACTCGAACCAAGTTTCTATCAAATTTCGAGGTCTGAAACAACTTTGTAACTTCTCTACTGCCAGTCATTTTTATAAAAACCGACAGAACATTCAGCATCTAAACAAAATGAAAACATTTGTGGTTGAACTGACCTATTTGTTTTTGCCTCCATCTACAAACCCCCACGACAATTGAAGAAGTCTTTCACATATTTGCTGGCACATCAGAAACCAGACTACCGTGTGTGCCTTTTGTTTGCCTTTTTCCTTTAAATCTAATGACAAAGGTACAGTTTCCTTGTTTTTTAGGTCGCTTCTCATTCTTTTAGAATTTGTAAGTTGTAGACATTCTAAGAGAAGTGTCAGAAAAAAAATTTAAACACTAAAGCAGAGATCTCCACGCTTCATCTATCTTTCCCGCTCCATCAGGATTAACCCTTCTACTCATCGTCGTCCTGGGCTTCGCCGGGCTGAGGAGCCCCCGTGTTTCCATCAGGATGAAGAATATCATTGACTTCTTTTGATATTTAGCTGTAGAGTAGAATAAGATCATATTTAAACAATACTCTTAGTCACACTGGATGCTCATCCCGGGGGAGTGATCTCTCTTTCATGTGGATCCCCATTAGGTTTCTCATTTTTTCCCCCACTGATGTTTTTTTTTTAGGAGTTTTTCCTCACCGTGAAGGAGAGTCTAAGGGCAGGAATATGCTAGGATTGTCGAGCTAGTATTATTTAGTTAGTTTTCTTGCTGTGCATTTGTGTTCATACATTCCTCTTTTTTCTTGTTTTTCTTCTTTCTGAATCTGCAATGTGAAGCCCATAGAGACAGAAATTATGTGATTTGGGCTATACAAATAAAATTGAACTGAATAGAAATATATTAAAAATTGAAGATAGTGACAAAAATGGTAACAATAGAAATTTGTGTCTGCGTGCAAGGGAAATTTGATCTGAAATCTTGAACCTTTAAGATGACAATAGAGGGTATCTGTTTGTGAAGAAAGTAACAAATTACATCAAAACTATTGACCCATTAATAAATAAAGAGCATGGAGAAGAAACAAATAACTTAGGATTTCAGTTCGGTCTCTGTATGACCAGGCAGAAGCCTGCTGAAAAGCAGGTCAGACCTAATCCTAGATCTTGTTGCTAAGGGGTATTGCTACACAGGATGGGTACACTGACTTATATGTTTCTGATATCATCCGTTCATATCTGGTGACACTGACGTCAACATCAAATTGCTCATGACACCAGCCACCGGTGGTAATCTTCAAAGCCATCAGCTGTGCTATGTCTGGAGTCTATCAGCCATACCCCTCCCTCTGTAGTTCTGTAACCTTCCATCTGTATGTGGTTCACATTGCAGTGAGTCCAGTAAAGATCCCATTTCAGTGCAGGTGTTTCATCAAAGTGATGGCCGGTGCACCTTTTGACTCTGTTAAATGTCTGGCTGGCTGGACAGAGCCAGCTTGTGATTAAACCACATCCGTGTGGCAACATGTTGTTTTGAAGGTCTTCTCTTCAGAATGTTTGAGCGTTTCTGGCCAAAGGTGTCATCTACAGGATTCACATACTCCTACATGCTTCTCATGCTTTCTTTTTCTTTTCTTTTGTTCTCCAGCACTTGTTTTTGAAGATGTATTTATTACAGGGCCAGAGGCTGAACCAAGAGAAGGAGGCTTATAGATCAGGAAGATGCAGTTAAGGTGATGTCCGCGTTTGGCTCCTCACCAACACCACCAACACACTTTCACACTTATTCTTTCTCTTTTCTTTTTAAAGCCTGCTCTCTTTGTTCACGGCTCCCTTACGTCCATCTAACTCTTTTCTGTTTGCTTGTCTTTTCTCTCAAAATCCTGCCTTTTATTTTGTTCTCATGCCTCTTTTATTCTTTGTCTCTTTTTATCTTTCTTGATTAGGCGTGTATAAGGTCCATTTCAGATGCAAACAGCACCGCCTGAACTCATACAAGTTCTGAGCTGCCAAAAACAATTTGTTCAAAGAAAAGTTTGGTTCTTTTGAAAATCTTTTTTTTTTTTAACATTGTTGAGTTTCTCTGAAGACAATCTATAAAGAAATGAACAAATTCTATGAGAAGGAAAAAGAAAGATGCAGAAATAGGAATATTGAGTTAAATAAAAAAGAGGAGTATTTTCTTTGCATTGTTGCTGCTTTTTTTTTGTACTTTTACAGTCTTACCAAACCATTCAGTCTTTGAATAGAAAAATTCTCTAACATTTTGAGTCAGGGAAGCTAAAAACTAAAAGGTTAAAGGTTCATGTGTAAACACTACTTTTCTCTGAGCATACAAATAAAATTTGTGTAGCACCTGTAAAACCTGAGACATTTATTTCTGGGTAAAATGTAAAATTACATGACTAAAAACTCTAAAATTCTATTTGATACGCGTAAATAAACTGCTTGCAAAATTACTTCTATCATTCATCTACAAGCAAACTTTTGTGCTTTTGACAACAAGTCAATATTAAATACATTTAAAGATGTTTTTTTCTTCTGACAAGTTTCACATATTGACTCTGTAATGACAATTGCTCTCAAAGATGGTTTTCTTCTTCTAGACTGTCCCTTTTATTCAGTTTTATACTTCGAGTACTATAAAACAGTTAAATCAATTGTATCGGATAAACATGCATAATTCTCTATTAAATTACAACCACTTGCAAAACTCTGGAATTTTTTCCTCAACCCAAATCATTATATAAAATAATACCAAGTATTTTCTTCACTCATAGCCTGACATATCATCAACAAAAGAAAAAAAAACCTGAACCTAATTACAAATTTGTTAAGGTGTATACTTTCTATATCTTTTTCCAACAGTTAGAAATCCACTTTCCACATCTTGTTAAAATTTGGACTTGAGCACAAAAAGATGGGGATAGTTAAGCTTGTTTTAAACATTCTGATTTCTAGAGAAATGTCAAACTATTAAGTTTAAAAATCCCTCTAATTTTGCTCTTCGCAAAAGATCAACCTGTCGAGCGGGAGATCAACAGACGAATCGGTGCGGCATCCGCATTAATCAGGACACTGCATCACTCTGCCCTGGTAAAGAAAGAGCTTAGCCGAAAAGCAAAGCTCTCAATTTACAAGTCGATGTAAGTTCTCAACCTCACCTGTGGTCACCAGCTGGTGACAGAAAGAATGAGATTGCAGATACAAGCAGCCGAAATGAGCTTCCTCCGCAGGGTGATTGGGCTCTCTCACTCAGAGATAGGTTGAGGAGTTCTGCCATCTTGGAGGAGCTCGGAGTAGACCCGCTGCTTCTCCGGGTCGAGAGAAGCCAGATGGGGTAGTTCGGGCATGTGAGGTGAGGTGTTTCGGGCACGTCCCACCAGGATGAGACCCAGAGGCAGACCCTGGACACACTGGGGAGACTATGTCTCACAGCTGGCAGTGGCCGGGGAACAACTCGGGATCCTCCCAGGTGAGCTGAAGGATGCATCCGGAGTGAGAGAAGCCTGGGCTTCCCATCTGAGGTTGTACTTCCCACGACCTGGCCCTGTATAAGCAGAAGACAAAAGAACTTGAAAATAGATCAGACCTCAATCATAAATTTGGTGAAGAACTAAAAAAAAATTGTATACATAATTCATAGAGAAATATTGTTCTTGTTAGGTAATTAGCCACTGCAAAATTGGCCCTAGGAATGAGTGGGTGTGTGGATGGTTGCCTGTGTGTCTGGCCCCTGTCCCAGACTGGCAACCTGTTTGGGATGTACCCTGCCTCTCACCTGAAATCAGCTGGGATAGCCTCCAGCATCACCCACAACCCACTAGACATAAGCGTTTCAGAAGCTGAGACAAGATTTCCACCAAGCAGGCTCGTCCTACTCCATATTTGTTCCTGGAAGTAATTGCCCATCGGCAACAAAGATAACAAAACTTCCCCTTTTTGTGAGAAACTAGTTTGAGAGTGGATGGGGTGCTACTGAATTTCAACCAAGTAGGTTGAAGCGTTTGTCATCACCAGCTGAGAAAAAACAAATTGCTGAAAAATGTCAAAATAATAATTTTTTATTAGTCCTTTCTGGGGAAATTACTGTGCTGCACTGCACTGCAGCAGGCAGCACTGATGGTGGCAGTAACTGGTGGGAGTAACTCGGAGTTAGGTGGGACACTTAGGCATGAGTTCATGGTGGGAATCAAACCGGCAACTCTTTGGTCCGAAGACGGCCATGCCTCTACTGAGCTACGCCTCAGACAATGGAAATTACATGATAGTAATACAAAATTAGAAGGACAGAGTACGTAATTGAAATTGGAAGTCTCCTGAGTAGCTGACTAATGGGTGGCAGGCAGAGAGTTGGCAATCTGGCCAACAGCAGCATGGTGCTGGCATTTCGGAAATAAGATTGGGAGTCTGCTTTATGGATAAATGATAGCCACTAGCATTGTCTGCAAAGCAATTCTTTGACTTCTCTATGACAAATCCCAGTAACAGTGACAATTGGCAGACTAAAGTGGGGCACCGTGTGCTATGGAGGGCTCTGGCACACTAGAAGCCAAGGGAAACCTTTAAAAATGAAGCAAGATGTAATGCAGCTTTTTATGCTCATTTTGGCCCTGTGATAGCTGCGGTGGCATGGATTTGTATCCCGGCTACACTGAAAGGAGGACTGGACTGGATGAAGCTTTAAAGTGAAGCAAGAAAGCTCTGGAAAATCGGCCCTCAAAGGCACATTTCAACTGGAAAGCATTGCTTTTAAGCTGTCACTCCTTGGTAGTTGACAATCCCATTATGGCACCAACTTATTGTAATTAAGGAGGAAGGGAGATATACGGGCACAAGCACATTCATTGCACAATCTGAGAAACAAAGAACCTCGTTGTGTTGTTCTGTTTTGGACCAAATGAAGTGCTGAACGGGATCACCCTATTTGCATTGACATGTGAGTGGTGTAAAGGGTATCCAGAAGCCAATTTTCTTTTCTCTCGCTGTCCCACCACCCCTTTTTCTTACAGGCAAAGCTTTACAGCAATGCAATGGAAAATAGGGTTTATGGCTTTTCTTCTCTTTCAATTTTGAAGGTCAAGGAAATAGAGGCTTCAAAAGAAAAAAAAAATCCTAAACAGTTAACGATCCCTCACCTCATCAACCCTTCTCCCTAAGTCCAGTTATGCTTTGCAATGAATTTATGGACAAAATACGATATAAAAAGCTAGGAAAAGATTGTTGGTGCCAAGTCCATATGCTGCCATTTATTTGTGCCA
The DNA here is from genome assembly GCA_902685375.1 of Neostethus bicornis. Taxonomy (NCBI): domain Eukaryota; kingdom Metazoa; phylum Chordata; class Actinopteri; order Atheriniformes; family Phallostethidae; genus Neostethus; species Neostethus bicornis. Next base: position 22,317,321 of record LR738547.1, read on the forward strand.
TTATAAACGGATTGCTTTTCTTTCTTCTTTCCTCTTGCCACAATGAGCAGCTTTTGAAGAAGTGACAGATGATATTCCTCAAGAGAGCCATCAGCCTCCATTATAGTAACCGAAAGATGTCCTATAATGCAGGACTGATGACAGTCTTACAAAGCCCGTGTGTATAATGAATAAAGAAAGTGTGTGGTACTTTATGCTCTTTTTCTTTCCAGAGAGTGACCTTTGAACTTTCTTTTTATGACACATTCCCACACAGCAGTGATTATAACATCTGACAAATTCAATTAAAATCAGATAAGCCAATATTTACAAAAATCTGTTAAACTTATTGGCTATTTGTTTAACATGTAAAATTAGAGGGGCAAAAAAAGTCAAAGGTCACGGTTTTGCAAACTGCTCATGATTTCTCGTTTGAGTATCTTCGTATCTGATACTTTCGATCACCTCTTTGATCTCCACTTTCAGCTCCTTTTCTGTGTGGACCTGTCCAATGTTACAAATGAAGGTGCTGAGAGGGTCAAAATATCAAGGGCCAGATTACTGACACACAAAACAGAGATACTCCCTCAGTGCTTCTCTACACCTCCAGCAGCTGTGCTCCAGGCATTCACCCTCTGAGATTCTGTCTGCAGAGACTCGGCAGCTGTGTCGTGACTGATAAATAACATTATTACAGCTCAGAGGAAATTTCTCTTAGTTGTCATCATTTCAGCTCTTTATTTCACTTCCTCGCTTTTGGGCGGATTGTTCTGGATCTACATGATCAGACAAACTATTTCAATGTTAGAATAATTCCAACCATAATTTGGGCTTTCATTCAGAAAAGGCAAGGAGCTCTGCCGTTCGAGGAAGGTTCGGTGTAGAGTCGTCGCTCCTCACTATTGAGAGAAGTCAGATAGGGTGGTTTGGGCACCTAGTTTGGATGCAACCTGGACATCTTGACCTGCTTCATGAATTATCCATCAAATTTGGTGCAGGAGACAGTGTACCAAGACAGCAGAGGAAGGTGGTGTGTAAGATGACCCTGGCAGTGAGGAAGTTCAAGACAATGAAGGAACTCTATTGTAATCCTGCGTTCAAAGTCTTGATGCTTAAAACTTTTTTATCAATCTCTTGCATGTGTGTAAATACTCACAGTTGGACAACACAGAGATATAGGTAGCATTGCTCATTGGAAGACTGTATTATTAATTTCCCCTCTTTTGCTGGGGAGTCCAAGCTCCACTGATTGTGTGTGAAAGAGGGCGGCAATCTGTGTCATACCACAAAACACCACAAGGGAAGTAGAAGTGGCCCGTAATGAATTGGTGTTAATGAGCTGTTAATTCTGCTCCAACCCAAAGCACTGCTGTAACCCCTGCTGTCCGGCTTCCAGGACAACACATATATACAATCTCACACTCTCACACCGTGTGAAATAGATGCTTTCAGTCCAACTGCACATACAGACATCACATCATCAGGACAGACTCGCAAACACTCCCTCACACGCATGTTCACTGTCAGAAACACAAGCGCACACGCACATACACATCCTCACTCCTAACACATACTCAGTCAATCAGCAACTCGCTCCTAGGCATGACGGGCCCCTGGCTCAAAGGCAGTAAATCTTGCTCATGCTGACATGTGCTTGTGGATGGCGTACACCCAGCTGAGCTGCTGAGCAGATCAGAGTCAAATAACATTTGCAAATGATTCTCACAGTTTGTTTTTCTCTAACAGGAGAAGCCAGGTGTGGAGGTCAAATGTCAGACACCAGCAGGAAAGTATTAAGATTTTTTTTTTTAGTTTGTTTACTAGATACCCTTAGACTTTTCTGTGAAATAAATCAAATTTTTCTTTTAACTTTTTTTGTATCCATACTCTTACTTTATGTGCTTAGAAAAAATTGAAGAAGAAAGGCATGATTTAACATTAAACCAAACCAAAGTGGTCAAATTTGTCTATGAAGAGATAATCCTTGAATGTGGTGTACCACCTGCACCTTCTCTGTTTCAGAAAATAACCATAGAAATCATTTCTCAAACTGCAACCTTTACTTAATCAAGAACAATTTTCTTGGGAGGACATATTTTTTTTGGAAGAACACCCTGACCAAGCTACAGTTTAACGTGTTACACAAATAGTCTTTTGACTTGGCCATAAGAGCTACACAAAGTTTATATAAGATTAGAGAAGAAATAAAAATGCACTAGTAAATCATGTGTTTTAGTCTGAGCAAACATAATCAAGATAAATTACTTGACATTTTACTGAGTAATTAAATAACTGAGTTGCTGAGAGGCATGGGCTGTTCAGACAGGATCCCGCGTGCCCTTCACCAAGAGCACAAAGACACTCTCTTTGCACCCTCACAACGCTGACTGTGAGCAAATCATCCCAGAGCTGATGCTTGGCCAGATAAGCCTGCTTTCCACTTCCCCACACTGTCTAACCCCCTCACATATGCAGCCCTGCCACCCGCTGCCTGCTTATACTCTGTGAAACTCAGTGTGGAAAAAAAAAAGATCTGCTTTTCATGCATTTACACTCACCTGAGGGTGTGTGTATATTTGTGGTTTGGAATGACAGTGTGAGAGCATTCTTCAATTTTGAATGTGCATGTGTTCAGTGAAATTTGTGCCCTCATGTTAAGCCTGCTGGAGGCCCATTAATGGAGGATGCTGTTAAGTAATTTTGGAAGCTTTGCTGCAGATTGAGGGGAAGGAAGAATGAAGGCTGCCCGCGAGGTGCTTTAATAGACCCCAACAGTGCTGGCGCTTTATAGCTAGCAGCTGGTCCAGGTGTTGGCCTCTGCCTGGGTGCACATACACACCAGCGTGCACACACCTCCTGCCTCATTAAGGTTGGTTCTAACAGAGGGGGGCTCTTCGTGGTTTCAAACCAACGCGGTGTGTATTTTCAGCTTGTGTGATCACACTTTATACAGTTTGCTGCTGCCATGGGAAGAGAGAGGGAAAAAAAGAGGACTGTGATTGGGTCGGTTGTCAAGCTCAGGCATTCAAATTGCCATTTGTTGTGGCATATAAAATATCCCCAGAAACAACTGCCCTGTTTATAGTTTTTCTTCCCAGCGCTATAGAGTTTAACAGTCCGCCATTTACACTCATCACGAGTACCAAATCTGTCTCCCTATGAGAGTGACCTTTTTACTGCGCTCTTTATTCCCTTTCCTCCAATCCCCAGTGTTTTACATTTACACTCTTTTACCTTGTACCTCTTTAACATCCAAATCTCCATGCAATAAATTTCCTGGATAACCAAACATGTAGGAACATTGTTTTGTTTTTTTGTCATTGGGTCATGCTTTTTAGGTTTTGTCTACTTTTTAGTATTCATGAAAAAAACCTCAGTGAGTCACTTTAATGAAACCCAGTTGATCCAGTTCAAAAGAGCAATGATTAGATGTGCATTAGGAGCAAACTCCTTCCAACTCTGATGGTAGGAACATTTGGTAGGGGAGACCTCCACTAGCAATAATTGTAATTTTGCCTTAAGTAGCTTAACCAACGACAGAATGCAAAGGGGGCAGTGTGGTGGAAATAAGGAGCACCGGGGGAAAAAGAATACAGGAGATTACCAGTTTGGAGTGTGCAGTCTCTCTTCACTGCCTGGTATGGGGCTCCCTTTCCCTCTCTGAGGCCAACATTCACCTCAGGTCAGCCATATCTAATATTACCAGACTCCCTCTGGCACACTGTTGTAGAACAAAGGTGCAACTTCCAACGTATGTAACCCGCTTTCCCCCGTAGGTGTGTTAATGAACATTACTGACTCTTTTTGGAATTAAACACAGATCTTCAAACACTGCAGTTTCTCAGAAAGAACTTATAGAAAGAGTTACTTTAACAATCCTTATTCTCGTATAGCGCAAGAAAAAGGAAATAATATTTATTTCACCCGGCGTTTTATCAAGTTGAGGTTTTGATGAGACTATTAAAAATCTATTGATTCTTTTAGTTCAAATTGTCTTTTTAAAACAAATTAAACTATTTCCCCTTGTCCATCTGAGAGAATGACCTTCATTTATTTCTCAGTTTCTTTTTATGAAGGAAACCGAAGTGAGAAAAGAGGAAAAAGAGTGGCAAAAATCTAAAGACTGATCTGTTTCAATCCTATACCATTTAATCTGCATGAGATAAAGACTGCAAAACAAGAAAAATACTTTCTAGTGCATTTATTCGTCTCATAAAGTTAAACACTGATGTTTGGTGCTGAATATAAACTGAATAGTGCTGAATATGAAAGGAAACATAAGTGTTCAGTGTCTGCAGACGTCCAAGAAGCAGGGGCTTTGATCCCTGCATAAATGTGTCTATTTGTGACACTTCTGAAACTTCTAACAGGAAACCAAACCCTTATATAGTTGTTGCGGCAGTGAAATTTCAGGATGTGGCTTTTCTGTGAGATTTAGATCTGAGATGATGGACCGAGCCACAGTCTGTCTTTTGTTTATCATTAGCCCCATTTCTTTGCTGGCCTTTCAAATCTTATGCACTTTTGCATTCGGATGTGAAGCTGTGCTTTTCTTTGTGGAACTTAAAAGCAGATGATGATATCTCAATATTATTACTAGTCAACCAAAAGCACATGTCCAGGAAAAAAACAAGCTAGCAGACTGGTAGAACAGCAAGTTTGCACACCTCAGAAATATTTATATGCCGCTGGACATTTTGGCTCAACAACACTTTGCAGAGGCTCCACCGCAGGCATGTCTAAATGTAACTGCATGTGTGGGCGTGTGTGTCTGGGTGCTGTGTATTGAGGGGAAGCATGGTTTGGCGAAGCCCTTGCAGGCGTGCAGGAACATGACACATAGTTCCTCCAGCGTATCCTCACAAACCACAAAGAAGCAGCAATAATGATAAGCACCTGGATTCCCACAAGCTACCAGTTAGGTCCAATTGGCAGTAACTGATAAATTGGGATGAGTGGGAGTTGGACTGTAGGGCCTCAGTGAATGAACCCTTTTCACATCAGAATGTAAAAGAAAGACCAAAAAGAGAGATGAAGAGATTCTTTATACCAGCGGTGTGTTCACATGAGAAGAGACCACACGCTTCAGAGGGAATAAGATAGAAGAGCAGAGAGGTGGACAGTGTCTTTCCCAGACAGCCCATGAGAATCTAATACACTCCCACGCGTCTGAGCTGGTGTGTGGCCTCTGCTCATTCACACACACATGCACACATACTACACGCTACGTGTGTCCATATTCATCCCCTCCTTGCAACATCAACCCTTCACTTTTCACAATCCGGGCCATGCTCCTGCCGACTTTGATGCATTTTTGTACCTTATGTGTTCGACAATAATCTTTTTCACCCCTCCGAAAGTGCGGGCCATGGGAAGAAAGGTTCTGCTCTTGAGGCTTTGCTTCATCTTTTGCCCCAGCTCTACAGCGAGACAAAATTGCTTCACCCACACCACAGTGTGGTTCAACTGGAGCTGAAAAGAAACAAGGACCAAATCCCTCTCCCACACAACAAAACAACACTGTAGCCTTTTCAGAGTGACTGCCCATAAGGAAAGGCCTTTTCTGTCCGTGGCGGACACAGTTTCTATATATCCATCCACTCCCCACAGATGTTGACACTGTTTGTTGCGGGTTAAGATGCCCTCTAAAGCCCATTGTTTGCCTTGTATCTTCTCTGTTATTGAGTTTTCCTCTCTTTCTAGGCATTGGCAGAGGTAGAGAGGGGGAAAGCAGTGAAAGACCTCCGGATGGGAATCGGCGCTCCAGGGGGCCTTTTTTGCCTAGAGAGACCCCACCAAAGGGCTTCATTGTAGGTATCAGCAGGCAGCCACTGAGGGCTGTATGCTGGAAGTATTGTGTTTCTGGATAGACCCAAGTTCCTCTCCAGAACAGGGTCAGAGGTTATCCCCCCTATGGGCTAGTTCATACCTGCCCTACCATGTCTCCCCTACACATACACACACACATCCTCCACCCATTCCACTCTCACAGGCACACAGAGACATCGTCTCAAACAAAGAAAACCAGTCATCATGCTATTAAGAAGATCCTTTAGATAGAGAGGTAGCAGAGCAGAGAGACTAATTCAGTCCACTTTCCACTTGTCAATGAATAGCTAATTCAATTAATGAGCCTATGAAAAGGAAACAGCAATTGAGGCAGGTCAAAGGCTCTGCTTTGTATTTACAAGGCCACATCTCAGCACTTTAAAAAGATAAAAATCTGATCATGCTCTCAAAACAAAAAACCTTTTGATTGCATCTTAACTATCAGCTTTGTTGATACGGGCGAGGCTCATAAAGGTGGTGTGTAGAGGTGATTGTGTGTTAGTGCATGCGGGGAAGTGGAAGTATGCACGTGGAGAGCCTGCTGAGGCAGATATCGCCCACATCTCCATATTTTGTAATCGCTGTGGATTCAGGGAATGCTCGCTCCCATGCCTCAGTGCTCCATCAGCACATCGGGGTCAGACACTCCTAAAATGAAGAACATATTTCACCTCCTTAAAGTTGACTTATCCTTCTATTTTTTTGCACATTTGTGTTTGGATTATGAAACAATCCTAAATTTGATGGGTATCAGGAGTTCTCGTTTGAATTCGTAGTTAGTTATAAAATATTATTTTCTTGTGACTTACTCTCCAAAAACTTTAGTTTTTATTCTAGTTTTTGCAAAATTTCTTCTTCCAGATAAAAAACTGGGAGCTGATCTTGACGTTCCGTGGCTAAACTGAACATTTAGATTTTATTTTAGTTGTATAAAACTCTGACCAACATCAGCAGTGAATAGTTTTTTTCCCTTCTTTTCTTGTTTTTCATTTATTAAAGCATTTAAGTTTATCTAAGCTGATGAACTTTTGCTCAAGTGTTACTTTGAATTGTGTTTATTTGAACGAACAAAATTTTTTTTTGGTCCTATCTCCTACAAATGTATGACTTTTTTCTTTTTTTCTTATTTGTAGTGACAAAACAAGATTATAAGATTAAAAATGATTTCCTCAGTGTTTAGTGCTGTCAGTATTGATGTATGACTATGAGGAGACATCTCTGACCCCAGATTAACAGTACATTAACTCGCTCTCCAGGCAGGCCCGCCACCGCTCCTAAAACCCTGACCCTTGTCCCTTGACATCACCACAGGGGGCTGCAGTCGCCACTCTACCCTTTAAACTCTCCAAGATCCTACATTGTATTCCCTCACTACTTTTGTGTAGAGTCCTAAATTATGTGCATTCTAAGTCTCCTTTGTCCAGGGTGAGTCCAGAGCTGCGGGACATGAGTGTCCGGCCTAGGTGTCTCCCCAGAGGGGAACAGAAGCAGGTAGCTTTCATGTCTGCTTTTCTTTAATGTCCCGCTGCTAGATATTAGTCGTCCCCCTCTGGGTTTCTCTGTAGGAGTGTCAACCATGGGGCCCCCGATGGGAGATTTGTTGATATGATAACTCGATTAGGCTTCAGAATGGATGACATTTTGGCAGGACCAGTCAGTAGCGCCCGTGGAGGCACTGAGTCGTCTCCTTAACTTCTCCTCAGGAGGCACCAATTAGTGGTAGTAAGTGGTGAATTAACAATGTTGTTGCGTGTTTTTCTCATTTCCTTTCACTTCTACGCGTTGTAAGGGAACTTAATGCCAAAAGACAGAAGAGTAGCAAGTTAAGAAAAGAAAGTTTTTGCTCAAAACATTATTTTCAATTTAATAAAACTTTTTCATTCACTACAAAAAAAAAAGAGACAAAACGTTATTCTCCAAACAGGTCGGTTGGCCATGGTTTCTACCTTTTCTTATTTCTAGTGACGCTTGTATTTATTTGTTTGCCAAGGCCTGCACGGCCAAACGTGACTCCTCCAACAGAGATTATTTGCATTATAAAACTTCACCACACAGATGAACATCCTTGGATTTTTTGTACTTTAAAACCAGAAGATTGTAACATTTCTAGACAAGGCTAACACCTTGGCGGCAAATTGTTGTTCCTGTATTCTCAGGGGAACATTTTATAACCACAACGGACAAAACACCAAAAGATCACAAAATTTTAGATTTGTATCATTTTTGTTGACACAATGACTGTGTTCCGAAACAGCAATCAGGAAAAAAAATGAAAAAAGAATGAAAGACAAATTGTTTAAATTTATTCAGTTTGTTCAGCAAAGTTAATTTTCCTGAGGTATATATTCTTATCATGACGGTTAGTCTGGTTAAATTAAACCCTTAGACATTTACATTGGTGATATTACATTAAGGCAGACAGATAATGATGTTAACTAATCCTGACTGAAATCTTGTAAAGCGCTTACATGTAGATATGTGTTCCTTTTTAAACACTTGAAGATTTTGTGTTTTGGTTTGTGAGGATACATTCTTTTCTTAACTCTGAAGTCATCTCACATCAGTCTCCATTTGGGTTTGTGGTGCTTGTTGTCCGTGGTGAACCCTGACCTTTCACGCATTGTGGATTTAAGCCTGACGTATTCAAGGTGTAACCATCTGTGCCCTAACCCCCGACCCTTTGCTTCTCTATGGACCCGCACTCTGTGTCCAGATTCACTGGGCTGGAAAAGTTGCTTACAGTGGACTGTTTGTTTGGCTTTGTAAATGTCTCAGCACAGGATGGAGGTTGGAAAGACAAGTAGCAGGACTCCTAGAGGACATTTGTACTTTCATTTTTTTTCTCTTATTGTTCAACATTATTGTGGAGCAACATGTTGCTTGCTATTACATCTTAACTGTTAAAAACCTTTTGAAATTGTGCATGAACTAGACAATTTTGTCTCTTTAATTGGCTTCTCTTTTTGTGTTTTGGTTTGGGTTTTTTTTTTTAGAAAAAAAATCTACTTAGCTTCTTTTAAACATAAATTTACAGAAGTTGTTGGTGTGTTTATTTAATCATTTCTGCACAATTTAAGTTCACATTGCAACAAATGTTACAGTAATGAAGGCATTTTCTGTCTTATTTCTGTCTAAGTTTTTATTTGTGTTCCTTATCTGAATGCACTAAAATCCAACTGTGTTATTTAAGACAAAAAATGTTGGTTACTGTTAATCTCATTTTAAAGCAACTCACAAGCAGTTTGATTTATTTTTTTATCATTTAAAAGTTAACACTCATTAGTATTTTTAAAAGGACTTTGTAGTTTTTTTTTCCTCATGAGAACAAAATATAAAGTTTCATCTTTATAGTTTTAGAATTTTAACCTCGTATTGATTTCAGATAGTTCTATTTTTATGGTTTAGGTTTAAGATAAGGAACAATGAACTGTGTTGTATTGTGTCTAAAGCTGGCCTGTGTTTGTAACCTTAACCAGCATGAGTGTGTCTGTCTGTGTCACTCATCACCTTATCTGCAAAGCTTCAGATGTGAATGGCACTTTCAAGAGGCCTAAAGCGTCACAGGTGACATATTGTATGTGCACTTGACACAGATAATCAACTTTGAGCAGCTTGATGCCAGCACATAGCTCCCTAAACACTTTCTCCACTTCTTGCATCACTCTGCAGTCATGCCATCAACACTTCAGCTAGCCAGTGAAACTGAGAAAGACTCTTTAAAGCAAAATTAGTGACGTCTCTGTGGTTTATCTCTGTGTATCAGTGTAGAAATAAATGGCCTAACAAGCCATAGCATGTCCCTAAGTCCTAACAGATGGTGGCTGTGGTGTCCTCTTACCCACCCTGGATGTTCTTTGGGAGTTATGTGTCATGATGTAGTAATGATACAACAAACAACATGAGCTGTCCCAGACGTGTGTCTTTTTTTTATAGCTGTATTTATAAGCTGTTCATTCAAGCTTGCAGTGATAGAGTAAGGCTCCCATCTAGTGGATGAAGCCTATAAGGAGTAAAGTGATGACTGGAATTCATTCTGCAACTGGTTCAACAACTGTTGCAGTGCATAAACTAAACCCCAAGTGGTTTGAATTAATCAATCTGACACTTTATAATTTCTAGTAAAGATATTTTGAAGTTAAATGTTTAAAATCTGCATGAGGTTCAATTCTAAGCTACCACGAGAGATTTAAAGGCCATTGAATCTAAGTCCTTGTAATCCCTCATTCATCCAAGAGTGATTCGTCAAAGAACAGGCTTCAAAGTTTTCTTCTGAACAGTGTATTTGAGACAATCATCATGATCGAGAGACATGGTTATTTTGTTATTTTTTATTTCATTAATGGATATTTATTTCCTGACCTTTTTTTTCTGTGAACAATCAAGAAAAAAAAAATCTTTTGATTGTGCTTTCTGGAAAACAATAAATGTTTGCATTTGGACACTCCAGCAATCGTCCCACTTTTTCTGTTACGAACTGACCCCGAACCCTCATCGGAGAAGGGAAAAGTTAAGTGGCCCTCACCAGTAGATCTCTTTACTTGGGAAAATCATGTGACATGGGACACTTTCATTTCACCTGCCTTCACAAAACTCACTTTCTTACAAGTATTTCAGACTTAATTGTGCAACAACATTTAGTACAAACATGTCTTCTGTGATATCTGAAGCAAGACATTAAATTAGACTTCATTTACTGAAAACTTATCAAATACTTTGTACATAAAAAAGGAGGCCACGATCAAGAATCTCCAAACTAAAAAATTAAACAATAAGAAAAAAATCATAAGAAAGCACGAAATGCAACAAATTAAAGAGGTAAACAGAGATGGAGGTCGCAGAGATGAAGATGCTGAGGATCTCTACAGGAGTGACCAGGATGGACAGGATCAGAGAAACAGCACACGTTGGAGGTTTTGAAGATAAAGTCAGAGAGGCCAGACTGAGATGGTTTGGAATTGTGCAGAGAAGAGAGAGAGGGTACATCAGCAGAAGAATGCTGGTTTGGAACCACCAGGAAAGAGGACTAGAGGAAGACCAAAGAGGAGCTTCGTGGATACAGTGAAGGAAGACATGAAGATAGTTGATGTGACCGAAGAGGATGCAGCAGATAGGGTTAGATGGAAGAAACTGACTTGCTGTGGTCACCTTTGAAGGGAAATGCCAAAAGAAGAAATCTGTGCTTAAAATATTTACATTTTTTTTTAAATATTTTTTGAAAGATTTAACCTCTAAGTCAATCCCAAAATGCATGAACAGCCAAAGCAGCATTTTTAGAACATGTGTTGTAATTTTCTGCACTCTGTAACTGTTCCTGAGATCAGAAGTAACTGTAGACTAGAAAAATTGTTTTTAAAAGACTGAGAGGAGAATAATACAGTAAATACTTGGAACAAACACATGGGCTGTCACATACTGTATGATTTGGTTTGACAGACACAACTGAGGCATTGTAAAGACAAAATCTCATCTGTATGACTTTTTTATATCAAACTGTAACACAAATGTTCATTTAAAAAATAATTTAATAAATTGAAATAGTTGGAATTTGGTCCAAAAGTTGCAAGAACTTCCTACAGAGTTCAACATTGCCCTCAAGAGGACAAAATTTGTAATCATCTAAATGAGGTGGGCATCTTTTCATTGGGTTCATACCAAGAAGTTTGTTTGCTGAACTAAGGTTTAAAATTACAAGAATTATTTAATTGTTCAAATGGATCCCTTTTAATTTTTACCATGGTAACCGCTAGTCTTCCTGGAGTCAATCACTTAAAAATAACTTCAGCACAAACTACAATTAGATATGCATGCTTTTAAAATATCTAATGCTTAGTAACTTTAACATAAGATGGTAACTTATTTCATTTCTGCAGAGCAAAGGTACTGAGCAAAGAAAGACATATTTCACCCCCTGTTTGCTGTCTCAATCACTTACATAAATAACTTTACAGTGTAACACAGAAAGTTTCTTGTTGTTACATACGTACATTGTAAAAGAAAAAAGCTCATTTTTCTGTAACCTACTATCCACCAGCAGAAATGACAAAGTCTGGTGCACACAAATAACATTATTATAACGTAAACAACATAGAGTTAAACATGCAAGCTTTGTTCTGCACCACGTACAGTTTGTGATGTTCTTTCTTGCACAAGACTAAACCACAGAGCTGTATTCCAAGACAAGTGACTACTCGACATGTTTGAAGGTCAAGTGATAAAGTATGCAAATCGTCCTATAACGGAAATGATTCTCCCCATTTTCATCACCAGCTTGTTATTGTGTCCAGACCAATTCAATTTTTGGTGTATGGTAATTCCTATTAGCCCAAATTCATGCATTTGCTTCAAAAGAAGGTCATTCAATACAAGCAACAAAGGCTGTACATGTCTTAATATTAAGCTAGAACCTAAGATCAAACGTTTTACTGATATTGAAAATAACTTTGTTATCCTCAACCCTTTCTGATACAGAAATAATATACTTTATTGATCTCTCACCGGGAAATTTATGTGCTGCACTGCACCGCAGCAGGCTGCCACCTATGCTAATGGTGGGAGAAACGAGGGGTTAGGTGTCTTCTCCAAGGATCCTAGATGTGCACTCAGTGGGAGGCAAACCCGCAAACTTCTGGTTGACTCCTGGTTTGCGAGCGAACGCTCTAACCACTGAGCAATCATCTCCCCTACTCATTGCAATGTTGTCTTTAGATCTAGAAGATCGTCTGTGTAAGTTGTTAAACAAAATTTTAGAAATGAGAAATACTCACCAATCGAAGAGTTTAATTTCTTAAACCATTGCTTTGTAACTGATGAAAATCAAAAACGGTCTTTATTACAAAATTGTTCAGAGAATTACTTTTACTCACTTGTAGAACAAGCACATTCAAACTTATATTTCTATTTTTAACCCTTGCATGGCGCTTTATTTCCATCAACAACCTCACAAAGACAGACAACAGGTCTGTTACTAGTGTGTTGTGTTTAATCAAAGTTTAGAAATCCATGTCTTTTGATGGATTGTTACTTGTTTCTAGTGATTTATTTCACGTTACTTTTTAAAACTTCAAATTTAAAATTAGAAATCTGGGCAGTCACTTTGGGTCACATTATTAAACAGTCACATTTTTTTCATTCCTTTTAATTTCATCAGTCCTATGCAATAAAGATTGTAAAAACAAGTCGTACATGTTTTTGGGTTTTTTTTTTTTTTACCATGTTAACGTACACATATGATTTGATAGAAGGTTTTTTTTAAAGTAGCACTTATTATTTTACTTTAGAGACTTTTCAAGTAGGGTAAATTAACCATCAATAAATCAACATTACATCAGTTCATTTCTCCAATTTGCAACCCATAAAGTCTTGCTGGATGGCAACTGGATGGTTGCTGGATGGCAACTGAGTGATGGCAGAACCTCATCCAGAAAAAGGCAGGATATCCCCTTGATGGGTCGCCAATCTATATCAGGGTCTAAATTAATTTCAATATCCAGAGTTTTTTTGCAAACAGTACCTTTAGACTGAAGTCCATCACATGTATGGTGAAAATGGCCTTCTTGTAAAAGTGGTGCTCGCACAGATTTTTATCTTCTATTTGTTGTTTATTGTCTGTTTTTGGCAGATTGTGTTCTTTTACTTCTCAAATGTGCTGGCTGCTTTTGTGTTATGGATTATCTTCATTTCTTCAGATGTAACATCCTATTTAACTGATAACTTGCTCTGTTATCTGCTATCGCCTATTATATTTCAATTAAACTTATCTGAGACCATTTTTGCAATGGCAATTTAATTCTGTTCCTTTCATTCCACCAACTGGCCTTCATAACATCTTAACTTCATAATCCACAATTGAAAGTCTGTTATTGTCAGGTGTTTGTCGAACAAGATGTCAAATAATGCAAAACTAAGGTTTATTGTAAATTTTTCTTTATCCTGTATGAATTCAACTGTATTTGTATTGCAGTGGAAATTCAAAAAGACCCGTTTTGAATATGTTTTGAGCTTACATCTTTCCTACAAGACAAAGTTTTGATTGAAATTTCTGCTGTGATAGTTGAAAACTGTTTTCTCTGAAAAAAAAAAAAAAAATCTAGGTACATAGACTGAAAATAAATGCTTTGTTTTTTCAGTTGAACGTTAGAGCTGCCCAAACCTGTTTGAAATATAACACTCATTATTCTCAGGCTACTCCATTACATACTGTGAAAAACTGAATCATTTGTTGTCTTTCCCCCTAAATCCGTCATTTGCTTGTCTGCTCATCATGGCCAACAACCAATTCACTCTCAGAACTCTAAAGAAACATCTGCTTTTACTGCTTTTTGCTTCTGTGTTTGGTGGTAAGTCTCACGTTTAAGTAAACTATTTAAAGGTCACAGAGTCTGATTCGTCTTTATCAAAAGTGTAACGGAGACGCATGATTGAGCAAAACACCAGGGAGGCTCAACGAACTGCAAATAAAATGACAGTTTGTTTGCAAAATGTATTGAGTAAAGATTATACATATAATTTGTATAAAGAACTTTTAACATTTTAACATTCTTTTCCATTTGATCAACAGTTCTGAGACTAAGAAGAAGCAGTTTCATGGAATTTACGGTTAAGGACTAGTTGTGCGTCACTTGGTTCAAATCCCATGTAGTACACAGTCAAAAGAAATATTCAACATGTCTAACACCACTTGGATAATACAATCAGTAATAATAAAAGAGTTTTAAACACTGAAAGATTTGTTAAGCATTTTCAACATTTTTTGGTTGTGCTTTATGATTTCTAAATCATCTTTTCTCTCATTTTATATAAAATAACCAATGTTTTTCAGGTTCTGGGGAGGAAGATAAACCCTGGAGTAATTTTGACCCCGAGTCATCAGGTCACTTTTTTAATCTTCATTTAATCACAGAAATGATTCAGTTAGATCAAGACTTTGTCAAGACAAAGTAAACTTCTGATGTTATTAATTATCCTTAAATTCAACAGTTTCAGTTCATTTTTCAGAGTAGTCGAAGCAGAAAATGCAGCATAACTTCATGTTTGTTTTCCCAAATCAGTTTTGAACATGGGAAACCAACAAATATAAATGTCCCATAAATGTAGAGCATATTGACTGTGATTTGCAGGACAGAGCTTGTATAAGATGAGACAAAACCAAGAAGAGTATTTTATGTCAAGATCCTTCATGAGCAAACCTTCAAACAAATAGTGAAGGCCATTCTTTTGTAACATAGAGTTCACAGCGATAAGGAAGACTTACACATTCTGCCTGTTTCAAATCTGTGTTTTAAAAATGTGATACACAGTATTTAGATTATGAAGTCAATAAGTCAGGGCAGTCAGTCAGTCACCCTCTGAACCGTCTATCCCTTTCGGAGGTGCCGGAGTCCATTCCGGCTGATTTGAGGCGAGCGGTAGGGTACACCCCTCAAACGATCATCCACACACACTCATTCTTAGGGGCAATCATGTAGTGGCCAATCAACCTAGCATTCATATTTTTGGAGGGTGGGAGGAAACCGCAGGACCTGGAGAAAACTCACACATTCACGGTATGAACCCACGCATACACAGGGAGATCACGCAAACTCCACTATGGTTACTCTCTGCGTACATGTACTTGATGGTGAGAGTAACCTGTGTTCCAAGCCTTTCTGTGTTCGAGGCTTGGAATACAGAAAGGCCAGTGTTCCAAGCCTCGTTCCCACCCGGGACTTAGACCCACAACCTTCTTGCTGTGAGGCCATTGTGCTACCCACTGCGCCACCTTACCGCATAAGTCAGGGTATTTATGAAAAAAAAACATCACCATAGACCAACAAAAGTAAAAAGGTGGCTGATGCCAAACGCTTACAATATCTAAGAGAAAAAGCAGAATTTATTTCTGTAACAGATTTCAAGTTTTAAACTCAGTTTACAGACTGTAAGCAAAGACAAGTTCTGATCTAACCAAAACCCAAGTAACAGCTCAGAACAACTTGTGTAGATTTACATCGAGTAGTTTTTATAACTGGAATATTCTCACTGAACTCACTTGCATGTAAGAACACCACAAATTTATTTTTTTCAGTAATAAACCTCAATTTCAGTAAATGTAAGAGACTGAACGACAGAAAAATAATTTGTATGCAATCTAATGTACAGTTTATCTGCATACGTAATAATACATGATGTTTGTCAGCTTCACACTCACATTATTAAAATAGATTAAAAAAAATTAAACAGGCAGCCTAAAATTGAGGATATGTGCACTCTTATTTATTATTTATTTATTTATTTCTACCCTGTGCTGTCTGGTGATCTGTACGTCACGTATTGCTGGAGAGATTCGCTCTACCAGTGTCAGCATCATGTGCTGACCTTGGCAAGTATTATTTATTTAGTTATTTTGTACATTTTAGGTCATATTCAAAATGCCCTTGTTTTTTGTAAGATTTTTGCCATTGAGAGAGACAAAGGAGAGAGAGAAGCGGGGCGAGATGGAGAGAAAAAAAGGGGGATAAAAGGAGCAGATAATCTGTAGTTACAATTTTGGGCTGCTGAATCAACTGGATAAAACAAATTGAATCAGAGATGAAATTGAAACACCCGAGGCCAACGTTCTATGACAAACTAACAAATGATGTAGATCACAAACCCATGTTACCAAAGCTATAATAAAGATTGGTAGAAAGGAACATGGCGGACAGTAAACAGCGTGGCACAGTGCAAGTAAAAGTACATACATGTTTCTGATGTGAAGCATGTACTCAGTAGGGGTAAAAGATCTTTCGCAGCCCAAGAAGGGCTGGATTAAAGGAGAAAACAATGCAAGCAACTCAGGCACTCTTTAAAACACTTCCAGTTAAAAGAAAGTGGCACAGCCATTTGGGCATTCTGTGTTTCGTAGATAAGTAGGATAAGTAGCTCTCGTACCAGACAGAAGCTATGTTATACAACCTACAAAATTAAGAATTTCCATACATAAAAACTGAACAATTACAAATGAATTTGATTCATTCCACAGTGATGCTGACACCACTTCATACTGCACATGATATCAACGTGACAGAATACCACCCCAGGAGAACAAGGAGAAGCTCTGTGTTGGTTCCAGATGAAACTAAAGACTCTGTGAGGATCTTGACCTCATCTCACCTCTCGTCTCTCAGAGATCTGATTTCAGACAGAAAAATCACAGGTTGTGTAACTGCACCACACCCACACGTTTAGCTCATCGGACAATTAAAAAGACAAACACATGTTTATTCAAAGCAGGGCTGAAGCTGCTGTATTTGCAACTGATAAAAAAGGACAAAAACAAAAACAAGACAGATGAAAATGCTTTTTTTTTGTTGCACAGCTAGTTTGACCACTTTCATGACATTCCTTTCATGGCTTGTATGTTTTGGCTCCACATGAAGCAAGTATCTTCAAAGAATCTGAGAACAATGGCAGAAACAAGTAAAGATTAGTTCTGATGTTGTGTTTGCTTTGTGCTTAAAGATGATTAGTCTGTCAAACGCACCCTTCCTGAACAGATTAATTAGAACTGGTAAATCTTTATTGTTTACTCAGCCATCAAGGTATTAATATTATTGGAAGTTTAAAAGCTCCCACTTAAAAATCAAATGAATGATTTACCAATAAAACCCATTTGATACTTTGCACTTCTTTCTAAACACACACCAGGCTTTTTAATACAAAAATTCTGCGATAAATCACATGATTTTTATTTCAGTTATACTTTAATAGAACTTTTTTTAAATAAAGCAACCATTAAAGTACAATGGAGCTGATGTAAGCAGTACTTCCCAGTGTTTTATATCAAATGAATGTCAGCTATGTTTCCTTTTTTTTCCTCAAGAAATTGAAGTAGAAACTATGTATATTTTCTGAGAGTAAATTTGACTTTTCCCCTCTAGTTCATATGAAGGTTCACTTTTCCCTTAATCCAAGTGATCTCACTTATCTGGAGGAGCTGCTGCTCAACAAAAAGGTCAGTATGCTGATAGAGATGTGTACAGAAAGCTGTAAATTACTTAATAAAATTACCTTTATTTGGGGGTACTGAACTTAACACACATTTTTTTTAAAAAACTGAGACGTCTTCTACAGATTTAAGATATAAACCAAAAAGCTGATCTTTTTTGAAAACAGGCCAACTAACCAATCACTCAGTCAGTCTAAAGGTCAGTAGTTTGAACCTCTCTATTGGACTCGAATAGACCTCACTGTTTATCATTAATTCAATTGTCAACAATGACCAAATACACACTTATAAACTCTCTCTCACACACAGGAACTTAGCAACAGAAGGGAGTTACAATTTTTATAAGATTTTGAAGTCACAGCACTTTAACTTTCAGATATGGCATGACTGGATTAAAGGATTAGTAGTCTGGAAGAAACTTGAAAACTTTTGATCTTGATATTTTTTTTTCTTCACAGTAAAATGACTTTTTTCTAATGACATCTTTGTGTTTTTCTTTCTCTATAAAGTCTACGATTTACAACACTGGAGGGAAATCAGGAGTGCTTTCCATGAAAGTTGTTGGACTGAAGAAACTAACCTGAGATTTCATCCTCTTCTATGAAAACTTTGATTGTATTTTTGTTTTTTTATGAGTTAATCCATGTTGTCATGACAATAAACTAACTTTACTCAGTTTATGCGTCCTTAATCTGATGAATTCACTGAATAATCTGATTATTTTATTATGTTGACTTAGTTTTCTATGAAAGATTAACTTTATCTTCAACCTGTTATAAACCGTTATTAACCTAAGTCCCGCCCACTTAACGTCTCAACCAATAGAAACGCTTGTAGTCACGCTTCCTATTGGTGCTCCTGGTAGTGAATAAGTTTCTCCTCGCTGTCACTACAGCTTTAATTCCATGCTGTAAATGAAATCAACCTTAAAATCGCACGAATGGCAGAGTTGGGAACGCTAGCAGATGAGAGTAATGAATTTGAAAAGCTTGTCGCACAGATCGGAGGAAAAGAAAAGATTTATTTGGTCAGTGATGCAAGAAAAGATGACGTGGTGGACGATGTTGGAATACTACAAGAGTTCATGAGAGATTTGTTTAACGAAGACAATCTGACGATGTGTGAAGGTAAACAGCGTTATTCTGGTCAAAGCGGTGCCACGTGTGAGAATCACTGCAATGAAACAGTGAAGAGCTGTGATTTGAGGTTAGAAGAGAATCAACCAGCGATCAATGTCCAGAAAACAGTCATGAGGAGGGCTAACATCTACAGCAGCAAGAGATCCATAAACTCTCCTGTCATTGTTTTTATCTTCAGACAGACTTTTATCAGCCAAGATTCAAATCAAATGTCTTTAAAAGCGATCCTGAAGGACGTAAAGGCACGCACAAAACGTGCGTCTTTCTCGCGACCGGCTCTGATTGGATTAATACGAAGTACGCAGGAGAACGATCTGACACGTCAGTGTGTTCAAGCATTGGAGAAGCTGATGCGTTCTGTTTTCCACAAACATCCAGCAGACACCATTTGGACTGGTTGTTTTATCCCCAAGACAGAGTCCACAGTGATCAATATCAAGAAAAACACCTGCAAAGTTGTTCAAGCCTCTCAAACAGCAGGTCTATTCATAACATTTCTACTCATTCATTTCTTTGGTTGGAAAAAAAAAAGTAAAACTTAGTCATAGATTGAGGAGCTCAGCTGAAATAAGCTTGGTGGCTGGGCTTTCATTCATAGTGAGAAGGTGAGAAGGTCATCCATCTGGAGGAGTTCAGTGTAGAGCCCTTGCTCCTCCAGTTTGAGAGCGGCCAGATGGGGTGGTTCGGGCATTTGGTTACAATGCCTCCCGAACGCCTCGCTGGTGAGGTGTTTCAGGCTCGTCCCACCGGGAGGAGACCCAGGGGTTGGCCCGGACCCGCTGGAGAGACTATGTTTCACAGCTGACTAAGGAATGCCTCAGGATCCTCCCGGGTGTGCTGAAGTATTCAGCCAGGATGAGAGAAGCCTGGGTTTTTCATCTGCGACCTGACCCCGGATAAGCAGAAGATGACAGATCGAAACGAACGGAAAGTTAAACTTAAAATATGGTTCATTCATTTTTCTAAAAGGAAAGTACAATCTAGTGTATATCTCTACTTTGATAACTTACCGTGAGAGTTTCAATGTGACATTCACGAGACCACATTTTTTTGTAATTGCTACAGTGACTCAGAACAAAAGACACTTTCGTGTGGCCTTAATGAGTTTTATCAAGCTGCCAAATTGTTGAATGCTTGTTATTGTCTTTTAGATAATTCCAGGGACAGCAGGAATCATTCTTTGTGGCCTTTCCAATGTTGGTTCAGGCCTCGGAGACGAGAGGCAGGAAACCAGACCAACAACAAATCTTCAAACTGCAAGCAGAAAGGTAGGAGCACTGCCCTGGAAATGTCAGCATGACACAGCAAGACACAAAAGGATTTATTTTTACCTTGTAGGTTTCTTCTGAGGCTTGTTGTTTTTCTTCTATTTTCACCCACAGCTCCTTGTAGTAATAAGAAGGATGTGGTGAGATCAAATAGGAACCAAAACAAATGAACATTTTACTTTTTGGATTGAATAATGTAAAGACCTAGTGGTTTCTTTTTTTTGTTGGAGTTATAATAATGACAAGTTTCACCTTTTTTGGAACATAGTTAGAATAAAAAAAAAATTGTTTTGTCTTCTTATCCCTAACTGCTGTATGTTGTGGTTTTTTGAGTTGTCATTTCCATATGTATCCACTAGGTTGGGGTGTTGTGTTTAATTCATCTTATGACTGAATTAAACCCTGCCTTAGGTGAGAGGCAGGGTGCATCTCGAACAGGTTGCCAGTTTGTTGCGGGTCCACACACACATAATCATACACACACCCTCATTTCATAGCGACTAATCAACCTAACATGCATGGTTTTGGAGGGTGAGAGGAAACTGGAGTACTCAGAGAAACCCAATGCATACACGGGATGAACATGCAAACTCCACAAAGAAAGGCCAGTGTCTCAAACCTCGCCACCATTCTGGGACTCGAACCCCGATCTTGCTGTGAGGCCCCTGTGCTAACCCACTGCATAGCCCTGAAAAGATTTGTGAAATTATAAAATGAAAAAAGTCATGAGAGATGAGTCTGTATAATCCCTTATTCATCCAGGAGGGATCCATCATAGAAAAGGCTTCAAAGTTGTCTTCTGAACAGTGTATTTGATGATCGAGACGTTTCTACTTCATTTTTAATCTGATAGTAGAGACCTGAAAACTGGTTCTACATAAACTAACCTGACGTGGCATGACATTATGACAGATGAGCAGATTGAAATACTTACAGCAACATATTTTCTTTGCAATTTATTATGAATTGCTTAATATTTTATTCATTTCAGGTAGAGCTGGAAGCGAAGAGGAAGGACTTCCCCTGAAAACCTACTCCTTGACTGCTGAATCTCATGGGGATGAATAACTTGATTATGAAGACTACTCCTGCTGTAACTAATGGCCTTTCGACATATTCGTCCTATCACTGTGAAATGGCCTCATGGTTTAATAGAGCCTTAACAACACTCGGTGCTCCAAATGACTATTTAGAGTCAACATCACTTTTGTTCTGAAAGATGCCTCCTGACATTTGTCCTGAATAGTCTCTGAAAATATAGTTATTGTTACACCATCATTTTTTTCTTTTTTTTTTTTAAAGAGCCAGTCAGCTAGCAACTATGGTATGATTTTTTTAAAAGTCGCTCCAGGTGGGACTCAAACCAAACCTTTAAAATGTAAAAAGGGCAACTTGAAACCTCTCAAACTTCTCTACACAATCCAATAGATGCTATTTGAGTAAATGTTTGTCTGAGTTTGTCTGGTTTATTGCTGTCAAGTGCGTACTTTTTAATTGTCCAATTGCTGCTTTCTGGTCAGGACCAGACATGATGTGTGTAATGTGCCTGAACAATCACTGTGGTCTGGAAAGTGGAACATAAATGTCAGTAAGTGTTGTTGTTGCTGAACTACAAACAGACGCTTGCGTTAGACATTGAAGCATCATCTCTATTTGCTGATTGGCTGGACGTTTTTCCAGTCTCGCAAACGGTTCCTTGTTCATTAATACCTGACATGAAAACTGGAATGAAGTGAAATTAAGTGGAGGCACTCAATGGTGCCAGCTTTGTTACTGTAGCACAATTCTGACAAATACCTTAAAGTGAATTCACATTATTACTGCAACTAACAAAATTAACCCATGTGTTTGCTGGAAATTTATTATAAAGACTGAAAAAATATGATTCAGTAAATGTGGCTGCATAGTTGTTGTTTTTTTTTGCCTCTTTTGCATATAATAGACTTGTCCAACACTAGATGTTAATGTTATAAAAGTTTACCTGTTGCACAAAAATGACAAATCTTGAAATGTTTTGCTGTTTTATTTTTAGATTTTATCACAAATTGCGATAATTTTATTAATATTTTTAGTGTACAATCATTTTTTTTTAGGTAAGGACAGCTGATTTTTTAATGGGTTCTTAAGTATTTTTAACTGTTTTATGTAGATTGCCGTTTTGTCTGTTTTTATGAATAAACCCATATGAACTCAAATGAATGTTCGACTTTTGTTTAAAATATATTTTTTTAATGGTATATGTATACACGCGTAAAAATTTAATATTATTAGTTGAACTGATGTGATGCATACAGAAAGTATCGCTAGTTTTCACCTCCTGTTCCTGGTTGGGCTTCTTTTTGCCACATCTCCACACAGTTAAAAAAAAAAATACTGTAGTTAAATTGCTAACATCCACACTGAGTTAATCATACAATTTACTGATAGAAAGTATATCACTTTGCTGGTTACAATCCTGCAAAAATGTCATTATGATATGTCGCAGGAAGGGAGATATGGGTCTTGTTTCCTGATTTCATATTGTCTGGTAATGTACTCACTGTTGTTGAGACAATGAAATATCTTGGAGACATTCTGACTGACTTGTTATCGGATGATAAAGACATGTATCATCAGTGCAGAATAATGTATGCACAAGCCAATGTTCTGTCCTGAAAGTTTGCCTCTTGTTTAATGCTGATTTGTACCTCGCTCTACACTCATCTGTGAGTTAAGTTTAAACAATCCAGCCTAGATAGCTGGAAGTTGCTGATAATAATGCTTTGAGGCAAAGGTAAAAAAGCCCAAATGGCCTAGAGCCAGTGAACTTTTTGTGGCTCTCAGTGAACACACTCCTGTTATGAGGTGGTGAAGGTGGAGATGTAGGGGCCAGGTACATTACCAGATTACTGCAGGTAATCAGGGGTTAAGGAAGAGGGGTAGACATGTGCAGTTTAGAACCTGTCCTAGGCAGGCTTTAGTCATCATGAGTAGGCTTTGCAGGACCTGACGATGTAGAACGGACCAGATAAGTGGAGGAGACACCATGATGGCTACAACAGGAGTTCAGAAAGGCAGAGTGAGAACCCAGACATGGAGGGACAACATCACGGCTGCAGCAGGAGTGCAGAACAGCAGCACAACCGATAATCTTACCACAAAGTGATGAACACCAGGGGTTAAATACCCAGGGGAAGACGAGACACTGGTGGATATGTCAGGGAGAAGAAGTTGGGCCCGAATGTGCAGAATTAGGGCAGAGGGCCAGATTTGGAGAGAGGAAATGTTCCAGAAGAGAGGATAATCATGACAACAACCCTGAAAGGACATTATTGTTCAAATGTATCACTCATCTGACCTAATCAGGAAATAGATTGATTTTATTTATAACAAATATTAAATACAGTGTTAACTGCTATGTCCATGGTTTATGAAGACACAAGTATAAGTACCTTTTCAGAGTTTAAGGGTTGTATTCGTATGCTAATTTCCCTTTTAGAACTTTCTACTTATCTTTCTGTCTGACTTTTAACCATTAAGCTTCATGTACTTCATTATGGATGTATGACACTGCCTGGTTTAAAATGGCTATACAAGAGGTTTGTGTATTTTTAAATCTTCAACGTTACTTCTTTTTGATCAGGCATAAAGAGGACAGCAGAATGTAGATCCTCAGGAATATCAGTAGGTGGCAGTAATGTGCTTTTGTTGGTGCTTCGTGCCTGTAAAAGAAAAAGAAGAAGAAAGACGAAGGTCCTCAGGAACATCAGTAGGTGGCAGTAATGTGCTTTTGTTGATGCATCGTGCCTGTAAAAGAAAAAGAAGAAGAAAGAAGAAGGTCCTCAGGAACAAAAAGAAGTTAGCAGCAGCGGCCAAGTTGAACATTTACACAAAACCTATTGAAATTAAAATTCACAAGGACTATTCATCTACCTTTTTTACTCTGAATTGGTAGGAATTAAAGATAAAAGATGATAACTTCCGCTGGTAAGTGGATCGAATGTGTTTTTATTACTTTTTAAGCCTTACTTTTAAGCTAGCTGTCACTGATTTAGCTGAGTCACACAGGGATGCTTCGGGATTTTTAGCTTTTACTACTTAAATATGGACACTAAAATTGTCTTTATATGTTAATAAAGGGCCAATTGAATCTATATTATAGTTATTTAAAATATTTGTGGATTTTAGAGCATGATACAATGTGCAGTGCTAATGGATGTATGCTAGCTGCTTGATCAATGATCGGTTAATGACTTAGTTCTTTAAATGAAAACAGTGTTGAAATATTCTGCTCTACACCCCAAAAAATTATCATTTTAAACAGTTATATGTCCGAACCTGTAATCTGTTAGTGTAGCTTTTATCCTATTTGTTTAAATTCTTAAAATACAAAACGCTTTAAAGGGTGAACCCCATTTATTTATGCATTATTTTGTAATGTTGGCCGAAGAGATCTTGTAAACACGTCCATTTTTGTCTACAAATACAGATATGTCATAGCAAATAAAAGAAAATGAATTGAATCTCGGTCTTTCATTGCGTGTAAGTGATCAACATATGGTAAACATGACTGATCCTAAACTTAAAAACAAATTTGACAAGATCATCAGTGCTAAATGACAGCAATCATAATCACTTACTTTGTAAAATCAAAGTCTTTAATGTTTACATTTGTACAGTAAACAGAAAAAAATGACTGAACTCACCATTTAAAACTTTTCTTCAAGTAGATCATTGCTTCAAAATGACTACAATGAATAAATAGAAAAGTGTGTTGTGTGTCAGAAGTTGCTTTCCAAATTTCTAAAATATAGAAGATATCTATATTTTTTTTACCGTAGTGTTTTTGCATCAGATCAATTACATCAGCAGCCTTTTACCACCTTAAAAACATTGCCAAAATCAGATGTTTGGTGTCTAAAACAGGCTTAGTGGTTTTTATCATCCATATTCAAATGCTGCAGCAAATATGACATTCCTTGGCAGGACTGCACTGGCTTCCTGTGGCTGAGCGATTTGAATTGAACGCTTATGTTCAAGTGTAAAATGTTAGTGTTTTATGAACCATCTAGAAGTCTGAGTACCTCTGAGACTGGCCTCTTGCTGATGTCGAGAGTCAGGACTAAACATAGAGAAAAACCTCCTGAGGCTGTGAGACAGGCCTCAACTGTTACCATGTTTAAATCTTGGCTAAAAAAAATACAGATCTGTTTAATCGGGATTTTGACTGAAGATTAGTCACTATTTTTCATTTTTGAATTTAAAAAAAAAAAATTCTTATACAGTGTTTGGGATTTTAATGCATTTTTTCTGTTTTGTAATCTACTTTCGTATGCGTTTTGCTAAACAAACTAACTTATGATTTTTATTTTTGTAGCCGGAATCATTTCACTCCTGGATGAACGGGAGCCACAGCTCAAGGTAAATAGTTGCATTACATAAGAAATGTTCCTTTTCTGACAATGTTTTTTTGTTTTTATTTAAAAAATTATTTCACAAAAAGTTACATATCTCATTGTCAAAAATGTCCATTAGTTATTTGAATGATCTGCACCCAAATTCACAACCCAAGAGCACCCTACAGTGTACCCAAGTGCACCACAAAATGTATGTAAACATTAAAGACATTGTTGGCTTTGATATAAAACATAACTAAAAAAAAAAGCTGTCCTCTCATTGATTCCAAAATCTGAATTGAAAGTACTTTATGGATTTCACACGTGGAAAATTTGTGTGTTACATTACTGCTTCAACGCACATACAAAAAATTGTGTTTACGTTTTGTCATCACCTCAAACCAGCTTTGTTTTCCAATACAAATATCGTATTTGTATAAAAAACTGATTATATATAAAAAACTATAATCTTGGATGAGGCCAAATCAACTGTGTATTAATAAAATTATAAATAAATGGTTGTAAATCTGTCCTAACAAATTTCTTTCTTTCAGGAATTCGCTCTACAAAAGTTGGACTCCATTGTGAATGACTTCTGGGCTGAAATTTCAGGTTCAGTTGATAAAATGTAAGTGGATATAAAAATACTGTTGTGTTTGTATACAGCAGAAATGTTAAAAATGCAAAAAAGGACTAAAGTACAAATGTGCTAAATCAGTTTAAATAAACAATGTTGATGAATGATTTTTAAATTTTTTTTATTTTTATTGTAGACCTTCATGGAAACGTGTTCTTTTTTCTATAATGAATATGTTTAGATTAAACTTTAAATTCAACTGTAAAGCGAGCAGGTTTTTACTTTTCTTTTTTTTAAATTTTTTACACCTTGTCTTTTCTCAGTGAGGTCTTGTATGAGGATGAGAGCTTTCGTAGCAGAGAATTTGCTGCCCTGGTGGCCTCAAAGGTGTTTTACCACCTCGGAGCCTTTGAGGAATCTCTAAACTACGCACTTGGTGCTGGAGATTTATTTAGTGTCACAGATGATTCGGAGTATGTTGAAACCATCATTGGTGAGTGAAAATATGGCAAACTACACATTTGGTTTTGTTAAAGAGAAACACAATTACAAAGATACATTATTGTGTAGTTTATAGTTTTGAATGAAGATTTAAATTTTGCAGCCAAGTGCATTGACCACTACACCAAGCTGCGGGTGGAGAATGCTGAGCTGCCAGAAGATCAGGAAAAGAAAAGCATTGATCCTCGTCTGGAGGCTATTGTGAATAAGATGTTCCTACGTTGCCTTGATGATCACAAGTACAAGCAGGCAATAGGCATCGCCCTGGAGACCAGACGTCTGGACATCTTTGAGAAAACAATCTTGGAATCGGTCAGCATATTTTTCTTTCTGTAAACTCTATTAGCCCTGAAAAAATTTCTGCAAGTGTGTATATACTACTGAAAGACCTCTGTAATGATGGGATAATTTAAAATGAATGCTTTTTGAATTTCAACTACATTATCTCATTTGGTGATAATTTAACCCAGACTGCAGAAATTCCATAGAAACACAGTATGAATATTGCTGCTTTTCACTGTCAGATTGACACTTTTCTTTGTCATAATATTTAAAAGTTTTTTTCTCATTTTCAGACTGATGTAAACGGCCTCCTTGCCTACAGCCTGAAGGTGTGCATGTCCCTGATGCAGAACAAAAAGTTCCGTAATGAGGTGCTGCGCGTCCTGGTTAAACTGTACATGAACTTGGGGAGACCAGATTTCATCAATGTCTGTCAGGTAACCACTGGAATCTTGAAATGATTTTGATGTGCCATTAAGCCATTGATGATGAGCTCCTAAACAATCAGATTTGCTTCTTTACTTCTTCAAATTTCTGTAAAACAATCAGACATGCTAATTAGCAAACTGTTAAAAGCTTGCATGTGTTGGCATGACCCAACATTTGGTTTTACTGTTGTAAATTAGGACTCTAATTCTATTTGTTTGCTCAATTACGCACAAAAACCCCCACATTTTTCAAAGCTCATTTTAAAGCAACATTCATCCCTGATTATTTTTTCTTGTTCCTCCCCTTCTTGTTCCTCCTGCAGTGCCTCATCTTCCTGGATGACCCACAGGCTGTGAGTGATATTCTGGAGAAGCTGGTGAAAGATGACAACCTGCTAATGGCGTACCAGATCTGCTTCGACTTGTATGAGAGCGCCAGCCAGCAGTTCCTCTCCTCTGTCATCCAAAACCTACGCACTGTTGGGTCGCCCATTGCTGCAGTGCCTGGTTCCACTAACACAGGCACAGTACCCACTTCAGAGAAAGAAGGGTAAGAATGTGTCTTAAGAAAAACATTGGAATGGCTTTTGCAGAGGTTGTCCAGTAATAGTGTTATTCATGCTTTTTACATTAAAAACAACCATTATTTCACCCCCCCTTTAAAATGCATCTATTGTTACTGTTTAAAACTTGAGACCTTTTGTTAAGCCATGTGAGTTCATTAAAATAAAAACCCAAAAGTTTTTATTTTCCTTTTTTTTTTTTGCTTAAAGCTTTGAGTCTCATTGAAAATAATAAATATAATTAAGCTTTTATTTTCAAGTTCATTTGATATACTCTTAACAACAGTTAAGGTTTTCATTAAGTTTATTTTTACTTAGAATTTGACCTACTGAATTAACATGTTTTTTTTCCCACCCCAATATATGTGCAGAGATGCAATGGAGACTGATGAAAAACCAGGCGACTCGCTGGCTGGAAAATTATCTGAAATCGTACGTTAATTTATTTTAACAAGATTCCCACAGCTCGTCATCTTTCATTGATTGTTTTGTTATACACATCTTTATTTGATTGCTTGTAGAAAGAAGAGCCCAAAGACCAGAATGCCAAGATGATTAAGATCCTGAGTGGGGAGATGGCTATCGAATTGCACCTGCAGTTTTTAATTCGGAACAACAACACAGATCTGATGATTCTCAAAAACACAAAGGTAGTGAATGCCTGGATATATTGACGAATCCATGTGGTGATCAGATGGAGAGTCACTTAATCTTCTACTTGTAATATTTCTGTGATTTCATTTTCTTCTCTGTCTGCTTAAGGACGCAGTCCGAAACTCAGTTTGTCATACAGCCACAGTTATAGCCAACTCGTTTATGCACACAGGAACCACGAGCGACCAGTTTCTCAGGTAATGATTTAGCAGTGTCATTTTGAATAATTGTGTTTAAAAAGCACCGACACTTTTTAAAAAAGCAAAGTCATTGACTTATCTACATTTATCCTTTTCCGTCTGACAGAGAAAACTTAGAATGGCTTGCAAGAGCCACAAACTGGGCAAAGTTCACAGCCACAGCAAGTCTCGGTGTAATCCACAGGGTAAAGTTACTGTTTTCTCTTTGTGATGGATGGCTTTTTATCCTAGATAGTATCTTAATATGATATGGTTGTATGTTTAGGGTCATGAGAAAGAAGCACTGCAGTTAATGGCTACTTACCTGCCAAAAGACACTTCCCCTGGCTCTGCTTATCAAGAAGGAGGAGGCCTGTATGCACTGGGACTCATTCATGCTAACCACGGCGGTGACATCATCGACTACCTGCTCAGTCAACTAAAAAATGCTAGCAATGATGTGAGTGGCTTCAAACATTTCAAGACTAATACTTTTGTTGCTACTTTGTCATGATTGCAAAAGTCCTGCTGCTAGTTTGGCGGCGTACATAAGATGCTAACAAGTCTTTTACCTTTGTTTTTTGTTTTTTTCTTCACTCCTGGCTTTATAGATTGTTCGTCATGGTGGTGCCTTGGGTCTGGGGTTGGCTGCACTGGGCACGGCAAGACAAGATGTGTACGATCTACTGAAATCAAATCTTTACCAGGATGATGCTGTCACTGGTAGGGGTTGTCACTTGTTCTTTTCTTTTTTTTTTTAACAAGGATTTGTTCAAATCAAATGGGCAACTAATTTTCTTCTTTATCAAGTGTCATATGTTTATCATTTTATTTAATTTTCAGGTGAGGCTGCAGGCCTTGCTCTGGGTCTGGTCATGCTGGGCTCCAAAGCTGCTCAAGCTATTGAGGACATGGTTGGCTATGCTCAGGAGACCCAACATGAGAAGATTTTGCGTGGGCTGGCTGTGGGAATTGCCCTGGTTATGTACGGACGTATGGAGGAGGCTGACGCCCTCATCGAAAGCCTCTGCAGAGACAAGGTCTGGCTAGAATAAATTTGAAGAGCCAATCACTATAGAGGCAGTTTCACTATTTTTTTTTTAAACTGTATGTTTTAACATTGTAAAAAATATAAAAAATTAGCTAAACAAATATCATTCTTTAATTTGTCCCCTGGAAGAATAAAGCAGTTCAAAGTTCTAAAATGGTCAATAAAGCATTACAGCTCATCGGTCTTCATTAGGTTTGTTGTTGCAGAATGGAGATATCTGATCTATTGAGTATTTATTGTCTCTCAGAATAGCTTATAGTTTATTTAATGTGAGGCTCTGTCTCCTAAATGCATGCCAGGATTCCATCTTTAAGCACCAGATCTGGGAAACAACCAAGACTAAATCGATCTTTGCTGTTTATCCAGACGCACAGTTTGAACGCTCTGCTTTGTTTCACTGTCTATGATAGGACCCCATTCTGCGGCGATCTGGTATGTACACTGTGGGGATGGCCTACTGTGGCTCTGGAAACAACAAGGCCATCAGACGCTTGCTCCACGTTGCTGTGAGTTACCTTTTTTTTTCTTTTATTTCACTTTCACTAAGTGGAGTAATTAAGCCAATAGTCAGCAAATGTCAGGCTAAAGTAATTTATTGTTTCCTAATTTTGTCAAGTTAGACCCTAAATGAAAAGTTGAAGTTTACTCTGTAGCTAAAAGCATCAATGCGTTAACAGTTAGATGCAGTTTGTTTGATGTCCTATAGATGGCACCTTAGACTAGTTAAATGAAAAAGGGTCTTTGGCAATACCTAATTTTTTTTTAGATAAAAAGTTGAGAAATTTGAAACATTATTTTTTTGGTACCATGTGTCTGCTTATTTATTTGGACTGTTCTTCTTGTTTTAATCAAGGTGAGTGATGTAAATGACGACGTCAGAAGAGCTGCTGTCGAGTCCATTGGCTTCATCTTGTTCAGGTAGGACGTGAATATAATTTCTTAAGATGTTAATATCCTGTTTCTAAAACTACTGACTGCCACTTTGGAGCTTTGTTGTCTGGCATAATGACAACTGACTGAGACAGATTAGGTACCAATACATTAATAGACTGAGAAAAATTCAGTTGATGGATTTAGTTCCAAATGTTTTGTATTAGGCAAAGTCATCTTAAACTAAATTCTGTCAAAGAGTTGCAAAATCTGACTTGACTAGCGAATCTCTGATGTTTACAAGTCAAATGAAGAATTAAACAACTTTTTCAATCTTAACAAGACGTAAAATTCATTTGCATGACTTGTTGGGATGTTTCTACCAAGTTTAAAACAATAGAATTTAATTAACATTAAAATACTGATTTAAAATACACACTAATCCTGTTTTTTAAATTCCAGACTAATATTATTTTCTGCCACCATGTGTTAATAAGTCAGTGTTTCCAAAGTTTCATAAAATTGATATAAAATTATATTGTGTCAAAAAAATTTGGCATCTAAAGCCAAAGTAATTTTTTCTTGTTTTTTCCTCAACCATTTTACTGTAAATTACAGCACATTATTGAGCTGCAGTCGAGAATAAAAAGGCTCGGCTTTTTGGGGAGGAAAAGCCAAGAACATTTTTAATGTAATTTTCACTCATCGACTAGTATTTTACTCTTACATCACTCCCAGTTTATCCACCGTAGACCAGGCAATTTTATGAGCCCACCTAGCTGGTGCATAAATATCAGAGGTACATGTTTTAAGCCCAAAAAAGGCTCGTGTTGCCTTTAAGGTCAGCCAGTTAAACCACATGTTTAAAAAGGCTGGTGAATCACTCATTCATTGAGCCAAGTTTTTAAAGCCTTTAAGACAATGCTCTATAGTGCTTTACATTCAGATGTATCAAGATTCTATGTCCAGCTTATACTTTTTATTTCTAATATTTATAATAAATTAGTAGTGCTGACTTTAATCAGAAAGTTGGATTATATCACATCAATTATATGTGATAAATCAAAATGTGATCGAACTGTTTACTCTTTTAAACACACAAATATTAGATTTCTCATCACAAAAGGGGATTTAACACAACTATTGAAATTCTCTTCTAAATGCTAAAAAGGGGCTGTTTTTTTCTTTTGTTAATTTTTAGATATTTCTAAAATAAAGACACAAATCATAGACACCAGCAAAAGAGCATGATGTTTTGAACAGAATTGCTCATTGGATGTCCGTGGCACAGAAAAAATATTCTATTAGACACCATTCAATTCAATCTGTACTTTGTTCTCTCTATGTACAATTATTTTCTTCATATGTTGGAGCAGACTACAGAACAATCCTGCAGTGTGCTCAAAATGTCCAGAAATTAAAGTAAGCATCATTTCAGGAGTTTATTTTAATATAGTCAGTCAAAGACAGGTATTTGATTTGAGATGTTTTACAGCATATTTGGTCAAAGGCAAAAAGATGAGCAAAAAACATTTGTTGTAACTTTTTAACTGCACCTGGTACAAGTTCAGACATCTCAAATTGTATCCTGTGTTTGGTAATTCAGAGAGAGGTTAGGTTTTAACCTAAAGATACAGTATATCTTCTTTGTCATTGGCAAGTTTACTTTTTTAAATTATCTTTACAGCAAACTTTTGTGCTGACGTACTTAAATGCTTCAAAAGAAAAGCTGGCCCTGGTTTAGTGTTCTCAGCCTGGTTCTTTATGTTGAGCCTTGAATTTGGATCTGTTCTTTTTTAAAAAAAAACTTGTTTAGCTGGTGCATTTAAACACAACTGACATGTTCTCTAAGCTTGAAGTCGTCATTTTCAACCAAAGGTATCGTGTTTAATACAACACCACAAGATGTCTCTACAGGTGCTTGCTGGCATCTTTGTGAACTTTGATAGCTCACTGGTCCAATGCCGTTCTTCACTCCCCGCTTCATGAACAGTTTAGAGTTCTCTCCCATTGAACATTTAAATGAAATTCCTGTAAGGGTCCAGTCTGTATTAGTTCCTCCTGGAAACCTTGCTGATCCTTGGCTTGTAAAGTTTTTGTAATTGCAGGTGATGTAGCGTGTAAATGCCTCCCTAAACGTTTTGTTGAAGAGCGTGTACACTAAAGGGTTAATGCCCGAAGACACATAACCCACCCACACAAAGATCTCCATCAGCTTGGAAATCAAGTTAACATCACAGGTCCTGCACAGCGCAGAAGTGATGTTAGTTATGAAAAATGGACACCACATGACCACAAAGAGTAGGAAAACTATACCCAGCACCTTTGAGGCCCGCTGCTCGTTGCTCAGAGTCTGCATGGACTTCTTTCCCATTGTTGACATTCTGCGAAAAGAAATTTCCTCTTCTGTGGGCAAACTTATCTGTTCCACATTAGTTTTTTCTTGCATCCTGGGAACTGTGATGTCCAGCATGTTCATTTGGTCCATTGCAGGGGCAGTCCTGTTCTGTTCCTTTTGAAACACCGTAGGGATCGTCGGGGAGTTGAAACGTTGACTCACCTTTGATCTGAGCAAATAAACCTTTTTGCGAAGCACCTGTACAGTAAGCAAATAGATGACCATCATTATGGTCAAAGGGATGAAGAATGCTGTTAGAGAACCAAATATGATGAACTCCCTGAAGGTGTCTGGTTTCAGTAGACAGGTGTGGTTGCTGTTAAATGTGATGTTATTTGGAAGATGGTCATTCTTTAGCCCGATTATTGGAATTGGGATGGCAATACCTGAAAAAGGACAGAAGCAAGTTAGCGTTCATAAAGAAAAAACAATAGATGTGTTACCTTTGCTAGATGATGAAAGTCTATGGTGATGGTTTTAGGCATAGAAAATCTAAACACCAAACTGAATTTGATTAAGTTTTGTTGTTAGTTCTTGACTGGGAGGCATAAATTTATCAACCAACTGTGCTCCCTTTCCACATTTTCTAAAGTTTCTTCTTAAACAGACACTTTTATGTAAAATCTTTAAAGAAAAGATTCCTGTTTTGCAGGTAAGAAACGTAAGTTGGGTTGAAATGCTTACAGATGGATATGAGCCAGACCAGAGCGATCTTGACCTTTGCTTTAGCTCTGGACTTGTACTGACTATGTTGAATCGGCTTCTTGATGGCGATGTAACGATCCAGTGAGATGGCACAGAGGTGCATGATGGATGCAGTTGAGAATAGCACATCGAGAAAGAGCCAAATGGGACAAAGGAACTCTGGGAGAGGCCATCCAGAGTCTATGGAGAAGATGAGATTGATATATTTTAGTAGAATAAACATATGTATATCCGACATGCTGTTTCTGTAGTTAGGATTAAATTTATTGCTGCTGCAGGCTATCTTATGTTCATGTTATTACAAACTTAGTCTTGATCATCCCTAGTCATGGCAAATATAGGGCAATGGCAACGGATCAGAAGTAGCATGCTTGCAAAAGATTGGTGTTTGTTTATCTCCGTGAGGAATGACTTTACTGGAAATGGGAGGCTTCGCTGACTGTTTATGGAGCTCCGAGCTCTTTATGTAGATTGTGGCTGAGGCTGTGTTCAACGGTAGTGTTTATTTTGAGTTCCAGGCATAAAACTGGCAAGAAATCAGTCTGGCTTTTGTCCTCTTGTCCATTGACTTTCCAGCAAGTTTTCTGATTGTTAGTGTAGATTTTTATTAGTTTTCTACCTCTGCTGCTTTTACATGCAAAACTATGTCAAAAAAATGTTTGAGTCACCAGTTTTGATGAGATTTTATCTGGTGGGTTTATTAAATCATCAATACTTTATTCTCCAAGTTGAAGCTTTGTGCCTGGTCCATGAAATGCTTATTCAAGTTCAATAAACATTGTAACTCAACAACTCCTACTGGCTGCACATGAGGATAGCTTTTGTATTTTCTGTCAAATAAGAAACTGATTAAATGCTAAAGGATTTAAAAAAATGGTGCTATCATGTAACCTTTTGAAAATGTGCAGCTTTTCAGCTTTATTTTGTCTGATTTTCTTGTCTAATCCACAGTTCTTTAAAAAGCAGCAGAATGGCTTCTGGGATTTTTAAAAAAAATGTTTTTTATAGGTTGCTCTTGACAATATCCTTGTTTCACCAAATGCTAGCTCATATAAATAGTCATGAGAGCAATGCATATCCAGCAGTTTCTTGTTTCACTAGACTGTGGTCGGGACTTTTTCATCATAATTTATTTGAACAACTTAATAGGTTTAGTACAGTATGTAGCCACAAATGCACAAGGAAACACTTGAATAGAGCAATTACATTATTACTGATAATGTAACTCAGATTGATTTACATTTTACCAACATCAGTATCTGTTTATTATATCCGAGTAGATGTTTGAGATTTTGAAAGCTTACCCCTAATATTTAATAGCCAGGCTAATTTCAGCAGCCTTATTTTGTCCAGAATAACTCTCTTTTTTTTCTTTCTTTTTATGTATTTGTTGGATGGCTGAGTGTTTGTGTTCTATTTAAAGATGATCAGCTTCGGCATGAGGCTCTGATCCTCATTCAGTCTGTCTGTGCCTGCCCTCCTTGTTGGAAGACAAGGGTCACACAAGGCTCGTACAGACTGAATGTGTATATTTATGTTTCTCTGGCCACCTCCTTCTCATTAATGTACTCGAATCTCCATCTCATGATTGACGGATAATGGCAGCTGTCTAGGTCTGAAAAAATAGCTGAGATGAGGGAAGTAATCTGATCCTAGATACTGTACATCCAGTTGTGGAAATGAAGACTAAAAATCAAATCTTACTCTAAAAAATAATCTCACAACTGTTTGATCAGGCAGTGTCGACAAAATACTAAAAGAAGCTCACCTATCAGCAAAAATATTTTAACAAAAAAATATCTTTAATGTTTAAAAAAATCAGTTTCATGGACACATTTGGCTTTTACAAAGTCAAATTTAAACATTTTGGAAGCTGAAGTTATGAAAGGCCGCATTACACATTTTCAGCTGTGAACGGATGGAAACATGGCACACTTCTGCACAACCAGAAAAAAGTTAAATAAAATATGCATCTTCTTATTAAAAATTATAGATGTTACTCTGCAGTTTCACCCTTGGGGTTTTTGCATGGATAAATAATCCAGAACATTTCGCACCGCATATTGTGAGATATTTTTATGAGGAAGGTTATCTGACGTCAGAGGAGCATTAGAACCAAAACCAGCAGGTAGCCGGTGTGCCACAGCACCACAGGACATTTGTCACTGTAACTGTACACTTTGCTAAACAGCTTTGGCATGTGCTATACACGGCACATGTAAAAATATAATGATATAACTCATGGCATACATGAACAAGGTGTTTGTTAGATTTTACGTTTAACTATTTGTAACCCACAAGTATTCCATTTATAAAAAGATCATTTTGATTCAGAAAAAAAGTATATTAACAATAGCAATGCAGTTATAAATTATGTTTAGATTGTGATTTGATTAAATGTTGATGATTGAATGAATAAAAAAAAATAAAGTGCATATACACATGTAAAATATTAGATTTTCCAAACTATAGTAAGGACTCATCTACTCTGCCAGTTGCTGTAAGAATTTATAGTTTGTCTTTAAAAATTTTTCTTTTTAAGTGCATAAATTGCAATTGAAATATTGATTACAATTGATGGTGTAGATTTTGAAAGTGTTAATTATTGGTCCATCTAAAATTAGAGATAACCATAATAATTTAAGCTACACATTTTATGTAAACAAACTGTTAACTGACTTTCTTTATATCTATTGGCCAAGTAGGAAATTGTTTGGCTACACATTCAGACTGTCATTGTGTGTAGAGCAAGACTACAAACAGATGTGTGTTACACTGTTCTTTGTTCTTGTGTAACTGTGTGAGAGACCTAATTATGATCCGGCTCGTTATACACAAATCGAATTAACAAAGAACAGTGACTTCATCTTCACTCTGAAATTATGTAGCTGTATTTATTTTGTGTGGTTTTTAAATGTATACAGGGGATTTGAGCCCAAAATATTTTATCTCAATAAAACTTAGTGGAGCGACAAGCAAAGATGCATTTCTTTCAAATTAGCTTAGAATTCATTATGATGCTCTTCGACATTTATCCCAACCTCTTTTAAAACTTACTGTAAAGGATGGTGACCAATGCAATCGGCATCACCAGGAGTCCCACCAGCAGATCGGCCACAGCCAGTGACATCAAGAAATAGTTTGTGGCATTTTGCAGTTTTCTTTCTAGAGACACAGCCAGAATGACCAGGATATTGCCTCCTATAGTGGGGATAATGACCATGACTGTGAGCAGGGCAGCCCATCTCAGCTGGATCTCAGGCGCTTCGCCTGTTTGGGAACTGTTATCGTCGATGCGAGCCACGTCTGGCTTAGACATGTTGCTGCAGGCCTGTGTGTGGGTCGGGGCTCTGATCTTTCTGGTGTTGGGGACTCGGTCAGCATGGTCACTGGGTCCGACTGTCGAGGGTTCAGGGTATAGTGCTCAATGTTAGTGCATAGAAACTCTTCAGTCCCATTGCACTTAACAAGCTTGCAAATAATCACTGATTAGCTGCTTAACGAATTTTTAAAAAAGAACAAAAGTTGCGTGTCCAAAGTGATAAACTCCAAAGCTCCCAGGCTCATCACTTTCCAGCGTAGTCCTCATCCATTTGAAATGAGAAGTCTGTTGAAGGAACAGCGATACCTTGTTACCTTGCATTAATTCGTCCTAATGATGACACAATAATGAGACATTGATAGTAACAAATGAAGAGGCTTTTTCCTGTGTGATTACGCTCATTTTTCTTGATTAATTTATCAGCTGCAATGTGGAAATGATGATTGATTACAAGTTTTTACAGATTTATTTTTTTTCTTAAAGTTTACGTTTGTAAAGTTGGGATTTCACATAAGTTAGGAAATGAAAATATAGCATCAGACATAAAGCATTATGTTGCATTAACAATGTACATAAGTTTCTTCAATTTTAGAGTCAAAAACAAAATTGTACTAGTTTTATAAAGTCCATTACCTTATTTTCCAGAGTAACATTTACCAAACTTTTTCATCACGCCGCTTCAGATCCACTAAATTTTAGTCTTTGAAGATGTGGAGGAAATTCCATTTAACAAGCAAAACCGCATTTTACACTCTGAATTTCTTGTTGAAGAATCGAGCAAAATATCCTCTCAGAGCAGGTAAATATAAATCTGTCATAGATGGAGAAACATCCATAAGGACCCTCGTTTTCTTCGATATATAGTGAAAAATATTCTTCTCCTTTGCATTTCCTTTTTGCGATTGCAGACAAAACTTTTAGAGGTTGTGCCCCATCTGCCTTTCTCCCATTCCAACTCGCTGCCTCTCGTTCGCAGCTTGGAATGAGTTCACACTCTCTGCTGTCTCATTCGCCTTCTCATTTCTACCCTCTCCCCACACCCTGTCCAGCTTGCAAGTGAGTCAGACTCTACACAAAACAGATGAATGTCTTCTTGCTGGCGTCGTGCCAGCAGCGCAGGGAGGTAATTTCCTTCAACACAGCCGTCCCACTGTTTATATTTGTCACTGTGTTCTCTTCTCTCTTTGAAATAAGCAGAGTTAGGGGAGGTTTTTGGGGATAACCTTTTTTTTCTTTTTTTTTTTTTTTACAGTAGAAGTACGGTATTGTTTCACCTTCGTACCCGGTTGGCAGTGTCAGACATAATCCCATTGTGATTCAAATCCAATAAATGATGGACTTTTCCATTGAGTCAGACATTTCTTATTCTTCTTTTGAGCTCGCTGTCTGAACATGCTGAACTTGCCAGCACACGAATTTTATGCTTCTAAAAGCACATGATAAAAGGATTAAAAGATCTTGAAATTCTTAAGACATTCAAACCCAATCATCTTAAATTAACGGTTACAAATTTAAATGTGCAAACCATTTTTAACCCTTACTTTCAAGTATTCTCAGTTTTCTGGTATTTGGTTCAAGATTAAACAAAAAGTATTTTGCGATGAGAGCTAATCTTGATTTTTTTTTTTTTTTTTTGTCATGTTGCTCGGAGGACAATGTGTACTTAATTTGCATAAATACAGTTTATTTTCTCTGGTGACAACTTGCCCTTTAAAGGTTTTGATGCAACTGAGAATAGAGGAGCTGCCAAAAATGAGTGAAATCTTTGCACATCTACATGAAGAACTAATCCTAACATGGATCATAATGTCAACATAATGGTAACAAAATGAGAAAACTAAAATACTTGAGTTAACAGTTGAAATGCGGCTAACAAACAGCACAAATCTTGCTATTTCTTTTGTCAAATGTGTCATACTTGCTAAAAAAAAGTTAATGTTTTCTTTATTTGAAGTCAGTCACAAACTGGAGCATTTCCAGGAAAGTTGCCACTGAAATGGGTTTGAAAATAAATGTTTTCTAAAATGTATTATTTGGTCACAGAGATTTTGACCAAATGATTTTTCAGGTAAAGCATCACAGATTAACATTTTACTAAAGACTAGTTACATAGGGATGATGTCCACAGTATTTAATTAAAGTAATGTGTGATTTAAAAATGATTTTTTTTTTTAAGGACATTATGTTTTCAAAGTGTCTCAGTTTTACTTTGGGACTGGACAGAAGAAAACCTCTTGGATCCATCGTGTTAAACAGAGGTCGAAATAACCTTGAGATTTCTGTCTTTTACTTTTAATGATTTTTCAGCGTTGCTCAGACATCTTTTACTCATAAATGGGTTTAAAAGGTTTAGTTAAATCTATTGTAACTGAAGTTTATTAAAGAGCTTTTTCACTCTGTTATTAAGAAAGAATCATTTAATCTGTGTTTCTATAGTGGACATTGCGTTTGTTTTAAGATAAAATCCTAACTCACTATTAAGTTGATCTAAGTAAATTTGCTGCAAAAGGCCAAAATGTGAAAAAAATTATGAGCAAAGATTTTAGAATCTGATCTTTATTGTAGTGAAGATTGAAGGGCTTTCATCAGTCTACTAAAATAGACCAAATTTTATCCCTGTGGGTGAAATTGAAAGAGAGTGCAGATCTCTCAATGATTGGTTTTACAATCCTGCTAGTCCTCGGGTTGTGGTTGAGCTAAGCTTCTAATGCCCGACAGCCCGGCAAGGATTATCTATTGTTAACATGACAATATATATACTTAACACACTTATTTAGGAACGGAATAAATTTGTAACTGATATTGTTTTTCAATCAGTCCTAATAAAAACTTTTTTTTGTTACATCTTGATATATTTTAAATAGAGAGGTTTTATTTCTCTGCAATTAAAAATAAAAAGCTCCTAATGAAAAGTTTGCTGTATGACAATGAAGCAAAGACCAGAAATTAAGTTGGTTGAAATGTTTAAAGTTGTAAATCTTCTAGTGCCCCGCTACATTATGTTGATTCAATTTATTTGAGTGACTCAGTTTTGCAGAGCGGACAAAACTTTTTATTTAATTCAAGAGCTTGATCATACTTTTACAATCTGCTCGTCTGTCAGCGCCAAGCAGGTCTGCTCTTATCAACACCACCTTCCACAAATCAGACACCACATTTCTTTTTACAAACAGGAATTTGGATCAATCCAACTTTTTGCCCCTTTCAACCCTAATAATTAAAAATAGCTAGAAAAGAACACCTCACTGATTTTCTTCATTCCTTCGTAGTTCTCATCCCTCTTTTTATTTTTTTTTTAATCCATTCCGTCATCTTCCGCTTGTTCCGGGGTCGGGTCGCGGGGGCAACAGTCTTAAGCGGGCAGCCCAGGCCTCTCTCTCCCGGCTGCATCCTCTAGCTCCCCTGGAAGGATCCCAAGTCGTTCCCCGGCCAGCTGTGAGACATAGTCTCTCCAGCGGGTGCAGGGTCTGCCCCTTGGTCTCCTCCCGGTGGGACGTGCCCGAAACTGCTCCCCCGCGGGGCGCTCGGGGGGCACCCTGACCAGATGCCCGAACCACCCCATCTGGCTCCTCTCGACCTGGAGGGGGAGCGGCTCGACACCGAGCTCCTCCCAGATGGCAGAGCTCCTCTGCGTAGAAAATTGACACCTTTTATGTTGTCACCATTGTTACTCGTGTAATAAGTCACTTAAATGATCAAAACATGTCTTTGGAGGTTTCGTTTTGATTCGATGGCTATTAATATGCTCAACTAAATAATAACTTATTTGCAATGTTTGCTACAGTAATTCAGGGGATTCTTTGAATTTTTTTCAGTTGACAAGTTTATTAGCAATACACACTTAAATAGGAAATATTAACCAAACCTTTCCTTTTTAAGGTTTTTTTTTTTTTAAATTGTATTTCAAACTAGTTAATCTACCTAAATTTATTGAAATGGGATGAAATCAATACTTTTCAAGTAATCCAGCCTGTAATTAAATTCCTTCCCTTTTTTCTCCACTATCACACTTTAATTGAGTGTAAACTATTTTTCTTTTAATTGTTGAAATTAAATTTGGTATGAAAAAATATTAGGTTTAACTTGGCTTTTATAGTTATTCTTTAATTTCCTCTGCGTTAAACAAATAACTTGAAAGTAGTAAAAGTGGAACATTTGATGTCACGTCTTCATCCGAGGAATTCGTTGGGTTTGATCGTTTTTTGTTCCGCAGCAACTCCGCTGGGAGAAAGTTTATTGGAATTCGCAGAATTTTTTTGGAAATAAATCTGAGTATTTAATATCCACACAGCTATGTTTCTTTTTCCTTCTCTTTTTGTTCCCATTTCATCAAATTCTGTCACATAAACGTAAATCATGTTTTTAAATTGCTCCCACTTGACATTGATGTAATGGTTAGAACACACGTCCTACTGGAAAAATAACAGCGAGGTTAAAGGTTCATGGTTTAGTGGATTTAAGACATGGATTTTATTTTATCCTTGCTGTTAAAATTTCATCTTCAAACTTTTTCTCAAATGTCATAACTATTCATTATTCAGAAATTTGGTATGGTTGACAATTAATTCATTCCAAAGAAAAAAATCCTCGGCTTGCACGGTGGTGCAGTGGTTAGGGTTGTGGCCTCACAGCGAGAAGGTTGGGGTTCAATTCTCGGCTAGACCGGTGGGACGGGGTTTGAAATACTGACCTCTCTGTGTGGAGTTTGCATGTTCTCCCCGTATTTCTGTGGGTTTTCTCCCCCCTCTCCAAAAACATGTATGTTAGGTTGATTGGTCACTTTGAAAATTGCACCTAGGAATGAGTGTGTGTGCGGCCCCGTAGGATGCTGGCGATCTGTTTAGGGTGTACCCTGCCTCTCACTGAAAATCAGCCCTGATAGGCCCCGACACCCCTATAACTCTGATAGGAATAAGCAGTTTAGAAAACAAAACGAAACAAAAAATCCCACTTTCTGAAGTCATTTAAATGCATGATAATCATTTTGTCTCTTCAGGACTCCAGAGCAGTGTCCCAGCGTGGTGTCTCTTCTGTCAGAGAGCTACAACCCTCATGTGCGCTGTGGGGCCGCCATGGCTCTGGGCATTTGCTGTGCTGGTACAGGCAACAAGGTGAGAACATCAACATGAAAAAAAAAATGCACTAGCCAATCAATTCACTTAAAAATTTTAATGTGACAGAAAAAAAATTCATCAGAGGCTTTTTATTTTCAGAATAATACTCATAAATGTAAAGTCTTGTGTAATTTTGAGAGCATATTGTCCCACACGATTCCTTTACTTTTGGAATTATTGTCTAAATCTGTCTAACTGGCAGTCAGTCGTCAGACTTTTTGCCCGTTTGGTGCATTAATTGACATATTTAAAGAAATTTTAGATGGCAGTGAGGCGTTGCCCGTCTTCAGTCTCTAATTATCTACTTATTTAATCTTCTCAGTCTCGGAGCACCCAGGTGGATACTGAGTTTCAGTCTTGTGCTGCTTGTTTTCTTTAAAATAAGACCATGAGCACCTAAAGCACACAAGTAAGACTAATGATGTTGTGGAAAGAGAACTGGGTCACCTATTTAAAGGTGGAACATTCACTCTCCACACCTCAGGCTATGTGTGTTTATTGAACTGTTTATTATCTGACTGTATACCTGAAATAAAATAAAGGCAGAAAAGTTTTCATTAGATTAGCAGCTTTTATATCATTTTTGCTCAAGTCAAAAGATGTACAAAAATAGGTACAGGTTTGTTAATAAAAAGTTTTGATTTTTTTTTTACTATAAACTAACTAGATTTAGTTTGTTCATAAAAGCATTAAAAAACCGTGCATGGGTTAACGCAAACGGATTAGGTTTGACAACTTCCTGCAACTTCTCACAAGCAGGATGCTCCACTGGCTTTTCATCCCAGAAGACTGCTGTCTCACTCAGTTCCACCAAGAAACTCGATGAAACATTTATTTTACCTCCACTGTCATCATCCTCATTTGTTTGTGTTTCCTCGGTGGAGCTAGCGCCTCCCTGCTGATCGTAGCTGCAGACATCACTGTTACAAGATGTGAAAGTAGCAGAGGAATGACTAAACCAGGAAACAGAAGGTGGAAATAAAAAGAGGGAACGGAGTCTAGCCTCATTTATCCCTCTCACAGTAATCATCAGAGCCGTTAACTCTGTCATGGCAACCAGATTGAGATGGCACTAATGATATTAATTTGTGAGGTCTGTTTGCTCCAGTTGATGATTACTTCTCCAAACAGAAGTCCTACTGAAGCAGTAATCTGTTTCTGAGCAAGATGAATTACCAATGAAAGCTTTAAGTCACTTTTTCTCTCTTTTTATACATTTGTGTGTAATATGGTTGAAAAACAATAGATATTAACAGATTGCTAAAAATGATGCATGTTTTTACAAGTTCAACTTTGTGACTTGTTACTGAATTTAGCAGCAATCTATAGTCTTATAAAATGATTCTGTTTAAATTTTCTTTTTAATTTATCAATTAAATTTGTAAATGTGATCAAAGATTCTGTAAGATTACAAAATAAAAGCTGTTCATCAATAATCTTTAAATTTGTGTTTCAGCTCAAATGAAATTAACTATGTTATTGCTATTTAAATAATGTTCTTGTGAAATTATTTTAGAGAAAACTTTTTTTTTAAATTTGCTTTGATTTTGTTCGTAGGAGGCCATCAACCTGCTGGAGCCCATGACCAACGACCCAGTGAATTATGTCAGACAAGGTTCTCTGATTGCCTCTGCTCTCATCATGATCCAGCAAACTGAAGTTACCTGTCCAAAGGTAAGCACAAAATGAAATGGATTTCTATGTTAGGAGCACATACCAGATGTTCAAGTTTGACCATAAAGAAGCAATGCACTTTCAAAAACATAGCGTTCTCTTTTCTGTCTGGACGTCTGTGAATAGAAACATGGTCTTTACTGAATAAAGTACAAAAAGAGGAAAACTTACAGAAAGCAAAAATCTTCACAGTTGTTAAGAGGAAAGCAAAAAGGTCGAGGTCATGGAAGACTGGTAGTTGTTAGCCTGAACGTAGCTACAATCTGTCAGCCTGAAATCACTTTCTGCTTTGTCATACACAGGTTACAAAATGCCAGACACAGTTTCAATGGCTTCTCACCTTCAAAAGTCTTTTAAAAGGAGTTTGTAGTGCAGGTTTAGGTGAAAACTTGGTGTATTTGTGTTTTCCACCCCTATGAAAGTTTTTAATGTCACAACTTTCAACTTTAGTTTCCGTCAAACATTTGATCATTCCGACAGCACGTGCTGTAGTAGCTGCTGGGCTCTAAAAATAGTTCTCCAGAAATGCTGATGCACTGGCAAACATCTGTCATAATAGCAGAAAAGAAAGCATGTTTAATTGTTTTTTTTCTTATTTCATCTTTCAGGTGAATCAGTTCAGGCAGCTTTATGCAAAAGTGATCAACGACAAGCACGACGACGTTATGGCCAAGTTCGGCGCCATCCTGGCCCAAGGAATCCTCGATGCAGGTCAGTCTGCAAACAAAGCTGCAGCACGTTTATCCGTGTCTGTCACTGAACGGGAGATTAAACGAGCATGTGGTCCTGCGTGCCCTGTATGACCTCATTCTTCACAAGAAATGAAAAGATCTGCATTTCTTAAA
Organism: Neostethus bicornis; assembly: GCA_902685375.1. NCBI lineage: Eukaryota > Metazoa > Chordata > Actinopteri > Atheriniformes > Phallostethidae > Neostethus > Neostethus bicornis. The sequence goes on from LR738547.1 coordinate 22,362,036, forward strand.
TTACAAACTGAAACAAGTGAACTGTTCTGGATGTTGTTTGGTTTTGTGGTTCTTGTGTGTACGTGTGTTCTCAAATTTGAGTTTCTTTGCACTCATGCAAACAGAATAACTGTAACGCTGACCACCCGTACATTGCATCTCTGGAACAGATCATGCTAAGGTGCATTAGCTCCTGGCGGTCGTACCTCCGCACCGCTCTGCCATATGGCCTCCCGCGGGTGATTACTGTTTGCCTGATAAGTCGTTGCGTTTGTGTGTCAGTGCATTTGTTTGTGTACACAAGCTTGTGAGAGTCCGTGTGAGGTCCTAGAATGAACATCACCACATCAAGTTATTCACACACACAAACAACAGATCACACAATACATCCATAACTTTACACAACCTTTTCTGAAGGCTAGAAGTCCAACACAGATGGTTTTGTTGGAAACAAGACGATTATGTTTAAACTTCTTTCTCATTTTATTGGCTTTTTTTTTATTCTAAGCTTTTTGTTATTTGAATATTACGAGAAGTTTTTCTTTCCTCTCAAGCGATCTGATCAGTGAACTTAAAACACATTAGCCAAATATCTGGATTCGTGGCTTCAGTGAGCAATCTATTTGATTGGATTTCTTTTTGCTTTTATTATGACATAAAAAAAAAAAAAAAAGGGTCGGCGTAATAAGCGTTTGCTTCAGCCGTTACCTTTTCGGTCCTTTGCTGGAATATGGTTGTTTTCTTTATTTCATTGATATGAGGTTGCACTGTGACCGAAATAAATAAATAAATTAAAAAAATAAAAAATTTCCACTCAGCAATTCTTTTGGATTGTTTTGTCTCAAGCAGACAAGATCTCACAAAACTAAACTACTATTGTGTGGTCCTGCTCTCCTTTTTTTTCCTTCTCATTGCTCCTCCGCATGCTTTTCAAACACATTCAGATAAGCTATAAACTATTTGAAAGCCACACATGTTAAAGCTTCTCCTAATTCAGAGTGTTGGAGGTGGAGGATGACTGGTAATCTGACCATCAGAACCCAGTAAAGCCCTATGATCACTGGTTCTTATTTCTAAGGAAACGTCGGGCTGTACTGTAACTCATTCTGTCTCTTCTCTTTGTCACCTCAGCATGTTCATCGTCATTGATCCATTAATCAGCTGCTTTTACTCATACTGCTTTAGGTAAAACTCTCCCAGCCATATTGGGATTTAAGTGTTTGCTTTTCTAACACACATGCTGGTTGTTTTTGTGGTCACACAACACCTCTGAGGGATTACAGCTATCCCAGAACACCTAGGAATGAAAATTGGCCCAGCAAATGACGAGTTGGCAAAAAACAGTGGGTGGGGTTGCCGTTAGTTAAATGAACTCAACCATTTTAAGTATTTTAGAGACTTCAAGCATGCGATTTTGGTGTGAAAACTGACCCTGTTGGTACTTCTGCTCAATGTTTCATCTGTTTGACTGAATTTTACCTCCTTTTCTGACGTAGAACCCAAGCCCTTGTGATTTAAATGATCTCTGTCTTCAGATCAAGTAGAGTTGGAGTAGAGTCGTTGCTCCTCTGGGTCGAGAGAGGCCAGATAGGGTAGTTCAGGCATTTGGTTAGGATTCCTTCTGAGCGCTTCGCTGGTGAGGTGTTTCAGGCATCTCCCACTGGGAGGAGACTCTGAGGTAGACCCTGGACCTGCTGGAGAGACTTACTGTATGTCTCAGAGACTATTTTCCTAGAGGGAACACCTCGGGATCATCCCGGGTGAGCTTGGAGGATGCAGCCGGAGTAAGAGAAGCTTAGGTTTTTTTGTTTGAGAATGTTGCCCCCATGACCGAGCCCCCGGTAAACAGAATACAACAAAACGGAAATTTTCTGCCTGAATGAAACTTTGTTTCATTTCATTTTCCAGATTTTACCTTTGTTTTTATTTTTCTTGCGTTTTTTCTAGTCTTTTTTCTAGCTGGTGTAATTCTGGTTGTTGTTTTCATTTGTCCAGGTGGCCGTAACGTAACCATCTCTCTGCAGTCCAGGACCGGTCACACTCACATGCCATCAGTGGTCGGACTTCTAGTTTTCACCCAGTTCTGGTTCTGGTTTCCTCTGTCCCACTTCCTGTCTCTGGCCTTCACACCAACTGCTATAATTGGCCTCAACAAAGACCTGAAGGTACCGAAAACACCTATTTCACTCTTGAAATTATTACAATGACCAAAGAGAGCAGCAAAAACTACTAAAACACACAGAAATACCTTTTGCTAGATTGATGAACTTCATCAATCCTAGAGGATTTTTTTCTGTACAGAAAAAAGTTTTTGTTCCCTCTTTTATTATTTTTATTATTATTAGAAATAAATGCTGTCAATATGCATCATCTTTTCGTGGGAGCAGCTGTTTCTAGCAGCTGGACTTCTGCCACTCGCACACGGCTGCCAAGGGATCATTGTGACATATCATAGTCTTATGCTGAGTTAAGACGAGCTTTATCGCTTCTTCATTCAAAGCTACAGCAGCTGACACCAAGGACATGAATGCAGATTTATTAACTGTTTCACATCTCGTTGTAAATGTTTTAATACCAGCAATCATGGAGTGTTAAAAAAACAGCAGGATTATACACACAACACAATCTGTCTTGAGCCTAAACTCTTTGAATTCCATAAAGATTGTCTTGATAAACGACTTCACCAGATAATCAAATAGACGTGCCGTCTCTCCAGAGTTTTCCCATAAAGTCTGCACTTTTTTTTTCTGCTGCGGAGAAGACGGGGTCACACATTGTGTAGCAGCGATGGAGAATAAATCATGAGCTCGCTGCTGTGATCTGAAAGTTTAAACTAAGCAGAACACACCTGTTGCTGCTGTAGCTGAAAATCTGTTCTGTTTGTCTCGGTGGAAAAGAAAAAGCTCTTCTTCATTTATAACAAACGACTACAGCTACGAGGAGGCGGTTCTACTAGGAGTAAACGCTAAAAAAAAAAAACAGGACTCATCATCCAGTATAACAACGCACTAGAAAAATTATTCTGTGGTTGTTAAGAAATTGTTCCTTGTTTGTCACATCAATTTAATTGCTTTGATTGGTTGAACTAGTGCCCAAAAATAAGTCGACTGAGAGTTTAAAAAAATAAATAAAACAGCATGTGGATTAAAATCCCTTCTGAAAAATAATCTGAAGCTAAACTGAAAAAAGGAACCAAACCGACAAGAATTTATATAGAAAAGAGAAAATAAATAAAACGAGTTATTCCACAAACAAAGAAAAAGACACGGATGAAAAAGAGAGAAATCCTCCGGGTAGGAATCAGCGTTCAGAAACCTAATTTTTTTTTTAACCTAAAAAAATTAAAACCAAATGTTGAACCAAATCTTTTTGTCTCTAGAGACAATGGAGTGGCTGAATGCATGATGCGGTAGCTGTACCTCATACCACACTTGCTGTAAATGTGATAGGTGGTATGAGTCATGGGGGGAGCAGTGGCCGACTGACGGTGGGTTTTTTTTTAGCTGTTTCCGGGTCTTTGTGGCCTTGTGCCAGACCTCTACGTTCTCCTTGACCTGCTTGATACAAATTTTGACAATTGCACGCAACCTATTGCGGTCAGAAGTTACTGACTCGAGATCTGCTGCATTGATGTTGCACGACTTGCAGACATCTTTGTACCGCAGGGCAGGTCGTCCAGTTGGCCAGGCTCCTGTGGCAAGCTCCCCATTAAAGAATGTCATTTGGAACGCAACCATCGTCCAGCTTGCATACATGGCCCAGCCATTTAAAACATCAGCTAATCATTTTTGCATGGTGACCAAAAACCATTGGCTTACAACCGGCTAATTAGTCTGATTTTGTGGTTTCAGCAAGACGTGAGCGTGATAGGTTTTACTATGCTTACTGTCCACTTTAGTCACTGATTTCTGCCTAAAAGCGTTTTTTCTTTACTATTATCTTTGTGTTTGTTTCTAGATGCCCAAGGTGCAGTACCGCTCCAACTGTAAACCCTCAACCTTCGCTTACCCGCCAGCTCTGGAGGTTCCCAAAGAAAAAGAAAAGGAGAAGGTGGGAACTGAGGCACCACATTACATCCTAGAACCTATCTATAGAATCTATTCATCTATATTCTATTATATACCATATCTGGCTTTTTTTAAACTTTTAATAATTTCAAATCCAAATTTTAAGATCACCTCCAAACTCCTCCACTTGGGCCCCAAGTGGAGGAGTTTAAGTATCTCGGGGTCTTGTTCACGAGTGTTCACGAGTGGGGGAAAGATGGAGCAGGAGATCGACAGGCGGATCGGTGCGGCATCAGCAATAATTAGGACGCTGCATCGGTCCGTTGTGGTAAAGAGAGAGCTGAGCCGAAAAGCAAAACTCTCGATTTACAAGTCGATCTATGTTCCAACCCTCACCTATGGTCACCAGCTGTGGGTGGTGACCGAAAGAATGAGATCGCGGGTACAACCAGCCGAAATTAGCTTCCTCCGCAGGGTGGCTGGGCTCTCACTCAGAGATCGGGTGAGGAGCTCTGCCATCCGGGAGGAGCTTGGTGTCGAGCCGCTCCTCCTCCAGGTCGAGAGGAGCCAGATTGTTGTTCTGGCATCTGGTCAGGATGCCCCCGAGCGCCTCGCTGGTGAGGTGTTTCGGGCACGTCCCACCGGGAGGAGACCAAGGGGCAGACCCCGGACCCACTGAAGAGACTATGTCTCACGGCTGGCCGGGGAACGACTTGGGATCCTTCCGGGTGAGCTGGAGGATGCAGCCGGGGAGAGAGAGGCCTGGGCTACCCGTTTGAGGCTGTTGCCCCCGCGACCCGACCCCGGAACAAGCGGAAGATGACGGAACGGAATTTTAAGATCCATCATTTTCTTTCCATCATTGTATTTAATATTTTATTATTTCCTCTAAGATGTTCTCAGTGGACGTTTTTTTTCTGCGGTCAATGAGATTTTTGGACATGTTAAAATCTTTGTCAAAGATCTAAATGCCCGCGCTTTTGTTTTTATGTTCACGTGACAGGTTTCCACCGCCGTTCTGTCCATAACAGCCAAGGCCAAGAAGAAGGAGAAAGAAAAGAAAGAGAAAGAAGAGGAGAAGATGGAAGTGGTGAGTGGAAATAAAAACCTCTTAGTTTGTTTGTACTTGTTTAATTGAGTTTATTTGCTTGTTTTGGTAACTCGTGAGTTTAAAGACAGACTGGTCGTCTCTAAAAACATACTGGATTAAATAGTTACACTTCATGGGTGGTCGATTAAATGGAATCCTTCCATCTTTATTTGCACTTAAGGTAAAGTTTGTAATCGTGTGTGCGGCAGAAAGACTTGATATTTATTTTCTCTAATTAATCCTAAAGTGTTTAATATTCCCCGGATTATTAAATGTTTTTGACTGATTCAACTCCAGCACTGGTTTTTTTTAACCTAAATTTTTTTTCTTTTGCTCTGCTATCGACTGTTAAAATGTTCTGTCGTGTTGTTCGTCGCACCAGCTGGTTTTTAAATAAAACCACCTTTAAAAAGAACATTACCAGTTTGTTCGAGACAAAAAACCTGCCATAGAGACTTTTAAGCTTCTTGACTCCAAACACATGCTTACCTTTTATTTCTACACTGCCGTTTGATCTCGGCGCACACACACACGCACATTTGCAGACAGACTCTGTCAATTTCGAGCCATTAGAAGTTTCAGTGAGATTTTTTTGGGGCAGAAACGGCTCGTTTGATCGTCTCCATCACGCTGCACCCGCACGCAAGTGCTGAGAGAAGCTTTTGGAAAGTCAAACTTCTGTCTTTTATTTGCGCTTACTACTTTAATTTGTGGTTGAAATAAAAAGTTTCACCTAAAATTGAAAATAAAAAATCTTGCAAAACTGATTAAATGGAGTTTTATTCATTTGTTTACAGGAAGTCCAAGAAGTTGAGAAAGAGAAAAAGGATGAAGAGAAAGAAAAAGAGAAGAAGAAAGAAGCAGAACCGAACTTCCAGCTCCTGGAGAACCCGGCCCGAGTGATGCCGGCTCAGCTTAAAGTTCTGATCATGCCAGAGACCTGCCGGTACCACCCGTTCAAACCGGTAAGATGAAAGAGAAGTTTCTCAGAGGAGTTTTAAACACAACAAATTAGTTTTGACTTTATCTCAGACTAGAAACTAAACTCTTCAGGTCTGCAAACCGAAGCTCATGTTCACGGTCACAACGTCCTGGTATAAACAGTAGGACGAGCCGATGAGGTCACCTCAGTCCTGCAAAGAGGAACTTTTTGTTTGATTTAGTAACAGGCCAACAAATCTAATTCTTCCACAGACAGACCTGAATGAAGTGCCAGAACGTTGTCCCAAAGTTTTATAACGCTAACTTCCTTTTAAGGTTTTGTTTTTTCATTCTACTGTGCAGTAAGGAAGTAAGTCGATTTTAACAGTCGGAGATCAACAATCTGGTACACGTCAACGTGTCTATAAACATGGCTTTTCTTTTTAACCAATTTTTTTGGAGTTTTTCAATTGTGTTTGAGTATTATTCTCACATCAGAAATGTTTGGTTTCATCTCCCGTTCAATATTCAGATACTATTTGAATGCCAGGTTATTTGCAGCCACGCCCCTATTCTGACATATTCAGGAAGTGTTTTTGTAACATGCTCTTTGCTGTAAATACATCTCTCCACTCGGGTATTGCTCTCCATCCAACCCTCACTAGCTCCTGGTTGAGATTAAGCAGAGAAAGTGAGCCGTTGGGGAGTGTACACTGCAAAAAATAAAAGTGAAACAGAATAAATTTATTAAACTATTTTAGCTAATATCACAAGTGAAAATGTGTCTTTATAACATTTATTTCAGAAAAAGAATAAATAAATAGAAAATTCTATAATTTCTTTACACTTTTCGGTCTTCTCTGTTTAACACTGATTGTCTGTCCCCAGCTGCATACAGGTGGTATCATCATCCTGAAGGACACCAGTATTGAGGAGGAAGAGCTAGTGGAGCCCGTCTCAGCTCATGGACCCAAAATAGAAGAGGAGGAGCAGGAGCCTGAGCCCCCAGAGCCTTTCGAATATATTGACGAGTAAACAAAGGTGTGTTTCATACGAATCCTCGTGAACTCCTTCACAGGAAGTCACATCACAAAATTTAACCCAAAACATCACCTGTGCTGCGAGTTAGAATCCTAACCAGGTTTCACCAGTCTGTGGCTATAAACATCCTGGTCATCTTTAGACAGCGGCTCAGCCCGCTGAGCTGGCTGATAGCAGCGGGTGCTAAATTACTCATGTCTGCTCATTGTTTGTGTTAGACCTCCCACACTGGCTGTGATACGCGACTGATGAGGTACCAAGAACGAAATTACAGCCTGAACAAAATCCTGTGCATCTATTATTTTTTTTTTATGAGGTTCAGATTCTGTTTGACAGACTGAATGAACAATGCAGAGATTTCTACAGACTGTGTGTGTGTTTGAGTTGAAGGAGCTTCTGATTTAGGTTTACAGATATTTTCAGTCACATTCCTAACTTTGATTTCTGATTGGTAAAGAAATTAAAAATGTTTGTAGATGTTGGTTTGGACAATACAATGTATTTAATTTAATCGATCGGCTGGTTTCTTTCATTAAGGCTGTTTTTTTTTTTCTTTGCTCTATTTATTTTAACCACTATCAAACTCTGGGGTTTCTTTCTGATGATCAACATCAGCAATTTCTTTGTATTTAGGTCTTCGTCATGCTTTTTCTTGTGCAATCAGTGTCTCTTGATTATGAACTTTGTTTTCTGATTTTTTTTTTTTGGCTTTCTGAAGGTATTTACTTACCATTTTGTGTTAAACTGCATCTTTTCTTTCTTTCTCTCTTTAGGATCAGAGACTCCATCAGTTTGGTTCCCTCTGTCCGTCTGTGGAATCGGCTCCCTGCTTCATTTCCTTTTACACATCTTTTTTCTGTGTGTTCGCCACACGGTGAATGTTTTACATTCTCTTATTGTATTATTTTCAGTCCATTGAATTAAAAAAAAACCATATTGGAAGTTGTTGAGTGAGTGTTTATTTGAGTGAATTTTCACTGGGCATGCATCACAGGAATTTCCATGCAGTTCAAATGGTTTATATTTTCAACACTTTGCAGCAGTCTGTCTGCTGTACAAATATTGTTCAGCTTCAAACGGGGTTTAAAAATCGGTTACAGAAATCTACTTGCTCTCCTCTTTTTATTTTATTGTGTCATTTCTTAAAATGAAGTATCTTTTAAATAAAAATGAAAATAGCAAATGTAAAGTTTGTATTTGAAACAGTTTAAAAAGCAAAAAATTAGGTTCTTTGGAGTTTCTATTATAAATTAAATTTTACGAGGTTCAGTTCTGTCGTCTTCAGCTTATCCGGGGCCTGGTCGCATTGGCAACTGCCTCAGACGGGAAGTCCAGGCTTCTCTCACCCCAGCTGCATCCTCCAGCTCACCTGGAAGAATCCCGAGTCGTTCCCTGGCCAGCTTTGGGACATAGTCCTCCAGCTGGTCCGGAATCTTGCCTCTTGGCCTCCTCCTGGTGGGATGTGCCCGAAACACCTCACCAGCGAGGCGATCAGAGGGCATCCTGACCAGATGCCTGAACCACCCCATCTGGCTTCTCTTGACCAGGAGGAGGAGTGACTTTACTCCGAGCTCATCCCGGATGGCAGAGCTCCTCACCGATCTCTGATTGAGAGGCCAGCCTCACTGAGGAAAATACTCATTTCTTCTGCTTGTATCCACAATCTCATTCTTTCGGTCACCACCCACAGCTGGTGATCATAGGTGAGGGTGGGAACGCAGATCGACTTGTAAATCGAGAGCTTTGCTTTTCAGCTCAGCTCTCTCTTTACTACAATGGATCGATGCATCATCCTAGTTATTGCTGACACCGCACCGATCCATCTGTCGATCTCCCGCTCCATCCTTCCCCCACTTGTGAACAAAACCCTGAGATACTTAAATTTCTCCACTTGGGGCAGATTTTACGAGGTGACAAAGATCTCTTATAATTGAGGTGACCTTGAAAACAATTAGGGGTTCAGTGTCATGCTCAAAAACACTTTGGCATGAGGTCACTCTCAGTCTGCGTTTTTCAACCAGCATTGACATAAGATGAAGTCAAACATTCAGAAATGTATTTTAAATAGAAAACACATTCTAAACCGACTTTAATGCTGAGGAATATATTTTATTAAATTGTGGTTTTTGGTTTCATTATAACCATAATTTTATTGTCTCCAAAAGATCTGAATTTGCTGTTTTTTGGGAAATGGGCCTTCCTGTGGAAAAGTGGTTCTGTAATTATGAATTTAACGTCAACGGTTGTTTTCTGCATCACATGTTGGAATGCCACTCCTCTGACTTTCCAAGCTGATGGAAAAACATCTGAACAGAACAGTCGGAGATGATTTGTAGCTTGTTCTCCACCATCACGCAACCATCTCATCTACACGTTGGCCAGACGTGTCGTCTAATCTATCCCTTTCACATTCTCTCAGACAACCATCTACAAAGTACTTTTTGGTCTGGGATCAAATAACAATCTGAGGTCCAACGTTGACCTAAAACACAACATCTATTATTATCATTGATTGGAATGTGTAGCTGGTTAATCCTAAATATAGCTCTGGTTACGGTGGGACCGTAAGCACATACAGGGGGAAATCTTTAGTCATGCTTAAACACCCTTCTCTTCCTGTTTCCATCTTGGATTCCAGTTAACACGGGTTGGTCTTCACTTCCAGTAGATCTCTATAAATCACAGGTGTGATATCATAGCTGTAGATATGTGGAACATCTGCCTCAGTTCAAAGCTGGATTTCATACTTCCTCTGATGGGGGGGTAAACCTACCCTTTCTCATTCCTTAGTTTCTCTGAAACAGGTGACACAAATCCGTTACTCGACCAACAACGTCCGAAAGCTCTCCTTCATGTTTGGATAACCTTTACATTCAGATTCCTGTGCATCGATGATCGGCATGATTATGACCTGCTTCGACTTTAAAAACAATTAAATAAAGTGATTTGTTTTGTAGAGATTCTCTTCATTCTTTGATATTTATACTTTGTAGAGGAGCTTCAATCTAAAAAAAAAAACTAAAAGCCAAACTCCAAATTTCCATACAAGGAAAGAACTGACCTGTTGGATTGTGAAGCGGTACTAAGTCTGTCAGCGATCTTGTAAAACAGCTGTCGAGGAAACAGAAAGCGAACATATGGAGCATGTAGTCACTGTCTGTGGATGCAGTGATGGTGACTGTATTGATGAAAAAAATGGAGAGTCAGCAGCACTGTTAAAACAAACAAAAAGACCCACCAGAGAGCTCATCGGTCAGGTCAAACGGTGAAATCCTGGCAGGGTTTGAGGGCCTGCGAGTAATGTAGCGATGGTCCATGATGGACTCCTGGATGTTCTCTCTGAACAAATGTGGGAGGTTGTGGATTTTGGCCTCAAGAGTTGACAGCATGTTCATACTCTTCTATCTCTGATGGAGAAAACAATGCAGTGTGGAAACAAGTTTTTGTGATCATAACTCCCAAATGACTTTCTTTCGGAAAGACATTTTTCTCTCGATGCTACTTTGCTCTCTCTTCTAACTCCCACATTGTCTTTTTTTCTGCCCTCAAAGAACCCAGACTTATAAATCCACTGTTGGACGAACCTTGTGAAATGTCGTTCTGCTCCCTCACAGGAAACCAAATAATTAGTCCATTTTTCAGTCGGAAGCCTTTCCACGGGGGTTTGGCTTGATGATAAACATTTTTCTTGATATGTGACTGTCACATATTTCTGCAGACATCATACTGACTTCGTTCAGCACTAAATATGAACCATAAGCCTTCTGCTGTGTATCGTCAAGTTATTTGCAATGACTGCTATTATTTTCTTGGGTTCATTCTTCAGTCCTTTAAAGGCCTAATACTAGAAAGAAGATGCAGTAGGAGTGACTACGGGAGCAGCAGGTGGGCTGTAGGTATGGAGTTCTTAGATACAGTTTAAGTTTGTTTCTGACTCTTGAAGGGCAGTGTTGGGAAAGTACTGAGCGTTCTCAGGCTTGCTGCCCCACAGCTGCTTGTTTACTCAATCACACCCTGCTTCAGTGACAAGTTTACAGTGCTGACATTCACTCAGCCTCTTTAAAGCCATGACAAATTACTGGTGTCGAAACAGTTTGGAAAAGTAATAGATTGTGCTTTTCATCACTTGTAAGTGTCACCAGCAGCATCTGTGCAGGACAAGTGGTCGTTCCCATCTGAGTTTCAGTCCTGAGTTAGAATTTGTTGACTAATTGACTTCAGGAATATAGTGTATGTACATATATAAATTTACAATGAGCTGCAACACAGACACGTTGTGCAACTGAAATGCTGGCAGCTAACGTAGAAATATGAGAAAACCAAGTAGAAAAACAGATTGCTGCACATTTCAGAACTTTGTTACATGATTATTAGTTCAATACAGCAGAAATCTGTCAGTTTTGTTGGTACTTAGGATCAACAGTCCAGAGCAATGAAGAGTGTGGAAAAGAGGTGAATAAGCGTGTGCAGGCGGGCGGGAATGGGTGGAGAAAAGTATCTGGTGTGATATGTGATGGAAGAGTTTTAGCTAAAATGAAAGGGAAAGTGTACAAAACCATAGTGAGACCAGCCATGCTGTTTGGTCTAGAGACAGTAGCACTGAGAAAAAGACAGGAAACAGAGATGGAGGTAGCAGAGATGAAGATGCTGAGGATCTCTCTGGGAGTAACCAGGATGGACAGCATTAGAGGAACAGCACATGTTAGAGGTTTTGGAGATAAAGTCCAAGAGGTCAGACTGAGATGGTTTGGACATGTGCAGAGGAAGAGAATACATCGTCCTCCTACCACCAAGTAGGAGGACTAGAGGAAGACCAAAGAGAACGTGCATGGATACAGTGAAGGAAGACATGAAGATAGCAGGTGTGACCGAAGAGGATGCAGGAGATAGGGTTAGATGGAAGAAATTGACTTCTTTCATCTTCTTCCATCCGAGAATTGAGAAAAGGAGAAGAAGACTGTAAAACTTATCAGTTTTATCACATACTGAAGGGTATTTTATTTTTTGACAAAGTATAGAACATGTTATTCTTGACACATATCACATATTATTTTTCATCAGATACTTAAAAAAAAGTTATTTCATTTTCAAGTTTTACTACAATTTATTGATTGTAAATAAATCATGTTAAGACACTCTGGGGCCTGAAACTGTCGCGATTAATCGACTAGTTACGACAAACAAAATTGTCGACGACTAATTATTTTTGAAGGCTTTAAAGGCAAGTGTTTCAAGCCTTGCCCCCACCCGGGATTCAAACCCCAACCTTCTTAGTGAGTCCATTGTGCTAACCACTGTGCCCCCCCTATTAAAATAATTAGCTAACTATTAAAATAATCGTCCACGACAGCCTTGAATCATAAGAAAGCTGCTCCTTTAGAAAAACAGTTGAGGTAGAGTTTGTTGCTTTCAGAATTAATTGCTTTCATACTTTTCTTGCACTAAAAGATTAAATATTGATTAAAATATCTAAAGTTTATTAAAAAAAAGAAGTTATTCTTCAGTAAAACATTCCTGTTCAGTCACAGATGGTACACGTAGTGTTCTGAGGCCTCTTTCCAACCACATTTTAAAACATTTTTTTTCATAGAAGGGAGTTTTCCCTCATGAGGTGAACTCCAACTATGCACGGCTCTCCTCGTGATGAAAGACCACCTCACCAGGAAAGCACACAAGTGGTCCCATGAGGATTAAACCAGAGACAATCCTGTCATATTAAAAAGGAGAAATGATCCTAACTATTCTTCTTCTATCGCTACTCGTAAAGGATTTGAATTTAGGTTCAGAGTCTATTCTTCAAGTTTAAAATCTATGTTGTAGTTTGTTTAGATTAGACTAAGAAAAACTGCTTTGCTGTCTAAATACGGAATGATTTGATTGATTGTGTTGAAGTTTCTCGATAACAACAGGGTTCTGCTGTCGGAGCAGAGGGAGCATCAAAGTTTCAGACAAAAACAACAGCAGAGATTTCATTTTTGGGGGGATTTGTTGAAAGAAGAAAAACGTGTTGAACAGTAGCTGTTTATAAAAATCTGCGCAACTTACTTTTCTACATATTTGCAGGTGATTTGAAGAATTTGTGCAGTTTTTGTGAACCTTCAAGGATAATTCATCTGACCTGTGAGGATTCTGTTAACCTTCCCTCCTCTGGGTGTCAGAACAGCTGGACACCAGACCTGTCTGAGGAGTCGAAGCTGGGAAACTTGTTGGAAAGCGTGACGGCTGACTGCTCACCGCAGCATGGAGCACTGCCTTCTGGAGAAGCTTCATTTAGGGGAAAAAAGAAAAGTAGGCATTCAGGCCCAGTCATTCTGGGAACATGGGCGGTGACATAAACAAGTCTAATTTCTGGCGAGTGAAGCCTGATTCTGAATATTGCTGAAGGTGCCATGTGCTGTAGTACACTACAGGTCGTCTCACACTTGGTTGTAAAGATACCGTAAGAAGAACATGTGCCCTTAACACTGCACCTATTCATGCCATCTGTCCATTTATCAACAGCATTTAGAGAACTTGCAGGAACTGTTTGGATTTTCAGCACAAGGCCGCCCCAAAATATGAAACCCGAGCTTTTCTGTTCGCTTTGAGTACAGTCGGCATAAACATCAGAGTTCTTGGCCGAGGATTTGGAGACCACAATTGTTCCGAGTGGAACAAATGTTTGAAGCGTTTCTTTAACAGACGGAGAACTTTGAGGTGACTCACTCTCTCATGAACGACTTTTTTCGTGTAGTTGTTGCAGATTTAACACAATCCAGTGTAAATCTAAGATGCCTGTGTTTCATTTCAATGTTTACTTTCATACTTTTACAGCAAGCATACTTTAACGAAAACTTGGATTGACTATGTTTGATGCTTTTCAATATGATTTTTTATGATACTAATGTGAAAAAATTTAGATACGGTCGCTCAATATCATCCGGGGCCGGGTCGCGGGGGCAACAGCCTCAGATGGGAAGCCCAGGCTTCTCTCACCTTAGCTGCATCCTCCAGCTCACCCGGAGAGATCCCGAGTCATTCCCCGGCCAGCTGTGAGACATAGTCTCTCTAGCGGGTCCGGGGTCTGCCTCTTGGTCTCCTTCCGGTGGGATGTGCCCAAAACACCTCACCAGCAATCTGGCTTCTCTCGACCTGGAGTAGGAGTGGCTCGACACAGAGCTCCTCCCAGATGGCAGAGCTCCTCACCCGATCTCTGAGTGAGAGCCCAGCCACCCTGTGGAGGAAGCTCATTTCAGCTGCTTGTATTCGGGGTCTCATTCTTTCGGTCACCACCCACAGCTGGTGACCGTAGGTGAGGGTGGGAACGTAGATCGACTTGTAAATCGAGAGCTTTGCTTTTCGGCTCAGCTCTCTCTTTACCACAACGGGCCGATGCACCGATCCACCTGTCGATCTCCCGCTCCCTTCTTCCCCCACTCGTGAACAAGACCCCGAGATAGTTAAATTCCTCCACTTGGGGCAGGACTCTGTCCCTGACCCGCAGTGGGTATTCCACCCTTTTCTGGGTAAGGGTCATGGTCTCGGATTTGGAGTCGCTAATTCCCATCCTGGCCGCTTCACACTCAGCAGCAAATTGGTCCAGTGAGAGCTGGAGATCACGGTCCGATGAAGCCAACAGGACCACATCATCCGCAAAAAGCAGAGATCCGATCCTGAGGTCACCAAACCGGATCCCTCCAACGCTTCAACTGCGCCTAGATATTCTGTCCATAAAGGTGATGAACAGAATTGGTGACAAAGGGCAGCCTTGGCGGAGTCCAACTCTCACTGGAAATGGAATTGACATACTGCCGGCTCTACGGACCAAGCTCTGGCTCCGGTCGTACAGAGACCAGACAGCCCGTACAGAGACCAGACAGCCCGTACTTAGGGCTCCGAGACTCTGTACTCCCGGAGCACCCTCCACAGGAGTCCCAAAGACAGTTTGAAACAAGAAAATTGAATAGGAAACAATTGATAGTATAAAACGAGGATGTCTCTTTAAAGACATTATCAAAACAAAGAATGATCAAGAATTTGTTGTCTGGCTGGATTCACAGATATATTAAAAGTTTTGGAGATAAAGTCAGAGAGGCCAGACTGAGATGGTTTGAACATGTGCAGAGGAGAGAGAGAGTACATCGGAAGAAGGATGCTGGATTTGGAACCACCAGGAAAGAGGTCTAGAGGAAGACCAAAGAGGAGGTTCATGGATACAGTGAAGGAAGACATGAAGATAGTTGGCGTAACCGAAGAGAATGCAGGAGATAGGGTTAGATGGAAGAAATTGACTTGCTATGGTGACCTCTGGAAGGGAAATGCCGAAAGAAGAAGATGGTCTGATTCACATATCAGACAGTTTGATATTAATATATCAAAGGAAATAAAAACAACCCCCCAGAGTTTAACAAGCTCCTCGTGTCATCGCTGGAAGTAAATAAACCATCTCATCCAAACAGCTTCTTCTGTTTGTACTTGTTAGCACAAATGTGCTTCACAGTTTGGGCTCTGGCAGTTGGAGTGCCATTAATGGGGCATGACCTTCGCAGAGTTTGCTCACATGGTGTTTTTATGGAGGGAAACGTCTCCAGTGGCAGTCCTTCATTTCTCCACAGGCGATCAGACCGCAAACTTCCTGGAAAAGGCAAACTCAAGAGTCCAGTGAGCATGGGGGCAGTCCATGCCACACATTAGGTGGCCTATAAAGTCAAATCATATGTCCCATTCCCAGAAGTAGAAGGAACTTAAAAAAAAAGTACTTAACGCTAGGACTACCAGAACTCTAGAACTCCCACGGCAGTCAATTTGACGATTAGCGCGATAACGTCATACACTAAAGGACGTCAGTGACTGACAAAACGTCTTCTTAAATTCAGCTTTGCTCACCTAGATTTCACCTGCGTGGTGCCACAACGGTTACTAAGCATAGTAACTGCGCTACGGTCAGGCGCGGGAAAAAGTTACAATGTATTTAATACAAGCGTCAAAATGGCGGGTGTGGGAGTTGGGGGAAGAATTACTCAGAACTCGTTTTTAGTGTTTAATTTCAGTTAAATACAACATAGGAACAATACAAAAAATATACATATAGAAAAAGTCAAAAGCCCAGGAACGTCAAAGATTTACGTAACTACAGTAAAAAGACGTCAACTTCTGACAATTGTCAACTTGACTGCTTTGGTAGTTCTAGTGTTAAATGAACCATCAAAGTCAAATGCACAAAAAATACACTAACAATGTCATTCTGGTTCTTCAACTTTTGGATAAACATATGACATAAGAGCAGTTAAGACCAGCTAGCTGCTGCCAAAGGCTTGATCTTTCCAAGAACAAAGTGTGGTTATGATGACTCAATACTTTCATCAATGGGTTCCAGAAACATATTTGGTACAAGATGGCAAATAACATTTGTCTTTCAGCATCTACAGTGGATAAAATGGCAATAAAATTAGACCCAGCATAGAAAAATTTACTGTTTTAGCCCTCAGGCAGCACAGCTCTCGAAGCTGGTCTTCCATTACCAACGAAGCTATGAAAGATCCTTTGAAATTGTTTAACACTAAACACATTCTTTGGATGTATCCACAAATATATGAATCTGTACAACAACAGTAGACGATGCATATCAATTCCATGCAAAAAGCTGAGTTTTTTGGGTACAAACCTTCTTGAGGGCTAGAAAGACAGGATTGATGTGTCCTGTGGTCAAACTATTAGCCCACATGTCAGCTGGAGATTAAGGACTAGTGGATCCAAATGACAAAAAAAAAACCCAAGTAGAACTGGCTGTTCTAAGTGAAACCACAAATGTTTATAATCACATTAGGGGTATCCATAGGGTTACTTGGCAGGAGAAAGTACTGTATTTGCAGAGATGTTTATTAGATTTGAAAGTTTGTGCAACTATTCAAGAAGTATATTTCTTAAAGGTCTATAAGACATAAGTATGAAAACGTCAGACTTTTTTTTTTGCACACAGCCAAAAAATGTACACATGCTGCTTGAATAAGTTCCTTTCAGAGTGGACACAACATAGAGACAAGTACAATCACAAAGAGAAAACTAGTCTCTAGCATTGAGAGGAGGTTAGGGTTATCTCTGGTTGGACGTCTACGGGTGCGGACAAGAACCCTCGGACTGGTTTCCGCTCTTAGAAACTTTCAACATCCAATGAAGAAGCTTTTTCCGTTCAGTCGTCTAGTGTTTATCTGGGGCTGGATCACGATGGCAACAGCTTAAGACGGGAAACCCAGGCTTTTTTTACCCCGGCTGCATCCTTCGGCTCACCTGGAAGGATCCCGAGTTGTACCCCAGTCAGCAGTGAGACATAGTCTTTCCAGCGGGTCCGGGGTCTACCTCTTGGTCCCCTCATGGTTTGATGTGCCCTAACACCTCACCAGCGAGGCGTTCAGGAGGCATCCTAACCAGATGCCCGAACCCCCTCATCTGGTTTCTCTTGACCCGAAGGGGTCGAGAAAAGCTTTAAAAAGTTAATGAGAAATGTTTGAATTGTCAAACAGGTCATTTTGAATCTATTTGGTACCTAATGGAAGTACGGTACATCTTAGGTCAATAGAACATTTGTACAGAAACTTTATAGACCTTACCAAATTTAGTGGCACACTGACGTCCACCACGAAGATTCACTGAAGCCATAGACTCACACCGGATGTTTCTTTCTGATACCAGGCATCACATTGTAACTGTGACCTGCGTTATGTCATTGGATCCATTCGCTGCTGAATGTCAAATTTATTGGTTTGGACGCGCAGCATTAGTAATGCAAAGAGAGAACGTCCAATGACATCAAGATTAAAGGTGAGACTTTTGGATGCACTTTACTTGTTTAGGAGAGCTCAGCAAAGAGACAAGGTGCAAAACAGATTGTAAATTAGCATTTACAAGATGTTCAAGCAATTCATCAGCTTGAATAAATTAACGAGATGAGGGAAGTAAGTCAGGTATAATTTGTACATGAGCTGAATCTACATTCTTTCATCTTCTGAACCACTTATCCTAAGCCTACTCTGGCCGATTTAAGGTGAGAGGCAGGGTACACCCCGAATAGGTTGTCAGTCTGTCACAGGACCACACAAACTCTTTCTAAGGGGCAATTTTGTAGCAGCCAATCAACCTAACATGCATGTTTTTGGAGGATGGGAGGAAACCAGAGTACTTGGAGAAAATCCATGCTTACACACGAAGAACATGCAAAAGTAACACAGAAAGGGCAGTGTTCCAAGCATTGTCCCACCCGGGATTGGAACCCTGACCTTCTTGCTGTGAGGCCACTGTGCTAAATAATGCTGGTGATTCTTAATTTTTCCTGCTTTAATTAGATCAATTTCACATTCAGTTGCATAATAAAAACCAAAAACACTATGGCACGCTTTAAAAGCAAAGGTTCTGTTGCAACACTGAGCATGCATTTACACTACAGGTGTCAGGATGGAATGTGTGAGAGAAAGGTTCAAGTCTAAGCTGAATTCTTTGATGGGTTTTCTTCTTTCTGAAGATTAAACAGAAGGTTTAAAACGGGCCTCATGGGAGTAAAAGACCTTAAGAAAAGTCTGCTTCCATCTTTTCCAATGCCTGCAGCCACAGCTGAGCTCCACATTTCCATGTGCCCCTTGTTACAGCCTGCTCTGCAACACAAACAGGACACTATATTTATCAGAACTCTGTCCAGTAGTGTTGAACTGAATTATGATTGTCTTTTGCAGCAGACTAAACACATAAGTTTCCCTACTGTACACACATTCACACACACAGAGATCCCTCAGATCGGTGGGCACTGTGGCCTACCTAGTCTTACACAGCTGCAGAAATAAACAGTGTAATTATTAAAGGTGGAATGAGGTGAAGTGAATGCACAAAGTATTAATGTCTCTGATGAGCATACCAGAGAGTTACGGAGGATGAAAAGATTCTTTATATTTCATAAAGATCATGTTGATCTCATCTCAGGTCAAACTGTCTCAGGTTAAGCTACAAACATCTGTGGAAGCGAAAGGCTGAATGTTTCAGAAAAGGGATCATTTATGCAGCTGAAAAACACATTTTTTGTCTGGTTTCTGTTAGGAAAATGTAGTTTTGCTCCTTGGTGAAAACTTTGTGTTAGTCTGAATTTGCTGAGACATCCACCACACTGATGACAAGTCAAGAATCCTTTTAGCAGCTCATTTTTTTCTGAAATCTTAAAAGTGTTCTAAGCCAAATATATCTTCTCTTTTTCTTTGGTGATACAAATCTGCATCCAACTTTTGCATTTACAGTTTGATCCTCATTGTTGATAAGTGTTCTTCAGGGGTGGAACGTAACGAAGTAAATGTACTTCATTACTGTACTTAAGTAAACAAATGGTGTATCTGTACTTTACTTAAGTAAAATTTAAGACCAGTACTTTTACTTCACTACATTTTTAGAGCAAATATCTGTACTTTCACTTCGCTACTTTTTAAAAGTGTGTTTTGCATTTTTCGTTACATTTTCGTTCAGGAATTTAAAAAATATAAAGTTTTTTTTTAGCGCATCTTGAAGCCGCATCGCCAAAATCAAAAGAAGCGGTTGATCGGGAGAAGAAGTCATGAATCGAGAAACATTTTCCGCATTCATTCAGCGCCAAAAACCTAACATCAAATATAGTACAAATTAAAAAGAGTCAGAAGATCGTTGTTTGTTGTGTTTACTTCTAAATAAAAAGTTGAGCCGTCATTACACGGAGCAGGGGCGGATCTAAAATTTTCCAAAGGGGGGTGGGGCTTTGACAAAGCCAATATATAGTGACTGGGCGCCTCCCCCCCCAAAACATTTTAAAAAATAAGTGTCATTTTCCTCCATTTTGGTGCCCATTTGCTGGCCCTGCTGGGGGATAGCTTGACTAGCCCTCTTTCCTTCCTTCCTTCCTTTTTTTTTTTTTTTTTTTTTGTGGACCAAAACAGGCGGGAGAAGGGGGTCACACCCCTGTAGAGTATTTATCCTGGTTACCATGGTGACACCCTATAGCACAAATAATAACATTTGAATTATGATCAAATACTTTTACTTTTTACTTAAAAAGTACAATTTACACCAATTACTTTTGTACTTTTACTTAAGTAGATTTTTTTATTGGTACTTTTACTTTCGTAAATTTTTTGCCTAATTATCTGTACTTTTACTTAAGTACAAAAAGTGAGTACTTCATCCACCACTGGTGTTCTTTGCCATTCCTGCATTCAGATTGCTTTAGAGAGTCATGATCAAAACACTGTCATGCTTATTTGTTCACATAAAAAAAAATGTAACGCTCGTCCACCTTAAAAAAAAAAATTGGAATCTGTTATTTGATCAATGTCAAAAAGTTTTGATGATATTCTGTTTGATGATTTTATTGATCATGAAGTCATCTTTTTTAGAAGTGGAAGTAGTGCGTCCTCGGCTGGACAATGTTGGTATTGCAAATTTTGACAAATGAGGGACAAGAAAACGTTTTCTCTTTAAAAACAGCTCTTTTTTTTTTTTTGAAACGTCAATAGTTTCTGCAAAAAATTTAAATAATTAGAATTAATTTTTGGGAAAGAAAAAAGTTGTTTAACTTGGGTTGCACGGTGGCCTCACCGCAAGAAGTTCGGGGTTCAAATCCCAGTTGGGATGAGGCTTGAAACACTAGCCTTTCAGTGTAGAGTTTGCATGTTCTCCCCATATGTGTGGGTTTTCTCCAAGTACTCAGGTTTCCACCCTCCAAAAAAGTTTGAATGGATACTATAAAATGATTGAGTGTGTGGATAGTTGTCTTTGTGTGTGGCCCTGCAACAGACTGGTGACCTGTTTGGGGTGTACCCTGCCTCTCGCCTTGAATCGTTGAGATAGGCTCCGAGGCCCATCGCAACCCTGTTAGGGATGGACAGTTCAGAAGACGAAAGGAAAGATGTTAACTTCCAATCAACTGTTACTTCAAGAAATGAAGCGTGTATTGAATGGTTTCGGTGTTTTTATTATACAGTACATGTATACTGGTTTACAGAAAGTCAATACAAAATGGACTATAATTATCAAAGCATACAAAGTACAGCATGTACATAAGCTTATTTAATTATTCAAGTACCACTAACTTCATTTTCACTTGTTTTTTTTTTTTTTTGTAAAGCATCTGTACAAAATGTACAAGAATTGTTTCCCGTGTTGGATTGGCTTAAGTTTTCTTCTGTACGCTGATTTTTTTTTTTTTTTTTTTTACAGAAAACTTCAAATCAAACCTCCAACTGAACAGAAAATAATAATAACAAAAAAAAACCTAATTTGATGACTATAAATGTGAAAATTTCAGCTGACCGTTTAAAAACAAAGACATTCACTCTTAAAAAAAAAATCACACTTTAGAAACATCAACACATGAATGGAGACTTTAAAGTCTGCATTGTTTCTGATAATCAGCTTTTCAATGAAATGGAAGATCCTATTTATCTTTTCCAAGATCCGTCAGGTCAAATAGAAAAGATGTGGATGGACTTTGATATGTAATAAAAACATTTGAAAGAATCTTCATACAGAACATATCGAACTTTAATCCTGGAGAAACGATTCCCTTCCTTTTCTATTCCACCATTTCTCTCTGCCTAGACTGATCACGTCGCCAAGCTGCAGTTCCAACACATCAGAACAACATCTAAACATAGAGAAGATTAAGACCAGTCTTGGTCAATGGGAACCTAGAGGCGTTCAGCTTATTAGATGAAATAAGCATGATGTAAGAATTACATGCTTTAAACCACGTAATTCTTTGCGTGGTGTAAAGAATTACACTTAAATTATTCCTGCATTCCCACAACCGAAGTGGATGAATAACATTTTGAAAAGTTTTCTTAGTCCTACATCACTGGTATGAACATAATAACTGATAACAGTTCATATTCAGAAAGATTCTGAGACCCTTTAAAAAAAAGTCTTAAAAAGTTTAATCTGTTCGAGATTATTCTGACAACAGCTGAAATTGAATCATCCAAAAATTTTATGGACGCAATCTGATCCTCAGATTTAAAACTCTAAAAATCACTTGGAAAAAAAACTAAAAATGAAAACAGATCCAAATAATTTTTAAAAAAATTCTACGTGTGTGAACAGAGGTAAACAAACTCACCAGACGAGGTTTTGTAAGGAAAAACATTTTTACAAAGAAATCCAGAATGAAGTGTCCGATCAGAAAAAAAACTATGTGTGTTGTGTGTGTGCGCGCGCTTCACGTCTTTAAAGCGTTTTTTACTTTTTAAAATAATCTTAATCAGTCCAGAAATTAGACGTGGAAACTGCTTTTCCACTGTTTTCTCCACAGCTCTAACTTTGTACCTGTTATTTACAATGAAATGAAACAAAAGGATGTAAAGTTTCCTTTTCATAGATTTTTTTTCCTACTTGACTCCAAGTGCTTTAAAACAGATCCAAAGATTCTTCTAAATTTATGCAGCAGGACAAACAGGTATCATGCTAAGAAGATGAAGCCTGTCTGACTGCGATGGAGGGTTGTTCTGCTGTCGGTCAGGGTCTCTGCGGGTCGTACTGCTGATAGCGGTTCAGTTTATCCGGGTCGTTGGATGCCATGTGAGTGAAGTCCTGAAAGATGTCCTGGTAAGTTTCATCACCTGGAAAAACAAAATAAAGACAAGTCAGCATCTAAACAACAAAAACAGACAAACTTTTGACATTTTTTTCTAGACAATTTTACCTCAAATTTAAAAGTTTTTGCCATAAAATATCTTAAAATTGATCAAAACAGAAGGACAAAGCGATAAATCACCTGGATTGTTAAAACAAATATTTCAGATTCCCAGAATGAGAGTGTGTGTAGAACCCAAACATACACACACACATCCACTTAGACACATACTAAAGATGAACAACAATATGATTTACCATCATGAAGCAGGAGAGAGTTGAGAGGCTCATGCAGAGACGCCGTCAGAGTCAAGAATGAAAAAGAAAAGAAGTCGGCCGTACCTGCGAGAATCGGTGTGGCTCGAAACGAAACAACACAAAGAAAGAAAAGAAGGAGGAGGAAATCATCTCAGAATGTGGAAAATACATCCAGAGAGAAAGAAAAAGAGATCAGACGGTTTCTTTTTTTTAAAACAACTGTATTGTGTTTTAAAGTGCAGGAGTTTATTTACAAAAAAAATACAGTTGCGTCGGCCGGAGCATCCCGAAAGAAAAGAACAGAAAAAAGAAAGGCACAAACTGGGAGGAGAAAGAGAGAGATCAAAGTAAAATACAAAAACAGATCTTTACACAGAAATGATAAAAAGCAATGAAAAGAAATGGGTTGAAATCTGAACCAGAATCCATTCAAAAACTTTTTAGCAGAATATTTATGAAGAAAAAAATATATAAAGCTAAAAACAACTCTTTTTTTAAAACTTTGTTTACACATGTACACACACCTAAAAAAAACAGATTAAAACAGAAAGAAATTCGGAAGTGATCGCGTCATCATTCCATCATTTCCAAATTAATTTAATTTTAAAATAAAATAAAAAAGCTCTCACATTTTTTTCCTTTAAATTTGCTAAAAAAACTGACTAAAAACATAAAACTCAGCTTTTTTTTTTAAACACAAACCTCCATCTGCTTTTTTTACTGGTCCAGCTGCAAATATTGCATTTATATCTAAATATAAGCAACTAAATATTTAACTTTAAAAGAAAAATCAGGGATGAGGCCACAGACACACACACATCACACACTCCTGTGGGTAAATGCACAAACCCATTAGATCAACTCTTCATGTAACAATCATTCCTATCATCTCATAATGATCAGCATGAGGTGCTCCACTCCCTCAAACTCATTTCTAATCAAAGTGCTTTGAAGTCGAGAGGATTTGGGTCAAAACGAAAGATGAAGCCCAGGTTGATTTCACTCCCTAATAAACACGTCTGATTCCACAATATTTGTGAAAATCAGATTTTTTTCAAACTGTAAAACTATCAAATAAAATCTAAATTTTTTATAAACTATTGCACAAACCGTTTGAACACAGTCGGCCTGTTTCTGAGCAGAAATACAGGAACATTCAAGATGATCGATCGGCTTTGATAAAGCCTTTTCTTCTCATAAATTCTCCACAATGAGCACACACGTAACAGTCAATGTCAAAAAAACACACACGATATTTTCTTAAATTCCACACAATCCAACAAAAAAACCTAGTGGACACAAAATCCTCTCAAAACTTTTTTCTAACCATGCGTAAAATCATTTACATCATGTACAGCAGTGACGACTATCTCACATCTCTTAGAAATATATTTATAAAATAAATTTAATCTAAAATAGATTTTTTTTTCTTAGTTGAAGATAAAAGAATTTCTGAAAACAGGTCAAACTTTGTTTACGTTACGCTGAAAACGAGCAGAACGAGTTGCATAACCAGAAAAAAAACAAACTGGAATGTGCATAAATATTTTCTGATATTTCACCTGACAAACTGTACAAACAAACACACACACTAGTGTAGAGCACACAGAGGGATGGGAGTCATCATTCATAAGTCTGAATTATTGCCAGAAACTGTGCTGCAAACTAATGGCAGTTATTGATTTCTTTGCAGATGACTGATTATTTGACTAAATCAGCAGAAATCAGAGTGATTAATCACAACTTGATTCTTACAGTTTTTATCTTAATAATTATTTGACATCAGAAACAGTCAAAGAAAAGCTCAGAGTTCCACTTTGGAACAAAACTCATTGTGAATGGCTTTAAAGCCATCTGATTAAGAAACAGCAGCACCAGGATACGATGGGCATTTTTTTTTAGAGCAACAAGTAGAACTGGTCCCAGTTCACTCTGAGCAGAGTTAAAGCTCATTAAAAAGATTACTTATTGGTAAAGACTGAGTTTTTAGGTGTTAATGAATGAAGTAAATTGGAGCTTTGTGTCTTTTATTCAGACTCGTCCAGCTGCAGGCTGATAAACTCCTGCATGCACTTCCTGTACTGCATCTCGGTGGGACTGTTGGAGTTATATTGACCTGACTGGCTGTAGGGACCCTCCGCTTCTCGCATCTCCTCGTTCATCTTGGCCAGTCGCAACCTGAGGACAGACACGTTTTAACAAGACGCTCTAAAATATTCACCACGGCACTTCATGCCCTACAGATGTTGTACTCACAGAGTGACGATGTCTGCGTTAGCTGCCTCCACTGCGATGTTCAGCGGCGTCTTCTCATCGATGTCCGCAGCGTTTTGATTTGCTCCTCTTTTCAAGAATAAACACACTTGCCTGAAGCAGAAAAAAGAAGAGAAAAAGTTTATTTTATGGATCGTTTATTGACGTTTTTATGACAGAAGGAGAGCAAACCCACCCGGTGTGTCCGAGCATGGTGGCGTGGTGCAGAGGACCTCGACCCTGAGCATCCTGCTGGTTCACATTTGCTGCATTTTGGAGTAAAAACTCACAGGTGACCAGGGAGCCCTGAAATAGGTCGAATGAAAAAAAACCCAAAACAATAGTGTAAATTTCAACATCAAGGAATTTCAACATTTTTTTTTAACTAGAGCACTTTTTAAATAAAAAATATTCCACAGCAGACCACCAACCAGAAATGTTTTTAAAAACAGAAAGACGGTAGCTCTTATTGAATCTGTTAGGTAGAAGAATTTATAACATTATTTTGGGAAAATAACTCAGTTTGCTGCAGCTAGAGGATTGACAAAGACGTTAACACATCCGTCAGGACTAATAATACTACCATATTTTCCACACTATAAGGCGCACCTAAAAATCTTAAATTTTCTCAAAAGTCCACAATGCGCCTTTTAACCTGGAGCGCCTTATATATGGATTAATATTGAGCTACAACAGGTGTCGCAACTGCGGTAAGCAGCCGCCGACTCCATTTCCCCCGGAGAAGAAGTAGTGCGGGTGCATGCTGGGATATATGATAGGGCGTCTCAGTAGATGTGTTCAAGATGACACAGGCGGATGCAGTTCTGATCGGCGCAGATCGGTGCGCAATGCATGCCGGTTAGGTTTTGCTTAAAAAAAACGCAATGCATGCCGGTTAGGTTTTGCATTCAAAAAGTAACCGGCATGCATTGCGCACCGATCTGCATCCGCCTGCATCATCTCGAACGCACCTATTTCCATTTGTGTGTTTGTGTAAAAACCCAGAAATGGCTCCTACCAAGAGACACTGTTACACCGCAGAGTTTAAACTCAAGGCGATCGGTCACGCAGTAGAACACGGGAATAGAGTCGCAGCGAGAGAGTTTAACATCAATGAATCAATGGTGAGGAAGTGGAGGAAGCAAGAGGATGTGCTGCGCTAAGTAAGTAAGACTAAACAGAGTTTATCTCCAATGGAAGAGATAAAAGCTGTTTCCAATGGAAGAGATAAAAGCTGTTTTGTAATTGTTAATAAAGTTTGTCTGACCTATCTGACTGTTTTTTTTTACATTCCCTTTAGTGCAGCACCATTTAGTGAATGCATAACGTAACCCCAACCTTTACTGTAGCGCCTTATAATGCGGAGCGCCTTATATATGGAAAAAGTTTTAAAACCTATAGATACTAATAGGTATTACATGGTTACTTTGTTTTTTTAACTATTAACTATTAAAACAAGATCATTTCTCTAGAACAATTAATACATTAATCATGATGTCAGAGGTTGTATGTTTTGCTCTTTAAGTATCATATTTAATGTTTCATTTAGTATTTAATATACCCACCCCCTGCACCGCCATGATGAGGGGCGTCCTCTTTTCCTCCTCCGTGTTGACCCAGTTGACCTCGGCTCCATGGGCCAGTGCCTCAGCCATGTCTGGCAGGCTGCGGGCACATGAAGCCCAGTAGAGCTGCAGACCTGGACTGTACTCTTTAGGTTCATAGAAAACCATCTCCTTACAAGGCGATGCTGAAGGAAGTGTGTCGGGTGCCGGAGGAGGCTCAGCGGCTTCTAGAAACCAGGAAAATAAACATGTACATGATTTTGCATGAATTCCTGGACAAACATGTGCAGCAGACTTCAGTGTTTTATTCTGACTTAAAATGATTTTTAATGAGACA
Source organism: Neostethus bicornis (assembly GCA_902685375.1). Taxonomy (NCBI): domain Eukaryota; kingdom Metazoa; phylum Chordata; class Actinopteri; order Atheriniformes; family Phallostethidae; genus Neostethus; species Neostethus bicornis. Next base: position 22,389,096 of record LR738547.1, read on the forward strand.
GATTTTTTGTTTTGTTTTACAGTACGTTTTAAAATATAAAGATGAGTTTTTGTGGAAAAAAATGTTTCCCAAAATTTATTTACATTTCAACAAAAGGTTTCATTTCAAGTTATTCCCATCTTCACTGATTAATAAAGACTTCCTGGATTTCTTATAGTTGATGTCCAACTTTTTGCATGTCTCCAAGTCCGTTTCATTTTGGCCTAAATGTCAATAAAAGATGAGAAACATTTTTTTAACATAATACTATTTTTCTGCACTGGATTGTTCTCTTTTAGAAGTAGCTTCAAGTTAAAAAATATTTATTTTTGGCTGTTAAATGTAGCGTTAAGTCAAATTTTGCCAAATTTTGAATAATTTCGGTATCTAATTGAATCTAATTGACACAGATTTCAATGAGGTGTGATCTTAAAAATTTTTGCTGCAAGAATTCTTTAAAGCCCTGTCCTGGTTGTCTCGTCACACTTTGCTTTAAAGCGTTTCCATGGTGATTGTTTATGATTACCTGCATCTGCCAGGCTGTTATTAGAAGGCGTGTTGGCCAGCATCTCTCTGCTTCCATCAGAACTGTTCTGAATCCCACTGTCTGCACTTTTTTCTGTAAACAAACAACACATAAAAGAAAAAAAAAAACTTTTGTGTTAAAGAGCATAAAGAAACGTGAAGATGGTGGCGCCTCATCGAGGCGAGACAATAAGAGGAGTAACTTTCTGCTACTGTGGAGAAAGTCACACTCAATCCCAAAAAGATTGTCTGATTTATAAAACATTAGAAGTTGTCACAGACGCAGAAGGCACTCCTCGTATTTCCAGCGAGCAGAACTCAACAGAAACAGACCAGAAAGACAAATCCCTCCAAAATACTGCAGTGAAGACAAAAGTGACAGACCAAAATAATGGATGACAAACACCGTCCCCACCGTGATAATCACCATGACAGTGAGTTTTTTTCTTTTATGAAAGTTTGAATGAGACACTGGAGGACGATGCAGGTTGTTAGTCCGAAGCAATCGTAGCGATGAATGGAAATGCAAAGGGAGGACTGAGAGCGAGCTAAAACACTCAGCTTTGAGTACTTACTGCTCCTGAGCTTGTAGGAGGTGTCAAAGTAGGAGAAGAGCGAGTCAAGCTCGTCAGGACAGAAGAGAGAGTCGCGGCGGGTCTCCGCGCCGCCGCCGGTAGCAGCTAGGCAGGGAACGATGGAGGATTGGAAAGTGAGGGTGCAAATAAAGTAGAGGTAAGGTTTGAGAGCCATTGAAATGAAGAAGGGGAGTGGATGGGTTAGTCCGGAAGCATACAGCAGCCAGGAGGTTTGGGAAGGTGAAGAGAAAGAAGAAAGCAGGATGAAAGCAGATTATTAGACTACAGCTAACACTGCCACAGACAGACTACAGGAAGCAGAGCAAAGCCATTGGACGGTTCGATCACAACAATCGTGATGAAAGAAAAGTTTTTGAAACAACCAAAAATTCCCCCAATAAAAAAAAAACCTCCTTGGCAATTATTATTTGAATAAATCTGGAGTTAAGAGTTTTTATTTTTAAAATCAGCAAGACTTGTGTGTACTGACCTGATTGTCCCGAGGCGTTAGACCCAGGACGGAGTTTAGGTGTAGGTGGCGGGGGTTTAGGTGGGAGATGCTCTGAGCTGCTGCTCAACCTTTTCTCCTGTTTGCTCAGAGAAACCACTTTGTTTCGCAGCTCCTCGTCGGATGGCCGCCGGACAAACCGACGATCCACATATTTGGCTTTGATGTAGGCCTCCACCTCGTGCCTGGCGACACCAGAAAGTATTTATTAACAAAATTAAATTTAGTATCAACTTTCGCCTGACTACTGAAAATATACTTCGTCAGTTTATCGCCCTGCAGAGTAGCCAGGATTTAGATAGTAACTTAACTTAACAAAAGCTTAGAATAATGCACTCTAAAAACATGAATAATCTGGATGTGTACCTGGGGTCTCCAGGCTGTGGCTTTCTGGCTCCCAGCTCTTCTCGCCGTGCTTCATAAATCTGGTTGATCACTTTGTTTCCCAGTTCACACATTAACTGTAAAATATATCAAATTGTATCCAGGAGAAGTGATTCATAAACAAGCAGCAGACACAAGTTTTTATCTGAAATAAATATCTTACAAAATCTACATCTTGTGTAGAAAACAACATTTCTCACCTTCAGCAGTTCTGGCTCCCAAGTGTCCAAAGTCAAAGATCGAACTTTAGAAAAGTGTACTCCCAAACTCCTGCAGATGAAAGAAAATCTCAGTTACTAATGTTTTTACAATCATGGTGACAGAATAATGAGTATCCTCGTATTTTAGTTTAGGACTTAGTTTAAAACTCTCCATCACATACTGGAACATTTTTATAGACAGATATTTATGTTAAAGTTAGGAAAAAAAATGTGTGTGTACATTTTTTTCCTTATTTAAACTCTTCCCTTTGCATGAATAGGTGTTCATTTGAATGCCAACTTCTTAAAAAAATTATGGCACAAGTTGTGATAAACATTAAGTCTTGGACTTAAACGACTTTGGTTCATTTTGAAAAACTTTTACATAAAAACTCCAAACATGACTCAGACTTAAAACATAACATATTAAATCATAAATTTAGTCAAACCAATTTGTTTATTTACATACAAACCGTTGCATAAGTTTATTAGCTTAATTTCTTGTTTTGATTGTTTCAAATCTTAGTGCAGGTACTGGGTGGTAATTTTTCTTTCAAACCGCATTAGTAATTAAAAAATATTCCACACAAAGTTTATTTTCCATGACAATGAGTTTAGATTTTACAAATCCCTGTAGACACATTTTAAACAACCCCTCACAAGTTATTTCAAAGAAAAAAAATTAGTAAAACAAACTTAATTATTTTTTTTTCCATCTCCAGAGATGAGATGAACAGCAGATTAACTGTACAAACTGTACAAACTCAAAATTTTGGAACAAAATCTCCCTGAAGAATTCAAAGTTTATTATTAATGTTTCTGATTTTCCTTTTTTCTGGATTAAAACAAATTTATATTATGTTTCACACTAAACGGCTCCAATTATTTCTAACTGGTTACTGACAGTAATATTTTAACTCTTTCTTCTGTTCTTATTTCCGTAATGAACGCGCTCACCTGTGGATGCCAGAACACTGTATGCAGAGGGTGATGCCTAGATTGATGCTGGCCCAGCGAGGGTCTGGCTGACCACAGTCACAGCAGCAGGAATTTCCTGGGATGGCCAGAACCTTTTGTAGAGCGCTCTCTCCTTTCAGTGACCTCTCCTTTGGCTCCCCTCCAGAATCCAGGCTCCCTGTTGACGTTGACGACTTCCTGTCTAGCTTCTGACATGAGGGCAACAAAAATATTGTTTCTAAGTTCAAATGATACTTCATTAAATGCTGCAGAGGAAATGCTAGATGATAAATAAAAAATCCTCAATCACACGGATTCAAAATCGGCATAGCTTTGATCAGAATTAGACTTTTTCAATAAAATATTAGCCACCATAAAATGTTACATAACAGATGTTAGGACAGATGCTAGAAACTGATTGATGCTTCGGTTCGTACCTCGCCGTCATCTCCCTTGTCGCGGAAGGCTGTGGCGATGCTGTTCTGGACAGCTTTGATCCAAGCCTGGCGAAGCTTCTCAGAGTCCGCCTGCATCATGCAACTCCTGAGAGGACACACACAACATACAGCTGGTTGGGATGGTGTGTGTGGATATCAGCGTGTTACAGAAGTGGGAATGCTGCTCCATGTATTTGTTTATTCGTCATCTCAGAAAACACTAACTTCCTGTTAGACTTTGTATAATTTGGTGAGTCAAACTTACTTGGTGGGTGAAACCACTTCGAAACAGAAACGCCGTTCTATGTCCTCGCAGTGTTTAACCGTACATAACCTCAGATCTTCTACCACCACTGTGGGGTTATCCTGACGGAGCAGAAGAGATAGCAAATTCAAACAAGTTTTTCAAAAGTAAAAATAAGAAAACAAGAGAAAATTGCAGGGATTTAATTGGATCGTCAGACTCTTTAATAAGAAAATGATTGAAATTTCTGACAATTACATAACTACGTGTACATCTGTTTTCCCCTTATAAATGAGCCTGTAAATTTAGTCTAAAACACGATTAAGTAATAATTTTTTTTCAGTGGCAGACCCTAAACACCTTCAAAGCCTTCTTGGAAGGCCTAAAAATAAATTAACTAATGTTAATTATATCTTGGCAATTATTATGTTTGTAAAATATTTGTGAATGTTTTTTGTTTTTTTTCATCGCTTACCCAGTATCTGCTTCTAAACATGTTTTCACATCACAACATTGACCAATTACATTTTAGCCTGCCCATGTTTTCCCAATGCAATAGAGCCCACTTATAATTAAGTAAGTGGATTGATATACGTAGATGAAATACTGCTGAATGTGTAAAATGTCACAAATGCCCAGACAAAATCCAAGTCAACCTAAATGCTTGATGGGTCAAGGAAGGTTAATGCGCTGCTTATTTAACTTACCTTAAATTTCTTCTGGTAAACTAGCTGATTATTTTGGATCGAGAACCAACGCCTGGAAAAAAACAAAACAAAAAACACACATTCACATGCCAACATCAAGTAGATGGTCTGATGTGGAATTCAGCAGATAGGAAAAAAAAAAAATCAATAAAAAAAATCTAAGTTATTTCAGTATTTAAAAAATAGATGACTACATATAATGTCTAATACATAAAGTAGGTCTTTTATGATCTGGTTTATCAGATCAGAATAGTTATGTTTCAAAATAAAAATCACCTTAAACAAAACATAATGTTTGCAGAAAAATTACATTAGATTTTGCTTTCAGTTATAACTTAATTTAGATTTTATTACAATTTTTTTCTGAAACAAAATAAAGTCACTCTGACGCATCCTCTTTTGAGCGAGCTTTTTGAGATACACCTTTGAGTAGTGATATAAAGCTACAAAATAAAAAGTGATGCACTAATGATAAACAACTTCAATCTTAATTTTTCATAAATTGGGTTGATGATTGGTTGTTGAATTGGGTTGTTGTGACAGAATGTCACAACATTCTGTCACAATGTTTTAAAGTAATTTCTGTGGTGCCAAAGTAAACACAAGATCTAATTGAACTGTTCATAAAGTGTTTTTTTTTTTTTTAATCTAACTGGATCTTACCTGTTCCATGTCTTGAAGGCGTTACTGGCCCTCTTAAATAAATAACCTTCCATTGCAATGCCATTGTCTGCGTCCACGTTGTATTCCAGCTTCGTGTCATCATTTGAGAAATCCTAAAACACACAGTTGGAAAAAACAGGAATGAATTAAAAGAAATATGTCAGAAAAAAGAAGACAGTGAAAGCACCACTATCACGCCTGAAGGTTATGCAGGTTCTCTTTATGTTTAAGGCCGTTTGGAATGTGAATTTGAATGTTTCATCATTTTACTATGACTGTGATAAACAGAATAAATGTGTTGAGAAATTTATATCAACTAATGAGCTGATTACATTAGAATAGCACTTAAAAACTGTCCCATTAATTCAGCATGATAGCGAACAAAACTATTTTTCTTGTATTACACAGTTGAGTCCACGTCATTATTTTCTGTCCGTTTATGTAACACCAGTAAACTATTAGAGAGAGCGGTCCTTTCTCTACATGATTCGGCAGCTTCTTTGCAACCCTATCTGCTGTCATGTGAACATCCCTCTTGTTGGTTTTGTTTTAACTACCCGGCAGCAGCCAAACTCTCCTCACACCCTGCCAGCTTTCGCAGGTCAAGTGACGTTACGCATTTAAGATGTGGAAGTGCATACACACACACAAACGCATGCAAGTGCGTGTGTCCTTGTAGTGTCCATTTACACATCGCGTCAGCGTCTCCTGCAAGCAATTACAGCTCGACATTTCCAGGACTCTTCTTCACTGTCCTTCTAGAAACATCCTGATTCTTAGAAACACATTTTTAAGGTCAAAATAAGCTTTACTTGGTATTTTTATGTGTCTTTTACTTAACTTTATTAATAACTTTATAACATATATAATACACTATAATCATCAATCAGAGACCATATATATTTAAAATAATTTTCTGTTTTAAATTAAAATACCAGTAATCTCAATAATTCAGCAGGTGGTGACGGTAATTCAAAGCCATGTTTATCTCCTGGAAAGAACGCCACTAAACGTTAGAAATTCTCTAATCGGAAAAAGAATTGAACAACTTTCAAACTAGCTTTGTGTTTTACGGTTTTAACCCTTACACAATATAGTTTTCATCCTTAAACATTTTACATCAACCATTCATTCTATCCCTCACGTTGGTTTGCAGCAAGCAGGTATTTTAAATTTGAATCTTCTAAACTTGTATGTTTTTATTCAATTCTGATCAACGGCAGTCTCTATGTCAAGATGAATTAATGTAATGAAAAAGCTGAAAAAGTTTTCTGTTTTATCCTGTAGTTCTACTGCTGAATGGATATTTTACAGACACAAGTAAATAGGAATAAACTATGAAAATTGTCAAGTAAATTTTAGAAAAAAATTGGAGCAAAATGTGGTCTTTTCAAGCAACAAAAGAGAATGGAATGTATCAGTACAAACAGATACTGAGCATTGCTCTTTTGAGTTAGACTAAATGAGATTATAAGAGGCATTCTCAGACAAATTCTTGTAATCATGTTTCAACTGATTATGAAACCTCTGACCATTTCGGTTTGAGAAACTGTTTCATCTTCGGGTTGCAGATAGAAACTAGGTAGTGGAGAAAAACCTCAAAAGAGGTTGTCTATGTCTGGTTCCTAAAACACTGAACATTCAAGAACAAGCAAAACAAGAAAACAACAAGACACTCTTGAGAGCAAACCAGCAGGTTTAAAGTGACAAACACCGAGACCACTACCAGTGACATTAACATGCTGAATTAGCCACATGGGAACACAGATGCATGGGCTGCAGTTTCAAATGAAGAAACCAGACAGTGATGAACATATCAATACAAACACTGCAATGCAGTTCCTCAGAGGGAATGGTAGAGTTACAACACACAACTCAGATGGAAGTCGATGCATTGACTACGTACAGAGGTCGACCTCCAGGCACAAAAGCTGCGGCAGTCTGGTAAAATGTCAAACTCTGCCACTTCCTAAAAACGCCACACAGCGAGAGAGTGATACATAGAGAAATATATACAAAAACAATTCTATGAAGCTGAAAAGGAAAACTCCAATAGGTTACAAAGAATATATATTTACATATACAACATTCTTAGAAGAGAAAATTCAAACTTAAAACAAGAACACAAGCATGCAGGTCCACTTTAAATCAACCACTGACACCACATGCACTTATGAAAATTAAAGAACTATTTAACTAAAAAAACACTCACCAAATACCAAACATAATGAAATCGGCTGAAAATCTTCATTTTAACGGCTTTCCACTGAGCCAACTTCTCTTAACGTGCTCACATTCCTGTCTGACCCTCTGGTTGTTCAGAGTCTCACAGCTTTTCCAACCAGCATCTAATCATAATGACTGAAACGGTGTGGCCTGTCTGTCCTACACTGTCTGCCACATCGTCCTCTTTGCTGCTGCTATCTATCAGAGCGTTCATCACAATGCTGCTGCTGCTCCTCCTCCAGATCGCTCATGCTCTAAGCAAAGGTCGTCTGTGTGTGTGTGACTGTGTGTGATGCTAGGTCAGAATAATTAAGTGGGCCACTAAGAGGAGCTTGGGCATAAAACATGTATAAGAGCTTCAGCGGAAGAGACTCTGTACAAAGCTTGCCCTCTCTTAGTGACCAATAACTTCTACTTTAGAGGTGAATATGTCTCACAGTTTAGGCAGAAATCCCTATATAAGCAAACGCGAAACTGTTGAGTTTTTTTGCACAATGATTCTGATGAACAATGTGCTTACACAAACCAAACACAACCTTTGGGACGTTTCTCAGATCACTGAAAGAATTCTGTTCACCTCCAAATAAACAAATTGTCAAGTTGTAGCAATCTCTTCTGATAACAGCCGTTTGATGTTTCATCAAGTCATTAGGTAAGAAATGGGACCCTTTTAGATGCTAAATAATTAATTATTGTATGAATTTTGATGTATGAGACCTAACAATGCTAACGGTGTGGAAATATTACACAATTACTGGTTTTAAAACTTGTTGAAATATAGAAACTTGTCTTTTAATCTGAAATAAAAATCTCATTTTGATGCCAACTTTGCTTCCTCAAATATCTACAGCAAAAGGATCATAATTCACTGTTTTTTTTTACATCACTGCTTTGTTCAGTACAAATGTATTAACTGCTTAGTATTTTGTACCTTAATGATGCAGCAGAAAATTAACCAGCAAATTTTTACTGTCATATTTTATTCTGCAGGCAATGCAATGATAAATTAAAAACTCAAAGATAAGCCGACATCTGCTGGAACTCCTGCAGACCTCCTTCGTCTATCATGGTTTAAATACAAACCCATGTTGTACTTTGTTTGGGCAGCAGCAAAGATGGCTGACTTTATAGTGTCTGCTAGAATATAATATTCCATCTCTGGTCTTCACAGGCTGCAATACCACATGTGTATCTATCCGTATTCTAATACATTTGGTTCAAATGAACATATCTTTATGTGTATCCTTTGCAAATGAAACAGAAATGGTTAGTTTATTTCACGTTATTCTCATTGTTGTATCAAATTCTGTCTGAACTCAAATGACTTACTTTTGATTTAAAAGTTTTATAGAGAAACTAATTTGCAACCATGTATATTCTGCTGGAATTATTCTATACAAAAATTAAAACACTTGAGCATGTTTGATCTCATCAATGAACCAGAAAGCATGCATGAAAAGCAGAATGGCTTGTGGGTCATGCAAGTTGCTGATTCATTTCTGTAATTCGACAACTAATTTGAACTTTTTATTTTAAAGATAATTGAATAGATTGTGTGTCCTTGAAGAGCTATTTGTAATATACAGCCATGCACACATTACAAAGGATACTGTCACAGATGGGAAAAATGAAGAGAAACAGCTTCTTACCTGTAAAGCAGCCTGGAGACAGAATGAGGAGACAGATTGGTGCAGAAAGGCAAAAAGAAAAGGGTAAGAGGAGACAGTTTGTTAGGAGAGAATGTGTATCAAAGCCCAGACAGAGAACAGAAAGAGAACACACAAAAATAGCAATGAGATAAGCTGAGGATGGGTAGGTAGAGGATAGGTTGTGCTGTGCTCAAGGACAGACAGAAGTTGGCACACGTACCATGAACACGTACCTCCTCAAAAAGAGGAGACAGTATTGGATACGGAAAACAGTGGGAAAAAAACTCAGAAGCCAGTCTTGAGGTAACATCACTCACCGTTAAAAAATGAAAGAGTTACAGCTTGTGGGATCAAAACGAGCCCAACAGCATAAAAAAACAAACTCATAATGTTGTTGAGACTTAATAATGCAGCATCTTGTACAATTAAAGTCCTGTTTAATTACACAACCACACACGCTGAGTCAGGTTATTTAAATTTATTAATGAGTGAACATCTAAATAGTTTGAGGGTTTAAACAAAACAGTGAAAATTAAAAAAACAAAAATAAGACATATTGAAACTTTTTCTTTAAAGATCAACTGAACAGAGATGGAGGGACTGCGGGTGGTAGCTGAAACTAAAACTTGTGTATTTGGAAATGAGTTTCCGTTGGCTGTCAATAATTCATGAACATGTAGCTGAGCTCATCCCAGGGCCTCACATTATACCTGAGACTGGAGTACTACCTTCATTCACTCATTTACATTTACATTAATCTGATCAGAGGAAAATAACAACGTAGAAATCCTTCAGTATTTTTAAATGGATTTCAAACGGCGTGACAGCTAAGCAGAAAAAGTTCTTAAGAGATGCACTCTTGAAATTTGAACTAAGCACGCTTTGATGAATATTGAGAACTTGTTTTGGGTTGTTGGCACTTTTAAAGTTTGGATTTTAAACAGACTATGAAAAACTATGAATACCTTTTGCTGGATGGTAGAGTGCTTTTGCTCCATGTCCCTCTTTTCTTTGGCAGCATCAACCACCAGCTGGTCCAACTGGAAGAGACAAAAAAGCTCAATGTTCAATCATTAAATCCCAAATAGCCATTTCAATTTTAGTTCATTGCAGTCTGGTACTATCATCAAAAGAAACAATGAAATGAACCTGGAGATTTCTATTGCCAAGTTTTAACCTAAAATACCACAGCATTATTATTAGTTTTTTTAATTTGAAGTTAAAAAAGACTCCAGGGAATGAAAAACTCTTCTGCTAGCCATTCTGACATGACTCATTTTATGTTTTTAAAACAGCATGGACGCTGCTGTGAAGGCTACATCATGTGTGAAATTGAAATTTGAGATGATTGGCATTTCTCATCCCTGAAAATAACTACTGTATGAAGGAAAGAAAACAATTCGTCTTTAGAATACAGGAAAAAAATGTGACAACAACAAAATCTTTCAATAGAATAAAAAGAAAGAGAAGAAGAGGTCTGTTATGATGCTGAAAATGTGCCAAATGTGCCTTAAAGCAGTGACATTCTTTATTAGGTCTTTTCATAGTTTCGCTGCTGCGGTTTGACCTCAATCTGCGAGGCTCCGTCCTTAAAACACAAAAGAACCAGTATGTGATCAGAGGTCAGTGTTTGCAGGAGAGGGTGTGGGATACATGTGATGAGAAGTATTCGAAGTGTTATCAGCAGACTGCAAAGCCAGACATCTTAAACCAATGTTGGGCAAATTATCTGAAAACAGAGCAAATGTAACTATTTTTTCACTTCTTTCCCCACATTCTTATGATTAGAAAATAGCACTAGTTGCTATGGAGACAAATGCATGCTAATAACAACAAAAGGAAGCAGATCATGTTTATAAAGAAGTTGCCTTACTGAGTTCATCTTGACCTAAATAATTATTACAAATGCAAAGCTATTGGAAAAGTAATTGTAGCTTTAGTTTGTAGCAACAATTTTTTGCAAACTTTTTGTGTAAGTCTTTATTTGAACATCAAAACATAACTTCTAAGAGATTAGATAGAAGATTTAAAAAATTAAAAAGGTAGTTGTAGAGAAATACTCCTTTTATCAAGCTTCACATTCTTGCTTTTTAAATACGGCTTTAAATACAGCAACATGTTTAAATATTTCGTTTTTTTAACAGAATTAAGGTCTGAATTATAGCCTTTCAGGCTTTTCTTTTAGAACAAAAAAACATCCGGTTCATTTAACAAGCAGTTTGTTTTACTCTGTTTGCTTTTACAACGAGTACATCAACACCACAATCTGAATAATTCAGCGAGTACAGAATTTGAGGGCCCTTTTGTTTTTGTTTAGAACGGAAATGGGTGGATGAGCGAGGGGCAGGCTGATAACATCAGATGGAAAATGTTTTCCTCTGTTGCTACACAACCGCTTGTCATTGTAACAGCTACTGTCATGACGGGGGAAATATGTTTGTTAAAGTTTCTGCTTAATACTATTTAACCCCTCATCTCTATTTGCATCAATGCCATCTACAGTAAGGGCTCCTGATATTTGCTGTGGCATCTATGTTTCCCCCTATTTGTCACTTGCAAACTGCGATGCTTTGCTTTAATCTCTTCTTGACTCTAACCACAATGATGGACTATATGAATAATGAAAAAAAGACAGAACATCTCTTTGACTAAAAGTCACGTGAATCCTCTCATAACCCTGTTTAGTCACAGAAAACAAAATGCCAGCACACTACCATTCTCTAAAAGGGTTTATGATAATGAATGTTAGAGACGAATCATTGCAGAGCAATTACGTATAGAGCACAAAAAGTTTTACTCAATATAAAGTAAATCATAATGTCTTGTCAGAAATAAACTGTGAGTTGTCGCCCATTTAATTGCCCAGTAACTCATTCGCAGACAACCACAGAAACAGTTCTGCTTAAATACTTCGGTTTTCTGCTTCTGCAGAGTCAAACCAATGTTCTGCTTCTGATATTTTCCCCAAAAGCACAATTTCTTTTCCCTTGAATTTAAACATATTGATCTATCCAGCACACTAGTCTCCTTTTCTAAAAAGCAAAAGCACTGATTAAAGGCATCAAGATGGTTTAGCAGACCTGTTGACAGCTTCTCCACATCTCCCTGCACAGTCTCTCCACTTTCTTCAATTTCATGATGAAGGAGAAAATATCCAGAGCTCAAACTCTTCTCGCTGCTTCCCGCAGCTCCGATTCTTCTTTTGGACTTTTCTCTCTTCCAATTTCAGTCCGACGGGCTTGAAATCCAGTACAGTAATACCCCAGTTGTTTGTCCGCTTCAAACTTAAAGTCTCTCTCTCTCACTTCTCCCTCCCACTTTGGGGTTTTTGGGTTTTTCAAAATATCTTACAATTTTCTCATTTATTTCTCACCAATCTTCTCTTCGTTTCAGTGGTATCGTCGAGCTTTACGGTTTAAGATTTCATTCTTTTTCCCACTTTGTTTAAGAAAGATTATTTTTATATGTTCTTGAAATCTGTTTATGAAAATTGGTCCCATTCTTCTTCAAATCTTCCCGGAACTTTTCTTGTCGCTGCATTCCATCAGCGTGGAAAAAAAACCTCTTAATCTTCACTTAAATAAAGTTTGGACAATCTTTGCCCCCCAAAAAACAGGAATTAAATATAAACATATAAAAAATTCTTTACATCTCAGAAAAAAAGTTCTCTCTGGAATCATAAAAATATTTAGACAAGCAGCATTTTTTGCGTCAGATCTCAGATGTGCCAGATACAATCCCCTCCGACTGCTCTCATTTCTTTGTTGGAATCTTCTTTTATTCTTAAGATCTTCAGCTTCTGAGTCCAAAGTAAAAAACACACAACCTGGAGCATCACTCTTCAATTTCTTTGCCAAGTTCGCTCAGCTGATGATCGACCCTGTGAGTTTGCCTGTGGGAAAAAACTCTTCCAGGATTTTCTTCCTCATTCCTGCTCACTGGAACAGCAGTTCCACTGTGATAAGGATCTTTAGTCACATTCGTGCTGCGTTTTGGCTCAGAGGGAAGATGGTTTGTCAGAGGATGCACACAAATCCACACTCATCTAAACATTAACATAAAAAAGAACTGCTTACACAAACCTTATATTTCATGAAAAATATAAATATATGGATCCGGGGAAAAAATAAATTCTAGAAGAGCAAGATGATTTCTCCCAATTTTACAAAGTTTTTAAACAATTAGTAAACACCCAGTAACACATTTATAAAAAGAGTAAAAATATAAAGGATCTCTCCTTTTAGTTACATAAGCGTTTTCTACAGCTCATTGAATTAGATTGTTCTTGCCTGCATTAGTGTTTCCTCATGACTCCACTTTGTTATGAAAAACATTATAAACAGTAACTCTGCAGTTCTTCTAAATTTAGCTGCACTTTTGTTACAGTTGATTGAAAAGTTTATTTAATCTTCCAACACTGGAAGTGATGACGGTGTCCTAGTAGCATAGATTTCTATGTGTGGCATTAAACTAAAGACGGAAAAGAAAAATAAGCAAAATATGAAATCCTGTGCAAATGCAACATCCTGTTGCAAAAATTGACTGTAAACCTTACAAAGTTGAGACACACATGTTATGTTAGATGCAGCTCCTACCTGTCCCCCCAGCTGTTTCATAAGAGGCTGCAGCTCACTGAACAGGTCATAACCTTGATGGAAGAATGTCAGATGGGCGTACATGAAGGAGAGCATCTAACAAAAAGAAAAAAAACCCCCAACTGGTTATACTTTGTATGCCCATAGATACACTGTGCAACGTATTTAGTTCTGCATTAAAACTCACTGATTTCAGAATTTCTGATCTTCTCTTGGACTGTAGAACATTTATCTGGAAGAGACAAAATACAACACAAAAATCATTGACGTATAAGTTTTGTTTTAGATTAGAATTAGATTAGAATTACTTTATTGTTCTACCCCTGGGAAATTTGTAGTTTCTCTTCTAAAAATTACATTTTAAATGAGTTTTATTTATTGTTAGAATGTACAAACGCACATTTTAAGTGCAGCACGCATCAATGTAAAAATTTAATTAAATTGTACAACATAAAAAAAGTAGTACAGTTCTTTCAAACCAAGTGCTTTTCCCCAAAAAAAAAAAAAAAAAAAAAAAAAAAGGGGGTTACTCTTTTTGTTAAAATATGTTGTTTTGTATTGTTTTCATTTGTACTCCATATGGCAATAATACAATTTTAAAAATGCAAATGAAAAACAGATAAATAAAAGCTAAAAGAATAACTAAATTAAATACAGGATTACAAACAGACAAAAAGAGATCAAGTAGAAATTAAACAAACAGAAGGCCAAAAACAATTGGTGTTCTGTGAGGAGAAATAAATGAAAAGATTTCAACATTGAAATAAATGTTAAAAACACCAGAGGGAGCCCAGTGCCTTATGTTTGAGTGATTAAGGTTGCTGCCTTCCATCTTCTTGAGTGTTTGAGGCGGGATCTGCTTCTTATGTCGTCAAATTTTTGCTGTTTTCCCTTGAGCATGTTTATTTTAAGAGGAGACATCCTGCTGAGTCTAAAATATAGCTGTTTATACAAGGCAGCTTCATTGAGTGTGAAACTGGCAGTGTGAGAATCTGTTTAGCGACAAGAACACATTCTGTTTAAACCACCCATATTGTGCATATTATGTTTCCCTGATTCAGGATTTTCTTGTTTGTGATTAATAAAACTAATTGCCCCACTTGTAATGATCAAAAACTAAAATTTAAATAGTTCTTTTCCTGCTTTTAAGCTGCAAGGCGGTGCTGACCACAGTTGTATTTGTACAGAGATGGTAACTCCCATCGTAAGACAGAAGCTTTTTTTTTTCATCTCTCAACCACAGCAGCTGATGCATCAAAACTTTTTACAAGACCCCTCCTTGATTACAGACAGTGTGCAGTTATGACTGGAGGGGTACCCTCAAACGGTTGCAATTTTATTGGGGAAGTGCAAAAAGAGGTCAAGAAAACAGCCGCAGGCAAAAGTTACGAGCAATTAGTTGGCAAGTGGTTAAATTGTGGCAACTCTATTCTTGCAAGGTACGATGCAGATGTCATTTGTAAGCCATACTTCAATATATAGTTATGCATGATCCTTTTAAAAGTAGGCTGATTTCTAAGAGGGTTTTTTTGTATTTATATATATAAAAAGATATAAAATGAGCACATAACGTTGGAATTTGAAAACATCTTCCTCATTAAGCTTAACGGAGAAGACATTCTCACGCATGTCTGATTTATCTTTAACTTCTCTATTCTCATTTAAGGAACTGAATGTCGTGTTAATAGAATTGAGATTCTGTTCAGAATGAAGCCAGAAGACAAAACCAACTTCTTTTTATAGTATTTCTTTTCATTCGACAGCAACATCATGCACTACGCTTCAAACAAACCCTGAACATAACAATTTTATTATCCAACTCTACGTGGCACAAACTGGAGGAAAAGACATGTGCTCCATACTGAAAATATCTCGAGTGCTCGTCTAGTTAACAACCTCACTGGTATATTTTCTACAGCCTCTGTAATTAAGCAAAAATGCCACAAAAACAAAAGAAGGGAAAAAAATCTGGCTGAAATCTGTCTCAAACATTTGCTAGAAGCACAGTTGGCTGGATGGACTACTTTAGGAGCTGACGGGGAAAAAAAAAAAATTTTAAACTTTACCAGAGACATTTATATCAGCTAATGCTAAAGATTTTTTTTTTTGCCAAAAAATGCACTAGTTCCTCGTAATCAACCTCCTTTATGAGTGATTTTGCATGGATTAGTTTGAGCAAAATGCTTTTTACTGGGTGGTGCTTTTTGGGAGGTGCTTTTGCTTTAAGGTGGGGTGAGGAACTGTAGCCACATATTTGTTTCCATTTGGAAAGAAAGAGATGACAGCTGCTTTTCCAGAAACAATAAAGTTAGATCTTTTTTATGCTGCTTAAGGCTTTTATTGCATTTGAACAAATAAAAGCTTACTTAATCTTTAACAAACAGCTTTTCTTAGTGTTGCTACCAACTTGGTCAGCAATAATTACAGTATTCCTCTTAAAAATTAATCTCATTGCTCAAAAAAGGTTTTCCTATTATGTTTTTTTAATAAGTTCTCATGGATATTTGTTCTTTAAAATGTGTTCATTTTAATCTTTTGATCCTGTTGTACCTGTAAGACGTAGTCGAGGACGATATGTCGGAAGCACTTGCGTGTAGCGGTGAGAATGTTGGTGGCCTCCTCCACCTCGTGCTGCTTGTTTCGGGGAGCCTGGGCATTCTTAATCAGTGCTCCCTCTTTCTCTTCACTAACTTTGTCAAATTGCTTCTTGGCTTCTTTGAACTTACGTAGGTCACTGTGGAACAGGAAAGGAGACTTTATTAAGTCGCTTTTTTAATTATGAGATTAGAAAAGACAGTAATGGATGAAAATCAAAATTTTTAATTAAAAGAGACAAAAAATAAATGTTAGACACAAAAAGTTTAGAGACTGGCATCACAGGTTTTCTTTATGCATCAAATGATACACAAAATTAATTTAAATATATAAAGTCTGAGGGCTTTGAGTTGGAAAAGATAAAAAAAATTCACAAATATTTTGGTAACTTCATTTAGTTCTATGGTTTGACAGCTGGAGATTTGAAAATTGAAAGTTTTTTCAATAACTTTGACCAAATACACCAGTTTTGCGTATTAAATTCAAATTAAAATTGATAGTGAAACTTGGTGTACATGTGACACACCAGACTGTGAAATAAAAGTGTTTTACACACTTTTTTGGTATGACATTGTCTAAAAAATAATGTTAACCGATGTTAATTATTTATGCTGCACGAGTTGGAATAACTTAACTTGTAAAATGCAAGTATTTAAATGTTGCAACTGAGCTTCAACAAAAATGAGAACATGTCAAATGAATCCAAATTTCTGTTATAAAGTGGTTTTACATACAGCATCTAAAACTTCACAGAATATACTGCAAAACACTGCCCAATATTTCACTATTAATCAATATTGCAATATTATAGTCCACAATTAACTGATCACAATAGGCTGCCATTTTTAAAAATGTTTCACTTGAAGCTGGGACCAAAATGCAGAGGAGGTAGTTACATTAAACTACCGGTACGTTGAATTTTAAAGTATGCAATGTAAACACAAACACTAAATGCAAACACTTAAGGAAGATCTGTGTTGTACAGTTGCTTTTTATTTTTAACGGTTTTCATGGTTAATATTTTTCAATTGCTGCACAAGAGCTTGTTAAACAAAACAACATATTTAAATATCAAACTGATATCTGAATAACAAACAGAAAAAACAACAATTAAGAATTATGCCAATTTGTTAAGCACTACCAGCAAAACAACACAGGAAAAGCTTACATAACCGACTGAATCAGGTTAATAAGTTTCCAGAAATAAAGGGACAGTCATATAAGATATTTTTCTAATGTTTAGCAGTTAAATTGAGGTTTAAGCGACATGGTTAAGGGAGTCAGTTTATCTTTTAACAAGAACTGTTGTGAGCAGGGAAGAAGAAAAATCTACCTTAAGGTAATTCTATTAATCCCAACAGTCTGGAAATCCCTGAGACTAAAACATGCAGAGGTATTCGCTGGAACAAGTTGCCCTGGTTCTAGTTAAAATTCTCATTGAGTCACACATGAGAAAATATATTTTTCTTTATTAAAGTTCAAGATAAGAGTGACATATTCATGTCTAGAAAGCATGAAGTAAGTGAGTAAGACTGGGATTATTTAGAAGAAATTTCTGTTATTTAAAGAAGCTAGCAACATAAAGATAATACATATCAAACAATATTTCTACAATTAAATATAATCATATTAAGTTTGGATTTGTTCAACATTTGCATACTTTCTTGTTACTTGTTCTGAGTTCAACTTGAAAAAGTCTACTTTCTGGTCTTAAAGTAACATGACCAAAAATTTCATATGAAAAATACAGCAAGTCCAGAAATCCTCCTCTTTTTTATTAGTTTTGTGTCCGTTGATACTTACTCTTTTACAAATGTTTGCAGCTGTGTTTTGATTGATCTCTGAGCCTGATCGAATAATATCTATGAAGAAAGAAAAAGAAGGATTTTTTAGTTTCCATAGAGACTTTTGTCAAGCGAGGTAAACAAATCAGCAAATGAACAAGGAGCAAAGGGCAAAATGCTGATAAAAACATTCCAGCTTCTTTTCCAGGCCAGTCAGCATTCAACCTCTCAGTTTAAGAGGATTGTTGTTAACGTCTCAGGGTGCAATTAAGCAGCCGGATTTATACAAACAAGCTGACTTTGTGAACTCCCCTCATAAAGACATAAACACACAAAATGACGTGATCTGCTCATTTTTTTACTTGCGAGTCATTCTTTCATTAACCTAACAACTACAAAGCAGGAAAGAAAACTGTTAAGGATTCAATTCAGTTTTTCTGGGAGTTAAAACAATCTGGGTGGTAAGACTGGCGATGGTTGTATTGACAGACAAAGTAAGCACTTTTGACCACATCATTTGCTAAAAGATTGCTGAGTGGCAAAAGTCATCAGTCAGCTGATGTTCTCTCAGTCTTCAGTGATAGCAAACAGCAACATACAGGATCCCTCTGTGACTGCAGGAGGTTTATGGTAAACTGGTCCAGGAGATTTTTAGGAGGAATATGTGAAGAAACATTGTTGAGTCATTTTGGTCTTCCTTTTCAACATTTTTACTACAGTAAATCCCCTCTTGGTTTTTCAAAGTTAAAATACATAGGGTTTCCTTTCTCCCTTTTTTTTAAACCTAAGTTTCTTAAATTTTGCTCTGACTAAATCAGAAGTTTAGCCTCTTTAAAAATAAATAAATAAATAAATAAATGAATTACTCTATTCATCCCTCACCGGGGAAATTTGTTTGCTGCACTCCTTACACCGCAGCAGGCTGCCCTTCAACGGCGCCAATGGGTAGGGTAGGGATGGGTAGGGCATAGGTTTGGGCAGGGTAAGATGCCTCGCCGAAGCCGTGCTGTGAGATGTTTCGTCCATATCCCACCGGAAAGAGACCCAGAGACAGGCTCTAAAATCTGCTGGGAAGACTATGTCTCACAGCTGGCCAGGGATCGCCCCGGGATCCTCTCAAGTGAGCTGGACGATGCGACCGGGGTGATGGGAGCCTGAGCTTCCCATCTTAGGTTGTTGCCCCCGCGACCCGATTCCAGATAAGCGGAAGATGCAAAACAAAAATTTACTTTGTTGTCTGTATTGAACCACATAAATAACACTGAGGTAAAATTTTATTTTATTTTGCTAAAAATTGATTAATTCTTTATAAAATTGCACTTATTATTTTTCAAAAGTTTAATTTACTGCAATAAATTGCAAAAAAATGAAAGCTTTCATAGAGTTTTCTATCAAGACATATTATAAGTATAAACAGCTCGGATATCCAGTTCGATAACACTGACAGCGTGATGATGTCTGGAAACTCACTCTGGACTTGATACGTGGTTGCCAGAAATAAGACCTGACATGACGGAAAGGATGAGGAACATTCGCTGTGGAGCATGAGCCTCTGGCTCATACTGTGCTTCTTCTCTGCGTACAAGTTAGTCTTAATAAGACGACATACAGAAAAGTAGTGGCTCCATTTTCACATGTCAGTTTAATTCCTTGTAGGGAATAAAAAGCAACGTCTAACTATGAGAGTCAGTCATAGAACCAAGTCAGTGCAAATGGACAGCTCAGAGAAAGGAACATTGTCTTACAAAAGATCATGTCAGTGAAAGTTTAGATCATTACAATAAACCAATACAATTTCTAACCCCAGCAGAACATGTTATTTTAAAGTCTCAAAATAATTTTTTGTACAGTTGAAAAAATGACTGCCACATCCTAAACTATTTAATTATGACAACATGCAGGATTTTTTCCGTTAAATAAATTCCAGTGCTCCACAATATGGAACCCAAAGATTTGATTTTAAGAGGCAGGAAATTCCTTTTTCCATACAGTTCATGGATATTTTTATACTGGAGAAAGTCCTTTTGATTTTTTTTTCCCTTGGAAAAAAAGCCATTGCTTTCTTTCTTTCTTTTTTTTTTTTTTTAACCATAGAAATTATGGTTAGAAGAAAAAAAAGATATTGTTGCAAAGAACCCAAACAGCTTTTCTTTAATCACTTTTTTTTTCTATTAACAAGAAAGATGTGTCGTTGGCATCACATTTTTTTTTTTTTTTTTTTTTTGGGGGGGGGGGGGGGGGGGGGGGGGGTAACACCATTCGTTATACTTTTGAAAGTGATCAGAACTTTTTTAAGCTTTTTTTCTTTTTTGGACCAGCGGTACGGTTTTTACGTCTATTTCTCAAGTATCTGGTCATTCTTTGTAGATGATTTATAGAGCTCTGCTGCTGTGATTCCCAGTAGTGAAAAGAAAAACTGTAATAGCTCGTCTGGATTTTATTATCACCACTAAAAATATTGAGTATGCATCCTGTTTTTGTAAAAGGTAGTGACAACATACCGTGTGATAGTTTATCATCTCCTGCAGACTCTCAGCAAACTTTGTGAGACTCGACTGAAAAGAGAGACAAATGACTGTCATGTAAAAGAACAAAAAAAAAATGGTCGCGTGACCAGTGGGAAAAAAACAATAGGAAATCACATAAATAGAACAAAATAGCATAAAGTGTTAAAATTTTCCAACTACACAATCTCTGCACGGTCCTTCAAATATGACAAAAAGAAAAAGCCTTGTCTTTCTTGGGGAATCAGTTTGTGAAGGATGTGTTTGGTTCTGTTTCTGAACAGATGTAGTGGCTAAAGTTAAAACCTCAAACCCCACACAGCAGAAAGAAAAGCAAAATTTGCTTGAACAGGTACGCCCATAAGCCAAAACAAAATTAAAGTAGTTTTATGTTTCTTTACAAGTAAAAAATAATAACGGAGTACTTGTGGTGCAGCAGTAAAGTGTCCTAAGAATGCATCAAGTGTTGTGAAGTCTGCAAAGATCCCTGTTAGTCTCCTTGTACTAGGTAACGTGTCATAGTAGTGAGTGAATGTGACTAATGTGTTCCTCTGGACTAGTTTAGTGTCTCAAGAATGAGCAAAGTGGTCCGAGGAATGAATAATGGACACAAGGGAAAAAGTGTTTGTTTCTCTGAGTAAGTTTTATTGTGTGCTAAAAGAACTCAGCCAGCAGGAGGTAAAGCCGAGTACTTTCAGTAGTGTCTTCTAAGCAGAAAAAAATTATTTTTACCTCGATGACTTCATCTTTGGTGGACTGTTGGGCGAGCTCCCGGATGCCGTTGACAAACTGCTTATTGGCTGCATTGTAGGCCTTGCCGGCATCAATCATCCCAATACACAACTTCACCAACTTATGAAAGAAAAAAAAAAGGAAAATTAGGTGCTTAGCAAGTCAAATTGTTATTTTGAAAGGATGAAATCACAACAGTTAAAATACTAAATGGGAAATAGGTGATTATAAAAATGTTTTTAAAAAAGGTCCTTTAATGAACATTGTTATTTCTTTATAATTAAAATAAGTATCTAAAAACACTTAGTTTTTAATTACAGTATTGAGTGATCAACTTTTTTTTTCCCTCTCTAACATTTGTAGTGAAGATAATTACTGGTTATGTAATCTTACAAACCGTCTGGCTGCACGTCATTTCTCCACTCCTTACATAGATTACACAAAACCTGAAAGCAGCTCTGCAACCCAAAGCTGTTTAAAAAACCGACTTAACGAAAGCCATCATCACTGATCAGCATTTTTAGTAAAAAAGCTGTGAACAATAAACACTGTTTTTATGTTTCTTGGGGACTCTTTCAAATTTTCTTGTCTAGATTTCAGTTTAAAATTAACTTCATATTAACAATGTATAACTTAGCAAAATCTTTTTTAATTATCAGTCAGATAATTAGCAGTGAGACATAACAAAATATTGAGTTTTGACCACATTGTTTCTGAAAAAAAGAATTTTGAAAGGTATTTTCACACTTCTAGACAGAGTGTGCAATTCTTCATTAAGTACGTCTGTCTGTAAGCTGCTCAAGACAAAAAAAGTTTCACAAAAAAATGGAAGAAAATTTGAACTTTGGTCTCTTTAGACGTGGCTCCACCCAAAGAAATGGGTAACGCATACAGTATCGCAGTACGCCCACTCTCTGGCGGATCCTTCCTTCTCACAGTAAGGGGGAAATGAGGCCGGGGCTGAGTCACAGAGGAGGAGGGAGGAAGGGACTCTGAGATTGCAACTCCAGGAACAATGAAACTGGTTCTTCCAAACTCAAGGTCTCACTCATAGGCTTGAGAAATATTCTAAACTAAACTCTGCGGAGGGACGTTTTTACAGGGACTCAACTTTACATGATCAAGTTTTTTATGCATTAAGTCACGATGAGGTTAATTGAAGCACTTTACTCCAACAAAAAGGAAAAATTTACTCACTGCAAGTACTAATTTTTATCATGCGTAGATAATATAGTAGATAAAGGTGAGCAACATAAATTTTTGTAAATATAAATTGTTATTATTTGAAAAACAGTTTCTTTAACTGCATAAGAGTGACTCATCTGCAAGTCATTTCAGCTGTCCGGTTTAAATAAACGACAAGTTCTAATCAAGTGATTAAAATCCATTTCCAACTCTCTCTTTTATTAGATCATCATCGTGCCACGTTCACACCAAAGGACAAAGGTGCATTATCACATTGCTTTCAACAGGAGTTAGTGATATTTGTCTAATCTTATCAGCTTAGCATTTCATTACGTTTAACACTCACCTGTTTCTAACAGGAAAATGGAAATTACTAATGAATAAAAGCAGTGTAAACAATATATACAGTATATACTGTATAAATATAAAGGGAGAGGGTATTATTTTAGTCTTCACTAAGCAGTAGTGTGGATGAGGACAGTCTGCATTTTTCCACTAGCAGTTCTTTTTTTGTCGCTGTCAGTTCACACCGTGGAGCAAATGAACAATTAAGCAATGTTTTTCATGGGTGGTACTCACTTTGTCAAGCTTAGATTCCAGCTCGCACACATCCCCCTCCACTTCCTCTATTGTAGCTCTGCAGGGAGAGACAACACAAAAGGCTTGAAGTTTAGTACCACAGACAGCCACCGATGGAGGACACTTGCAGCAAACTGGCAAAAAGCACATGCAGACAAATCAACCACTGCAGGGCAGACAAGCTCAGAGCGCCATTTTAGGTCAGGCTGCCGGGCTACAATCGGGTCTGGCATCTTGCCCCTAAAAAAATGTGACAAGGCACAGATTGGCTTTCCATCAGATCAACAAGCTGAAGAAATCCTAGTGGGAAAGGAAGATACACAAGTGACTCAGCTCTCTGGTTAAGATTTGAGAATGAAATTCTGCATTTATTTTTATTCATCTATAAACTTTAAAGCACCCCGTTGGTGTCTCTGGATATTTTTAATCAGTTTATTCAATGTTTTTTATACAAGAAAGAAATGAAAGAATATTGCAACATTAAATTGAATGCACCTGCATAAATGAGCGAGGATCAAATATTAAATACACTTCTACATTATATAATAGATTTATCAAATTCAGAGCAGTAACATGAGGGCATCTTGTAAGAAAAAGTTAGAAAACTGTGTTTAGCTGGTAAACTGGAAATCAAATTATTTTACGAGAAAAATTACATCTAAAAATAGGAAAGAAAAAGCCTCAGGATGTGTATTTTTCTGCCTTTTAGCATTGTGACATTTCTAATCACTGTGACAAAGTTTCACTTCTTTCTGCTATCGTTCATGAGTTATCATGTCCAGGAAGTCAGATTTCATCTGCTTCCATCCCCATTATTAGCCATTTTATCAGGCAAAAGTAAGAGCCTATAAAATATGACTTTTTTAACTTGTGATTAAGTTGTGATATTTGCGATCGTTTTGAAAACCTTCTAGCTGATTTTCAAGCCAACAAGGATTTTACTATGATGCTCCAGGGCTAACCACAGAGATGTAGAAAAAAGTCATGAAGCCATAACAAAAAGGATTGTTTTTCACTGGGTATTTGAGAAATGTTTTCAATAAAAAGCAAACTCAGCAGTCGTCTTCCTGCTTAACTTTAAAAGTAGAAATATCGGTCTAGAGTCAAAGAAAATAGATTGAACTTTTTATATATATATTTTTTGTGGTGTTTTAGCATTCAGTGCCCATGCCAGCAGAAGGGCAGCTACACCATGGACTTCAATAAAATGAAATAAAAAAAATTTGAAAATGTAATGTGCATTAATAATTTGGCTTTCACAACTTTTGTGACTTTTTGCAGCTTAGCGGAGATCTTCTTTAAATATGTTATTATCAACACAAGGGTTATTTTATTAATCTACTGAAATCTGACTGTTTTGGTTGCACCTCAACACTTATGTCACTACTTATGTGATACTTGTGATTATTTTTATTTGTTTTCGATTGAATGACTTGCTCCTCTCTTAGCAGGGTTGAATGGTTTTCACCGTATGGCAGTAAATACCACGGTGGAAATGTATAAAAAAAAGCTTCTATTCAAGAATGAATCATTCTTAGCTGTTCCCGTATGTCACCGATAATACTATTTTCTGTTTCTGGCTATTTGGGGATATTAGATCTTTAAATAGTTTAATACAGTAATATATGTGAATTAAATACTGGAATTAGATTTGATTAGATACAGATGACATTGTAATCTGTAGTGAGAGGAGGGTAGAGGTGGAGGAAAAGCTGGAGAGGTGGAGGTTTGCACTAGAAAGAAGAGGAATGAAGATTAGTCAGAGTAAAACAGAGTACATGTGTGTGAATGAGAGGGATCCAAATGGAAAAGTGAGGTTACAGGGAGAAGAGATAAAGAAGGTGGAAGATTTTAAGTACTTAGGATCAAAAGTCCAGAGCAATGGAGAGTGTGGAAAAGAGGTGAAGAAGCGTGTTCAAGCAGGCTGGAACGGATGGAGAAAATCTATTCAAACTTCCAAGAGTGTGAATTTCAATATTGAACAAAGACTTAAAATGACTGACAAGTGATCTGATCAGTGAAGTTGTTAGTCTCGGTTTAATGCAATTGTATGTTGAATGAACAATCATTTTAGGCAATTTTAAGCAATTACAGTAAGCAGGGAAACAACAAAATACAATAATTGTTTCATAAAAGTTGAAAGAAACTTAAATCCGGTTGTGTTTTTGTGTGTATATATTTGTTTATTGTGATCCAACAAGCCATAAAAAATTAAAAATACACAAGACGTTAATTAATTTGTTCTTATACCAACTCTGTATTTTGGGAACAAACAGTAAAAATGGTACCACTGTGTAGGAAGGGATGTTTTATAATGTAGGTGTGATGTGTCATCATCTCTGCTCCAAGCGAAAACACAAATTCGCTTTTTGCTCTCTAAATTTTCCACCTTCATGCAAGTCTGTGTCTTCACATGACAGCAGGGTGCAACAAAGTTGCAGCATTCTAAGTTTGAAGAATTAAAAGTTTTAGATGACTTAAAAAATTATATGTATCCATAAAAATGTATATAGATACATATAGTTTCAACACAAAGAAAACCATTACGATAATTGAATACCATTAAATTGTCTGACTAATAGAGTCATTAAAATTACTTCACCCGTGTCTCATGATTCCTATAACCATTTTAAAACAAGGAAATAAAAATACCATCTCTAATTAGTGTCATTATGTTGCTTTAGATGTATAAACAACAGCAACTTTTCCCTGCACTGTCACAATCACCACAAGCTAAAACACAGCTCAGATGGGTTTTTTTTCCACCTTCATACAGATTTGCATGTTAACATGACAACAGAAGTCCCAGCTTTTAGAGGACTTACTCACTTGCAGACGTTCTAAAAGAATTTTCCTTTTAACGCAGAGAAACATCAACATAAACTAACAAAATTTCCAAATGCTGTTAGTTTATCTGACTAGTGAAGTCATAAATTTTATTGATCTCATGTCTTGATTCCTGCTACTTCTTTTTTTAAACAAAATAATTAAAATAGCTTCTTTAAAATGTGGTTTTGTTTTGGTTTAGATTATCTAATAAACTCGAAACTGGATGCAAACCATGTGAAGGCTTTTTTGTAGTTCTTAATTCAACAAGTCAAAGTCCTAGGCAAGTTTTTTTTTTTTTTTTTAGCTTTGAGCAGCGTACTGCTCCTCTTTGTTAGACGTTGACAGCAGCCCAAACAAAACAGAATGAAATGAAGGATTTTGGTTGATGAGGGGGCAAAAAGAGGGTCAGAAGCAATAAAGAGGCTTGCTTCTCACACAGGCATTAACCCTGGTTGGAGCTTAAGAACTTGCTCCAATCTGGTTCTTGGGTTTCCCTCGTCGCTGAAAAACAAAAGGAAGTTCCTAAAATGAGTCCTCCTGAAACAAGATCATTCAAGTCACTAAATAATGAGGCATCAATAGTACATAATATTTCCATTTTCTTTTTTGTTAAATTTAAAAGAACTATATGATCCTTTCAAGCACCTCTTTAATTCTGGTTGTTTAAAATTGGCTCTAAATGAAGGTGCAAAGTCCCTCGAGAAATTATATTAAAACATCAAATTGGTGATGCATTCAATTAACATTATTTTCTCAGAAATAATATTAAAGACTAATAAAAAAAGTATTTAAACTTCCTTTAAAACCACTACTAACAAGCTATTTTACTGCAATCTTGTAACTCGACTCTCAGGCTGAACCTGTGAGAAACTGCTGACGAGAGGATAAGAAAAAGGAGGGGGTCTGGCACAGTTATCAATTGGGCCGAAGCTTCACAGATCTGACCTTGGAGTATGTCCAGCCACAGACTGGGTAATGAGCAAAAGAAAGCAGCCGAGAACAAAAGACACAGGCTTTTGAATCTAACACACACACACAGTTTTTATGTAGTGAAGACATAAGAGGAACTTGAGAGAAAAATGAAGTGTCCTCAGTTTGGCAACATCAACAGATTTCTCAACTCTTGAGCAAGATTACAGGACAGAATCAAATCATCAGTTCTCATCGGTACTCATCAGCTGAGTAATCATTTTTAAAAAACCAGACTGAATATAAATGCAGTGAAGTTGTGCAAGCTAACGGACACAAATATCTGAAACGTGACTGAATTAGAGTTGCATTGTTCCTAAACTATGGGAAAATGTAGTACATGCAGCAAATACAAGAATAGTTTAGAAATTAACACGACTATCGTTAAGCACAAAGGTAACATGTTTTTTTTTTTTACATTTTGGTTTTTGTAATCTACAAGGTTAAGATTTTTCTCATTTATATTTTAGTTTTATATTACTTATGTTTGTTTTTAAATGTTTTGAGGAAAAATAATATTTTTCTGCTGTTTTAATGCAATTAAATGCACAACTAATCAATGTAATTCAGTGGAATCACATTAGGTATACATTTGCCGAAAAGCAAAGCTCTCAATTTACAAGTCGAATTACTTTCCTACCCTCACCTATGGTCACCAGCTGTGGGGGGTGACCGAAAGAACAAGACTGCGGATACAAGAGGCCAAAATGAGCTTCCTCCGCAGGGTGGCTGGGCTCTCACTCAGAGATCGGGTGAGGAGTTGTGCCATCCGGGAGGAGCTCGGTGTAGAGTTGCTACTACTCTAGGTCAAGAGAAGCCAGATGGAGTGGTTTGGGCATCTGGTCAGGATGCCTCCCTAGTGCCTCGCTGGTGAGGTGTTTCGGGCACGTCCCAGCGGGAGAGGCAGACCCCGGACCGGCTGAAGAAACTATGTCTCACAACTGGCCGGGGAATGACTCGGGATCCTCCCTGGTAAGCTGGAGGATGCAGCTAGGGTGAGAGAAGCCTGGGTTTCCTGTCTGAGGCTGTTGCCCCTGCGACCCAGCCCCGGATAAGCGGAAGACGACGGGACAGAAAAGTTAATGTACTTTTAAACTGTATTTTGGATATCATAGTATGTATAACCATTTTTAGGTGGGTTTATCCAGGATAAAGTGGTGAATAAAACAGGAATCCACATAGTAAGGTGGATCTCTTTCCAAGTCAGAGACAGTGGGGTCTCCTTTGTGACACTGATTTGAATTTATTTCCACACATTGGAAATGTCAAAATGCAGGGGAATTTTTAAGATTCTCCAGCTATCTGAAAAATATGGCTTGCCATATTTCTCGCTGAAAAAAAGTCAGACCACTCTTTTCGGTCTGACCGAAAAGAGTGTTTCTTCTTTAAAATTTCACATGAACATGTGAATGCTCTGACAAAAACCACAGGCGTTGGACACATCACAACTATTTTATTGTTGCTAAATTGGTTCTCAATTAATATCAATTTTGATTTTCAGACCCCTATTGTAGTTTATAAAAACTCAAAATGATGTTAGAGCCTTTTCATTTATTGAATCTTGTTTTAAAAATGAACCTTTTTGGATCTTTTTAATAAACTTGGTACGAACAGAGATAAGAAAACTGATATGGCAGCAGAGTGCGGATTGTTTTAAATTGATTAGCCTTTGACATAATCATTGAATCAATGACTCGTGTAAGTTTGACATTAGTACAAAAAAGCAAAGAACTTTGCTTTTTAAAGTTTTTCTAAATTCAATGCCAACCATCTGAATAAGTCATTCAAAAATACAGCTAATCAGCTAAATCAACACTCCTATATTATTTTTAACATGACACAATGCTACCAAAGCATCAGCTCTTGCCATCAAGCTCAATCCTTCCAAATACCTGCATGTAGATCTCAAACACATGCAGGTGGTCTTCTGGATGAAATGAAACTCCATGCATTGAACAAAAAAGAAGCAGCAGGAAAAAAAAAAAACAGCAAAGCACAGGACCAGATAAACTAGAGTTAAGAAGATGTAATCTGGAGAAAATCTCAACTCAAAAGAGTTTAACAGACCAAACAACTTTAAAGGCTAAACTTAACTACTTTATTTAATCAGATATGTTTTTTTTTATTTATAAAGAAACAAGAGTGCATACAAGCATACACAACACACACGCTACATATAAGCTTTTGCATATATATGATAGCTTCAAAATTGGAAATTCCTGTACCATGACTACACGGGTTGGATTTTACCAAAAGCGAAATGATATATTTTAATAAGTTTTTTAGAGCAAATGAAGACTAGGTCTTTGTGACTAAGCTCATGTGGGAAAACATAAATTCCTGCACGGCAATAAAAGCAGATATAACATATAATCACTAACATCTTAAATACATTAAACAATATAAACTGGGAAACTATAAGATGTCGGGTTGAGTGTTTGGGTGTGAGGACGAAGCTAAATAAAGCCAAACGTCTGGCATAAAAGAAGGCTTCAATGAAAATGAAGCATGAAAAAAAAAAAGCCATGAAAACCCACATCAATGAGAAAGAGGCCAATTCAGCATCAGTGAGGAAATGTTTGAATCTTGGCTGTGTGTGTGATGAGTGAGAGCCTGCAGAAGAACACTGTCACAGACAGTTACACCAGACAGCATGCCAAAAAAGAAAATCTGCAAAAAAATAAATGTGTAAAATAAAATCTTATTAGAATTTGGAATCGAAAGTCATCAATAAAGATCCAAATAACCTCAAACAATACTTCACAATCTTCAATTATTTTTTATGTGTTATTTTCTACTTGGGTGACAAAACACTCGACATTTCCAACAAACAGAACAGAAAGACTTTGAAAGCCGCTTTCAAATTTATTTTTTTTCAAAAGACAGCCAACTTCTCATTCTGTAGTGATTCAGTGATTGCTCCTCAAAACAAAGAGTGGCTCCTCCGGTGCGCCATGAGGCAGCCGGACAGCTGCTGGTGTGCTCTGCATGCAAAACCAAGCTGGTTGAACAAGTTTTTCATTCCCACATTCATTCATCTCCATGGAGCTTTCTAGAGGCTTCAAACACATAAACTGACACTCTGAGACTTTCTGCTCCTCTCAGATATTCGCTTGTCTACCATCAGATGTTTTGTCGGTTGAAAACATATTGGCAAATATCTCAGTATCAAAAGCAAAACTGAACTAGTCCATCAAAATAAGAGAAAGAAAAAGTGAAAATAATCTTCGGTTGCAGACCAGGAAGAGGACTCTGATCTCACACAGGTACAAAAGAAATCCCCATCCAACACAAAACAGTTAATCTATCTTAAATCCCTGCCAAGTTTACTGAATGAATAACCATACTTTAAAAATCCCAACTTGGGAAATTTTATCAATGCTGTAAAACACATTCATAGTGTAGGACGTTCAGTCATTTCTTTCCCTCGACTTCCACTCTAATTTACAGGCAGATGATTATGTGTTCTAATATTTTCCACAATAGAAGAGGGGCTCTTCCACAGGACTGAAATAACAGTGACAGTAAGTGAATAACAATCCAACACCGTGAAGCTGTTACTGTGCATGGAAATGGGAAGAATGGAGTGAGCTTCGGCACTATGACGTAGATCCTGTAATTGTTACAAAGAGGAGCAGTGGTGACATAAAAGAGGAGTGTGACGGGGGTCTTACTGTGGTTTAAGAAAAAAAAAAAAAAAACACCATCTCTGACACACATCAACAAGATGAAGTCATTACTTTAAGAAAAGCTCTTACAAGCTTGGGAAATTCTCCTGAGTGTCATAATGAATCCAGATTAAGGCCAATTTCACATTTGGTACACATCCTCTGGACTTTCTACGTCGGGAAGGAAACACTGAGGAAAGAGGGAAAACTAAAGTAGTTTCACTATCTACAGATTAGAACATGTGAGATTTTTTTTTTAGTGTAATAAAAGCTGGGATTTTTTTAGATTAAGAAAAAAACTATGTAAATTGTCCTGCGATCAAATTGTATTTGTGTTCCACATGTGCTGGGCTGCAACAGCACAGTAAGAGTCTTGAATGCACACTGCGGGATACGACGATATTAATAACTTTTTTTTGTAAAAAATCAAGAGAAAATATTTAGTTGGTTGAATCCAACAGACCCAGGATTTAACATCTTGACTCCTGATGAAATTTTTTTACCTCTTTCAGTTTAAATGCTCTTCATGAGGCATTTAGGTTTTGTGTTTAACATGTTTGCGATCTGCTGCTTCTGCAGCTACTGATGATGACTAAGGGGAAAAAAAACAGCAGAAGAAATTGCTCAACTACTGAGGTCAACTGATGGCAATGATCCAAACTCGGGATCAGCTAGATCAATCTGAAACCAAAACTCTGTACCACTGGTTGAAGAGGAGTGAGCAGAACGTGAGAAATGTTGCTACTGGTTATGTGATTAGTTAGCTAACCACTAACAAGATTGTATCATCTAGATTACGAACTGCAAAAAAAAAATGTTTTTTAAAAAATTGAGGTTGTAGGTTTTCTAAATACTTTAAAAGATGGAAACACATACATGCACCGGTATATGTATCCGGACGCATGTGAGACAGAAAGAAGCAGTGTGAAATTGTTCAACTGTCGTATCATGTTAGAACCAGAAAAAGCTCCGGAGACTAAGATCAATGTGAATTCTCACATAGAAAAAATCCCTCTGCTAATGTTGGTGCCAGATACACTGACTTTCTCCCACTTAGGGTATGTTTCCTCCAAGCTGACCACTTGGTTTAAATCCATAAACATTGAGAGTTGAGAAAAACAAAAAACAAAGCAAAAGAGGGGTGTGCCAAATTACCACTCCAAAAAATGACCCCTTCTACAAATGGGGGCTTCGTATTCTCTGGCACAAGGCTAAAAATGAGCACTAAAATAGAAACAGATGTTAAGCAAGTGGAAGAATCTCCATGCTGATGTGTAATCTGTCACACATTTGCATTCTATGCATTGTTCTGTTTGCATTTTCACCTAACATAACGGGAACAGAGTAAAACTGAAGTGAAACCCGATGACTGATACTTACTAATTTCCTGAGGTTGAGCGAAAACATGAATATATGTTTTTTTTGAAAAAGCAGTAAGACATGATCCGGACTGAGAAGACCTATACGTTTAACTATGCATCATGGGAAGCGTTCATGATGTCAACCTGAGATAGTGAACTTATCTCGTTTGAATCTGCTGACAAAGAAGGAGAAACTGTACATACTGTAAACACTAGCATCACACATGAAACCACCTTTTAAAATTTACACATTACTTTTTAATATCCATTTTATGTCAACAGCTGTAAGTGGTGACCAAAAGAACAAAAGTTGTTGCTCCTCTGGGTTGAGAGAAGCCAGATGGGATGGTTAGGGCAGCCAGTGCCAGGAAACCAACGCTTTTCTTGCCCCGGCTACATCCTCCAGCTCACCCAGGAAGATCCTAAGGTGTTTCCTGGACAGTTGTAAGACATAGTCTTACCACTTGGTCTGCCCCTATATCTCCTCGTGGGGGGAAGCACCACATCACCAGCGAGATGATCGAGAGGCATCCTGACCAGATGCTTGAACCAACCCATCTGGCTTCTCTCGACCTGGAAGAGCAGCAGCTCTAAACCGAGGTCCTCACTCTATCTCTGAGCGAGAGCCCAGCTATTTGTATCCAGGATCTAGTTCTTTCAGTCACAATTGTCCTCACCTACACGCACCATAGTGACCAGAGGTGAGGGTCGGAACGTAGATCGACTGAAAAATTGAGAACTTGCGCTTTTTGGCTCAGCTCTTTCTTCACTATGATTGGATTTTAGCAACTAAAGACACAAAATGTTGCAGACAGAGGAACTAAATGTTACATTGTAATTGTCATGGTGTCACAGCTTTTCGCTCAATAACATGACCAATTAGCACGTAACTATATAAATAAAAATATTTACTGAACAACATTAGTCTCCGGATGTACGCCCCTTAAAAAAAAAAAGGTTTGAAGTGGCTCCTAAAGAATTTTTCAAGGTTTTTTTTCCTTTAGTTTGAATCCACAACAGTTTATCATAAATGCTGCAAAGCTAACGGTTAAAAGTTTATTTTTTAATCAAACAATGCAAGTTTACCACATCCTGTGTCTGTGGCCTGGCTAAAAACTTTAAATCTCTGATAGAGCCAGCGTCAAACTGTCTGCACTGACTCAGCCCTTGGTTATCCACAAATGTCGAATAAGCCTTCATATAATGACATTAAAGAGCGAGGGAAAGAAGAAGCAACAGACATGAATCTGTTATTGCATGTCTTAATGTATAAACCATCTGCGATAGTTCCCATTTTGGCCAAATACATACAAATAATGCACATCTGGTGATCTAGTATTAGGAGACACAGCTGACTGAGAAGTTACCGTTCCTCCAACCCCTGAATATGATCCACGAGAGGGAAAAAAAAAAAAAGCACAATCCATTTTTTCCCTTTAACAACTTTCTAACATCTGTTCCTCATTTTGTTGGGAGAGGATGCTGCAACAGCAGTGTGGGGGCTGACATGGGAAGGAGAGAGAAGCTTTCTCAAAACACCAGAGAATGCAAAGCAACTGGGAGCAAACATCTTCTACCTCCCATACGATTTGACAAAGTGAAAGAAGACAGCAAAGCAGAGAAGATGAAAAATAAATGACAACAATGTTGAGTATTAGATCTAAAAAAAAGTCAGATCTCGTGAATAATACTGGCATCTCATGAGGATTTAGAGGTGTCCCACAAATGCTATCTGGATATGATCACATTTAGAAATAAGTAATAGTGTGATGATTTGGACAAAGTCCAAATTGTTGGTGAGCAATTCACAACTGAAAATCTGTTTTGTTCCATTGTTTTCTGCTGATCCCTGCCGAATCATGGGGCAACAGCCTGAGATGGAAAGCCCAGGCTTCTCTCACTGCGGCTGCATCCTCCAGCTCACCCGGGAGGATCCTGAGGTGTTCCCTGTTCAGCTGTGAGACATACAGTGGTGGTCAAAAGTTTACATACACTTGTAAAGAACATAATGTTATGGCTGTCTTGAGTTTCCAGTTATTTCAACAACTCTGATTTTTCTCTGATATAGTGATTGGAACAGATCCTTCTTTGTCACAAAAAAACATTCATGAAGTTTGATTCTTTTATGACTTTATTATGGGTAAACTGAAAATGTGACAAAATCAGCTGGGTCAAAAATATACATACAGCAACATGAATGAGCAATTTTGGAGACTTAGAAAGTTGTGTCAATGACATGAGCTTCATAGCATGACCTCTTAACTTCTTGTGAGTGATTATGAGTGACTACAGCTGGTGACTTCTCTGAGGCCATTTAAAAAGGGCTCATTGGATAAAAACACCCACAAACGCTACAATGGGAAAGTCAAAGGAGCTCAGCACAGATTTGAAAAAGAGAATCATTGACTTGAACAAGTCAGGAAAGTCACTTGGAGCCATTTCAAAGCAGCTGCAGGTTCCAAGAGCAACAGTGCAAACAATTGTTTGTAAGTATAAAGTGCATGGCACTGTTTTGTCACTGCCACGATCAGGAAGAAAACGCAAGCTGTCACCTTCTGCTGAGAGAAAACTGGTCAGGAGGGTGAAGAGTCAACCCAGGAGCACCAAAAAGCAGATCTGCCAAGAATTAGAAGCTGCTGGAACACAGGTGTCAGTGTCCACAGTCAAGCGTGTTTTGCATCGCCATGGACTGAGAGGTTGCCGTGCAAGAAGGAAGCCCTTGCTCCAAAAGCGGCACCTTAAGGCTCGACTAAAGTTTGCTGCTGATCACATGGACAAAGATAAGACCTTCTGGAGGAAAGTTCTGTGGTCAGATGAAACAAAAATTGAGCTGTTTGGCCACAATGCCCAGCAATATGTTTGGAGGAGAAAATGTGAGGCCTTTAACCCCAAGAACACCATGCCTACCATCAAGCACGTTTTGCTGCCAATGGAACTGGTGCTTTACAGAGAGTCAATGGGACAATGAAGAAGGAGGATTACCTTCAAATTCTTCAAGAAAACCTGAAGTCATCAGCCCAAAGGTTGGGTCTTGGGCGCAGTTGGGTGTTCCAACAGGACAATGACCCCAAACACACATCAAAAGTGGTAATG
The DNA here is from genome assembly GCA_902685375.1 of Neostethus bicornis. Lineage (NCBI taxonomy): Eukaryota > Metazoa > Chordata > Actinopteri > Atheriniformes > Phallostethidae > Neostethus > Neostethus bicornis. The sequence goes on from LR738547.1 coordinate 22,424,044, forward strand.
GAATGGCTAAATCAGGCTAGAATTAAGGTTTTAGAATGGCCTTCCCAAAGTCCTGACTTAAATCCCATTGAGAACATGTGGATAATGCTGAAGAAACAAGTCCATGTCAGAAAGCCAACAAATTTAACTGAACTGCACCAATTCTGTCAAGAGGAGTGGTCAAAGATTCAACCAGAAACTTGCCAGAAGCTTGTGGATGGCTACCAAAAGCGCCTAATTGAAGTAAAAATGGCCAAAGGACATGTAACCAAATATTAGCATTGCTGTATGTATATTTTTGACCCAGCTGATTTCGTCACATTTTCAGTTTACCCATAATAAAGTCATAAAAGAATCAAACTTCATGAATGTTTTTTGTGACATAGAAGGATCTGTTCCAATCACTATATCAGAGAAAAATCAGAGTTGTTGAAATAACTGGAAACTCAAGACAGCCATGACATTATGTTCTTTACAAGTGTATGTAAACTTTTGACCACCACTGTAATCCCTCCAGCGAGTCCGGGGCCTGCCTCTGGGTGTCCTCCCGGTGGGACGTGCCCAAAACTCCTCACCAGCGACGTGTACAGGAGGCATCCCAACCAGATTCCCAAACCACCCCATCTGGCGTCTCTCTACTCGGAGGCATATCAGCTCTACTCAGAGCTGATCAACTCTACCCAATAAGCCAATGTGATTCCATAATCCCAATTTTAAATTCAAATATGTTGATAAAATCCCGAAATGGTCAGATTGATCAACTTGATCACAGCCTTCAGAAATTGGAAGAGATTCTTAGAATGATTTTACAGAAAGAAATCTGAGGTGAAAATGATTCACAGTTGAGGATGTCTATGTCTTTATAGATATGAAGTTCTATCTCTTGATCATAATCACATTATTGATCCCCACATTTGGGAAATTAGTGCAATAATGACTGTAATAAATGACAATGAATCTTTGTCTAGATTTTCCAAAAACACATTAGATTTTTTTTTACCAAAGTTAGTGTAGAACTGATGGTTAAACTAATACCGGTGCAGATCTGGATTTTTTTTATTGTAATATATGATCAAGTTTTCAGTGATCTGATTATTTCTATAGAGAAATCAGATGGTAGAGCAGATTTCGGAGCAAAGCACTGAGTTTGTGTTTGGTTTTCTTGCCCCACCAGCAGCCTCTCTTTGAGACAAAAATAGAAAAGTAGCAGAAGGGGAAAAAAACCTGCTCGTAGCTGTTTGCTGCTCGCAGACTTTAACACTACAATTAATATAAAATCAACTCAATGTGAGGTTAAAATCTTTAATGTCACTTCTTACCTGAATCGTGGAGAGTCTTTTAGACATTCCTCAAAATCCACAGTTATCTTCATGTTTGTCTCAGTGTTTTTCTTTTAATGAAACCTAGGGTTTTGAACTGTAATCCAGAATCAGTCTTCTAAGGCTAATTAGCTTGTTTGCTAACGTCCGACAAGCTGCTTTCACTCCGTCACAGCTTCTAGCCAGCTAGCCTCCACAGGCCAGCAGGAAATATCGGAAAGTCGCAAAGTTCCAATCATAAAAAGCGTTTGTTTTTTAATGAATGTCGCCAGTAAATAGTTTAGAGGAGGTGGTGAGTGTTGAAAACGGAAAGTAATGTCCAGTAGCTCTGGTCATATCAACCAGAACGAGAGAAGATTTTCTACTACACACAGATCGTCAACAAGGCAAGATGCTTGATCGCTGGACTCTGCTCAAAATGTCTCATCTCAAACCCCAGCATTTTTATTTTAAATAAATCTTTAACTAACAGTTTAATTTATTTACTCAGTTTTTTAGAAGTAAACCGAGGAAGTTTGTTACAAATACTAACAAAGGAAATGATTTATCTTCAATAGGATTATATGTTAGAAGTAAAAACATTTCAAGTAAAAAAACCTTTCATAAGTACTATTTTGTGACAAAAAACAGATTCAACCTGGAAAGTTAGTGTAAAGAAACACTTAAATATAAATACAATGTAATTGTTGGTTATCCTAAACTTTTTAAAATCATTTTTAAGAAATTGGATTTTTCTCTCTCCCTTAAAAACATTGATTTATGTTAATTATTCAGTAACAAATATGACCAACATTAATTATTTCCAACAAATTATTGACGCTATTATTGATGGCGATCAAGCAATGTAAGAGTAAAAGGTCTGTTTCTAACGAGACGATCTTTGTATCAATTGACAAGCGTTTCCTGATCCATTGGATTAAACTCCATTTCTTACTTTCACAATACTTATTTACACCCTGTTTCCGTGTTTTAAAACCAATAATATTGAGAATCAAACAGTAATCCCGCGTTGTGAAGATGACAGATGCGTTCCCCTCCTCACCTAAAGGAGGATCGAAGAGTAAAGACACCAAAGAGACATTTATATTAAAGCTATACTCATGTACAACATGCAGGATTATCAGAGACACTCAGTCGCGCTTTATCCCGTTAGAATTACTGGAAATCCACAAGGGATTAAAGAGGTTGATTAACAGCGAGATCTGGTGGCAAAACGAGGAACTGTCACAATTTTTTCTCCTCTAAACAATTATTTTTTTGTACCCTGATCTTCACTTGGATTGCTGTATAAAATAAAACTAGATCAAATACTCTGACACTGAAATCTATCAATATCAGTTTAATGACAAGACAAAAAAATAAAATACAGCCCACGATTTGATGATTAAGAACATGCAAACCAGAGATACAAAACAAAAAAGGAAGAAATTTTGAAGTGACACCATTATTTTTAGACAAATCAGAGTCACAGGGCTGCTTAACAGTCTTTCACCCTTAAATAAAGGGAAGAAATATCTGGGAAATGAGCGAGAATAAAACTGGAAAGGAAAAAGATTATTTAATCAGAGCCTGTCCATTTTCACACATGTACAAAGATACATTAGAGGCACATTTGACAGGTAATACCCAACTACAGGATCAGCAGTTATAATAACCAGGTATAAATAAAAGATGGCCGCGATCCCTTCGATCACAGAGGAAAAGAGACCTAAAAAGTTATAATGAAAGTTTGGATGTTTTTGCATTTCAACAACACAAATCTAAACACTTTCGATCACAGTGGGAAGTTTGAAAGATGCAAAGGAGATTTAAAAAAAAAAAAAGGTGACAACACAAGACATGAAAGTTTCAAAGTTTCTGCTTCCTTTTTTTCATTTCACATGTTTGCATTTAACCCTCGTGATACAATGTTTTAATCAAACTTTGTCGGTAAACTTCAGTGGTTCAACTCCTGCTGGAACATCCTCCTTAATACTCGTACAAATCAGTAGCATTAGTATTTGTCAGCATGACGTGCACCTGCTGCTTTAGCAAGATGTAAAAGAGACCTGGTAAAGTAAAAAAGTTACAAAAGCCATGTGAGGAATCCTAATTCCATAGAAATTGAGACTTAAAAAGAGGGAAACGATTTCAGAGAGTGATCTACGGACGAGCACGGAGAGAACTGTTATCCCATGAGAGCTTTTGTCCATTAGACTGCTTATCAGTAGCACATTACACTTTCAATATCCTCTTCTTTTAAAACCGTATTTTGACAGAAACCTTCCTTCACAAACTCAACTTGCATAAACCAAATGTAAATACAAAGAAAAAAATAAAGAGCAATTTTAATGACTTTCAAAGAAAAAGTATCACACAATGCCAATGAGGTATACATGTTTTTAGATTTACTATTAGATTGGCTTTGGGAAGTTTTTCTATTAGCATTATGACGTGACATCATAGGTAATGGTTCTTAAAAAAAATCATTACCTGGATAAAAAATGAGAAGATTAAATTGAGCTGAAATAAAAGTAGATCAAAGAAAGCTGTGTTAGCATAAATCTGCTTCGTTGTGTCCGCCCAACAATGCCGATTGCACAAGTTAATCATTGTCCAAAATGAGATATAAGGCATTTTAATAAAAAGATTTGTTCAGATAATTAAGACTGATGGGCGACGGGTAATCCCAAATATACATTTGTTTGCCAATACAAATAAATTTGAGATGCTTCTAATATTTGTGAACTAAAAACTATTGTGAACAGTGAAAATACTAAAAATTATAGCAGTTGATTCCGTTTCCTTTAATTTATGATAGGAACAGGCAGAGTTTAAAGAAATAAAAATGAAACAAAGCCATGCCGTTTGAAGAAAGATATGTCAGATTTGCTTTTAGGTTGCTGGATTTTCCCAAATTACTTCCTAACATGATGGGCTAAGTGAAAGAAATCTTTGTTTTCTAAATGTTTACACATGTATTCTATCAATTTCTAAAAGTCCTTGATCTTTTCCAGTGACGGAAAATTACACTCTGTCTAATACGCCAGTCCAGAAGTGTGAGGAAGAAGTTCTTGGCAAAAAAAAAGAAAGAAAGGGAACAAGCAATGATTCCTGAAGTTGGGAAATAAAATCAGAGTTTTTGGAAATTATATTGCACAGTTCAATAGAAGAGTTGACATGACACCTGACCAGGAATTTATTTGTTGTATAGAGATATTACACGGCGGTGACGTGGTGTTTGCTGTATGTCTCGGTGCTGAACATGGAGCTCTGTGGCACAGTCTGTTCCAATCTAGATCTTGTGCTGATACAAGAGACAGGACGACGGAGACGGCACTCTTCTAAGATTCCAACGAGTTAACTGGAAAGAGAAGCACAGGAGCATAAAAATGTTGAAATATTTACTTCTTTTCAAGTTTTGTAAATAGAAAAAGTTATTAAAACATGTTAAGACCAGGAAATGAACATGATTCTACGAGCTATTGTACTGACGTGTCATTAATAGTGTACAAATGACTGTTTTAAATCAGACAGATTTTTTTCAATGAAGTTAAAATATTAAAAATATTTTTTCATACATACTTTCTATTTAAAGACACGTAGATGTGTTGCCCTCGGACATATTTAAATGTTTACTAGTTGTCACCAAGATTTTTTTTTTGGTATTTACACCATGACAAGAACAATTACAACCAATAAAACCATTTTTTTTTGCAAGTTGACTTGCGTATAACTGATAGTTAATTAAACAACAAATGTAACAAACACCATGTGGCACGAATAGTTTGGTAAATAAAACAATTAACATCAGGTAGAAAAAGCTTGTTGATTACAGTAAATTAAATAATGAAAATAAACCAATAGAAGAGACTTCTTCACAACGCTGCCATCTTGTGGTTATAGATCAGAATGCAGGGCTTAAAAAAAGAAAAAAAAAGTGACACTTTGAGGCGATAGCTCAGCGGTGGAAGGTTCGCCTTAAACCGGAAGTTTGCCAGGTCGAATCGCACTAAGCTCATGTCTAGGTGTCTTTGGGGAAGACAGCTAACCCCCGCCCCGTTTCTCACACCATTGGCGCCGTCCTGGCAGCCAGCTGCGGTAATGCAGCACACAAATTTTCCCGGTGAGGGATGAATTGAGTACTGTATTTTCCGCCCTATAAGGCGCACTGCATTATAAGGCGCACCTTCAATAAATGACAATTTTTAAAACTTTTTCCATATATAAGGCGCACCGCATTATAAGGCGCTACAGTAAAGGCTGTTCAACTTTGTCCTCTAACTGTAGAAACTCTGCGGAAACTCTGTTTAGTCTTGTTTACTTGGCGCAGCGCATCCTCTTGCTTCCTCCACTTCCTCATCATTGATTCATTGATGTTAAACTGTCGCTGCGGCCAGAGGTAAGATCTTAAGCCCGAGCCAAAATTCGGGTCGGGCCTAAAAATGTCAATCATTACTTCGGGTCGGACTTCTCTCTCGCTGACTTTTTTTTTTTTTAATAAATATATGTTTATAAAATGTAAACTGAAACGAGGTGTAGGTAGTAATAAACTAATAAATACCTGTTATAAAATTAAAACAGAGAAGTAATGTTTTACTACTAAACAGGATCTGCAGAGCCAGCTCATGCTCTGCGCACATGAACACCTCCTCTTAATTTGGTAATCCTCCCCTGCGCACATCTTTATTTTATTTATTTTGAACTGGTATCCCCGATATGAAGTAGTAAGAAGTTAAGGATAAACTAAAAGCAGGAGAACTGAAAAGACAAACAGGTACCGGTAAGAGTCAGGCGTGCAAAAGCTACAAATTTATTGTTCAAAATGCGACAGAAACTTGCGTTGGCTTCACAGGATGTAGTCAATGTGGCGCATTGCTTTCATATGACACCAAAAAAACTGGCCTGCACGTTTAAACAGCTGGACTGGCAAAAGTGATGATCGTTAAAGATCTATTTTATCATTTGTTTTAAAGACCGTCCCTCCTCTACGCGCCAAGCAGGCCATCACAGACGAGTGTGTTAAGGGTCCGATAGTGTGATTTTTTTTTTGTTAATTAAAAAAGCGTGTTCTTGAAAATGTTCCAATTTATAATTTTTTATAAATAATATATCTTTTTACCGCGGGCCCGCGGTTTTAATGTCCGCGGGCTCAGGTCGGGTCGGATTTTTTAGGCCCGATCTCACCACTGGCTGTGGCTCTGTTCCCGTGTTCTACTGCGTGACCGATCATCTGGAGTTTAAACTCTGCGGTGTAACAGGTCTCTTGGTAGAAGCAATTTCCGGGTCTTTATACAAACACACAAATGGAAATGAGACGCCCTTTCATATATCCCAGCATGCACCGCGCACTACTTCTTCTACGGGGGAAATGGAGTCGGCGGCTTCTTACCGCAGTTGCGACACCTGTTGTAGCTCAATATTAATCCATATGTAAGGCGCTCCGGGTTATAAGGCGCACCGTGGACTTTAGAGAAAATTTAAGGTTTTTAGGTGCACCTTATAGTGCGGAAAATACGGTATGTAAAAAAAAAAAAAAAAAAAAAAAAACAGTTCTATAGCATTAATCCAAACAGTTTTTGGGTCTTTTTTGCAAGCTGATTGTTTGCCGGCATTTATATCAAATATCAAACAAACATTGTTTAGTAAAATGTCAGACTTTCAGAAGCTTCTTCAATAATTTTTCTATTCAAGCAGATCAATTTAGAAATGTGCAATGACAAACTTCACTCCACAGTAAAAGCTTTTACCCCTTTTGACATTTGTAGCACGTAATCTCTGTAGTATTATATAAATAGCTCAAAATAGAGTGTAAAAGCCCACATCATATTGACAGAATGATTATTGATTTGCATCCATGTCCTGATATACAGTAATCCTTTAGTTTTGTGTTATAACACACAGTCAGCAGCACAGTGTGAGTTTATATACTTTTGGAAATGAGAAATTCCAGTGCTTAAATAAAGCACAGTTGGTGGTAGGTTAAAAGTGTGTTTGAGAATAAATCAGCTGAACATTTTTTTCTGCATATGCTATAGATTATTTAAGTATATTTCACCTGGGTTAGTTTTTGTTACAGCTACCAATGAAGCTGCATTTCGTGTCTGACTGGGAATCGGAATTTTCGCTATAGGAAAAGAAAAAAGAAATTAGGTTTTAAAGTCAGGAGACAAAAAAAAACCTCATTATATCTTACTTTTTAAATTTAGGGAATGATCTACGTAATGTGAGCAGATTTAAGTTATTTAAAGTAAACGTAATGCATCATTTGAAGTGGGGAATAGTTCCAAGCAAAGAAGATTGTGTAATCCTGTGACGAGGTGACATAATCCAAATCTCAACGGCTAAGATCACGTCTTATTTTGAGCTACAAGGAGCCTAAAACAAAAATTGTTACTAAAACTTTTTTCCTGGGGTGGTTTGTGACATCAGGTACAAAGTCCTGTGACTTTGTCTGGCTTATCTACCAAATGCACATTTGTTTGATATAAAACTTGAGATGACTACTTATTATTTTTTATTTCAATGGAACAGAGAACTTGAAGTATCACTGATTCCCGACCTTTATTGGCATCTGCACATGGGGGCATCTTTAACCACCAGCTGTTTATTTATTCACAAGTGTTCAGGAACCCCTCTGCTTACCTTCCGGAGGTGGGTCAACACTAATATCCTCTGTACCTTCTGACTCATCTCCCATCTCCTCATCGTCGTTGTCGTCGTCATCTTCAAGCTCACTGGCGATGAGCTGACGAGCCAGTTTTATGCTCATGGCTTCGTTGTAGTGCATCTTCCTCATCATCTTAAAATGTGTCTTCCTGGCTACAAAAAGTAATGAAAAAACTTCATTCAACATTTTAAAAAAACCTTGTCATTTGAAAACTGTCCAACAAAAAGAACTGTAGACACGGCTAAGTGTTTTAGACATTTATTCAAATTATTAGTAATAAAAAAAAAAAAGCTAACTTTATGTTTATCATTTGTGATGCCCAAGCCATTTTTTACCTGCATTAATTCAATATAGCAGAATGATTTTGAAATGTAAGACGGACTGATTGATGTGAATGGACTTCTCTTCAATTGGAATGTATGGTTATGATGGTATAACATTTGAGTGCTTTAAATACGAATGACGTTATACAATGAAAATGAATTATTTTTAGTTGAAAGTGGTGACAGTGTTTCAGATTGAATGATCTTCATCTCCAGACTTCCTCAAGGGTCAATACTGGGACCTCTTCTTTTTTATTACCTACAGTACCACCAGATCAGCTGACTATAGATTCCTAACTCACCCTACAACTGAATTCAACAGATTAGTGTAAACAACTTTATCCATCTAAACTCACACAAAACTGAAATGATTGTCTTTTGTCCACAGGAACAAAAAGGAAGTATTAATAGTTATTCAAAGTATCTCCTTCATTGAGTCAATTTTTACTTGGTACGTTATATAGACTTACTCAGAGTTCTACTTCAACAACCACAATTGGTCATTTATATCACTAACCTTTACCATCTAAAAAAAAGCAAAAATCAAGAATGGGCTGTCAAGGCTGGACCTGGAGAAATAATTTATGCATGTGTTTCAAGCACGCCTATATTGGCTTTTCAAAACAAGCCTTGGCTGCTTTTTCAATGAGAAGTACTTTACAAATTAACTCTAAGACCCCTAAGTCAGAAAACGTCTATTTTTAAAATGTGGGCATCTAGGTGAATGTTGTGAAGATCTACCGACATCTCTAAAAATAACTGCACATCAGAGAGTGCAGAGAGAGCAGGACGGTCAAGAAAAGGTCAAAACCAAAATGACTGTGAGGTTGGTGTGTGTCTGGAGGGATGATAGGAGTACAAGGACATAAACACAAAAACGCACTTGTGCCTTTATCACAGCTCCACATTAGAGAGGAACTAGTTTCTATACCTGGAAGGGCACTTTGCAGCAAGATGGTGGGTAAACAGAGGTGAACCATAAATGAGCAACACAAACCATTCCCGTTGATCCAACACTCTTTTTCCTTTTACAATATCATCGACACGGTAAGGATGGGCCGTATGTGATCATTTACAACAAATGTGTCAAAGCCCTGGTCTATGAATGAAGTATGTATGGCCCCCCGAATGATATTTAATTAGTATTAGTGCCAGCCCGCAATCCACAGCCATCTGCTGGAGTTTTGAATGAGTTTAAATGGATTTCCTAAAATGCAACATCAACTTAGAAAACTCACTGCAGTGCTGCTAGCGTCCTCAGCTTTATTAATTCATCAGAATTCAGAGAAGACATAAACTTACAGCAAACCTCTCACAAAAAAGGGGGTAAATGGAACGTGGGTGGTAAGAACAGGGGGTTTCAAGTCAGCCACAGTACATGTTCACAGAGGTAAAAGTTGTCTGGATATTTTTTTAGTAATAAAATTTACAGTTAAAACATTTAAGCCGAATAGCCTGCTTTGCACTGACAGAACTATTCTGTGCTGCTTGAAGCAACGTAGACTACAAATGACATGTTTGATAGAAATATACACTCTGTAAGGTCAGTGAAATAATTTTGTGAAATACACTTTGTTTGGGTTTTTTATTTTACAATTACTTAGAACTAGAATGGATGTATTTCCTTTGACAGAAGAGTACATGCCAGAGCGTGACTTCACAATCTATTTTTTGACAATTCGGAAAGTGCTTGTGGTTTTCGTTTTATCTCCATTTTATTATTTACATATCAAAAACCAGAAATTACTAGGATAAATCAACATGCCTCATCATTGCATGGTGATATAGAAATTAGATAAACAAGTAGGCTTAACAGAGTTGAAAGTTTACCTTGTTCCTCCGGAGTCAGTCCTTGTTCTTCCTCTTCCTCACTGTCCTCCTCCTGCTTTTCTTCTGTCATAAAGCGAGGTTCGAACTCCTCAGCAGCTGCCAGCCTGGACGAGAAATACAGTTTGAGTGAGAAATCTTAGTTTATCTACTTTTCATCTTGCAAGTAATAAATTAGTTTGTTGTCACCTAAAAAGAGATATTTATCTTCCTCCAACTACTGAGAAAAAAAACCCGTTAAAAGTCCAGCAACAGATAGAGAATGAACACAGATGGATTGGTTGTAGGTAAAGTGGAGAAGGGAATAGGCAGAGTGAACAGTGTGGAGATGTGTGTGAGTGTTACAACACTTCCCCCACCACCCCTCGCCCACACTTAGAGCTTTAGAAGCACAGAAAAGAGAAAAAAAAAGTGAAAATTACTTTATGGCTGAATGGATGGTGGTGCATGTGTGGAAGCGCCGGAGGGCAGCAACCATTTACTGTATGGCTGCATGATCCGGTCAGTAACTGTTTACAGTTTTACGATGGATGGGAGAGAGAAAGAATTAAAGAAGCAAATTAAAGGAAAATAGTCTAACAAATAGAATAAGAAGACAGATTGTTTGTGCTGGATTTGAGTGGTTTTAGTGTAAAAAATTAAAATTAGTGACAAAAGATGTAAACACAACTAATTTACTTTTGTGAACTTTTTTAAAGAAGATCACTTAATTAAAAAGAAACATCTGCTAAATAAAATTTGAGAGTAAATTGCAAATTAGAAATTGTTTTACTGGAACGTCATAAATTAACACACACATATTTAAAAAAATTGAAAGAAAACACCTGCTTTTGCCATATTTAGAAATGTTTTTGTTCCTTTGAAAGTCCACCGGATTTAAAGGTATTTGCACACAATGCTTCAGAGGAATGTGAAGCTGTCTGGAAAACACTCACAACTCTATTGTTTGAACACCAAAATGAACAAAAGGATTTGTCCATTTATTTGTTTCCATGCAAACAAATAAATGTCACCTCATACGGCCTGAGACAATGAGCTGAGATCTGATCACATAGCTGGCTGGAAATAGTGTTAGCGTGCATATTGTGAAATGCAATTACTTCGACAATCTGGGACTCTCAATGTAACATGGTGGTTATAATCCACTGAAATTAATTGTTAATAAAACGACTACAAAATAGCCAGATAGGAATCAAAAGATATGAACACACCCCTAGAAGAACTTATGTAACATATTATGTGAGATGATTGTGTATTCTTGGGTAATCAGTTATCAAATCCAGGCTAACTAAGGACTCTCCTTCTGTTTCAATAATTAAGGCCAAAAAATTGTCAGCTATACAGTTTTATTGACAAACCCAGTTTTTCTTGCTTCCCTTTTCCATTTAGGCACCCTGTCATACTTTGAGCCTTACTTTGATGCCAGGTAATCTGCAGCAAGCCCACTTTGGCCTTCCGAGTCACTTAGCCCCGTCTCATCATCATCTCCAACCATCCTGAAGCAAAGAACAGACACAAGCACGGTTAAGCAAAGGCGGTTTACAGAAGAGAGGGAATGAAAGCAGACATTAAAAAGAAGGACAGAAAATAAGGCCACAAGGACAGAAAGTGGGCTGTGAGTACTGAAGACATGCTAGATGTCACACTGAGAAGGTTTAAGTCAGACTGATGTAGGGCCGCACAGTATATCAACATCAAACCGATATACGATATAAACACTCGCAATTAGCTAATTGCAAAAAGCCACATATTTCCTTACATTTTTCAGTCTTCATTACAAGAGAAGTGTGGGTTTGTGTGAATGTCGATGCATGTGTGCAGTGCTTTGAATAAGTGTGTGATTTTTTAATGTAAGTTTGCTTTTATATTTTTTTCTTTCAAACTTGTGTTAAAAAAATCAAATATCAAAGGGATATTGCAAATTTGAGAGACAAAAAAATCCCAATTAGATAGTCTGATTGGACATTTCTGGATTTTTATACACGTGAAGCTTTTCACCTGTTGTAAGGTGTGCTCGGTTCGTCTATCTTCATCATGCCGTAATCTTTGTCAGGTGGATGGTATGTTGCCAGGATGTTCATCTCATCCCATTTTTGAGATTTCTTGCTGTTGGAGAAAAGAAATGACAGTGACAGGAAATGACAAAATTGTAGCTGGATGTGTATCAATGTGTGCCAGCTACCAATCCAGCACACGGCCCACAGATTCCTCACGGGAGAGAAGCAACTAGATATAATCTGGGACTGAGCACGCTCCAGTTTTCATACAGAGCGCATTATTTTGGGAGGGTCACAGAGAAAAAAAGCCATTGAATGGCATCAGGAACAATGTGAGTGGATCCAGAGGCTGATCAACAGGGGATGAATAAGCTTGAACTTAAACAGGCTGAAATAAAAAATTTTGGCCCATCGCTCTTCATCTTTCTGTAATCCCTAAAATGAGTCCATTCACATCTGCGGACTAAGAGTTCCAATAAACATACTCCGGCAGGGTTTCTGAGTAAAACAACATTAATCCATCTTAATCTTTCAAACCTTCAGAGGACTTCTTTAAGAACTTCTTTAACTTCCAAAATCAAAGAAGTCTCCAAAATATTTGTCAAATAAAATTATTTACCAAAACCCATTCATTTTATTTATGATCATCATCATTGAAAAAATTGGGATACAACAAAAAGATAAATCCATTGTCTGCAACTTTTGTCTGTCTGAATGTACAATCATTTGAAGGAAATTGAAACATTCTAATGAGCAATTTTCAAAATAACCATATTCAGTAAGGACAATCAACATTTAACACCCCAAAAGACCAAAAAACCAAAGATCAAGATGCATGGCTGAGATTTACATAACTTACTGGCAATGCAAAAGATACAAAGAGTCAACATCTGGAAGTTGAGGGTTAAAAAGTAAAAAGTGAGTGTGTGTAATTGCACAATATGATCTGGAAGCTCTTTCTGAAAACAGCTGCTGTGTTAAAACTCGTTCAGATTTCCAACACTACAATGAAGCATCTGCTTCTGCGAGATGAAAAAAAAAAATAACCAGGACATCATCAACTACTAGTTCACTCTAAATATAGAGCTCTATCTCTTACGTGATGCTGACTACCTCTCCAGGGTGGTCAACAGCTGGCAACATAACGCTCCAGGAAAACTCATTAAATAGAGTGACTCATCAGTGAGAGCCGAGCTGAGCTATCAGGTAGCATAGTCCGAGAACAGTGAGGAAAGGTCCAACTTGTGGAACCACAAAGGGAACCAGAATTTACCAACGAACGATATGGTGGACACTGGTTTCCTCACGGTGTCGTATCAACACACTTCATCTATCAATGGAATCTACTAAGTGAAGAGATTTTCAGATTCAAAACGCGCCATTCTCAAACCTTGCCTCTGAATTGAGTCAAATGGAAATATTCTTTCTTTAAATATTTTATAATAATGTCTTTTTAGCTCTTGAACACTTTTTGGGGAGTCTGTGGGGTCTGTAGTTACTCTAAAAGTCTTAATTTATTCTATAAAGTGACAGTAAAGATATCTCTATACAATCTTTGGCACTTTTCTGTTCCTACTCAGAGGACTGAGGACTTGTTTTGGTTTAGGTTGATCGGTTATGATTTTTTACTCCCTCACATTGGGGATTTCAAGAAAAAATCCCCATGTAAGGCAAAACAATGGCTGACTTGGGTCTTATACACATAGAAATAAAGAATTAAACACATTGGCTGCTGCGACAAGAAAAATGTGTCCCCAAGCTTGGATCAGTAGTAGTACCTATAAAAAAACAAAATTGTGGTAGTAGATACGATGCCTGAGCACAGAGTGGCATATTCTTGATGTAATCAGTAGGCCATTGAAAGTAGGAAAGTAGGTTACTTTTAACAAGCAAGACTGAATATTTTTATTTGATTATATTTTGGGAAGATAATTTTATTGTACTGGATTTATGTCCACAAGTGAAGTCTAAAATTGTTTTCACAATGCATGAGGTAAAACAGATGCCTTGAATTGCTTTTGCCGCATTCCATTTAACTGGTGGACACACGGCAACCACGTTCCTGACACGCATCAGGGAGGAGTTTTCTGGATCCTCTATCGACCTTTTTGGTTGCATATGATGCATGGCAAGCCAAATTTTACCATAAAGCAAGATTTGATCTGCAGTAGAACCAGAGTACACATCCCATTAATGACTGCTGCATGGTGACGCATACCCCCACAGACTCTACATGCAAAAGTGATGCACTGGCTGTTTTGACCCAACTGTGAACGTTGAGACTTTATAAATCTCATGAAACTGTCACGAGAATGCTACCATCGAAACAAAACTGGTATTTTTGGAATAAAACATTTCTCATAATTCATAGCTACCCCACAACATCCGACTGTGGAATTGTTTACAAAGTTGCAAAGTCTAGTGTGTATACGTCTATGGTCGCACAGGTTAGAAATACCATAGTGGCGGAGTTGTTTAAAGTATCTCACTTGCACTTAGGGGGAGGAGCGCAAAACAAACTGTAATTTTTCCGTCATTTGCAGTTGAGCAGTAGTAGCAGTTCCATAGACAAATACAAAAATAAAGTTCAATCAATTTTTTTATGCATTCATTTTGAAAAAGAAAAAAAAACATTAGGCCGCCACTAGAAAGCACAAGAAAAATGTACACGAAGTTTGAGAAGTACAAAGCTAGCTTTAAAAATAAATGATCTCTTAAAATTCCTGTCATCTGTCAAAAAAAAAACAAAAAAAGATCAGGAAAAAAAGCACGACCATGAAAGGACAAAAATTTCCACTTAACATAACAGGAACTGCATAAATGGAACTTTTTGACAAACATGCATAAAGTATTAATTATGTCATTATTGTGTCACAACTGTCCGAGACCTGCGCTCCTGCTCCTCCTCCTACTGCCTGCACCAACCAAGGACCAAACTCTCCACTATGGGGGACAGGGCCTTCCAGGCAGCTGCTCCATGGCTCTGGAACACTCTTCCCGAGAGCTTGAGGGCTCCACAAAGCGTTGAGGTTTTTAAGACTGAAGACATTTTTATTTCTAAAGGCTTTTCAACAAAGTTTTTAGTGTTTTTTGTGTTGTGGTTTTATTTAATTTTGCTGTTTGTTGTTCCTTTTGGTCATTGTTACACTTTGAGATCTCCACTGGAGATATAAAGTGCGTTATAAATAAAATTTTTATATTATTATTAATTTTACTTTTTTAAAATGTGTCTTAAAGTTGCTGTTCTTCATCTCTAAAAAAAAAGGTCAAAACTGGTCAACTGCTGTTTTTTTTTCCACATCTTATCTATTTAGCATTGTTCTCCTGATTTTATTCAGACAGCTGAGCTCATCTAACCTGAATTGGTTAGGGGTAAAATGTCTGGCTGGTCAAAGCCTTGTTTGTTTGTCGAGATTACATAAAGCCAGATTCACTGCCTGTCATTCAAACGGTCCATCACACAGTCATGGTAAAGCTTACTACACACACACGGAGCGAGATAGTGTTTCATGGAAGTATCCATGAATTATGGATGGCTAGGTGTGGGGTTCATACATCACTGTTAACTAAATAAAAAGTGGCTGATTGAAAAGATAAACATTGATGGTGTCAAGTGGGGTTGAGGAAAGTGAATGAAGCCTTGGTTCACCCCAACGTGGTGAACCACAAGGAGCATTAACACATGAAACATTTGGGTTTTAAAAGAGATTTCCTTAGTCCTTCTCATAAATATGTTTGGTTGCTTCACTACCTAACATTCAGACTTTTTATTTCTCTAATTGCAACAATCATTTCACTCCCAGAGATTATGGCCTTGTCAACCAAACAGGGTTGAGAACACATTAAGAGCGTCACAGAGCTTGTGTGAAACATGATGGAGAATTTTGAACGGAAATGTAATACGAACTAAGAGGAAATGATGTGTTCATTAAAAATAAATTTAGAACAAATGTTAAAAAATTCTGTATTTCTATTAAAGGTGTGGATCTTTGGAATAATTGTAATGATGAACTTAAATTGTGTTTAAATCTTTTATGTTTAAAAAAGAAATTTAAGTTATTAATACTTAAAAAATATGCAAGTCTTGATGGTTAAATTCAAGCTTCTATAAAAAGTAAACAATTATGATGTGTTATGATTATGTTATGTGTTACGAATATGTGTTATGATTATGTTATATGTTATGATGTGTTATGATTATGTTATGATGTATTATGATATTACAAAGTATTATGTTATGCGTTATAACAATTATGATGGCTTAGTATTTACTTATGTCTTTTTGCTTTTATTATGACATAAAAAAAAAAAAAAAAAGGGTCGGCGTAATAAGCGTTTGCTTCAGCCGTTACCTTTTCGGTCCTTTGCTGGAATATGGTTGTTTTCTTTATTTCATTGATATGAGGTTGCACTGTGACCGAAATAAATAAATAAATAAATAAAAAAATAATTGTGGGAGGAGATGGCAGCTCAGTGGTTAGAGCATTCGCGCGCGGACTGGAAGTTCGCGGGTTCGCGTCCCACAGAGAGCACGTCTAGGGTCCTTGGAAAAGACACCTAACCCCCGCTTCTTCCACCATTGGCGCTGTCGAAGGGCAGCCTGCTGCGGTGTAAGGAGTGCAGCACACAAATTTCCCTGGTGAGGGATGAATAGAGTAATTTATTTATTTAATCTGGGAAGCTTCGGCATGAAAAAACCACACTGGTGAACTTGTCAGTGAGGCTTGTTTAGGATATCCACTTGGTAGACTACAGCAACCTTGCAGGGTAATTTGATAGTCTCTATGAAGCAGAGCCTGGCGGAAAAGGAAGCGTGTTTGGGTTGCTGTCAATCTGAACAATGCAACCTTAAACAAAAGCGCAACCAAAGCGAGTAGATTTTTAAATTACGATGGTCCCTCTTGATTAGAAACAGCTAATCTTGCCCACAAAATTATATCTACAAATATGATTCTTAATGTATGCAAATTTTAAAAGTAACAACAGCTAAATCTTCTTTTTTTTTCCGGCATTTCCCACAGCAAGTCAGTTTCTTCCATCTAACCCTATCTGCTGCATCCTCTTTGGTCACACCAACTATCTTCATGTCTTCCTTCACTGTATCCATGAACCTCCTCTTTGGCCTTCCTCTAGTCCTCTTTCCTGGTGGTTCCAAATCCAGCATCCTTCTTCTTATGTACTCTTTCTTCTGCACATGTCCAAACCATCTCAGTCTGGCCTCTCTGACTTTATCTCCAAAATCTCTAACATGTGCTGTTCCCCTGATGTACTCATTTCTAATCCTACCCACTCTGGTCACTCCCAGAGAGATCCTCAGCATCTTCATCTCTGCTACCTCCATCTCTGCTTCAGTGCTACTGTTTCTAGACCAAACAGCATGGCCGGTCTCACCACGGTTTTGTACACTTTCCCTTTCATTCTAGCTGAAACTCTTGTGTCGCACATCACACCTGATACTTTCCTCCACCCGTTCCAGCCTGCCTGAACACGCTTCTTCACCTCTTTTCCACACTCTCCATTGCTCTGGACTGTTGATCCCAGATACTTAAAATCTTCCATCTTCTTTAACAACAGCTAAATGTATTTGGATAAAATTTCCAGGAAACAAATAAAAGTTTGCAGCGTGTGGCTGGTGGGTTTTGGCAGGTGGGTGGTGTTATTTCAAGAAATTGTCAGACAAGTATTTTGAGCTTAATCATGTACACAGTTAATCTGAGTCATTTGAAGCCATTTATTGGAATTACTTTTCAAATTTGAGATTAGAATTAAACTCTTAAAGATTTGAACTACTAGAATTTGTATGTCTGCTGGATGACTCAGAGAAAAAAATGTTTCTTGAAATTTACAAACAGAAGTACATTTCAATTCATTTTTATTGATTATTGAGCTACATCGATCTAAACAACAAACTTATTACTCAAAGATGTCTTTGAATTAACTTTGAACCATTAACTTTTACGGTGATGTGTGTTTTTTGTTTCGCAGCGGAGCCAACTAATGTGGTTTTAAATACTGTAAGGGTCATTTAGGATATTTTTGTCACGTCATATAGCTTGCAGCAAAACAAAGCCCAGAAATGCCCTCATGGGATTTGGAGCATTAAATCAAGCAGCGAAAGTAAATGTCAGACCCAAGGAGATCAATGCAAGGTACAAGACAAGGCCATAGAGTCACTCTAACCTCCAGCTGCTGTCATCTCACCCAGTCTTAAGACAAAGTACTTCGCATAGGGTGGGAAACTGCTGACTTAGCACTACTGAGGAGTTTTACAATCAGCATATCATTATGGACATGCGCATGCTTATGCTCATGTTCATTACCTTAGAATCAGCAGCCACACTAGGTTGTTTTGACCTATTTTGTGCCTCCTGCCATGACATTGAACACACTTGATATCTGACTCCTGCATTGACTACACTCAGAGGTTTTATGAAAAAAGTCAGTCTGCCACTGCTCCCCCCATGGCTCATACTGCCACTCACATTTGCAGCAAGTGTGGTAGGAGCTGCAGCTCCCGCATCGACCACAGCTGACGCTACACAAACAGATAAGTATCCGGGTGCAGACTCTATTAATTCTTGAGACAGAACGATACCAACTATTATCAAATGGAAGGTAGTCTAAAAACTGCAGCAGTCTTCTAGGAAGATGAGATTTGAAGGTAGACTGGATGTATCATGCTGAAACATTACGTTTCGTTGTCTTCCGTTGTCTTCGTGGGGGCATCAGCCTCAGATATGGAGCACAGCTGGCGAATAGAGTGCTGCTTGTGTGAGTGCCCGGGTTCGAATGGAGAGCCTAGTTGTTGTGGTCCATCCAGATCAGCGGGGGCTGTGACGGATGGATGCCAGGGATGGCCACCTAAGGTGGAGGGGAGTGCGTCTGGAAACCAAGGTTTCTCTAACCCCGACTGCATCCTCCACCTCCCCCAGGAGGGTCCTGAGGCATTCACAGCCAGCTGTGAGATATAGTCTCCCCATGAGGTCCGAGTTTCGCCTCTGGGGTCTCCTTCTAGTGGGACATGCCTGAAACACCTCACCAGGAGGCAACAAAACCATATGCCCGAACCACCCATATGCCTCGACCCAGTGATGAAACACAAACCAGAAATTTAATAACTATCATGATGGATCACAATGGATCTATCCTAGTGATTGATAGTGATTTCAAATGGCTAAAAACAAACACGTTTGTTGTCATGTAATAGTAACAATGTGAAAACTTCTGAGACAACAGGAACACTTAAAATTAATCTTGAAAACTTTTTTTGTAGAAATCAATATGTTTTACGTGCATAGTTATGTCATTTTTATATAAAATATAGAGTAAAGATTGACCACAGATGTGTAGTAATGATACTACCAAATTAGGCTAATAACTTTTAAAAACTTTTATACTCAAATGTGACATCGTAAATCGATCGCAGACACTTTAATCTATATTTTCTAACAATATAAGTTCATAAATAAGAGATAATAGATTAAATGAAGCTCTAATCAGCAACATTATTTATTAACAACCTCTAAATCACAATATTCTTGCTTGCTTTAGCCAACAAGCTAACATGACAAATGGCTTACAGAGTTAAAATATATGCCCTAGAGGGGAAATATATTCCACAATTATGATGTTAAGATTATTTTATGATCACTGGGAATACCCTGAAAGTTATGCAACAAGCAGTAAACACAACTAGGTGAAATTAACCGCTAAAGAGGTGCAAGGCTAACAAGTGTTTAGCTTATCGTTAGCAAGCTTTACAGAGTACCACCCTTCCTGTGGTGGAGCATTAAACTTACTGGTGGTCTTCTTCAGAAAGTCCTGGTTCAGGCTCACTGGTTTCGGGTGGTGGATCGCCGGACAGCGATGAGATGCTAGTACCGGTGGTCTTATTTTTCAGTATGCCTTTAATCGGTCGGGGAGCTGCCATTCCCGCACGTACTGATGGTCAGACCCGCCTGACTTCCAACTGTCTCTGCTCTCCTCAACTGACAGGTTGATTCCGTGATTTATACAATTAACCTCCAAGAGACGGAACCTGATTTAAACAAGCGCTCCCTCATAACTCAGTGCTCCTCCCTAAACTCCAGAGAAAGCGAGATCGCACACGCTCCGATGGTTTAACATGTCTATTCTCCGGTTGCCCGCTAACCAGAGAGGAAACTGAACAACAGCACCACTAGCGGGTGAACTGGGGAAGTCATCGCGAGACTTTCTAAACGAGATTTGATTCTGTTGATTGTTGCGTTCATGTGCTCGGAAATTTGAACCACATCTTAATTTTGAAGAAGGTCGATAATTACTCAGTAAAAGCAAAATACTTTACATTATTATGTTTTTTAAATGTCTGTGATTGTTGTTGTTGTTGCCATCCTTCTGTTTCTGGAGACAATGGAGTCTGTACCTGGATACTATCTATTTGTGCAGTGTCGGCTGTGGCTACATAAGCCAATGGCGGGTGCTGCAGCTCTTACCACACTTGCTGCAAATGTGATAGGCAGTATGAATCATGGGCGAGCAATGGCAGACTGACTCTTGCTGTTTCTGGGTCATTGTGGCCTTGTGCTGGATCTCTGTTCTCCTTGGCCTGCTTGATACCAACTTTGACAGTTACATGCCACCTTTAGGAGTCATAAGTCACTGACTTAAGATCTGCTGTGTTGATGTTGTGTGACTTCAGATCCCTCTTGCAGGTATATTTGTACCACAGAGTCAGTCGTCCAGTTGGCGACGTTCCTTTGGTCAGCTCCTCATAGAGAATGTCTTTTGGAATGTGGCCATCATGGCCTAGCCAGTGCAGGCAACTCTGTGAGAGGATGGCGAACGTTCTGGACACGCTTGCCTGGGCCAGGCCAGACAAGACAAAAAAATAGACTTCCAGTGCCAGTACTTGTAGCAAATTGACCCACAAGTTTTTGCTTGACCTTGAGTCTTCAAACTGTTTAAACTGTTACGTATCGACAATAATTGTGGCAAATGCTTCCTCTCACCTTCTGACTTCTTGCGTGTTTGGCTGATTGGTCACTGTGAAATTAGTCTTGGAGGTGACAATCTGCATGAGTAGGTCTCTTCCATGTGTTCCGGGTATCAGATTCTAGATGGAACTGCCTCTGGCACTCTTGAAACCCAGAGTTGAACAGGTGGTTTGGAGAATGGATAGTTTGACATATTTTATAGCTATTGCTTTTTGACAGTGTTTCATTTGCGTGTTGGCTGAAAAAAAGAAAACCCTTGTAAAAAGTAATCTTTTAAATAAATATGAACTTCCCTTCCTTATCTATTCCAAAAAGTTTCCAGTAAAATGTACAGTTTTTAAATTCCAGTAAAACCACTGATCTCAAAAGGGCCTTTCGTTACTCATTTAATGAATTTCTAGATACTGGATAATACTTACGTTTTGGAGACGTTACGAAAAAACATTATTTTGTCAGGCAAAATGAAATCTTCTATTCACGTATGTAATATAGTTGACTACTGAATTTACATTTGACTTTTACAAATTTCACCAACCAAAATAAATTTTGTGTACACAAATAATTACAACTGTTAAAAAAATCTAATGTATTTTGTGTGTATAATTACTGTGGTCCTCAGTTAATATTTGCTCAAGTCAGCGTTGCCGTCTGCTTTGTGTTCTCATCTAGAGGAACTTTCTTTCTTTTTACATGTGCTGGTGTTTCTCTGTTTAGTTATGATAGGACAGGATATGTGTTGGGATATTTTGAGGTAAAGCAATGGGAAGGAGACGATTGAAAAAAGTGCAGTGCTCCGAAGGGTTTAAAGTATAGCTTCTCACGGTCTGTAAATTTGAATACAAAATAATTCATTTAATATACAACTTGATTCCAAATAGGAAAACACAGAGTCCTCGCTCTTGCTAAAACTCACTCACATATTTAAATTATGAGCTAAGTAGATGTGAGGTTAAAATCACAAAACTAAACCGCAAACCAGTTCTTTTTAGTCCGTTTTCAACCGTGCATCTGACAATCTTCTGACTTTATACAACCCCAACAGCCATAAGACATCATAACAGAGCGTTCATACATAGTTCAAGGTTAAATTGGTTTGGATAAAACACAACATGGTATCTTGGTACAACACTATAAGTCCAAGATTCAGTCTGATCATGCTGCACAAGATTAACTTGAAGATGTCACTTAATGGATAGTTTCAGTGCAGAACAAAAAGTATTTACAGAGGGAACTTTTATTTGACAAAAGTTTAAAAAGCGTCCAGTTTTATGACTAAATGTCATTTAGATTACGACTTCTTCCCAAACACTCCTACGTCAGGTCTTTTCTTAAGAAACAAAGAGACAAGACAAGACAAGGCAAGCTATTCAGTGTGTCGGTAATTAAACATTTAGTGGATATAGTTGTATGGCAGTGCAAGGTTTTTACAATTACTCATTTGCATTTGACCTTTTAAATTTCAACGTTCTCCCTGGTTGCCATGTGTGGGGCACTGAGAAAAAAAACTGTATTGTGTTCAAATTATTTATACGCGAGTAGAGGGAAAAAACACAATTCTATAAAACGTATATGCTTTCTAACGGCTCCTTACAATTAGTTAAAGTTTCAACATTACACAAAGATTGTTTAAAATTACAAATAGTGTTGTTGGAAATTTTTCGGTCATGAACAATCTCCCACTTGGCTGTGGCATGACACAATTTTATAAATATTACAAATGATGAAGAAACTAATAACATGTAGAACTGCAGGTTTTAAAAAAAGCCAATTTAGACGTAGATGTTTGTATTTCAAATAACATTGTGTATGATATAATGTAAAAAAAATACAGTGGCAACTTTGTGCAGTTTGTTGTTAGAAACTAATTTAGTAAACCCTGCAAATGAAAAATTGTTAATTAAAAACAGTAAAGGATTCAGCACATTTTCAACAGAGGACGCCAGAGGTTTCCAAAAGTGTTCATGGTTTACTGTAGTCAGAGGTTTTGTACACCAATGGTCATAAATAGTTTCAGTAAATGATCTAACTGTTAATCTTTCATTGGCCTAGTTCAGATGAAATAGTTTTAAGAATTTCTATCTGGTTGAAATAACACTCCAGTTAAATTTGAAACTAAACATTCTCACCATTAAACACCTTTATGACTATTAAAACTTACAGATCATATAGATCAGATAATGTTCCACAAAAAGCTGTATTCCCAAAATCCAAATGATAAAGTTAAACTACAAATTTTTCTTGCATAGATTATTTTGTGCTTGCGTTTTCCTTTTTTACTAGGTCATTTTGTTTTTTTAGTTGATCGAGCAACAATGTATTAAAAGTATGCATAATCTTTTTAATATATTTTTTGTCAAATGAAAAAAATCTCTTCTGTCACTAAACAAGCAGCATCAAATCCATACAGTAAGGATTAAAGTTTATGATATTTAAACTTTTTTAATAAACTTATTGAGACATTTCATCAGAAATCCAACTTCAGTTTGAAACTCTACAATAATTTATTATTTTTTCTAGATTATGAAGCATACATTTCTGCGTGAAACATCTACTGTTTCAAGAACATTTTGACATCCTTAAACTAATATTGTTCATTTTATTAGATCTGATTACACAAATCAAAAACTGTACATTTTTGTCAGTTAGGCCAAACAATACATTGTATCACTGTATTAAAACCAAAAAATAAATTAAATAAAACCATTAAAACACCCAACCTGTGTTTCAGTTTAAATGTTTTGTGTAATATTATATTGCAGTGTAAACATTTGTGTAATCATAACCCCCTGATGATTGTTATATTCTCTAAATTTATTGTATTTTTGCTTTTTATAAACACTAAAAAAAATAAGTAAAAACTACAAAAATGGAGGTCTCCCTTGTCACGTGGATCTGTTTATATCAACACTGACTTCCGGAATAAAAATGATTGACAGAAATTCCAACAAATCCGAAGCCAAGGATTAGGCGGTGCATAGGGCGGAAATGGCTGCTCTCACATGAAAGAAGAAAAAAAAGCTAGCGAAGAGGATTAAACTGTTTTGCTAATGTTCGTGCTACAAACAGATAAATCAATCATAATATCGACAGTGTAGTGTACACTTCTTAACATGAAGCACAGCTAAGGAGAGAAATGTCACTGACAGCAACTAAAACCTCGAAAAAGAGAAACCCAGCAGCAGTAAAACAGGTAAACACCCCGAACATGAGTCGCTCCATCGGCTAGCATTATGCTAACTAACAAAATCAGACGCAGTGTTTTGATGA
Organism: Neostethus bicornis; assembly: GCA_902685375.1. NCBI lineage: Eukaryota > Metazoa > Chordata > Actinopteri > Atheriniformes > Phallostethidae > Neostethus > Neostethus bicornis. Next base: position 22,448,380 of record LR738547.1, read on the forward strand.
TAGTTGAAACATTTTAGATGATGTTATTTAACTTTAATTTGGATGTTTTTGTTTTTATTTTAAACGTACAATCTTAAAAGATGTAACTGGTTGGTTTGATTAAATCTATTCCTGTGTTTCAGTTGGTTTCACTTCAGATTTTTAGTTCTAACAAATGCTAAATGGAGGCTTTTCCCCCCCACTTCCTCTTTTGAGCTTTAATCTACTTTACATACTGTTTTTTTTAAGGAATCTAAAACCATGTTAAAGTGAATGTTAAAAAATAATATTAGAAAGTTTTATGTGTTTCCTTTGATCCCTTTTAATGTGATTTAAAATTTGATGGGTGGATTTTATGGATGAATCCCTCTAGATTAAGAGTTTTTCTGATTTAAGCCAACCCATAATCTGTAAAAGTTACTTTTCTGAATAAGTCGAGTAAAATGATTTCCATCTCTTATAAAGAATTTGATTTAAATTTTCTCCAGGTAGAAGAGATTTTGTTTTGAAAAATTTCACAATGTTATAAACACCTTTATAAACCTCGAATGTGTTTATTTGGGGGGTCTTTTTGTGACAATCATATGCCTGGAATTATGATCTCAACATTTTATGTATTAAAATATTTAAAGATGGGTTGTTTATTCCATATAAAAGTATTTTCTACTCCACTTTTAAAAATATTGATTAAAAAATACTCTTGAATCCTAACAGAGTGTAAAGACAAGTAGAATTTCAAAGGATTGCCCTTTACTTTTGAAAAATGGTTGTTTCATTTCATCTTCTGAGTCTCTTATCTCTAATGGGGTCACCGGACCTTGCCCGGTTGATTTGAGGCGGGAGGCAGGATACACCCTGTACAGGTCGCCATTCTTTTGCGGTGCCTCACTGGCAACCATCAACACACATTTTCCTAAGGGCAATTTCGTAGCAGGCCAATAACCTGACATGCATGTTTTTGGAGGGTTGGAGGAAACTCGAGTAACTAGAGAAAACCCACACACATACACATGGAGAACATGCTAACTCCACACTGAAAGGCCAGTGTTTCGAGCCTCGCCCCACTCCAGGAATCGAACCCTGACCATCTTGCTGTGAGGCCACCATGTTGACAACTGCGCTACCATGCAGAAATGATTGTTCCATTGTCTCCCTTTATCCGGGGCCAGGTTTCAGAAACAACAACCTCAGACGGAAAGCCAGGCTTCTCTCACCCTGGCTGCATCCTTTAGCTCACCTGGAAGGATCCTGAGGCATTCCTCGGCCAGCTGTGAGACATTGCCACGGAGTAGAGCTGTGCCTTCTGCGGGTCGAGAGAAGGAAGATGAGGTGGTTTGGGCATCTGGTTTGGATGTCCAAACTCACAGCTGGCTGGGAAACCCCTCAGTATCATCCCGAGTGAAGGAAGAAAATGATTGTGTTAAAGTATATATAAATCATTCCCTATTTTATCTCTAATGAAATTAGATTTAGATTATACCCCTTAAGAGTAGTATCTCACTTTTAAAGGAACTCAGCAAAGTAATCAAAAGCAGACTTTATAATCTAGATGCTGTTATCCTTTTAATCATTTTTGGTTAGAGCTTGGCTCTGTTTTTATCTGGCAAATGAACACAACAAAGTGTCTTAGAATAGTTGTTTTTTACACAAATATAGAACTATCATAGAATGCAATATTATAGTAAAACACAATTATAAGTGTTTCATAGTCAGAAATAGAAAAATGCTCTGACAGATGGTTTAAAATCAGTGGATAAAACACTTAAATGATTTTATTTTTGTATTGCTACTCATATTGTCTACAAGCAAAGGGAAAGCAATGAACACATCAGCAAAAAGGAAGGAAGAAGAAACTTTGTAATGTGCACGGCTTTTAACTTGGATTCCACCATAAACAACCCACCATATTCAAAGATTAACAGAGTTATCATTCCTTTAGAGTGGGCTTTGAGTCTACATTCGTTTCATGTATATATAATTTTTTTTACTTTATTTTTTGGTATAATTTTTGGTAATTAATCAAGTCATAATTTTAAGCAATTTTGTTGTTTTTCTAGGTGTGACAGCAATCAGCAAAAAGAGGTCCTGCTTCAAAGCTGCTCGTGGGGTCATTTGTATTTTTATTTCAATGAGAAAGTGGTGTAGCAGCTGAAAGTTGTACTGAGCCAAGATGCTGCTGTCCTTGGGAATGCTAATGTTGTCGGCCACGCAGATTTACACCATTTTTACCGTTCAGATCTTCGCCTTCCTCAACCTGCTACCCGTTGAAGCTGACATTTCTGCTGTGAGTATTTTATATTTAAAATGAACAATACAACACTAAAACGCTAAAGTATTATGTTGTTGCTGGACCCAAAATAACATAAAATGCTGTGGTATGCATATATGGTCACAAGTTGCCTTTTTTTTTAAAATAAATCAGTGTAGAACAAATTTTTTTCTCACCCCCTCTTTCAGTACTCATTTGACAACAAAACTGAGAACTTTGACGATCTGCCTGCACGATTTGGCTTCCGACTCCCCAGCGATGGATTAAAGGTGAGTTCAACAGGGTCAAATGTTTTTTTTATCAGGTTTGAGTGGGTTGTTTACAAGCACATTTTACAGTTTTGCTTAAAAGTTTAACCACACACTCTGAAAAAGAGCAAGTGGGTGTTTAGTATCTAGATCAGAAATTTGGAGGAGGCAACTGGATGTCTTTACGTATATTTTTTTTAATAGTCATTACATGTAGGATGTGTCATTTCAATTCTTGATATATTTTTAATTCTTTCTTATGCTGTTTGGAATTTTATTGTCACAAAAATATAAGGTAACATAATAATCTGGCTATAAAATTGTTGTGAGTTTATGATAACTCATAACAATAATGAAACATCTTCTTAAACATTGCTTGTTGTTTTTGAGTTTCTGTATGCCATCCCACAATCGCCCCCCCACTCACACAAATGAGCATATTGACAAAGCTCCCAAACACTGAGGATGATTCATGTCTACCATCTGAGCTAGTCATTGTTGTGTTTCACCCAGTAAAGAGCCCACTGTTGAACAAAAGCTTTTTGCACTCTGACTCAAGACTTTAACTAAATACTTAATTTCTTTATGTAGAACTTTGATCCGATGCAGTTAGATGATCACGTTTTTTGTTGCAGGTTTGCATTTTTTTATGTGGTTTTGACAACATCATAAGTGTGTGACACAGTGATGTATTTTAGAGTTTATGGTTAATGATTTGAATGGTCATGTACTGTGAAGATTAAAGGTTCTAAACTTAGAATGATGTTTTCTGCTTTCCCTTTTTGGCAGCTAGAGCGCAAATAAAATAACTCTTAAATAACATAATAAAAGCTCTAATTAATTTATCTGGAGAGATGACAAATCCCATGAACATTTCTCACAGTTGGCATTGTATTTCTATTTATAAGTCTTAGTAAGAAAATCTAAAAATCCATCCTAAAACAAACTGGGACCCAGTGTAGTGAAGCTAAAATTGGATCTATGTGCTGGTTTTTGTTCAAACTTGCAAGGAACCTGGTTGCTGCTTGTACAAGTCTCATTTGAATATTTCAGTTTACTTTTATGTTTCTTTTCTAAATAGTGCAACCCCAGAGGGGGAATGATGGTAACCTACTGGTAACTGCTAAAATGTGTTGAATTCAGGCAAAAGGAATGTCTCATAATGCAGCATTGCAAATAAAAATTGAACATTTAAATCTACAAGAACAGTTTTATTTATTTTTTTGGTTATTCTCTACTAGATGAGTGTTTATCAGATATGAACAGCAACTGTTTATGGTGTTTTACACCAAAGAAAACACTTGTTATAGCTTTTCACAGTAAAAGTTAACATGCTGATAGTTTGCATGTGCGTTTTGACCACGTTTGTTTTCCTCTTCTGAATAAATGAAAGTAAAAAGTAGGGCTGCAACAAACGATTATTTTGGTAATCGATTAATTTGTCGATTATTGGGTTGATTATTCGATTAATCGGATAAAAAGCACAATTTAATAAATATTACTTTTTCGACATATTATAGAATGTAGTTGTGTAAAACACAACTCATAACCACATAAACAACATGTTGGGTTTATTACAGCAAGAGCAAATTTGAATCTTTCTGTGAAATAAAGAGGTAGAATATTATAGATATTATTATTATTTCTAGAAAATAATAATAAATGTAAACTGTTGGATCACATTTGAAAACAAGAAACCTTTAACACTTCTGGATTCGCAAATTTAACCTTGTTCAGAAGTATCGTACAAAAAAAGCCCCAGATTAACATGAGAAAAAATATACAAAAACATTTAAGTTGTGAAATATTAGTGCAAAAAAACCAAAAAAAACCACCATCTCTACTGTACAAATAGTAACTTTAATAAATAAAATGACCATCTTTACCACTTATAATACAACCGGATTCCAAAAAAGTTGGGACACTTTAGAAATTGTGAATAAAAACTGAATGCAATGATGTGGAGGTGCCAACTTCTAATATTTTATTCAGAATACAACATAAATCACAGGTCAATAGTTTAAACTGAGAAATTGTATGATATTAAGGAAAAATATGCTCATTCAAAATTTCATGGTGTCAACAAATCCCAAAAAAGTTGGGACAAGAACCTATTAGAGGCTGGAAAAAGTCATTTGAGCATACAACAAACACCTGGAAGACCAATCAGCACTAATCAGGTCAATTGGCAATATGATGGGTATAAAAAGTGCTTCTCAGATTGGCAGTGTCTCTCAGAAGCCAAGATGGGTAGAGGATCACCAACTCCCACAATGTTGCGTAAAAAGATAGTGGAACAGTATCAGAGAGGTGTTACCCAGCGAAAAATTGCAAAGAGTTTGCAGTTGTCATCATCAACTGTGAATAATATCATCAGAAGATTCAGAGAATCTGGAAAAATCTCTGTGCGTAAAGGTCAAGGCCGGAGAACCATACTGAATGCCCGTGATCTCCGGGCCCTTAAACGACACTGCATCAAAAACAGGAGTGCTACTGTGAAGGAAATCACAGCATGGGCTCAGGAGTACTTCCAGAAACCATTGTCAGTGAACACAATCCACCGTGCCATCCGCCGTTGCCAGCTGAAACTCTATTCTGCAAAGAAGAAGCCATTTCTAACAAAGATCCACAAGCGAAGACGTTTTCACTGGGCCAGGAGTCATTTAAAATGGAGTGTGGCAAAATGGAAGACTGTTCTGTGGTCAGACGAATCACGTTTTGAGGTTCTTTTTGGAAATCTGGGGCGCCATGTCATCAGGACCAAAGAGGACAGTGACAACCCAAGTTGCTATCAACGCTCTGTTCAGAAGCCTGCATCTCTGATGGTATGGGGTTGCATGAATGCGTGTGGCATGGGCAGCTTGCACATCTGGAAAGGCACCATCAATGCAGAAAAATATATTCAGGTTCTAGAGCAACATATGCTCCCATCCAAACGTCGTCTCTTTCATGGAAGACCCTGCATTTTTCAACAAGATAATGCCAGACCACATTCTGCATCAATCACAACATCATGGCTGCGTGGGAGAAGGATTCGGGTACTGACCTGGCCAGCCAACAGTCCAGATCTTTCACCTATAGAAAACATTTGGCGCATCATTAAGAGGAAGGTCAGACAAAGAAGACCCAAGACGATTGAACACTTAGAGGCCTGTATTAGACAAGAATGGGAGAACATTCCTATGTCTACACTTGAGAAGCTGGTCTCCTCAATGCCCAGACGTCTGTTGAGTGTTCTAAGAAGAAGGGGGGGTGTCACACAGTGGTGAAAATGGCCTTGTCCCAACTTTTTTGGGATTTGTTGACACCATGAAATTTTGAATGAGCATATTTTTCCTTAATATCATACAATTTCTCAGTTTAAACTATTGACCTGTGATTTATGTTGTATTCTGAATAAAATATTAGAAGTTGGCACCTCCACATCATTGCATTCAGTTTTTATTCACAATTTCTAAAGTGTCCCAACTTTTTCGGTATACGGTTTGGATTACAAACACAGATCTACTAATCGGTAAAGGGGTGCCCAACTAACAGCACGCATTTTTTTGTGGGAAAAAATGTGCTTTGCGGTGTAGAGGAGGGGGTCTTGTATCCTGGATTGAATGACCAAATTAATCGACAACTATTTTAGTAATCGATTATAATCGATTAAATCGATTAACTGTTTTAGCCCTAGTAAAACGTTAGCCTGCAGATTACTGCTAAGCCTAACAAATTTACATAAAATAAACAAAAAAGTTTAATCATGACATAATCTATAATCATAAGTTAGCATTGACTGAAATTAACTGGAAATATCTTGAGTTTTTCTGGTGATTTTCAAATTCTTTACACTTGTATCTTTAAGATGACCTTAGAAATCTCAGTAATCACAAGACTACACAAGACTGTTTTTTATGTTTTTTCCTGTGGGTTTCCTGTAAGGAACAAACTCTGAACAGAACTTTGACTGTTTTTATTGTTTGATAATCTGGGTTGTTTTCAGGTTTCTCAAGCTAGGATCATGCTGACTGTAAACTTGTTTACATGCAACAGTTTCTATCTTGGCTTTGATTGTAGTTGGAGATAATTAACGTCACATAAACACCCAGGATAATAAACTTTGAACGTATGGGTTATCCTAGAAATAATTTTTACCACAACGCATATGTCGAGTTGGATCTTTTCAATCATTATAGCTCAGGTCAAGAACAATGAAAGAGTTAAATTTACAATCCCTTCTCTCAAATCCAGTTTTATTTAGGAATAAATAAAATTATATAACACTGCTGCATGATTTAAAAACACATCTCCTCAAATATTAGTATTTATTATTCTTAGTTTTAAATATTCAATGTTTTCCAATTTCTTTTAAGTATTGATTGAGGTTTAAAGTTATAGCTCATTAAAGAATAATCCCTTTTTTGCATGCATTTCTTTTTCACTGTAAAGTTCTTGGCATTCATTGCAGGTTCAGTCTGTTCGTTTCTGTTTTGGATTTGGACCCATTTTTATGTCTGTACTCAGAGCTGAAGTTGTTGATTCTGCTTGAGAGGAACGCTGTGATTTTTTTTTTTCTTGGAAAGTCCTTTTGGTCTAGATTTGTGCAGCTGCAAGCAGATTAGCAATTGTGTGGTAAAAACAACACCGGATGTAAAATAATGAGAAAGAAAAGTTCTTTCAACATGTACAGAACTTTTTTAATTCCTGACCATCCAGTATTTCTAAATATGTTGGAAAATTGGAAGTTAAAGAGCAAGGATTTACTGCAAAATGTAAAAAATTAGAGATAGTTCCATAAGCAAATAGATCTTGCTTTGATCTAATTTCATTTTCTAAAAATTGATTCTATACCGTGGGTTTAGAAATTATATCGTGATGTTCTAACTTTGTTTATCACTACATAGGTTCAAATTTTTGAAATTTTTTAGCTATATCACTGGGATATCTTTCCATTGAGCTCTTTTTCAGCAGCGATCCCCTTTCACCTCCAAGAAAGTAATAAGATTATGCATTTCAATGTTGGTATTTAACATTTTCCAGCGACGTAGCAAAACAAATTTGAATAAATCACATATTTTTCCACATTGCAGCTAAAAACAATGTAAAAAATTAGAGTTATAAAAAGAATCCCCTCTTTTTCAAGTTTATGTGTGACCACAAATTAAGTCATCTATTGAGTTAATTGGCTTTTATGTATAAATTTCTAAATTTGAACGTGTTCCGTTTAAATGAAATGCAGTCTCTAATTTTATGCTACTTAAAAAAACCCAAAACAAAAGTATTTTTCATAAAATATCAAATAAACTCAACCTCAAAACACTTTTGAAGTATATCTATTGACTTGTTTATTTACTCCCATCCCCGTTATCTGTGATCTTTGACCAAATTGACCCAAACACTAGTCTTGTCAAAAGTGTACTCCAGTTCTCCATTAATAAATATCTAATTTGACAGTCAAATGCACATCTTGAAGTCGTTTGAATAATTTCAAAGCACAAACCAATAAAAATGATTGTAAAAGATAAAATACTTGGTAATTAGCCAAATTGCAATTTTTTTTTTATTTTTGGGAACCTTTATTGAAACAATTTTGACTTAAGATGTAGAATTTGGTATACTTGAATGAATACTGTGTAATATGTATACATACAAATTTTAAACTTCCTATAATGATGTGATAATTAGCAATCACTGTTGTGGTTGTGTATCTGCGTAAGTCATCTTCCTTCTTTGCTGTTAGTCATGTGGTTTTGCTTAACAGATGAAGTAATAAGTTGTTCCACAATTTCTTTACTGCTAAACAGGTGACCTACTGCGGAATTACACTCCTGCCTAATGACTTGTGTGTTCTGATGTAATGTAGGAGATAATGGCATTACTTCATTTTAATGACATAGATTCATTTAGTCTTCTGAACAGCTTCTCCCAAAGAGGTTGTGGGGGGTTGATTTCATGCGAGAGGCAGGGTACACCCCGAACGAGTCGCCAGTCTGCTGTGGGATCACACACAACAATCCACACACACTGGCCTACCTGTGTGGAGTTTGCATGTTCTTCCCGTATATGTGTGGGTTTTCTCCTGGTACTCCGATTTCCTCCCATTCTCCAAAAACATGCATGTTAGTTTGAGTGGCCACTATGAAATTGCCCCTAGGAATGGCATAGATGATCATAGAAAAATAATCAGGTTAAGAAAAAAGTTTGTCATAGTATCCCCTTATACTTTTCCTGTTTATAGATAATTTTAGATTTTAATTCCCACAAGAGCAGAGTGTTATAGCAGTTTTATAACCTAAAATTTCCTCAACACCGCTAGACTATTTTATTTTTTATGTGTGATTTGGTTTTTCTTGCTATAAAAAAATGGTTTAGAAAGAAAATGCCAGTCGTGAGCAAAAAATGAAACATTTTGTCAAACCCAAGGTTGAACAACGTATCATTATGGTAATACTGTATCCTGCCTTTGATAAAATACCAACAGTTTAAGATTCAAAACATCATGAAAAAAGGCAATTCACCTATAAAAAATATTAGGACTACATATTAGATGAGACATTTAATGCCAAAAATGAATTCCATAATCTGTAGCGTTAAATGTGGTTGAATTTTTAGTTTAATTTAAATAGTTACTATGATTCAACCTATTTTTATAAAGTATTATGTTTAGTTGAACACGAGGAGGCTCATCAGAATTCACTCCTGCTGGTATTATTTCTGGTTAAGCACTAAAGGAGCTGCAGGGATCCAGCTGAAAGGGAAGAAAGAGCAGGTGCAACAATATTATTCTTCTGCAAAACTGACCTCTGATTTCATCTAAACAAAACATATTCAACAACATGATCATACAAAACATGGAATAAACTATAAGAAAAAGAGGAAGCAAAACAAACATGCATTCTGTATGTGCAGTTCAGAAACACAAGTAGCAGACAGGGTTTTGCAACGTATAGACAAAATCATCATGGGATTGGTCATCGCGGTTGGTCAGAATTATGAAGTAATCAATCCACATTGTTTTCATATTTCTATCATTGTCTTAATGTTCCACACCCTTAAAAAACAGGGGCCTCTCCCACCACACTGAAAGAAATTACAGTTGGATCCTTTATTTTGTTGATATAGATAATTTATACTGCCGACAAACTCTTAACTTTTCTCTCAAACTGTAATCTGTTGAGATTGTTTGTGGGATGACATGAATAAGTGTTAAAAATAGTGAGTAACAAGGATTCAAAGCCGTTTTATTAAATCTATATTATCATTGTATGCTCATCGTATTTCAAATAATCATTTCAAGAGGCGGTCACCCAGAACAGCTGTAAAAAAAAATCCATCAGGAATGCTGAGCCTGCTGTGGTTTTGGAGGTTTCTGTACAAAAAATACACAATTCCTCATTTTTGCAGAAATGTGCCTCATTTGTAGGCGGTACAAATGTGCACGAAATAGAATCTCTCTCTCTGTTATTCAAGAGTTTAATACATGCATGGATCATGACATTTTTAAATCTTGAAAGAATTATAAAAAAAAAAAAAAAGCAGGTTGGATTTACATTTTAAAACTGGCACAGCTTCACGGGGATCTGAAAAAAGTGTAGTCAGATGGGGTTTAATCTGAGAGCTTTACTCGGGCTTGTATGAGTTATTAAATCTATTGTTTGGTCTTTTTTTCTCTTTCTCATAACTCATCGCAAAGCTGCAAACAAGCTCGATTGCAGATTTTTCAGACAGGATTAAGTGTTATCCCTCTTTTATAATTTGAAGGAAATTCTACTCAATCCATGTTTTTTTTTTATTCTTGCAACAAAAAATCCATTTTTGTCAGCGTTGTGTTTGTGGCTGAAAGATGCTTATTCTTGATAAATGAAAGACAGACATGTTTTCAAACATATTTATCTGTTCAAAAAATGCATGCAGAGGTTTTTCTTTTGGAATATGATTACATTTTATGCTTAGCAATTTCTTGTTCTAAGCATAAACAAGTAGACAAATAAGTTAGATTATGTTCACGCAAGACAAATTTTGCACAATGTCAATACATTTTTTGTACTGATTTAACAAGTATCAATACTTAACAATTTGCCCAAGAACTTGTAAACTTGTATAAAAAAGGAACATGTTTTATTCCTGTGCTCATAAATATGTGAATTCACTAGGACCTTTTGGACTTAAAAGATTTTAGACTAATTGGGCACAAAAAAAAAAAATAAAACATGGAATGTATTGGTAAAAGAATTGTACCGGGCCTTGCACACGATTTGATAGCGCGAAAACTGCACCTGACTTTGCTTCCACATCTAAACTTGAAATTGAGGCAACGGGTGCTGGAAATGCAATACTCACTTGGATTTCAGCTAATTGGAGGAGCTGTAAGCTATCGTTTAGGCTGGCTGTGTTTTATGTGATGTGCTTTCACAAGAAAAGAAACAAAAATGATCTAATCTTAATCCGTTTCCACGATTCCTGCTCCTTTGCCAGTTACTTCCTCTCTCCACCCGCTCTGCAGTGCTGGCAGGTGTTTTTCTCATTCATTCAGAAGATGCTTTTCTCCAACAGAGGGCACTATTGTTACTGCTTTTAAAAGCAGGTTATGGAATGTGAGGCAGTGGCACAGTGATGTCATTTCACAGCAACAAGGGGCTGCGCCGGAGGCACCCAAGGGTGACGGTGGGGTAGGCAGTGGGTGATTCCTCTTCTTCCCTCTCTCTCTCTGATGTGGGATTCAGTGGATTCCCCTTATTCGTATGTCTGACTGTACATAAGTCGGTCGAATTTTGTTGGATTAGTCAGCAGTTGCAGCAGGGAAAATGCTCGCAGATGTGATGTGCGACATTTTCCACATACAGCTAAAAATCTGCTGGGATCATTGGCGTGGCAACCGGCCACATCTGCCTACAGGAAGTGGGCTCGCGGCCAGCAGAAAACAGTCTCATGTATGTGAGAGAAAGTGCTGACAGTACGAGGTGTCTGGAAGCCGGGGGCTCGGTAAAAGATGGAGGCGCACACGGAGATAAAAGTGGTCAAATCCCAGAGTTCCGCTTCCTGTCTAGCCCTTTGGTTCATTAACACACACACACAGGATAAAAGAAGGAGAGGGTTTGAAATGTCGAATAACGGCAGGTCACACCCGACACAGGACCCTAATATCTCTCCATTGATCCACTGTTTTTTTTTGTTTTTGCTTTTTATAATTGTTTTTAGCTCTACTCATTTGGTTTTAGTAGTCTAACTCCCTAGATATTTGCATTTTATTTTCATTTGAAGCGTTTTCTACTATGCCAGCCGACGCCTCACATCTTCTTATCCCGCCATCAGTCACTTCAAAGTGCTGGCTGAAAATGAGGCTGAGACAGGAAGCAGCAGAGGGACAGAAACGGGGAATGTACCAGTCAGAGGTTGTGGGGGAAAATGATAACATCTTGAAATGTAGTGAAATAGAGACATACCCACTATTTTGAAATAAATATTTCTGATTTGATGATGGCAGACAAATGTATTCAACTCGGGTGAATTAGAGGTGGATAGAAAAATAGTTTAGAAACATTCTTTTAAAAAAATTCTAGCTTATTATCTCTTCTTTGTTTGTTAAACTATTTCCCCTCCACAGGCTTTTCTGGTTGGTGCTCGGCCTGAAAACGCTTGCGAGCCGATTGAACCCCCTCCGCGGGACAACCTAACAGGGGCTTTTATCGTTCTCATCAAACGGTTCGACTGCAACTTTGACATCAAGGTAATGTGTGAATACTGACTATACAGAATAAAACCACCACTACCATGTAACTACTCAAACATTGCCAGGCTTTCTCAAAAAAAGACCACAAGTTTCACAACCTAAAACATTTAACACTGTTTTTACTTTAAACTTCCTGTGCTGTCTTTACTTGTTTCTTTGAAGGAGTTTTATTCTTTTATTTGTGAGTTTATTTTACAGTTTTTACACCCTATGTTGTCAGCAGGTGGTGTTTCAGAGTTTTCTTTAGCTTATGAATTTGCTTGTTGAAGCAGGAAGTGGCCGTTTCCCTAAACATAATTTCCTGCATGATCATCCAAACCATGCAGCTACACATCTCTCTTTTCCTCCACTTTTTTTTTTTTTTTTTAAAGAAAGTGACTAAAGTAACTTTGGTCAGGAAGAAACAGTGTGTGGACCGCTCTATGCTAGGGTTTAAATTCAGATGATTGTGTGAAATAATACCTGACTAAGCTTCAAGCTTGATCAAAATCGCCTTAAGTGAACGCATTGTTTGCTGGATTTAATGTTTCATTGGGTTTTATTAGCAATATGAGAAAACTAAATGTAATTTGATTTTTTTTTTTTTTCCCCTGTAGATTATTTCAGGAACATGGCTAGATCGTTTAGCAGTCAGAAAAGGAAATACTGATAGGACCACAGACAGGAAGAAATACTCCACCCACAAATGACCCTGGATGCTATTGGTCACATTCTTTTTGCAAGGGAGATTAATTAGAGAAATTACCCTGCCGTTGTGCCACCACAGGAGCAGGAATCCCCCTCTTTTCTCACATTGATGTTTGAGATTTGACCTTGGTACATCTAGTTTCTGAAAGTTGTGGTTAATGTTGCGTGGCGTCTAAATGGGGCAATCTGCTCCATTAAAAAGATGCAATAGATAATTATAGGCTCTTAAGTCACGTAAATGGTAATTATAATTTAGATTTTATTAGGTTTTTATTTTTGTCTTGTGAAAAGACAAAAAAAAACTGTAATTTTAAGGATGACTGACATACAAAGCTTTTATTTAGTATTTTTTTTACTGTCACCTGAAAAGTTTTAGTCTTTTTTTTTGAAGAAAATCTTTTGTGGGTTCTAAATATGTGATTATGTTCAAAATTTTCCATGTGAACAATCTGACTCATACGAGTCTCATGTTGAAACAAAGTTTTTGCAGTCTGTGTCCTTGAGAGTTTACTTTTCAAGGGAGATAAAAAAAACATGGTTAAGTAAACTTAAGTTAGAAAGACTAGCCTCTTTTTCGTCCTTTGTAAGGGATTTATTCAATTTGATTTTATTTGTATAGACAAAGTTGCCTCAGAGGTCTTTACGGACACACACAAACAGATTTTACACAATCAACACAAGTAATAACAAATCCAGGATATCAGTTGTTAAACCTGTAGAACCACGTGAAGACCAAGTTGAGGGAGAAATCCCCTCCTATGACAGATTAGCAGAATGTATTAAGGACTAGAAATTAATAAGCTCATCTGGTAATCACTTAAATCTTGTAGGATGTAGCAGATGGGTTAAATTTAGACAAAAGAGTTGAGGTTAGATAGAAGTTCAGTTAAGATGACTGTAAATAACGTTAGCATCGTGTCCAATAGCATCAATGATTATGTTTTAAAAATTTGCCTCTATTTGAACTTTTTTTTTCTATTTGCTTCTTTGTGATTTACTCGTTTCTCCTTCATGGTTAAATTTCCATCATCATCACCCTTTTTCCTCTTTGGGTTTCTCCCTCATTCATATAATCTCACATTTCCTGTTTTCCACTGTGTTTTATTTGCAGTGTTGTTCTTTCTATGTCTGTCTTTCTTACTTACTGAACTTTTTTGTTTTGCTACCCCAGAGCAGCCATTTCCCCTTATAAGGGTTGGCTGCATCACATTCGCACAGAAACATGTTGACGAACCGAGCAGTGATGTGCTTCCTGGGCTGGAGTGTAACCAGACTCCCCATAGCTGAGAGACAAAACACACACAAACGCCAGACTTTCTAATTTGTCAGATTTACAATTTAACCTCAAAGAAGCAGCTGTAAAAATAAAATAAAAAAAAAAATTGAACCTCCTTCTTTTGAAAATGATGTTTGTCTTTGTTAGAGGTTTTTCTTCCCAGCTGAATAACAAGGTCTCAAATACATTGTTTATTTTTATTTAGATCACAAGAAAACTTTTTATATTCATTGCTGGTTTGATGAGGAAAAGGATGTGACTTTTCATATCTAATTCCTTTAGATGTCAAAATTATTTTGCTGTTTAGTTTTAAACTAGATGAGCTCTTTTTGGCCTGTTAAATCATTGTGTATACCTCGTCTCTTGGACTTTTACTTGTACTTTTTGGAATTTTGGAGATCTGATTACTTTCAAACATGTCCTATAAAAATCCATACCAAAATGTCTGAAATAAAACAGCCAAATTTTACCATAAATATCAGACAAGCTGGATCTTACACATTGGAATAGGTTTTTTTTTAATTGGAAAAAAAGAACATCAGACTGCAATTTTTTATGTCCATAAAGTATTTGGACAAAATTCTCACACTTTTTCGTGATGGAAAAGACAAATGCTTAATTTGTAGCCAAAACAGAAAAAAAACAGTTCTCCCAATGTATTGTGGAAAAAGATTAGTGTAAATAACATATTTTTACATCTTATCTGTTTATACCAAACGGAAGCAAATCCATTTTTTTAATATTTGGATGAAAACAAAATTTTTTAATAAAAGGAATGTTTACATAAGTATTTTGTCAAAAAATAAGTTTTTATGGCTTTTTTATTTCTTGGGAAAAAGTCAAATAAAATTTAAATCCACTCATTATATTCAATAAGTTTGCAACCATCCTATATTTTTGCAGTTTTAAATTTTTTCCTTTCCTATCTCCTTGTTTCTTTCCTTATGTCATGGTTTATTTTCTCTCATGTATAACCATCTAGGAGGTCTGGCTTCTGCCCTCATGATTACTCAAATCTTCAGATATCAACTCATGAACACAAGATAGCTCTTTTCTTTTACACACACTTTTACACACTCCTTTTCTCGTTCTTGTTTCTCTATCACTTGAGTTTTTCTTTCTGCTCTTATCCAGGCTGTCTCTCTTTTACTCCCCTTTACCACCTCTATCGCTCACATTGTCGCTGCCATGCGGTAGTCTACCTAGCATCCCTCCCTCTCCACTCAGCTACATTCACACACACTCTCCTCTTCCCTCTCTCCCTCCCTCCTCTTCCGGGCGTCGTTCCCTCCAGAAGCTGAAGGGAAACAAAGGAATAATAGATTCCATCTTCACTGAGAAGAGGCTCTCTCGTATGTGTGTGTGTGTGAGCATATCCGCGCGTTATGCAGGGTTTTTCACCCCCACATGCTCGCTGAGACGTTCCATTGCCTCCCATCTCTTTCTATTTGTCTTCTGACCCCCACCCCCTCTGCAGCAGTCACAATTAGCCGTTAGCTACCAGAGAGCAACAGTGTTGAGTTGCAATGGATCTTAAATGCAACGGTCAATAAAACACATATTCACCCACTTAACCTTCCTGAGAGTGTTAGCATGCATCCATGTGAACTGAAGATGTGTGTCCAAGAGTAACACAGTGCAGAGGGGGCAGCAGAAGGTTAGATGTTGAGAAAGTGTGTTTAGAGGAGGTCTGGAGTGAAGAGCATCAATTGAATAGATGGTAATGGGCTTAGATGTTCTTTTGTGTGGCTGTGTGTGTTTGTCAGTATGCATGTGAAACAGGAATGGAAAAAAATTCCCTACATGTACTGCGCTTTTTTCTTGGAAAACCCCAGAGAACGAGCATTTGCATTTCCTGTTAGCTTGGATCCTTTGAGGTGGCGGGGGGGAGCGCCCCAATGCTGACCTTTATGACATTTTGGGGGATGAGTAAGAAACTCTAGACTGCTTTCCCTCATCTTTCCCTCCTTTTTTTCTACAAAGAACAAACCTCCATCACCCTATTGTATTTTATCTTATTTAAAAATATTTATTTTCTCTAAAAGTTGTCACATGTTCATTCTTATTCTAAACAATATTAATTTGTGCAATTGAGTTTAACTGTTTGTATTCAACATACTGTATACTTCAATTTGCACAGATATTGTCTCTTCTTTTCACACTGTAAGTCTTCCGCCAGTTTTCTTTGGGCTGCCCTGTGTCTGTAACTCTCATTTGTCTCTATCTCTTTTCTCTACTTGGGAATTTTTCAAGTTTGTCCGATACTTAGGATTTTGTAATGTGGACAATTTGTAAAATGTAGTATGGCAACCTCTCGCAGAAACATGTTATTTTTCTTTCCCGTATGCACTCGAGAGAAAATGTTGCATATTTCAGTCAGCTTGAATCTTTCCGACACCACACTAAAACCTTGAACTGCAAAGTTTCTTTTAAAGCAACGAATAGGTAATTGTTGCTTTGTGACAACTAATTTTCCCAAAATGTAAGCTTTAGCACAGAGAAACTTTAAAACTATTTACTAAAAGTTTATTCTGGTCCAGTACCTGTTTTACAAAAAAAAATATGGAGGCATGTCTCATTTAGTTCACATAAAGTTCTAGAAACATCTACAAAAAGAAAAATTCAAGTTCTTTGGATAAAAAAAAAAAAAAAAACGATAATGTTGAGCCATTTACAATCCCAGTCATAAATAGAGGAAAGCCATGACTTGTGTAGGCGATGATATTGTGTATCTTTTTGGTGCATCAGCTGCTTTAGTTTATCACTGGTTTGTGTAAATATGTGTATAATGTGAGAGAAGCTTTGTAACCAATGGGAAACTTTATCACTTTTTCACTTGCAAAAAGTCAGCTAGCATGACTGTGCTTTTTACCAGCCACAGGCAGACTTGGTCAGCATTTGTTTTGGAGGATATTAATTCCCCGCTCGCGTTAACCTCACCTCCCTACCTTTTTCCTCACAGTAAATGCTTTTTTTTATTATGCAGCATGTTTGTGCTGTAGTGACCTCACAGCCCCCGAGCTCCACAAACACACAGGATTCAGTCTTCCCTCTCACAAAGTATCTGGCTTCCTGCGCATGCCGTCTCAGTCTTATGACAGGGTATGACTATGGCTGACTGGACGGATGACTAGCGCGAGTGTGCGAGAAGGAGGGCACCTTCCATATCTCATGTGGCTGTTTGCTTGTCTGAGCTGGCATTATGTCTTTTGCAATTTGTTGTGGCAATAAATGGCTCAGGCCGCACCCTCTGACCTACACACATACACACACAAAAAACACAAGTTATTTAACACATAGTTCAAATTACACTGCCGTCCTGTCAAGGATAGAACATGCAGACATTTTCCTACAGACAGCTGACCTCTGAAACGAAAAAGTAAACTCCACTTGAAAGCTCAAAAAAGAAGTGCAGTGAAACTGTCATTTAATTACAACTTTGGGTGTTTTTCGCACTTGGGAAAGCAAGGCTTAAATTGCGGCTGCGCTTTGTTATCAAGGATCGTTTGCCCCTCCCTGCAGTTTGCAGTTTTATTGAACTCGTTATCTAATCAGTGGTCTGGACCTTGAAACTTAAACCCAAGTCAGTGCAGCATTCCTGTGAAATGCCAAGGAGGGAGTTAGGGAGCCGGTAAAGGTGGAAGAGAGGGGGTTGGCCCAGATTTCTGAAGAAGTTGGTAGTTAAGGAGCGATCTAATAATGATAACAAAGTAAGAGAGGAAAGGCGAAAAGGGGTTAATGGTAGAAATTGGGAAAGAAAAGAAGAGGAAGAGAAAGAAGTGGTGGGGAAGTTGGACAGGGGCAGAGGTGGATAAACAAAGGAACTAATGGGTGCAAAAATATGTTGGCATGTGATGCGGGAAATAAGAATTTGATTTTAATGTGGCATTTATTTGAAGTCTATTATTTAAAAATATTTTTGCAAACACATTTGCGGAATAAAAAAAAAAGATGTCTATGTTCAAAGTTTTTCAGAACTCAAAACATTGTGTTCTAAAGCCATTTCAAATGAGGCTAAACGCAAAGAAAAAAAGATGTAAACATGTGTGAGAGGAGTGTATTTTCCTTCTCAAACTGATTTACACAGAGCTTAGGTCAAGTCTGCTGTATGCAAATTATGTCCAGTAAGAGGCCGTAGTTTCATGTGATGAGGTAAGCGCGGCAGTGAATGGGACATCGGATGTAAAACTATAAAGAGGATCTGTCGGTGTGGTTTAGCTGCAGAGCTGCATTACAAGGCTGTGCCAAGTTGGCTGCAGATCCTTTCACACAGGAGTGATGATGCTGAACTTATGGACACACACACTGATGCAGCAGAGGGTAACAATATCCTCAGCGTGTACCCTAACTTGGTTTTTGCATGACACATCTGTACCGCATTGGGGAATTTTCCACAGAATGAAAAAGATAAGGAACCAAATGAAAATCTGTGGTTGTGTATCTTCTCTTCTTTTATGTTCAGACACTCAAATTCCCCATAAGTTATGGTGAACACACATACTGAGAAAGGAATCCAGAGTGCAACCATCTGCAATGGAAACTAATTTCTTGATTGTCTCATCCTCTTGATTGTGCAGTAAACCAGAAGTATGTTAGCTTAGCTTTTTTCACATCATCATTATGTCTAAAACATTGACAATAAAAACAAAGTTTTCTATCGTCATCCGTCTGCAGCGTTCACCTTGTCCTGACGAACATGTAAACTCTGATCCAGTCACATCAAAGATTTTAGGACAGATAAATATGTTAGAAGGGAAACACAAGTGCTTGCGTAATACATTATTTACATTCAGTCTGTATAAATCTCTGTCTAAATAAAATATACCATTTTCAATGAGAATATTAATCAAGCAATAGTTTTATGGTAAAATTATTAGTCAATCAATGAACAAAATTAATATTCGTAAAACAGACTGAGATGTTTTGGACATGTGCAGAGACAAAAGAGAGTACTTCGGAAGAAGGATGATGGGTTTAGAACCACCAGGAAAGAGTTCTAGAGAAAGACCAAAGAGGAGGTTCATGGATTCAGTGAAGGAAGACATGAAAATAGTTGGCGTGACCGAAGAAGATGCAGCAGAAATTATTAGATGGAAGAAACTGACTTGCTGTGAAAGGAGAAGTTTAAAATCTCATAGTTGCAAACAGCATAAAAGGAGATTTAGCTGTGAAGACCAAGTTTTTGTCCTCTTGGTACTGCTGTATGAATAACCAGATTCCAATGTGTAGCCCAAATTAGTTAGAAATGCAACATTTCAGGGTCTTCAACTTTAAAAGTAAACTAACAGAGTTTTTTTTTTTTCCCCATCCTTGAAATGGCAATATTATCATATCACTTGAAGTTGTTAGTGTTCAAAAAGACTTCTTTGTTTCTTTGAGTTTGGACCAAATGCCTGCATAGAAGAAAAGAGCCAGACAGAAAGAGAAACGCATCTAAATCAATGCTCTAGGCTTGGAAGGGAGATATGTTTTCTTGTCATCTTAATTGGTTTTCAGGCTAATTTGTTCAACAAACCAAAGGATTCACTTTTGAGATTTTTGAGAACATGGGGAGCGGGGGTCAGAGTCAAAACTGTCAAGTCATGTTGTCACATTTTGACAAATCTTGAGATGCTGAAAGAAAAAAAGACTGAACAAGCAAAAGTTTGATCAAATAACTCAGAAAGTATTTTTTTTCAAAGAAGTAACAACAGTAAATAACGCTTAAGGAAATAAAGAAATCAAGTTGAAAGCAAAATGTAAATAAGTTATATCAAACAATTTCTGATTTATCTAGGAGTAATGAGTATAGCGTGGGTAAATCAAACTCCTGCATGTCTGGATCATAAGAAGTATCTTCATCATCAATACCTTCACGTAATGATGCATTTTTATATGTGTGGGGTTGTTCGGTACATTCATAGTCACACCGGCCTTTGCATTATTGATTTGATGTGTTCCCAAAGGGATCACTCCTTTTTTTGGCTTCTTTCGGTCCAGTTTCTTTCCATCTAATTTATTTCAGGAATGTACAGAATGTCCTTATCTCTGTTCATGCGAGCACAGCATTGAGGTAGCAGTAGAGGTTAAATTCCTCCGTAAGACCACACTCTGGCCTCCAGACAGACTGTCATGGCTCCTCACTTTGCCTTCAAAATTCCTCGAGTGATATCTGTGAAAGCACATCTGTGCTCGCAGACTTACACGTGTAGGCATCACATCAATTGGAAGGGTGACTTTCAGATAATCAGAACTGAGCAGTTTCACGGTGTCCACACTCATCAAACCGATTACAGGACAAATTTTCCAGTTGAATTGTTATAATACACTTTGGCTCTTGGCAACCTCTCTCATGCACAGTTTTAAAGACTTAGCTAAGCGGATCATAGAGGTAGCACAGTGCAGGCACTACTTATCTATAAAAGATGGAGCATCGAACAAGCAGAAATATAAAAATATCTCAACTGAAAATGGGTTTCTGGGAGGTGTCTAATGCTTTTTCATTGTCAGCTATTACCTATCAATGTCTGTCCAACACAGAAAAAACTTAACCTTTTTTATACACAAAGGATTTGTCATTTGTTCAACTTTTTCCTCATAAATTTTACTGACACACACCCAGAACTGGTTTAATGTGTGTGTCACTTTTCAGACCAGCCTCCAGAGGCACACAGCAGCCATTGATACACCCTCACAATGCACCCTCACAGGCAAACACATGGGATCACAATGCTTCGGCTGCCATACACGCTGCTTTACGTATGCCTGTGCATAAAATCACAACGACAAGAAACACACAAAGACCAAACTGTTCGCTGTTAACATCAATATGCACAAACAATGTTCACCCGCCCAAGTCCAAATGGATTTCCTTGCTTCACAGCAAAGCACAATGCTTGTATGGAGAGGCTCGGTGGAGGCGCTGGGCCGACACTCCACCAGCTGATTTCCCAGGTTAGCGAGTGAGTCTTTTATCTTCCACGGCAGGCGGCACACTCTGATTTTCACTGCGACTCCAGCTAAACAAATTCACGTTTTCTCACTCTTTGTACTCTGCAAGGCACCATTCTGTAAAGACAAACATCATTTTAACCTCTATCATCTGGATGCGGGTGTTAATTTACAACATGATGGGAGGGGATGCATGCTGTGACTGATGATTCACAGCTCAACCTGCAAGCATTTGATGCTTTTAATTTTGTACTCATTTTAGAATATATATATTTTTTAAATTTAAATACAATATCTGGAATATGTATGTCGATTTGTCTATTTAAATTATATCTGTGTGTGTACATGTGAGTATACACATGCATCAAAGCTTTTTGCGAAGTTTGGGACTAGCATAATTTTTTTAATAAAATATTTTATCTGATTACTTATGGATCCCTGTTAATGATCATCAGAGCAAAGACTTAGACAGTGTTTGATTGTCCCTTAAGCGCACATGAAGAAAAAACTTTCTACACTTCCAACATAAGTATGTTTAAGAGTAACATTACGTTTATCGACAGCTGTTTTTTATAACTAATAATGCCATTAAAAAGAGAAAGATTGTACACGAGGTTTTCTTGAGTTACTATGGCAACAGTTGTACTTTCATCATTCCCACCAAAAAAAAAAAAACCTAAAAAAAAAATCACAGTCTTGTCCACTTTCTGCCTGTTTTTTTTTTTTATTTCTTCTTATTAAAATAATTTCTTTCTGTACCTGTTTTATGGAGGAAACGTTTTATGATCCTTCAGGATTAGAATATATGATTCATTTCCATGGATATATCATCACATCCTATTTCCTCCACCACATCTGTCTTAACAATAATAACACAGGATGCTGGCATTTCCATGCAATGTGTGAACCTTAAAAAAAACCTCACAGATGAAAAATCACCATTAAAACATACACATGGCCTTTCCTTATACGTTTCAATAAGGACACGGGAAACTTTATAAATAAAAAGCTTCTAGTTATTTGGTTATAAAACAGTTTTAATCATTTTATTATCGCCCTATTTATAAAACTCAGTTTATTAGTTATTATAAAAACAACCAGATACTTAAATTCCTTTTGCATAAATTGTTGTGTTTTTGCACGTATGTGAGGTAAACTCTTATGCAACGCAAACGTCTGGAAGTGGATTTGCAGCCGTGGATTCAGAGGACACGCAGTGTAAACAAGGTTATGATCTGTTGCAGAAAAGATGGGAGGGGTTTCACATCTCTGATTAATGAGCGTGTGGACATTGCTGCGTGTTTACAGAACAGCTTGAACACATCCAACACAGACAATCGCGCACACATACACACACACACACACACACACACACACACACACACACACACACACACACACACACACACACACACACACACACACACACACACACACAGGCAACCACATCTTTTGCCTTGATGGAAACATGTCGTCTCTCAGCTAGACTCGATCTTGCGGTTGTGACAAATTAGGAAAAAAAAAACAAAACAAAGAGAGCAGATGCATAGCTCCAACCACAAAAAAGGAGATCCAAACTTTTGGCTTTCATTGGTGCCTCTTTCTTAGAAGGTCTGAAAACCTTCTGTTTTATAAGTTCCAGCCTGTTGGGTGTTTAGAACAGACAAACAAGCTGGTACAAGCAGCTTGTTGGACACATTTGTTTTTTACACTTGCAAAGTAATTTTGTCTCTAAAGAGCTAAATTAAATTAGGTTGGAACGTCTCATGTCTTCTGAGGAATTAGAAGATTACTTAATACAAAAGTGAAATCCTTAAAAACATTGAAGCTAAGGCTGAAAATGAGGATTTTTTTCTAAACCAAATGAAATAGATAAATAAATTAAACAATTTCTTCTTTCATGATGACAAGAACTATGTTATTGCCAAGAATCAGGAAGCTGAAAGTGTGAAAGAGTTGTGCCAGACATCTTTTTGGATGGATTAGATTTGTTCTCATTTATCATTAACCACATTAAAAAACAGTTGGATGACTTGAAGTTTGAACAGTGATCCAACTTTCCATTATTACTTAAGAACTTTTCTAAAATCTCTTTTAGAATGAGAGAAAAACCACGTTGCACCATTACATTAGCTTATCATACTGCTGGGTTGTTAGCAAATAAACAGTTCAACAGAAACTAATTTATGACGTTTTTGGTAAAGCAAGTTTTCTAACTTCTCTATGTCCGGCATGCTACCAGTTGTGTGACGTGATTCTTCACACAGGAAGCTCATTTCACTCTCTGAAATCTGCTTTTAAATGTTTGTTTCTGTGTAGGTCCTCAACGCCCAGAAAGCGGGGTACAAGGCGGCCATTGTTCACAATGTGGACTCCGATGACTTAATCAGCATGGGATCCAATGATTGTAAGTGAAAACAACAAAGACAACTGAACAAAATATGTTTTAAAAATCTGCCTCAGATACATATGTGTACATTTGTTTCATAAACAAAAAGCATGAATATCCAGAGCCTTTTAATGGATGGATCTTGCTTAAATATAATATTGTTCTTAAACTAAAGTGCTATGTTTGGAAGACTTGATGCCAGAAAAACTGTGTAAAACATTTTATTGTTGGACTTTTTGCTAATTATAGTGGAAGTACATTTGGGATAAAGCTTAATAACGCCTATCAGAGAAAACTGAAAATGTGGTTAAAATTAGTTGGAAATGTTAAACAGCTGCATTGTGCTTTTCTCTGAACATAGTCACGTTACGTCATGGCTCATGATTTTTCTAACAGGACTGAGCCTCTGATCCTTTTTCACATGATTTATCTCTGTTTTCTTGTTTTTTTCTCTTTTTAGTGGAAGTTGTGAAGCAGATAGTCATTCCCTCCGTGTTTATAAGCGAAGAAACTGCCAACACTTTGAAAGATGACTACATGTTTGATAAAGGGTATGTTCAAACTCAAATTCCATATTAGAGGACTTGTGTATAAATAGAAACAGATTACTTCTCAGTTCACTTTTCAAGTATTTTTTTCTAACAATGTGGAAAAAAACGACTCCAAATTCTTTGTTGTATTAATAAGAGGTATTTTGACTCCTTATGGCCTTCCAAATATGTCAAGGAAGTAAGTTATCTCAGGCTGGTTTCACTTCTTGTTTGTTTCCCCATGAAACGTCTTCATTTTGGTTTTGAGGTCACAGTGCAAATAACTTCTTTCAACACAGTTTAAAAGAGGTTTGTGTTTTCATATTCCTTCCAAAAAAAAGAGATTTATTTTGCTGTTGGGGAAGGATCTCAAAACCTGAGAGCAGTAGAGGATTCATCCCTCTTGGGGAGACTATCGTGCTGCATTGCACCGCAGCAGGATGCCATTACGGTGCCAATGGTGGGAGCAATAGGGGGGTTAAGTGTCTTCCCTAAGAACACCTAGACATGAGCTCAGTGAGATGTGAAGCGGCTTCTCCCGGTTCAAGGGCGGACACTCAACCACTGAGCTATCGCCTCCCCTATGGGGCAAATAATGCTCAAAAAATTCACAACTATGGACAATGTGTTGTAATTAAAGTACCAGAGCCACATGATTATTTGTAACTGAGTAAAAACTGCTGATTTTTAGTATAAGTCTATCGGTGCTGAGACGTTTTGAAACCAGGAGCCAGCTCCTATTTGACACGGTGGCAAAAGCGACTATGTCCAGCTTCCATACACAGTCAGTTGAATGTGGTTGCAGATGACGGAAGGAACTTCCTGTTTTTTTCCTTTAGGCAGTCAGGTTGGAGGAGTCTCGCTGAACCTTAAGAGTACTCTAGCAGATTTATTGTGCAGCATGGCAGGTTATTTTTAATCCAGCATCTAAAACCAAACCAACTTTTATTAAACACATGACTTTTTTTGTTTGACCAGGGGACACGTAGTCCTCGCTCCAGACTTCAGCCTGCCTCTGGAATACTACCTGATCCCCTTCCTCATCATCGTTGGGATCTGTCTCATTCTTATTGTTGTTTTTATGGTGGGTATATTTAGTAAATGATCATTTTAGTTTAGAAAAAGCACATCCAGCTTGTATGAAACTCATGAACCGGTTGATCTTTTGTTTTCAACACGTTAAGTTTAAACAAGTAACATTGCAATTTATATACAATACATGGACTATTTTGGTGTTAAATAACTATTGTTTCCATTGCGTGTTTTCTGCGCTCATCTCACTGCTTTTTTTTTAACTGCTTTTATTTATCAGATAACCAAGTTCGTCCAGGACCGACATAGGGCTCGCAGAAACCGCCTGCGCAAAGATCAGCTGAAGAAACTTCCCATCCACAAGTACAAGAAAGGCAAGCGAGATATTTCTGATTTTTCAAGTTTCTTGCAACATTAAAACAGAACTGATTTCCAGTCAGGAAACTGCTGAGTGATGCAAAAGTGTTTACTGACTCGGGAGGGGGGTAACGGATGTTCCTGCAGAATACCAATGGTATAAATGCAGGAAATAACAAAATTAAAGAGAAAACAAAAACTTACAAAAAAAAAAGAATATGAGGGCAACAACTGCAAAATTATTTTAGTTGGACATATCAGCCATGATGGGAATTCCCTCTGTTCTTTGTCGAATAACCTATTCTATCAAAAATCGGTGGAACGTCGTTCCAACTGCTTTGCACTTTGAAGTTAATCAGATTAAAGCAGAGATGATATTTTTCCACAAAACTAAGATTAGAGCTTCTCTCTGTTGGGACTGGACACATGACTGATGTTTTGGAATGTGGTGTTGGTCATGCCAGAGGCCTGCGAGGGGGTCTGAAGTAAAGCATATTTTGATACTGTAAGAACTGAAAGAGACAAGACGTGATTATGTGAGGTCTCTGCTTGGTCTTGTAATTTGAATCAAACTGGAAATCCTCATTTTTTGTGGCAAAAAGAAAGGGTTTGGCTGTGTGTTTGGAGATTTTAATGCCACTGCGTTTCCTCCTGCAGCTGTACTCTACTGAGCGAAAGGTCCCCTGGCTACAGTCAGCTGTGCAGGGAAACACCAAAGAGTTGTAGAGAACGACTCGCGCATGATAAGTGTTCCCCATGCAAAGCTGCAGATTGAGGGGTTTGCTCGCTCCTCCCTGCTCGCTGCTGGCAGATGCACATGCAGCACACCATCTGAAAAGTGGTGTGTGTTGCTCAAAGCTTCGTGTCCGTCACCTTGGGCTCTTTGGCACTTTTGTTTTGCACTCTCATCATTCTACCCAGGAGCTTTCTGACTCAGGATTCCTGCAGCACACCTCCACAAGAAGTTCTGAGGAGGTGGAGTGGCTTCTGGACTTTGGCTTGCTTAGTCAGCAGATGTTTTAACAAAGGACAGGAACATCATATATCTGCCTTATCACCTTCTAAACCCTGTATCCTAAAAGAAATGTTTCACAACTGGATACGCAAGGCTTTTTAAACTTCA
This sequence comes from Neostethus bicornis, assembly GCA_902685375.1. Taxonomy (NCBI): domain Eukaryota; kingdom Metazoa; phylum Chordata; class Actinopteri; order Atheriniformes; family Phallostethidae; genus Neostethus; species Neostethus bicornis. The sequence continues at coordinate 22,474,915 of LR738547.1, forward strand.
GTATCTGTTATACAGTTTTGTAGCATTAGCTTAGATAATAAAAAAAACACACAATCCCGATTTAGAACAGACTAGAATGGTGACTAAGAAAATCTGTTTGTACAAACTTGGAGAAAGTATGAGTGTGCATGAGCTAGCTCACCCAAGTGGGAAGGATACATAATGGTGATCCTTCCTCTATTAACCTCTTAACTCCCACCGACCCGTGGACGGGACGCTTGTGGGTTTTTGGTCTTTTTTTCACTCATAAAGACACTTATCCTTAGTTCAACTCCACTAAGTTATACCTCATTTTAAAGCTTAGACTGTCAAGAAAACGATCATAGCATTCATTCTTATGTTTTCACTAGTTTCAAGAAGAAATAGCAAACTATTCGCAAACAAAATCAAACTGTTTGGAGAGCATTTCTCACCTATGATCCAGTCGTAATGGGCTCAGATGGGTTCTATCTTCATGTGATTGGTCTCATTTTGTCTGTAACAATCCACAGAATAACTATATAAAATTGTATTTTCTCAAAAGTAAACCAGTTTGGAGAAAAACTCCAAAAAACGTGTTTTTTTTTTTTCTGCGAGAAATCGTAGCGGTAGCGTTCCAATCTCCATAGTAACTGCCACGCTGTGTTTTTAAGTTCATCCTGGGTATGTTTCTTTTCTTCACGAAGTTATCTACAAAATGAGACCGTTCGCAAAATATTCCGATCAAGGGTTTGTTTTTTACAAGGCTTTGAATGAAGCAAGCGCTTCTCCTTCAGCTAATAGCACTGCTAGCATGTTAGCTTCTAGCGGGCTAACGACGTCACTTACAAATATATGATTAGCCAATAAAGAAAGCTGATACTTCCACCTTCAAAATGAGGGGATTGGTTCAAAACCGGACCAATAGAATCGCGTGTTATTCAACTGCATAACGGGAATTTACAAAAACAAACGGACGCCATCTTTGTGCGTAAAAGACGCAGAGCTTCTGCTGCATGAGGAGGAGACTGGCTTTGGTAAGGGAGATGATCAAGGATTGAAACATTTATTTATTTTTAGTTTATTTTTCACTTTTCTTTTGGCAAACTATATTTCTGGGCTTTTGGAACATATTTTTTATCCGAAAAAATTTTATTGTGCATGATTTTTATGAAAAAAAAAAAATTATAATTACAGCCAAAATGATCTAAATAAAAAAAAATAAATAAATAAAAAAAAAGGAAAAAACAGATCTGGGAGATTTTTAAAGTCACAGAAACACTAATATGCATTTTTTTATGACTAAAAAAGTGATATAATTACAAAAATTCAATTTGTTGCTTGTTCAGATTAGACATTTTTATACTAAAAGGTCAATAAATCAAACACTTTTGTACCTAGAGATCTGAAACTTTACACAGTTGTTGTCAATAAGATTATTATCATACATATGGAAGGAATTATGCCTACTAAGAAGTATGTCTTGGCTAGGGACATTGGAAAATGAACAAAATTAGACGATTTTGTTTACAATTTTTTTTTATGTTTGAACTACTGTAGGATAGGTTCTGAAGCTCTGACACTCTTCATGTACATATCTACAGAAACTAGAAGGTCTAAGTTTTATTTTGATGTTTAGTACAAGCATGTAACTTGAAAGATGTTGCTGTAATAAGCAATGGCATTTGGGTATGTCCAACTATTGTGCACAGCTCAAAGATAGGTGGGTGTAAAGAGAGCAGCCCTAAAACAACATATAAAAAACAAACCAACTAAGTGGGGCTATAAACCTTTTGTGCTTGCTGACTCTGCCACAGGATATACGTGAAACTTTTTTGTGTACGAAGGCAAGGCTTCTGACACTGGGAAAGGATTGAGTTATGACTCTGTAATGTCTCTAATGGATATTCAAAACCTAGGAACTGGATATCACCTCTTTGCTTCACTGTGACACTATCAGAACCAACCATGTTGGGTTTCCTAGAACCACTTTGACACAGTTGGAGTTCTGAATCCAACTGATTAGAGAACTTTGTCAGAGTGTTCCCAAACATCTGTCTGCTACTGCAGGGAGACGACGGTAATAATTTTACTACAATTCTCAATATCATTTAGTTGCACAAAAGAAAGATTTTTTTTATGTATATCTATTTTTTTGTAATTGAAGGTTCTTTTTTTTTAACATCTGAGGTCTTAGTTTTATCTAAATAAAACATACCATTTATCCAGTTGTATATTTCATTTCTTGTGCATGATTTTTATGGAAAAATTTATAATTACAGTAAAAAATATTAAAATATACATTTAAAAAATTATGAAAAAAAATTATCTGTGGGAGGCATTCAAAGTCACAGAAACACTAATATGCATTTTTTATGACTAAAAAAGTGATAGAATGGCAAAAATTCACTTTGGCACAGATTTGGACAGCTTGTGCCGAATGGACACTTTTTATAGTAAAAGGTCAATAGGTCAAAAACACTTGTACCTAGAGATCTGAAACTTTACACAATTGTTGTCAACAAGATTTTTGTCATACAAATGGAAGGAATTATGCCTACTAAGAAGTATGTCTTGGCTAGGGACATTGGAAAATGAAAAAAATTAGGTGAGGCTAAAATTCTACAATTTTTTTTATGTTTGAACTACTGTAGGATAGGCTCTGAAATTCTGACACTCTTCATGTACATATCTACAGAAACTAGAAGGTCTAAGCTTTATTTTGATGTATAGTACAAGCATGTGACTTGAAAGATGCTGCTGTAATAAGCAATGGCATTTGGGTATGTCCAACTATTGTGCACAGCCCGAAAATAGGTGGGTGTTAAGAGGTTAAACAGTTCATGCTGAGATTTTAGTTTAAAAAATCTTTAGATGAAGATTTAAGACATATGTAGGTACGAATACAGTCAAGTCAGTCACCTTCTTAATCGTCTATCTCTTTCGGGGTTTCCGGGGGTGCCGGAGCCCATCCTGGCTGTTTCGAGGCGAGGGGCAGGGCACACCCCGAACAGGTTGCCAGTCTGTCACGGGGTCACACACATACAACTATACACACACTTACTCCTCGGGGCAATTTGGCACTCAACCTAACTTGCATGTTTTTGGAGGGTGGGAAGAAACCGGAGTACCCGGAGAATACCCACGTATGCATGGGGAGAACATGCAAACTCCACAAAGAAAGGCCAATGTTCCAAGCCTCGTCCCCATCCGGGACTCAAATCCACAACCTTCTTGCTGTGAGGCCACTGTGGTACCCCCTGTATAAATTCAATGAATTCCAAATTATTCTGCAGATGAGATTTTTCTGTAGAGGTTTCTGTTGAAGTGTAAACCTCTGGAGTATCCCACACACTTCTTGTTTGCTGCTTTGTAATGTCATTTTAGCAGCTGCATATTTATTTGTCTGGCTGAATCTTTCCTCTTGCTTTTATCGGCACAGTGTTTTGACACTTAAATTTCCATCACGTACCACTTTCAAACACACTGTGTATATGTAAATAAATGTAAGTGCGCGTGTGTGGGAGAACAAGATAACTCAAATAGTTCTGGGTGGATTTTTATAAAATCTTCTGGATGTTTCCACAAAAAGAAGATAAATGAGTCATAACGCTGATCGTTAGGGACCGTTTTATAAAAGTGATTTATGAGGCTTTTGATCACATGTTATTCAGGCTGTAAGCATTTATCCATGAGGGTTAATATTTTAAAGGAGTTATGAGGACTTAATGTTTGATAGCTTAGAGCTCTTTAGAATAAAACAAAGGGATTGAGGTTCAAATTGTCCCCCTACCCATTAATGATTTGTTGTGGAGTTTGTGTATGACTTTAATACTTCTGGAGTGTGAACTGTGATAAACCTTCAGCTAAGATGACTTCAGACTGATAGGGCTGGTCAGGATGCCAGGTGGCCGCAGTCAATAAAACCCAACCCACATAATTAAATTTCCTATGAACAAACAGCCATTTACCTGCTCATCTGTTTAGCTCTTGCTGAACAGGTTTTTTGTGGGTTTTTAATCCAACATGAATTTGTTTTTTTAATAAGTCACATTTTTTGAGCGGAGATGACAATTAGCTGCTGCTTTCATGGCAGGAAGCCATTTCTCTGAATTGCACATCTGCCTAAAATTCGTATTTGACATTCTCTTGCTTTTGCTGCAGTTGTTGGATATTAGTTTAATCCTCCAACGTGTTCGGAAGGAGTGGTGGAGGGGTTGGGTTGCATGTCGGGGAAAAAGGAGGTCCACAATCTGAAACAATGAGTAGACAAACAGAGAGCGAGTCTGTGCGCACAATGCCTCAATGCTCACCACACAGCCCATGTAATTGGTGCACAATACCAGTCTGAGCTGGAGTCTGTGTCAGTGTAAGGGATTATGTAATAGCAGCTGCCATGGCAGTCGGAGCACACCACTCCGATACGAACTTGACTTATGCTCCATGTTTATTGCAAACCCTTACGTCATTCTCACTCAGACCGCTGGACTAAAGAGCGACGGTTAGACAGTTAGTTGGACCACTGGCATCCAGTAAACAATGATGGAGTAGGACCCCACGTATATATCACACTTAAACCTCACAGAGGACCAGGAGCGGGTTTCTAAAGCATCGCACCGCTTAATGACTCTCCATCTTTTGTTGCCTGCTTCCAAACCAAAGGCAGGGGGTGTCTGGCGTGTGTGCGTTCACAAACAGCAGCAGCAGTGTGTCAGCTCTCTGTGTGTGGAGCATGTTGATGTCAGGACAGAGGGGCTCTCTCAGCCTCCTTGGCTTCTGCGCCAACAGTGAACAACTGAGCAGATATGCATTTTTTTTTTTTCTCCTTTGATTCTATTTTTCGGTCACATTTCCTTTCATTGGACAGTCATAGCTCCGCTTCACTCATCGGAAGTTCAGTAGGACAGTGTAGTTCCTCTGAGAGCCAGGAATGTTGGCAGGCTGGACGATTTACGAGAAATAGAGGAAAGAAGCTCTTCGTCTTTTCAAATGTTCTACTGGCCTCAAAATGCAAATGTTAGGGATTCACAAAAAGAGGGGTTTCTCAAGAAGAGCTGCAGATTTTCAGAGACGGGAGGCAAACCATAAAGTGTTTTGAAATATGACCAAAGGGCCAAAAAGCACCAGACGTCTGATTGAGATTTGATGAAATGCCTCATAAAAGAAGATGATTTTCTGGTTTAATTTGTAAACACATGCTTTTATTTCAGTTGAATGAAAATCTACATGGACTCCATCCACTTCTTCTTTACCAGGTCTTTAGTCTTAGTCCCATGTCTGGACGAAGTTGTGTGTGGATGGTTTTCTGCCGTGTATTGCCCCTCAATAGATTGGTGTACCCTGCCTCTCACCCTTAACCAGTTGGGATAGGCTCCAACTGGGAAAATGCCCTTCTGGTGATTAAAAAAAGGTCTTTGATAAATGAATACACAACAGTCAGTGAATCCAGAGAGTGCTGTTAAGTTAGAGACACCCAAAAAATAACATGGACAAAAGTAACTCAGGTTGGATAGGCCAGTTTTAAAGACTTTGTGGACCACATGTAACCCTCAGGCCATAGCTTGCCCACCTCCAGGCTAGATGCTTAAATTATTCTAATGAATCTCAAAAAGAGAAAGGCAGTATTCAGAACTCGCCTCTCATTTGAACTCGAGCTGCTATTGATTCCCCTGCTGGCTGCGTACTCATCAAACTAAATCTCAGCTCACATGTGTAAGTCACAGTAATGTAATTACCCAGACGATTCCTGGTAGAACGCTCTCTACAGGAGAAGTGAGTGGTGTCCACAGCAGTTTGATCTAGCAATATGTTATGTGACTGGTGGGACTAGCCCGTGGGCTTCATCGAAGCTAGCTTAGAGCTTCCTTGTATTCAGATTCCATTTGTAATCATGTTGCTGTTTTTTCTTTTTAAATTGAAGAAATTATGTAACATCTATTGAAAGGAAAGTTGGTGCTGATCATTATCTCCCCAGATGTTTGAAGAGTTCATAAAAGCTCTGAGCTTTTCTCTGAGAATAGCTCAGTTATTGCTACAGGTCAGCCTTTCCTGACTCTAAAGCAGATACTGAATCCCTCCCTTTCACCCCTGTCTCTAACTCTCCAGTGCTCATGAGGCTGCTCTTAAAGGGTAAAAGAAGATGAGAGTTATGGTTGTTTGGTTGAAGGAAGTATAAAGCTGGTGAGTGTTAACAGGAAAGAGAAGCCAAGTTCATGACCTGTGTTTTTAGTTGCTGACATTACAAAGGAGGGTGATGTTGGAAGGAAAGAGGGGAGGTTTGATGTGACTCTCCTTCCTTATACGGTCACATGCAACCCTGGCACGGACACAAAAAATCCAGTCAGGGAAAACATACTCCTTTAAAGCTTATATAAACATACCGAGCTACAGCACTGCTCCCTCAGCCTCAACAGGGAAGAGGAAGGGAAAATAGGAACAGCTTGGGAATTTGAAAGGGAGTACGTTGATAAATTCCTGAGTTTTCAGCAAGCGGAGACTTTGCACCTCTGTTACATCAGGAAATGTGATGCTGGCAGTGTGGAGAGGCTGAAGAGTAGGACCGTATGGGCGGGTTCAGGGACATATTTGGACAAAGAATTGAAGGAAATCAGATTTGTGAAACGACAAAGTTCCAAGATGGCTCCCATCATGGAGTTACCTGATGCCAGTAACAAAAATTATGGCAAATACATTGAAAAACAAGTCAAATACTCACTTGGAAAAATATTTTTCTTAATTATGAGATGCATCTAAAGAACAAATGAGTGCTTTGAACTCTTCAGGGTAAGAAGAGCTGAAGATTATAAACACTAATACCTAACATTTAAACTATTATTTTACAACCCAGGAGACAACTATGATGTCTGTGCCATCTGCCTGGACGAGTATGAAGAAGGAGACAAACTCAGAGTTCTGCCGTGCTCTCATGGTGAGTACACTGCTTGAACATCTCAAAACGAAAGTTTTTCCATGTGTTGATTAAGGTTCTCTCCTGCTGTTTTTGCAGCCTACCACAGCAAGTGTGTGGACCCCTGGCTTACCAAGACTAAGAAAACCTGCCCGGTGTGCAAGCAGAAGGTGGTCCCTTCTCAGGGCGACTCAGACACCGATTCCGAGGAGGGAGACAGTGGCCCTGATGAAAATGAAGAGGTATCCGAGAGCACTCCTCTGCTGCGCTCCTTGGCCTCCACCAGCGCCCACTCATTCGGAACCATGTCTGGAGCATCGCGCTCAGAGCACGAGCCAGAATCCTCCGAGTATGACGACGACGAGCTGGACAGCAGCGAAAGCGAGGAAGAAGTTACTGTGGAGACCGTGGTGGTGCAAATGCAAAAACCAGGCTCCAGTGGGCCAGACCATGAGCACGACCTCCCCCGTGCTTGACTGCTTTCTCCTCAACTTCAGAGACTTGTTAGAGTGGTCGTTCGACACTCATTTTAGTTTGGTCACTGCTTACATTGTAATGTTCATGTATGTGGGTTTATTTGGTAATGGCTCTATAAATTTGAGTAATGGGAAGTTTAAACTCATTTGAAAAGCTGTACAGTAAAACCTTTCTACCGTACCCTGGCCTGGAGGCTTCAGTAAGTGCTGTCTGTATGTATAATATATCATTAAGTAGCTTCTTAACCATTTGATTCTTTTCATACATTGTACATGTTTCATGCTGTATAGAGACCTGAACCACTATGCAGCAGCTGTTTTAAAATGTTCAGCATAACCACAAATTGCCAAGTTACACCAAGCTGGATGTTTCAAGGAGCCATGTGCTCGTTTTGTGCCAGTGTTTCACGTGTTCAACTGGCCAGAGGTTTTTAGAAAGGTAAAAACAAGTGGCATAAGTATAAAGTTCTTCTTGCTTGTGCTGAACCTTTTGGCTGCTTTATTTTTAAAAACATTACTGGTTGATAAACTATGTAATGCACATTTAAATGATTTTACTTTTTTTAAGTTTCCAAAAATGATTCAATTTTGAGAAATATTTGCCTTTAAGTTTCTGTTCATGTACATCTGTATTCAAACACTTAAATAAAATTTACACTTGACTAAATATTTTAAGATTTGGTATTTTTGAGACATCAAAAAAAAAAAAAAAAACATCAATTGCACAGACGTACGGGTAGGACGCTGCATCGGTCCATTGTGGTAAAGAAAGAGCTGAGTCGAAAATCAAAGCTCTCGATTTACAAGTCGATCTACATTCCCACTTTCACCTATGGTCACCAGCTGGGACCGAAAGACTGAGATTGCGGATACAAGCAACTGAAATGAGCTTTCTCCGCAGGGTGGCTGGGCTCTCACTCAGATCGGGTGAGGAGCTCTGCGTCGAGCCGCTTCTCCAGGTAGAGAGAAGCCAGTGGGGTGGTTTGGGCAACTTGTCAGGAATGTCACCGCCAAGCGCCCCACTGGTGAGGCGTTTTGGGCACGTCCCACCGGGACGTGACCAAGACGCAGACCTTGGACCAGCCAGAGCGACTGTCTCACAGCTGGCTGAGGAACAACTCAGGATCCCTTCTGGGTGACCTGGGCTGAGAGAAGCCTGGGCTTCCCGTCTGAAAAGTTGCCCCCGCGACTCAGCCCCGGATAAACGGAAGACAACAGAACTGTTTAAACATTTTAAAAGTTTTAGTTTTTACAGTAAAAAAAAAAAACAAACTAGGTAATTTATAGACAATTTTACACTAAAAAGCAATTTTTTTTTTTTATTTATCAAGATTTTTTTATTTTAGTTTATAAACCTTTTATCAAACATTTTAGCATAAAAAAAAAAAAAAAAAAAAAAAAAGATTCCCAGAAACTGCCGCTCAAAGAAACACAATAAACGTTTGTCTGGTTGGAATAAATTTATTTGATCTGTCTGTAAACAAGGTGATAAATCAATTTATGGCATTTCTTGGTTTACGCATATGAAATCAGATGCAATAAAGACTGTATCCCAGATGCAAGGAAGGGAAGAAAAAAAAAGTGAAATAAAATGAACAAATCAGCAAACAGGACTTTTAACAATTTTTTTTCCTCTTTTTTTAATGAGTACACATATCCCACAAGGCCTAAACAGTGGAGTAGAAGCTTCAAAGAAAAAAAAAAAAGGGGGGGATGAAAAGTAGATGATATCATAGTGAAAAGTGGGTAAAATCCATCTTACAGATCTCTACATTATGGCACAGGATACACAGGTTCTGCAGATAAATTTTGACAAACAACCATGAGCATCATTGTTCCAACTATTCCATTTCCCGCCCCCCTTTTCGAGTTTTATTTCTACTTTTTAAAGTTAGTCATTTATCAGTTGGACGTTACAATTAGCATTACTGAGAGTGGACAGACCATGTGATACCCCAGAGCTCAGCTGACTAAAGAAGGCAATTTATTCCACAGTTACGTAGTTATCAACACAGCATGGGTTTGTACAAATGCTTTTTTTTTCTCTAGATAGTAGACATGAGGATTTTCTTCCGATACTCCCACCCTTACCTCCCCTGTAGCTTCATTTCAACCATAGCGTTACTTCATTTCAACCATAGCATTACTTAATTTCATCAAAGTGACTACACTTGGTCCTATAGAAAAGAAAAAAGAATGGATACACCATGTAGTTGTGCTGGGATTAGAAAAAAAAAAAAAGAAAGAGAAAGTCAGGTTGTAGTGGGAGAGAAAAAAAAAAAGATTGTGAGGGGTTAGAGCTAGCAAACAAAATAGTGTCAAGTGCCTGAGCCATTGTTACTGTGGAATGTCCATAGTTTAGTGTAGTCACGGAGGGTTAGGGGCGAGATGCTACAAACATCTGGATGTGACACCAGCACTTTAAATCGGTGCATGATGGCTAAACTAACTGATCCCATGAAGAGATGTTCCTGTTCCCCTTTATGTGGCATAATTCAGGACATTTAGTGACTCAGGAGTGTTGGGTGGGTATGAACTTTGTAGTGTTATTTGATTTAAGCTAACGAAATGAGATAGGTACAGAAAAATTTGGCGTATAAAGCCCAGGGGAGGAAGGGAAGTGGGCCCGGATACACACAGTCTCCCCTCCTGGAAACGGAGGTAAAAGGAAGACATGATGAGCCGTGTTAATGCTCAAGTGCTCCAAAAGGCAAATGCTGCTAAAGGGGAAGGAGTGTCTGTGATTGGGAAGCAGAAGAGGGGAGTGGGAGGTTTAAGATGATAAGTACCATCAAACAAAAAAACCCACTTCAAATTGACACTGTAGCCCAAAAGTATTCTTCCACAATCTTTATTGCTGGTCTCGTTAACAGATTTGTCATGACATCCTGTTTAGTAACATGCTCATCTCGGTTACAAATCAACCCAATGCGTAAAGGGGCGGGGGGGCTTTAACAGTTCAAGTGAAGCAAAAGGGGAGAGTATACGGGAAAAAGGGTGGAGAGAAGGCAGGAAAAAAAAAAAAAAAAAAAAACTAGGACTGGAAGTAGTGTGAATTGCAACAGGGTGGTAAGGGTGAGCGGCTAGGTAGCAGGGTACAGGCTACTTTAATATCCAACCTTCTTCAGGTAGTCAGCCATCTGAAATGCTTTCTTGTTGAGCTGCCCTCCATGGATACCTTCCTTCCCCATGACAAAAACCAATGCTAGAGTACACAAAAGGGGGAAAAAATATGAATAAAATGAACAGGCATGATGACAGCAAAGCTTAAAGAAAAAAAAAAAAAAAATCACTTAGTTCCACTTTAGCGAATTATGGGGGCTACATGTCGGGGGCAGAGCCTGAACCCTGTACAGTTAGAAATATACTCCTGGGCCTCTGTTTTTAGTGGGGCGGGGCAGGGTGGGGATGCAGGTTTAACAGCAATTTTTTTTTTGGTCTTTTTTTGCAAGTTTTGTGTTTTTTGTTTCTCTTTTTTTTAACATTTTCTCTCTCTCTACTACGTCACATAAGCTACATCTAAACTAAAACCCTGAATCCCTCAAGTATTTTGCCATCGAGTATGCCTTCTTATTCAATCCGCCTCCATGGACCCCTTCTTTGCCCATTACCAAGACCAAGACTGAAAGAAAAGAGACAGAAGGGACATTTAGAGGGTGTGCCGAGATCACACAGGTGAGAAAAGCACAGAACCGAAGCGGCAGGTGAGATGACACATAAAGCCAGAACGAAAACTACGAAAAGCAGAGCAACATACTATGAAAGGGTTAAAACTTCGTTTTCTCATCAATGCTGCTGGTGGTAAAGACATAACAAGTAAAGCGTTGTCAAGACAACAGGAGGAGGAATGTAAGGATACATGCAAAGCAGTTTGTAAGTCCACATTCATGGCAACAGGAAGCGGATGCGTTATCGCAAATTTTTTGCAGACGTCCGGTTAGTCTTAAAAGTTTATTTGGACAGATGCTCTTCTTTACAAGAGCAGCAGTTCAGTTGAAATCAAATCTTAGAAAAGCCCGATTTAGTAAAGAAAAAAAAACTGTGTGCATCCAAAGCACAGGAAAACTGAATCCAAAAAGTAACCGGAAGCTAAGAAGCAAGTGACTTTGGTTCAACGCGGTCATGCCAGCAGCAAGGAATGAGAAAGTAAAGTCTAAGACCTGACCATGGTTAATGTAGCACACGTGCAGCAAGCATGCCTCGGGTACCTCTCCTCAATACATGTGAGAACCCTGAAGCGCCCAAACCCATGTGCAGGGGTAGATATTTCTTAGACAGTGGGCAAGTGTTAAACCAGGAAGAAGAAAAGATGCATGCAGCTCCAGAAAGTTTTTCTTTTTTTTGGAAGGGGTTCCGAGGGCAAAAACAGGAATCTCACTTTGCTCTGATTCAGCCTCACCTGTGAGCTTTAGAGACTCGTGGAAGCGGGCGGGGAGGACACAATATAGGGGCCCATACAGACAGCGTGAAAACTGGCACAACTCTGACAGCTTCAAACTACGTTGGGTCTAAATGGTTTGAAACATTTTAGGTAATTTTTTTTTTTTTTTTTTTTTTTTTTTAGGTATTAGGTCATTTTTTATTTTGTACTCAATCTCCTTTTACATGACTACATACATTAAAAAAACAAATCCTCATACTCAAATAATTCTAAGACGGGAATTTCTCGTGTAACGCGGCAAAGACAAAAAAAAAATCTGCCGACTTTGTTCTGGTTGAGACGGGGTCGACTTTAGCGGGAAGACTAAAGCACAGAAATACTTAAAATTTTATTAGTTTGAAATAAGAATGAAGAACTAAAAGTAAAATGACTTCAAAGACATGTTTAAAATCAACTTTAGAGGTTAATTAAAAAGGTTCTATTTAATGATGAAACTAGAAGACTTATATCTAACTTATTAAAATGAACCTAATCTCCAAGGCACTTTTTATTTGATTATTATTTACAAACTTGTGGCTAAAATAAAGATTTTAAACACGAGTTACTTTAAAAAGTGCCTTGCAGCTCAGTTTGAATGACTTTAAACTGGTAACGCATTAAACTTAATGGTACAAAAACAAGTCATGCAAAACAGAATCTTAATATCCTTCAATTATTGCATGTGCTCACTCGTCAAGTGTTTAGCAAAACTGAATATTCTGCGACTGATATCATATATTGAGGAAAGGCATATCGAACATCTGTACCACATGCATGCACGACACATACAGACTACTGTAATCTAAAAAAAAAAAAAAAGCACTACATCAAAGCAAGCTATCGTTTTAAAAACAACTAAAACTTAATGACTCTAAACGAGAACTGAAACGAATGACACTCACTTTTGCCTGCTTTGCCTACGGAAATATTGTATGTCGGCTCTCCTCCTTGACTCTTTGTCCGGATGTCCATTGTGTTGTCGCCATCTTGGTTGAGGTTGTCCCTGATTACTGAGCACTTTTTAGAGCCTAAGTTTAGCCCACTGGTGAAGAACGTCTCCCGGTCCTTTCCTACTACCAGGTCGATCTCGTCGGGCTGGAACGATGGAAACAAAAATGAGAGACAGTTTAGTTCTCAACATTGGAAGAGTGAGGGGCTAGGAGAAGAGCCATTGCTACTTTGAGTCAAGAGAAGCCAAAAGTGTGTGGTTCAGGCATCTGGTAAGGATGCCACACGAACGACACGCTTGTGAGGTGTGTTGGGCACGTCCTACTGGGACCTAGAGGTAGACCCCTGACCCACTGGAGAGACTATGTCTCACAGCTGGGACAGGGAACACCATGGGATCCTGCTGGGTGAGCTTGAGGATGCAGCTGGGGTGAGAGAAACCTGGGCTTCCTGTTTGAGGCCGTTACCCCAGTGACCTGGCCCCAGATAAGCATAAGAGGATGGAACAGAGAAAAGGAACAAACATTTCCCCCCCTCTTTAGAAAGGCCACATAATATTTCAGGTTTAATTACAGCCAAATGGTAATTCAAATATGGTATGAGATGGAATATTTTTGAATGTCAGTGATTCTTGCTGCATTAAAATCCAATCAGTATCAGTTGCTGAATGATTTGTGTGATTTGTAATCACTGCAACAAAGCACTGGTTTGGTATTGAGCACAGATCCCTTTGAATACTTCAGAGATCAACTTGTAAACAGATCAAAATCATGCAGCCACAGATCTACTAAATCGCCAACAGTCTCACATGTGGAGACAAACGAAAGAGAATGGAAAAGGGTTCCTTCAGTTTGTAACCAGTTGGATTAGAAAAGCTTTTAGCATGGATCTTTTCTGAAGCCTCCAGCCAAACAAAAGGCGTAGCCCTTCAGAAATGCACAGTCATCTCACCCTCAGAGAAGCAAAGACGGGAAATCGGGGAGTTTTTTTTTTACCCCCCTCCTCTGATTCACATTATGTTAGCATAGCGGCTAGCTACAGATCGAGGCCTGATTGGCTTATTATTACACTAAGGCCTTTTCTACATAATAAAAGAATCTCCCCCATCAGAGCTGAATATTAAAGGGTTATTAATTCAAACATCCCAGAATGAAATTAAGAAGTGGGATCTTTACACCTTTGGATCGATCTGTCATGATCCAAATCCAGTTTCACATGTGCAATGTATGTTGTCATGTGTTTACTTCAACATCAGGAGATAACTTCCACCAGAGGATTGTTAGAGTTCAAGTTGAATTTTTGAAAAAAGCACGTTTAGATTCCACATAGCCAATTATTTCTGTTCTGGTTTACAGCTAGCTAAGACAGGGAACACTCCCAAAACGACATGAGGCCCACACGATCAACCTTAAGAACGGGAAAAATACACTTAAAATACACTCATACACTTAACCTTTTTTCTGAAAAATATCAATCGTTTATCATAACGAAATAATTCAACTTGTCGTCTAATTCTATTGACAAAATGGAGGCTGAAGAAAACAAGACTGTACAACAAAGACGATTCACAATCAATGCAGAAACACGTCGCGAGAAGATCGATTTTAATATTACGATTTTATTTCAAATCCAGATCACATAGATCGCAGTGTCTAATGTAAATCTCAATGGTTTTCTTTAGAAGAGAAAACTAGAAGAAACAGGGAATGGATCCGCCATCTTGGAGGAAAAAAAAGGGGCGGTAGCGGCGGTGTGGGAAAAAAAAAAAAAAAAAGCGTCAGAGCGCGTGTGAGTGATGCTAGCTTTTTAGCATCGAGCTAATGCTAACTTTCAATGCTTTCTCTATGACTATGAACGCCCTAAATCAGACTAGCATGCTAATCAGTCCGAACACGAAGTACTTCTGCATAATAATACTCAATGAATCACATATTGATCAAGGGAAACTTTATAAATCACAATTTATTAGATATTTACTTTAATTTAACCAATGACAGCTGTTTTATTGAGACGTTAGCAGCTCATCTTAATAAACATGGCTACTTACCGCTAGCTAGCCATGCTACTGTAGCCTTCTTAGCTTACTTTCTTAAGCTGTTATGATCGTTCTTTTTTCACAATAGAAAACGTTGTGTAAAATAGATTCAGAAAGAAATATATATTTTAGTTTGATTTTTTTTTTGTACATAATAGGGTGAAATGTAACGTTCCACGCCTGAGTAGTGGATACCATGTGTACCGCACTCAGTCATTCAGCAAGGCCTCTCTATGCAGGAAATCACATTTAGAGAGAAAAGATTTCATCACAGCTAACAAATAAAGAATTATATATGTATGAAAAAAGGATACGAACCAATATTTGGGCAAAGATCCCGCCAGGAAACGATGCCCAGACATATTTGGCGTCTGAATACCCAACAATTGCCGCGTCCTGGCAGCTGCCATCAGCCATTAGGTTGTCCACGTAGCTTTGCCAGGACATGCTTGTCAAATCGGTAAAGATGAGTTAAGTTAACCGTCTCTTACACGGCGTGGAAAAAAAACGGAGAGGAAGATGGATTTTTACAATCACAGGCCTCCAAAAAAGCTAGAAAACCCCCCCGGCTCCTTCACGTCCCGGCTTTCTTGTGGTGTTGGAAACGAAGAGAAGCTGCTGCTGCTGCAATCACACAGTCGCTTGGGTGGAGTCCTCAACAAATCACTCCGCCTGGGTCGTGATTCGTCTTCCTTCCTCGTTTAATAAAACGCAACACGGCGGATGGATATCACAGTTCATTATAATAGTTAATCGTTCTGCAGCCTCTTTTTTTTTCTTCCACAACTAGAGTACTTTGTTTAGAAAAACATAATTTTCTACTTGTTTTCGTAAAATTAGTTATCATAAGACATAGCATTTATAAATTGTATGTCATAAAATGGAAGGATATGAAGAAGAAAAATATTTTAAATCAAAGTTACTTTCAATTTTGGTTAATCACAAGTCAAATATAGTGCCCTGAAGCAAAGTACACATTATTAACCTACTTCATTATTATGCATTTGATCCAGAAATAATAATAAAAAAATGATAACAATACAGCCAAAATAAAAACGAAAAAAAAACACACGAAATAATTAATTAAATTTGATTTAGGACACAAAATTAATGGAGGTCAAATTTGTTGGGGTTTAATGTTCACAAAAAGTACTATGTGTGCTGTTTGTAAAAGCCTTTTTATTTTTAATCTGTGTTTGTTCATTTGAGAAAGCCTCATCATTTTTTCAACCTGCTTTGATTCACTTCAATTTCATTTTTATTGCCAAAAATTACAAAACAATTGTCACAATAAGCTTCCCATAGTAGATTGAAAAAAAGTCCAAAAATATATTTATGCAAATACACAAAAACTAAGTAAACAATTTCAGAGCATTCATTCACTTTAGAACTTCCTTCCTGGAAGGAAAAACTCTCAAAAACCCAACAGTGGGAGGAGAGAAGAAACCTCATGGGTACCCACAAGAAGAAAGGATCCCTCCCCTGGGATGAGAAGCTAATATTTCTTAAAACCATGTAATCCCTCACGAGTGAGGCTTCAAAGTTGTCTTCTGTACAGTTTATTGAGACATTTCGACATTAAAAATGATTTCCAGGTGGAAGTCGAAACATCTCTATCATCACATAAACTGTCTAAAAGACAACTTTGAAGCTTTTCTACAATCCAATGAAGACTGTTAATTGAATATTAGCCTGTTCTATTTTGCACTTTGTCCCTTTTTTATGAAAAGAAAAGCTCTCTTTTATTATCCAGTAACATGTTCCTCAAAGCAAAGAAACTGATGCAGAGCCACGCCCAAGTCTGATTCATTATATTTTTGGCTTCGTTTCAAGTTTTGGCTTAGAGTTATCATCTAACTATAATCTAATGCAATAAAAATAATCAAATAAAAAAGTGTTACATTTTTGAAAGTAAAAGCATCGGTCTGTCATGGTAAAGAAAGAACTGAGCCGAAAAGCAAAGCTCTCGATTTACAAGTCAGTCTACATTACCGCCCTCATCTATGGTCACCAGCTGTGGGTGGTGACCGAAAGAATGAGATTGCGGACACAAGCGGCCGAAATGAGCTTCCTCCGCAGGGTGGCTGGGCTCTCACTCAGTGATCGGGTGAGGCGCTCTGCCATCCGGGAGGAGCTCAGTGTTGAGCCGCTCCTCCTCCAGGTTGAGAGGAGCCAGATGGGGTGGTTTAGGCATCTGGTCAGGATGCCCCCCCGAGCGCCTTCCTATTGAGGTGTTTCGAGCACGTCTCACTGGGAGGAGACCAAGAGCCAGACACTGGATCCGCTGGAGAGACTATATGTCACAGCTTGCCGGGGAACAACTCGGGATCCTTCCAGGTGAGCTGGAGAATGCAGCCGGGGTGAAAGAAGCCTGGGCTTCCCGTCTGAGGCTGTTGACCCCGCGACCCGACCCTGGCTAAGCAGAAGACGACGGAACCGAACATTTTTAAAAGTAATACAATCAAAGAATAATTAAAGTTAATAAATAAATTTAGTATCTGTCATTACGAACCTACGTTTTTTTTTTTTTGCCTACTAAATAACATGGTATATAGAGTTTGTCCTCTGACTGTAAGCCATCAAACTCATTCGGGATCAGAAGGGCACAAAAATGAACATAGCATTCCATCGTCATGCAAATGATATTAGTTATGATCTAACCTTTTATATTTACAGGACAACAGAAACCTGGCACACCACAGATTTGAATATGTCTGTGTTTGCTGGCTGGAAATTATTAATCTGGCAACCACATGAGTTGTGTGGTCTCGTAATCTTTTTTCTCTTCTCATGCCAGTGAGTGTTCCTCAACTGTAAAGTGAATAAAGATTCTTATCTGTGTTTTCTGTGTTGGCTGATGTGCGGCCACACATAAGCAGTCTTAACAATTAACTTACTGATTACCATCTCGTTTGCTGAGATGGTGAGCTGACCAAACATGTTCAAGCCTGTCGTGAAAATGCTTCGGACATTTGGTGGAACTCTCTGTCACAAAGAATTTCAACTGTCATCTCAAAGATGGAAGATATTTCATTTAAATAGAATGATTACCATCTTTATTTGGTTGACGGTAATCCTCAAAATACCTTCACAATTTCACTGACCTATCTTTAGGCAAGAAAGGAAAGTGATGGAATGCTCTATTTTTTTCAGCTGAGCTTTCTTGAGAGTTTGAATGCTTTGAGGTTATTTCGACATACAAACATCAAGGAAGTTGTCCTAGATCTGAATTGCGAATACCAAAAGCTAAAATGGGTTTTCTTTCTCTTCATCCCTTTAAAAAGAGTTTACAAGCTCTTTAGAGAGGAGTTTGGGGTAAAACTATTTCCTCTTCAGGTTATCAGAAGCCAGGTAAAGAGGGTTGGGTATCTCAAAGAAGACCACGTGACAGTTCCCTGGAAAAATATTCCAAGTAAATTCCACTGGTGGGAGACTCCCCAGAACATGGTAGAGGAAACATGTCTCAAATGTGGCCCAAGAAAGGCTCAGGAACTTGTGGACAAGGCAAAAGAACTTAAAAGTCTACTGACTCACCAGCCACTGGGAACAAAACCGGTTGAAGATTATTTACTCAAGTAGGCTTATTGGCTGGGCTCTCACTCAGAGATTGGGTGAGAAGCTCTGCCATCCGGGAGGAGCTCGATGTCGAGCCGCTCCTCCTCCAGGTCGAGAGAAGCCAGATGGGGGGGTTTGGGCATCTGGTCAGGATGCCCCCGAGCGCCTCGTTAGTGAGGTGTTTTGGGAGGAGATCAAGAGGCAGACCCTGGATCCGCTGGAGAGACTATGTCTCACAGCTGGCCGGGTAACGACTCGGGATCCTTCCGGGTGAGCCGAAGGATGCAGCTGGGGTGAGAGAAGCCTGGGCTTCCCGTCCCGGCCCCGGATAAGCGGAAGATGACGGAATGGCTTATTTTATTTTAAATACCTCGAAACCTAAGTATGTGTGAGTACATTCACAAAGGCATTAAACACTAACACAACAAAAATGGGGGTTTTGTTGAGATAATTTTTTGAGTTTATACAGTCAGTATTTTATAGTGTCCTTTCTTTGTGTTTTTAACGTCTTGTTGTAAGTAGGAGTTCCATCTTTACCTGGAACTTTCATCACGTTCTTCTCACAGCTTTAGCGGAGCCAAGTGCAAAAAAAGTTATTCATTCACCAGTAAGAACTGAGCTTGTCGGTCAGTCACACCCATGTTCTACTCTCCCACTCAATGCCAACTGTTTCCATGGCCACCCATGTTTTGCACTTGTACTAGGTCAGTTGATTTCAACTCGTAGCTTCGCTGAGCCTCTGCATGAGTCACACAGGCACATAAATAAAAGAAAACTTGTTCACTATAGAAAAGGCTTGGTTTTGAAAGAGGTGATTAGTAAAACTCATTACCATTGTGTCAGCTGGATTTGGTAGACTGTCTCAAAGTTTTTCATCATACATGGACATATTGTGTGTGGTATTTTTGTACTTATGTTAAAATTCGCTAAGGAGATTGATAATTAATTGCAAGTCATTCCGGTTTTGATACGTGTTGGAATTTAGTGACACACACCTGGTGTCTGTATTTGTCCACTGGGCTTTCATTGGTTACAGCACAATGACCTGGACCTGGAAGTCATGGAGATATCCAACTATTTTTGTTTTGGATATCTCCAAAACAAAAATACTAATTCCTATCAATTGGATAGGAATTAGTAGGTGGTCGGAAACGTCATCATCAGCTTAAGAAACTAGCTGCAGAAATGTGCATCATCACATCTTTGACGTCTGAGACTATTGTCCTCAACAAATGAGAAGTGTATGGAGCAATAGATCAACGGGCAGTTTACTGTGGCGAAGATGATGTTGAGTCAAAAGATAAGCCTTGCAATTTACATGTCCTACTTCTACTAATCTATGATTGTAGGTTATGGTAGGTGAAGAAAAAAAAGATTGGAAATACAGGAGTTCAGTCACTAAATGAGGGTATAAATGCTGCCCTTCTGGAATGAGAGGCTTTGGTTGCTTGATGCCCCTTGGACGCCCATCTTCTGAGGTGTTCTCCTCTGGAAGATCTGGTACAATCTGGAACGACTTTATCTTCAGAGTAGAAGTTTCGGTTTCCCTCTGTTGTACTTCGTCTCTTGATGTGACCCACAGATAAGCAGAAGGTAATGGACGAGTTATCGTCATGCAATGGATCACATTATAGACGGTTCATTTTAAACATGAATATTTTAAAGTTTTCTATCTTAAAAAGTGATATTGTAGCAGCACTACAAACTTACTCAATAGTTTTATTTCTGAATGAATCTAACTTAGAATAACCTTTGCTTACTTGGTGCAATTTAGGCCATACAGTCATTCACGAACCCGGTTTATTAGTTGTCTTGCGTAGTGAAGGACAGGCGTTAACGTCCTTCAATTGTTTCTGTGAGTTGTGTAAAAAAACATTCTCCGGATTAAAAAAAAGAAATCAACTTGAAATACAAATGGTTTTCTTTATTTGCAGTTGTATGAGTTTCACAAGAATTATTTAAGTGCTAAAAAAAAAAAAAAAATTAGTTTTTCCTCAACAATTTCAGAACATCAAAAGTTGAGCAAGGTTAGGTAGAAAATACAAAGAAGTGATGATTCTTTTTCTTTTCCATATTTGCAGTAGTCACCGTCTTGTCCGTCAATCCCTTACAGGGTGGTGGGGGGTGCCAGAGCCCATCCCGAGGGACAGGGTACACCCCAAACAGGTCGCCAGTCTGTTGCAAGGCCACACAAACAACCATACATACACATTCCTAGGGGCAATTTAGCACCAACCAATCAACCTAATGTGCATATTTTTGGAGGGTAGGAGAAAACTGGAATACCTGGAGAAAACCCACGCAGATAACATGCAAACTCCACACCGAAAGGCCAGTGCTACAAGCCTCGTCCCTTCTTGGGACTTGAACCTATAACCTCTTGCTATGAGGCCACTGTGCTACCCATTGCACCACCGTGCTGCCGGCCTTATATCTAGAGTACCATTGAATAAAATCTTTTGTTACCACTTCAAAGTTCAAAGATTTACTAATTAATTTAGAACTATTTTTTTTTAAAAAGAAAAACGTTTAACAAATATTTTTTTGTTAATAATTATGTTTTTCATATAACAAAGTTGAAAATTTGATGTGAAATTTCTGTTCCATTCCTCCTTTACGAGATACTTTTTAGACAAACCAGTTTGCATAGCTGGAAGGACCTTTGCCCCCGTGGAGATAAACAGAGTAGATCAGAATCCTCCCATCTGTACTGCTAGTGGTGTCTTTGACACAGAGGGATGCACAATGAGGTAGTCTTTACGGATGCATGCACTCCACCCTTCTGTGGAATGGATCTACATCACCACTAAGGACGTCACACTCATGCAAATCCATCCTGAAAAGAATACACCCACTTTTTCTTGTATGGACAGACTTGGAAAAGTTGGGAATGCAAATTCACACAACACACAGTAGACATACACATGTAAGTGGAGGATTTCCATAAACCCTTCTGGCATCAGAAGGCAGAGGGATGGTTTGTATTTGAATAGCGATGATGCGGCCAGAAGGTTTCACATACAGCACGTATAGGAAAACAGTCGAAAACTAGTCAATCATTGTTTAATGAAACGTTTCCCTGTGATGCCAGATAGAAAATGTTATTATTTGTTTTGTAAAATACTGACAGTTTCCTGGTTATGTCACTGTACATCCAGTTCTAGGTGGAAGAGCAGAAGCATGATATAGGGAGTGAGAATGAAGCTCTACTCTTCTGCACAGATGAATAGCCATGATTCATGAAAATGAAGTGAGCCTGGATGGATATTTTTATTCTCAGATACTTAATACTTCTCCTTTCATAATTTTAACTTGTCTCAAGCCTTAAAATTTGATTTTTTTTATGAGATGCAAGGCCTTATTTGAGCATGGGCATCTGAAAATTTTACCCAAATAAATATGTATTCAATCCTAATACTTGTACATTATTTGCTCTATAATATAATGCACTTCAAATTTATTCACTTTCAGCCCGTTCCGTTCCGTCATCTTCCGCTTTTTCCGGGGTCGGGTCGCGGGGGCAACGGCCTCAGATGGGCAGCCCAGGCCTCTCTCACCCCGGCTGCATCCTCCAGCTCACCCGGAAGGATCCCAAGTCTTTCCCCGGCCAGCTGTGAGACATAGTCTCTCCAGCGGGTCCGGGGTCTGCCCCTTGGTCTCCTCCCGGTGGGATGTGCCCGAAACAACCCGCCCGTGAGGTGCTCGGGGGGCATTATGACCAGATGCCCGAACCACCCCATCTGGCTCCTCTCGACCTTTCAGTCCACTTGAAGGAATTTTTAGTTTGCAGCTCTAAAATTCATCTCCAATAGATTACTCTCCCTCATCACAGCCATAAATATCTCCATAATTAACAGCATGGGTCGTGAACACCTTTACCTCACTATGATACAACACTACTAAAAGTATATAGGCAGCAAGAGGAAGCAGAACACTCAGATTCCAAAAAAGAGTTGCCAAACGAAAATTCAAAGTCAACACGAGAGCTTTTCTTTTCACATGAAGTGAAGTTTTGTTTACACGTCACCAATGTGCCTCATGTGATATCAACGAGCAAAATTTAAAACTTAATGTGTTTTTGTAGAAAATCAAATGTTCCGTCTCAAGAACAACTAATTAGCAAATTATCTCATGATCTATGATAAAAAAATATAAAAAAATCTTTATGGTTGCAATCAATCTCGTGTTGTTGCATAAAAAAGCAAAATAACCTAACTGGTTCTGCCTTCATGATTTTTGGCTGTATTTGGCTGAGTTTTTACATAAGATTTAAAGTTGGTGACAAAGTTCCACCTGTTTTACTGTTTTTCTGTACCTACATGTTTTTGTGGTGGGAATAAACACAAACATTCCAGAAAAGCTACCTTTTTCCAAATGAAATGTGCAACTTAAATATAAGGATAAAAGGAATTAGTCATTTTCACTTTGGTGTCTGGACATAGGTCATATTTATTTTACCACCTGCTACCACAGAGACGACCTCTGCTCAGACAGACTGTCTGTGTTTCGACACTTGCTTAGTTCTTTGGACACCCCACTCAACTGATAGGATACATGTTCACTAGCTGTGCAATAAATGCTTGCAGTAAAACCTGTAGAACCACATACAAAGCTTCTAAGTCCACACGCTACTATGTATACACATGTTGTCAAGGCAAAAGGATTTCTTAAAAGAGTGGTTACTATTTGCAAGTCAAAGATAAAATTAATAGGAAATGTACTACTGTTGTTTTTAGCACAACACAGAGTTTCCAAAAATGGTCTAGTTTAATTTACTTCTAGATGAGTAACTGTTATCACTTCTTATAAATGTCTGTTACAGTCGATCATGTGCGTCCTGAGTTGATAACTTTATAATTTGCAGCCCTTATCTGCAAAATATTAATCTGTGTGTTTGCCACATTTTTTTAAACTATGCCAATTCAACAAAAGGTCTGCTTCATTTACAGAAAAAAATGTTGGGGTGGAGAAATTTCTGAAGTTGTGTCCACCTCCAAACTGTCAAAGGTAACTTTAAACCAGCAGCAGCTTCAAGTAAACCAAATGTAAACAGAGAAAAAATTGTGCTCTCGTAGCTTGTACATAGAAATGTTGTTACACAAATAATATTTGACACAAAAAATACTTCACACTCGGCAGCAAATTGATCCAGCGAGAGCTGGAGATCACGGTCCGATGAAGCCAACAGAACCACGTCATCCGCAAAAAGCAGAGATCCGATCCTGAGGTCACCAAACTGGATCCCTCCAACGCCTCGGCTGCGCCTAGATATTCTGTCCATAAAAGTGATGAACAGAATCGGTGTGAAGCGGCCGGGATGGGAATTAGCGCCTCCAAATCCGACCATGGTCCTCGCCCAGAAAAGGGTGGAATGCCCCCTGCGGGTCAGGGACAGGGTGCAAATGAGCTTCTTCCGCAGGGTGGCCGGGCTCTCACTCAGAGATCGGGTGAGGAGCTCTGCCATCCGGGAGGAGATCGGTGTCGAGCCGCTCCTCCTCCAGGCCGAGAGGAGCCAGATGGGGTGGTTCGGGTACCTGGTCAGGATGCCCCCCGAGCGCCTCGCGGGCGAGGTGTTTCAGGCACGTCCCACCGGGAGGAGACCAAGGGTTTGACCCCGGACCCGCTGGAGAGACTATGTCTCACAGCTGGCCGGGGAACGACTTGGGATCCTTCCAGGTGAGCTAGAGGATGCAGCCGGGGAGAGAGAGGCCTGGGCTGCCCGTTTGAGGCTGTTGCCCCCGCGACCCGACCCCGGAACAAGCGGAAGATGACGGAACGGAACAAAAAATACTTTAAAAAAGCTTTACACAAATGCAAGTCATTTTTAGAAAAAAAAAAGATCATTTCAACGTAACCAAAACTTTGCATGAGAATTGTCTTTCTTTTAAAGATTTTATCCTGGGATTATTTAGTCATACTTAACGTATATGAAAGCTGCTAAGAAGATACTACCTGGTCTGTCTCCTTGATAAACTGGAGTCCATCTACCTGCCATTTGCCACTTTATCAATCTCTTTGCTCTACATTTTCTGATACCACATGCAGAATGATTTTTATTTTATGATATATTTTTATACAATTTAGATATATTTGATGTTGCAAATTATGCTGAATCAAGTTCCTAGCCTGTAAATGTTCATTTCCAATGCCAATAAGTATTTCTTGATGCCTTGATTTAACTTTGTATGGAAGGGACAATCAGATAAAACATTTTATTTTGAATTTTAAAATGATCTAATTTATCAGGGGTGAATAATTAAATAAAAACAAAGATGTAATCTGTTACACACAAAAACTTTAAAGTTATAAAAAATAACAAACGATGTCTCCTAGATTAGATTAAATCTGTAATACTAATTCATTGCAAATTGAAGATCTCTGTGGGGTTCTTTCACTGCTCAGTCCTGACATCTTGTGGTTGTATGTATTCATTGCAGCTTTGACTCAGTTCCTGCTGAAACACATGAAAACAATGTGACACAGTTATCCAATAATAATAATAATATAATAAACTTCACATAAACTAGAAAGTAAATAAAACCAGAGCTAGACAAATAGCTAATTTACTCAAGTTTTTTTTTCTGACAGATAAATGCGTTTTGCAACAAATAGATTCTACCTGCTACCCTGTGATTTGCATATTAATGCAAACATCAAACTGCAACATAACTGGAAAATAATTTTAACACAATATTCCATGAAAAATATATTTGTGGAAAAACTTTCCAAACCTTTTAAAAAAAACTGTATTGCCTCAAAACCAACATGATGTGCGTCAATAACTGTTTTGAGACAACAAGAAAGAAAAAAAGAGCATTTACACCCACAAAAGAATCACACTGACCTCAGTGGGCTTTGACCTTCAGATGAAATCCAGTAAATCCTTTCATTTTAATGTACACAAGTAAAAGGTTTGGACATACTATGTCATTGAACTGAATGGGTCTGAGGAGATTTAGACTAAAACTTTTTACTGGGTCTGTTAAAAAGGGCATTATTCACTTTTTATAAATCTATAAAAAGGATCATAATAAAAAAAACATTTTTGTGACATATTTTGAAGCAAAACTAACTAGTAAAAGGATTTAGGTTATAGGTTAAATTTCTTAAAACCTTGTTTTCTACAAACTTCTCAATTTTTAGAACCACATATAAATAAGATGAGTCAAATGCACACAGATTTTTTTTTAAAAAAACATCTCATTTATTTGTCAGTAAATATGTACTACATGTACTTTTTTTTAAACATTGTGGATCTTTACACACTTGTTTACAATGTCATCACATTTTTTCTCCAAATTAGAACATTTGTGATCTCAGTTTGTTTTGACTCAACTTTATGTGGAAACATGAGAACGTTTGTCTCTTTTGCAAAAAAAAAAAAAAAAAAACCCAAAACATTTTAATTCCACCAATAAATCAATGCTGCAAAATTTGGAAGCTGCATTGGAAAAAAACACACAGACACATGAAGTACTTTGTGGCAATGGGGGCATCAAATCTCAGTCCAGTTAACATAAAAACATCACCAATCATGTTCCAGTCTAAAATATCTGCTTGCTTCATTTTCTGCATTGCTTTGTGAAGCTTCACCAGTACTACTGATGAAATTCAGCTATTTTCACTGGATGAACGGTATGCTTTGTGTTGAAAAACTGACCTTATAAACGTGCTGGTATGCCCCTCTAATCCAAAGACAGCCCAGCTATAAAAAGGTCAGAATGAAAAAAAAAAACACCAATGTGTCTACACAAACTCACATAAAACGGTGTTAATCTCTCGAACTGTCTCGCTTTATGTTCTCTCACCACACTCTGCTCATCTCGCTCAGTCAGGTTTAGTGAATCTACCGTTCACCCTATGCTCACCCTACATTAAGCCTCCTGATGGCCCTGATGCCCTCCGAGACACAATAATCCCTTCAAGCCAAAGTAATTAAGAAATTAAGTCGGTTTAGATTTTAGAAGACAATGGAAAGATTAAAAATAAAAGCTCATTGGCTTGCTTGAACACTAAAGGATGTAATGACCGGTAAAATTGAAGGTCATCTGTTGGAGTTGCTTCATGAGGGAGGGAAGTAGAAAATACAATACAATGATCATTTCAAACATATATCTGATTTTAATGGCAGGGTTTTTTTTTTAACTAATTTTTTTTTATGTGAGATTGAAACATGACAGTGAGCAAATGCTTGCAATTAATATGGTTGATTTGTTACCAAAGCCTTTTTCTTTCTGGAACCAAAGCATTTTTTGTACCATTTATCATCTCTGCATACATATCACTTTTGAGGCAGCATGCCAAAGCTTTATTTTGTCTTTTGAACCGCTCATGCCAAACAAGGTCGCGTGGGGTGCCAGAGCTAACATGCACATTTCTATTTTGCTTCCAACAAAAACTTGAGTGATGATGAAAAAAGCAAAATAAAGAGTAAATACACTTCAAGTACAGACATAATCTGTCCCTTTCATTTTTTTTCTTTTTCAGATTTGCATGTAGAGAGGCAAATATGTTAAGTAATTTTTTTCATTGGCTTCTACAACTTCAAGCGATCACACATCATAAACAAACCAAGTAGAAGAATCATCCAGTTAGATTTGTTTTATATCTATTTGATTACCTCATTATTTAATGATCCTTATACTGTACAACCTGATTCAACAAAACAAGGCAGACTGCAAAAGCAGCTGCACATCTGTTTAGTGCAAAACATTTTACTTTTTGAACTTTTGACATATTTTTGCAGACATACTTTTACAACAAATTGCTTTAAATTTTCTGGTGATGCATGCATCTCTGTTCAGCTGTTTTGTTGCATTGTTTTTTTTTTTTGTTGTATGATCACTTTAGGCTCAAAAGGAGAAAAAGAACCCATTATTTCTTCTTCTGCCACTTCCTTCCTTTGTTTTGGTTCCTGTCTTTCACACCTGTTGATTGTGAGCATCTGGACCGTGCACACATTTCTGTTTCCTTCAGCCAGTTTGCTGACACTTCCTCTGTCCGGTTTAATTTTTCATGTTCACACACGCTGTGTGTAAACTCTGCTTATTACTGTTTTTTTTTCTTTACTTTTCAATTTTTTTTTCTCCTTTTGGCATTTCCCTTCAGAGGTCACCACAGCAAGTCAGTTTCTTCCATCTAATCCTATCTGCTGCATCTTCTTCAGTCATGCCAACTATCTTTATGTCTTTCTTCACTGTATCCATGAACCTCCTCTTTGGTCTTCCTCTAGGTCTCTTTCCTGGTTGTTCCAAATCCAGCATCCTTTATTTCCTCTGCACACGTCCAAACCATCTGAGTATGGCCTCTCTGATTTTGTCTCCAAAACCTCTAAGATGTGCAGTTCTCCTTTGAGTTTTCTCTAAATGAAAGAAAAAAAAACTTCAACTAAACATTCGAATTGGTGCAGCGTCAGCAATAACTAGGACGCTGCATCTGCGTCTGTCATAGTAAAGAAAGAGCTGAGCCGAAATGCAAAGCTCTTGATTTACAGGTCGATCTACGTTCCTATCCTCACCTATGGTCACCAGCTGTGGGTGGTGACTAAAAGAATGAGATTGTGGATACAAGCAGCCGAAATGAGCTTCCTCCGCAGGGTGGCTGGGCTCTCACTCAGAGCTCGGGTGAGGAGCTCTGCCATTCAGGAGGAGCTTGGTGTGGTGCTGCTCCTCCTCCAGGTCGAGAGGAGCCAGATGGGGTAGTTTGGGCATCTGGTCAGGATGTCCCCGAGCGCCTGGCTGGTGAGGTGTTTCGGGCACATCCCACCGAGAGGAGACCAAGAGGCAGACACCGAACCCACTGGAGAGACTATGTCTCACAGCTAGCAGGGAACGACTCAGGATTCTGGAGCTGGAGGATGCAGCCGGGGTGAGAGAAGCCTGAGATTCCCGTCTGAGGCTGTTGCCCCTGCAACGCGGCCCTGGATAAGCGGAAGACGACGGAACGGAACGAAACATGTAACAGGAGACTTTATCAATACTTATTAGGTTTGTTTTTTCTTGAGAACATTTTCTGCTCCTGAACAAACTTAGGAGTTTTCAAATTTAATAATCATAACCAAAGTGGAAGACTATAAAATATTCTTGAACAAACAACCAGATTTTAAAATGAGGGACTGAGTAAAGAAAAAAGAAAGTAAAACTTTGGTCATGAAGGAGTCAAAAACATGACAAAAGATCAATACAAATACTACTGTATACTGTATTTGTTTCAACAAAAATTTTATACATTTTTATTGTCTTCTTTGATTAAATTAAAATGTTGATCTTAATTCATTCCATTTAATTCTGTTATACAGATGAGAGGTAAATTATCAGACGGTTGGGACAGTAGTTACCTAATTCAGTAACAAGTTCAAACAAGTTATGAAGGAACTCATGTCATTTTTCCATAAACACAAGGCACAAAATTAGTGAGAAATTTCAATTTATGAGATGATTCTTTTTATCATAAAATCTGTCTACCTTTACAAAGAATTTACTTTGAGGACAGGAACCACTGTATAAAGAAGAAGGAAACAGTTCATAACTGAGTTTTTCTGATGAATGCACACTCATTCAAAGTGACTCATATATTTATTAATCATGAGCAGGTGGTGTTCACTTGCACGTCTCCAGATTAAGTAATTTCTTACACAACTACTACAAAAAGTCTCTCAGACTAAGATGTAACAGTGATTTATTACTTCTGCTGTATCTTGTAAGAGGTACCAGATCTGCAGATAAGAGCAGCCTAAGATCCCAATCTTCTTTTTCCATTGCAGGAAAATTGTGTTTCGTTTCATCTTCTGAACCGCTTATCCTTAATGGAGTCACAGTTGTCACAGAGGCTAATCCTGGCTGATTTCAGGCGAGAGGCAGGGTACACCCCGAACGGGTCACCAGTCTGTTGCAGGGTCACAAAACACACAGCCATCCACTTACGCACTCATTCCTTGGGGCAATTTTCATAGTGGCTAATCGACCTAACATGTATGTTTTTGAAGGGTGGGAGGAAACCAGGGTCAGGATGCCTCCGAGCACCTCGCTGGTGAGGTGTTTCGGGCACGTCCAGGAGGACACCAAGAGGCAGACCTTCGGACCCGCTGGAGAGACTGTCTCACAGCTGGCTAGGGAACGACTCAGGATCCATCCGGGTGAGCTGGACGATGCAACTGGGGTGAGAGAAGCCTGGGCTTTTTGTCTGACGCTATTACCCCCGCAACCCGGCCCTGGATAAGCGGAAAACGACGAAACGGAACAGGAGGAAACCAGAATACATGGTGAAAACCCACGCATACACAAGCTAAACATACAAACTCCACACAGAAAGGTCAGTGCCCCGACCTTCTTGCTGTGAGGCCACCATGCTAACCACTGCACCACCGTGTCGCCCTTGAAAATTGTGTTGTTTTGAAAAAATTTTTCCCCAAATCTATTTCTGTGGAAATAGATTTTTTCTTCCCTTTTAGGCTCTGAACTTTGTTCTCACTGCTCCAGGTTAGCATGTGATCTTGGTAAGTAAAAATCTATGCAAATTTTCGTCAAAATAATCCCAATAAATGAGATGCTGGATCAGAGACAAAAAAAATGATCTAATGGTTCTAAAATTTAGCGCTCGTAAAGGGCATAAAGGTTTTAAAACTGTATGTACTGTATGTCCAAAACACAAAAGCTAAACTCTTATGAAAAGCTGCTGTCTGGGTCTGAATAAAAGACACCCACACAACTGCACAGTCATAGAAAGCACAAAACAGAGAGGATTAGCTAAGGCACTGTAACGACGTGGGAAAATAGACAAATCCACAAAAGACCCAAATAGAAACCAAAATTACACACAAACCCTTTATTGTATTTTCCAATTAGTGCATCCCTGGAAGCTGCACTCATCATCTGTCCTGCAATCCCCTTTCTTCATCTCAGATTTAACTAGACAAGGTGAGAACAGATACAAAAAGGTGTCAAAATCCCAGCTAAATGATTCATTCTTGTTCTGTGGTTATTTTAAACTTGTATTTGGAATGTTCACACCTTAAATTGGCCATATTTACATCTCTATAAAATTATATAACCATGCATCACATGTCATGCTTCATGGAAGGCTGTCAGCCCAAAATTATGACCTGCCTGCCGAACATGTTTTGTAAAGTTTGAAGGGCAAAAAAAAGGTCTAGAAACCTGAAAGAGGGAGGATGAGGATTTGACAAAAAAAGAAAAAAACATTTTAGACATGAAATGGATTTAATTTCTGATTAACAAATATAAAGGAGTTGATAAAAATAAAATCTAAAAATAAATCAACACGCTACAGATCTACTACTTATAAAATAATCCCAAATAATGACGCCATAAAAGACAATCAATTGTGATGTATCTTAAAACTAGCTTTTGGCTGCATGGTGACTCAGCTGACTACAATTTTAAAAAATACTTCCGTTCCGTCATCTTCCGTTTGTTCCGGGGCCGGGTCGCGGGGGCAACAGCCTCAGACGGGAAGCCTGGGCTTCTCTCACCCCGACTGCCTCCTTCAGCTCACCCGGAAAGATCCCAAGTCGTTCCCCAGCCAGCTGTGAGACATAGTCTCTCCAGCGGGTCTGCGGTCTGCCCCTTGGTCTCCTCCCGGTGGGACATGCCCAAAACACCCCGCCGCGAGGCGCTCAGGGGCATTCTGACCAGATGCCCGAATCACCCCAGCTGGCTCCTCATGACCTGGAGGAGGAGTGTCTCGACACCAAACTCCTCCCGGATGGCCGAGCTCCTCACCCGATCTCTGAGTGAGAGCCCAGCCACCCTGCACAGGAAGCTAATTTCGGCCGCTTGCATCTGCGGTCTCATTCTTTTGGTCACCACCCAAAGCTGGT
Organism: Neostethus bicornis; assembly: GCA_902685375.1. Classification (NCBI taxonomy): domain Eukaryota; kingdom Metazoa; phylum Chordata; class Actinopteri; order Atheriniformes; family Phallostethidae; genus Neostethus; species Neostethus bicornis. Next base: position 22,506,052 of record LR738547.1, read on the forward strand.
GGCCATAGGTGAGGGTTGGAACGAACATCGATTTGTAAATCGAGAGCTTTGCTTTTCGGCTCAGCTCTCTCTTTACCACGACGGACCAATGCAGCGTCCTGGTTATTGCTGATGCCGCACTGATCCGCCTGTCGATCTCCTGCTCCATCCTTCCCCCACATGTGAACAAGATTCTGAGATACTTAAACTCCTCCACTTGGAGCAGAAAAAAAACTTAAAAATACTTAAAATTCTGAAAACCCAACTTTAAAAGCAATAATTATTAGAATTTCTTCAAGTCAGAGCACTTATTTAATCTAATGACATGTTGAATCCATGGATTTTTCTGGAACAGTGACCTTCTGCTGAGTAAGTTACAGCACCTGATTAGCCAATGAGGTGAATTGGGGTTATCGGCATTATGTTATCTCTAGGTCTTTTGTAATATTTTACCGAAACGATGTTTTGCAATATGTTTTGGAAATGTGAAGGTTAAGGAATACATGAAGTTCACCTTATGGGGTACAAAATTTCTTTGAAGAGGCCTTTCCGTGAGGACACTGTGCTAACCACTGTGCCACTGTGCAGCCTTCCAATAAATTTGCATTATAAAATCACAAATTTCCTTCACCTGTTTATAAATCATCAAGCACAAAGTTGGATATAAATTGGTTAAAGTTATAAATACAAAGGCATGTGACCCCTTACTTGTTATTTAGACCATATGTTTTGAGAAGAGAGAGAGTCACTTTTTAGAGGTTTTCTCCCTTCAGCTTCATTCAGTTTGACGTCTATACAGGCAAAGTTTTGATATACAATCCGTTTGGGATTGGATATTACATAACACATAGAAAGGGTGAATTGTACGTCTTCCCAAAGGCTGCTTCTGAGAAAAATGAATTTGCATTGTTGAATAGAAATGTTAAACAGATTTCTCAAAATGACACACCCCACATTAACTCTTGGCTTTCACAGTGTTTTCGCAGTCTTAGATTTTGTTCGACACAAAGCAAAAATATACTTTTGATGCCAGCTAAGTTTAGTCGAACATCAGTACTTATGAGCAGTCTGACTCTTGGAAAAGATGGTTTAGTACGTTGAAACTAATAAATCTTAATAGATCTATTTCAATTAGTTTCAGTAATTCAGAAGCAATGAAATCACTATTTATTGGTATTTCCAGAAGGTTTCCTTTAAGCCTGCTTCTTCCAGACTGAAATAACCACCTGTACCATTTGCTTTGGGGAAATCCATTTTTAGCAAGTCCTGAGATATGTTTGGTCAGTCTGTTTGTTGACCGAGTAGTCCACAACCCCATAAGATTTTGCGAAAGGCCAAAGGTTTCCCAGTTTGAGATGCTGAGACTGACCCGTGGTCAAAACCACCAAGCCCCAAAGCACAGACAGCATAATGTGTGCGTTATTTTTGAGATGGTACACTGAAAGTGAGCCCTGCATGTTGGACCGTAACATGCTGCAGCATAGCCAGGTAGTCTTTGCCCTCAGACCAAAGCAAACAAACACAACCAACTACACAAACACTTTCACTCGGACTGGGAAAGCCCACGCACAACCCACTACTGAAAGAAGTGACATGTAAGCAAAGAAAGCTTGTCTGGGTTGATGTTGCAACATGCAGCATTTTTATATGGGTTTGTTTTAGGCCTGTCGGGAGAGGAACTAATAAAATGCCTGGCAAAGAAAACCATGTCTAATCTCGAAACAACTGTGTGAGACGTGTGCTTCTCATGAACATACTGTAGATCACGTGTTTGAACACTGTGGCTAAAAAAGTTTTTGATAGCCTTCCTAAACCTAATCACTTGGCCCAAAACTGACGGTACACAATTTAAACCAAGTCTAATCTAGTATTTACGTGTGTAAAGTTTATGTGAATGAAAAATTCTTGACTTCTTATCCCAGGACCATGCAGGTTTGTATCTCACTGACGTGAATAAACTCATGTTGTGTTTCCCATCTCTTCTGGCTTATCAGAGGAGGGCATGAGATTGTTGTTGTCATACAGACCTTGTGAGTTCACATCCGGGACGTTATATAACCATAAAATTCAATGATTAGTGAGCTGTGGCGGTGTAATAATACACTATTTTATTTTACTTTTCATGACTTAGTATAAAAACAACTAAGCTGTTTTATCTTTGACCTTTCTTATATAATTACACAGCCTCTCAGAGTGATAAGCTCCCATACATAAAAACAGATGGAAAGGATTATGTGAAATAGTCCTGGGTTTGATTTGTGTGCTATGACGGAATGCTACTCTTGTGATGGATTTAAAGTTAAAATATATTCAGCTTTGGCTTTGGTTTTATTTATGCTGTGCTTGAACGTTTTTTTTCCACTATGATGTAATTCTGAACATGATAGATTTTCACTACTTATAGCAAAAGCTGCTTTTTTTCTTCACTGAAAATTTATTGTAAACATCATTTTGCAACAAAAAGATTTTATACCTTTGCCAAGGAATTATAGTCTTCAAAAAAGTGACTTACATAAGTGGATTTGAACAAATTGAAGTGCAACTTATATCTTTTCGAATGGTTTACAAACTAAAGAAATTCAAATATAAAATTTAGAAGAAAATAAAGACATCTTTAACACAGCTGGAAAAAAGAATTTCTAACAACACCATAGAGGTCGTGAAATTGATTTGGTTGTGTTTAAATGAACATGACCTGGTGTGCGGATGTAACTGTATGACCAGAAATAACTGATGGGGTGTGACCCACAAGCACAATCAATTTGTACACAAACATGACAGTATGATAATTTCTTACAGATTCACTTATCTTTTATATTTATAAAAACAAATGATGTCATCTTTACAGTAACAACAAAAGGCTAATGACACATTTCCGGTTTCTACTTATCCTCGGTTGATCTGAAGACAAACAGTTGAGTGTTTTTATTGTAACAGTAATTTTTGATCATCAGATGACAATGAATGAGTCACTATCATGAGGTGAGGTATTTTGATAACAGTGCATGAATAAACTAAAATAAGTATGTCATTGACATATCTAAAAATTAAAAAAAGCAAAGGCAGTATGTCCTCCTAAAGGTTTGATAAGACTCTTTGATAGTTGGAATATCTTTTGTGTTGTTCTTACCTCACAGTCACATGTAAGTTGAGTCATTGGATTATGAATAAAGAGTCAAGTGTCAATTCATCTTAAAAGCACCTACTGTCGGAGGCATGACAATGTCCAGATGTTTCAAATCTTGTTTTATCCTTTGCACTCATCTCCTTTAAAAGATTCAGTCTCTGTTTGAAAAGCTGGAGAAGTGGAGGTTTGCACTAGAAAAAAGAGGAATGAAGATTAGTCAGAGTAAGACAGAGTACATGTATGTGAATGAGAGGGATCCAAATGGAAAAGCGAGGTTACAGGGAGAAGAGATAAAGAAGGTGGAAGATTTTAAGTACTTAGGATCAACATTCCAGAGCAATGGAAAGTGTGGAAAAGAGTTGAAGAAGCGTATGCAGGCAGGCTGGATTGGGTGGAGAAAAGTATCAGGTGTGATATGTGATAGAAGAGTTTCATTTAAAATGAAAGGGAAAGTGTACAAACTTGTGGTGAGACCGGCCATGCTGTTTGGTTTGGAAACAGTGGCACTCAGGAAAAGACAAGAAACAGAGATGGAGGTAGCAGACATGAAGATGCTAAGGATCTCTCTGGGAGTGACCAGGATGGACAGGATTAGAAATGAGTATGTCAGGGGAACAGCACATGTTAGAGGTTTTGGAGATAAAGTCCAAGAGGCCAGACTGAGATGGTTTGGACATGTGCAGTAAAACTGTGGGACTCCTTGGTGGGACCTCACAGCCGATTTATTCCTCCTGAGTTTCCCAGTTCATCTTCAACAGTCAGGGCATCGCCGTTTCCTCCTCAATCAACAGCCTACATGTTCAGTTTGACCTATAGGTAACTTTCAAAATCCACATAAAACACCTACACAAGACCTTGCTCCACCATCTTTGTAACATCGCCAAACGCCTGTCCCCTTTTCAACGCCTCTAGAAATCTTTTCCAGGTTTTTATCTCCAGAAGACCGGACTAATGTAACACCTTCTTTTGTAGGGTTCCTGCTGTTAGGAACACCCAAAGACCACAATTTCTCCACAATAGTGATGCCAGAATTCTGATGAAAGTCTGCAAATACGAACATATCAACCCTGTTCAGAAATCTCTGCTCTGGCTCTCTGTCCCATAATGGATCCAGTATAAAATCTTTTTGCTTACACATAAATGTGTTACTGGTCATGTATCTCCCTACCTACTACATTCCCTAGACACATGTTCCTCAGATCCCCGCCATTAGGGTGACAGAGCATTCCGCTGTAGCACAGTTGTGGATCTCCCTCCCTGCCAATCAAAGAGCAGCATGAAGCCTGAACTCTGTTAGAATTCTCCTAATGGTAGTAAAAAAAAAAAAAAAGAAAAGAACAGTTTTTCACTGTTTATTGCTTACCAATATAGTATATACAGGCAAGTTTTTTTTTTTTTTTTTGGTGTTTTTATATTTCTTCATTTGTCAAAAATATTCGATTTAATTTGGAATAATGATGTTAAAAAAAAACCCTACTTTTTATAATTCTATTACAGGAGTTTCAAACTCAATTTACCCTGAGGGCAGCTGGAGGAAGAGTCAGGATAAGACTGAGCCAAATCAGAATTTCCACAAGGAAAGCTCTGATAAACCATTCAAATGCTCTCAATTATTTTTATTTTTAACACAAAATAATCAATTAAATAAATACATTTATTTATAAAACAAAATAAATAATAAATCAACAACAACTAAATGAAGTAATAACAATATACTTTGCAATACAACAAGTATCATTCATATTTTTTTTTTTTGATTATTTTGATTATTTTGAATTACTCTATTCATCCCTCACCGGGGAAATTTGTTTGCTGCACTGCTTACACCGCATATATCAACATATATGCGGTGTATATATATATATTTATATATATATCATACATATCAACTAACAATAATCTTTCATATTAAGATGGGGACCGCAAATTATTATTCCGGGGCCGCAGGTGGCCCGTGAACCGTGAGTTTGAAACTCCTGTTTTAAATTGAAGTTTTCCTGAGCCTTTTCACCGAAAGTGACGTCATACACTTTTTTTTTTTTAAAGGAGGTTTTTTTTTATTATTATTTTAAATGACTGTATAATATCCCTCCTTCAACTATTCACACGTGTGAAATGACTGATTTTTTTAAAATAATTTTTGTGACTGTAGAGGAGTTTGAGGAACAGCCAATCCCATGATGCACCTCTCTCTTGCCATCTTGTGGAGTGGAGCTGTAGAGAGAGCAGCAGCTAGCTTCACTGTTAGCTCTGTACTGCTGCTGGCTTAGAAACTACAACCAGCAGCTGACAAAACTCAGCTATTCAAGCTACTTGGTCGTCATAGAGACATTTATAAACTCCGCTGCTGGATTTAAGGATGTTTCCAGGACGTCGCTGAACTTGTTTACATCATGATATCGCACATGGTTGTTCTTAAACAGGGAAACTAGCAACACAGCAGCTAACCGGGCTAGTTGGTGAGTAAAACATCTCTAAGTGAGAGAGAAAGAAAAGTGGGCTGAGTGTCTGGGCCCTGCTCACACTGAACTACAAGAACTTTAACAAGGCTTTGATCATCACTCTGAGAGCACACACGGAGGACTGAAAGTGCTAAAATTGACCATCGGAGAGCAGATCTGGAGTTTTTCTGTAGTTTGACACTGCTTGTTAAACTTTCCAGAACAGGAGAAAGAAAGAGGAACGGTATGGAAACGATCTGTGACTGGACTAATCTTTAAATGGCTTCTTAAGACTTTACTACAACTTTCAGGCACATCGTCAACATGTCTAAAATCCTAGGAAAAAAGAAAAGTTGTTTCCAGATAACCAGTGTAACCCAGGCTCAGGTTGGTGCAAACAACATCCCAGATGATACCGAGAGTCTTGATGATCCGGATGAGTTGAGGACAGAGGATATCTCATCTAGAATATTTGAAGTGTCTCTGGTCGATCGGGGTGTGTGTGAGGGGAGTTCATCAGAGGAAACTTTAAACAATGTGGGAGATTATCCAGAGGGTCAGCAGCCAAACACAGTTCCTGTCAATGGTGGGATCTACATTAAAAACACAGTTTGTAACAGTGTTGGCCATCATTTTCCAGGAGTAAGTGTTCCTGTGCCAGCTTCATCTCTGTCCATTGTTTCAAGCTCCAACACCACTGTCTCCACCAGTGTGGCTCACACTGCTCCTAGTACCAGTTGCACTTCACGTTTCAGGGTGATTAAACTTGACCATGGTATAGGCGAGCCCTACAGGAGAGGAAGATGGACATGCACTGAGTTTTATGAAAGAGATTCAGATTCAAATGTGAATCGAACTGTGGACAGCATAAAGCCAACTCTTACCCCCGATCATAGTTTAGACAGAGACAGCGGACTAGGGCTGACTAGTAATTCTCTTATCACTTCCAGTACTTTTTCTGTACATGCTTCTGAGGGCACAGCAGATAGTGGCTACGCTGCTTCCATTGGGCATCCAAGTCAACCCCACCCTTCAGAGTCTCTACAGAAGGGTTTCAGCTTGTCTCCTCAGATAGGCAATGGAACGAGTGCCTTCCACCCCACTGGGTCTTCAGCATCACAGCAACCAAAACAGGTCAATATGCAACCCTCGTCCCAAACCTTCCAGTCTAACAACCTCAATGGTGTGCACCAAGGTGCCAAGCAGCAGAATGTGTGTGTTATACCTCCAATCACACAGCCTCAGCAGTTTGCTTACTCTGCTCATCAAGCTGGCCTTTCTTCAGGTCACACAGACCATCATCAGCAACATTTTGGCTCTGGGACTCAGAATTTCTCCATAACATCACCCTCTGTGGGGCCCTCTGCTACTGTGGTATCCTCACCACTGTTCACCCGGGCTAGATCAGGGTCACAAGGGCTGGGTGGAGAAGCAGCCACAGTCCAGGGTGTTATGTCACAAGTGGGAAATACACCAGCCATGACCACCATCAATGCAGCAAGCACACATCAACAGTCTTGCAGTCAAAGTCATCCCACAGGAGCGATAGGTGTTAGTCTCCCACACGTAGTCTCCCACAGCGGGGGGCAGAATGTGCCTGCCACAGTGCCCAGTGGATCCAACAACCCTCCAAGTGTTTTAAGTCAAGCCCTAGGCACAGGAGAATCGGTCCAGCATCAAGGAGCTCATGAAGGAGCTAAAACAGGCCTTCCGATTGGCTTCAGTAACCAAGCAGAAGACATTCGATTGAACAGTGATGTCCTACCTCAGCACGGTGCTGCTGTAGTTCATAGGAAAGACGGTATGAGGTCTTCCATTGGAGATAACCTGGGTTTATCCTCGCCTGCTGTCAACAGCTTGTTTGACATCCATATCACCATGGATATGGATGAAGAGAGGTAAGAAAATTTGAATGAAAATAGTTGTTGAAGTTCAGTGAGTTATCTGTAATGCAGAGTACAATATGGGTATCTCTTTTCCTGAGTAATGAATATTTTTTTTTCCTGACTAAGATAATATGTGATTATAATAGACTGATAAAGGTTGTAAAAAAAAAAAAACAACTTAAAGTTTGACCTCATACTAAACATTCTTGTGTTACGGGTCATAGTTTCCACCAAAAAGAACACATCTTCTGTTTATTGAACTAAAACCACCAGTTGTCCTCAGATGACAGTAAAATGAAGCAGTTTTATTTTCTGTGCTCTTGTTTTTGTATAAATTTAGGTAACCATAAGGGTGGAATAAAACAGTAAAGAGGAAATTAAAATAAGAATAAATTATTTAAATTGTCATTAACGGGCATCCGTGGATTTCTAGTTTGTAACATGCCTCTTATTTCTTCAACCACCCACAGTGTTGCCTCAAGATTGCAGTCAGCCATGGAAGATTTTTAGTTGTTAACAAGCCCTTGGATTACTTACAAGACACACAGTAGCTGTGTTTTGTTGTAAAGGAAATTCCTCTCAAAACTTAAGTGGCTGGTTTTTATTCCGTACTTTGTTTAGGGGAGACATTAGCATTCTTCTACCGGGCAGGTTTCCCAACTTTTAAACCTTATAAATGCACACACACTCATAGTACTCTTCTAGTGCAAACACACTATTTTAGAGTGTGTCAAAAGTCCTCCACAAAGCTGAAATGTTGCCACACTCTGAGTGGTGTTGCTGGATAGGTGATGTTTGAGCCAAGAATAACCTAGATGAGAGCAGGCGTCCGTACACGTGCAGTCTGCTCTGTTTTTACGCAAACCCCAGGTTGTGTGCTCTGCTCTGTGCTTGTTAAAAACTTCGAGTCAAACTGTGAATTTATATTTCTAGAAAGTTTATTGTTTTTTTTTGCCTTGGTTTTCACACCAGACATTATTGAAGCTTGACATTGTTTACTAACAGGTTTATTGTTGCAGCAAGAACATGAGATGATCATGAGAAAAAAATTGTGAAATGATCCCGAAATTTACAAGTTGTGTTCCTGAGAACGTTTGTGATGGTAATTAATAGTAAAATTAGGTAATAACAAGCTGTGACTAGTCTGGAGATTCTTACGATGTGACATGTAGATGGAGTATAAAAAATAAGAAATCTGCAAACCTGTGTTTCACACACGTGTATACATCTGAAACAGTAGACATGTGAGCGACTCGACGCAGCAGCAGCAGCAATATGGCCAGACTGAATCAGCACAAGTTGTGGTCTAGTTATAACTGTGCATGTTGAAACATATACTTCACCTTGTGTTAACTTGTTCACTTATGAGTAGGTTTTATTCACCTTCTGCTCTGTTTTTCAATGAGCTTGAACTTCAGCTTAACTCTTGCCTTATATTTCTGTCGTGAGATAATTTAACCATCTTAACCGAGCTTTTTTTTTTAAAACTAAATATCACATATCATCATTTACAAAGGTTCTTTGTGTTGAAACAGAAAAGGACAAGCACACCTTTAAACGATTCCTAGTGACATTGTTGGATTTCACACAAGATCCAAATGCAACATATTTGCCATGTCTTTAAAACTGGTTTGATGGTGCAAAGGAATCCGCTGTCTTCTATCATTGATTGTTTGTGTAATATTTCTGACCATACAAAAGAGGATCCAAGGGTCCTTGGAGAAGACGCCTAACTCCCGGGTTCTCCCACCATTGGCGCCGTCGTGAGGGATGAATAGAGTATGTGGGAAAAAAAAAAAATTTTAGTTTGAGGACAGTTTCTGATTTGAGTGCTTTTCATTATCTTAACTCAGATATGGGCAAAATATATATATTTTTTTTTAATTTATGTTGGTGTCACAAACTCATTCCAAAATGCATGGGAATGGCTATTCATTTAAATTAAAAGTATTCATTTTTGTTTTATAAGTGTTTAAAATCTTCTTTAAAAGTTGGTGATGTTCTTTTTGCCTTTTCCTGCGTCATAGGATGTACTTGCTACGAAAAAAACTTCACAAGGTTTTTTAGCTTCAGGAAGAACTTGATGCTTGACATCTTAGCTCATTTGCTGTAATTAAAATTTTATGTCTGACCATAACTCTCTTGTACTTAAGTGTAAGGACAGACACATTTTGGGGAGCACACCCATTTCAGGAGGGGACGGAGCTTTTTCAATCTTTATTTCTTTTTGGCAAAAAGGCATTGTTCTGTGTTATTGCGGAGAAGTCTGTTCCCACTTTCATTGTTCTGTTTTGAATTAAACTGCATCACTAAAGTGAATCAATTCTTTGTGGGGGTGGAGTTGTAAGATAACAATAATTTCCCCTCATCTTGGAATGGTTAGTGTCAGTGCTTAGCGTAATTCTGTTATTGCCAAGGAAAGAGATTAAGCTGCTTGCGGGACAAATTGCCTCTCTTCAGTTGGTGGTATTTGGCCATCAAACACTGATCCTTTTTACCTGAACAGACCACCTCAGGCTTTATATTGTCTCGATGAGACCATAACATCTGTCCGTGGTTGCATTTGATCTGTTATTATCACTTTCTTCAAGGTTGAGGAAAGTAATTTCTTGCGTATTTGATGCGGTAAAATGTAAAAAATTTTTTGCTCATCATTTTAGTCTTGATAAGAGTAATGTAATTGATTATAACTTTAAACAAATAACTTCTTACCGCATGAAGATTTGCGATTATCGATAATCACGGCTAAATAAAGCTGAACAAACAACTCAATTTTTGATGCCAACTCAATCCATGTGTGTATAGGACTGTGCAAAGTCATGTATGGATTTTAAATTTGCTGTTTGCTAAAATAAAAGTTTTAAGTTATAGTTATAAAAGTTTTTGCATTTATCAGACTTTACCATTTCCACTCCTACTCCCGGCAAAATACCTCGTTACTGTTGGGTTGCTATTTTCCTTCATTGACCTACTTCTTACCCGTGACCCTTTTCCTCGACTTGAATGCAAATCCTCTCCAATGACGCCGCTGTGAATCTAATTACAGTCTCTGAATTTAAACGTGATGTGTGGCACCGCAGCACGTGAACGTCATGCTTGAATGATTATTGAATAGACGGCACGCATGATGGTTTTTTTCCTGGAGCATTTCTCCTCTCTCAAATGACCCCGGCTTACAAGTTTCTGTGTTTTTCTGTCGGTTCGCATTAACTGATAAATATAAATGGCATACCTTCAGATTAATCTCTAATTAGCGCCATTAAATAAACCCAGCAGCTCTGAGGATTGTATTAAAGTGATATCCCCGGTTTTATTCTTCGTGTCTTTATGTGCATAAAATTGTAAAACTGCTCTCTTTACCTTTTAAAGATAAATTACGGAAATGGAAGCTGGAGCACACCATTGTATCACTTTAACAAAAACACGATATTGAAGAGCGTACTGCTTTGAATGTCAGCATTTTTATCACAAATGAGCAAAGGTGATATTTGCTTTAAAATATCTTCAACCAACAAAAACCTTTATTTTGGATCAATGTATTGTTGTTGCTTTTTTAGATTTGTGATTATCTGGATCATCTGGAACGGATTGCTCCACATACACAAACACAGACGGATCAATGGTAGTCAGTCATGCTTCAATGCTGTAATCAGTGGGTGGATCTGACTTCAGAAAACTTAACTAAAGCTTATTGTTTCCAGGCTTTAACAAGGCTTTCATTCAGTGTATTTGCAGAAGCAAGCGTCTGCTTACTTTCAGCAGATATATAGATTTTTACTGTTATCAACAACAAACAAGTTGAACACAAAAGCATGCTGACATATGTTCAAATCTCCCTCAGACTTGTCAGACAGTCGCCGTGTGATGCAATTGTTCAATTGTGGAAAGTCGGAAACACAAGAGACAGATTCTTTCAATATTGCCAACATTTTGTGATCTGATTGAAACTTTTATGATTTCTTAGCAAGACTATCAGAAGGATTTTTGAGTTGTTGAAATCCAAATGCTTCATAACTACTTATTAAGAAAATGTGACTTTCCAGTACTTTTGAGAGAAAAAGGTCATTTTAGACCTGTACTGGAGTTTAATTAAAGCATAGGGATGTTTTACGTATGCATGTGAGTTATGAACATCTTCTTCTTTCGAGATTTCCCTTCAGGAGTCGCCACAGCAATTCAGTTTCTTCCATCTAACCCTATCTGCTGCATCTTCTTCGGTCACACCAACTATCTTCATGCCTTCCTTCACTGTATCCATGAACTCTTTGCAGTTATGAACTTATCAAGTGTTTTCTCTCTTTTTTAAACTCTTTAATTAAGGTTATAAAATGAATCTGTTCTTGTTCGTATTTGTGCTGATTTCTACCTTGACCAAAAACGCTTTTTGTACACATTTCATAGAACTACATTTGGCTGTTCTTGATTGTTTCTTAATTTGTTCACTTTATTTTGGTAATTTCTGTTCCAAATTTTATTTCCACCCATTTTCTCGGTAGACAGTTTTTAAAAAACAAAACCAACGTTCCTTCCTTGTCATGACACATCAAAATGCTTCAGTTTAATTAGTTTTTAAGCTGTTTGATTTTATTCAAGAATACTCGAAGGAACAAAAATTGGTGAGTAAATTTGGTTTATTGTAACATTTAGATTTTTATAATACGTCTGTAAGTAGTGCGTCTTCTATAAAAGGGCATAAAAATTGGTCACTGTCTGTTGCTATCTCATTTTCTGCTTGAAACAAAGTGGTGAATCAGTTGTCGATGATGTTGCTCCATTCCAGGAAGGATAACAGTGTAATCAACACGTTGCCTTTTTTTTTTTTTTTTAATCCCCCCCACAGCCCAATGCTCTCACCACCGAAAGTTTAAACTTCTTGTGAGTCATTCCCTCTGATTGAAAGGATTACCTGTTGTCAGATCTTCATTATTGGTCTGTTTTATGCATAGCTTAGGAGTTGTGTAATGTTCCAAAAGGCAAAATAACTTTGGTTTTGGGTACAAATAGTTGATCTGTGAGTTTAAAACTGATGCGAGAAGTTGACATTGCAATGCAGAAGCAGTGACATATAAAGATTTTGCAAAGTAGAGAATCAAAGGTCTAATTGGTGCCAACGTGTATTATTCCGATACATCTATAAAGGCTAACTTAATGTGTTTTTTCTTAGCTTTAATTTTTACAATGAGATTTTCTACGATAGGGACATGACTATAAAGGTTGAAGTTGACAGGAACAATAAAAAGAAAAAGTCAGCTTTCACTCTTTGGTTTCAGATTTGACCGGCATTAAGACACCAGTTCATTTTACGGCCAACACAACTTCCTCAAAAATCCTCTTGCATGTTTTGAATTTTTCTGTCTCGTAAACAAGATTTACCGTAAAGTTAGATATTCTAATACTGAATGAAGGAAGTGAAAAAGAGAAAAGTTCTTCACTCTAATAATAGTTACTTTGCAAGAATTGGATGCTGGGGTTTCAGATGTCTGGAGAGTACAGTGGCTGTATAATGTAACCTTACTGTTTGTTTCTGTTTAAATCATGATTCATAGTTTAAAAAAAAACATGAATGAGAATTATTAAGTGAAAAATGAAAAAAAAAAAAGAATGTATTAATGTATTTGTCGTCATACAAAGAAAGAGTTATATGTTAGGTTAAACTCTAACAACCAGTAATGAGGATTAAACAAGGTTTCAGTGCCATGGGCCTCCTGATACTCAGCATGTCTACATTGTGAGTAATGAGGATGTGTGGAAAGCATGGCAGCCAGATGCACTTGAGTCATTCATCCTCCTCATTTGCTGTTGCCTGCTTTCATTGGGTCTTTGCGTTTTAATTCAGCTTCCCAGTGCCTTTGTCTCGTCATCTGAGTTCCTGCTCTGTGTGTGTTTGTGTTTTGTGATGGTGTTGCGTTCCCTGAGGAATTGAGAAGACAGAGTAAATTAGAACGTTCAGGCTGTGCTCATGTACAGATTCCTATGCCAGTCCCCAGGGTAGGGAAACATTTTCTTTCTTTTTTTTTTTTCTTCTTGATGTAATGTAACCAATCCAGTCTTCTTGTTGAGGGGTGTTGGTTCTGGTTCTTTGTGTTGCAAAGTGACGCATGGACAAATGACAGAAAACAGTTTCACATCCGTCTGTACATTCTCTGTTAATCTGGGTTAAGACATTTTAGTGAACCCTAGAACCTCCACACCCATTAGGAACTCCAACAAGACTTTCTCACAAAGCAAATAAAAAAAAATTCAGCCAGCTCTTCAAGAAAAATTTTGCGTTTAAAGAATCCTTTGCACCTTCCGGAGAGACCTAACTTTCAGTCTTTCCGAAACAAAGCCTTTTTTCACTAAAAAAGCAAAACCTCATCAGTAGAAAGCCCACCCTCAGGTCCTCTAACTGTGTTTTTTTCTTCTCGTGTTTTACTCAAAACATTTTGTATTGCTTTGGATGTGACACTGTGCGATAACTATACGTAAAACAGATGGAAATATTTTAGATTTATTAATGCCAAGGTAAGCACCACCATTATGTGCCCATGAAAAGAGAAATAAATATTTTTCAATCACTATTAAGCACATTTGTGATTTCCGCTGCAAAATTTAACCCTTGAGAAACTTAACAGGCGTGACATGACGAGAGTCAAATGGTATGTACAAACCGGATTCCGAAAAAGTTGGGACACTTTAGAAATTGTGAATAAAAACTGAATGCAATGATGTGGAGGTGCCAACTTCTAATATTTTATTCAGAATACAACATAAATCACAGGTCAATAGTTTAAACTGAGAAATTGTATGATATTAAGGAAAAATATACTCATTCAAAATTTCATGGTGTCAACAAATCCCAAAAAAGTTGGGACAAGGCCATTTTCACCACTGTGTGACACCCCCCCTTCTTCTTAGAACACTCAACAGACGTCTGGGCATTGAGGAGACCAGCTTCTCAAGTGTAGACATAGGAATGTTCTCCCATTCTTGTCTAATACAGGCCTCTAAGTGTTCAGTCGTCTTGGGTCTTCTTTGTCTGACCTTCCTCTTAATGATGCGCCAAATGTTTTCTATAGGTGAAAGATCTGGACTGTTGGCTGGCCAGGTCAGTACCCGAATCCTTCTCCCACGCAGCCATGATGTTGTGATTGATGCAGAATGTGGTCTGGCATTATCTTGTTGAAAAATGCAGGGTCTTCCATGAAAGAGACGACGTTTGGATGGGAGCATATGTTGCTCTAGAACCTGAATATATTTTTCTGCATTGATGGTGCCTTTCCAGATGTGCAAGCTGCCCATGCCACACGCATTCATGCAACCCCATACCATCAGAGATGCAGGCTTCTGAACAGAGCGTTGATAGCAACTTGGGTTGTCACTGTCCTCTTTGGTCCTGATGACATGGCGCCCCAGATTTCCAAAAAGAACCTCAAAACGTGATTCGTCTGACCACAGAACAGTCTTCCATTTTGCCACACTCCATTTTAAATGACTCCTGGCCCAGTGAAAACGTCTTCGCTTGTGGATCTTTGTTAGAAATGGCTTCTTCTTTGCAGAATAGAGTTTCAGCTGGCAACGGCGGATGGCACTGTGGATTGTGTTCACTGACAATGGTTTCTGGAAGTACTCCTGAGCCCATGCTGTGATTTCCTTCACAGTAGCACTCCTGTTTTTGATGCAGTGTCGTTTAAGGGCCCGGAGATCACGGGCATTCAGTATGGTTCTCTGGCCTTGACCTTTACGCACAGAGATTTTTCCAGATTCTCTGAATCTTCTGATGATATTATTCACAGTTGATGATGACAACTGCAAACTCTTTGCAATTTTTCGCTGGGTAACACCTCTCTGATACTGTTCCATTATCTTTTTACGCAACATTGTGGGAGTTGGTGATCCTCTACCCATCTTGGCTTCTGAGAGACACTGCCAATCTGAGAAGCACTTTTTATACCCATCATATTGCCAATTGACCTGATTAGTGCTGATTGGTCTTCCAGGTGTTTGTTGTATGCTCAAATGACTTTTTCCAGCCTCTAATAGGTTCTTGTCCCAACTTTTTTGGGATTTGTTGACACCATGAAATTTTGAATGAGCATATTTTTCCTTAATATCATACAATTTCTCAGTTTAAACTATTGACCTGTGATTTATGTTGTATTCTGAATAAAATATTAGAAGTTGGCACCTCCACATCATTGCATTCAGTTTTTATTCACAATTTCTAAAGTGTCCCAACTTTTTTGGAATCCGGTAGTAGCTAAACAAAGCAAGCAGAACGATAGATGTTTATCTCCAAGATAGACATGTTAGAGCCATGTTTCATTGAATTCAGCTGTAATTTGGGCAAAATGCTTCAGCAACGTGTGGTGGCAGGTTGGTCCAATGTGGCAGGAGGAGATAGTTTGGAATTTCTATTCCCAAAAGACGAAAAGGTGAGGAAACAATTGAAGAGGTAGATTCAATGAACCAGGGCTCATTGGAAGCCAATTCATACCTCGTGATAGTGTAGTCAACATTTCACCCTGGACTTTTCTTCCTACTCCGTACATCAAGAAGCAAACGGAAAAGGAGGTCTGCTGTAAAAAAAAAAAAAAAAGAAAAAAAGAAACTGAACACTGTCCCCATTATGCTTCACTGGATTTTGGCAGTGTTCAGCCAGCATAGCAATAACACAGACACTCGAGGAACTGGTGGTGAGGCTCTTGAATAGTTGTCTTAGCTTCACTGCTATTTTTTGGAGTGTCTGTGGTACTGTTTGGCCGGCTCGACACTGCTAAGTCCAATCGAATTTAGTAGAGACTGCGTCCAATTTTATGCTTTTTGTTTTTGGTTGTGGACTTCAATTCGCATTTGCTTATGAAGCAGGGGTAGGAAACAGTCCTGGGTGAAATGTTTGCTATATAGGATAGAAGAAAGAGTGGGGTTCCAATGAGCCCTCGTTCATTGAACCTTCCAAATTATTTTATCTTCTTATAGGCACAGTGACAGTGCTTATCTTGGCATATTTACATCTGTTTTATGTGCCGGATACATGCCAGTCGGACTCAATGTTCTCCAATGCATGGACGAAGCTCTGCTGGAGGTGGAAGTTGAAACTCCCTCTCACATGGGGACTCCGTCGGACATTCCCGGCATACCCTCACAACATGTTTGATCTTGCCAAGTCTGACCAACATCCTCTCCCACTGTCTGAACCATCTCACCACCAGGTGGTGTTCAGTTGACAACCAATAATCATAACCCACTGCCCTACCTGAAGAGAGGTACAGGCTACCTCATATTCAAAAATTAGAATACCCACATCAGCTCTGTCACTCTCATGGTAGGCAACTCTACAGTAGAAGAGGATCCAGTCCCTTTTTTGGAACTGGTTTCAGAATCCAAGTTTAGCTACGTAGTTAGAAAAACTCAACCTTGCACTTTGGCTAACTCTTCTTTTCATCAGAGTAGTGACATCTCAAGTTATTTCTTGACCTCTTCAGCTGAGCAGCCAGTGCAAACTCAGTCAATGTTTGCAGAATGTAAATAGAAAATGAGTAGCTTCAATACTTTTATTTTTAAATGTGGCTGACATAAATGTTTGGATTCACTAATTTTATCATTGGAAAATTATCCCGAGCAAATACGAGGCAGGCAAATGGTGACACCTAAACACTCCAAAGTCAACAAATGCTTCTAACCACTAATGAACAGAAAGCACTCTTGATAAGGACGTTAGTATTCCACTATTAAAAATGTGCAAATCTTCTCTTCAAGTTTTGACACTCATAAATTGTCTAAAAGGCATAAGAACCATCATTTTTCTCCAGGATGCCAAACTTAAGCACTCCTTTTCCACTTAAAATTCTGCCAATATTGAGGCTTAGTAAGAATTTCAGTTTCCTGCTTAGCTTTGACGTCTGCCTCCAGCTTATGTCAATAGCTTCCACTATTGCCTTCTTCCTTTTCCGTTTCTTTAGCTGAACTTCATCTCAAGTATTGAATCACAGCGTGTTCTGGCACATCCTTCAACATTTGAGGAGGATTTTGCAAGGAAACAAAGATAAGTCATGGTGACTGAGTCATTGGGTGGTTCATTCATTAGTTTCAAACATTGGTGTCAGAACAGATGGTGTCTTTTATTATAGTTATTGTCTCGACATTACTCATGTTCGATCACAAATGTGATCTAAAGTTTTGTAGAACTTTGCAGTTGGGCTTTTTTTTATATATACCCTTCTCGATTAAATTTCTCACCCTGGCCTTTTATAAGACAACAGATAAAGAGGAATTCACAAGTTTTATTTCCTAAACCGTTCAAAAGTTTCATATTCATCTATCAGATTTGTTTGGCTTTTGTGGCATTAGATTGTTAACATGGTAAAACCAACCTGAGACAAGCTTACCTCCCCGTCAGCACTTCAGTGAGGTTGAACAGTCAGTTCATCTTGATCTTTCACACCGTTATGTTTCTGTACTGCTCATATGAGTCAGCCTCTATGTTTAACCCCTTAAAATATTTCAAGGAACATTCTTATCTGAGCATTTGAGGTGTGAAACTTGAACTCGACTGAACATACTGCAATCACTTATTTGTCCACATCTAAAAAACAACCAAAACAGTTTAGATTTATTTATAATTTTTTGCCATATAGTAGGTCCTACTCAACTTTGGATTCTTGAACCCCTCAAAATCTCAAATTGTATTTATTTATCTCTGCCTCAACACTTGTTTAGTCTCTTTGTCTCTCCCAAAAGGAAGTCAGCCAAAACCTTCCCTCACCAAACAATGGAAATTATTTAGCCATTGGTTCCTGTGCTGTCATTGGCTATTTTCCACCAAGTACACAGCAGCTGAATTCATAAGAGGCTGTTGCATTGGTATTTTATATCAGAACCTCTCCCTAAAATATTTATTTTGTGGATGTGAACAGGCCACACTTGGTGGGTTGTGGACCAGAAAGACGAATTTGATAGATGTTGCCCTCTGCAATCAGCAGATATTTGGTAACATTTTTTTTATTTCAATGGTAAAGGCCTACTCCACATAATACAATGTCAATCGCAGTCTTTTAATTTTTGTTTGTATTACACATGTGCTTTTTTCTCATGCATTTAACATTATTCCACATTTTTTTCCATGTACGTTGTGTTACGTATTGTTTTGAACAATAGATAAAAATGTAGTTTTGTCACTATTTCTTTAAATGCAGCAATTAATGCCATTACAATAGTAGATCATCTATAAAAAAAAAAAAAAAAACCCAAACTGCCACAATGTGAAGGAGATCATTTTTCAAGCCCTTTTAGAAGAAATATTTTTAGTATAAAACTACTAAAGTCTTCCTTCATTTTTGTGAAATGAAAGAAAACATTAATTTAGTCTGAAGCCGTTTGACATTAATAAGTAGTCGAAATCTTTCTAGTCATATGTTTTTCTGTTGTTCCTGGTTGTTTTTCTCAATCGTTCTGCCCTGCCTACGTAACCCCTGGCAGAGTTGCTGGCATGTGACAAGCCAGTGTTTGTAGAAAGCAGCTGACGACCTGGGAGAGAAACAGACCTGCCTGCTCATACGGCAAAGTTCATTAGGCCAGCGTCACGCTTCAGGAACCAATGCCACAGTCTATTTAGCCTGTGAAATAGATTAACCTGAACCCTGCACTGTGAAATTGAGCAGATAGCAAGTTTTTTTTAAGCTTGAGGCTCAACGTAATGCCCCTCTTGCGACAGCACTGACTCATCTTTTCTGGTGGCAACAAGAAGAAAATTAACAACCCTCTGCTTCTCAGAATGTTCATCTCAGTGTGACATATCTGTTAATTCCTTACATATTTGCTAGGTTTTGTGAAGATGTGGTAACTTGCACTGATGAAGACTAAGCTGATTTTATTTTTGCATTTATTGAGTTCTCACCTGTTGCGTTTTTATGCTTCTGATAAGAGTGATTATTTTTCAGTTGATTATGATTGCAGGCTTCGCACCCATGCAGAGTCAAGACACTTTTCTTCGTTCCGCAGCTTATCTTAAAAATATTTTACCTGGTTACATCTCACTTCAAAATCTGTTCAAGTCAGCACCCTGATTTGATTATTGCTCAGTAAAAAAAAAAAAAAACTGCGAACTTAAACTTTTTTTGAGATGTAAACAGAGAGAGAGTTTTTTTGCACTGCTTGTAGATAAAGATGCATTGTCACATGTTGCGATCGACATCAAAGGAAGCGATTGCAGGAAAAACAAATCCATAAGAGCAGCCAACATTTCAAACCCTGTGTTTGCGTTGGGTTTGGTTTTTTGTGTCATGCTGCTTGTAGACTTGATGACTCCTAACTTTTTTTTTAAGTTTCAAATAGCCTACATTTCCCAGAATGCTATGTGATCAAAATACTACAAAATGTGTCAGCTATAATTTTCTAATTTTAATAATCACTTCTCTATCAAAACAATTTTTCTCTCCATCCTAAACTTTATTTTTAAGCTAATTTGTTTACAAAACTGCACACAAAGAAGTTTTCTAGCTACAGATTTTCCTCATCTATTAATTTGCATAAAATAAAGAACAGCATCTGTCTAGTCAAGAGCTATTTTTGATAGAGAAATGAATAATGATGCATAAATTGAGAATTTTAAATTTACTCTTAAGAGTATTCTTTTTTTCAACCCTCCAGTTAGGACTGTTTTTTTCTTAGTTTTTTTTTTTTTTTTAACTTATTCATTTATATTTTATATTTCAAGTTGCTCCATGTTATTCAGAGTGGGGGGCCGGAGGGAGGTGTTAGCTTTATTACAGTTGATCGGCAGGGTACACTCTGGATAATAAGTCAGACAATCACACGTGCACACACTCACTCTTAGTTAGTTGACAGAAACGACTGTTTTTAACATAACGTCCATGTTTTGATTCAGTGGAAGAAAGAAGGAAAAAAACAACAGAAAATCCAGACACAAAAGACAAACAGGCTGACTCTACCACAGAAATTCGACAACGCTCAAACTAACAACATTCCTGCTGTGAGGCTTCGATGCTGATCACCTCACATTCATTTTCATGTGAACGTAGCCATCTGGTGATGATTGATGAGACAAACCTTCACATCCTACACAGGGAAACAACAAGTACAAAAACCACTGGTATAAATACCTTTAATGACAACCTGTGTAATGTTTGCTCGGTTTGCCACTGTGAGTTAAATATGCACACAAACAGAAGGTTGTTCCATATGTTTCATTCATCTTCTGAGCCGCTAATTCTCTGACTGATTTGTAGCGGGTGCCGGAGTCTATGCTGGCTGATTTAAGGCAAAAGGCAGGGTATACCCGGAACAGGTTGCCAGTCTGTTGCGGGGCTACACATACACACACAACCATCCACACACACATGCATTCTTAGGGGTAATTTTGTAGCAGCCAATCAACCTAACATGCATGTTTTTGAAGGGTGGGAGGAAACCCATGCATACACAGGGAGAACATACAAACTCCACATAGAAAGGACAGTGTTCCAAGCCTTGCCCCCACCTGGGATTTGAACGCAGAGCTTCTTGCTGTGATGCCACTGTGCTATCCACTGCGCCACCGTGCAGCCTTGGTTTATATTTTTAATACACCCAATTAAAGTGGTATTTCCACATAACCGGATCTACCAAAGCAAAAAAAACAAAAAAAAACTACCCAAACGTACTTAGAGTAGCTTTGAACAAAAGTGGAAACTAGTAATCTAGTATTTAGATTATAAATATTGACTGTCTCCTACCGATTGAATATACAGAAGAACTGATAACCTTATGTTATTTGATTTTTTTCCAGATTATTGCACTCCTCATGCAAAAAAAGTACGTCAAAAGGTCAAACCTTGGGTAATCTTATCTATTTCTGCAACACATTAACTAAATTAATCATAATTTTCGTATTGCAATAAAGTCAAGTGGACAAAAAAAAAACCCCTAGAAAATAAATATATATTTTGGATTAATTTGCTTGATTTCTACAAATATAGTTTTTAGCTTAACCGTCTCTCTTGCCTCAAACTAAAAATTTTAGGTTTCTTACTGAGCTAAGTCCGAGCTGTTTTTTAAAACTACATTGTTATTATGAGCTCCTAATTTGCATTTTTTAAATGTTTGAGTAAAAAGATTTTGAGCAGTTGAATGTGGCAACAATGAATCTGTCAAAGACTCTGATACAACGACTCAAACATAAATAAGACTTGACCGTCGATGCTACAGTAGTAGGTAATTAAATCAGTACTGCGGTTTTAGAGAAAAGATTCTTTTCCTCCTTCCTTTAGTTTTCAAGAATGTACTGTATATCCGGTGTAATTCTTTTTTTTTTGAACCGCCTCTTCTCTGTGCTTTTGACAGTTTCTTTGTTTCCTATGACATTCTAATGAAGCCATAGAAACATTATTGGTTATGTAATTACAGAAAATTATCTGCTTCGTCGGAAGTCGTTTCAAATAAAAAATGTCTCATAAAATTGCTATGTGAAGACGACTTTGTTTAGGTGTAGAAAATCGAGCTTCTCAATATCATGTTTGTTTCGTTTTCTATTTGTAGTCATTAGGTTTTAGTGAAATCCCAAATCCATCAGTTATTTGGTCTTAAATGTGTTGCTTACTTTTTCTTTTAATTTATTCTGCACACAAACTAATGCAAAAAAAAAAATGTAATTTTTTAACAGTGAATAGTGTTTCAATATTGTGTTGAATCCCTTAACCCTAACGAAAGCTTTCTAAAATCATAGAGTAAATATGGCATGAAAGACTTACGTACTTCTCTGGACAAAAAAAAAAAAAGTACCTTTTAATTGTGGTTATGCTGAGTATTTTCTGTGGCCGTTCGGTGTCTGAAAGCTACAAAAAACTGGTTCAAGTCGACCTTTAACTCTGAAGACTTTCAAAATCCAAATTGAATTGTCTGTCCTCGTCCTGCAAAGCACTAGTGCAGGAATCTGTCGACCGGTTTTTACCAAGCTTTCTAGCCCAGCAGGTCACAAGGGTCAAAGCTGGTCAACGATAGGTCTGGACTCAGGTGTGTTCACATCTGTGTGTGTGGTCTGGCTTGGCTGGCATAAGTAGACCCTTAACTGTTGCAGTCCCTTATCCAGCAAGAATATGTACAAAAAATATGATAAAGGTGGTCTTAATGAAGCTGCCAAGTTTTTTTTTTTCATGTTGCTGATGACATTATAAATACGTATTGTCAATTTTCAAAGTTTGCGTTTTTAGAATTTGATTTTTGGAATTTATTCTCAGAGTAGGCGTAACACAAAAACATTAAGAAAACTCAATCCTATTTACTAGTTACATTACTGAGATTTTCCTTAGATCAAAGATTGTGTGTGTTGGGTTCTCAGTATTTGTAAACCACTCATATCCCTTTATGAGATAGAAAAATGAAGAATTGTTAAAGATAAATTCAGAAAACATGACCCGTTATGACAGATTTGGTAAAGAAGTCATTTTTCTTAAATTATATTACAAATTTAGTTTTGCAGTTTCAGACTCAGATCATGAGATGACTTGCAGAAAAAAATAGTTTAGAGGGCTTTTTTTTAAGCAAATGAGGTTAGAAACGATTTTATCTCAACAGGTGGTTCATGATTAATGATGGGAGCAATGCTGTTCCCCACAGAGATGTAGCGATTCACAAACACTTGCTGAGAATTAACCTATATTATGCAGAGCATTTTAGCGATTCCCTGCAGACAAACGTAGAAGAATGTTTTAAATTTGTAGATGAAATAAAATAGTTTTTTTATTGCACTCCAATTGACTAAAAAAAATATATGACGATGAAGTTTTGCTGTTTTGGATAATTTACAAGTTTATTTTGACTAGTACAGACCCACTTACAACTCAAATCTTTTCATTTTCTAAATCTTTTTCTTCTGATTCAGGAAGCAAATGGAGCCAAAGTGAACTGCTTATTATTAAACTGGCAAGAGGCAGTGTACACCCTTGATAGGTCTGCGATCTGCTGCAGGACCCCACAGTGATAGGCAACCACATCCAGAACCCATTGAAAGTGACCAATTAAAATAATAATCATGTTTTGTTGGCTCGGCCTAACAAGGTTAGGCTCACATTGCTGTGCAAAAATTTTAAACATGAAACGGAACATTTTGTGTCACGTCTGAACAACTGAAGTCATTTAGAGTAATTTCTGTTCAAACATTTCATTAGAGGACTTTTTTTCTTCTCATTCTTCTATGTTTGCCTCATAAAAGTACTAGTTTTAAAAAAATAAAAAGCAGAGTGCACAGCTCTGACTGAGGCTTCATTCTGCATCTGGACTCTGGCAGCATTACACAAACCCTCGACCTCTAGAGTATCTGCATCTTACTGGTCACGAGGATCCAGTGCTCATATGTCTTCGGGCCCCTGGGTGACTGTGCACGTCAAAGTTCAGGAAAGTTTCTAGGGCCTCAGAAGATAGATCTCATCAAGATAACACAACGCAGACTGTTTCACAATATTCTCTTTTCTAAAGTTTATCAATGGTATGTCTGAATGAAAAGCTAGTTCTTAGCATCTCAAGTCAAGAAGGATGATGTGCAAGTGAAGTCTTGCTTTGAAGTTTTTTAAATTAGTTAATCCCAGTGGTTAAGCTGCTTTAATCAACCAAAACTGTCGTTCCTGTAGTCGGTGCCTTGAGGTAAATAAAAAGAACCCAGTTGTCAAAAGTTTTTCCCATGGGAGTAACCTTCTGGGCTTTCTACTAAATTTACCCACCGGTCTTTGTGGATTGTAGAAATTGAACACAAACACTGTCAGGACTTTTTTCAGTTAAGATTCTAAATATTTGTTCTTAATAGGTTGTGATTTATTTGCCTGCATATGACATGTTCTACCAAACAGCTCTCAGACTCCAAAGGGACAAACAATCTGCAGATTTTAAACATGTGCAGATGTTGTAAGAAAAGTTATTTTTCATTTTGCATAATGAAAAAACAGTGTTAAAAAAAGAACCCTGTTTCTCTTGTAGTTTGCTTTCTAAAAAGCGTCTTCAGATCTTAAAAACAGTTAGAAACGCAAGTGTATATTCTCAGCTGGCAAAAAGCTCAGCAGCTCTGTTTGCTCTTCGTCCAACTTTGTTTTTGCCTTCGGGTACAGTAACAGTTCAAGCTTTATGCAAAACTTGTCAACCAACTGCTAGTGAAGCTCAGAGTGATGTGTCATTTCAACTTTCTTTGTCATGAGCCTGCTCTCCTGCAAGGTCGGGCTTGTTGGAAGTTAATGGGGGGATTGCTAACAAACTGACTGATTTGGGAAAAATGTGAACCCTCGGCTTTGTGGTGAGCCTCATTATCTCCAGTAATTATCTTAAGGCTGTTGAAGTTTTTAGGCTTCAACATATTCAAGCTTATTTTACTTTGATCTGCTCCGATAACAAATTAAATAAAAAGGCATCGTTTACAGAATTAAAAATTCAGCACATTTATTGAATTGAATATACTTTATTGAATATACTTTATCCCCAAAGGGAAATTTGAGATTGAGTTGATTTGTATTTTTATACCAATGACTATAATCGGCATGTACAAAACGCACATTTTCTTAGCATAAAAGGTTGGAGAATTTGTTGGAAATGTAGAAGTTATTAGCTTCTGAAATATGTCATTTTTAAATAAAATGGCCTATAATCTTTGAATTAACTTAACTTTAAGGGATTTTTAAAAATATATAAATGGATTTTGTCCGTAATAAAAAAAAAACAATCTCATATGTTTGTTTATTTGATTTCTTTCCATTCCGCTTAAATTTCTTCTCTACAGTGGTTTATCTTTCAGCAACAAAAATAAAGGGCTTTTTTTGTCTTCTAACTCGATAAAAAGTTAAACTCCGCATTTACACACACTCCAGGAGAGCTGTGGTTGTCTGAATGGATTTACTGTGAGGCTGAGATTTGTCCTAAATAAAACATCTGTGTCTTTTTACCTCCTCTGCTCTACTAAGATCTGCTTTATGATCGTGAACAATAAAGAAAAGACAGATTTATATTATTTTAGAGCACACACCTCGGTAGTAGCTGGAGGCTTAGACGTGAAGCTTTATTTGATCCAGACCTGGCATGTGACTAACATTTATGACACAGAAACAAACATTCATTCTTGCAGAGCGGAGTCGCCTTCCATTCATGCAAAACTACAAACTCCTAAAAACATACTGAAATTACCAACAGATTTTGTGATAAACTCTACGGATTTACACTTTAGTACCACGGTGTTCTTTCAGACCAGATATGTGCTTTTTAAAAAAGGTGCTGAAAGAGATTGATGCAAGGTGTTCTTAACCATGAGGGATTCCGTACTTATTTAACAAATCTCACGTCTGAATGACAGCACTGTAGAGTGGCAAAAGTTTATACAACGTCAACTCCATCTTTAGAAGTTAAACTGACATTTCACTTGCATTTCTCCAGGAAATGTTACATGTGCACATTGGTCTTTTTCATCCCCATCCTTGCCCTAAATTTAATGTAGAACTTGTATTTACATAAACATTTACTTTATACGTTGAGCTGTAAAAAGTAGACAAGCAACACTAACTCATAAATAGCAGCAGATAGGAGACAATTCTCCAATTCAGCTATGGCTGTAACTAATATCAGTTTTTCCGTTCCGTTATCTTCCGCTTGTTCCGGGGTCGGGTCGCGGGGGCAACAGCCTCAAACGGGCAGCCCAGGCCTCTCTCACCCCGGCTGCATCCTCCAGCTCACCCGGAAGGATCCCAAGTCATTCCCCGGCCAGCTGTGAGACATAGTCTCTCCAGCGGGTCCGGGGTCTGCCCCTTGGTCTCCTCCCGGTGGGACGTGCCCAAAACACCTCGCCCGCGAGGCGCTCGGGAGGCATCCTGACCAGATGCCTGAACCACCCCATCTGGCTCCTCTCGACCTGGAAGAGGAGCGGCTCGACACTGAGCTCCTTCCGTATGGCAGAGCTCCTCACCCGATCTCTGAGTGTGAACCCAGCCACCCTGCGGAGGAAGCTCATTTCGGCCGCTTGTACCCGCGATCTCATTCTTCCGGTCACCACCCACAGCTGGTGACCATAGGTGAGGGTTGGAACGTAGATCGACTTGTAAATCGAGAGCTTTGCTTTTCGGCTCAGCTCTCTCTTTACCACGACGGACCGATGCAGCATCCTAGTTATTGCTGATGCCGCACCGATCCGCCTGTCGATCTGCCGCTCCATCTTTCTCCCACTCGTGAACAAGACCCCGAGATACTTAAACTCCTCCACTTGGGGCAGGACCCTGTCCTTGACCCACAGGGGGCATTCCACCCTTTTGTTTTTTTTTTTTACAGAACAGCATTTTTGATGTACAAATTTATGCATTTGTCTTCAAAAGTATTCATGTTAGATTTGATTCCTGCCCGTAGACATGGATCTTTTTTGTTAAAACCAAGACAGATACATACCGGTTTTAGAAATGACAACTATCTCACATTGATCGATTTGCTTTAAAATGTCATTTTCTTCTCAAGGGAAATATCTGGTTGATGCTAATCTAAACTCCTGTCGGACACTTTAATTAACATTTCAGCTTAAAAGCCTTTGGTTTAACGGAAAATTGGATGATTCCTCAAAACCACAGTAATAAACAGGGTTTGAAACGCGCAACTATCTTAAACACAACATCTAAGGACATCAGTGTGACACAAATCTAGTTCTTTGGAGGATAAGTTGTTGATCCTGTGATAAATACATTGCTAAATACCAAAGCTCGTTCACAGTGGGATCTCTGGATTTTCCCATTAAAACATCAGGAGTAACTACATTACCGTTTAACACATTCCAGTGGGGGTCTCAGTCTAGAGAGTTAAACCAGTGGCATAAGGCCAAGTTACTAGAGCAAGAAAAAAATAGTCGTGAAATTTGATATGAAAGCACGTTCAGTACGGGAAAAGATCTGGTTTTAGTTGAAAGCCATTTTGACAGTGATTATTTAAGGCTGTAGAAGGACCCCTGCCTCGGATCCCCCACTGGGTTTGCATATGGAGCTTGATCGTTATGTTACACTGTGGCTTTTTATCGTTTTTTCAGGAGCCGCAGAGGTGGCTCAGCAGCTATTAACAAACATCCCTGCTGGCAGTTTTTTTAAGCCCCTAATAGGGCTAGGATTACACGGCTTTCCATTAACTGCATAAATTACCAGTAATAAATGAAGTTTTTTTCCTCCATTTCTCAAGAGTTCAGATATTATCCTTGCAGGTATTAAACCCCCTGACGAGATGCAACCATTTCTCATGTTCTCAATCGTATTGCTCTTCTGATAAGTCCTTCTGGATTTGTGGATAAGATGATAACATTCGGTGTGTCTTATAGGGATACGACAAGCGGGGGTGTATTATTTCTCTTGTTTACAAGCGAGTTCAGTGGCAGCAGACGCCAATACTCGTGATTTTAATTTAGGTCTCTCAACCAATGAGATTTTGCTCGACTTTTTTGTTCAAACGTTATTCTGTCCATAGCACGTATCTGTAATTCAGCATCATGTTATTTTAAGATAAACATGTTAACCTACTTTCAGCGTCCCACTATTGCCATCCTTGTTTGGAGTTTCACAATCCACTATTGCCAAACTAAATTAGTTACGCTTTGCATATCAAACACCAAATTTTATTATGAAAATGATTTTGTGGTTTTGATTTAGAAAGAATTTAGAAATGAGTTCATGTTGCCGAAAAGTATCAACAACTTTTTGGCAGCTTATTAACAACTTCAGCATGTTTTTTTGTTTTTTTTTCAAGTAAAAGAAACCTCTGGACTGTAACTTTTTACATCTGAAAAAAAATAAGTTTTTATTCATTTTAGGCTAAATAACACATAATATACTGCTGGAAATAATTTTTTTATTTCACTTTGTAAAACAATCAAGACTTTTTTTTTAAAAAAAAGCAAAAACCCTTTAAAAAAAATCTAAATGAACGAAAACACTTTTTTGCTGTACATCTGTCCAAGTTTCAATGCTGTTTCATATTAACTACCAACTCCTGGAAAACCGAATGTGATTGATGGAACTGGACAGGTAAACATGACAGACCCCCACATGCTCCTCATAACCACCTCTGCAAAAATACTACTTTCTTTGTTTTACAGGAGGTGTGGTCCATTTGGTCACAGAGATTGACCTTTTCTTCAATAATGAGATGTAAAAATCAACTTTCAGTTCTCAGAACATTTGTGTTGACCGTTCCACTTTCTGGGTTTCATTTTGGACAAACAACCACAAACCAACAAACTCTACAACTGCTACTTCATTTATGAGCAAAATTGTAAATATTTTCTTGCATCAAGTGGGAAATGTTAACAGTTATTATATTTTTAAAACTAGATTAATATAGATTTTTTTTAACTGATTTTTGGTGGATAACTTTTATAATCTCATCTTATCACAATCACTGTGCCTGGGGTTTGATTCTTTTGAGCCTTAATCATCCACAGATCAGGTTGTCTGATGCGTTTTTAAGAGGAAATATGATGAGAAAAAACTATGGAAAACAGCAACTAGATTTTTTTTTCCAGTAGAAACTTCCAGTGAATTTCTGTCCCAACAATAAACTCATTGAGAGTCATGACTCAACTGTTCTTGCTTGAAGGGTCTTTTCACTTTTCTCAGTTATTAGGAGTCTTCAGCGACTCTTACTGGTGAAGCCGTGGAATTGTAGAATGAGCCTGGCTAAAAGCTTGCATTACAGTTAAGCAAGAACAGTGAGTGAGTTGTCAACAACACTTCCATCCCCCCTGTCCTCCGACTATTGTTTTGAAATACAGTCAAGGGGAGAGGCAGGGGTGGGTTTATGACCGTAATCCAGGGGGCTAATTTATACAGCTGCCTCCCCCCACCGTCACTGTTTGTATGCTTTTGGGGATGGAGACGTGTGTCGATGCATCTGCAGTGTAATAGAGAACACATTGAGACTTTTCCACTACTTTTTACTGACATGATTAATTCGGAGAACTAGAGAACATGTTCTGCTGAATGTCTTAGAAAACCAAAGAGTGAGAGAAATGACAGCCAAAGCAGATCACTTAGCATGATAGTCGGCCCGTCACAGATGTTTAAGTTTGCAGAGGCAGCACTCCGGACGTAGATGTCCTGAACAGGAATGTGCTGCCTTGTGGTCCTGCAGACATTGTTGGGGGTGGTGAGGTACAAATCTGTGGGGAAGGTCCACATGGAGGTTAACACAGCAAGCAGTCTTATATAAAGTACCACATGTCTGTGAATGGATTATACACCCTCAGTGTTTTCCTTGGACTTGAAGCAGAAAGAACTTTACTCTCTCTTTTTATTTTTTTTCCAGATTTAGTAATTTCACAACTTTATTGAATTCAACCTGCGTGCTTGTTGCAAACACATTCCAGCTCGAGCTTAAGGACATTTTCCTGTTCTTTTTTTCATCTTAGATGTGTTAGATACTCAGTTCAGATGGAGAAAACATCAGTAATATCACAACCCTGACGGTTATTTTGGATGTTTGCATTATTATCCTGTTACATCACTAGTGCAATGGCTTGATCTGCAAACACAAGCCTTGTTTTGTCTCGAATTGTTTTTGCCTCAAGAGAGAATGAGCGGATGCCAATTGGGGTGCGTTGCAATTTAAATACTTGAGAAACACATTCTTTTTCCCCCAAATTTATATATTATTCATGTTTTTATTTCGTGAGTGAGTTGCCGTGAGTTGATTAGTGAACAAATCCAGGAAAATTGTGATTCCATCTCATGTTTCATGACTTTATGACCAACTTTCCTCAAGTTTTAAAAAAGCAAGATAGTAGGAAATGACTATTTATAAAAAGATGTTCATTACTCTAATTATGAGTGGTAGAAAAAAAAAAACAGATTTGTATGTTGTGGCCAAATCTCCAACACCTTTTCTTTCTTTTTATTCAATCTGAATTAACTTTTACTGGTGAAGTTGTCCTGATCATCTTCTGGATGCATTTTGTTTTTAGTGGCAAGGACTATAAAAAGTCTTATGCAAAAGATTTAGCAGGAAAAGGAGGAGTAAGGAGAAAGAAAGGGGGTGTGAGTGTGTGAGCTCCTCCCACTAATACTCCCAACATGTGATATAGCCAGGATCACATTGAAACACTCACTCGTGTTTTTAGCTGTCGTGGATTAGTCTTCTTTGGACAACTTTTCTTTTTGATTTTGTTGGTGAAAAAGTTTAAGATGCGTTGCAAGATGAACTACAGCCTGTCCTGCTCACCAGGGACTTCTCCTCCTTCTTGCACAGGGAGATTGATGACTTATAGATCAAGATCAGTCAGGTAAAAAAAAAAAAAACAGCTATTTTCTTGATTTTTTTTTCCCCTCTTCATTTATTCATCAGAAAAAAAGTTAAACTAGTTTTACTTAATAGATCTTTTGATTTTGCTGTTTTAAACTTGCACATGTTGCAGGATCTATTTGATTCTTTTCTGTGTTGCTTTGTCTATTCTACTGATCAGCTGTTTCTGATCAACTGCACTTATTTATTTCTACTTGTCTTAGCTAATTAAATCGTTTCGATTCAAACAGGACAAAATTTTTATTTCTTTTTTGATCATTTTTACCATGTGGTTTTATAAAGGGCTCTGTACGTGCCCCGTAGCACGCGTTAGGTGAGCTAAATGCTACATATGAATGCTAATATTCACTTTAAAATCTTAGAAAATAACTTTTTATTTTAGATATGTATTAATTACACTTGTTGAAATATTTTGAGGGTTAATTTTATTTTTGATCTGAGCTAAGAATCGATTTCAGCCATCCATATGGTGATCGTATGTAGGTCGCTTTAAACTGAAAATCTGTGCTTCTTGATTTTCAGGATTTTAACTTGGTTTACTGCATCCTTTTATTAGATTTGGTTCATTAAAGTCTTGGATCTCTTTATTTTTCCCCTAGCGTCCACTTTTGATTTGATTTCTTTGTCATTAAAGTAAAAACTTGGACTTGATTTCTTTTATTTCCTCTGATTATGTGCTGGTTGTGTTTAAACTTGTTTGATCAGGTTCTTTTTTTCTTTTCAATAACTACCTGGATTGAAGCCAAGTAGGTGAACATTTATTTGCATTCTTGTCTTTTCACAAGAAAAGCATCTGACTATAAATATTTTTTTAAGACTGACAAGCCTAGATGATTACAGCATCAGGAATGTTTTAAGCAGATAAAATCAGAGGTAGAATTATCTTCATCAGATGGATTCTTCAGAGAGGAGTCATGATCCACGTGTGAAACGTGCTTCATTTCCAGCCCTACTTTGACTCTATAGTGCTATTTTAAAACTCTTTACTGTGTTTCATACAACTATCATGCAGCTTGGGTGTGTGCAATTCATTTTTATGATTTAAAATACTAAGTAGGTGACACAAAGTTGATATATGCATATATATTTGGTTTCAGACAATGAGCCTTTCAGAGGTTTTTACCCAGAATGCAAAAGAAAGTTTTAACTCTTCAATGTCTTGAAGAAAATGTGAGATCTCTTTGGAATATGCAATTTTTCTGCTTTAAAACGCAATCTAAATTTTCTCAACAGTTCTCAAAAACATGTACAAAATACAATCCACTAAGTAAGGCAGAATTTGTATGCAACAAAAAAGCAGAGTGGGTTGCTATGGTTACAGTAAACAACCTATCCTGCACAGCCCTGCCAGTCTCTAAATAAAATGACTAGATTTTATACTAATGAACACAATAAATACGCTCTCATCCATTTATTTTACACAAACACCATGAGATCAACCAAAACGATCTTTGGGAACTTACTGATAGATCACGATCATCATATGAGGTGAAATAGGATCAGATCCTACAGCACACCTGATGATCTCTCACAGCAGAACACTGGTTGAAAAACGCAGATTTAAAGCAAAGAAAAAGTCTGAACATGGGTTCCATATGTAGTTCCATCAGCATATGAGTTCCATATGCTTGATCGTAAACAAGAGTTTTAAAAGTTGACTGCCTGACTGTTGACAGAAAGCTTACGTAACTTCTTAATCTTAAACTTTTTTTTCTCTAGTCGCTTTTTTAATTCTGCAAAAGAATAAATAAGTGAATTGAGGTCATGTATAATTGGTGAATTTGTTGCATTATGTGAGAGAGCAAACTTAGATCGAGTTTAGAACTCGGCTGTGTATAAATATGTCTGTCACATTCTTCTACCGCCAGTGCAACTGCTGTTTGTCACGCAGAAAAAACCCTCAGGGTTTATTTCTGTCTCTTCAGAGATCCCAGCGGAATCTCTCATGTCTGCCGTGTTATCTAAAGTTAGATGTTTGGGAAAACGCTGATGGCGATCTGAAGAATGTAGCAAATGTGAGACGGGTGTCTAACCATCTTCTTTTTCTCTCCACAGTGCGAGCGGTGCCAGTGTCGTTGCCATCGACAACAAGATTGAGCAGGCGATGGTGAGTTTGTTTTCTTCACATTTTCATCCAATCATAAGTGGCCTACAGAAATACACTTTGTTTCATAACCACTTTGTATATATTAAATACCAGTATTAGTTACATAATTATAAACAGTTTACAAAGACAGTTACAAAGAGCCAGAGGAACATTTTCCAGCTCTTTTAGGCTGCCAAAAATGTTCTACTTATGATTAAACTTGCATTAGATTTGTTAATTTGAATTCCTTCTTCTTTTTTTTTTAAACCAGGATTTGGTGAAGAGCCATCTGATGTATGCTGTTCGTGAGGAGGTGGAGGTGTTGAAAGAGCAGATCAAAGAGCTGTACGAGAGGAACTCTGTGTTGGAGCGTGAGAACGCCGTGTTAAAATCACTGGCCAACATGGACCAGCTCCATCAGCTGACCAGTCAGCTCATCTCCACATCGCTGCCCGTACAGCACCAAAACCACCCACTTAACAACAACAACAACAACCCTGTCCTGGTTCACCATGAACCTCAGAACATCCCCCACCAGCCAAACATCACCTCGGCGTGAACAACGGTTCCTTTAATACGCAAACACACCTCCACAGGCGGAAGATTCTGTCTGTAAAAACATCTTCTACCGTCCCTTTAACCCAGTAAAGCTGAAGGTTCGGTTCAGTTCTGAGTGCTGCAGAATGCACACTGCCAATGACGGGCCTTATGAATTTGTTTTAAGACATTTACCAGCATTTTGAAAGTCTTATCCTGGTCCTGTGATTGGCTGCGAGTGAGTTGACGGAGGTGCCGGGTGGTCCTACGTCTAACGGTCAACTGAATGTCCTCTATGGGCTGAAGAGGGGGTTCATGAGCACAAAAGAGCTCAATTTTTAAAAGGTTGGGATATGAGAAAAGTGGCGAGCCTGTGTTGAAACCCTTTGAAGAACCGCTGGGTTTGTGAGAGTCCTGTCGAGATAAAGACTGTTCTCCCAGAGAAAGAGCAGGTATATGTCGAAACCAGGAGGTCAAAGATTGCCTCCGCTCAAGTGGAACAAGTCACGAACCTCGGCTCAATTTTTTCTGCTGCATCAAAAAGCTTCTGATGTACTCTCAGAGCCGCCATCATAACTGTCATTAGTTCAGTTTTAATATTTGCATTTTATTTATTTCAGGGCTGCTATTTTCATAATGTAAGTTAATTTCATGGAGTTGCTTATTAAAAACAAACAAAAAAAAAATCTGGTTTTTTTTTTTTTTTTTTTTTTTTTGGTATTTTAAAAATTGTCGGGTATGAATTTCAGTCATTTTCTGCAACAAATAGATCGCAAAAAGTAGGCAATAAAATCTGTGTTAGAGGTTTTTCTCGTGAACCAGCATTAACACTAAAGCTGAGCTTTCAGTAGGGAAAATCTAGGTTGAATGTAAATTTTGTAAAGTATTAAGAGCACGTAGGGTTTGTACAGGAAGACACCTGTTTAAAGAAATGTGATGAGATACTTTGATACAGAAAACTGTTTACTTTTCTATCTTGTGTCTCTTTGTTGGTGAAAATGGAAAATTGATCAATTTTTAAGGACTTGTTTGCGGGTGAGATGAAAAGCTGTGAAAAAAAATTCAACCTACTTTATAACCAAAGACTCTGATGTGTTTAAATCTGCATTTTTCTTTCTTTATACATATTTTTAAAAACGCACCCCATCATGTTTTCTTTTTGTTGCTATTTTCTTGCATGTGCTACATGATCAATAATCAAACCACTTTCTTACCTCATGGTTTATTCCAGCATTCTTTTTATTTTGTCCAATCATTCTGACAAAGATTTTTTTTTTTTAAAAAGGGAACAGTGGTCCAAAAATGTTGGTTGTGGGAGAAATTAAAGTAAAAAGTGTAACAATGTTTATCAGAAACAAACTTTTAAGTTTTTAAGAATTGTTTTTATTTCATTTAATTTTTAAACTGTTTATCCCTTATGAGGTTGTGGGTGGGTGTTGCCAGAGCCTATCATGTCCGATTTCAGGCGAGAGGCAGGATACACCCTTAACCAGTCACCAGTCTGTTGCAGAGAGATTTTGTCTAATCTAGTTTAAAATCACATGTAGGGAAAAAGTTACTTTTATTGTGACTCAGTGCTATTTTTAGTTTTTAATCACAACATTGGTAATGTTTACATTAGAAGCAAATCATCAATCATGTCATCCATTGAAGTTGCTGCCTGGATTATGAATGATCACATTATGGGATGTTTTATCTGTCACTTCTTTGTGCCTCCAATACCCACGCCTACAGTTGACAGTGGGGTTTTTCTCTGTGGCTTAGAACCAAACTGCTTAATAATTGTACTATCAGACTTCTGTATTTTCTCAAGACGTTTTAATTTTTTTTCTACAAATGGGCTTCTTTTTTTTTTTTGCATCCTATGTTATTTTATTTGAAGGAGATGCCGCGTACATGCCAAATGTACTGTGTGAAAGTGATCACTGAGCCTTGGAGAGAATATCTTAAATACCCATTTAATGTGCTGTGCAAACGATTTTAGATTTTGTGCTGAAATAAAAATGGTTTTATTATAAATACACTGAGTAGTCTTTGTATTTTTTTTTACCTTTACTGTAAGAAATCACTTGTTTGTTTTTTTTCTTGTAACTTTTAACCTTTTAAATTGGCCAAACAGGGTTTTTTTTCCTGACATTGTTGACAGTGTTGGTCCATTATGTTCACATAAAGTTAAACAGGTCAATGTGATGCAGGTTGCACAAACACCAGCACGTGGATTCCCCTGCAGGTTAAGTTGAAGGTTATCAGATGGTATCATGATGAGGGCAACTTTTTTTTTTACCAAGAACTGGAAAAACAAGACAAAACCAACACTGTGGGCACTATTTAAATGAGTGAATATTTAATTTTTAAGCAAAAAAACCCCCATGTGACCAAGAAACCTGGCCAAGGAAAGTTTTGCTTACAGTAAAAAAAATGAACAGTTATATGCATAAAAAACCCCAAACTCTTAGCTTTTATTTGCATTACAAATAGCATTTGTAATGATAGTCCCAAAAGTTCATGAACTATTTTCTTTCCTTTTGGTCTTTCTTCATATTTTGAAAGTCATCAACTTCTTGCTCACATGTAAGAAACTTTAGAACCACCCGTTTCTCTGCTTTTATCCTCAGTTGGAAATGTGCAAACCTCACTAGGATTTGTTCTTACATAATATAATCCAGTTAGTGAATGTTTTGAAATGTTCAGTTTTTGTTACCTTTTTGGCTGGAGAATCATAAAATTCTTTCTGATCAGATTGTCCAAATATTTGCAATAAAATACAGCAGAGAATTAGTAACTCATATTTTATTTAATAAAAAATGAAGTATGACTGTGATAGTTTCTTAAAGCACCACCTGTGCAGTTGTAAGGGCTGCTCGGCCTTGTATCCCAGCTAATAAGTAAGTGAGAGGCAGGGTACACCCTGTACAAGTCACAAGTCTGTCACAGGGATCACAAAATATTACAACATTTTCAGCTCTGGGATAAAAGTTATTCTTGTTTTTTTCTATGTTGGTATATATATAATTTTTTACATTAATTTGTTTGAAAATCTATCGTTGGATTTGTTTTCTTGTGAGAATTCATGCCTTTAAACTTTAAACAAGAATTTTTTGGGACATTATCTTTGTAAATTGATACAAAATTATATTGAAGTAATTTTGGATCTGTCTTTCTCTGACCTTTGACATACTTCCTATCTATGTAGTGGAAATAAGGCACAGAGATAAATGAGATAATGCTCTGTGAAATCTGATTATTTGTTTTGATATATGTATTTTTCCAAAGAGGAAGTATTTAATAGTTTGAACCGTTGATTATCAGTGACAACAATCTTTTTTTTTTCTTTTTAAGAAGGAAGGTAATGTCAACACCAAAGTGCCCCAAGGTGCATGTAAAATTCTACATAACTGTCTTGTCAATGTTAAGCTTGTCATCCGTCCAAATATTTATAGACTTATAAACACTTCCTCGTTGTTCAGTTATTTTCATTTATTCAAACTCACAAAACTTGATTTCTTTCTTCTTTTTACATTTGGTGTTTCTATTTTTATTTCAATCCCTTTTTTTCTAGTTTGTTTTAACTTTCAACACTGTCTTACAATCATTTCTTGAGGTGTCACTAAATACGTCGGTGCACATTCTTGGTGTTGTGTTTACCACCAAATGACATCCCAGAGTCTAAATTACATACGTAGTTAGTTCCCCATAAACACTAAACATGTCAGCAAAGGTGACGCAGAAAAAAATACTCCCTGTATTTACAGTCTAAATATTCCCTAAGCAAGAAATTACCTCGTGTGTCATTTAAAAGTGAAGTTAATCGATCAGCAAACATGAGGTCATAATTTTTCCATCTTCCCCTACGAATTAGAGATGTTTCCTTGGAAAAATGCTTGGACCTTTTTTCAGGAAGAGTTCTCTGTAAAAAATCTTACCTAAACTTAGGTCTTCTTTAGAATGACACAAAAAAATCCCACTGTATTATTTATTTCCTGGAAGGAAAGCCCAACAGATCTTAACATGTTTTTAACTTGTTCATGACACCGAGCGTCATCAGTAAAAACTTCCATCTAAATACAAGAAACTCAGAATAAGAAAAAAGAAACTGGAAATGTATACGCAATGAACATACCGTTTATTGCACTTCCTAATCAAACTTACTTAATATGATCAGGATTATTATTATCCTCTGCTATCCGGGAGGAGCTCGGTGTCGAGCCGCTCCTCCTCCAGGTCGAGAGGAGCCAGATGGGGTGGTTCGGGCATCTGGTCAGATTGCCCCCCGAGCGCCTCGCAGACGAGGTGTTTCGGGCATGTCCCACCGGGAGGAGACCAAGGGGCAGACCCCGGACCCGCTGGAGAGACTATGTCTCACGGCTGGCCGGGGAACGACTTGGGATCCTTCCGGGTGAGCTGGAGGATGCAGCCGGAGTGAGAGAGGCCTGGGCTACCCGTTTGAGGCTGTTACCCCCGCGACCCGACCCCGGAACAAGCGGAAGATGACGGAACGGAATTATCCGAAAGAAAGAAGCACAACACATTTTTTAAAACTGTGATTGTGTATTCATAGAAAGACCTGAGGCAGGTTATAACCATTGCTCTCCCCATGTGATTACAGTTGTGTGTCAACTCTGGGCCTCACCTTGCCCAATTCTAACAGCTACTCAAGAGAGCACAAAAGAGTACAGTACAAAAGCAACACTTCCACACCGAGGTTAAGTTAGACTACATCTGAACAATCAGATTCTGCGTCACGGCAACGGATTAGTTCATTCATGTAATTTCTGCAGATCAAGGGTGTTTGTTCAGCTTTGGTTACAAGCTGTGAGTCATGCTGGCCATAGAAATGTTGGGTAACCACGGGGAGTGTTTCTGACACCATTTTCAGCAAGTTCATTTAGTAAATTTAATCTTGTCAATGTCTGTGGTGAAACCCCTTCACATTTTTTCTCTTGCTGAAACTACTTTGTCAACTTGTCCTGACAGGTTCTGACTATGACACAGTTTTCAGATGTAGAGAAAGTTATGAACTTAAATAGGTTTCTTGATGAAAAGCAACAAATCCATCCTTGGGAATCAAAGATCTCTATTTTGAAATATTAACACTGGATTGAAATAACTAAATTCATATATCATAGTGAATTCAGTGTTTTGTACTAGTTTGGTTCTAAGTGGTTTATTAAAACACATTCTGCATTTCCTCACAATCCAGTCATTTGGTCATACTCTATGTAGAATCCTATTTGGTTCACAAATCAAAAATTCTGCTCACATCTGAAATAGATCACAATACTTTAAAGTATAACAGAATGTTTTGAGTTATATAACCAAAAGAAAGTGTAAAAAAAAGGAAGTTTTACTCAATCCCTTGAGACATATGTGTTGCACATACTACATATGTATGTGTACATACAGTGTGTTTTTTTAGGCAAGAAGAATTACTCACTACTCAGACATTTAAAACCCCACCTAACAATTATATAGTGTTACAGACTCCTAACCAGCTACCACTGTAAAAAATACAGCATATCCATTTGTGGATGATGAGATAAATCAGGTGGAGTGTGCCATCGTGTGGAGAATTTTTGAAAACAGCTTCTGCATTGCTGTGAAATTACATCTACAAAAACTACCAGATAGATTTAGAGTTGTTTTCCTTTTCGGATCTTATTTGATCAACCATATGTTTAATATTCTTCGATCATTTAGGATTTGTTCTCTTAATAAACAAGGCAACATAAAATAATGTTAATCATTTCTTCATAAACCAAACACAGCATTTTGTAAATTAATAGTCAACAAAGGCATAGACGGACAAGAAGGTGACTGTGAATGGTCAACAAAGTTCAAAGAGGAAGGTTTGAATTTAGAAACTGCTCTCTCGCTTGAATTTATGTCAGTAATTCTAAGAAATTAAAACCAGGGCCGTGGCTAGCCATTTTGATGCCCTAAGCACAAATAAATTTGAATTTGTTTCTCCAAACCATCTCAGTCTGGCCTCTCTAACATTTGCTGTTCCTCTGATTCTGACTTGGTCACTCCCAGAGAGATCCTCAGCATCTTCATCTCTGATACAAACATCCCGGCTTCCTGTATTTTCCCTCAAGACACTCACTCTAAGCGGTTTTGCACACTTTTCCTTTCATTTTAGCTGAAACTCTTCTATCACACATCAAACCTGATACTTTTCTCCACCCGTTCCAACCTGCCTGCACACGCTTCTTCACCTCTTTTCTACACTCTCCATTGCTTTGGACTTTTGATCGTAAGTACTTAAAATCTTCCACCTTCTTTATCTCTTCTTCCTGTAGCCTCACTTTTCCATTTTGATCCCTCTCATTCACACACATGTACTCTGTTTTACTCTGACTAATCTTCATTCCTCTTCTTTCTGGTGCAAACCTCTACCTCTTCAGCTTTTCCTCCACCTCTCCAGCTTTTCCTCCACCTCTTCCCTCCTCTCACAACAGATTACAATGTCATCTGCAAACATCATTGTCCATGGAGATTCCTGTCTAACCTCGTTTGTCAGCCTGTCCATCACCATAGCAAACAACAAAGGACCCAGAGCAGATCCCTGATGCACTCCCACCTCCCAAATTCTTTTAAATAATAAACTAGTCTTATCAATTTCTTTTTTTCATTTCAAATTTTGGTATTTAAATACGTGAAATGTTGAATAAAATGGGAAGTGCTTTTCTGATGCAAGTCTCAAAATGTAAGCGGTTTTATTTCACAAATACTCTTTACTTTGATGTAAAATCAGTTATTACCCAATTTCCTTTTAGTAATCTATTACAGTTTGATTGCCCCATGTTTTTTGTATTTTTCCCGCCCAACTGGATCCTAGAGTTATTGATCAAAGCTGAAATTGGCTGCTGTTTTTGGATTTTTTTTAAAAGTATAAGTCCATTTTTAAAATACATTTTTTTTAATAAAATCTGACTTTTCATTTTGAATAGTGGTCAAAAGCACATACTCAAGATCATTGTTGGAAATCTTTTTGTTATACAAATTTTAATTGAAGTGAATCTCCAATTCAAGCATCACGACAAGCATTTTTTAAAATATGGAACATTTGAAAAAACTTTTAAAAAATCAGATTTTTATATCAATTTAACAACCTTTTTTCTTAGCAGATTCACTCAGCTTAGTAATATCAACTAAATTAAGAGTTCATACTGTTATACAAATTGCTTAGATGATTTGATCTCAGTTAGATTGTAATAATTAGTTTCATATCAAGATTATTTAATATTTTGCCAGCATTAATTAAAAAAATGTTGAACAAAATGTCAGAAGTCAATAAAAACTCTTAACATGAACCAGGAAACCATTAGAAAAGTATGAATAAAAATACTTTTTACTTCAAATTTGGTGGTTTATTCACAGTATGAAGATTTATAACAATTAATAATATGTTTAAATAAATAAACAAACAAACAAACAAACTGTATTGTGGTATTTCCGTTTTTAAAAAAACATTTTAGATTTTCAACTCGTTCCTCACATTTTTTTATTTTTTTTTTTTAGATATTTTAATTTCCGACGTTTTTGCATGCACTTAAACGCAGCAAGAACATAATACCGGAAGTTGAACAGAGGCCTCCTCTGTTTTGATTGTACAGTCTGGTCAAACATGGTGCAAAGTTGCCTGTCCGGATGACACGTCCAGGCAACTTGACCACTCTAAGATAACATTCTTTATGTAAAGAAAGGCGGGAGGAAGCCAGTAAGGTGGCTGCTGTTTGGGATAATCGATTCCATCTCGGAGGAGAGATGGATGTTCCGGCAGAGGCGGAGGAGCGCAGGTATGTGACGGATAACAGTATAAGAGCAAAACCATCGTTTTAACTTGTTGTTTTTATTATTAATGAGAAATATATCACTAAATAGATAGAAAAACTTAGTAACCATTCTGTTTTTATGCTCAATTATATTGGGGAAGTGAAATTATTAAAATATTAACAAATACTAGCTGAAAGCTAGCTGCTAGGCTAGCCTGAGCTAACTTAAATAAGATCCATTAAATCTTTTCTTTAAGTTCATGTGTTGCTGGTGTTTTAAAGTTTTATGGTAAGATCAGGCATTGATTTTGGGGAAAAAATTACACAATGTGTTTTGGTGAAGTTTAAAGGTGATACTAGTAAGCTACAGACAGGTTGTGCAATGATTAGACAGGTTAGATTTCAGATTGTCACTAGTTGAAATTAAACATTACAAACATTGAACCTAGGATATGAAATTGTGGCACATCCTCCTTGTAACATCTGATCTGAAACCAATTCAGATAATCAATAACTGGATTAAGTTGAGACAACATTTGAACAAAGCACTAATGAAAATAAACTTAATTGTTAACAAAATTAGTTGCAAATGGAGACTGAAATGATCTGCAATTACTAAGCCTTATTGCAAAAACTTTTAAAAAGAATATTTCTTTTTTCTTTTTATAAATTTGTCTTAATCCTAAGGAATTTTCTCCTGCAATGACAACACAAAACCAAAACTGTGTTGTGGATTGGATCAATTCTCTGCTGAATGTGAAAAATGTTCTCCCTTCTTTAAGCCTGATAAGCTAATGATGAGATTTCATTAGCAGCTCACCACCTGATAGTTCTCAGATCACTACTGACTTCAGAAAAGATTCAGATGCATATTACGACTTAAACAAGATTAAACACAGATAACCATTTGTTATCATGTGAATGCTGGAATGTAATCGTAGCTGCTGATGCTGGAATGTAATCGTAGCTGCTGACGGCAAGTTTTTCTGGCCTGATATTTTTTTCTTTTCAATGCCTTTAGATTTAAGGGGAGAGAAAAAAAGTTAAATAAATGCGGCATTTCTTTGTGATTTGATAGAATTTTTTTGTATAATTTCATCAACATAAAGATTCGCCCGCCTCCCTCTCCACTTTCATCTAACACTTTATGAGCGATCACATACAATCTAACTAAATTATCATGTAAATGGCAATACCTGCTGTTTCTTTCTCCCCAAATCACTTTTTACTCAGAAAACTGTGAGAGTATTTTAGCACAGGAAACACATGTGATTCATGTGTTCAATTTTTGCATCATCTCTCCATTTCTGGTTCTGTTCATTGTTTTTTGTTTTTCACAGGAGGGAACATTGGAAACTGCTGTCAAGCCTTAAGACCACAGTGGAGGGCCTTGTGTCTACCAACAACCCAAATGTCTGGTCACGCTACGGAGGCTTGGAGCGACTGCACAAAGACATGAACAACATCCTCAGTCATGGACTGAAAAATGAGCAGGTCAGAAACTGCAGCCTGAGTCTGGAAGAGAAACTGATTCAGTCTGTTATTTATGAAAAGCTCAGTTGTTACTTTCAGCAGAAGCTGTAGCCAGCTTTGCAGGCCAAACCTAACATAGCTAAATTCATTTTCACTTATTTGCAAATGGCATTGTTTGGTTTCTAAAACAATCATCTCTGTCCTCAAGCGTAAAATGCTTAAATTCAAAGGATTATTTGTATCAAGTTATTTCTGAATTGACTTCAGATTAACGGTTGAGATA
The DNA here is from genome assembly GCA_902685375.1 of Neostethus bicornis. Lineage (NCBI taxonomy): Eukaryota > Metazoa > Chordata > Actinopteri > Atheriniformes > Phallostethidae > Neostethus > Neostethus bicornis. Next base: position 22,548,901 of record LR738547.1, read on the forward strand.
AATGTAAATGTATTTTAAAACCAATTCATCTATCCAAAGCATGTGCTAATTAGATGACGCTTTTCTTCCTAAATAGTTCACCAATCTTTGAGACTTTCAAAGTTTAAACAGCAGTGAAACTAACTAACAAAAGTAAATGTATATGAATCTTTTTTTTTTTTTTTGCAGGTCTACTACAAGCAGAAAGACTACTGGCCTTTTGTTTGGTGTGTTCGCTACATTAGTCCCCATCTCGCCTCACATGTTGAACAGGTGGGGTCAACAAAAAATAAAAACTTGAATCTTCATTTAATTTTTTTCCATACCAGCTTTAAACCCTGGGTTTTAAAGCCTGTTTAATAGTTTAATCATTATCTAGAAGTATGGCTGAGTTGAGCTTTCCTCTAACTTTTCCTTGTCTTGTTCTGTCTGTCCATAGTTCAGTCGTTTAGAGCCGGTATTGAGCACCGGGATGCAGAGTGCTGGTGAAAGCTACAAAGCTGAGCGATGGCTTCTTCACAGCTTACAGGTTCACAAACTCTCAGCTCAGCTCAGACCTCTGCTCAGGCATCAGGGACATACTCGAAAATATTTCAACAGTGAGTGTTAACGGAGCTGATAAACTCAAACTTTCTAAAATATGGCAGTTTAAATTTAGTAGGTTTTTTTTCAGTTCCTTAAATGTTGCTCTTGGTTATCTCTGGTTGCAGGCTTGATATCTTTCAGTTTCTCTATTTTCCCTTCTTCTCTGTCTTACAGCTGATGCATTCCTGCTTAGCGAACCTCATGTGACTGCCATGTTTCAGTGCCTGGAAGCAGTGGAGCAGAATAACCCCAAATTACTGGCCCAAATAGACACTGTTGCGGTAGGTTTTCTGCTAATTCACAGAACGCGACTTTGGTTAAATAAAGTATCAATGTTTAACAAGTGAAGTTTGTAGTTAAGATTAAGATCGACTTTAACATTTTATTGACTGAACTTCTGATATTAATATCTAATAATGGGTTTTGATCTCCATTCTTAGAAGTCTGTCCAAGGTTTAGCTAGTTTAATAACAATATAAAATACTGGATTTATTCATTTAAATAAATATATTTTTTACTTTCCAGCTCTGCCCTCTAAAGGGCTTCCCATGCCTGGGTCTCCTGAAGACGCAGAGCCTGTGCATGCTGCCAGGAGCCAGTGGGAATTGGAAAAACAATGATGCAGCTCCTAGAGAAGAAACTCTAAACCGCAGACTTGCCTCTTCGAACAACTTTCTGGGAGAAACGGGCACCTTCAACCACAAACCTGCAAACATCACAGGAGCTGCATCTCACAGCAGTGATACAAGTAAGTAAAGCAAAACAGACAGTCATCTGTTTTAAATGTCAACCTGACACTTGCAGTTTTTGATTGTTTGATTTAAAATGTGTAAATTTTGTCTCGCAGAAGCTACCTCTGTTGACAACAGCCTGGGAACTCCTTGGGTTTGTGTGTCTGGGCCTCAAGATGTCGAGCGAGGCATGACAACTCCTCCCGTCCCAGTGTCGTCTCCTTCCATCTTCCTAACGGAGTCGCCCTCGTCGTCTTCCTTCCAGCCTGACGTCGCGGACTCCTGTGATTGTGACTCTGATGATGGGCCAGAATATTTGGCAATTGGTAACCTGGGGCAACGCAGTCGCTGTGACTCTAGAAGCTCCACTCCCAACAGCGACCAAGGCGAGAGGAAGGAACGGAACTTGCAACAGAACTTCCTGGCCCCGAACCCACTGAGGCGCTCGTCGTTTTCAGAAGGCCAAAGGGGGCCGGACAGGGTGCCACGTGGACACACTCGATCTTTTTCAGACACTGGCATAAATCAAAAACTCAGGAATGGTGAGTGAGCTGCTTGCAATCTAAGAGTTCCTATTTATTTAAACTAACACAGCTTCTGGTTCTTCCAAGAGTTGATTGTTTTTTGCTCAACCTTTTGGGAATGTGAAATGTTTCTGTCTGATTCTAGAGTTTGTCTAATACACTTTATCTTGGTCAAACTGTTTTCACCGTTTCTGCTCATATAAACTTTCTGCTCTATTCTCTCCGTTCTCTCTTTACCGTCTGTGCGAAGGAGGCGGCCAAAGAAAAATCACCATAATTATAGAAGATCCTGTAGCAGGTTGGCAGTGCAGTTTCACTGCTCCATCACTTGATCCCTACCTCATTTTTATTTATTTTCTGCATGTCGATGTCTCGTATCCCGTCACACTTGCAGCCCATCACTTCATCTCAGACCAAACATTCAGCTATATTGCAAAAGCATAGTTTTGACTGGGTCAGTTTTTTTTGTTGAAAAGCTAAGTATGATTACTGTCTTTATTTCATCTTAAAACATTGTTTTATTGCTTTTTGTCTCGTTAGTGTATTGGAACGTTTGAATTTACAAAGTTTTCAAAAATAATAGAAAAAGTATTTGTAATAAGATTAGATAAATTTATAGAGAAACACCAGCTCCTTAGTGACAAACAATATGGGTTTAGACAAAACCGATCCACTAATATGGCTGTTACAGAACTAATAGAAAATATTTCTACATCAATAGACTCAAATAATTATGGCATCGGTATTTTCATAGACCTTAAGAAAGCTTTCGACACCATAGATCATAATATATTACTGAGCAAACTAGACAGATTTGGTTTTCGAGGAGCTGCATATACATGGCTTCAGAGCTACTTAGAAAATAGATATCAGTATGTACAAATAAAGGAGGAAAAATCTGATTTATTAAAAGTCATATGTGGAATTCCACAAGGCTCAACGCTGGGGCCTAAACTCTTTATCCTGTACATCAATGATTTGTGTTACACATCCAAACTAATGAATTATGTACTGTTTGCAGACGACACTACTCTTTACTTTTCAGGAAAAGACCTGAACCAAATGATACAATCAGTTGAAAGAGAATTAAGTAAAATAAAAATATGGTTTGACATAAATAAATTATCATTAAATATTGAAAAAACAAGATTTATAGTATTTACAAAATTAAAAGTACCTAAACAAATTCAAATTATGCTTAATAACACCCCATTGGAACGAGCTTACGACAGTAAGTTCCTTGGAATGATTATAGATCACAAATTAAGCTGGAAATCACACATAAATTATACAAAAAATAAACTGTCTAAAGTAATAGCAATCATTTATAAATTCAGATATGTCCTAAATAAAAAAAGTTTGTTTATGTTATATAATACATTAGTACTTCCATATATAACTTATTGTATCGAGATTTGGGGAAATACGTACAAAACTAACACAAAACCAATTTATATTTTACAAAAAAAAGCAATACGAGCAATAACATTCTCATCTTATAATCAACCTACCAATAATCCATTTATACATTTAAAAACACTAAAGTTCTATGATCTAGTGGAATTACACACTTTAAAATTTATGTTTAAGATAAAAAAAAACATGATGTCAAACTCTCTACAAAATATGTTTAATATTAGGAAAAGTCCATACGAACTAAGAGGAAATGATATGTTCATTAAAAATAAATTTAGAACAAATGTTAAAAAATTCTGTCGGCGTAATAAGCGTTTGCTTCAGCCGATACCTTTTCGGTCCTTTGCTGGAATATGGTTGTTTTCTTTATTTCATTGATATGAGGTTGCACTGTGACCGAAATAAATAAATAAATAAATAAAAAAAAATTGATCTTCTTGACACATTTGCAATACTTTGATAGAATAAAATTGCTCTGTTTTTGTTTGTTCTAAAATTTTAGTTAGCTTTTGAATTATTTAGGTTATTCTTAATTAGATTTTTATGTCTTGCTGTTGGAAATAGTGATGATAGTTCAAACTCAGCAGCCTTATGTTAAAATCTGGATGCAATAAAGTCAGAATGATCATCCCACAAAGACCAGGAAACGACCAAACCATTTCACTTGTTAATTTATCAAGATTATAGCATGCTTCCATCATTTAATAAAATAATCAAATTTTAAGCTTAGCTACCTTCTGACATGTTACAATGTGGTTTTGTTTCTCAGAGTTGGCAGGAGATGATTGCTGCGGTCCTTTCTCACCTCAGCATAATAATGATTCCAGCGCTTCAAGTTCCCTTTACATGGAGTCCAGTAAGTTTAAAAAAAAAAAAATGCACGTTTAGTGTTTTTGTAACTCTAAATTTAACTTTAAGAATTTCCGATAAGGCCTTTTGAATACTTTGATGTTTTGGAAAAAAAAGTAACTATTGTACAATTGAGACAAAATAACTGCTTGATGACACAATGAGTTTTTTCTTTTTTTTTTTTTTAAAGTGATATGGTTTTACATAAAACCACTGAGTTTATCAAATGTATCCTATTCATAGAAGTTTTTAAAAGAGTAATCAGTTGGGTTCAAATGTTATAGTTCTAAGAAGTCCAAAGCCAGAAAGGGAAACCCGTTAAATTTTACTTGTATATAAAACTCAAATTTTATCTTTGGGATCAAACTATTTGTCACATGTTCTTTTAGTTTCACAGATGTGTCTAATTGCGTATATTTTTTCCTTCAGATGGATCCAACCACATCGTTCCTGATGGGATGTTCAGGAAACCTTCAAAAGGACAGAGTCTCATCAGCTACTTGTCGGAGCAGGACTTTGGCAGCTGTGCTGATCTGGAAAAGGTCAAACCATTTATCTTTGTTATTTTAACCATTTTAAATCTATTTTAATTCCCCAATTTAAGGGAGAATTTTTGACTATAAGAAATGGTTTTTAAAATCCTGGGTAACCTTTGTATCATTCAGGAGAATGCTCATTTCAGCATTTCGGAGTCTCTGATAGCAGCTATTGAGCTGATGAAGTACAACTTAAGGCGTCAGGAAGTGGAAGGTGAAGAAGAGGGAGACAGTGATTCTGAGATTCAGCAGCTCAAGCAGAAAATTCGTCTGCGGAGGCAAGAAATACGAAGCAAACGTCTCCCAACCTTACACAGTAAGACCAACACGTGTATACCTGTAACCAATCGCAGGTCACCTAGCTTTTTTTTATCTCATGATGAATAAAGTATCATCATTTTTAAATAGAATATAACAACTTATTGATGATATTTATGTTTTAGGATCTATTGGACTGTCTTAAGTTTTGTGTGTCTGATCAGCATTTCTACAGATCAGTGTTTTTCTCTTCTCCAGATTTTCATTCCACTGACAGTGGAGAGTCTCAGAAGAGTTCCCATGACTCAGACCAAAATCTCTCCAATTCTGGCTCTGCTGAGGAGGTAGAAGAATGTGAACTGCAAGGTAAAGAGAGGGAATGAGGGAAAATTTAAGAAAACATCAATTTTTTATTTATTTTTTAGCTTTAAATTTAAAAAACCAATCAGTCTCCAATCAGTCTTTGAAAATTAGTTGATGATTCACTTTTAAAAAAATGGACTTTAACTGAAGTATTTAGCTATACTTTCATTATTCATTTTCTCTTTATTTTTTTCTCATAATTCATGTGCAGTTCCACTTTTTTGTGTGTGGATGGGTTTTTGTCATGCATCATAACTGCTAAACCATCCGGTTTGCTTCCCAAAAGCACCATACCTCATTGTTAGCATAAATATCTGAGGTGCACAGGACAGAAAAACAGTGAAGTGTGAAAGTTAAATATCACTGGTTATAACGTGATTGAGCTCATAAAGAGCTCTTGTTTATAAAAGTAATTTAAAAAGGCGTGCTTTGGTTTACAACCTCCTATCATGTGACAGTTTGGCGTTTTTTTTCCAAGATAACAGTTCATGTAAACATGTGAATTTTTAGCAAAAAAATTTGCAAAAAAGTTTCAATACCGAATACATGTGGTTATTCGTGTCTGTGTGAAACCTGGCTTTCAATAGAGGGATTTCACAATTAAAATAATAATTTATTCTTCACTTTGTTTGCACAAGTCACCCGTACATGCACTTTTCACTACAATAGTGCATTGTCATGTACAATAGCATTGAAAGGTTTGAGTATAACTAAATGGATGTGTCCAGAACTGTCTGTGGCTGTACATACAGATGTGCATATGCTGACACCGCAGTCTGTCCACAGTCTGTGTGTTTCTGCGTGTGGTGCTAAGTGATAGTTTCTATCTCTCAGACGGCTGTGAGGGTCATTCCTTGCTGGCGGTGTCTCAAAACGGCCTCTCCCTGTCACTCGCCTCCCTCTTCTCAGGTATCTCGGGGCCATATTAGTTTAAACTAACTCACAGCTTCACAAAGACTTTTTAAAAATCTTTGCTTCTTTTCTTTGAGAGGAAGACACTGGTTTTGCTCCAAACTGAATTTTTCTTTTAGATTTTCTGCATTTTGACTTAAAATTTAAATATTACTTCTTCAAGTTTTCTTTGTGGCATTTTTACAAAATTTTCGACACGTCTGCAGAGATATGCATGAATATTAGTAATGGTAGGTATTTTAGAGCTTTAAATAAGTTTAATAATCAAAAAAAATGTTGACTAGTATGCTAGTTACTTTTAGAACAAAACTCCTGAAATTTACACAGTACGACTTTATCTGACTTTAAAAGTTATTTTTCCAGGGTTTTCGAAAGTTAGTAAATTTTTCTCATTAGGAATTCATTTTTTTCCCTAAACATTTCCTTTTTACTCTTGATTTAATTCAATTTAAATTGGCTTACATTGCTTGTTTTCATAAAGATGTGATTTTAAAAGCAGATGGGCCTAATCCAGACAGGGAAATCCAAATTAGGTTTGTTGTTGTATCAAATAAGAAAAAAAAACAAAAAACTAAAATCTATGCTTTCTTTACATTTCTTGTTTATCAAAACACATGATTGTGCCGTTTGTGGACCATGAGTTAATTAAGAATCTATGGATGAGCTAAATGCATGTCGATTGACTTAAACAAAAGTAGCTTTGAGGCTGAAAATAGGAAAATAAGTTTTCCTGCTGATCTGAGTTTATTCATCAGAAATGGCAGCACATTCCTTTGCTTCAGAGCTGGGAACAACTTTTTTTAACTGATGTTGATTCTATAAACACAAAGACATTGTGTGTGAGACTTATAGCACATAGCGATCACTGTTTCTTTCAAGTTAAAAGTAGCGTTCACTTTCTAAATTAAATTAAGAAACTAAACGTGCTTTTGATTCAAGAATTAATAACGTTAGCTACAATTTTTCAGTTTGGATCCAAATCATTCGCTCGCTCTCTTTCTCTAATTCTGAGCTTGGCTGTTTGTGTTGTTTGTCGCCCCGTGCTTCAGTTTCGGTGGCGCAGGAGGACAGATGTGTATTTATGGTTTGATGTAGGAGGAGATGAGTCAGTGGGAAGCATTTTGATGCAACTCTACAGATTATTATTCTTTCAGATTAGTATTTATTTTTACATTAACAGTGAGATCTGGTTGCTACAAACACATTCGTTCACTTTTTTTCATTTATTTTTTCATAAATTTAATCCATCTCATGTTTCCATTATATTTTTTTTGTTTAATTTTTACATTTTTATAATCAACTATGGGGCTCATAGGAAATGTGTGAATGTGTTTTTCTATGAAGAGCAAAAATTAAGTAAAGTGGTGACTCCAAGAAAGGCTGTTTTTGGACTTGTTTTTTGTATAAATTTTAGTCAAAATTATTTTTCTACAATTATTACTCCAACATGGGATGACAAAAAAAAAAGGAATCAATATCACTCAGCTTTTTGTGGATCTTAAGTTTTCGGTTTTCTAATGTTGTCAAATATTGATCCAATCAGTCCAAACTATTTTAACCATGAATGAAATCACTCTAAATAATTTCTGTGTTTTGCAAAAAAAAAAAAATAAAACACAACAATATTTTTTTTTCATTCTTGACTCAAATCAAACTTTTACTCTAATCACTTAAGAAATAAACTGACTCCTGTTCTGCCAAACTATTGCTCGTCTCTTGCTCTCATCTTATGGAATCTTACTAAAGAGTTTGTGTAAAAATAATGGCCCTCATTTATCAAAGCTGCGAAGAAAGTATATGTAAATTTCAGGCGTATGTAGAAAATACCTTGAAGGATGCGTGGCTTTTATGAAGAGGGATGCAAGGCTTGTGTCTTCTTTTAAAAGCAGTGGCCCACATTTCTTGTAACCTAAGCTCAGACACACCTTGATTTCACTACATTTTGGCATTGAGTCATTTTCTGGTGCAACACCGCATCCTCCATGCCAGCCCAAAGCATACTTTAACTGCCTCGACAATCAGCTTTTAAAATGCATGTTTTGGTTGAATATGTTATGATCACTCCATCACAAATGATGGTGATCACCGTTCATATCAGTTTGTATTTTTTAATCGTTATTCCAAGTTTTCTTTTTTCACCTCCCAAATTGGCACAGCTATGTCTTACAATTTCAGTCGTACCACTCAATTCAGATAAGAGCCTTATTTACTGTAGGTCATTTTACACCTGCACAACCAAATTTAGTTAATTTGAAACTTTGATAAATGAGGGTCATTGTGTGACAATCTAACATGTTGAGTCTTTTTCTGGGACCTTTTGCATATTAATTAGCCGTGCCAGTTTCTTCTTTTTTTTCCTCGCATATCAGTTTATGTTATAACTGAATAATCTTACATCATTGTTTATTGTGTATTTCGTTTATGAGCACTTTAAACAAGTTCCTCTCAAGTTTGAATGTTGCTTTCCCTGAATGAATTCTCATCAAATGTGGATTTTTGTTTTAAACTGTGTAGTTTCACCAAATTCCTGCATGTTTTCTAAGTGATTGGATTTCTTGTTTTAAGATGCAGACATAAAACGCAGTGTTAGCTCTAGCGGCAGATCTTTCTTCAGCTCCGAATCAATGTAAGTAACATTTTTTCCATTCTTCTGGTAGGAATTTCTTTTGTACTTATCTTGATGAGCAAATGTTGAAATAGATGTTTTTGGGTGGATTTAAGTTAACCATTTACCTCTTTATCAGTAGATTAAAACTCTATCTTAGGCACTGTTTGGTAATTTGTTTGATTTGCACACAGCCATTTGAGACTGTTTGTAGTATTTATGAGTTTGAAGGCTTTTTTTTTTTGGTTTGTTTTAGCTCTCCTTCCTACCTCCACTCCAACTCCGCTGAGTCGGTAGCGATGGGTTTGCTCAGACAGTTTGAAGGTATGCAGCTTCCTGCAGCTTCTGAGCTCGACTGGCTGGTTCCAGAACACGATGCTCCACAGAAGGTAGACCACCTCCTGAGGAGAATTTAATCTAACATCTCAAAGAATGAACCAAGTTAAACCTTGTCTTTAGTGAATCAAAAACGAGGTCTAATCTTTGACTTTTTCTTTCTAGCTGTTGCCCATTCCTGACTCTCTTCCAATCTCACCTGATGACGGCGAACACGCCGACATTTACAAGTTGCGAATTCGTGTTCGCGGTAACCTCGAGTGGGCACCGCCTCGACCGCAGATTATATTCAACATTCATCCCGCCCCCAAGTGAGCAATGATACTTCCTGTATTTTATTTTGCTGAAATGTAACTATTTATTTTGAAAGACCGCTTACTAAGTAAAATCATTTCTTAAGAAGTTGCAAATTAAGACAAAGCTATTAGGAAACAATAATGAAAATAATAATAGTAGTTTTGTGATATTGAGCAAGTTTTGACTTGGAAGAAATGGAGTTTTGACTTGGAAGATCTTCTACATGTCTGACAGCCCAGCTACTATTTGTAAATACTGGGCAAGTTTCGTCTCTACTGGTGTATCGTGCTTGCATTTCCAAACCAGGAAGTTGAAGTGATTAATTAAAACTCATCAAATATTTTCAATGGCTCTTCAATATGTTATAAAACTTTTTGTACAAAGAATACAATTATTTAATTCCAGGGATTGGCTGGCAAAATGGTACTAATATTTTATGTTTTTAGCTCTCCATTGTGTTCATTCAGTGTGTGTGTGTGTGTGTGTGTGTATGTGCAGCACTCTGGATTTCAGTGTGTGATCAATGCTGAGAGATGTGTGTCCGCTGACATCATTGCTGACATTTTATTAGATTTTTGTTTAAAAATGAACAACAATCCCACTCTGACTATCGGAGTTCAAACAAGTTACTCTTTATATTTTTTATGTACAACTACTGTTTCTATTTTTGGGTTTACTTTGAACAAAAATTTAGAACTCAGTAACTTTTTACCTTCTATTCTAATTTTAGGAGGAAAATTATTGTTGCCAAGCAGAATTATCGCTGTGCTGGCTGTGGCACTCGCATCGACCCCGGTAAGAGTTGCAAACTACTGAAACCGTTTTAAAGAGTTAGAAAAACATACAACTTATTCCAGAGCTTTGATTTTTTTTTTTTTTTTTTTTAAAATAATTTTTTTCTCCTCTTTGCCCCCTGACTAACAGATTACATCAAGCGCCTGCGCTACTGCGAATACCTCGGCCGCTACTTCTGTCAGTGCTGCCATGAAAACGCTCAGGCTGTTGTTCCTGGCCGCGTGCTGAGGAAGTGGGATTTCAGCAAATACTACGTCAGCAACTTTGCCCGAGACTTGTTGAGCAAAATCAGTGGAGATCCGCTGTTCAACCCCAGCGACATCAACAACAGTCTGTACAAGAAGATCAAAGCTTTGGAGTCTGTCAGAGTGAGTTCAAACTGTTTTCATTATGTTTAGCTACCAATTGTTTCTATAATCAGCTAAGTCAGAGGATACTAGTTATCTAGATTAGCTGATAGTGATGGATTAAATAAACATGCATACACAAAGGCATCAGTGAGGCGCTGAATGGATGTAAGCTAAATAATAAACAGCAAACTTGTGATTAATAGCAATCAATAGAGACATTCAGGTTTTTTTTACAGCCACCATACAACATGTTTCAGCAGAACTGTTTACTGAAAGGAAAATCTATTCATTTGTAGACTTGAAACTTGATCCTCTTGACAAATCTTGTCAAAAGAAAGTTGAAAAGTTCATCTATGTTGAAAAAAGATTTTTAAGCTGGTTGTGAGAATAAAGCCATGTCCACACGTAGCCAGGTATATTTGAAAACTTATATCCGCTATCCTCCGTTTTAGAAAAACCCTCGCGTACACACGTAACCGTTTTCAATATAACCGCATCCATATGAACCGGTTTAAATAGGCTTTTGAGTGCAGTTATAAGCGTGCCAGACCAGTAGTTGGCAGTATTTCTCTAAACGTAAGCTCAGAGCCAGGAAGGCTTATGTGATAAATAATAGCCGACGGCAACTTATTTCTCCTCCTTTGCTCCTCGACAAGAAGCAAGAGCAGTTCAGTGTGAAAAAAAAAAAAGCAAGAAAAGAGCGTTTTTTTTTTGAGGATCCATGCTGCCCATTGTCTGATATTAAAAACAAGGATGCAGACAAATGACGTTTATGCATTCATTGTCGCAGGTAGTGACATTTAAAAATGCAAAACGTCGGTTATGCATGTCCACACGCAAATGCAAAACCGGAGTTTTCCAAAAACTTCCCTTTGGTCGGAGTTTTCAAAAACGACAGTTTGTGTGGATGATAGGCCGAAATGGATAAAAATACCAGATACCCGGCTTCGTGTGCACAGGGCCTAAACGGGTTCATGCAGAGGAATCATTCTTACTAATGTTCACTGACAAATACTTTTTATCTGTTCAAGATTTTACAACATTTTGTTTGTGAACTTATTAATCGCTGCGCTAATCTTACCTTATACATTTTCCAGGTTTTGAGGGTTCAGTTGTTCCACATGAAAAATCTCTTCAAGACCTGCCGTTTTGCTAAAGAGTAAGATTTCTCTTATTATTTTCTTTTATTTTAACAATGTTTATAAAGTGCTGCTCGTAATCAATCACGCTTCTCGCAAATTATGACTGATTTTAATTAAATAGAATTTAAGAAACAGTTACTTTTTACGCTTATCTTTATAAAGATAAGTTGCTACCCTCACCTACGGTCACCAGCTGGGTGGGGGTGGTGGCAGAAAGAACAAGATCACAAATACAAGCGGTCAAAATGAGCTACCTCCACAGGGTGGCTGGGTTCTCACTCAGAGGCAGGAGCTCTACCATCCAGGAGGATCTTGGAGTAGAGCCATTGTTCCTCCAAGTCAAGAGAAGCCATATGGGTTAATTCGGGTGTGTGGTTAGGATGCATCCAGAACGCCTCGCTGGTGAGGTGTTTTGGACACGTCCCACCAGAAGGAGACCCAGAGGCAGACCCCAGACCTGCTGGGGAACAACTTGGGATCCATCCGGCTGAGCTGGAGGATGCAGCTGGGGTGAGAGAAGCCTGGGCTTCCCGTCTGAGGCTGTTGCCCCTGCAACCTGGCTCCGGATAAGCGGAACACGACGGAACAGAACAAAATAATTATGAGCACCACAGTGCATACGTTTTTTTAGAAATAAAATATGTGTTAATTGCCCCATTTTTAGGGCGTTGGACAATTTTGACCGACTTCCAGGCCACCTCACAGAGGACCTCCACATCTTCTCCCTCAATGACCTCACAGCTGTTCGGAACGGAGAACTCGCTCCCAAAATGAAAGAGCTGCTGAAGCTTGGAACTGTGCACGTTGCAAGCTGTGTGGTAAGAGAACTCCTCTATAATTCTTGGATATCTGCCAAAGTTGTTGTGATGAGCTACTTTGAACTCTGCAAATAATTACGTATCCCTATCTCTTTTTTTCCCCTCCAGCTGTGTCAAGCGAAGGGCTTTGTGTGTGAGTTCTGTGGTAACGATAAAGACATCATCTTCCCCTTCCAGCTGAGCAAGTGCCAGCGCTGCGAAGGTGAGCATCCTCCAAGAGCCCCGCCCTCGCACACCTCTTTTCTTCTAACCTGGAAAGGCTGGATCCCCAGTTCCCGTAGACTGGCAAAAGTCCTTTCCAAGGACAGGGTGGAGGGGGAAGGAGGAGAGCAGGAGTGGAAAAATGGAGATGAAGAAGAGAAAGAGGACAAAGAAGTAGAGCAAAGGGATGTTGAAGCAAAGCTCGCTGAAGAAAGAGTTTTTGCTTCTGAAAAAGTGGTTGAGGATTTTTCCACAAGTACAGATCAGAAAGAGGAAGGAGACATGTCAGGGAGCGAGGAGACGGAGAGCAAGGATGGTGTAGCGAGTAAAAACAAATCTGAACATCCAAAAAGAGAAAAAAAGAACATCTTAAAAGTTCTACGCATTGACAAATTAAAGATGATCTCAAAACGAGATTCAGTAAGTAATGAGATGTTCAGCAGCGCGGAGAGTTTAGAAGATCAAACAGAAAAACAACCATCAAGGTTAGCAAGTGAGGGGAGAAAAATGTCAAAAGGAGAGATGGAAAGGAAAACAAAAATGGAAGAGGAAGAAAGAAATGAACAGATTATAAAAAGATTATCAGAAGAAAGAGAGGACGAGGGAGAGAATATTCAGTTTAAAGAGGAAGCTGTTGAAGTGAAAACGGAGAAATTTCTAGTCATGAAAATGTTTAAACCCATGAAACGGAGAAATGCTTTCTCCAGAGGGAAGAGAGAAGGAGGGAGGAAGCAGGGTGGAGATGAGAAAACAGACATGAATACAGCAGAGGAAGAGGAACAGAAAGATCCGGTAGTTTTAGTACAGCCCTCCAGAGGAAGTCATAAGACACCCAAATTCAGAAGTCTAAGGAAAGACAGCAGAGCGAAAGAGAAAGCAGAGGAAAGAGAATGATGAAAAGAAGTGTACCGTGCACATGAATGTATGTAAATAACAGAGTTGAGAATTATTTATAATTTATTGTAGTTTTTTTTTTTGTGCACATTTTGTATATATTTTTTTTTTAATATTTTTTTTTAAAGAAAGTTGCATCAACTTTTTTTTTTTTTTTTTACTATTATTTATTTGTTTTTTATTGCTGCATAGTAATCCAAATTTACGAGGAATTCTTGTCTGTGCATTTCACTGTCACATATGTAACGTTCATGTAGTTAAACATCCTAAACTAAAACTTGGAGATTAGAAGTCTTTCATACACTCTCCTCCTGTTGGATTTTTTTTTTTTTAACCCACTAATGGTTTCACTCACTCCTTTCTGCTTCTGGTCTGATTTTCATGCCCGGTGCTGGTTTGTTGTCTTGCTTGCTGAATGGTTGGTGGAGGGTTGATGTTCTGGTTTCTTACGGGTGCTATCAGTGAGTGTCTTGGTTTTTGGAGGTGTTTGTTTGGTCTTCTGAGCTCTGTAGTTTGGTTCTACTCGACGTCTTAGCTGCTGCACGTCACTTTATGAAAATGCTGCTCTATGGGTGCTACTGAAGTCATCGTTCATTGGTCACGGATTTCAGTTTTAGACTCTTTGTTCATAAGATCTGAGCCGGTGGAAATGTCCACACTTTCAATTCAGTTTTATTCCTGCTTAGAGGAAAGCTACGTGTTTAGTTGTCTTTTTTTTTCGACAGATATTTTTTTGATGGATTGTCACTATCATGAGGTTCATTGATGACTGTATTATTATTTTTTAAGTTTCGACTTCATCACCAGCATGAAATAAAATGCTTTTCTTTGTGGAAGTTGTCTTGTCATTTCATCAATCATCATCATTTCATTTTAAAAAGAAAAAGCCAAACTATAAAACAAAAAAGTCTGATCAAACATCTTAGTTGGAAGTTGAGAAATTTGTTCATCCGATTTGTCTTACATGTCCGAGCAGGTTTGGGTTGGAGTTTGTTTTTATTCCCGCAGGAATATAAACCTGTTTTTCCTCTTTTGTATGTATTACATCTCATCTGAAATCGATCATCTCTATGCTCTCCTTAAGACTAGCTGGTTTGTTATTGGATAATATTCTGTTGTTACAATCCCCATCCTGTTTATGGGAAGATGTAACACTTAATCTCTCCCTCCTCTTTCTTTTTTATTTGCCTTTCTCTTAGAATGCCATGCGTGTTACCATCGCAGCTGCTTCCGAACAGGTAAAGAATGCCCGAGATGTCAGCGGCTGGCAGAGCGCAGAGAGAAAATGGCTCGTAAAAACATGGAGGAGCAAGAAGATGAAGGAGGCGGGAACACTTAGTGGTAACAGAGAAAGAAGAGCACAATGCGACCATGATTGTAGTCATTAACCATTTCAGTTTCTGTCCAATTTATCTCACACCCTAATGATGGTACTTAAAAAAACAAACAAAAAAAAACAAACGGAAAAAAAAAACATTGATGTGAATTTTTGATTATTTCTGTACTTTTTCAAAAATGCACTTTAGATTGAAAAATGCGTCCTGCTTAAAAAATATGGCTTGATCACTGTTAATAATTTTTTTTTATTATAGGAGTATTACTTACCTGGATACACTTGCCTAAATGTTTTATATAAGCTTATACGGTGATTTTGTTCTACACTTTGTTTATCTAAAATTTTACCACCTCGTATGATTGAAAAAAAAAAAAAAAACCAAATAGATGCTTCTCATTTTTTACGAAATATTCTCTAGATTGAATCAACAATAACTCTATTTTGATATTTTTCTTCTCAAATCACTCTCTTATAAATACAGTTGGTCTTTACGGGCAAATTTGAGGACTTATTCTTCATGTGGAACCAACCAAAGAGGTGTTTAACTCATCAGCACTTGTGTATTGTTTGTTGAAAAAAAGTATTTCGTCAGTCTGTCCCTCATTATGATGCTTCCCCTTCCTTACATAGAAAAAAAGTATTCCAACCAAAATGCTCACTTGATTCTAACAGAACTAAACATTGTTTTTATCAATCTAAAATGAAAAGCCTAGCAATAAAATAATCAACACCTTTATGATTTGTTAAGATTGTTACTGTAATAAAATAATCATGTCTGCTTTGTGATTTTTGTTATTCAGGATATAAAGATGTGTAACTTATATTGTTTTTTTTCTTTATTTCTAACATCTTGGTGCAATCTGGGACCAATGATCATAGACTGTTGGAAATGAAACGTTTCGCTTGATTTGTCTGAGTCAGTGTTGAAAGTATTTGAACTGCAAATATTTTTTTTGTACTGCTTTGTGCGATTGTGGTTTACAAAGTGTTGACATGAGTGTGTGAGAGAGTGTCTTATCTGCTGTCCTTGCAGTCGTGTACAAGTAGGCTGCACAAGCCTAATCAGCACTTAACTATTTGTGAAATTGATCATGTTTGTGTTCTTTTGTCACTCTCCGGGGAGTTTTCAGATGTTCATTTTAGGAACAAAATATGATGAAATTCTTTGCGATTGGTTTGTACAGATAAGATTTGATTGAATTGATTTCATCAAACAGAAGTTAGTCACTCTGTGCCACAAATGCAGCTTTCAGGTGATTCACTTTGACAAGTTTCAGGAATAAAAAGCTCATTGAACAACTTTTTTTTTTATTGGACTTGTGTGGAAATTGTTGATCCACAGTGAGGTTTTTTTTCTTCTGGTTGATTTTGGACTTTCAATTGAAAATGTCCATATTTTTATAAAATTAATTCAAATGTTTAAAGAATGTAGATTAGAAAAATAGTTGGACATTAAACTCAAATGCGCACTCAAATCTCCATTTTGATATATTTTCTTTGACTAATTTTTCATTATACGGCCAAATTATTTCGAAACAAACATGCTACAACCCAGATCATTTTAGATTCAAACCACAAGAAAAAAAAAAGACATCTAAAGAAACCTCAACTGTTTGCTTTTAAACATAGAATTGAGAAAGTTCTAAGTGCACTGCGGATTTAAATGTCCATTATATTTAAAAAATGTACTTGTTTGCCTTAATTCGTGTTGGACTTTTAATCATGTTCATAATAAATAACTGGCAAGACTGTTAACAAGTGTCTGAGTGCATGTTCTCTTCCCCCCTCAAGAAATGGTTTTAATTTTATAAATGTGTACATTTTGTTCTTCATAAGTTTGATTGAAACACAATATTTAATTTTTTTTTTTAATCACTCTATTCATCCCTCATTGGGGAAATTTGTGTACTGCACTCCTACACCGCAGCAGGCTGCCACGACGGCGCCAATGGTGGGTTAGGTGCAGTGGTGGAACGTAACGAAGGAAATGTACTTCGTTACTGTACTTAAGTAAAAAAAATTGTGTATCTGTACTAATAAGTAAAGATAAGTAAAATTTGAGACTGTACTTTTTACTTTTACTTCATTACATTTTTAGAGCAAATATCTGTACTTTTACTCCGCTACTTTTTAAAAGTGTGTTTTACATTTTTCGTTACATTTTTGTTCAGGAATTTGAAAAATACACAGTTTTTTCTTGAAGCCAAAATCAAAAGGAGCAGTTGATCGGGAGAAGAAGTAATGAATAAAGGACCAATCAGAATCGAGAGTGAACATTTTCCGCATTCATTAAGCGCCAAAAACCTAACATCAAATATAGTACAAATGAAAGAGTCAGAAGTTCGTTGTATTTACTTCTAAATAAAAAGTTGAGCATCGTTACATAGAGCAGGGGCGGATCTAGATTTTTCTAAAGGGGGGGAGGGCGGTGAGGTAATTGACAAAGCCAATATAGGGTGACTGGGGGCCCCTCCACCCCAAAACGTTTTAAAAAATAAGTGTCATTTTCCTGCATTTTGGCGCCCATTTGCTGGCCCTTCAAAGGGATAGCTTGACTTGTCCCCTTTTTTCCCCATTTTTTTTTTCTTCCAAGACTGTGACAGACTTCTTTGGTCGACATCTTGCTGTTACTTGACTGTATAGAGTGCTTTCACCCACGACCAAAACCTGGAGGTAGGCCATTTTAAAGGCATCGATCAGGATGAAACTATCAACATGCAGTATTTTTTATTTTCACTTTTCCCCACTATGTTTTCTTTCATATCTCAATCTCTGCGCCACTTTCTGCGCATGTGGCCCTGGCTGCAGCAGAATCTCTTCCAACTAAAATAACGTTTATAGATATATTTATGGGGGAGACGTTAGCTCAGTGGTTAGAGCATTCAGCCCCTGATAATGAAAGTGAATGGTGCACAGCTGAATAGACTTGTCTTTCTTGTCCACAATGAGAGTCGGATTTAAACCTACAGTTAATGATTTAGATATGTAGGTCTTCGTGGCTTCAGATTCTAGATCAGAGCGGTTATAGAGCTTGCTAGTGGGTACAGGAGAACTAGGTATCAAGTCTGTGCTGCAGTCATCTGGCCTGTGTGGGTAAACTGACAAAGCTCTCCTTTAGAAAAAAAAAAAAAAAAACACTAGTGAAGGTCTTGGTTTACATTGGGGACTGGGCTGAACTCTACTGGTTTGAGTGGAGTCAGTTTAGAAACCAAACTAATCAAACTTCTAAAGCCAGAAGATTCCAAAAACAAGCTATTTCCACCATTTTCTTCATTTATTTTAACTTTATAAAACAATTGTTTTATTCAACAGGGGTATGTAAAGAGGAGTCCCTAAGGTTTGATAATAAGAGATCTTGGTAATTAACTCTAATCTCTCCCATCTTTTATCAATATTTTACTCACACACACACCGTTATATAGCAAAATCATTATAGAATATCTTGTCCAAGAAGTGTATTAAAACAATACAAAAAAAAGATGTAGGGAAAGACTTCAAGGTTTTGATTCCAATTGTAATCTTGGTTAATTTCATGTACAACTGAGTTTTTTCAAAAGAATTTTCACGGATTTAGCAGTAACAGGTGTGGTAACATTCGTGATTGCAATATGTGAACCAACCATGTTAATGAGTCTACATCCACGAGCAAATTATTCTGATGAAGCTCGTCACGAGAAAAACAACGTAGATGCAAAAAAACAAACGGTCCAGAACCACACCAATCTCTTCCCAATCTTCTCGATTTTTGAATCCATGCATCTTCTTTTCCAGATGCAGACGAATGACAGTTATATCTTTACTCAGCTTCTTCATTTCATCCAGCAGAGGAACAGTCAAGGAAAAGTTCTTTTCTAACTCTGAGAGCTGATGCTGACCTTCATATTTGTTTTTATTGCCATCACTAGTAGGACCTGTAAATTGCAACGTGCAACGTTATCTTGCGCCTGTTTTTTAATTTCTGTTTCATACATCTTACTCTTTTCATTAGGAATACTATCATACCTCTAAGAGGTGAGTTGGGGAACATTATGTGTTCGGTCCTCTTCCTAGGGATGCAAACAAGTACGGCTATATATTGAAACACAAGAACTTCAAGCCAGCAAGGCACTTGTCTGTAACCACTGGATCCAAAATAGATGTGAGTGATGAAGATGGTTTCTAGAAGGCTTGCCACCATTAGAGCCAGGATGATGCAGAAAAATTTATCTGCAGCAAAAGAGAACAGTGATTCAGACCCATACTTTTTATGTTTAGCAGTGCTTTTCAGTTTGTTACCAGTTCAAACTATAACTAAGAAAAGGATGTCGACATTTTGAAAATGTATGAAATGAGTAATCACTGCCTGCAAAAGTTTGTTACATGTTGAAGTCCACTAACACCTTGCAGGTACAAAGTCATCACTCACTAATAAGTGGTGTTTTTTCTCCGGTGATAGGCAGAAGATCATTCACTATGAGCAAGAAAACTGTGTAGCCCAGGATAAGAGTCATTTTTAATGAAGCTCTGTCCACACCATGCATGGGGATAAAAAAGCTGAAGAAGTCGATTAGGACAAGGAAACAACTGGGGATCAGCAGGTTGACCACATAGACGTTTGGTCTGCGTTTCAGAATTAACTGAAAGAGAAACACACAATGAGCTCATCTTTTTCACAGAAATTTTGTTTCCGGATTATTGTGCTTAGGGTTTGATTTTTTTAAAAGATATTCCATCATTACCATTGCTGTTCTTTGTGTAAAAAAAAAAATTATTTCTTTTAATCAAAGCCGAGGAGTTATTTTAATACATACTATGCTGAAAGGTTTGTGTTGGAACTAAATGTGAATGTCTGAAACCAAAAGTTCCATTTACCTTCAGATTTAAAATGATTGTTGCTAAAAAAAATCATTTCAAACAATTTTGTGTTTTTTTTTTATTTAGTTTATCTGGACATGTGGTTTTGCAGAAAGGAAGTACTTAATTTTTAATTTTTTAAAAAAGGGAAATAGCAGTGATTCAACTTACCTTGTACTGTATTAAGGAGTAATTTTTGTCGTGTATTTTAAATAATTTCTCAACATTTGTGAAAGCTAAGATGTCCCACTCCCCATTGGTCTGTAAAGCTTTTTTGGAATTTATAAAAACAGAGGCATTTGTGTCGCCTTGAACCATCTTTATGTCTTTATCTGTGGTGACAATTTTTACAGCACAATGAGTTTAAAATCATGTCATTGTTTTTGAGTGGTGTGAGGATGTTTGTCCTCACAAGAAAAAAAGCAATGGCAACACAAGTCAAGTATGCACAGATTTGTTTTACCAATGTGTAGGAATGAGCCAAAGGTCAGCGAGCACTTTTGAACATCGAAGGGAAAATAATAGATTGCTAACTTGCATACAGTGACCATTTTGAGAGGCTTTTCTTCACGTACATTGCCCGTATTGAATATGTAAACATAAGGACGCATGAGAATCCGTCCATCCTGTTCGTCATTTGCGCTGGAAAAATGAAACAGTGTTAAAAACAATCAAATCAATTATTGATTAACTAAATATTTTTATAAAAAAGATGTTAGAAAACAGTAAATATTAACTAAAAAATCAATGAAAATAAATTGATAATTCAAACTACGGTGTGCCTATAAATAGAGAATTAATTATTTCTGACAAAAAGACACAAAAAGATCTTCTTGATTTGAACTTACATCTCCATGACGGTAATATCTGGCGCCCAAATTTTTTCAAGACTAATAGAGACTCTATTAGTGCCACATTTGTTTTCATCCCAGCTCAGTCCTGCTATGTTCCACTCCTACATATAACAAGTAATACCAAAGACACACAATGCAATTTGCATGCAATAGTAGAAGTGTTACACACAAAGATTGAGTTAGAAAAAGTCACAATATGTCCTGAAAATGTAGCAATACTTTAACGTTATAGTTATAAACATACCAGGGTTTGCCATAATAATGTGGTTAGGGTTTGGGCCTTTTCATCCTGAAACAAGACAAATTTTTAACAGTAATTTTCAGAGGAAATGATCCCTGCTATGGTTCCCTCGCCTGCCACAAGAGGAAGCCCAGGACCTTCCCTCATCTACCTGATTTGAGATACCTGATGGTGATTGACCTGCTGCCTATTTAAAGGCAGTGTACCTTTCCTTCATTGTCGTGTCATCGTCCCTTCCAGCCAGATCTTCCCTGGCTGCCCGACCAAAAGATCATTTTACATCACGGCCAAGAGACATTCCTTATTCTAGTCATGTGCCTTGCTTTACAGCTTTACTGAACTCCTTACTTATGAAATACTATTTGTTGTCGTCCACTCCTCCATCTGCACTCTCACTTGACAATCTCTAGGAATGAGTGTATGTGTCACGGGTGAGCCTAAACCATTTTTACAGGTACTGAATAAATTCCGAAATTATTTGCCGCAACCTCAAAATAGTTTTGCATTTTTTTAATCAATAAATTTAGCTTACTCTACAATTCCACTAAGCTACCCCGTATTTGACATGTCTCGAATGGCCACTGGTGTTTGCTTATTCGCTAAAAATTGAAAATGACTGAATAAAATACCTATCTTTTTTTCTGATGTAAATACAATTATTTTTAGAAATAACATAAAAAGCCAGTGTCTGAGTACAATGGAAAATGAAAGAAAATAGGAAGTTGACTTGGAAGACTTACCACGTCTATAATTCCTGCCAATACTATGGATATTTTGACATAGAGTGGACTAGAAAAATTTTGTACAGGCCGAAATGGAATCTTTAGAATTTTACTGTTCTGAATTTCTGCATACAAAGAATCAGGAGTTGGGCTTGAACAGCTGAAGGCCACCAGAAAACCTGTTATATAAAAAAAAAAAACTAATAAGGATGAATTGCAGCATGTTTCACAGTTTTTCAAAATGGTCAGAAACTTTGGCATTGAAGAACAATCCCCATTAAAATTAGTTTGTAGTTCACTTTCAACATGTTTTTGTCAAAAAACACTTCTTACTATTTGTTTAAAGAGAAAATATTTTTCACGTAATTAAACATTTCAGAAGACAAAATGAAATTTGTCCTACCTTGACAAAGCATGAATGATATGATGAATAACTCGACATGTTTAATCTCAGCCATTTTTATTTTTCATGAACTTTTGCATCTTTTCTAGCAAATCACTTGTCCATTTCACTTTTTGCTGTAATGCAAACCTTTTAAAGTTGTCTCAGCAGATACTGTCCTTTATAGCAAATATTAATTTGATGTTGCATGACGTATATGCAAATAGTTGAATTTAGTTTTCTGGTTTCTGAAGCCCTGTAAAAACTGCAAGCAAAGCATTCCCATTTCATTCTTAAAAAAATATCAGAAAATGTAAAACATGAAAACAAAACTAGTAAAAGATATAATTTTTTGGATTAAAACTCAAAAGTACTTCACCCTAAAGAATAAGGGTGAACCATAAAATGCTGGCAAAGATACAAGACATTAGGCTTCTTTCCCTAAATTACTTTGGCTATTTTTTTTTTGTTATTTTGTAACAAATAATGTATTGACTTCTGCTTTCAGGTTTGTAAAGTTTGTCATCTGCCCAAAGATGACGTAACTATAGTAAATAGGATTCTAATCACATAAATAAGATCTGCAGAGATATTAGTCACAAATGTCAAAACACAGTTTTTTTCTCTGTCATATCACACTAATGACGTGAAAAACTAACTGCACCTCTCAATCGCCCCCTAATATAATCAAATAAATACTGTTTTGATTGTATGAACCTGGTCCCTGCCAACATGCGGGTTTTGGTGGGTGAAAGCGCTCTAATACACGAGAAAGGCGCTAGATTGTCGTTTTTTTGAGCGGCTGAACGGTCGCTAAATTTATCATCAAAGTCGCTACATTGGCAACACTGACTTTCTGTTATAAAAAATTAGGGTTTTTTCTTATTTTTTTTCCAACCCGTTTCGCGGTCGACTCAGGACCAGTCGGCGATCTACTGGTAGGTCGCGATCGACCAGTTGGGCACCCCCGCACTACAGCGTACACACGGTTAAATCTAATGCCAAATCATCTGCGAATCAGAAGATACAGGACGGGTCAGAGCATGGACATACATCAACTATATTTAGTTTGTAACACTTTTTTTTTACCCATTTGTAGAAAAATATTCAAAATTGTCTTCTGGGCAGTGTACTTTCTGATCAAGACGTTTCGACTTCCATCTAGAAAACATTTTCAAGCTGATAAAATGGTCAGGGAATTGGTTCTATATATACTGGGCTGCCTAAGGAGGGGCTAACCCAAACCTGATTCAACCGTGAATTAACAGGTAAGTACTTATTTACAAATGAGTGGGTCTATCTAATCTCTCAGGTAGTCTAATTTAACTCCTTTTGTCCTCACCGAAACTAAAAAACCCGTCAGATGCTCTCCTATTGTTCACATGATAATAGCCCTGTGAACTGAAAGCATCCGTCTATCCCTTTCGGGGTTGCGGAGGGTGCCGGAGCCCACCCGGCCAATTTAAGGCAAAGGGCAGTGTACACCCCGAACAGGTCGCCAGTCTGTCGTGGGGCCACACACATACAACCATCCACACACACACACTCATTGATAGGGGCAATTTGGCACCGGCCAATCAACATAGCATGCATGTCTTTGGAGGGTGAGAGGAAACCGGAGTACCTGGAGGAAACCCACGCAAACAAGGGGAGAACATGCAAACTCCACACAGAAAGGAAAGTGTTCCAAGCCTTGTCCTCAGTCAGGACTCGAACCCACGACCTTCTTGCTGTGAGGCCACTGTGCTACCACCTGAAAGCAGTTCTCAAACCATTTTATTAGATTGAAAATGATTTCCGGATGGAAGTCGAAACGTTGTGATCAGGAAATACACTATCCGGAGGACAATTCAGAATCTTTTTCTACAATGGATCACTCCTGGATGAATAAGGGATTACACGGTACAATACCCAATGCAATGATTAAAAGAATGAACGTTCATATTTAAACATTTACACAGCTGAAGGAAATAGTTCAGAGTTTCTACCAAACTTTATCTAGTCTTCTTCTTCTCCTTTCGGCATTTCCCTTCAGGGGTCACCACAGCAAGTCAGTTTCTTCCATCTAACCCTATCTGCTGCATCCTCTTCGGTCACGCCAACTATCTTCATGTCTTCCTTCACTGCATCCATGAACCTCCTCTTTGGTCTTCCTCTAGCCCTCTTTCTTGGTGGTTCCAAACCCAGCATCCTTCTGCCGATGTACTCAGTCTCTCTTCTCTGTACATGTCCAAACCATCTCAGCCTGGCCTCTCGGACTTTATCTCCAAAACCTCTAACATGTGCTGTTCCTCTGATATACTCATTTCTGATCCTGTCCATCCTGGTCACTCCCAGAGAGATCCTCAGCATCTTCATCTCTGCTACCTCCATCTCTGCTTCCTGTCTTTTCCTCAGTGACACTGTCTCTAGACCAAACAGCATGGCGGGTCTCACCACGGTTTTGTACACTAGACTTTATCTAGTCTATGTGTAAATTTTAGTTCAGGAGTTCCTCCTATTATTTCCTCTTTAGTCCCAAGGATGTCCCCCCCATACCAATCCGGAAGGTTAGAAGATCTTGAAGAAGGTTCATTAGGCTCCAGGCCTGCTTCTCTGGCTCAACATAACAGAAAAAGTGAAACAGGGGGAAAAAGGAGGAGGAAGGGGCGGAAACCATGGCCGGAAATGAAAGACTAAATTTGCCAATAAATCATATATACAGTATATACACAGTATCTTACAGTCAATCTGCTAAATATAATCATCATATACTACAAGAATAAAATATCAGACATTCACAGATTGAAAACTAAATCCTCCATTGTATAACTAGTTGCTCAACAGTAAAATTCCAATACTCATATTATTGTTTGATTTGAACAATGATAAAATTCTATGCAATTGTTTTAATAAACAGATCAACGTCAGTTGGATCTGGAAGTAAAAGGCTAACGGCTAAGCTAACGTTAGCTTTACAGACGTCAGTATTTCCACCCTCAATTAGGACCAAACAAGTTTAGTGGACCAGCTTGTATGTGGTGGTACTCCTGCCATCGACAGCAGTGTTTGTTAAACACAGATTTCAGAAGTATGGAATATTGAGCGAACGGGAACCAACCTGTAAACTAATAATTCTTCTGGCGTCTCTACTATGACTACCTGCTCTACATTAAATATAAACCAACGACGAGGCTATTGCGCAAGCGCACAGCATAGGCAGCGGTTGGTCTATCTGAGCGTTACGAGTGGCTGAGTGGAGAAATCATTCTATTTCATCCAGAGACGTGCGGTCATCATTACAAAAAACGAAAAGTGTAATATTTCCCATTGTTATGTATTAAAAATGCAATTGGATAATGGCTACACATTTCTGCTATTTTATTGAGTAAAAATAGCCGAATTTGATTCTTTTCCCCGATCAAATCCAGGTTAGAAACCCCAAGGGAGGCAGAGACGAGTTGTGCTTCCGAACTTGTGACTGCATGATTCATTACAAACTGGATGGCTTTGGTGGTGCTAGTTTCCGTTCCACAGCAAGTCGCCAGTATGAACTTTACAGAAATATTTATGAAACACCACAACTTTCTTCAGTCTATCTAATGTATTTTATGTGTGTGAGAAAACTACTGCTGCTGGTCACACAAAAAAGCCAATTGAAAAAATCAGCAGGGGAGGCAGGCAGTGGCGGCTGGTAATAAAAAAAAAGCGCACATTTTTCAAACACACACGCAAAAATATACAGTATACCTACAGTGGTGGTCAAAAGTTTACATACACTTGTAAAGAACATAATGTCATGGCTGTCTTGAGTTTCCAGTTATTTCAACAACTCTGATTTTTCTCTGATATAGTGATTGGAACAGATCCTTCTTTGTCACAAAAAACATTCATGAAGTTTGATTCTTTTATGACTTTATTATGGGTAAACTGAAAATGTGACGAAATCAGCTGGGTCAAAAATATACATACAGCAATATGAATGAGCAATTTTGGAGACTTAGAAAGTTGTGTCAATGACATGAGCTTCATAGCATGACCTCTTAACTTCTTGTGAGTGATTATGAGTGACTACAGCTGGTGACTTCTCTGAGGCCATTTAGAAAGGGCTCATTGGATAAAAACACCCACAAACGCTACAATGGGAAAGTCAAAGGAGCTCAGCACAGATTTGAAAAAGAGAATCATTGACTTGAACGAGTCAGGAAAGTCACTTGGAGCCATTTCAAAGCAGCTGCAGGTTCTAAGAGCAACAGTGCAAACAATTGTTTGTAAGTATAAAGTGCATGGCACTGTTTTGTCACTGCCACGATCAGGAAGAAAACGCAAGCTGTCACCTGCTGCTGAGAGAAAACTGGTCAGGAGGGTGAAGAGTCAACCCAGGAGCACCAAAAAGCAGATCTGCCAAGAATTAGAAGCTGCTGGAACACAGGTGTCAGTGTCCACAGTCAAGCGTGTTTTGCATCGCCATGGACTGAGAGGTTGCCGTGCAAGAAGGAAGCCCTTGCTCCAAAAGCGGCACCTTAAGGCTCGACTAAAGTTTGCTGCTGATCACATGGACAAAGTTCTGTGGTCAGATGAAACAAAAATTGAGTTGTTTGGCCACAATGCCCAGCAATATGTTTGGAGGAGAAAAGGTGAGGCCTTTAACCCCAAGAACACCATGCCTACCATCAAGCACTGTGGTGGTAGTATTATGCTGTGGGCCTGTTTTGCTGCCAATGGAACTGGTGCTTTACAGAGAGTCAATGGGACAATGAAGAAGGAGGATTACCTTCAAATTCTTCAAGAAAACCTGAAGTCATCAGCCCGAAGGTTGGGTCTTGGGCGCAGTTGGGTGTTCCAACAGGACAATGACCCCAAACACACATCAAAAGTGGTAATGGAATGGCTAAATCAGGCTAGAATTAAGGTTTTAGAATGGCCTTCCCAAAGTCCGGACTTAAATCCCATTGAGAACATGTGGATAATGCTGAAGAAACAAGTCCATGTCAGAAAGCCAACAAATTTAACTGAACTGCACCAATTCTGTCAAGAGGAGTGGTCAAAGATTCAACCAGAAACTTGCCAGAAGCTTGTGGATGGCTACCAAAAGCGCCTAATTGAAGTAAAAATGGCCAAAGGACATGTAACCAAATATTAGCATTGCTGTATGTATATTTTTGACCCAGCTGATTTCGTCACATTTTCAGTTTACCCATAATAAAGTCATAAAAGAATCAAACTTCATGAATGTTTTTTGTGACAAAGAAGGATCTGTTCCAATCACTATATCAGAGAAAAATCAGAGTTGTTGAAATAACTGGAAACTCAAGACAGCCATGACATTATGTTCTTTACAAGTGTATGTAAACTTTTGACCACCACTGTATATATATTTTGAGATATACTCTATAGAAGTCTGGTGTGACAGAGAAGTATGTTAGAGTGTTAAAGGACATGTATGAGGACTGTAAGACAGTGGTTTGAGGTGTGCTGTAGGTGAGACAGAGGAGTTCAGTGTGTGGGTGGGATTGCAATAGGGATCTGCTCTGAGTCCTGTGCCGTTTTCTATGGTGATGGACAGGCTGACAGACGAGGTTAGACAGGAATCTCCATGGACAATGATGTTTGCAGATGACATTTTGATCTGTAGTGAGAGGAGGGAAGAGGTGTAGGAAAAGCTGGAGAGGTGGAGGTTTGGACTAGAAAGAAGAGGAATGAAGATTAGTCAGAGTAAGACAGAGTATGTGTGTGTGAATGAAAGGGACCCAAGTGGAAAAGTGAAGTTTTTTGGAAGAGGTAAAGAAGGTGGAAGATTCTAAGCACTCAGGATCAACAGTTCAGAACAATGTAGAGTGTGGAAAAGAGGTGAAGAAGCGTGTGCAGGCAGGCTGGACTGGGTGGAGAAAAGTATCAGGTGTGATGTGTGATAGAAGAGTTTCAGCTAAAATGAAAGGGAAAGTGTACAAAATCGTGATGTGACCGGCCATGCTGTTTGGTCTAGAGACAGTGGCACTAAGGAAAAGACAGGAAACAGAAATTGGGGTAGCAGAGATGAAGATGCTCAGGATCTCTCAGGGAGTGACCAGGAAGGACAGGATTAGAAATGAGTATATCAGGGGAACATCACATGGTTCCTGGAGCTTTTGGAGACCTTGAAGGGAAATGCTGAAAGAAGAAGAATGCAAAAAGAAGAAGAATACAAGGGTAGCACTCTCCCCTGACTAGAATATCTTGAAAGAAATGCCTCTTTCTGCACTGTATGACTGCACTGGAGCACCACACAAGTGGCAGATTGAGACACAAAGAGATGACCTGGTGGACAATGTTCAGCTGTTGGTTCACTACCTTGGGCTTCTTTGATAACCCTTTCAAATCTTCCAGCCAGCTGCTCCAACAACACAGGATGTTGGTAAAAAAGTTGCCTTTGCAAAATAGTCAGTAGAGGTAGCAAACTGACGGGATAGTGTATCTGGTTTAGAATTCCTGGAGACGGGTTAAAAGTTGAGGGTAAAGTTAAAGCGGCCCAGGAATAAAGCCCACCGAGCATGGCGAGATTTAAGTCTGAGGGCGACTGGATGGAGCTTGTAATCTGAGGGTGAGCGCTGTGAGAGAAAAACCCAGATACCTCCACAAATCCACCTCCACTGCAAACTGAGCACGAGGATTTCAGTCTCACCAATGCTGCCTAAGATTCATCTGAAAAAATCTTAAACACCATCATGGTATAAAAAAAAATCTGTTTAACACACCTCTTAGAATATTAGCCAGGACATTGATTGAACAGAATGGCATGACCAAAATACTCAAAATATGTGAGTGTAGTGTTAAAGGCAATTTTTCATTCACCTCCTTTCTTTTATTTGTATGAGGTGGTGAGGACTGTCAAGGTCAAACTTAGTAAAGAGGGTTGTATCATACAGGGTACTGAATGCAGAGTCTGAGTGGTAGTGGGTACATTCAGCCCCTGATAATGAAGGTGAATGGTGCACAGCTGAATGGACTTGTCTTTCTTGTCCACAATGAGAGTCGGATTAAACCTAGAGTCACTGATTCAGATGTTTAGATCTCAATAGTTTCTCTTTCTGGCTTTGGTGAGATTGTAGAGCTTGCCGGTGGGTAGAGGAGCATTAGGTATCAAGTCTACATTGCAGTCATCTGACCTGTGTGGGGAAAGTTAGAAAGCTCTGTCTTTAGAAAAAAAACCTCCTGGAGGTCATGGTACTCAGAGGTGATGAGGCTGAGGTCAACTGGATTTGGGTGGAGTTAAATTAGAAACCAGAATTGTGGTGATGACAGGTGAATAGGTGAGTCCAGTCAGTAGGGAGAAGCCAGTCACACACAAACATTGGGAGGAAAACAAAACTGGATGAGGGAGGGAAACACGAAAACCACAACAGGACACAAGGAAATCTGTTTAATTACAGGTTTAATTTTAATGCATGCGATCCATTTGACAAAAATACAGATACAAATACTAGCTTAAATTCAAACACTGACAAAAGACTTCAATTATTTCAAAGTTAACCAAAAGTAACCTTGTGATGTTTTCAATACATGATGCTTGCAAAGTCTTTTGGTTTGTCTAAAAGTGAGATAGTGAGTTACCTCAAATGTGCATACTCAAACTGATCAAACTTCTAAAGCTAGAAAATTTCAAAAACAAGATATTTTCACTGTTTCAATATTTTTTTAAAACTCTATTTACAACATTTTTTATTTTCAATTCTGATATCTTAAAGCAGTAGATAAGAGGTGATATAACATTGTTGTTAGTCCCTAAGGTTAGATAACAAAAGATCCCGATATTCACTTTAATTTTTCCCATCTTTTATTACTATTAATAACTCACACACACTGTTATATTGCAAAATCATTATTGGATATCAAATCCAAGTCGTATTTGATCATTAAAAAACAATATTAAGAAAAAAGATCTAGGGAGAAATGCGCCAGACTTCAAGGTTTTGATTCCAATAGTAATCTTGGTTAATATTATGTACAACTGAGTTTATTCAAAAGAATTTCCACGGATCTAGCAAGAACAGATGTGGTAACATTCGTGATTGTAATATGTGAACCAACCATGTTAATGAGTCTGTGCCCACAAGCAAATTATGGTGATGAAGCTCGTCACAATAAAAACAACGTATATGCAAAAAAACAGACGGTCAATGACCAAACCAATTATTTCCCATTCTTCTTGGTTCTTGGAGGCTTGAATCTTCTTTTCCAGATGGTGACGAATGGCAGCCAGATCTTTACTCAGCTTCTTCATTTCATTCAGCAGAGGAACAGAAGAGTTCTTTTCTGACGCTGAGAGCTGATGCTGACCTTCAGATTTGTTTTTATTGCCATCACTAGTGGGACCTGTAAATTTCAAAGTGTAATTTTACTATGCATGCAACAAACTCTTTTTTTGGGCTTTTTGTGAACTTTCGCCTGTTGTTTTTATTTCTGTTTCATACATCTTACTCTTTTCATTAAGAATACTACCGTACCTTTAAAATCTGGGTTGGTGGACACTTTAACATGTTTGGTCTTGTTCTTTCTAGGGATGCAAACAAGTACGGCTAGATACTGAAACACGAGGACTCCAAGCCAGGAAGGTACTTGTCTGTAACCACTGGATCCAAAATGGATGTGAGTGATAAAGATAGTTTCAAGAAGGCTTGCCACCATTAGAGCCAGGCTGATGGAGAAAAATACATCTGCAGCAGAAGAGAACAGTGATTCAGTCTCATACTGTTTTATGCTGAGCAGTGCTTTTCATTTTGTTGCCAGTTCAAGCTTTATTGAGTAAAGGATGTGAACATTCTGAAAGGAAAAACCTGCTACTCATTAGTTTGCGATCTTTTGCTCATGAATACATTGAGCATAAAACGAGTAATCACAGACTGTAACAGTTTATTATATGTTGAAGTCTACAAACACCTTGCCGGTACAAAGACATCACTCACTAATAAGTGGCGTTATTTCTCCAGTGACAGGCAGCAGATCATTCATGATGAGCAAGAAAACTGTGTAGCCCAGGATAAGAGTCATTTTTAATGAAGATCTGTCCACACCCCCTATGGGGATAAAAAAGCTAAAGAGGTCGATTAGGACAAGAAAACAACTGGGAATCAGCAGGTTCACCACATAGACGTTTGGTCTGCGTTTCAAAATTAACTGAAAGGGAAATACACAAACACATTAGTTCATCTTTTCTAAAAGATCTTTTGTTCCCTTTTTACTGTGCTTAGTTTTGATTTTTTTGTTTATTCCACCACCATCACCACCACCATCGCTGTTCTTTTTGTAAAAAAAACAAAGAAGATATTATATCCAATCAAAGCCGAGGAGTTATTTTAAAACAGTAATGCCAAAAGGTTGCTGTAGAAACTAAACGTGAATGTCCAGAACAAAGAGTTTCATTTGTCCTCTGATTAAAAAAATTTCACTTCAAATAATTTCGAGGGTTTATTTACTTTATCCAGACATTTGATTTTGCATACAAAAATATTGTTAGCATTTTAGATTAAAAAAAGGTCATTAGCAGAAATAACCCAACTTACTTCATACTGTACTTGAGAGTAATTATTGCCGTGTAGGTTAAATGATTCCTCAACATTTGAGAAACTTATGATGTCCCACTCCCCGTTGGTCTGAAAAGCTTTTTTGGAATTTGTAAAAACGGAGCCATTTCTGTCACCTCTAACCATCATTATGTCTTCATCTGTGGTGACAATTTTTACAGCACAATGAGTTCAAAATCAATTCTTTTTCTTTGAATGGTGTGAGAATGTTTGTCTTCATAACAAAAAAGCAATGGCAACACAAGTCAAGTATGCACAGACTTTGTCTTACCGAAGTGTAGGAATGAGCCAAAGGTCAGCGAGCAGTTTTGAACATCGAAAGGAAAATAATAGATTGCTAACTTGCATACGGTGACCATTTTGAGTGGTCTATCGTCATATACGTTCCCAGTATTGAATATGTAAACATAAGGATGTGTCAGAACTTGTCCATCCTGTTCGTCATTTACACTGAAAAAATGGAACAGTGTTAAAAACGATCAAATCAATTATTGATGCGCCGAGTATTTTTTAAAAAAGATTTTAAAAGCAGTAAAAATGAAATGAATAAACGATAAAAATTCATTAACAATTAAAATTATGGTGTGACCATAAACACCGGAAAAATTACTTCTCATAAAAAGTCACAGAAAATCTTGATTGAAACTTACAGCTCGTTGATAGTGATATCTGGAGTCCAAATTTTGTCACGACTAACAGAGACTCTATTAGTGCCACACTTGTTTTCATCCCAGTTCAGTCCTGCTATGTTCCACTCCTACATATAACAAATAACACCAATGAGATGCAATTCATCTCAGGAACAAAGTCTTGTTCACAAATGGGGGATGGATGGAGCAGGAAATTGACAGACGGATTGGTGCGACATCCCTAATTACCAGGATGCTGCATCGTTCCGTCGTGGTAAGGAAAGAGCTGAGCCGAAAAACAAAGCTCTTTATATACAAGTTGATCTATATTCCAACTGTCACCTATGGTCACCAGCAGTTGGTGGTGATCGAAAGAATGAATTCACAGATACAAGAGGCTGAAATGAGCTTCATCCGCAGGGTGTCTGGGCTCTCACTCAGAAATAGAGTGAGGAGCTCTGCCATCCTGGAAGAGGTTGGAGTAGAGCCGCTGCCCCTTCAGGTCGAGAGAAGTCAGATTCGGTGGTTCGGGCTTCTGGTTAGGATGCCTCCACAACGCCTCACTGGTGAGGTGTTTTGGGCACGTCTCACTGGGAGGAGACCCAGAGGCAGACCCTCGACCTACTGGAGAGACTATATCACACAGCTGATTGTAGAACGTCTCGGGATTCTCCCGGGTGAGCTGGAGGATGGGACCAGTTGAGAGCGGTTTGGACTTCCCATTTGAGACTGTTGCCTCCGCAACTCAGCCCCAGATAAGCGGAAGACAACAGAACGGAGATGCAATGCAATTTACATACAATAGTAAAAGTGTTACACACAAAGATGGAGTTAGAAAAACTTACAATATGTCCTGAAAATGTACGAGTACTTTAATGTTTGCGTTTATACACATACCAGGGTTTGCCATAATAATGTGGTTAGGGTTTGGGTCTTTTCGTTCTGCAACAAGACAAATTTTTAACAAAGTGATTTGTCAGATGAAATTATCACCAGGAATGAGTGTATGTATCTGAGGTGAGGATAAGGGTTAGCCAACACTCCTAAATTATAAGCTGCAAAAACATATTTTTCTAGTGTTTTTTTTATCAATAAATTAAGCTAGCTTTACCTCTCCAATAAACCCCTTTCTTTGACAAGTCTTGAATTGGCACCTGTGGGCACTTATTTGCAATACATTAAAAATGACTGAACAAAATACACATTTTTTTTTAACGTATACACAATTATATTTTGGAGAAACGTAAGATGCTAGTGTCTGAGTACAATGCAAGATCAAAAAAATAAGATGTTGACTTGAAGGACTCACCACTTCTATAATTCCCGCCAAAACTAAGGTGATTTTGACATAGAGTGGACTGGAAAAATTTTCTGCAGGCCGAAATAGATTATTTAGAAATGTACTGTTCTGAATTTCTGCATACAAGGAATCAGGAGTTGGACTTGAACAGTTGAGGGCCACCAGAAAACCTGTTATAAAAAAAAAACAAACAATGAGGATAAATTGCATCATATTTCCACACAGTTTTGCAAAATGAACAGAAATTTTGACATTGAAAAACGTTCCCCATTAAAATGAGTTTATTGTTCGATTTTATTTAGTTTTTGTCAAAAGACCTCGCTTACTATTTATGAAAAGAGAAAATATTCATCACATAAACATTTCAGAAGACAAAATAGGTTGAAATTTTTCTCACCTTGACAAAGCATGAAGGATATGATGAACAACTCGACATGTTTAATCTCAGCCATTTTTAGTTTTCATAAACTTTGCGTCTTTTCTGTCAAATCAGTTCTTCATTTCATCAGAAGTTGTAACGCAAACCTTTTATAGTTTCCTCAGCAGATGCCGTCCTCCAGAAGCAAATATTAATTACATATTGCACAACACACATGCAAATAGTAGGCTTTTAGTTTCCTGGTTCCTGGAACCCTCCAGAAACTACAAGCAAAACATTCCTTTTTTAATCCTAAGAAAAATATACTTATATACTATACTAATGGAACATGGACGCAAAACTATTTTTTGTGTATTAAAAATCAGAAAAGAATTGACTTAAAAGGCCAACAAAGGCACAAGACCATAAGTTTCTTTTCATAAATTCCTTTGAATTTTTTTCTTGTTGTTTTGTAACAAATATTGACAAGAGGCAGCTTTAACGTCCCACAAATTGACTTCTGCTTTCCACAGGCTTGTAAAGTTGGTTATCGGCTCAAAGATGACTCAGCTATCGAGAATAGTGTCATAAACGTCTAAACAAAGTACCTCTGATTGTTTCACTTAGATAAAAGATCATGTAACTTTTTAAATAACTTTTTAACGGCGCCGATGGTGAGAGAAACAGGGGGTCAGGTGTCTTCTTCTAGGGTCTAGGCCTGTGCTTCTCAATTATTATTATTTCCCGATGCGCTCCCCTAGGAAGAAGAAAATATTTTGCGCCCCCCACTCTCCGCCGTGACTATAATTTGTATCATTTGTCTATGAAATTGTTATAAGTACACTGCATAACATTGTATTCTCATTAACATTAAAGAAAAAGAAAAAGCAACAAAGAACAGCTTTATTAACATTGTTTTTTAGTCTGTAACAGAAAAAATTTAAAGTGCATCAATTAACTTGAAAGCTAAAAAGCGCCAACTATTGTAGTGCAGTGGTCCCCAACCACCGGGCCGTGGACAAGTACCGGGCCGTGGATCATGTGGTACCTGGCCGCATGTAATGAAAAAATACCTCCCATTATTTCCATTTGGTTTATTAGTTGAGCCTTTATTACGAAGGTTTTCTTGATTCTTGATGACGATGTTTTAATTTGAAAAGCGATCGAATACATAGTTACAAAGCAGACTGGACTTTAGAAACATTCTTCAGGTTTGAGGTCAAAACGAGACTGTCTGGTTCCAGAAAAACAAACTCCGATTGATCTAGTCTTACTGTGAGAAGCCTAACTGGTATTTTTATTCACTTTGTTTTTGCGATGTCTTTTATATTGAAGGCAAGTTTACCATTACTAAGGCAACTAGATTACATTCTCGCAGAAAGAATGTTTCCATGTAATGAAGATGCAGCGAATAAATTTGCTCGTGAAGACAAACAGGATTTAAGTTTATTACATTTATTTAAAAAAAACATTTTTTGTTCAGGCTGGTCTTGTTTAGTTTTTCTGCTACACCTTTAGGCCGGTCCGTGGAAATATTATCAGACACTAAACCGGTCTGTAGCGCAGGAAAGGGTGGGGACCTCTGATTTAAACTATGAACTACAACTACTGTAGTGGATGTGCAATTACACTTTATTTTAGTATGGAAAAAAAAAAAAACCCAACATGTTTCACAGGGTCACACGCGCTCCCCCTGGCATCGTGGGTGCGCACTCCACTATTTGAGAAACACACTGGTCTAGGCCGTCATAGGTGGCAGCCTGCTGCGGTGTAATGCAGCACACAAATTTCTTGCTGAGGGATTAATAAAGTATATTAAAAACAAAAAAAAAGGTTCTCAAATCATATAAAGTAACAGCCAATCTGTAAACACATGTTTGGCTCAGTTTTAGCCACTAGATATTTTCTTGGGCACAACTCATCGGGCTATTTTAATATATAGAACACATCCATGCAGATGAACTTGTTAAGTTGTTGATTTTCAGCTCAGGATTTTAACACGCTATATCTTTTCGCAGGGATTGACAATAAATTTTTCATCCTGCCGTTTTACTGTGGGGTCTTTAAATGTATAAAAGCTCTTAGTATCAGAATAAAAAGGTCATGCTTAAGTGAAATGTCGGCACTCTGTCTGAGATATGTTAAGCTATCTTTGTGATTGATGATGCTAATTTCATGATCTTTAATAATAATCACAGAAAATCATGATGGAAATGTACTTTATTATTGTACTATTTAACACAAGAGATACCGTTCATTTTGATACACATAATCCAAGAAAGATCAGCAGACATTTAATAGATGTTGTTACTGGTTACATATTTTATAGTTCATCATGATTGTTGTTATGGACTAATCCAGATGCACCACATGGTGATGATGACCAGTGCATAGCAGCTAATGAGCAGCAGGTAAACACGAAAAAGCAAGTAGTCGAGCACATATCCGACATGACACCACTGGTCCTGCAGCTCACTTTCTTTCTGCAGGGAGGTGAGGTGAGCACGAAGATCCTTCAGGTAGAGACAGATCTGCTGCAGCTCAGGGACAGACACCAGCCCTATGAAGTTACCAGGTAGAAAGAAAAAATATATACATTTTTTAGGAAAAAAGTTTCAGATTTTTGATTGTAGACTAAAGCAACTTTCATAGATACAATTTTCTTGAGCAACTGATGGAAAAAAGAAGAAATTTTACCTCCGTTGTTGGTTGGGTGCTGGTCAGGTGTCTGGCAAACTGGTCGGAGAATTTTGGGGCTTGAGTTGCCATTTGAATTTTCTAGTTTATTTTCCTGCACTTTTGAAGATGGTTGCACATCTTCAGGCCAGCGGTAGCAGATCAGATTTGCTATATGTTTTAGAACAACCACTCGAACCCAGTTTGGTACTTCCTGATATTTCATGGAGTTGTGATGAAGGACATTTGTAATGATGACCGTTTCCAGCAGACTGATGACCATGAGAGCCAAACACACAGAGAAATAGATACCTGTAAAAAAGAGCAGATATACAGACCCAAATGCAATTAAAGTAAACAACTTGAAAGTGCTGCACAGTGGTCACACAAAAAGAAGTTTGGGGTTTGAGTCCCGGAATGGGGGGCCAGGCTCGAAACACTGGCCTTTCTGTGTAGACTTTGCATGTTCCCCTGTGTATGTGAGAGTTTTCTCTGGGTACTTTGGTTTTCTTCCACTCTCCAAAAACATGTGTTGGGTTAATTGGCTGTTACAAAATTGCCTCTAGGAATGAGTATGTGTGTGTGGTTGTCTGTGGGAGTGGCCCCGCTACAGACTGGCAATCTACTGAGAGTGTATCCCTCTTCTCGCCTGAAATCAGCCGGGATAGGCTCCAGCACCCTGGATTCCCGTTAAGGAGAAGCGGTTCAGAAGATAAATGAATGTCGATAGATAATAGTTGGTTTGTCGAGTGGTTCCACCATGTTTGAATGTCATTTCCATATCATAAACATACCTAAAGTGTTTTTTATTTAATTTGTGCGCGTTTGAACAATTTTGAATTTCAGTTGTTCTTGGCCACAGATTAGGTTTTCAGCCACGCCTGTATTCCTACTCTCGCTTGTAATTACTGGATTGGTGTCAGAAAGGGTAAAGATGTACAACACGGAGTGATATTTTTATGTGAATGTACCAAAATCAAAATAGATGTATCTTTGCAAATGCGATGGGCTTTACTCTGTTTTTTGCAGCCCAAACTGTCGTGCATATGTGGTTGGGACTGAATGGATGCAAGAGAAGGGGGAATCACTCAAGCAATAGCAAAAATTAATCTGAATAATTGTGTTTATAAGTTTTTTTGGCAAACATTGTAGTTTTGAGACAAGATAAGGCTCAATGTTTTACTTGCATATGCTATAACAAAAATTATTACCCCCCAGAAGCACAATAGCCACTGTTTTTTTTTTCTTAAAAAGGGGTTTTCTTTTTCAAAATGAGTGTTTTATGTTGCTGTTTACACAAAATTTGGATTTTTAAAATGTAGTTTAGTTAAAAAAAATTGTCAACGCTGACCTAAAATGGGAGTGCCATTCGCTGTGCTGGGGAGCAAGTCATTCATGATGAGCAGGAACACAGTGTATCCTAAGATGAGAGTCATTTTAAAAGAGGCACGGTCAACGCTATGTGGGGGCAGGTAAAAGGATAATATGTCAATGAGCATGAGGAAGGAGCTTGGTATCAACAAGTTGACGACATAAAGCACTGGACTTCGCTTTATCACCACCTAGTAAACCAGAGAAAATACACAAGTTAATAGTTTCAAGTGTGACTGTTTAACAATTCTACAGTGGAAATTTATACCAACCCAAAAAGTTATGACATCCCATTCGTCAATTCCAAACTGAAGAATTGATGTTTCACCAAGTATGTCCACCAGTTCCCACTCTCCACTGGCTTCCAGGTAACGCTTTGAGTTTCCAGACATCTCCTTAAAGGACAGAGCTGGACTCAGCCTCACATCACGTACTGTTAAAGGAAATCACAAGAAAATTCCAAATACATATTGTTATATACGTAAGTGCTCGTATTTTTGGCCTCTCAATTTTTGCATTTCTCACATCCTATGCTCAGTACGCTTTGGATTCAGTTTGTAGAAACAATACAAATTTGCATTTGTGAATGGCAAAGAAAAAATTTTCTTACTGGTGTGCATGTAGGAGCCAAATGTAAAAGTACAATTTTGCACATCAAATGGAAAACTAAAAATCTCCAGGTTGCAGGCTGAAACGAGCCGGAGCATCCTGTCCCAACGAATATGACCAGTGTGGTTTACATAGACGTAAGGACATGCCTGGGAAACATCATCATCCACACTGGGAGGTAAGAGAATATAATGATCAGACAAACTTTCATAGGTGTTAGAAAATACGGTCATAATTGTGATCATGTTCAGTTTTTTGAGGCTTTTACATTTGATCAGTTAAACCTAGTGGGGCGTATTGTTAAAAACAGTTACCATGGTTGACAAAGTACAATTTTTGCAAAGAAGGTTGTTAAAAAATGTTGCAATTTAAAAAAGATGCAGTCAGATATTTTGTCATTCCTAGTGTTTTTTTTTTTACCATTTGAATTTCAGAATTAAATCCACGATCGTCTTTTCTTCATTGTGTATTAACTTAAATACTTAAATGCTCGGTCACAATATTTTATGCATAAAAAACTCACAACTCGTATACAATGATGTCTGGGGTCCACAGTTCTTTCACAGGCAGAGAAATCCTGGTGACACCATCACACTCATCGGGATTCCACACCAGAAACTCGTTATGCCAAAACTGCAGTGAGTTCCAAAAAAATCTAAAACCTTATCTGTTGTTCAAAATGTCTGGATTGGTGTTTCTGATTGTGCATTGTGTGTTTTAATAATACTTACCACTCTTAACCATAAAAAAGTAGTGAGTATCTGGGCTTTTTCATTCTGAAATGAAGTAAAAAAGCAAACAGATGTAATTCCGTAGAGATTTGCCCCTCGAGCATGCTACAGATAAATCAAAACAGAACTTACCACCCCGAGGACGGCGTACAGTGTGAAGGAGATGTTGGCAACCGTTGGGTTGCTGAGGTTTACAGCTGGCCTGAAGGGTTGCAGGTCAAACACAGTCTGCATAGACTTGTGAGTCGGACCACTTTGGCCTTGTTCACAAGTCAAGAAGCTGTGACTTACAGACACTGAGTTGGAACAAACATACAACTATTAAAATATTTAACCCTGATTTTGATTGTGCGAATACTGACATATATTCTCAATATAGACTTAAGTACAGCTCAATCTAATTTACGGTAATTGCAAAATTAGTTTAGACCCCATTTTAAACAAAAAAATAATTTTTGCAATGACTATTTTCTTCCCTTAAAAAAGATGATGTTTGTCGACACTGTGCAAACATCCGTTGACTAAAAAACTTTGTCATTAAAGACCAGAATAAAAAACGAATTAACATTACCTGACAGCAGAACAAAAAAACTCTGAGACCAAATCATCCTGAAAGATTTTCGGTGATGAGTCCTCTGAAATGACCAGTCTAATAGCGTTGAATGATGAGAGCTCCTCTAAACAGTCTGTATGTACAGATACAAAACCTATTTGTTACATTAGGGGGGTTGTATCTTGGTTAGGTCTGTAGAGAATGAGTTCCACTGGGAATTAGGTGTTAATAGGTGGTAAACTTTCTGGTTCATCAATGCCTTATTGGCTGATCTTCCTGCTCTTCCCTGCTCACCTGCAGCTTATGTCCTGCTGCAGCCATGATGGAGTCCTTCTACGTCTGGTTCCTCACCCTGTTATTCTTCTACGTCTGGTCCCTCACCCTGTTATCCTTCTACGTCCAGTCCTTCAACCTGTTGTCCTTCTACATCTGGTCCCTCACTTTGCTGTCCCTCCATGTCTGTTTCCTCACTTTGCTGTCCCACCATGTCTGTTCTCTCACCTTGCTGTTCCTCCATGCCCGGTCCCTCACCTTGCTGTCCCTCCATGTCTGGTCCCTCACTTTGCTGTCTCTCTACATCTAGTGCCTGATCTTGCTGTCCCTCCATGTCTGGTCCCTCAACCTGCTGTCCCTCCATATCTGTTCCCTCTCCTTGCTGTCCCTCCACGACTGTTCCGTCACGTTGCTGTCCCTCCATATCTGTTCCCTCTCCTTGCTGTCCCTCCATATCTGTTCCCTCTCCTTGCTGTCCCTCCACGACTGTTCCGTCACGTTGCTGTCCTTCCACGTCTGTTCCCTCTCTTTGCTGTCCTTCCACCTCTGGTCTCTCACCCTGCTCAATCTAACTGAAAAAAGTCACTGAAAGTACAATAGTTTGTCTCAAAGGAATTTGCGGGTTTGAGAGCATTTGGTCATATTTTTATTGTACTGTGACAAAATTAAGAATAAATCACCTCCAATGAGAGCTTTTCAAAAAATATTTGGGTGGAAAATGAGCTATTGTTTTTGGTGTATGTCTAGACTAGACCCAAACAGGAGTAGAGATTTAAAAAACAAGCTCATCCTAACATAGATGGTCCTCATCAACACCTTCAATGATCATTCATCCACATTCATTTTCCAACACCTCTGGTGTGGAGGTGATTCATTCTGTTCCAAAATGTAGTCGTCGGTCATGCTGAGCAAACATGTGACAAAAACATATTTGCGTTTTTAACACTTATCTATACCATCGCACAGTTGCTGCTTCTTTGTAATAAAAATCTTACAATTTAACAGTTCTCACTTGCTGAGAACACTGACCAATTATTTTGGGTCACATCTTCCTACTTGGTTATTTGCTGGTTTGATAAAGTATTTAATTTTGTAGCTAAATTCAAACTATCAAATTGTGATAATTTCTTTTTGTTTATCTTTGTCAAACATTATAAAGTCACATCCTGGATGAGTTTAAACATGTTTTTTTCCCATTAAACATGATAACATCTGTTATGAACCTGTATTGTTTGCGAATCTTTTATCCAAACATTGACGCCAAAAAATAATTCCAATGTCACATCAGCCAACTTCTACCACAAGGTTATTATTCCCAGCATTTTCATAACTAGAAAATTTCTCAGTAAACTAGTGTATAGCAGACTTTTTTGTCTGTTGGCGATTATATATTTTTCATCTATCAAATTAATCGTAAATCATTTGCCACCCAGTGAATGCTACATGGAAGGAAAGTCTCCATCTGTGTACTTTATAAGTACTTTTTCTCGATTTTACAGCATTGTTACAGTGGCCTCACAGTAAGAAGGTCGGAGTTCGAGTACCGGAGTGGAGCCAGGCTTGAAACACTGGCCTTTCTCTGTGGAGTTTGCATTTCTCCCCTAGTATGTGTGGGTTTCTCCAGGTACTCCAGTTTCCTCCTGCCCTCCAAAACCATGTGTGTTAGGTTGATTGGCCGTTACGAAATTGCTCTAGGAATAGTGTGTGTGTAGATGTTTATGAGTGTGTGCGGCCCCACAACAGGCTGGCAAGCTGTTCGGAGTGTACCCTGCTCCTCACCTAAAATCAGTCAGGTTACACTTCGGCTACTCTCACGACCATGTTAGGAAAAAGCAGTTCAGAAGACAAAACTTTTTCGAATGCATTATACATCATTTATTATATTTTATTTGTGATAAATTGGGATTAAATATAAATGATTGTTTTCTCAATAAAAACAACTCTTTTAATATTCTTTTTCTTCTTCTTTTGTCATTTTCCTTCAGGGATCGCCACAGCAAGTCAGTTTCTTCCATCTTACCCGATGTCTTCCTTCACTGTATCCAGGAACCTCCTCTTTGGTCTTCCTCTAGTCCTATTTCCTGGGAGTTCCAAATCCTGCATCCTACTGCCAATGTAATAATAATAATAATAAATTTTATTTGTAAACGCACTTTATATCTCCAGTGGAGATCTCAAAGTGCTACAATGACCAAAAGAAACAACAAACAATGTACTCTCTCTCTCTCTCTCTCTCTTTCTCTCCTCTGTACATGTCCAAATGTACTCTCTCGCTCTCTCTCCTCTGCACATGTCCAAACCATCTCAGTCTGGCCTCGCTGACTTTATCTCCAAAACTACTAACATGTGCTGTTTCCCCGATATACTCATTTCTAATCCTGGTGACTCCCAGAGACATTCTCAGCATCTTCATATCAGCTACCTCCATCTCTGTTTCCTGTCTTTTCCTCAGTGCCACTGTCTCTAGACCAAACAGCATGGCCAGTCTCACCACGGTTTTTTACACTTTCCCTTTCCTTTTAGCTGAAACTCTTCTATCACACATCACACCTGATACTTTTCTCCACCTGTCCAAGCCTGCCTGCATACCAGCCAGTACTGCTTCTTCACCTCTTTTCCACACTCAACATTGCTCTGGACTGTTGATCCTAAGTACAAGTAGTTAAAATCTTCCATTCCTTTAATATTACTATATGGAAAAACTTTTTTTGTGTGTTGAAACAAATAACCGTGTTGTGATGATGCAAAAACTCAAACACCGTTAATTTTCCTAGAGCTAATGTAAGCAGGTGATTATGTACAATCGACACAAGACAGTTTAGACGTGTTAGCCATGCCATGTTAGCCACGTGTTTAGACGTGCAGTTCTTAGAGTTTTCAAATATTTATAGGACTGCCAAATTTTGATAATGATTAAAACTCTATTAAAATGATTAAGCAGATTTTATTTGTACAATATGTGTTGATGTGCATTCAATGTTAAAAAGCATGAACCCATTTTTGCAAACCCGTTGACTTAGTACTTCTCTCTCTATCTTATTTTGCAATCTATGGAATCCTGTTAGAAAGTAAATAACAAACATTAGTACTGCTGAGATAGCTCCAGAACACGTTTTGTGGACTTTTAACAGAGATGATGTCTGACATGCACTACTGGACAGTATTAAGTCACGGAAATTCTTTTCTAGTTGAAGTTCACAAAATATAAAACAGGACAAGAAATGACTGGAAGTAATTATAAGTGAAAGATATTAAAGACTCAGAAAAGGAAGTCATATTTTATGGTATGAGTTATACCAGATGAGAATGATTGTGATGAAACTGGATAAAAGAAAGATTATGTAAAGAATAAATAGAAAGCGGTCCATGATGAAGCCAATCTGAATCCAGTCGTTTGAGTTGGCATTGCCTTTCAGATGCTGGATCACCTGAAGGTGAATGGCTTGGAGATTCTTGCTGAGGTTCTTCAGCACCTGCAGCATCTTGTCTTCATTTGAGAACTTATTCTCCTTCAAAGTCTCATCGTTTTTGGCTTTTAAAGAAGAGTCATTCATTTCTGTCCAGAACAAACAAATAAGTTGTGAGGCAAAAAAATTCAACAAGTCAGAATAGTTTGATTGTAATTTAAATCCGATTGTCTCTGAATGGTACCTTGGGCTTCAAGATTCTCAATCACAATGTCATCTTTTCTTGACTTTGGACGAAGGCATACAAGACAACCCAAAACACGGAGAACCGCCACTTTGATCCAGCGAGCAGGTGGATCGTACTGACTGGAGCCACGCATAAGGTTGGTAATGAAGATGGTCTCTAGCAGACTGGTCGCCATCATAACCAAACACATAGACAGGAAGACATCTAATAGAAAAAATACCAGATGTAAAAAGCCCTTGTCAAACGTAAGTGACATGTTTTTTTTCAGACTGAGTAAATACAAAAGTAAAGGAAGAGCTGTCGACTGACTTATAAGAGGGACAGTGTTTCCGGTGATCGGCAGAAGGTCGTTTGTACTGAGAAGGAAAACGGTGTAGCCCAAAACAAGTGTCATCTTAAACATGGACCGGTCGATGTCTTGGGGTGGCAACAAAAAGCTGAAGAGGTCAACTGTGATTAAGAAGCTGGTGGGCATCAGGAGGTTCACCACATACAACATAGCATTGCGACGAATGGAGATCTGCAGTAAAAGTTTGAAGATTTGAAGTGAATAATTTAATTCACAAACAAAACACACACCATGTCATTTGTATTAGGTCAAAGTATTAAACTTTCATTGTCTTACATAGAAACGGATCTCATCATATCCTCCAGCGGCGCTTGGTACGACAACCTTCTCTCCATTTATCCCAACTAATTCCCATTCTCCCATTGTTGACATTGCTTTCTTAGACTTTTCAAATATCTCAGCTGGACTGCCACTAATTTCAAGTGTTATTTCGCTTGCTGAAAGTCAAAGTAATGCTTCAAATGAGTCAAACTCTCTGCAGTTACATGATGTTTGATTCTCATAAAATGAATTATATTGCGCTTACAAGGATGTATATAAGAATTGAAGGTCAAAGTGCAGTTCTGAGTATCAAACGGAAACAAGTAGATG
Organism: Neostethus bicornis; assembly: GCA_902685375.1. Taxonomy (NCBI): domain Eukaryota; kingdom Metazoa; phylum Chordata; class Actinopteri; order Atheriniformes; family Phallostethidae; genus Neostethus; species Neostethus bicornis. Next base: position 22,593,493 of record LR738547.1, read on the forward strand.
TCGAGTCTGCAGGAGCTGACAACTCTAATGGGTTGTTCATCATAAATCATACCTCTACAAAACAGATAGGTATATGGGGAGGGTGGAGCGGAGTTCTTCAACATGCTGAAGGATTAAAAAAGGAAAAAAAAGTATGACACAAAATTTTTTTCATGAATGTTTGGTTATTAAACGTGTTCATAAAATAATAAGTTGAAAATATTCACAAGCAGAGTTGCGAAGCACAAATTAAATAGAATTTTTTTACTATTTCTGTAAGGCTCAGTCACTTTTTTTAGTCATAACAACCTCATTTACCATTTTGATACTCGCATAGAGAAAGTAAAGCAAACTTAGCAGCTGACAAAATGTTCAGTTCAAAGTAAACTCCACAGAAAAGAATCTTATAGTTTACATTGAAAGGTGACTTACAATTCATTGATGACCAGGTCTGGCACCCAGATATTTGTCCTTGGTACTGCAAACCAATATGAACCACACTCAGAGCAATTCCACACGAGAAATTCATTTTGCCACACCTGCTTGATAACACACAGAGACATCAGATTATGGCAGTTTTATGTTTACATCAGATAATTCCATTTTTTGTTCACTTAATTTATGAATTCTTAAAAATGAATGTGAAAATGAAAGAAAAAATGAACTCACAAGCACTTGCCAAATATATGTTGTTAAGACCTGAGTCTTTTCATCCTAAGAAGAAAAAACACATATGTGAAAGGATGACACTATTGTCACAGATATGTTTATTTCATAAGATAGATTACGCTAAATGTTAGCGATGTATTTCTTACCACGCCCAAAATACCAGCCAATGTAAAGGAAACGAATACAACGGTTGGAGTCGACACGTTTACAACAGGTCGAATTGGGCTCAGTTTGAAAACAGTTTTTAGACCTTTTAAGAGGGAAACTGGAGTTTCCTCAGAGCAGTTTATTTCAGCAGAACCGAATGAGGCTGGAAGAAGAAAACAAAAAAAGACTTGATGTAAAAGAGATAAGCAACATATAGCATTAAATATTTCTCCAGCAGTAGGTATGTCTTCCGATAAATCTTCTTTGAAAGTGTAAGAGTAATGTGCTTCTAAAGCTAAATCTCACTGACGATAACAGCCAGAGCTGCAAGCTAGCTTCATCTTCTCCTTCTTCTTTTGGCATTTCCCTGCAGGGGTCGCCACAGCAAGTCAGTTTCATCCATCTAACCCTATCTGCTGCAAGCTAGCACCAGATACTAATCCTGATCTCCCGTACTTGGTCGTCCCAGATCTCAGGTTGTGTAAATGGCTCTAAATCCAGTGGCTGGTAAACAATAAAAACACATTTTTCACCAAATATGCTCATTCAAGATGTTACTCATACTGGCAGCAGGTGGTACATAAAGCAACACGTGTCTCTGGGCAAATAAACTTAACCTTGACAAAAAAGTTATTACAAAGCCTTTACAAGTGATATGAATCAAACCTGATGTGCGTCGACTGAAACAGAGAAGGTCATACTTGCACAAAAAAGAGATTTTGGGAGAGATCTGAACTTTTTTTTCAGTCCTAAACATGATCAAATTTATTAACAGAAGTAATATTGGCTGAACATCTACAAATTAAAATTTCTGCTGCACACAATCAAACTAACGTTTGTAAGACAACATTTCACACAATTCTCATAGTTGTTTTTTCCTTTTTCAAATTGCAATAATCTCGTACGTTTTTCAATGCAACAAAACTTCAACTTTTTGAGAAGACACACATATAAAGACTAAAAGAGTTGAACATGTAAACAGGTCATACTTACCAATTACGAGAAGAAAGGTGAAGACGATTAGAAGTTTAGAAGACTTGACTTTCATCGGGCAGCACTAAAAACATTAACATTGGTCATAGTTTGATTGGTGTGCAAAAGTTGGGGGTTGTCCTTCACAGTTATGCACATTGCTTTTAGATGCCACCTTCAAATTTCTAAATTGATCCAGTGAATGAATTTGCGTTTTAATCTTAAAAATTGAAGAATAAGATGGATGAGCAAGAAATGATTTCAAAATGAAGAATGCCTTTAATTTTGTTCATGGGAATTGAATTAAGTTTCTTTCATAAAACATTTTTACAAAAGGTGGATGAAAAGTCAAATTAATAAAAAAACAAAACAAAAACACTCCATTTATTTTAGATTAGTATTCAACCTCAAAAGGTTGTAAGCAGATCATTCATAAATTTAACCACATGAAGGTAAATTTTGTTGACCCCAACTTGAACACTTGTTGTGCTTTTTATATTTTGATGTCCGAGCTATTTGAAACGTTTCCTTATGTTTTGTACTTTTCAATGTGTTGTGTGACTCGTACTTGTGTTTCAATGAGAAAAAGAGCATGAAATGTTATTTGAAATTAATATTCTCAACCTTCAACGTTGCATTCACAAGTACAAGAGCTAGAATTAAATAAATTTCAATGAAAGCTTACTACGTTGTTTTCAAGTAATTTTATTTTTGATACATTGTTTTTCTCCAGTTAAAACTTCACAGTGGAACACAATATTTCTGCTAAACAATTTTTACACTATGTCTAGGTCAGGCATGGGCAAACTACGGCCCGCGGACCAAATGCGGCCCATTAAACAGTTTAATCCGTCCCGCCAAACTTGAAAAAAAATTCAATAAATAAACCATGTTAATGTTTTATTACCCCTGCGATTCTGATGTTTCCTCACTAGATGGCGCATTCTAGACATATTGGCTTTGAATACAACAACACTGCTCTCATTAAAATGTGTGTGTCTGTGATGCGCACGTTGTCAAAATAAACAGTGTGCACAGATTTGGAAAGCCATCGGACCCAATACACGCACGTAAACAAGCATGTTAGATGTTAAAACAAGCAAAATGTTACACCAAGCGCTTAGATTTCAGACCTAGCGCCGCTAGATTTGAAATTTAACACTCTTGATGTAACGTTTAGCGCTTGTTTGAAATCTACCGCGCCATTCTATTGGTTTAATCTAGCGGTTACCTAAGTATGCCATCCATCTGCTTCTGTTCTGGCCATTGGTCAAATGTTAGAACTCAATGTGGCCCGCGAACCAAAAAGTTTGCCCACCCCTGGTCTAGGTTCAAAAATTTTTTTTTTTAATTTCAAGCAAGCAGATGTTAAACTATTTTTTTTTTACAGCAAACTAGTCAAATCTGAACAATTTTGTGAATAATAGGCTTCATAAACATGCACAAAGTTAATCTACTGATTGTACGAGATTACCCACAGCACGATGATGGTAATGAAGCTGACTGATATGAAGAGGATGTAGAGGCCAAACAGCAGGCGGTCTATGATGAAACCCACCTGGATCCAATCCTCTGAGCTTTGCGTTCCTTTCTGACTCTGCTCCACCTCAACACGGATGGCCTGCAGAACGGAGCTAAGGCCCTTCAGCTCCTGCAAGGCTTTGTCTTCACCAGCTGGGTCACTGTTCTTCAGAGGTTCCTCATCAGGCATTGCCATCACAGAGTTTTCGCTTGGTTTTAGTTCTACATGAATGAACAGTTTAGAAGAAAAAAAGAGGAAACAATTTTTGTGATTTTTTTTTTATGTATTGAATTTAGTCGTGTTTAAAAGTTTTGGTGGTCGTACTTGTTGGTTTGCATTATTTTCAGATGCCTACGTGTTTTTTTTTTGTTTTAGAGAAAAAACCAACTGAAAGTCAAGAAATTAAACTTCTGAATACCATAAAATAGTCATTTCAGTGTATCAACATTCTGGTCTTCCAATTAGCCTCGGCATCCTTCTTAATCTAGTTGGCAAGAGTTCTGCCTAGTGTTTTGCCATGTTTGAGTGAAATTCTAGTTGGTTCTCTCTGTGTATCCAGATCAACATTATAATTGGTATTGATTTGGTATTAATTGGTGCCCGAGTTCACCTTTCTCTGCTTTTTTAATGTTCAAAAGAATAAACATACACATTTTAAACTTTAAACTGTAGAAATGGTGGCATTCAAGGCATTTTAATTGGCAATACTGTGCGTAATAAATAAAAAGACATGCTGTTCTCCAGCCAATGTGTATCAAGTAAACCACATACCTTGTTCAGACTTTTTAGTTTTCTTTCGCAGACAAACAATAAAGCCAAACACGTCCAGGAAAAGCACTTTGATCAATCGAGGAACTGGGGGAAAATTAGCCGAACGGCAAAGCAGATTGGTGATGAAGACCGTCTCCAGTAGACTGGCAACCATCAGAGCCAAACAAAGAGAAAGGAACACATCTGGTAGAAAGAGACGGGAGTTGGTCAATAAAATAGACTTATAATGATATAAATACTAACAAAATGTGACTTATTTAAAAGGAAATATGCATTTTTGTCTGAGAGAAAGGTTGTATTTCCATTATAATTTTTAATCAAATTATTTTCTATAATTGTCATACTGACTTATGAGAGGTATGGTGTTTCCTGTGACCGGCAGCATGTCGTTCATAATGAGCAGGAAAACAGAGTAGCCCAGGATGAGAGTCATCTTGAAGGAGGATCGGTCTATAGTTTGTGGAGGAAGCAGGAAACTGAAGAGGTCCACCGTGATGAGGAAGCAACTCGGGATCAGCAGGTTCAACACGTACATGGTGGATCGACGTCGTACCCGGATCTGAAACAAAATACCAGCATGTTTGGTTCTCAAGTTGTGGGGTCCCAAGATTTGACTGCTATACAGAACTTTAAGGACTGCTAAATCTAGTCGGATATTGTCTCGGGTATAAATATGTTATCGATACCCAATTTACTGTATAAGGTAATTCACAACAGCGTTAATCTTTAGTTTTTTTTTTTATCTACTTACATTAAACACAAGTTTATCAGTGAAAAATCCATCTGCTTGGAGCGGGTCCATTTTATGTGCGGTAATATCCAGAAGTTCCCATTCACCCATGGTTGTCATCACCTGCTTAGAGGTTTTTGTGATTTTTTCAGCGTCTCTTCCAAGATGAATTATTATATCAATAGCTGTGAAAAGATCACAGACAAAAAACACATACAGTTTAGGATTATTTTATCAGAGAAAGAAGAACGAGAATAAAAATGACAAATAATGACCTTGTTTTGGTGTCACACTGACCGTAATAGACGTAGGAGTTGAAAGTCAAAGTGCACTCCTGTATGTCAAAGGGGAATGTGTAGATATTAAGGTTACATGAACTGACAACCCTAACAGGCTGCGATTCATGCACCTTGCCTTCACTATGTAAGTAGAGGTATGGAACAGAAGGTGCTTTGTTTTCTTCCATACTGCAAAATCAGAATGAGCAGATAGTTTAAAATTCCACAACACTTATTCTGATTTTTTTTGTTTGTTCTAAACTGATTGCATTTCAAGATTACATTCCACATAATATTCAATAGTAAATTTTTATTATTGATGAGATAAAGAACAGCTTATTTTTTATGGTTTAAAACTCACAACTCATTGATGACAATATCTGGAACCCAAAACTTTTCTTTGGGAAGTGAAATCTTGTCAGTGCCACACTGGTCTGGGTCCCAGCTGATAAACTCGTTCATCCAATGCTACAACAAAAAGTGGTAGAGTTAGTTCTAAGAAATAAATGGGATGCCACAACTAATTTAGATTGATGACAGATTTACATACATAATTTAGCCAAATGTATGTGATCAGGAGCTGGGCCTTTTCATCCTGGAAGACAAACAAAAAAACTGTGAACTTCAAAAAGAGCAAGGATAATAAACATTTGGGGAGAATAATATAAAAAGAGTCGTTAAGTTTTGAATGGTTTGGAATGAATTGTTGGACGCCTGTGCAGTTTAGATAAAAATAAAATAACAGTAACAAAATCCTGTTTATATCATCTATTGAGACTTTCACATACCACTCCAAGAATTCCGTATAGAGTGAAATACACATAGACATTAGTGATTTGAGCCGGGTTGAGAACAGGTCGTATGTCACTGAGGTCAAACACGGGACGCAGAGCCTCCAGCAAGCTGGGTTGGTCTGGCTTGGCGCACTGCATCTTTATGGTGTTATTTTGAGCTGGTGAAGGGATCGAACGCATTTAAGAATTTAACTTGACATATTTGTCTGCAGATTGTCTTGGAATCTCAGATTAACCAAAGTACAATACCTACCTGGGATGGAGTCAGTAAAAAGAATCAGCATGATGACAACTGATAAAAGATGCCACTAAAATAAAAAAGATTGTGAACACTTCAAAAACGATGTTCAATTTGAAGAACATCTATATTGTATAACAGAAGAGGCATTACCTTCACAATAGCATCTCTTGCTCTCATGATGTCTCAGTTTCTGTATGTCGTTTCGTTTCTTAGACCTAAATCAATAGCAAACAAAGAGAGTGCACCCCCTTTTCAGACCCACCAAATCTTGAGAGACTAAAGTCACCTCCATAGCCAAGATATATATGTTCAGAATATGACCAAAGTGCATTTAGCATTAACCACTTGCAAATAATGTGGAAGAGAAGAGAGGTCATGCAGAGACTCTAATTTCCATGTAGAAGTTTTCATACAAGGTGAATACAAACCAACGTTCATGTTATTCACCACAGGATGTGACTTCTGAGGAATGAGGACTGACCACGCTGTTTTTTATACTCACACCTGTTGGTCAGATGCAAACTAACAGAAACTATGTGAGATTGGGTCTTTCTTTGGTTTCAGACCCAATCCTATGCAAGCCAATACTTTTTGCATATTATAACACTTTTTTGATCAACCCGACTTTCGGGATTAAATTTGCACCTCAAATACTTAATTTGTGATGTTTTTTTTTTTTTATCAGGTTGAATTAAAATAGCTTTTCAAAACAGAAGATTGTGCTGGATTTGTGGAGTGACTGTGTGTTTTTATTTGATTCATCTTGTTACTTGAATGTTGGACCATTTTGTGTACTTGGTATCCACAAGTCAGACAATGGAGCCCGTCTGCATATTGAATAGTTTAATTTTATATAATCTTCTAAACCGATTATTCCTAATGAGATCGCAGGGGATGCCGGAGCCTATTCTGGCTAATTTCAAGCGAGAGGCAATGTACACCCTGAACAGCCCACCAATGTGTTGTGGGGCCACACACACAACCATCCACGCACACACTTATTCCTAAGGGCAATTTCATAGTGGCTGATCAACCCAATATACATGATTTTAGATGGTGGGAGGAAACTGGAGTACCCTGGAGGAAACCCTCGTTTACACATGAGAACATGCAAACTCCACACTGAAAGGCCAGTGTTTCAAGTTTTGTTCTACCCGGGATTTGAACCCAGACCTTCTTACTGTGAGGCAACCGTACTAATTTCCATTCCATTGTGCAGCCATATCAAATAGAGTATTACATAACCATGCAAATGAGAGAAGAGATGACTGAGCAAAATTGTCCAGTATTTTTTTTCTTTCACACTGATATTAGATCATTCAGTGGTTTGACTACGCAAATATAAATTGTTATAGAATGATTAAAAATTGCACAAAGTAAAGGTATGAACTGTTCCAGGTTCAAACACAGCTTGCCTAAAGAGCTTAACACTGTCCCAAATACTGAGTGAACACGAACATAAATCTAGAAAAATACAGTATATTACACAACATCAAATTCTGCAGTTTTTCTATTCGGGGGAAACATACTGTATATTTCTTTTCTGACTTTTTATACTGAAATTATCTTTAATTTCACTATAATTCAATCACTCTTAAATGAGTAACATCTATACGTAAGCTGGATTTTTAACAAAACAAAATTTGGATAAAAGAAAAGATAAATGTATTTGTTTTATAATCATTTCAATTTCCAACAAAAAAGACAATCCCTGCAGGCAAACCATGCTTTGATATTTTTTTTAATTTATCATTGCTGGGAAGTGAACAAAATTTTACAGAAATTAAAGAATTTCTGTGTGGAGTTAGCATGTTCTCACTGTATAAGCATGGGTTTTCTCTGGGTCGTCCAGTTTCCTTTCATTCACCAAAAACATGCGTGTTAGGTTGATTGGCTGCTGTAAAATTGCCTCGTGACAGACCAACGACCTGTTTGGGGTGTACTGTGCCTCTTGCCTTGAATCAGCCAGGACAGGTTTCAGCACCCCCCACTATCCCATCAGGGAAAAGTCGTCAAGAAGATGAATGAATAAATAAAAACATGTAGAGCAAGTCTGAATCTGAAATAAAACACGTCATTTTATTATATTAATTAATGTCAAAACAAATAAAGACATTCATAGCATGGCCAAACTTCTTTGTTTTATCAATCTAAAAAACCAAAAATAATCTCTGGTATTTTCCTGGTGATTTAATAAGTAAAAATAATTCTATACATGTTAACGTGGCATCTCATGTATCACTCTTTTTAAAATTAGGAACAAGATCATCCTGGAATATTTTCAGTGAACAGAGGTAGCAGAAATGAAGATGCTGAAGATCTCTCTCTGGGAGTGACCAGGATGGACAGGATCAGAGGAACAGCACATGGCCAGACTGAGATACAGTTGTTTGGACATGTGCAGAGGAGAGAGAGTACATCGGCAGAAGGATGCTGGGTTTGGAACCACCAGGAAAGGGGACTAGCGGAAGACCAAAAAGGAGGTTTATGGATGCAGTGAAGGAAGACATGAAGATAGTTGGTGTGACCAAAGAGGATACAGCAGATAGGGTTAGATGGAAGAAACTGACTTGCTGTGGCGACCCCTGAAGGGAAATGCCAAAAGAAGAAGATATTTTTCACAATATTCAGTCTGAAGAATTTATTAAAAAAGCTAATTTAAACGGTCTACACACATGTATGAACACAATTTTATCTACAGAACGGGAGTGATGAGGCTCTTGAGAATGATAATCAGATGCTTTTGTCATGATTTGAGAGGTGCAAGATAGGACCCAGCTGCACAGCCGAGTTTAACCAGTTTATTGAAGTCAATAGGATTTGTCTGGTTCCCAATTGTGGCAGGGTCCTAAGTAGGCTTGGCAAAACCTGACGTGGGGAAACCAGCCATGGATGAGACAATAGACGACAATGGAGTGGAGGGCACCGGGGCTTTAACGACATGAGGGAAACTAAACAAGTGCAAAACTTATGGAAAGGCAATCGTAGAGGCTTAGGGACAAAGCGAAGAACACAAGAGAAGTATTTGTCAGTTAGTCAATAAACTTGTGACTTCAATCCAATTAAGGGTAAATAAATACAAGTAGACATTTTGGTTTGTTACATTGTCATATTAAATGACACACAATAGCCTTTTTTGTTGGGGATTTTGTATTTTTTATTCATTAGAATAAAAATGAATTTTTAACTAAGAAAATGAACTGCGTGTTACAGTTATTTCAACTTCATTGTTTCACAAAAATTCTTTCTCAAGTAAGTATGTAACAAACATCAGCAAAGAAAAAAACCCCAATAAAATATATATAAATATGTTATTTACTACTTAAACCGCAATTAAAACTAATTTTATGGACTTCCTAAATGGATGATGCATGATACCATATAGTTTTCAGTGCCTGAACTCCGGTATTAACTGAACTGAGAACAGCGTAAAATGTGCAAATACACAGAATAGAAAATGTTTAAGAGAAAATGAACTCATATTTTGTGGTATGAGTTATACCAGAGGAGAATGATTGTGATGCCACTGGCTACAAAAAAGAGAAAGTAAAGAATAAATAGAAAGCGGTCCATGATGAAGCCAATCTGAATCCAGTCGTTTGAGTTGGCATTGCCTTTCAGATGCTGGATCACCTGAAGGTGAATGGCTTGGAGATTCTTGCTGAGGTTCTTCAGCACCTGCAGCGTCTTGTCTTCATTTGAAAGATCACCCTCCTTTGATGTCTCATCGTTTCTGGCTTTTAAAGAGGTGTCATCCATTTCTGTCCAGAACAAAAAAATGACTTGTAAGGCTCAAAAATTCAACCAGTTAGAATAACTTGATTGTAATTTAAACCAATTGTCTGTGAACATTACTTTGCGCTTCAAGATTCTCAATCACAATGTCATCTTTTCTTGACTTTGGACGAAGGCATACAAGACAACCCAAAACACGAAGAACCACCACTTTGATCCAGCGAGCAGGTGGATCATACTGACTGGAACCACGCAGCAGGTTGGTAATGAAGATGGTCTCTAGCAGGCTAGTCACCATCAAAACCAGACACAAAGACAGGAAGATATCTAATAGAAAGGGCAAGATTTGCCAAACATAACTGACATGTTCTTTTCAGACTGTGCAAACACAAAAACAAAGGAAATGCAACTGACTTATAAGAGGGACAGTGTTTCCAGTGATCGGCAGAAGGTCGTTTGTACTCAGAAGGAATACAGTGTAGCCCAAAACAAGTGTCATCTTAAACATGGACCGGTCAATGTCTTGGGGTGGCAGCAAAAAGCTGAAGAGGTCAACTGTGATTAAGAAGCCAGTGGGAATCAGGAGGTTCACCACATACAACATAGCATTGCGACGAATGGCAATCTGTGGTAAAAGTTTGAAGATTTGAAGTGTATGATTAAATTCACAAACAAAAACATAGATAACTGGTTTAAATATCTCACACACTCGTAGTGAGGGACATTAGTATTAAATTTTCAATGTCTTACATAAAAACGAAGTTCATCTTTCTCTTTGGATGGCTGTGTTGAAGGAATATCCTCTCCATATATTCCAACTAATTCCCATTCTCCCATTGATGACAACACGCTAATGGACTCATCAAACATGTACCATAGAGGGTACAACGCTTGAAGTGTCACTGCGCTGGCTGAAAGAAAAATTCAATCTTTTTGCAATTTACCGTAATTTCATGACCATTATGCGCACCGTACGAAAAGGCGCAGTCTCAGTTATGTCCGCCATTGCTGTATTTAGCACACACATAAGGCGCACCATACGAAAAGGCGCAGTCTCAGTCACACACCGCCTAACAACAACACACACGCAAGCATGCAAATGTGCGTATTAAAAAATAGTTCGGGAGCAAAACTGAGTTTGGTTGTGCTTTATTTAAGTAGTAACGATACTAAACAAGCACATTATCGGTAATGGTCTTTATTCAAATCCGTCAAAGTCCTCATCCTCTGTTTCGGAATTGAACAGCTGCGCAAAATCCAACAGAGCAGGTCCACTTTGCTCCTCGCTGTCAAAGTCACTGTCTGTACTGTGCGGCTCCTCAGAAACGATACCAGCTTATGCGAAAGCTCGGATAACAGTACCAGCAGACACGTTAGTCCAAGCATCTACAATCCATTGACTCGTTAATGCTGAAATTTCTCGCGTCGGCTCGATTTCTATGTTCCTCCGCGTAGCTGATTGCCTTCAGCTTAAACTGAGCGTCATAAGCGTGTCTCTTTGCCATTTTCAGGGTTAAAACAGCAATGTTGTGCATACAGCACATACTTTTTTTTATACACAATCCACGCCCACACTTCACTCTTTAACGTTCTCATGCCTTTTCTTTCAGGTCCGCCTCGCCTCACGGGCACCGCTTTTTCTTTTAGGTCCGACTTTTCTCACACACAAGGCGCACCGCACGAAAGGGCGCACCGCTCATTTTGAAGAAAATCTAAGATGTTTATATGCGCCTGATAGCCGTGAAATTACGGTAAATTCAATTTTATCAGCCCAAAATCACAAATTTTTTGTCTCAACGGGCTTCACATTTCAAATTTATTTAGATTTCATCATGTTTAACACGTATAAAACTAAATGTACTGTCTGGAACTATTTACTTACCAGGGTGTATATAAGAACTGAAGGTCAAACTGCAGTTCTGAGTATCAAATGGAAACAAGTAGATGTCAAGTCTGCAGGAGCTGACAACTCTGATAGGTTTCTCATCAAAAACTCGTCCGTCACAGAAAAGATAGACGTATGGAACATATGGTGCGGAATTTTTGTCCATGCTGCAGAAAAACAAACAATCAAACAACCAACCAAAAAATCCACAAAACAATTAGTCTTAGGAGACCAGGAGGCAGACCCCGGACCCGCTGGAGAGACAATGTCTCACAGCTGGCTGGGAACGACTTGTAATCCTCCCAGGTGGGGATGCAGCCGGGTGATAGAAGCCTGGGCAACAATAAGTTTTTGTAAAAGCGCTTCCTGCTGTGGATGAATGTAGACAACGTTCCCCAAATCAAATGTGGTGAACAGGGTCACATGACTCCATCTGACCTATCAGATGTACCGATCCCCGATCTTGCAAGACAACAAAACTTAGCGCGAAAAAGTTATTTTGGGAAACAAATAACATTGTAGTGTGAGACTGTTGCCCCCGCGACCCGGCCCCGGATAAGCGAAAGACGATGAAACGGAACAATTAGTCTCAGAAACTACAAGTACAGTTTTGTTAAAAATACTGTAAAATAAATTAAATTTGTTTCATCTTCTAAACAGCTTGTCCCGAACAGGGTCACGAGGGGTGCTGGAGCCTATACCGGCTGACTTAAGGTGAGAAGCAGGGTATACGCTGAACAGGTCGCCAGTCTATCGCAATTTCATAGTGGCCAAATAACCTACCATGCATGTTATGGAGGGTGGGAGGAAACTGGAGTACTGGAGGAATTCCACACATACACGGAGAGAACATGCAAACTCCACACAGAAAGGCCAGTGTTCAACAGTTAATTTTTTCTTAAAATTTTTAGTAATAAACTACGTACTTCTGGCAATTTTCCAAATGAGATTAAAAATAATAGCAGAGTTATTACATTTCTGTTACAAGAAATAAATGTTTTTTTTAATATTGTTTTTTTATTTTTGGTTTTGATTATAGACAAGAAAAAAGGGTTTTCATTTCACTCCAATTATTACTGTAAAAGTCTTCTGAGTTTAATAATTTATTATTGTAAAAAAACACTTTCGCCATTCAAATTGCTCATAATATTTAATGTAAAAAACACAGACGCTGACAAAATGTTTAGGATAGATCTGAAACTTAAATGATAATCCCAACCCCAAAGCACTTATTGCAAGTTGATATAAAAAATGTGACTTACAATTCACTAATGACCAAGTCTGGTTCCCAAAGATACTTCCTTGGAACTGCAAACCAATACGAACCACACCCCGAGCAATCCCACCGGAGAAATTCATTATCCCAATTCTGTTCAAAATACACAGAAACATCTCTGATAACATTGTAGCCCCTTTTGCTTGTTTTATGTAATCATGTCATTTTGCGATGCTAGACTTATGAAATTTTCTAAATTATAAATGAACTCACAAGTTCTTGCCAGATATATGTTGTTAAGACCTGAGCCTTTTCATCCTAAAAATGAAAAAAATAAAAAAAGCCCAAAACCCAACAACATCAATTTAAACACAAAATATCAACACAGGATGTATTTGCGTCATTGGCCATAACAATTATAAAATAATTTAAAGACATATTTCTTACCACACCCAAAATACCAGCTAGAGTGAAAGTAAGCTTGACGTCGGTTGGTGTCTGCAAATTTACAACAGGTCGAATAGCACTCAGGTTGAAAACTGTTTGAAGAGTCTTCAAGAGTGAAACTGGAGTAGGCTCAGAGCACTGTAGTTCAGCTGAATTAAATGGAGCTGGAAAAAAAAATGGAAATGCAAAAACTTCAAGAGAGGTAATGCGACTTTTCCATCAACTGTGTTTTTGTCCACAATCAAGTCTCTGTAAAAATAAACGTTTTCTGCTCTAAAATAATAATTTGGTAGACAAACCTGATGCACTCGCTCTGAAAAATGCTTGAACATCAGACTAGGAACAGAGGTGGGTTGTAACGCGTTACATTTACTCTGTTACATTTACTTAACTAACTTTTTGAATAAAATGTACTTCTAAGTTGTACTTCTAGTATTTTTAAGAGTTTGTACTTCTACTTTTACTTGAGTAAAGTTATAAGTACATAACGCTACTCTTGTTCCATTACATTGGGCAAAGTTGACCCGTTACTTTTCTTGCTTTTAACACATTTTTCAGTACAATAAGTTTTTGTAAAAGCGCTTCCTGCTGTGGATGAATGTAGACAACGTTCCCCAAATCAAATGGAGTGAACACGATCACATGACTCCATCTGACCTATCAGATGTACCCCTCCCTGATCTTGCAAGACAACAAAACTTAGTGCAAAAAAGTTATTTTGGGAAACAAATTACTGCTAAAGCAGGTAAAAATGGATAAGAAAATCAATAAGAGTAATTTTTCTGCATTTTGGTGGCCCATTTGCTGGCTCTGCAAGGGGATAAATTAGATTAGATTGGAATGACTTTATTGATCCCACACGTGGGAAATTTGTGCGTTACAGCAGCAGACAAGAAATAAAGAAATAGACAGTATACATACAAGAAGGATAATGAAAAATAATAAAATATTAAAATATTAAAGCTTGACTAATTAAGCTCGACTAGTCTCCTTTTTTCTTTTATTTTGTAGACCAAAAGGTGTGGTGGCGGTGAGGAGGCGCACCCGCACCCACACGCGTCGCCTCCTTGATCCGCCCATGTTTTTTGTTTGTTTGTTTGTTTTTTTTAAATTATATTTTGAAAATATAAATTTTGCAAATTTTGTTGTATGGTTTATATTCTTATGTGTACAAACAAAAAAGATGTTACTTTTAAAGTTACTCAGTACTTGAGTAGTTTTTTCAACGCATTCTTTTTAGTCTTACTTGAGTAAAATTTTTTAGGTCTACTTATTACTTTTACTCCAGTAAAAATATTTTGGAGTAACTGTACTCTTACTTGAGTAATTTTTTTTACTACTCTACCTACCTCTGACTAGGAGTTGGGTTTTTGGTAGCGCCCTCAAAATTTTGGGGAAAATAATAGATTTATCCAATTTTTTACTAAAAATGTTTGCTTTGTTAACTGCATAGCTGAAATGTACATTTCTGTTGCACAAGATCAAATTGTTGATTGAGTGGGGGGAGGATGGAGTGGTAGGTTAACAGATCAGTGCGGCATCCACAACAATCAGGGCGCAACATCTGTCCGTCGTGGTGAAGAAACAGCCGAGCCGAAATGCAAAACTCTTGATTAATCAGTCGATCTACGTTCCTACCATCACCTATTGTTACTAGCTGTGGGGATGACTGAAAGAACGAGATCATTGATACAAGCAGCTGAAATGGGCTTCCTCCGCTGGGTGGCTGGGCTCTCACTCAGAGGTAGGGGGAGGAGCTCTGCCTTTTGGAAAGAGCTTGGAGTAGAGCCGTTACTCCTCCGAGTTGAGAGAAGCCAGATGGTGTGGTTTGGGCGTCTGGTTCGGATGCCTCCAGAACACCTCACTGGAGAGGTGTTTCGGACACGTCCCACCGGGAGAAGACCTAGAAACAGACCCCGGACTCTCTGGACAGACTGTTACACAGCTGGCCGAGGAACACCTCGGGGTCCTCTGGAGTGAGCTGAAGGATGCAGCCTGGGTGAGGGACACCTAGGTTTCCCGTCTCAAGCTGTTGCCTCCACAACCCAGCCCCAGAGAAGCGAAAGACAATGGAACTGAACGAGTTCATTTTAACAATTGTTAGGAACAAAATTATCATTGGTAAAAGTATTTATTTCCCTTGCAAACATACTTGAAATACTTCCCATATGTTAACAAGATTATGAAAAAATGCCTTAATTGGAAATTAAATGACAAACAAACTGATCATGCATATTAGAACTTTAAGAAAGTATGTGTGATAAGAATCATCATACTTACCACTTGCGAGAAGAAAGGTGAAGATGATTAGAAGTTTAGAAGCCTTGACTTTCGTTGGGCACCACTAAAAACATTAACATTGGTCAACAGAAGTTGTTATTTTGATTGGTGTGCAAAAGTTGAGGGTTGACCTTCAAGCCTGTTCACATTATGAATATTTTAGAGGTAGTGGTATAAGAAGTCAACTTTTTTTTTACTTTGCTTATCATAGCTTGACATAAAAATGAAGTTTTTAAGTTTTATTTACAGTGATTATGTCTGGTGTGAGAAAAGTTAAAATAATTGAAAAAAAATATATATTAGCCAAACAAGTAACTTAGATATGTAGTCGAGACACTTCACAAGATGAAAAAAAAACCCCATAGAGGACCATTTCTGACATTTCACATTTCAATGTCAAAGTTAACTCAAACTGTAGGCTGGTGTCTCATACTTGTGTTTCGCTGATCAAACAAGATCTTGAAAGTAGTCTTTAAAACTAATTTTCTTTAACATCCACAACCCTAAAGGTTGTATTCAGACAAGTATGCAAGCTAGAATTAAATAAATGTCAATAAAAACCGTAATAAATGTTTTCAAGTAATTTTATTTTTAACACATTGTTCTATTCCATTTAAAATGAACAGTCAAACACACTATTTTTCCTAAACAATACAAATCTTAGATTCATAACTAAAGCAAGAAGGAGTCTTAAATGTTTGTGATTACAAGAAATTGTTAAAATTTGAACAAACTTTTTGAGACAAGGTCCATCACAATCCTTAATAAAGTTTTTTGCAAACATACACAAAGTCGGTCTACTGATTGTTTGAAATTACCCACAGCACGATGATGGTAATGAAGCTCACAGTTATGAAGAGGATGTAGAGGCCAAACAGCAGGCGGTCTATGATGAAACCCACCTGGATCCAATCCTCTGAACTTTGCGTTCCTTTCTGATGATGCTCCACCTCAACACGGATGGCCTGCAGAACGGTGCTCAGGCTGTTCAGCTCCTGCAGGTTTTTGTCTTCACCAACTGGGTCACTCTTCTTCAGAGGATCTTCATCAGGCATTGCCATCCCAGACTCACTCCCTGGTTCTAGTTCTATGTGACAAAAGGTTAAAATAATTTTTGTTGTATGTTGTGAAGGTTGGATGTCGTGAGTTTTTATTTCACAAGTTTCTGTGGACCTGCTCACAGCAACCTTTTTAGATCTTTAAAAACCTTTTTTTGAGTGCCATTGTCTGGACCAAACAACATGACTGGTATCACCACAGTTTTGTACATCTTTCATTTCAGCTGAACAATCTTCTTCACCTTTTTCTACACTTAACTGTTCTAAACTGTTGCCCTCAAGCACCTTAAGTCTCCCACCTTCTTGTACAACATCACTCGTCCATTTGGATCCCTCTCATTCACACACATGCTCTGTTCTGGCTAACTGAACCTTTATCAGACTCACCACCAATCAGAACTCCTCTGTCACACCTACTGCGCACGTCTACCTCACAATGCGCATACATTTTATGCAATGCTCTGACAAAACTCACTGCTATTCTAACTTCTTCTTTCAAAATCAAAGTCCGGCTTTGGACTGTCATAATTTTTCTCAAGATCAACCAAATCACAGTTTGTTGGGTGGCATGCTATCTGGTTCCCCCTGTATTTCTTTGATCACATATGCCATGTAAACACTGAGTCTTTAGTATATATTGTTTGAGGCTGTACTGCAGCCTATTACAGATTACTTCTGCCTTCAGTCCAGCTTCATTACAATTTCCTACAACTTTATTAAATGGCTTGAAACAGTTTTCTTGATGTGTTGCCACAGCACTGCAAATCTATCTCCTTCAAAATGGGCATCACTACAGTTCAAAAATTTCCTTCTTATTTCAGATCATGTTGAATAGCCTGGCAGACACTATTCTGCCACCTTGCTGAACATACTTCCATATGTCCTCCTTTATGCCTTCAGAAACAATTACCTCATCTCTTTTTACTTTGCAAAATAATAACTAATTTTGGTCATTTTCTGGACTATAGCAGTCACTTCTCCGACTCTTCATTGACTTTGAGTTCCCTTGGTCATCAACTCTTCAAAGTACTCTTTCTATCTTCACACCACACTACTGCTTCTGGAGTTGTTTATTCAACGTTTGAAGCACTTTGTGACCACCCATAGCCTGCCGGAACAGCTTTGTAATACTCATTTAATGCTTCTTTTTCAACTTCCACCAGTTTGTCCTCAGCTCTGTGTTCTTCCTCATCACCTTCCTTACTATCAGAGTCATCCTACACAACGCCACAAGAAGACACTGAGTTGTGCCGTTCACAACATTTGAACTGGCAGTATTTAAACTGCATACCTTGTTTTTTAGGGGTTCTTGTTTTCTTTGGCATGCAAACAAGAAAGCCGAATATTTTCAGAAAAAGCACTTGGATCCATCGAGGGACGTGGGAGAAATTAGCTGAACGGCAAAGTAGGTTGGTAATGAAGACTGTCTCCAGTAGACTGGCAACCATCAGAGCCAGACAAAGAGAGAAGAACACATCTGGAAAAAAGAAATGAGAGATAATCAATAATTAAAGACTGACTCTGAAACTAACATGACCTGTTCAATTTTCATTTTTTTCCCCTTTGATTTGAACATTATTTTTTACTAGTTTCCATGGTTGGACATTAGTGTGTGAAGTGTTTATTTGTCTGAGAGAAAAGTTTTACTTTCATTGTAATCTGTAATGAGGTTATGTTCTATAATTCTCATACTGACTTATGAGAGGTATGGTGTTTCCTGTGACGGGCAGTATGTCGTTCATAATGAGCAGGAAAACAGAGTAGCCCAGGATGAGAGTCATCTTGAAGGAGGATCGGTCAGTATTTTGTGGAGGAAGTAGGAAACTGAAGAGGTCCACCGTGATGAGGAAGCAACTCGGGATCAGCAGATTCAACACATACATGGTGGATCGACGGCGCACTCGTATCTGAAGAGACAAGGCCAGCATGAATGAGCCCATAGTGTTTGAGTCACATATACATCCCGTGGTATGGTATACCCATATCAGCGTAAAGATTGTGCAAGATCTTGATGAGAGGGAACAGAAAGACAATTGTGGAAAATTGATCCCCCCCATCAGTGATCTATTTGTAAAGCAGCTTCTCTTTTTTCCTACAATCTGTGACTCTGCTCCAAGAAACTATCTGAATCATTAGATTTTTCATCTGTTGGACTTCTACCAATGCAAAAAATTCAGTTAAACTTACCCGAAATACAAGCGAGTCCGTCAAAAAATCGAACTTTTTGGATCGCATGCGCGTTTCTTTGTTGGCTGTGATATTCAGAAGTTCCCATTCCCCCATCGTGGTCATCACCTGCTTTGAGGTTTTTGTGATTTCATCAGTGGACTTTGCAAGCGCAATAGTTAGATCCCAAGCTGAAGGGAGAAGGTCAAAGACCCGGGCACAGTGAATGGTCAAATCTACTTTGAGATAAAACTGTGAAACTTTAGGGTATTTTCTATTTTTGTTTAAAGCAGGAACAAAAGAAATATTACTTCTCCAGTTTGTGTTATTGTAGAAAATCAGAATTATGTAGCTAATCAAACTTTTGTTATTGTTATACTGACCGTTAAAGATGTAAGAGTTGAAAGTCAAAGTGCACTCCTGTATGTCAAAGGGGAATGTGTAGATGTTAAGGTTACATGAGCTGACAATCCTAACAGGGCGCGAGTCATGCACCTTGCCATCACTGTACAAGTAGATGTACGGAACGGATGGTGCTTTGTTTTCTTCCATACTGCAAAATCAGAATGAGCAGATAGTTTAAAATGCCACAATTATTATGGAAGATCTGTACATACAAAACAAATCTGCTGGCATATAAAAGATAATCTTCATAATATTTAAGAGCAGAATATTTCTATTACTGATCACAGTATGTGGCTTGGTCCTTACAATTCGTTGATGACAATATCTGGAATCCAAAACTTCTCTTTGGGAAGGGAAATTCTGTCTGTACCACACTGGTCCGGGTCCCAACTGATAAACTCGTTCATCCAATACTATAGCAAAGGAGTATTAGAATCAGTATATGAATACCTTTCATGACAAAACAAAACATCACAACTAATTTAGATGGATGAAAGATGTACGCACATAATCTTGCCAAATGTATGTAATCAGGAGCTGGGCTTTTTCATCCTTGAAGACAAAAGAAAAAGCTGTGATACTTAGAAACTAGGTAATGTTATGAAATCTTGTCTTTGTCTTCTATTACAAATATACACATACCACTCCAAGGATTCCATACAAAGTGAAGTACACATTGACCTCTGTGACTGTGTTCGGGTCGAGAACAGGTCGTATAGCATCCAAATTAAACACGGGGTTCAGAGCATTCAGCAAGCTGAGTTGGTCAGGCGTGGAGCATTGCATTTTTATGGTGTCATTCTGAGCTGGTGACAGGATCCAAAGGATTTCAGTATTCAACAGATTTGTCTGGGGATTGTGAAGGAATCTGATAATGACCAAAATACAATACCCACCTGGGATGCAGTTACTAAAAAGAACCAACATGGCGATCACTGATTGAAGAAGCCACTAGAATTTAAATAAAATACATTTAATCAAGGTTTTTCTTAAGAATATAGAATTTTCAAGAACTAACTTAAGTCAAAAAGAAAAATATGGATTTTGTTGCTGGAGATCCATTACCTTCACAGCAGTTTCCCAGGTATTCATGATGTTATTAAAACTGCAGTTCATTCAGAAAGTTTTTGCGAAACACAAAGAGAGAGCACACAATCCTCTTGAACACCAGATCCTACGAGACTAAAGTCCCTTTCCATGTCTCAAATATACATTCTGAACATGAGCAAAGTGTGCAGATCACAAACCGCTAGCAAATAATGTGGAAAACGCCACGCAGAGAAGCTGCTTTACAAATAGATCATGTGAGATTAACACAAATCAAAGTTAATCCCTGTCACCTCAGTATGTGACTTCCGAGAAATGAGAAGTGACCATGTTGATTTTACATTCACACGTTGGTCACATAAAAATCAACAGCGGAAGCTTTGTGAGAAATAGTCACTCTTTTGATTCAGCCCCAGGCCTTTGCTATCCAACAAGTTTGCAGGTTTTTTCACTAGTTTTGCTTTATTATATTTACTTTTTGGGTTGTTTCAAGATGTAATTGTACATTTGTACATTTTTCCACAATGAACAGTATTAAACAATAAGGAATCGCCTAAATCTTATTTAAAACCTACCCTGTGAAAACTAAGGAACTACCACGTAAATAAACAATAAAGCCTCTTAACTTATGTATATTTTTTGTATTCTTTATTTCTCCGGCTAGCTCTTCCAGCTTGCCATACAAACTATGTAATCTGAGTTGCATTCGGAGGGCTTTGCACGTTCCAACGATCTTAGAGGTAATTTTTTTTGTAGTTCTCTGCCCTTTGAAGGGTCCTCCATAACCAACAAGTCCTTGGTGGGGGCGAGACAAGGTATGGTTGAAAATCCCTCTATGATACATGTAGACATGAAATCACAGTTTGCCTTGTCTGAACACGGGTCACCAGGTAATGGCAAAACCGCTAATTGATGGAAGCTGTTCAGATCTGGTGAGCCCAAATGACCTGAGAGGGTCTGATTGGAACATCATATTGATATGTGATTTGGGGATTATACTAGTTTCTCAGGGTCCCAGCATCGGGATGAGTGAGTTCCTGGGTTGCATGTGTCTTTCCTTACGTCATTCGAGTTTCTTGAGGTTGGAGAAGATCTGTTACTCTCTCTTTGACTTCTCAACCATATCCCTCTTCTTTCTCACCTCCTCCCTCCTCCCTCTCTCCTCATCATTCCCTTGTAGGTTCAATAAAAAAGTGCCTAAAAATGCGCGGATGATTTGGATGTAAAGCATTTAAAATAAACAAATTAAATAGGGCTTGCCAGGATCGACACATAGTGCTGACACTATTAGAGCAAATTTGTCCAGCAATACTTGACATACAAATTACCATCCTGCTTGTCACGGCACTGGACAGGAAAGGCTAAAAAATGAAAGAAATTTGTTTTTGTGTATATTCTGTTCATAATATTAAAAAAAGTTATGGTTTTTCAGTCTTAAAAGCAACACAAATTCACTATTTTTGAGAAAAACAAGTACAGCCTTGTGATTAACAACGTTTTTAGCGATAAGGTTGCACAACTGGTTGAAGAATTTAAATAAAAAAAAAAGAAAACATGTGGTACACCATGCAAAAACCGGGTTGGGGCTGATACAAATCAAAACAAATGTCTCACATAGTTTCTGCTCTTGATTTTCATATGACCAATAGGTGTGACTGTAAAACCAATGTGTTTAGTTGTCACTCCTCAAAAGTCACATTCTGATTTGAATGGCATAAACTAAGGTTGATGTTAAAAAAAAAAAATAAAAAAAATAATGTAGCGTTTTCCAAAAATGTCTTGCTATTCCTTGTTTAGCTAGAAATAAGTAAAGATCTATTGTACGTACATGGAGTGCAGCTTTTCTGCATGAATTTTCCCCTTTTCCACATTATTTGACAGCAATTTATTCTTCATAATGCTTTGATTACGTTGATATTGTAGGTCTGGGCAAAAACTGATTTTTTTTTTTGTCAATTTGTATTTATCCCTCAATGGGAAAATTGATTTTGCTGCATTGCACTGCAGCAGGAAGCCCCGACAACAATAATGGTGGAGCACCAAGGGGGTTGTTAGGTTTCTTCTTCAGGGACACTTAGACAGTGGTGGATGAAGTACTCACTTTTTGAACCTAAGTAAAAGTACAAATAATTAGGCAAAACAATTACTTAAGTAAAAGTATCAATAAAAAAATGTACTTAGTAAAAGTACAAAAGTAATTGGTGTAAATTCTACTTTTTAAGTAAAAAGTAAAAGTATTCTACCATAATTCAAATGTTATTTTTTGTGCTATAGGATCTTCATAAATACTCTGCAGGGGCGGATCAGATTATTCCCCCGCTCACCCCCCGCCCATCACCCGGTTTTGGTCTACCAAAAAAAAAAAAAAACAAAAACGAAGAAGAAAGAAAATGGGACTAGTCAAGCTATCCCCTTGCAGGGCCAGCGAATGGGCCACCAAAATGCAGGAAAATAGTTCTTATTTTTCAAAATGTTAATGGGGTAAAGGGGCAGTCCCCCTACACTGGCTTTGTCAATTACGTCACCCCCCCTTTACAAAATCCTGGATCCGCCCCTGCTCCTTGTAATGATGGCTCAACTTTTTATTTAAAAGTAAACACAACAGTTTTTTGGTGGTATCTGTTTTTTTTTCTTTCTTACACGTGGTAGTTGAAAAAATTCTTTCAAAAAATTTTGTTTAATATTTCCATTTTGTTTATTTTTTCAAACCAACAGAAGAAAGCACCTCACCGAACATAAAAAGAAAAGCAGAATATAAAGCTTCCAAACTATCTGACACAAAAAATGATTCAAGTTAGCTAGATTAATGTAATTAAAAGCTGGTACAGGTTGACTCAATATAGCATGCAATTACCCAAAAGATTTTCTGCACAGTCCAAGCTTACAACCCTGACAATGTGCTGGCTCATGGGGCTTATTGCCATCATAGCTTCTGAAATGCCTCTTTTTGTGGCCAGTGTCTTCATTGTAACACTTTTCTCTGATTTTCTCCATCAGGTGTTCCATAAGCACACCGATGCTGTGGGATTCAATGTTGGGTTTCTCCATTGAGGCATCGTCGCAGTTTTTGCACTTCTGCTCCATGGGTCTCATCTTGACAACACCGTTTCCATTGTTCAGCCGCATATGGAAGAGCACCATCACTCGGTTGGAACTCCATCCTCGCCCACAGCTGCTGCATTTGAACCTTAAATGTAGAAATTGAGATTTGTGTTAAAAATCAAATGTCCACTGCATGGTCTTTTTTTGTTTGTTGCACAAAGTCAAAATGTAAAAAGGCCAGAGAATGCTCGTAGGTTTAGAAGAAGAAATTTACAATACAAAAACTGTGAAGGAGTGTCCAAAAATGGAAAGAGATCAGGTGTAATTTGAGTGCAATCTGATGCAAAATGATCTATCACTAAAAATATTAAATCATTCCACAATGGCTGCATCATCTGCTTGAATACTTAATAGAATTTAGTTTTAAAAAGAAAGGGGAGTTCTTTGAAATCTTCCCACATCCTGTTTACAGAAAACTAACTGAGACACTAAAACTCTACTCATCAGAGATCAGACGCAAAAACACTTGAATTTGACTTTTTTCAGGCATATTAACTTGAGTACATTGTAGTTTTTAAATGTAGAGATGATATTTAACAGGTAGATTGTACAGCTGAAACTGTATTCAAAATACAAACCTTGCACATGTGTGGTTGACACACTGCCTCCAACGAAACTGAGGACGATTCGGAGCAATATTCTCATCCAGCTCCAAACGCCAGGAGTCTGATGGTTTCATCCGCCTTGCTTTATTCTCAAAAATGTTGTTCCATTTCGGTGAGTCCATCTTTTCAAAGGTCACAGGTGATGCTGTCAGAGTGCAAAATCCACAACTAACAGCTGATTTAACAGCTGATCGGCTTTGTTGATGTGAAACTGAAACACTTTTAGTCAATTCAAGAAAACAAAACTTAAATCCTGTGCTTTCACATTCAGTAAGTTTCGATACACTTTAAAAAGGAAGACAATTTATTGTTTCATGAGAAATGAAACTCAAAAAGATTTGTTGAACTTCGTGAAACACTGACACCTGCTGGTTAAAAATGGATTCACACCCTTTCTATCAGAATGAATAAAAATGATTTATTATAATTTTGATGAAAACATTATTTAAAGAACACAAAAAGAGAAATAAAAACAATCTTGTGTCAATTTAAGTTTTTAAATTTTTATTTTTGTGACAAAAGAAGTTTCCTCCTTCAACCGGAAACCGGAAGTGTAGATGGTGCGGTTGCTAGGTAACAGATGAAGCTTTGTTTACAAGCACAAAGCTAGCTTTTTTTTTTAGCTGCTTGTAGGTTTATTTTCAGTTGTAAACCATGGATGAATCAGATTCTTACCTGATAAGACCTAACTATAAACGCAAGTAAGCCATATTTACTGGAAACATACATTTTGTACATTTTAATTACCATTAGCAACTTTTAGCTAACTACACATCCTTGCATCTTTTGTTTGTAAGCGAGGAAAAAACGTTTTTTTTTTATTTTTAAAAGATAAAATAATTTCAATTGTTCTTTGTACATTAGTTTTTAATGATCTCATTTAGACACATACTGATCGAGCCGATCCTTTCATTTAGATTAGAGGGATGTTACTGATGGTTATAGGATTTTGTTGTGATTTACTGTATTTGACCACCTTTGCTTTTCATTTCTAGGTTTAAAGCTGCTGTTGTCAAGGATGTAATCCGGGAAATTGTGAGGGAAAAGCTTTCTGATTTTCAATATGATCCACAGATTGTAGCAGAGTTTTGTTCTTCACTAGCACAAGAAATAAAGGACAAAGTCAAGAGTGAGTGATTGTGATCACACCATAATCAGAACCAAACAAAAAGAATGATTAAAAAAAAAAAAGAAACTAAATTGTGCCTCTTTTTTTTATAGTGAAATCCAATCACCTTATTTTTTTTCTTCCCTAAAACTCTAAAGTAAAGTGTAATATTAAAATTATACTATATATCCTATTTGATCTGTGTTTTTTTTTGTCATCAGAAGCTAAATTTGACAGATACAAGCTGATTGTGCAAGTGTACATTGGAGAAAAACGAGGTCAAGGAGTTAAGTAAGTATGTTAGACTTTGCCAAACATAAAAAAAAAGATTTATTTCTTGGTTACTTTTTTTCTTTTAAATGAACTTTATTTTTGCAAATTCAAATCTGTCATGTTCACACACTGTGACTCATAGTCTTTTCTTTGAAATTGATCAATTATTTTGCAATAAATGGAAAGATGAACATTATTAATACCAAAAGAAATTTCAGATGACCTGCTGTCCACAGCTTTATGAAACAATCAGTCCTAAAACTAACAAATAACTAACTAACTAACTAACTAACTAACTAACTGACTAACTGACTAACTAAAAACACAATATGAACTTAAAATCAGGTTTTCCTAATGTACTAAATAGATAGATAAAAAATTAATCTCCTACAGGAGAAATGCTGGTGTCCAGCGGCAACAAATCACTCATGCACAAGTCGGACATACAAATAAATAATTTGTGCTTTGTAATTTGGGCTGGGTTGTCGGACATACAAATTATTTATTTGTATGTCCGACAACCCAGCCCCCTGTGGGGGCAACAGCCTCAGACGGGAACTCCAGGCTTCTCTCACCCCAGCTTCATCCTCCAACTCACCTGGAAGGATGCTGAGCCATTCCCTGGCCAGCTGTGAGACATAGTCTTTCCAGCAGGTCTGGGGTCTGCCTCTTGGTCTCCTCCAAGTGGGACGTGCCCAAAACACTTCACTAGCAAGGTGTTCGGGAGGCGTCCTGACCAGAAGCTCTTACCACCCCATCTGGCCTGTCTTAACCCGGAGGAGCAGCTCTGCTCCAAACTCCTCCCGGATGGCAGAACTCCTCCCCTGATCTCTGAGTGAGAGCTCAGCCACCCTGCGGAGGAAAGCTCATTTTGGCCGCCTGTATCCGCAATCTCGTTCTTTCGGTAAAACAACAGTACTGTACAAAAAAAAGCTACTATCACTAGTAATTAGATACTCATTTTGGACTCCGTTACTTCCTGGCCCATCTTTTAGATTAAATTGGGATGAATGACTTCTAAGAAAATCGGGTATCATGCAGTCTGATGGCTCTTGGGACAAAAAATTTTTGAAGCCTGTCTGTTGTGCAGCATCGGGATAAAAGTCAGTAACTGAAACTGGTTCTTCTTTGAGTAAAAGCAGGAGGCATGAAACATTCCTCATGATTGACTAAAACCTGGAGAGTATCCTTTGTTGGGCCAGCTTCAGTCCCACTACAGAGTTGCCACTCCTGATGATTTTGTTCAAGCGGTTGATGTTTTTCTTGATTGTTCCACATCAGCGCACCACAGAATACAGTAGAATAGTAGACACCATTTAATAATGCTGCATTACAACCAGATGTAATCTCAATGTTTTACTCAGTAAACGGAGGTTTGACTATAAACAGACCTGTTGAAATAAGATTGACTACAAATTTTGTGTCAGTTTTTACTTAATTTTGCATGTATATGTCTTTTAACATCTAATTGGTTTTGATATGTGTGTGACGGTGAGCGGAAAGGAGGGCAGGGAGAAAAAAGAAAGGGGGGGGAGATCTAGCCTCATTGTAAGAACACATCAAAAGTATTGGAAACTTTTTAATTTCTAAGTCTGCATTTTGTTGTGGCATTAACTCCTATGTGTGTGTGTTTTCAGCATGTCCTGCAGGTGTTTGTGGGATGCGGACACGGACAGTTATGTAGAAGATGTTTTTATGAATGTAAGTATATGCTCACATCAGAGTGTGTGGGCAGATGTTTATGGATCTAATTCTTGTAAAAATGTTTTTCTCTCCATAGGACAGCTTGTTCTGCGTAGTAGCAGTTTTTGGAAGCTATTACTATTAAAGACTGAAGTGAAGATGAACGTGACATCCTTCAGGGTTGAATTTGGGATTCAACTTGACGTCAGTTTTCCTTGTTTTGAACCGTGTAAGCAGATAAGGATGGCATCATTTAAAAAAAAAAAAAAAGCATGTCACTTCTCTTAATCACAGCTAAACTGAATTGACTTTACAATGAAGAAACTCAGTGGGTGCACAAGACGTGTCAACATGATTATAAATATGGCCCCTCAAAATGATGTAGAGGATTTAAAATCTGTCTGAAGGCACATTAAACTCAGCTATTTTTTAATAGTTCACAGTTGCTGGATTGGTTAGTTTTTTTTGGAAGCAAATGTGGGGGAAATAGCCTTTTCTCAAACATGGGGGCTATTTTGAGGGAAGTTACAGCAGAGGTCAGCATTTGTCTGATGATCAGTATCAGTTATCCGTTTGGGTTTTAAGCATTTTTTGTTTGTGGTATTTTGACCCTTACTGTGTACAGTATCTGCCACAAAAAGAATTTTTAGACCAACAAGAAAAATGGTTACACATTTCTACTATTTTGAGTTTTGATAATTGTGTTTTTCTTAAATAAATTATTTCCAGACCAATTCTTGAATTTTTGTTTTAGACTCTTGAACTTGAAATTTTACAATATAAATGTCTGAGCTGAACCATTAAATATTAGAAAGGGGTTTTTAAAAAGCAAAATTGTGAACTTTAAGTTACTGTAGCTGATCATCATCATGTGACAGAAACATATGAAGTCATAGAAACAAAATTACCTACCATCATCTTCTAACAGCTTTGTCTGCATCATGAATTTTTTCAATATCTATCGATTTATGTCATTCCTACAAAATCCGTACTACTTCTTTCCAACAATTTTTCTTTTTTTCTTTGATTATTCCGTTGGATTTGAAAAATACGATCCGCCCAGCACATCTTACTATAAATGGTTGTGGAGGAGGGCTGTCAATGTCTATCAGATTTTTCCTAGTTGTCATCAAGACCAAGACGTATTTCTAACTCTTCTATTAGGGCAGAAGAGCGGTCGGGATTTTCATCATTTCAGCACCTTCAAATCTGAAATTATGACTCTCACAATTTCAGATAGCGCAGTGGTTAGCACAGAGGCCTCACAGCAAGAAGGTCAGGGTATCTGGTCAGGGGGGTGAGGCTTGAAACACTTTCCTTTCTGTGTGGAGTTTGCATGTTCTCCCAGTGTATGCGTGGGTTTCCCCTGTTACTCAGGTCTCCTCTCACCCTCCAAAAATATGCATGTTAGGTTGATTGGCCGCTATGAAATTGCCCCTAGGAATGAGTGTGTATGTGACAGACTGGTGACCTGTTCGGGGTGCACCCTGCCTCTCGCTTTAAATCATCCGTTATAGGCTCCGGCATCTCCTGTGACCCTTTTAGCGATGAATGCTTCAGAAGACAAAACAATTTCACATTTGGAGGTCCTGATTTGAAGATCTAAAATTATGACTTGACTTCATATTTGAAGGTGATTCTCAATTGGGTGTGGATTGCTGGAGAAATCCACACCTCTGCTGATGTCCAGCTCTGAGGTCACTGCTCTAGAGGCAACGTCTCATTGTGATGATGTAGGATTGCTCACTAACATAATCCCACATCATCACTACTCTAATGATGCTATAGTAACCTACAGCGTGTTGTCTAAATTAGTTTGCCCCTTCTGTAGAGTAAAAGTTTTTTGAGCCAACCTGTCCAGTGTGATCCTGCCTCTCTCCTGCATAACAGATTGGACAGCCGTGTCTCCACACAACCTTGAATTAAATGAGGCAGCTTGGGAAATGAATAAATCATCATGAGGCTTTAACGTACTTTGTGGAAAGAGTGTTGGCTAGTTATGGCTATTAAGATGGTGTCATACTCAAGACTTATTTATTGTGAAACAATTCTTTGCTCATGGTCCTGCCCTCGGCAAAGACCGTCCCATCTTCCAGGATGTCAGTACAAGCGCCGACATGTCACTGAGTGACTTTGCAAACTATAATGTTGAGTTAAACAGAAAATTGATTTAAACTATTAAAACCGTACCATTAAGCTATATAAATGAGTCATTATTAGATTAGTCAGAGTAAGACAGAGTACATGTGTGTGAATGAGAGGGATCCAAATGGAAAAGTGAGGTTACAGGGAGAAGAGATAAAGAAGGTGGAAGATTTTAAGTACTTAGGATCAACAGTCCAGAGCAATGGAGAGTGTGGAAAAGAGGTGAAGAAGCGTGTGCAGGTAGGCTGGAAAGGGTGGAGAAAAGTATCAGGTGTGATGTTTGATAGAAGAGTTTCAGCTAAAATGAAAGAGAAAGTGTACAAAACCGTGGTGAGACTGGCCATGTTGTTTGTTCTAGGGACAGTGGCACTGAGGAAAAGACAGGAAACAGAGATGGAGGTAGCAGAGATGAAGATACTGAGGATCTTTCTGGGAGTGACCAGGATGGACAGGATTAGAAATGAGTATATCAGAGGAACAGCACATGTTAGAGGGTTTGGAGATAAAGTCAGAAAGGCCAGACTGAGATGGTTTGGACATGTGCAGAGGAGAGAGACCGAGTACATCGGGAGAAGAATGCTGGATTTGGAACCACCAGGAAAGAGGGCTAGAGGAAGACCAAAGAGGAGGTTCATGGATACAGTGAAGGAAGACATGAAGATAGTTGATGTGACCAAAGAAGATGCAACAGATATGGTTAGATGGAAGAAATTGACTTGCTGTGGCGACCCCTGAAGGGAAATGCCCAAAGAAGATGAAGATTAAACTTCGGTATATAAATTATTATACAGTTAATACTAAACTATCAAATTAAAAAAGATTATGCTATTTTTATAATATCAATCCTCTATAATAAGGTAATGAGCTGATGATAAATTGAGATTAAAATTGTAAAGAGTTTTAAAAAAATGTAAACGTAGTTTGGCTTAGTTGCTGAAATTTGGGGTGTTTTCAGGTTTTTACTGCGTATTGTTTTCTAAATGAAGTATTTTATCTCCACTTTAATGTCTTT
Source organism: Neostethus bicornis (assembly GCA_902685375.1). Lineage (NCBI taxonomy): Eukaryota > Metazoa > Chordata > Actinopteri > Atheriniformes > Phallostethidae > Neostethus > Neostethus bicornis. The sequence continues at coordinate 22,623,763 of LR738547.1, forward strand.
CATAAGCTTCAGTGGAGAAAAATCTTTGGTAGAAATCACAGTCAATTGCCAAATTTGCCTTGATTTAGTTCCTCACTCTGTTTCCATGACATTAAATTAGTTTTCCTTGTGCTTTGCTCCAAAGAGACAATATTTCCGGCTCATAACCAATGGAAATTTAAAAAAATCCTTTCACAGACTACAATATCTGACCGTGATCTCCTTCTCTTTTCAAATGAAATCTGGCAGTGGGAAATGAGTTGGCGAACTGATGAAATGAGTTGAATCAATTAGTCAAATGACTCACATCATGATTAGTAGTAGATCCGCACTGCAGACGGTCAGGTACCCGTTTCCATTTTCATAGCAAAGTGAATGGTCATTAAAGCAACCTGCAAATATCCTTGAACAATATCAACCCTAAAATTATACTAATTATCATGCTTATAGCAAAGTTCTGATTATGGTATTTATTTTTCAAATCTGGTCCAAGTCAACATGGAGAAAAATTAATATAAGTTTGCTTGAGAATCATAATACTAATTGAAAAAGGACAGAAATGCATATAGGTACTAACTTTTACTTTTTTTTTTTTTTTTTTTTTATTATACATTTTTTTTATTTGCAAATAATAACGTTAAAGCAAAAAAAAATGTCTTTAGATAGATGTATGGCAGGTCGCAGATCTCGATGGTCGCAAATCTCGATGGTCGCAAATCTCGATGGTTAGTTCATCTGAAAGGGAGGAGGAGCGTTCTGGGCATGCACAGAGGCGCAAAGTCGCAGATTTCGATGGTCACGGATCTCGTCAGGACACCAGATTCCTCCCACTCTCCAAAAACATGCATGTTTGGTTGATTGGCCACTACAAAAGTATCCCTAAGAATGACTGTGTGGATGGTTGTTTGTGTACGTGGCCCTGCAACAGACTTGCGACCTGTTTAGGGTGTACCCTGCCTCTTGGCTGAAATCAGCTGGGATAGTCTCCGGTATCCCCCTGCGACCTTTTGTGATTTTCGGCTATAAAACCAAAACTTAATTGAGGACAAAACTCATTTAGTTTTTTTTTTTACATTTCTATTTTGTATTCAAATAGATTCAAAACTACAAGTAGAGGTCATACAGTGAGATTTTAAAGAAGAGGTGACTACATTCTCGACACAATGCCGACCCACACAATCATTTTTAAGTTTACATTTGGTATAATTCAAAACTATAACAGCTAATTTAATACATTGCGTTTTATGCTGATTAGTAATTACCCGTTTTTATTCACAAGCAGAGGGTTGGAAATAAAACTCACATATAAACAGATAGTTTGTAGTCTGAATGGAAACTTACTGCTAGAAAAACAGAGTTTACTACTTTAATTTTTGCTGCCATCTGTTTCCACTGAAACAAAATGATTAGATTTCTCTCGATAGGAACTTCTCTTCCCACTTGCTCTTCATTTTGTATGATGGTGATCTAATCTTTGTTAGAAGCGGCATTAAAGTATGCCTCGCTTAGAGCTCAGTGTATCTCTAAAAGACTTTTCCAAACCGGAAAAGAATATGTTGTGCAACACGAGGCCCTTGTAACCCCAAAGAAAATGGGTTTTTGTGTGTTGTTTTTCTTCCACCAGTCAGTATAAAATTTGAATTACTTCCAAATCTGTTTTTGCAGTTGCCTGCACAGCAACTCTTTACATTTTTAGCAGGAGTTTTGATATTTTTCCCACTGAATACATGATTACAGATGCTGTCTGTTGGATGTTTGTCACAAAGGGGGGTTTATAGCAATCATGACAATGCCTGCACATCCTCAATAATATCCTGTTCTACTCTTCCTGCACTCAGTTGTCGTGGAAGCGATTTTATCAAGTGTGAGAGGACGCTGTTTGATGAGCTGAAGTAATTAAAATCATAAAGGATGTGACTTTCATAAAGACATGGTTATTTTAGCAAAAAATGTAATCATTTCTTTAATCTAAGAAGTAAATAATATTTAGCATTTTTTACTTAAGCTTTTCTTTCAATTAAATTGACCTAATTGATTATTTCTGAAGAAAAAATCCCACTATTTCTTAGTAATCTACTAATAGTTAATTTGATTTAAATTATTGTTTAAATTGACGACCAGAATAAAGAATTTATATTTCTTATTTTTCTGTATTTCATAAGAAACTAAGATAGAATATATTTCTTTGAAACATAAGTAAAGTTGGCACTTCTTACAGCAAATGGTCCCTAACTGATATTTTATTCATTCTTCTTTGAATAATGCCTTTTAAACATCACTATAATGACTTTTTTTCAGAAATAATTTAGTTTGTTATTCTGTTTCAGTGAATTGTTTTTTTTAAACCACTGTTAAATATTTGAGTCCTCACAAGGACAGAATTAAATTGTGAATTCAGTGCAAGAAACGATGATGTTGGCAATTTGTGCTTTAAAAAAAAAAACAGAACTTGTTTATGCAAAAGAGGAAACATTTCATAAAATAATACAAAATGATTGAGAAAAATGTCACTTTGTTGCACTTTCAAAATTCAAATGTTCAACAGTTGTAATAGAAAAAAAATATAGATTACAATTAGTGGTGTCAGTTGATTAAAAAAATTAATCGAATTAATTACAGAATATTGGGATTAATTAATCAAATTAATCGCATTTAAACGCAGTGGTGGGAGAACTCCTTTTTGCAAAAACTACAAATTACTACATTTTTATTTATTGTTCCATCTCTATTATTTTTGTATAAAAACTTGCCTTTCAGTGGCTCTACTCAGGGGCGAATCCAGAAGAGAGGAGGGGGCATCCCCCCCCAGAACATTTTGAAAAATAAGTAATTTTTTTGCATTTTGATGCATATCTTGCCCAAAGTTCATAATAATTAAAGTAGTAAGAACACTTTTTTTTGTGGACAAAAAGAGGTGGGGGTGGGGTTAGGGACGTGCGCTTCCACACCCTCCCTGGATCCGCCCCTGCAACTGTTTCATCCTCCTTGTCCATGTCTGTTATGTTGGACCACTGCTGCCTTGTTAATTTGCCAGCGCAGGCGATGTAGGACGGCCAAGAAGACTACGGGTCCTTCAATAGGCCAAAATTCATATTTCATTGGTCAGCCACCATTAATACATCATAATTAATTGCGTTAATTTTTTTAACGCGTTAAAATGTGGTGTAATTAATTCATTGAATTAACGCGTTAAAATGACAGCACTAATTACAACATAAAAGTTGAGTTTGGACATGCATTTAATTTCATTCCATGTAAGTCCTCACTAACTTGGTTACAACCTGTTCACCGTTTGCACTTTTCACAGGTTTTTCTCCTTTTCCTTGGGTGTTATAAAAATCATCCACTTAAGCTCCTCTGTTGTGCTTTTCCCAAAAGCATGTGCGGAGATTAGTGTCTATTGATTTTTCTTTTTTTTTTCCTCTCAAACTTACCTCCTGATTTCTAAAAGCTTCTCTGCTGTAAACCCAACCAGTGTACAAGAGTACTCACCTTTATAACATAATCAAGTGCTATGATTGGAGGGTTTCTCTGTAAATAAGAAAATGAATAATTTTGGGGACATAGAAAATGTAAATACTTCTTTACTTACTACTTATTTTTGTTCTCATTGTTCAGAAGTGTCTTTAGTTAACATAATTGCGTAACTACAGGGAGGCCAGACAGTTGAAGACACAGGTTTATGTTGACTAAGCGATTTGTAAACACCGCTCAACTCTATCTCCACTTGTCTGTAAGTAGGGGGAGTCTAGAAATTTCCTCTTGCCTCTCACTTGTCTCTGTTAGAACACACCTCTTTGTTGTATCACTCCTCTCTGTTAGAACACACCTCTTTGTTTTATCACTCCTCTCCGTTAGAACACACCTCTTTGTTGTATCACTCTTCTCTGTTAGAACACACCTCTTTGTTTTATCACTCCTCTCCGTTAGAACACACCTCTTTGTTGTATCACTCTTCTCTGTTAGAACACACCTCTTTGTTTTATCACTCCTCTCCGTTAGAACACACCTCTTTGTTTTATCGCTCCTCTCCGTTAGAACACACCTCTTTGTTGTATCACTCATCTCTGTTAGAACACACCGTATCACTGTATTAATAGAGCAGACAGGGATCAACTTTTTGGTAGACAGTTTTAATATATTTTCTACCCTTGTCACAAATAACATATGAATATGAGACTCTCTTGTTTGTTCTTCGGTCAGCACAGCTTTTTTAACTAACAGGCAAAAAAACTGACGATACACCAGAATTTTTTTGTAATAAATAAATCTCCTTAATCCACTTCTGGATTTGCTTGTTTTTTTTTCTTAGCATCTGACTCAACAATTCTACTATTTCATGACTTACTAACAAAAAAAAATTTTTAAACGTAGAATTTTGAGAAAAAACATAGTGAAGAAATGCTTGTGTCATATAAGACATCACAATCTTTTGATTTTAAATCAATTCTTAAAAAGATACTCATCTAATCTTTTTTGCTTCCTCTGCAGAGTTTCTCCACAAACGACTGCAATTTTAAAAGTTGAAAATCATCTTTTTAGAGCACTGTTTTTTCTTCTTTTTTTAAAATGATAGAATACATGATATATTGAAGTTGTTGGAAAATTTTGTTTTAAGTTGATGGATTTTGAATATTGTCTAGTTGCAAAATATTTTTTTTACATTTTTGATGAGAGTGAGGAGTTTTAATGAATTTAAATTAGTGGTCTAATTCAATAAAAGCTTCTGGTGGCCCGAACCAGATTGTACCAGGTTGTGGTCCAGAGAGCGTCAGTGGGGTTCTTTTTCTTCATCTAATAGAAATTACTGTCACACATTAATTTGCAAATTATAATTCAATCTTTATGATTTGAATAAAAACGGAGGACTTTTGTATAAATTAACTTTTTTTCTGAAAATTAATCCGCCTTGTATTTTAAGATTTTTCCATACAACCAATTTTTAGTAGCAATAGGTTTGATGCAAACATAATATTTGAAATATATTCAACTCTGAAACTAATTTTTTTAACCCTGTGCTATAAAAAATTAACTCCCACATTTGCTATACTTATAAAATGAGTCATGTTTAGTTAATTGATGGGTCAACTGATTTCCAGGATCCATAATGTTCCACAGAAAGTTTATACAAAGGTATATAATTAGAATTAAGTGGTAAAATAGCATCTGCAAACCTGACGGTGGAAGGCATGATATGTGAACCACCAGCTGCGGGTGTTTCCATGGCAAATCATTTAATGTTCAGAGTCATATTTCAATATTAATGAGTTCCAATTCAACATGGTCACACTCCAGATTATCACACAGTCAGACCATATCACACTTTACTTTCCCCCTTGGTTTAAGTCTTGTTTTTATTTGTAATTGAACTTAGTATCTAAATAGAAAGTTCAATAAATACGTCATGATCATCTCATCTGAAATATTTCCTCCCTCCAAATCACGCCCTCTGCCCTAACTCATCACTCTGGTCCCAACTGCCTCTCCCTGATGTCTCCAGCTGTGTCTCGTCTTCCACTTGTTACTTGAATCCTGGTGTCCATACTTCAGCAATGCTGCTGTTCATCTTCTGGTATTACCATGATGGGGTCCCACCTGGTCCCTCCACACCCAGCTGTCCTGCACTCCTGTTACCTGCAATTCCGTTTCGTCATTTTCCGCTTGTTCCGGGGCCGGGTCGCGGGGGCAACAACCACAAATGGGAAGCCCAAGCTTCTCTCACCCTGGCTGCATCCTCCAGCTCACCCTGAAGAATCCCAAGTCGTTCCCTGGCCAGCTCTGAGACATAGTCTCCCCAGCGGGTCCGGAGTCTGCCCCTTGGTCTCCTCCCTGTGGGATATGTACACCTCGTCCGTGAGGCACTTGGTGGGCATCCTGACCAGATGCCTGAACCACCCCATCTGGCTCACCCTCACCTAATGGTCACCAGCTGTGGGTGGTGACCGAAAGAAGGAGATCGTGGATACGAGCGGCCAAAATGAGCTTCCTCCGCAGGGTGGCTGGGCTCTCACTCAGAGATCGGGTGAGGAGCTCTGCCATCCGGGAGGAGCTCGGTGTTGAACCGCTCCTTCTCCGGGTCGAGAGGAGCCAGATGGGGTGGGGTTACCTGCAGTAAACTGGTTAAAACTGGCTATACCTCTCTGGGTCCAGGGTAGAATGCCAACAACAATCAATTTAGCCACCATTTTTTTTCTTGGTGGTAAGGTATAAATCAAATTATTATTTAGGTAGGTTTTTTTTTTTTTTTTAAATGACAAAAGTTTGGATTAAAGAAAACCTAAATAAATAAAGGATTTTTGGATACTAGATGTCTAAAATAATGATTATTTGAAAAGGGAGTTGATCGAAACTCGCTGTGTGAGAGAGGATGGACTTAATCTAGTAAGTCAAAGAAAAAAGTTTTGTATGAAAACTAACCCTGTCTAACCCTATATGCTATTTGCTGGACTTCTGGACAGTGATTAAATGACTCACTAGTAGGGACGTAGACATGGTTCTAATTATACAAATGTAACAACAATTAAAAAAAAAAAAAGTATAATTGTAGAGATTTTAGGTACTTTTTTTGGTGGGTAATTGACTGTGCAGAGATTTTTGCGGAAGCACTAATTGACTCATCAGTGATGTGCTGATTGTTGGTTGGCACTGCTGACAGTGTAATACTGGAAAAGTTTTTATTTGCATATAGAGTGGAGACGTGACATCTTGCTGGAAAATGTCACTGAAGGCCAGACATAAACGTTCTCTTTTTTGTTAGCTTTTTTCATTTTCTTAAATGCCAATTTTCACTAATGTACATTAGCACTTATGAGAATTTCTTTTCCGAGCATAAGAAGCAACTCTGTTGGACACTTTGAGTTGATTTCTCAAACACAGATAAATGCCTTCTTCACCTCTTCACCTTCTCTAAGAGGAATGCATACATAACGACGGTAAAAAAATGAAGTTTGACCCTTTTTTGTTGACAACGAACACTTAAATATACTAAGACGAGAAAATTCACACATATATTAAAATATAGATGTATCTACATACATCCACATACTTATAATAATATATGCATGTGTGTGTGTGTGTGTGTGACTACTGCAAAGAGAGAAGAGGAGTAGAAAGAAAGCATGGGCATATATACTGTATTTCGCTTCATCTTCTGAACCACTTATCCCTAGTGGGGTCGCAGGAATATAGATATATAATTATTTATATATGCTATTGAAAAACGTGAGAGGCCATCTCCTTTAGTGTTTGTTGAATTCCGACACAAGATCAGAAACCTTACAATGACATCAGTGACCCATAAAAATAGCACCAAATAGGATTTGGCAGCTGAAGTGAAATGGATTGCCAAAACTATTTGATATGAGTCCGTAAAGGCAGGGTTTAAGTTGTGAAGCTACAAAAATGGCCTTTTGTTATCAATAAGCAAAAAAGATCCAGACTGAAGTTTCCGAAAGACTAAGATGATTTGAAGACAATGATAAGATCATCTTTTCTGATGAATCCCATTTTCACATTTGACCAACATCTAGCTGTTTATTGGTCAGACAAAAAAACGCCTTCAAGCACTGGGTGTTGCATTGTTTGGGAAAGCCGATGATGATCTGGTAATGCTTCAGCAAACCCGGAAACACAATGATTCATCCGTGTGAAGGACCAAGGATCAGGCCATATACAAGAGTGAGTCTCTCTGCTCTGACAAGCTGTCATCTACAAATGCTAAGATGTGGAGAAAAGACGACGTAAACACATCTAAAGTTTACTGAAGACACTGAAATGTTGCATCAAAATACTGAGGAATTGCTGGTAGCCTTGGTTCGATGACATATCCACTTGATAAATGTTGGGGCAGGTAAATAAATCATCTCATCAGTTCACCTTGCTTTGTTCTCTGCAATGTGTTCAACCACCATGAGAGATTTTGCTCATGCTGGACATGGTTGCCAAGCCAACACAAAAACCCCACACTCTCACTAACAATCTAATCTCATTAGATTTGCCGCTTTACTTCACATGCATGCTTTTGAACCAGAAACCAGAACACCTAGAGACAAAATTGGACCCTGCAAATGACTCACATTACAAAATCATTTTATGATTCAAAGTATGGAACAATGCTTCTGGACTACATGTGATGATAGTGATTTTATGTAATTTAATGTAACCGTTTAAGTTTTTACATTTATGTAGGAATTGCAATAATCCCACATGAAGAACACAAAGGAGTCATTCTGCATCCTTGACAATGCAGACAAAATACAAATCTGCTGTAAGAATAGTCTTCACCTCCCTGAATGAGAAAGAGAGTTGTGGGGTTGGATGTTAAGCTTGCAGATGGATTTCTTTTAACTCATCTTACATGGCCGACCTTGCTGAATTGGTTGTATCAGCTACACAATGCAACACAGAATTAATTCACACATGCTGGCAGTGCCGTGAGAAATGACCTGCAAGGATTTGACAATACAATCATTCAATTTAAGAAACTTGTGAGGATTTGTGAGATTGCAAGTTGAGTCTTTTAGATCACTATACAGTGTGTTCAGAAAGTTAAACGTAAAAGAATCTTTAATCTAATTAATTCACAGTCTTTTTCTATATCTACACCTTTTTCTAGTCTATTTAGTATAATTCCAGATCAATTTTGACAGATAGATTTAGCTATATTTTATTTATTTACTAATACATACTCTCTTCATCCCTCACGGGGGAAATTTGTGTGCTGCACTACTACACCACAGCATGTGCCAAAGGTGGGAGAAACAGGGGGTTAGATGTCTTCTCCAAGGACCCAAACATGAACTCAGTGGGAATCGAACCCACAAACTTCCAGCTTGCGGTCGAACGCTCTACCATTGAGCCATCGTTTTCTCTCAAACATATCACTAAAACTGTGGCCTTTCCCTTAATAACGTCCAGGATTCTTAAAAAAAAAAATCTTAGAGTTAGAAGGTTGAACCTCTGTCCATGGAAAACTATGTAAGTGTTTGAGGTAACCCCATCTGAAACTAAACTAAATTGGGGGGCCTCTGCAGTCATCAGTGGCTGTGGTCATCAGTGGCTGCTGGTCCTGGCTACGGGGCCCTGGTGGGGATCTGGCTCCAGCCTCGTCTTCTATCCGCGGCCTCGGATCATGGCCGGTGATTGCAGGTTTGCCTCAGCACCTGCTGTGGTGGCTCGGATACCGTTTTCTCAGGTGTTCCATCTACATCCAGCCTATTGCATTTTTAAGTAAGTGTGTATGTGTGCCTGTGTACATACATGAGGGTGTGTGCTCTATCTGTATTTGTACAAGTATGGATGTGTGTGGTGTGTGTGGATTTTTATCTGTGGGTGGAGGACTTATTTTGCTTTTGTGTTCCGGGGTTTTTAACTTGTAAAGCACTTTGTACTACATTTTATGTATGAAAAGCACTTTATAAATAAAGTTTGATTTGATAAACAAGATAAAGCTGTTCCATCAGAGATCCACTCATTCGCCAAATCTTGTCCAAAAAATGACTTCATGCTCCTTTTGGAAAAGCGAAAACCTTAACTAAATGCTGAGTGGGTGACCAGTATGACAAAATAGCTGTTACACCAACAAAACAATGTTTCCTTCTCACTGTTCACTATAAAAGTCACTGGTATGCTCTCTAACTTTCCAATCAGCATGTCTTTGGCACAGCAACTCAAAATCTGATTCATTGAAGCAACAGTTTCATTGCCGCTAACTTTGTGCTGTAGAGTGCGGCAGAATAGATAACCACAGAATTTAGAAAGACTGGCAGCAAAAGTTGGCTGAACTGTGATCAGTGACATGGTTTAAAATGAATTGACGTACAGTATGTGGAAGCAGCATCGCAACTGGAAAAGAAACGAGACAGTCCTTTTTGGAAAATAATTGTTATATACTGAATTAATCACAATATATTTGCCACCAGTCTGTGGGTTACAGTATTTTACCTGACCAGAGGGTAAGGCCCTGATAGCCAACGACTGCTTACCGCTATCTGGATGCTTGAAATGAAAATTTAATAGCTTGTTCAGTCATTTTATGCCAACATTTTTTGACCACAGAACTGAACACAAGGTTGGAATATTTTTTAATAATGTGATCCATTTTGAGTATTAAATTTGAACAACTTGCAAACCTTATGAGGTGAAAACTCTACATAATCACCACAAATGAAAAGAAACAATGGTTTAAACTTGTCAGGATATGGAAGGAGGAGGACCCAATTGCAGGACAACAAGGTTTATTAACTCAATTCAGGAAAGTCTGTAAAGCAAGAAGCACAGGATTAACTCAAGGTTTCAAAAGTCCAAATAATAACAAAGTTCAAAACATGGTCAGAAGCCCAGGCTGGAAGGGATTGTAAGACCTGACACAGGGAAGTCTGGGGCGATTCCCCTTAAATAAATTGCAGGGTGCACAGGTGAGTGGAATCAGGAATCACCACGGGTGATCCTAATTGGATTGATTGGGAACATCCAGGGCTCCCTCTGGCAGCAGGTGAGGGATCCTGACATATTTTTGTATTTAAAAAAAAAAAAAAATAGAAGTAAAGCCGAAAACTTAAAATGCTTAACAACACGCTATATTTCTTTAGTTTAAAAGTTAGCCTTTCTGGACTCCGCTTGTCACCAGGTGCACAGTAGAACTTTACAAAAGAGAAAAACTTAGCACTTCTTTTGACTGCATGACTGACTGAACAGAAAAATATGTTTTTTTTGAAAGGTGGCAATTTAAGTGGTAAGGAGAGAGATGGTGAAAGCTGTACAAGCTGAAAAACAAGAAAAAAAAGTCTGTACTGCATCTTTTAGTCCTATGATTCATTTCTGCATTTGTTTTTTTTTTTTTTTTTCCCACTAAGCTTTAAATTTTTAAATGTAAAACATTTGGAATTGGTCACCAGCTGTGGGTGGTGACCTAAAGAAGGTACAAGCGGCCGAAATGAGCTTCCTCCGCAGGGTGGCTGGGCTCTCACTCAGAGATTGGGTGAGGAGCTCTGCCATCCGGGAGGAGCTCGGTGTGGAGCCGCTCCTCCTCCAGGTCGAGAGGAGCCAGATGGGGTGGTTCGGGCATCTGGTCAGGATGCCCCCTGAGCGCCTCGCGGGCGAGGTGTTTTGGGCACGTCCCACCGGCAGGAGACCAAGGGGCAGACCCCGGACCCGCTGGAGAGACTGTGTCTCACAGCTGGCCAGGGAACGACTTGGGATCTTTCCGGGTGAGCTGGAGGATGCAGCTGGGGAGAGAGAGGCCTGGGCTTTCCCGTTTGAGGCTGTTGCCCCCGCGATCCGATCCCGGGACAAGCGGAAGATGACGGAACGGAACACTTGGAATTGACTTGAACATTAAATGTGCTTTATAAAATCAATTTGCTTTGCGATGTCTTTTATTTAGTAATCTGCACTGCACTGCATCACTGCATAAAATAATCTGCAGTGATGCATGCTTGTATAAAAATAGTCTTTTAACACTTGTGTTGTCATCTCTGTTGAAAGTTCTGCACATAGTTTACAAAAGAAATTTTTTTTTGGTTTGGTTGAACAGTTGAGAAATTAGATGGATTTTTTTCTTTTTTTCCCATCTTATCATGAAAAACAAACGACTTTCAATTTTTTGCACGAGCCAATCATTTGTTACAGTTTTTTTTAAAATTACAGTATAAAGTCTCAAAAAAATACTTTTTAAAACTTGCAAACTTGATGATCAATGTAATATTTGATTATTTTCACTTCTTTCCAACATCAGAAATGAATAATAAGATTTCTTTATGTTTGAAACTATCAATTTTTACAATAAATGTGACAGATAAGATTAAATGTAAAATTTAGCCAACTCAGACTCCATATTTCAAGAGTTTGAAGTTTAATTATTGTTCCTGAAAATAGCACCGTTGCAGGTTCGATGGTCGTTGTATTTATCATGTTGCCATCCAGTTCAGCCTTGATCTGGCTGAACTGGAGACTGCCTTGATTTGATGTAATAAAAGCAGCTCTTAACATCTATCATAGTTGAATATCTCAAGGTCTCAAAGCAAATTGATTAAACCCAACAAACCCAATTTTTGAAAACCTTTTTCACCACAGTGACCACTGGCTTGGACCAGGACTTAATGTATCCTGATCCATACACGGATTTATGGAAATTAAATCCGTGTTCTCTCAAGCATAGTCTTAAATAGCGGTTAATAAGCTATGCAGGTAAAGGTGGCTCTATCTAATCATGGCTGCAGCCTTTGTATTAATAACTTGTTAAAGCGACAACCGTGTTCCGCGTCCTCGTCGCCATTATGTATCTCCTAGTGAGTGAACAGTTGCTTTCTCCTCACTGAATAATTTACAGTCGTGCAGACACATGCTGTCAAAGTTCTAAATCTTGATGAGGCATGAATTGAAGTGTTGGAGCGCTACATTTCCAATGTCACAGCCACAGATTTCACAGTTTGATGAGCAAGCACTCCAAAGCAAAGTCACAAAGGATTTTTTTGAACAAATACTGTGAATCAGGTTCGTTTTTAAGTATAGTTTTAAGTCATTAGCATCACAGTTTTGCTTCTGCCCAGAAAAGTACGAAGATGTTACTTGATTAGAGTTTTGCTGTTGGTTGTGTAACAGAGGAGACCCCATTTGGAAGAAGCAAAGTGTGAGCTTTACTGTTACCGACATAGTCGACAGTCTGGTGGAGTGTGGAGGTGGATAATGAACTTCAACTCACGTTGGACGAGCTCACATCAGTAACTGCGACTGCAATCAGAATATACAGGAAAAGGAAATAGGGAGAGACTGCCTGGGGTGAGGTTGTGACCATGACAACAAAAGAGCCTTTGGCAATGCCGCAGGTCTTAATTTTCAGAATCACTTTGCAGCACTTGGCATTGAACTCATGTTCTGGAAGAAGTTTGAAAGCGTGCTTCAGTAGATAAACTCATAATTAACTTCATAAAATTCTGCGCTAGTTTTCTACAACAAAAATGTAGCAAACAAGAAACCATATAAGTCAAGCGCAGCACAGTTTTGCATTATGTAAATGTTAGAGACATATTTTCTGTTAATTGAGTTTAGCATTCAGTTGTATCAAAATTTAACATACCTCAAAGAATGTGGAAATTACTGGAATGTATGCAACAAATAGGGGATGAGAAAACAAAGAAATTGTTTTTGTGAGACAAAGACGGAAGCGAAATCAGTGTCACCGCAATTTATAAGAAAGGTTTGCTTCATGATCACAAAAAAATGGCAAAAATAAAAAGTGACATTATTGATTCACGCTTCATCATCCCCGCTCCATCAGGATGAAATCCATCTGCTCATCCCCGTACTGAACATCGCCAGGCTGAGGAGTCCCCCGTGTTTCCATCAGGATGAGGAACATCTATTGACTTCTTTAGATATTTAGCTGTAGAGTAGAATAAGGTAATATTTAAACGGTAATCTTTGACACATAGGTTGCTCGTCCCAGGGGAGGGATCTCTCTTTCATGTGGATCCCCACGAGGTTTCTTATTTTTTCCCCACTGATGGGTTTTTTAGGAGTTTTTCCTCACCGAGAAGGAGTCTAAGTGCATAAATGTGCTAGTCTTGTTTAGTTAGCATTTGTTAGTTATTTTTCTTGTTGTGTATTTGTGTTAATACATTCCTCTTTTTCTTGTGAAGCCCATTGAGACGGAAATTCTGTGATTTTGGGCTGTACAAATAAAATTGAATTGAATTGATTAGATAAGTCTTATTGAGCTTAAAATGGTATCTGTTTGAGGGGAGCTGCTCATTTGGATTCATTTTCTCGAATGTTTTTTAATAGCAGATAAAAGAATCTTGTGATCTTCTGATAAGTTATCTTGAATCCAGATTTTATTTTATCATGCCAAGCCTACTGGCGTAAAAGACACAGGTTTTTCTACACATTAGACCTGCTGTAGAAAAGGTCAGCTTTCAAATTTGGTCTTTTCATTGTTTTATTGCTACCCAAATATAACTAGATTTATTTTATCTCACAAGCCAGCAACAGCTTAAAAATGTCCATTTCTGAGTCATTCATTTGTAGCTCTGAGGATTGTGGATTCCACTGAAATTCACAATATAAGTCAAAAGTCTGAACTTTAACATCATTCAAAAATGCCAAGTGAAGGATTTAATAAGGAAGATTTGTACTAAATGAGACATATCTTTTGACTAATGCATTGGCTAATTAAAGACATTGCATTGTTAAATAATTATTTGCTAATCTCTTAGAAACACATGTGAAAATGCAAGTTTGAATTCCGACTTGTGAATGAAAACTTGCTGCTGTTTGGACTTCAGCCACATTAGGATTTTCATTATTGTTGAAAATAAACGTATGTCAGCGGAGACCACGTTCCACACAGTAATCTATTTGCACAAAGCCCAGATTGCATTTCTCTATGGAAGATGATTAAACTACCCAACCCATTTTGTCTGATTGGAAAGGCAATTTCCTCGAAAAGAATTTCTACTATGGATTCAAGTAATGACATCTTTCCGTTATTTGCTCATCATAACACCTGTAGCACTACAAAAGAGTATATTATTAACAAAAGCATTTCTATGATCTCACCTGGACACTACATGACAAATGAAAAGCTGCAGAAATAACAACAACACCAAACTTTTAAAAAATTTTAAGGAATTAATTCAGTAATGATTACAGCTTTTTCTACTTTGCCAACTCAATTAGTTAAATACATTTGGACACCGCTTTATTTCACTGCATTATTTAATATTTATTATCGCATGCCCCCGAGTGGTTCAATTTTTTGGAAGCACTTGGGGCATGCTTCCAAAAATTGTGGAAGTGTGAAAAATAATAATCACTGATCAGCTTGCAGAGAAACTTTAAAATGTTACTAAGTTTGGGACAATAACGTATAATATTAAAGAAAGGCAATTTTTATTTAGCTCATGCTTTTGCTTCTTGTTTTTGTAGATTTGGCGAAAAATAATGGCAGGGTACACAAAGAGAAGCTGCGGTAATTGATGAATAAGTTTGGAAAGGCAGGGAAGTACATTAGAGAGATCCAGGTCAGGACAAGAATGAGGTCTGTAGACAGTGATGAAGTGCTATGTAGGTGTGGCAGAGAAGTTCAGAGGGGAGGTGAGACTGCATCAGGAATTTGCTCTGAGTCCTTTCTTGTTTTAATGGTGATAGATGTGCTGACAGACAAGGTTAGACAGGAATATCCATGAGCTACTATCTTGTTTGGACTACAGAAAATGGCACTGAAGAAAAGACTAGAGGCAGATCTGGAGGTAGCAGAGAAAAAGACGCTGAGGACCAGATTGAACAGGATCAGGAATGAGTACATTAAAAGGACTACATGTGTTGGAAGTCCTGCAGATAAAGTCAGAGAGGCCATACTGAGATAATTCAGATGTAACTAGAATAGAAACATGGACTCTATTGGAAACATTCTGCTGAGTTTTAAACTGTAAGGGAAAATGCCATAAAGGAGGCATATGGATGTGGTAAAAGACAACAAGAAGGTAGCTGGTGTGAGAAAAAGAGGATTACAATATTAAGATGAGATGTTTTCAACAGGTCATTCTTAAAATAAAAACCTGAAAGGAAGAGAAACAAATAATGGCTCATATGAGGCATTTTTAATGCTAATTGAGCACTTTTGAGTCAAAACCTTGTAAAAATATTCAAAACCACATCTTGTTTGATTTGTCTTTTTGCTCTAACGTACTTACAGAATACAAATTATGAACCAATATTTACTTTAGAAAACCTCAAAGACCCAATGCAAATGAATGTAATTTGCTTTTTTATTCTCTGTGATGTTCTTTATCAGCACAACCATGGTGATCAGAAAGCAGCATAGTATAACTAACTTCTTGTAAATAACAAATTCAATCCGTCCAAACTATTTGCATTTTTATGAAGACGGTTTGATAAAAAAGCTATTTAATGTGACAACTGTGCAAACTAATTGGTAAAAATACTCTATTAAAGATCATTTCACTAAGAAAAACTTTTTTGTTCATCATCAATGATGTATGAGTGTATATGTTGGGGTGGTACATTGCAGGACTCTCTTGGTAAACAAGTGTTGATGAGAGTTGTTTGCGTTTGTTTTCTCACTTCTTCTAACGAATGACCATTACCTACGAGCTTTAGATAGACCAAAAACATGCATTGTTGAGGACTGGATTTGGTCATCCAGATTTTCTGACATTGTTCTATACTTGTGTCCCCTGGATCCTCCTTTCGGTTCGGTTCCGTCGTCTTATCTGGGGTCGGGTCGCGGCGGCGACAGTCTCAGACAGGAAGCCCAGACTTCTCTCAACCCAGCAGCATCCTTAAGCTCATCCGGAAAGATCCGAAGTTGTAGCCCGGCCAGCTGTGAGACATAGTCTATCCAGTGGGTTTGAGGTCTGTCTCTTGGTCTCCTTCCGGTGGAATGTGCTCGAAATACCTCACCAGCATCTTGACCAGATGTCTGAACCACCCCAATTGGCTTCTCTCGACCTGGAGGAGGAGCAGCTCAACACCGAGCTCCTCCTGGATGGCAGAACTCTTTACTCGATTTCTGAGCGAGAGCCCAGTCCCTCTGCAGAGGAAGCTAATTTTGGCCGCTTGTATCTGCGATCCCGTTCTTTCGGTCACCACTCATAGCTGGTGACCATAGGTGAGGGTGAGAACATAGATCGACTTGTAAATCAAGAGCTTTGCTTTTCGGCTCAGCTCTTTCTTTACCAAGACGGACCGATGCAGCGTCCTAGTTATTGCTGACTTGGCACCGATCCGCTTGTCGATCTCCCGCTCCATCCTTTCCTCACTTGTGAACAAGACTCTGAGTTCGTCCACTTGGGGCAGGACCCTGTCCTGATACTTCTACATCCTCCTCCAGTAAAAATTTACGAAAAAGGAAATAAACCCCAATCTTGACTTGACAGTTTTTCTATAGAGTTACCAAGTAAAGAGAAGAATTATTGCATTTTTAGGGACTCCTCTGGTTTTGTTTGTGGCATTCTGGCCATATCTGGCTGTTTAATTTTCAACCTTGTCTCATCTTTTAGAAAAATGAAAAACAATATTTGGCATCTATGCCACTGGGCACTAACTGTCACAACACTAGACAAGAGTTAACAAATGCAACAACATCTTGGAATGTTTGTCTGCTGGAGGGTTGTGATTTGTGGAATTTATTGTCCCTTTGTTTTGTAGTTCCTCTTTTTTTCTTTGTACGGTCAGGATTTTATGCCAGGTGGTTTCACTTCCCCTCTGAAACCACCTGAAATAATGATGATGAAACGATGCGATAGAAAATTTATTCATAAATGTAATCTTAACGGGACTTAATTAACAGTTGGTGGGCTTTCTGTGTGGAGTTTGCATGTTCTACCCATGTTTGCATGGGTTTTCTCCAGGTACTCAAGTTTCCACCCACTTTCTAAAAACATGCATGCTAAGTCGATTGGCCACGACATGATTGCTCACAGTAATGAGTATGTGTGTATGGTTGTATGGGCTTGGCCCTGCGATAGACTGGTGACCTGTTCGTGGTGTATGCTGCCCCTTGCCTCAAATCAGCCGGTATGGGCCCCCACAACTCTTCAAGGGTTAGGCGGATCAGAAGGTGTCTGACCTACTCTCATAATACTTGTGAATTTTTGCATAATCTTTTTTTCTAGATAATTACTTCAACTCTGGGCAGCACGGTTACGCAGTGGGTAGCACAGTGGCCTCACAGTAAGAAGGTTGTGGGTTCGAGACCCGGGTGGGGACCAGGCTTGGAACACTGTCCTTTCTGTGTGGAGTTTGCATGTTCTCCCCGTGTTTGCATGGGTTTCCTCCGGGTACTCCAGTTTCCTCCCACCCTCCAAAGACATGCATGCTAAGTTGATTGGCCGAGTGTGTGTATGGTTGTGTGTGTGTGGCCCTGCGACAGACTGGCGACCTGTTCGGCATGTACCCTACCCCTCGCCTTGAATCAGCCGGGATGGGCTCCGGCACCCCCTGCAACCTCGTAAAGGATAGATGGATAAGAAAGTGACTGACTGACTGAATTACTCCAACTCTGATAGGCCAGATTAAAGGCCTTGAGGGTCTTAGGGGGTCGCAAAAGTTTACCAAACCCTGGTCTGAGATCATGTCGTACGGTGAGCTGCATTCTCTAATTAAAGGTCCTTATTTATGCTCCCGCCACACAGGAAGAAGATATATTGGAATGCTTGTGATGGTAATCATCATGTTGCACCATCAGCGGCACCATCTGCTCTGAACACACTTACTGCATTTCTACTGAGCATAACATTACATCCCTGCGCAACTTGATATCGTTTTGGAGTCGCACTAAGAGAAGCGCGACACTTCTCAAAGACAAACACATCAAATGAATGGCTGATTTGTTTCTCCCTAATCTTTAAAGACTTACCTCCAGCAGGCAATCAAGGGGAGATGGTCACCAGTGGATAGCTCATAACGTAAAAAAAAGGCACTACTAGCATAATTACACTCATAAAAAGACTCAAAGACAGAAAATAGTGGCAAATGTAAATTTAAATCTGCTTTTATGTATTATAAACATTGTGGGAAAACCACGATATGTGTTTAATACTTTAACAGTGATCATTTCGTCCAACAAATCCACAGAAAATAAGTTTTTTTTTCAAATAGTCACATTACAGAGCTTTACACAACTCCAAATACAAGTAAATCACCCTGCAAACACAAACATTACTAGTGCGGTAACACAATTTTGTACATTAAAAGAAACAACTTGTTTACACATAGCTATTTATCTTGCAAAAAGCAGGATTATGCACGTGAGTTAATGCTAAAACGAAACATTTATTTTTTATTTTCCCGTAGTAATGTACACATAAAAGCTTCTATAAATTCCCATGTCTGCCTGTTTTTCAAGTTGACATGAATCTTGTGGAAAATTGGCTTGTTGAATTCAAAGATCAATCTGTAAGATCACTCTGAGATCACTCTTTCGAAGGAAGCTGAGGTCCTTCAATGTGTGCAGCAAGATCCTGGAGACCTTCTACCAGTCTGTGGTGGCTAGCTCCTTGTTCTTCTCTGTCATCTGCTGGTGGAGCAGCATCACAGCCAGTGAAGCCAACAGACTGAATAAACTAATCAGACTGGCTGGCTCTGTCATTGGCAGCAAACAGGACTCACTTGAGGCAGTGGTAGAGAGGAGGTCACTGAACAAACTTTTGTCTATCATGGACAATCATGACCATCCTCTCCACGCACTCCTGGACGAACAGCGGCGCTCCTTCTCCAAGAGGCTCAGACAGCTCCACTCGAGAACATCTTGTTACCGGAGGTCTTTCTTCCCATACGTGATCGGGCTCTACAACGACTCACTTAGCAGATAGAAAGTTGTTGCTGTGACACATAAATTTCCCATGTGTGGGATGATTAAAGTATATTCTGATTCTGATAACCACAGGTTTAGTCTCCTGTAAGATTGAAATATGTATTACTCTCTCATATTCAATTAAGTGCACATTTTTACAGGCTTTTCCTGTAAAAATCTAAAGTTGACATTCAGGGTTACATTCATGAATCATGTTGAAAAACGTGATAGCTGGGTGAAAGTAGAATAGTTTGAAGATCTGTTGAATATGAGGTGAACTTTTTACAGTAAACAAGACATGCAGTTTCAGCAGATTAGCCTAACATCTCCATGTGAAGTGTCAGCTGGTGGTTGAAGTGACAGTATACTTTGCCAACAAAATCTTCAACCGGAAAAAACAGTTTCTTCTTTCCCTTTTCCTTCTTCTTCTTCAGCTTCAACCACAGCCGCGCCGTTGTTGTGTGGCACATCACTCAGGGTGCTCCGGAGTGTCACTCGGGTGACACTGAGAGAGTGTTTTCTAGGATTTTTGTGATGTTGCCGATGGCACATGACCTCCCTAAACATTTCTCTAAAACGTGTCGACATGAGGTTGTACAGAATCGGGTTTACTGCTGAGCTCAGGTAGAAAAATACTCCAGAGATGATGTGCACATACTCAAATATTTCCCGATAGTTGTCGGTCCAGTCGTTGATGAAACTCCACATCAGGCGGTCAGTGTGAAATGGGGCCCAGCAGATTCCAAAAACAACCACTAAGACAACTGCAAAACAACAAGAGAAACAAATCAATGTGTCATGTGGTTTGTCATTTTAAAGCAACACTTTAAACAAAGCTCATGTTCTGTTTGTTCCAAAACTCATTGTAGTTCTGTTATTGTGGTGGCTGCAGCCACAGCCCCACAACAGTTTAGCTCAGGGGGGCCCAAATTTTTTTGTCCCAAGATCTACTTTTTAAATATCAAACCTACTGAAATCTACAGGGCCGACGCTACCATCGCAAACCTCCTGAGATGGTTTCCAACCAGCCTCTCTCCCTTAAACGCACACACGTGTGCCCGAATGTTTAGGAGGGGATAGTGTTCACAGCAGCAACAGGTGCTGCGCATTGATTTCAGACTTAAAAACGCATTTTCACCAGTCACAAGTCATAGACTCCAAAATTCGTCCATAACTCTAGAAAAAGCCACCACATTGGCGCCTTTTTTGGGGGGAGGGTCAAAGAGATGTTAAATTTAGCAACTCTTGCAGTTACAAGGTCTGAATTCTTGCTCAATAAAGCGTCAAAGTTGCTGAGTTGACAATACTGACTTCATTTCCTCTTTTTCCCTAACACACCTGCCGGTTGACTTGGAACCGCGACCGACTGGTTGGGCAACCACAGTTTAGCTTGTAAACTTTATTATTTTTTTCACTTCTTTAGAAATATAATCTAGATATTTTGCTTATGTTAAAGCCAGAGCAATTTTCTTTAATATGGGTTTAGGACACGTTATAGGTTAAGATTGGTGCACATTTTGGTTTATATTTTGTTGATTAACACTAATTTAATCTTCTTGAGTTTTGCAGGTGCTCCAATCCCTAGGCTGGAAGATCACCTGCTGCCCACAGGGTGGAGTTAGTTCAATTGGACTGTGCCATTCACCTCCTCTAGGGGTGAAACTGGTTTTGTTAGGTTACATGTAATTGTGCTGTTTTGTTTAAAAACCCCTTTTGTGTTGGCAGTGGTTTGGTCAGCCCTCATTTAAATTCCAGCTTTTCACTGTTCCAGCTCAGTCTGCTCTGTTGAACTTTATTTTGAGTTGAGTTAGTCACCTTGACTTCTTTTATAATCTTTAAACATTTGACTTCTGAAGTTTTTGGGTTAAATAAACCCTTTGCCTGTCTGTCTTTCACTTTATGTTGATGCTAAGGCGTTGAACAGTGTACAGTGTTTCCTCCTGTGCTTCATCACAAACTTTATCAATTAATACTTGTATATTAATATTGAGGTCTTTGTGATAACTAAGCAGAAGCAGTCAATTGTGTGGAATTGCTAATTATTTTGCTATCATCTCATGAAAACAAAAAAAGTATTGACCTGTTGGTATTTCTCAAAAGAAGATATATTGGAATTATTGACCTGTCTGTATTTCTCCAAGTAAGATGGTCAGTGGTCGAATTAATACGGCTTTTAATAGCCAACTTCAAAGGACTTAAACCCACTTGTAATTAGTGAAAGAAAATATGCAAATTTGCAAGTGATCCCTTAAGTTAATCAATAGTGGAAGTAAGTAACTGTGGGCAGTTTCATTGAAATTCCCTCAGTGCTTTTGGAGTCATGGCGTTTGTTTAGCATGAACCTGGAAACCTAAACAGTAAATCTATCATTAATAGTGAACAATTTCACTGAAAGCTTTTTATGAGGTTTGGAAATATCCCATTAACAAGGATTTGCGACCTTGGCATTAGTGGCTTTGACCATTGATTGCCTAACCCTTAAAATTCCAAACAATTCATTTAAAGTTGGTACTGATTAACTGTAACAGTGATTTAATTAAAATCCCTTCAGTGGTTTGGGCGATAATATGTTCATAAAAATATTATCGAAGTACAGATGTACTGAATTAAAAATTATATGCTTCAGTTTACTTCTAACACATAAAATTTATGAGACAAATACTTTCTGGAGACCAAACAAGAACATAAAAAAGAGGAAAACAACCACTAAAGTGAAAAATCAAATAAAAGTCAGCTTAGAAAATAAATTTCTGTATTTATTTTTGAGTCTGCTGTGAGGATCTAGCAGAGAGAACAAAGTTAGAGTCCTTCAGCTAAGCTTAAAAGAATGGACACAACCTGGATTTCAATTTGGGGATTTAGATGTTCCACAGGGAGTTGAAACTTGTTTGTAGTAAATTCCCTCTATTGCAGATATTTTTGTTTTATTTATATGGAATTGAGGTTCGGGGTCCTGGAAAATCTTCTGTTTTTATATAAAATCTCAATGCAGTCAATATTTCCATCGTATTGTCTGTCTCACAATCCCACCAAAATGCACCAACACGAGATTAGATACTTATTTAAAAAAAAAAAGAAAGAAATAAAACAAACAAACAAAAATTCTCAGAAAGAAGAGTTTTTTTTTTAAACTAAACTATAAATTTAGAGGAAAATTTTGTTTACCATATAGGCTACCATTCAAACATTCAATGGGTGTAACCTCAAAACTGGTTTGTAAACTAGATATGCTCCAGTGGAGGTAGTAGGTAACCCCATCTATGAGAACGGTTAGGCATATGGAGAGTCATGAGATTTCATGTAAAATTTATATCACTGATTTCTTTATCCATTCCCTCCAATTGCTTCTGCAGTCGTACACGAGGAAGTACAGGAATGAAAGACCTTGAGTAGATAAGTAGACTTATTTTCTGTTTATTTTGAATGACAATACTGGTACTGATTAATGTTTACTTCATTTCATTTTCACAGACTTCTTTCGAGTTTTCTTGAGATATGTTATTGGATGAGATAAACAGACAACTGAAATCTGGATTTTCCGCTCATTAGTATGCAACGGCTTGGATCCAACCCGTGAAATTTTAACCTAAGGAACAAAGATAATTGTGAAACAAGATGCATTAGTTAGCTCGCCAAAAAGATTTTCTTTATAGATTAAGCTCATTATTTTGTCTCAACGAGCTCTTGAATGGACCATTGTTACCAAAACCAACTGAACATGGAACGGCTCAAAAGCTGAATGTTGTCATGGTTTAAAAACACATTCATTAAAATGGTGAAATGTGGAGAAAAACTATTTTCATTCCTACCTGATAATCCCCTTTCTAAATTTAATCTGACTTTATATAAAAAAAACTTTATGTGATATTGAAAGCTGAAGAATTTCAAGAAGTTTTGCTGAGTGAGAAAACATTTATGAGTTCATGACTCAACATAAAAAAAACACTTATTTTTATTAAGATCCAATCCCTGTTAACCAACCTCATCACTTTAAAGATTTACTTCAGAAGCTTGCTTGATATTGATTTGTACGCCATGCTCACTGCTCAGTTCTACCTGAGTAAAGGTCAGTGCTAAGACACATGTTGCTATGACACAAAAGCGCAAATTCATGCGGCAAAGGAGAGAAGGTGATTCATTCCTTACTACCAGGATTTACTACCCGGAGTTTATTTCACCTGGATATCCTCTAGAGGAGGCAATCAAAAATGACAAATTTAAGTGGAAATTTTAAAAGCTGCTTTCAACAGCCGGGGTCTCAGGATTGTAGTAGATTTATTTTGTGATTGCAATGTATAAAATAAGTAAGATGAATCAGAAAGATTGTGAATATGATCATTGTGCCAGATTATGTTTTAGAAAAACCCAGTCTAGAACTGGATTGGAATTTAATCTGACTGAACAAACAAAAGTGAGATTGTTACAGTTTACCTGGTAAATCTGTGCAGGTTTACACACACAAACTGACACAAAGCCCCGGATTTGGCGGTGTTATTTTTTTTTTTTTTTGAGAAACCGCTTTCCGTCTGGACTACTTGGACATAAACATCTTTCTTTCCCTGTGTTTCTCTGACCTTACAGCCTGCAGCTATCGATCCACAGTGATGGAAATACTTTGGAGACAAGCTGCCCTTTAAAGTAGTAGAAAACATTTCATCTGAGCTCTATAATGACTTGATTTTTGTGAAATGAGGATTATTTCCTGGGAGATTTAGATGATTTTATTATTTGATCGAGCTCATTTATCAAAGATCCATTGGACAATTTGACTTCATCTTCCAAAGCATGTGAAGGAGCTTTGTCTTTTTTAATAAAATCAATGCTAAATCAGGCTTTAAGCTAGTTATTAGTCTTTGCGACTTCTGCTACTATTACTAATAATAATACATATTATTTATATTACTATTACTATTACATATTACTTATATTTTAAGACAAAAATCCCAAAGCGCTACATAAAAACTAGATAAGGTAAAAGCAATAAAAACAATTTAAAAACCAAAATCTACATTTAGAAAACAAAGAACCATAAAGTAAAAAATTAAAAGCCTTATTAAAAAGGAATGTCTTTAGGCCTTTTTTTTTTTTTTAGATATGTCCACACAGTGTGAGGTCCTGACGAGTTCCGGGAGCTCATTCCAGAGTCGTGGGGCAACGGCCTGGAAGGTTCTGCTCCCTAGTGTGGTCAGCCTGGTCCTGGGCTGGTGTGTAGAATTAGAGCGAAGGTGTTTTGTGTTGATAAGTGGGGAGAGGAGCTCAGTGAGGTAAGTTGGGGCAATCCTATGGACACATTGATGAGTGAGGAGGCAGATTTTGTAAAGAATTCTGGAACGGATGGGAAGCCAGTGAAGTGATTTGAGAACAGGTGTGATGTGGTCAAATTTTCGCCTCCTAGTCAGGACCCAAGCAGCACACTTTTGGATGTGCTGAAGCTTCTAAAAGCTCCTGCCAGGAGTACCAACGAGGAGAGCATTACAGTAGTCGAGTCTGGAGGAGATGAAGGCTTGAGCCACGGCAGGGTGAGTGGGGGGGCGAAGCCTGGCAATGTTTCCGAGATGTAGGAAAGAAACTTTGCAGAGGTGACGTACATGATGGTTAAATGTGAGATTGCAGTCAATTTTTACACAGAGGTTTGTTACAGAGGAGGAGAATGGAATGCCATGACCAGAAACCAGACTTTAGATTTATTCATGACAAATATATCTAAGATGGGGTATTTAGTTAGGTTATTTCTAAAAAAAAAAAAAAAAAAAAAAAAACCCAAAAACCCCCAAAAACTAAAAGGGTAGCATCTAGCAAAGCATTGATATCAAGTCTCAAAAGTCTGAATTAGCTTCGTACAAACTAAATGTTAGAGGTTTTTTTAAACTTCATGCAACATTTATAAAGTATTTAAAAAGGAAAACTATATGGAGGATAAATATCCCCAGCTTTGAGCAAAATGTACATCAGTTTCTTGATTAATGCAATAACTAAATTTAATGTTCTGATCATGTTTATGCATTAACAGTACATTTGCTCAGACTTACATTACGACTAAGATGTATGCAATTAACCCATACCATCACACGATTGACTTAACCTTTAACCATCATATCAACATTTATTATTTTCCTATTTGGTAGAGTTAGCAGGTATAAAATGTGTTTATTAGGAAAACATACTCATCTTGAGGAGTTTTATTTCCACTTGAGCTTAGCGGCTGTTTAAATGTGACCGTTCTAAATGCTCATGTAAATATGCTATCCTGGTAATTTGGTGTGTTGTTCAGTCTGGACAGAAATATGAGGAATTTTGCCTAAATGTTCAATTTTCATTTTTTGTTTTCATTTTGATTAATCTATCAACATGAATCAAAATGAAACATCTAACTAGAAATAATACTCACACAACATTTTCGTGACCTGTCTGCGTCGTGTCTTCTGCTGCTGTGTTCGAATGTTGCAGAAGCTGTCCCGTCCAAAGGTTGACTTGGCCTCGAGTGTCTGCCTGATCTTTTCACGTTTTAACTGCAGCCCAATGAGGAGGTAGAGGATGCTTATGGTGAGCATGGGCAGAATAAAAAACAGGAAGGTGGTCAGCTGGATGGTCAAATTGTACATCCAGCGAGGTTTCACCAGAGTACAGATTGCTGAATCAGGAATCTCCACATTGACAGTACCAGAAGGACCACTGGAGTGGAGGTGAAGGACGAAAATTCCATGCAGACTTGTGTTTGGTATGGCGCACAACACGGACACACCCCACACTGTGAGAATAACCCGCTTGGCATGGGTACGAGTTACAACATACTTTGCACGGAGTGGATGTACCACAGCAATGTACCTCTCGATGCTCAACGCCGTCACATTTAGGATGGACGCCAAGCAGACCGTCTCAAATAAGAAGGTTTTGAAGTAGCAACCTCCCTTCCCAAGCAGAAAGGGATAGTTTTGCCACAGCTCATAGAGCTCCAATGGCATGCCAAGCAGCAACACCAACAGGTCAGACACCGCCAAGCTGAATAAGTAGTAGTTTGTTGGTGTCCACATGACCTTGTTCCGAGCAATAACGGTGCAGGTTAGGACATTCCCCACCACACCTACCAAGAAGATCAGGAGATAGGTGAGGCAGACAGGTAGAAACACAGAAGATCGACGAGGACCCAGATATTTTTCCAGATAGCCTTCCTCAGTCAGACATTCATCATCCAGATCCAATCGGCTGTTGTTCATGGCGGATGTTCCATTCATACATTTTTGCCCAGCAGGACAAAGCCAGTCTTCTTTGTCAGAAAGGAGGTTGAAAGAACAGTTGAAAGTTGACATTGTGCCTAAAATAAAGAAATAGAAGAAACAGTCATTATCTCTGGTTTGCAATGTTTAAAATAATATGCCAAGAATTGTGTGAATATTTAGCAGTTAGTAGGGTTTGGAAATGATCAGTTGTCCTTAATGATGCCACGTTGTATTTTTATATTAGGAAATGTACAAATTGGGGTAGCTGCTGGTTATTGTTGATTCACAAACACCATAATTTTAAGTTCCCGTTTTATACATGATGGCTAACTATTCTTGAACATTTCTAAAGAGCGACTGATCATTTCCGAAAATAAATTTGTGAGAATAGGCCATCCAAATGTTTTATAACCACATAATTAAGGGCTGAATCAGTAAACAAGGGTAGAGTGTTTTGTTAGTGATTCAATCCCTCCAAAAAAAGAAAAGGAAAAAATGGTCAAAACTCTGTGGTACATTAGGATTGTTTTCACAGTGTACAGATAAAAATAGCATTAATTGTCAGGATCCCTGAGCTGCCGCCAGAGGGAGCCCTGGATGTTTCTAATCAACCTGATTAGGGTCCCCTGAGGATGATTCCTGATTTCACACATGTGTGCACTCTGCCATCTATATAAGGGCAATCACCCCGGACTTCCCTGTCTGGTCTCACCATCCCTTCCAGGCAGGTCACCCTGGTTGCCTGACCATGTTTGAACTTTGTCATTATTTGAACTTGTGAAATCCTGAGTTAATCCTGTGTCCTTTGCTTTACAGACTTTCCTGAATTGAGTTAACAAACCTTATTTGAAGTCCTGCAATTGGGTCCTTCTTGTTCCACATCCTTTAAACCCTGACATAAATATTCATGCGGTTCCTGCTTTTGGAGACAAACTTCTATTTTTAAAAACTTTTGTGTGCATTTTCAGCAATAAAATATGCTAAAATTGACCCCAAAAACATGAGGAAATTCCACATTTGTCTTTGGAAAAAAAATATTAGGACGTAACCAGAATTGTTATGTTTTTGTATCAGTAGGCTATCCGAGCATTTAAACTTTATGCATGACGTTTGACACTGTTTTTATACGTTTTTCTTATCATAAACATTAAGCTACCTCTACACTTGAACTAAGTGCTGCAAATCATCTTCTCCCACTGAGTTTATTTTCCTGGCCCACAGCTTTGCCTTTTCACTCGGCTTTTTTCTTATCTCCTTGTATTTTAACTCAGCAGGCACTAGTTTTCATTTTAAATCTTTATTAACACTTCGGGCTGCAAACGGGTGAGAATCGTGGGGAAAATAAAATCAGTCTGGTGGTCGGCTTGTCCATGTGCAGTGCTACCGAGGTTTATAATTAATGTTGATGCTAGACTTCAAATATCAGTCATGGGCACTCTGCCCTCCAAAAACATGCATGTTAGGTTGATTGGCCACCCCGAAATTGCCCTTAGGAATGAGTATGTGTTTGGTTGGTTGTGTGTGGGGCCTTGCAACAGACTGACGACCTGTACAGGTTGTACCCTGCCTCTTGTCATAATTCAGCTGGGATAGGCTCCAGCGCCCCCCACGACTCCTTCAGAGAAATTCTTCTGAATTTCGGTTCAGAAAATGAAACGAAATTGTGCTGAACCACAAGAATGCAAATATCACAGTTTTTCTGTTATGTGGGCACCATCTAAAACTGGGCACATGAAAATCGTACTTTACCTGGTGCGGTTTCTTTTATTTGTTCATTTCTCGGGTATATTTCATATACTCAAGGACATTTACTAAACGGCCTGCCTACTCCTCAAAAGTTGTTTTTCAAAAGGTGAGTTTGCCTTTGTCTCATCTGTATGATCAATTCTTGTTGGAGACAAGAGAGCCTGCTCTAGAACAAACTCTATTCTGTTTCATGTTCCGCAAAATAATCACTATTACATGGAATTGAATTTTATTACAAGTGACTGAGCTTTTCAAGTTGGCACCTTGAAGGTAAAAAAGAAATAGTCAATACTAAGAAAAATATTTGAACTACCAGCATGAAGTTGAGCTAAAATTAGTTGAGCTTTAAGAGTGAAACGAAATCCAAAAGATTTTTCATTTTCCAAACCGTTTATCACATTACTGGGTAACGGATGGTGCCTATGCTTTTTAGTTAGCAGGCATGAGGTGGGGCACATCTCGTACAAATCAAATAATAAAATTTTTTTTTTCACTTCATAAAAGATCGTCATCCTCCTAAAATACCTAAATAGATATCAAGAGACAGTATTATCACTGCAATTATATTG
Organism: Neostethus bicornis; assembly: GCA_902685375.1. NCBI lineage: Eukaryota > Metazoa > Chordata > Actinopteri > Atheriniformes > Phallostethidae > Neostethus > Neostethus bicornis. The sequence goes on from LR738547.1 coordinate 22,652,589, forward strand.
CCTGTACATTTTTTGTTATTAGTTAGGATAAAAATATTCCAATTTTTACCATACTGTCAGGTAGCTGTACAGGCAATCAAAAAATACAGTCAGCATGATTCTGATGGCCTCTGTTATTCAAAGACACACAATGCCAAGAAAGGCATTATTGTTATTATCCTCAGAGCAAAGCAATTTTTTACATATGTATATAAAACCTTCACAAGCTTTTAGACATCTAGTTGAAGTACTGTAGTAAATGATGACAATATGGTTGAAGGGCTTTGCAAATGCCCAAAAGAACAAGTGCAATGCAAGGTAATGAATAAAATATTCTTCAAATATTATATTGATGTGAAATTATAGTTCATCATACTGAAAATAAAAGAGAAACGGAATTAATCTTCAGGAATCATTCAATCAAAAATGGATTTGAATGATTATTTTACATATATGTGCACATAATAATAATGCATAGCGCTTTTCAGGACACCCAAAGACGCTTTGCACATATGCATTTTTCATTCACTTCATACCAGGTGATGGTAAGCTACTGTTCCAGCCACAGCTGCCGTAGGTGAGACTGACATAAGCGAGGCTGCTATTTTGCAACATGGGCCTCTCTGACTATCACCAACCAATCACTCACACACCATCCAGACTAGGAAACGTGGGTGAAGTGTCTTGCCTAGGGACACAGCAGCAATTTAATCTCTACAGCCTTCCCACTGTGGCACCTGGGATTCCAACGGTCTCCCATCCAAGTACTGCCCAGATCCAGCATGCTTAGCTTCTGAGGTCTGACGGGATCAGGCATTGGCAGGCTGGTATGGCCATCATACCACTATACCATGGATATGTATATATTTGTGTGTATATATTTGTGTGTAAATGTACAAAGTATAATTACGATGGGAAAGATCAAAATAACAGTTTTGTACTTCAGGCTATTAATTTCTTCATTTTGTTCTTTTTGTGCAAACGAGGTAATGTTTTAGTAAAATTGGAAAGTCAACACCTGAAGGTAAAATTTCTGCCTCAGGACAAAAATATATTTTTAAATACTCATAGATGTGATGAGTTTTGTAGAAAATTCTTTGTTTTCCGGTACTTTTAAAAATAAGAGTTGTTCTGTGAAGTACACCAAAAAACTTTTGTACACAATTATATGAGTTGGACATTTTATTACAGAGATTTAATTACTTTGTACATACTTCATCAGAACGGACTCTTGACTATCTAAAGCTCTCCATCTGATCTGAAAAGCTGTCTGAAACAATCATCACTGAAGGGTGTTGTTGGTGCTTTGAAGAGTGGACGACCTCTGCATTACAATGAAATATGGATCATTATTACCGAGTGAAGCCTCAAGTGTAATAAATTACTGCTTCGAGGAGGCTTGTTGCTGTATATATGTCTTTGATGTCCAACAGAAAATATTAAAAGATGTTTAAATAGTTTTTAGCTTCATTTTGACAGTAGTCCACCCAGAAATTAAAAGATAGAATAAAAAATTCAAATGCATGATGGGATTTTTTAGAAGAATGTCGTGATATTTTTAATCAAAATGTTCTTCAGTGATTTTATTTTAAAGTTGATCCATTTAAACAAATTATTTCAGTTTAATGGGACTTTTAAAGGTAAATAAAAAGTTAATTTTTTTTTTTTGGGAAATTTCCCCTCTTTGGGGAAATTTGTGTGCTGCACTCCTACACCGCAGCAGGCTGCCACAACGGCACCAATGATGGGAGAAACAGGGGGTTAGGTGTCTTCTCCAAAGACCCTAGATGTGCACTCAGTAGGATGCAAACTCATGAACTTCCAGTTGACTTCCGGTCCGCGGGCAAACCCTCTAACCACTGAGCCACCGTCTCTGTCATCTAAATAAATACATAAAAAATTAAAATATTTGTTTCTTCTGTTTAGATCTGAATTCATTGATGAATATTTATTCAGTTCCTCAAGCTTCAAGAAAATTTTAAAGGCTAAAAAAAAAGAATGAAAAGCTGGCTGGATTTCTTTTCCCATCTTTGAAAAGATCGATTGAAAGGGTTTACTTTGATTGTAACAACACAGTGACATGACTCCTGGAGCGTCTCTAAGAACCTTATGTTCAGTCTGGAAATTCCACTGCTTTTATGATTTCTATCCGCCTTCAAAACTGTGGCTCAGTGTGGGGTTCCTGCTTTATATACAGATGAATAAAAGTTCAATTTCCTGTGTTTTTTTGCCTGAGAATAATTAAAGTGAAAGATTTATTTGTTGGTTTTGATGTGACATCTCACAAGGCCGTGATTAAGCAAGAAACCTCCCACTTCAGGTGAATTCCCTTTATGTCGGTTTTACACCGTTTTAGACTCACTGAAAAGCCAAGTTCCATAAATAGCAGCTGTGACCTTTTCAGAAAAAGAATAGTTGCTTTAATGACATAAAAAGGTGCACACACACACTGTTTATTTGTTTCTTTTGCACTGGTTTATATGAAGGTAAATGATGAACATTAAATTGCTCCAGAAATAAAAACAGCTTTTGATTTCTTCTGGGTTTTTTGTATATTTTAATACAATGATCTTTTCATCTAAAATGTAATAAAATACCTATAATAATTTGTTTCCCTGGTCTGTGTGACCCTCTGGAAAACTGGTGACCTGTACAAGCTGTACCCCGCATCTTGGCGGTTAACAAGCTGGAAATGACTCCTGCATGCTCTGCAGCATGTAATGGATTTAGCAATTTAAATGATATTAAAATTGAAATTATGTTAAGATACTATGTTCATCAGTTTCTCATTTCAAATCAAACTAGACTTCTTCCAAAATGTTTTCAAAGGTGCTGCTATTTAGTTTCTGCATAGAAAAAAAATGCCTTTAAGCAATTATATCTCAATACTAACAAAAGTCTGGACTGATAACAAAGTATGGATAATTTTTGTTATGACTTATGACCATAATTTAAATGTTTTGTTTGAGATTTATTTTGCAGCTGAAATGAAACTCATTCATTTATTCATCTTCTGAACCACTTAGTACCTAACAGGGTAGCGGGGGTAAGGGTAGGGTATACCCCAAGAGGTCGCCAGTCCGTTGCGTGGCTACACACGCAGACAACCATTCACACACACACACTGATTCCCAGTTTCATAGGAGCCAATCAACCTAACATGCCTGTTTTTTGGTGAGTGCGAGGAAACCAGAGTACCCGGTGAAAATACCCATGCATACACAGGGAGAACATGCAAACTCCTCACAGAAATGCCAGTGTTCTAAGCCTCATTCCCACCCAGGACTTGAACCCACGACCTTCTTGTTGTGAGGCCACTGTGCTACCCATTGTGCCACTGTGCTGCCCGGGGTGTTGTTTTAGTTCTAGTGTTTTTTTAAAAGTGGCTTGATTTCAGTTTTAATCAAACAATTTTTTTACCAGTCTTAATGTCATCTCATAAAAACAGGAGCTGATGTTAAAAAGTTATTCCAAACTCAATCTGAACATTTGGCAGGCTGTTTGGCACGCCTATGCCACGGCAAACCTCAATCACTCTAACTATTCAAATAAACCATGCTGACCTCCCACTATTTTTAATAGCTTTTCACAAGTACGTAGATAAGCCAGAGATTTCACCACCAGCGGGTTAGACAACTCTATAAAACAGATCATTGAAAGTTTTAATAAACTATTCAAGTCATTCATTTCTCTGCAAACATTAATCTGAAGTAGAGATTTGCCTCGTGTTTTAATTTGTTTTTGGGTGTCCTGGTATTTGCCTATGATCCTTATCTATGTGTGAATTATCTATAGGATCTTTTTTCCCCTCTTCATCTCAAGATAAGAATGAGAAATGACATGTGGTTAATTTTTTATCTGCACTCTTCCTTAAATTATATTTGACTGTTTGCCTCTGTGTGTTTCCCTTGTGATGTACGCACCCTTTCTCATTCCTATGGAAGGCCATCGGGGATTTCAAAGTAATACCAAAACATGAATCCTTTACATGGCCTTCTCTAAATGAGAGTTAAAGGGAAGCAAAAATTACCAGGCATGCATGGAAAACCATCTGGGCCAATATATAGGCACTTAAACAAGTGCGTTAGGTGTTTAATTTCTGGGACGAGTGCCAGCTCTCATTTAGAAAAGGCCATGTAAAGCATAATGTTTTAGTATGACTTTGAATGTTGTTTTATTAAATTAACATAATCATTTCTTTCCCTGAAGTAATTTAATTGTGCATCATTGTATCCAAACTATTGCTGTAAAAAGTTTCACCAAAATGATTTTGGAAATACTTCATTTCAATTAGAGCCATAAGATTAGAGCCTGTACCCTCACTCAGTGTGGTTTTTTTTTAACATCTACAAGACCCTTTTGGAACATCTGTCTCAAAAGACAAATTACATCAGTTGCTATATTTAAAATCCAGTTTTAGCTCATTTGAACATCTATTTTTCTAGGTTGAAAATGCACTATTCTTCTTCTTCTTTCGGCATTTCCCTTCAGGGGTCGCCACAGCAAGTCAGTTTCTTCCATCTAACCCTATCTGCTGCATCCTCTTTGGTCACACCAACTATCTTCATGTCTTCCTTCACTGTGTCCATGAACCTCCTCTTTGGCCTTCCTCTAGTCCTCTTTCCTGGTGGTTCCAAATCCAGCATCCTTCTTCCTATGTACTCTCTCTCTCTCCTCTGCACATGTCCAAACCATCTACCTTCTACCATCCAACCATGAACATGCACTATTACTGTTTAAAAAGTAATAGTGCATAAATTAATTATTCATGAAAAAATCTAATTTTTACAAATCATGACTCTTGAACATCTTCAAAAGGTACAGAAAATCTCACTGATGTCCTTCTTGTGTGAACACTCCCTGTTGATACAACAGTGAAGATTTTAATAAATGTTTTAAATAACTAATCACTTTTTTCCAAGGATAAATGAATAATTTACAAATTACCTGGTAAGTAACCAGCGTCCTGCAAATGACAAACATTTAGTTCGCACAAAAGATGAAAATTGTATCGCTTCAGCCTGAAAATCCTGCTATTTCCTAACAGCTGCCACTGTGTTTGACCAATGAATTCAGACTTCTTTTGTCTCTTTTTTGATGTGATGTCATGAATAATCAAAATCAGCAGCCTGAATTATGTATGATCGCCCTGGGGGAAGTCAACCAACCAAAATAACATTCTGTTCGGACGACAATGACGTGACACAGATTTCTATGAAAGTCAAAGCTGACATTTTTAGCTGGAAAGAAAAATGATTGGGTTGCATAAAAAGTACTGTTTTTTTTTTTTCAATCTGAAAAAGCCGCAGAAGAAATTTTTCCAGTTTCTCTGTGCCTTCGAGTCAGGTTGAGCTATTACTTTAATAACAGCTGACAACATTTGATCCACTTGTAACACCGAGCAACTCCATCTCAATGTTCTGTATGAACCGATTGCACCTTTTTACAACTTCACAAGAATTTAATTTCCTCTGTGATTATTAACATGATCTAAATTTCACAGAAAACTGATGACTGCTTGCTAATTTTTAAACTTTTTGCTGCAACTTCATCTTAAAAGTTTTTGATGGGAGGAAATCCAAACATTTCAAATAGATCACACTCAAAAAGCTTAAATCTTTAGCTTAAATTTACATAATAGACATCAGTGAGATGAAAAAACAATCTTTTCCGAGTCCGATTTTATATGCAAATGTAAAGTTTTACATACAGATTCATGCAAATTTCAGTGGAATAAATCACCTCTTTGATCATGCCTTAACACCTCATATTTTGTAGGCGTAACCCAGAAAACACACGGTATAATGACAAAACCAACTTACTCAAAGACAATTGCAGCTTATTCAATGTTTTAGAAATGCATTTTTACTATCCAATGATGAACACTGTTTTTATTCCACCTTTAAAAGGGATTTTTTTTTCAGTTGAACTAAAAGGAATCCAATATAACCAACAAAGTTAGACAGGCTGAAATGATCATGACAGAAGCAAGCAATTTACATGACAAAATCACAAAGCCAAATAATTCAATTTAAGAATTAAAAAAGTATTAAAAGATAAAAGTGAGCATGACACAAAGAAACATTGAAATTGATGACATCATTAGGGGTCATTTGTGGTCTTCTAACCCTGCTGCAGCCATCGTCTAATAGGGGATAATAAATAGCTTGCATCAAACTCTTGTTACAAACACAGGTGGTTGATGTTCAATGAATGCATTTTTATTTCAGAAAATATAATTATCTACAATAACCATTAAATTTGGAATATTTAAATGAGCTGTTCAATAAGTAGAAGACAGTTGGAAAAATTTTCCACTGAAAAATTATGCAAAACAGACTGATTAATCCTATAAGTACATTTTCGATGTGCAAAATTTAGATTTGACCCTTTTACGAAAATATTTCTTTGCAACACTCTTAAATTTTCCTACCTTGTATACACCACCTTGATACGACTCCTTGGTTGTGCGTTGCTGTGTCTTCAGTGTGAACAGTACGATGCTGTGTGAGTCCACTCTTCTCCTCCTGTGCTGCTCTTTCTGAAAGCCTCACTCGAAATCGTGTGCATACATACAGTTCACACAAGCTCTTTCTGTCCTCCTCTCTCACCTCCACTCTGCCATGTGTGTGCATTTAATCCTGCACGTGTGTCCAGTGCTTTCACGTCCACCCTTAGCACAGGTAATTACAGATGTTATTAGTGGATCAGAGGCTGTCAAGTTACTTTCAAGTGAAGATTTCAATGTGCTGGAATTAGAAACTCACTTTGAATTCAATGCTTTATTTTGCACAAGTTTCCCATCTGTGTTGTTTCACACAACCAGTGCAGAAATGCTTTTTCTGTATGCGTATGAGATTTGTGCATAAGTTTTTCTTTAAGGAGAAAATCTTCGAACACTCAAAAAACAGAAGTCAGCATTTATTTTCCGAGGAGTGAAATTCATGAACAAGTTGATCTTTAAAATGGATTTTTATAACAATTACATGCTGACTTATTCCACATCTGGAGTTTGACATTTTAACACAATAAACTTAGAAAAATGAATCAATGGGAAAGTATTAAATGTAATTTCAGGTTGAATTATATCTAATTAAATGCCGTTTAACAACTTGAGCAGAAATGATTCCCAAAGGATTTGTACAATCACCAGCATGACCTATTGCCTTAAAATGGGAAGAATGATTCAGAAGATGGACAAATGAACTTTATAAAATATAATGACAGTATCATTTTTTTTGTCTTTACTTGTGAAGGAAGACATGATGATAGTTGGTGTGACCGAAGATGATGCAGCAGATAGGGTTAGATGGAAGAAGCTGACATGCTGTGGCGACCCCTGAAGGGAAATGCCAAAAGAAGAATCTTTTTTTGTCTTTCAAATGGCTTTCAGCATCTGTTCCGTTGTCTTCCGCTTATCTAATGCCGGGTCGAGGGGGTGAGGTGGGAGCAGAGGTGTCAAAAGTACTAACATTTTCTACTCAAGTAGAAGTATAAATACCGAGTTAAAAAACAACTTTAGTAAAAGTAGAAGTATCAACTCAAGTTTTCTACTTAAGTAAAAGTAAAAAGTTACCTATTTTAAAACTACTTAAAGTAAAAAAAGTAAAAGTAATTTTCAGAAAAAATGGAATATTGTTAACAAAAGCGTGTTAACATGTTTTTAACCATTATCACATGCTTCAAGGAGCAGAATATAATAACTAAATGATTCAGTGTTGTGGTGTGAAACTTTATGAATCAGAAACATTTTTTTCTTAACAACCTTTATTGGAAATTAATGAACACACTCAAATGTTTATTAACACAAATAGGGCAAAAAGCAACATTCCTGCAGCTACCAAATTTCACTCTGCATCACTGCCAAAAAAAAAATTACCAAAAGGCTTTGTTAAGCCTCAAAAGCAGCTGGTTCTCAAAGTTCTTTGAGACAGTTCGTGCTCTTCTCGGGCAGAAGACGAGTCCGGCAACACTGAACAGTCTTTCACAGGCTGCTGAGGCTGGGAGTGCCACATTCAGCCTGCGTGACAGCTGGAATACAGCAGGAAAACATTTTAAGACTTCTGATGTGTCTCCTGGGCACCCAAGGTATGCATCCAGTTGATGTGTCATTTCAAGAGGGTTAGTCTTTTTTAAAGAGGAAAACAAGTCGTCTTCCTCAGATGAAACAGAGCTCTCGCTGGCGAGATTCCTGACCTGAACCTTCAAGTGTGTTCTAATATAATCAAGGCCTGCAGAATAAATTATAATACAAAAAGTTAGTGCAGATGAAATAATATAAGACTATTGTAAAATTACTGTAATGTGCAATGGCTATTATGTGTGCTTGTGTGTGCCAATAAATAAAATGTCAGCCTCATTCCAGCGGCTCCAAAGAAATTCAAAGAATTACAGGACAGTTGAGCACTTACCAAGTTTCAGGACATTTTGATCACTTGTCCAGCAGGTCTTAAACTTAGGAACAAGAATGGCAGAGGCTATCAGCTCTGGGTCAGCAAGCATCTCTCCAAACCGTTTATCAAGGCCTAAAAGAAGGGCAGCAATCAAAGGCTCACAGAACTTGGTAGATCCACATAAATGCTGTAGTTTATTCTTCAGCAGAGTTATGGTAGGGACCAACCATCCCATCTGCACGCTGGTTTTACTTTGAAGAACATCAAGTGCCTTAGCAACTGGACTCATTGTTTTTGCATATTCTGAGAGAAATGCAAGTTCTGCTGGTGTAAACCTGCACAAATACAAAAAGGAAAATAAAATAATATAAAAGATTCAGCCGAGTTGATACAACTTCAATCTCAGAAAAAAAGATTGTTCACAAGGGATGGGTATTGGTGCCATTTTATCAATACTTCTACTCTTCCTCATACCGCTTTGTATTTGATATTTCGTCGGTATTCTTATTGATACTTTTCAGTGTGAAAACAAGTAGGGAAGAACAAAATGAAAAACTTTTAGTTTACAATCATTTTAAACACATTAATTCCCTCTGTGCTCTTATATAATTCTGCTACAAGGGTGAAAGAACTTTTCTCAAAAAGTTTGAAAAATAAATTATTCAGATAAATTACTTTGTTTTCTAAATTTATTAAAAAAGACTTGACAAGTAACTTGGGTTTTACTGTGGTGTTTTAATTAGGTATGTATTGCAATTTATCAAACTAAACTTTCAGCCTGCTAAAATTAAATTTGTGTTTGTTTTTCACAGTTCTGATAACAGTTTTGATCATTTTCTGTCTTTTTAATAGACATTTTAAGAGCAACACTTTAGTTAATGTACAAAAGTAGAAAATTGTTGAATCACGTTAATTAAAAGGCAAATAAAACACTTACTGGGGTATGTTTAGTTTACTGCAGACAGCTGCAAGTGCTACTTCACCCCTTTCTTTTATTATTCTCACTAGTCTTTCAACGGCTGAGAAGAATGAATTCCATCTTGTAGGAACTGGCCTTACAAGTTGCAGTTTGCAGTAGTCTTCGATTACTTCAGCTGCAGTTGTTGATCTTGAGCTTAACTTCCACAGACTAGCAGATTTACCAAATGTGGACCTTGATATTTTCTTGTACACTGGACTGTCCTCTGCCTTTGAGGCATCAACTGTGGAGACTAGATTGAGGAGATGGCATGCACATCTGTGGTGTTTGGGTAACTGGAATTCTACGAAATCATCTTCATCCAAAAGTGCTCCAGTGTCAATGAATTCACCCTCTGTGGTTTCCTCTTCATCACATTCATCATTTTGGCCACCACCATTTCCTTCCTCACCGTCTCCATCAAACTGAATATCGTTCTCTTCTGTCTGCCCGTACACTCTGAAGGCCTTCAAAAAGTTTTACCCATTATCAGTTGTTGTTCGTACAATCTTTTCTCTTATATTGTATTCTGTGTAAATGTCATTTAGGGCTCCAGCAAGGGTTGAGAAATTATGAGATCCTTTTAGTTGTTTGCAGGCAAGGGCAGCACAGAATCTTTGCATTGTTTGTGAGCAAAACCAATGGGCAGTGACCCCAATAAAGCTGCGGCGGTGTGCGGTCCAGCAATCTGCAGTAGTTGCGATATACTCAGCTTCACCGAGAACCGCTTTGACTTTTATCTTCATCTCCGCTGAGGCTTTTGCAACTTTATTCACAAGAGTGTTGCGTGTCATAACATTCACATTCGGCTGAAGTTGCTGAACAAGATCAATAAAACATGGTTGCTGGACAATGTGGGGTGGGTGCAAGCCTTGGACCACAAACTTCAGGACTGCCTTGTCTACACTTTCCTGGGAGACTCTTTGATTCTCCCACAACTTTGATTGCTTTATGGGCGGAGCCAACAAATCTTGTGTGGATGATCTCCTTTTTTGGGTTAGTTGGATGTACTTTTCCAGCTTTGTGGGGTGTTTCTTCTGTGGAGAAAGTAAAGGCATATTGAGAGTTGTGTCATTTCTCTGGAATCACAAACTCAGATTATCTTGTACTGTGGTAGTAATGTCATGCTTGAAGTTTATGGATGAAAGTAAACCCACCAGTTAGGGATTGGTTCCACTGGTCTATGCTACTATCTTGACATTACTTCAAGAACCACAAGCCAAAACAAGACGTGGAGTAGGTGAGCTTGGTTATATGTGAGAAAATGTGATTTGAGTTAGGATACTAATAATTATACAATCATAAGACTGTGTTTCATAAGAATTATGTTACATGTTAATAAATATCAGACCAACATATATGATGCAGTTGTGTTTTTACAAAACCTTCACAGTATCATTCTGTGTGAATGTTATTAAATTAATAAAGCATACATTAACGGTCCCATCTCATGCAAAACAACTCTTTCCACATTGTATCCTCTGCACATACACACGCAAAATGTGGGGTTTGCAACATGCATTACATCATAGTTATGAAAATATATCGATTTGGTGGAGCGCAGTCACAGACCCGGAACTATGAAAGGCCGGGTCTGCTCATCCCTCCGCCCATCCTGAGAAAGTACAAGCTCCGCCCTCTGCTCTCACTGAACCGCTATTCCTCCGCCCATCTCTGAGCGGGAGGGGGAAGGCGGGCGTAAACCCGTGCGTAGCGGTTTGGTAGCGTCTGAAATAAGATTTTATCATGTCGATTAATCTAAAAAGCGTGTTCAAGCAAGAAAATAAAAAAGAGGCAGAGCAGCGAACCAGCCTGTATATCGGACGTTGAAAGTGAGTTTGTGAGGGCGTAAGGCCGGAGTGGAGGCGGGTGAGGAGGGCGGGTGGTGAGGAGGGAGGGTTTGCTGCGGAGGGGGGCGTGTGCGAAGTCCGTCCGGGCTACGTCAAAATGCGTCATACTTTAGACATCTGCTCATTGGTTGTTTTGTCTGAGCGTACCAGAAATCCACAGAAAAACTGGCTAAATCAATCTAGAAAGCCCTTTGGTGACATATACAAGGCCCGGACATCACTCTTACAAGCTAGAAAACTCTGGAAAGTCACTTTTGCATGAGATGGGCCCTTTAATGTAAAAATGTGTCTGTTTCTTAAGCGATTTCACACACTGAAATCTGCTGGATCTCTAGGATTTAAAACTCATTCATTGCACCAGTAACTACACTATATAATAGAATCAACAATAATAATAATAAAGAAAATCTTCCATTTAATGTTTACATTAAAGCTTCGCAAATCAGGAAATAAGAAAAAATGGTAGATTTGTTAATATTTTAAAGAGCTAAAAACTGCTCAATATTAAGAATGAGGTTTGAAATTTTATCTCAATTTTATTAAATAACTGTTTCAAAGTTATGCAAGTAAATCATTACAATAAAATTGATTGTAACTTTTAATGAACGGTGTAAATAATTTACTGTCTGTGTTTTTGTTTAATGAAGTCTAAAAACAAAAACTGAAATTAACTTGAACACGTATTGACTTGTTGCGCTTCTTCAACAAATTAGTAAATTTATTGTGTAAAAATTTTAAAGCGGATGTATGTAAATGTTACTTTCTGATCTTGTTTTTCTAAAATAAGAAGAAACTGTTTTCTCATAGACTTCCAGGGGCTTTTCCCCGATCCTTGCAATGCTTGGTCTTATCTGAAATCCATGAAATGCGCAAATCATCTCGAACACATCTAAAGTTCCTGCTCTCAGTTGTTACTGAGTGTTGCATGCATTTCTATCTCATTATTAAAGCAGTCGATCCACTTAATATTAAAACAGTATTACACAAAACAACAATATTAAATCACACAACATCTTACAATCAAAACTCTAAACAATAATTTAACAGAGAGCTAATCAAACACAGTTCAATGGTTACGAAATAAAATAGAACCAGGAAGTAAAGACAAAGTGTTAGCATGCAGCTCGCCATAGCTAGCAAGGCGAAATCCGTACGCATGGCGTACTACGATTTAACTAGGTTGATCATTATTAGGTTAGTAATATGTTTTCAGCTTACCTCGACATGTTTCCTCAAATTTGAAGGCGAAGTTTTGAACGCCATGAGCTCGTGTTTCTTTGGAAGGCAGAGTTTGCAAAGCATTTTGTATGAATCGTTTTTTCGCTCAACAAAGTCAAAAATCTCTTTCAAATAAGGCCATGGGTGGGCTAAACCAGTTTCCTTTTGGGTCTCATCCTCTTGTTTATTGTCCCGATCCCGGGTATCCGCGCTCGTCGATGGCTGGCTCATTTTTGCTTTAGGAGTCCCGTCCTTCTTCGTTGTGTGGTCCTGTGTGTCTCATGTCGGAGATGGAGCAACAGGAAGTTGCGTTGAGATTGCGTTGACTAGGCTCATCCAATCACATTCAAACTGAATGGCGCGAATGATCCGATTGGTTTTACTGACTTTTTCTTTATTTTTAACAGTGACAAAATGGCGATAGTAGCGACTACTTTTTGAAAAAAAAAAACGAAGTAAAAGTACAGATAATTGTATAAAAATGTAGCGAGTAAAAGTAAAAAGTAGACAAAAAAATAATTACTTCGTTAAAGTAGAGATAACGAGATTTTCTACTTGAGTAAGGTAACGAAGTACTCTTACTTCGTTACTTGACACCTCTGGGTGGGAGGGGTGGGGCAACAGCCTCAGATGGGAAGCCCAGGCTTCTCTCACCCCAGCTGCATCCTCCAGCTCACCCGGAAGGATCCCAAGTCGTTCCCCAGCCAGCTGTGAGACATAGTCCATCCAGCGGGTCTGGGGTCTGCCTCTTGGTCTTCTCCTGGTGGGACATGCCCCAAACATCTCACCAGTGAGTTGCTCGGGAGGCATCCTGACCAGATGCCCGAAACACCCCATCTGGCTCCTCTCGACCTAGAGGAGGAGGGGCTCGACACCGCCGGATGGCAGAGCTCCTCATCCGATCTTTGAGTGAGAGGCCAGCCACCCTGCGGAGGAAGCTCATTTCGGCCACTTGTATCTGCAAATTCATTCTTTCGGTCACCACCCACAGCTGGTGACCATAGGTGAGGGTGGGAACGTAGATTGACTTGTAAATTGAGAGCTTTGCTTTCAGCATATCTCATCAAATTGATTTAATTGATTTACTATTATTTATAAATAGGATTTTCTGCTAGAATTTAGACTAAAGTTTTATCCAGAATTTAATTGTTTATTTATCCCGATTCCCTCTTCATCCTCCCCTGCAGGTTGGACTGGGTTGTGATACAACAAGGATTTCTCCGATTGAGAACAAACAGGTTTGTGCGATGCAAATTTTTTTTTTCTATGTAGTTAATAGTTTTTGATGATCAGTAGCAACTAAAACTTCCATTTGAATCTAAGTCCTTTTTTACAATACCAATGAAGATCTCACTTAGTCATAAAACAGTAGGATTCCGATTATTTTATCCAGACATGTCAGACGAAGACCAGCACCATGTTTTGGTGGCCATGACTGGAAAGCATTTGTTTGTACAAAACAAAGCCAACTTTTCTCACTCTCCTTAACACACACACACATGCACACAAGGCATGGTAGAGGAGATGTACTGTACTTCTGATCCGCTATTCTGACCTCTTCAGTGCTTTAAAGATGAAAGTTAGACTTGGGGCTACTAGCTGTACGGTACTTTATTTATCCAGACAGCAGACACACAATTACTTAAATGGCAGCTTATTTGCTGGTATATTTTCTCACTGATATTTTCTTTGATTCTGGGTGGAGACTGCACAGTATGTCTCCGATCGGTTCGATGGCACGATCGTTACACAGCTGGAAACTCCATCTACGGGTGGTCAAAGACGGTTATTCATTTTGAGATTAAACAGCCATCTCTAGGATTTCTGGGACTGACTATTTACTTAGCTTTTTTCCAATTATTCCCAACGTTACTACTTGATAACTACATAAATTGAGATCATGCTTCAGTGATCCCAAAGGGGATCATTTTACACGCACTGCTCGTTTCAAAGTAGCACAACCGGTGGACATAGTGAAGAAAAATGCTTGATGATGTTTTCAGCTAATGTTTCTGAGAAGTTTAGAGGATCTTACAAAAACTAATTTTCACAGTGATGTTTTACATTTTATTGGTGACAAATATTTGGTTTATCTACCAGTCACTCATACTGGTATGAGAATCAGAACAAAGAATAAGATTGCGGATACAAGCGGCCGAAATGAGTTTCCTTCGTTAGGTGGCTGGGCTCTCACTAAAGATCGGGTGAGGAGCTCTGCCATGCGGGAGGATCTCAGTGCTGAGCTGCTCGAGAGAAGCCAGATGGGGTGGTTCGGGCATCTGGTCAGGATGCCTCCCGAGTGCTTCGCTAGTGAGGTGTTTGGGGCACGTCCCACCGGGAGGAAACCAAGAGCCAGACCCTAGACCCACTGGAGGGACTATGTCTCACAGCTGGCTGGGGAACGACTCGGTATCATTCCAGGTGAGCTGGAGGATGCAGCCGGGGTGAGAGAAGCCCAGGCTTCCTGTCTGAGGCTGTTGCCCCCGTGACCCGGCCCCGGATAAGCAGAAGATGACGGAACGCAACGGAGCCTCATCAAATGAGAGAACTATACTTGTACTTGATGGTCCAGAGGGTGATCAATGTGTCCAGTCATTCAGAATTAATAACGGCAAATTTAAGTTATCAAACCCCACTTAGACTCAGAGTCCTTAATTCGCGGGTGTCTGAAGGATTTTGACCACAGATGCAAGCAAGTAAAAATCTTTTCAAAAGGCATTTTTCATGGAGACTACAGACCAGAAAACTGTTTTTTTCCCTCATTTTTGCAAAGTTCCAATATTAAACAATAAGGTTTTATTCAGTTTGATTACTGTTTCATGTTTTTCTGAAATGATCTTATTCCACATGAGACATGCATGCACGAACCCTTTCTTGTCCCTTTTTTATCTCGAGGCTTTTGTGCTAAAAAAAAGAAACACAACTCCTCATCGGCTCACATCTGATGCTACAATACACGAGATAAAATAAAATACAACAATGAAACAAACAAACAAAAAGATTAAAATGTATGTGATAGAACATGTGTGTCATGTCATATTGGTCACCTACCTGTATTCTTAGAGTTTAAAATAATAGGTTTTTACAAACGTCCATCTCATCCAGCTCTTTTTTTCATAACATGTTTTGTTAAGCCAGAATTGGGAAAGCCAGCCAACAAAATGTTCCACAATACACAGCTTTTTATTTGACTGTAATCCCACTTGACTTTGCAGTCATATGGACACACACAGAGAAGCATCACCACATCTTCTACAAACCAGAACCCACTGTCAGTGAATGTGACTAAAATCTCTTGATATGCACCAATTACTTTAGCAGTTTTACAATCTCAGCAGACTAACGTGTCCTTCATTCATTTTTTACGCTGCGCACTAGCGATGGCTGACTGTTTCTGCTGAATGGGCAAAGCTGAGTCCTGACTCACTAAATAAACTTCACGGTATAACTTCTGTACAATTTGACAAATGTTAAAACTCAATTTGAACAAAGCACAAACTATTTGTGTTTGTCTTCTTCATGGAATTAAACCACAACTGATATTAAGCTGTGGTAATGATTTTGTGGTAATGATTTTTCATTATTGGATAGAGTAGGCACAACTTTGGTCTTGGCTGACCGGTATCTTAGCAACAGAAAATTTAAATTTATCCTGTACGGTGCTAATAATGAGTCTCTGTCACCTGACCTCTTTTGTACGTTACATCCTAACAAGGACGATGACGTGGCAAGGCCTGAATCTTTTAAAAATGTGTTTCTAAAAATATTCAGATGTAGCTAAACAGTAAACAAAAGCTATCGAATTCTTTCAAAAAGCGAATAGAAAGATGACAAATGTGGACTGAAACTAAAGAGATTTTGTTTTCTCCGCAGAGATATGCCCCCTGCTGTGTTCCATTATTCTCTTTTAACTCTTGGAAACCTTTTTTCAGAAGAACAGCTTGTACAAATTGAATAAGAGCTTTTCCATTGCTTCAATGTTAGCTTCTGAATGTGAGCTTCTTAGTGAAAACTTTACATGTAATTTAGCATTTCTCCTCTGAAAAGAGCTTTGCTTCCATTATGATTTAAAATCTCCAAACACAGATTAAAAACAGGTTAAAATTGTACTTAGTTGGTGTGACCATTCAACTTTTTGTGGCTTTACCCCCACCCAAATAAAATCTACTTCCTGGCATTCTGAAGGCTCTTAGTTTTCAATCGGTCTTGTTTAAGAAGCTTTACATTGGACATAGACGAGTCCTCACAACTTTACCAGTTAAATAAACACATTTTTTTACCATTTGTAGTAGGAGAGCCCAACCAGTCGATTGCGGTCTACTGATCCCAAGTCAACCGCCAGCTGTGTAAGAAAAAGAAGATGAAAAGAAGTTAGTTTTGCCAACTCAGTCACTTTGACACAATTTTTCAAGTGCGTATTCAGACGTTCGAGTAACTATTAATTTTATAGTTTTATTAGAGACTTTTGGGGTCTGTGATGTGAAAGCACGTTGTTAAGCCAATTCTCAACAAGCAGGTTCTACTGTTGGTGTGGCCTTTCCCAAAACACTGCGTGTGTGGGGAAAAGGTCTGTGTGTGTGTTTGAGAGAGAGGAATTTGTGTGTGAGTGTTTGAGAGAGGGTGTATATGTTATGTGCCTAATTGTTGTGGAACAACAACGAAACATGTTGTGAAGGTACTTTTACTAGAGGGTGGAAATAATCTAAAGGGGTTCACGATGTAGACACTCAACTGGTTAATCATAGGAGGTTTGCTACTTGAAAAGTTGCTCTTGGGAAAAAAAAAAAATTGGGCTCTCATGCTTTACAGCAGGGGTGTCATGGTCCGGTTCTCGAGGGCCGATGTTCTGAAAATTTTTATTGTGTTTCTGCTTCAACACAGCTGATGCACATGAAGTAAAAGTTGATGCACATCAAGTGAAATCAACAACCAATAAAATCTGGCACAATGACTCAATAACCTGGAGCAGCTGTGTAAAAGCAAGAATCCATGGAAAACCTTCAGGACACTGGCCTTCAAGGACTAGACTTTGTGCTTTACAGGGTGTAGTGGTCGAAAGCGGCCACACTAGTTATCGGGCTAAACAGCCAAAAGCGTTCGTGGCAACTCACATTATAAAACAAGATTCGAGAAGTAAACAACTCCCTGGTTGACAACTTCCAGTAAGTTGTTCACTTCCGCTTTCCTGTTCGTTCGAAAGTGTGTGCGCCTGTTCAGTGTAACAGATGAAAAACTTTTGCCCGTTAGAGGGTTAATCACTAATCTCATGCAGGGAGAGCATCTATTTGAACAACTCCAATCCATAAACACACCATCAAATTTTATCTGGCAAAGACCAGATGGGGTCCAGGGGTGTTGCAGTAAGCACCCAGTATTTGTTTTTTTCCACCACAATTTCTCACATTTACTTTTATTTTATAATCACTTTATGGCTCATCTGTCTACAGCATTCAGATTTAGTTGTGCCTTGACAGATGTGCAAATCACCCATGCCTATGCAAACAAATGGAAACCGGTATTATGATTGATGTTGACCCAAGTGCACTGATCAAACAAACAAGAGGACCGTTATGTGTTCCTTAGAAAACAAAAAAGAAAAAAAACATCTACATAATTCAAATTAAACCCTGATTTTGAAAGGATTCCCTGAATAATGCATTTTTCTCAGATTGTTGACAGATTTATCTGAAAGAAAGGCATTTTAAGAATAATTAACAATTAATAATATACGAGGTAATATACAAAATTATGCTGGTGAAAAATGAGACATTTGTTTTTCTGTCCATTTTAATGACACATCTGCCAAAATGGGAGTGGGACTTTTTATTATTTATTTTTGATTAAATATTTTTTGTCAATAGACAATTTTATGAGTGCTAAAGTAGATCATGATACTGCTGGGGGCTGACAGAAAGCTGTTGCTAGTAGGCAGTTACTTTTGTGAAAGAAATTAGTTTTGAAGTGTAAACTTCTTTTTAAGGGTGGCACGATGGCCTCACAGCAAGAAAGTCAGGGAATTACGTCCCGGGTTGGATGAGGTTTGAAGCACTTCCCTTTCTATATAGAGTTCGCTTGTTCTCCCTGAGTATGCATCACTTTCCTCCCATCCTCCAAAAACATGCATGTTAGGTTGATTGGCCGCTATACAGCAAAAATTGTGTGTCTGGTTATTTGTGTGTATGTGACCCTGCGAGAGACTGTAAACCTGTTCGTGGTGTACCCTACCTTTCACCTTAAATCAGCTGTAATAGGCTCCGGCACCCCTAGCAACCCTGTTAGGGATGGTTGATTTGGTTCAGAAGACAAAATGAACCTCATTTCAAATGTACAATCTTACAGCCTAAAAGCAGTACTATTTTATGACCCATTTGGTTTTTATAGGCACTTTGATTGTAAAAAATCTCAATTGGGGCGATGTGGGTTGTGCAATATAATCTGTTTTCATTCATATTTAATCTCAATGTTCTCCCAATTTTATCTCAAATGAATGCATTGGGGCATGGCTGATGAGCGCTAATAGCTGATTTAATGTTAAGGCAGCTATTATACCAGAACCCGAGACCAAGTTTAAATTTCCCTGTAGGAAAAATAAATTGTACCACGTCACATTCTCCATGACAACCTCCT
This sequence comes from Neostethus bicornis, assembly GCA_902685375.1. Classification (NCBI taxonomy): domain Eukaryota; kingdom Metazoa; phylum Chordata; class Actinopteri; order Atheriniformes; family Phallostethidae; genus Neostethus; species Neostethus bicornis. Next base: position 22,671,614 of record LR738547.1, read on the forward strand.
CAGTCTTTATTTCTTAAACACATCAGTTAGTTCAGCCTATTAAAGTCTCCTTGAAGCCATTTTTAAATCTTTACTCTGAACTTTTAAGGAGCTGAAATGTCCCGAAAGATATTCTTGAGAGTTATTGCAGCCATTTAGATAATCTGACAGAGAAGAGTAGTAAAGTTAAAACATGTTTCTGACTGGAAATTAACATGAAAAACCCAACTGAAACATCCAAAATAGAAAGTCTTAGCTTCACAACAGCAGATTGGTTTGCTTCCTTAGGTTTAGAATAAGATGAAGAGCAACTTTAGATACATTTATTTTTTTAGTAACAAATGGCTGACTGCTTTGAGTTTTTGCTTGAAAGTGAAATTCTTTCAAAATTATTCCCAAAGAGAGTTCTGAATATTTTTGATAGTTGCATCAATTTGCCGCTTTCCTGCCTTTTCAGCATTGTACATGAACTGAAGCGTGGGAAGAGCCTTCTTCCTCTGGTCCTGGTTTCATTTTTGTTTTGTCTTCTGAACTGCTTATCCCCAACAGGGTCGGATGGGGTGCCGGAGCCTATCCCGGCTGATTTGGGGTAAGAATATACCCCAAACAGGTTGCCAAACTGTTGCGCTGGTCGTAGTTTCAAATTTTCAAAATGTTAGACAGTTTATCGGCGGTGAAAAATGATGGCCATTTCCCTTCTACATTTAAGGATGATGCATCTGCCTCTTCTTGATATTTCAATCCAATTTTAGCCCAATATCACAACACAATTGTCTTTTTAGGCTTCACATGGTAAACTGAAAAAAAAAATAAAAAGGAACATAGAAGTGAGCAAAAAATACACAAATACATTCAAATGTGCTATGAAATCAGAGAGCCGTTCTGAAACTGGTTGAACAATCTCAGTGCATTCCTGATGTTGGACTGTTCTTTTCAGTCAGTAAAAACTTCTAAAAGTGCCAGCAGAAGGAAAATAATGTATGTTATGATCATATAATAATACTTTGTATAATGTACAGTATGTTTCTGTCTTTCTGTCAGTGCCTGTGCTGTTGCATATTCCCATTGTGGAACTAATAAAGATTTTCTAGATGAATGAGGGATACGTCCTTGGAAAGAACAGGCAATGGATAGAAAACTATTAATTAATTATTAGCTAATCCAACACTGTAGCTATTTATCTGAAGAAATCATTAGAAGGACTTTCTCCTGATGGAAATAGACGATAGATCGAGCACAGAGGCATTGTTGGTCCGGTGACGCCCAGGACAGGAACACAGATCTGTTGTAGATGAAAGACCGTCAGAGTTTCATGTCATTTTGACATAATGTCATTTCAAACTCAAAATCTAGAATATCAGATTAAAATGAATTAAATATACTCTACGTCTACTCAAGATGTAGGCGTACAAATAGTTGCACTCCAGTTACGGAATGTCCACAAATTAAGGTGAACAAATAGGTGGTAAAAACACCTGGACACACAGAGAAAAACAATACAAGAGGAAGGCAGTGAGATCCAGATCATCTTGAACCTGAGGCACATTGCACTTTTCTTAATGGATGTCCCCTGTGTAGCTCCTCAAAGTCCTTGAGACACACTTTAATCTAAGTAATGTTAAGCAGAAGGTGCAGGCTTTGCACCGGTCTTTCAAAGTCTCAGGGAGATTAATCATCATTGCCATTTATGCTAATAAAGAGGTGTGGCTTTGTTTTCAGCTGTATACTTGATAGATAACTTGAAGTTCAGATTAGTAGGGTCTTTCAACAAACTCTTTTCTAGGTGCTGATTTAATGGAACCATTCAAACCCGATGTCATCACTCGTTTTGTCACATAAACCCAATCCGATTTTGAAATTGTTTTCCTGGAGTTATTTACTGCTACCAGAAAAACACTTTGCTCTTAAGTTCTTCAACAGGACAGTATTGTACCCAGTGCTGAAGTGGTTGGCAGTCTGTTCAGATTGTTTTAGACAAGCTAGAGCTATTCTGAGATTTGGTGGAGAAGCTCATCTTCTAAGTGAAATTCATCTTGGCATCCATTTAAAAATTCTTTTCCATATGTTCAGACTGAAATCTCTGGGGATTTTGAATGTTCGAGTAAATTGGATCATATTGCGTGATCATAACATGCCAATTACTCAAAGATCTAAATCTCAGGTAATTTAAAAATGGGTTTCCTTCTGTCATTCACAATTATGCCAATTTTCTTTTAAACTAGGAATGACTTTTTTCTTTGTGCGCTTTTTGTTCTGCCTGCGTTTGTGAGAGTGACAATTTAAATGTTGAGTTGAACCACATGAGCTTTCAAGGGTTTGTCGGCCAGAAATATCTGGTTTGGTAGCTTTATAAATTATTGAACGGTTTGTTGCTGTGAATTTAAAACTTGCACCATGTTTTATGCAGCGGTTGTACGGATTTGATTGATCTTTTTGTGTTTAGAAAAGTGGGATCAATCCTCACTTCGTTACGTACGTTTTCAGTCACCATCACAGACTTTACGATGTGAAACTTTAATGTTCTAAAGTCTTCTGTTTTAAAGTCTGTGCGGAAAATAGAACTTTAACATATTGGTATAAAAACAGAAACAATTGAATCAATAATGATGTGAACAATTGTGATGGTAGTGTCATACTCAAGTCACCGATAGGAACATATGTTTATAAAATCAATTTTTCTGTTTTCAACTGCAAAGAAACTGACATCCTTGGGTTTTTTTCTGTTTTGATGAAAAAAGTACAGAGTAGAAAATAACAATGTGGAGACATCTGTTGATTTTTATTATAGTGCTGTGTGTTGTTTGCTGGAGTTGCTATTTATGGTGTTGTATAAAAAAAGGGGTATTGTCTGTGTGAAGTGCATTTCTAAGTGGTTACAGAATGTTCTGAATTTCTAGGAAAAAAACATTTCACCAAATTGTTAATCTCTGCCCATTTGTATTATTATTTTAGCCTTTCTCACTGAGCTTTTGAATGCCTTCGATGCATGCTGGGACGTGTATGACATCAAGTTTGATGAAAAGCAATAAATTGAGAATAATGGTGAAATCATTTAAAAGGAACACAGCAGCTGTTTCTCAGAAAAAGACTGAAATGAAATGAGTTATTAGTTTAGTTTATTTGAGCAACATTTGAAATAAGAACAATGGATACATAAAAAAATAAAACTCAACACATGTTTACTCAAAAGGAGTAGGAAGAAGCTCGTAGAACTTGTTAGGACCTACCCGTCTTGCAAAGTACTTTTATTTTTTCTTTAGGTTCAAATTGAAAGCAAGTTACCCCATTTGTGTTTGCATAACACATGTTATAAATCACTGATATTTTTGTCAATCACTGGCTCACTGTTTTGTTTTTTTTTGGTTATAGTTTGTTTCATTTGGTCATGTGCAGAGGAGAGAGAGTACATTGGCAGAAGGATGCTGGGTTTTGAACCACCCGGAAAGAGGCCTAGAGGAAGACCAAAGAGGAGGTTCATGGATACAGTGGAGGAAGACTTGAAGGTAGTTGGTGTGACCGAAGAGGATGCAGCAGATAGGGTTAGATGGAAGAAACTGACTTACTGTGGCGGCCCCTAAGGGAAATGCCGAAAGAAAAAGAAAAAGTTTACATCTCCTATTTTTATTATTTTATTATTATGCTTATTTTTTGCACATTACTACCTCAACAAGTTCCTAGTCTCGGAATCTCGTTCACTAACCACGGTAATAAAAGTCTTTCTGATTCTGATGTATTGATTTTACAATAGGTCATTGAGCGAGTTTTATTCAAAAATTATAAAGACTTTCTCAGATTTTAGTTCTAAAAATATCAGTTTCTAAAAGTGATAACCTTTTTCTGTGTCAGAGATGTCCAATGTTTTGCTCCATCTTCTGAACCACTTATCCCTAATAGGGTAAGTGGCAAGAGACAAGATACACCCCTAACAGGTTACCTGCACTCACACAGACAATCATCCACATACACCCATTCCAATGGGCAATTTTGTAGCGACCAATTAACCTGAAGTCCAATTTGCTGAGAAGATAAGATCCAAAACTTGATAAGAAACTAAAGCAACAGATAAAGAACTTTTAATCATCTCCATATGTAGAATTTCTTTCTATTTGAGTAGGTTGTGACTGGTTTTGTTGTGGTTCCCTCAACCACCACCAGAGTGAGCCAGGGACCATCTCACCTTTCCCCCAATTCTACCTGATTTGGACCACCTGCACCTAATCTCACTGCTGCCTATTTAAAGGCAGCCTCACCAGCATTCCTCGTCTGGTCTTCATGCCTTCCAGCCCTGGCTGACTCCCGACCCAACGGATATCCTTTGGAACTGAGATTAACTCTTTGAAAACCTTTTTGATCCCTTATTGACATCTGTTTCTTTGCTTACAGCCTTGCTGATCCTTGGTTAAATAAATCTTGTTTGATGTCCTGTATTTGGGTCCTCCTCCTTCCACATCACAACAGGTTTAAATGTAAGTAAACTAATTTCAGCCAATAAATGTAATGCAAGTTAATCAAAAATTGTTTTAGGAGTTGCATTTGAAAAGAAAATCAACTAAAGGTGATTCAATTAGTTTACATTCGGTCCAGAAAACCATTAGATGATTAAAACTGCGGCACGGTGGCGCAATGGTTAGCACAGTGGCCTCATACCAATAAAGTCATGGGGTTTGAATCCTGGGTGGGGACAAGGTTTGAACCCTTGCCTTTCTGTGTGAAGTTTGCATGTAGTCACTCCGAAAACATGCGTGTTAGGTTGAGGACCCCTCAAAAACGAGATGTCTCATCTCAAGGGGCTAATCCTCCTAATAAATAAAATTAAACTAAAACGTCCAGCCTCTCATTATTTGCTCAGGACTAAGAAAAAAAAAAATGGCATTGTTTCGCCAAATATAAAACCTTGTTTGGCAAGCAATTTAAAAGCCAAACACGAGTACATGAGCATTTCTATCTCCTGGGCATAATAGACACACAGAGGTAATAGGGCTTCCGAAAAGATGGATAAAATCAAGTTTTCTGTAAACATTCTTGTTAAAATAAGTCGGATTGTTGTGTGAAAGGTTGTTACAGGTGTATGAATAATCCAGTGAACAAAGTAAATAATCCTGCTATATGTCGAATATCTAAAAGGATGCCTCCTTTTCAAAATCACTTGATGGAAATGTTGCAAAGACCAATATGTACAATATTGTACTGTATGTATTTCTTCACCTGCAGAGGCTCAAACATGAACAAACATTTCCAACGGAATAAGATCATTATGAAGCATGTTTCTCTCTAATTGCTTCAACTTTTCTATAAAAAAGGAGTCCTCAATATTTAGTAGCGTGTTTCTGAGAATTTTAGAGGCTGACTGAAACAGTCTGCAACCTTTTCACACCAGGTCCTCCATCAAATGACAAATTAGCTGTCTCTCCGTAACACACCGACATTCTTGAAATACAAATGTAGGATATTTAAAGAATGAGGAAACTTTATTATTGATTGTGTTGTACTGAAAATATCCAATCTTATTCACTGGGTTCCACCCATTTTTCACAAATGTTGTGGATATCTCCGGCATGTCTGATTATTTATACTTGTGGTTTTTCTGATTTCAGTTATTCAGATGGTTGAAACTAAACTTACAAAACCCTGTGTTTAGGAGTTGAGAAAAAATTGGAAAAATAACGGCTTAAAGAGTAAACTAAAAATCCATCTAACCATTCATTTTGTTGACCATTCAGTTGATCTCAGGCGAAGACAAGGATTTTCAGCCAAACTCGTGTAGAAATAGTTAACTATTTCTAATGAAATAGTTGTTCCTTGTTGTGTAGCTTGGACCCAATTTGGTCTCAGAAACTCTTAATTCTTTATTTAGAGATCTTTATCAAAAAAGGACCCTGCTGAAAATCTGGTAGATGACCATTCTTCCAAGCAGCACTGAAAATTCTTCTCTGAAAGCAATGAGACATTAATGTGTACGTTACAAGAGTTATACATTCAGACTTTCACTCAGTTATTGGAAACTCAGATCTGCGCAACATCTTGCCTCCACATAGTGGAAGAAAATCAGCAAAGAACTTGTGCATAAGTGAACAAAAAGTAAACTCTGCAAAGTTGTCAGTGTTGGTGCACGCGCTCATAATTTTATCAGGAAATCTTTTTAGTATTTGGATCCTGTTAACGTTCAATTATTTTCTACATTTGTAGCCAAGTTTTGTTAGAACGAATCAGCATAGATCTAAACCTAGAAACCTTCCAAATAGTGTCAAGATTCTGCACACTATTTGGACTTAAACAAGTTGAATACATTGGCACAGATTTTAGCACATGGATTAAAACAAAATGAATCAATCAACGCTCTACAAAGACACTTTTTTCTTTTCAGTTGGACATAGATTTTAAAAAGACAATTATTTCCTTTTTTTAAATCAATAACTATTCATTAGGACACAATAACCGTGCCTTTAAAACAAACAAACAAACAAAAAAAAACCCTACTTGGTTGATTCAGTTTGTTTCTTTTTCATTTCAGCCTCACATTATGCTACAGGTCAATTTGACCTATTCTGGTTTTGTGTAGACCAAAATATGTCATCTTGGGTTATGAACTTGTGTTTGCAATCTGGGCTGTTTGGTGTTTAGAAGTACAATGTCTGTGCAAAGCTTTTATATGACATTATGGGTCATTTTGACCCATAACAGACCAACGAGACAGCTCGTTGGTCCATCTTCACCGTCTTTGTTCTGCGGGAGATTTCTACGTGACTTATTTACCACGGCAGGGAACCGCTAGAGAAGGCAGGTAGCCCAGTGAGAAAATTAATTGCCTCTAATAGTGATCGAATGGCATGGCGATTTGAACAGTTGGATGTCTATTCTTGTAAAAATAAATCGTTTTAATTTCTTCTATGTTACAAAGAGTTCCGTCTAACCTGAGAAAGTTCCTCTCCGTCCTCTGAATCAGAGAAGATGAAGTTATATATAACATCTTCTCAATTCTCTGATAAGTTTTTTCCATGACTTACAGTATTTACCATGGCATGTAACAGCTAAAGAAGACATGAAGCTCAGTGAGAGAGGAACCTGCCTCTTATTTTCAAATCAGAGACTAGATGGTTTGCTGATTTAAACAGTTAGAAGTGGTTCTTTGAGTCAGAAGAAATTAAAACTTTAAATGTCACACATGCTATAATGCTTGTTCTTTTTATTTAAAAATGAAGCAAATAAAACTAATCAAAAAGAGTGAAGACAGAACAATTTAAAGTGTTCCTAAATAGTTCAGTTAAAATGAAAAATTCCAAATTTTTCATTTTTTTGTGACTGTTCAGTATGGATTTACACTGTATGCATTAAAATGAACCGCAACATAATCAATGTAACTTTTTTATTAAGTGTGGCTACAAGTTGCTTTTTTCCACATACTCGCCCTAAATTTATAATTTTCTTTGGAACTTTATCCGCTTGCATTGATGATGAAAAAAGGTGATATTTGCATCGATCAATGACTATCAGTTTTGTGGACAAGCTGCAAAATATGGTTGCTAAGTTTTCAAAGTCCTTGCAAGATGTTGTTGAGGTGTTGAAACAAGGTTTGCACTTTTGTGTTAAATACTTAAACAAGTGTCAATGACGTAAAATAGGTCCTTAACACCTTTATAATGAAAAGCAGAAGAGTAAGACATGATACAGAAAAGCAAATGTGATCTGTTATTCATAAAATGAAGCGTAAAGCACCTTCCACTTAATAAAACTCTACAAACCCAAGAAAAGGACAGCAGTCCTAAACAAAGAGACTTGGTGAACAGATGAACTTTTGTCCTTCCAATGTGAGAAGTCTAATGATGAGCACGTACCACAGTAGTGGAATAAAAATGAGATATATCTGCACACCGAGTAACATGTACAGGAGAGGAAACCATCTTGGACAAGTGCCTTTTATGTTCCATTAAATTGGCAGAGCAATCCACTCTGAGAAGCTAACTGGAGAACCAGTAAAGGACACTTTCCTTTGAAATACAGATAAGGGAGAGTGGCTTCTGAATATAATCAGAACTGTTTTACTAAAGAAACGGGACAAAAATCTTACAACTTGTCACCAACTTCCAGAAGATTTCAGACAGAAACATCTCTGTTATCTTGACAAGGAGTAAACCCTTTGCCCTCTGGGAAGGAAACAAGACTTGAGAAAGAAAGACATGTGCAGTAAATAAGAAATAAAATATATTCTGGCGTCTGTGTTTCTTCTGTGAATGGACTGACTTGAAATGGGAGGACATCCATATTTTCAGAACTGAACTTTCCAAATAAACCCTTTGTACTGTGGATTTTTATGAACAAGATATCATGCTTGTGAAAGACTTAGAAATTTGATTAAAAAAATTTGCAGTGTGTCAGAGGCTGCATGGTGGCACAGGGGTTAGCCCGGTGGTCTTAGGGCAAGAAGGTCGGGATTCGAGTCCGGGAGTGGGCCAAAGCTTGAAAAACAAGCCCTTCTGTGTAGAGTTTGCATGTTCTTCCTGCGTATGCTTGTGTTTTCTCCAGGTACTTTGGTTTCCTCCCACCCTCCAAAAACATGCACGTTGAGATAACTTGGTGCTATAAACATGCCCCTATGAATGAATGAATGTGTGTATACGGTTGTCTATGCGTGTGGCCCTACAACAGACTGCTGACTTGTTCAAGGTGTACCCTGCCTCTAGTTTGAAATCAGCAGGGATGGGCTCGAGAATTCCCCGCGACTCTTTTTGGAATATGCGGTTCAGAAGATGAGTGATGAAAATGCTTGAATGAGTTTTACGGTGTAGAAAATTATGCAAACCATGTCAGACGGCAGAATTATCACCTCCTGTTGGTGAGTACAATTTGCACATCAGTGTGTGCACATCTATACATTACTGTGAGAACCACCTTAAGACATGTACAAATACCATAAGAGTCCATGGTTTATCAGAGACATGCCACGTCAGCAGAGTATAGAATTCAGTAAGGTGATGAGGCTACAAAAATATGACTTTTTTTCACCACACGATGAACGGGTAGGACCAACATGTGTTGGACCATCATTTGGTTAAAAGCATTAGAGATCATTATCCATTTATTTTCAAATTAGTATAAAACCATTGAAGAAGTTATTGTTTCCTCAAAACAGTGTCAAGCCAATTCAGATTACCGAGGACTGTGTATGTACCATAACAGTTTAATATTAATGTTTTTTGCCGTTTATGTTGGCGCCTACGTATACGTATATTGCATGTTAAAAATATGAATAGAAGCTTGTAAGAAAAAACAACCCAAGTTTCTGCAAGTCTGCCTAAAATGAACCAGTGAGATGGTAAAATTTCATATCAGCAAACAGCTCAATTTTTTTTTTCTGACACCCGTAAAAGAAAGTCAAACAAAAGGAAAATGCCCGACAGCTACAGCCGCACATACCTGGTATGATTTGTCACCACCATCCATCCCCCTGTAGAAAAAAAGTCAAATTAACTCAAGTGCAATTTTGGGATATTTTACTTAAAGCCAATACGCTGCTCCATGGGAATCTGTAGCAAAGCAGATGCATTAATTAAAAAAAAAACATCTAGGGGTTAGCACAGGGTGTTGAAGTTGGTGGTAAATCTGTCCAGCAATAATTGACATACATGATCAATAAAGACCATTTTGCTTGTCAATGCCAAAAAGGACAGAATGCTGCCCTGTCTGCCAAAAACATCAAGGGATACAAGGGACTGTGAATTAAAGCACTCGTGGCTTTGAAACTCATTTTGTTCTCAACTTTTCTCAGAAAAACCCAGAAAATGTTTATTTGGAACCATTCTCTTTGACTAGCAGAGTCTCAATGATATGCTTTGAGTTGCTGCAAAAAGTTTCTTAGAATATCAAGAAGATTTCCTCCAAACTAATATTGGCAGTAGTTTCTAAAAACCCTTCTTTACCTCTCCAACCAATAGTAGTTTTCTTCTCAGAACTCCTGAAGACAACTTTTTTTTGCACTTGTTGTCTTGTGCTTTCAGGAGTGCTTTCGTTAAAATATTTTTCTGCAATCATACGGGTGGGAAATGGACTTAAACTGATTTCTATGATTTCAATTTGTTGAGCTAATTGTATTTGTAGCAAATTGTATTTGTATTTTTTTATCATTCTACATGTATTCTGCATGTTTTTAGCATGTTTTTAGCACTTTTTAATTAATTTTATTAACTTCACCTGCCTCTAAGAAGCGGTGCAGTCCCTGATCACTGTATAAGATGCAGCTGGGGGAAGAGGCGGCTGCGGAGATACACAGTGGGGAGCCCTTCTTTTGAACTATGGGCTGGTGCGTGGTGGTTTGTCAGCCTGCCCTGCACACCCCCGTGCGGTAATGGCTCCCCCCTGCAAAGAGACACATGGTGTTTGTCATGGAACCCACTGGTGGAGAAGGTTCCTACAGTCGGCGGTCCGGAAGACTGGTCCCGTCAAGGGGCGGACCTGGGACGAGGAGGTGCTGGTGGGCTAAAACCAACTTATAGACTGTTTTAAGAATTGCCATTTTAGAATATTTTAATAGTTTTTAAATGAAAAATGTTAAAACTGGTTTTATGGTCTGTGCCTCTGCTTCTCCCCGCCCAGTCCAAAACCGGCTGGCGGCTCACATATTCTTATGAAATGTAAATGAACTCTACTTAAGTTGGTACTCAAAGCGCTTGAGTTCACATACACATTCAGACCTGATGGTGGAAGCTGCCATGCAAGGTGCAAATCAACATCAGAAGTAATTGGGGGTTTGGTGCTTTACTCAGGGACACCTTGGCAGGAGATCAAACTAGTGACCCTCCGGTTACAGGATGGTCGCCCTACCCATTGAGCCCTCCTTTTCTGTCCAAAGTTGTTTCTATCTTTTTTACTGTATATATACAGTACATACAACACACACACACACACACACACACACACACACACACACACACACACACACACACACACACACACACACACACACACACACACACACACACACACACACACACACACACACACATATATATATGTTATTGGAAGAAAAATACTTCTTACAATTGCAGCCCAACTTTTTGCCAATTTATTTTTAGCAGCTTATCATGTCCCTTTGGTTCAAATGCAAATACATTTTTAGAAACTTTCTCTTCTTGCAATAATATTTTTTTGCAATGACTTGTTTTCTTTTGTAAGAAACATGTCACTTCCAAACCCAGAAAAAATATTTTTGGGGGATTCAAAGTAACTTAAACTCAAAATCTGCTGAGTGGGAACAATTAATTTTGGACTCACTTGTATATTTATTTCATGACATATTTAGTTTGTTTTGTAATGTGAATAACAAATAAAACCGTGGTAAAGTTGGGGAATGCATTTCCTCCTTAAAAAAAAAACAGGTTTTCAACACGCTTTAAACATCAAAGCTGGTGAAAGTTGTCTTCCATGGCCTTAACTCCAAGTTCAAGCTTCAAATTATTTAGACAGGTGACATTGTTATTTACATGCAGGCACCCCTGACACCCTGAAGGCTTTTCATTTAAATCCAACTGATCTCCAAAACACAACAGAATCACAGCTGCACTCCATGTAAAAGCTGTCCGTGTTGATTTGGGGATATGACAGTGATTGTGAGCTACTCAAGACTTAATATCTGCATTTTTTTATTTTATTATTCTGACAAGAGAGGGAGTAAAACTACAGTGAACTTTGTAGTTGGATGTGTTTCTTGGGAAGAAAAGTGAAGTGAGGTGATAAAAAGCAAAGAATAAAGCAGTTTGAAAAGAATCTGATCAATGCTTTTTCCATATTGGGAGTGAACAGTCTTTTATCCCAACTGTGTTAAACATTTCAAAAAGATATAACACATTTGTCAAATGATACTTTTAATCATTTGTGGAATTTTTCCATCTCGTTTAAATTTCAAATTCACATAAATTCCATTATTTTGACCAAAATACATTTAATCTATAAATTCATAGTGCATGTTTAATATGTAAACATCCTTAATCAATCTTCACACACTTTACACTAATAGAATTTTTTGGTCAAACCTTTCAGCCAGAGAACAAAATGCTGTGAGAAATTTTTCTCATCTTGCAAACAAAATGGTAAAGAGTACCATAAAAAAGTAAAAGCAACAAACTTTTTGTGGTACAAGATATTTTTTGTCTTACCATCTCTTTACGTTCTAATCTAATTTGCAAAGTAGATTCTGGTTTTCGCAAAGTGAAATTTGTCTCAAAGAGATATAGATCTCTGGAAATCTCCTGGCTGAGGAGCCCCCCGTGTTTCCATCAGGATGAAGAACATCTATTGACTTCTTTAGATATTTAGTTGTAGAGTAGAAGAAGCTAATATTTAAACAATAGTTTTAGACACATTGGATGCTCATCCCGGGGAGGGATCTCTCTTTCGTGTGGATCCCCACAAAGTTTCTTATTTTTTCCCCACTGATGTTTTTTTTGGGAGTTTTTCCTCACCGTGAAGGAGAGTCGAAGGGCAGAAATGTGCTAGTCTTGTTTAGTTAGCATTTGTTAGTTATTTTTCTTGCTATGTATTTGTGTTTATACATTTCTCTTTTTCTTGTTTTTTTTTTCCTCCTCCAAAATCTTTTATGTGAAGCACATTGAGACAGAAATTTTGTGATTTTGGGCCATACAAATAAAATTGAATTGAATTAAAGTGTTGCCAGATTTTTTGCTTTACTTCACAGCAAAGCTGCAAACAAATAAAAATAAGCCTAATTTTTGCTTCTTACTCAGAAATGTAATTATTTCAGAGTTCATCAGTGTGAATTTGCCATGTCTTTAATGCTTCAGTGTAGTTTCTTCCTAAAATGTTTTTTTCAAAGATTTAAAAAAGTTCAATCTCTTTAGTTCCAGCGGGCAAAAATGTGTTCACTACATTTCACATTCAGATACCTAATCCTGTAGATGCTCGATGAAAGAAGATTTCTTCCTCATGTCAGCCAAAGCTATGCCATCTAAAATATATATATTACACAGCAGAGATTAGCATAATGCAGTTCTGTAAGATGTTGGCTTCTAGTTGGACTTTCTGATATTGAATATGAGAGAAATAGCTTCACATAACATGTAGTGCAAAAGGGTACACGCTTCAAATGTAAAGAAAAATTTCACGTTTTTTAAAAATGCAACACTATCTCATTTTGAGCTTGTCTTGTTAACCGTGTCTCACCGGATAGGCGAACTTTATTCCACTATCCATAGACACACGAGTTAGACTAATTGGTTGCTCCAAATTCCCTTGAGGGCTGTGTGTGTCTGTGTGGTTAAGGGTTTAGTTTGTCTCTTTTTGGCCCTGCAATGGACTGGTGAGCTGTAGCTAATTGCGGAGAATGGCTCCAGCGTCTCTGTAATCCTGAATTAGAATTAGACATGTGATTTCATCAGAGGTCATGTTGTTAATGGTTGTTGCTTCCCCTTCATCAGTTTGCAAAATTAAAAAAGTAGAAGGGCTTTAGAAATAGCCGGAAGACACAACTCAAACAAGAAATGTGAAGAAGGAAGCTCTGAAGTAAAACAAACCAAAAAGAATAATCACACAAAGAAATGCAAAAGTACATATAAAAATAAAAGTATGTCTGAACATGGATTCACACCAGAACAGCTTTCGGTTTTCACGCAAAGTTAATAGTTTTAGCGCTTTTTAAAGTTTTGTGGAAGTCTAATGTGGCCAATCAAAGTGTCCAGATGTAACTGTAGGATCTGAATCGATGGTAAGTCATTCCTAAGGTCAGATTGAACAATATACACCCTATCTCTGAATTATGTTGAGTTAAGATAAAGTTAAGTCTTCATCTTAAAGTAGTTCCAACATCAGTTTTGATCATCAAGCTCACAAGAGAACTCACATTACATCTGCTCAGTGGCCATGCCTAATGCCTCATCCTGTGTTTTTGCCAGAATTGAAAAATCTGAACTTTGGATGTTAAGGACTTTGAAACAACTAACTAGAGACTATATTGCTGTTGCACATTTCAGTTTTTGTAACAACCAAAATACTGGTTACGCTTTATTTTTCTTCCTACAATTTTGGACTTTTTCTGATCTTGGGTCATGAACTTCTTTGTGTAATCTGGGCTTGATGGTGTTTTGTACAATGGCTATGCAGATTTTTGACCCATGTTTGATCGATGATACCTTGATGTCGGTAAATAGCTACGTACTGTATTCATATGTTTCAAGTATGAAAAAAGAGAATCATTGCTAAGCCCATCAAAACTGAGGCTATATTCTGTGAGTAAATGATTATTAGACAATTTTTTTTCTCTCCATAGCACAAAAGTACCATGAAAAAAATCATGTGCAAAAGCTTTTTAATAGAACTGTCAAACATCACAAATAATAATAATAAAAAATCCTGCGTTCACATTTAAGTAAATAAGTCTGAGCACTAATACTAGAAAAAGTTTTTTAAAAATATAATGTGAATTATGCAAACTGCCACACTTGCAAAGAATATTATAAACTTTTCATAAATAAAACAGTTTGTATTGTTCATTTTTGCAGGTGATGTTGACAAGATCATTGAGCTGGTCTTTGAAGTAATGCTTCTGGATCAAGTATAATTTATTCATTTCATAACTTGTATTTTATTTGGAATGCACGAGCTGTGAAACTTAAAAAAGAACAATGCGTCCTAAAGATTAATACTGCTTTTGGTTCTGTTTGTTTTGTTGCATGTGTTTGCGGGCTCGTTAACGCACTTCCTTAAAATCTACACTTTGTGTTCAAATATTTATTGTTCAGATCATTCTTATTTGATCAATTTTATACATTGAAAGGGGTTCCAGTGGGAATAAATTTTTAACTCCTAATTGTCTCTTGATTATCATATGTTAGCTTATCGCTTATGTTTCCTTAAAAAAAATTCAATTGGATTTACAAAAATCTCTCGATGGACTTTCAACCTCACACTATTGCATACATTTGAATTTAAACTGAGTTGATGCTGGAAGATTTAATCAAGATTCCGACCAATAAATAGAGAAGCTGAACACCATTTTTTTTATTTTTTTAAAAAAGCGTCAAGTTTTTCAAAACAAACATGGGAAATATAGTCGAAAATGCACAAATTAAATATGATTACTTTAGTCGCTGTTTGATTTCTGTAAGATGATGCAGAGCACTGCAGCTGGTTATAGGATCAGTTTCTCAGCTGTCAAGCATTGCTCGTGGCACGTAAGCCAAAGTGCCACGAGCAAACGATTATTATCAGGGTGAATAGAAAAGCCAAAGGCCATGTCATAAATATGAACAGAATGACAGATGGAGCTGACAAAACATCCTGCATTTTAATGACTTTCTTTTCTCTTTTACAGTCGAAACATTATGTTCTAAAACAAAATGAAGAAGGTCAATGTTCTAAGGTTTTTATTAAATGGAAATAATGCATTTTAAAATCCGCTGTTCGTTTGACTTGTTTTTTACTTGGATAAACTGTTTATTGAATTGAATTTAATACACTTTATTTATCCCCAAAGGAAAATTTGAGTGATGCAGTGTTACATTCATACAATTTCATACATGTTTTTTTTTCTTTAACTGTTGTAAATGGCAAGTATTTACAGGTTCAAAAGTGAAAGGTTAAATAGTTTGATGAAGGATGGTAAGAATGATTTTCTGTCACGTTCCTCTGAGCAGCGGGGTTGCAGGAGTCTGTTGCTGAAGCTGGGAGGGATTTAGCATGATTTTGAAATTTTTTGTAAAAGTTTTCTTGTTATTTCAAAGTCTGTGGAAATAGATTTTTTTTCCAGAAAGATGGTTTGGCTCGATCTTGTATCCTCTTATCTCTGTGTGTCTGAAGCAGGCATCTCACAAAACATCTTTTCGATCGAAGCTTTCTAAGTGTTTCCAGCACATACTGTATTAACCTGAGTAAATGTCAGCTTGACTGGGTCCTACATCTTCACCCTCACGACAGCCATGACACGACTTTACGTGTCATGGCTACATGGATTACTACATGTAGTAATCCACATACTACATGTAGTATGTGGATTAAGCTGCATTCAGAAGTTGCAATTGTCAGGATCCCTCTTCTCCCACTAGAGGCCCTGGATGTTCCTAATTAACATGATTAGGGTAACCTGAGGATGATTCCTGATTCCACACATCTGTGCAGCCTGCCATCTAGTTAATGGGAATCACACCAGACTTCCCTGTTGGGTCACATCATCCCTTCCAGCCAGGTCACCCTGGTTGCATGACCATGTTTGAACTTATTTTTTGAACTTTTGAAACCTTGAGTTAACCCTGTGCTTCTTGCTTTACATACGTACATGAATTGTGTTACTAAACCTTGTTTGATGTCCTGCAACTGGTCCTCCTCCTTCCACATCCTAAACACTGACAGAAATAAAGAAGTTGTTGAAATCTTCTAGCTGTTAAAATGTACCCTTTTTTATGTCTAAAGGAGGAATTGGTTGCATCAACCACCATAAAAAATGTGCTAAAAAGTAAGTTTAGTCAATATTAAATCTACTCATAGCTGCTTTGCTGGGATATCCGCAAAAACAGTTTTCTGACCTAGAACAAAAATGCACATCCACATGCTCATCCCATCTTTTGTCTTCTAACAAAATCTTTTGCTACTGTTTACAATTGTCTTCCAAAGATGCTGAGTCGGAGACTTGCTAAGACAAATAGATTTCCTCATGTCATTGTTTCTCACCCAACTCTGGCTTCATGTGACTTACATCCTTTTCAGGAGATCTACAATCCCATTTAAACCTCAACGGGACAAGCACCCACTAATCTCATGGAGTTTATTCACAGACATTCCCTTTCTGCTGACTGTGTGGATGGTTTTAAATCCAAGCTCTAAAACACACTTGTTCCAAGTTTCCCATAGAGATTCTGGGTCTTGTGAAGCAAATGTTTTTTTTTTAATACCCAAAAAACAACATATAAATAAATAAATGTTTTGCCTTTAAATGTTTTTCCACTGTTGTATATTTTGATTTGTCTAGTTCTTTTTAATTGAATCAATCGAATCAAAGACATATCTAATCATTCAAGGATTAATATTTTTTTCTTCCATCTAACCCTATCTACTGCATCTTCTTCGGTCACGCCAACTATCTTCATGTCTTCCTTCACTGTATCCATGAACCTTCTCTTTGGTCTTCCTCTAGTCCTCTTTCCTGGTGGTTCCGATCCCAGCATCCTTCTGCCGACGTACTCTCTCTCTTTCCTCTGCACATGTCCAAACCATCTCTGTCTGACCTCTCTGACTTTATGTCCATAACATGTGTTGTTCCTCTGATATTCTCATTTCTGATCCTGTCTATCCTGGTCACTCCCAGAGAGATCAATTAATTACGGATTAATATTTTACTAATATTATTGAAAATTTATTTAAATGTGTGACAAAAATGGACAATTCAGCACTTATCTGGAGATCTTTTAATTTCTTTATTTCTAGTAAACGTTTTAGATACAAATACATATAAATGTACATATGAATACATAAATACACACATATTTAAATATGGTGAAGAAGATTGTGCTGAATAACCTGTTTTACGAGTTATTTCATTTGATGTCTGCAGCACAAGTACTTCTGGGGACAAAATTCAAACTGGAAAGTGTTCGTTTGAAATTTACTGTTTAGCCTATTTTTTTCCAGTAAAGCCAGAATATGTGTGTAAAAAAAGTTTGTGTACATTTACAACCGAGGATGGCGGGGGCTTTTTGCCCCCCGCCTTCCCATCCATACCTGGAGATTTGCTAGTTAACAGTATACACCCATATTAATTTGCTTCACGACAATACAATCTCTTTTTTAAATTGGAGATTAAATAAAAAGAAAAAAAAGCACTTTTTTTCCCTTTTGTCATTTCTACCAACTTGCAGAAATGATTGGGTTAATGCAAAACAATGACAAAAAAATGACTTATTCATCTGATTCGCTTTACAATTAGGTCTACATACATGTCCTAATTTATTAATGCTCACTTAATATTGATTAAATGAATGTTCAAACTCTACAGATGTAATTGAACAGATGATTGAATATAGTTAAACTAAAGCAGAATGAGCCCAGCTAGCTCCGTTGGTATAGCATGAGACCCTTAATCTCAGGGTTGTGGGTTCGAGCCTCACGTGGGGCGCTAACCTTTTAGGGAGAATCTTGACTCAGTGGTAGAGTGTCCATCTGTGGACTGGGAGAAGCCGGTTCAATTCCCACTGAGCTTTCCTAAGTATCGCTGGAGAAGATACGTGACTCCTTGGTGGATCCCACCATTAGTGCAGTTATGGCTGCCTGCTGCGGTGCAATGCAGCAAAAGTAATTTCCCCATTGAGGGTATGTAGAAATTAAAAACTGCAGTTCACCTGTCACAACTTATAGCTTAAGCATTTCATGCTTGGATCTGCTTTTTGGATGGTGCTAATTCTGGTTTAAATGGCTATATTTTAATTTTGAAGACAATAAAAATACATTTTTGTTGAGTTGCTTTTCCATATTTGCTTTTTTCATAATAACTTTGATGCAGTCTTTTTTTTTCGCGATGTAGTCTGAGTTCGTTTCATTCTCTGGTTATTTTTCACTTATTTTGTCTCCAACCTTTAATTTTCTGCTTCTTGCACACAAGGAAACTCATAGAATGGTAAAGCCTGTTTGACTTAAGATCCTTTATTCCCTGTGTTACCTTGGGATTTTATTCACTTTCTCCTCTAAATTAGAGGTCTAAATTGCAGCAGTGATTAGATCAATATTTGATCGGAGTATAGCTTAATGATATTACATAAATTTTGGACTTAATGATATTGTGTCATGCAATACAAATACAAAAAAGGGTTATTTTCACAGTTCTAGATGTTTTATGAAGGTGTTTTGCAAGTTTACTCAATTCTGAAATGTCAGGTGTTCTTCATGAATGTTGCTCTCAAGATAAACCTCTGGCTTTTTTGCTTCTTCTACGTTTGCATTTCTAAACATCTTTTCAAATAAAAGAAGCGGCTATGCAAACAAATTTCTAGTTACACATGTACATGCTCTGTTATGTGCACGTTTAACAGATGCCAGTCATCGTCTGAACTGCTCATCCAAACTGGGTTCCTTTATGAATGCATTTCTTTTTTTTATTTCCAGCGCACCTATCTATAAGCATGAGCCAACCTACGCGGGTAGTTTTAAAGTAATATTGAAAAAAAAATTACTGAAAATCTTTTAAAGTACCTCTAAGTTATCAGAAGAACTTGCAATAAAATGCATGTTCTTTCAAATGAGCACAAAAGACAACTCTTTACACTCAATTCGGTTTGAATCTTTCTTTCATCGGATACACAAGTGGTGGAGTAAGAGTGTCAGGACTTGAGAAAATAAAAAATAAAAAAACGCAAAAAAACTTGAAAAGCGGGCTGCACGGTGGTTAGCGCAGTGGCCTCGTAGCAAGTAGGTTGGGGTTTGAGTCCCGAGACTTGGAACGCTAGAGTTTGCATGTTCTCCCTATGTATGTGTGGGTTTTCTCCGGGTGCTCTGGTGGCTCCCATTCACCAAAAACATGCATGTAAAGTTGATTGGCCACTATGAAATTGTTGAATGAACTAATGTGTGAATGGTTGTGTGTGTGTGTGTGTAGCCCTGCGACAGACTGGTGACCTGTTCGGGGTATACCATGCCTCTTGCCCAAGGTTGCCTCCAGCACTCCCCACAACCCGTTAGGGATTAAGTGGTTAGGAAGATGAATCTTTTTCATCCTTCAGCATCTCAGGGGTTGCCATGGTAAGTCAGTTTCTTCCGTCTAACCCTTTCTGCTGCATCCTCTTTGGTCACGCCAACTGTCTTCATGTCTTCCTTCATATATCCATGAACCTCCGCTTTAGTCTTCCTCTAGGCCTCTTTCCTAGTGGTTCCAAACCAGCATCCTTCTGCCGATGTAATCCCTCTCTCTCCCCTGCACATGTCCAAACCATCTCAGTCTGACCTCTCTGACTTTATCCATAAAACCTCTAACATGTGCTGTTCCCCTGACCATCCTGGTCACTCCCAGAGAGATCCTCAGCATCTTCATCTTTGCTACCCCCATCTCTGTTTCCTGTCTTTTCTTCAGTGCCACTGTCTCTAGACCAATCAACATGGCCGGTCTCACCACGGTTTTGTACACTTTCCCTTTCATTTTAGCTGAAACTCTTCTGTCACACATCACACCTGATACTTTCTCCACCCGTTCCAGCCTGCCTGCACATGCTTCTTCACCTTTTTCCACACTCTCCATTGCTCTGGACTGTTGATCCTAAGTACTTAAAATGGTTAGGAAAACTTGAAAAGCATATTGATGCTCTTGTCCTACCATGAAGAAGATTGAAAATTTACTTCTTCAAATAGGAACAGAACTAAAGTTTTCTACATTTAAAAATGATCTAGATTCAGAAAACATTTTGTAAAAAATATAAAGTTTTTTTAACCTTTGATTGGCTGTCGCATCATTGTGCAAATTCAGCATTAAACATATTTTTTTTTAATGAAAACCTCGTATCATTTGTTCAAATTATTGATATATTTGTTTTTAAATTCAGCAGCCAGTTTAGTTTGGTGTATAAAATGAATCTAAAAGAATTGAACGTGGAACATTTTGGCAACAGAACCTTTCCAAGGCTCCAACAATGGCATGTTCAAAAAAAGTTCCAACACCAGTTTACCAGCGATTGGGTTATTGTGCAATCTGTTGTTGTTGTCAGGAGGAAATTCTTTGTGACAGCCAGTCGAGGGTAACGTCAACACCTGAGTGACCAATAAACCTGGTTGCCAATCACTGGTATGTGTGGCATGAATGCATCCATTCTCACTACTAGAAAGGCATAAATAGACACTAGTACAATTTTCTAAAGCTGCAGACCAACACACATAATTTGATAATACTTGTAGATACACTTTTTGTCCATGGAACATCCTGACTGCAAATCATGTGTGGAGATTGATCTTTTAAAACAACTCAGATGTCAATGTGCATAGCATTTGTATTGATTTTGACTTCATTTTCGGAAGAACCACTTTTGTCAGCGAAGAAGAGAGTTTTATTTAAACTGAGAAGTTTCAGTTAAACACTTCATTTATGTGTGGACTTTAGACAGTAAGAGTTCACTAAAATGTACTTCAATTGTGCTTCAGATAAAATATATCTAAGCAAAATTGCAGTGAGTGCACTTTCATTAAAATATCCTTTAGAATGGCAAATTCTGGAAAAAAATTATGTACCGGTTACTTTTAATGTGCTGGAAATTGTACTCACAAAATACCACTTTTGGACTAAATAAAGAAAACATTGTGTGCAAAATATTTCCATTTACAAATCTTTGTTACAAAAAGCAGAGAAAGTGGACAAATACATCTTTCGAAAGCAGGCAACTCTTTAACCATAGACACTGACTAACACACAGAATGCAAAATCTCGCCTACTTGATCAAGAAAAGTCTGCCTGTGCTAAGTCAAACCTCTTTCATACTTGGTACAAACATATGTGTAAATGTATATGTGTTTAATTTTGCTGCCACAAGCCTAATGAGGCGAAATGAATGATTAAGGGGCGCGGGAGCCTAACCCGGCTGATTTCAGGTGAGAGGCGATATTCACCCCGAACAGGGCGCCAGTCTATTGTGGGGCCACAACCCACACTCATTCTTAGGAGCAATTTTGTAGCGGCCAATCAACCTAATATGCATGTGTTTTGGAGGGTGGGAGGAAAGCGGAGTACTTGGAGAAAACCCATGCACACACGGGGAGAACATGCAAACTCCACACTGAAAAGCCAGTGTTTCAATCCACTCTGGGATTTGAACCCCAAACTATTGCTGTGATGTCACCATGCTAATTACTGCACCACTGTGTAGAACTTGGAAAAGATTATATTAGAGTAAAATGTCTTAAATAAAATGTATAAAGAAAATGCTGGGTTAGGAACCACCAGGCTGGAGGCCTAGAGGATGACCAAAGAGGAGGTTCATGGATACAGTGAAGGAAGACATGAAGATAGTTGGCTTGACCTAAAGAGGATGCAGGAGATAGGGTTAGATGGAAGAAACTGACTTGCTGTGACGACCCCTGAAGGGAAATGCCGAAAGGAGAAGTCTTTGGGTCCCCATGCAGGACCCAATACAAATGTTGTTTCTTGAAACAGTTTAGAAAAAAAACCCAGAACAAACATTTGTCAATTTTTTTTACTGTTTAAAACACATGTTTACAATGATTCATGTTCATAACTGTAAAATAAAGAAATAAAAATCAAATTTCACATTATTTCACAAAAATATGTTGAATGATTGGTCCGTCATCATTGCAAAATCAAAAAGATATCATTAAGCATGTATTGCAACACTTTAAAGAGGTAAGATTACATGTTGAGTTCAAAGAGAAACATTCTTTTGGTTCAAATAATGTTACTTTGGTTAATTATTAACAGGGTTTTATTCTTTTATTTGTGTCTGGTTTTGTAACATCGTCACCTTCGATCTCTGTCTCTGACTTAAAAAATATTGTTTAGAACTGCATTAAAGTATTTTTTTTTATTTTTATTTTTACAACTCTAACTTTTTACATAAAAAATACTGTTCTGGAATTAAACTGAGAAATACTGTCATCTAGTGGCTGTTTGAGTGAAGTAAAAATCTATTTTTAAGAACCGTTATTTTCAGTGTGAGAGTTCAAGTAGCACACCATACATAGACTCATTTTACACCTTTCAGGAAAGATCTCGTTTTAAAAACACAGATTTGAATCAAATGTATTATTTTATTTATTTAAACATCAGAAATCTCAATAGTAAACGAATCACTTAAATCTAAACTATAACAAAATCAAAGATATTAAAATAATAAATGGTCCATTAAGGTATAAATAAAGACTGTGCAGTCTTTCTTTTAATTTTTCTGATTTATGTGCGAGTTTGAGTGCATTAGTTTTCACTTTAAGAGAATTTTATTTTGAAGTGAAGTCCGGATGTTGGAGTTCATCTCAGGTCAGTGTGCGTATGAGTGTGTAACGGCACAGTGCTTAAACTTGCGCAGAATTAGCGTTTATTTACTTCATAAAAGGTGAGAAAACTCATTTGCTTATTAAAATAATGGTGCTTTGTAAAATGAAGAGCCATTGGGATTGCTATTTGACAAGCAAAGTGATTGGTCAGCTCCCATGGGCAAGAGTAACCATAGGCTTGTAAAACTATTTGTAAGCTTTGTTTTTTATTGAACCCATAAAAACTGAGATTACCTTTGTGGTTTTTCAGATCAAATGGCAGCACAGCATATTAAACCTAACTTCAGCCAGTCTGATGTGGCTGAAATGATGAAAAGACTTTTTAATCTGACAGCATTTAAAGTTCATCCTCTACCCAGCTATGATGATCAGAACTTTCATGTGGCACACAGTGAGGGGGGAGAGTTTGTCCTGAAGATCATGAACACAGAAGACAGCAAGAACACTAAAATCATTCAAGTTCAGAATTATGCCATGAGATTCCTGCAGGAAAATGGTCTCCCTGCCCAAACAGCCATTCCTAATGCCTCAGGAGAGCTTCTGAGTCTGGAAGAAATGGGTATGAATATAAAACACACTGCTGTTAAAATCTGAGAATGAATTGTAATGTCAATTTGAAAAATAAAATCATATGATCTAAAAATAAAGGCTTACACTGAAATCTAAGGATAAACCTAAAACATTTATTAAATCTGTCTTTATGTTATAAATGTTTTATTATATTTGTGGATTCAGAAATCATAGATATCTGAAATACTCTTCATAACTCATCAAACCAAGTGATCGGTTTAAGTTGTTCCTTCAAAGTAAAAGTAATCTTCCTCTTTTATATTTTACTAATATTTTATATCATTACTACACATTTTCTTGAAAATGCATTTGACTATTTCAGAATCAGAAATGCTTTTATTGCCATGGTCAATGAAGAATATCAGAGACTAGGAACTTGCTGTGGTACTAGTGTGCAAAAAAAAATAAAAATAAAAAATGAAAACTCTTAATTTGAACAAAACTAAGAGTGTTCTGAAAGAAAAAGAAAAGTTGTGCAATGGCATAGAAAATAATAAAGACAGTAAAGTGACAAAAAAGAAGTGACTAAGTGATGAGCGAGTTATAAAGTGCACATATGTCCAACGACAGACGAAGCTGTTTTTGTGGCGGGACATTCTGAGAGCCTCCTGCCTGTGGGGAGTCGCTCAAAAACTCCAGGGTGGGAAGGGTCAGCTGCTATCTGACCTGCACGCCCCTGAGTCCTGGAGATGTACAGGTTTCATACAACTTTCACTTTTTTTTAAAAATGAGAGCTCATTTTTTGCTCTCAAAAACAGCAAATCTAACTTTCACATTAAAAATAAGGGAAGTTAATATATTAATTTTTTTTTTTTTACCTTCCTGGACAAATAATAAAAATGTTTCTTTTCAATCTGTAACTCAATCTGTTAAATCTATTGAAAAATCATTTACAACATGTGTTAATCTCTTAAGCCTTTAAGCCTTCGTTTATCTTTTTTGTCATTCAAACATGTCTCAACAAAGATTTGATGATGAGGCTCAACGTTAAACATGCATTCCTCTTAGAATGACTGATACTTCGGTCAGTGATATTGTGACAGAAGATATTGTTAAATCTGCAGACTCAAACTAACAACTCCAAGCATAATCTAAAAGTCACTTTTCACTGAAAAAGTGACTTTTTCTTACTGAAAGAAAGTCAATGAGACTCATCAGCGAGTCTAATTGATGATTTGAGGACATCAAAGTACATGTCCTCAAACAACCTTGTCTTAATGTAGGATTTATAAAGCAAGAAATTAAGAGAGAAAGTAAAGAAGTTATTATTTTTTTCTTACTTTTGGCAGATTGTGGTTACGGTCTTCAGAAATACCTGGTGCGACTCTTGACTTATTTACCTGGAGTCACTATTTCTACTGTTCCCTTAACCCCAAATTTGTTGTATGAAACTGGTAAAATGGCAGCGAGGATGGACACAATTCTTCAAAAGGTCAGATTATTACACTACTTTTTTTGTTACGTTGGTAGGCTTTTTATTTGACATAAATTTATTCCATGTACAGATGCAGCATCCTCATCTCAGCGTTCTAGAGAGGGAGAAGTTTATATGGAGTTTATCAAATGTTGTTCTGTTGGAATCCTACCTCAATGTGCTGGATGGCGACCCTCTTCAAGAGGTTGTAAAATCGATAATAGAATGTTATAAAAGCACTGTGGACATCAAACGCAACAGTTTTCGTAAATGTGAGTACAAAACACTTTCTATAGATGTTTTTCAAAACTCGACTTTCCATTATAAGAACTAGCGTGTGTTTCTTATCAAACATGTAGATACCTGTTAACCATAAATGTAAACGTTAGACATGATGAGCAGGTTTAAAGTTGATTTGTACCGGCATGTTTCTGATGAAATATTGTTTGCATAATTCACTTTTATGTTCTAGGTATAAATCACGGTGACTTCAATGACCTCAATGTACTTGTGCAACCTGATGAGATAGTCGGCCACAAAATATCAGGAATCCTTGACTTCGGGGACATGAACAGCGGTTATTACATCCATGAGCTGGCCATCACTATAATGTACATGATGACGGAGCATCCAGAGCCCGTCCAGGTGGGAGGACCAGTTCTCGCCGGCTGGGAAAGCGTTCTTCCTCTCAACGAAGCTGAGAAAGATTGTCTATATTTGCTGGTTTTGTCCCGTTTCTGCCAGTCACTAGTTCTAGCTCGTTATTCAGTTACTCAACATCCCGAAAATACAGATTACTTGATGATTTCATCAAGAAGAGGAGTCCACATTCTCAAGAAACTTTGGGAGCTTGGAAAAGAGGAGGTGGAGAAGGTGTGGTTTCAGAGTGCTGCTCAATTTAATAGTTAGTTTGTTAGGGGCTCAAGCGAAGGGGGGTGTATCCTGTTCCTGTGTGTTGAGCCAACCAGAGAAACTATTTTTCCACAATAACAAATACAAAAAATGCATACATAAGTAACAAATTAATAATTTATTTCTCAATCACGCTGTTTTATGAGAAAAAAATTCTTGACCACATCAGTGATTACTTTGTGACAATTATTTGACAGAAAAAAAAGTTGCAGAAGAACTTTTAAAAGGTAAATTTTACAAATATTTAGAGATTTGTTTCAAAAGAACAAGAAAATGAAGTTATTATAATGTAATATTTCTAATCGGGAGTTACTCTGTATACTATGAAATTATTTTTTTAAAACTGCACGCAGGGACAGTGGTTAGCACAGTGGTCTCACAGCAAGAAAGTTGAGGTTTGAGTCTCAAGAGGCACAAGGCTTGAAACACTGTTCGGAGTTTGCATGTTCTGCCCCTGTATGCGTGGGTTTCCGCCAGGTACTCTGATTTCGTTCCACCCTCTAAAAATATGCATTTTAGGTTGTATGTAATTGTTCCTAGGAATGAGTGTGTGTGGCCCTTCAACAGACTGGCGACCTGTTCGGGGTGTACCCTGCCTCTTGTCTGAAATCAGTCGGGATAGACTCTGGCTCCCCCCGTAACTCAATTAGGAATAAGTGGTTCAGAGGACAAAACGAAACTTGAGATAATGCTTATTGTACCAGGTGTATCCTGACATGCTTATCTAACTGTTGAAAAGTGTCACGTGGACCCAGTTGAGATGATTAATGAGAAAAAAATGGGAATGATTTACTAAAACATGTTAGTTTGGACTGTTTGAAGACATATTTGTGCAAAAAGGGTCTGTGTGCAGTTGTAGTGTGTGAATCAAGAAACCAATAGATAGTCAAAGAGATAAATCATGAAAGGAAATTAGGAATTTTGTTCTGAAATTTCAAGTAACCCCCCCAAAATTAGTAGAATTTTGAGAACGGAGCAAAAAAAAAGTATTTATGGTTTAAGGGCAGAATGCACTTGGCCTGTTTAGTTAGTTTTAGAATGATTGTATGCCTGATTTTAGTGTGTTTGTGGTTTTTTTGTTCTTCTTTTTTGTACTTTTTTTTTCAATCTACAATGTGAAGCTCGTTAAGACAATTATGTTGTGACATTGGTCTGTACAAATGGGCTATAAAAGTGGGAATGTAATCACATTTCTTAAAAAAAAAATGTCATGGTTCCCTCGCCTACCACCAGCTGGAGACCGGGACTTTCCCCTAATCAGCCTGATTCGGGACACCTGAGGGTGATTGGCCAGCTACCTATTTAAAGGCATCATCCCTTCCAGCCAGGTCTACCTGGCTTCCCAACCAAGAGATGATCTTGAACGTTTACCATGAGACGGTCTTTTTAACAGCTTATAAGTAACATTACAGCTTAACTAGACTTTTTTACTGAAATAAATCATGTTTGTTGTCCTGCACTTGGATCTTCTTCCTCTTTTGAACCCTCATCGTGACAAAAACTGATATAGTTGTCCTGTAATTTTTTTTTTTTTTTTACAATTTTAGTTGTTGTATTTGACTAAGCTCTTTTTTTCTAAACTTCTCCTAAAATATCTTGAACTTTTTAGATTTTTTTTACCATTTACTTTTTCCAAAAAATATATAATATTATTTTGAAACTTAATCAACATTTTTAAAATACCCATTAAATTTTTAAGGTAGCTTATTATACACAAGAAACTTCCAAAGTTTCTCTTTTAATTTGAAAACTTTTAATTACATAGGTCTCTTGAAGTTTTGCTTCCGGAAAACTTCCTATAGATTTTTTTAGAAAATATTTAACTCATTCGTAAAGAAAAAAACTGTTAAATATTCTCCATGCTATCTGTCATGAGATAAATTATTCATTTTTTGTGATCTTTGGTTTTCAAAGTCTAATGCATAAAACATTGCAAATAAAATGAAACATTCATGATGTTTTACTTTATTTTCAGTGTAAAAATAATTCACATATAACTTAAGTTTTGTAGTGTAAATATACCAATTATTACCTGAATCTTCAGTTCTTATCTTCACTCTTAGTTTTGTAGAATCTTCATAGAATCTTCACTCTTAGTTTTGTAAAAATTATTATTTTTATTTATTTTATTTTTATTATTTTTATTTTATATGTTTGCACACCAGTACCAGAACAAGTTCCTAGTCTCTGATGTTTTTCACTGACATGGCAATAAAAGCATTCTGATTCTGATTTTGATTCTGAGTTGCCTGTTTTAATGGCATTGCTGAAAGTCTGCTTTACAATGAGGCTGATTATTCTAAAAATGTTATGAAAGTTTAAAACACTTGAAAAATGTATGCTATTTTTTGGAAAGTAAAGCCATGCTCACATAAAATGAGATGCATCGGCGTGTTGTGTGAATCGTGTGCGTTGAAGGGGTTGCGATGGGTGTTGCTCACATTAAAGCAACTCGTTGGCATCATGTCTGTGTTTGAATTGGAAGATGAAGTGACCTAAATCGACCGAAGTTCAGGAGAACATCAGACGATGCTGTCTTGCAAGTGAGTGAGATGGATGTGCGATCCTGGCTAAAATGCACCAATTTTTCCCAAATCAATGCATCAATTTTTTTTTTTTTTTATGTGAGCAGGGTGATCAGAAATGTCATTCACGTGCTTTAAACTGAGATCATATATACCTTTTCTCAGAAAATTCTTGCTGACTTAAATGACTATTTTTGTCAAAAAGGAAACTTTTAATTTAACAGGAATTTTGTTAATAACTTCAGAGGTACAGAAGTACTTCATAGTTCCCGAAGAAAGATTTTCCTCCTGTCCAGAGGAATTTTAGAAACAGTTTCTGTATATCCGAAAACTTTTTTTTTTTAATGGCAGAGACCTGAAAATAGAGGCTTTCCTCCAGAGGTCTAGACAAAGACCAAAGAGGAGGTTCATAGATACAGTGAAGAAAGAGATGAAGATAGTTGGCATGACCGAAGAGGATGCAGGAGATAGGGATAGATGGAAGAAGCTTGACTTGCTGTGGCGACCCCTGAAAAGAAATGCTGAAAGGAGAACAAGAAAAGAAGTGTCATGAGGCGGAGTGCACGTGGAAAGAGGAGGACCCAGTTGCAGACGGTAAAACATGGTTTATTGAAAGGTTGGTAGTCCAGAATGACTGAGAAACAAAAACAAAGTGTCAGTGGCATGATAAACAGTTATTGCAGTAATGTGATTCATGGTCAGGCAACCAGGGAGACCTGGCTGGGAAGGATTGTAAGACCCGACCAGGAAGTCCGGGGTGATTCAGCTTAAATAGACGGCACAAAGCACAGCTGTTTGGAATCATCAGTCATCCCCGGCTGATCCTGGTCAGATTGATGAGATGTCCATGGCTCCCTCTGGCTGCAGAGAAGGGGATCATGACAGTACCCCCTCCTCAACGACCACCTCCTGGTGGTCAAAGATCTTGTGGCGTGACTCGGCTTGTTATGGCCTGGCGGTGCTCGGCACGACGCAGCGCGGCACCTCCCGGTGGTCGTTGAGATGACGTGGCATGGCCTGACGTGGCATGGCTTGACGTGGCATGGCTTGACGTGGCATGGCTTGACGTGACGGAGCTTGACACGGCCCGGTCCGACGCAGTTTGACGCAGCCAGACTTGGCGTGGAGCAGCTTGACGCGGCCAGACTTGGCGTGGCGCAGCTTGACGTGGCGCAGCTCGGCGTGGCGCATCTTGACGCGGCCAGACTTGGCGTGGCGCAGCATGGCGCGGCGCAGCTCGGCGCGGCTCAGCTTGGCGCGGAGGGGCTTTCCGCCACCTGCTGGACCTCCTGGTGGTCAAAATCCTTGTGGCGTGGCTTAGCGACACCTGGGCAGGGGCTCTACCAGCGACACCTGGGCAGGGGCTCCTCCAGCGACACAGGAACGCGACTCACAGGAGTCAGACTTCAGTCTGCTGGGTCTTTAATGGTCGGGTCTTTCTGTCATGAGGCGGAGTGCACGTGGAAAGAGGAGGACCCAGTTGCAGACGGTAAACATGGTTTATTGAAAGGTTGGTAGTCCAGAATTACTGAGAAACAAAAACAATGTGTCAGTGGCATGATAAACAGTTATTGCAGTAATGTGATTCATGGTCAGGCAACCAGGGAGACCTGGCTGGGAAGGATTGTAAGACCCGACCAGGAAGTCCGGGGTGATTCAGCTTAAATAGACGGCACAAAGCACAGCTGTTTGGAATCATCAGTCATCCCCGGCTGATCCTGGTCAGATTGATGAGATGTCCATGGCTCCCTCTGGCTGCAGAGAAGGGGATCATGACAAGAAGTAAAAATAGCTAAATACTATAACCCCTAGGAACAGAAGAAAGTTGAGCTTTTATCAGGATTCTGTCAAATTTGAACTCATATCACAGGGAATGCAAGTAACAGAGAAAAAAAACAAGAGTAACACAGCATGTATTTAGTGGAACCAAGATTTTTTTTAGTTGTAAGCTTTAAGATGTATATTAGGCAAATACTGTATATACCACGTCATCTGTAATCCCTCATTCATCCAGGAGTGTTCAGAAAAGGCTTTAGAAAACAACTTTGAAGCGACTTTTTGTTTTATCATCAGCTCCAGTCTTTTAGAAATGTTGTTTGAAGACTTAACATTCCATGAAGTTGTAAAGTGAATTATATTTGCTTTAGTTTATGAAATCAATTTGACACCTGCTAAACATTTCTAGATCCCAAAAGACCATCAAAGAGGAGTCACCTCTATCCAAATTTCTCCTAAAGCAACATTTTAGAAACATTTTGTTTTTAAAAGTCAAATTTTCTCAAGATGTGTTGAGATGATCTTTGGGTCACTAGCGTGAGAATGGTCCAGAGGAAAGGAAAAAGCAAATTTTGAAATGATTAAAAGTCTTAGAGCACATTAAGAACAGCTTTCTGTATAAAAAAACATCCGTTCATAAAAATCTTTTATACTGTGCCAAGCGTTACGCAAAGATGGATTTGATTTTTTTTTTCTTATTGAGGGATTTTTGATAAAGAAAATACATTGATACAGATTTTTTTGACCCCGTGCAGGTCAAGGACAGGGTCCTGCCCCAAGTGGAGGAGTTTAAGTATCTTGTTCAAGAGTGGGGGAAGGAAGGAGCGGGAGATTGACAGGCGGATCGGTGCGGCATCAGCAATAACTAGGTCCGTCGTGGTAAAGAGAGAGCTGAGCCAAAAAGCAAAGCTCTCGATTTACAAGTCGATCTACGTCCCTACCCTCACCTATGGTCACCAGCTGTGGGTGGTGACCGAAAGAATGAGATCGCAGGTACAAGCGGCCGAAATGAGCTTCCTCCGCAAGGTGGCTGGGCTCTCACTCAGAGATCGGGTGAGCAGCTCTGCCATCTGGGAGGAGCTCGGTGTCGAGTCGCTCCTCCTCCAGGTCGAGAGGAGCCAGATGGTGTGGTTCGGGCATCTGGTCAGGATACCCCCCAAACGCCTCGCGGGCAAGGTGTTTCGGGCACGTCCCACCGGCAGGAGACCAAGGGGCAGACCCCGGACCCGCTGGAGAGACTATGTCTCACAGCTGCC
This sequence comes from Neostethus bicornis, assembly GCA_902685375.1. NCBI lineage: Eukaryota > Metazoa > Chordata > Actinopteri > Atheriniformes > Phallostethidae > Neostethus > Neostethus bicornis. The sequence goes on from LR738547.1 coordinate 22,703,017, forward strand.
CGGGGAACGACTTGGGATCCTTCCAGGTGAGCTGGAGGGTGCAGCCGGGGAGAGAGAGGCCTGGGCTGCCCGCTTGAGGCTGCTGCCCCCGCAACCCGACCCCGGATCAAGCGGAAGATGACGGAATGGAACAGATTTTTTTTCCCCCCTTGAGATTTTTATAACAACCAACATCAGACATTTTATAGGATTGGCTTGGTTTGGTGAGTGAGGGTAAATGGATCAAAATCTTAACAGAAAACTCTTGTGAGGATCCTTGACCGACACTGGAAACCATGTTCCGAAGAAGATTTTTTTTTTTACTTCTGTGGAGATCTCTGACGAGACATATTGTCTACATGAGTGTTCATTAGCCTCATTGTGTTGTACGTCAGTGTTGTGATGTGGAAAGAGGGGGACCCAAATGCAGGACAAAACAAGGTTTATTGAACACAATTCTGGTAAGTCTGTAAAGTAAAGGGCACAGGATTAACTCAAGTTCAAATAATTAAAAGAGTTCAATCATGGTCAGGCAACCAGGGAGACCTGGCTGGAAGGGATGGTATAACACGACATGGAAGTCCGGGTGATTGCCCTTACATGGCAGGGTCCACAGATGTGTGGCATCAGGAATCAATCTCAGGTGTCCCTAATCAGGGTGATATGGAACATTCAGGACTCACTACAGTGGCAGGTGAGGGGATTGCAACAGTTAGCTCTTTAAATTCAGTAATCATCATCACTCCATCGACTACTTTCAGAATAACCAGTTCTACGATGTAGAGGTGATGAACTAATCTACGTATAAGGCAACAAACAGGGTACAACCAGGACAAGTCACCAGTCAGTTAGATGGATATTTTTCTTGTATAGCTTGAATAATTTGTTTTCAATATGTTTCATATTTTTACCATGAAGTTTATAAAACATTCCATTTAGAAAATTTGTTTTGTTTTAAGAATATAATCAAGTAAAAATAATGAAGTCTGGATATTTGATTTTTTTTCATTGTTTTAAAGAAGTTTTTGTTCAGTGGCTAATTTGACATAAAAAAGTGACAAAAATCATTTATATCTTGTGATAAAGCACATGTGCACATGTAGTACATGTGCTACAGTGCCCAATGCAATGTTAAAATATGTTCCTAATTACCTGATCGGTGCAGAAAATCTTAGTTTCCTAATCATGTCTTAAAAGCATTCTTTTCCCACTGCATAAGTGGAAAACTAAACTAAAATTAGCCTTTCTAAGACTCACACACTCATTCACACACACTGTTGAATGACACGTCAGTTAGAAAAAATCTAGAAACAGCCCCCGCCCCCGAGTTTTATGTACTTTTAACGATTATTTCCCAAGTTTGGGAGAGAAAGGCATTTGGTCTTCCACATGAACACAAAAACTCACTGAAAAGTTAAAATAAGTCAATATTAATACAGGTCACATCAAACTGGGAGTCAAAATGATGGTTATTTCTACTTTTAGATTCAAGAAAACAAATATGCAAACTTTTTCATGAGTATTTTGAGCCAATGAAATGCAGTCATCAGCTTAGTGATACAAAAACTGAATCATCAAAAAACAAGTTTGCAATCAAAACTTTATTCAGCTTATAATCTGTTTGTACAGGATTGATGAGTTGTATTGAAAAGCGTTTGGTCACATTCTAAAAAAGAAAAAAAAATTGCACAAAAAAAATTGTTTGTCTAAGTTGCAGGAGTCATATGAACCTTTAGCTTCACCACTTTTGCTATTTACATTTAATCTTTTGTACCATATAAAGTCCACAGGATTATTTGGTCAAGTTGAAAAAAACAACTTCAAATTTTGCCCATTTTTGTTATTTTGTAGATTTAATGAATCAGCCTGCTCTGCACAAATTAGATGCTAGAAAAAGAAAAATCTCATTCATGGCAAACCTTTTATGTGTGGAGTTTGCATGTTCTCCCTGTGTACCCCTGAGTTTTCTCCAGGTACTCTAGTTTCCTCCCACCCTTCAAAAACATGCATTTAGGTTGATTGGCCGCCACAAAATTGAACCTAGTAATGAGTGTGTGCGTGGATGGTTTGTGTGTGTGTAGTCCTCCGACAGACTGGCGACCTGTTCGGGATGTGCACTGCCTCTCGCCTTGAATCAGCCGTGATAGGCTCCGGCAACCTCCATGACCTTGTCAGGGAATAAGTGGTTCTGAAGATGAATGAATGTATGTGAAATTCAAATATTGACTGAAATGTCTTGGTAGTACATAAATAAATACTGAGAACAGTAATATCTACAGTGCTCCACATGAATTTTTATATGACAGCCAAATTAGGACTTAAACTTACTTGAATATGCAAAAGAAAAATTTTAGAATTACAGAAGTTGTGCATTTTCTCCCAAACAAAACCAAGACATTGCAGAAAAATATTGTTGTGCAAAAAGTAATTCGTCAACTTTCATGTAGATTTGGAAGTAAAGTTGTTCACAACTATAAGAAGTATTGATTTTCTTGTAGCAGCCTGTGAAGTTCATCTTTTTTAACTAAAGAGAAGAATTCTGTTCCGTTCCGTCGTCCTCCGCTTATGTGGGGCCAGGTCGTGGGGGCAACAGCCTCAGACAGCAAGCCCAGGCTTCTCTCAGTCCAGCCGCATCCTGCAGCTCACCCGGAAAGATCCCGAGTCATTTCCTGGCCAGCTGTGAGACATAGTCTCTTCAGCGGGTCCAGGGTCTGCTCCTTGGTCTCCTCTCAGTGGGACGTACCCAAAACACCTCACCAGTTAGGCATTCAGGGGGCATCCTAACCAGATGCCCGAACCACCCTATCTGGCTTCTCTCGACCTGGACGAGGAGAGGCTCGACACCGAGCTCATCCCGGAGGGCAGGGCTCCTCACCCGATCTCTGAGTGAGAGCCCAGCCACCCTGTAGAGGTGGCTGGCGAGAAGAAAAAGAGAAGAATAGAAATAACTAAAAATATAAAACCCTTTGTTAAAATGTAAATAAAGTTGAGTGTTTTTTTTCCCCCCACAATTGCACTTTTTTAGTATTCAACTTTATTTTAGAGGAAATGTTTAATTTCAAGTTAAAAAAGGAACGATGTGTTGCATTAAATGATTATAAGTGATCATTTTTCCGAGGTATGAATACCCTATTATACTGTATTTATGCATTTACATGATCAACTTTGTGTGTGTGAAAATTAAAGCAAACGATAAAATACCATTAGAATTAGATGGAAGAAACTAGCTTGCTGTGGTGACCCCCTGAAGGGAAATGCTGAAAGAAGAAGACGAAAATACCACTAGATGGAGCAAAGACTCCACTCATTTAAATCCTATACAAATGAATTATTTTATCCGAATAAGTCCTTCATGCTCATTTTTTGTACATTCTGGCTTTTCTTTATCCAAACGGCTCCAAAAAAATGTGGCTTGACTTCAAGTATTATCTCCTAAATTTATAATATTGATAATTAAAAAGTCTAACAAAGTGTGAAAAATGTACTTTTAAGTGAAAAGCAATTTTTTCTTTACTTTTTTTTAAACTTACACATCCAAATACCTCTTTATGATAGCACCTCAGTCAAAGCCCAGTTTCCTAACACCCATTTATGCACATTCACACTGGCTCAAGCCCCTTGTGTACCTTCAACCTCCCACCTCAAAGGCACCATCTGCCCTCTGCCCCCGCTGCAGCAGCTTGTGATATGTACCTTCAGTCATGCAGAAAAAGTCACAGTGTGCATCTGTGAATGTCTGCCTGACTTCATGTTTGTTTTCCGTCTGTTTCACCATCGTTCACCAGCACCAAGCCCAGCTCAAAGAGATGCCTTTCTGAACCTCTGAGCTGTATACTTTAGAAGCTTTCCTGTCTCTTGTGCCTTTTCCTCTTTCTGTCTTTTTAATCCATGCTCTGCAAATCAAAGCTCCCAAAGAGATGACAACACTCCAGGGACTTAGTTTAATACACCAACCCCACTTATCAATGCCATTAATCCTCTTGGCATTTGGAAAAGCGGTGTTCACTTTGAGCAGCACCTTTTTAAAAATACAGCAAGAGAATTTAATTTACACTCAGAGGAATGTCAGACAGTTTTTAATGTCAGTAAATAAAATAAAAAGTAGCGCACGTTTGAAGGCTTAATGAAAGGTTTTCATTTAGTTATTGTGTTGATGCACATTTTTTTTCTTCACGTCTTTATCACAAGTCATGCCAACATTCAAAGGCTTTTCGATATTACAACAGTGACTTTACTGTGTATCGTTGTGTTTTTGAAAAATATTCTGTTTGAAACTAATGAGTTATTCATTCATCCATCCTTTCAACCATCCATCCTTAATGAGACAACAAGGTTGCCGGAGCCCACCCCGGCTGATTTGAGGTGAGGGGCAGTATACACTCCGAACAGGTTGCCAGTCTGTCGCGGGGCCACATACATACAACTTTCCACACACATATCCATTCCTAGGGGCAACTATATGGTGGCCAGTCAACCTACCATGCATGGTTTTTGGAGGGTGAAAGGAAACCAGAGTACCCGACACAAACCCACGCATACACGGGGAGAACATGCAAACTCCACACAGAAAGGCCAGTGTTCCAAGTCTCGTCCCCGCCCCTGACTCAAACCCGGACCTTCGTGCTGTGAGACCACTGTGAGCCACCGTGCCGCCATATGAATGAATCAGATTTTTTAAATTTCTTTCACCGTTCACCAATACATACAAGAAGAGATCATATTACTCCCGTGCAAGCGTCTCTCCACTGGCTTCCAATTGAGTTTAGAATGAAGTTTAAAATCCTCTTACTAACCTACATCCAGGGGAGGGATCTCTCTTTCGTGTGGACCCCCATGAGGTTTCTTATTTTTTCCCCACTCATGGGGTTTTTAGGAGTTTTTCCTCACCGTGAAGGAGAGTCTAAGGGCATAAATGTGCTAGTCTTGTTTAGTTAGCATTTGTTAGTTATTTTTCTTGCTGTGTATTTGTGTTAATATATTCCTCTTTTTTTCCTTCCTGAATTTTTCTTGTGAAGCCCATTGAGACAGAAATTCTGTGATTTTGGGCTATAGAAATAAAATTGAATTGAATTGAATTTCATGGTCATTACGAGATCATTTAAAGACAATAGACATTTCTGACTTAAACTACGTTTTAAATACATGACGACAAATCTGCTTTGAGCATTAACATCATCCAAAATTTTCAAAGCATATTTACAACAGTGTCCAGCCCCCAAATTCTTGCAGTATATAAAAGAATGAAGGCTTTGCTTCTCAAACTACAACTCATTTTATATTTTCTGACATTTTCTTGTCATGAAGGGTTCAATATAAGACCCGCAAAATACATAAACCAGGAATCAAATGTTAAACCGCTTGAATGTAATTTGACAGAACTTTCAAACATTATTACATGTAACTCTTCGCTTTGCATTTTTGATGCTAATTTGTCATAACAAGCTCTGGTTCGGGCTATCTGCTCTGAACAGGTGGGAAACACAGCGGCCTCTCAGAGCTCCAACATTAGGGAAGTGCTTGCGGAGGGATGGATAATCGATTAGACAGACTGGTTTTGCTGAGCTGACTGATTCTTGGGCCGAGGTAAAGAAAGAAAAAACATATATAGGTTACCAGTGTGAGTGGAAAAAAAAAAGATCTGAATACTCTTAGAAATTAAACGACTAATTCAACAGCTTAAAATAAATGCACGTCATAATATCAGGAGCAACTAATAAACGTCCAAGTTTGTTTAAATTAATGTAGATTAAAACCTTTTCAAGTTAAAGATGCCCAAACTACTTGATTGGGCACAACAGGATTGCAGATAGGAATCAGTGTGTTTGTGAATAGTTTCAGTGTGTGGCCCCTTGACAGACTGGTGACCTGTTCAGTGTGTACCCTGCCTTTCACCTTGAATCAGCCAGAAAAGGTTCCAGTACCTCCCGCAACCCCACAGAGATTAAGCGGTTCAGAAGATGAAATTTAAAAACTGATTTTATTTTTGATGCAGATTAAAAATAAAATTATAGAACCTTAAAACAAATAAAAGAGTATGGTTTCTATTCGAAAGTCTGTTGATGAGGAGTGACCTAAATAGGTTTTCTCCAAAACTTTTAAAAGAAATAGTAGTTTGGAGTCTAGCCTGGAATGTGTTGGATCTTGGTTTGGTTTGTGAAGCATTATTTGCACACGAGAATGTGCAAAGCATCCAGAGACATCTCCCAGGATGTACCTGGAACAAGAAGAAGAAGAAAAAAGGAGAAACCCAAAGCCTAAAATCACCGATCTTCTTTTACAATTCACAAAATCACAAGCTTGAACAGGTCAGAGACAGCTGAGCAGGTGTCAGAGCTGAAGGATTTTAGGCCTCATGTGAGCTATGGCTCCAGCTGGACTTGAAATGATATGGCACTAAAAAGCAATCTACTAGACTTGTTTTACTTATGAGCATTTCACAATTGCCTCCTCAACAGAACTTTCAAGAATGCAATAAGTCAATATTTTTTTTAGCCAAAACACACTGTGTTCTTCGGGAGGAGATCTGGAAGATGGACTGTCCTCTATTTGGAAATAATTTGAAACTTGTTGAGTGTAAGATTTCAAGGTGGTGGAGATGAACTTTAAAAACTCGTTCTTTGCAGTATTTAAATTTGTATTCATGCTAATTTTTTTTTATTTTTACTCTATCTATTCATCCCTCACCAGGGAAATTTGTGTACTGCATCCTACACCACAGCAGGCTGCCATGATGGCACCAATGGTGGGAGAAACACGGGCTTAGGTGTCTTCTCCAAGAACCCTAGATGTCCACTCAGTGGAATGTAAACTCGCAAACTTCCGGTTGACTTTCGGTCTGCAGGCGAACGCTCCAACCATTGAGCCACCGCCACCCCCTGCTGCTGGTACCCAGCCAAAGTCGGTGCAGTCCTCCGGTACGGCGGGGCATTCCAAAGGCAGACCAAGTTTGCCTCTCGGTCAGGGCAGGGGGGTTTTCGCAGCCTAGCCTGGAGCCCTGGGAAGGCTCATCCAGCAAGTGCCCAGCAAAGGTGCACCGCACGTCAGAGCGAGACTCCCAAAGTCGCTCACATCCCTTGTCCCTTATTAATTCATTAATGACTATACTGAAAATAAAAATGCATATATTTTAATAAACTGTGGACTTTGTGGGACACTAAATACCTCAACCAATCACCTTTGTATGGGGAATAAAAACCTTTGATCCAGAGCCTGTTAGTCATACTTCTAAAACTGAATGAAATCCTAATGCCAAGTGAATTTTGAGAAGTTTCTGAGAACCAATGTTTCTCCAAAAAGTGGCTGATTTCCTACACATTTGAAACTTTCCAAGAACCAGGCCATAAGTTAGGGGTTGTAACCTTATCAAGAAACGTTTACTAGAATCTTTAACTGCAGTGGTTGATAGAGGGAAAACCATCCAGATTTAGTTCATTGCTTTTCTTTTGCAGTCTTTCACTTTACAAGAAGTACCTTTAAGAGTTCTTTGAAAATGATTTGTTCTCAAGACATGTACGCTCTATCAGAGGCAGCTTATATTTCTCTCTCAACTCTAATTTCTGCTCTGTCTGACGCTGACATTTTGCGCAATCTGAGAAACTTTTTCTGCTTGAAGAGCCCAGAGCAGTGATCCCAAACAAAACACATTCATGCTGTGAGATCACAGGAGAAACACATGTGCTACAAACAAGAGCAAAAAGCAGGGCGGTGAGATGGAAAAAATTGATAGAGTGAAAGGCAGATGTAACATCTTTTTACCCTGCAGAATTTCAGGTCATTAGACAACTCGTCTCAGGCGATTTCAGACTGTGTAGGAGGAAGGAAGCCTCTACATCTTGATACATTTATTCTCAAACTGATATAATGCAGCACACAGGCAAAGCCTCATTATCATCTGAGGAAGTGATTTTTCTCTGAAAAGAAGGAGGAATTTTTCTAAAAGTTGCCAGGATGTGCGTTTTGCCAGAATTTGACATCTACCCTCAACAAAGGGTCACAAAATGTGCCAAGGTTACTAAAATGACTTTATGTGCTATTAAGGGTAAAAATCATCTTCAAAAATTTGTATTCAGAAATATTCTTATTATGTCTTTCTTCTTCTGGCATTTCCCTTCAGGGGTCGCAACAGCAATTCAGTTTCTTCCATCTAACCCTATCTGCTGCATTTTCTTCGTTCACTCCAACTATCTTCATGTTCTCCTTCACTGTATTCATAAACCTCCTCTTTGGTCTTCCTCTAGTCCTCTTTCCTGGTGGTTCCAAACCCAGCATCCTTCTGCCGATGCACTCTTTCTCTCCACTGCACATGTCCAAACCATCTCAGTCTGGCCTCTCTGACTTTATCTCCAAAACCTCTAACATGTGCTGTTCCTCTGATCCTGTCCATCCTGGTCACTCCCAGAGAGATCCTCAGCATCTTTGAGACAGTCTTTGTAACTGGTCAAAGTATAGAAAGTTCAGGCTGTTTTGAGGCTGGCAAGTTATTCTACCAACAAAGTTCACCAGTTGTTTAAAAAATTCCTTGTTTTGAACAGACACTAGAACCATAAAGCCAAAAAAAAAAAAAGAATGGCACAGTCTGTTGAAAAGTGTCATCGGAGGTTTCTTTACAAAAAAACAAAAGGATTTTTCTGAAGATGCTTATGGCTTCTTTTTTAAACTGCAGCGCATATCTTTTCAAAATTCAGTTTAAAATCAATAATGGTCCCCAGATATTTTGTGATATTCTACTCCTTCAAATGCTTGTCCTTTCACAAAGGTGACAAAATGAAAGTAAGCACCTTTCCGAAAATCAATAATCATATTCTTAGTTTTGGTGACATTTAGCTGAAGATATGACTCATCGCATGATTGGCAAAAGTTTTCAAAAACAGGACCAAGTTTAAGGTCAGCATCCCAGCAAAAACTTTACAATTGGAGTCGAATGGCTATTTTATTATGATCCGGTTTTCATGAGTGCTCCTACCTACAGTTATCGCCAAAGGAGGACTATCTCTATTACGACACTGCGGTGAATAGACCATGCTTTATTGGTGTGCGTTAGACACCAATGTGTATACGGAACTCTTTTCTCATGTTAACACTAACGGTCCCAATAATGTACGCACCAAATGTACACACCAAAATATAATAAAGTATGTCCAGTTTTAGCCTGTTCGTAAACTTTGGTGAAGTAAGCTTAGACTGCGGGCTCGCCTCCAAAAAAGTACTTTTAGTCATTCTTTAGTTACAATTCAGCTATCCAAGATTAGGTCACTGGTGCACGTGGATGAAACAATCCCTAAGTAATGGTTGAAAAACATAAATATAAACTTTATTGGCTACTTTGTACAGTTTTGTTTTGTCTGTCTAGGAACTGTTTGATTACCACTTGTGAGTAAAGTTACACGCTGCCTATAAATGTACAATGGGCTTGTCTAATAAAAACAACAAACGAAAACTAAGACTTTAGAAGCCTCCAGTGTTCTTATGTTTAACTCAGATTAAACTTAGACCAATAAAAGTTATGAGATTTTGAGATCCTGTGGGGCCTTCGAGTCTCTCCAATTATTCTATGATATTTCAACACAACTGTTTAACCTCTTCTTTTAAGTTTGGATTAAAATTATAGCCACAGTTTTTACTTCACTTATTTGCCAGCATGTGTTTTCAATTATTAATGTAAATGTTTCCCAAACAGCAGAAAAATGACCAACCTTCTCCATCGGCTGACTTATTTTTTTTAAGTTCATAAGAGCTCTGAATCAATCTGGGCTAGGTTAAGTTGGATCTGCAAAGGTTTTATGTTCTCTGAAGCTGGCGGACAGAAAATTAGAGTCCAAACAGACCTTAGAGGGATTACACATGGAGATGGGCGTGAAGGATCATGTGGGGCCATGCTGAACCATCGTGCTTTCCAAGCGATTCACAGTTTGGATGCCTTCACATCCCACACACATACTTTTTCTTCTATTGATCTGTTGCCATCTTTTACGCAATGATAGAACGTTCCTTCCATCTTTGTCTCCAGTGCCATTTCTTCTCAGATTATTTATCTGCAAACACATGCGCACAAACGAGGTGGTATTCATGCATTCACACAGCCAAACATCACAAAATCAAACCAAGATGGCCGCCAAACATGTGCTCGGATGATGAGTTGAATCAGCAAATTATTACGAAAGAGATTGCAATGATAATGTTCTGCACTGTGAGCAGTGAAAAACTAATGAGAAACTGCAGAGATGGCAGCTTTAATTTGGCTTTCTCAGTCTTGCCAACGGGTGGTAAACATAATAAAATCAAAGCTACGTCACCTCAATTTCCCCCCTCAATAAGTGAACAGATTTCGGAGAATTACTTGGGGGTTTATGTGCTGAGTTAGTCATCCAATTAATTTAAAAAATATAGGGATTTTGACACACACAAATTATTTTGGGATGCTAGCCAAACTTCGACTTTGGCTTAACTGCAACAACCAACGTCCAAAGACTAATAATGTCTTGTTTCAGTAAAAGAGTCTCATCTCATTAGACACACACAGACACACCTCAGATTCTTATTTTTTAACATCCCAACTTGTCTCATGTTATATCCCTCGCTAGAAGCAATGGATACCAAATTTTTATATAAATGTTATAGCTATATAATATTATTACTATGCTAACTTATATACTAACTTATTTCAGGACGATTTAAGTCATTTTTAATTTAATGTTACCCGTTTCTTTACACCAAGCAGACAACAGGCAATGGTCCAAAGTGACAGTCTGCTTGCACATTAAAACATCTGACATGCATTGAAGCTGTGACCACACACACATGCGCGCACAAATGCTGACCTATCTTCATGTTCAGAGAGCCAAATTTGCAAGCAGAGAGAAAATATACTCACGCTGACACACCCACCCACACTCACAGCCTCTTGCGTTACCTTGTGTTAGAACATGTTGAACTGGGCATGAATAACCTGCACCTTAACTCTGAGTTACAAAACATTCATTCTGCGGGATCATAAATTCACATTTGGTCACTTGGAAGTCTAATTTCTTGTTTACTGCACACCCACACACCCTGACAGCTTGAAATAAACCAGATGTACAGCAACTTGTTTTATGAAATGTTCGTTAGCCTGAAATAGATGGAACTTAGAACTAATTTTCAGAGTGGAGCAAAGTAGCCGTCTCGATACAGAACATAACAAACCTCAGGTTAAATCACTAAGATTTATTAGAACAGCAAACACTACCAAAGTTTTCTAATTTTCTCTTTGTCGTTGCTTGTAAGGCTGCTTGTACTCTCAGAGTTAGATTTGCTTTTATCAGAATTAGGTGAAAGGCGAGGTATTCTCTGCACAGGTAGCCAGTCGGTCAGAAAGCCCAGTGAAGTTTAGTTTCCTATTACTTTTTTATAGCCAACATAGTTTGTGTGCTTTCTGAAAGGAGGACAGAAAGAGTGAAATATTGTCCAATAAAACAAAGTTCACATGAAAGCATAAATTTATGGGATTTTATTTGGACATATCTTTTGTTCCAATCTGAATTTTAAATCCTTGATCTTTACTGGTAGATGAACTAAGGTTACTGATTTGAACCCAAAACCTCAAGCATTAGGGGAAAGTACCTCTCTCCGTGAGCTATATGCATTCTATGGCTGTTTCCTATCATGGTAAGAAAGTCATGTAAAAACTTACCAGAGTTTTTACATGTGAAGATAGAGAAAACAGAAAATAATAAAGGGCACCTGGATTAGACATGGACAAAAGGAGCAGGTGTTTCTGTCAGTGAGCTATCAACCTGTTCCTGACGATCACTGAGATGATAAAGAGTAATTGGTCATGTTAAAGATGCTTTGAAGATTTGAACTTGTGTTCTCTAGTTTTTAAAACTTCCTCTCAATTTTTTTTTACTCTACTACAGTAATGTTCAAAGTGTATAGTGGAAAATTCATGGAGTTCTGTATGCGTGTGGATTAGCCAGCTGAGTATTGTCAAATTCCTGCTCATGATAGTCACTGACAAGGTTAGTGATTATCACCAACCTTATAGGGATGGCATTGGAGGGATGGCATTGGAGACCACCTCAGGGGGAGTATGGGCCCAATGCACAGCATTGTGCTCCACTAAAGTGGCCTCAGCTGAACATCTTGCTTCCTACCTATCTACCTTCCTTCTGAACTATCATCACCTGCCTGCCTATCGTTCCTTCACTCTAGCAACCCCCATGATTTGAACCGAAAACTACTGGTATTGGGCAGGGACCATTCTCACAGAGCTATCTGCATTTTGACCTGTTTCCTGCCACGGCAAGTCACATAGGAGTCTCCAATAGCCCAAAGAAGATGGGGATGGGTGGGGTGGGGGGGACCAACGGGCAGTCTTGCACAGGCAGCTGTATTTTGCTGTGACTTTATGCTACATGCCCAATCACCCAGATTGCACACAGAAGTTTATGAAACAAGATGAGAAAAAGTCACAAATTTGTAGAAAGAAAAAAAAAGAGTGACTCGTACTTTGGTCAACAAAAAAACTTGAAACGGGTCAAATTGACCCATAGCACAATACAAGGGTTGAAGTTGATCACACACATTTAAAAATAAAAACACTGAATCAGACGTTAACAAAATAAATATAAGTAACAACTTGATATGAACGCTGTCTTTTGACCCTTTTTTTCTTTTTTTTGAGGAAAAAATTAGCCAAAAACTAATTTTGAGGAGAAAAAAAGAAGAAACGTCTTCAGGTGAGAACGGTTCAGCACAGGTACATAGAAAGGGAACAGCTCAGTCATTTTGCAGAAAACAATCTAACAATTTACTCTTATAATTTAGTTTAAGAAAATCTCACAAAAATCAAAATATTTTTAAAACTTTTCTCCTCACACATGAGTTTTCCTTCAACATTTTTTTGGGTGAAGTGTTGTCGTAGAGAAGCACAGCCAGTTCTGTTCTAATTAGACTGTTAGTTTGAAATATTTTAATGTAACCAGATGGATCTTGTAATGTTCAAACCATCACTAGCTTTGATTTTTTCACATTTTTTGTGTGACCTTGTTGTGTCATGATGTTCAAAGTTGTTTCTTCTGTTCACCTGACTGTTGCCTGCAGCACTTTGTAAGTCATTTTGAAGCCTTTTTTTGCTCTAGTCTGAGGATTTCTGCATAAACTCATGTTAACTAAATCTGACCAAATTTATAGCTCATTCTGCAAGAAGATCACACTTCATTGCAATTAAAACAATTCACAAGAGCAAAAACAAGTAAAAAAAAAAGAATGTTCTTTGCCTCAGCAGAACCTTATGAGTCTGTTCGTCTGGTACACATTAACTCTCTCTAGAGACTGATACATAAAGAAACATGTTCTGTTGGAAGAAAAGATCAAAATTAGCAACAACTGTAACGTAGGTCTGTTGCATCAGCAGTGGAAAAGATTCCTCATCCCGCATCTGCGAGTAGACAATGGAGAAGAGAACTGTGGGAAAAAAGGTCAGAGGTGTTGTTTTGGCTGCACGCGGCAGCCTCATAAATCAGAGCTTTAATAAACCGGCTTTAGGGAGAGAGAAGACCGAAAGGCATCTGTTTGCTTGCGGAAACAGAAAAACAGCCCGATATACTTTGTACTTTTAACCTAACATGTGTGTTTGCTTATTTGTTTGGATATCATTTTTCTCCACAGTGAACAATGGCTGAGTAATATGGATTGTTGTATAGAAATTAGAAAATAAGCTGTGCGATTCATTTGGTTTAAATCAGATCATTTAAGTTTACATTGGCATAATAATATACAATAAATATGCTTCTCTAGCTGCTGCATAAGCATGTCTCTGTGATGCAGATGATTATTAATGTCCTTGCACACCAGTCCAGCACAGAAGAGGAATCAATTCATTGATCAAACTATGTCTGATTTCATGGGGTGGAAATGTTCCCTCCCTGGGGTTTGGTTTATTTAATTGACCTGTGACGTTATGGACCTGAACAACTGGTAAATAATTTGTCTGGTGGCAAACTAGTCCTGAATGTGGTGAGCTACTTTGCTCATTACTAACTAAGATCTACGTAGATCAGTGTCTTTCAACCTTTTTCATGCCAGTGTATACATTTTTCCATTGAAGAATATCTTAAGGCACCCCACTGATCAGATATGTTGAAGCTACAGCTTCTCCATTGCTACCTACGTATATTAACAATATATCATTACAATAAATATGACAATATCTGAAATCAGTTTCAGACAACGAACCTTTCAAACCTTTTAGCAGAAAATATGAGATTTAAATAGAATCCATAAGTTTTTTGCTTAAAAATGCAACCTAAATTTTCTCTTAATGTCCCAAATGCATGTAGAAAATACATGCATGAGCTGTAGAAAATCTGATCTGATTTTGTTGCAGTATGCAACAAAAGACAAAGAAGAGTGGGTTGCTATGGTTACAGTAAACAACAAAGCACAGGACAGCTCTGTCTGTCTTTGAATAAAATGACAATATTTCATACTAATGCAAATAAATAAGGTATACAGTATGCTGATCACTGTTCAGTACACCTGATGATCTCTCACGGCACACTAATGTGCAGCTGAACACTGGTTGAAAAATGCTGATTGTGACTGTTATTTCTGGTTTGTACAATGCCTCTGTTCATTGTGTGCTTCATGGGTAGTTAAACAGATCTAAATTTTGTAGCATTAACAGCCGAGTCTCTAAAAAATCAATATGAAGGTATTTGACAGCAAGATAAATTCCTGCAGAATTTTCATTCAGTTATTTCTATGTGCATTTTAAAGTTTACTATTGGATGAATAACGTTTTAATTATTCTCTATATATTTTAATTAAAAAATAAATCAAACTCAGATTTTCTTCATGACTCCATATCACGCATTGGTTCAACTACTTTTTTTTTTTTCCCAATGTTTTATCGGTCTTGTAATGAAGAAAAAGTCAAACTGAATTTGGTTTTCTGGACAATTGATTGCTGGTTCACACTCAGGGAAGCCAATCGATCCAGGAGGACAAACGGGTCAATTGTGTACTTTGGTTTAACTCTGCTCAACTCTTTGATGCTTTTTTGTTTGTTTTCTTGTCTTTTATGAAAGATTTTCTTTATTGTTCCATTAACCTTTTCCGCTAATAATGCGCTGCGGGTATGACCTTAGCCATCATTTTAATCCTTCAGCGTCATTCTCATGTGGTTCACATTACAGAGGAAACAACACGGCAGATTGCTTCTCAGCTCAGAGGAAGTGATGCCACTTTCCATTCTGTTGTATCTTTCAAGAGCAATGCTGGAGGATGTGACCTCACAAGTGCATTATTGACCTGTGCTAGTTTAAAATTAGCATTAGTGATGTGTCAGAGCTTTTGCTACAGTCATGCAAACTGACAGTCATGGCCAACACAAGCATTTTAAATTGGGATGTTTCATCGGCATCCACTATTTTGCATCGTAAATAAGCATCTAACGAGGCCAAAAGCTTTGTCATTCCCACCACATAATGATGACCAATTACAGGGTCGTAGCATTTTACTGTTGACTTTGTATCATTCATTGGTAACACTATCACTTTATAGTTTATAGTTGTATGGTGAAGTGAAGAGGGAAAAAATAATGCACGATTGTTTGTTTTGGAGCAGAAGTAAGAACTTCTCAAAACCAGGTCAAGACACGATTGAATTCCTCCTTTTATTTTTTTAAGTTTTTATTTTAAAGAGGTGACAGTGTCATTTTAAAAACACATGGTTGTGGTCTTTGGACCGAGATGTTAAAAAGCAATTAAATACAGCATTGGAAGAAAACCGTGGTTTTTAAAAAAGAAAAAAAAAAATTCTAACAAGTACAACAGACGGTGCAAAGTACACATGTCGACACAATAAAATGGAATATAATTTATCATACAGTTAAAAAAAATCTCACAACATGACACATTATTGAATCTGTTAGTCTTGATAACTACGTATGATTGTTGACAAGCCAGAGTTTTTCTTTTTCATGGTTTTATTTTCTTTCATGTCCTTCCTGTGGTCCCAGGGACGGCGTGGGCCCAGCGGGAATCAAATCAGGTTCTCCCGGTCAAAAGACAGTATCTCTACCCCTAGGCCAACGCCACCCGGGACCAACAAACCACAGTTTTGATCTATTTTTAAAGATTATGTACGTTGTGAGCAGTTTAACATTAATTTCAAGAGAGCAAGAAGTATGAGAGGAAACTAAAATCAGTTCTGTATTTTTCTTGTTGGTGCTTTACCACTTATTCACGCTGCACATTCTCATTTTTTTTAACAGGTTTTTTTTTTACAATGCTATGATACTTGATGAGGTTGGTGAACATGTCCATCTTATACAAAGTACATCCTCAAGGCTTAGCCAGAAAAGATCAAATTTTTCATGGAGCAATGAAGATACATTATCTTGCATACCAGGCAAATAATAATGAAACAAAGCACTCCATGTGTTTATAAAGACATGCCAAGTTTGGAAATTGACAATATTTTGTTTGGTTTTGTCTTCTAAACCACTTATTCCTATTGGAGTTATTGGGAATGCTAGAGCCTATCCCTACTGATTTCAGGCGAGAGGCGGGGTACACTCTGACAGGTCACCAGTTTGTTGCGGGGCCATACAAAAACAACCATCCACACAGTCATTCCTAAGGGCAATTTCTTAGCAGCCAATCAACGTAGCATGCATGTTTTAGAGGTTGGAGGAAACCAGAGTACCTGGAAAAAAACAATGAATACACGGAGAGAACATGTAAACTCCACATTATTTATGGAGTAAATGTGGGTCTGTCATTTTTTTTAATACCCTAATTAGTCCCACAATGGGGAAATTACTTTTGCTGCATTGCACCGCAGCAGGCAGCCACGGTGGCACCAATGGTTAGATATTTGCTCTTGGGACTGCTAGCTGGCTCAGTGGGATTCAAACCGGCTTCTCCTGGTCGAAGAACAAACATCATTATCTTCATTTCCATCCAGAATCAGAAACAATTTAATCCTTGGACCAGTGGGAAATCACAAAATAGTTGCAGAAAAGCCTGACTAAAGATGCAGACACACAAACAATTACAGGACAATGCAAGACAATGCATGTGGAGGAAAGAAAAAAAAACACACCTCACACAGGGAGGCAGACTGTGTAGGCATAAACAACACAAGCAGTGAGATCTAGGCTGATGATACATCACCCAGTTTGTGTCCACCGGTTCATTTGTTTTCCTTCTCCATCAAATTACATTTGTTTTATATATTTGAGATATCAGATTTGTTGCAAACTGAAACTGTTTTATCTGAAGTTGGTAGAAAATGTTAACCAAGACGCCATCCCCAAAGTTTTTTCAAACACAGTGTGGAGAGTTGGAGTCTCTCCTCTAGTTACCAAGCCGAATCAGTGAAAATATTAGTACCTATGTTCAAGTTTAACAAGTTATTTGTGCACACAAATGACTTCCAAACTCAAATGAATAATAAACACCTAAACCACATTTCCCCCAGGAATATTAGAATAAATGTCTGTCAATTTGTTAGAAGAAGCAAACACAGTTATAAAAATTAAGTAGGCTCAGAATGGTTTTGTGGGTTTTATTAAGGACCTTCCCAGAGCTCTTGTTTGGATGTTGGCTTTTTTTTTTGGTGATGCTTTGCTAAGATTTTCCCTGAAAATATCAATAGTGTTGGCGTCAAACCATCTGAAATAATTTGATCACTGCCAACGACTTGATGCAACTCACTCTTAGTTCGGTTTAAGTATAATTTCACATCCTTTTTTCCTTTTCTCCCAATTTGTTATCCTTGGAAATGACTATTTAACATCCTCCATTCATGTAGACCCTTTCTTCAGTTTTTAAATGAACTGGAGATTCAGGTGAGTTTAATCCTTTATAAAATGGCTTTATTTTAAAGTTGTTTAACATTATTTTTGGTAGCTAAACATTTGACAATAGTCTTTAAGGTAGTTGAGAGTTTTTGCTACACTGTCTGCTCAATTCAATTATATCTGTACAGCACAATATCACAAAAAAATGGTCTCAACATTGTAGATTGAAAAAAAGTACAAAACCAAAGAAGAACAAAGAAATATTTTTACAGGTATACAGAAATCCAAAATTTAGTCTTTAGTCCTTTCTTTTTGTGAGAAAAAAACTCCAAAAAAAGGAAAGAAACCTCATGGAGATCCACATGAAGGAGGGATCCCTCCTCCATGACGAGCAGCCAATATGTCTAAGACTATTTATTACATATAGCTTATTCTACTCTACAGCTACATACTGTATCAGAAGTAATTAGGGGCAGCATGGTGGCGCAGTGGATAGAACAGTGGCCTCACAGAGAGAAGGTGGTGGGTACAGGCTTGGAGCACTGGATTTCTGTATGGAGTTTGCATGTTCTCCCCGTGTCTGCGTGGGTTTTCTCCAGAAACTCCGGTTTCCTTCTATCTTCATAAAAGATTGGCTGGTGCTAAATTGCCTCTAGGAATGAATGTATGGTTATATGTGTGTGGCCCTGTGACAGACTGGCGACCTGTTCGGGTGTACCTGCTCCTCGCCTTAAGTCAGCTGGGATGGGCTCCGGCACCCCCCGTATCCTTATAACGAATAGATAGATAGATGAGAAGGTGACTAACTGAGAAGTAATAAGTAGATGGGCTTCATCCTGATGGAAACGGGATGATAGATCGAGCACAGAGGCCTCGTCAATCTGGTGACACCCAGCACAGAGATCAGCTTGTATTAGGTGCCTTTTTCTGTCTAAAAAATGTTAAAAACAAGAGCTAGAAAATGTAGCTGTTTTCAAAAGAAATACTTGGAATACCTTTAGACAGCCGAAGAAGCCTTTGCCCAAAACCACTTTACCGGAAAGTCTGTCATCTTGAAAGCAGAACACAACTTGTTGTTCTTCTCACCAGTGACTCAGGCGCCTGGCTCACATTTTCTATCAAAACAGTTTATATGTTGGTGCTTGTATTCAAATTCGGTCAGAGGGAGACACTGATGACCCCACCAGATGGGTGACTGACTCATGTTGGAAACCTACTTGTTGCCATCAACAATAAACCACCAAACCGCAAATGCCAACCTTTACAGGCTTTAAACGCTGAGCTTATAATATAATATCTTTTGCTTGATCATGTTTTTGTTAAGCCAGACTCTGATGGATAAAGTGTGACACGAAACCACACGCGATCTTTGCTGGTTTGCTTGCATGACTAATTCTGCACTTGAATTGTTGGTTGTGATGGTTTTCATTTTGTTTAAACTAATGAAGCACATTGATCTATGTATATTTTCACATGACATTTTTACTTTAAATGTATTCTAGTACATTTTTCTGGCAAACCGACACAAATAATGCAGAACTCATTTGCTGCGCTGTTTTTTAGGCCGTATTCCATCATGGACTCAGCCAAACTAAGCAAATACTATATGTCAGTTTGACTGCAAAGATGACTTTAGAGAAAAGGAAATCTCTCA
Source organism: Neostethus bicornis (assembly GCA_902685375.1). Lineage (NCBI taxonomy): Eukaryota > Metazoa > Chordata > Actinopteri > Atheriniformes > Phallostethidae > Neostethus > Neostethus bicornis. The sequence continues at coordinate 22,722,438 of LR738547.1, forward strand.
GTGAGCTACATAGTTCTCGTATGTTTGTAGACATTAAATGGAGACAGAGATGGTCATTCCACTGTCCTCAGACGGCACCAGGGGCCAATCAGAACATCATTAATCTCATGACATATGTTTGCTGTTTTGAGAGTATTTGGAGATCATACTTATGACTCTTCTACTATTAATTACTTTCCCATAAGTTATAAAATATTCCCTTTACTTGTTTGAGTCATCCACAATGATACCCCTCATACCGGGAATTTTGCTTTCTGGCAAAACAGAAAAGACAAACAAAGCTGAAGTAGTTTCTCAACTCAGCTTTATCTAATTTCTATTGTTTTACTTTTCATGTTAATACATTTTCCATCTGTAGGACTAAAAGCCTCCAGCTGGCATGAATAAATGCTCATTCATCAACAACTTCCTTACTGTTAAATCATTTTGATACTCAATTAATCTTCCTTGGCAGATTTAGCATTTCAGCCAAAAGGATTTCAATACATTTAAAAAAAACAACCTCTAGGTAACAGGAGAGAAGACTTTATTTGTCTTATAAAATCTCTTAGAACAGAGTGATGAGACCATTAAACACATATGGGCGGTGGGACCGTGCTGACACCGATGGCCTCAGAGATAAGTGGGCAGGGAGCACACTTGGGACACATCATGCAGAACTCAAACCGCTCCCTTGAAAGCCCTAGGCTCTACTCTGCCATGGAAATGGACTCCGTAAAATTCCAGTCCATTCCTTCATTTAGTTTCCCTCCCTTCTCTTTTTTCGTGGTCTCTTTTCCCCTTCTGTCAATCAGGAACTGATCCAAGTTTTTCCACAATGACCACCACCAGCACCACTCGCCATTTAAGCTGCCGTTTCCAACACCATTCTCCCACTGACTAATTAGTGTCATGGTTAGTTAGCAATGTTGGCAGGCGGGGGGTTCCCTGTGACATTATGTCTAAACCACTTGTGAAAACAGCAGTTGGAGGAGCCATGCTGGCTTGCTGGCTGGGGAGGTTGAGGAAACAGCAGGAGTGGTGGAGGAAAGGAAGGTGGGGTCCAGAGAAATTATGGGTAGGTTAAAGAAAGGAACCAATCCTGGCATCTTAGCCAAGGTTCTGACAGTTTGAGTCTCAAGACTCTCTGCCCATAAACAACACTGTGAATCAGACTTGGAACCTAAGCACAGCTTAGTCATTACATTAGCATATGCTCATCGCCCATGACCGCCTCTCCTGTAGACACAAATCTGATTACTGATCATTTTTGTTCTCAAACTCAGCAAATGCCATCATTTCTCCATAACTGTCCAGAGTAAAGTTAAATCAAAGATCATATCGTATTTTTAACATACCGTTTTCTGCATCTTGATGCTTTTCATCTATATTTCTTGTTTCTCTACTCTGCTGCTCTATTTTCTTCTTGTTTTTAAATTCCTTTCTAGTTAAACCAAGTAGTTCTGCCCACTTGCCCTGATTTGAACAGATCCTATGCCGATAAGCTTACACTCATTTCAAGAGGGGAATCTTGATGTAATGTAACTTATTATGAAAGTTGGAGTGCTGGGTGGGCTCTAAACTAGAGACAGCCGCTGAATAGCTTTCCACAGCCAGACAGTTACAAGTTTAAATGAGGCTGAAAAGTAGTGTTGCATGAAAATTTTTCAGGAGCTTTATTTTTATGTAAAAGTGTCAGATGCAAACGGGGTTTTGGACACCTTGAGCGCCAAAATACCTCAGTGGTACTATAAAAAAAACAAACCAATTAAAAAAAAAAAAAGTACTCTATTCATCCCTCATTGGGGAAATTTGTGTGCTCCATGATGGCGCCAATGGTGGGAGAAACGGGGGCTAGGTGTCTTCTCCAAGGACCCAAGACATGAACTGCCGGTTGACTTCCGGTCCACAGGGGAACGCACTAACCACTGATCCACCGTCTCCCCTATCAAATTTCTTATCTACTTAATGTAATTTTTCGTCAACACTAGAACTGTATGAATAAAGCTTACCGGCTCGCAAATTTTATTGGCTTAATGTACGTATAATTACTTGGACTTGGTTAATATTAGACAAGAATTTTATTGCGATCTACTTACTGTACTGTGGGACGGGTTCGCGTCCCACAGAGAGCACGTCTAGGGTCCTTGGAGAACACACCTAACCCCCGCTTCTCCCACCATTGGCGCCATCGAAGGGCAGCCTGCTGCGGTGTAAGAAGTGCAGCACACAATTTTCCCTGGTGAGGGATGAATACAGTAATTCATTTTTTTTTTTTTTTTTTTTAAAATATGATCAATTTTCTCTACACTTTAGCATTAAAAGCAACCACATGAAAGCTGAGCAGGAGGAAAATATGTTCAATAATTTGTCGAGACACTACTGACAAATCTCAGTACAGACATTGATTTCCCCACAGCAGGAGTAAAAAAATATGTGACGTATTGTACATCTGTGACTTTTGTTTGATGAATATTAAGACTGATTTGCTGCCGGTACATTTTAAATCCTAACATCTCAGCTCAGATGGTCACACAGCTGAAACTACTTACAGTTATAAATTTATGTCCTGGCTCAGGCTGACTTATTGGCACCAGCATCTCCACACATAGCTGAGCGCTACTTATTAAATTTAAGCATGACAATTGCAATATTTTCTGTACAGCTTTTATTACTTTGTGTTTACAAAGAGATTAAGTCAAGAACATCTTCACCCGACCGAAAAGTCACAATAACTTTTTAAAGTGTTTTAGGTGATATCGTAACTCCTCAGTTGGGATTTAATCATCTTAAAGCCACCAATAAACACATTCATTTATTTTCTGTTTCCGTTCCGTCGTCTACCGCTCATCCGAGGCCAGGTCGCGGGGACAACAGCCTCAAACGGGAAGCCCAGGCTTCTCTCTCCCCGGCTGCATCCTCCAACTCACCCGGAAGCATCCCGAGTCGTTCCCCGGCAAGCTGTGAGAAGTAGTCTCTCCAGCGGATCCGGCGTCTGCCTCTTGGTCTCCTGCCGGTGGGATGTGCCCGAAACACCTCACCAGCGAGGCACTCAGGGGGCATCCTTACCAGATGCCTGAACCACCCCAACTGGCTCTTCTCGGCTCGACACCGAGCTCCTCCCAGATGGCAGAGCTCCTCACTCGATCTCTGAGTGAGAGCCCAGCCACCCTGCAGAGGAAGCTCATTTCGGTCGCTTGTTTCCGCCATCTCATTCTTTCGGTCACCACCCACAGCTGGTGACCATAGGTGAGGGTTGGAACGTAGATCGACTTGTAAATCGAGAGCTTTGCTTTTCGGCTCAGCTCTCTCTTTACCAAGACAGACCAACACAGCGTCCTAGTTATTGCTGACACCGCACCGATCCAACTGTCGATCTCCCGCTCCATCCTTCCCCACTCGTGGACAAGACCCCGAGATACTTCAACTCCTCCACTTGGGGCAGGACCCTATCCCTGACCTGCTGGGGGTATTCCACCTTTTTTTTTTTTTTTTTTTTAATTTCATTCCTTCATTTCAGACAAAATGAGTTGTAATGTACTAATTTTACCTTTGGGACAATGGATCTGGCTGAAAGAGTGGGGTTTGACTTTTAGAGGTTTTTAGCATAGTTGGACGCTTTATACCCCAATTTAGTCTTTTAATTTTTTCCCAGAAATTAAAATTGTCAAATCTTTTTTTATCATTAATAGCGCATACAAGATATGTTCTAAAAAATATTTATATCTGTGTACAGAACCACTGGCCAAGGCATGGCGGTCTCCCTGAGGTTTTGGTTTCACAACAGTAAAACCAACTAAACTCGGGTATCATATCGCAGTATTTAATAAAATCAGGATTATTTCTAGATAGCAGCTTTTGATGTTTACCAGTGGTCTCTTCAACTACTGCCAAAGAAATCCACTCTGTCAATTCTAGAGGGATTGATGGCACAATTACAAATGGGGAAGATTTTAACTGCAGACTTTCCAATTTTTGGAAATCTTATATTGTCAAATACCTGTAAACCCCTGTAAAGGGTTAAACAAAGTATAGCATTTACATACGTAATATTATAACTCACCACATGTCATTTAAGTTACAATCCCTCACACAGCTTGACTGCGTAACGTGTGACCTCTCCTGCACTCAGACCCACCCAAAGCCTTAACCCTCTTCCTTCAGAATATGGTATTTATTTGAGAAGTACTTTCTACTTTTGTTGATTTATGGATGTTAAAAGTAAGATTTATGACATACCTCCCAGTTAAAGGCTCCCCAGGTTGTCACTTCTTTTTTTTTCTTCTCTTTTTCACTGGTGGTTAACTTTCTCTGATGCATGACCACTGACTGTTCTTTGCATTGCATCATGAAAACACAATCACAGAATTTTGGACTGACGAATGACAACTGATCACAGTTCATTTTTCTTTTTCCCTATTTGTAATTCTTGTGATATATATCGCTGTATTTCAATCAAGAGCGAGAAAATGCTCATGAATGATTGTGGAGAAGGCAGAATGCAAATCAGCATTTCAATCCATGACCCACAGTGTGATTTCACACCACACACTGTCACACTAAATAGAAAAACTGTGCTGACTGCTCGAGCCAAAACACATTGATGCATTCCTTTTAGACAAATTAGTATTTATGTCTCCCAAAACAAACATCCACACCACCTGTAAATGTGTTGCTGCTCTGATCCCATAGACTGTAACATCCAGCTCCTGTCTGGTCTGGTTCAATTTATTAACGGCTGTTTGAGAACTCCACACGGCATAGAAGCTCATCAGTAATTCTGCAGAAATAAAAAAGATGACTGAAAATGGCAAATAGTAGCACCTCTCTGGGTCAAGCCCTGACGGCAGAGTGATAGGGGACCAGAGTGACTGCTGGTCAGCCGACCACTAAGAAGCCCTGCTGTTAGCATTAACGCTGCCAAATTCAGTGGGTTTTCAAACATAGAACAAACACGCTCAAAGGGATTCATTCTTTCTTTAAAAATCTCAAATTTCCCTTTAGGAATCAATAAAATATTTTCAATTTAATTTTACACTCCTTCTTCATCCTGGGCAACAGATGGAAAGGTAGATTTATAGATGTGAATATAGGCTAAGCAGTACTGCCAGTTCCAGGTTTTTTTTAAAGTAATCTTCTGGCCTATTCCAGCCAACAAATTCAAATATTCCAAAATAGGGAACAAGCAGAGAAAGAATACAACTCATACATCAATACATACGTATAAAGCTAAAAATAAAAAGAACATGAAAAAATCTAAAAGAAGGAGAAAAGTAATAATATTCATTCATCGTTTGAACTGTTCATCCCTAATGTGATCACAGGGGGTGCTAGAGTCAATTGCTGAATCAAGGCGAGAGGCAGGGTACACCCCGAACAAGTCACCAGTCTGTTGTGGGGCCGTTCACCGACACTGTTCATACAACCATACACACACAAACACTCATTCCTGAAGGCATGTTTACATTGGTCAATCAACCAAACACATGTTTTTGGAACCCACACATACATGGAAGAACATCCAAACTCCACACAGAAAGGCCAGTGTTCCAAACCTCGTCCACACCTCGTCCCCACTCAGGACTCAAAACCACTCACCACTTGCTGTAGTAAGGGGTCGAAAAAGTCATAACAAAACAGCTCATTCAAAAAGTAACTGGTACAAATCACACACATTCAATAAAAGATTGCAGAAAGAACAATTTTGAAAAGACAACTTTACCTTTGTATTATTCGATTATGGCCCCAAAAAAATCTGTATGTTAATAGGAATGGGCTTTTGTTTTCTTTTTGTATCATGTTTGAAATGATCCAAAATCACATGTTCAAAGACCTAATTTTTTTTTTCTCTAATTGTAGTCATTAATAAACACCACCGGTTCCATGTTTAAGTACAGAGTACTTGGTGATTTGCCCAACTTACGATGTTTTCTTTGATAGCCACGGTTAGAGACATGGTCCTGCACATTGTCATACAACATGCTCTACTCCAAAAAACTCATCAAAGAGTTTGATCTCTGAGCACATTTCCTGTTAAACAGAATTCTTACATACTCTGGACTGTCTCATTTTAACCAAACTGATGCACACAAACCACTGAAAGCCTGACAATGCCAAGCACACTCAGGGTGGCTATAAATCATACAGTAATATTAACTTTGATTCCCCCTTTACTAACTGTTGCTCACCAATGAGACATCTCCGTAAAAAGAAACCTGATTAATCTTAAATGTTTCCAAGAGGAAAACCTCAATTTTCCTGAATGTAATGATATGTTAGCTTTTCTTACTAAAGTTTCCTGCACAAGCTAATTTCTGTTCACTGTAATTATGAGCAACACTAACCAGGATCAGTCTGTGCAACACTGATGTGGTTCTAAAGCTTGCTCCTTTTGAGAAACTTCTCCTTGTAAGTGACCCTACATTGCCACTCCCTCTTGACTCTGTTTCCACATAATTCACCTCTCATTATTGGTTTAGTTGACAATATGTGACGCTTGACTGTCAGACTTTTTCAGATCAGACTCAGTCAGTTAGGGTTGAAGATGGTGGGCTTTGATTTAAACCTGCAGGTGGTTACTGTGCACAGCTTGTAGAAAACATTAGTGCTGGTGGGAATCTGCTTTTGGCTCCTAATTTTCGTCCCCTCTTCCCAACAGGCAGCATGACATTTTATGAGGTCTAGTGCAGCGGTGTGTGACCGTGAAAGGCACCGTTGCTCCTGAGCGTTCATCCCAAGCATTCCAGCCCCGCAGCTTGCCTGTCAGATACCAGAGAGTGCAAGTTTGAAAAAATTTACAGGGTAAAACGGTCGACTGACTGGATGCTGGGACTTAGAATATGGAAATTTGCAGCAAGCCAATTTCACACTTATCCATGGATGCAAATATACAGTATTTTACAACGTAATTATTCATGTTTTGGTCTGAGTTTTTAAATCTGTTAAATATTCACAAACTTAATGTCACACATGGAAAAATTAAACAACATATGCACTCATGTTTATCTCATAGCAAGAACACAGAATTAAATTGTATTTATTTTTATATACTCGTTTCATCCCTGACCGGGGAAATTTGTATGCCACACTACTACACCGCAGCAGGTTGCCACGAAGGTGCCAGTGGTGAAAGAAATACGGGGTTAGGTGTCTTCTCCAAGGACGCTCGACATGAACTCAGTGGGAATCGAACTCACAAACTTCTGGTTAACTTCCGGTTCACGAGCAAACGCTCTACCACTGAACCACTGTCTCAGTTTCCTCCCAAAAAGCGCAATCTAATTTAACACTAATATAATTTGCGGCAAAGACGATCATTGGTTATATATTTAATTTTCAAATAATATTATTTAAAATAGAAACAGTAAATCAAAATTTGCTCTTCGACAAGCCATGAGAAGGACAGTTTCAATAGAAGCATGTGAACTTTAGAGAGGAAATGGGATTATGAGCCACAAGAGGACATTTACTTCCTGTTTCTAAAACTGGTTAGATAAGCGTGTATAAAATAAAAGGAAATTCTTCTTGTTGGAAAGTTTGGAAAATTTATGAAAAAAAGGGGGTTAGAGAAGGTGTGACACATTGTTTGCAACTGGTCATCTTCCGGTATATCTTTAAACACAAGGCTCAAAGGAAAAAAAAAAAAAAAAAGAAACCATACAGAACTGGGTTGACCCCAGTTCTGTATGTTTGCCTTGATTTTGTACAAGTACATGCCTACTGTATTTCCCAAATATTCACAACTACACTTACAGTACCTATTCTTTCAAACATTCACCAACTACTCTCCACATTCAGCTTTCACAATTTGCATAAGGAACTGATAAACACCAAAGAGCTTCCTCTCACTCTCATTTATTTATTTTATTCTGTTTAAAAGCTGTGTGTGTTAAAATCATGGAGGAAAAAGTGCTCAGGTATGTTTTTCTAACAGAACATTTACATGGTCCTCTCCCTTTCCTATAGCTTCTTTGTCTCCTGTTTCCTTTCCTAACCAGAACCACATTGACCCGGAATTTGAACACAGCAACACAGACGCTCAGTTCTGCATACGAAGAAGAGCCAATCGGGTGGATGCAAACTTGGGTTGAAGCCAGACTAATAACTGTAGCTTATTAGTAGGTCAGAGAAAAGCCATGTTTTCACATGTAGTTGGTTGAAGTCAAATAAACCAATGGTTCTCCATCCGTTGCCCTGGTGATCTGAATGATTTCCTTGTCAAAATTAATTGGAAGTATGTTTATTCAGCTGCAGTTGAGGCAAAAAAAAGTGAATAGATTTAGATTTGCACCCTCATTATCTGCATGTTGTGTGTTTACTTCACTTGGAAATTTTGGTCAATGTATTAAATACGTTTTTTTTTCACAACAGACTTCACTTAACCATGTAAAAAAAAAAAAAGAATTAGCTCTTTATTTTGCCAAAATACCTCACTCTGTCTCTTATTCATGTGACTCATGGGTACATGGGCACAGAAATACTGCGTCATCATGAATGTTTTTCAGTTATCCTTGTGTTGGGTCAAACATACCAGTATTCACATATGGTGCACTAAGTGATTGGGATTCCAGTAAAAGGATGGCTTTGTTTAATCTGGTTTATTCCTCAGCAGGTGGCGCTTTCACCTTCTAAAGATTATCCTCCATCAATGCTAACTGTGCTACTCTGGAGGAGCAAGAACAGGTAAGTTTTTTTTTTTGTTTTTTTTTTACTGTTTCTTGGTGCTGTGTGCTTCTCTGCTCTTTGTTGTTAATACTGAGAAAAAAAAGGGGTCATTTGTCAATCCAGGGGAGAGTGGAAAAGGCTATGAACCACCAAGTAAAGCTGGATTTTTGTTGCCTGTGTTGTACCCTGAAAGAATCAAACTTTATGCAATTTGCTTTGGTTTTGAAAATCTGTTGTTAATTGAATTTTGTGTTTTTCTCTAAGGGATGAATTCAAACTTTTTTGTATGTGATGCAGGGATCTTTCTTTTATTCTGTGTTTAATTTTCCAGTACATTCTCAGTTTTTTTTCCTTCTGAGCTCAGCAAATGTTTCTTTTTTTATGACTGGAAGTGAGGTAGGCTTCCCTTGTTCAATCTGCTTCAGGGTCAGCTCTTTATCTGCAGGATGTTTAGCTCTTCGCTCATTCCTTTGAAACTATTTCAACTTTGTGTCTTTAGATGTCTCTAGGATAAGTTTAGGGCCGTTCATAGTACAGGTCCCTGGGATCCTCTTTGTCTTGATGTTGGACCACTGATCTCAGTTATTTCTTCTTCATTGTTGATACTGATATCTTGCTTCTACAAAGTTTTCATATGTGTGTGACATAGTTTTTCCCCTTGTAATCAGCTGTTTAAGAATCACCAATGTGTGTCTGTTTTTTTGTTGCATTATTTTGATCTTTTTATAAAGAAAAAAAAAATCTACTTCTAAAACATCCCGAACAAAATTACACTTCTTTTGAGAGATTTCTTGCCTGGTCCTTTTTTCTAGATTTGGAAATGTGGCTTGGTGCTAAAAACACAACATGTTAGACAAGTTTTTTCCACAACAAGTGTATATAATGCAATATTGCATTCTGTATGAAATCATGTAAAGTTATTTAAAGGTAACTGACTTGTCCCCTGTATCATTTTGAATGGAGCTAGTGTTTTCAAGTTTGGGAAGCAGCTGAATGACCTTTTTATGAACTTGACAGTTGAAAACCAGAAGTCTTTGGTTAAAGATTCGAGTCTTTGTTTGGAACAACGAGAAGACGAAGGTGAACAGATTATTAGATGGACAAAGTGAGCTGTTGAGATTGAGCATATTTATTTGTTTTATGTTCTATGCTCTATAATTTTTTACATATTTCTTTCAGATAACGTCAGACTATTTCTACGATTCACACATTTCATGATGTAGCAAAATGGGAATTTGTTTGCTGTGAAACAAACGCTTTAAGATTTTATTATTGAATGTGATTTATTCAAATTAAGCCTGAAGACGGTTCAATCATGTTCCTCAAAATTGAATAAGCTGTTCAGGAGACTTTCTTACAATATGAGGCACTAGAAAACTCTTTGTAATCTTACTTGATGACAGTTCACAACATCGTTTTCATTAACTACTAAGTAGAAGTTAAAATGTAGAGCCAATAGCCACCACGTGGCTGTTGTATAATTGATATCTACTGTGGTGCAAAGTACTAGCAGGATCTTCTATGTATTCATGGGAAAGACTGAAAACCCCCGCTTTGAATCTGTGCATGTTTACTCTGATTTGCCGTGAAAGAAAAAAAACTTAAATTGAATCAAAGATTCTCGAAGGAGGAAAATAATGAAAATCATCATAGGTTCACATTGTTTTGTATTTTTTTTATTGTTTCATAGTCATGAGTGTGTGCAAGAAAATGAATTTGGAAAAGCTCTGGTGCAAATATTTGATGCTGTTATGCACATGTGAGGCCCGGTCACATTAGGACAAATGCGTCTTCACGCATCTGTTCAATAACTCTGTTTACCAGCTTTAGGAAAGTGCTGTCTCCTCTACTTTGAGACATTACTCATTCTTTATGAGAAACCAAGCGAGATTTGGCTCAGTTCAAACTCCTGTACAGACAATAGTATATTGATGCTAACACCGTGTCACTACTACCTTCTCACTCCCGTTGCGCCAGTAGGTGCTGACAGACTGATGGGTTGCCATTGTTCCACATCTGAATCAGAGGAAGGCAAGCTGTGGCCTCTCCCCTGTTTTCCCTCCTTCATACCACTGGCCACTTCTCCAAACCGCCCTTTTTTTAGTTCATGCTTGTTTTGTTTAGTTTACTCTCGTTAATGAGCGGTTTCATTTGTCTTCCATAGATCTCCATTGTTTTCAGAACTACTCATCTCCTGTCAATTTTCCTCTTAGTGTGTCTTTTTTTTTTCACCACTGTCTCATCCTTGACCTTGGTGTATTTGTCATTTCCGCTCTCTCGTTCTTTTTATCTCTCTGCTGTACATAGCTGGCCTCGGAATCCACAAGCAACTTGGCAGATTTATTCTTCTCCATCTGTTGACTCGATCTCAAATTCTACTTTATTGACACTGTCATCTTTTCTACAAAACTTTTTGGACTTCATTCCACAGATTTTTCTTGTCCCATCTATTCTATTCCAAACCAGAGGAAACATTTAGAATTTATAGAAGAGTCTTTGTTCATGGTTACAAATTTACTTCAAAGCTTTCTATTGACATGATGCTCTACGGTGATGCATTTTCCAGGATTTGGTATAAATACATGTTATCATAACTCAATTACAGCTGGATTTCTGTTTAAGGGATACTTAAAGGAAAGGGTAGTGGTTGGTACGTTGGAGTAGAAGTTTAGGAGCTTCTAAGATTTATTAATCTTTCTGCATTTTAATGTATTGCTTTATCTAATTACATTTTTTTTTCACTAACTTTGAGAGCAAGGGTCGCAGTAGTTTGCATGGTGGCTGCACAGCAATAAGGTCAGGGTTCGAGTCCCGGCTTGAAACACTGTCATTTCTGTGCGGAGTTTGCATGCTCTCCCCGTGTACGCATGGGTTACGTCAGGTAGTACGTTTTTTCCCACCTTCCAAAAACATGTATGTCAGGTTGATTGCAGCTACACAATTACCAGTAAGAATGAATGTATGTGTGGATGGTTGTGTGTGTGGCTCCGCAGCAGATTGGCGACCTGTTCGGGGTGTACCTTGCCTCTCGCCTGAAATCAGCTAGAATAGGCTCCGGCACCCCTATAACAAAACAAAACATCGAGAGGATTGAGAAACATTTCTAAACTGCGTCGTTGATATTACTTCTTCAGATATGTTATTGTTTTCTTTACCAGACGGAGCACAATGTAAAGTCTGGAAAACATTTTAAATCTGGTTCTTGCAAATAAAGAACACTTTGTCCTGGAATTCAGATGCCCCAAAGGTTTTTTGAGGTCACATCTAAAAAGCGCTTTGAATGATGTGATACAAATATTTTCTAAATGTGTTGTGACAAAAATATTTGGCCTAATCTCTGAAAAACAAGACTTAAAAGTTGTCGTGGGAAAACAGGCGTAGTGGCCTATGGTTTTATGAGGTGGCAGACAGTCCACAAAGACCATCTAATGGAACGTTTTGGAAAATGAAATGTTTTCTTAGGTTTGATCTTGCGCTGCACAAATAACTGGCACGTTCATTAGTGCAAAAAGACGGAACTGGCATTACCAACCTTAAATAAAATGCACATGGTAACAGCTGCTCTGAGGTGATGGAGTCTGTAGGGAAAGTTTCTCACTTCCTTCTCTGTTCATGTTGCATTCTGGCCCCAACCCACCGAGAGGCAGCATTAGGTTAGATGTAGTCCTCAGACTTTCTTCATGACCACACAGCTGCACGTACACAAAACGAGACACAAAGCTGCTTACAGACCAGCCTGACAGATATATAGGCAAGCACACACAAAGCAGACACACACAGGGAGCAATAGAACAATCTCTTCTGTCTCTGACAGCCTCAAATGACATTTTATAATAACACTGGTCTGAAGGGGAAAGAGGAAGTTGACTTAACGAAGTGTCTGAGAATGAAAGGTGGCATGCCTCACTCGCCTGCAAAAAAAGGTCAAAGCAAAGAAGTCAGAACAGGACGGTTTCTGAATCAATGTGTCATAGTTTTCTTTTTTTTTCTTCACATGAACACTTAAAAATGTTGAATATATAAAAACAAAAATAATCCATTCAATATAAAACATGTTTGAAATGAACAATTCACTCTTAGGTATGGGACACAGTAAAAAAAAAAGGTCCCTGCAGGTGATTATGTACTTTTAAAAATCACTTTTAATCTTCTTATTTTCCAGTATTTTAGTTGTTAAAACGGTCAATACAGGATTTATAATTTCAATGTGTTGGTGCAGCGTTGGCTGTGGTGGAATAAGCTGATGAGGAATGAGCTGCAGCTCCTTCCACACTTACTGCAATTGTGATAGGTGGTATGAGTCATGGGGGGAGCAATGGCAGACTAACTTTTTTGCTGTTTCCGAGTCTTTGTGGTCTTCTACTGGATCTCTCTGTTCTCCTCAGCCTCCTTGATACCAATTTTGACAGTTGCATGCCACCCATAGCAGTCAGACGTCACCGACTCGAGATCCACTGTTTTGGTGTTGCACAACTTCAGATCCCTCTTGCAGGCATCTTTGTACCACAGGGCAAGTCGTCCAGTTGGCCGCGTTCCTTGCCGCTCTCCATTGTGGATATCTTTTGGAATACGACTATCGTTCATCCTGCACACATGGCCTGGCTAGCGCAGGCGCCTCTGTGAGAGGATGGTGAACCCACTGGACATGCCATGCTGGGACGTTTGGTTTGGGTTCCGCAATGATTCAACCAAATATCTACACACTGGCATTTATTTTGAAGTAAAATATATTTTTCCATAGTTTGTAGATTTTTTTTGAAAATCTCCAAAATTCGGAACTTATTAAGTTTTAAAGCAAGATACCTTTAGTTTTAATAAAAAAAACTTTTAAGAAAACACACCAGCTGTGAGTGGATTTTTAAGTTGAGCACATACAATGAATTGGAACAATTAACGATAATGCAATATGAACAATGGCTGTCTGTCAGTGTTGAATTTCTTTTTGATTATGGTTAAAATGTCAATACGTCCTATTGAAACAAACAGGATCAAATTTCTTGTAATTTGAGAAGAGATCGTGCATCCTTTTGGAAACCATGGCTTTTTTTTTTTTTTCTAACCGTTCCAGACTAGCAAACTTCAGAATCAAATTCAGATGTTTGCACCGATGCACCAAAAAGGGCAATTCAATCCTTAGTTTTGGAGATGGTGCTCTCTGGGGAGAGACCAAACTCTGTCATGGGAAACAAGTAGCCATGCTGGCTTATGCACAGTTTTAACAAAACAAGTGTCCATAGCAAAGGATGACATTTTTTTTTCCCAAAAAATTTCAACATGATTATAAATCAGTGCACATGTAAACAATAATCACTTGGTCAAAACACATTTACCGCACCCCTGCCTTATACAAAGTTTTAACGTCTCGATGATGAAAATTTAAGAGCCTGTCTCAGAAGCAATCAGAAAGCATTTGTAGTCTTTCATGGAAGACTTGCAGACTTTGTCATAATCTCAGGGGCTTGGTGCAATTTAAAACTCCCTCTATTGCCCATCACTATCAGTTGAGGGCTTTGGTAGGTTAATGGCATTTCACTAACTTTCTCTTAATGCATTTTCCAGTCTTTGATTCATGCACCAGTGAGCTCCTTTGCAGCCCATCCATTCTATCTGCAGGGACATCACGTCCTGGCGTTTATCAATTAATTGCACACTGCTCCGGTTACCATTGTGGGCAACTGAGATTTTTTTTTTCTTCTCCTAACTAAATGAGTGATGCATGTCTTCTCTTCTTGCCTTGATAGAAAAAGAATAATTACTCACCGGCAAAGTACTGACCAGCTACTATGGTTTCCTATGGTAACACATGACTTCACTGCACAATTAACATTTTGGCTAAAGTCGTGTATATAAGACCGTATATTTTATATGTGTACGTGCATATTATCAAGTTTGAACAGAGTTAATGGAAGAAAAGAGATAAATAACACAATCGATAGGGGTGTGGTTAATCTAAATGATGATGTAGACTCCACAGTTTTACAAAATGATTATTTCGTGCTCTTTAAATTTTCCAGCTAATCACCACAGGGCAGCCCAACATGGATAAAATGAAAAATATAGGTCACAAGTAACCTTTACCTATCCCATTATGCTCAATAATTGGTGAAACCATTATCGCAGCTGTTTTAACAAACATTTATTTTGTCATATGTAAAAAAAAAAAATGCTTGTGAGATCAAGTTTGCTGAATTGAGAACAGCATGACAAATTTCCCAATGGAGTCTTTTCTTTATGTTTTTGTAAGTTTCTGCCCTTTTTGCCAAATTTCTGCCGAATAAACAGTATAATTCACTGAGGTCACAAGAAATACACACTAAACTAGCCGACATGTACGGTAACAACACCCAGGCACTGTCAGTCCTTATTTAAACACACCCATCCGTCATCCATAGCTGCTCAT
The DNA here is from genome assembly GCA_902685375.1 of Neostethus bicornis. Lineage (NCBI taxonomy): Eukaryota > Metazoa > Chordata > Actinopteri > Atheriniformes > Phallostethidae > Neostethus > Neostethus bicornis. The sequence continues at coordinate 22,737,481 of LR738547.1, forward strand.
TCTGATCAAGGTTACTGGGGGACCTGGAGACAATCCCAGTAGGTACGAAACAGGGTGCAGGTAAAAAAAAAAAAAACCTACACGAAGAAAAAACATGATAACTCACTCACATTTCCTCTTCCTTTTGGAGTCACAAACTGATATCAGATTTGTAATTTTTTTTTTGGCCTCTGCTGAAAATGCAGAAATGAGAAAGGACAGAATAAAGATTTGAACAAGACTTTTCGGCCACACAGTGATAATACCGCTGTCGCCATTAGAAAGTTCATTAGTGTGAAGTGATGAGTGGGCGGAACCATAAATCTTGGGCTAATAGCAGATCTGGCAAACTCTAAAATGATAGACGAGTTGTTTTTTGTTCTTTTAATTCAAAACCCTTATTAACACAAATTTACAATAAATTTTACATCTGACTTTTGATTTTTGCTCGTGCCATTATTTTCTTTTGTGGAGAGGTTTGGGCAGAAGGAAAAGCACATCACATTGTAGCACCTAAGCACATTATTTTTTGAACAGAGGATACTCACAAGTGGAAGAAGGTAAAGTACTCCACGATAGAAGAGGATTGTCGGCAAGATCCCAAGTGTGATGGTGGGGTTTTGTGGGCCAATCCTTTTCCAAAGCCTATAAAATTCTGTGTATCACAAAGTCCAGCTAAAAGTTATTAAATTAGTTACTTTAGACAGGATAAGAGGCGTCAGGTTTATTGTTGTTTTACTTCAATTTGGCCACCAAATGTTAAAGCGAAAGCCAAGATTTTGTTTCCAACGCCCTAGCTTCCTTGAAAACGAGTTACCACGATCCATCTTGTTTTTCTATGCCACAAAGGGACAGCAATCACATTTCTTGTGGTAATTTTAGTATTTTTCACAATTTCTATGCTGTTGATGTTCTTTCCGCTCAGTGCATTTTTTTCCTGTAAAAATTTGAATCTTTCCACAATTGAGGAATCCTGCAATGATTCATTTTTACATTTTTGTTAGAGAATGAGTAAAAACTCACAGCACTACCTTGGATTTTGTAACCTGTTGCCAGCTAAAATATAATTGACTAGACAGTAATCAGCCAACACAAACATAGAGGAAACTATGCATGATCCTGCATGTGGTGGATTTATGAAAAATGCTTTTGCACATTTTTAAGAGTAATCTTTGCAGCATGAATATCGATCATGAGCACTAATGTTGCGTTTAAAATACATTTAGCAAAGGACAGAACTGAGTGTAAGCTTCATTTAAACTGTGACACAAATGAAAAATGCATGATTTTAAAAAATGTAAAAGTTGAAACTTCATTCACCTGGAATAACACTACCAGAGAAACTTTCAGGCTAGTGGGTTGATTTGGGCCAACTTCCCCAAAAAATAAGATTCAGGACATGAGAAACAGCAATGTTTTCTCCCAATCTTCTCCATGGCCGCCTTCTTTTCTGGTGGAACAAAAACTGTGAATCTGTATCAAGATCAGAATATTTGCATTTTAAAACCGTGTTGATCTAACAAAATTCTGGAAGGCCATACTGCATGTTGAATTTCCCTGTGAGACCTTGCCGGCCTTTTTACTGATAGCTCTTCTTGATAAGGGCATCGGTTGATGCTTAAAATGCAAATGCATTCAAACCATCCAAGGCTGGAGCTGTTTTTGTCTTTGGCTTAGATGTGTGAAAATATATCAGATGTGGGAGCCAGGGGATGAGTGAGTTTACTGCAGGTCTAAAGAATGCATTGTCAGGAAAGGTACTCACTGAGCCCTGTAGTTCTGTACGTGTTTTTGTGTGTTAGTGGTTGTTTGCAAAATTGTAAAAACCTGGTGCTAAACGGAAAATTATTAACATGTGCATTATTTCACAACTGTATACAATTACAGTGATGTAGAGAAATGAATTTCAAGCACACAACAAAAATAACATTTCATGGTTAAACTCATTAGATTATCTCTAAATCTATTATTCTTATTTCTAACTTCCAAAATTCTTCATATTATCCTTCTGTTTCGGTTTAAGTGGATCAACACAACCAACATGTTCCTCTCATTGTTCTGCATGACAAGCATGTGACGTAACTTTTTAAGAAAAATATAGCATGCACAAGATTGTTATAATTACATGGATGCACTCTTCCATCCAAATGGGAGGATTGATTTTATAAAACATAAAGTTAGCTTGCTGCTCTCTCTTAGCAACCCATAATAACAATAAAACATCTCTGTGCTGTGAGGCTCATGCTGGCATGTTGGTTAAGAATGCGCTCGTACTTTAATCCTGCCTGTAATTTACATTTCCATAGGCTGTCGGAAAGTATGTGTAGGTGCCAAGCAGATGGTTCGAATTGATAGATGGAAAAGTTTATCATGATTTACCGAGCAAAGCTTGTCCGACTTGAGAGGCGCTAGAGAAAGCAGTGACAACAACAAAGCTGCTTTTCAGATTGTGATTAAAGAGGAGTATTGTGCTTTTATGGAGTAATTTTCGTGGTAAACCATAGATAAACATGGTGCCTTTTGTTAACTCAAGAAATGCCAAATTTGCCACAAAAACATACAAACACATTGCTTAGTCATGCTCCTATGGTGCATGAGGGGAGGGTGAGCAGTACCTGAGTGGAGGGACAGTGTCATCAAAGTGCATGCACACTGCAAAAACACTTCCTGCTTACGTTATAAACAAAAGAAATGCCGTAGTGCAACATGGCATTTGAATATGATCAAAATACTGAATGTAAAAGTTGGTAAATGACAAAAAAGTTTGAATAAAATAGAAAACCACTTAAGGTATGTGTTTGATATGTGACGAACGTACAAACATGGTAAAAAAAAAATAAAAATAAAAAGGTTTTTTACTACAGTTAATAATGTAAAGTATTCCTGTGGACTCTTTATTTCTTACGCAGAAGGAGAAGTTATAATTATTTTAGGACCTGGTTTTTTCAAATGTCTCAGTTTAGAAAATTTTAGAAAAATATCTTTACCTCCCAGGTCTTTGTAGACCCCCTGGACCAAATGTAAACCTGGGAGGTGAAGAAGTACAGAGCTGTCCAGAATGTTAGCATGTAGCCGTAATAGATGCTAACATTTTGGACAGCTTAAATGGCCTGAGTCCTGGAGTTCAAACAGGCCCCAGACTCCAAGCCAGCTCCCTGAAGAAAACCCCGGGATTCAACATGTCTGCAGTTCCTCATCTTGCATGACCAGGTTGTTTCCCATAAAAAAAGTGTGTCACAGCTATGACCGAGCCACAGGCGAGAAATCGCAGGATCCCAATGCTGTCACAAATTTTCACAAGTCCCCGGTGTACAGTTGGTAAGTCAGAGATGTGACGTGTGGTGAGCTATTTACATGTTTATGATTACACAAAAAGCATTAAAAATAAAGCTTTTTATTATTTTGACATTTGTATCCTGAGCATTTTACTCCATCATTTGCACATCTTTAGTCTTTAAGAAGAGAAAAATGGCGTAAATACCCACATTACCTGCTTAGTAACTTTAAACCCAACTTCTCAGGAGAAAATTAACAAGAGACGTTACTTTTGTGGACCCCAAGTTTTATTAGCTTCAGTTAGTCAGTGCTGTCTTCATTTTCCCTCTGGAGGTCTTTAGGCATGTACGTATTCTCTCTTTGAACGAGCTAACAGTTAGCATATTAGGAAAACAAATTAAACCTACTTTGGTGTTAATTTTAGGAATTGCTCAGCTCTTGGGAAAAATCAACTTTGCCTCTTGCTCAGAAACATTTGGATCTTCACTTCAATTTGTTTGATTACTTAAGATAAGTCTTAAGATAACTCAAGATTAAAAGCAAGGTTTTTTATGATCAACTTTTGCATCGATTCCACATTAAAATCAAGGGCTTATATATGGAATATCAACACAAAGTTGCAGAAAAACATACTTATTCCATATGCACATTTTCCATCTGTTACAGGAAATTATATTAATAAATTAAAAATGAAAAAACAACTTAAAGCAACAAAAAGTTTACCTGATAAACCCACCCCTGGTTCAAAGTCCTAAATAAGCAAAACAAAATGATTTTTTACAGAATTGTTAGAGACGTTTATTAAAAGAAGGCCAGACGAAATTGTAGCCGTCTGTGCCTGTAATTTTGTTTCTGATTAATGCTATTTGGTTAGGTAAATTTGTTTTGTCCTATGCATTATAGAATCTGTTTGATGCTTGAAATAAAAATGAATTTCTTTTTTTAATTCACTTCTTCTCAAGATGTGTTTTATAGCTAAATATTTTTTGCAGACTAATACACACTGTCACAGTCTCCCACAAAGTTTGAGGATCAGACACTAAATTTTTTAACTAAGTTGCAAACTTTTTTTTTGTAATTTTTAATTGTAAATAGGTTAACTGTAAATATCCGTCTAAATGCTTTATTTAAAACCCACGACGTTCTTGCTGTTAGGCCACTGTATTAACCCCAGGCCACCGTGCCGCTCAATGCTTATTATAAACTCTCCAAATTGTGACATGTATAAGCCAACCATATGACAATAAAACTTACTATATCCTTATTTTCTTGTATTCTACCCTTTTTTTCCCACTGGGAACAGACACAATTGGAAATTCCTGAATCTGAGCAACTGTCCGCCTTTCAAACGGAAAAACATTAGCCAAAGAGTCTTTAATGTGAAGCCAAAACTCTCGCTGGCTCAAAAAACAAGCTCTTAAAAAGTACCAGCATAATTAAGTTGTTAAAAGTTGTGTAACGTTTAATTATTACGGCATTGCTAGTTCGGTTCACTCTCTTTTTAGGGCCTTGTATCATAGGCTAATGATATATGTATATATTCATTTTTACATACTTTATTTATCCCTCTACGGTGAAATTTCTGTGCTGCATTACACCACAGCAGGCTGCCAAGACGGCGGCAATGGTGGAAGAAATGGGGGAGTTAGTTGTCCTGCCCAAGAACACCTAGACAAGAGCTCAGTGGGATTCGACCCTGCGAAATCCCAGCAAACTTTCTGTTCAGGGGTGAACATTCTACCACTTAGCTATCGCCTCCCCTCATAACAATATAGCTATAAGATTAATTATTTTCAATTTTTTTCTGCAGATAAAGAAAATTGTATTTGCTGTGATAAAGTTGAAGCAGTAACAAAAAAAGTTACCAAAAAGTTGGAGAATTTTATGCAACACAACTATTAAATTAGGTCAATTTTTTTAAGGCAAAGTGATCAATCGAAATGTTGCATTATGATGTCTGACTTTTTCATTGCTTTTACACTCTCTAAGTACTAAGACTTTCTGTGGGTTGCTGTGATATGCAATGAGCCAAAATCCAGAACGTTTTAAGAAGTTCTGCTCAAAAATCTTGAAATTCATTCAGTGATAACTGTAAATACATAAAGCCAAACTGATCACTTACAGAGCTGAGCCAATAAGAGATGCTGAAGTATCCTTATCATCCACTCTGGCTGACATTTCAAAGACTCCACCAAAACCTGACATTTTCGAGTCCCTCCTAATCAAATGGTTAATTAGTGAAATTAAAGACTCACTGGCTTGTTTAATCAAATTTTCTGATGACTGGTTTTCAATTTCTATTGTAATTACTGTATTTATTCATTATCTAACATGCTGCTGTGAAGGGCAACACACATATTAAAGAAAATGCATGTAAGCAAACAGATTGATGTCATCTTCCTGTAATCTGATCTGCCTCCATAGTTTGATAAGTCTGTAGCCCATCCTACAGTGCTCACTACTCAGTTTTGAACTGTTTTCATCTTCTTAATAATCTTTTCCATCTGTACATGTAAATACCTGTAATAAATCACACAAAACCATAAGTTCCATGTATTTCTCAGACTCCTCTGTTGTCATGCTGACAGCATCCCGACAGACTAAATCCCATTCATCTGGTACCATGAAGTGGGTGTTGTAAATGTTGACAGTTATTTGGAAATAATGTAGTTGATCCATCTCCTGTTGCTGGCATGCAGTGTCATCTGACTACCTCTGGACACAATCCGTCTGTCTTTTTGGCTCAGTGCGAGTCTCAGAGACTCACTAGTTTTGTCTTGGGTTACATAGTAACTAGAGCCATGTTGGTGTGTGGCGTTCCTCAAACCTCATGGGGGCTTGAGCCCCATGTCATGGTTTCCATCAGTCTTGTACATAGGTGCCCGTGTGTGTGAGTTTCTTTTTATTTTTTTATTTTCGCTCTTCAGGCCAGCCACTATTTTTCACATAATTAATCTAAAATGTGCTCAGTAGTTTTTTTTCTCCCATATTTTAACGCTGTTACATGCAGGATGTTGACTATAAATGGTGCATGTCCACAGCTTATTTAAACACACGCTGCACCCCACACCCTGGCTATAACACATCATTGAATGACTTCAGTGTTTTTGCTCCGCCATACTATTTCTGGCTTTGCAAATTTGACCTTTTATAGTTTACAAATGGCACAGAATTCTGGTCAGTGGTATCTGCTATCTAACAATTTAGGATGTTGTTCTTACATTCTGAAAATAATGTCGTGTGACAACAATGTTTATGTAGTAAGAGTTAGATAGCAAACTGAAAAAGCATACAAGTCTCCAATGCAATGCAAGGTATTGATGGTAGAAGAGTTTCTAGAAGTTGTTCAATTACATAAGTGCGGGCGTGCATGCATGGCTTAGGACAAGATGTAGAACATTAACATCAATTACTTCTTAGAGAATGAATGCAACGCCTTGGCTAGGTATGTGCACGGACAGCATGGACGATTATAAGCACAATGTAAACAACTAATTTCTCAAATCAACAAGATTTTGACCAGATCTACAACTTTTAAAGGGATCAACAATTATTCATCACTAATTATTGTTTGGGCCGGCATGGTGACACAATGGGTAGGACAGTGGCCTCACAGCAAGAAGGTCGGGGATTTAAGTCCCGGGTAGGGACGAGGCGTGGAACACTTTTCTGTGTGGAGTTTGCATATCCTCCCCGTGTATGTGTGGGTGTTCTCCACGTACTCCGGTTTCCTCCCACCTTCCAAAAACATGCATATTAGGTTGATTGGCCACAACATGATTGCCCCTGGGAATGAGTGTTTGTGGTTGTATGTAAGTGGCCCCGCGACAGACTAGTAACCTGTTCGGGGTGTATCCTACTCTACCCCTAGACTCAAATCAGCCGTGATGGGCTCCGGGATGAGCTCTGGCACTCAGCGAAACCCCATAAGAGGTAGATGGTTAAGAAGGTGACTGAATTTTGTTTGAGCACAAGCCTTTACTTTTAACATTATTTCATGTACATTTTAGAAATCTACACAGTTTGCAAATTGCGCGGTATGCAGGACAACAATGACAGCCGAGTAGTGTAACAGTTAGGGATGGGTTAGGAGTTGGTTGGGTTAGAGGTTGGTTCGGGATGGGGTGTAGGGTAAGGTGCTCGCGAGGATGGAACTGCTTGCAAGCAATTTGCGTCGACCATTTGTTTGAGCAATTTGCAAATTGCTTAGATTTCTATTACAGTTACACTTTAGATTTTTTTAAAAACAAAAAGTATTTGTCTTGACATTGCAAAAAATAGAAAAATGCACTATGGTTTCAGTTTTTAACATTCTGCTTAACTGAAGGTGTGCGTCACATGAAATAAACTTGCGACTATACTGTAACTTTTGTTGTTTGTACAGTTTTGCCAGAAAAAAAGAGCAAAGAACATTTTATGTTTTAAATTCTAGTCAGGACTTCACACTTGGTAATCTTCTGTAAATGTACAGATAAAAAAAACCTTCTATTCAATGATTGAAAACAATAACAGGCTGGACAGTATTCTTTTTCCTGTCTTAGAAAAGGGAACTTTCGGTCAAGTTCCTACCCCAACATCTGTCACTCAATTGCATCAACCAGTCCTTGAAATAACAAGTAGCCAGAGGCTCGGGGCAATAAGCCTTCATAAAACCACTGCAATGATTGAAGGAGCAGACAGTGAATATGGCAAATCACCAACACAGTGTCAATTATCCCAATGTTTTTCTGCTTCCCTGAAGCTTGGGTCTGGTAATGTTGCCATTCTAATGACTTCCTGGAGTTCCTTCACTGGATTTATCCCTTTTATATGACCATATAAAAAAAACACCTCCATTTTTGAAAACTGAAGTTAGTTTGAACCATTGAGACCCCCGTAAACATATACATATAAGCTAATTTCTTAGTCAAAACTATGTGGCGAATGAACAACGTATTACTGATGAGACCTATTTTTTTTCAGCTGATAAGAAAAGCTGGAGCATTAGTTTAATCTTTTGATTAAAACTTAAAAGGAATAATAAAACCAGTGTTAGAAGACTGAAGTTTTATTTTGATTGGTACATTTTTAGTACTTAGGATCAACAGTCCAGAACAATGGAGAATGTGGAAAAGAGGTGAAGAAGCGTGTGCAGGCAGGCTGAAACGGGTAGAGAAAAGTATCAGGTGTGATGTGTGACAGAAGAGTTTCAGCTAAAATGAACGGGAAATTGTACAAAACCGTGGTGAGACCTGCCATGCTGTTTGGTCTAGAGACATTAGCAATGAGAAAAAGACAGGAAACAGAGATGGAGGTAGCAGAGACTAAGATGCTGAGGATCCCTCTGGGAGTGACAAGAATGGACAGAATTAGAAATGAGTATATCAGAGGAACAGCACATGTTAGAGGTTTTGGAGATAAAGTCAGAGAGGCCAGACTGAGATGGTTTGGACATGTGCAGAGGAGAGAGTACATCGGAAGAAGGATGCTGGATTTGGAACCACCAGGAAAGAGGACTAGAGGGAGGCCTAATGGATACAATGAAGGAAGACATGATACATAGCTGGTGTGACCGAAGAGGATGAAGCAAATAGGGTTAGATTGAAGAAACTGACTTGCTGTTGCGACCCCTGAAGGGAAATGCCGAAAGAAGAAGAAGATCACCAACATCTGGGTTCAAGCATGGGAGGAGCTTCTTCCAATGTTGAACTTTCTTCAAACATTGGCAGGAAACTTAATTTTGAAAAAATTTCCAAAATACAATAAACACTTTAGCAGTGACAAGAAGATGCCACTTGTATAATCAGGTTTTGAGGTGGAGATAATACGTCTTTTAGCTTGGCAAATGTATTGACCTGAAACTACAAAATCTACAGCACAAAATAAAAGAAAACCCATAGTCATCACTATGCTATTTAAAGTCAGTAAAACTTCAGGGAAATCAATCTGTCCATTTTGGACATCAATTTCACTGTTGTAGAAATAAAACAGACAAGTAGATGTTAAAGAAAATTTATACCACTACAAAGGAATCGTCCAGCAGATCATTTCCCTGCCTTCATCCTTTTTGACCGGTTTTGGCAGTAAAACCGAAGTTTCTTTCAATGTAAGACAATGCACACCCTTTTGTGGTTGGCGTGTGTCGAAAGTTTTCTCGAGATGAAGGCACTGATGCTACAGACACGCCTGCCAATTTGCCGAGACCTAAATCAAATTGAGGACATCTCGGACATTGTACCTATTTATCATGTTTTATTACCTGTCGCCAAGTCACACCACAGACTGTTCAGGGGGGTAATGGATGGCCTGATCTAGGTCTGGGAAAAGATCCCTGTGGAGAACAGCTGTGGTCTCATCAGGAACTTGTCCAGATGTTGTAGGAAGTTTATACAGACATTTGGATGAACATTCACGTTTTTTTAACAATACAAAGCATTTTTAAAGATGGTTTCTTTAAACTGTTTCTGGCAAGTCACTTTGCAACAAAAAAGGCCTTATTTAAAAATTTAGTAGTTTCATGCACAAAACAATATAATTCCATTGAATTTATTATACTAATCACATTCTTTTTTTTTTCTTCTGTGGATTTAAGATAATAATGTAAATAATGATGAATATTTTTACCATTTCCATTCATTGCACACCAAAATGAAGTTAAATGAAGTTTTGTAAAGAATATTAATCATTTTTGAGAACATTGCACTTTTTCTGCCAATTTTTTAAATAAAAGTGTATATAAAAATATGCATTAGGCAGTCTTTACTTAAAACATTTGGAGATTATTTCTCTTCTAAAATAGAGACTTTTTACATTAAACAGTTCCATATCTAAGGAATTAATTAGTTACCTTTTATGAAGCAGTTTTATGGAAAATCCACTTTTTGGAAATTTTAATTTTATTTGCACACCAACAACATACAGTACCTGAAGTAGTTTTCTACTTCGTTCATATATTTTTGCGCTATTTGCGAGCTCTCCCGTCCAGTATTCAAGTATCATTAGAATGTCAGTTTGTTCTTCATTGCAGATTTTTTTCCCTCTGTCATGCCCATTTTCCCAATTAAGGAGAAAGAGTTTTTGCAGCAGGAGAGGAAAATGATCTGCTCATGCTTAGTCCCTTTACTCATTCATATCTTGGCTAATAGTGGCTCTGGAAGAATATATGCTTGCTTTGAATACTTGATGCACTCTACACTGCTTTTACCGCATCTACATTTGTGGCCTCAAACAAGGTTTAGGTAGTTTAGTGTCGACACAAGGGGCAGGACTAATTGAGGTGCAATAGGAGGGGGGATTCATAATGTCAAAAACAGAATTGAAACTGAACAAATAAACTTACAAGCTTTTTTTTGGCAAATTTTGCAATTCTGAGCTAAATAAGCTTCAGAAATAAGATGTTTGTTTACATATGCTACAAGATGAGAATTACTCCATAAAGCCACATGACCCCCACTTTAGCTAAACTAAATAATATGATGCACCTCAAGTTCGCACAAAGAAATGATAAAACGTTTTACTATGTTTTAGGATTAATGCTGCATGTTGTTATTTCCACAACTCGTGTTGCACATAAAACATCTTAAATCTCTTGTGATCAGAGTCTCACATGACCCACATAAAAGAAGGCACACAGCAGCAGACTTAGCCTTGACAGCCAGTGTGGCCGGCTTTGTTGTGGTCATCGTTGACAAATTAAAGTTCTCCGTTAAGGCTGCGGTTTGCAAGGTCGAGGCCTTGACTGAGGTTACTCTCTCATAGGATTAAGTCAGCAGAACAGCCTCCTTATTTTTAAAACGAATGGTGTGTGAATCTCAAAGCCCCCCTCTGTGATCTTGCAACCACAGTTTTAGGGTTGAGGTGGCAGGCCACCAAATCGGCTGTGATTAAAATAAGTTTAACCCTGTGACCTCATGTACAAACCACCCCTTCACATAATGAGAATTTCCCATTAAACCCAGAACACCTGGATTTCTGAAAGCCCAGAACATAGAAGATTAGACGTTTGGAAAATACTCAAGTATAAAAACTCTTTAAATATATCATTTAGATATTTTAAGTCACATAAAAAAACAAAACAAAAACACCAACGTTTTTATTTTTCAATTTCTGGGATTTGAGATGTTTAAATTTGTCAGCGTGTCTTATGACAAAATAAGCATTTTAGACCTCTGTTTATATATTTAAAAAAGTAAGGTAACAAATTGTTTTTTTCGATTTTCTGTTTCTGGTAAAAGCTGTTGGATAAAATAAAATCTTGTACAAATTCAATATCATCCCAGGGACTAGTGGAGATAAGAGAAAAAAAAACACCAAATTAAAACAAACAAACAAAAAAAACTCAATATCAATTTTATTTGTATAGCCCAAAATCACAAAAAAAAAAAATGGTCTCAATGGGCTTCACATTGCAGATTGAAAAAAGTACAAAAACAAGGGGAAAAAAATGCATATAAGTTACATCCAATCTGCTAAAAAAATGGGTCAGTAAAACTCTGCTCATTTCATAAAATGAGCAACATCTATGAACAAAAAAATGTTAAAAATTGTACATGTCACTGCTCATTTCATGAAACAAGCAACCATATTGCCCATTTCATGAAATGGACAATTTCATAGATTGGGTGTAACATGTAGACAAATACACAGCTAAAAGTTAACTAGTTGGTTAAGGAATTTCAGCCCTGCCCTCTAATATGTGCCTGTAAACGCATCTTGGACAACTGTTGTCGTGGTCATATTAAAGTAAGCCCTTTTGGTACAATGTGAACTCTATTTTGTGGTTCTGTTGAACCAAGGGATTTGTATTAAATTGATTAGAGAGAACTTTGCAATTTTCTCTGTTATTGTGGTGTTAAAATCTATTTCATATCCAGAATAGAGTCAATAGATTGTGGAAATCCCTTCATGTTTTCCCATTGAAATTATTCAAATTATTTCCGGGCCATAAATGCCTGCAGTAGGGCCGATATCAAACGTTCTAAATCAGTATCTTAACTTTATTAATTCCAAATGTAATACATGTGAAAGACGTTCTTGCAGAGCTGTTATTTGCAAAATATTCTCCCTGGGTTCTACAGCCTTAAGTCCTGTCAACATGTAGCAGGGTACGCAGATATTCATTTTCAAAAATACCCGGCTACGTGTGGACATGGCCTTATTCTCTACTTCATTGGATAGTATGAAGTTCTCCAGAAACAGAGTGATATATCTGCCATGTAGGAAATGAGCAGGTAGCGTCGTTCAATGGCTTCCTTTCAATAAAGTTTTTTACAAGCTCGGTACATTTTCGTTTTGAGATTGTTTAACTGAAGATTGATTGTTGTGTATTTTTGGTTCAATTAATGGTGTAAAACTAGTTGAGACAGCTCATTTGTGATATTGGGTTCTATAAACAAATGTGAATAGAATTGAATATTATGTAGATGTCATTAATGAGCTTTGTTATTATCAGCATTAAGTATCATTATTCAGCCAACATTCTTACTAGTTGGAAGGACGATTGGTCTTATAAAAGTAGCTGAACATAAAACAGAATTAGCTAGATTCTTTAACCTGCCTCGGGCTTGTTATCCTTTTATGACCGGCAATCAACGTAGTGGTCTTTTCCTAAGCAACAGCACATTTGTATTTTACGCACAATTTGGCTTTAAGGATAATGAAGCCCTCTGCTCGGACTGCTAGATTACTGCCGTTCTGTTCTCAACTTTCTCCTACCTACAGACGAAGGCATTCGGACTGTGGAGGACAGAAAAGTTCTATCAACCTTTTGTCATGGTGCCATAATTTGTGAGTGACAGATATGATGAGATATGTGGCAGATTAAATCACATTTTCAAAGGTCACTGGCAAGGTCGAGGGCACGGGTTCATCACAGTAGATTTTATTGATGTCCTTCTATCGGGATTGTACTTGCGGGCTTGCCTGTATGTGTTAAAAATAAGGAGAGTGAGTGAAAATGGAAAAAAGCCAAAGACCATAGATAGTAAACTTTAAAATGCTTATTTTGATTGTGTTTACAAGCTGTGTTTAATGCATTTTTATTCATTGCTTTTCATACTCGCACCGTGTGTTTGTGGGTATTTGCGTGCATGTCTGGCTGCTTCTTTTTCATTTTTCTGAGTGGGGAGGTGTGGCTGAGTAAAGGATTTGGCTCACTGCTATAGCACTATAGAGCAGCCTAATTCCTTTTCCCTCTCTTGGCCTTGGTTTCGTTCACTTCCAAGTGTGACAGCAATTTGCGCGCTGTCTTCAGGTTCAGATTTACGACCTCTCCTGACTTTGCTCAACAAAAGAGGGGATTGAAGGCAGAAGGATCCATTGGGCCCCATCAAATTTAGTTTCTTCTCAGCACCACTTAATTGATGCCAGATTTTCTAAAGAGCAATTTCTACATGTATTGAAGAAAAAGAGGACGATTGCTGCAAAGAAATAAACTTTGTATTCTCATGATGTAAAATTAAGGAATGGCTTGAGGAGTGTATCCTCTCCCTTCTGTACCGGATCTGCTGGATGGAGATAATCAGATAATATCTGTCTGCATTTATGGATGTGTACTTGAGTGTGCAAGGGAGCTTTCTCACAAGTGTCAGAGCTTCACTGTGGCGTGAGTAAGTAGGGTGTTGACCCTATCTATCCCCAGGGAGCATATGGATGCAATCATGCACAGTGAGAGTGAGAGAAAAATTCTAAGAGCTTAAATTGGAGGCAAAAGAGAAGAAAACAGAGCAACAGTGAGAAGAGCAATAAATTGGTCCCTGGCTTGAGGATTTGGAAGACAGAAAATCTCCCTAATTTCTTGTTCTTCCTTCTCTTTATGGATTTGCCAATAGAGGCTTTTGGTTTAGTCAAACTGCAATGGTTTCCTCCCCGACTCATTTTTTTTTTTTAAAAAAGCACGGTATAATTGCGGTCACTTTGATTCGTCTCCTCAAACTCAGCCAATAACTGAAAATGAAAATAAAACATATGTAATCACTGTGAAGTTTAGAAACCAATTCAGTATTGTGGTAGTGTGCACAAGGTTTCTTATATTAAGTGATTATGAGGAACTAATCTTGTTGTATGAGCAGAACAACTCTGATGTATACTGTGCATATTGAGAACCCATGGCAACCTGCTTTTTGTCATGCTGATATTTTTTTAAAAAGTTTTTTTTGGAAGCCACTACAAATTGCCCTATTTGCAACCCCACTAGTATTGATTCAATTGCCTAATTTGGATGTTTACATGTCAATTTTATATCTTAAATATTCCAAAATGAGTGTTTTACCACATTTTTGAGACAGATTATTCTTCCAAGACCCTGCGATAGACTTGCAACCTCAACAGGATGTACCCTGCCGCGTTCCCGATTCAAGTTGGGATTTGTTGTAGAACCTTGTTCCGTTCTGTTCAGTCATCTTCCGATTATCCAGGGCTGGGTCGTGGATGCAACAGCCTTAGATGGGAAGCCCAGGCTTCTCTCAGACCAACTGCATCCTCCAGCTCACCCAGCAGGATCCCGAGTCGTTCCCTGGCCTGCTGTGAGAAAATAGCAAAATATTCATCGGATTCTTCTTCACTTGTGTCCTTAATACAAAACAATCTGTGAGATTATAAACCACTTGAAATTTGTTGCATTATTTTTTCATCAGAATCAGATCACCAGATTTGACGATTTCCATCCCAACTGACTTCCCTTGATCTAGCAAGAGTAGTTGCACTGACTGTTTTGTCAAGCACTCATTCCCAACTCAATGTTTACAAGCACCGCTGCTATAGGCCTTTCAAACCAGTAAGAATTCTTATAAAAGTTACATGTTTTTAGGCTATTTGTGTGTCAGTCTGTTGGGAAAAATCAATGATGCTAATTAGCGTTGCGAAGGCAGAGTGTGCAGAGTGCTGATTACTCTAAACAAAGTGCCAGGGAATTTGTGTGGACCTGTTTCACAGACTCAAGAGGCAAAGGAGCAATTAATTAGAAAGATGTGTGTGTGCGTTTGCTTAAACAAGTGTGTTTGTGTATCATAATTATTCCCGAGCTCAGTGTTTGAAAGACCAAATGTAATAAACCCAAGTGATGTCCTGCTCAGCTCCTGGGTTTAATTCTTGTTCGTGTTGATACAATGCAAACATTTTACCTGCTGGGATTGAAAAGGTCAAGCAGGATGGTCTCAGAAGCACCGCCTCGTAAGAGAGATGTGTTTATGTTTGTGATTATCACTCTGACCTCGGACCCTACACTACCATTTGCAGTACTAACAAAGGGAGGCGCCGTGCGCATTTGGTGGCACATCACGTCACATCTCTCAAGAATTAAAGAGGTAGCTTTCCACTTTTCTCCGGGCACATTGCCACGTCGGAGGTCACATGTTTCCCATTGAGAACAGTTTACTTCCATCAAGACATATTTCCGTAAGTCTATGATTCAAACCAGAGCCAACCGAAGTCTTTTTTTCTGTTCGGTTCTTATTCCAAAACACTCCATCCGAAAATGATTTCCACCTACGGGCGTTTCTGTGCTTTTGTTAGATGGCACTGCAGCCTTGAGAAAAACTGTACATTGAGGGTAATTTAAAGTTCCCTGGAAGCACAAAAAGTTGGTCAACATACATTGATAATATGAGGAAGCATGTTTGCTTTTAAAGAATAAGTCAGGGTTACTTATTATTCCAGTTTGTAAAAAATGGGTCTTGCTTTTAATAAGGCTCGGATTTCCCAGACTGCTTCACACCTCCATCTGCCTGTCAATTTAAATTTGCCGAGTCCTAATAAGACTAAACTTTGACACACTTGATCATGTTTTTTGTAAAAAATATGGGGAAAGATTTGCACATAAAAATTTTCCTCTTCATTCGAACCAAACATCTTATTTGTTTGATATAATAAACCACAAGCTTTCAGAAAGGTAATCAGATTTTGTCATTGCCAAGTTAATTACAGCTATTGAAATTTGGAACGTACTGTATCTGGGTTGTACCACGTTCGTTATCATAAATTTAAATAGTTTCTTCATTATTGTGTTTTCTATAATGTTGTAAAAACACCTTATGAGAATACTTCAAGTCAAACACTGTCCAGAGAAATATTTTCAATTTTTTTTGTCCTTGCTTATTCTTTATGCCTTTTAGTACCACGCTTAACTGTTTTGAAAATAAAAGTATTTTAGTGTCTCAATTGTTATTCAAATTGCTGAGTTTCTGGAAAAACATTCCAGTCGGATGTAAAATGAAGAATGAATTGAATTTGTAAAATGGATAAGTTTGCAAAATGCAAATGAAGATAATGGATAGAAAAAAATATGTTTGCCTCAGCCATCGTTTTTCTGCTCAGTCCTGCTTGGTAATGGAGAAAGGAAGTGAAACTGAATTGTAAATAAGCTGCAGGTTGAAACCAATTCTGATTTTATCTAAAGTTACAAAAAGATCAGAAAATTGCCCTCCATGTGTTTCTCTTCAGTTTAAATGCATTACATTGATCTCATTAATTCCAGTTAGAAAACACATATCTGATCAGTTTCAATCAGATTGGGCACAGTGACTTGTATTCTTACAAACCAAACCTTTATCTCATTAAATTCATAAGTGGGGGGAAAAAAACAAGTCAATGTCAGGTTTGCAGATGTTGTTAAGCTTTGGATGCTGCTCTGTTTGTTTATTTAAAGGTCCCCTATTATGCTTTTTTTCCCTTATTTTATCCTGTGCTATGTATCTGATATGCATAATTTTACATTCCGCCACAATCTCAACACAATAGTTTTTAAATACTACCCTGTTTAGGAGCGCAGTTTCAGACCCGGAAGTCAAAACAGCTTGTTTCAGTCTTTTTTTATTTTTTTTTTCCCGGGACCCGCCCCGTTGGTTGCGATTGGTTGTCATTCATTGTGATTTCCCTACCCACCCAGCACAGCGTGGAGCGGGAGGGGCGAGGTGTGCTTCACAGTAGAGTGAAGCACGGAAATGGGTGGATATCAGGGTGGAGAGCAGGTAGAAGTGGGGGAGGGTGTTTGAGCTGCAGGGGGCTGAACAAAAAACAGATGTACGTCACTATGTTACACCAGTCGTTAGAGGTTTGGAGAACACGCCCCTTACTTTGACTTTAAATATCTCAAAATAGCATGAATCACAATAAAACACACTTTGGGGGATTGTTTGGGGTAGTACTAAGTAAAATAAAAGGTTGAAACCTCATAAAAGTCAGTTTTGCATAATAGGGGACCTTTAAAATCTGTTTTTAATCTCAACCATGCAAATCCAACTAACTGTAAAATGCAGTCGTTCTATGAATAAATGCATGATTTTAGATAAATCAATGTGCAAATCCACATTTTATCAAGTCAACTACGCTGTTATCTTTGCTTGATTTATGATAGAAAAAAAGTGTTTGATTTCTATTGATAATTTCAGTGCCTAAAGTTCACAATTTATGTCTGACAATTTATAGCATTACAGAATATTTTTTTTCAAAGGACCTCCTCATGTTGCAAACATAGTTGAACAAAAATTGAATGTGCCGCTTGTTTTATTCCGTAGTTTTCAACTTCATCCTTGCTTTTAATATGCTTTGTATATGAAAAAAAGAACTGCTGAATAAAAAAAGGAGAAGGAAGTCCTCAATATGGTCAAATGCCATTTTATTGAATGTAATTGACTTGCAATGAAGAGAGAAATTGATCTAAAGAATGAATTGATCTGTGTGTTGCACATTAATCCAATCAAACCAAATTTTGTTTATAAAGCACTTTTTCAACACAAAGTCACACAAAGTGCTGAACAGAACAAATAAAAACATAACATTAAAATCCAGATCATTAAAAAAAATGATCGGCCTGCCCATGACTGCATACAATACATGTGTTTTATGATTTCCTCTCTTTTGTCGGCAAATAAAAAGAAAAAAACAACTTTTGACCTCTACATGCAATCGCATCTTGAAATAAAAACAAAAAAGACCCTACACTTTATAAAGTGCGACGGAGCAAAATGATGCCAAGCAAAGGTAGCTGTTAAAATGCTAAATAGTTTTGGAAATTCAACCTTTGTAATCGCTGTCAACATCCTCGTGCCTGTAATCAGTGAGAAAACATTTGAAGTAATATAATTCCTCAGGCTTGGGCTTTATCATGCTGGATTTTCATTCAGGTGTTACAACTCACGGCTAATTTATTAGTTTTTAGACGGATGACTGAGAAAGTATTTCCTGAGCTTTAAAATGTAATTATTTTACCAAACTATAATTTATTCCAAAAAATTTTGACACGCTCCAGTTGTTTAGAAAAATATTATGCATAAGTATTTTTTTAATAATAGTAAGACTTTTTAAAATATTTTTAGTTCTTTGCTTTTTTGTGTGGAGCTGAACAAAAAAGCATTTTCCTTCTGAGGCGGTGGGATTTCCTAAAGTAAAATCACATGTAGAACCCCCCCTCCCCCATGTTTCTCAGTACAGTATATCAGATAATCTCCCACACGGTAATTACTCAGCTAACTTTTGGAATATTTTGTCAATGAGGATCAAATTTTCTGCCAGTTGCAGAGTTAAAGAAAAAACCTGGAGGCATTTTTTTTCTCTCCCCCAAGTAAAAAGGAATTAGATTGCAATTTTGGGGAGGTTTGGTGCATATTAGCTCTAATTGAATTACCCTTTCAATCCCTTCAGGTCACCTGACTCCCCACCCTCATTTTAACGTTAAACCCAACCACTTCTGCGATATTCAAAGATTGTTCCTTAGTGGGTATACAGGGTGCTTATTCAATAAAATATGTATTAAAGACATTGAACTCCCACACCTCTAAATGTTTTCACTCTGCTTTAATAAAATATGTTATTTAAGGAAACAGTTGCCACAGTTTGTGGCTTTTCTAGAGGCGTCTTGGATTTTGCCAAGATGTTTGAGATTACGTTTAAGGGCTTTTGTAAAAATGCTAGAGGCAATATTTCGATTATGGAAAACCTATAGGAAGGGGTGAGTTGTCTGCTGCTTCTTTCTGCACTTCCCTTCAGGGGTCGCCACAGCAAGTCGGTTTCTTCCATCTAACCCTGTCTGCTGCGTCCTCTTTGGTCACACCAACTATCTTCACGTCTTTCTTCACCGTATCCATGCACCTCCTCTTTGGTCTTCCTCGAGGCCTCTTTCCTGGTGGTTCTCTCCTCTCTGACTTTATCTCCAAAACCTGTAATGTGTGCTGTTCCTCTGATATATTCATTTCTAAACCTATCCATCCTGGTCACTCCCAGAGAGATCCGCAGCATCTTCATCTCTGCTACCTCCATCTGTGTTTCCTGACTTTTCCTCAGTGCCACTGTCTCTTGAACAAACAGCATGGCCAGTCTCGCCATGGTTTTATAAACTTTCCCTTTCATTTTAGCTGAAACTCTCACACCTGATACTTTTCTCCACCCGTTCAAGCCTGCCTGCACACACTTCTTCACCTCTTTTCTACACTCTCCATTGCTCTGGACTGTTGATCCTAAGTACTGAAAATCTTCCACCTTCTTTATCTCTTCTCGCTGTAACCTCACTTTTCCATTTGGATCCCTCTCATTTACACACATGTACTCTGACTAATCTTCATTCCTCTTCTTTCTAGTGCAATGAGCATAAAACCAAATTGTACGTTTGCTGAAGCACCTGGCGGCTATCATAATCTCATGCAACTTAGATGATGTATAAATGTATAGATTTAGCTCTGAGGTGTGGAGAAACCAGTGTTGCCTTTAAAAGAAGTTATTATCTTTAGATTGAACTACTACCGAGAAGTTAAGCTAATTTTGAGTGTGCTTGACACTTTGATCAAACTATTTCAACCCTTACCTTTAATTCAATGTGAATTCAATTCCTGAGATTCCAGGAGATATGTTTTTAGTCGATGTATGAATAAAAAATTCCCTTCAAATGCTTTGATGACTGTCTCCACTGAAGGAGCTCATGAATATACAGCAGCACTGTAATGTCCCATGGGACACAAAGTCAACACGCCTCTTCGGCAACTGCCAAGTCCATCCGAGGAGGTGTCTGCATGTGTGTTCATGTGTGAGCGTGCTTTCCCGGCATGACTCACTATCGGGACACAGTGTGTCCCTCATCAGAAGATGAAGGTAACAAAAACAAACCAAAGAGAGAAAGATGAGGAGGTAACCTAAAGAGCTTTAGTGGACAGAGGGAGGAATAATAGTTTTTCTGGATGTTTATTTGAACATGGCACAGGAGAGAAGGAGGTCACTGTGAGATTTAAAGGTGGGGGTGTAATAAAGTCAAGATGTTGTCAAAGCTCCCCTGCTGACTCAGGTCACTTGGCTTCAGTACAGCTTTTACAACTGAAACTGTAGGACAGTATTTGTCTGTTCTAACTCTCTGGAGAAGCATAGTCTGTCACGATGCATCAATATGAAATGTTTATGATACATATTTCAGTATAATGACGTGTGTAGGGTATGAGAAAAATGTATGAGAAATAATCCTTAGGACTAGTTTGAGATATTTATTCCTGTGTGTTTAACAAATCAGAGGTCGCCCAATTTTCATGATCCCATTGACTGTCAATGCCAATATACACGAGCTTTGCCTCTTAATGCTATAATACAATTGGGATGATTCTCATGTAGATTATCGTAATGGAAAATAATATGAGGACATTCCGTTTCGTTCGTTCCGTCATCTTCCGCTTGTTCCGTGGTCGGGTCGCGGGGGCAACAGCCTCAAACGGGCAGCCCAGGCCTTTCTCTCCCCGGCTGCATCCTCCAGCTCACCTGGAAGGATCCCAAGTCGTTCCCCGGCCAGCTGTGATACATAGTCTCTCCAGCGGGTCCAGTGTCTGCCCCTTGGTCTCCTCCCGGTGGGACGTGCCCGAAACACCTCGCCTGCGAGGTGCTCGCGGGGCATCCTGATCAGCTGTCCGAACCACCCCATCTGGCTCCTCTCGACCTGGAGGAGGAGCGGCTCGACACCGAGCTCCTCCCGGATGGCAGAGCTCCTCACCCGATCTCTGAGTGAGAGCCGAGCCACCCTGCGGAGGAAGCTCATTTTGGCCACTTGTACCCGCGATCTCATTCTTTCGGTCACCACCCACAGCTGGTGACCATAGATGAGGGTAGGAACATAGATCGAATATATGGACATGTTGGACAAAAAAAGAAAAGTTACTTTCTGCCTTTGGTAATTTATTCAGTCTATTAACTGTATTTTTAAATGTTAAAAATGACAAAAAACATTACTTAAATCACAGACGATGCCTGAAATCTATTTTTCATGACTATAAGTCTTGTTTTAAGAATTCCAGACTTCCATTCATCATCCTTTTACTCTGCGGACAGGATGCTATTTCAAATGCATGTTAATGTTGCTATCCAACACCACTACACCTCTACAACCATGTGCATCAGAATGATAGGTGGAACTACTACACGTAAAATCACCCCATTGATCAAATGCCATGCTGGTGGAAAACTTTTGTTTATTTATTTTTTTACATAATCTGAGTGTAAAGATGTTTCTCACTTCATTCAACATACATTTAGCACGCCTCATGGCAGACATACACTCTCCCCTTTTTGTCTGGTACTCATCTCATGTTTTGATCAAAGGCGGAGATGCATTATTTATCAGATGTTAAAGGCACCATTGCGAACTTTAAGTGGCAGTGTGTTGTATATGTCTAATGAACTGAGTTAGAGGAGATCAAAGCTGGAAATATGACAGATGAGGGGGAGGTGTTAGATGGAAAGATTCGGCTTGTCTGACTTAATTGCTTCCGCTCAAGAAGGAATCTCATGCACGCCAATTTTCAACAGTTCATGCTTGGTTTCACACTCGCAGGGAATATTTTTAATGGTCTTTCAACAAATCATCTCTCCACACACAGTTAGCATAATTTATCTCCAATTAATATTATTGTTTATTTTGTATTTTTCACCCTCTGTGAGACAATCCCTAAAACTGTATTTGTAGCTGATTAGAAAAGCAAAAAAATAAACTTTTTAAAAATATTTTTATGTGTCAATAACTAGATGTTTAAGTGTGCATTTTCAAAAAAATAGTTGGGAAATCAAAGGACTATTCATTTTTAGGATAGCATTAAATTTTTTTTGCTTTTTTATAAAAAACAAAGCTTGATTTACTCCAATGTGCCTTTGAATATCGTATGACCCTTGAACAGTAGTAGAAACCATGACCTCACTTCGAGACGGGTTTTCAGTGGCAAGAAAAAGTTTGTCATGGATTTTCAAATGAAAGTCCCCAAATATACGGCGCCGGTAAACTAGCATGCTAGTTGGCTACTTTTTTTTTCTTCTCTCCACAGATCATTAGCAGTCAAGCTTTTGCTCTTTGAAGTCAGTGAAGTCTTCTGTGTCTGTCAGAACCATGCAAATCCAGGGAACAACCCCGACCACCTGTTCCCAGAAACATCTGTCCTCGGACTGAGACTTTGCTCTCAGTAACCGCTAAGCTGTCTGATCCTCAAAGGCCTGGAGGAAGGCAAAGCAGTTATTTTTAGAAGTTTGCTTGATATTCTCTTGCAGACCTTCTGCTTTCCAACGATCATAGTTTCTGTATGAGTTCAGGCTCAAAACAGAGTATGTTTCTCATTTCTGAAAACATTTTTGTGCCTATCGGCTTTTAAAAGCTCACAAAAGTTTTGTGAGAAAAGCAGACCAAAAAACAAAAGAAAAGACAACACGAAGAACCTATTTAAATAGTAGTTACTCAGAGAAGAGAATTTGCTCTTGTGAGTCAAGAGAAGCTAGATGTCGTGGCTCAGGTATCAATTTAGGATGACATTTGAATGTCCCTCCAGTGAGGTGTTCCAGGCCTGTCCCACCAGCAGGGGACCCAGAAACATATCCCAGGACCCGCTAGAGGGACTATGTCTCACAGCTGGCCAGTCTATCGTTCGGGTGAAATCAGATGGAAAATAACATGTGGCAAACGCGAGGGAAGTCTGGATTTTCCTGCTGAGGCAGTTACCCTACGACTTGATACTGGATAAGCAGAAAATGACAAGATGTTATTTAAAGGTCCCATGCTGAACAAAATAACTAGTTTCTAATCACATCTTGAGCACATAAACAGCAACAGATTGGGTTTTGGAACATCTTTTACACAATACTTATGCCATTTTACTGATTTACCAAAATTTATGGTAGACCAGGAAATGTAAAAGACTGATTGTTGCTCATCCTCACACACTGAGATAACTGCCCATCCTCTGCCTAACTAATACAGGTTATAGATAGGCAAAGGCATACGATCTTTAACTAGAATTAAATTTAATTTGAATAGTTAGCTTTTTTTAAAAAACATGCCCATTGTTTGCCAGTTTGAGTTTCCAAGTCAGAAAGCTGTTTTTTCTTTTTGTGAAACGTTTCTATTTTTGAATAATCCAAATATTCATGGAATTGCAAAATATTAACCTTGTTCAGTTAATGTAAATTGAGAAGAAGAAGTCCTACACATTTTTAGTTTGTCTAACTTTTCTGAATCAAATGTTATTCTATTCATACAAGAACTAGATGTGCTGTTTTTCCACTGCCCAAAAAACAACAGTGGGTTGAAAGATGAAATTCCCAGGTCTAAAAGTCCTCACCACCATTCCATATTACCTAGCTTAAAAACCATGTTGTAGCAATATGATGTGATTTAATTCTTTTTACTCTGAAGCACAGAATCAATTGATTGTTGAACGTGATGAAACGTTTGCAGGGATTCCGTTACAAGACCTTGGTGAGGTACTAAACATTATGTGATTCTTGGGAAAGTTAGCAGCTGTGATGACGCTCTCTCTGCAAGGACATTGAGATCAATAGAGTGTGAAAAAGTAGATGTGCATTGGGGGAAACCGTTGGATCCAGGTGTTGAATGCTCCTTGGCACTTTGACAAGGGAAAGAGAACATACATTTTAACAAGCATGAAGATATTGTGCAGAGACATGTATACATATAGCCCACAGGAAAACATGCACGCAAGATTCCAACACGTGCACAGGCAGAGTTGGACTACATTGTTTCCACCGGATACACGCCGTATTATCCTGCCAACCATTCATTTGGAAAAGCATGAGACAAAATTCCTGGTGCATGAAGTGGCAGGATTTGGAGTTCAGCGCTGTACAACTGTCTTCTGTTTCTGCAGTTTGAAGCATGATGGTCAGAATCAAAGCTCAGACAAACACCCATCTAAAGTTAGTCTGACATCTCGGAAGCAGCGAACTATTGTGTTGGGAGCCAATTACAACAACACGCTTCAGCTTTTTGTACATCCTCTCCTAGAATCAATTTGTTAGAAAAAAAAGTCAAAACATCAGCCTTGCCTCAGGCACCATCTGTAAAGAATATAAACTTAAGCCTTACTAACCGGCTTTACAGTTTATTGGTTTGCCTTTTTTTTTTTTAAATTTGGAAACTCTCTCTGTATCGGTTTTAATTCTAGGCTTATTTCATTTTGATTAAGAAAGAATGGGATTATTCATTTTCTGTCAACTTTATCTTTGTGTTTTCTTTTGCATTGTGGCTGATTTCAGCACAGAACAGCTGCTTTTTGGATAATAGTTGGAGTTTAACAATAAATACAGCTAGTCAAATAAAATGCTAAATATTGTTTTTTTTATATTTATGCACCACACTTTTTTTTTTTACATTTTATAATATCACAACCCTTTTTCAAAATTGATTGAGTTTTCTTCATATTTTTTTAAAATATCCCCATAATGACAATGTTAAAAAAAAAATTAAGTCGTTGCGAATTTATTAAAAATAAAAATCCTAAAAAAGTAATGCAATCTGTACATGGGTATTCATAACCTTTGCTCAATACTTAGTTGCTGAATCTTTGGCAGCAATTACAGCATCAAGTCATTTCTAATAAGACGCCCAAGCTTGGCACACCTTTCTATGAACAGTTTCGTCCATTCCTCATTGCAGTACCACTCAAACTCCATCAGGTAGGACGGGAAATGCCGATGTAACCATTTCCAGATTTTTCCATAGATGTTCAATTAGATTCCGATTTGGGCTCTGGCTGGGCCACTGATGGACATTGACTGTTGTTTGTAAGCAACTCTTTTGATGTGTTGATGTTGTGCTTCGGATCATTGTCCTGTTGGAAAATGAACCCTCGCCCCAGTCTGAGGTTGAGAGAACTCGAATGGGGTTTCATCCAGAATGTCTCTGCCCATTATTGTATTCAGCTTTCCCTCAAACCTGAGTCTTTCAAATCCTGCTGCCAAAAAAACCATCCCCACCGCATGATGTTGCCACCACCATGCTTTACTGTTGG
The DNA here is from genome assembly GCA_902685375.1 of Neostethus bicornis. Lineage (NCBI taxonomy): Eukaryota > Metazoa > Chordata > Actinopteri > Atheriniformes > Phallostethidae > Neostethus > Neostethus bicornis. The sequence goes on from LR738547.1 coordinate 22,762,965, forward strand.
GATGGTAACATCATCCCAGAACCAGGCGTTCTGGTTTTCTCCTAACAGAATGCCTGTCATTTATTCCAAAAAGTTCCATTTTGGTCTTTTCAGACCACATTTTTTTTTTCTCATGGTCTGAGACTCATTTAGATGCTTTTTTGGCAAACTCCAGACAGGCTTCAATGTGCTTTTTAGTAAGAATGAACTTCCATCTGGCCACTCCACCAATCGGTTCTGATTGGTGTATTGCTGCAGAGAAGGTTTTGCTTCTGGAAGGTTCACCTCTTTCCACAGAGGAATGCTGGAGCCCTGACAGATTGTCTATTTCCACTATTGGTCACTTCCCTTAACCAAATCCCTTCACCCCCAATCACTCAGCTTAGATAACCAGCCAGATCTAGAAAGAATCCTAGTGGTTCCAAACTTCTTCCACTTACAGACATTGGAGGCCTTTGTGCTCATTGAAACCATCAAGGAAGCAGAATTTTTTTCTGTACCCATCCAATGCCTTGTGCCTCAAGACAGTTGTATTTCAGAGGTCTCTAGACAATTAATTTTCTTTCACACTTGGTTAGTACTTCTACATGCACTGTCAACCCTGGGACCTTGTATAAATCCTCTGGATTTATCACAGGTTGACTTCAATTAAGCAGCTAAAACATCTCAAGAATCACCAGTGAAAGCAAAATAAACCTACATTTAAATTTGAGCAACACTACAAATGCTGTGAAGACTTTTGTACATATCATTTTCATTTTCTTTATTTTTAATTTGCAACAGTTTCACAAAACTTTTTCCACATTGTCATCATGGAGTGCTTTAAAAATAAAATTTTAGTAATCGAATCCGTTTTGAAATAAGGCTGTGACGTAATAAAATGTGGAAAAAGTGAGGTGCTGTGAATATTTTCCAGATGCACCGCATGTGTCCCATTTTAATCCTTTGCATGGAGTTGTTTACACCAGGAACTTTTTTTTTTGTTCAGTTGGTAGTTTATGTAATTGGATACACATGTGCTTATGAGGATATTCCGGATTGGAGCACTGTCTTCAATATGAATATTCCACCATGTTTTTTGGACTTCCCCCTTTGAAGATTTGCAGAAATTTGTCTTGTGCGGAAGCATAATACGGAAATAAAAAAAAATGATTAGATAGTCAAGGGGCTTGCCTTGACCATCCAATCACTGCAGCCCTTTTTTTTTTTCCTACAAATGACATTGCGTGTTACGTGGTTTCATAATATATAAACTGCATCTCACAATTTTACTACAACCTCCCTTCTTTCAACGTGGAACGGTTTAGTGAAAAATGACTTTCTTTGAACTCATCATGCAAGGTTCCTTAATGGCCAATTTGGCGAGCTGTGATTTAATGCTGTTCATTTTCCACACATGTATGACCACAATTGCATTGTTCTGTTTACCATACCATTTCATTTCCAATTACACAGCTGGTCACAGTACGGTGCCTTTCAATTCAACTTATATCCCAACTTCATTTTGATCTCTTAATGACTTCTTTGGATGACCTTAAACTCATTACAGTTCACCTTCCATGATGTTATGTACACCCATAGTTAGATTTAGCATGTTCTTTGAATTTTCAGACCATGCTTTCCAGATCTCAAGAGATTATTATGCGGGAGGTCTGTATCTTTCAGCCAATATGAGAAAATCTACTTTTTGCGAGGTCATCTGTTCCCATTGTAACATAAATCCAGTCTAACAAAGGTTTTCTCATCGTATTATTACAGCATTGAGTTGGTATGCCTTTCGAAAAATCATCAGAACAGTGTGTAGCTGCTGGGAACATTTAAGAAAACATCAAAATTCTTCCAATCAATTCCTCAAGAAAGGACAACAGTGATTTGTCTGCAGCCATTTTTGCTGTCAGAGATGTTTAACTTCCTTGCGAATAATAGCTCTTGCACTCTGGGTAAACAGCCATTACTAGCTTGTTTATTTGGAAGGAGGGGCACATGGCGGATTTGACCTGTTTTTAAATGACAACTCATACCAGAGAGATGAAAGGATGGGTGGGAGATAGAGGCTGAACGAGAGAGAAAGTGAGAGAGTGGGTGGGTAAATGGTGGAGTGGGTTAAAGAAAAGACTGGAGAGGAAGACCCAATTTATTTTGAGTAATTGGCTCCACTTGAGCAAACACTCCTCGGTAGCCCAGTGGCTGCCCTAATCCAAGTCTGTACCTATAGAAAGAACATTTAATCCCAAATTCAGTCACAGATAGTAAACTGAAGAATTTTGGGTTTATATGTGCAACCAATTAGCAATATTTTTTAAAATTCAGATAAGAAACCAAAAGTTTTTCTCAGGTTCTAAAACCAGACACTTTGATTAAATGTATTAAGATGACATAGAAATTTGAAACCCCTTCTTAATTACTTAGCTGCACTTATACTTTTATTTTAAAGTTATTTAAGAAACAGTAAAGCCAACGCCTCTACTTGGTTGAATCAACAGAGTAATTAATCAAGGAAAGGCAAGTGCTTTCCACTTTTAACAGTGTAAACAATCTCTCACTGTAGCAGACACTTTGTCACTGGCAGGGAAAGTACTGCTCTCTAATTTGTCCATGTTCACCTTTCACACTCCGAAGTGGCCCTTAGCTGTTTAAATCCCCCTGTGGTGCTCTCCCAGCAGAGCTGTCCTGTTTCAGGAAAAAGGAAGCCTCCTGAAACAATACACTCAGTCCATTGATAAGCTAAGGATGTGTGGGGCCTGTTGGAGATCACACAGAGCCAGGGCACTTCAGGGCAATAGCCCGGAGACGCCGCTGGACCTGTGGAGCGACATGGGGTGAGGGTTAAAATGGATTCCCCTGAAGGAGCATCACTGGTGGGGCATTTTGCAAAGTTAGCTGATATGAATGTATTTTCCCAAGTTTGAACATAGATTACATAGATTGTGGTGGACAAGATACTTTGTGTTTCAGTTTTTATTTTTCATCACTCTCATGGTCAGGATTATGGTTATCGTCTCATTAAAAATAAACGAGTGGGTGAGCAAACAGATAGACAAATAGATTGGTACAATATTTACTGTGACATAGACTTGGCACCGGCCTGTTGTGGAGAATAAGAGTCAACGTCGAAACCTGATGCTTGAGTTTTACTATTCCCCCACTATCCAAACTGAATTGTTGTGAACCGTATGAAGGCACAAACTGAAAGAGCAGGATCACACTTTCATGAGGTTGTTTGTGTATCAAGTTAAAGTGTTGATGTTTTTATCCAAGTGCCACTGCGTGTAGGAACTATGGAAGACTTTGTCTGAATTGAAGAGATATTCCAATTATTTTATTGTCAAAATGTGAGCATAGCAGAATTTTGACAGGGTTTGTCTGAGCATGAACAAAGGATACAACATAAAAATAAAACAAGCATTGGATAGAAACGGCATAAGTAGACGCTGTCCAGATACTGAGATAATGGGAAAGGTATTAGCTGATTATTTACAAAATAAAATACATTGCATTATTAAAGTGACCGTGCGGTATGATAACGATTGTTGTAAAATGGTAAATGGACTCTACTTATAAAATGATTTTCTACCTGTTTTCATACTCAAAGTGCTTTACATTGTCGTTACTGTAATTTGGAATAAGTACTCATAGAAAAAGAAGTCTTATTTGCTTTTGTTGGGCTTCTACTTCGAAATTTCTACCTTGGATAATTGAAGACAACAAAAACCCCAAAGAGACGTAAAATCCAATTTAATGATTGCAAGGACAATTTCTTATGGGCAAATGGTATTTAGAAGGCAAATTTTATTTAGTTATATTATTTTTACATACTCTACTCATCCTTCACTAGGGAAATTTGTATGCTGCACTACAACACTGCCGTAGTCTCTCACGACGGGAGAAACAGGGGGATAAGTGTCTTCTCCGAGGACCCTAGACTTGAACTCATTGGGAATAGAACCCGTGAACTTCTGGTTAATTTATGGTCCGAGGAAGAACGCTCTACCGCTGAGCCACCGCCTCCCCCTACAGTCAATGCTAAAATTAAGATGTAATTACCTCACCATAATTACTGTTTGGAATAATAAATAAAATGCTAAAAAAATAAAACCTATATCACATCTTCTTCTTTTGGCATTTCCCTTCAGGGGTCGCCACGGCAAGTCAGTTTCTTCTATCTAACCATCTGCTGTATCCTCTTTGGTCACACCAACTATCTTCATGTCTTCTTTCACTGTATCCTTGTACCTCCTCTTTGTTCTTCCTCTAGTCCTCTTTCCTGGTGGTTCCAAATCCAGCATCCTTCTTCCAATGTACTCTCTCTCTCTGCTGCACATGTCCAAACCATCTCAGTCTGGCCTCTCTGACTTTGTCTATATCACATGAAAATCTATATCCCATGATTTACAAATTTAGACGATGTGTGTCCGTCAGAGGAAAAATTGATGCTATTGAGGGAAAAAAATTTTCTACAATTCTGACCAGAAGCAGATCTTTTTATTTCTATGCTTTAAGATCTTAAGTTGCAAAACTCAACTTAAATTTGTGTTCTTTAGGAAAGTTGAGAAACATTTTTATACATCCTGGGCAAACTTGTCTTGGTTGTCTCGAAATGTGTGAATCTCTTACGTGTGACACACATGTTCTTATCCGTCTCCTGTCATGAACATGTTTTTTAAATTTTGTGTTAAATTTGAAAGAAATTATAATTTTTTTTGTATAATCTTATATTTATAATCCTGTATTTATTCAAACTCTTCTCTCACTTCTCTCACTCTTCTCTAACTTTAATTCTTAGCCCAGGAAAAAGTTTTTCCCCGCCATACATTCATTCACATAGCCACATAGTCAAACCAGATGTATGCTACATCTCATTCTGTCATAAATCACAACTGTCTCTATTTTGCCCTTGTTGTCAATCAAAACAACATCCTAAGTGGATACTATAACATTATAAATCTTTCCACACCGTATCCCGCCCTGTGTTTTTATTTTACAGGTCCTACCCGCTATGTTGCTGTAAAATTAACAGGCCCACAGCAACATCAGTTACATCTCTTCAAAACACAGCCTTTCTCACTGGGGCAGAAAACAGGTGAACGAGGGAAACCTTACTATTATTCTTGGACATGAAGTAAACTGACATCCCCCTCCTAACACCCCCCTCTGTGAAACGTAGGAATGTAAACAGACGGAGATAAGTTTGACAGTTCCTACAGGGTGTACAACCTGTCATGCATATCCAACAAAACAGATAAAAAATATCAGCATCAAGATTTCTCTCTATGTTTTCCAAGCCTGAAGAAACACAAAATGGGTTCGATTTAATGCTGGTTTGGATTTATTTTATTCAGATTTTTTGTCTGGTCACTGGCTTGAAAGATTAAAAATCAAACTTTTTCAAATAAAAATGTTCTAGTCGAATGTTTTCATGCTAATATTTAATGTCTTTATGTTAGAGGTATTTAGTACATGGGATATCTTTTCATTAGTTGTTCCATTCGTCAAATCGTAAATTAGAAGAAGAAAAATTTAATATTAACAGCTCGTGCTTCGGCTCCAGAATTGTGTAAAACACACTCAAGCCTGGGAGCAATATCCCAGCAGCCAAATAACCTAGAATGCAGGTTTTTGGAGCGTGGGAGGAAACCAGAGTACCTGGAGAAAACCCACTCATGGTCTCAGGGTTGTTGGCTTAGTGGTAGAGATATCGTCTTTCAACCAGGGGAACCTAGTTTGATTACTACTGGGCCCAAGACGTCCCTGGGGCTACTGGAGATAAAAGAAAAAAACACCAGTTTAAAAAAAAAAAAAACACTCATACCCAGGGTGAACATGCAAACTCTACACAGAAAAGCCAGCATTTCAAACCTCGCCCCACTCAGGGCTCGAACCTCGATATTTTTACTGTGAAGCTAGCTACCTTTAAAATTAAGCCAATTTACCTTTTTATGGTTTTAATTTACAATTTTACTAAATACCTCACCAGACTTGGTTGATGTGGTCACATAAACAAAGGCACCAACTCAACCAACTTTCCTGATGACCTCTGGAACTAAATGCAGATCAGGTCATATTTCTTCTCATTATTCATCCCTTTTCAACAACTTTTGCTCTATTTTTCCCTTTCGGATGGTCCTGATGTCAGTATACACTGAAACTTTTCTCTTCTCTGAGAGCCTTCAAGGTTTATTTAAAGTTGTACAACTAACTTTTTCACATAGCAGTGATCTAATCAGGCTACTGCGGATTCCAGGGGTACAGTGTTGGTTTTCACTGTCTGCTTGAACATTGTATAAATCCATGTTAAAACTCACAAGTCAACATACGCACCGAAGAGATGAAATATGATTTCTGCACCCCGCAGTGATTCCTTTGAGGAAGAAAACAGAAGTTTGTCTGTTTTCCTAAAGGCATGAGTGAGGAATGGGTTAGCTGAAATATACATAACTAAACATCCTCAGGTACACAAAGAAGTATGCAAGAAGCATCAAAGAAAGTATCCAGGATGTCTGAGGGGGTGAGAGGAAAGAAAGAGCCGGAGGAGGAGGGCTGAAGGGGGACTAAAGGCCTCCCTGGTTGCACAGCAAAAGCATGACCTGAAAAGAAGAAATCTTGCCTTTAGAAGATGAAAGTGGGGCAACCCCAAGACTCTACTGGGTTCCCTTGTATTTTAAACTGCCTCTAGTCTGAGAAATGAGTCAGCAAGATGTTTACAAAAAATCCAGCCAAACTGGGAGGTCTGCTTTTAGTCCTGTGTTTCAATTAAAAAAGCACTTTATGCATATTTCTATTTTTTTTTCTCTGTGGTCGCTTTAGTACCACAAGCCACAATCTTGATGTCGACTATGGCAGAAACATAATGAGTGTGACTGTTCAGTCCACTTTTTAACAATGCAATGTTCGATCTTCTCCAAGTAGGGTGCCATGTTTAGGAGCAAACAACAAACAGAAAAGACTCATTTATTTTACCTCAAATGCACCGATATGTGGGAAAACGAAGCGTTCCAGGAAAATGCTGTTTTGATATCTACCAATAAAACAGTAATGATATGCTCTCTCCATCTGGATCCAGTTGCGAGGTTGCACCAGAGGTAGACGTGTCAGCTGGTATTATTATTTCCCCTGTCTGATGTTTAGGTCTGGTCACAGTTGAAAGAAGGTCGCTTGGCATACCTTGCGTCTTCCTCTGTAATTATGCAGTCACTTGTTGAAGGTCACTTAATATGGCTTCACAGGGCAACACATTCCCTTGCTTGGAGGAGTTTTTACTTTCGTCTTTGCACGCAGGGAAAGCTGTTGCCAACATTATGTATAACATTCTCTCTGTGTAAGAAAAACAAGGTTTTGCTTCAATGTCTGAGAGATTTTAGATTGAATCTACTTCTATGGTGTGAATGAGGAATCAAGTCTTTTGGATGACATGATTGCATCGCTGTTTTAACTGAAATTGGTATTTTTGAGAAGTCTTAGACAACAGATTTGTAAAGAGTTCCTCAATAAAAAGTCTTGCAATGATTGTGTAGAAGCATTGGTAATTAAATGATCATTTTTGTCAGGCATCTTTTTTTAGTGTTTACATTTTTTGTGGAAGACAGACTCTGTAAAAGAGACATAGTCAAGCAAGACACCAGCCTGCTAACTTTGAGTGTTTCCAGACAAGTGCAGTTTCCCTCTGGATAGCACAATTCTCTGTTCTGGAGTAATAGCCAGAAGGTAGTTTGTTGGAAGATGCTATCAGGCTTCACATCTGCCTTCACACAACTTTCAAACCCAAACAGATGCTTCAGAGCAAACTACCTGAATGATGTTTATCCACTGGAACAGTGGAGAGATTGTTTATGTGCTAACTCTTGATTTTTAACCTCCCAGAACTGGTTGATGAAAGATGCAAAGTTAGCATTTTATATTGAATTTTTTAAGTGTTACTCAAATAATGGCTGTTAAATAAGATTCGGCATAAAATATGTGACATAAAAGATATGTACAAGACCTTGCTAAGGCAAACAAAATTCTAATTTTGCCACATGCGCAGTCATACAGGTATTAGGGGAGGCATTAGCTCAGTGGTACAATGTCTGTCTGAATGTCTTGATCAGGAGAAGTTGGTTCAATTCCTACTCGGCCCATGCCCAAGTGTCCCTGGAGCAGACAGGTAACCACTCCCAATGTTGGTGCCATCGTGGCTGACTGCTGTGGTGCAATACAGCAAAAGTAATTTCCCCTTTGAGGGATAAATATAGTACGGCAAAAAAGAAATTCTTGTGCGACTGCTCGTGACCTTAAATCAGATGAATACTTTTGGTTCAACAAACAATTCACTTGTTTGTTGTCTTCAGCGTTGTCTTTCAGACATTTTTTTTTTTAAGTTCGTAAGAACAAACAGGGGTCCTAGCCAGTTCCTTTTGTCACTTTTGTCACTTATTCAACTCCTACAACTCCTACAGTTTCTTAATCAATACAGTCCTGCTGGCACTTGGAAGGATTGGGGTTAGAAAAAAAAAGACAAACCTTAGTGAGGTAAACTGAGAGAAGAAATTTTCAGTCCTTTAATGCTGGGTAAATGCTCACTGTTAGAACACCAAGTGTCTACCAGATGTCTTTTGGAAACCTTTGGCCATGTATTGATTTTTCTGGAAACCATCCAAAGCTGCGGGTAAAGTATAACCTTGAACAACGTCTTCTTCACCCCATTTGAATGTCTAATAAAATGAAATGCAAATAACTATGAAGTTTTATCACTGTAAGATTATACTGGAAAAACATGTTAAAATTTTATGAATCCTAACAAGCAAATTAAACAAAAGTCACAAAATGCTTAATAAAATTGGATATTTACAGTTAAGTAGAGTGAAAATAAGTCAAACCTTTAAATACAGATACATTCAAATACATTTGTGATAAAAATATGATGCTAATTGAAAGAAAGCTTTCATCATATCACAGTGACTTGTTTAAATATTTTGCCAACTTCTATCACATTGCAGAAATAGCTAATTAGCGTTAAGCCTGGTTTTCATTTCAAATGGTGTCTAAAGAAGTAAAAAACTGTCTCTGGTGTCAGTTCAGCTGTTTTCTCTCTGCCTGATATGAAGCAGGTGGAGATGTGATCGCTGCCAGACAGTTATCGACATATCAATCATTATATTGTAGTAATACAGTTGTCTTCAAAATACCATTGATGCCATGTGCCAATGTATAGTTTTGAGATATTAAATGCTGTAGAAGTAAAATATATACACTCCCTGGTGACATCCTTCCCTTGTATTTGGACCATTTCTGAATCCTAATTATGTATGTTTGGAGAAATCTGAAATTTTAGATAATGCAGTATGTGCTTGTAAAAAAAAGAGTAAAACAGAGTACATGTGTGTGAATGAGAGGGACCCAAAAGGAAAAGTGAGGTTACAGGGAGAAGAGATAAAGAAGGTGCAAGATTTTAAGTATCTGGGATCAACAGTCCAGAGCAATGGAGAGTGTGGAAAAGAGGTGAAGAAGCGTGTGCAGGCAGGCTGGAACGGGTGGAGGAAAGTATCAGGTGTGATGTGCAACAGAAGAGTTTCAGCTAGAATGAAAGGGAAAGTGTACAAAACCGTGATGAGACCGGCGATACTGTTTGGTCTAGAAACAGTAGCACTGAAAAAAAGACAGGAAACAGAGATGGAGGTAGCAGAGATGAAGATGCTGAGGATCTCTCTGGGAGTGACCAGGATTGACAGGATTAGAAATGAGTACATCAGGGGATGTACATCGGAGAGAGTACATAGGTACTCTCTCTATCTCCTCTGCACATGTCCAAACAATCTCAGTCTTGCCTCTCGAACTTTATCCCCAAAACCTCTAACATGTGCTGTTCCCCCATGTGCTTCATCCTTCTTCCTATGAAGAAGGATGCTGGATTTGGAACCACCAGGAAAGAGGACTAGAGGAAGGCCAAAGAGGAGGTTCATGGACGCAGTGAAGGAAGACATGAAGATAGTTGGTGTGACCAAAGAGGATGCACCAGATAGGATTAGATGGAAGAAACTGACTTGCTGTGGCGACCCCTTAAGGGAAATGCTGAAAGAAGAAGAAGAAGCAGTATGTGCTTGGCTTTGAGGAAAATAAAACTATGTTTGCACTCAGGGGGAAAAATTGTGACTTTGACTCAAATCCAATCATTATTATTATGTTAAGAGTTTTAGGTCATCGCCTTTGGCAGTTTGAAACATCAGTTTGGTGCAGCCATCACTGTCAAATGTCAATATTATTCCATGTTTTATGTGAAATTCTATCATATTTATGCTATTTGGAATCTCCCTTCCTAACCACCCTGCACATGCAATTATTTTTGCTGCAATTTTAGGCAAATTAGAATCCAGCTTTGAACTGTTGATTGGGTGCTGCTGTGATAGTGGATATCCATGAAGGATGTGGATTGATTGACTTCCCTGATGCAGTTGGAATTGACTAAACAGTGTCTTTTGTAGTGATTATGTCAGGGCGCTTAAACCAGGTGCAGAGGCCATTGAGTGCACGGGAGAGGCTCGCTGTAACTCAGCACACACCTTACAGTTATACAGCAGGCAGCGATACGATACTTCAGTTTTCTCTTAATATCGTTAAAATAAATTCTTCGGGATCATGTGTTTCATATTCAGACAGCTCGTTTTTCAGTCATCTAATTGTCTCTGCACCTTTCTTTCAGGATTTTGGTTCCTATGCTGATAAAAAATAATTGGCCGTCAAGTGTTCAAAATTTTAAAGCAGAGCCACAGGGCCTCGGGGTTAACTCAAACCTCCACCCTCGCATGCATGTGTTGCTGTGCTCTTTTGATGATTTTCCACAGCTATTGCCACATTGCTTCAGGAACTGACAAAATAAAAACATTGGCTAATGCATGAAGTATCCTGTTTTTCTCTCTCAAAGATGATCAAATCCTGTTTTTAGAGTTCATCTCGCTGGTTTTCATTCAAGTCCAGCCACACTGGATGTATAGACTGTAACAGCAGCTTAATATTAGAAGCGAGTTCAGTCTTTTTTTGCAACAGATTGAACTTTTACCTGAAAATGTTGCACTAAAGCTCCGAACATGTTCTTAACAACGTTGAAAATATGCCACAAGATTTATAAAAGCTTCATTCTTGTTTGCAGCAACAAAATATTTTCTACTCACAAAAGGTTAATAGATTCGACTCGTGCATCTGAGTGGTTCAATTTTGTGCTGAAAAGGTCACGGAGGGTTAATATGCATAGAAAAAACATTTCACAAAGCCAGGCAATTTGTGAGAAGTTTTGTCGGAATAATACATTTTAACTAGCATGAACATTATCTAATCCCCCTGGAGGATTGTTTACTTTGATTCTTAGAAAATGACTTTGGGAACCTTATTGTACTTTACTTTGTAAGTGTACCATGCATATGTAAGGATTCAATATTGTTAAGATGATCAAGTTTGACCATGGGTCGAAAGTTAGCCCTCTACTTTTTGCATGACTTTGCAGCCAGCAAGTATATTTTTAACGTGTTATAAACATTCTACATGAGTCACCAGGTGGAGATAAGGAGTGCGTATTGAGATAAGGCTTCCCTAAAATTCTTTTTTCCTGAAATTTAAGGTTAAGCCGACAGTGGATGTCTGAGCTAAATTCTTCAGCATAGCAGTGTAACTGTCAGGGTCCAACCAAGTTTTGGTTTCAGAGGCAATTCTTAATTTAAAGTATCCAAAAAGGAAAGTTAATTATCAATTAGTAAGACAATAATTAAAAAAAAAGTTAAATGCTCATGAATAAGAATTTTTTTTAATTGTGGCTACACAATAGTGCAGCGGTTAGCTCGGTGACATCCCAGCCAAAATGCTGGGGGTTCAAGTCCCAGAGTGGGGCAACGCTTGAAACACTGGTCTTTCTGTGTAAATTTTGCATGTTCTCCTCATGTATGCATGGGTATTCTCATGGGTTAGATGCTAGGTTGACTGGCCGCAATGAAATTGTCCCTACGAATGAGTGTGTAGGTGAATGGTTGTCTGGGTCTACCCCACTGTACTGGCGACCAGTTCGGGGTGTACCCCTCCTCTCGCTTGAAATCATCCTGGAGAGGGTCCTGCTACCCTATTGGAGGAACAGTTTACAAGATGAGGAAAAAAAAATTAAACATAGTTTTTAAATGGATAAAATTAATGTTTAGATGATAAACAAAATACATTTCATTTATAATGATGGAAATAAGATATTTTTTTAATGTTTATTAGAATTATTTAATCTTTGGCATTAGTATTATGCAAGAAATTTGCCATCACATCTATAATTCTTTATTTCATTCTCTGATGGTATGGTCTGTTCAAATTGTCATTTACATGCAATTGCAGCCCAAAAAATACACATTTTCTGGCACATCTTCACTGTTTACTAGCTATTCTATTTTTCACTCCACATTTAACATATAACTTTGTTTACTTGAAATGTGGAAAGAAATGACAATAAAGATTTGAACACCCACATCTTTAAAACAAATCTAAACTTAACTATTCTAACATTGAAATTATGCATCACAAAGGGGGAAGACAATGGCTTATTGGTAGAATGTTCGCTGTTGGCCTGAGAGTTCGCCAGGTCGAATCTCACTGAGTTCATGTCTAGATGTACTTGGGGAAGACACCAAACCCACCATGTCTCCCAACTTTGGTGCCATCCTGGCAGCCTGCTGCGGTGTAATGCAGCACAAAAATTTAGGGATGAATGAAGTATATAAAAAAACAATGTTTACTCTCAAAATGCTCACAAAATAATGAACAAGATAGTGTAAAAAAAAAAAGTCTTTTTTCTTTCAGCCAATTTAATTGGTCCACTGATAAATCAGTCTTTGTAATTGTCCACCCTGCACCCCAATCTATTTTAGCTCAATCGATCAAACTGCTGACTCAATGATGGAATAAACAATTCTAATCCTGACTAAAATGGTTCTGCTGACACTGATGGGATAAATATGGAAAATAGATTTAATGTAATGGGCTTGAAGTGGTGACGCTACAATAGATCCGGTGTTCACAAAGAAGGAGGTGTTTCAGGCCTCATGTAGCTGGAAGAGCATACTGTATGTAATTCCAGAAAATAGTTCTTTGTGATAACTACCATAAATGTGGTCCCATATTTCAAAACCCACCCCTCCTAACTGATCTCTGACCACTTTCTTGTCTCCATTGCTTCCTCTTTAATTTGTCTACCGCTTAAAGTTCAAAGGGTTATTTTTTTGGTTTACTGACTTCTGTTTCATCTCCTGTTTATACGTAATTCTTAGTGGGGGGAAGCTGGAAGAAAAAAAAAACAAGTGATGGGTTGAGGTTTTAATATGATTTAACTAGCATAATACCTCTTGCAGGCTCAGATCTGGTTTCTCCCTGGCTGGTTTCAATTCAGCGGCCCGTAATCACCATTCTTGAGGAGTTTCCACTTTATGTCCCCAGCAACAGCAGGTAAGCTCATACATTAATCCTCAAAAAGCATTGACTGGTCCGGTTCCTTTTTGTGTGGGCAGTAATTTAGGAAACACAACTTTTTTAAAAAAAGTTTAAGAGTTTCATTAGATAAAATGGGCAAAAAGGTCAATGTTTCTCTATTGATTCTACTAAAGTAGTAATCAATGTTTAGGGATGTGGTTAACTGCTCCCATATGGTGGAGCTTTTTATTGGAGTGAAATGCATGTGCTACTTCACAAACAACTGTCTTGGGGAGCATTTTCAGAATGGAAACATATGTAGTTCCCTTCTGTTGTTCAGGTGTGGGTAGTGTTCCATTATGTGGAGATGTTGACGTTAAATGGAACCTTAATTTTAAAGGACATTTCATCTTATTGGAATTCTTCGCAGTGGTGCACCAATCACAATGGCAAAAGTCTTTGGTCCCTTGTATCTGTATAAATAACTTTTTTTTAAAAAAAAAAGTCTTTATCTAAGTCTATTTTAGATAAGTGTTTTTTTTTTTTTTTTTTAAATCTCAGAAACTCACATACTTTCATTGATGTTTAGAAAACGGGAACAACACCGCTTGTACAAAGAACACATTTTTTTTTCATTTTGAGGTCATCAAGAACACGATGCAAAATTGTACGAGTTGAAAGAAGTCTTTTTCTGCTTTGAAATGGGTCCAACCAATTGTAAAACTGGCGAGTGATGGAAATTCTCCTCTGATCACAACTCACTTATTTGTCAATTAACAAGACTCTCAATCTCGGACCCTTTTCATCGCTTTGCAGGGGCCATCAGAGAGCGCGCTTGCCTCGGTGAACATATGCATAACCTCATGCGTGTCAGACATGCTGGTGGGTGGTTGAGTGAGGTCTAACGGATCACTGACTTGCTCAGCTGTTGTCCTCTGTTTTATTTGGAAATCAAGGAAGGATGACTTCATCTCCCCTGCCTTCTTCATGGCCATCAGCCTGTGAGAACCTCTTATTCTCCTTCATTTGTTGCTTAGAAACTTGGATTCTAAACAATGCAAGCATTTATAGTCTTGTCAAAAGAATCCTGGAAAGGTAACTCATCAAAAGTTCACAAAAACATGTTATTTACATGAAATAACATCACAGTGGAAGCCTAAATGATCTCCTGTGGTGCCATCTACTTTGAAAATGCCAACAATTGGCAAATAGAAGCTCAAAAAGAGGTTTGAAAAGTAAATGTGTCTTCCTACTTTAAAAAGAAGAAAGATTAAATTATATAAATAAGTACCTTGAAGACAGAAAAAAAAAACCCGTAATGTTTTTACAGTTTGAACCGACCATTTTTTCAGTATATGGAATTTTTTAATTGTGAGCAAAGAAGAAATTAAATGTTTAGTGCCAGGTTTTCCAGTTTAAAGAAAAAAAGGGCCGTAAGCAAAATGCAAAACACATTTACTTCCATGCCAAAAATTATGAACGATGTTCATTTTCTGAGCTGCTTCATTCAACAAGAGAAGGAGCAGGATGTTATCTTGGCTTGCATCAGGCGAGAGGCGCGGTTCACTCTGGACAGTACGTCTCAGGGTGGGAACAACATTACTATCGGAAATAATTTTATAATGAACTGTAATCATATTTATTCTGTATATAGTTTTGATTTTCTTTGACATTTAATCTGCACATATTTTTTGTTCCACCTATAATGTGTGTTTTAAAATCACGTCAATTTATTTCAGTTCCAAGTTACCATGTTGAACTTTTGGATGTTTTTAGTCTCTTAACTTACAAAACATGTCCTTAACTGGCATATCTGACGTTAATTTGTGACTCTAGCGGTAAAGCAGGATAAAGAACGATACTGTAGAGACAAATGTGTCTTTCAAAAGTGTACGCACATAATTTCTCCGCTTAATTTGTTGTGATTCCAGATGAAGATTAAAACTTTAGAAACTAACTCAACCTCCTTTAAAAGATCTCTTTTAAAAGTTCAAAGAGGTTAAATTTATCAATGGGATTACTTTGGCAGAATATTTCATTGAGGGCAGCAAAAATCCTTTAAAATAAAGTGTCATCCTAACAAGCTAAAGTAAATATTTTAGTTTCATTGCAAAAACCACAGGACATAAACCAGTTCAAATTTAGAAAGCAGAATCCACTGTGAGGCCCATTAGTGGCTTAGCTGTGGTATCTGGTGTCTCATGCATTCACGAGGATCTGTGTGGGGTTATTTATGCAAGCTTTCTCGTCGAAGACACAACCAAAAGCATATATTTCAAAGACTTTCTCCCTGGTGAGCTCATGTCTCTCCAAGTTTTTTTGGAGAGAATACACAGGTTGTGTGGAAAAGCAGCTGCTAGAATCCTGCACGTACTTGAAACAGACTAGAAATTAGCTAAAACTCCTTTGATGACCACAAAAAAAAAACACTTGAAAAAGTCAATCTGAGGCTCGAGTACAGGAAAAGTAAGAAATTATTTAAACTGAGGAGTAGCACAGTTTTGCCAAGAAACTGATGCAATTTCTTGCGAACTTCATGTGTGTACTGCATCAAGAAAAAATACTTTTGGTAATATAATATGAAACTATATTCTTCATCATGTTAAACCATCATGGTGAGACCGGCAATGCTGTTTTGGTCTAGAGACAGTGGCACTGAGGAAAAGACAGGAAACAGAGATGGAGGTAGCAGAGATGACAATGCAGAGGATCTCCCTGGGAGTGACCAAGAGGGACAGGATCAGAGGAACAGCACATGTTGGAGGTTTTGGAGACAATGTCAGAGAGGCCAGACTAAGATGGATTGGACATGTGCAGAGGAGAGAGCGAGAGAGAGTAGATCGGTAGAAGGATGCTGGATTTGGAACCACCAGGAAAGAGGCCTGGAGGAAGACCAAAGAGGAGGTTCATGGATACAGTGAAGAAAGACATGAAGATAGTTGGTGTGACTTAAGAAGATGCAGCAGATAGGGTTAGATGGAAGAAACTGACTTGCTGTGGCGACCCCTGAAAAATTTCTGCAGCGATTGCAGTCATTATGATGCAAACAAAATGCAATCTATTGACAAAGATGGCATTAAAGTCCCATTACCGTCCCTTTCCAAAGATACTGGTAATGAAAGTAGAATAAAGCCTACTAGTAAATCTTGGTTTTATTTGTAAGAGTCCTAAAGTTACCCATTCACCCTGACAGACTTTTTCCTTGTCTGAAGCCATCAAAAACATCTTTATTGGGACATTAAGTCAATCTGTTATTCACCCTTATTTTCTGTACTACGTCTTACTGAGAAATCATTTTGCAGACTCTTTAGAGGTTAATGCATACATTTTATATAACATTCATGTCTACCAAATGTTAGGAAAGACATTGATTCATCTGCACCTCTCACTAAACCATATTACTATTGATAAAGACCAGAACTCATTTTACTTGAAGTGGACTTGACCATGGCGTCTAACAGGTGTCTATAAATGCATTTTAATACTTAGCACTTAAGAACTAAACTGGCCAAACAAACAGGCTCTGTCTGCAAAAACCTGAGAGCTGTTTTTGGAGTTATTAGACTAAAGAAGGTTTTAAACGATAGAGGAGACATGCACACATGCTAAATATTATACAATACGAAGGCCGGCCAAATTTGGATTAGTTTTTCTGCATATAATGTGTTATTTTAATGCAAGTTGCCAGGAAGAGAGGATTAGAATTAAAAGTCTGACTTGTTCAAGTAAAAAAACATATAAAACTCTGTCCCAAGGTGGAAGTGAGTTTTTGGTAAAATATTTTGTGGTGCACCAAGAATGTGAGAGAAAATATTGGAAGGAATATTTCCTGACATAGAACTGATTTGCAGCGATATTGGACAGAAATTGTAACGATGGTTATTCAACTGTGAAAAAAAAAGCTTATTGAAAATTTGTGTCAAGCACAAGCAAAAACAAACAAAAACGTGTTATCATGAAATGTGTATAAAATAATAAGACAGTGGAAACTCTGTGTTTGCCTGGGATTCATCATTTAGCAGTTTTAAATTCATGATAAAACCTTTAAAAACACAAAATGGCAAATGCTTATCTCTCAGCTGGTCCTCATGGGCTCGCAGCTTTATAGAAGCCTGTTATCGGATCTACCATCTCACCTCAAAAACCTCAGCAAGAGAGAAATACACACAGCTTTGCAAATGTACACATCTGCTGAGAGCTCGATGAAGATAGATATACTGCAGGCTTTGCGCCTGCCGTCAGCAGATAAACACAGTCTATAGGTTAATGCCACTCACACTTCCTGGTATTTCACCACTTTCGGGGTAAATTTGATCTCGGATGTCAATGTTTTGAACAAGCCTACTTAGTAAAGCAGACAGAGGGGCTTTGAGGTGCATGAGACATATTCTCAGGGTTTATTTCTTTCAAACAGCAATGGAAAGTGAACAAAAAAAGACGTTCACTTTTAATTCTCATACATTTATACTTGTATTTTTGGGAAAAGCAGACCTATAAACGCTATTGAGGATCTTTCTGTGCTAACAACAGAAACCCTTGGTGAATACTAGACAAGCATTTAAGTGCTTAATCCACCTGTTCGTACTTTTAGTCATACTCGTAAATTTCCTCCACGTTTCCTAATGTTTAAATTGGCTACTAACCTGAATACCAAAGTTTTTCTTCTTTTTCTTCTCCTTTCAGCATTTCCCTTCGGGGGTCGCCACAGCAAGTCAGCCTCTTCCATCTAACCCTATCTGGCGCATCCTCTTCGGTCACACCAACTATCTTCAAGTCTTCCTTCACTGTATCCATGAACCTCCTCTTTGGTCTTCCTCCAGTCCTCTTTCCTGGTGGTTACAAACCCAGCATCCTTCTTCCTATGTACTCTCTCTCTCTCCTCAGCACGTCCAAACCATCTCAGTCTGGCCTCTCTGACTTTATCTCCAAAACCTCCAACATGTGCTGTTCCTCCGATCCTGTCCATTCTGGTCACTCCCGAGAGATCCTCAGCATTTTCATCTCTGCTACCTTACCTATCCCAAGTTTTTATTATATGCATAAAAAAACAAACATTTGGTTAGAATGACTCCCGAACGCCTCGCTGGTGAGATGTTTCGGGCACAACCCACAGAGATGAGGGGGTCGTGCCCGCCTCATCTCTGTGGCAGACCCTAATGTTTCAGCTAAATACCGTTAATCATTACAAATGGTTGTCTGTCAGCAATCTCTTAATAGACTCTGACTTAGAAGGTCAAAGGAGCACCTTTAACTTTTATTTTGTAAGTTTAATTAAGCATGCTAACCTTCCTCCTTTAAGGTTTCCTCTTCACGGAGCAGGTCACAAATAAATCTGTCCGTTTTATTACCACATTCAGAAAAAAGTGCACAAAAAACTGCGTTGTATTTATTTAGTTTAGAGCCTTTACAATTCCACAGGATAACATCAAACGCTCAAAGGAAGGAGTTTGCAAGATTCCAGATAACTGCTTCTCTGTGTGTGTTGAATGTGAAGACGGGGCACAGCACAGCAGGAATGGATGGTTGTCTCACTAGAAAAATCTCTCCCATGCAGCAGCTAACAAAGTGATGATAAGTCTGAATGAGAGTGTGGTTCTCTAGAGAAAGATTACAGTGAGGCTCCACACTGCTTCACGGTGACTGAGACTGAGAAATTATGGTCCCGAGAGAACAACATTTCCTTGTGCTCCAGGTTGAAGCGGCATGTTACCCTGGGAAACGTAGCAGGATTTGAGAGAAAAAAATTTGACTGGAAAAACAAGTATGTAATATATAGTGCTTTTAAACCTTATTTTAAACTCATCACATGTGTGATGTTGGGTATGGCGTGTCAGAAATGGGAAACAACTATAAAGTGCACCCCTGGTCCAGGCTAACATAATGTCTGTTGTTGGAGGTTTGAAGTGACAAGCGGAGGAGGGGTGTCATGAGTTGCTTTTCTTGGGCCAAATGAAAACTTCAATGCAATTAATCTTTGAACCGAGAGCAAATTTTAAGAATACACAGATGTATTTCCCAGAGCTGTTGGAACTCATAGAGTACACACAACGCTTTCAGCAGGACTCTCAGTTTAATCAAAATGTCCCCAAACGCAAAGATGAACCATGCCTGAATTAAACGAATTAATGACTTTATGAAAGCATACAATTATTAGCCAAACCAGTTCACTGGTTTATGATTTTATGTCTGTTTCTTATAGTTGGACATTGTTTTGATTTGACACCAGAAAAACTAATTACATGAGAGGTAATATTTTTGTACTTTGGTTTTGAATTGGATTGAAAAAAAAAATCTATTATATTTTAAAGAAGATAATTAATTTCTTGTTACCAAAAATATTTTGATGTCCATTTAGAAACATTAAAATGTGAGGGCTTGCAGTCAGAAAATCTTTGGATATTTTTGATGTCTCTAATTCCACCTGATAACAGATTTGCATATTGCACGTTGAACGCTATAGAGTAACACTTTCCAGTCTAACTGCACAGAAATGCAGAAACAACATCAGCAGCTTTAAACTTGGCCTATTGCAAGATGTCTCCTCATTTAAAATTGTTTATCCAACACTGTGGGTTGTGACTGAAAGAATGAGATCGTGGATACAAGCGGCCGAAATGAGCTTCCTCCACAGGGTGGTTGGGCTCTCAGTCAGAGAGCGGGTGAAGAGCCGCTCCTCCTCCAGGTTGAGAGGAGCCAGATGGGGTGGTTCGGGCATTTGGTCAGGATGCCTCCCGACGGCCTCGCTGGTGAGGTGTTTTGGGCACGTCCCACCGGGAGTAGACCAAAAGGAAGACCCCAGACCCGCTGGAGAGACTATGTCTCACAGCTGGCCGAGGAACGACTTGGGATTCTTCCGGGTGAGCTGGAGGATGTAGCCAAGGTGAGAGAAGCCTGGGCTTCCCGTCTGAGGCTGTTGCCCCTGCCACCCGGCCTTGGATGAGTGGAAGATGACAGAATGGAATATTGGATTTTACTTACTACTATTACGCATTGACTGTTATTCCAGATTCTTTTGGATTATCATTTCAATGTGAACCTAATGAGGTAACCCTGCATGGCATTGGAAGGCCATTGTTTAACCAGATGAGCATTAAGGGACTCCGCCTGATTTAAAGGAGTCGTCACAGCTTGATACAACGCAGATTTATGGGGTGTCGACTACCTACGGTTTCCCAGGAGTCTGAGTGTACAGAAGCTACAGATTCCTAGACACCTTTGAATCTAATCTTTCAAACTACCCTTTTAAGTAATTCACCTGCTGAGTTTTGCCCATTTTGTCAGTATTTTAGTGTTCTCCCCTTATTGATAGATTGCTGAAGAACCCCTCCTTTCTGAGAGAGTCAAGTTTTCTGTAATCTTGAAATAGTTGATTTTTTTCATTGTCTTTCTTGCAATCATTTCTGAGTGGAAAAGAAATATATTTTTTATTTAGTGTATCTGTTTTTGTGATGTGTCTGTTTTTTAATGTTACCCTACCTTTGTACTTCTATGGAACTCCTGGATGAGGTTTTTGTTCAGTGATTGGTAGGAAAAAAAAGTCAAATTTACATGATCACTCTTCTGTTATTTTTCCAAGTATCTTTCTCCGCTGACCTTTCCGTAAGTTTTAAAGGATGAGCTGCTTCTTTGGGAAGCACCTGGTCTACATCTGGAAAACATTCTAGCTGGTTTGTACAGTTCAGTACAAAGGGAGCGGCGGAAAGGGGAGAGCTGAGGTATATTGCTTAAAATGAGGCAATATCTTGTGTCATGATCATGAGTGTAAAGGGACAATTAAGAGATGTAGAATGAGAAGCCAAATTTTAATGCAGTGAAGCACGAAGGTCAAGTTTTTGTAAATGGCATTTTGTCTTTTGGTTTCTTGCTAGCGGGGTGTTTCAGAGAATTTCCATAGATGTTGTAATCTTGGAAACAGTACTGAATGTCTGACTGCTTACACACCTTCTTGTACATTCATTACCCTTGAACTCTCAACTCACATCCTTCCCTAGGTAATAACATTTTGGCCATATCCTTTGTAGAGCTGTCTCACTGGAAATGTATCTGCTCGTCTTGTGTATCCAAGGAATCTGCTTATCTGATGTTAACTTCCTGAGATTTTGCCTGTAAACAGACCTGAAGCTGGCTTTTCTGTCTAAAACGCACCGCGAGGTCTCATGGGTGAGCGAGAGAGGAAGCTGGATGGAAGAAGGGAAGATGCAAGGAAAGGAAGGAAGGGAGAGAGATGTGAAGGGGAAGGATGAGATGGAGTTGATGTACAGTTGAGTAAAAAGAAAGGCAGGACACAAAGTCAGACTGTTGTCGAGGTCAGCATGTGTGCTTCCTGAGGCGAGTTTAATGGGTCAGATACAGTGAAGTAAAAATATCAATGAAAGTAAGGATTATGTTACTCCTCTTCTCTTTGCTTTTCTTTTTCGTCTCCTCTTTCCTCACCCCGGCCTTGTTCATCCACCCAGTAATGATGCGCTACTCCAACTGTGGTTAATGTTATTAAAGTTTGAGCCATGGCCTCTGTTCCAACTAAAATAAAACAACAATGCCTCCAGTCCTACAGAAACCTTACAGCTGGACCTCGAGTAATTCAAGACTGCTGAGCTCTGTCACTGCTTTCCGTTACATGTTACATTCACTTCTCAGATCTGCCCCAGATTCCTGACTTTGGAGAATCTAGTTATGGTAATGTAAAATGAGATGACACAATGAAAGGGTGAGGTTTTTCAGCTCTCCAGTCGGTCTTTTGGAGTGTACCTCAGGTATTGATAGTACCCTTTTAATACATTACATTTTTCACCTGAGGAGTGTCGTATTAGCTGCGGTTTGCTTAAATCACAGGCACAATTTGTGTATAGTATAAAAGTACGGTAAAGTGCTTATTTTGCCACAAGACCACATTTAGCCAGAAGTTTGTGAAGACCACCTACTTAGCCCAAAACCGATTATAATCTAAGATAAAATTCAAATCAATTTACTCTATGGGATAAGAATTACTAGGTGTCTGATTTTCTAACACACCTTCCACTTGTACTGTTGCAGAGTCTGCCAAATTAACTGCAGTAAACTCTTTTCAAAGCCCCTAAAGACAAAAACTCAGTTTCCCCATATATAATCCCAAATGTAAAAACGTTAAAAAATATATATCTTAATAAAAAAAAGTAACATTTAAGTCATGTAAACGTTTTTTTTTTTTTTGTCAAATCTATGTAAGCTACTGATAATCATAAATAAAAATTCAAGGAAAAAAAATACATACAGTATACATGGGAGTCAGTACTCAAAATTTTTGATGACCCCTCAATCTTTTTTCTGGATCAATATAATTGCTTAACAACTTTGTCAAACAAGTTTCTATACCATATTATTCCCAATAGAAGCACACTTTCTTATAGAAGCACCCCCCTGATTTTCCTGAAGCAAAGCTTAGTTTGACAAAAAAAAAAGTCTTCCAAATAGAAAAGAAATATACTTTATTTACCCCCAACGAGAAACTTTGTGTGGTACATTACACCGCAGCAGGCTGCCACGCGGCACCAATAGTGGGAGAAACGGGGGGGAGGGGTTAGGTGTCTTCTCCAAGGACACCTAGACGTGAGCTCAGTGGATTTCGATCCTGTGAACTTCCAGGTAACTTCCAGTCCAAAGGCGAACATTTTACCACTGAGCTATCGCCTCCTCTTGAGCTAACTGCAACTTTAGCTTAAGTCTGAAATGTACCTGTTCTTTTAAAAAGCGCTCAGTAGCTTGTGCTAGTACCGCTCCTGTACTGAGCTGAATTTTTTTGCCCTGCAGATTTTTGCATCACATCAGTGCGGCCACACATGCGCTAGTATTGGGAGTAACATAGTATACCGTATGTCAATCCCTGAGTAAGCTCCAACTGATCAAACAAACAATATCAGACTTCAGAGATGGTAAGGGTGATTGGAGAAGCCATGCAGGTTTTTATCTTTTTTTTTTTAGTGCAAACTTTGAAGGGAGGAATCTGCATTTTTGTGAGTTAATAATTCTCACCTTTTTTTTAAATTATGTTTTATACATGAACCCTCATACTTTTTAGATGACCAGAAATTTGATATTTGCCAAAAAATACAGTCATTCCATCTCACTACAATTTTGACACTGTAAATGTCCATCGTTTGAGGTTACAAATAAAAGTTATGAAAGCCAGCGCATACTTTTTTATAATCTGGTGATAAATTTTTATAAAAATGGTCTCACCATGTTGGGACTAAGCCTGAGCAGAGGGTGTTTATGCAACAAAAACACTTCCTGCTTACTTTTGATGTCTAAATTCTGTAGAGGAGAGCTTATAAATGACCCACACATGCAAAGTAAAATAGAAAACTACTTCAGGTATGTTTTTGCTGCAGGAATAATTTTCAAACATGGTGAAAACCTCCAAAAACTGATTTTGCATGATACACTACTTTATGCCTGAGCAATAAAAAAAATATCGGCCAATTGTCAAACAATGCATAATAAACAAAAAGTCAAACACCTCTCAAAAATAAATCTTCATAAAAGCGACATGTGGGTAGAAAAATTGGAAGCGGCCTCAATTAGATTTATGTAGACGGTCTCATCACCAATAAAGGTACGATACATCTTCCAGGCGAAAGCCCGGCTGGCAATTGAACGCACACATTCAAACAGAAAGACAAAGCAACACTTGAACAATACAGAAGGAAGAGGAGGCCAAGCACATCCTATCAGCTGGGCTGCAGCTGTCTGTGTCACTGGATTAACAGTCACACCTCATCATCCTGTGTGCAGAGCTAATCACAGGATGCCCAGCAGCGGCCAGCAGGAGACTGAAAATACTCAAGGGCACCACAGGGGACTACTAGAGTTATCCTTGTGTACTAAGCAGGTAGGGCTCAAACATGTCCCCTCATGTTCGTATGTGTATCTACTGCATATGGTTACAAAAAACTAAAACTCATATCCAAGCTGCAGTAGCTCAACATTCACAGGCTGACAACTCAAAGCACTTGTCCGGCAAAGCTCCAAAAGAGAAACTGAATAGCTTTAATCGTGGGAGAGCGGTGAATGGCCGGCTGATTTCAGCATGTGTGTTCATTTCCTGACCATCAATCCCACAGTCCATTTGGCTCAGTGCACACCGGTGATTCTAGCCATGCAACTGAAGAAAAACCCTGTATCCTGCTTTTTAAACGACAGAATTACCATTCAATAGGGAATTATAATGAAAAGCCTGTGATTAGCTGGTCTAAATCTCCAAACATGCAGAGAATCGTTCCTCTCACCAACTGCATCAAACTCGTATTTAGTCTTTTGTTTACATGAAAGCCCACGCAATTAAAATTGCTCCTGTTTTTCAATGTCGACTTCAAACACTGCAATCAATAAAACTGAGCACGCGACACATCAACTGCTTTGGTGCTTTTGTTGAAATAGTACACTGACCATAATTATTACCAAATAAAACATGCGTGCTTCTGTTTAAACTACTTTGTCCCGCAATTGATTTTCATTATTTTCACATATTGCTGGTGTTTCATTGAAGTTCTTTTGACATAATTTTCATTCAGCTTCTTCTTTTAAATGACTGTACTTATTAATTAAGGTTTCTGATTTTTTAAATAATTGCTAAGCTTTGAAAACACACTCAGCACATAATCAACATTATATTAGACTTATTCAAAAAAAGAGAAGAAATGACATGTTAATGTGTGGATAAAACATAATCAACTCACAGCGGGCCCGGACCAGGGTTAGCCCGAGTTACCATAAAGTACATTTGAATCAGTTCACATAATTTGTTAATATCTGATCCTTTTTAAAACGCGGCAGTTAAATCGGTCAATTAGCTGATCAACAAAGTACAGCAGATATCAATGGGTTATAATTAGATGGAAAGGCTACAATGAAAAATATTCTTTGAGACCATTTATTTCTAAATTAAGTGTTTCTTTAAAAAATATTTTTATGTAATTACTGAACATGTTGTCTTTAAATGTTCACATTGGTTTGTGTTTAATTTCTCGGTGCCAGAAATTGTATAAATAAATTACAACTCATGGGTTACACGGTGGTGCAGTGATTAGCACACTGGCCTCACAGCCACAAGGCTCAGGTTCGAGTACCGGATATGGCGCGTGGTTTAAAACACTGGCCTTTCTGTGTGGAATTTGTATATTCTCCCTGTGTATGTGTGGCTTTTCTTCGAGTTCTCAAATTTCCTCCCACTCTCCAAAAATTAGGGTAATTGGCCACTATAAAATTTTCCCAAGGAATGAGTGTGTGTGCATATGGGGGACTGGTGACCTGTTCGGGTGTACCCTACCACTTGTCTAAAACCAGCCGGAATAGGCTCCGGCACCCCGATATCCCCGTTAGGGAAAAGCGGTTCAGTAGACTGAACTAAAACTAAGGTCTTTCTTTCCGTACGTGATCGGGCTCTACAACGACTCACCTAGCAGATAGAAAGTTGTTGCTGTGACACACAAATTATCCATGTGTGGGATCATTAAAGTATATTGTGATTCTAATTCTGACTGAAATACAGGCAACAGATCACTGATCGCAAAATGCCAAGTATGAAAAACAAAACAAAACACTATAAAAGAAGTATGATACTAAACACTGAGAAGAAAAATGACAAAATTAAAAACAAATTGCTTTTAATAAATCAAACAAAAAAATGTCTCAAACTTCTTTCTAAAACATCTGTAGTCCCTTCCGGCCTCATGCTTGAAGGTAAGCTGTTTGTTCAAACTTTCAGGATAACCAAAGAGGTCAGTACCAGTGGGTGTAGAGGTCAATAAGGGCTCATAACTTCAAAGCCGGTGTAATAAATAAGCAAGCCAAACACCATTAGGACATTTAAAATCCACTGAAACAACCCCAGGATCAATTCTGGAACTCAGGGGGCATGTGTTCCTGCCCTCTGGTCCTCATCACAACCCACATTGTTGACCTCTGCAGGAACATAGAGACTGTCGTTTGGAGACACAAGGGAGCAACATGTTCTTGTATTTTTTTTCTGGGGATATAAAACCACACCGCAGTACTTTTAAGTCACAAGAAGGCTGTGTAAGCAAGGTGTACAAACATGACATCACAGCACTGACATATTATAAGCAGATCTACTCCCAGAAGCTACGGACGAACACCTAGCTGGCTATCTGTTAGGTTTTGTTATGGAAATGAATCGTCACCGAGTGGAGGAATTCACAAAAGAAGAACAGTCAGTTTATACTGTGGGGAGATGATGAAATGAAAAAAAAAAAAAAAGTGAATTCCATTTGAAAAGCTGAAAAAAAGACACCAATCCAGGTCTGTAAAAACAGCAAGCACCACACCAGCAGAGAGGAATACTTCCTCAACAAACTAAGCTGGTTAGAAAGCTGAGTCAGCTTTTCCTCCACTGATCCCAGTCTCTAAAAAGTCCATTATAAAGCAACACGAGTGTTTCTCGGATGAACAAGACTGTTCATGTATTTTTAACATTAGCTTTGCACTTTATTTTTTTGTCTCCATTGATGAATAAATCCAAAGTTCACAAACTTTTTTATAATCTTCATCTTTTTTAACCACCCTATATTTTCTTTCAGTTCAGTTTGAGATCAAACTCAGTCACATTAAGAACCTTTTTCAAATTTATATAACATCAACCTCAAGGCAACAGAGTCTCTTTTGGCTCTTTAAATTTAGCCTAAATCCAGAAAAATGACCTTTTGTTTTATCTGTGCATGACCATCTTATCTACCTGACATTAGGTATGAGCCACTTCAGCCTTTTCTGTAATTAGTATAAACTATGGGACGTACTTAAAGGCATGTTTACTCTGTGATTTTAAGAATGAGGTTGAGGAAAGTTTGTGAGACGAGTATTTATCTCTTAAAGTTTTGGCTGCTTTCCAGAAAAACAAGGGCAGTCAAACTGTGGGAAAAGAAGAGATAAAGTCTCATCTTTTACTCATAAATTGCTTTAAAGTACTCAATAGAGACACTTTAAAAAAGTAAATCACAGAGAGGATAGGGAGCGTTTTAAAGTGTTTTTAGAAGTAGTCCAGCAGTTTACTGGAAAGAGAGCTTTGCTTTTAAATTTCAACCAGCGTATTATTCCCATGTCCGTGGATAAAATTCCCATGGAACAATTGTTGCTTCACGAGTGCAGATTTTGTTCTTTCCAACTTTGGTGAGATTCAAAGAAAAAATGGTTTAAAAAAACCCCCAAAAAACATGTTGCCAATTTCAAAGTTATGCACAATAACAATAGAAATCATTGGGCAAAACCTCTAACTTCTTACAAACAAACCTAGTTTATTGGTTTTCAATGACAAAGCATGTCTGTGTGAAATAAAAACCAACAAGAAGAATTATTTCCTACATAAAACCCGCATGCATAATTACTTTTATTGGTAAAACAAACATGGGTTACGACTGAAAGGAAAAAAAAAAATCACAAGTGGCCGAGTTGCTGAGGGATATTCATTTTTTTTTTTACCACCAAAAACAGCTAGTTTCATTTTTAAAACTTACATATGCTTATATCTTTAACATACTATCAAGCAGGAAATTAAAATGTTCCTCGTAACTGCTTCAAAAATTTACTTTAAAGGTCAAACAGTTACTTGAGAAGCTGGTTTGTTAAAGAAATATGAGGTTTTTTTTCTGCCATTCCCTTTTTCCCCCCAGAAGGTAGTTTAAATTTTAGTCTAAATCTGTATATTTTTTCTTCATCTGTCCAAAAAACATAATTAAATGTACATTGTAATGTTAATAATTTTTCTATACGTCTACATTTTTTTCAGTTTTAACATAATCTTTTATAAGTGCTGCGTTAGAGAATCCGTTGACAAAGACGCTGAGTTTTCAGGTTTGCCCGCAGTGGCAGCTTCCTGTCCCACCAGCCGCATAAATGACCTTTTGGAATGAGACTGGCTGTAGTCCGTTGGTTTTCAAGCTCCTGTTAGCCACATCTATGGATTCCAGATGTTGTACAAAAAGGAAAGGAACTGATCTAATAATCAGGGTGGGCAGCACAGGATAAGCCTGGAAAGTGTGGAAAAATATTAGCACATCTTTGTAAATCAGAGCCCCTATGTCCACTACATATTTGTTAAGGTGCCCGAGGTACTAAGTTTATATTGAACTGCTTTGTGTAGGATGGACATTAGGGGTAATTAGATTGTTATTTAAAAAAAAAAAAACAAAAAAACAAAGTCAGTCAACCTCTGATAATTAAAGATATAAAAGAATGTGTTTCGTTTCAAATATTTAAAAAGAAAGTCTCACAATTTATTTTTGAAAGTTACTAAACTTTGTGATTTGTGTCATTTTTTCCCTTTTTCCATCTTTTCTGTAAATTTGTTTCAAGGTAACCTATATGTTGTAAAAGCTAGTTTTTTTTTGGGCACACAAGCATTTTTTTGCTTCAGCCTGTTCTTGGTCACCTGTATCATTTGAGTATGAGGATTTGTTTTTGTTAATGTATATAGTAATGTTATAGGAGACTGAGTCCGAAATAAAAAAAGAAAAAAAACAAAAAAAACAATCGTAGCTAATCAGACAAGTTTCTCACTCTACATCAGGCATGAGCAATCTACGGCCGGCGGGCCACATGCAGCCTGTTAAACATTTTAATTTGTTCCAAAATGTGTTTAAATAAACCATGTTAATGTTTTATTTCCACTGCAATTCTGATGTTTCCTCACTAGATGGCGCTCTCTAGATATATTGGCTTTGTTGCAAAAACAACAACACTATTCACATTAAAATGTGTGTGTTTCCATGTTGCCCACGTTGTCAAAATAGATTGTGAGGAGATTTCAAACCTCTATTTTAAACCTAGGGTGCCAGATTCACGTTTTTTCAAGCGCTAGGGCACTTGATTTTAATGTTGGCGTGCTCAATTACATGCGTGTCGTGGCCCCACTACTTTCCATATCTAGTGCGCTTGTTTACCAAAGCATGCCATCCCTCTGCTCCTGTTCCGGCCCCTTGTTCAAATGTTAGAACCAAATGTAGCCCGCAAATCAAGAAGTTTGCCCACCTCTACATCAATGCATTCTTTAATGCAATCCTTTATTTGAAAGTTTTCTTTTATTTTTTTCTTGCAAATATTTTCCTAAACCTCAACATGATTCATTTCTCCATCAACAGACAAAGCAAGTTGTATGAATTCAATCATTTATTTCTGTGGAATGGACTGGAAAATGTTATTTCCGTGCTATTTTATCCAGTTCAAAAGGATCAGTTTGAGCATGCAAATTCCCTAGAAATGGCATTAAGTTGTCGGAATGAGCATGATTCTTATCGTGGCTGGGGTTACACACAAAAACCACACCAAACGTTTGTCGTAACAGTGAGTTGATTGCTTTGAG
The DNA here is from genome assembly GCA_902685375.1 of Neostethus bicornis. NCBI lineage: Eukaryota > Metazoa > Chordata > Actinopteri > Atheriniformes > Phallostethidae > Neostethus > Neostethus bicornis. Next base: position 22,792,693 of record LR738547.1, read on the forward strand.
CCCAAACAGTTTCATATTAATAAAGAACAATATTTCTTTATACCCTAGTGTAAGGTCTTTGAAGACTTTAGATGGTATTTAATTGTGCTGAGTTCAGGGGAAGGTGGATATTTATAACAGCATCAGTCCCTCCGTTCCGCATTCCTTTGCTGAGAGCCTGAAGGACTACCTGCGACTGGATTTGGAGAGGCTGTCAAGAGTGCATCAAAGAAAATCATTGAGATTCAAAAGCCCAACTGAGTTTGTCATTTATTTAATATATTTTTTTCCTAAAAAGAAAAAAAAAAGCCTAACCGTTGCTCTCACAAACTCACCCACTGGAAAGCCACCTTTCTCTCGTGGGACTGTCAGAGAAGAAAAGTGTTATTTAGAAATTCACAGGAGGAAAGTGCATGGTGCAGATCCCAGATAGACAGGACCCAAACATTACCTGCAGCCTTCAAAAAGACACAGTTGTCCTCACCGTCTGCAGCTGTCATACCTTCTGTTTCTTTTCTTTAAGGATTCAATGCTTTAGTAAAAGTTTCCTTTCTCCAGACCTTCTATTTCAGGCACAGAGCTTCTTTTACTCTAACCACATCTTCTCTTTGCTTTAAAACTTTCCTCTCATGCCTTCTTTCTAAGGTTTTGGAGAAGCTTCAGAGCATCACATGGCTATCTTCTCTTATAAACACAAAAGGATGTGTTGATGCCAATTGCAACAGAACTATCGATACTGTTTATAGCAATCACCTGAAGCTCTGATTAATGTTTGTCTTAATCAGTGAGACAGGAAGCAATTCGGCTACGAAAGAATGATTGAAAGAGAAAAATAAAAAAAAGCAGATTGACAACGAGCTTCTCAAATGACTGACTAGCATGTGGAACAAATCGATTTAATCACTGAAATATGGTCAAATATTTGTATTAACTTTTTTGAAAATATAAAAGATCCAATGTTATATGAGTTGGAGATGATTATTCTAAAGTATGAGACTTTCCATTCCGTTCCGTCACCTTCCGCTTCTTCCGGGGTCGGGTCACGGGGGCAACAGCCTCAAACAGGCAGCCCAGGCCTCTCTCTCCCCGGCTGCATCCTCCAGCTCACCTGGAAGGATGCCAAGTCGTTCCCCGGCCAGCTGTGAGACATAGTCTCTCCAGCGGGTCCGGGGTCTGCCACTCGGTCTCCTCCCGGTGGGACGTGCCCAAAACACCTCGCCCGCGAGGCGCTCGTGGGGCATCCTGACCAGATGCCCGAACCACCCCATCTGGCTCCTCTCGACCTGAAGGAGGAGCGGCTCGACACCGAGCTCCTCCCGGATGGCAGAGTTCCTCACCTGATCTCTGAAAGAGAGCCCAGCCACCCTGCGAAGGAAGCTCATTTCGGCCGCTTGTATCCGCGATCTCATTCTTTCAATCACCACCCACAGCTGGTGACCGTAGGTGAGGGTGGGAACGTAGATCGACTTGTAAATCTCCCGCTCCATCCTTCCCCCACTCGTGAACAAGACCCCGAGATACTTAAACTCCTCCACTTGGGGCAAGACCCTGTCCCTGACTCGCAGGGGGCATTCCATCTTTTTCCGGGCATGTGAGACTTTCTCATTTAATGCCCGAGGAGTGACAATTTGGACATTTTTCAGAATCAGAATGCTTTTATTGCCATGTTAATGAAAAATATCAGAGACTAGGAACTTGCTTTGATACAGGTGTGCAATAATAAAAAATAAAAATAATTTTAACAAAACTAAGAGTGCTCAGAAAGAAAAAGAAAAGTAGTGCAATGTCATAGAAAATAATAGAAAATAATAAAGATAGTAAAGTGACAAGAGGGAAGTGACTAAGAGATGTGGGGAACCAGGTTATAAAGAGTTCATAAGTCCAACGGCAGAAGGGAAGAAGCTGTTTTTGTGGCGGGACGTTCTGGTCCGAATGGACCGGAGCCTCCTGCCCGAGGGAGTTGCTCAAAAAGTCCATGTCCAGGGTGGGAAGGGTCAGCTGCTATCCGACCTGCACGCCCCCGAGTCTTGGAGACGTACAGGTCTTCGAGAGATGGAAGCCTGCAGCCGATCACCTTCTCTGCGGAGCGCACAATGCGCTGCAGTCTGTGTTTGTTCATGTGTTCATGTGTTTTTTTCAACACATGAAGTAAAATTTTGGAAATCCATAATTTCTTCATCAATTCTACATATTTTTTACGTGGTGCTGTATTTAGTTATAGCCAGCAGTGCTCCTGGTTATAATCCTCACTGTGAAAATGAGGCAGACAAATGGGGTTTTGTCCCTGAAAAGTTAAAACCAAGATGCATTTCCTTCCTCTGGCCACAGTATGGCACTCTTCAAATTGAAATGTGACCTCTTTCTAAACAGTGCTGCTCTTTGCTGACATTTTATGTCAACTCCGGGGCATCATATTATGTGAGACCCTCTGCACACTCACAGCCAGTTCCTTGTATTTAGATTTCATGATGAATCCCAGCCGTGACAAACCAATCACACATGCCCATCAATAAAAGAGACAGTGCTACAAGAGCTCTGTGGAGTTTAAAGGAGCCTTCTTTGAAATCAGAACACGACCCAACCGAAATTAATCCCCTTCGCTGTCTACTGCCTTTTTATTACAGGGAGACTCTCCTGCAGATTCTCACTAGGCGGTTGGTCCTCACTGTCTCAATGTTGAGATCAGTACAGCCATCTCATTACTCTCTATGGGATCTGAGAGGTCAGTGCTATCAAGTGGAGTGGAGCTATAAAATAAATTGAATGTTCTGCTGAGGGAAATGTTGAAGGTGATGGACAGAAAGGGCTTCTGTTCAGAACCACATCTCTCTCCAGCTCCCCTGGGTGCTGCAGACTGGGACCTGGGCTGAGCAGTTGGATGACTGGCTGAGAAGAAAGGTTGCAATTGGAATTAAACATGAGCAAACCTGACCAGTGTGGTATGTTGGACCATCCGTCATTCTCTGCTGCTTTGAGAGGGTACCTGTGAACATTCAGCGGGGCTGTCAGCTATAGGGATGGCCACACTTGACTGCACAGTGGAATCAGAATTGCAGATGGGATATGAGAGGAGGATAGAGCACACAGCCAATCGATGTGAAATGAATGGCTACAGAGCAAAACCACAAAGACTGTCTCTATTTTAACTTCACGCTAAAGATAATGTTAGACTACAGTTACTTACTTGCCACATTAATGTCCTATTCGCGCCGACGTTCTGAAAATCACAGCTTATGGCAACCGGATGACTTTAAAATTTCTTGTCTTAAATTTTTATGTTGCCCTTTAAAGTAGCTTCATCTAGTTTAGTTCTGTATCCTATTAGAAAAGTTCCAAAGTCAAACATTTGAATCTCTGGCGGCACTGTGGTTTCGTTCAGAAATTGTGGTCTACATGCCTATATTTACAGATTTACTGTATACTCTGGAAAACATCGCCTGTATCATCTGGCTATTTTTTAGATTAAACTGGATTTACAATGTGCCACTTGTTAATCACAGTGTTTGTCTTTATTTAAGGGGCGAAATAAAAAGTCTGTAGTTTATCCTAAAAATACAGACAGAAAATGTTTCCATTGAGAGAAAAAAAAAAAAACAACAGGATTCAGAGCAGGTTTTGGAGGACAGTTGGCATGACCTCAATAGTTATTATAAAGATTGTATATAAAGGGTGGTAAGACATGTATGTAGTGTTAAAAATTGACTTAACTTGATCATCTGACTGTCCACTGCTTCTGCCAAATGGTCTTTTTTCAGCTGTAAAGTTTGTTCTGGTAACTTGATTGAAAAAATGTCAATTTTCAGCACTAGGGAAGAAAAAAGAAGCGACAATTTTGAAGTTTTGGTAGATAAATATGAGTCTTTTTCTAACTAAAATCAAAAATTTTAATGCATTTTTTAACAGAAAAAACCCAAATAGTGGTTTATTTGTGGTTTGTTTGAACAAAGATATTTGTTGCAAAGTTGGCCAGCAGTGATGATTTGCCATTTTTCACTCAGTGGCTAATTATATTCTATTTTTGCATCACAAGATAACCCAATAATTATTCATTTAATTTTAACCCCATGGCATACATTGTTATGAATATGCAACATATGATGTTTATTTTCAACAAGTATTTCTATGTCTGGTTTATACAGGATTAAAAGAAGGATTGATTCAGGTTGAGCACCTCTGAAAGCCTTGTGGAAAAAAAACCCCAAAACAATTCACTCTTGCAATTTATCTGATTTATATTTATTTAAAACTGACTTTGTAAAGAACGTTTAATCGACTTTGGTTTTGTAAGAACATTGTTTTCTGGAACAAGAAAGAGAAAAACATTTTTGCTAACAATTGAGGTCTTTTTAGGGTATAAATAAAAAGCACAAATCCTTTTTTTTTTTTGGAGTGAGTAATAAGTGGGTGGTTACTTTCATTGATGGAAGTTTAGTTCAGCAATTCCTGCACCCAGCAACTGAAATGTTTGTTATTTATATTTTAAAATAACTCTCTTTGGGCTACTTTTTAGTTTGGAACAGGAAAGATTAATTTAATTATCAACAGTTTTATTGTTTTTACATTTGAAATATATAAATATATTTTTACCTCTGATGAATGCATGAATGAAGTCTGTTATGCCAAATACAACAGCAGTTTGAGCTGGATGTGGGTGAGTGGAAATAAAAAAATAACAGCCCAAAAATGGCATAGCTACTTTAATTAGCTTTCTCCTCTTGAATAAAGTATTCATAAAGCCTTCTCCAAAACACTCGCTGGCTGCATAAAACACCTGCCTGGAGGCTCAGATTGAAACGGTCCAGGCCCAGACAAAAGCCTTTTTTCACTTTCCTTCAACACCACAACAAGAACATCACAATGGAACAATCTTGAACCGTAAGCCCAGAGTGTTTTATGACGACTGCTTTATAATTATGCGGTCTGGCCTGTGTTATTCAGGGTCTTTCCAAAATGTGATGGATAACCTTTCTTTTCCAGCAGACCCTACCGACCTCCGTTAGCTTCTTATCTGTTATTTTTTGATTTATATGGTGCCTCACCGACAAACCGAGTTAGACCTGAGCTTGTGATTATGTTTCCATTGGTGTATTTTAATGTATCAACTTGTAAACTGACTTTCTGCTGGCGCCCAGAATCTATTCTGGCATGAACGAGCTATTGCAGCATTTAACTTCCAACCACTCCTTTTTCGTTCACTGCCAGTAAATGTTTAAACGTGTTGCAATTTAGTTTGAAAGACCATGTCACCACACACGGCTAGTCAGCAGATACTTTTCTAGATAAGAGCAAACCATTTAGTTGCAAACTTTCCGACAGTGTTTACGGTCCAAGCAGTTACTGGTGAAGAATTAAAGCCTTGTGTTGGGGAAATGATCATACAGTTCAGAAACTGAGTCTGCTTCAATGTTAGACAATGAAAAAGTACTTTGTACTTTCATTTCACTGCTTGCTTTCATGTTTTGTTTTTGATGCCTTCAATTTTACGAGCATTTTACTTTAGTATCAATATCAATGCAAAGTGTAATTGTTTGTAAGTAGTCAGCGTCCTTACATCACCATTGTTATGTAGAGATGATGAGCTCTAACGATCCCTACATACCGTAATTTCACGACTATAAGTCGCATATAAAAGTCTTAGATTTTCTTCAAAATGAGCAATAAGCCCTTCCGTGCGGTGCGCCTTGTGTGTGAGAAAACGCGGACCTAAAAGAAAAAGCGGTGCCCGTCAGGCGAGGCGGACCTGAAAGAAAAGGCATGAGAACGTTAAAGAGTGAAGTGTAGGCGTGGATTGTGTATAAAAAAGGTATGTGCTGTATGCACAACATTGCTGTTTCAACCCTGAAAATGGCAAAGAAACACGCTTATGACGCTCAGCGAGCAGCGTGGGAGCAATGGATGACCGAAGGAGACCACAGTTTCACGAAGGATAGAAGGCAGCGCCGGGCGAGTTACGCTACAGTTTGCCAATGGATTGTAGATGCTTGGACTAACGTGTCTGCTGGTACTGTTATCCGAGCATTCGCAAAAGCTGGTATCCCTTCTGAGGAGCCGCACAGTACAGACAGTGTCTTTGACAGCGAGGAGCGAAGTGTACTTGCTCTGTTGGATTTTGCACAGCTGTTCAATTCCGAAACAGAGGATGAGGACTTTGACGGATTTGAATAAAGACTATTACCGATAATGTGCTCGTTTAGTATCGTTACTACTTAGTAAATAAAGCACAACCAAACTCAGTTTTGCTCCAGATCTATTTTTTAATACGCACATTTGCATGCTTGCGTGTGTGTTGTTGTAAGGCGGTGTGTGACTGAGACTGCGCCTTTCGTACGGTGCGCCTAATGGTCGTGAAATTACGGTAATTTAGGAATCAAATCATGTAGTTCTTTTATCATTTTGAAATTACTACAACCATCAGTATATTCTTTTAAAATGCTATCCTTTTAAGATGGGCCATATTTGGATTTGGCTCCGTTAAATAAAGCTAAATCAGTCAATATGGTGTATAAGTAAGGCCTTGTTCATCTTGTTCATCACGACTTGCCATTTCTTTTGTTTTTAAAAACGGTGATTATCTTGGATGCAGGGAAGGATTTGTGGCATCTTTACTTTAAAGGGCAGCTGTAACTGAACTCAATCAATAAAGGGAGACTGATGACACTTCTGATCCAGACACACAGGCCTTTTCTTTGTTTGGAGGCTTGCGAACTTGAAGACTTCCATCTGCAACCTTCTTCTTTACAAGTTCCAAATGTCATCCACTTCATCACTGCCATTCTTTGATTACTTCTTTCTTATTAGTCCGTCATGTGGAAAGCTATAACTCTTCAGTGGAGTGTCATTATTTTTGAGTGCGACATTAAGAAAATCAATTTTTTAAAACCTTCGCATACTGTTGAAGGTGATTGAAGTCACAGATACTGTGAATAATTGAGTTGAGAAGGACATGATCGGCAGGTAAAAGGATAAGAAATCCATGCAGTGGGGCTCCGGTGCTGTCTTATTAACTTTCCTGTGCATAGTGGCCAATATGTTTTGGTTGGTGTGGTTAAGGTGGCCGGTTCACACCACTTTTAAAAATTCTGGAGTGCATTGATTAGTCTTTTTTAAAGGCAGTATGAACATACCTTCCAGGGAGGAACACCATCTTCTTCTTCTTTCGGCATTTCCCTTCAGTCGCCACAGCAAGTCAGTTTCTTCCATCTAACCCAACCTGCTGCATCTTCTTCTGTCACGCCAACTATCTTCATGTCTTCCTTTGCTGTGTCCATGAACCTCCTCTTTGGTCTTCCTCTAGTTCTCTTTCCTGGTGGTTCCAAACCCAGCATCCTTCTTCCGATGTACTCTCTCTCTCCTCTGCACATGTCCAAACCATCTCAGTCTGGCCTCTCTGACTTTGTCCCCAAAATCTCTAACGTGCTGTTCCCCTGATGTACTCATTTCTAATCCTGTTCATCCTGGTCACTCCTAGTGAGATCCTCAGCATCTTCATCTCTGCTACCTCCATCTCTGCTTCCTGTCTTTTCTTCAGTGCTACTGTTTCTTGACCAAACAACATGGCCGGTCTCACCACGGTTTTGTACACTTTCCCTTTTATTCTAGCTGAAATTCTTCTGTCACACATCACGCCTGATACTTTTCTCCACTCATTCCAGCCTGCCTGAACACGCTTCTTCACCTCTTTTCCACACTTTCCCAGATCATCACAGGAGTTGTGTCAGGAAGGGCATCCGACGTAAAACTACGCCAAATATAAATATGCAAGTCAGTTTAAGAAATATCCAGGGATGACACTATAGCAACTCTAAATTCTGGTGAAGGATCAAGACCCTCTTTATATTTTCTGTCTAATTCTAGAGTGACGTCTCCAACAAAAAGAAATACTTGTCACCAGAACCAGGACGTTGGAGTGATTAGCAGGCTTTTTGTTCACTATATAAAACTGATTGGCTGAGGTTCCCAATGTTCCATAAAGTCCAGTTTCTTCTTCTTCTTCTTTCGGCATTTCCCTTCAGGGTTCGCCACAGCAAGTCACTTTCTTCTATCTAATCCTATCTGCTGCATCCTCTTTGGTCACACCAACCTCCTCTTTGGGCTTCCTTTAGGCCTCTTATCTGGTGGTTCCAAATCCAGCATCCTTCTTCCGATGTACTCTCTCTCTCCTCTGCACATGTCCAGTTTATTATGTATGTATATTTCATAATCAGTAAATCAATGCAACTCTAACTGGTAAACTTATTTTACCGGTTGGATATTATTTAAGTGATATTACAAAACATGAATTCATAAACATCTTTCATACCATCTCTTACCTAATAATTTTAAAGTTACAGAATTCATTTTCCCTCTGGCTCATGTCTGTTCTGGAAAGAAATTGTAATAGGAAGTAAGCAAATTCAATTGTAAAGACAAACTTGGCAGCTGTTCTGGCAAAGGAACACAGACAGATGCATGCAAAGGTTTTTAGGATGCATGGAAACGTTATCTGTCAAAAATACTTAGAAAAAGTGCATTTAAAACATGACTGGATTGAACTAGAGCAGCTGTTCTAAATTTGGACTGCATTTTGATGGCAATAAGAAATGTAATTCCTGGAAAATAAAAAAAAACTGAAATTCTAGTGATATGAATGTAAAGCGAATTCAATGTGTAGAACATACGTGTAAAAATGTAATAAAAATAATCAGGCTTAACTTCTGGACTGATATTGTTAAGGTAGCATGGATCAAATATATGCAGTTACAGCTAATGTTACACTTATTAATCTTATTTCATAGGGCATTTGTGGTTGCAACAATTGCAAAAGCAGCACTGCAGTCTTTAAACATTGTTAAGTATTTGCTAGGTCCTTTTTAAAAAAAGATATTTACCATAATACAAGTTGTTCAAGCACGTTAATACTGTATTTCATTCTTTAGGCTGGGTGGCTCGAGTGGCTGGGCTGCGCTCTTATTCAAAGATAGAGAGAGGATCTCTGCCATCCAAGACGAACTCGGAGTGGAGCAGTTGCTCCTCTAGGTCGAGAGAAGCCGGATGGAGTGGTTCAGGCATCTGGTTAGGATGTCTCCTGAATGCCTTGCTGGTGAAGTATTTGAGCGAGTTTCACCGAGACCAGAAATAGTCAATTATTTAGACTGATGAGGGCTTTAATGCAGGGTATCCTGAATGATCCCCCTCACCCTCTACACGATGTTATCACGACCCAGAAGACGACCCAAAGTAACAGGTTCTTCTCACTGCGCTGCACCACTGAGTGCTTTCGTATGTCGTTCATCCAGGCAATTTAAATGATCAGATGGATCCGGAAGGAACTAAGTCCTATTTTATTATACATGTATGTTGTTTTTATTTATTTTGTATGTACAGTTTGTGTGATTTCTGTTGCTGCTGGACACCAGAATTTGTTCTGCAGGGATTAATAAAGTTTTTATCTACCTAATTTATTGGTGTTCAAATTTCACAACTACATGAGTTTGGTTCTGTAAAGATTGGTTGAAATAATATGTCTTTGTTTATGTCTTTATATATGTGTATATTCTTCCATTCTAGTTAAATCTTGTAAAAAATTTTTAGTAGAAATAATTTATTGTTCATGCAGCTGTTGTGAAGCAACAGAGGTAAAAGAGAAAGAGGTTGCTTGGGATAATATGAGCATGTACCACGTCTACAAACTCAATGAGCAAGTTAAACTATTCTATTGGTGTCTTGATCATGTTGTTGTAGATGCTGGCCTCTATCTTTTTGCCCTGGGAAAATGATTTCCCTCATTACCCTGCACCAACGGCTTCCTGGAGGCAGCAGGAATCAGTGTAGCTCTGGGTGACATTTATTATAAAAAATTTATGAACAGCTGCCAATCAGTTTTAGTTTAAGAAAATGATTTACTAGAATCTGAAAACTTTATATTTTTAAAGTGGTACTGGTAATGTGGTAAATAGGGAATGAAAAAAATCAGAATGACCATCGATTGATATGAACGTGCAAACTTGAAAGTAAACTTGGTAGCAAGAAACTAATGAATGGTTACTTTAAAGTAAATATTTTTTTTTAAAGGAACACAAAACAGTTTTTTATACTCTGATAAGTGTTCACTCAATTTAAACGAGTTGACACATGTGTCTCCCATTTTTGTGTACCCTCAATTGCTTCACAGAACGATTGCACCAAATCTTCAAATTAGGATTTTATAGCATTGGGACAAAGACAATAAAATTTGGATTAGCGAATTTATTTTAAAACACGTTGAACCAAGTGCCATGTGGTACGCTAAATGCTAAGCTAAACAGTATCATGTTTTGATCCTAATTTTCTCTAATGCTACCTTGTTAGCAAGAGTAGGGCTGTTATGTTAAAACATCGATGTAGACACTTTGACTTGCCTAAATTGATGAAATGACTTATTGAAATATAGAAATATAGGGTTTCTTAATTCTTCTGAATTGATAGATAGATAAAAAACTTTAATAATCTCCCGTGGGAGAAATTCTGGTGTCCAGCAGCAACAGAAATCAAGCACATACAAAATTAATAAAAACAACATACATACATAACAAAATGGGACTCAGTTCCTTCCAGAAACATCTGATCGATTAAATTGCCTGAGGGCTGAAGGGATGAACGACCTCCTAAAACGCTCAGTTCTGCAGCGCAGTGAGAGGAACCTGGTACTTCGGGTCGTCTTCTGGAGATAACATCGTGTAGAGGGTGACGGGGGTTATTCAGGACACCCTGCATTAAAGCCCTCATCCTCTCCTCCAAAACAGCTCCCACAGAGTCCACATTTCTCCCCACCATTACTTTATCAGTCTGTCCAGCCTATTGCTGTCCCATGCGGTCAAGCTGCCTCCCCAGCAGACCACCGCAAAGAATTGTAAATGAATTGTATATGAATTATGTTTAGCTGAATTAACATAATTTATAGACATTTCCTGTAAATTTGCCCAATTTTATTTCTTAGCAAAATAGTTTCTTTTATATTTTGAAAGAGTTTTTGCAACAAGTCTGTGTAATCCCTCATTTTTCCAGGAGTGATCCATTGTAGAAAAGGCTTCAAAGTTGTCTTCTGGACAGTTTATTTGACGATCAAGACCGATCAGATTGAAAATGATCTCTGGATGGAAGTCAAAAAGTCTCGATCATCAAATACCCTTTCCAGAAGACAACTTTGAAACCCTTTCTACGATTTTGAAAGAGAATATTTGCTTTTGACACATTTGGTGTTGAGGATTTGTGTTATTTTTGTTTGATAAAAAAGCTTCCACTGTTGCACTGTTGGACTTAAAAAAGTACTTTTCGTTTTCATCTTTTGGCAGAGGTACAACATCTGTTCTTATCTTGCTTTTTATCTGAGCCTGTGGTTAAGCTGTATTTGATGGACAGTACAGTACACAGAAATCACTCCTGTACAAGGCTGTGGAAGGTACTGAATGTGGCAGGATATGTCTCATATCAAGTAATGTGCATTCCCATGGCATGTGGATTAAACTAGAATCTTAACATTACTTTTCCTGGGAAATCCACCAGCTCATTTTTAAGGAGATGTCCCTTCATAGCACAAGAATAATCTATCAACTAAACACTAGAATTTTTCTAAAAGAAATCTTTTCAACCAATTGATGCCATGTGAAGTGAAAAAATAAACATTGAACCTCATCGCTGCCATGCATTGAACCACTTTAGCTCCATCACTAGATTGTGTGTAGTTGAAAGCTAGAAATGGGTGACATATCATAAGATTTCTGATTCTGCTTGGCAGTCAGGCAGCAGGCTTTTCAACACAACGGCCCAAATTAGACAGAGCTTATTCCCAAGTGCACGTAAATGAATCCCTCTCATGGAAGGCATATGCTATCCCACTAACATCAATGCTTTTCCCATCTCGTCCTCATAGAAGCTAAAGACATAAAGTGTTTATGACCTCATGTTCCACAGGTCACATTCAGACTTTCATTCATTACTGCGTCGTGTCAAGTGACTCTATCATCTTTCCCTATCCCAGTCATTTATGTGACTGAGGTGGTTAAACAAAAATGCAGCAAGAGCGGCTGACCCTGACCTTTAACCCAACAGAAACGTACATACAAATGTCAAACCAATAACCAGCTTCCTTCTCAGAGTGCCCAATCACCTAAACAGAGGTAGTTTCTCACAAGTAATGCATAGGCTGTAGCATATGGGGCAGGAAGAAAAGCGTAAAACAAATGGGCAGCTCATGTGGGCCACAGTGTAAATACTCATAATGAAACCATGAACTTGCATTCTTTATTAGTTTGAAGCTGTCAAAACAAGGTGAGTATGGTCAAGTAATTTGGAAATAGTTTCAGAAAAAGTAAAAAATAAAATCACATTACCCCTCAAATGAATGGAAACTATTCATTTTAATGCTGCGGATCATGCATATGTGGGTTTAAACACCTGTGGATTTAGGATTTCAGACAGAACCTTGATGAGAAAAGAATAAAAGATATACACCGGAGCACTTGTCTATGATAATAATAGATTCCAGATGTGTAAAATGAATGAGAAATAGGTTTATTTAAAATATATTACCTCACAATTCGCATTTCTTCTATGAACTTGCTTATTGCCAGATGATCATATTTCAAATCTTTGAACCGTGTCAGAGGTATTTTCAGCTTTTTAAAGGAAAACCCATTGGATGCTCTTACTTCTTCCATTAATCTGGACCTGGCTTTCTAATTCACTGTGGGTATAGTTTCTGTGGGGCCAAAGCAGGAATCCACAGGGCACTAAAACAAGCTTTCTCCAGCTGGGAAAATGGAACCTGGCCTAATGGCCACAGGCACAGGCCATCATATTTTTTCCAATTTAAAGAGATTTATAGATTTTCACATTTGAGTTTGTAATGTCTGGTTTGCATTTAGGAGGTAATTGAATAGGCTTACCCTTTTGGCTAAGGTACTACTATATTAATCCGCACAGGAAGGCCAGTGACTCCATTGGGGTGGAAAATGACTGAACAGATAGTGCCGTGTAATAAGTCAACAAGAGGGAAATGTTGGAGAATAGCCTTCGGGCTCATGAAATCATTCACTTATTTCAAAATATTCAAATAAAGTAAAGTAAAAACAGTATTTTTTATTCACAAAGATTATCTCTAAATTGGCTCTAAACTCCTTTTTAAAAAAGCAATCGCAACAGCAAATACTTACTGAGTAATGACTCGTGATCTACTTAGTGCCCGACTGGAAGTTAACATTTCAGAGTGCCATTTTGTAAACTAAAACAACATATTATATGCCCACATAGTAACTAATAACTGATCCTTCAACACTGTCAAAATACCTATATTTGGTCCCAGGGGGCGTTGGCCTTGTGGTAGAGATACCGTCTTTCAACCGGGAGAACTAGGTTCAATTACCACTAGAAAATTAAAACCCTGAGAGACAAAAAAAATAAATAAAAAATACCTAGTGTTTAAATGATACCATAAGTACACAATTCTTCTTTCGTCATTTTCCTTCAGGGGTCGACACGGCAAGTCTGTTTCTTCCATCTAACCCTATCTGCTGTATCCTCTTTGGTCACACCAACTATCTTCATGTCTTACTTCACTGCATCCATGAACCTCCTCTTTGGTCTTCCTCTAGTTCTCTTTCCTGGTGGTTCCAAATCCAGCATCTTTCCTCCGATGTGCTCTCTCTCTCTCCTCTGCACATGTCCAAACCATCTCAGTCTGGCCTCTCGGACTTTTGAACTCTGGAAAATTTCAGCAGCTTAACAAGCAGTGGATTTCTATGACCTTTCTCCTTTTTAAGATTCCGTAAAGTAAAATCGTTCACTTTGTTTTCTCCTTACAAATGAGGAGCACCTTCAGTAATAGAATCCTGCAACCCCTTTGTTTAAATGAGCGGCAAAGATAATTCCCTCAAAGTTTTCAACCTTTCATCCTCCAAGCTGTAACTACCACTATATATGTTCACTATACTGTAGTTTCCTGGTATTTATGTAAATCATTTTTATTAATATTTTTGTTCTTTCTGTATCCTCTTGTTTAACCTATTTATGCTTGTTTCATTGTCTTTGCGTCTTTGGCTTGTTTTTGGCTTCTGTTGTTTGCACTACAGCACTTAAAATAAATTTCCCTCCGGGGATTAATAAAGTATTTTTAAATCCAATTCTTTGTTCCATACGACAGGACAGTCCTGAACTGGATGATGAGGTACATGGATTGAATGACTATTTTATACAAATTCCGATAACATTAATCAGTAGGTTACGTCATTGTAAAATATTATTTTGAGTTGTGTATCTATGTAAATAAACACCATAATTTTCTGATGTAATTTTTCGACTGTTTGGAGGCTCACATTTTGATGATTTATATTAGTTTGTTTTGGTTGCAAGCCACAAGTTTTCTAATGTGTATCTAATTATTAATTGTTGACAGTAGGCTATCTGTTCCTGTACAGTTTTAAATTAATCTACTGTGTTCCTGAAAGTAAGCTGTTTGAATCAGTGTTGGACGAAATAAGCAATTGTCTGAACAGATGGATACAATTCTAAATACTAAGACACTGTGTGGGCTATGTTAGTCTGATATGATGAAAGCTAAAACAACTCCTTTCTTGGATTTTTATTTTTTAATTTGTATGCCAGATGAAACCTACAGTTATTTTTTTTCTCCATCTGTTGTTGGCTGTGAGATCATCCTTTAATTTAGTTCCTTTAAGAGATTCAAAGCGCCTTTTTCGGAGCTACCACCCACTCAATTTATTTACTGTATACTAGCGTCTCACAGCTGTGTAAAACATCTGCATCTTTGTTACTTGTTGAGTTATTTTAAACCGCCTTTTTGTGGAGTTTAAGTGGGAATTGCGTAAAAACCAAAAAATGATGACATTTCTTTTGAACCTTAACATTGTCAAGAGTTTGAATGTGTGACTTCTTGTAATTGAAGAAAGAACGACGTAAATTGATGGAAAAAAATATTTGTATTGTAAATATTACTTTAATTGAGCAAATTTTTTATTCGTGGGGAAATATTGGTTGTAAATAAATCTTGCTAAGGGTACATATTTCACAATTCGACCAAAACGTTTCCAAAAATCAAAGAATAATATTTATGTCTACCATATATTTTTGCCATATTTATTATTCTTTTCATTTCATGTTTTAAACATTATGGACATTCTATATTTTTCAAGAAAATTGAGGAGAAAAAGGCTGAAAGGGCTGAAGATCCCTTAAGGAAACAACAAAAGTAGCGATTGTTCTCGCGGGTGGGAAATACATCAAACCAGTAGTAAAAACAGACGGATGGATAAGTCAAGCCTGCACCAATTTATGGGGAGGAAAATGGAAAACAAAGGTAAAAACAGCACACGTGCAAACTGAATATCCAGTGGTGGACGGTGCAGAAAGGCTCAGACTAGCTTCTGAATTTAAAGAATAATTCATATTAAAGTGAAAAAAAAAAGTTGTGCCTTTATTATTTTCTTCATTCACTGGATTTAGCCTCAAAATTACTAGCAATTCAAAAGTGGTCCATGTACGTTTAGTGGTGCTAAAACGTACATACTTTTTTAAAAAAACTCCAAAAAACCAAATGGACCATATTTTAATAATTGAGGGAGCGTTTAGAAAAATTGACTGACCTACCTACCCCAGAAACACCATATTTGAATGCTTACCACAAACATGATGATGGTTTTTCTGAAAAGTAAATTATTGTTTAATCACTTATCCATACAGAAAAAAAATGCATGTAATAGCTGTGTAAAGGAAAGCTAATATTTCTCTCATATCATTTCCAGTACATTTTATTATTGATGTATTACGTGCTTTGATCCTTGTGTATTTTTTCCAATGTTAAAAAAGTTCCTTGTAGAAACCCATTAATTAGATTGCTATAAAAAATATCAATCTCTCATCACAAAGTGTGTCAGATATTTAGTTTTTTGCATGTTTTCTTTGTGCTGCACATGGTCTGTAGTCTTCATGAACCATGACATGCTCATCATGCAGCTGCTTTACTTTACCCATATGTTTTTCTAAACGTTCCAAACTCAGGTTTTTGCATGTAATGCTTTAATCTTTTGACGAGCGCAAACCGGTATGTTTGTCTAGGACAGAGAACAGAGCAGACAGCTATACAATTCAGAATAATAATCATCTAACTTTCCCCCTTTCTGAAGCTTATTCCTATGGGGTGATTACATAAACAGATGATGATCATATAGTCTCAAAGTTTTTTCCTTAATATACTGGATGTGGAACAGAGCTCTGGTAATACTTGATTGTACCTTTTTTTTTTACTCCATCTTGGCTAATAAATATTGATATACATGTAGAAGCTGTTTAAGAGCTTCTTTTTACAAACACTTGTGTGTGTGTTGTCATGCAGTGTTATGTAACATCTTGTTCTCTGCTTCGCCTCTTAAAGTGGCAGCATGTGACAAGACTTCAGATTTTAAACAGAATCTTTAAAACATTCCTGGGTCCAAATGATCACCTGGATCACACCCAAAATGTAAACTCTTCTTTGCCTTCCCATTGTGAAAACGTCTTGACAATGTCATAAAAATCCACTCGTAGTTATTTTTTAGTTATTTTGTTCACATGCTCACTCCCGTCACGTCAACCTCATTGGTTGAGGTAACTTTAAACGCAACGTAGGAAGAGATGTTGCAATTTTTTTTTTTTTTAAAGAGTAAGTTAGATCAAGGTAGAGCAGAATTTTAATATGCTATTTTAATTGAAGATGTTTACTTGTTGAAGTAAACATCTTCAACAAGTAAGAAGATTTTTTTTTCTTTTTTAGTTTTCCTGTGGGGATTAAATGGGAATTTTAAATGAAGATTTTTCTTTGGTACTTATTCTTTTATTTTTGGAGCCCTCTGAGATTTTTCTCTGAAGTGCAAAGTGCATTACAAATTAAATATACCACTGTTAATCTGAAAGGTCACTTATTTTTTTTGTATGTTCGATTCAGAACAGATTTGCAGCAACTAAAATATATTTAAAATGAAAAATGTTCACAGAATCACTATAAAGAACCAATTAAAATAAAAACTATAGCTCCTTTAATTAATTGCTCTTACGTTTCTCATGCCTCATCAGAGTAATCCTTCTATTTGGAGCAACGTACATAAACCAACAAGATTTTTACTGCACCTTATTTATGTATTTTTTTACTTTCTAAATTGTAGTCTTTTTGGTATTGTCACAAAGGTGTATGGTGAACTTAGTCACTAGGAGATAGTATTTTGTATTTGAGTTTAGTGGATTCAGATTGCATTCCTGTTGATACTGTGGTAAAAGTTTACACAGGCTTTTATTTCCTTTTTTATACCTATTTGGAATGTTTTTCTTGTTGCTCCTGATGATTGTTTGCTTCACTGTCCAACAAACACTGTTGCACATTCGCTCATAGTTGTCAATTCAGTTTTAGAGGTTGAGGGTTCTTTATTAGACCATCGACAAACGGATCCTCTGTGGGTTGACCAAGAGTCAACTGTTCTTTGACTCTTGTTACTTCTTTGTTATTTCATTCCGTTAAACTTGACTCTTTTCTCCTTACTGTCCTCATTTTTGGCTCCTTCAGTCTCATATGTACACTATATTGCCAAAAGTATTCGCTCACCTGCCTTTACTCAGTCTATGAACTGAAGTGCCTCCCATTCCTAACTCATGGAATTCAATATGATGTCGGTCCACCTTTTGCAACTATTACAGCTTCAACTCTTCTGGGAAGACTGTCCACAATGTTGAGGAGAGTGTTTATAGGAATTTTTGACCATTCTTCCAAAAGCGCATTGGTGAGGTCACACATTGATGTTGGTCGAGAAGGCCTGGCTCTCAGTCTCCGCTCTAATTCATCCCAAAGGTGTTCTATCGGGTTCAGGTCAGGACTCTGTGCAGGCCAGTCAAGTTTATCCACACCAGACTCTGTCATCCACGTCTTTATGGACCTTGCTTTGTGCACTGGTGCACAGTCATGTTGGAAGAGGAAGGGGCCCGCTCCAAACTGTTCCTACAAGGTTGGGAGCATGGAATTGTCCAAAATGTTTTGGTATCCTGAAGCTTTAAATGTTCCTTTCACTGGAACCAAGGGGCCAAGCCCAGCTCCTGAAAAACAACCCCATACGATAATTCCTCATCCACCAAATTTCACAGTTGGCACAATGCAGTCTGAAATGTACCGTTCTCCTGGCAACCTCCAAACCCAGACTCGTTCATCAGATTGCCAGATGGAAAAGTGTGATTCATCACTCCAGAGAACGTGTCTCCACTGCTCTAGAGGCCAGTGGCGGCGTGCTTTACACCATTGCATCCGACGCCTTGCATTGTACTTGGTGATGTGTGGCTTGGCTGCAGCTGCTCAGCCATGGAAACCCGTTCCATGAAGCTCTCTGCATACTGTACTTGGGCTAATCTGAAGGTCACATGAAGTTTGTAGCTCTGTAGCAATTGACTGTGCAGAAAGTCAGCGACCTCTTTGCACTATGCGCTTCAGCATCGGCTGACCCCTCTCCGTCACTTTACGTGGCCTACCACTTCGTGGCTGAGTTGCTGTTGTTCCCAAACGCTTCCATTTTGTTATAATAGCGCTGACAGTTGACTGTGGAATATTTAGGAGCGAGGAAATTTCACGACTGGATTTGTTGCACAAGTGGCACCCTATGACAGTTCCACGTTGGAATTCACTGAGCTCCTGAGAGCGGCCCATTCTTTCACAAATGTCTTGTTTCACAGTCTGCATGCCTGAGTGCTTGAATTTATATACCTGGGGCCAGGCCAAGTGATTAGAACACCTGATTCCGATCATTTGAATGGGTGAGCGAATACTTTTGGCAATATAGTGTATGTCCCTGTTAACTTTTTGTCAAGTCTAGTACATTTTAAAACCTTTCTTAAAATTACTGAAAGACAGTGGATCCCTCCCCTGCGTACCGGAGTAGGGATCCTTCTTTCATGTGGATCCCCATGAAGTTTCTTCTTTTTTTCTCACTGCTGGGTTTTTTGGAGTTTTTTCTCACCGTGAAGGATGGTCTATGGGCAGGAATGTGCCAAAATTGTCCAGTTGCCTTTTGTTTAGTTAGCTTTTAGTTGTGTACTTGTGTATCGTCATTTTTCTTTTTTGGTAATTATTTTTTGTATTTTTTTTTCAATCTGCAATGTGAAGCCATTTTTTTGTGATTTTGAAATATAATAGAAATATAATTGAATTGAATAATTATTTTCTTCACGGGAAAATGAAACCTTGATAATTCAAGTACTTCTCTTAGAAAGGAAAAATCTGTTTTAGCTTAAAACTCTTTTCAACACATTATTTTACAATTTCAGTTGTGGAAAAAAACACTGACCATGCCATAAATAATATAGACAAAACAGAAAGTTTTCAAGCTACAATGCTTGCCCATATTTTCCTCGGAAGAAATGATTTTCTACAATCATGCATTGTTTAATCAAAAGAGCTTGAAATCAAAAAACATGTTGGTGGTATAAATTCTTTTAAGGCACATAGAGAATATTGTTGTGTGACTACTTTTCTGCTCCAACGCCCACAAGCGCGTGAACAACCGTCACAGCGACACAGGCATGCTTTCATGTGGCCGTGCATTACCATTGTATCAACCACCACTCTTACTCCAAATGGTTCTTGTGGTTTTGACTCAAATGAAGAAAAGGGGTGTCAAAAGCCACAATGCTTTTAGTTTGGCTTGCGATGAATCTGGTAATTCATTATCGTATGCTTTTGTTTAGACTGACATGCTTTAGGGCAAAATTTTCTTTGTCTACTGTCTCAAAGTCAGTTATTGCTTTTACAACGCTCTATCAATCTGTTATTTTTCTATTTATCAGTGATATTTGATAGCCAAACTGTCAAGCTTAAAATCACCCATCAAAAATGACAAACTGTGTTTATTTTTATTTCTTTTAAATCCATCTCGTAAAAATATTGGTCACATTGTAACTGTAAAAATAAAATAATGAATACAACAATTTGGACAGACCATCAACTCATATTTTATTTCAGTATAACTCACTATGTGAAATATTTTATCCATAATTCCATTTTTTTTTACCACTTTGTGGAAAAGGGAGTTATTTTGTGCAATAAAAGCAACAAATTTTATGACAGTTCTTGCAAAAGAAAGACATTTAACAACTAGTGTGAAACATGCATGAGACAGAACAATTGAAGGAAGTTGTCTCCACCGTTCAATCATGGAGAAAGTTTCAGTCCGATGCAATTTATAATACCCATTTTTAAATCATAAAAGAAGTTAAAAACAAATAAGTCTCATTGCATAGCAACAAAAAGATCCTACAGTCTAAAGCATACAATATTAATCAGACAACAAAATAATAGGACATTTCTGCCAGCAATAAAAAAGGCAGAGGTTGGCAACCGTTTCTTTCTCGGTTTTAGACACTTTAACTTCTAAGGTTAGTAGAATAGAGTTTGCTTTGGAGACAAGTGTCTTTGCAAATATGCTAATGTGGACTCAGTTCATCGACAAAACGATCCACCCTAGAAGACCAAATTGAGCAACACTTCCACATGCACCAAGAAGAAAAATCCTCAATTGTATTTGAGGACTGTTAATCAATAAAACCCATGAAATCATACACTATTTAGACCACAGCTCAAAACTAAAACTGTAGAGCTTGCTGAAGAGAACTAAAATATCTCTTGAATTTACTTTAAATGAACATACCCTGTACTGTCTGGCAAAAGAAGAGAATGAATCACCCAACTTTTTAAGAGTACAAAATGAAAACTTTGCATGCATGTGATTTAATTGGAGATTTTATTTTCTTCAGGATAAAATCAGCAATGCCAAAGATTGTTAAAGGTTTAAATAGCCTCATGTGCTCCAAGCTACACAATACCTTAAATTTTCTTGGTGAGGATTGTTTGCCAGAATACAACATAATTTTTTGTTTTTTTGTTTTATTGTCTTTATTATCACCCTTGGATGGGAAGTCCAGGATTCTCTCACCCTGGCTGTATCCTTCATCTCACCCGGAAGGATCCCGAGGTGTTCCCTGTCCAGCTGGGGGACATAGTCTCTCCAGCGTGGGCGGGGTCTGTCCCCGGGTCTCCTCCTGGTGGGAGGCATTCGGGAGGCAACCTAGCAGATGCCTGAACTAACCCCACCTGGGTTCTCTCGTCTTGGAGGACCAACTGCTCTACTCTGAACTCCTCCCGGATGGCAGAGACAAAGGCGATCATTTATGTCATTTCTAAATTAATCTTACTTTATTCACATCAAGCGGCTTCAAGTTTTTTTAGAATCAAACATTGACCTGAAAAACACCAATGAAAGCTCAGTTCATTGGTATACTGTTCAAGAAGTATGTGCATAGTAATAACTGGGGTGCCCAATCTTAGCTTGTTTAAAAAATGCAAGACAAAAAAAAAAAAAAAGATCATACTTGATTCAAAACCCAAAATTGTTGGATACATTTGGTGAAAAGCTAAAAAAAAAATAACTTTCATCTAATGAGCAGCAAATCCCATATGAGGAGAAAGGTGCTCAACTTTTTATAGATAGCGCTCCAGTGGGTTGGAGTGAATCCATAGAGATACGCAGATGTGTGTGTGGGATGAAAAAGATTTGTCTTTAACTAATAAGTGTTTAAAAAGACATTTTCTCAGGTTTGGCAGATGACAGTTAAATGATAACAAACCATCGGTGTTCCTCAGGCTTTCATTGTATTCAAAAACATCCATTTCTCAAGTGGCTTCTAGTATCCTCCTTCTATTTTTTTTCCTTACTCCAGTAAGCTGATAATTGGCTCTCATTGGCATTGGGAGCTCATTAATACCTTGTCAGCATCCAGAGGCAGAGCATGTCATTGATTAGATTCTCACTGAGGGTAACAACAGCGGCCCTCAGACTGTTTGTTTCCAAATCCCTGACTGGACATTAATGAGTTGTAGGAAAGCTGTGGGTTTTGCTGACTCCATCACTGCTCCAAAAAGATGTAAGCCAGCCTTATAATTACCAATTTACCCTTGGTTCTACACGGCGAGCTTCTGAGATGTTGTCGAATGTCTCTTTGAAACAACGGCTTTAAGTGTTGAGGTGAAATTTACTTCAGGAAAAGTGTTGCTACCCACATACCACTGAGAAAACAGACAGTACATTTTGTTTTTGTTTTGTTTTTATCTAGTTCATTTTTGCATGAGGAAGACAGCGCACCCATGTAAAGTTTTAACAGGTCTACGCCGATGTCTTGTTTTTAAAAATTTATATCCCAAAAAATCCAACCTTTTCACCATAAAACAGGCTAAACTAGATGTTTTCAAATATTTCATTGAACTCTATTTTTTTTTTTCAGAAAAGTAAGAATTATGACATTCTATTTTTTGTCCAGAACAAAGTTCACAACCTGACTCTATTCACATGCGAAGAGAACTTTGATAGATTTCTGTCAGGTAGATCTGATCCCAACATATTTCATTATGTTCAGCAATACAACCTCATGAGCGTTTGGCCAACATGAATGTG
This sequence comes from Neostethus bicornis, assembly GCA_902685375.1. NCBI lineage: Eukaryota > Metazoa > Chordata > Actinopteri > Atheriniformes > Phallostethidae > Neostethus > Neostethus bicornis. Next base: position 22,815,156 of record LR738547.1, read on the forward strand.
GTCCATCTCATCTGCCAGGCCGTAAAGATCATTCAAGTGTGTCTTTTGTGTCCTGTTCAAGGATATTACTAGTAAATCTTTTGGAACTTGTGGACTGTGTGGTGAGCGAGCTTCATGGAGATGTAAAAATAAATGAAAATCTGACAAACTTTTACATCAGAAGTATGTGATTAAGCAATAATAAAAAAACTAAAATACCCTGAAAAGCTAAGTTCTGGTAAGTAGAGGACGAAAATGTATTTTCAACCCTAAATGTTTCAATGTGTTGGGTCTGTTTGCAGTAGAGCTAAATTTTCACACAGAGGAGGGTCTTCTGCTGTGGTTCACATCTTCTTTGAGTTTTGGCTCTGATTGGAACCTGATCTGAGATAGCACCAAAACAAGCATCAGATGGTATCAGTTGTGTGATAATACCTACAAAAGAAACTTGTTTGGTCAAGCAATTGATTTCCCACTGTTAATCGTAGCCCAAAGAAACCGTGTGAAATTCCATCACAGGACACAGCAGTGAACACACTGGTGGTATTTGACAGAAGAAGTAGTTGTACAAACAGAACTATTTTATTACATTACAGAATTATTTGTCAAATACTTGAAAAGTCTGTTTTTTTCTGATTGGAGTTTGTTCATAGTTTGTTGCAGATGGTCTTTATCCAGATGGAAATCTGATCAAACTGTTAAATATACATTATAGTCTCTGAACTATTCTAACTACAACATTTATATCTTAGTGCATAAACCCCAAAATGAATGGATTTTAGTTGGATGTTTCGTTTCGTCTTCTGAGCTGTCCATCCCTACAGGGTTGCAGAGAGTGCCGGAGCCTATACCGGCCAATTCTAAGGCAAGAGGCAGGATGCACCTTGAACAGGTTACCAGTCTGTCTCGGGGCCACACACATACATGGCCATCCACACACACAGAGTCATTCTTAAGGTCAATTTCATAGCAATCAATCAACCCAACGGTATATTTTTGGGGAGTAGGAGGAAACCAGAGAGAACACACACATAAACAGGGGGAACATGTAAACTCCACAAAGAAAGACCAGTGTTTCAAACCTCGAGACTCAAACCATGACCTTCTTGCTAAGAGGCCACCATGCTAACCATTGTGCCACCATGCCGCCCCTTGTAGGAGGTTAAAAAATAATTATTTTTATTGGCATAATTTTATTGGTCTTTTTTTGTTTACTCCTGCGGCTCCTTCATGTTTAAGAGCTTAAGAAACTATTTAAATGGGTTAGAATTGCAGCCCAACATGCATTTCGACTTAGCATGCAAATTTTATTGAACTGACGTTTTGTTTCTTTCCACAGAGATGGTTAAAGTTGTTCAGTTGAGTTTGCCTGTATGCTGCATGCAGTTTGCTTCTAAATTCATTTAGAATTGCCCAATAAATTTTGAGCATTCATCTCTCAGCAATATCTGTATTTTTCACACTCCGGTACAAACTTAGTAGCACACAAACACTCGAACTTTCTACCTCAAAGTAACATTATTTCCCTTTGCCCTTTCCTGCCCCGATTTGACAGCATCTCTTCTTCACCTCCTTCTTCTTGTGCTTCCTCCTTTCCTCACCACCTCCATCTGCATTTGTACGTCTATGTCTTATTTATCTATTCCTCTCAGATAAGGTCTCAGGAGATGAGAGACATCTGCTGAACGTACTTTGAAGTTGCACTGCATTGCTCAATTATGTGTTGTGCCAAGGTCTCGTTTGCATTCAGTGACATGGAGAGTGCATCACTAACAGGTGGTGGGAGAGGACATGCATGGCATGCCGTTTGATAAATAAAATATAATATGGTAATGCCACTGAGAAAAGGGAGAGATGCAACTATTAGTAAATTGGCTCACACTCTGCTCCCAGTAAGAGAGAGATGGTGCTTGGGGAGGTGGATGCCAACGAAACACATGCACACACTCAAAAACATTGAGAACATAAATACAGTTGAAGCATATGCCCACCCAACACCCTCCTCTGCAAATATATGCACAAATTTATGCATCAACAATCACTTGTGAATTTGCATACATGTCTCCATACATATTCAAAAATGCTTATTTGTCAATGTGAATGCAAATCCACCGTGGTGTTGATGGGGTGCCATAAAAATCATCAATACTTTGCTTGACATGTGGATGTGCGCCTTCTTCATGAATATATCCATTACCACTCTCAAACCCCGGGCTTTGTGTTGGACAAGAGTTGGACAAGCACTCTACCATCAAGCCGTATAAGGAATGTGCATTTAATGAGGAAGGTAGGATCATCTGGGTGGGGGTGGGAGCAGATTAAAGCCAACATCTTCAAATCTCTTACACATGTAGGCTTGCGGACACATGCGTGGAGAGCAAAAAACAAAAATCTCCTGTGTAACAAGAAAAGCTTTACTTTTCTGCAAAATACACACATGCAAATGCACAATCTGAGACCTGACCTGAGTTCAAAGGTCTTTGGACTTGAGGGCGTCTCATCTGAAAAATGGGGGCCTTGTAATTCATCATGCGTTTGGTCTCTCGACACACATTATCAGTCTTTTCTGTCCAAGTTGTTAAGGCTTGGATGTCTAATAGTTTTACCTGATGGGTAAAAATAACGTGGTCTCGCTCAAATGTCTCTGATAGATAAGATTGCCTGCGTCTAGTATGTAGTATTTTGAAGAAGAATATGGAATAGTTCTTTCTCTTTCTTAAAGTCTGAAGAGGGTTTTTTTGGGTGGTGGATCTCACGGTGAGGTTTGACATTTTGAGTTGTCAATCACAGCACTAATGAGAAGGGCAAGACGAGACTGAGAAGAGGTTAATACATGACAAACAAACAAGAGAGAAGGGGGCCCTCTGTTCTGTCGTGATACCTGCCTGCTAGTGGGAATCAGCCCCATATGTGTTATGGGTAACTCCCGGTGGAAGCAGTGACTCTAGGGGTCACGCTGAGGCGGTTTTGTACTCTCTTCATTGCACACAGCTGTGCTTGCCATGCTGGAACCCCTCACCTCTGACCTTACGACCGCCTGGTACACCTTTGATAGGAATGTCGGGTGATTGGCTACTTCACTCCCCTTTTCATTTCCTGTCGCTTCGGTTTTCACTAACAGCCTTACGAGTTCCCCCACGCCTCTCTGCTCGTGCCTTAAAGGGATTTTCTAAGCTATCTGAGACAACTCTTCAGCTTCAAATATGAATTATGTATGGACTTAAGACTAACAGTAAATCAATAATGTCTGCTCAGGAATGCATTGAACATGTACAGCTCATCACTCAATAAGCGATGACAACACCCCGATACCAGTGGTGAAGTGTCAGAACACAGTTTAACAACCTTTAAGGTTTGATGTTGAAATAAAAGGTTACATGCAATTCGGTATTAGGGCACAAAGGATGAACATCAATTACAGGTCAATGATTTTTATTTAACCAGTCTTTAATTAGAGATCATGAAACAGTAGCACGTTTTCTGGGAAATTGTTGAGCCACATGTCCAAGCACAAAAAGTTTGATTTAAGAAATCAGTGGCTTAAGTTTAAAAAAAAAAATACTCTATTCATTCCTCACCGGGGGAGGAATGAATAGGGGGAAATTTGTGTGCTGCACTCCTTACACCACAGCAGGCTGCCCTGCCTCGCCAATGATGGGAGAAATGGAGGTTAGGTGTCTTCTCCTACGACCCTAGACATGCTTTCTGTGGGATGCAAACCTGCAAACTTCCGGTCCGCGCGCGAATGCTCTAACCACTGAGCTGCCGTTTTTAGTACAATCCTTTGGTTTTTATCATTGTGTTATTAACAATAAGCTTGTAACAAATGTATTATTTTTTTTGTAAAATGCTGGCTGCTGATGTTCCCAAGAAAACGTAAGAATACAGTCCGAAAAAAGTATCAATCTTTACGATAAATTTCTGTCATCCTAAGTTCACAAAACATCACTGTAAAAACACAGTCTGAAAGAGTATTGATTGTTACTGCAAAAAACAAAAATGAAATTGTGGTGTCACATCCGAGCCAATGCCTCGTGAATTTTTTTTTTTTAGTCAGACTGTACTTTGCAGGTTCAAAGCCCAAAACCCACACATTTTTGTGTCAACAACAGCAAATTTCCATGGGTTACAAGACTTCATACTTAGGAACTGGGCTTCAGAGCCCAATGTGCAGGTTGTGATGCTTTTGATTCATATCAGGATGCCCGATACCCTTTCTTGTTCAAAGCACATTAGCTTCGTTTCGTTTTCTGAGCCGTTCATCCCTAACGGGGTTGTGGGAGCCTATCCCGTTTGATTTCAGGCAAGAGCCAGAGTACACCCCAAACAGGTCACCAGTCTGTCACGGGGACACACACTCACTCATTCTTAGGGGCAATTTCAAGGTGGTCAATCAACCTAACAAACATGTTTTTGGAGGGAGGCGGAGACCAGAGTACCTGGAAAAAACCCATGCATAAATGAGGAGAATATGTAACCCCCACACAGAAATACCAGTGTTCTAAGTTCTCTTGCTGTAAGGTCCAACCGCAGCCCTCATGCCACTTTCAACTGCATCTTAAAATCTCCAAATAAATAATTGTGTGTTGGGACATTAAGAATACTGCACGAAAGCTTCATAAGTGAGCTGGACCCCATTTATGAAATTTTGGGTGAATTAAAAACAAAAAATGTTTCATGACATTATAAGTTTGACTCTAAGGGCCTCGGCTTTTTCACCCTACAAAATTTTTTATATTAAAGATAAATACTAGTTTGGATCTTTTTTTCTCGTGGAGGGTGTTGCCCTAGCGACCCGGCCCCGGGTAATGGGAAGATAATGGAACAGAACAATTTTGGACCATTACGATATTTTGTAAATCTCAGCTGTTGGTATTTTACTGTAAAAATGACAATTTCTTTAAATTATAATGAAATTGCAGTAGTTATGAGTGAATTTTTTGGGGGGAGAAACTGAAACAGAAAAATGGAAAGTTACTGTTTTTGAACATGTGAACACAAAAGTGTTCTCTTTATGTGTATATTTAGTGTGCAACTGACATGACCTTCCATGTGAATCTTGAATTGATCTGTAACACGGGTTGAGAGAACATTGTGTGAATTGGCGCCATGCAACCGAAGTTAAATTGAATTGAATTAAACTGGCACAAAATATAACAGACAATAAAGTTATAAGTAATACCAGAAAAAAAATCCATTGGGCATGTGTATGGTTGGCGTATTACATTTCTTTCTTCGCCAGAGTCGAAACTTGCCTTAAATTTAGGAATTAAGCCTTTCTATTTTCAGAAATCCATGCACCATGCCGAATCTGTTCTTAATTCTACAGTTTAGAGCATATCAGTAAAAAGAAACATATGGTTACGTGTCACAAAGGATTTTGAGATTCAGGAAAAATCTGATAAATTAAGTCAGTTGGATGGAATGAGGAGACGGTTCTTTTCAAAAGACTTCAGCATGGATGGTATCAAGAAAAGTAAAAAAAAAAAAAAAACTCATTAAAAACTTTCTTTTCCATTAGCGGGATGGAAGGCGGAGGATTTACCCTGCCAAAGATGATGGATGGATGCTGTGCTGTAGATGAGGTGAGACGTGAGATGTTTGCTCTCTTTTTGCTTTATGTCCCTTTTTGGGCAAATGATGATGGAGAGGAGCGTTTTATCTCTCTGCCTTTGTTTTTTGAGCCTAGGTTCAGTTGTCTTATGGATGCCTGGGACAAATCCATTAACTCGGTTGTGTCTTGACTTCTGCAAATCTTACCTCAATCTTTGTCACTTCATGGGACATAAAGTGAGACAAAGCATGAGAACGATAGAAATAGTAGAAACCTGCTGAATGTGTATGGTTGTGTGTGTGTGTGCCCCGCGGTAGACCTACTGGCGACGTGTTCGGGGTGTACCTTGACTCTCGTCTTGAATTAACCGGAATAGGCTGTGGCAGAAATCCTGCGTGATGGGTGGTTCAAAAGACGAAACAAAAACCAGTAATAGCCCATTTTTTTTGGCTAAAAGTGGAGATTCAACCAACTTCCGCAGAAAGAGAGAAAAAAAGTTGGCTTTTCAAGGCCTCCATTGAACCCTATGCTGGATCTCATACAGTTGTGTTCTTGGCTTGCGTGCTACTTTTTCATCATAGATGTCACTATAATGTTTTATCAGCAGCCAAACAACATCAGCAAAAGTAAATGAATCTTCTCATACAAGTTTAAATAGACTTAAACTATCACACGCAAAATGAAACAGATGTCTTGCATCTACGGACGCCCACACACTCTTTCAATACAGTGAAAAACTTTAAAGTGCACATTAAAACTGAGGGAAGTTTCACTAGTTAGCAAGCTGACGTTTACAGAGAACCAGAGAACTGTGATTAATTCCTAGGTGCTATGTTATGCTATTAGAGCGTTAATGTACCCTGTACTTGTCTTGTAAATCACAGCTGTATAAATGGAGGAGCCTTGTAAAGCCAGAACAATGCTTTCCGCTGCAGAGTGGAGTTTACCCCTTACTCAACCCGTTGATGTACAGTCTGACATGAATGTGAACTATCCACAGTCAGGAAAACAACAAGAAATTCGGCAAGTTTAAGTAAATCTAACCTTTTGTTCTACCATTACGTCATTGAAGGAATCTCAAATCTGTTCCAATAATGAATTGGATGGAATTCATGAAAGAAAAAACAAGGGAAACTGAACGGAAATTCTCATCATTCCTTCAGAACTTCTGACAAAGAGTGATACTGAGATTCTGAAAGCTTTTATGGAAGAAGACACAAGCCAAACAATAGAAGCAAAGTTTAGTTTTTTCTTTTTTTATAAGCTAGGGCAAGTTTATTCCAGCTTCTTCTACTGGCTTATAATCATTTATGTTTACTGAAGCATTCTTCCTGTGAAGTTTTGAAATGAACTTTTAACACCAATGAATCCTTTGGCAATTTTATGTATTTATTCACAACTCATGTCAACATTGGTTCCCTCTGGATGGATCCCATCAGCTATAGTGTATCTTATGCATATTAATAACTACTACAATTTAGTTTTTGGAGCATCCATTACAAAATAATTATGATAATCTAATGGACTGATGAAGGTTTATCACAAACCAAAAAGAGAGAAAATCTGACTATTGCTCATCATCTCACCTGTCCTTAGAAAGCACAGGCTCTCTCTGTGAAATTTGGCACAAGTCTGAGTGAACCACCCATTCCCCTGTCTGACTCATAGACGAGGAGAAGATGATGGAAGGACTGAGAGGGAATACTTCTTTCTACGTTAAAAAAACATTATCAATGTAGCCAGTTGCTTCATCACTGGGGCAAAACGCTTGTTCCTTGTCTGCTGAGATGAAGCAGGAATTTCATTTTCAAATTGTTCTAAAAAACTTTTTGGTGACAAATAAACAGCCTATACATTACTATTACAAAAGTAAAAAGTTGCGAAATATGGATTTTTGCACTACAGTTCTTCTTTCGACATTTACCTTCAGAGTTCGCCACAGCAAGTCAGTTTCTTCCTTCTAACCCTATCTGCTGTATCATCTTTGGTCACGCCAACTGCATTCATATCTTCCTTCACTGTATCGATGAACCTACTCTTTGGTCTTCCTCTAGTCCTCTTTCCTGGTGGTTACAAACCCAGCATCCTGCTTCCGATGTACTCTCTCTCCTCTGCACATGTCCAAACCATCTCACTCTGGGCTTTCTGACTTTATCCAAAACCTCTAACATGTGCTGTTCCTCTGATCCTGTCCATCCTGGTCACTCCCAGAGAGATCCTCAACATCTTCATCTCTGCTACCTCCATCTCTGCTTCCTGTCTTTTCTTCAGTGCTACTGTTTCTAGACCAAACAGCATGGCTGGTCTCACCACAGTTTTGCACACTTTCCCTTTCTTTTTAGCTGAAACTCTTCTATCACACGTCACACCTGATACTTTTCTCCACCCATTCCAGTTTGCCTGCACACGCTTCTTCACCTGTTTTCCACACTCTCCATTGCTCTGGACTGTTGATCCTAAGTACTTAAAATTTTCCACCTTCTTTATCTCTTCTCCCTGTAACCTGACTGTTCCATTTGGATCCCTCTCATTCACACACTTGTACTCTGTCTTACTCTGACTAATCTTCATTCCTCTTCTTTCTTGTGCAAACCTCCACCTCTCCAGCTTTTCCTCCACCTCTTCCCTCCTCTCACCACAGATCATCATGTCATCTGCAAACATCATTGTCCATGGAGATTCCTTCCAACCTCGACACAAAACAAGACCTTTAAACTGGATGTTCATGAGGGATCAATTGGATCTTTAGGGTTACCCTCCTCGAATAGATGGTCTAAGAAAAGGTTTGTCCTTATGTTGTCAAGTTTAGTACTTCTGTTGACTCTGTTGAGTCTGATTTTGTGTTTATATTTGATCAGTTTTTAGTTAAGACCTAAAGATAACTTTGCCACGATCCTTGGTTTAACAATATGTAGAATTGGAATTGTTGTTCAATGAGTCGGGATGGAATTCCCACCATCTACAAGATGGAATTTCTAAAATCAGATGCAGCTATTTAATTATCTCTCCAATAGAAAGCAGAAAACAATATTGTGCAAAAAAAAAGGCAACTTCCATTTTTTTTGTATTCACTTTCACATTATTTGTATTCATATCAAAATTAATTGGTCTGGTAGAGGATGAATAAACTACCGTATATTTGTATTTAAACTCTCATACCAGATCAAAGTCAGAAGTTTATGCAAAGTCCATTCATGTAGTGCTTTAATTAGAATTTTAACAAATCTAGAGGCATTAATTTATCTTGCAAACGCAAAAATGCTTTTGCGTTTAGACACAATTAGGCACCATATCGTTGAATTTGGAAGTATTTACCTCAAGCTGTTTATGAAGTAAAACTATGTCAGTTTGTGACATCTTGAACTAAGTTATTCTAATCTTGATCATATAAGGAAGAAAACTGGTTCCTTCTGAGTCTCTTTGTTTTACATTTAGCAGCCATTCTTCCCTCTCACTGTTTGGTCAAACCTACAATAATATCCAAACACTGATAACTTTATCTGATCTCGTCTTCTTTTTGCTTCTTTGGTCTTGAGGTTAGGGGTCAGTTAGGGTTGTAGACACAATAACAACGCTCTTTCTTTTTCTTTTTTAAGTTAATTTCAAAGACTTTTTCAATTTCTATCCCTGAAATCTGATCATCCTGACCTGGAAAAGACCCCTTGGTTTGCTTTTAAATGTACTGACCTGATGACCAAATAAGAACACGTAAATCAGCTATCAACTCAAACCACTGGAAAGGGAAAATTGTGGCTTTTCATGATTGCTGAAATGATTGCGTATATTTCTGCAATTCCTTAAAATTCATTATGCATTCTTGCTATTGGTAGACCAGAATTGAAGAGCACAGAGATTTCCTTTTCTGTCATCAGTTTAATAGAAGTGGTCTGATGGAGTTACCAGTCTTTATAATTGAGAGAGAAAAAGATTCAATAGTAACCATCTTCCTCTAAAACGGTGTGTTGAGCAGATTTCAGTTATTGCACAGAATTGATAGTATGATTTGTGAAAAAAGCTACTTTTTTCCCCAAAGTCTGAAAATATATATGTGTATATTTTTCTGAATATTTTACAAGCTCCGATAAACAAACACACAAACAAACTAAACTAAAATACAAAATCAACAGTATTTTCAAACCTCTGATTCGAGTCGTGAACACGCTCCCTGACTTAAATGCGTGGGGTGTTTCCATTGTTTCTTCATGCTTACAATCTCATGTTTCATGCAGAGACACCGTATCTCCTGACATGTCCTCCTTGCTCATCCATCAACAATCATGTTCCTGCTATGTTCGATACAGACTCTGCACAAATATACACGCTTTCTACGCTGATAAGATTTTAGTTGCAGCCTCACACTATTTCGCTTTGTCTCTGCCACCCCGGCTTTAGTGTCCAATGTTTCACTTTTAGAACCCAGCACGGTGTGTTGGGGTAATCACAATACAACCATTCCAGTGATTGATACTTCCCGCAAAGCCTTCTGGGATGCCATGTTTTCACAGAAGGAAAAGGGTGAACAGTTTTGTTTCTCTAAATGAAAAACAAATGGCACTGAGAGGAAAATTTTAGTGGAATGGAAAGGGATCACTACTTTTTGTGGTTCCATGTCAACCACAAGGTCACATTCCAGAAATGGGGATCCCCCACAGTCAAGGGAGCGTTTTGTTTCAACGGCAGCACATTTTAGTGCTATCAGTCTTGCCAGAATTGTAGAGCAGAGTCACTTAAAAATGCTTTGGTTTTTCTGTCTGGCGGCATCACCCTCAATATCCACAACATCGTAATCATCTTGAAGTTTTTGAAGAAAAACAACAAACAACTCCGTCTGTGAATGACAACCTTAGAACTGGTAGTGTCCAGGAATGCCAAATAGCGTGTGATTTTAAGTTGAGGCTAAACCACAGTAGCATGCCGTACTGTGGCATTTTTCATTATACCCCAGAGACATTAAACCAATTACCTCATTAAGTAATGTGTCTGCCTAAGTGAACTGGTCTGGTGAACTGGAGACAAACTGAAAGAAAAAAAAAAAAAGATGTAAAGAATTGGAGACAATCAGGAACAGAAGCGGAGCAAGAATGAGACTGCTTTAAATAATGGGTTAGCATTGGGTTCGTTTTCAACGGGTTCAAAAACAATGATAAATAGCTACCAGATGGTTGAGGAAAAATTACAGCAAAACTTGGTTACCTCTAAGCAGTTTCTTTTAATTTCACTGAAGCTGTTAGGCTCTTAATACCAATAAGGATGAATTTCTTTACAACATAATATAAAGTGGTTGTAGAAGTCTTAAAGACCACCACCAGCTATTTTCTGAGCTGATAAATTTATTTAAAGGAACGATAAGCTGGATAACAGACTGAATTATAAACTCTCCACCACTGCGTTTAGATTATAACGCCAAAAAAACTGAACTGTTTTTCCCCCAAATTCAAATTTTTGGTAGTCGGGGTGTTTCTATTGGCATGTTTTCCAAAAGCAAAAAGGATTGGTCATATTATGGGGTGATGTTCACTTCCTCTTAGTGTTTGAAAGTGTGCCCAAGTAGCTGGGGTCATAGCCCGGGTGAGACAACGACAGAACTCAGAAGGATGAGGTCATAAGTCAAAAAAGGGCCGAGGGATTTCTCGGGTGTCCCATTTATGTCGACGAACGTCCTGTAAAGCCAACACTTACGCTGATAGATCTTCTCTCCAGCAGACAAAATGTTTTAAGGGGTAGTGCTGAGTCGCTGATGGAGAAGCTGCCACATCACTGACATTATTTCTCAACCAAAGTGTCCACAAGTGAACAGCAAAGGCAAACACAACTGCATCTGTTGTCAGTCTCTGTGGTGCTCCATGTGAGGTTCCGCCAACCTATGGTTCAGAAAACGTAAAACTCCACACTCCATTCGACTGATTTGATCAGATGGTCGAACCTTTCAAACTGACATTAATTACCTAGAGTGGTCGCCTTGTTGTCTCGTTACAGTAACTGCTTTGTGGTGCTCCAATTGCTCCTGGCCGCCACGCCGGCGATGTCAAGGAGTCTGCCATCAGCCTTGTCTTACAAACAAAAGTCAAATACACCAATTAATCTGGCGGGAGAATGGAATGGAAATGGAGATTGTTTTGCTTGAGTCAAAATAAACACAGACTTTTTCCTTTTTAAATTGTGCAAATTGACTTTAATGAGAACAGGTCTTTGGCGTTTTGACTGTTTTAGCTGGATAAATGTGCACATTCGGTAGATGGAGATCATGTCATGCATTGCATGCTGGCAAGATATACGCAGAGCTTGTTTATAATGTGAGCTTTGGGCTTTCTGACTTTATCAACTGCAGACAAAGTGAGTGGATGAAGACAGACTTCAAGAATGAGTAAATTACAGATGGAAAGGATTGTATCTTCAAAGGGACAAAAGTTTGGTTCAAAGCTGAACATTTTCACAAGAAAAGTGTGTTTTAAATCACGTTCAAAGTTGATAGAGCAAAAGAATTTACCACCATAAAAACACATATTAGAAAATGATACACAAAAGATGAATGAAAGCGATCTGAATCATATTTAGAATAAACACTCCAAGCACTGTGGGGCAGTTCCTATTTCAGTTGGTGTATTTTTTACATTCTGCTGGACTGTGTCTCAATGAAAGCAGAATAATTTGCTTTCAGTCTATGTAGGCCATTGTGAGTCAACCAGCTGGTGATTTATTAGGCAGGGCGTTTCGTCGACCCCTCTAGTTAAACTTCCGAACCTGGCTATGCGTTGTGTGGATGAAAACGAAGCAATGTCTCCTGATGCACATCTGAGCGTGCATATGTGGAAACCACTGAAACCTGGAGAAAATGTACAAATCTACCACTGATCAAATATTAATAAATAGATTATTTTGAATATTCACCAGACATGGAAATAAAAAAAAACTTGTCTACTCATCGGCCTTGCAGGACTAAAAACTCTCATAAGAATGAAAAAGGAGCAAATCCGTGGGGTGTTTGGGTAATCAAGGTTTTGTTTTGTCTTCTGAACGGCTTATCCCTAATGGGTTTGTGGGGAGAGCCGTAGCCTATCCCGGCTGATTTTAGGCGAGAGGCAGGGTGCATCTCAAATGGGGCCACAAACCCACCCGTTTCGGGGGGCAATTTCATAGCAGCCAATCAACCCAACATTTTGTTTTTCGAGGAGGAGAGGAAACCAGAGAACCTGGAAAATACCCACACTTAACCAGTGAGAGCGTACAAACTTCACACAGAAGTAGGTTTCTTCTTTATTCATGGATGCTTGAATAATCTGGGATGTTTTCTGTTCAGTATTTGAACACTATTCAAATGCCAAGTTGTTCCTGCCCACGGATTTTGTTCTTCGTTATGCCTTGATTCAACAAAAGCAAAAATAAGCAAAAAGTGTTGCACAGGTGCTGCCCACATGCAGTCCAAGCCCTCAGGAAGGTATTGCCATTTTTTAACGTAAATTCACCAAAAATAGGAGTATAACCGAACATAAGCTGCATAACCAGACCGAACATGACCCAGATTTATGCTGTGTCTTGTACATTTCCAGGGGCGGGGCGAAGGAACGAGCGAGAGGGGTGCGGTAATTAAGTTTAATTGGATTTATAAAATGTATTTATAAACTTTTCTTGCTGCTGAGGCCACATTTAGAACGCTAACTCTTGCTATTGACCATCATCAATTAAGTTTTAACATTTGTCAGAATTTTAAAGCTTGAAAATATACGTATACATGTATATTTTTGGTCCTTGGTCTCCTCCCGGTGGGACGTGCCTAAAACACCTCGCCCGCGAGGCGCTCAGCGGGCATCCTGACCAGATGCCCGAACCACCCCATCTGGCTCCTCTCGACCTGGAGGAGGGGTGGCTCGACAACGAGCTCCTCCCGGATGGCAGAGCTCCTCACCCGATCTCTGAGTGAGAGCCCAGCCACCCTGCGGAGGAAGCGCATTTGGGCCGCTGGTACCTGCGATCTCATTCTTTCGGTCACCACCCACAGCTGGTGACCATAGGTGAGGGTTGGAACGTAGATCGACTTGTAAATCGAGAGCTTTGCTTTTCGGCTCAGCTCTCTCTTTACCACGACGGACCGATGCAGCGTCCTAGTTATTGCTGATGCCACACCGATCCGCCTGTCGATCTCCTGCTCCATCCTTCCCCCACTCTTGTTCACATATCATATCCTTGATTCTCAAATTTTTCTGAAAGTTTTTAATTTTCTTGATAAAATAATCTGAAAAATTACCTTCACTTTGATCTCTGGTATCCCCTCTGAACTGAATCCCCATGCTTTGAGTTTCCTGAGCTGTTCTGGGTTCTTCGATAAGCTGATCCAGCGGACTCTTTCTAACCTTCTTTTTTTCCCTGACCTCTGCTGCTTTCGGTCTAATTGCCTCCAAGTGTGATGAACCAATGTCTCTGAAGCAGACAATGTCTCTGCTGCTTGTGATAACAGCTCGAAGGTCTATTCCTCCCTCACTACTGCAAAACCATTTTAATGAACATGTTAACATTGGTGGCAAAGGAAGTACTTCAACCATCTGTTAAGGAAATACACTTCGTGTTACTCAGTTCTACAAAGTTCTGGTTTTCATTTCCACTTGAGGGATATTTTCATTCTTTCCATCAGGCACCTTTTAGCAGCATTTGGAAAGAATGGACAGAGTATGTGGCCTGGTCTTTGTGGATTTCTCTTAAATACAGATGTCAAAATTTTCGTCCTTCTTTTTGGGATCAAACATGTCAAAAAACATGTTTTCTATTTTTTTTAAACCCTGTTTTTGTTTTACATCAACGGAGAGTTTGCCATCCTCAGGGATATTAAACCCTCTGCTCACAAACATTTGAATTTAAAGCATAAAATGATATCCAGGATTGTTTTTAAACAACATGAATGAGGCAATTAGGAAACCAGATCATGGGGCAAAATAGAGGCTTTCAAATTGGGATCAATTTGATGCAAAGCAAATGGTGGCAGGATAACAAATCTCACCCCACCAAATTTTCCAAATAGTAAAACATATGTTTGTGGGAAGAAATCAAATCATTGAAGAGTTATACAAGTTATGGAAGTATTTTGAACTTTCAGGCCTCTATCTCTTGAGCAGAAAGCTTTGTCACATTCCGAGCATCAAGGAAAAGCGATAGGGTGATGGATGCGCCAGTGCTGAGTCATGAAATGTGTGTGCGAGTTTACAATGTCCAACTCCAAGACTGCCCTCAAGTCATGGTGGTGACGGACTGGATAGCAGATGACAGATGAAGATGTACGACTGCAGATAGACCATCAGATTAGTGGTTTGTTATACCTAATGTTCCGCTGTAATCAATCCCATTTATCTCCTCTCTGTCCCCCTCTTGATTGCCAACCTATATCCTTGACCGTCCTGGTGACATTCAGATGCACGCTTTGAGCTAAAGTACCAAACTATCGTCTCTTTTTTGATCTGATTCTTAAATGTTTTCCCCTCTGCTTTAATAAAAGACAGCTTTTAGAGGTCGGTGGCTTGCAACACATCTTTATGTAATTATTTCCATTTTTTTTTTCCAGATAGGGAACACTAAAA
Organism: Neostethus bicornis; assembly: GCA_902685375.1. Taxonomy (NCBI): domain Eukaryota; kingdom Metazoa; phylum Chordata; class Actinopteri; order Atheriniformes; family Phallostethidae; genus Neostethus; species Neostethus bicornis. The sequence continues at coordinate 22,830,252 of LR738547.1, forward strand.
TTCAAAACTTTAGTCTCTTTTCTATTTTAGGGAGTTGTAAAATTCATAATGTTAAAGGAAATTTGCATAACACATCCTGAAAAATGTATCTCCCAAGATGTGTCCATGAGCTTTTGCATTAATGCAAAAACTCTATGATAGCATGAATCAGAACCTAAAAAATGGCCAAAAAACGTTTTCTATGTTACAATTTTTACCAAAATGAATGATGTTTATCTGGATCAAAGAGGGATTATAATGCTAAATTTAAATTGTTGGAAATTTTTACCATGCCAAACGTTATACCGCACTAGAAAAAAAAAAAAACATCTTATTCAATTAAATTTTATCTGTATAGCCCAAAAATCACAGAATTTCCGTCTCAATGGGCTTCACAAGAAAAAGAGGAATGTGTTAACACAAATACACAGCAAGAAAAATAACTAACAAATGCTAACTAAACAAGACTAGCACATTTATGCCCTTAGACTCTCCTTCACGGTGAGGAAAAACTCCTGAAAAACCCATCAGTGGGGAAAAATAAGAAACTTTGTGGGGATCCACATGAAAGAGAGATCCCTCCCCCGGGACGAGCAACCAATGTGTCAAAGATTATTGTTTAAATATTGGCTTATTCTACTCTACAGCTAACTATCTAAAGAAGTCAATAGATGTTCTTCATCCTGATGGAAACACGGGGGACTCCTCAGCCTGGCGATGTCTAGTACGGGGATGAGTATGTGGTTTTCTATTTTATTCCTATATGGTTGACCAGTTTGTCAGGGGCAGATTCCCCATCTAGTCCTTGGATGATATGCACATGTTCTAGGTGTCCGTAATTGGCATTGCATCTCTTAAAGTCATGGTGGGAGATCACACATAAGTTTGGAAATGTATACATATGTTCAAAAATTGTGTTTCTGTTTGTTCACTCAAGCTGTTTTAAGTGAGAGTAAAATGGTCATAGCAAAGCTGTTGGGAAAGGTAGAAAAAGAGAACGAAAAAAGAGAGAGCAAAGCAAATTGGCAAAAGGGGTGGGGACAGGGAGTTAGTGGTGTTTGGGTCACTGTTTGTCATTGGCCTAAATAGAGGGTGTTGAATTGGAGATTGTATGTTTAATGATTGTTTAACAGGAGTATCATTTTTATGTAAATGCACTAAAATAAAAATATGCGCTTGCTTTGCTAACTTGATACACTTTACACCATATTTACAGCCTCAAATTAGATTCATGATATGCCTAGGGTGTGGGATTGAGTGGGAGTGCGAGGAGGGGGTAATAAACATAAGTGAAATTGAATCATTTTTTGTAAACCTTTGGCAATTATCGCAATTCCTAGCTACCAAAGTTTTCCAATATTATCTATATTATGTACAATAAGATAAGAATTATTACCCCAGAAAAAATAAAATTCCCTCTTTTTAAATACCTGAACAGCCCGACTTTTTAGACACGGTAGCTATGTGGCACTTCTTTATGTCCAAAAGCTTTGGGGTTGATGTTACAACAAAATGTATCTCAGCTATTTAAAATCAAATAAATTCGAAAGTCTTATTGTTCCACAAGGTATGTTGTTGTAGCAAAAACTTTGGAAAAAAAAAAAAAAAATTACGATGTGACATGCTTGTGAACCCAACCAATCAGCATTTGCAGACAATGTCTTTTGTTTTGTTGTCAAGAGTAAAATTGCAGTGTTTGACACACCGGCACCTGGCAGCCATGCCATGTATAAAGAAGAAACTCTTCCAACATCAACAGTGTTGGTAATGAACAGCTTACCTGAGCCAGTTTCCAATCAACCACATCCTGCTAAGGGCACCGAAAGGCTCTTTTTCAATCCCAGACATTGTCTTTGGCATTGTGTGCCAAAGACAAAAGAATATTTTGTAGTAAAAGTGAAATGCTCGCATTCTGTAAATAAGTTTCTGTGCTAAGTTGGGAGCCATGTTTCAAGGTGTTTGAGGGTAATCAAACTTAGAAGGAGGGTGAAAACAGCCGGATGGTTTACAATGAACCCGGACAGAATTCACAGTGTTTCACTTTTGCCACATTTTTTTATGTCACACTATTTTGTCATTTCAAAAGGGGTTAAATCAGTTTTCTATTTGAAAAATATTTAAAAACAACCTATAACTACAATGTTGAAAAATGTGTTTGAAAAAAAACTTTTGCAAATCGATTAAAATAAAAAGAACTTGTAAATGAAAGTATTCACAGTATTTGCTGCGAAGCTCAAAATTGTGTTGAAATTCAATCTTTTTCAACTGATGATTCTTAAGACGTTAAGCTGCTTAATTGAAGTCAGCATGTGGCAATTCCAGTGAATTGTACACAATCTGGAAAGATACACCTCCTGTCGATACAATGTCCCAGAGTTGACAGTGCATGTCAACACACAAACCAAACATAAGAAAAGGGTAGTGTGTATAGACTTCCGATTTTGTGTTGAGGCAAGGGTTCAGAAAAATTTCTGCTGCCTTGAAGGTTCCAGTGAGCACAGTAGCCTCCATCATCAGTGAGTGAAAGAAGTTTGAAACCACCAGGACTTTTCCTGAAAGGGACTGTTCATCTAAACCGAGTAATCGGGGCCTTGGTCAGATAAGTAACCAAATGGCCACTCTGTCAGAGCTTGGACGTTCATCTGTTGGAAGAGCCAAACATTCCAGAAGGACAACCATCTGATCATAGTAATCAGGCTTGTATGGTAAGGTGGCCAGACGGAAGCTCCTTCTTACTAAAAAGCACATTGCCAGAGGTCAGCTGAATGACTCTCAGACCATAAAAAAACAAAATTCTGTGGTCTAATGAAACCAAAATAGAACTTTTTGGAGTGGATGACAGGCATCATGCTAGGAGAAAACCAGTCATCGCTCATTCCCAGGCCAATATCATCTCTTCAGTGAAGCATGGTGGTGGCAGAATCATGCTGTGGGGATCTCGTGGGGCTTTCCTACTGGAAAGCTCGTCAGGATTGAGGGAAAGCTGAAGGCAACAATGTACAGAAACATTGTGGTGGCAAAACTTGCTCCAGAGTGCTCTTGGCCTCAAATGTGGATGACGGTTCATCTTTCAGAAGGACAAATATCCAAAACCTATTGCTAAGATATTGAAAGATCGGCTTCAGAACAATTCTGTCAATGTTAATGTCCATGAGTGGCCCTGCCTGAACCCAAACAAAGAGATCTGAAAATGACTACATTTACACTTGCCATCCAACATGATGGACCTTCAGCAGTACTGACAAGAAGAATGAGCGAAACTGTCCAAAGAAAGGTATGCCAAGCCTAGGGCATCATATTTTAAACAACCTGAGGTTGCAATTGCTGCCAAAGGTGTGGCAACTAAGTTTTCAGCAAAGGCTGTGAATACTTTCAGTACGGATAGATTGTATTATTTTTTCAAGTTTTTTAGTTTTATTAAATTTTCAATTATTTCAGAAAAAAAATCAACATTATCATTATAGTGCATACTAAAAAAAAAAAAAATTGATTTTTCATAGTTTCTGGAAAATTTGGGCAAAAGGGACAATTTGTTCCAGCAAAAAGACTTTCAGTTCATTGTACTGGGATTAACAAACTTATCAGCACTAATTGATACCACATTGAAGGATAGTGAAGTCACTGGGTTGTTAGTGCCATCTCTAGATAATCATGAGAAACAACTTGCAGTTCTACTTTGTGGTGAGGGAAAATTCCCTGCTAACAATTCTGCACTGTAACCCTGCACAAATGTGTTCCGCTCTTTAAAACAAATCCACCCAACAAAAGCAAAGATGAAACTTACCAAAATTTCACCAGCAATACACGGGTAAAATGCTGTTGCTGTGTTTGTTCAAAAGCTATTTCCTCCCTGTCTTCTGCAACAGATGTTCCACCTTGGACCATTGCTAAAACTTTATTCCTTGGTAAATTACGTTTTCCTTTTTTAATCGAAGACCTAAGCCGTACATTAAAATCTAATTGTTTGAAGACTTAGTCGATTAACTTTCAGTGGAACTCAGTTGTAAATTCTTTTGTTTATTAGAGTGAAGACTGCAGGAAATTACTTCTTAATTGTTTTATAAAATGTAAGTGTCTCTCTGACTGAATACAGAGGATTACTTTAGCAGATAGAAAAAAAAAAAACTGTCTAAAATTTCATGGTACGGGTTGAGCAAATGATTACTTTATTCCAAATTGGATATGATTTATAATGATAGAGGTGGAACAAGACTACAATTGATGTTATTGAGCATAATAAAAATTATTTGAAAAAAATAGAAGATGAAATAATGGTGTGACTTTCTCACACAGCACTGCACCTCTTGGGACAATGTGGCTCCCAGTTTGAGTACTCCATGCTCCGCCTTTCTTTTCACATCTTCGAGACATGCCTGCAAGTTTAAATGGTCACTGTAAATTCCGTTGGTGTGTTTGTGAGTAGTTGTCTGTCATGTGGCTCTACGACGTGATTCTTTAATTAAAAGTAAAGCTCTATTTAAACAAACAAAAAATCCCAATAAAACATGCATTACATCCTTACTCAAGACTAACATAACAAATGAGAAGTTTTTAAAAAAAATAAATAAATTAGACAATCATTTGATTAAATTCTGGTTTTCACTTATCTTGAGCAAATAATTTGGTGCTTTATCTAGATAACTAAATCTGTGCCCTGAGATCCCAAACTTCTGCCTTTTGTCATTTTAGCCTCAGCAATCAGATCCACATGTCTCTGCTAAGAAAGAAAACTGGAGAGGTTTAAAAGACAGAGTGGAGGACATTGTGGAAAGGCTCATAAATAGATGAGGTGAGATTGGTTTTAGAGAGATCAGATGTACGAGCATGCCCGATTAAAAAGAATGAACGAACTGGGAAAGGAGATTAAGATTTTGGGAGGCAAGCAGTGGAGGAGAAGAGGTAGTAAATGGGTGTTTTTCAAAGAATGAAGGTGTAAAATAGGGGAAAAAGAAAGGGGGAGCTGGAGGACTTTTCATTTCTCTCTGTTGCCATGTGGTCTAGATTTGATTCTTTTTCTCACGGCTTAAAACATGACGTGATTTTTTTTAACTAAAAATCTGTAGCGTGTTCTTCGTAATGGAAAGTACAAAGAGGAAATTTTATTTGTTTATTTATTGGAAAAGATAGACAGATATAAATTATCAACACCCCACCCAAGATGCTTAGGCTTTTCAGTAAGATATCTATTACACACTATCTCATCTGACTGACCTACAATGGAAATATTGATTAGCAAAAAAACAACTATTTTTTCCATTATCGTAAATTCAGGAGGGAAATTTAGTTCAAGTATTGCTTACTCCTGCATTAGATATTAACTGAGTGTAATGGAAAATGTTAAATGAAAAGTTTTTATTTCTCTCCTTGAAACGCTCAATCAAAGTCTTGGTTGTGAGCTGTGCAAAAGCCTATCCTGGCTTGCAAGTAAGTCAGGAACACGCTTGACAGATCACTAGTATGCCCCAGGAATACATATAGAGATGTATTAAAAAAAATACGTACGTCTTTAAAAAATTTGATTAATAAGTCATTTCTTTTCCACAGGTCCTAAAGGAGCACAAGCTATAAACGTACTGGTCATATTTGTGCAGTAACGATGTCGAGAGTTTATTAAAAACTTCCATACATCCTTGCAATCTGCGTTGATGTTGGACATGGGGTAATTGCAAACTGTATCCCTATGAAATGGAAATTGTTTTCTCTCAAGATCAGTGAGATCTCCGAGAACAGCTTAATGGTGGCTTTGATCTAATCAATTAAATCATAATAGCGTTCACTTGAAAGCAGCTACCTCATTAAAGTTCGCAAACAAGTTTAAACTTTAAAAGGAAAGTGAAACATTCAAAGGGAGAGTGTTGTCTTTTCACTCTTCACATTAAGTAAAGTTTTGTTGATTAGAAAAGCTGTTATTCTTTTAGTAGGCTTTTAAAATGCAATTGTTTGCTTCACCTTTGCCTTGTGAGTACATCTTGTCTTTCTCGTTGAATTCCCATTACATTACGGCTTCCAATTTTCTCCATTTTTGTGAAAAACATCCCAAACATAAGCAAGATTTATATTTACGACACAATAAAATAACTCTCTTAACAACTTTTTAACAATCTGAAACATGTAGAAAGTAGTACCAGACTGGTAAATTGGAATGTAAAGGAGGGCTGGTGGCTAAAAGTCCAGTGAATGTTTTAGAAAATGTTCATCTAATGGTAAGAGACTTGTGTAGTAGCTGGAAAGGAGGCGCTAGAAAGAAACCAACAAAACTATAGAAAGACTTGAGTTTGAAGAATATATCATTATACAGTAAGCACAGTTGGCATACTGCGCATTCAATTTGCGGCAATTTTGTGAGTTGTGAGTTATATAGTCCTATATTGTAGTAAAGATAGAAAATCATCACAGAAAGCCTTTAAAGTTCTCTTCTGGACAGCGTGTTTGAAGATAGAGATGTTTTTAATCTCATCTGAAAGTCATTTTCAATCTGAAAGAAGGGGACATTGGACTGTTTTTTTTTTTTTAAACTAACCTTTGTTTTGTGTAGACCCGAGGAGGAGCTACACCCTAAAATCTATTGACCACATTCCCAGGCAATACCCCTTGAAATTAACAGGAAATACACTCACACAGATCAATATCTTCTGTTTGACTCCAAACATCTACTGCAGCATAAACTACATGTCATTAGAACGTTACAATATAGGGCCAAGTATGTGCTTCTCACACTCTTGCGCTTTTTACCACCACAAACGTTGAGGGTAAAAAGAAGGAGACACAGCATGCCTAGAAAGACCCCCCAGCCTGTGAATACCCCAAATGGGCACTGAACCAGGATGAAAATAACTAGCTAGAGAGCTGTAAAGAACACTGGATTGGTGAAACCAAACAGCCACTTCACAAAAAATTATACCAACACAAAAGAGAAGGTAAAAGTCCCCAGTCCACTATACATCTGCATCTTAAAGCCATCAAACACAAATTTGAGGACAGTGAGGTTAAAATTTTAAGTTTGCATCCTCCAGCTCCCTCTGGAAGATTCCGAGGCATTCCCCTCTCAGCTGTGTGACATAGTCTCTCCAGCGGGTCAGGGGTCTTCCCCTGAGCCTTCTCTTGGTGGAATGGGCCCAAAACATCTCACCAGGTCCTTAGGGCCCATTCCACCGTTGCTCCTCCGGGCTTCCTTTCGGCCCGAAGGAGCAACGGCTCTAATCCGAGCTCCTCCCGGATGGCAGAGTTCCTCACTCTATCTCTGAGTGAGAGCCCAGCCACACTGTGCAGGAAGATCCTTTCAGCTGGTTGTAATCTCATTTTTTCAGTCACCACCCACTGCTGGTGATCATAGGTGAGAGTAGTACTGTAGATTGACGAGAAAATCGAGAGCAGCGTCCCAATTATTGTGGACGCCACATCAATCTATCTGTTAATATCCCGCTCATCCTTCCCTCACTCATGAAAAAAACCCCGGGATGCTCTAACTCCTCCACTTGGGGCAGGATCGTCACACCAACCTGCAGGGGGCAGTCCACTTCTTTCAGGTTGAGAAACATGGTCTCAGATTTGGAGATGCCAAATCTGGCAATTTGGCAAAATTAGTTTAGTGAATTGACTGTTAATTGGAGTGGATGGAGGATATTGGCATGTCTAGTCAGCTTATCACAAATACAAATAAAAGTAGGCTTTAAGATTTACTCTTTAGGCTAAAGATTTAAAATCCACAACAACTGGTTTACATTATACATGACCATGATAGACCGAGTGGTAAAAATCTGTTGCCTTTTGCACGATTCAATAATATTTTCTAATGTCACGTTTCAAAATGTACAAGAGGGAGAAGTCTTTTTCCACACAGCCCAGCTATGATTCACACTTTGGCTTTTAAAATCTCATATAGCCTCTTGTTATCCACAATAAAGCAACAGATAATAGATAACACAGTCATTCATAGCCGAAAGCCAAACCGGGCGGATGTTTCTGTGCTTGAATGCTTTCCAACTTGATATCTGGAAGTTTTGTCTAAGCTTGTTCCTTTTTGACGGATACAAATGAAAACAGTGTTTGGTTTTTGATAAGCAGTTTCTTTGTCTTATCATGCTCTTTCCTGGAAGAGTAAATTATAGGGAGATGATGGATCGCAGTTAATTTAGGTTGAAGTGTGTTAGACCGCCTAACTCCAATTTCACATGTATTCAAGATTAATGGTGGCATGCCCACCTCTTAAAAGGAATTCATAATCTATCTAGAATTCATACGCTTCTCATTTACTGATAAAAAATTCTTAGAACAGTTTCAATATTAAGCTTCCTGTGAGGAAACTTCGTTTGGTGCAACTGCTTCTGCTAACTTTGCCTCCCCAAATGCATTAGTATAAATTCAAACTGCTCAGAAGTACTTTAATAAAATAACAACAAAGAGGCAACTTTGGGGTCAGGATTTTCAGAAGGTAAGTGGTTTTGCAGCATAACTATCACAGACGCCATTTTTCTATAAATCATTTTTAAGATTGAAATTGGTTCACAAAATACCTTGAGAATATGACCTTTAAGGTGTTGTGATTGTGTAGGAGAGTCTGGGTAACTTAGTGTTAATTCATCTGTGAGTCATCTGTGCTTTTCTCTCACTCACCTTTGACCTCTCTCAAGCTCACTGTTCTCAAATCCACTGCCAGTGAGGAACTAAAAAGGAAGGGGAAAGCTGCTGGGAAAACGGACATTTTCCTCTAGATGTTTCCTGTGGTTTGTGAATTTGTAAATGTTTCCAAGTCTTGAGGTCCAAAAGGGCATTTCTGGCAAACTCTAAAAGGAGAGCACATTGCTTTGTCTGACTGAGTACTAACAGAGATAGAGGTTATGTTTAAATTACACCAATAGCCACCAAATGGATTGTCAAACTTTGGGTGAAACTCTGAGACAGAGATCACGGACATCAATTTGGCATCATAGAAACGAGAATATTCATGAAACAATCTGTCACATATATTAAAACCATTTTACAAGACATCAGATTATTTTCCTGTTCAAAAAAGTGTTATAAATTCTTCTATGCATTTAATTTGAAGGAGACTCCCAATTGGAATCTGAAACCAAGGCTGGCCTACCACATTGTTTTCAAAAGGGGCTTTGGTGGTCAAAAAAAATGACAAGAAGATAATTGAGTGGTAAGCATGGAGGATAGTTTGCAAAGGACCCTGGGGCTTTCAAATTAAGACCTAGTTTGACACTTCAGAGGGATCCCGCCATGGCTGCGTGAGATGAGATCCGTCTAGGGCCACATCAGGCAGGAAAGAAGGGTGGGGGGGTTGGTATGTCGGGGTGTAATAGAGCAGCTGATGATGGCTGTGGTGTAGATGACTTAATTGATCGCTACACCCAAGGACCGGTACTTCCCTTTCCGCAATACAAGGACAGAGAAAGTGGTGAAAAGGTTGTATGGGAATTTTAATTCGAGAACACATAGTCTCTGTTTGGTGGAGCCAAAAAACCTGCTTTTCTCAAGAGAAATACGTCTCATATATCTTCACAAGCTGTGTTGCCTTACCATCACCCCAGCTCTCTTCATCACAAAGTGAAATGAGTTTTCTCACTTGTTTGTAAAATTTAAACACCTTTAATTGTCATAGTTCTACAACACAAGTCCTTTTGTGCACACTCAGAGCCGATTAGCACAGAAAGTAATCTTCCACATACTCAAACTCATTAACCCAGACTTTCTTTGTTCACTTTTTTTTAACCACTAACTTTTTCAAGAGTCAGTTGAAGAAACTCAATGAACAAATGGTGTTCAGACCACCCTAGTTCATGCGAGATCTCTTTCTGAGCCCCTAATGTCTTAAACAAATAAACTCTTGGCAATCTGAAAACGACCGGCTCAGGATCCTTTTCTCTTACTTTATCATAGAATTTTACATCAGCAAGGTTTTTTTTTTGCTTATCTTCTCTGTTTAGTTTTAGTTTCTAATCTTTATAGATTTAATGTCCGTTAACGTAGAACAATCATTTTAATAAAGATGGATGCTTGGTTTTAAATCCCTTGCCATTGTTGATGTTTCCGTTTTCACATGTCCTTGAGGAATACATCCAGTGAATATTTCAGCACATTTTTAAGACAACAGCAGTAGCTCAACAAATGGGAATCACTCATCCACTTCAGGGTGTTTACTTGAATTAGTCATCACTCAGACTCGCAAGTTATTTTTTGGTCTTTGCAAAGTGTAGGTTTTTTTTTTTTAGGATGACATGAGAAAGCTTTCATTCATCAGTCATAATAACACCAACCACTAAAACCTTGTGGATATCCACCGCTGGACTTTGTAATAACTGTATAACAAGACAAAAAAGTGTTATTTAACAGGAATGAGGAATCCCCACACGATTTTATATTTTCATCCAGAGAAAGACCTCTAAATTTTCCCTTGGGTATCAATGAAGTACATAAGCTCCACGTGACGTTATTTCACAATTAAACTTCTCAAGCAACAGATTGATAGCGTCCCGGTAGTAATGCATAAAACATGAGGTTGAAATGTATAAAATAACATGAGGTTATTTAGCTGTAGAGTAGAATAAGCTAATATTTAAACAATAATCTTTGACACATTGATTGCTCGTCCCGGGGGAGGGATCTCTCTTTCATGTGGATCCCCACAAGGTTTCTTTTTTTTTCCCCACTGATGGGTTTTTTAGGAGTTTTTCCTCACCGAGAAGGAGATTCTAAGGGCATAGATGTGGTAGTCTTGTTTAGTTAGCATTTGTTAGTTATTTTTCTTGTTGTGTATTTGTGTTAACACATTCCTCTTTTTCTTGTGAAGCCCATTGAGACAGAAATTCTGTGATTTTGGGCTACACAAATAAAATTGAATTGAATTGAAAAGGCATTATGGAAGATCTTCTGGTGCTGACAGCCCAGCAACTCTGTGAAAAATGGACAAGCTTTAGTCGTTTCTGGCTCATTCTGGGTTTGTCAAAGTGATCGACAGACGATAAAGCCAATGGTGTTTGCTCACCATACAAAATGATGGGCTGAGATTTTCAATGTTCCACAAAGTCCAGTTTACTAATATCTTTTTTTCCAGTACAACTATTTATAAGCGTGAGTCCAATCAGTGGAGGCAGATGTAAGTTACATTAAAAATTTAAAAAAAAATTATAAAGATCTTTCGTGCGGTCTTTAAAATTTTCTGGAACGAGTGAGACAAGTGACAAGAGCAGAGCGTGTAATGGAAGAAGGAGTGAGTGTGATTTACGTCGGTCGAGGCAACCTCAGTCCATTTAAGAAGCTGATACTATTTTGGGGGTCAGCAAGCCACTCGGCAACTGGACTATGATGTTTCTGTAAAGAACGTGGCAATGTGCTTTAGAGCAAAATATTTTATTTAATTTTACGTGCTTGGAGAAAATGTGTTTTTTCAATATTTTCAAAATCTAACTTAAGTGCACTCTTTTCAATTACATAGGTTTGAAAATGATGTCAATGCAGTCTTTAAGCGAGCTTGACAAAATAAAAAGATAAGTCTTGTGTTGAACAACTATCATAACATGACTTTTACGGTAGAAATGAGTAACTAGCAAAATATTTGCCAGACAAATTTACAACGTCTGAAAATATCATTTTCTTCCGCTTTAAAACCTTAATGTAGGAACAATTTCTGTCGTCTGACACCATTTCAGGCCAAAGTCAGAGTTCTGCACACACATCGTCAATGTTGGTTGTGCGTGGTGATCCTTTCCAGATCTGACGGACCCCTGTCAACCATGCAAGCCCACGCTAGTGCACACTTAATTACACAACCACAATTCCGGACTTTTTTTTCTGCATTTGTACGCTAATTTTTACTCACATCCTTCAGTCCACACAAACACATTCAACCAGAGACATGAGGCAAGTTGACCAAGCAGTGGTGGAAAAATGGGGACATAATTTGGACTTACTAGGTTCTAAATGAAAACGTTCCCAACCGCACAAAATATGGCAATAAATGCAAACATTTTTTTTTCTCAGTAAGTTAAACAACCATCTTGAAGCTGACCATGTTGTAATTTAGGGTGCATGCTTTTTTTTTTCTGAGAAAGGATGGGGGTGTGGCGGGAATATTTAAAAATTCAAGATTGTGCAAAAATCCAAAGACAATTTTTCATTAGAACTTTCATTTTACTTATTTTATTACAGAAAGTTATCAATAAATAAACGCAGAGTTTTGGAAAAAAAAAATTTTGGCATGTACAGTACAATGAAAAAGGTCCATCAGTATTTGGTGTCACAGCTATTGTGAGCTGCCCTTCACTAATCAAGTATGTCTGTGAATGGCCAGGCGTTTGATCCTTAAACAGCCGTCTACAAATTCAGCAGCGTGGTGTGTGGGCCTTGGCCAGATCACAAACACACATACATGCGCACACATCCAATGTCTGCAGCCACCACGGCACCTTCCCACAGTAACTGTGCAGCACATGTTGTTAGCTGCATGACTGCTAGCTCAATCAGGGAGCTGTTGGATATTTTAAAGGCCGTGTAAAACCCCTATGCATATGTGACCGGCATGTCAGCTCCGTTGGTTGTTTTTGGAATTCTATTCAAGATCAGTCTTATTTTGACGTTTATAAGCGAGTAGTAGTTAGTGAAAAGCAGACATATCCATCACTGAAATGAGAACAGAATTAGAATAACATCCATTAACATGACTATACTACAAACAGTATACTCAGAGAATCTGTAGAAGCCTCGGTGGTGATAAATGATTATTTTGAAATATGCAGTATTTGGTTAATTTGATCAAATATTTACATAAATTATTGGGTTTTGGTCTCATTCCGTAGTTAGCATTCCTGCTGCTGTGCCAACATCTGCACGGTTCTGCTGACATGACTTCTATCCATTCATATTTGCATTTTACATCTGAATTCTTGGTCCTTAATTCATGTTAAAATTTGACTCGTTGTTGAGGTCAAGAGTTAATTGCCTTTTTCGCATTGAAAACTAAATAGGCTACCTTTAAACGTACAGAATGTCCATCCTTGGTTTTAACTGTTATTAGCATAGGCTTTGAGCAGTGGTGGAATGTAACGAAGTAAATGTACTTCGTTACTGTACTTAAGTAAAAAAATGGTGTATCTGTACTTTACGTAAGTAAAATTTAAGATCTGTACTTTTACTTTTATTTCACTACATTTTTAGAGCAAATATCTGTACTTTTACTTCGCTACTTTTTAAAAGTGTGTTTTACATTTTTTGTTACATTTTCGTTCAGGAATTTGAAAAATACAGAGGGTTTTTTTAGCGCATCTTGAAGCCGCATCGCCAAAATCAAAAGAAGCAGGTGATCGGGAGAAGAAGTAATGAATCGAGAAACATTTTCCGCATTAATTCAGCGCCAAAAACCTAACATCAAATATAGTACAAATTAAAAAGAGTCAGAAGATCGTTGTTCGTTGTGTTCGCTTCTAAATAAAAAGTTGAGCCATCATTACACAGAGCAGGGGCGGATCTAGAATTTTCCAAAGGGGGGTGGGCCAATATATAGTGACTTGGGGCCTCCCCTCCCCCCAAAACATTTTAAAAAATAAGTGTCATTTTCTTCCATTTTGGTGCCCATTTGCTGGCCCTGCTGGGGGATAGCTTGACTTGTCCCCTTTTCTTTTCTTTTATTTATTTATTTTTTTTGTGGACCAAAAGAGGCGAGAGAGGGGGTCACACCCCTGCAGAGAATTTATCCTGGTTACCATGGTGACACCCTATAGCATAACAAATAACATTTGAATTATGGTTGAATACTTTTACTTTTTACTTAAAAAGTACAATTTACACCAACTACTTTTGTACTTTTACTTAAGTAAATTTTTTTTATTGGTACTTTTACTTTTACTTAAGTAAATATTTTGCCTAATTATCTGTACTTTTACTTAAGTACAAAAAATGAGTAAGTCATCCACCACTGGCTTTTAGACGAATTCTAAACTAGACCAAAACTTTCAATAGCTTGAACCAAAGCAAATGCTACAGACACCAACAAAATTATAACCTCCCCATTTGTTAAACAGTAAGATTTTTAGTTTTTTTTAACTGAGACACTACAAATTTATTTTTGCATGCAGTCTATCAAAAATGTTCTTATAGGTCCATCTCATGAACTAAATCTATCCTTTTACAATCAATCTAGATCCAGGAGGAAGTGAAGTTATTGGTGTTTCAAGAAAAGAATGATCATATTTGACATAAGTGTGACAAAGAGCACTTAAGTTGATCCTGACCATAAAAGACAATGCTTTTCTATGCCCCGCACGACCACTGAGTCATTATTTTGGAGGAAAGCTGCTTCAAACTCACCAGGCAAAACGTTTAACCTGGAAAACTAATAAAAAAAATACGTTGACAGCCAGAATATTCTCCCAGCCAGAAGAATTTTACAATGAACAAAATGGCATTCAACAAGTTAAAAAAATACATGGTTGTGTGACATTGCAGATCTGTTAAACGTGGCTGAAGCAGAAATACATGGCATGAAAACTGATTGACTGCAATTTAGGATTAAAGGTGTGTGAAAGAATAACTTTATACTGTACTGTGGAAAAATTGGACTTTGACGACAAACTCTCAAATCCTGCACTCAGACGGCATAAATTTTTTTGAGCATGTCTAGTAACGAGGGAGTACATTCATTTTGAAGTTTAAAAACTAAATTGGAATAAAAATGTTCAATTAAGAATGCATGCAAGATTATTTAGTTTAATATGAACATGCAATAAAATCAAAGATAAATTTAATGACAAGTATTTTAGGCAATTTTTCTGCAATTCAATTCAATTTTATTTGCATAGCCCAAAATCACGGAATTTCCGTCTCAATGGGCTTCACAAGAAAAAAAGGAATGTATTAACACAAATACACAGCAAAAAAAATAACTAACAAATGCTAACCAAGACTAGCACATTTATGCCCTTGGACTCCTTCACGGTGAGGAAAAACTACTAAAAAACCCATCAGTGGGGAAAAAATAAGAAACCTGGTGGGGATCCACATGAAAGAGAGATCACTCCCCTGGAATGAGCAACCAATTTGTCAAAGATTATTGTTTAAATATTAGCTTATTCTACTCTGTAGCTAAATATCTAAAGAAGTCAATAGATGTTCTTCATCCTGATGGTTACACGGGGACTCCTCAGCAATGATCTAAACTTTGGAGTTTGCATGTTCTCCCTATGTATCCGTGGGTTTTCCCCGGGTACTCCAGTTTCCTCCCACCCTCTAAAAACATGCATGATAGGTTGATTGGACACTATGAAATTGCCCCAACACATACTCGGGAAGACCAATGTTTTGAGCTTCGCCTCATCTTCGAGGCTTGAACGCCAACTTTCATGCTGTGAGGCCACTATGCTAACCACTGCACCACCAAATTTTTAAAATTTTATTGGCTAGAGTGCTCTCAAGTCGTCATATACTCTATCAAACAAATAGACACAAGTGAGTCATATAGTTCTGTTTTATTAATCTGTTTAAATTTTCTTATTTCCGATTATTTAAAACATTTACAGATTAAAGAATGAAGACTCAAAGTGTATGATAAAGCCTAACAATCTCACTGAAAGAATAGTTGTGGCACTTGTTCATTCCAGGTAGCAGAAAGTCCAGATGGAGCAGCTGCCATTTGAGCCTGAGAGATTGGGTGAATGAACCACGGTCCAATAAGTGTGACCGGGTTGACGATGTAGGGTTGACTAGAAGCTGCCCCCACAGCCATATGCACCACGTTCCCTCCCGTCCTTCAGCTGAAGTACATTTCCTGCCAGCTTCCACTGCCACGCTGCCTGAGCCTTCATTTTACCTTCTGACAGGTGTCACGGCTCAACACCACACACTTGTGACTGACCACACTAAGGAGGCTCCCTCTGCTTTCAATAAAACATTAACTGAAAAGTTAAAGAAAAAACTGCAGCCTCTGAGCTTTGACTTGAATTGTTGGGTGAGATAATGTCTCTGTTTAATTTCAAATTCCTATTCAGCTCTTTTTTAATGTTTGCATTTCTACCTGGATGTACAGATTCCTGTTGAATGAGTGCAGCTAATAGAGGCTTCCTGGCAGAAAGACTTTGCTTTGGCATGCTTACTGCCTCACCCTGCCAATGATCTGACATGAATTGACAGATAATTTAGCACAAATCCTTGTACTTCTATCCTTTTGGCTCCATTTACCCTTCGCTTCAATGTTTCTGCTATGAAAACTTAATCATGTATAGACCAAATGTACCTTAATGGAAGGTGTGTGCTGCATTCGTTTAAGATGTTCTTTCTTTGTGACCGTTTATGTTCGAGCATTATAAACTAAATTTTGTTTGCACGTAGGTCTAAATTTCTCTGTTGATTTTAAGCTTTTATGATCAAAAATTAATGTGTTATAAAAGAATGTTGTTGTATCTTCGCGTGCCATATTCTTCTTACTGTTTAGAGACAATACTTTAAAGCATTTTTTCAAACAGTGGGTCCTCTTTTCAGCTTTCAACTGGATGTTTAGTATCTATTCTGAATGCCTGCACTGTGTTTTCACAACTAATCATTTTGAAGTGGAGTGGATGGATCACAATTGGCATGACGAATTACGCACATTATCCAACTGCAGAATGCAACTTAGCTGTCAAGCAGCTTTTCCACAGGAATATCAATCCGAGATGCTACAGTATGATGACAAGTCGAGCAGCTATAGTAACTCAGACGAGCTCATTCAGGGACCGAGGGATCTTCGTATCCAACTGACATGTTGCTTTGCAGTCTGACTTTTCCTCAATGTGGGCGCATCATAAACAGGTCTGTCTTTAGTCTATAGGAAGAGAATGTCCCAAAAAGGTACGAAGACCAACTATTTTCACTAATGTAGAACACAATTCAATATATTTTCTAGCTATGTAGTCAGTTTAATCAGTTTGCTTTTTAAATGTGGGATTTGTTTAGCTCATAAACCTGAAGCTGAGGTTGTTCTGAAACAAGTACATCTCTGTAAATATCAACTTTAAAATGCAACGTCCTTCTAATGCGCCCATCGCCCTCTTAAAGGAACTGTTAGATCTTAATAGACTAAGCCGCCCATAGGTCAAGCTTTCCCCACCATTTGTATTTAAGAGCTCTGCATCCAATTTTTTCCCTGCACAGGCTGTTGCCACTCTTTATAATTCACAGCCTGTCATAGCCCCGATCATTACCCGGCTGTCTCGAACAACACCTGCTAGACTAGACGCAGACTCTTGCAATGAATAGTAATACCACAAATGAAGGCTATGACCCAAAAAAAAAAAAAAAAAACTCCCAAACTTACTGTTGCACAAACACACCTGGCAGACAGAAAAAAAAAACCTCTTTCATCAGCTTGTTAGCAACAAAAAAATCAGAAAATCTACTTCATATAATACCATTTACAGGCTTATGGGATAGATAGAGGTAGTGGGTTGCTACGTCTCCAGATAAGCTTCAAAATTGAATTTAGGATTTCACGTCATCAATCCCAAATCTCACATATAGAAACAACTAAAAGAGGAGGTAATGAGTGAAATATTTTTCTTAGGTTCCTAAAACTTTTTAAGTTGCATTTGATTCATGCATGTTTGAGTAATCTGTGAGTTGTCCCACCCAGATCCTTTTCAAAAGCCAGTGAGTGCACATTCTAATGTAAGCAGGTGTTTTTGCAGGAGTAGTGCACATGCTCCTAAAAAGGAGATTTACACTGTATCATGCACATGCCAACAGACTCAGGATGAAAAGGATATTCCTCGTGTCAAAAACTGACATTTTTTTCTGTAAATATCACGTTTCTGACCTGACAAAAAGTACCATATTTGTCTGAACTTCATTTGTTAATGATAGGAATTATTTTAATTACTTTTTCATTGTACTATGTTCATTCCTCAATGGGAAAATGACCTTTGCTGCATTGCACTGCAGCAGGCAGCCTTGACAACGCCAACGGTGGAAGTAACTATTATTATTATTTTTATTTATTTTATTTATTTTATTTTTATTATTTTTATTTTATATGTTTGCACACCAGTACCAGAACAAGTTCCTAGTCTCTGATGTTTTTCACTGACATGGCAATAAAAGCATTCTGATTCTGATTCTGAACTAAAGGGTTAGGTGTCTGCATCAGGATTGCCTAGGCATGGGCCCAGTGGGAATTGAATCAGTTTCTCATAGTCCAAGGATGGACATTCTTCCACTGAGCCATTAGTCCACAAAAAAAAAAAAAGGTGTCAAGTAAGAAAGTTATATTTCACAAAGTACCATTACTTACTACCATTTAATTTTGCTCCATTTATAACATCAACAATGAATTAAAATGGGATTGTGATTGGGTGGGGAAGAATAAACATAATGTCACTATAACACCTAAGACTCAAAATCCATCAGATGAAATCATTCTGTTAGAAACACGCTATGCTGTGCAGAATGAGCTGTACAAGATACAAAAAAAAAAAAAAAAAGAAATGAGAGAGCCATTCACAAGCGTATTTGAAATACTGTATTAAAAGATACTAAAATCCAGTCTTTGCTTGCCATTTTTTCCTCATTTCCTCCTTTCTTTCTCCCTCTCTCACACACACACACACACACACACACACACTTCTGTTTTGTAGTGGCTGTGTTCCTTAGCACTGTCATGTGTAATGTGTGATTCTGTCTTTGCAGATTGTAGGTCTTTGTCTCTTCTTTTTGGGATTTTGAAAACCATATAGTATGTTGTGAAAGGTGTGCATACAACACTCACTCTGCTTATCTGAGTTTTGGAAGAATCTTTTCTGGTTTTGTGTAGTAAGTTGTTCAAAAATTTCTGTTAATACATTTGAGTCTTCAATAATCAATTTTTAATGAAGAATTTTGAAAAAAAAAAAAAAAAACATGTTTCTGAGGTTGAAACTTTCACAACATGTAAACAGTTAGTTATATTTTCCGCACCATAAAACATGTGTTACTATTCGAGACTAGACACAAAATTTCTTTGTTATTTCTAAAATAACATTTTTTTTCCCTGTAAAATACTTTTTACTTTGAGTTGAAAAATAGAAATTATTTTATCTGAGTAAAAAGCTTCAGTTCATACTTCTATTTGTACAGAAGGAGTTTTATGACTTAGTAATTACACTGTACTTCTACTTGCGTCGTTAATCTGAATACTTTTGACGCCTTCAGACAAAAAAAATTCCCCTTTGTCTTTGTTAGGAAAAGGCCCTTAAATCCGCTTGTACTAGAATGGTTAATTCACCAAATGCATGCAAAGAGTGAATCTGGAGTACATTTAGGGGAGTGAGAAATCCTTCTCAGGTTTCAGTTATCCACATGCAGTCCTCTGTGAAGTGAACGTGAGGGAAGGCCAGAATCTAAGCCACCCTCACACAAAGGGTCAACATGAGAGTCGATGGGTTAATCCTCTTTCATACAAGCTAGGTTTAACCCTCGTCAACCCTACCACCAGCACTGCACCCTCACACAAATGAACAGATTAAGGCTTTTTTACATATTGCATGTTGAAGAGAATCTATAGAAAATTTGCCAACAAAATCTATCAAGTTTGAACAAAAATATAGAGTTTTCGTTCTTAGTTTGGTCTACACTTTGGCAACTGTGATGATTATCAAGCAGTAATGCCAACAGCTGAAGGTCTGCCATCCCACAAAATCATGTGCCCAGTCTTTCACGGTGTTAATGATATCTATAACTAATATGCTCAACAACAAAAACACAAAGAGTTGGGGACGTACATGGATAAAGCATTTCTGACATGCATATCTGTAAACTCACACACACACAAACAGGCATACATCAGCAGCATTGTCATCTGGCCTTTCTCATTGCCAACACTACCAGAGTGTTAACGCACACCTCCGCCTTTTCCTAAAGTCTTTACATTCTTTAACTCTTTAATAAAACCGCTTGCTTCCCAGTAAAAAATAAAAAGGCCTTGTTTGGTAAGGTTGGTTGAAGAACCAAATAACTCTCCAACTCATTTAAAACCAATTTCTGGTCAATTTCATTCAACTGAAAGGTCAGCTTTTTGTAAGATTTTGAAATATTCTACTCGGCAATTCCACTGCCGAAACAAACATGATGAAAAGCTGCAGATCACTGAATTGAACGGAGACCTTGAGTTTGCTGACCTCGCCTTTTTCTCACCATATTCTCATTAAATGTGTTTTGGCTCAATGTGTGAGATGAAAAAGGCATGTCGACAGGCGTGCTGTTCTCCCATTGGGCTACATGCCTTCATTCAACATTTTTAATCACTTTCCCACATTTTAAAATAAAAAATTCTGTCTATTCCTTTTTTTTGGCAAACATGGGCAAAGAGGACATTGAATGTGTTTTTCCCAGTGAAAAAAGCATTTTATGTACCAGTGAACTGTTTTGATTTACTGTGAAAATAGATGAAGGTTAATGCCGACAGACTGATGGTAATACTGGTGAAAGTTGTATTTCTAATAAATTCTCAACAAAGTAAAGTTACTTCAGACCAGTAAAATACAAACAAAGACATAAAAATAATGAAATAAAATATTAAAATAATAAGCCTCATATTGTCTATGAATATTTGCAGGCAAATATGAAGGTTGAGTGAAAAAAACATTAGTTTTTTATTAAAAATGTTACTGTTGAAATTGTGTCTATTTATAACAAAACTCTATATGGATTAAAACAATAAGTCTTTGCTGGCTTAAAAAAAGATCTGAAACCTAAACTGATCTGTACATTTACTTCCATGGCTTTTCAGAGGACTGTGCTTGCAAATATGTGTTTTTACTTTCAAGTTTTAGGCCAATCATATGTCTGCCAGCATTTGTTGCCAGGTAGGCTAAAATCAGTGGATTAGTGGTTTGGAATACATTCAGCTGGTCCACTCTAGACAAAATGACCAGGAGCAATTTTTTTGCTACAAATATTGAAGCGCAGTGGTTAGCACAGTGGCCTCGCAGCAAAGAAGCTCAGGGTTTCGAGTCCTGGTTGGGGACGACGCTTGGTGAAGTTTGTGTGAAGTTTGCATAATTTCTCTGTGTATATGTGAGTTTTCTGGGTTACTCCCACCCTTCCTTAACATGCATGTTTGGTTGATTGGCCGCTATGAAATTGCCTCTAGGAGTGAGTGTGTGTGGATGGTTTTCTGTGTGTGTGGCCTTGCGACAGACTGGCAACCCGTTCGGGGTGTAACCCACTTCTCGTCTTGAATCAGCCGGAATAGGCTCCGGCACACCCACAGCCCTGTTGAATATGGACGGCTCCGAAGAGGAATGAGTGAGTTACCCACGTCTGAAGCTGTTTTTCTAGAGCCTTCTAGCTGACCCACCTACATTACAACAACATTAACTTGTAACTTTTCTTTGAACAACAGATAGCCAAAAAGAATTTATTGCCAGGGGCTCTGTGGAGGCTTTCAAACTAATATGGAGAAATGTTGGTAAATACCAAAAAATAAATCAATAGTTTTGATTTTTCATGTAGTAATAAAAGATGTTTTATAGGTTTGCACTATTTGGATTAAAGTGAGAAAAGCCTTTGCTTTAATGAGGCAGAGGACATTTTTTCTTGCGAAACAAGAAGTGGTCAACTTTGATTTTTTTAAAACATTTTGAATCGTCATAAAGAAAAAAAAAATAATCTAACCATTTTTTTTAGGAAAATGATTTTATTTCAACGTTTTTAAGTTCAAGCCAAAGAATGAACCCCAAAAAAGATTTAGCAGCACTTTTGTGAGACAAAAACTGTTCCCAGTCAATTCCAAGAGAATACAAAAGAAGGTATATGTGAATAATGAGGGAACTGGATGTAATTAACCTATGCTCATTCAGAGAAGCATTGTTGGATCTGTATCGAGGAGGCGAACTGTGCAGTTTCCCAACTGAAGCTCGAGCTTTTTAGACTAATTAGGACTGTGTTGTTGTACAGTGTGAAGGGTTTCCCATGTGGATTCCTGATTTGTTGGCTGCGTGCACATCCTGACTGCTCATTTGTGGTGAAGTAAGACAGCAGGAGATACAAGGAGTTGATTAGAGGTCATGCAGGATGAGAAAAACAAACATCTCTAGATAGTTAAAATAAAATTAGAAAAAAAAAGAATAAAAAAATTACATGATTTAAAAAGAAATGAGGTCATAGATATGTGCACAGAAGAGCAGACAAAGCAAACAAAAAATTATTCTGGGGATGGTTAACAGCTCCTAAGGGTTTTGTTACAATGACATTTCTTTTCAGAATTTGTGGTAAAAGATAAAACTTCTCCTACATTCATTAAGCGTTTGGCCTTCCAGAAAAATAAAAGTTGATCACCAGAAGTTAACATCTTATTTTCATATTCAATAGTCAAAGAAACTCTGAATATTAATTTTCCTAACGTAGAATCTTTATCATTTAAATTGCACATTTCCTCCTCTGTGATACTGAAGTTCTTTTCTTTTCCCAGAAGTCAAGCCCACAAAAGCAATCACTGGGTATTTCATTTTTTTGGACGTACATCTTCTCTGAATATAATTTTTTGAAATACCATAAAAATTTCAAAGGTCGGAAATCCACCATCTAACCCAATTCATAGAGTCACTATTCTGACAACCTTTAAACTTGTTTTCATAAAACCGTATTGACTGAACTTCTGGATCTTAAATTTCTTTCAAACTTAGGTAATACAATTTTTTTGGATACATTCAATTAATTTTTTTTATTTGTACAACTCAAATCGTTCAGAACAAGACATTATAAAGTCGAAACATGCAGGATTGGCATATTCAGGGCGCATCAGAACAGACAAGTTATATTGTGTTGGTGAGAAAAGGGATGTTTTTTCCTGATTTATTATTTACCAGTATATAGGTCGGAATGTAAATCAATAGCTTTTCTTTTCAGCTCACCTTTTTCTCACCTATGGTAACCAGCTGTGGGTGGTGACCGAAAGAATGAGATTGCGGATACAAGTGGCTGAAATGAGCTTCCGCCACAGGGTGGCTGGGCTCACACTCAGAGATCGGGTGAGGAGCTCTGCCATCCGGGAGGAGCTCGGTGTCGAGCTGCTCCTCCTCCAGGTTGAGAGCAGCCAAATGGGATGGTTCAGGAATCTGGTCAGGATGCCCTCTGAGCGCCTCGCTGGTGAGGTGTTTTGGGCACGTCCCATCGGGGGGAGACCAAGAGGCAGACCCTGGTCTGCTGGAGAGACTATGTGTCACAGCTTGCCGGGGAATTGCTCGGGATCCTTCCAGGTGAGCTGGAGGATGCAGCTGGGGTGAGAGAAGCCTGGGTTTCCAGTCTGAGGATGTTGCCTCCGCGACCCAGCCCCGGATAGGCTGAAGACGACGGAACAGAACTGTATATAGGTGGCAATGGGTGTAATGGTCAAAATGAATTTATTTTTTTCTCAATTTGTTGTGTTTTTTTTTTTTTTTTTTTTTCTGCTTCTTAACTCCCGTTTATAAAATAGGTGCACTCCCTCGGGTGGACGCCATCAAAATTTTAAAAATATCACTGAAAGGAAGTACCAAATGAACTTTAATATGTGTGTGTATTAACACAAATGAAAGATAAATAGCAATTTAAATTTTACAAGAAGGTCACACAAAATATTTCAAACAACAAAAAAAGCAACTGTTAAGTTAATTTCTCGTCAGACTCGGTAAAGGTAAAATTTGGTTTCTTTATGAGTAAAACTTACCCTTTTTTTCTCAGAAGAGCTGAAATTAGCTGCCAACAATGTAACGACTCGTTGTATACATTTCCTCTCGTTCATTTTAAACTGCTTACATTTTACCACAGCACGGCTCACTGCTCATGTGGTTAGAGTAGTTATAGAAGAATCAAGGCCAGAATGACGACTGTGGTGCATTCAGCCAAAGTTACTGAAATCCAGGTGAAAGGAAATCATCAGCAAGTCCGTAAATTTAATTCAGTATATTTTTCCTTTTATTTGTTTCCATTACATTTACAATGGTGCCCGTCATTGCAGCAGCAGATGTGACTTATTGGAGACTTTTGGTATTTTGTTTACATGCTTCACATTGTTTTTTAATGCCATTATCAGATCACTTGTTCCCCTTTTCCCGTAGGAAATTCAGGACATCAAGTCATTCACTTTCAACTTTAAGAAACAGTGCAAATTTTGTGTTACCTTAAGAATTTAAATAGCTGATTATATTTAAATACTCTTTGTAATTCTGTTGTGCTGTGCAGAATCCTATGTGTGAGAAAATTGTTCAACCATAAGACTATTAAAGTTAAAGTTGCTTCTGGCAGTTTTAAGTAAAATTTTCAGACCATGACTCAAGTTTGTGAATTTAATCATTCTGTTATTGAAGTGATACATAAATTGTGAAATCTTGCAAGAATCTTTGGCTTGAGTTTTGATGTCCTATGTAGCCGTCACATGTAGAAAAAAAATTAAAACAATGATACAACGAATAGTGTAGATCGTTTTTGATCGTAGACTAAAATAATTATGATTTAAAACTTTAGATTATAGTAAAATTCTGAGTATTTTTTCTCAATCTCAAAAATATTATTAGGTTGCTCTTACTAAACGGGAAACATTTATGATCGTGTTATTGTCATTTTATAACGCAAAACGAGCTTATTTAGAGAGGCTCAAAGCTCACTTCAGTGTGACAAAAGGAACTTTTTAAATGTTGTCTACCTTGGCAAAAGTCTTAGTTTCTTGTAAAATATAATCTTTAGTTTTCCAGTGTTTTCATTGGTGTTAGAATTATTACTTTTCATTCTTTTGTATTCAATGAACCATGTGCAATAAGCCTTTAAAATCCTCAACTTCTCCAGGATTTAATTTGAACTATTTAATTTTTCAACATCAACACCTGCAGATGTAAAAAAAAAAAAAAAATGTTCATGCAACTGGATTGAGTGAGGATGAACAGGGGGATGTGAGGTTGGTGAAGTTTAGGGGGAAAGCAGGACAGCGTCTCCTACCCCTAATGAATACATGAGACACGTCAGCAGCATGTGCTACTTGCACCCACACATAGTGCCACATCGTTTCCTGTCTGCTATGTTCCTTGCTCCCAACAGTGTGACTATAGAAACTTTTCTTGCCTTTTTCTTGTGATCAATTATTGAAGGATGTCTTTATGTGTTTTAATATTACCTCTTGTTTAACAAGGTTTTCCCCAGATGATGCTGCACGAATATTGTGATGCTCAGTATTGTAGCTGCTCTAGATTACTTTGCTCTTTTTGCTTCCCCCTCTTTGTCCCTTTTCTATTGTATTCAACCGTTTTGTCCCATTTTTTCCCTCCCAAAACATACAGTAGATAGTTAGGAATTAAAATGAAAATATATAAAAAAAAAAAATCTTGTTGAGGATGACACATGGTGCTAAATTTTGGTTGCGCAAATCTGTCCAGCAAGACTTTATACACAAATGTGCCTTCATAGCGCAGGGTGAGTTTAAAAAAATGTCTATGCAAAATTGGCTTTGTTTAAAAAAATACTCCTTTAAACATGACTGAGCCATATTAATGCCAGATAATAACTGTTTTGGGCAAGAAATTAAACAATTTAAGTGTGGAGCAAGTTGAACATTTTGAAAAAGGACAGAAATACCCAAATTTTTAGGTGTTTTTTTATGGCATAAATTACTTTTTTTTTTTTAATTTAAATAACAGCAAAGTCCATCTCCCAACGTTTCATCCAGAAACAAAAATTTGAGAAAGGTATTGCTCTACTTAGACTGTCTTTGTGGGACCAATCCCAACTAAAGCATATTACATCATTGTACCATCAACTGGCTTACCACAGTTCTGATTGCAGTGCCAAGAAGAGCAATTTCAGGATCTTAGAGCAATTAATAGTGCGGTTTTGAACAAGATGATTGGTATACATACTTTAACTTTTCTCATCTGAAAGATTTTACCAGTGGTGCATAATTGGTTGCAAAGGGTGCATAAATGCAACTTTTTGCAAACATTTTAAGTTGTAGATCATGTTGCTAAAAGGTGTCACAAAGAGTATCAGCGTTTTGATAGCATTGTTGTGTAGCCCTAAGCGATCCTCACCTCTTCTCACTTTTGTTTCGAAAGAGTCCTTTTTTATTTGTTTAAACATGGAAATGAGTCATATAGTTACCAAAATATATTTGATCCCTTCTGGAAAATTACCAGCAATAGAAAATTTACTCATCCAAACAAAAGTCTTCTGCCTCAAATTATGTTGTGTGATTACCGTAGCTCCAACCGGGATCTGGTGTCCTAATACAAAGCAAATACTGTAGTGTGCCCCCACCCTTTACAAAGATTCTTTTGTTTCATTTGATGTGGGGTCTGTGCACCCTGATCTCCCTCCTCGCTCAGACACCCCCTCATGTCTATTAACCACGCTGATTCCCAGTTCAAATTGGCCCCCTGTTATTAATCCCAATCACCCATAACACATCGACCACAGTGCACAGAAAAACACATGTGCACAGCGCACCGATCCCCCAGCCCGGTGCACTGATTCTAATTAATTAATTACATCCCAGGTGATTTTACTTTGAGATGGAGAGACGAAAAATAGAGGAGAAAAAAATGCAACATCCCAAAGGCCCCACCAAATTGGCAGCGAAAGCTTCCTAGGAAAAAAAAAAAAAGAGAGACCTAGTTCATTACTTCAGGGAGCGTTGGCTTCTTGTTGCTGCTTCCTAAATACTGCTCTGCCTTCCAAGACCAAAATACTGTTTCCTTCTCCTTTTTGCCTGCCTGTCATGCACAAAACCTTTGCCAAAAGCAAACGTTGGGACTAACCCGCAACAAATTGATAGCATATTTAAGTATTAAAAAAAAAGGGGGTAGAAAAGTGTTTTTTGAGGAAATCATATCACCAAGCCAAAAGAGCAGGGGAAAATATTTAGCATAAAACTGGTAATTTTTAAAAAATAAAACAGGGCCACATATGCGATACATCTCATTCATTTGAAAGTCAAAAGGATTTGCAAACTCTTTCATGTCCATCCAGTTAGCTTTCCTACTCGTTGAAGATGCCTCATTCTCCACATGGGAAAAACTTTCTTTCTGCCTTTCCAACGCTATCGGAAGAATCTGCTGATGTAAAACATTTGAGTCTGCACTTCTGTTTTGCCCCCCATGATTAAATAACGATGTCTATCAATAATCTTAGATTGCATCTCCATCTGTAAAGTTCAATTTGAGCTGAATTTGACATTGAAGAAGTTTGCAAAGTGCTGCAAAATTTCACTCAAGAGTTCATTTTAAAAGGGAAGATTCAAACTGAGTGAAATTTTTGATTGGCTCTGAGAAATTAATTAGCAAAGGAATATTGATCTCTGTTATATGTGATAACTTTTATAAAGGCTAAAAATCCCTGGCATAAAATCCATATTTGAAGATGTGGAGTCTAAAGTTTATTCTTGACAAAAGAAACATTGCAAACAACGAGCGTATGAAAGGGTTTCACAACCCTGCTTAAACTATGACCACCAAGTTTTCCTTGTATAATTTTTTGAAAACATAATACTGTATATGTAGGTGTGTGCAATCTGTGTAAATCTATACTCCTCTCCACACAAAACTTTGGTTTGAATGTGCATAAAACATCCAGTAACCCCTTAGCATTTTGCCCTTCTTAATTTTATTTAGAACTCTTTCCTTTAATAGTTTTCATTGCTAATTCTGTCACGTCCCAAAGTTTAGCAATGACAAAGTGAAGACTGTGCTTGTAAACGTCCCTGCGTCACATTGTCTTGCATGTGGCAAACCCAGAGTTTTAGGGTGGCCGTATTCCACTTCAAAGGGTCCTTTGTCTGAGACATTTTTTTTTTGGTTTGCTGTTGCACCTTTGGAAAAGAGAATATTATGCAAAAATGAACTTTTTGGAAATTTCTGCCATGTTCACAAATTATTCCCACATCAAAAATATGTTTTTCCTTTTTATTGAAGCGCATTTGAGCAAGTTTTGAGATCTTTTCACCCAGTACTTGGTTACTCAAATTCTGACCCCCTTGTTCTGTGGCCATGAAGAATTTTCTTAGCCACAGATTTTCTTCTCCGTCACTCATGCTTTTCAACCCAAGCAGGAAGTATTTTTTTGCAACAAAAATGTTCACGGTCCACAAAAAAAAAAAAGAAGAAGAAAAGAAAGAGGACTAGTCAAACTATTCCCTTACAGGGCCATCAAGTGGGCCACCAAAATGCAAAAAAATGACTTTTATTTTTCAAAATGTTCTGGGGGGGATGACCCCAGCATCCACTATCCTGTCAATGACCTCACACCCACGTTCCCCTTTAGAAAATCCTAGATCCACCCCTGCTTCTGTTCACTTCACTGACATGGTATCCATTACCTGAAAACTTTAAATATTAAATACCAATCAAGTACCGTGATAGCAATATTTAGATATGCTGGAAAGTTAATGTTTCTTCAGATCAGTAAGACCTGGCTCAATAGAGGGCACCATCTCCTAAAGTTTTTTTAAAAGCAGGTCTGATCTGTCAACAGGTGGAATTTGAGATGTTATACAGAGCAGAAAGATATCATGACAGATGAGCTGCTGTAAAACTACGTCAAAGCCGAAACGGGCCACAAATAACCAGTAGCTACTGTAAGTGTACACTGACATTCAAACTGTGATGTCAAACGTGAATCCGATGAGACGAATGCGTGCCAAAATCACAAGAAGGCACCGAGAGTTTTTGTTTTCTATGAGATGGGAGCTCCTTCACTTAGAGTGAAACAACATGGTCACAGTCCTTTAGTCAGTTTGAAACACACAGCATGGAATTACAGTGAAGCATGTCATATGTTTCCACCTATATTGTTGAACTGTTCCAAGCTAAGGGAAAAGACTTGCCAGGTTTGTGCAGAGCTCCTATAGAGAACCCTGCTGCGAGCATGATCTCCTGCAGCGGAATGTGGAACGGAATGCTGTTCTATGAGGCCCCGATTCTGGACACATATTTATTTGCTCATTCATCACTTTTAGATGACCTCTGACCTACTACCGTGTGTTTTTGCTCTCTTCCAATCCAAGTTTTTTTTTTTTTCTCCTTCCTCAAACAGAGAAAAATAAGGTAGATTCTCTGTCTGGAAAGAAATGTTGACATGCTAAAAAGAAGACAGTGCTAATCAGTAGAAGATGGTGGTCATATTGTAGGTGCTTAAACTGTCCTTGTTCTCGCCAGAAATAAAACGATACTTTATGAAAGTATATTTGCAACTAGATGAACGACTGACTGCGTATGTGGAAAAGTGTTTGATGTCTTCCCGGCGGTTGGTACTCCAGTGAGTGTCTGGTGGAGCGTTGAGGAATGGAGAGGAAACAGATGTTTTTTGTTCCCAATGGGAGTGCAAATAAAACTAAGGTATGTATGTAGAAGTTCACTGAAGGATAAATGTAAGAGTTTAATAAATGCATTTAAATCCTGAGATGGTAGTATACTATTTGGGGCGTAGGATGAGTTTTACTTAGTGGAAAATGTTCATTGCATGTTGTAAGATACACCTGGATGGTAATGGGTCCAGGAAATAAGCCCATGACCAATTGATTTTCAAAACATGTGTGTTTTTTCCATAAAAGATCAAATACATGGTAAAAATTATCAGAGTAAAGTACAAATAAAGATAAGTCATACGCATGTAGTCATAAAAAATGGACAGTTTAAGAGTTTTCTCAGCATTTTTCCACAAAACAAATGAAACAATATTTTCATTTCCTCTTCTGAACCATTTATCGCAGGGGCTGCCAGAGCTTATCCCGGCTGATTCAAGGCTAGAGGCAGGGTATACCCCGAACAGGTCGCCAGCCTGTTGCAGGGCCACACACACACACAGCTATCCACACACTTATTTCAAAGAGCAATTTCATAGTGGCCAATCAACCTAACATGCATGTTTTTGGAGAGTGGGAGGAATCCGCAATACCCGGATGAAGCCAACCCATACATGGGAAGAATATGCTGTGTCCCATCATCTTTGGCTTATCTGGGGCTGGGTCATGAGGGCAACAGCCTCAGACGGGCAGCCCAGACTTCTCTCACCTCGGCTACATCCTCCAGCTCACCCGGAAGGTTCCCGAGTCGTTCCCCAGCCAGCTGTGAGACATAGTCTCTCCAGTGGGTCCGGGGTCTGCTTTATGGTCTCCTCCCGGTGGGACGTGTCCAAAACACCACACCAGTGAGGCGCTCGGGGAGGCATCCTGACCAGACGCCCGAACCACCTCATCTGGCATCTCTCAACCTGGAGAATGACGAGAGAACATGCAAACTTTTAAAATACCAATTTCTGAAGCATTTAAACATCTAGAAAAGGAAAAAATAAAGATACAACATTTCTCTTCGGTGAAAATTATAATAAGTCTAATTGGTCCATAAACATCGTATATATTGTTAAACACATGTAAATAGATCAAGTGTTTATGATACATGTGTTCAAACCAAAGACCGAGCTAAACGTTCATTTTTCAAAAGGAAAAAAAAGATTTTGCAATTCAATAGGCTTTAAAAATATTTTTAGAAGCAGAAACTTTCTTCTTTACAGATTTACTACAGTTCATTAAGGTTTGTGGGCCGTGCCCCATGCAAAGCTCTCCAAAGGTTTTTCCACAAAATTTCAATGTAGTTTGACTTGACCACACTGTAGCACTGACTATTTTCTTTTTCAGTCAATCTGCTGTTGATTTGTGCATGGTTTTAGGATCAATATCTTGTTGCATGACCTAGTGCGGGCCAAGTTCTGTCTGAACCAGATGGTCTTACTTTTAACTCTAGAAAACTTTAGCCATACAGAGAAGTAAATGCCTATGTCCTGCTTGAAAAAAAAAAAGGCTAAGACCTGATTTCCGCTTGATTGTTAGCATGAGCTTTTTGGAATGACTTGTCACAATTTCAAGCCAAATCAATTTTTTGGAGATTTCTACCATGCTTGAACATTATTTCCACATCAAAACGTAAGTTTCTATTTTAGCCTTAAGTGTTTGAGTAATTTGTAAGCCATCTTGTCCAATATTCGGATATCAGGTTGTCAGTGGGCACGCATGTTTTATCACCCACAAACACATTCAGTTTTACGCACGTTGTGTTTTAGTGCAGGTGCTCTGCTCAAGCTCACTCCCTCGACTCAACAGGGTGAATGCACCAGAATTACAATATAAAGGAATATACGTTAGTTTTCCTAACTTGATGCATTTGCAGCCTCAGATGAGAGCACGAGTTTTATAATATCAAAGTTTATCCATTGACAGGATTATTGTTCCCGTTCCATTTTGTCATCTTCCGCTTATCCGGGGCCGGGCCGCTGGGACAACAGCCTCAGACAGGAAGCCCAGGCTTCTCTCACCCCAGCTGCATCCTCCAGCTCACCCAAAAGGATCCTTTGTCATTCCCTGGCCAGCTGTTAGACATATTCTCTCCAGCAGGTCCGGGGTCTGCCTCTTGGTATCCCCCCGGTGGGACATGCTTGAAACACCTCAACAGCGAGGCGCTCAGGAGGCATCCTGACCAGATCCCCGAAGCACCCCATCTGGCTTCTCTTGAGCTGGAGGAGGAGCGCTGATAGTTTGAAGAGATCAAGCGTGGCCAAGTTGCCTTTGCTCGGACCAGGTCACAAGGCCCCCCCCCCCACGTGGAGCTAGGCCAGAGGGTGGGGCACCAGAGCGTGCGCCTTGTGACCAGGCTTTTACCCACGGGGTCTGGCCTGGCTCAGTCCGAACAGGGGACATGGGCCACCCTTCCAGTGGGCTCACCCACTGCAGGAGGGACTATAGGGATCAGCTGAAGGAGGAGATGGGTGGCAGCCAACTTTGGGGACCCTGGTGGTCAGACCCTCGGCTGCATAAGTTAGCTCAGTATTATTGTATTGTCTCCTAATTACAACTGATTTCATCATCCATACAGACTGGTTTTCTTTTCTTTTGCTAAATTCACAAGCTAGTCCAAAACTCCCGGTCAGTACTCTCAGCCTGTGTTGTTCCACAGGGTCACCTCATGGTGGGTTACACATGGGACATCTCATCGCCTCATGTCTCGGGGGCATCTTGACCAAATGACCGAGCTCATTCTTCTAACGCTTTCGGAAAAAAAGCAACACCTCTAAAGAAAATTGATTTAGACTCGTTATATTATATGTCTATTGCTGTTGACTGACTTTTTTATGGTTTGTTCACTTTTTTTATGAAGATTGGGAAGCTCATCAATATTCGCAACACAGTCCTCTACTTTCATTTACTATATTTAAAAACAGTTTACTGTCTAAAATGGCTAAAATGGATGTTTTCCAAGAATAAATGCCTATAAAATGAATTATGCCACGACCGCTTTACTTTAGCATCCGTCAGACATTGACGAGAAATGAAATAGGGTTATGTATGGATTCTAAAAGCTTTCCTGTGAATCAATGAGACTTCTTCTTCTTTCGGCATCTCCCTTCAGGGGTCGCCACAGAAAGTCAGTTTCTTCCATCTAACCCTATCAGCTGCATCTTCTTCGGTCACGCCAACTATCTTCATGTCTTCCTTCACTGTATCCATGAAGCTCCTCTTTGGTCTTCCTCCAGCTCTCTTTCCTGGTGGTTCTGAACCCAGGATGTTTCTGCTGATCAATGAATATAACATGTATATTTTTATCCGTTTTGGCTTGCCGTCCACACAAAAACTGAGTTTTTTTCAACTCAAAACTGGTGTTTTTTAAAAATCCGGCCAAAGTGGAGATTTTGGAAAACTCTGTTTTTGCGTTTGCGTGTGGACGTGCGAAAACGGAGATTTGTGTTTTTATGTGTCACTATCTGCAACAAGTAATGCACATACATCATTTGTGTGCGTCCTTGTTTACAAAAACAGACAGTGGGTAGCATGGATCTACGGAAACAGGCATTACTTTTTACCCTGTTGCAGACCCTCTTTTCTTGCCTTTTTGTCCACTCTCAACTGCTCTTGCTTCCTGTTGAGGACCAAAGGAGGAGAATTGCGTTGCAGTCGGCGATTATTAATCACATAACGCCCCCTCCTCCTTTTTGCGGAAATGACGAGAGAGGTGTTCTGATTGGATAGCTTAGAACTTACGTTTGCATCAACACTGCAGACTAATGATCTGGCATGCTCATAATCGCCTTCAGAAGCATATTTATACGGCTCTGTGTGGATATGGATATTTTGAAAATGGTTATGTGTGGATGCGATCGTTTTCCTAAAACAGAGGAAAGCAGACATGCGTTTTCAAAAATACCCGGCTACATGTGGATATGGCCTAAGGTGAAATACATCATTGAATATTTAGGATGTCTCAAATTTCAATAAATTTTTTACATGTTTGTTTTTGATGGGTGACCATTATGTTAGTTCATAGTCTGTTTTGATGGACGATAATAGAAAAAAAAACATGCAAACAAAACAAAAAAACTGTTTTTTTTTTAGCACTTTCATTAAAGTGTTTATGCTTATTTTATTTCCCATTTAATTAAAAATGTATTTAAGACTTCATGTACGTAGATTTTTAGTAACGCCTCAGGGCTAATATTTGTTATTAAACAATACTCCTAAGTGATGAATGCAAACCAAACTCTGCTGAAGAGCTCTTCCTCAAATCAGCAGCTCTTGTTTCAAAGTGTCAACCAAAGACAGATCGCTTCTGCTATCAGTGACTATGAGGCTTCCTCCTGGACATAAATTAATGGCTTCAGCTTGACACTAGCTTCTGAGGTCAAATCTGTGTGTCAGCTTTGGCATTCTGGAGACAAAGGATGCAGAATAGGCCACACGTTGTTCTAAAATAGACTATTTTAATTCCCTGCTTAAACCAGAAGAATTTTAGACAACATTTGAAATAACATCATTATTAACATTGAAATACTGTTATTATTAACTAGGAATAAAATGGTCATTCAAAAAAGGGAAATGTTAGATTTAACCTGGATTTTTTTTTAAATTCCGGGGATGATAAAACGGTCGGTCATAATTAAAGCAGTACCTTTTTCTTCTATATTTTCCAGAGTCAAGCCAATTTCAATTTCTTTTCATGTTCGTTTGATCACTGGAAAGTTTTCTGAACAGATAACGAAGTAAGTTCAGCCTATAGCGAGTATCAGTGCTGGACAGAAAGAAGGAGCTTTCTCTTTTAAAACCTGATTAAAACTAGGATTGGTAATCTGTTGGTGTTCTTTTAAAAGCAATATGGAGTGAATTTAATCATTTATCTTAACACAAATCTGTCAAGCTCAATGATTACCCACATAGTAAGTTAATTAAAATTTCACACTTCTTGGCAAATTATCACTTTAGACATTTTTTTTTTCTGGCTGAATTCATTAGATTTTAAGTTAACTGGCATATGCATGCTGAAAAACTAATAGTCATTTGAATTTTTGATGACAAATTTCTGCCAATTTGTCCAACTCAAAGTTTTTTTTCTGTTAAAACACAGAAAGAAACTTATAAAACATTTTATATATCATGAGCAAAACATGAATCTCATTCTAAAATTGTGGTCAAATAACTTCTCGTAGTTTACTGTTTTATTCCAATTGCGGGAAAACTGGATCCTAGACAGGTAGGTTGTCTATGTCACCTTCACTTACAGAGAGTATTTAAAGTGGGCAATTGCACAGCATGCATGTCTTCATAAGGTGGGAGAAATCTGAAGCACTTTAAAAGCACAGATGACTTTGCAATTTAAACACCCTCACAGTTGGAATTTACGATCAAACTATCCTTCAGAGGCTGCACGATGGTGCAGTGGTCAGCGTGTTGGACCAAGTGGGATAAGGTAAGTCTGCAAACCAGATCCGTAACTTCGGGACAAGGATTGGCTCTGAGGGCTGGATTCGCGCCATAGCTGGGGGAGCAGTCGCCACTAGCATAGTGGCCTCACAGCTAGAAGGTTGTGGTTTGAGTCCCAGAGTGAGGGCATTGCTTGAAACACTGGCATTTATGTGTGGCGTTTGCATGTTCTCCCCATGTATGTGTGAATTTTCTCCTGCTGCTCCGGTTTGTGTTAGGTTGATAGGCCAATATTAAATTGCCCTTAGAAATGAGTGTTTGTGTAGCCCCGCAACAGACTGACGACGTGTTTGGGGTAAGTTCCGCCTCTTGCTTGAAAGAAGCTGGGTTAGGCTCTGGGACCTCCACAACCTGAAATGGATAAGCGGTTCAGAAGACAAAACAAAAAGATCTTCCTTAAAGACATAATTGAAAGCTAAACAATACTCAGCTCGTATAAAAGCCAACGTGTTTCATCCAGCTTTGTTCATCTTGTCAGACCAAATGCATCCTTCGAGAACGTGCACTTTTATAGATAAACTACAGATTTTTACAATTGTTTTTTGTTCATCAGCATTCTATACATTTGGCTTCTAAAGGGAAAAAAAATTCTACAACTCAGATATCATAATTTTTTAACTTAGAAAAAAAAATTTAAAAAGTCTTTGTTTTTCTTGCTTTAATTGTAACTTGGAAGCTGCGATAAGTGGTCTAATAGCATTAAAGCAGGTTGAATAATAGGTGCCTACTGACAATGTGGAGCTTGTCCCTGTGTCCCAGGATTCTAGGGAAATGCTCTTTAAAAGGAAAGGGCCATGAGTACAGGATGTGCTCAATCGCAGCTTCTGACCTGTTAAAAATGGGAGCTGCACCGCAGTCACTCCGGGGTCCGTCTCCAGGGATGGAGTGTAATTATAAGAGTGAAGGCCCTCAGGCCACGTCACTTTAAGATCCACCCGCTAATCTCAACTCACACAAGCTTAACAAAGGGGGGTGCTTCCCTTAGAAACTGAACCAAAAACCTTTTAATGGTAAAAGGTCAGACCCAAAGGGAACATGTGGATGTTATTCTGATGAGGTGACCATGCTGGTTATTAATTATAAAACATTCAGAGATAAATACATGAGCATTAATTTAAGCCAACTTTGAATTTAAAACAATCATACTATTAGAATTTGGTTAGAACTGTAATGACTTTCTATATTTTTATTCAAAGTAATTGGACTTAAATGTTTACGGAATGTAGATTTGAAAGAATGAAACATATTCTCTTCAAACTGACTCTAAAAGATGGGACAGTTTTACCAAGTTCATTTGCAGCATTTTAATTAGTGATGACTCTGTAAGCCGATTCCTTGAACATCATGATGGTGAAGAATAAATTTGATCAGTTTTGCGATCTCAATGTTCTGCCTCAGAGATGTAAAAAAAAAAAAAAAATAGATGCATGAAAGTCATGACAGCGTTCTTCTGCAAAAGACCAAATCAGTCCGTTTCAATTAGAATCTGTTTTTTATGGGGGTACATTTTGGCGGTTTGATCTCTTTTCTTCTATCAACGCGTTGGTTATATTCCTTACCCTCATTATCTGTTATTTTGCTCTTTTCCGTTGCTCATACCACAGCAACATTTGATCTCCTCTGCCATGTCTCCCATACTATCTATCGCAGTCCTCCTCAAGTCATCCAACTCCCCTTGCCCTCTAACCAGAAGAACTTTCAAGGTCTGCTCAGATAACGTCACAGCAACTGAGCATCTGCTTCCAATTTTTGTACAATTAACAAGGCCAGCTTGGGAATGTTTCTTTCTTTTTAATCCTCCTCCCTGTTTCTCCTTTCATGCCCCCGATTCCTCCTCCATCCTGTCTCATTTTTTCACAGACTGAAAGATGGTCATTCTTTATCTGTTCCTAAAATCCAAAACAACAAAGTCTCATCACATGTGTGTTTTCTTTGCTTTTGCAATAAATTGGAATTTCTCGCTTTCCTTAAGCAGAACAACCGTGTTTTCTCCTAAAGAACATTTAATGGTGAGAAAACACAAGCCTGACAAATCAAACTTGACAAACCAAAACCTTCAAACAGAAGTTTAATATGCTTGTGTCTTGTATTCTTTTGAGGTTGATCAAATTAATCTTTTAAATCTAAATTCCGTTTCGTCGTCTTCCGCTTATCTGGAGGCGGTTCGCAGGGGCAACAGCCTCAAACGGGAAGCCCAGGCTTCTCTCACCCCGGCTGCATCCTCCAGCTTACCTGTATGGATCCCGAGTTGTTCCGCAGCCAGCTGTGAGGCATAGTCTCTCCAGTGGGTCCGGGGTCTGCCTCTTGGTCTCCTACCAGTGAGACGTGTCCGAAACACCTCACCAGCAAGGCGTTCGCGGGACATCCTGACCAGATACCCGAACCACCCCATCTGGCTCCTCTTGACCTGGAGGAGGAGCGGCTTGACACCGAGCTCCTCACCCGATCTCGTAGTGAGAGCTCAGCCACCATGCGGAGGAAGCTCTTTTTAGCCGCTTGTATCCGCAATCTCATTTTTCAGTCACCCCCCACAGCTGGTGACCATAGGTGAGGGTAGGAACGTAGATCAACTTGTAAATTGATAGTTTTGCTTTTCGGCTCAGCTCTCTCTTTACCACGACGGACCGATACAGTGTCCTAGTTATTGCTGACGCCGCACCGATCCGCCTGTCGATCTCCCGCTCCATCTTTCCCCCACTCGTGAACAAATCCCCGAGATACTTAAACTCCTCCACTTGGGGCAGGACCCTGTCCCTGGTCCGCAGGGGGCATTTCACGCATTCCAACCATAAATCCAAAATTGTGGTTTTAAATCAATGAATCCATTTATTATCTGAATCAAGTTCCAGATTTAAGGGTTGATACAGTCTGGCTAGTTTTTCCCAAGACTTTAGGAAATTTCAGAAGATGACTTTAATCTCTGTGAAAAGTTCTTAATAAACAGAACTCGACAGAAAGATTTGGTTTGATTGATACGTTACACAGTCTGGTTTGTGGTTTGGGAAAAGATGCCATGTTATTATTTTGGTGAAAATACAATGTTCTTCTGAAAAGTTCTTTTACTTGGGATTACTTTCACTGTTGCTTCGTTTCACTTGGCCAGAACTTTAAGCAATGTGCTGAGAAACAAATCTTAATCCTAGTGGGAAGAAATCAGGACGAGGATTGAGGCAGAACTTTTCTAAACTCCTTAATTTTCCCACAAAACCATGATGTAAGTTCCAAGTACTGGCCATCAATCAAGCAAACAATATCAGGCATGCTCAGGCTGTTGTCAGATTTTTTTTTTTTCCCTGTAAAGTTAACAAGAATAAGTTGATACCAAGGTGACAAACCAAATCCCTCCGTCTGCACTGTTTCACAAAATCTATTAATGATGAAAGGTTGAAGTTTATGTGACAACTCAGTTAAATCAGTCAGATGTGTCAGGTTTTTCTTTTTTGTGACCTAAGTCATTATGATTTTGACCTTAGGGCACATGCATCTGAAAAACAACTCAGTTAACCTATAGCTGGTACTGAGTAAATATGGGGAGTTTAATTGAAATACCTTCCGTGTTTTGGGAGGTATCGCATTCAACAAGAATTTGGAACCTCAGCTTTTTGTAACCCTACCTTTGATCGCTTTGCCCTGAAAACCTAATAAGTCCATCAATAGTTGGTACTGATGCTGAGGATCTCTATGAGAGTGACCAGGATGGACGGGATTAAAAAATAGTACATCAGGGAATGTCAGGAGAGTAGTCTGTTCCCCCTCTGTGTGTTTCTTGTCTGTGTGTGTGCAACTTGTCACACCTGAAACTAATCTACTCATCTGCTGGAGCATAAATGGAACAGTTTTTGACACACTCTTCGCCAGATCGCTGTTTTTCATGCTTGACTTGTTATCCAGTTTTTTGGCTCCAGCTCCTACATTAGAACCTGCCTAGTTTATCTGTTTTTGTCTTCTTTATTTGGACTTTTTATCAATCTAATAAATCTGCTTGTGATTTTTCATCTGAGCCTGTCTGTTGTGTCAAGGGTATATTTTTGGCCTCGGCTCCACATCATGACAGGGGAACAGCACATGTTAGAGGTTTTGGGGATAAAGTTCGAGAGGCAAGACTGAGATGGTTTTGACACGTGCAGAGGAGAGAGAGAGAGAGTACATAGGAAGAAGGATGCTGGGTTTGGAACCACCAGGAAAGAGGACTAGAGGAAGGCCAAAGAGGAGGTTCATGGACACAGTGAAGGAAGACATGAAGATAGTTGGTGTGACCAAAGAGGATACAGCAGATAGGGTTAGATGGAAGAAACCGACTTGCTGTGGCGACCCC
Organism: Neostethus bicornis; assembly: GCA_902685375.1. Classification (NCBI taxonomy): domain Eukaryota; kingdom Metazoa; phylum Chordata; class Actinopteri; order Atheriniformes; family Phallostethidae; genus Neostethus; species Neostethus bicornis. Next base: position 22,869,251 of record LR738547.1, read on the forward strand.
TGAAGGGAAATGCCGAAAGAAGAATAAGAAGATAGTTGGTACTGAGTAACTGTGGGTAGATTCATAAAAAAAAAAAAAAAAAAAAAAAAAAAATGGTTTGGGAGATATTGCATCCAAACAAATGTTACAAATGCATGCAAGCATGAACTGCAAAGTGCTTCCGGCCTCGTCTACATCCTCCAGACGGAGGAATTTCAATGCAGATTAATCATGTTGCTGAGATGACACTGTTCGATAATAACTAACTTTGATTTACTTGACTTGTTCACTCTCACCTACTGCTGAAGGTTTCTCATAGCGACCTTTATCTATTTTTGGTTTGACATGTAAGTGCCAAGAAGCCGGGGCAGGAAGCGGGTCACAGGAATCATCCTCATGAAAGAAGAACTTCTGCCACATTTACTCTCAAACTCTTTCTTTGCTTAAGTTTGAAGACAAGTTTTCATCAAAATCAAATACATAAGGGTTTCGTTGGCTCCCACAATGACGTTCATTCATCCATCTGGAGTTTCTTAGTGTGTGGTAGGTTTTCAAGGGTGTTGGGATACACAGAAAAAAAGACAAGAACAGAAACTCAGCCAAAGTTTTTGTCTAGACGGTTCAATGATAAATCGGAATAGCCACAGATTTCTGAAGTTTTTTCACTCAGTTTCATTTCAATAATACCCTTGAGATTTTACGTGGAAGTCAACATAGATGAGCCGATTGGTTGTTTAAAGTTGTGTTTAAATCTCAATCTTCTTGGTTCTGTTCATTTCTGACACTCTAGAAAATATGCATGCTTTTTAACCATCAAGACATGTCGATGTGAAAACCAGCACGTCCTTTCAATGCTTTTGTTTTAAATGTTTATTTGCGCTGAACAAGCCCATGTGAAGAAAAAAAAACCACACACACACATGCTCTCGTGAGCTCAAGTGGCTGGTAATTCAGTATGGAGCTTGTGTATTTGTTTAACATCAGTAGCTCTGGGCTCTAAGTATAAATTATGCATAACCAATGTTTTTTATTTAAAATTAATTAGCCCGTCTCTTAGCTGAGAATTGTTTTCCGGTAGAAACAGTGAAATAGAGGCAAGGGGGAAGCAAAAAGATCAAGTATGATGGCAGATGCTACTCCATGGTTTCCCCGATGCACTCCAGGAGAAGATTAATAGTTAATGGAAGGCCTTTAGGCTGTGGAAATATCCCGAGTGGCCTTTATCCCTGCTTTGGGAAAAGCAGGGATTATTGTCAAGGTATCAGAGTCTGTGCCAAAACACACCCTCCCCTTCTATTTCCCAGACTACTGAATCTTACTTTCATTTGATAAACATGCAAACACAGGTGCAAAATAAAAGCTGTTTCATTCCAAGTTTTGATTAAGGTTAAAATTTATCAGTGCATAACTTCATACCAGAGTCCATGGACTCACTCTTCCTCTTTGTCAGAGGCGTTTATGATCTTTAAATAGGAAGCGAAAGAGGTCAATATTTCAAACGTAACGTAGCTTATTATCTCTGGCGCAGCGAGTCAAATCAGTCTTGCAATTAACTTAGGCTCAGCGCCGCATCGCGAATCATCAGGCTCGTTCAGGGTCATGCAGATTCCTCTCTCTAGGCAATTAGCCCCCTTCATTAATTAAACATTCTAATCAGGATGTTGGATCGATAGTGTAAATCACATATGCGCCAGCTCACCAAGGGAAGTTGCATCTCACTTCCAACGTCGGCATTGACAAAGTAATAAGCTGATCTCATGTGAAAGATTAATGGACTAATAGTTTAAATGATCGACACGTGTTTTTCAAGACAAAATTTGAAATATGGACTGTGCAGGAAAACAATGTACTGTATTTTTCATTTTTGTTCTTTCTATATGTTCCTTCAAACTTATGCATATTCTTAGTAAAGTGACAGGCTCTTTTATTCCAAGCTTTTGAAATGTTGCATGTGAATCTATGTGTGATTTTAAGGGAAAGTCAGCCAAACTCTGCAAACTCACAACAACCTGCAACTTTGTCCAAATGCAGCAACTTTTTCACATCAATCATATGCACAATGTGTGTTTCAGATCAATTTTCTGGTACTTTCCATGTGCTTTGGCTTTGCAGATATTCCAGTACACTAGTAGCGGAGTATTTTAACACAACAATAGAAACACCTCCATTGTCTCTTTTCTTGCCAATAAATGGCATAGACTGTAAAAAAAAAAAACCCAAACAATAACTCTTCATTTTATTTTCTAAACCGATTAGTTTATTACTACATATTACTTTTTGTCTGGTTAGCCGGAATTAGGTGAGGTATGACCTAAACAGAACAGCGGCCTGTTGAATGGTGGAAAATCAGTATATGGAGAGAGAAAGAAAGAAAACTCTTGAAGGGAGGCTCAGTGGTTGAATGTCCATCCTTGGACCAGGAGAAGTCGGTTCAATACCCAATGGGCCCATGCCTAAGTATCAATGGAGAAGACGTCTCACCCCCTGTTTCTCGCACCATTGGTGCCGTCACGACTGCCTGCTGTGGTGCAATGCAGCAAAAATAATTTCCCCATGAAAGAGGAATAAAGTATGGTAAAAAAGAAAACAAAAGCTCAAAATAGAAAGGCTAGCATCCCAAGTGGGGCTTAAACTATTTTTATTCTCACTATGACACTGTAGTGCTGATTGGTGAGAAGGAACACATGTCAGCATTTGCAAAAATAATCATATAAAAGAAACAACATCAAAATCTATAAAAAATATGGAGACAAACTGCTTTATTTAAAGTGCAATGGAATCAATTAATTATATTAATGAACTAACATTTCTTATTAAAAAACAATTTTTGCTTTCAAAAAAATATTTCATTGGACATTTTTACTTTTTACATTTGTATTTCAATTTGTAGAAATTGTTGATTTGATTGTGAATAGAAAACTGATGATGAAAAAATGCCACAATTTTTTTGTTGTAACTTTTACAAAATAATCTGTAATCCATATTCCAAATAATCCATAGTGCATATTCACACTATAAATAATTTATATTGAATATATGTATAAAATTACATGCACAACTTCTTGCATGCAAAATTAAATAATCTGACAGAAAGTTTTGTGGTTAAAAATGTGTTGAACTCTTTCTAGCTGACGGTAGATTGTAGATTTCCAGTTTGTTCAGATTCCTACCTCACACAGGCAAGCCACTTGTAATGACTCTAGAGCCCAATTACTTTTTAACCGCTCAGAAAGTTCATTCTTTTTCCATCCTTCTTTTACATGCATGTGTAATGTAAGTGATTATGCATGTAAGTGGAGGCAGTGGCTTAGTGGTAGAGTGTTCGCCCTAGGACCAAAAGTTAACAGGAAGTTTGTGGGTTCGCATCCCACTGAGTTAACGCCCAGGGTCCTTGGAGAAGACACCTAACCCCCCGTTTCCACCACTTTTGGCGCCGTCATGGCAGCCTGCTGTGGTTTTACATTACTATTATTATGTGACTTATAAACATACTTTGAGACATGTCCTACAGCTTGGGATCTGACGGAGAAAACATCCCCAGTATATGTCCCTGTCATTCTATGGTCAGTGTTGGAGGAAAATGAAATCCCAGAACAAATCACCATGGACCTAATACATCCTTCTCATTAGCGAGAAAATGAGTGGGAGGTGACAGTGCTGCAAGAGTTGCATTTTGTGGCTGATTCATTTTAACAGGAGGTGAATTACAACCATAGTGTAGTCTCCTCTCAAATAGTGCCAGCATATATCAATATCGAGTTACTGCTTCTTGGCTCATGCTGAACTCTGAGGGCATGTGGCGAGCAGAAAAGTTGTGTACAAGTTTTGCCACAGGACTAACATGACACATTTTGCAGATGTTACTCCGGGAGGTGGAAATTGCATGGCCTGGGATTAATGACAAAGTAGAACAATAACCTCTGGAAAGTTTATTAAGTTGATTTAAACCAAAAAGTTATGTCGGTATGTCATTTCTTTTAAAGTACTTAGTCTGTTAAGTTAGCTCACCGATTGACTCATCACTTTACCTCGTGTTTTTTTTCCCCTTCAACTCAGTTGAATTTTTTAGTCTTTTATCAAGGTTTTGTGGCCAAGTGCGTGCACGCAGATGTTTCATAAACCCCAACTTTCTTTTAAATGTGTTTAAATAAGCTGCCTAATCTATCACATGACTTAAAACCACTGGCTTTGAAATGAAATAACTGAAAAACTGAGTTCTAAGAACTGCAATAATTTTTAGTTTCAGCTGGAAAGATAGATCAAAAAGTAACCGCTTGCCAAAATTTACAGGGTTTTATCATTTATTAAAACCATGCCGTGCTAAGGTGCATTTTTCCTCTCTGAACTCTTGTTGCTTTAAGAAATCAATCACAAGAGTTTTAGTGATAAAAATTTAATCAAATCTCTCCATATGGCTCTGTTTTCAACATTTGGTTTCATTTTCATCTGTCGTATTTAATTTTGGGTTGATTAAATTCTTCAAAGAAACAATTGTATATTTTTTGTCTAGCGATTAAAAAAAAAAAAAAAGTTGAAAATTAACACTTAAAGTTTTAAACAGATTTTTTTTTCGACTTTAAAATGCCTTCAGTGACAATTTTATTGCAAAGTTGTCTGCAGCAGATTTCGAAAAAACTACTTGTTTTCGCCAAAAAACTAAAACTACACAAATAAAAGAAAAACATGTTTTCTACGTGTTTTTCCAGCTCAGAAAATGTGGACAGAGTGTTTTTATTTTTATGTTGTGTCCCTTTTCTTTTAGTAAAATCTTGTCACAGTCCATCATCGTTACAAACGAAGATTAATTGTTCTTCCTCTGAGGCACTACAAATCCATTTTTGTTTTCTAAATAGACAAAAAAAATCTGGAAGTTATTTTGTTTGTGTTATTTCGCTGCAGTGTGTTTTCCACTTGATCCACCCTTTTGGAGTGGTGTTTCCATCATATTTTCTGGCTGTTTATCATTTTTAAATCATGTGTTTTTGTCTGAGTAGTTCAATGTTGCTCTTTATTGCCGCCAAGTTTATGCATATTCCTCGTCCGACTTAAGCCTTAGACTTATTGATTCCCTCTTGTACAGAAATGAATGGAACACAAGAAGTTATTAATAAAGGGTAGATGGAATTTGAGTCGCAGAGAATCAAGCTTGTGTTCAAGTGACTGTTTTTCTGTCAAATTTATACTGTTTCTGAAAAAATACCAGGTATTCACTTTGACGTGTGTTACATTTTCAGGTTTATTGACGATAAACAATCCAACATAGAGTTAATGGACTCTGAATCATATTTAGAAACTGTATGGATTATTGTCATTCGGATTTGTCCTCAAACACACAATCGTGATGTTTTTTACATGCTTTAAAAACACATAGATGCTTAGACTGTCTGTCAGTTTGATTTATGACTTGCTTAAAGAGGTCCTTTAAAAACTGCTTCATACACTGTTTCCAATGCTTTTCATTCTCGATGCCAAATCCCATGTTCTAGTTGACTGCATCAACATTTGAAGTTGCACAAAGAGCAACGGTTTTTCAACGATATAACGGAAAAAAATATGGTTAGAAAATATTTATGATGTGTGTCTAAGCTTCAAAAAGCGCAACATATTTTTAGCATGAGAAAATGATGAAAATTACGTATTATTAATGTGATTGTAAAGTATCACTTTAACGTCAACAATAACAGTGCCTAAAATAACCCTGATTTTTAGAAAGAGTAAAATTTTCACCCTCTGTTTTGACCTGTCCCGCTTTTAATTTCTTCCAGTCTGGACGATGTGATAGTGACAAATCGCAGACCGCCGCCACACCACATCTACAGCTCTTCAACATGACTTTACAAATTATAACAAAGGTGAAAAAGGAGCACTCGGATTTGCCCCTTACTGGCGGAAATTCCAGCTGGTTTCAATTCCTACATGAAAACAACATACAGTGAGTAATGTATAGAGGAGCAGCAGCACATATCACTGACACAGAGAAAGGTTGTTGTTTGAAAAAACAAAAATATCATAAGAGAAAGTGTAGAGTAAAAAAAAAAAAAGAAACACTGTCATTTTAGAAGTGGCTTGAGACATTGCCAGCAAAATTCCCTCAGACATAACAAGGTTTTATGACAGGGAACTGCCCTATGAAACTGTCCATGCTTGATGTTCTCCAGAGCATGCTTTGCTGTGGAGCTGCAGTTTTGTTCATATTTGTGTCAATAGAAGTTCACAGACACACTGATTGTTATCTATGAGGGAAGAGCCATTTCAGCTCTGTGTCTAACAAGGTTACCATACTCTGGCTGTCAGCTAAATGGTGACGGGTGAGGTCACAAACAGCACTGTAACCCCTCGAGTCATGACCAAAACAGAGCGATGATTTCAAATGGACCAGTCTTCCTTTGAGGACCTAGGCCAATTGTTCTACAAAGCTTTACTGTCTGGTGTTTTCCTGACTTTCACAAATCTCCATCACAGACAAATGTGAGGAAACCCTGGACATGATCACAAAATAAGTGGGTGGATGCCACTTGAAATAGGTGCAAACTGAAATGGAACTACAAACATTTCCATTACTTGAAAGCCACTCGTCTTAAATAATCTAACATTTTTTTGTTGCAAATGAGACTACGAAATGACACACCCAATGGATGATTGGATTGCTTTTAGTGCCAAAATGATAAATTAAATAGTTTTTAAAACACATTTTTAGGTTTACAGTTGCCTAGGCAAAATATTTCTTATTATTCTGCTCTGTTTTGTCGTCTTCCGCTTATCCGGGGTCAGGTTACGGGGGCAACGGCCTCAGACGGGAAATCCAGGCTTCTCTCACCCCAGCTGCATCCTCCAGCTCACACGGAAGGATCCCGAGTCGTTCACCAACCAGCTGTAAGACATGTAGTCTCTCCAGCGGGACCGGGGTCTGCCTCTGAGTCACACAACCATTCACACATATACTCATTCCTAGGAGCACTTTTCGTCGTGGCCAATCAACCTAACATTAATGTTTTTTTGGAAACCGGAGAACCCAGAGAAAACCTACACAGGGAGAACTTACTAACTCCACACGGAAAGGCCAGTGATTAGAGCTCCAAACCCACTCCGGGACTCGAATCCCAGCCTTGTTGCTGTGATTTCCTAAATGACTCTTGATACAGTTGATGGCAACTCTTCTAATTCCATTAATTTCTCTCATTTCACTTTGCTTATTACGCTAACAATTTTTATGCTAATGGTTTTTGTAAATTCCATTCATTGTTTGCTTAATTGATGTTGTATTCATCTCATTAAAATCTGTGACTTTTAGCGCTGATCTGGGTTTGCCAACATCTAAGACAACTGTACTTATCTGGCTAAATTATGTAAAGCTTGGTGGAAGGAGAATAATGATTTTGAGCATTTTTTTGTTTTGTCTTTTTAAAGCAAGCCAAGTCCTTCATTTTAACAAAACGGAAGAGTTTTGCTATACGAACAAATTTCTGGCATTTTTACAATTCAAACTTTGTGGAAAATTCCTTCCTCTTTCAAAATGACTGTGCACAAGGCAGGTCCCATAAAGATGAGGATGACCGACTATAGTGGGGATGACCTTGGCTGGCTTGCATAGAGTTCTCATCTCAACCAAATAAAACACCTTTGGGATGAATAAGAGTGGAGACTGAGAGCCAACATCAGTGTGACTCTACAAAAGGGCTTCTGGAAGAATAGTAAAAAAAAAGAAAAATTCCCATGATCACACTGCCAAACAGGCTTCCCGGAAGAGTTCAAGCTTTTATTCTTGTAAAAATATGGACCAACTCCATATTGATCCCAATAGATTAACAATGGGATGTCACTCATTGTTACAGTATATAACATTTCGCCTTGTGTGGCTGAACGCCGGATTTCATCATCGCATTTTTTTGCATACGATCAACATTTTTTTCCTTTACCTCGTCTTCCGCTTAATTAAGGCCAACAACCTCAAACGGCTAGCCCAGGCTTCTCACACCCCAACTGCATCCTTCAGGAGGATCCCGAGGCCTTTCCTGACCAAATTTGAGTCTCTCCAGCTTGTTGGGGGGTCTGCTCATGGGTTTCCATTTGGGAGGCATCCTGACCAGATGCCCGAACTACCTCGTCTGGTGGCACCCTATCAACAACAATTATAACTAATACATTTTTGCTGAAGGGCTGATTGTTCTATTTTTGGTTATTGTAGTGGGACTGTAAGTGCATCACTGCCTCTATGAAAAAAAAATAAAAAAACTGCTTTTATGACTTGGTTTCTTTATGGTATTTTAACGACATTACCAGAAAAAAATAGGTTATAGCTCATCATAGATTTTTTCAGTTCTCAAATAAGCATGATAAATTGTGTGTATCTTTGTTGGGAAGACATGTCGGTCACACAAGTGTAAATTTTACTAAACTGCACTAACGGAGCACTGACATAAAAAATGTTTGTCAAATTAGTTTTCATCTAAAGTGACAACAGATAAATTTCAGTGGTTTAGCTCAGTCGAGATAATCTCTGCTTCATTTGCATTATAAATTATGTGGTCAGAAATCTGTCTCCAAATGGGTTTCTAGTCAATGCTTTACTGCTCAAAAAACAGCAAAAAAAAATGTTACTTTCCTGGGGTCTCACTCAGAGATGGAGTGAGGAGCTCTGCTTTTCAGGAGAAGTACAGTAGGAGTAGAGCCATCGCTCCTCTGGGTCAAGAGATGGGCTGATTTGGGTATCTGGTTATGATGCCTCCTGAATGCCTTGCTGTTGAGGTGTTTCAGGCACGTTCCTCTAGGAAGAGACCCAAGGCGAGACCTTGGACTTGCTGGAGAGACTATCCCCCACAGCTGTCCGGGGAACGCCTCGGGATCCTCCTGGATGAGCTGAACAATGAAGCCGGGGTAAAAGAAGCCTGGGCCTCCTGTCTGAGGCTGTTGCCCCCTCAACCCAGCCCCAGATAAGCAGAAGACAACAGAATGAAGCAGTACATTTGCAATTTCCACTTTTAGGTAAAGATGTTACTTTAAAGCCTAAAATTAAATTTTATTGAAGGAAAGTAATAACTTCAATTTTTTTTACTAAAATAAATAAATAAATATATTTTTTATTTTGAGTAGAATTATTTATATATATTTGCATTTAAACTATTTTTCTTTATCATCTTGGCTAATGCACCACTCACTGCTCTGGGCTTTCAACAGCTTCTCTCACATCGCAGAGTCGGCCTTGCCAAGCGAACACTCTGAGGTGACGACTTGGCAAACAGCAATTCACGACAGCAATCCCGTTTTAGTAAATCAAAGCAAACAACATGAGAGGGAGAAAGGCAAAAATTGTAGAATGTGAGGTAATAATGTGATGACTAATGTTCTACATCGTAGTAGAGTTAACTGGCTGTGATGGGTTAGGTATAATTTACGATGCATCAGGAGAGATAGAGAATTACGATTATGTTAATTCCTCTTTTCTATTCGCTCTCATAAGTTGACACAGCTTCTGTTCACATGTGTTTACAGCTCTCTTCCTAACCTTAAAACCTCAAACGGAGGCCATCAGTGATTACTCGGGTTATAAAGCATTTCTAAATCTAAGTCATCAGCAATTAACTCCGAAGTAATACGTGTTATTTTTCTACTCGTTAAACTTTTTTTTTCCATCTTCCCTTGCCACAACTCTAAACTAATACTAAACTACTAGCGAAAGTATCTCTGTAAAAGTAAAACCTGCTTCCTTCGAGTTTCCACCCAACCATCAGTGTTTATTTTTAATTGCTAGAGCACAAAGTAAGTACTTGTAAAAGGCATTGTGGGTTTGTTTGCCAGTCTTAAATCCATCTTTGTGGTTTCCTTTCCATGCAACTTGTAAGTTTTGTAACTCAGTGTGAGGTAAATTCTGTGTCTATTCTGTGTCTTGGGATCTCTGAGACTGTCCACAATTTGAGTTGAATTGTAAAAACTTGGTAACAAATGACCTACAATAACGAAATGCTGGGAGTCTGAAACTGCTTCTCATTCATCAAAAATGTTTGACTACAGTTATTTAAAAAGCTCTCACCCAATAACAGCATCTACCGCATTCTTGCATTCAAGCAAACTCCCTACTCTGGCAGTTTTACTGTCTAAATCACAGATGCGAAACTCCAAAGACACATGTCAGCACAAAACCGAATGAGAAGTAACAGAGGCCTCTTTGGTGCATGCTATCTCTGCCTTGCAGTCCTGCAGTTTCCTCTTTAATAATCTGGTTTACCCTCAATAGTTTTTCGTAGGAACAAGTTGTATTGACAATAAAGGCACAGCGAGAGAATTTACAAAGGCATTATTCTGTCAGCTTTGACATGACATACAGCTGTGGGTAGTTCTTCAAATATTACATTTAGTCTAAACTCCATGGAACCTTTTAGTTTTGGTATGCAAGCAGATTCACAGAGACATTGGAAAATGGATGTGTGTGTCTACGCGATTATTACTGAACCCACCGAGTGCAAGCTCAGCCGCTGATGCTCGCCAGTGAGTGGTGACACTGCGAACGTTTGGCTGATATACCAAAATGCCCTCTCTCCTACAGAAAGACTGTGGACAGAGCTGTCAGGGTGATTTACTGCAACGATTGGGGTGGAAATGGGTGTTTAGGGGGTTGTGTAGTAGATGACGGTCATGGCGGCCCAATCTGGAGGGGTGACGAGCCACATGCAGACCTCAACTGGCTAGGGTAATAGTCCCCATGTGTAGTGCACTGGGGTCTATCCCATGGGGTGCTGTGCACACAGGAGGCCACTTGAAAGCTTAGCTGGATGTTGCAGCAATCAGAGCCAGAACAAGCACACAGGGGAGTAATCTGTTCCAGTTTTTAGAGCATGCCATGTTTGGGAAAACAGAGATGATACTCAGCTTGTGTGAAAGTCTACGAGAATCTGTGATTAGGGTGGATGGGAGACTTATGGTCTTCATTTAGACAAGGTCAAACCCATGCCTACCCACAGTTCACAATGAGACTAAGGCTTCTCCAGTTCCAGCACACATCTTAGACCAAACCAGACAGATTTGTAAGCAGGGCTGCAGTAGCTTGCGGAATAGCCGCATCATTAAAATCCCTTCAGCAACTGAGTTATAAGTGGTTTGTTGACTTCCAAAGACATGTCATGTGCTTAAGATCCAACAAGGGTTTTGCATCAAGCAGCAAATTTGCATAGACATGTCTAATGATTTCAACAAGTCGACATGGTAGAGAACAATTTAAATATTTCATCAGCGTTTTATAAAACCCAACTTTGTTTTACAGTTACAACTAAACTTTTTTATTCACTACTCCAGCAGTATGGCTGCCCTTTAAATGGGCAAAACAATTCAACAATAAAAAGGAAAACCACACATCAAATATTGAAAAGTTTCACGATATCTTTGAAACTCCATTCAACCGGTTTAGGTTTGCTTTCAGGTGGAATTTACATGTTAGTGCCCTCCTAACTTCTTCAAGGATTGTATGAAGATGACACAGAAAAAAGAGAGAAAGGGTATAATCAGTAGGCAATGACCCAGAGGAGGTCACAAGGAGCCTTGGGGAGTTGACTAATGAAAAGTCCAATCAGCACAGCAGAGGACGATTAGAAGGAGCCCCGGGCTGTGATGGAGAATGGAGGAAAAAGAGAATGAGTGCAAGAAGAGGGAAGGGTAAAATTGAATAAAAAGGGATGAGCAGAGAGGAATGCATCCCACAAACACACACGCAAATACACACTACTTCTCATCGTACCGTCACAGTGTAGTTGATTGTGGTCAAGCTGGGAGGGCGATCGGAGCAACATGTGTTAGTACTTTGTCATAGCATCGGTTAATGGTGGGGAGACATGGTAATAATTGCTATTTATTTGTTTTCTTGAATTTATGGCTCTTCTGTTGCTGATCCTGTAATGGAAGCCTCTGAAACCAACTAATATGGAGCTGTGCAATTCATCCACTAGGTTTTTTTTTTTTTTAATCGGAATTTGTTATGTGTCTCATTAAAATTAAAGATAAGAATAATGCAAGTTTTGGGTTCCACATCAACATATAAAATATTAGTTTTATTATAATTTTTGAAAAAACAAAAAACTTACTCTTAACTTTTATTAGTCTGAAATATTCAGTGTTGCTGGTCTGTGACCACAGGAAAAAGCCACACTGTTTTTATTGCTACCTTCTGGATATCCAGTCAGATTTGCCCTCTTTTAAACATTTCTCGTCATTAAATTCTTAATTAAACATGCACACATCAGCGCACTCAACTTATTCTCAATTTTGTAATTTTAAAGATAATAGAGTTCAGTAAACAAGTTTTTTTTTTTTCGTAATCAAGCCCAAAGCGTCTTACACAACAAAAAAAGAGTAAATTTGACAATTGAACTCAATAAAAATCCATGACATGATTTAAAAAAAAGTCTTCTTCTTCCTTTGACTTTTCCCTTCAGGGGTCGCCACAGAAAGTCAGTTTCGTCCATCTAACCCTATCTCCTGCATCCTCTTTGGTTATTCCATTTATCTTCATGTCTTCTTCACTGTATTCATGAACCTCCTCTTTGGTCTTCCTCTAGGCGTCTTTGTTGGTGGTTCCAAATCCAGAACACTTCCTCCGATGTACTCTCTCTCCTCTGCACAAAAATAAACAACATATATAACATTGTTGCTTTAGTCTTATATCCCAACATTGCTCCATTTCATCCCACGTTTGATAGACTTTATTGTCTATAAAGTCAAACTGTCTTCTTCCAAAACTTATCCAAGAAATCTGAAACTCGCTGGTAGCCTGGAAACCGTTTCGTGTATTAAGGAAGAGGAATCTCTCCCTCTTTTTTACCTCTATGGATTACATGTCCTCAAGAAAGATTTTTAAAATCCCAGCAGTTAAGTCTTAAGTATTTTTCAGTTGTTTGTTCTTAGTTTCATGTGAATTATGACACTGACAAGTTTTAGATTAATTAGATTAAAAAAAGACGAGGGCACAGACAGGAGAACTATTTTACCCTGAAATCCGATTTTGCAGCCAAGATTTTCAACTTGGCTTCCAGAAACACAGATAATGACAGAGAAAATCTGTTGATGAAAATTTTAGATGGATAATCCTTTAAATTTCACCTGTCACTTGATGATTGCAGCCATTGTTTTATGGTTTTCCACACACATTCTCCCTCATAACTCTTCCTAGAAGTTATTCTGCAGTTGTCAGGGATTTAGTTCTTGGCTTTGGTGATGTTCCTTCTTTTTGAGCACAATATAATCTTACCTCTCTGTTACTCTGATTTTGAACAAAGTGTAGGCCGAAAGCTTAACTGTCTCCACTATAAATCATTGAGTTGTTCCTTTATCATTTTCCAATCACAGGAAATGAGCTTTACCTTGGCTTTACTGTCTATACTTTTGTGTTAAAACTGGAATGTATTGACTTCTAGCAGAGGTTTCCAAAATGCTTTGTGAACTTAAAGTAAACGGCAACAAAAGAGTCCAGCGGGAAAGGACAAATCTAAATACAGAAGATTAAGTAGGCAAGTTCTTTGCCACCAAGCCAGACAGGGAAACGTTTAACTTTCTTACCATTGCCAGCTGCCTGGAATAGGACCATGAGGGTACGACATACCATGGTGCCTACTTCCAAAATCTTTTTCCACTACACCCAGTTTGCTGCCTCCTCCCCCTCCTCCCTCTTGTGGCATTTGATTGGAAGCGGTCCTCTGAGGCAAGGCTGGTCTGCATGCAGCCTGGAAGTAAATCACATGAAGAAGCAGCCAAAATAGGCACATCTGTAACAATACAGTCAGGTTAAAGTGTGGAGGAATTTCTCTGCATCTGTGAACATCTGGTGGGACATTTGGAACCGCCAGCAGTCAGTCACACTGTTACATTTTTCAGTCACGGTCTAATTTGTCGGCTGTTAAAGGCTATTTTTTTCATTGCTTGGTTTTTGTTTGTTTTTTTTAAACTTTCACCTATTTTTTTCTCCATTTGCAATAGAACTTCTCTTTCAAAGCTTTGTGGCTTTTCAAACATTTGATTCCCTCTCCTTTTTCTCTTTTGACATGGTTTCATTTCTAGTGTCTATTTGACCATCTGTTCCTTTTCAGTCCATTGCAACGCATCTAACTTTACCACCTCTCCATATTTAGCAAAACCTTTTAACTTTTAGGATTTGTCTTGGCAAATGAATTCTGAATCGACCGGTTTTGGGCTTTGTTAATGGGCCAGCTAATAAAAGCTTCACCATGCACGTCTTCTCAAATGAGATTGCCAATGTTTAACTGTTTTGAAACATCTTAAAAACTTAATAAATTTTGGGGTTTTAAGATATTTACTAGAACAAAAAATATTTTAAGATATACAAATTTGTACAATTTAATGTTGAAATCAATTGCAAAACCTAAAAAAAACAAACAATGAGATCTTTTCATTGGTGATGTCATTGGCATGCAGGAATAATTGGTCATTTATTTCCTGCTGTGAAAGCAGATTCATTGTTGCAGAAGAAAATCCAGCCAGTCATGCTTAATGTTGACTCCGTAAGCACCTTTAACAAATTCATTGTTAGTCCAAGTGCCTGAGGTGCCGCTAGTTAGACTGGAGGGAAACTCAGACATATGTGTCCACGCACAGGAAGCCAGATGCTGGCTGTTTTTAATGTTGCTGCCATTAGCAAGCTCCTTTGGCATTCTTTGGATGCTAGCTCGCCTGATGCCCGAGGAAGAAGATTATAACATTTAAAATGGTGAAATGAGGAGTAAATTCAAGATGCAGGAAAGTGAAATGTGTGGCTTTATGCAAATGTTGACACTTATTCTAATGACATTAAAATACAAATATGCCACCAGCAAAAGAAATTGCTGACTAAGCTGTTGTTTCAAATAATTAACCATATGCAGATTTGCCGTTTTATTACCTGAGACAATTCTAGAAGTGGATTGCGCTTCCATAATTAGCACAGCAAAACATATAGGGAGGGGGAATCCACTATGAAAGTGTAAACGATTATTTGCAGGCCAATCAGTCATGTTTACTTTCTTTTGCAGTTTTCTGGCATAACTTCTTGGATGGAAGCGTAAGATAAATAAACACCTATTTATTAATGCACTAGTCCATCATGTATAGATTTGATTTGGTTCACGGATGCACATTAATTTATGTGTAACAAAACTCAAAGTCGATTCGTTGAACAATCTGTTATTTGAGCTAAACTGTCGTGAGTACGAGTGGGAAGTCGGCCATCCCCTGCACACATCACCGGCGCTGAAATAAGATATTAAAGTAATAGAATATGGAAAATGACAGAAAAATTAACTTGTGAATCAGTCATCAGAAATAGCAGTAAGATGGGCCAAAAATGAAAAACAGACATACTACCGTTGGTAGGGAAAGAATCTGTCTGTACATGGGTTAGGTTGTGATTCGTGCTGAAAAACCTCCTTGGTACCGTACCACAGCAACCCACTCTTTGATGACAGATTTAAAATACCTGCGGTACATTCTGCTTTTGAAAACTCTTTTGAGCTTTAAACTCACATTTGTAGTCGCCGCCACTGACTGAGTGGACAATATTTTACAGAGTCTGCAGAGTAGGCAGGAAAAAGCCATCAGTGGAAAGCAATATGTTTTCAGGTGGAGACAATAGCATAAAAGCTAATCGAAAATCAGAAGTAAAACAAAATTTAAAAGGCAGAATGCAAATTTTTAATATAGTAGCCTTGGACACGTAGTTAAATTTGGAAGGATTTTTTTTAGGTCTTATCTTGTTTGAACGTTATGTCTACATTAAAAACATACCTGAGGGGTTTTTCTTTTTATTCATCCACATTCAGCAATTTGAAACCTACCCCATCCAGTATTTGGATACAATTTAACACAGGTTATTCTTGGCCAGGGGATTTTGTTCTCCACCAAAACCACATTTTAATATAAGCAGGAAAGTTCTGTTTTCTTTTTGCCACAACAATGCATGTGGTTTAATAATGTTTGGTCCCTCCCCTTGCATAATGCTCCCCGTCTGACATAAAACTGCTGTGAGAAAAAGCAGATTCACATCAGCATCATTTATGCTCCTTTTTTGTTAGCTTGTTTATCTAAAATGAGTTCAGCTTAAAAGTGCTTTTTTGACTACGCAACAGACACTGTACTTTTTAAAAACTGTATTACATATATTTAAGGTAGATAACGTATACAAAAGTAGAAAAATAAAAAGTAGATAACTGAAAAAAAAGCACTAAATTGTTGGCCCAATGATAAATGCTTAAAATAATTTTATAATAATATTTACAATTTTTTTCAATTTGTAATGTCACTTTGCACCAAAGCTAATTTTTGGCCGAAATGAGTTTCCTTTGCAGGCTGGTTAGGCTCTCACTCAGAGATAGAGTGAGGAGCTTTGCCATCCGGGAGGAGCTTAGGGTAGAGCTGGTGCTCCTTTGGGTCAAGAGAAGCCAGATGGGGTCGCTTCTCCAGTGAGAATGCCTCCCAAATGCCTTGCTGGTGACGTGTTTCGGGCATGTCCCACCAGGAGGTGACCCAGGGGAATAACCCAAACCCACAGGAGAGACCATTTCTTGCAGCTGGTCGGGGAACACCCCAGGATTTTTCTGGGTGAACCGGAGGATACAGCCGTAGTGAGAGAGGCCTGGTCTTCCCATCCATAGCTTATCCAGCCCTGGATAAGTGTAAGACAATGGCACAAACAAACGGAACTTTACACCATTACAGTTAGTTTGCATTTAGAGCAAGTTTACTAGATTTGTTAAATCACTTGGCAGCAGACATTTTCAATTTCAGTTGCCATAATTTGATAATTACCACATGTACACCTGTGATCATAACACGTTTATGTGAAAACAGCTCGTAAGAGAAATGATTGTTTTATGACACGGTCGTATTTAACTCAAGCATACTCCAACTGCCTTCGTAATCTCTCTTGTGCATATGAGAATTCAGTTTCCGTGTTGGATGGGGCATTACGTGTTTAAGATTGTTCATTTTTATGTAATTGT
Source organism: Neostethus bicornis (assembly GCA_902685375.1). Classification (NCBI taxonomy): domain Eukaryota; kingdom Metazoa; phylum Chordata; class Actinopteri; order Atheriniformes; family Phallostethidae; genus Neostethus; species Neostethus bicornis. The sequence goes on from LR738547.1 coordinate 22,886,200, forward strand.
ACCAAAATAAGAACATTGATCAAAACATACTAGATTTGCTGACTCAATGCAGTTTGCACTGTATTTGCAGCCTCAATCGAGATTTACACTGTCATGCATGCATCCAAATGCAAGGGAAGGGAATTCATAGTGTCAAATACAATAAAACTGAATTTAAAAGCTTTTTTTGCGACAAATATTAATACCATGTTTATCGATAAATATGCCTAGTTAAAAATTATTACCCCTAAGAAACTTCTTATTTTATACTTGTGCATTTTATTTGTGCATATGCTATACTTCAATGATGTTTTCCAGTCACCTTACTTGAACAACTGCAGACTTTATTAGATCTTATTAGAGCATAACAAACATGAAAAAAAAAAAAAAAAAAAAGGTAAAAAGATTTTTTTCTCTATTTAATTACACATTGTGGTGGTGCAGTGGTTAGCACAGTGGCCTCACAGCAACAAGGACGGGGATCGAGTCCCAAATGGGACGAGGTTTGAAACATTGCATGTTCTTCCCGTGTGTACGTGGCTTTTCTAAGGATACCGCGGTTTCCTCCCACCTTCCAAAAACATACATGTTAGGTTATTGGCCACTATGGAAATTTCCCCTAGGAATGAGTGCGTGTGAATGGTTGTGTGCATGCTCCCCCGATTCAAACTGGCAACTTGTTCAGGATGTACCCTTCTTCTTGCCTGAAATCAGCCAGGATAAGCGCTGGCACCCTCGGGACCTTGTTAGGGATAAGTGGTTCAGAAAACAAAACTATTTCAGCTTTCCAGAGGATATTGTCAAATATGTGACAAGAGTTTTCTTAGCAATTTCGCTCATGCTACCCTTTAGTGTGGGTAGCTCCATGGCAAGCTCTTGTGTTTGAAGTTGCCCTGTTTATTAACTATACAAAATAATGACTTGCTGTTTCTCTTTGCCTCTAACTCTTTTCCACGACAGATCTGAGCGCTTTGTACATGATGAAGGTGATGGTTAGTGTTTTTTTTTTTTTTTTTTGGGACAGATCACAACTTTTTTCCAAGTGTTCTCATACGAGGGAGCCACAAGTAAATTATCTGTAGCTGTTGCCAGATGAGTCGGCCGTGTTGGTCAGGCTAATGCGGTCTATGAAGTACATATTTTACGTCACTGTAGTAGAACATCTTGAGTGAAAATGTGTTCCAGCTTTTTAAAAATGAAAAAAAAAAAAAAAAAATTGATTTGCATGCACAGCGTGAATAAAGAACAGTTTGTTATTTGCGTAAATAAACCCATCAACATGAGCAAAGTGAGAGATTTGTTCTGAGAGAATGAAGGTAAATGCCAGGGAGGGTGCGATACTCTCAATTTGCTTTAATTGAGCTATTTGAAGCCTGCTCATCAGGAGAAGAGATCTTATTATACAAAACTCAATTTTAATTAGTCAATTCAATTAAAGGCACTTGTGATACGCATTTAGCAACCGCAAATTACACTTCTTCCTAATCACAGCGGAAAACAGCTGATTAAATTAATTAAGTGTTTTTAGGTATGAATGAAAATAAACAGTTCTGCATCGTGAATTACGGATATTTATCACTTTAAGCTACTGGTAACTGGAATTTAAAAAAAAAAAAGGATTTTACTCTTCACCACATAAACCTTCACAGTTTTCTCCCATTTTGCAAACATCAAAGGTAAAATATTTCTACTTGTTTTAATGGCTAACAAAGAGCTAACTCCATAAAACTGTATCTATACCTACTATACTCAGGGGAACAGGGTCAAATGCTCACAGCTGCACACTGAGTTTGAGAAGTTACAAAGTGCATATCCGGGAATGAAAAACAGCCATGTTCCTGACAGAAGCCATTACTCACCAGCAGTATTCTTGAATGCTAACCTGCTGAGAACCACATCCTTAGAAAAGTACTGAAGTCACATAAATCCTGGATGACCAAGCAAAACAGGAATTTCTTTACTTATGTACTGTAGGTGAGAATAAAGCAAAGTGAACATACTCAAGAGAACATGAGGTCTGTTACCAACCTGACATAACGATAGCCAAGTAAAATGATAACTCTTTCCAATGGTACAAATGGCAGGCAATGGTTGGATTACTGTACAATTCAAATCCTTTACCACACATCCTTAGTTATTTAAATACAAATAAGACTGATGTTAATCCTGTTTGTTTTCATTTTCAAGTCTTAAAATTGAAATGCAAATAATAAAGCAGGGACATAAGGAATTTACTTTAACGGCTTAGAGTAGAACCGTGTTCCAGGCTCAGGGAATACGCAGTAATGTGATCCTATTAGCAACAAGCATAATTATTAATGTAAGGATACAAGTGGAATTAAAAACAGGCGCTCGTGTGACCCTATCTCAACCTTTTTCAAAGCTCAATGTGGCGTTTCACTTTTTTTTTGCCCTGAAGGCATGTGAAATAAACCCGTTTTTTTTCCTTCACAGGATAAGAGGCTTGCCTGGATAGGGTTTATAGCTATAAGACATGTTCTGAAACAAAGTTGTTTGACAAAATAGAGGAAAATGGTAGGATATTGGGTTAAATCTGTGGGGAAGTGTAATGAACACCAAACTACCACACCTCCTACCGTTTGATCAAGAGCGAGTGTCGGACATGATTGATTCCCCACACAAAAGTAGTCCCATTCTTCCCAAATTTCTTGTGCTTGTAGGATACCTTTGATAAGTAAGTAAATGACGTTGTGACTATTTCCTGAAGATGTGTATGGTAGTGTTTTAGATGCAGATTTATTGAGTTGAGAGTTATTAAAAACTGTTGACAGAGAGGTTAGGGATAACCCAACTGAGGGATCATTTCAGTTAGCAAAAAAACATCACAGTTAAACTGAAATATGATGTTTGAAAGGACATAACTTGGAATATTACTGAGATGATTTGTAAGAATGTATGTGTTTTTTGTCCTAAACCTAAATTGGTAATTATAATTCCCAAACTTAGGGCAGTACGGTGGCGCAGTGGGTAGCACAGTGGCCTCACAGCAAGAAAGTCGTGGGGACGAGGCTTGGAACACTGTCCTTTCTGTATGGAGTTTGCATGTCCTCCCCGTGTTTGCGTGGATTTCCTCCGGGTACTCCGGTTTCCTCCCACCCTCCAAAGACATGCATGCTAGTTTGATTGGCCGGTGCCAAAATTGCCCCTAGGAATGAGTGTTTTTATGTGGATGGTTGTATGTGTGTGGCCCTGTGACAGACTGGCGACCTGTTCGGGGTGTACTCTGCCGTTCGCCTTAAATTGGCCGGAATGGGCTCCGGCAACCCCGCAACCCTGAAAGGGATAGACGGATAAGAGATGACTGACTAACTGAATTCCCAAACTTGAGCTGGTAACCTTGTGGTAGAAAAATGCTCTCTCCAAGAAATATACGGATATATTTTCAGCTCACAGCGTTAGACATCTTTGCATCAATATATAGTCATTGCTAATCACTCAAAAAGATATTGTCACAGTCCCTCCCTTGCTTGGCAGGGGCAGAGCCTCCTGCAGGCAGGGGCAGGCTATGTGAGTGGAGCCAGCTGGGCTCATTTTTGAAGGAGATGCCTGCAGTAATTGTTTTCTCTCTCTGTTTTGTGATTTGCTGGTCAGGTATGCTTTTGGGTTTACAATTTCTTCAATGTTGAATTTGTATTTATGATAAACTTACTTTTATTTGGCCCATACTTTGTCTCAGTGCCCCTCATTTTTGTCCCAGAGTCAGTATGTGACAATATTAATCCAGTCAAAGCAGACTTATCAAACTATTTTTGTCCCTCTGTCAACATGTACATAATTTGTGTACATGTTGATTAGTGTATAAATTGATTAGTGTATAAATTAAAATCGCTTTCCCTCAAGGCTGACTTGCAGCATCTGGAATATTTGTTTCATCTTCCAAGACACTTATCCCAACAGGGTTGCAGGGGTGCCGGTGCCTATACCGACAATTACAGGTGAAAGGCAAGTTACACCCTGAACAGGTCACTAGTCTGCTGTGGGACAACAGACACATACCATGCACACATATATTCATTCCCTGGGGTAATTTTCGTAGGGGACAATCAGCCTAACACACATGTTTTTGGAAGATGGGAGGAAACCAGAATATCTGGAGGAAACCCACACATACATTGGGAGAACATGCAAACTTCACACAGAAAGACCGAACACTTGGAATGTAGTTCAAGGGAATTTTTAAATCTCTGTATTTAATACCGAAAACTTAGATACTGGCTACAAATTTATATTATGTCATCCAAGTATTGCCTATCCAGACACCTCGATAGGTGTCTATATATATATATACGCCTTAGCTTTGACAATGTTGTCAATGTTGTAAACACTAAAGACCATATTAATTGAAGGGGCTCTGCTGCATACTGTTACATGACATCAGTTAACAAATGCCAACAATGGGCTAAAGGAGAAATTGTTTTACACGTGAAACATCGTCGCTATCACCATCGTTATGAGAGTGATCTTTTTACTTAAGCAATGTGAAAATTGAGACAGACATTTTTATTTATGAACTGCAGTGTTATAAAACCAAATATTTGGAACTGATTATAAGTTTTCATCAAATTCATGCACAGTGAAATGATTTCAGAGGATATTTTTTATATATGAAAAAGAAAATAGTGTAATCCATTCGACTTTGATCCAATTATGTGCAGCAGATGGCTAAATGGAACCAAGTCAACAGGAAGTGTTACGCACTCGGAAATATTGCAAGCACATTTGCACAGAAATGGTGGACTGGACAAAGTTTTCTTTGAAAGCACTTAGTTTTTTTTTTCCCACTAAAAGCCAGTTTTTGGGGAAACTGAGTTGCAGGGGATTCTGTGATGTCATCAGCTTGTTAGCAGGTAATAGTAGTTTTACTCCAATTACATTTCAGAACATCTTTTTTTCATTTAACAGCACAGATGGTTGCTCTAAGCCCCTGCACACAAGCAGCCAACTATCATGTTAAATCAAATTATATTTCAAGGTAGGGGCTGTTCTAGCTCCTACAGGAAATCAAACCTTGCCTAAATGGCTTTGCTTTACAATAAAAACTATGTGATATTTTTTTTCTCTATGATGGGCGGTGTTACAAATAAAAATCTGGGTGAGGTTTCATTTTCGTAATAGTTTCCACTTTTGCAGAACTGTCGCAAGGTCAGCTTATGTGACTGTTTTTGTCTGTTTGTTTATGCTTGCCAGCGCTCCAGTCAGAGTCCTTGGGGCTCATCTGAGAATAGTTTGAATCCAGCCTGAGTTGCTGGAGGACCAGGTGTTGCTGCCGGGGAGACAGGCCATCGGGTTTGGGATTTGGTTTCACTTATGCCAACAAAAGTGGTTTGATAGTGTAAACCTGAGCTTTAATCAATGCCAAAAAAATGTTGAAAATAGTATCGGGAATGTCTGCTAATATGTACGAGTCCTTGATAAAATTGCTGGAAATGTCTACAGAAAGATTTCTTTCAGCTTTCCTGGCTGACTTACACAGCTATTTTACACCTAGAAAAAAATGAACCTGAGTTGTTTTTGCTAGCTGTGTAAAGGGAGAATGTCACTTTAAACTTCTAGCTTATGTATGTACTACGAAAAAAAAAGTAGTTTTCGCCACTGCACTGGTCGGCTCTTATGTCACGTAAATGTGTTTATCATTTTATAATGGGTGGAGACGGTGGCCGCGTGGTTAGCGCGTTCGCCCGCGGACCGGAAGGTCGTGGGTTTGCGTCCCACCGAGAGCACGTCTAGGGTCCTTGGAGAAAACACCTAACCCCCGCTTCTCCCACCATTGGCGCCGTTGAAGGGCAGCCTGCTGCGGTGTAAGGAGTGCAGCAAACAAATTTCCCCGGTGAGGGATGAATAGAGTAATTCAAAATAAACAAAAAAAAATAAATAAAAAATGTTGGTGCACATAAAATATGCCTTAAGTGAATAAATAAATGTTTGTGCAATTTTGTATTTTGATTATAAAATGAAGGCCACTGATTTCCCAACTGGTGCAGGGTTCTTCTAACAATGTGAAGGAAGAAAAGAAAAAGAATTATGGTTAAAAAAAATTGTAATCCTCTTGATCCAACATCTGCCCTCTCTGCGAACTTGAAGTTTGCATTTTAAATTCCATCTGATGTGACTAGGAATAACAAAACAGCTATTTGTCAAAGATTAAAAATGAAAAAGCCATAGAAAAATTGGTTATTTTAATATGCCTCTAAAACAATGTGAATAATATTAAATAAACTGTTTGATGTATTTCTGTGAATAAATTGGATATTTTCTGGTACATAGACATGAAACCAAAAGAGATTAAGTCGATGAAAGATTGTTCTTTTGACTCCTAATTTCTAAATATGTCATAGTCATTTCATAAACATCCACATGAATTTGATTTAAAATTGAATGTTTGCCTTTCAGTTAAGATGATTGAGTTTCCACAAATCATACCATACTGTGCTTGAATATTGCAAATAATAAAGTTACAACAAAACACTGGTTCTTTAAAAAAAATCGATTTGAGGGTTTCGTTCCACTGCAACATCAGTTACAAAAACAGATGAGATTTTTTTTCTCATTCTGAATAAAAATACATTTTAGTATTTATTCTTCCTTCTCTGTAGTGATATAAGGGAGAAGGTGGAAGAAAAGCTGGAGAGGTGGAGGTTTGCACCAGAAAGAAGAGGAATGAAAATTAGTCAGAGTAAAACAGAGTACGTGTGTGAATGAGAGGGACCCAAATGGAAAAGTGAGGTTACAGGGAGAAGAGATAAAGAAGGTGGATGATTTTAAGTACTTAGGATCAACAGTCCAGAGCAATGAGAAGTGTGGAAAAGAGGTGAAGAGGCATGTGGAGGCAGGCTGGAACAGGTGGAGAAAAGTATCAGGTGTGACGTATGATAGAGTTTCAGCTAAAAATGAAATGGAAAGTGTACAAAACCGTGGTGAGACTGGTCATGTTGTTTGGTCTAGAGACAGTGGCACTGAGGAAAAGACAGGAAACAAAGATGGAGGTAGCAGAGATGAAGATGCTGAGGATCTCTCTGGGAATGACCAGGATGGAGAGGATCAGAGGAACAGCACATGTTAGAGGTTTTGGAGATCTTGTTCAAGTCAGAGAGGACAGACTGAGATGGTTTGGACATGTGCAGAGGAGAGAGAGAGAGTACATCAGCAGAAGGATGCTGGGTTTGGAACCACCAGGAAAGAGGCCTTTAGGAAGACCAAAGAGGAGGTATATGAATACAGTGAAGGAAGACATGAAAATAGTTGGCGTGACCAACGAGGATGCAGGAGATAGGATTGAATGGAAGAAACTGACCTGCTGTGGCGATCCGTAAAGGGAAATACCGAAAGAAGAAGACTAAAAATAAATTTTGATGTTTTGCCAGATAAGCGCCACAAACCCAAATACACACAATATTTAGTTTTATTATGCATTAATGCGACAAAAATAGGATTAAATTAGTAGGGAATGTATTTAGCAAAGCTACAGTTAATTATGTATTTCTTCATTTATCTCAGATTGTTAATCTAAACCGTATTTACAAAAAAGTCCCAGATTTCTGTAAAATATTAAGCTTATCTTTCTTTATCTTATATCAAGTTTAATGTTTACTGCATGTAGCATTAGTACATTTTCAATTTTTTAAAAAAATCTCTTTTCATAAAGCTTCTGATGAGTCACTTAATTCCATTTTCTCAAAAACCATCTTTGGTCTTAAATAGATTAGGACAAGCTGCTTCTAAGCGGGGCACTTGGTTATGCATGCTGCATATATATTTAATTAGATTCTACATGAATATGTATGAATGTACAAAAGATCTGCTGGGTACTTTGTGCAAACATGCACATTCATCAACATCACTTTGAATGAGGTACTGTAATATCGTGTTTAACCAATTTTGTCTACCAAGAGTTGATCAGTCCAGCTCACGCTCTTGCTGTGGTCGACAAGATCATGTGGAAGATGTGGGTGTATTTATGTGTGTGTCCAAAATGCAGGTACAAAGCAAAGAGAATCATTCCTCCTAAATATGTTTTCATCTTGATCCTATTTTTCTGGGATTTTTTATTTTTAAAACAGAGAATGAAGATAAGCAGAACAGATGGATATTTGTCTGTGTTGGCGCAAGGAGGAAATGATACAAGTGTGAGTTTGTGTGTAAGACAGTGAGTGTAAGAGGTAATCCAGCTGCCCTGGAGACAAGTAATACTGTAAATGATGCTAAGCATGCCTCCCTCGTCAGATGAATACCACATGGTGGTAATCCATCCTACCCTCAACTGCTTTAAGTTCATCCTTCTCACAAATATGGGTGGAGCCAACTCCCTATGCTGATAAAGATATCGGATTTCTTGGAAATCAGGGTTGCAACACTTTTGGTCTTTCCTAGAAATGAGGGATAAATCTGCTGTTTGATGTAGATGTAAATGGGATTTTGCAAATATACCATCAAGGAATGATCATCAACAAACCTGCAAACTCCACCTATTTAATTTTTAATACCAGTGTGTTAATTTTGGTTTCATAGAAGTTAAAATAATCCACAAGGATCTTTTTTTTTTTTTTTCATAAAAACAAAATAAAACATGGTTTCAGTGCAGACTAACATCTTCGCTTGTCACTCCTGCTCTTTTTACAACATCACATAAAGTACTTTACATTTACATGAATGTGCAAAACCCAAATATATACAGTACACGCATACATACATACCTACACATATATGTATGGTGGAGGCTGGGCTGGTGTGTACGCAGTCTCTCTAGATCCGGATGGTGTCCTCTGGTTTTGGGCTCTCTGGTCATGGGTGGATTGGTTCAGCAATGCATTGTTTTGTCACAGATGTGTCAAACCAGATGTTTTCAACATAAATTTTTTTTTCCAGATGATTATTTAGATTAGTCATGTGTTTGTAATAGAGTGAAAATTAAATGAGGCTTTACGTATAAAAAAGTTGTTCTCTGCTGTGTATTTGGTTTTGGTATTTCTTGCAAAGCTTTTGTGTTACATTGTGTAAAAAAGAAAAAAAAAATCAATAACATTTAATTTGATTTCATACATGCAATGTTTTATGACAAACTATCAAATTAGTATTTATTTCAACCTTTTCTTGGCACTACCTTGAATACCCATAATTTCAATTACAAAAAGCAAAGGTGATATGCTACTAAAGGATATTCCGGCTCAAAATCTTGGTTAATAAAACAACAAAAGCAGTTCTGTTGGAAGTTTCTCACCAATTCCCTTTTTGTGTTCTGTAAAGCATTCAAATTCCACCATTTGCCCTAATTGGGTTAAAATGATTAACATATTGGCACTTGTGTTTTGCACATTTATCCAGGTGAAATAAAATCAGCAGTGTTGGGAACAGTGGGGCAGTTTTTCCCTCTTGTTTCTAGTTTATGGCCTCCAAACTGTGTAACCTCCTTCTCTGTCCCCAACAGTGTTTAGAAAATGAGAAAATTCAGTCTCTGGAAAGTGTCACATCTGCATGGCAGAGACAGAGTGTCAGTGTAAGGTTTTGGGGGTTCTGGGAGTGTGAAGATCTGTAATTTAATCTGGTACTCTGGAGAGGACTGTTAGGGTTCACTCGGCAGTGAGAAAAGATTGATTTCTGATTTAATTCTAGTCAAGAGGAAAAAAGCGTGAAGGAAATGATACTTCTGCTAGTTTTGCTTCTTTTTCAAAAAATATATCATCGCGGGAATGACAAATAAGATTTAGAAGACAAAACATAGAGTTGTCTGTGTGTTTTTTTTTTTTTTTTTTTATTGTCAATCCCTACCATTGTGTCACCTTTTTCTCTCTCTGTATCATATGCACATAAACAATAACAACTTGGGTTTTAGAAAAAGCCGTCAAAACTATAGTTACTGATTTATAAAGCTTTCATAACAGTCTAGGAACTCTGAAAGCCTGACTATTGCTCATCCCCTTTGTTGAAATGAGAAAGCCTATTCAGTGCTTTCAGTGATATTCAGCTACTAAGTGAGCCGCTTATTCCCTGGCCCACTCCTAGAGGAGAAGTGAGAAGGAGAGAATGGGTGAAATAGTCCCTGCAACACAAAAGTTTTACAACTATAGCCAGACGCATTCTCACCACTGCAAATATGTGTTTGTTGTTGCATACTTCTTCTTCTTTCGGCATGTCCCTTCAGGAGTTGCCACAGCAAGTCAGTCTCTTCCATCTAACCCTATTTGCTGCATCTTCTTTGGTCACTCCAGCTATCTTCATGTCTTCCTTCACTGTTTCTTTGGTCTTCCTCTAGTCTCAGTCTGGCCTCTCTGACTTTATCTCCAAAACCTCAAACACGTGCTGTTCCTTTGATCCTGTCCATCCTAGTCACTCCCAGAGAGATCCTCAGCATCTTCATCTCTGCTACCTCCATCTCTGTCTTGTTCTCAGTGCCACTGTCTCTAGACCAAACAGCATGGCCAGTCTCACCACTGTTTTGTACACTTTCCCTTTTGTTTAAGCTGAAACTCTTCTATCACACATCACACCGGATACTTTTCTCCACCTGTACCAGCCTGCCTGAACATGCTTCTTCACCTCTTTTCCACACTCTCCATAGCTCTGGACTGTTGATCCTAAGTACTTAAAATCTTCCACCTTCTTCATCTCTTCTCCCTCTTCAGGATGAAGAACATCTACTCATCCCCGTACTGGACATCTCCGGGCTGAGGAGTCCCCCGTGTTTCCATCAGGATGAAGAACATCTACTCATCCCCGTACTGGACATCTCCGGGCTGAGGAGTCCCCCAGTGTTTCCATCAGGATGAAGAACATCTACTCATCCCCGTACTTGACATCTCCGGGCTGAAGAGCCCCCCGTGTTTCCATCAGGATGAAGAACATTTATTGACTTCTTTAGATATTTAGCTGTAGATTAGAATAAGCTAATATTTAAACAATAATCTTTGACACATTGTTTGCTCGTCCCGGGGGAGGGATCTCTCTTTCACGTGGATCCCCATGAGGTTTCTTATTTTTTCCCCACTGATGGGTTTTTTAGGAGTTTTTCCTCACCGAGAAGGAGAGTCTAAGTGCATTAATGTGCTAGTCTTGTTTAGTTAGCATTTGTTAGTTATTTTTCTTGTTGTGTATTTGTGTTAATACATTCCTCTTTTTCTTGTGAAGCCCATTGAGACGGACATTCTGTGATTTTGGGCTATACAAATAAAATTGAATTGAATTGAATTGAATTAACCTCAATGTTCCATTTGGATCCCTCTTATTTACACGCATACAATTTTAAAAAAAATGCAGAATCATTCTAAAAAAAACTCTTTGATGGCAAACAAAATATAGTTTGTAATTGTCTCATGGGAATTACGATTATCAGTATTATCAGCAACATTGTGGAGTAGCTGAAATAATAAATCTAACCAGTGCCAACTATTGTAATATATAAGAAAAAGAAAAATTGTATTGCGTTTTCCCCTCTGCTGGTAGAGATTAGCTTTTATTTACGTTTTTATTCATGGAGCGTGCTTTCCTCAGACATTTTCTTCTGTTACCGCTCCCAAAAAGTCATGGTCAATCATGATATTGTCAAAATCTTTTGAGCTCCAATGTTTTTCAACTTTAAGGCAAATGTGAGGAGTGTGTGTCTATTTTAAGTGAAACTCTACTCTTCAGCTTTGCTCACACACGTTTGTTACAGTCTTTTTAAAGTAAGAAAGTGAGATTTTTGGACCTTGATCTTATTATACTCCAGTTGATCTGTACCATATGTGTCCAAAATGCTCAAAGTGTTCCTGTCTCTGTATCTTCTGTAGTCACGATCATATTGGAAACAGGCAGTGAGGTTTTAATTCACTGGAATTTTGCCAAACCTTGTGAACCGTGTTCAGGTGATGCTCTTATATTTGATGTGTAATGACCAAAAGGTTTAGGGTGCGATCATGTATCTCAACAACCCAATGACAGAAATATGTCCGCCAAGATACAAAGTGAACAAAGGGGGTACTTTAACGCAGTGATTTTGAACAAGTTTACCAATAAGAAAAGTGTCAAAAACTGGGGGGAATAAAGTTAACTGTACTCAGTTTTGATATTACACATTTAAGTGTTTCTTTTACAGGAATAAATGGATGCCCCACTCCACCAAAGAGCTATGGTGGATAACACCCTCACTTAATGGTAACCTGAGGCTGTCAAAACTTAATTTCTTTCTTTTTTTTTTTTTTAAACAGCTATGAAACCAAATCATATGGTAATGTCTTCTGGCTGTGTGTACAAGGCAATTAAACACAGTTCCACTGAAGGGTGAAAAACATTTTCTAGAACAACAAAGAGAGAGAATTGACAATAATGTTATTAATTTTTAGAAAAAAAAACTATTCTTTTTGCTTTTTAAAAATCTTGCTTTTTCCATTATTTTTTTAAATTATTTTGCTGAACACAACTTGGTTTGTGGATTTGCCACACAGATGTGGGATGTTTTAAATTAACTAAATAACAAAAGAAAATTGTTATTTAGTTATTTACTTTTTATTTTAGGGGATTTTTGGGCCTTAAGTTTAGCTGCAAACTCCAGAAAAAAAACGAGTAAGTACTTTTGAATACCAATTTTGATGCAAATTAAAAAACTAAAGTAAGATAAAAATCATAAATGTTCCTTTTTTGTGGCCCAAATAGAAATAATATGCAACTAAACAAAAATAAAATCACCAAAACCTAAAAAACAACTCATGGAGTCATTAGTTTTGTAGAGAAAGAGAAAAATGTTACTGTCTTATGAATAATTTGCAAACTTACAAGTAATCCATCAATTTCAAACCTAATGGTCATTTGGACAATAAAAATGTTTTGTATCTGGTTGAAGGCGATGCTAACGCCTGGTATGTAGTCTCAAGAGATATTTGCCTGCCGGCTACAAAAATTAATAAGAGAAATACATAAACAAATAAAAAGGACATTTGCACAGAAGGTCGGAGTTCCAATCCTGGATGGGGACGAGGCTTGGAATACTGGGCTTTCTTTGTTAAGTTTGCAAGTTCTTTCCGTGTATGCGTGGGTTTCCTTTGAATACTCCGGTTTTCTACCATGCTGCAAGAACATGCATGTCAAATTGATTGGCCGCTACGAGAATGCCCCTAGGAATGATAGCGTGTTTGTGGATGGCTGTGTTTGTGTGTGGCCCCACGACACACTAGCAACCTGTTCCGGATGTATCTGGCCAATCACCTTGAATCATCTGGGATAGGCTTCTTTATCTTCTTTATCTGCTAAAGAATGGCAAAAGCAGACATCTAGGCACATTAAGGAAACAATTAGTAAAGGACTAGATTTGAACCAACAACATGTTACATGATGGTCAGAAATCCAACACCCGACTTCCCACTTTATGACTATTTTCATTCTTGTAGAAGTGGGACTTCCCGAAGTCTTCGATTCACAAGTTTGATTTTATGGAAATATTGTAGGTGAGACCTAGAAAAAAGATGACCAAAATAGAAATCATTTTTTTCTAAAACTGATGTATTCACTTATGAAATTAGTAAATATTAGGTCGTGGGTATGGACGAGGCTTAAAACACTGGCCTTTCTGTGTGGAGTTTGCATCTTCTCCCCGTGTTTGCGTGGGTCTTTCTGGGTACTCAGGTTTCCTCTGGCAACCCCCGCAATCCCGAAAGGGGTAGACGGTTAAGAAAGTGACTGAATGACAGTCAAATAGTTTTTGTGCTTTTGGTCTCGCACATATAAAAAAAAAAAAAAAAAAAAAAAAACACAATTTGAATTTTCTAGACATAGCATGAGCCACAGTGTTGATGATTTGAAATGTAAAGGTTTTTTTTTTTTAAACAAATCAGGTCTAATGTAGAAGTGACTAATATTTTTTGTATAAGAAACTTCTTTAAAGGTTTAATTTTCTAACTACTAAGCAAGAAAAACCCAGGGTCACCACTCTCTTTTGCAGCTTTAAGGAAATTTAATGCAAAGCCAATGCTTAGAAAGAAGTGATATATTAATGCAGTTATGTGTACATAAATCCACTTTTGATTGGAATCCAACTAAAACAAAGCTTGCCGATCCAGCAGTCTTTACATTAGGGGGTACAGCTGACAAAGTTAATGATTTGTATGGACCTTGATGATACTTGCAGACCAGGGTGTCAAGGGCCTGTGGTCAGAGGTAATCAAAAGACTGGACCAAGAACAACATCCTTGTCCTGTTTAATGGTAACATTTCCTGAAAAACATCTAGCTTGGAACGGATTCATATCAGTTGAGACGAATGTCTTAAACCCTTAACAATGACGAGCATTGGAACAGATTTTATTGCAGTAGCTCAATGTTTTATCAAGTTGCAAACGTGTTTATTCTGCAGAATTTACAACATCAAAAATGGGACAAAGTGCAGTCTCTCTTTTTCACTTATCTATCACTAAGCGACAGAACTTCTTATTATGGGATGTGCAATCTTGAATGGAGAACTATTCAAAATGGCAAACCAACTGGATTTTTTTTAAAGTCTCCTATGTTTATTCCTCAAAGACAAAATTTCTTTTCCTATGTTGCACCAATGCAGGCAGCTATGGTGGTGCCAATGGTGGGTGTAATAGGGGGTTAGGTGTCTGCTCCAGAGACACTTCGGCATGGGGCGAGTGAGAATCGAACTAGCATCTCTCGGTCCAGGGACAGACATTCTACCACTGATCCAATGCCTTTGTTCCCTGAAAATTAAAGGCAATTTAATTAATTTGAAAACTAATTTTTGTGAAAGAGAAGAAAATAACTTTGTCCTTCCTTTTGATGAAAAAAAAAGTAAATTTTTAAATGTGGTGAGACTGATATTAAAATATTGTACTTGTGGGAACATTGATTTTACCCAGATGGAAATATATTGAAATATTTTATGTCAAGCACAAGCTACATCATGTTCTAACAAATTAAAACACACTTAAAACTTGGAGAGCCAATATTTTGCAGCTATTTTTTTGTAGAAACCAGCTCATTTTTCATCTCTCTCCTGTTTTATGTTGGTTCTGGTCTTGACGGTGGTGGAGTGAACTTGAACAATATGACTGTATATTTTTTCTCTTGTTGCCTCCGTGCATGTATTTGTGGGGACAAAAATAAGGGCTAGAACCACACATGGACAGCGCGGGATTAAGCTTGTGTAAACAATAAGCTAGTCCTCATTATCACTTTTGTGAGCTCATAAAGTTATTTTATTTGGTTGGAAAAACATGTGTTTTGGTTAATATTTTGGGGACAAGTCGAACTACAGCCTCAAATACACATGTAACTTTCAACTTTTACAGGCCAAGAACTATCTGGTGTTGAAGGAATATGTTCAGTATCCATGGCAATATCCTAATGTTTTTTTAGCTCAGAAATGCAATATTTGCAAAAAAAAAGGTTACAAACATACATTTTTAGCTTCTCTTCTGATTTTGCAACATTGAATTTAATACTGGCAAAGTCCTTTAGAAGGTTATGCACATTTAAGACCCTTTTACTGGCTGGTTAAACCCATAAGTTTTTTCATTGGTAATCAATACTTCCTCAACATTGTCCAGTTTTAATTGAATGTCAGTTCTCAGGTTGATGTACTGGTCTAATTTAACCACACACACTCACACACACACCTACTGTTTTCTTCTTTTCCCTCATCTTTTTTACAACACGTGCAATAGAGCCACAAACTCTTTTTTTATCACCACCACCAGTCGCTTTAGCTTTACTTTAGATCCCTCTAATTAGCCAGCACTGGTAAAACAGGGATTCAGTAAAAATACAGAGCGTCATTAAAACTGTAAACTGTACACTTGGAACGGCAAAAGAGTCTTGTAAAAAAGACTGGACAGGTGCCAAAAAGACCATTTAATTCCTTTAGCTGCAGGTGCGACCTTCTGTAACAAGTACAAAATACTTAATGTCTGATTTGTGAAAGAAATTAAGAAGACGAAAGAAATAAAATTACTTTCTTGTTCTTCTTTTTTCGGCGTGTCCCTTCAGGGGTTGCCACAGTAGGTCAGTTTCTCGCATCTAACCCTATCTGCTGCATCTTCTTCGGTCACGCCAACTATCTTCATGTTTCCTTCACTGTATCCATGACCCTCCTCTTTGGTCTTCCTAACGGCCTCTTTCCTGGTGGTTACAAACCCAGCATCCTTTAGCTGCACATGTCCAAACCATCTCAGTCTGGCCTCTCTGACTTTATCTCCAAAACCTCAAACATGTGCTGTTTCTCTGATCCTGTCCATCCTGGTCACTCCCAGCATCTTCATCTTTGCTACCTCCATCTCTGTTTCCTGTCTTTTCTTCAGTGCTACTGTTTCTAGACCAAACAGCATGGCTGGTCTCACCACGGTTTTGTACACTTTCCCTTTCATTTTAGCTGAAACTCTTCTATCACACATCATGCCAGATACTTTTCTCCAATCATTCCAGCCTGCCCGCACACGCTTCTTCACCTCTTTTCCACACTCTCCATTCCACACTCTCCAAAAGAAATAAAATTACTTTAAAAGCATAAAAAACCCAAAGATGAATATTATATTGTACTGGGACACAATAAGCAAGGTAAAATATATGTAGAGGCCAATTTTCATTTTTGCTCTTTATCAATCTTTCTCATAGAGTGAAACGAGGTGAATGAGTAAACAAAATACAGATAAAAATAAGCCTGTTCAAATTTAAAACAAACATGCATAGATAAATTGGAATACAGTACCTCTGATTAAAGTCAAATATTTAAACAGTGAGTTTAATCTTTGCAGCACTAATCCGTGAATGTGAAACCTGTTTCACACACTCACAAATACACCCGTTAAGTCAAATTTACTTGGTGATAACACGTTTTATGATTGTTTCTTTTCCATTGCTTTACACTTTTACAAAGGAGTTTACATTTTCTAGATTTTTTTTACATGATTTTTAAGTGACCATGACAACGTGTGACATCTAAATCTTTCAAATTACTTTTCTAACACACATAGTTGAGCAGATTGTGTGAAGAAAACACTGTTTTAAAAGGACAAAAGCAAATAGTGTTGTGTGTGTATATGGACCACAGACGCACTCAGGAAACTAAACCAGATTGTTTAACTTGGAAAGTTGAGATGCTATGAGGCTGCCAAAGTTCTTAAACAACTAGCTCACCTCACCCAACCTGCCATAAATTCTCACCCTCTTAGGTCCCTCACACTAAAAGCCTCATCCATTTTCCACATTTCAGTGATTTTGTAGGTATGGAACTGTTGGTGCATAGGAAACTTGTGGAGGTGGAATCTCCAAGTGCAGCTGTAGCCTTAAAAACAGGGACAGAGAGCAAGAATAGGACTGCGGACAGAGCGGCGACAATAAAGTCCTCTCCTCAAAGTACATGTCCAGTTCTGCCATTTGTCTATTTCACATTATTTTTATCTTTGTTTAAGAGGGAGTCCTGTAAAACTTAAATCGCCTCCTGCCCCTTAGAACTTTTTACTTCCGTCATATTACTCAAATCGCAGGAGGTATGTTGGAAAAACAGGACACCCCATAAAAAGCCAGAAAATAGCCTCCCGTTTTAACGTACTCAGGAGGGGACTGAATCAGAGTTATGTAAAAAAGAAAAAAGTGTTTGACCAAAGCAAAATGAAATGAGACTGACAAAGTTCAGGAGCTTTTATTGTGCTTATATATAACTTACCGAGAGCATTTCGTCCACAAGGAGTGGATATACAATGAGGTGAAATGAAACAAAAGCAAGCCGTCTTTATCCTTTTTTGTAAAAAAAAAACCAAACACGTTATATGACTTCGGTTGGAACTATTACAGGAGTAAAAACAAGGGTATAAATTTATAGATGTATAGAATATTTGAAACCCAACTTTTCATTTTGTTGATTGATAGGGAAGGTAAACTGTGACCCTTTAATCTTGTCATTAAAGTGATTAGACAGAACAGAAAGGAGGTGCAGGTCAGAAAGACGAGAGGACGTGGAAAAATAAAAATATATTACGGCAGTCAATATGACATCACTGAGGTTGAAGGACATTTCATTGGTAACACAATCTTGTAAAGTGCTTTGCGGATTTATAAGATTACTTTATCACTGCATAATGGTTTTTGAAACATATTGTGTGTATTTGTCTGACAAGAAAAGCTTTTATTGCTCTGCTGTTTAGAGTAAAAAAGACCATTCCTTTTTATTTTCTTACAGAGAACAATTTTGTTGATGTGATAGACGGACTTTTTAACATGTAAACAACATGACTGAACGGACATTTTTCTTTTAATATTACCCACATTTACACAGGGAGAATGTGCAAAATGCAAACTTGACACAGATTGGTCAGGGATCCAAGCCTCGTCCCCACCCAGGATTCAAACCCTGATGATCTTGCCATGAGGCCACGGTACTAACCAGGGCCAGACTGTGCAGCCTTATAAAAATACAAAGACATTGAATCCATTTTTAATTTATTAAATTTATTTTATTTTAAAATGTACTTTTTGCAGGAGGGCGGCATGGTGGCGCAGTGGGTAGCACAGTGGCTTCACAGCAAGAAAGTCGTGGGTTCGAGTCCTGGGCAGGGAATGCTGTTCTTTCAGTGTGGAGTTTGCATTTCTCCCTGTGTCTGCGTGGGTTTCCTTTGGGTACTCCGGTTTCCTCCTCCCCTCCAAAGACATGCATGCTAGGTTGATTGGCCAGTGCCAAATTGCCCCTGGGAATGAATGAGTGTGTGTGTGGATGGTTGTATGTGTGTGGATGGTTGTATGTGTGTGGACCCGCGACCCTCACCTTCTCCCCCCCCTTCCCCGCAACCCAAAAAGGGATGGATGAGAAGGTAACTGGTGACTTTTTGTAGGAATAGCATGATTGGATGATCGGATGTGCATGGACAAGCAAGCAAAATATTCTCAACTCAGATCTAACATTTTATTTTACTCTTGAAAAATTGAATTGGCAAGAAAAGAAGAGAACAAAGCTGAACGATCAATTTACACAATGCTCAGCATTTTAAGGAAGATTCAAGTTGCATCATCAATTGTAGCAAAGACCCCAAATAATGCTTCTTTTGTAAAGTACTTTGAAACTGATTTTGAAGCCTGAAATCCATGCTCAAGATAAACAGAGACTTGTTCTTTGATGTATTTGCAGATGTACATATATACCTCAGTACAGATCTCACGTTAAATCAACCAACTTCAGCATCTTTTACTAGTAATTAAATGAGTCTGTAAGTCTGCAAATAAAAAGCCCCGAGTCGACTTCCCTGAAAATATAGAAATTAATAATAATAAAAAGAAAAACTGGACCAATTAGACAAGCTTGCTTGAGTTTTCCACAAGATATCTTCTTATTTTTGTCAAGCAGGGAATTTGCTTTATGCATTAGTTTATTTATTTGAAATATAAAATAGCATCCCTAACCATAGCATTCCTTTGGTCAAGCCAGGTCTTTGTTCATCAGTAGCATCAGATCCACCCGCTGAGTCGCAGCACATCAGGGACTCCCGGGGGACTCCCAGGTTTCATGTGGTTACTATAAACTATTTTCCAAACTCTACCCACAGTTTTGCGATACGCCACAGCCCCAGCTGGTTTACTTTAGCAAAATAACAATTAAAAACTTTATGTAAATTATGGTTGTGTGCCTTTTGGGAGTTGTCAAATAACTCAAGTAGTTAACACCACTCTTAGAGCCAAAAAGATTCCAAACATTAGCAATTTCTAGATCACAGGCAAAACCACTTCTTGAGAAGATGTGGTGGATTAGAAAATGTTAAGTGGCGAGTTATTTGTTCCAAATGGAATTTTTTTGTCTGTGACAAAGACCACTGTTGTGCAATAGATTCTGGTGAGAAAAGCTAATCTAATCAATAAACTTTGCTGCTTGTTGAGAGTTATCTAATCATATTAGAGAAACCATGCGTTGTATTTGAACCTTCAGAGAGATACACTGAGAATGAGTTAGTCCCAAATTTCAGTGGCAGTCACAAAAACATGTACCTGATCTAAACTTTAAACTTGATTGATTTTAGCAAAATGTCCTGCTAGTTTTTTTTTAAAGTGAAAGATTATCCGTCCACGCATTGGTGGAGCGAGGGTGTTCACCTTAGGGCCTATTATTGGACAGCGAATGGCAAGTCAGCTGGTTTGGAACATGGATTTGTCTAGTGTGGTCATTTTTTTTTTCAAACTTTTCTGCCATTTTACTTCTTTCCTCTTCACCAGCATGACCATTCCTGTTGTGGCCGTGATGCTGGGTCCCAAGAGCCTGGCGGTGAAATAGTAATACGGACCATCTGACACCTGTCAAAACAGCCCTGCTAGTTGAGCGTCAAGGCCTGTCAGCTTGCAGAAAAAAGTGCTACACAGGCTCTCAATTTCTCCTGCATTCCCCTGAAGCCTCTTCCGTGTTCCTCACGTTCTCCTTTTGTACCCCTCCTTTTTCACTCACAAAATCTTTACTTACTCGTTTTTGTAAAAACTACTTTAATCTCTGTTGTTTTTCTTGCAGTATCATTAGTTTAACATAAGACCCATCTTTTAACTTTCCATCTAAAATTCACTCGGCTTTTGTGTTTTTTTACAATGTGTAACAGTAAAGAAAAAAAAAGTAAAACATATGGTCGATCTTTTTCTGAGCTGGTCACAGCAACAAAAACGTGTTCCTTTTCCTAGATCATAAATACGTTTCCACTTGTCTTCTTTTGATGGAAATAGCATAAAAAGTGAGTTATGCTAGATTGCTTTTTTATTTTCTAATTACAAACACAAAACGTCTACAGTCCTTTATGAAGACCATTCCTCTATCAACTCCATTATCATTCCTCTGCCTCCTCACCTATTAATGCATTCATTGAAATCGGCTCATCCAATGACGTAAAACCAATACCAGGTATCCAATGGCAACTTTTGTTACAGTAATCCTGGAGGACCTGAGTCCAACAACACTGGTCCACATCAATCCGCCTCCATCGAATAGCTATATCTGTTCACCCTGGAGTTGGAGTTGCTCTAGGATTGAAAGATATTGGGTGGGGAGGAATTTTTTGTGTAGCGTTTTGTTCTCATGGTTTAGATGTTGAAATGGAAACACACTTCAAGAAGAAAAATAAACCTAATTATTGTGGTTGACTTTAAGCAACAAAACAACTTTCAGAAAATTTTGATGGATTAAACTATTTATAAAAATTGGTGTTTTGAATGGGGTAGACATTCATTCCTGTGGTCATTGATTTTTTTCCCCCCCATTTGTTGTAGTATAACAAAAAACTTAAAAAAAAAGTATTTTTCTACAGTGAAAATTAGTCTTCAGAGTAGCTTTTATTTCTCAGATCCAGACAGTTAAATAGACCAATACCATAAGTAATACATTTGTAATAAATAATATCAAAAAACGTGACTAAAATAAATTTCTTCCAACTCTCGCCATAGATTAAAATGTGTTAAAGAAGACCTGAAAAAAAGTTGGGAAATTTAATTGTAAGTTTCTCTTCTATTTGAAAACAAACCTCCAAATAACCCTATTGCATTCTTAAAAAGTTCATACTAAAGTAAAAAAAAAAGCAGTTCAGTTGTGAGAAAAACCAAAGGCAATAGTTTTAAATGCAAAGTCATTAGAAAAAATATAATGACTCTCCAATAGATAATTTCACCCCTTCTGGTCAATAACGAATAGAAAATAAAAGCCTATAAACTTTACTTTTTTTTTTTCCACCCAGAGCTTCTCCGTTTAAAGATGCTCAAACCCTATCTTCCACATATGGCATCTAAATCAAATCAATATCAAAAAACGGTAAAAGAAAAAAAAAAATCAACATTTCCTTTGACCTATGCTGACTTTGAGCAAAAGTCTACAATTGATTGGATTTCTCTATAGTATTGATCATGATTCAGATGGTGCTTGCAGTGGAGGGCTTTTGCTTATCAATTCAAGCAATGCCCAAAGCGTCAGCATCTGATGTTAATGTGTTTAGCTTGCCTGGCCAATCGTCTTTCATGGTGGCTCCACAGACAAACGGAATACGGTTGTGCTCGTGTGAACAGAACATGCGCGTCTGACACGTGCAGTCAATTTGTTGATAAAGAGATCTATTAAACTGTCTGCTGCAGGAAAAAACACTTACCCTCAATGTAGATGATTTTACGGTTACTCGTTGCAGAGCATGTACTCTTTTTCCATCTTCTCTTTCCCATAATAAAACCATCAAAGAGTAGCAAATGTCCACCATTAATCAAGAAAAAATGAGTTTGGAACTGCGGCCTCTTTATAAATACCAGTAGAGAAGAAACACTCCTTAAGATTTAACATAATTCCTTTAGTTAAACATCGAAAGAGACCAATCGAGTTTGACTTTATACAGTTTTCACTTCAGTAATGCTCCACGCTATTGCCTAGTTACATTTAAGTATCTTCATTTCTATGTTAGGATAATGGACCTTGGCAGAGAACCATAAACCAGGGGTACCTGATCCACGGAGTAGGATGAGTCCCGGCTAGCTTGGCTGACAAAATTATAGCCCAGATAAAAATAAACAGCTTCCAGCATAAGTGGGAGGGAATAATAAATATAAAGCCTAATCAAATTTAATGATGTTGTATTATGAGGCATTTATTGAGAGAGAAAAAAAAATAACAGCGTTGATGTCCTGATTTTAAAGGTGTTAAATGAGAATGTTTCATTACGGTAAGAGAACGTGTTCATTCAATCTGTCGAAAAAGGTACATTTATGTCACTTATAAACTTTATAAAGCAACAACTTTAATGTTGGCTCAGGATTTTTATCTTCTACTAATATTTTTAAAAGCTTTGAAGAAATGGTGTTTGTTAAATATTATTGACCATCTATTGAAGTTAGTTGAATTCATTTATGCAAAGTAGAGCAGCTAGTCGTATACTTTAAACAAGGCATATGTAAATTTTCCCACAAAAATGAAAGGTAAATATAAAAATTTATCTCAACGCCTCGCTGGTGAGGTGTTTCGGGCACATCCCACCGGGAGGAGACCAAGAGGCAGAACCCGGACCCGCTGGAGAGACTAAGTCTCACAGCTGGCAAAACTCGGGATCCTTCTGTGTGAGCCTGGGCTTCCCGTCTGAGGCTGTTGCCCCGCGACCCAGCCCTAGATGAGCGGAAGACGACGGAACGGAACAGAAAGGGTTTATAAATTCCACCTTGGTGAGGAGCTCTGCCATCCGGGAGGAGCTTGGTGTCGAGCCGCTCCTCCTCCAGGTCGAGAGGAGCCAGATGGGGTGGTCCGAGCGCCTCGCGGGCGAGGTGTTTTGGGCATGTTCCACCGGGAAGAGACCAAGCGGCAGACCCCGGACCCACTGGAGAGACTATGTCTCACAGCTGGCCAGGGAACAACTTGGGATCCTTCCGGGTGAGCTGGAAGATCCAGCCAGGGAGAGAGAAACCTGGGCTTCTCGTCTGAGACTGTTGCCCCCGCGACCCAGCCCCAGCTGAGCAGAAGACGACGAAACGGAACGGAAAGGGTTTATGAATTCCACCTTGGTTAGGTTAACCATTCATTTTTTTAAATTATTTCCCACTTCCAAATTAAAGCTAATTCAGCTTGACCTAAATTAATAGTGAGTTAGCACAAGTGCTTTTTTTTAACTAACCTGTACAAATGGTTCTCAAAGCAATGGAAATCCAAAAGGCATGTTTATCTATGCATTGCGTGCTGTCTTTATTCCACCATGCGTTATTTTTAATCCACCATGTCACGGGTAACTGAATCAAGAGCATCATTCATATTCAGTCTGTACAGTTAAGCTTTATGAAAAATGAGCAACAAAACCACATACCGGCCTTTCCAGGGTATAACTCTCTGAGTTTGGAATTTTTGCATGTTTCCCACATGCTTCAGTATATAAGCAGTTTCATTGAGATTGTGAAAAAAGAAAGAGAAAAAAACCTTCTAAAATTCCACTGAAAAGAATTCAAACCAGACAACTTTGTTTGTATTATTACATTTTTCAGAGAGAGCATGACTGAATGCTTTTTAGTCGCAAGGCGCCACTAGGCTTTGAACACACACCCGTTGTGTGTCCTGATCTCTGTCTGCACATCTCCACATCAACTCCGGTGGCCTTTTGGCCTGGGCTACAGTGTTTTTTGTAACTCACAGGCGCCTGATTGTGACAACGGGAAGCATGAAGGATGGGGAGTAACTTTAAAGTTAATTTTGGCAAGAGCAAGGTATTCTGAAAGGAATTTAACAATCCTAAAAATCAGCAATACACCTGATCTAGGATTGAGCAGATGGGATCCAGACTTTCCTTTTTTGGCTCAAGTGACAAGACAAACAGGTGGAGCTGGGCATTTTTTATTAGTTTGTTTTTTGTCACTCTCCATTGGCCAAAAGTAGGCATTTATTGGTTTGACGCAGCCACTCATAAACAGCTATTAGTAGAGGATTTTCTCCATCTCAAATTTGGCTCTGGGCTTAGCAAGCTGAGTGACAAAATGATGCCATGGCAAGGGGACAACTTTCCAGCTATTACATCATAATCACGGCACTCCGTAAGAACTCGTCTGGCTCGATTGTCCAAAATAACAAGGTTGAAAATATATGGCTCAGCACAGAATTCAACTCCTCTTAAACCTGCGTCTTCACTTCTCAGCCAGTTCATGGGATTGTGCCTTGAGGTCCTATCCATGGACGGCCACAAAAATGCCCAACTAGGGAACAATCCAACAACCTAATGTCAGCAGTTCACATCTTTTTCTCATAACCTTAAAGTAAGAGGGGAAAAAAATCATCAATTTTGCTTCATCTGCAGATTTAAACTCCTCTGCCAGGTCAAATTGTTTCCAATCCAGAAATACTTTACTCCTCCACTGTAAGTCATTACCTGTCAATGTCTATTTTGATTTTTTGACAAGAAGTTATATTATTTTCCACTTTAATGGTAATTTCTGTCAACAGGGAGTGTCAGCAGCTTGGAACATGATTTTCAAATCTAAACTTTTGTTCTTGCCTCAGTAAAGAAAAAAAAGCAACAGGCTTCCTTTAAAACTTGTGCAAAGAGTTTTTTCACTGACTCATTGAATTTGGTTCCATTTATTGCAGAGATACCAAACATATTTTCTGCATATTTCTGTATTTTCTTTCTTGCCAGCATTTTTACTATAACAGCTGAAACTATTTGCACCCAGAACCCTAACCAGGTGGCCAAACCACCTATCATCAACTTTCAACCTTCTAATGTGTGAATCATGTGTAAGTAACCAAAATTTCTTTTTAGAATGATTCAAATTTTATCATTTATTCTGCCTCTGTCCAATAGGACAATGAACAAGTTCTTTCCACAACAATGAAGCAGAAATCATTTCATACACATCGCCCATGGCAAATTTCAGAGGCAAAACCTGAGCTTTTTCAGGACGGGGGAGGAGATGCGCAATCATCAGGCTTTTACACAGTCTGGTCTATAAATTATTAAGATTTAATAACTTTTGTTTTTTAGTGGCTGTTCCAACTTCTAAATTGTGATTGCATATCTTTGTGGGTTACCACAAGAAAAAGTTGATTGAGAAAACTTTCTTTAATTCCCTACTGGGAAAATTCTTGTGTCCGGTAGCTCCAAGCGGTCCAAGAGAGAGTTCCAAAACAGATTCAGAACAGCTGTAAGGTGGAGCCGAAAACAGCTGCTTGGTGGAACAGCAGCTTACTGGAATAGAGTAAGAACACCTGTTGGTGAAATGATTTTCATGAGTTGCTTTGCATGAAATGAGACTTTCATTTAAACTTCTCTACTTGGTGCAGGACCTTATTTCCCTCATCTCTAGTGCACACACTTTTCTGGATGAGGAGCATGGTTTTTAAATTTTGGAAACTTTAGCTTTCTACAAACAAATGTACCATCTCAATAAGAAGCAAGGATAAGGACCTTTAAATACTAATAAAAGAGACTAGAATTAATGTGAAAAAGTTAATATTGTATTTTTTTTTCATTTTCTGAACCACTCAAACCTAAAGGAGTCACGGGGTTGCCAGAGCCTATCCCGACTGATTTCAGGTAAAAGGCAGGCTACACCCCGAACAGGTACCAGTTCGTTGCCGGGCCATACACACTAATTCCTTGGCGCAATTTCATAGGAGCCAATCAACCTAGCATGCATGTTTTTGGAGGGTGGGAGGAATCTAGAGTGACTGGAGAAAGCCCACACATACACAGGGAGAACATGCAAACTCTACACAGAAAGACTAGTGTTTCAAGCTTTGCACCCAATTTGGTTTCTGCAAAACCAGTGTGCTAACCGTGCAGCCCAATATTGTAGAGCTGTAAATGAATTCTTTAACATCACAACATTGTAAAAGTGAAGAGTTTTCTTGGTTTTGTTTTTTTTTCAGACTGTTGTTGGATAAAGAAAAAAATCCCTGATTTTGTTAAAGTCATTATTTATTTCTCTTTTTTTGAAAAAAGAAAAAAAAAAGTGGAAATTAGGTATTGGTTGCTTGGCATTTCATCTTTTCAATATCATTAGTGGATTTGGAGCTGAATTATGGTATCAAATTTATTTCTGGGGCAACAACTATTTTGATGCAATTTGCTTGTGATGTCCACATTCATAGAAAACTCACCTCAAAAGAATCTAAACTGTGTATGTCTGTTTTTTTAAAAAAGAAAAGTTGTGTTCATTCTCAAGCTGAAATAACTAAAGTGGTCTCCGAGTTTCTGAAGGAGGGTTTAAAAGCTGGCTGACAAGGAAAGACAAAGTAAAAGCTATGTCTCGGCCAAGAGCAATAAAATCCAAGCGGTTGATACACATTAAGGGAATTAATTACTAGATGAGAAACAGATGATGGAATCGTTTAACAGAATCCAGGTGAAAAGGAAGTAAAATAACTCCGGCAAACCAGGAACAGTTCCGACAAAATAAAAACAAGACATACCAGAAATTTTCTCCATACACTGAACCCGGACGTATAAAGCAACACAACTAACCAAGTACAGAAATCTAATACGACTCAAAGCAAAACCAGATCTAACATTCATTGATCGTGACAAAATAAAGGTACAATCCCACCATGTTTTTTTTTATTATTTATCTGACACACATGTAATAAACGTGTCTCTAGCTCTTTGCAACATTCAATCCTTTCATCTTGGTTGAATGTCATTTCAAACTGTTCGGTTGCATTGAGACTTCAAATATGCATTCTAATCCACACCAGAAATATTAGTACCTCGTGTGCACACACATGTACTTGTAACATTATTGTACTGTACATACTGTACTGTAAGCCTCATGGATTTTACATTTAGCTTCACCCCTGTTAGACATTTCTCCAGTCTGTCTGACCACATTGTTCCTACTTTTAATCATTACTTTTAAACATAGAATTTACTTTTTGTTGTGGAGTTTCATGCCTAAAGTTTTCACAGAGAGCTGCTATCTTCCTCATAAAACTCACAAACAGGCCCTGCAGGCATCCTAAGTTTTAGTTTGCAAGTTGTAAAGCTGTAGCAATAAATGCATTTCAGTGCCTCAAAGCAACAGAACTTGATGCAATCATCTGTCAGAATGGGATGAGTATCTGACATTCTATACTTCAACTTTTTATTGTTGTGAAGGGAAAAACAGTCTCACTCCAATGAGTAGTTTAGAAAATACAGTCCAATTTAAAGCACATCTTCAGAGGTTGGGAGATAGATTTCAGCAGAACGTATTAAATATCTTTTTTTTTTCAGATCTTGCCTTGGATTTGATCTGAATGTATTTTTTTACGTTTGAGAAAAATCATCGTAATTTACTTCAAACCAGGGTTTTCCTTTCAATGTATATTAAGGTAAAGAAACTTTGCCTTCATTTGAAAGTCCTGTTGGCATGTGAAACCTTGTCTAAGTCAACTTAAAAGCAGTTGTAGCTTTTTATTGTTTTCACTAAACTCATCATTGTGCATGCTAATCTGCTGGGAAAGCCACCAGTTGTCCTTGAGCTATCTGTTTACTCTTTGTTTTTAAAAACTTTGCTTTCTGACAAAAAAAAAAAAAAAACTCACTAAATATTCCTGAAAGTCTTTCACTGCAAAACTACCATGCATCTGATCTGAAGCACCAAGTCTGTGTTCCGCACCGAACATTCAAATGAGCTCGGAAAAACACCCTTTGAAAAAATTCAAAAATAGTACTCTATTTCGGGGCAGAGTTTTTTGAAGGGTGTTATTTCAGTATCTAAAACTTTGCCTGACAATACCCAACCCAATACTAATTATCACTGCTCAATTTATTTTATATCTTCTTCTTCTTTTGGTATTTCCCTTCAGGGGTCGCCACAGCAAGTCAGTTTCTTCCACCTAACCCTGTCTGCTGCATCTTCATCGGTCACACCAACTATCTTCATGTCTTCCTTCACTGCATCCATGAACCTCCTCTTTGGTCTTCCTCTTGGCCCCCTTCCTGGTGGTTCCAAACCCAGAATATTTCTGCCGATGTACTCTCTCTCTCTCCTCTGCAAATGTCCAAACCATCTCAGTCTGGCCTCTCTGACTTTATCTCCAAAACCTCTAACATGTCCTGTTCCTCTGATCCTGTCCCTCCTGGTCACTCCCAGAGAGATCCTCAGCATCTTCATCTCTGCTACCTCCATCTCTGTTTCCTGTCTTTTTCTCAGTGCCACTGTCTCTACACCAAACAGCATGGCCAGTCTCACCACGGTTTTGTGCACTTTCCCTTTCATTTTAGCTGAAACTCTTCTGTCATACATCACACCTGATACTTTTCTCCACCCATTCCAGCATGCCTGCACATGCTTCTTCACCTCCTTTCCACACGCTATTAGTTTATTTGATATTAAAAAAATGCAAATAAAGCTTAGGTTTGGATTATTATTGTTAAAGCCCAAAAATGCATCATTATAAAAAAAGTTGATGAATTTCTATAAATTTGATCTATTATTTTGTTTGTTTGACAATTGAAAATGATTAAATTACTCTAGTATTTAAAGAAGAACACAGTTGTGGAAGGCAACAATTTGCATCAAAATTGAATTTGTTTTTTTTTTTCTGTATATTTTCCAAATTAATCAACCATAACCAAGAGGAGACAATAGCAGGAGACAACTTTTTTGACTAAATAAAATTTCAAATCTTTTTCAGGAAGGCTGTTTGTCTGGAAAGGAATTATGTTGTTTTTCTCAAGGTTATTGAATACAGCTTGCAGTTAAAATCCCAACTTTACCATTTTGTGTGAGAAAAAGGCATCTTAAGTGAATGGTGTAATTGATATCTTCCTTCTGGTGTTGAAATCCGTAAAGTGGTTTGGTACAAGGCAAGCTGAGTCATCATGACTCAAACTTTTTGAATTGCAACATAAATCTTTTATCCTGAGACTGCAAAAGAGATGAATGAACTTCACATTTCTATGAACAAAAAATTGACAACTTTCCATTTTGAAAAAAGTTGGTTTTCGTTTGTCATTAGATTCTTTTCGCACATCACTATGCCCAGGAATTACTGTGTCAGTACCCATATACCTACAAGGATTTGGTTATATTGCGTTTTCAACAAACTAACAGGGACTTTTGTGGAGTCCCCGTTAATTTGAGTTCTATTTTATTCCTTATAAAACAATCCTTAGAACTAGCTGTGGGTAGTTCTGAGCTTCCTCCTCAGGATGGCTGGGCTCTCACTCGGAGATAGAATGAGGAGCTCTGCCATCCGGAAAGAGCTCAGAGTAGAGCCGTTGCTTGAGTGAGAAGCCAGATCGAGTGGTTTGGGCATCTGGTTGGGATGCCTCCCAAGCACCTCGCTGGTGAGGCGTTTCGGGCCCGTCCCATCAAGAGGAGCTGCAGCGGTAGACCTGAGACCTGCTGGATAGACTATATTCCACAGCTGGCTGGGTAACCCCTCGAGATCCTCTCAGCTGGAGGATAAAGCCGTGGTGAGAAAAGCCTGGATTGGCGTCTGAGGTTACCCCGCAACCCCACCCCAAATGAGAGGAAGACAACAGAATGGAAGAAAGTGTTCCCAAAACTTATTTTCAAACCAATCGATTACTTTGAAAACCAATTAAAAAGAAGTAAGCCACCACTTACTTGATCCAAATGAACTCGATCCAATTCTCGTAATAAGATTTAATGTTCATCTGGTACTTCTTGCAATAAGTACCAGATGAACATTAAACCAGGATGCAATATTTAAAAATTTGCAATGAGAACTGGTAGATATTTTTATCATGTCACATTTATAAAATCTCCTTATACCTGTAATTGTGCACTTTTTTTTATTTCTTCGTGTGTGTTTTTGGTTTGCAGACTTTCGAAAGGAACCTACTTCATTATATGAACTTCAAGCTGAGCTCACTATCGGGAGAGGATTTCTGCTCTGGAGACTTGCTCCAACCTTCAGTTGTCCATCCTACGTTACTAATTAAATGCTAGAAAGCTTTGGTCCCAGCTCTAACACTGGCACCATAGCTTTCTAACACATGGCCCTCAGGCCCAATAGGCATCAGAAGGCCAGTGAGGATCTGTGTGGGCCAATGAAGCACTTGGACCATATTATATTGTGGGTCACTGTTTTTACCTAGCTGAGCTTTACCTCTTTATTGGGCCCCAACATCAGGCTCTGCTGGTCACACAAATTAAGGGGCAATTAGGAAGCTGCAACAGTAGAAGGATCAAAGCAAGCACCGGGAGGAGAAGTTACTCTGGAGAGTTGAACAGTTTTAAAAAGTGGCTATAGTCTGGCTTAACAGGAAACGAACCAATGAAAATCCATCTTGCTGTTCCCTTTTATTTTCAAGTGAAACAAAGAGGATTATTTGAAAATAAGTTGAAAATTGCTGAGTAAAAGTAAACTGCCTTTGTTTTTCTACAACACCCATTTATACAGATATTTGCCTTATTTTATACAATATTTTGTTCAGCTTAGAACTAGATAAGAACTAGTCAAGAACAAACCAAAACTTTCATCCGTTCTTCAATGCCATCTCTATCCCTTATGATGGGTCCAGCTCGTGCCAATCTCAGAGTAGTCAAACAATTTTTTCAATGAAACCTCACTTCATGGATTAAAATGTCATTTGCAACAGTTAATGAAAATGCATTCTGTATAAACACACGAGCGCTTATTGAGTTGGGGTTTGCGAGGTGAGAGTCGGCTTTAAACAAAGACAACCAACAGGTCCTTTGATGTTTGCAGATGGGCTCAGCTGCTCCTGGGAGAAATGTGATAGCGTTGGCTAATTTAATTTCAATATGCATGTAACAGTATCTGCCTGAGTGCATGTGGACCTATTTACCACGGGTGCAAAGACGAATTTTAAACCCCGGAGTGTGTGAATATGCATTTACATTCATGCTCATATACTTGTGATTATTTATGTCCTTCAGGACTTTAAAACTAGCAATGTTTTATCCTGCTCTTCTTGTAGTGAGCCCACTCTGCTCCTATCTTTTATGAAACAGACAGAAATCAAACCGGCTTTTTCTTTGAATATATTAATGCACTCGACTATGAGGAGGAAAACATTTGTGTGTGGCACTTTGAGGAGCTCCACAGTTTGCAAAACAGCCACGCCTGTCTTGTTTGAATTGTACAAAACCACAATTCTCAGTTCGCAGTGTAACCCAGAAATCTGACAATCACCCTGAGACTGCAACACAAAAAGCATTTGCTGATATTTGTACATGTCACACAGCAGATGCACTCTTTTGAGAAAGTGTGTCTCTTGAGTGTCTGCAAGAATACATTTGTTTATCCACGAGTGCATTTGTTTGAGTGGGATTATCTTTTAGTTGGAGAGAATGTTTTGGGTAAATCTGTGCAGAGTTCACATGCTTTTTTTTTTCTTTTAATGCTTCCCACAAACTCCACCACACAGGCATTAATTTGTACATGAGACACAGCATATGAATTCTTAGTGGGCTTGCACTGTTGTATAACAACTCCAGTATGACAGGGTGAGGGTCAGGTTATATTTACTGAGATGCTGTGTGAGTCCGACTCTAAGTTGGGGGTTTGCTGAGAATGTTGTTGGCTGTCTGTGTGCAAATTTATCTGTCCGAGAGCATTTGTCTGTCTGGCTATCCTTTTGCATGTGTGCGCATATGTGAGTGTGTGAAGAAGAAACTGGTGGCATGTCTCAACTTCCTAACAAAAGGGGAGTTTTGATTCCTTGCTGGGTGGAGAGCTCTCTGAGTTCCTTAGGGTAATTTGTTTTAAGAAAAACCATTATCAGTACAAAGACTTTTCCCTATATGCTGAAGGAAGTCATACAGTATGTGGACATTAAAAAATCTTTGTTGGAAAAGGGAATTAATAAGTGAACAAGATTCGAAAGACAAACACATTGTAAAACCTGTGCATTAAAATCAAGCATAGTTGAGCGTCCACTAACCCTTGACAACACGTTATTGATTGAAACTAGACCTCAACTATGTTCTTTGAACATAAATTAACACCTCCTGGCGTGCCAAGATCTTCCATTCAGCAAAAGGAAGGTCTTGGCATATCGAAAGTAATGACAGGTCTTCACCAGCTATTCTAAGATTCACAACACCAGACACCATGGTTTGAACATTTGAGTAGCAGAAGCAGACGAAAAAGTTTTAGGTGTTAGCTAGCACTTTGGAAATGTGTTAAATTATTACCTACTGGATGTTCTAGTGCATACCTAGTTTGTCATTGTGAAAAAAATGTGATAGACACATCACCTTACAGCTGGCAGAATTTTAATATTGGGATCATGTCCTTAGCCACCATTGATTCGCCCAATGTAAGTTCTACTTTTTCTCATAAATCAAAATAATTTTTCCTTGTAGAATCAATATGGAAGAGGCTATTTTAATACGATGCAAGATATGAATTAAAACTTTTTACATGGTGATAATATTATCTTGCTCTGATTGCTTCTATGGCGACAGAAACAAAGTCTATGGTTGTACAAATTTACCAGCAGGCCATTTTGGCTTGTATTGTCTAAGCAGTACGTATGCTGTACGGCATAACAACATTAGACTACCTCTAATGTTTAACTTTGTGGACCAAAATTAATTACACCACAGGGCGTATTTGTCCCACGGTCCAGAGTTTGACACGAATAGCCAACTGTAGATTGTTGCCTTTCTTTAAACATGAGAAGCGAAATCAACAAGAAAAACTTCGGTATGAAAGAAGTCGCATACACAGTGGGTGTGTAGTTTGTGCAAAATAACACAAATATAACACCTAGAGCTATTTTATTACGCATGCTATTGTTGACAGTTTGCCATTATGTGGTTTGGGATTCACCACTTGTGAGAGTAGAGGGATGCTGACACAAACATCTCTGTCTGGACAGAGAGCTTAAAATAAAAGCTGTTAATAAAGATGTCTTGGGGTGAGAGCTTGCAGACGTTGAGTCAGAGAAGAGGAGTCGCAGAACCATGCTGTTCCCATAGACAGTGGTGGTGGAGAAGCAACCAAAGAAGTGCTTGTTATAGGAAAGCAAGGCATCACAGGGTGTAAAGGATCCTCTCCAACATCACATCGGCATCACGGGTCTATCCATCTCATTGACAGGTCTGTGGCGTCAAATGCCAGGGGGTGTGACATTGCTGACACTGGAGTGTGCCATAATCACACAAACACACACACACATACAATATTTAATGGAGCCTTGAGCTGCCCCTCCCATCTCACATCTGGAGTGGGGCAACTTGAGCTGTCGTTGCAGCTTGGGGGGTCACAGCAGGAAGGATGATCAGGAGCCCTTTCACTTAAACCAAGCCCATCTATGCAACCCCGTGCCACTTACATGCAGGGTCAAGATCGTAAAGCTTCAGAATGTACAGTTGCTTGGGTTGCAAAGGGATCCATGGGGCCTCTGGCCTATTTGTATCCATTGGTGTGTCGACAGGCTTGGCTGTTTGTGTGCATGCTTTAATCTGAATGTGTCACAGTTTACTCTATAATGTTAGTGTCAAAATGGTCTTGAATTTTAGCAGTTTGTGTTGCCGCGGTAAAAAATGTTCACATCAAAAACTGGATGTTTATAATTATATAGGAATCTACATATTGTATGCACATTCATATGGTGGATACATATAGGACTATGTATGGAATACTTACATATCCATACAAATATATTTATGCATATGTGTGCGGGTTGTAAATGTTTATTTGCTTGGGTGGTAGCTGCAGACACAGCAGGTCTTAGAGCAGCTGTGGCTTTACTGAGCCCCAGCTGACCATGTCTCCCCCATTCATCCTTGTCATGTCGTTGCATGCATGTGTGACTGTTTGAATTTCCCTTCTGATGAAAATTCCACATGTGGCACACTAGACGTGGTTGATGTTGGCTGTCCACACAACTCATCCTGGCCTGACACACATACACACGGACACATGCACATAAAGCCTCTGAGAGCAGAGAAAAGAAATAAAAGGCAAATGTTTCTCCACTTGCCTTGTTGTGGGAGATATGGTGACAGACTGAGTGGTTTAAGCCTCTGTGGGACCACAACAGACTTTCTATTTCTTTAGTCGTTGTTGTGAAAGCATTACTTTTACAAACGCTGGGAACCTGAGTGCTTGTGTAAAGATTGTTTCAAACATCTCCTCAGAGGTGTCAAAAATGAGTTTGTCAATATTTCTTCATTAATGGGCGATTGATGTGAGGACAGCAGAATCACCTCATCGAAAAATACCTTCAAGGTGACAATCGACCAAAGCAAACATACATATTGTTTTATATTTTACCATTCGTTACCTCTTACACCTTCTCACTTCTTGCCTTTTTGCTCTTCTTTTTCTCTGTATTGTGCTGCCAGAGGATAGTGACGGTGGGATGGATCTTTAATGGATTTGTCTTGGGCAACACAATTGGAGGGGGATCGTTGTTAACATTATAACATATCGATCGCTTCAACTCCATTTCCCGAGGCCCTGTCACACAGGAGCTATTACTCACAGTCCCACCACGCTCTTTCTGCTGGCTGAGACGCCTCATCTCTACACAGGTTCACCATGTTCCTTTTCTTCAACACCCGCTACCAATTCTTTTCTCTATTTTAGTCTTGATTTTACTCTATCCTCTGTAACAATCTCTGTAACAACCTTTTGAGTCGGTTTGCTTGAACAGCTTTTTTAAGAAAGAAGTTTTGTTCATGCTGATTTTATATGCAATGAAGCATGGCAGGCATGCGAAGAAGCCTGGATTCCAATAGGTCAAAGCTTGAGCAATAATTGGGGAAGTTTAGCTATAACTATAAAAATGACAAACACCCTGCTGCTTACAAAAAACTTCCTATACTCTTCCCATTGTCAGCACTTCGTTATGAATCTATATGAACATACAGAATGATATAAGAGAAAATACAACTCATTAAGTCATCTCTAAGAGCTGAATAGTCCACAGTCCCAGTGGATGGAGGTAGCTGAGGGCTAAAACTGCCAGGGGGCACATTTGTCCTGTCTGGTCAACCTGCAAACTGCCTGACTGGTCTCCACATTGTGATCCCAACAAGTAATGAGTCCTATATACATATCTCTGAATTTGTATTTGTTGACAGATTTTCAGCTAATAAGCAGGTGCAAACTTATGTTGCACCTGCAAATACAATGAGAATTTTAATTGCTCATGTTTTCACATCAAATCTGGTACTTGAATTAAGTTTTACATTTGTTTATTTTTAAGATGTGCGTTTTCTAGCATTTGTTAAATGTCTTTTTTTAAAGTAAAATTTTTCAAAAGGAAAATAAAAGTTTTGGCAAGAGGAGGAAGTTTGATCTCAGTCATCATAAGAACAAACTACATCTGAGAGTGTGAATAACAGTTTCATTGTTCTCGGACAACCTAAGCCTTTTATTTTTTTTACCCAAAGTTGGAATAAATGTAAACTCTTGTACATTTTTTTTTTTAACAAAAATTATGTTGGCTTCTTGTTAATGAGAATCTAGAAAATGATTACAAATTTGGAATAAGGTAGTGTTTTTGAAAAAACAACAAAAAACTACAATCTCGGTTTTAGAAAGAACCTCTTCTAAGAAGTCTTTTAAATATTTAATTATTGAATACATTTTCTATTTAGGCATGGCTTTGTTAAAATGCGTTGAAATGTGCTAAAATGTATTATGAAAAATTGCAACCAGGGTGGTAGAGTTGGGTGTGGAGTTGTACAGTCTAATAAGAAAGCTCCGTGAAGTTGGCCCCTCTTAAAAAAAAAATTTAAACAAAAATACACAAAAAATATGTCAATCGTTTGTGCTGCGTTTGTGCTGTTTTGTGCTGTAAAAATTTTCGTTTGTGCCGTTTTATTTTTGTAGATATTAATGATTCTTTTATAGGTCAATCTGAGGTCATCCAGCCCCTCACATTGCTTAAAAATGCAAGAAAACTCTTAAAAATGGTGTCAATCGTTTGTGCTACGTTTGTGCTGTTTTGTGCTGTAAAAAATTTTGTTTGTGCTGCTTTCCTTTTCTTTAATTTAAAGAAATAAAATTTGAACGATGACGTCATCAAGCCCCTCCTTCTCCCTAAAAATGCGAGAAAACTCTTAAAAATGGTGTCAATCGTTTGTGCTACGTTTGTGCTGTTTTGTGCTGTAAAAATTTTTGTTTGTGCCGTTTAATTTTTGTAGATATTAACGATTCTTTTATAGGTCAATCTGAGGTCATCCAGCCCCTCACATTGCTTAAAAATGCAAGAAAACTCTTAAAAATGGTGTCAATCTTTTGTGCTACGTTTGTGCTGTTTTGTGCTGTAAAAATTTTTGTTTGTGCTGCTTTCCTTTTCTTTAATTTAAAGAAATAAAATTAGAACGATGACGTCATCAAGCCCCTCCTTTTCCCTAAAAATGCGAGAAAACTTATAAAATTGGCAGAAATTGTTTGTGCTATTATGATTTCAATAATAAGAATAAAACAAAAACCGGTAAATAATTTACTTTATGACAGCTCGTAGGCTACTTCCGGTCATTTGTCTTAATTTGCTCCTATTCAATTTATGACATTTATTGTTATATTTCCGTAGGCAAATATAAATTATGCTACAGTTTGAAAATGAGCTCAATGTTTGTTTTGTTTTATTTCTTCGGTTGCAACTCAAATTTAAGCAAGAAATGTTATATATCAGAATCAGAATATACTTTAATGATCCCACACATGGGAAATTTGTGTGTCACAGCAACAACTTCCTATCTGCTAAGTGAGTCATTGTAGAGCCTGATCACGTACGGAAAGAAAGACCTCCGGTATCGAGATGTTCTCGAGCGGAGCTGTCTGAGCCTCTTGGAGAAGGAGCTTCGCTGTTCGTCCAGGAGTGGGTAGAGAGGATGGTCATGATTCTCCATGATGGATAAAAGTTTGTTCAGTGACCTCCTCTCTACCACTGCCTCAAGTGAGTCCTGTTTGCTGCCAATGACAGAGCCAGCCAGTCTGATTAGTTTATTCAGTCTGTTGGTGTCACTGGCTGCGATGGTGCTCCTCCAGCAGATGACAGAGAAGAACAAGGAGCTGGCCACCACAGACTGATAGAAGGTCTCCAGGATCGTGCAGCACACATTGAAGGACCTCAGCTTCCTTAGAAAGTAAAGTCGGCTGCAAGTCTTCTTGTACACAGCAGTACTGTTGCTCCTCCAGCTCAGTCTGCTGTCGATGGTCACTCCAAGGTATTTGTACTCCTGCACCACCTCCACATCTCTACCCAGAATGCAGAGCGGCTGCAAAGCAGTCCTCCTCTTCCGGAAGTCAATCACCATCTCCCTGGTCTTGTCTACATTGAGGAGCAAGTGATTCTCTCCTGCCCACACCACAAATCCATCCACCACTCTCCTGTACTCCTCCTCCTGCCCACCACTTATACACCCTACAACTGCAGAGTCATCAGAGAATTTCTGTAGGTGGCATGAATTGGAGTTGTGCTGGAAGTCTGAAGTGTACAATGGCGTGGCCGGTAGGCAAACTGCAAGGGTCCAGAGAGGAGTTCACCAGCGGTCTCATGTGAGCTAACACCAGCCTCTCCAGCACCTTCATCACATGAGATGTAAGGGCAACTGGACGGAAATCCTTGAGGTGAGATGAAGATGGTTTCTTGGGTACAGGGACCAGGCAGGATGTCTTCCAGAGAAGCGGAACCCTCTCCAGCCTGAGGCTCAGGTTGAAGAGGTGCTGGAGAACCCCACACAGCTGGAGCGCACAGGTCCTCAGGGTACGGGGGCTGATGCCATCCGGGCCGGCTGCTTTGTGCTGGTTTAGCTTCTCCAGCTGTTTCTTCACCTGAAAGGTGGTCACAGTCAAATGGTTGGGTGGGGGGGGGGGGTTCAGGTACTAGTCCATTGAATAGCTGAGAAGGAGCAGACGCTGGTAGCAGGTGTGGTGAAGGTAGGGAAGAAGAGGTAGAAGAGGTAGAGGTAGAAGAAGAGGCATTCGTAGAGATAAACCTATTAAAGAAGGTATTAAAGTCATTAGCTCTATCTTTGCCACCACTAGTGGGTCTGCTTCTTCCCCCATATCCAGTGATCTTTTTCATTTCGGACCACACCGCCCTCATGTTGTCCTACTGTAGTTTGGATTCCAGCCGCTTCCTATATGCATCTTTTCCCTTCCTCAGCTGGTCTCGGAGTTGATGCTGCACCATCTTCAGCTCCTCCCGGTCTCCGAACCTGAAGGCTGCTTTCTTCCTGTTAAGGAGAGTCTTTAGGTCACAGGTGATCCAGGGTTTGTTGTTGGGGAAGCATATAGGTAAACTATTTCAAATTATATACTGTAGACACTTTTTTTTCCAAGTTACAATAGACACAGTTACACTTACGGCACTGACGTTAGTAGCCATTTAACTGCTGCATAAGAATAATTAAACGCACGAAAGGAGACAGGACCTTTTTGCATAACTTTTGGTAATCTTTGGCTTCTGTTATTCCCTTTTTTTTATTATAGGGCGCAAATTTACAACTACTGTATAACAATGATTAGGGAAAATGTATACAATAATTATCTGCTTTCTGAAAACATTGGCATATCTGCAGTTGGCATATTGTTTGCGTCGAGATTTGATCATAGTTTTTTTTTACTATTGGTGGTATAACTGAACATGTGTGTCGAATTTACAATAAATGCCCGGCTCATACTTCATACGACAGATTTTGCAGTAGCCTACGAGCTGTCATAAAGTAAATTATTTACCGGTTTTTGTTTTATTCTTATTATTGAAATCATAATAGCACAAACAATTTCTGCCAATTTTATAAGTTTTCTCGCATTTTTAGGGAAAAGGAGGGGCTTGATGACGTCATCGTTCTAATTTTATTTCTTTAAATTAAAGAAAAGGAAAGCAGCACAAACAAAAATTTTTACAGCACAAAACAGCACAAACGTAGCACAAACGATTGACACAATTTTTAAGAGTTTTCTTGCATTTTTAAGCAATGTGAGGGGCTGGATGACCTCAGATTGACCTATAAAAGAATCGTTAATATCTACAAAAATAAAACGGCACCAACGAAAATTTTTACAGCACAAAACAGCACAAACGTAGCACAAACGATTGACACCATTTTTAAGAGTTTTCTCGCATTTTTAGGGAGAAGGAGGGGCTTGATGACCTCATCGTTCAAATTTTATTTCTTTAAATTAAAGA
Organism: Neostethus bicornis; assembly: GCA_902685375.1. Classification (NCBI taxonomy): domain Eukaryota; kingdom Metazoa; phylum Chordata; class Actinopteri; order Atheriniformes; family Phallostethidae; genus Neostethus; species Neostethus bicornis. The sequence continues at coordinate 22,925,699 of LR738547.1, forward strand.
AAAGGAAAGCAGCACAAACAAAAATTTTTACAGCACAAAACAGCACAAACGTAGCACAAACGATTGACACCATTTTTAAGAGTTTTCTTGCATTTTTAAGCAATGTGAGGGGCTGGATGACCTCAGATTGACCTATAAAAGAATCGTTAATATCTACAAAAATAAAACGGCACCAACGAAAATTTTTACAGCACAAAACAGCACAAACGTAGCACAAACGATTGACATAGTTTTTGTTTATTTTTGTTTATATTTTTTTTTTTAAGAGGGGCCAACTTCACGGAGCATGGTGATATATGTCATGTGCTTTATTCAATTTTTGAAGTTCAAATAAATGGAGCAAATATATAAAAATACAGTGATTTAAAAAACAAAAAGGTGTGGCTTCATGTAAGATTTATTTATTTATGAGACATTTAACGTATTACAAAACAAGACAAAGGCCCTGTCCAAACGTAGCCAGATATCTGGTATAATTAATGTATTTTTATCGTTTTTTGGCCTGTCATCCACACAAACCCGTAGTTTTTTTCCACTCAAAATCGTTGTTTTTGAAAACTATGACCAAAGTGAAGGTCATGTCCACATGCAGCCGGCTATTTTTGAAAACGCAAATCCGCTGTCCTACGTTTTAGAAAAACTCTTGCGTACACACGTAACCATTTTCAATATAACCCCATCCACACGATACGTATAAATACGCTTCTGAGTGCGGTTATAAGCATGCCAGACCAGTAGACGGCAGTGTTTTTATTTTTAGCGGATCTATACTGCCCACTGTCTTATATTAAAAACAAGGACGCACACAAATGATGATTGTGCACTAAGTGTCGAAGGTAGTGACATTCAAAAACGCAAAACACCGTTTATGCATGTCCACACGCAAACGCAAAACCGGAGTTTTCCAAAATCTTCACTTTGCGGATATACGTTTTCAAAAATACCCCGCTACATGTGGACATGGTCTTCAATTGGGTATAAATTTTGACACCTTGTTGCAAAAGAAGCCCAGGATAATGGGTGAATTTTAAATAAAAGAAATATGAAATCTTGCCATGTGCTTTGAAAGTTTGTTTAATTTTCCGCTCAATTATCGAAGTTGTAGAGCGAGCACAGTCAGAGCTCTTTGTGAAACAGTTTGTACTCTGAGGATATTTTTCCGCCACTAAAAAAACTTTCTTGCTTTGTTTGCAGTTAACCGCATCTTTTAAATGGGTTGCAAAATATTGGAATTGCCACATTTTTTTTTGAACTGCTGCCTCAAATGTTACAAAAGGGCCTGAAAAACAGTTTATGTGGGACGGGTATTTTAGAAAATCAAATTTTCAAATGTTTTTTTACTATATTTGAATGTTATTTCCACATAAAAACCCATCTGAAGCAGTTGTTTTATTTAATGCATACACGTTTGAGTAATCTCTGTGAACTTCATCAAGTATTTGAACACTATTTAAATTCCAGGTTGTTCTTGGTCATGCCTTTTGTTCTCCACCATGCTCGGATTCTAACATAAGCAGTGTTGAAGTGCATGCACTCTGCTCACACTATCCCCTCTGCAGGTAGTGATTTTCATGTGAATGCCCCAATGTAGAATATAAAAGAATATGTAGGTTTGTTAACGTAATGCACTTTGCGGGGTAATTTCAGCCTCAAACAAGAGAAGTTATGAACTTTTTCACCAAGTATTGCAATACTGAACTGAGTAAAGGTGCCATGTTTTCTACATATGCTACGAGATTAGAATTATCAATGTACAAAAGTCCAATCCCCCCTCTTTAAGAGCAAATCCTCAGTTTTTTTAAATAAATGTCCCACAACGTCAGCATTTTTTTTTTCTTACTACACATGGAGCAAGACATTGTTGTGATTTTATTGTGAAGTGAAATGTTTTTCTTTTTCACTCTACAAAAGTAGCAGAATGCACTGAAATAACTGTCTACTGACATCTTTCCAGTTGATTGTACTGTACGTGCAAGGCTTGTAGAGTCAAGTAATTAACCGTGTCCACCTCATACAAAGATTTCAGTCGGCATCCAAACCCATATCCTCCATGATGGAAAGGCACCACTGCTGTGCAGCTGAAGAAAGACTGGAAACCATTTTGAAAGCACTTTCATTACCGGGTGATTCACTCCAGATAATGAGAATAAAATGGAGTTATGTTTCGGGGCTGCATATGTCTCTCAGCTGTGTAGACAGGCTAGAAACATCCATAGACAGTAAACTTCAGAGTGCCTGTCCAAATCCATATCCTGGAGAGCGGATCTTTCCTGATCCTAATTTGTTATGATTGTTGCCTAGCTAGTTTGATTTTAAAGACCACGTTGCATGAGTGTGTACGTGCACATGTTGGAAGACATGTTGCAATGTTAAGCAGAAACACACGTTTTGTCCCATAAAACCAAAATGACTGATCTCTTCTCATTTATTTAAACCATTGCACACTCTTTCATCCTTTCATTGCTGTTAAAAAAATAAAGCAAACAAACTTAGCCAAAAACATCAAATCCATCATGACAAGTAATTCCAATTGGTCTGACCCTCTCTTTTCTTGCCCAAGAGAAAACGCAAAGGAGATTGATAGTAGGAGCACTTAGGGGTCAGTGAAGATACCATTTTCCCCAACTGACATGGCAAGAAAAAAAACTTTTTGATCCTAAAACTGAACACTGTCTTTTATCCTCGCCATCAATGAATGGTGGTTTAAAAAATCAAAATTGAAGCCTTGGACTTAAATATCAATTTCCTGAATGGTCACGCATAATTTTACCAGTAATCTCTTTCCTGTTTTTGACCGAGTCTTGATTCATGTCAAGTACCTATAAATCACAAAGGGACAGTAGAAAAAAAAAAAAAAAAAACTTTTAGGTCTCAAAGTCTGCTCCTGCTGTGATAAAACTATACCGTCTACATATCGGCATTGTGTTAATGACCATTTAAAATATAATTAAAGAACAAATCGACAGATCGATAGGCGGATCGGTGTGGTGTCAGCAATAACTGCAATAACTAGGACGCTGCATCGGTCTGTCGTGGTAAAGAAAGAGCTGAGCCGAAAAGCAAAGCTCTTGTTTTACAAGTCGATCTAAGTTCCCACCCTCACCTATGGTCACCAGTTGTGGGTGGTGACCGAAAGAATGCAATTGCGGATGCAAGCGGCCAAATTGAGCTTCCTCCGCAGGGTGGCTGGGCTCTCACTCAGAGATCAGGTGAGGAGCTCTGCCATCCAGGCGAAGCTCGGTGTCGAGCCGCTCATCCTCCAGGTCGAGAGAAGCCAGAGGGGGTGGTTCGGGCATATGGTCAGGATGCCCCCCAAGCGCCTCGCTGGTGAGGTGTTATGGACACGTCCCACCAGGAGGAGACCAAGGGGCAGACCCCGGACCCGCTGAAGAGACTGTCTCACAGCTGGTTGGGGAACGACTCGGGATCCTTAAGCTGGAAAATGCAGCTGGGGAGAGGGAAGCCTGGGCTTCCCGTCTGAGGCTGTATCCCGCGTGACACGGCCCTGGATGAGCGGAAGACAATGGAACGGAACAGAAAGAACAAACATTTAAAAATGTATCATCCCGCCATCGTTTATTTAATGATAGTTCCTGTGTGTATTTACATATCTATTTTTTCTTAACGCTGTTTGTGAATTAAGTTAATTCAAGCCTTGGACAGATTATTGGTTTTGCGATGGATTCTTTTTGGTAGCAGAGGCCATGTTTGTTTAATAGTCTGCCTGCTTTGCTCAGTTGAAATCGGAAGTGTCAAGAAGACGGTGGTACCCCACTTCTTTTTTCACCTGTGACTCTGCACCTCATTTATTAAGAATTGCATAGATCTTTGGCAGAATACCCGTTTTTGCTCATTCGAACGGTATTGGTTACTCCACGCAAACTTCCTCACTACCAATGTCACTCTTCTTAGACAATGGAAGCGGAAGGAGAGTTGGATGATGTACTCATTTTCGGTTGTGGTGGTTTAACTTAGTAAAACATTTTTTTCTGCTTCTTCAGTAATTTTGTTTGGTAAATTGTTTTTGAACTAATTTGACCACTGTCAATTAGGAAAAAACTTGACCAAAATGACAAAACCAGCAAAACATGTTTACCGGACCTATCACTACCCACATTGAAGGATCCCACATATAATCCTTGTAACCCTCAGAATCTGCTCCCAATATCCCTCACACAGGCTGGGTATTGTTGCTCTGACGATGACTGTTTTGGGAGTATTGAGAAGAACATGCAATTGCAAGCAGGTGGTTCTGAAAATGTGGAAGTGTTCAAGTTTTCAAAGCATTGCCCTCTTTAATTTGATTAAATAACTGTCTCAACAGGCTATCCATAGTAAGTTGGAAAAAAAAAGTAAAAAAAAAATGTATTCACTTATACAGATACACAAAAACTGACATCCTGCAGACTTTAATATATATGATTCTTATCCGAAATTAGAGTCAACGCATAGTTTTCTTGTACATGACATCAGTGCTATTACACCTGCCAAATTTATCGTTCATTTCAGACCAACAACAATACATAATGAAACAATACAGATATTTGATGAGTGAAAAGAGACAGAGAAGACAGGGATAGAAAAAAAAAAAAAGAAAGTGTAATAAAGTTCACCATTATCTCCTCTGTTTTGACTATGTACAGCTGTTGGTGGTTTTTCCTCCGCAGCAAATCCATTTTCCTCATTTATTTTTTTACGAACCAACAATGGCTGTCACATATGGAAACTTCTGGAGATACATGTTTGGGAATAAAACTAAGTAAATGCATCACATATTCTCATTTGGTCTCCTAACATCTGTTCATTGAACCTGGAACTAATCACAGTTATTTCTTGACCAGGTAATCTGTGTTAACAGTTAATCCTTTTTTCAAACCCAAGGGACAAAACACAATTTCCACAATATTTTCTCCTTTATTTTTCCCATTAACGAAGCCATCTGAGAAGGACACTATTGCCCTTGAACTTTTATACGTGGGTCTTGAGACTAATTTGTCATCTCATTTAAAAGCTACCAACCCTAGTAGCTGACCTCAAGGCTGCATTAGCTGTGTAGAATTTTAATCACTGAGGCAGAGTTTGCTGAGTGCATAGTTACACAGAGTGGGATTCAACCTGCAGAAACCCTCTGTATCTGCAGAACAGCAAAATAAGTATCAAGAAATACATTGAATTATATCGTGTAGATATTTTGTAGGAGATGACACAATCCACAAGGATTGCTATTTTCTGAGGCACTTTAAAATAATAATTAAAAAAAAGGACATGTTTTCCTTTTGAGAGCCCATCCAGCCTGAGGAAGCTGTTTCTTGTTTTTTTTGGTCACCAGCCACAAATGTTGACCTCAGGTGAGGGTCGGACTCCAGATCGACTGATGAACTGAGCGCTTTACTTTTTGGTTTTCTATTCACCAGGATGGAGTGATGTAGCGTCCTAATTACTGCAGACACCACACCGGTCTGTTTGTTTTATCAAAGAATTTTTTGAGCCTGTCTTTGTCCAGCTTCTCATCCATTTATCCATGAGTGATGCAAAAAAAACAAGATAATATAACTTTGAGGATAACTGGGGCATGCAGCTAAGGTGAGATAGAGACTCAATGATGGGGAATAGTAGATGATTAAAACTTCTAATTAATTTTGTGCACAGAAAATTTTGCTCCTAGAAATTTTATGAAGAAAGATGGGTGGACTGGAGTTAATCAGCAGTTCCACACACCAGACTTTGACTGGTTACAACTCTGTTGCACTGGCAAAGAAAAAGAAACAAACTCAATCACCTCATCCAACCAAATAACCTCACGTTTCTGTCTTGGCAAGGGGAAGAAGGTGAATTATATGGATTAAACTAACGGAGTAACTTGCAAGATTCGGAAAGACTCAAACCCCCCGCAGCCCATTGTTACTAAGGCTCAAATCACTTGTTTTTCAAACAAACACTCGAAATGAAAATCAGCATAAAATTACGGTAATTTGATCAGGAACACCATTGTTGTATTTTTTAAATTATTTTTTTTCATCTATTGTTTTAAAAGTTACTGGTTATTTGATTTAAAATTTCATATCATGTTACTCTTCTTCCAAGAGTTGATCTTTGATACTACTTTTAAGTGACTCCTTACATTTCTTCTCTAGAGATCCTGCAAGCTTCTCTACTTTTCTTTCGTATTATCCATCTATCCGGTCCTTATTTCTTCCTCCAAACACTCAGCATTGGGGTTGTGCTTGAGTGAGGCTTTATAATAGCTCAAGGAAATGGCCCTTCTTGAGAAACTTTCGGTGAGCTGTCAAAGGAAGAAGATTAATGCCTGGCTGGGCTCTCCAGGGGACCTCGATCCCGCCACCCCTCCTACTTTTGTGTTCCTCAACCATTTCTTTCATTTCTCCTAAGCTCTCATCATCCGCACTCGGCAAACATTGTTACTCTCCAAACAAACAAAAGATGTTGTAATAAAATCACTAGTAAAGGCAAACAGTAAACTTTTATTATAGTTTTTTTTTTCCAGAGTAATAAATTCTTAGTTTTTAGCTGTTTTTTTTTTTTCTTTTCTCTCAAGGGTGCAAAAAGAATAATGAGGACAGATCAATACAGATGCGCTACTGGATCCTATATTTCCATCGGTTTAGTATTCAAATCAGCACAGAGTTCATTTTCACCAATTTTCAAAAACTCACAACTCGCCATCAGGACAGACCTTCAGTTCAGAAAGCAGTTCAGGAAGGTTTTTCCCAGAAGACCAAACTACTGTTCTTTCCTAAAAGTTAACATTTGACATTTGAAACAACTGACAAAAAGGAGACAGTGAAATCCACTTAGAAGCTTGTTTTTCCACATAGATTCAAACTTCTTCTCCGTCATCAAAGTTCATTCTCCTCAGTTATCATGTATGATTCTCAGTTGCTTATGTGGGCTCAGATACACCAAAAGGAGGAACCAGATGAGGAAAGAGGCCCCCAGTTGGGTTTGTAGCAACCAGGGGGGAAAAAAACAACATTTTGACACACCAAAAAAGATAACTACTGAACAGAAAATTCATTTCTGTACAAACGACAGAGCTATCCAGTGCACCAAACAGAATATTAAAAAGGCACATAAAACTATTAACCTTTCAAAATTTTAATTTTGATGTGATTCTAGATTACTTTCATGTTTTTGGTTAAAATTTTAGTTTTCAGAAAATAAAAACCTGTACATTTGGGTAGATATATGGTTTAGATTTACCATGTGGTTTCTGCTCTCTGTGTTGATATTTTTTTTATTGTTCAGAATTTGATTTCCTGCACTACGGAGTTAGGTTGGCAACCAGTTTTAGGCAAGTTACTCTGTAAACAGTAAAATGAAATTAATTACAGTTTTAGAAATAAAAATGTAATAAATTTGTAATACAATATTACTGCTTCAAAAATGTATCAAAGTTATCCTATTTTAAGCCAATCAAACACGTACTACTTTAAGATATTTAATAATACTAATCCTAATACTTTTATACTTGAGCGCGGATTGTGCAAATTTGACTCTACTAAACTTGATCTATTTTTAAAATAATTTATTAATCTTTGATTCAAATCGATTGCACTTTGACAACATATTGGTCCAGAAAAAGAAAGTGAAAACATTTTGGTTGGTGAGACTTTATGCTGCTACCAGTTCGTGGCGGTCGCTGCTCAAGCCGTGTTTGTCTAAATATGACAGTAATGATTAAGTTCACCAAAATTGGTCAGACAAAAGTTTTATAGGATCCCATTTCAATTGGCTTAAACCTCTACTTCTCTGCTTCCCACTGTGTCTATATATAGCAACTCTATATTTCAATAGTGTGCAACAAATTATGCTTAAACATTTTGTTCTGAAGTCCAAGTCATTGTAATTGATTAGTTCAGAAATCCAAAATGTCAGGAAACAAAACAGCTGTTCATTTTCCATTTACGTACATGGTAGGTAATAGTTAGGTATTATGGGACTATATGTCATTATGGTCGACCATGTCTTCCGCTCTCATCTGGGATAGGACATGGGATCCAACAGCTGCCGCAGGACATATTCTCTCCAGCAGGTTCTGGGTCTTCTCTCGGTGAGACATGCATGGACTACATCACCAGCGAGGCATCCTAACCAGATGCCTGGACCACCCCATCTGCCTTCTTTTGATCCGGATAAGCAACAGCTCTACTCCGGGCTTCTCTCGCATTGCAGAGCGGGAGCCAAACCTCCTTGCAGAAAAAGCTCATGTTAGCCGCTTTTATCCAGGATATTGTTCTTTTGGTCACCACCCACAGTTGGTGACCATAGGTGAGGGTAGGAACGTAGTTCCTTCAGTTGCCTCCTTTTGGCGGTGGGAAGGTTTCCGAGCCCTAATGATTGTAGGAGCTATGTTCACCAAACAAAGCGTGGCTTAAAAACCCTTATGAGGAATACAATTATGGCCATGTTTTTCTTGGCCAGAAAGGGGTCACTGGGGCCCCTCGGTGGAGCCAGGCCCAGGTATGGGGTGAGCACTTAGCGGACAGGATTTTGCCAATGGTTCCTGGCCAATAACTCAGAACCAAAATAGAAAAGCAAACCCTCTTTTTCCAGAAGGGGTGATGGAACCGATTAAAAAGTTTTCTGTATTTGATTAAATACATTCTGCCTTTTCCTATTACATTTTTCTTTTATAATTTTTATGTTTTAAAGTTCCTTACATTGCCATTTCTATTTTGATGTCATTTGTGAACAGTCCCCAAAGTTGACAGTTTTTTTTTTAACCACGAAAGTTGCTGTGAACATATACAAATTTTATTTACTTCTTCACTTAATTGTGACCAATTGTGGCAGTATGAACATAAATAAAACAAAAGTTAGCCAAACTCCTAAACCATGGTCTCGATGTATTTAATATGAGACAAGCAACACACTCATACACATATAACACACACATTCAACCATACAGATATTTGAAGCTTGTAAAATCTCGTCTGTCTTTCTGCACAGCTGTTGAGAAGGTGGGTGGATGATCAACTACTCAAACATTCCTCTCCCCGTAGTCCCTTTTCTAACCTCATCTTCTCCAGTTTTCAGAAAGCAAGGGAGGGGGTCTCTGCAGGGTGCTGTAGCTTGGTTTTCTGCAGTGGAATCAGCCGTCCTCCGCAGGGACCATTTGTTTGAACTTCGAGAGTCAGAATTTGTAACGATAGAAAGCAAAGAAGAGAAGATGCGTCCATAACAAAGCAGCAAACAACAAACCAAGGCGAGGACAGGCCAGATCAAACACACCCCTCCGGGAGTCATGAAGAACTTCTGAGCTAAGCCCCCAATTTCATCAACAAAGTGTAACTGGATGTAAGATGTCTTTTGTCTCACAAGCTGTCCAAATTTGTGACCTCAGTCTGTCATTTGCATGCAGGCAGCAAAACCAAGCACGTTATTTGCACGACATTCCCCTGGCCACCCACCCATCTCATCCACTGACAGCACAGAGAGAGAATTAAACCCTTGGGGCTATCTATGGTTTTCTGCAACACTCTTTGAACAAAGAAAAACAGTCTCTCAACCCTCTTTTTGCTGAATTTTATGAGCCAAGATATTTGATTTGTTAACCCAGTTCCAATTTGCTGTTGTACATTTATGTTGGCTTGGTCAAAGTGGCTGTGCAGCACCATGTTAATTACATAGCTGAGAAAATGTACAAGGAGAAACAAAAACAGTCATGTTTTTCTGAATGTTGAACTGAACCAGACGGCCGCTGGTACTGAACCTAATGTCACGCCGTATTTATTCTTGCCAGCTAAAACTAATGGACTGAAATGAACAGTATTCATAAACCTCCTATGGGAAGTCTTTTCCTCCAGGAGGACGCAGGTGATGTAGGCTTGTTTGGCTCATAAAGAGTATTAATATCTTAGTCGGAAACTAATATCAAGATTTGTGAACTTGGTCCTGATGAATAATATGAAAATCCTTCAGCAGTAATTCTGCGGCTTGTCAGACAAAAAGAGGTTTTCCTTCAGTGCTTTTTAAATGTCTTTAGTGACTGTGGGAATGTTTTACTATTCATTCAGATCTCCACAATGAATGTAATGTAGAATGCCAGTTTTCGTACGTCTATGTGGGGACATCTATAGAAAATGGAATAACCACGTAAAAGAGAAACTTCTAGGTAAAATAATTAAAAATAGAAAAAAAAAATGTTTTTTTTCATTTGATGTCAATTCTATTGTAACTTCAGAAACCACAACAAACTTATGTTTGTTGTTGACACTATTTTATCACAATAAATGATTGCATAATGGAAAAAAAAAGTTGTTTTCTTTGCTCAAGTGTTTCATTTAGTTATTCCAGAAAATTAAACACTCTAAAATATAGCTTTGTTTTGTCTTCTGAACTGCTTATTTCTAATGGGACTTTGGGGGGTTCTGGAGCGTATCCCAGGTGCTTTCAGGCAAGAGGCAGGGTGCACCCTGATCAGGTTGCCAATGTGTCACAGGGCCACATATTCACAAACATACACACGCACTTGTTCCTAGGCACAATTTCATAGTAGCCACTTAACTTAACACGTTTTTGGAGGAAACCGGAGTATCCAGAGAAAACCAATGCATACACAGGGAGAAAATGCAAACTTTACACTTAAAGGCCGGTGTTTCAACCCCGACTTTCTTGCTGTGTGGCCACTTTGCTAACCATTGTGCGATCTGGCAGCCCTGGCATTATTTTGTGACATCAAATCATTACAAAATGAGAAAAATACTGTTTTCTCTCTAAACTATCGGAAATCTAAGAAAGCAAATTAATTACAAAAAAAAAAAACTAACTAGGACGCTGCATCGGTTAGTCGTGGTGAAGAGAGAGCTGAGCCAAAAAGCAAAGCTCTCGATTTACAAGTCGATCTACGTTCCTACCCTCACCTATGGTCATCAGCTGTGGGTGGTGACCGAAAGAATTAGATTGTGGATACAAGCGGCCGAAATGAGCTTCCTCCGCAGGATGGCTGTGCTCTTTGTCAGAGATCGGGTGAGGAGCTCTGCCATCCGGGAAGAGCTCGGTGTCGAGCCGCTCCTCCTCCAGGTCGAGAGGAGCTGGATGGGGTGGTTCGGGCATCTGGTCAAGATGACCCCCGAGCGCCTCGCTGGTGAGGTGTTTCAGACACGTCCCACTGGGAGAAGACCAAGCGGCTGACTCCGGACACGCTGAAGAGACTACGTCTCACAGCTGGCCGGGAACGACTTGGGATCCTTCCGGGTGAGCTGGAGGATGCAGCTGGGGTGAGAGAAGCCTGGGCTTCCCGTTTGAGGCTGTTGCCCCCGCGACCCGACCCCGGAACAAGCGGAAGACGACGGAACTGAATGGAAAAAAACCTCAAACATGTCAGTAAACCACTCAAAGTACCGGTAAATCAATCCATTATATTCAACATCTAATAGTTCACCAGGTAAACCATTCCTCCGATTGTTGAAGAATTACTTTGGACATTTAGAAATTATTCAGATTCCCTCAAACACGTTGATGTTTTCAAATCATAAAGTCAATTAAAATCAAAAGTCCTCGATTCAAATGAGAAATAAACACATGAATGGTTTCTACCCCATGCATATTTTCTCACAGTCTGGTCTAGAAATCTGCCTACATTAGGGGGGATTAAGCCTCTTTACCCCCCAGCTCTACGTGCGAAAGGTGTGTAAAGTGTTATTTGCAGTAACTCGGCGTGACCTCACCAACACTATGGTGTCTCCTTTGAACGCTGAGGTCACAAAGGGTTGCGGCTTAACTAACCATGTGACCATGGGAGGTCAAAGTGGAGGGGTTAAAAGATCAAGTCCACTTCCAAGCAGGACACAGTTTAGGGGGCACAACATTTTCCAAATCACTTATAAGGTGATGCCAGTAAAAATCCCACTAATTTTTTCTGGATGCTACATCGATAGAAAAATTTGTGTCATGGTAACATTTAACTTCAAGATTTGGGTCATCATTAACAGCAAAAAGCACATTTGATTCTCTTCTTTCAAAGCAACGTGGGGTGCATCAGCTTGTGAAAGTGATATCGGACTAAAAATAGCACAATTTCCAATAAGTACACAAGAAAAAAAAATGAGTACAAACAACCTCTTAAGTGGTGAAATGCTTACACAGTTTGCTTCTTTGATCTTCTTCTCAATTTCCTTTATCACTCTATCAGCTTTACACGGTCTCCAGTTTCACACAACAGAATACAAACACAACTAAATACACAATCTTACTTCTTCTTTCAACTCGAACTTGCCGCACAAGTGGATTTTCCCGTACTTCCTGTTAAATTATTACTGATATATCGAGCCTCTGTAAACACATATCAAATGATATGATGACTTTATTACTTATTTAGTTAGATATGAGCCATTTCTGCACTCTTGTTGGTGTCCAAACTGCATTTTTTCTCTCAGATGAATAACATTCTACTTCTCACTTATTACTGAATCTATCACCACCTGTTTATAAGCTTGATGTTTTTAGGTTGTTCGATAATGTCTCCACTACAGGGCAGTACTGAGTTGGCTTTAATGTTCCGATGTCAGTATTAACAAGTACTTACAAGCGGAATTTTTTTTTTTAAATAAAACACGAAGAGAATACCAATAGTTGACAGTGGTCTGCATTGAATGCATCATAGTTTCTTCTATTTGAACTCAGTAATTGATCAATGCGTAGTAAAAAATCTTTGGTGCAAAAGATTAATTCAAATAATTTTTGAAGGAATAATCATTTAATATACGTAAAATGAGTAGTATCATATGTAATGTAATCATGTTGCTTTAAGTCATAATGATGCATTAAAATGTATTTATTCAAATAACATTAACATATTTCTAGAATACATTTGGAAAGTATGTGCAAATAAATATAAACATTGAAAAAAATCTAAATGAACAACTTAATATTGGAAAAAATTAACACTGATTCCAGTGTTCAAACTAATAATGTGAAACACATTCACGTCAAATCTGGTTCAATTAAATTTTAATTAATCCATTGACTACTCTTTTCTTTAGAAAGTCAACTTTGAAGTAAATTCTTCTAAATATAACCTAGGTCATTTTTGAAGAGATTGAAGGGTTCGTGGCAGCATGGTGGCGCAGTGGGTAGCACAGTGGCCTCACAGTAAGAACGTCATAGGTTCGATTCCCAGGTGGGGATGAGGCTTAGAAAGGAGTTTCTGAAAGGAGTTTGCACGTTCTCCCTGTGTATGTGTGGGTTTTCTTTGGGTACTCTGGTTTCCTACCACTTTCCCAAAACATGCAAGTTAGATTAATTGGCTGCTATGAAATTGTCTCTAGGAATGAGTTTGTGTATGGATGGTTATGTGTGTGTGTGGTCCCGCGACAGGATGGTGACTTGATCGGGGTGTAACCTGCCTCTATCCTTAAATCAGCCGGGATAGGTTGCGATACCCCCCACAACCCGGTTAAGGGTAAGCGGTTCGGAAGACGGAGCGGAGATGTCCCTCATGGGGATCCTCCATCCTACGAGTTCTGCCTGCTCAGTCTGTGGGGTCTTTTCTATGGGGGTCTGACTGGCCTGGGTGGTGCGGTGCCTCACTTTAGCCAGGTGGCTTCTGTGGGTGCCTGTGTCTCTTGGAGCTGGGTTGGACCCCTGTGGTTTTGCCCACTGCAGTCATGGGCAGGCCGACTCCTGGTGTGGATCAATCCCCAGTTATTGTTTCCTCACAGCAACATCAGGCGGGATGTTTATTTTTATATCAGTTAAAGAGACAGTAGCTAGCGGTTCAGGTGAAATGGGGTTTCGGAAGGATGGGCGTATGAGGGCTGGGGTGTGGGTGGCTGTGTGAATGTTGATGCATGTGTGCAGTGTTTTGTGTGAGTGTGTGATTTTTTGATGGATGCTTGTTTTTTTACTTGTTTTTTTAAATGATCTGGATTTTAACGTTGTTTATGTTTTTATTTGTTCTGTTCAGCACTTTGTGTGACTTTGAGTTGGAAAAGTGCTCTATAAATAAAATTTGATTTTATATTGATTTGATTGTACCCTTTTAGTTACGTTTTTGATCATTGACACAAAAATGGATCACGACTGGAGATTGCCCATACTTTAGATAGCATTTAAATGCCGTTTTTCTTACTTAAATCTAATTTGTCTAATTCTAACAAAAAAAAGTCTGATGACATGATGTTTCATTTTATTTTAATTCCAAACATATAATAACAAGGTTTTGAAATGACAAAAAAAAACATGACATGACATGACATGAATTGAAAAAAAATTTCTGAAAACCCTGAAAATCCCAAATGTAGACAAACAAAAATTAGCTTTGAACTGCCATGTGGATCTCATAATTAGATGCTCAAATTTGCATACCATTAAACATTTCTGGTTGTCAAAACGTGTATTCCTATAACAGTGAGGGTTGACATAATTTACATTAGAAACATCAGGCATTTGGTATGATAGATCTACATAAAAAAAAAAAAATAATAACCTGACGTGGAAAGTAAAAAAAAAAAAAATCATACTTGAGTAAATTAAATCGAGGCGCTTCATTGCGAAATAAAACTTATTAACAGCTCACTTGAGAGTTTAACCACACACGTGCTAGCTCACTTTTTTATCTTAAGTCACCTTTTGGTTAACAGTCAGTTTTGTCAAATGCTTTTGTTTATTCTTCATCTACCTACTCAACACTAACTTGTCAATCTCTTTAGCTGATTGGTCCCAATCACTTGCTGTGATTTTTCACAGGTCAACAAGTCTACAAGTCTTCCTCGTCTCCTTTCACGCTGATTTAATCACCTCTTCAAGTCTCCCAACCAAAGACTGCTGTGAGTTTCATCCAGTTCAGGAATAAACGGTTAACAAGGGTGTGCCGATTTGGGACCGCCTTATCTTTGAAATGCAAAATGAACTTAAATGGGGGGTAATACCCATGATGGCTTGAACCCTGTTTTTCTTTTTTGTGTGCATTGGTTGGTTGAATCGCATCAGTTCCATTCTGGATTTTTTTTCCTCCTTTAAGTCCAGATAGCCTTGAGGTCTGGTGAGACTTTGAAGTATTTTTACACCCCCGTCACCCACAAAAAATCTCCTCTTATTTAAACCCCAAGAAATAATAAAATGTCCATAGTTGAAAATGAAATTACCGGGTTGTTGCATACCTATTTATCATATTAAGGGAATGTAGTCATCCAGAAAAATGAATGAATAAAGAACACAGGGGACTAAGAGGAGTAATCCTTTATTCCACTTTAACTTGAGCCAATTTTCTGCTTTAATTACATGGGAACCGAGTCGCTTTTGACTGTGTGGTTAAAAGAAAGATGACAGCGACCATGTGCGAAAAAGATTTTAACCATCCACAAAATGTCTCTGGAATGTCTAGTGTTGAGTAGACAAAACAGCACAAATGGTCAGGGGTTAGTGGTTTTATGATACAAGACTGATCTGTGCTTTGAACTACACTGCTCCTGTAGAAAGTGAGCTCTAAAACCTGAGGTGACAGTTGAAGCAGGAAGTCTTGAGCCACTTGGCCACTGGGACATCCTGTGTGACTCGTTTTCAAAGTGTTGATTACCGAGCTGCTTTAGGACAGCTGGCGACACTAACAGATTGGATTTGGGTGCCTGTAGACTTGGTGTTATACAAAGTGGCTAAATTTCAAACTTTTAAGCCGTGAGCCATCAAACAGGCTCCCTGTTGACTCAAGATCCAACTCTGAACAAAGGCGCCGTGAGGTGCACGCATGCAAACATGAATAATGAATGACATCATGCTGAATGAATGTGTTTCCGAGCATGTTGTCTGCAAAAGGTGCTGGTTTTATGTGTTTAAAATCAAAATTTATGTTAATTCCCATCCTTCACTACACAGCACTGTGGGCTAAATGGTTTGCATTTCAATGACAAATCCACATTGAGCCCCCACTCAGACATTTAAATCCAAAGTTGGAATTTCAAATGGACAAATTTTCTTTCAGGTTCCCTCATCTCCGCCGGCCTGTCTGTGTCCATCGGATTGACACCCGGTCTCATTGTGTATGGCGTGTTTTATGGAACAGATGTGCATTTTAACGACAACCACGTTACGAGGCTGAAAATGGTTTATTTAAAACAAAGTATGTCAGTAAAAAAGTTCCCGGTGGAAAAACCCGGCTTGTGTTTTACACGAATGCTGATCAGTAGGGGCACAGAAGCTGCAATGGATGACGTGAATAAAATGAGCACCTGAGCTAAACAGCCTAGAAATAGGATGACTACCTGTTTGGGGTGTACCCTGCTTTTGGCCTGTAACTGGCCGGTATAGACTTTGGCACACCCCACAACCCTGAAAGGCATTAGAGGTACAGAAGAAGAATAGATGAACCTGTGCTACACTAGAAAACTAATAATGATAATATTGTTTTGTTTTTTTTATTCCACCAATCTTTTTTTAATTTGTTATTTAATTTATTATGTATATGCACGTGAGCAATGATTTGCATTTCAATTTTCCTCACCATCCATCGATCTGCCATTTATTCATAAATCAGTCATCCATCTTCTTCTTCTGCTTTCGGCATTTCCCTTCAGGGGTCGCCACAGCAAGTCAGTTTCTTCCATCTAATCCTATCTTCTGTATCCTCTTTGGTCACACCAACTATCTTCATGTCTTCCTTCACTGCGTCCATGAACCTCCTGTTTGGTCTTCCTCTAGTCCTCTTTCCTGGTGGTTCCAAATCCAGCATCCTTTTTCCGATGTACTCTCTCTTTCTCCTCTGCACATGTCCAAACCATCTCAGTCTGGCCTCTAGAACTTTATCCCCAAAACCTCTAACATGTGCCGTTCCCCTGATGTACTCATTTCTAATCCTGTCCATCCTGGTCACTCCCAGAGAGATTCTCAGCATCTTCATCTCTGCTACTTCCATCTCTGCTTCCTGTCTTTTCTTCAGTGCTACTATTTCTAGGCCAAACAGCATGGCCGGTCTCACCATGGTTTTGTACACTTTCCCTTTCTTTCTAGCTGAAACTCTTCTGTCACACATCACACCTGATACTTTTCTCCACCCGTTCCAGCCTGCCTGCACACGCTTCTTCACCTCTTTTCCACACTCTCCATTCCAATCAGTCATCCATATATTTGACAAAAACATTACAATATCAAATACTAATCTAAAGATGTTCAGAAATTCTGAATTGTTCCTGTCATATCAAAAATGGAACAAAAGGATTCCATGGGGGATGTTTTTGTGTCACCAGCAGAGTCCACTCAACCAAAGATAGGTCACACTAACTTTATTTTCCTGACTTGTCAGGGTTCCTATTTGCATAATAGAATGAGCCCTCTTTCTAATTCTTTGCCATCAAGTTGCTTTTTTGCATGTATAACAGTGCATTTAAAATGGAAATTGAGATTTAATCATTGAGTCCAATATTTATTTGCATTTTTCAAGGGTAACATATTTTTAGAGTCATGTGAATGAGATGGGGGTTGTAAAGAAGGCAAAAAGTCAAAGTAAGCTCAGAAGTAAAAGTTAAAAGAGAAATTTGCTGACTTATGCTCTAAGGTTTTGGCACATGTGTGGGAGGGTTTGTTTGGTCTGTCTCATAATTGCAGTTGGCAACAGGGGTTTGAAGATATTATATCCATAAATCCTATTACATTTTAATGTCATACAACCACAGAAATTTTTGCTGGTGGCTTCCTGCCACTGCTCGCCATTATTTACTATTACTTACTGCATGTTGGCAGGAGAGTTCCAATGGGCCGTTCAGTGCTAAGGACGCACTTGAATTGACAAAAAACTTAAAATCTTGCACATTAGAAACAAAACTGGCTTTTTATTGTGATCAGACATGGCCGTTTGCTGATGAAAACCATAAAAAAGATGATTTCAAAACACCTCTAACACCTGGTGAGTTTCAAACTGGACCACATGCAGTTCGGCCATCGACCTGGCATTGGAGTGGATGACGCTGTTGTCTACTTAAAGCCCAGATCCCTGATGCAAATTGAGGAGCCTAGGAACAGGAAGTCAACAAATGGCTCAGTTGAGTGGTGCAAACTCAATCACTTTCACATCCATGCCACCACAATAAAGGAGATAGTGATTGAGTTTCGAAAAAGGCCTATCTGACTCCACCAGGGAATGTCCGTGGACATGACATTAAAGGGTGGATGTTTACAGATACCTTAACAACAAATTGGACTAGTGTTCCACACGAGAAGAGTCAAACTTGCTTCCACCTCCTGAGGAGACTGATGGCCTTTACCCTTGCGTAGAACACTGCTAATTTTTATTTATTTATTTATTTATTTCGGTCACAGTGCAACCTCATATCAATGAAATAAAGAAAACAACCATATTCCAGCAAAGGACCGAAAAGGTGACGGCTGAAGCAAACGCTTATTACGCCGACCCTTTTTTTTTTTTTTTTTTTTTATGTCATAATAAAAGCAAAAAGACATAAGTAAATACTAAGTCATCATAATTGTTATAACGCATAACATAATAATATCATAATACATCATAACATAATCATAACACATCATAACATATAACATAATCATAACACATATTCGTAACACATAACATAATCATAACACATCATAATTGTTTACTTTTTATAGAAGCTTGAATTTAACCATCAAGACTTGCATATTTTTTAAGTATTAATAACTTAAATTTCTTTTTTAAACATAAAAGATTTAAACACAATTTAAGTTCATCATTACAATTATTCCAAAGATCCACACCTTTAATAGAAATACAGAATTTTTTAACATTTGTTCTAAATTTATTTTTAATGAACACATCATTTCCTCTTAGTTCGTATGGACTTTTCCTAATAATAAACATATTTTGTAGAGAGTTTGACATCATGTTTTTTTTTATCTTAAACATAAATTTTAAAGTGTGTAATTCCACTAAATCATAGAACTTTAATGTTTTTAAATTTATAAATAGATTATTGGTAGGTTGATTATAAGATGAGAATGTTATTGCTCGTATTGTTTTTTTTTGTAAAATATAAATTGGTTTTGTGTTAGTTTTGTACGTATTTCCCCAAATCTCGATACAATAAGTTATATATGGAAGTACTAATGTATTATATAACATAAACAAACTTTTTTATTTAGGACAAATCTGAATTTATAAATGATTGCTATTACTTTAGACAGTTTATTTTTTGTATAATTTATGTGTGATTTCCAGCTTAATTTGTGATCTATAATCATTCCAAGGAACTTACTGTCGTAAGCTCGTTCCAATGGGGTGTTATTAAGCATAATTTGAATTTGTTTAGGTACTTTTAATTTTGTAAATACTATAAATTTCGTTTTTTCAATATTTAATGATAATTTATTTATGTCAAACCATATTTTTATTTTACTCAATTCTCTTTCAACTGATTGTATCATTTGGTTCAGGTCTTTTCCTGAAAAGTAAAGAGTAGTGTCGTCTGCAAACAGTACATAATTTATTAGTTTGGATGTGTAACACAAATCATTGATGTACAGGATAAAGAGTTTAGGCCCCAGCGTTGAGCCTTGTGGAATTCCACATATGACTTTTAATAAATCAGATTTTTCCTCCTTTATTTGTACATATTGATATCTATTTTCTAAGTAGCTCTGAAGCCATGTATATGCAGCTCCTCGAAAACCAAATCTGTCTAGTTTGCTCAGTAATATATTATGATCTATGGTGTCGAAAGCTTTCTTAAGGTCTATGAAAATACCGATGCCATAATTATTTGAGTCTATTGATGTAGTAATATTTTCTATTAGTTCTGTAACAGCCATATTAGTGGATCGGTTTTGTCTAAACCCATATTGTTTGTCACTAAGGAGCTGGTGTTTCTCTATAAATTTATCTAATCTTATTACAAATACTTTTTCTATTATTTTTGAAAACTGTGGAAGTATGGATATAGGCCGATAATTTGAAAATAATTGTTTATTGCCATTTTTATAGACTGGAATAACTCTAGTTATTTTAATTTTTTCAGGAAATTTACCGATTTGAAAAGACTTATTGCAAATATATGTTAGAGGCTGTGCAATATGTTCTATTGTATTCTTTATTAAATTCATATCAATGTTAAGTGTATCTTTAGATGTTTTTGATTTAAATTGCTTTACTATTTTAATTATTTCATTTTCATTTGTTGGGTTTAAATAAAATGTAAAAGGATTTCTGTTTACAGCATCACTTGGACTTATGTTATGCTTCTCAATACTTTCAGCCAAGGTATTTCCTACATTAACAAAATAATGATTAAATCCTTCTATAATTTCTTTTATATTTTCCAGCTTTGAGCTTTTGTTCATGAATTGTTTTGGTATTTTATATTTTTTATCTTTTATTTTAATTATTTTATTAATGACATTCCATGTTCCCTTAATATTTTCTTTTTGTTCTTCAAATAATTTATGAAAGTATTCTTTTTTGGTTTTCCGCAAAATACTAGTCAATTTGTTTTTATAATTTTTATATTTTATTTCAGATTCCTTGGTTTTGTGTTGAATAAACTTTTTATATAACATATTTTTCTTCTTACATGCATTTTGTAATCCACTTGTTATCCATGGCTTTATTTTAGAATTTTCTTTAAGTCTTACCTTTTTTAATGGGCAGTTTTTATTGTAGATTTCTAAAAACATGGATATAAAAATTTCATACGCTTCACTTGGGTCAGTTTGGTTGTAGACCTCGTCCCATTTCTGTTTTAATAAGTCTTCTTTAAGTTTATTTAGAGTTTGGTCTGTCACTCGCCTAATATATCTGAATGTTTCAGAGTTTTCTTTGTCATCAGTTATAATTTTATTTTGAAATATAGCAAAAACTGGTAGGTGGTCACTTATATCACTGACAATGACTTTGTATGATACCATTGTTACATCAGCAACTTTCCATGCTGTGTCTTGCTGGTGTAAAGGAATAACGGAGAGGGACCAGAGGAAACTGAACAAGCTGGTCAGGACGGTCAGCTCTGTCCTGGGCTGTTCTGTGGACTCTGCAGGTCAAGACTCTGCTGATCAAGCTGCACAAGATCCTCAACACCCTCTGCCCCTGCCTTCTATAGAAGACAGTGAAGAGCTTGTATACCTTCTTCAGCCAGAGACTGCAGCACCTGCCGTGTAAAAAGAGGTGCTATGGGCGGTTATTTGTACCGGCAGTAATGAGATCGTTTACTTTGGTTGTCTAAAAAAGATAAAGAATTAATATTTTAATATCATATATAAATATATGATTATTGGATTTTCTAATTGTACTACTATTTGAAAAGAGGAGCTCTATTATCGAGAGGACAGCCAATAAGGTATGCAGATGAATACCAGGTTGAAAGCCGACAATGCCAGAGTAATAATTAGCACTGAATTATCTCAGTAAGCTTGCATACCACATACGTAGTAATTCTTTGTCAAAGTATTTTTAGTAAGACATCAAAGGCCAACTGAACAATCTTGCTTATTGTTTGGTGACCAGAACTTCTGTGACTCCTCCATCAGCCATATTTACATAAACGCTAGGGGCCACATGGCTTTAGACAAAAAGGCGCCTTTCGGAACTTGTCCTACCAGTCTACATGAATGTTATGTAGGGGTGAAACGCCCACATGGACAACGGGAACAAGTGTCATATTTGATTGCATATCTTTTTTTCCATTTTCTTTTCTTTGCTCATTTGCAATTTTACAACCAAGCCAGAGTATGACTGAATGCTAAATTGTTGACTTATTATAAAACAGTTTGCAATATGAGAAAATAATCGCAGCTGGCAAAGAGCAAAACTGACTCTACTTGTGATCCAACCAAAGAATTCAAATGTATTTATGACTTCTAGATCATCTTTGGCTTATTCAGTTGTTCTGTTTGAAGCTTAAGACCCGTCTCGGACAAGATATATTTTACATTATGTGAAATAGAAAACATGTGTATAAACATCCAAATCTACTACAACAAAAAAATCTTTTTATTAGAAACATCTGTCAGAAAACAAAGCAGAGGTGGGATGTTTTCGATGACAAGTTTGTCTTTAGAACGGTATTGATGTCCTCCCAAGGATTTCCTTCTTAAAACAAACAAAAGAAAATGTCAAAAACTTCAGTGAGAGTTAATTCAAAATCTTTTGTGTTCTATTAACTTTCAAAGTGTTGATTAATTTTTGGAGCTAAAGTGACTGTGACCATAGGCAGAGATGAGGCAGTGAATGGATTTCCAGAAAAAAAAATCCGGTTTGCCAGAGGAAATGCCTTCTAGGCACAGTATTAATTTTTATCAAACAAATGCTTCATTAAAGAGCAAATTGGGTACTTAAACAAGAATATACATGCTTGTTCAATGCACAGCCTGTTTGGAATTTATTACCATTAAACGGCATTGGGGAAGCTCAAAATTGATGACTGGGCTTTTTTGTTTTTTTTTTTTTTTTTAATTTCTTGACATTGAATTGGAACACTTTTTATATAAATATGCATATACGTACTATAAACCAATATCATTTAAGGGTTCCTTCTCCTTTGATATTTTTTCACCCTGTTATAGACCCCTATAATCAATAACGTTGGAAAGCATTTGAATCATATGGCTACTACTTTGTAAAATCTTGCATGGTGGTCATTTTAAAAAATTGGTCCTGGTACCTAGCGCAAAACAAAACTTTCTGGGTGGCACAAGTTTGACTTGCTGATTGTTATTCAAGCAAATATTTAGCATAGCCAAAAGTTTGATGGGATTAAAAGCACATATTCAATTAAATTTCACGGATTGTTTTTTATATTTAAAAATGTTGTTTACATTTTTTTTCTTCACTCAAAATTCTATTCCTTTTACATAAAATGTCACCAATGCTTGAACAGTGCAGAAATGCAATCATCAAATGAAGTACTGAAGGAATAGGGACATTTTTTTTGGCTGGAAAAAATTAATTTGTTTTTTTCATTCCAGGAATGTGAGCCCAAGTCCCACTCATGTGCTTACACCCTCCCTGTGAGCACCTTTCAATTTACCAGATTAACACCTCCATTGTACCTCTGGCATATTCCAAGAGAGAGACAACGACACGGCAACTCTTTCCAAAACATCCCCCAATCTTTCAACGACCACTCCCAGTCTCCCCAATCTTATTAAACTAATTAATTTTGTCCCCCTCCACCAATCTCATTTCATTTCATTTTTGTGTTTGCCATCCTCAAGCGCATCTTTAATCTTGTTTAAGGTAAAGTTAATACATTTCTAGAGGAGACCTTTGCTCTCATCTTTCATATGTACCACGAGCACCAGAGTAAAAGGAGAGCCTGCCCGTGGTGTCTTTCCTGAAAGATGAGTCAAAAATATTCTGTTTCCATAGCAATATGGAGTTACTCAAGATTCAAGTGGCATATGTTATGAGTATTTCAGCTTTGACATTTTCAAGAGAACAAGCTGGGGTTACCGTTAAAAATGTGATGCATTTTGTCAATTAATGGCAACTTTTTTTTTTTTCAGAAAATAATATAAAATGCAACTTGAATCTTGCAGACGGCATAAGTGGATGGGTTCGATTTGTGTGGCTTGTTTATGACATAAAAGACAAATGGCGTGAACTTTGCACATATGACTTTGATGCATTATGAATGCTCACATTCATGATGATCAAATACTTACAGTTAGATGCTGCAATTGTGTCAGCTGCTACTGTGTTCACCAGTATGTAGTAAAAGAAAACTTATGACCTCAGTTGTTTGACAGTATGAAATATGGAGCAAGGTTTTTTGTTTATGTTCTACAAGTCAGATCATTTCTGCACTTTTGCTTTGCAACTGGAAATATTTCCATCGCAAACCAAAAACACTGCGTGTTGAATTAAGTTTTCACTGACGTATCCATCAATCACATCACATACCACACATTTCTTGGTAGAATTTTAAATAAACATTTAAAGGCCACTGTTAATCTCCTCGGTCTTAGTGTTTACATCAACATGTTAACACACACAGATGAGAGAAAGAGCCTTGGTCATGGCTCTAATGTCACTGCAGCGCAGGATGTGACTTTTCCCTCACAGAAAGGAACACTTACATATGATGAGAGACATCAGAGGACACCTGAAGTCAACGTACTGTGAGTAACTCATACTGGATATGAGAATACGTGCACATACATTTCAGATCTAGATATCTATATAGATAAATACATATGTATATTTATGTCTGTCCATAAATACGATTTTTCTGTAGAGGGTTTCTGTAGTACTCCAAGCCTGTGGAGAATACTACATTTTGACATAAGTAGTGCTTTTCTGTTTGTTGCTTTATAATGTCATTTTAGCAGCTGCTTTCATTAACTCGCTCGTTTATCTGGCAGAATCCCTTTCATCACGCTTTTATTGCTCGGCTCTATGTGGACTCTGAATAAGACACAAATCTCTTTTATAGCTTATATTTCTGTGAAAGATGTAATATTTTCATCCATGTCTTTCCTGCTTTTCGGTAGTAGAGTTTTAGTTTTCTTTACCAGATTTCCAGAATTATTGATCTGCTAAAAGACATGGAAAAGCCTGCAATGTTTTTGTGGGGGTTTTTTTCTGTAACTGGACTCAATTGCCAAGGTGATTATCACAAAAATCTGAATGCGGGAATCAAAAAACCTGAGATACAATACAATCCAGATAAACCAAAACAATAATATTGATTACACATACATTTCATTTGCATATTAATATGGAACACACTATATGTAAAGTTGTGACTAAATTTCAGACTGAGATGATTTGGACTTGTGCAGAGGAAAGAGAGAGTACATCAGCAGAAGGATGCTAGGTTTGGAACCACCAGGAAAGAGGCTTAGAGGAATACCAAAGAGGAGAATCGTGGACACAGTAAAGGAAGACATGAAGATAGTTGGAGTGACCGAAGAAGATGCAGCAGATAGGGTCAGATGAAGAAACTGACTTGCTTTGGCGACCCCTGAAAGAAAATGCTGAAAGAAGAAGAAGACTATAAGTAAATTTGTATATTCGTATATATATATTACTTCTCATATTAACCAAATATATAAATATACTGCATATACACATGTTTGTGTGTACATGTTTTTGCATTGCTTTCTAATATGTAATTCTAAAAACGTTTCCCTATCAAGCTCTGCTTTAAAATCGTACAACTTTTCAAATTTTTTTCTCATTTTTTTTCTCCATATACGTTTAAAATAAACTATTCATGGCTGTACTTAACACAAGTGACCTTTCCTCTTAAATAACTGGGCAGTGTGAGTACATTTCAGTCAAAGGAAGGGCCGAACTCGGCTATTAACACTTTCATGAGAATAGCAGTTCTGAAGGTTCGGAGGCCATAAATTGCCCTACTTGGTTGGTCTAAGCAGCTGTTCAAATGTTTTCCAGAATGGTCACACGTAAACCATCCTGAATGCCACTTATCACTATGTTGGTTTTCAGCACTTTGGTTGTCAACACGTTCCCCTCCTCCAAAACCAACAGAGTATCTCAAAAACAAAACCACACCGTGACCACACATCACTTACTAACCATCAGTTCTTGTTCTTAAAGTTCAAATCTTGACTTTTCTTTTCACAACCAGGAAGTAAGAAACCCCTTGAAAGGATTAGAAAGAGGCAGGAAGAGACTTAAAGAGCAACAAGGAGGAGACGGAAGGATGAGCCGCTGTTAATGGCCGCCAGAGCGGCAGCTGACAGAAGCCACATTGTCAATAGGGTGTGAAATTCCTGCTTGGATGGGACCTCCGTCTTGTAAATAGCAAAAGGGGACAGAGGAGAGGAAACGCGTCAGCCTGTCTGCACACAGCAGTCCCCTAGAGCTTTCCCATCATACCTAAGGACAGTGGACAGTTTGTGTGCGGTTGCTGATGCCCAACCGATTTCCCCCATGACTTCCCAGCGCCAGCATAGAGGTTGACTACAAAACACTGATGCGAAAGCTGCGTCGTGGTGATATGTGACCTGAACCTTTACAGAAATAGCTATCACAAAACAGCACTGCCAGATGAGTGCAAGGGGCAACAAATGAAGACAAATAAACGCAGCAGTCCTCAGCAGTCTTGTTGTCTCTGCATATTACTATAATTCCTGAGTTGAAGTAATATATGGAAGCGCATCCTTTGATGATAAAAAGGAAGTGAATAATTGACTCAGCTGTCATCCCATATACACAGCTGTCACCACAATAAGGCTTCAAAGCATCGTGAATACCTTACATATCATAATAATACCAAGAAAAGACAATTTAAGCCTTTGACAAGACAGAAAAACCCAACTCCATTTGAACCTTCTTGAAATTTGCTAAAGACATAGAACTTGACACAGAAAACTAAAAACTTTCCCTATTTTCAGAAATGACCTCATTCCATCCTATTATCAAAGACCTCAACCTTTATTGGACTGGGGTCCCACCACTCCACTTGGTCTCACCTCAAACTCTGACATATTTCTGTGATAACAGCACATTAATTAGTTTGGAGCTTTAAACTATTTGGAGGTGGGACACTTCCTTGCCTGGAGCTGGCCACCTTGTCTCAGGTGGATAGGCACATGCAAATTTGTTTGTTTCATCAAGTGTGAATTCAATTTTCAAAGTTCTTTTTAATCTAGAACACCTTTGCCCCCAGCGCACAAGAGAATTCAAAGCACGCCGTTAGAGAAGTTTTGATGAAAGATAAGAAAGGAAAGGGCAAAAGGGGAAGAGGACGAAGACAAAGTGAAGCAACAAAAGGCAAAGGGGAGTCAATGTTTGAAAGAAAGAAAAACCCAGTTATAAAATCAAGGAAGTCCTGAATGGAAATTAGTTAAGCAAACTTTTTTCCCATCAGCACCCGTGGGAATTATCTGAATACTCTAAGAAAAAATAAAAGCATATACAAGATTGACAAACTTTCACGGATAGTGTTGAATCAAGAAGAAAAAGAAAAAAAAATCCACTGTTATCAGATTTCTTGTATCTATGTTCACTGTTTCTGTTTTGTCAGAGTGGTGTTCATGCCTATAGAACACTTTTACAAGAGTCTGCGGCCAGTGGAGAAAATAATTCCTGGTTACAAAACAAAACATAATTTTGTGCCGTAAAAGAGACCATTGCAGTTTCTTGTAGGAAGTTTTTTGAAAGCATTCAAGACGAAGTATCTCTGACTTACTCACAGTGTATACACACACAAAAATTGTGGGTGGGTGAAGTGGAGATTTTGGCTCAGTGGTTAGAGCATTCGCCCGCCGACCGGAAGTCAAACCGGAAGTCAACTGGAAGTCAACCGGAAGCTTGCGAGTTTGCAATCCACTGAGTCTACGTCTAGGGTCCTTGGAGAAGACACCCAAACCCCTGTTTCTCCCACCTTTGGCACCGTCGTGGGCATACTGCTGCGGTGTAGGAGTGCAGCACACAAATTTCCCTGGTGAGAGATAAATAGAGTGAGTAAAAATTAAAATAAAAAAACCCACATTGTTTGATATCCTCAATAAACTAAACCCGTTCCGTTCCGTCATCTTCCGCTTGTTCCGGGGTCGGGTCGCGGGGGCAACAGCCTCAAGCGGGCAGCCCGGGCCTCTCTCACCCCGGCTGCATCTTCTAGCTCACCTGGAAGGAAACCAAGTCGTTCCCCGGCCAGCTGTGAGACATAGTCTCTCCAGCGGGTCCGGGGTCTGCCCCTTGGTCTCCTCCCGGTGAAACGTGCCCAAAACACCTCGCCCGCGAGGCGCCCGGGGGGCATCCTGATCAGATGCCCGAACCACCCATCTGGCTCCTCTCGACCTGGCGGAGGAGCGGCTCAACACCGAGCTCTTCCCGGATGGCAGGGCTCCTCACCTGATCTGAGAGTGAGAGCCCAGCCGCCCTGCGGAGGAAGCTCATTTCGGCCGCTTGTACCCGTGATCTCATTCTTTCGGTCACCATGCACAGCTGGTGACCATAGGTGAGGGTTGGAACGTAGATCAACTTGTAAATCGAGAGCTTTGCTTTACGGCTCAGCTCTCTCTTTACCACGACGGACCGATGCAGCGTCCTAGTTATTGCTGATGCCGCACCGATCCACCTGTCGATCTCCCGCTCCATCCTTCCCCCACTCGTGAACAAGACCCAGAGATACTTAAACTCCTCCAATTGGGGCAGGACCCTGTCCCTGACCCACAGGGGGCATTCCACCCTTTTCCGGGCGAGGACCATGGTTTCGGATTTGGAGGAGCTAATTCCCATCCCGGCCGCTTCACACTCGGCAGCAAATCGATTTAGTGAGAGCTGGAGATCACGGTCCCATGAAGCAAACAGGACCACATCATCCGCAAAAAGCAGAGATCCGATTCTGAGGTCATCAAAACGGATCCCTCCAACGCCTCGGCTGCGCCTAGATATTCTGTCCATAAAAGTGATGAACAGAATTGGTGACAAAGGGCAGCCTTGGCGGAGTCCAACTGTCACTGGAAATGGAATAAACTAAACCCCTCCTCTATAAAACCAATGTTGCAGACATAAACACTAAAAATCTTTTTTTTTATTCCAAACTACTGCCATATCGTGCTCTTGCAAGTAATAACCCACGTAACTCAAATCCTCACTAATTTTCCAAACTAATAACTTAGCTGATTTAGTTGGCAGGGGATGTGTTTACGGGGCCTCATCATGCATACTGCTCCTCATTCAGGTCACCGTGGGTGTGAGCCAGGATGTTTCAGTGTGCGTTGATGATAGACAGCCAGTGTTGGTCCGACACTGTCAAAGCCGAGACATGCAAAGGCATGACATAATCTGTTATCACACGAATGTGAATCATCCCCAAAAGCAACAAATAAATCACGCAGATGAAAGAAACACGCCAGCAGTTTCCATTTTAGAAAAAAAGTCTGAGTGCGAATGAGTAAAAGCATCACTTGGGCCAAATGAAGATGGCGTTTAAGGGTCTGTCTTTTGAGTGCCGTTTAGACACGGAAAATTAGTGTTTTTAAGAGACTGTGGCTATGTTGGATGATACCACAGATGTGATAGAACAGAGTTTTCAGTTAGTTTTGTGAACAAAATTGAAAAGAAATCCCTCATTTTTTATTTATTGGTAATTTGGGGGATTTTGTAAGTCCGGAATACTCAACAAGCATAACTATAGAAAAAAAATATCATCATTATTCCATGGGGAAACCTAATCCCCGGCCTGTATTATTAAACAGCTGCACACATTTTACTGTTCTTCCTCGTTCTTCGTTTTTCCCTTTTTGAGAAGGTCAAGATGAAAAAAAGCAAGGCGTGAAGAGCAATTTAGAACAGCAGGTGTCTCTTTTATAAAAGTGTTATTAGATTTGACTTAGCCTTCTTCAATCTATTAAAAAAAAATGCAGAACATGGGGGGAACAGCAATTTTGTTACAATATAAACAGATGCGGTTTGGAAAAATTCCGATCAACCTAAGCTGACGGCATCTGGACGAAAACATCTTTAATCTACGACAGATACGGTTTGTACATTTTTTTTTTTGACTGATAAGATCAGTGCCGTAAAAAGCAAAGCCAAACACAGACAATTAGTCTATTTATAAAATAAGGGGGTTTTAAATTAAAATTAAGCATGTTTTACCAACTTGATCAAGAATAAATGACATGAGGAAATAAAAATTTAATCAAACTTTAATTGTAGAATATCGCATTTAATTTTTGGTTCATAAATTTTTGAAGGCGTATTTTTACTTTTGTTTTCTCAAGTCATAATTCTGAAAGTCAATGAATGCTCTAGCTTGCCAACAGTCCATGTAAATAAACTGACATTTTGTAGATAGAAGTGGCAAAGAAAAATAATGGCATGCAAATATTTTAAGGTGAAAAATGTCATATTTTGACCGTAACATAACAACAAGCTCATAGTTTTACAATATCTAATAACTGCTGCTCATTCAAAGCAGACTTGTGAGTCATTTCAAAGACATACTAGACAAATATTAAGAGCTATGGACAATTTCTAATTAAAGTTCAATTCAAAATAAGCTGTGTATTAAATAACAATAAAAAAAAACTGCACAAATCAAAAAGATTATTAATACACAGAACTGATTGGTTGGATAAAATTGACCATGGGCATGAGGGCATTAGTGACTCGTCTTGTCTTCCTGTGATACACTAGCGGCCCGTCCACGGTCACTAGTCCAGGGCTTGTCGCTATTAGCTCTGACACCCTGGCAAACAGGAAAAATTAAATGAAAGAAATTTGTCCTGATGACTTTTTGTGAGACTCATAATCTCACATTTAGATGATTAATATAGTCCTTTTTTTGTTACATTTATAATATTGCTCTAAATATTTTCGGTCAAGCTAATTATTCTGATATTGAGTTTGTGAAACCCATCAGGACAGGACGGACAGTCTTGACACACACCATGCCACTTTACTGTGGTACCTTGGAGGGTCGCACCAATCCTACCGTATACCATTACACTGCGTACAGACTAAACACAAGGCCAGGTGAGAAAATGACGAAGTAGTGTGTGTGTGTGAGAGAGAGAGAGTGAGAGGTCATTGTGTGTATGCGTCTAAGCTTGCTTTTTTTTTTTTTTTTTTTGCAAAATAAGTTACATCAGTGGATGTCCATGTGCATGTGTGGGCCTGCTGGCCTGTCTCACCCCAAAACCTCCACCAACACTATAAGCTTGCTGTGTAAAACAGCCAATGTGTGTTTGTGTGATCCCCGCATATGGAGGTCTTCGTTATACAGAACAGCCTCCCAGCCTAACTTGGAAAAAAAAAAGTCTCAGCCAGGAGGCCACTTTGAAATACCAGGTGCTCATTTGGCAAATCCAGGCAACTGGGGTGTTTACATTTCAGCAACTGAGAAGGGAAAAAGTCCAGATGCCCCTCGAGCACCTCAGCAGCGTCCATACAGAGATCACTCACATCGCTATGGGTGACAGACCCGTATGTGTGCGAGTGTGTGTGTGTCATTAGACTGGGTTGGGGATATGGAAAGCACTGTGCAAAATCATTAAACACCCCTCTGATGGCTTGCAGCAGGAGGACGGGGGGAAATGCAATAATACTTACAATTAGCCATTCTGGAAAATAAGTTTGAAAGCTATCTCCAACCACACCACCTCACCTCAAACAGAGAGACTCGTAGACACACGTCGGCTCTTCTTGCAGTTTCACTTTTCCTAATTATCCTCTTCTGATTTTCCTGAGCAGCTGAATAGCTCCATTGTCCTCTCCCATTGTTGGAGCACGCTGTACAAACAGATCAAGTACTTCTTTATCAGTTAAGAAAACATTGAGGTATAAAGCCAGAAACTGTGAGTGTGTTTATGTGTGTGTGTGAACGAAGGGTTGGTTGGTGACCTGCCCAGTTTTTAACATCTCTAAAAACATCTATAAACATGCATTTTTTTAAAATTCAGAAACACACAGGTCCTCTAAAAGCAACTTCAGAGCACCTTACACCCTACAGACACTTTTATTGTTTCATTATGTCTGCTATCAATTTACCGGCTGTAAATTCCCTCTGTCTTGATAAAACATTGCCTGTCAATTTTCTCCTCTGCACCTGTTCATAACAAATCACCAAGGCCCTCTTCCTGACTGATTGCTTCTTGGCAGAGCATTTCGTGTTGTCTGTTTGTATCAACGGCAGGCATAAAGCAGATGAATGTAGGTTATGGGTGGGTGTATGGGGAGTTTTGGCAGCAAAACTGTTTTCTTGTGTGTGTAAGCGTATCTATGTACTATAAAAAATAGGTGGGGCAGCCGAGGGCAGTTTGGATAGTCATTCATAACATTTTTTGTATGCAAGCATATTTAGAGTCAAGTTTTTACGGAAAAGGTTAGATTTTCTGATTAAAGCAAAATGCTGACATTTAATATGAGTTACAGAAATATTTTACTGCTATTTTGAGAGTTTCTTAGACTGTTTTGTTCTTATGTGGGCAGCAAATTGTGATAAGCTGGGTTAATGTTAAAAAAAAGTGTGTCGTGTTTACGTCACTGATAATTAGAAGGTGGATGAAATCATTCAAATATGTGTGTCGCTTAGCTGCCAATTTGTTTCTGGGTACAGTCATGCATTTGTGTGTTAGTGTGTGTGTTTATGTTTCTGCAAGCACAAGTGAACACATTCATTCTCTCTGCCACGCACACACTGTACAGAGTGTGTTCTTAACTCTGCTTTACCAAATAGCTTTTACTCTCCGTATTCTTCATTTCGAATCCACAATTTGGGTCACAATAGCAATATTTAAAAAAAAAAAAAATCCATTCAATGTAAAATAAATAAATAATTTTTAAAAAAATATCACAGAACCTGAACTTTTGTTTGTGTCCCTTTCGGTGACTAAGTTCAGAGAAAAGTTTGGTTAGGTCACAAGTCATACAGTCAGTCAATGATTATTGGTTATAAACACAGTTCCTCCGATACCAGACAAAATACGTTAGCAGTCATGCATGAAAAAGAGTTGCCAGCCTTTGAGGCAGCTTTTTATGTTCTGACTCATACGTTAGACTGCATTGTGAGTTATATCCTCACATCACTAGTTTTACTGCTTAACCAAATATAGATGAGGTAATACTGTGTGTGTGTACGGGCAAGTCGGAGCCCTCGGGCTAAATGGTAAATGTTAGCTTCTTTGTTTTCTTTGCACATACAGAAACTTCAAAATTGTGAGTGCATTTTATTTTCATGTGTGGAAATCAAAATCCTTAATTTTGTTTTTGTATGACAATTCTTGATCAGAAAGTCTAAAAGTCTTCCCATAAATTAAATGGTTTGATTGATTAAACTACACTAAATGTTCTTAGTTTTTAGAACATTGTGTTAAAAACAACTTGAATTATGTTTATTTGTCAGTTGAAGAGTACTATTTTTTTTCTTGCGGACAACCAAATGCATCATTTGGCATCTTTTTGATATGTGTATTTTGAAAAAGTAAAATGTTATTTTCACATAAACACAATTGGATAATCTCACTTTTGTAGCCAGACAGTTTATCAACCTGTCTGAGCATAGCCGTGTTCTAAATGGAAAACGATTTATGGCGTATCGGTTGCTAATGAATATCTTAGATTAAATTTATGGTGACACAGCAAAAAGCACAGACATTTCGTCTGTCACGGGATATAAATTAAGAAATCTTGATCGTCATTTTCAGTCTTTGCTGAACTGACACTCAATGACATCATGCTAAAAGAATAGTCACAAAACTACATTTCTGATTTTAGTCTTTTGTTTTTGCATTATGCCTATTTACTGCCTTTAAAAACATGTTCAGTAGCATTTGATTTAAAGTGTTGGATAGTATGCCCAATTGTCCTGAAAAACATCCTCAAGTTTGCATGCAAAAAGCCAACAGGTGCAACAAATAATCATATGTGCTCACAATAAGGATATGGGAAACATTAAATGAATGCTAAAGTAACTCCATCTCAAACACACATGTACTGTACACAAGTAACACCTCAGACAAAATCCATGCTGATGCAATAAAGCTTCCACACAAACAAAGACATTCACACTGAGTTACAACTGTGTTGCAACATCGTCTTGTGTTTTCTCACCACATGCACATTGGTCGGGAGACCAAACCAACCGTAATTAAAACCAAGTTCGTCTGCATCGTTAAACCACTTTAACCTTAGCAACACAATTTGTCTGATTAAGAAAAACTGTTTGCATTGGATGGTTTATTTCACTCCATGGAAACTGTGAAAAACGGAGTGTAAAATCAATTTTTTCCCATTGGTCGCAAGGAAAGCACCGCTTTCCTCTGAATAAGACTTTCAAAACATTGTCTTTATTCTGGCTTTCCTATTTGGGGAATCTTTGCTAATCATCCCTGGTTTGGTTACTTCCATGCTGACGTTGTGACATCACGGCATTACAAGTTCAGCAGAATAATTCTTTTGCACAAAAAAAGTTTACGGCACACAATCTTTTTTAAAGAGTATTTACCCTGAGATGTGGTTGATATTTCCTGTCAGGTGACCAGGCTTAACAGTAGTGGTTGCAACACTCTGTTTTCCATTATGTTTTTTTCTCCCCGGTTTTGATCTGTCCTCTACAAGTGGTGTGATCCTGCCGAAAGAAACAGTACAACCGGATGGGAGCCATGTTGAATAGTAGCAAAGCCCAAACTGAAACCATGTGCTCCTGTGGTTTGAAACTTTGTCATGACTAACTACCTCTGGGAGAGGTAGATTTGGAGATCTGGGCACTTAGAAGAAAGAAAATCCCATTTTTCTTGACTGACAATAACTTGAAAAGGTTCATTTGTTCAGATTAAATACTCATACTAAAGTTGACAATGGACCTTTGCGTCTTGCTTTATTCAGTGGCTTTAAAAATTTCCACAGCTTCAGAAGTAAAAAAAAAGCAGAACCCACTCTAGCCTGGATGATGGCATGATTTCATACGGCAGAAATTTCTTTCACGGCACTCTAAAAAGTTAATTTAAAGGGTTGTTTTCAAGTAACTTCAAAAGCAAGGCTTGGTAACACATAGTAGAAATTACGTGCCACCACTTGCAACTGCCGCTAATATTCGGGGTGAAAGACTGCATAGAAAATTGCAGATTGCAGCTGTATGCTGAAATGTCAAGGGTCAAGAAAAAGACTTTGGGTAAGGAGGAAGAATGGAGCCCGTGAGGGAGACACTGTGTTGACATTGTGTTTAGACACTTTGAACAATGTTATCTCAGACAGTAAGGGGCTCTGGGCTAATCAATCATTCTGTTATTGGATCAGAAACGGTGATTATTCATGGTGAACCTTTGATATCAGCCAATGTCAGACATATCCTTCATATGCCGTCCTACTTCTTCACCGTCTGGATTTTGTCCTTGGGAAAATTTACCACAATTCCAGTCAAACTTTCATTGATTAAAGTAAATTATCTGCTCTCTTTCAATTAAACTTGAATATTGAGAAGGACTAGGATATTTATAAATTCAAAGCAACTGTTTTAGCATAAGTTCCACTCAAGATATTTCTAGCTCACCACCAGTCCATGACGTAAGCATATACTGTAAACTATGTTTCCAGTGTGTTTTAGCAGGCATACCTCAGTGGCATGAAAGGAAAGATACATATTGAGAAAATATGCATCTACATTCAGAGTGATGTTTTCAGGTCCCAGGATTTTTCCAGTGTGTTGATGGCAAAAGCTATGAAGCATACTGAAAGTTTTCTGGTTGGCCAGCATGCTCAGTTTGACCTCTTTCCTCTACACTGCCACGTCAGCCAAAAGGATGGATGATAGAGTAGTTGGCAAAAATTTTAGTCGAGAGATAATTTGACCAGTTTCAAAGTCTATGGGGTGATTTTATGCGAAATTGACTTTTTTGGGGGGTTTCGAAAATATTTGAGCACTATTCCTACCTTGTTTGAGTAATCAGCTAACTTTCCTGTGCACTTTTCGTGTGCTCCTTCGACAATAGGTTGATTTTATCCGTGCCTTTTTTTCACAGCCACACCCTAAGCAGGGAGTATTTTTTGCCACGCTCAGCCCATTTTAATGTTAGTACACCAAAACGAGAATTAAGAAGAATATGGTTTAGCTTGGTTAACTTGACACTGTATTTATGGCCTCAAACACAAATTAACTGACCGGGAAAAGAAAGGAGAGGGGACTTCATTGAGTCAAAAAAAAGTTTTGTTTCGTCTTCTGAATTGCTTATCCTCAACAGCGTCGCAAGGGGTCTACCTCGGGTGCCTACTTCGGCTCATTACAGACGAGGGGCAGGGTACACCCCGAACAGGTCACCAGTCTGCTGCAGGGCCACATACACACTTATGACCAATCAACCTAACATGCATGTTTTTGGAGAGTTGGAGGAAACCGGAGTAACCACAGAAAATCCATGCAAACACACAAAAAACATGCAAACTCCACACAGAAAAACCAGTGTTCCAAGTCTCGTCCTACCTGGGATACTAACCCTAATCTCCTTGCTATGTGGCAGCCATGCTGCCCAGCAAAACAAAAGTGAAACAGACTAAAGGTACTATTTATAGAAATATGTTCATTTTTTCAGTGACAATGACATTTCTAACCTGACAAAAGGCATCATGTTTATAATTTTGTGGATACAAATTATTCCATCCACAAAAGCCCAATACCCCCTCTTTAATGAAACCAAGCAGATAAAAGTCTTAAGTCACAAGGAATATTGTCCATTCTTGAGCATAAAACTCTCATTCTTTTTTATGTAAATTTTTAAAGACTGTTGTCTAGTCTGTTTTCTGAGACGAAAATATGAGATATCGTGATCTAGGTCATTTCAAAGAAATATTTCACAATAAAACTTTAACAAACAGGGATCTTATAATTTCCTCCTGGCCATCAAATAAAAAGTTATTGGTATTTTTGTCATTATCATTAATAACAGTGGTACTGAGAGCAAAAGTAGTATTCACAAAAGTCTTTATTGACTGCTTGAAAACTTTTTTGTGGCTTTTTGGAAATGCAGTCATGAGGTCACAATAGAAATTGTAAATAAAATACAAGTGATACACATATTTTTTCTATTTAATTTTTTCCTCTTTAATTTTCGCAGATTGATTAGCTTAGACCTATTTTAATACATACAGACAAATTTATCCTCATTACTCATTTTCATTTGAACTTTTCATAATAATTATTACCAAGCAATAAGTTGAATAAACCAGCTAATTCTGATAAAAAAAAAAAATTCCTTTATCTCTAACTCACATTGAATCTCAGAGCATGCCGAGATGCCAAACCGTGTACTTCATGTCGTTATGAACTCAGCCCAGAATTTCTCACAAATAATTTGAACCCGGGGCATGTAGGCAATGGTGGCACGGCAGAACAGCTGCTAGCATAGACAATAAAATCAGCAACGCCCGCAATACCCGGTTGAATGAATGTCTGAAAAAAAAAAAGTTGAGAGAAGATACTGTGATAGGTCATGATGACACCAGGCTTGTGCAGAAGGACATGTGGTGACTGATAAAACCTAATCGGTGCCATCTTTTATAAAAAAAAAGTGACTCATTTTAACCTTTGAAACTTTACTTCTAATGCTGTGTTTTTTAAACTAACACAAAGTCAAAACTGTTAAAAAGTTCCAAAACGAAACATACACTCTAATAGTTATGATCGATTTGTGTGCCGTAGTTCTTTGTTCGAATGCAAACAGGATCTTTTATCCTTTTCTTTTTTCCTTCATATGTCAATTTCTCACCACCTAGCATGCTGTGTCAAACTTCTGCCTGTTTTCCACATAATCCTGTCACGCTGGTGAAAGGTTATTTCTCCCACGTATTTTGTCGGCACAGCGTGTAATTTACACGCTCAGTCTGCATTTCAACTGAGCGCCTGTATGACATCATCATGCTTACACGTATATTTAACTGTATCTATCTATGACTATTCATCTGCCTAAATGCCTCCCCGCTTGTGCGTTTGTCGGCAGCCAGACAAGAGGGTCATGCTGATGGAAGTTTGAGTCATAAATCTAAGTTGAACCGAAAGAGTGAGGCATATCTTTTCCCAGTTTGATGGAGAAGGTGCTGAAAGGCAGGAGATACTCAGCAGAGAGAAAGAGACTGGTCATGGCAGACAGTGGAGTCTTGGTAATGGCAAGGGAGGAGAAAAGAAAAGAAAGGAGATACAGATTTACAGTGGCTGAGCCTGGGTTGGAGTCCAAAAGTGTAGATGTGGAGTTGCATCTGTGTTTTTTTGCTGGTGTGCGCAAAGAAAGATGGAGTAGGATAGCTTTGGGTTGGGACTGAATTTGTGATCCTGTGTTAAGTGCTTGGTCAGTGGTGAAGGTCTGGTGGATTAGACCAGCATCCAAAAAAATCTCTCATGAACCACCCACACCCCCATCACACTTCTACACACACACACACACACACACACACACATACACACACACAACTCCTCTTCCTGAATTCCAGCTTTGAGCTTTTGTGAGATTCTCCAGAGCCACCCACCACCAAGTCCTCCACCAGCACCACTTGTACACTTTAACTCTTTACTCTCTCTCTGTCACATACACATTGCCAAGAGTGCACACACACACACACACACACACACACACACGTGAAAAGACACTCTGACACAACCAACATTTCACCATTCGCTCAATATCGCAAGAGTAAAGCGATCCTCTCACACTCACATCACATTAGGGCTGCTATTAGACCAAATCCAGACACAGGAGTCCCACTGTGTGTGTACGTGTGAGTGTGTGTTTGTGTGTGTTGAGTCGGCAGCAGTTTTACGCACACTAAACAGGTTGGCTGTCTGCGTGTTTGTGTTTGCATCCGGGCATGTGATTTTACGAAGGAGGAAGCAAAAGGGAAGTTCACAGTGTGTCCGAGAAGGTCTTTTGTCTACATTTGTGTGCTTTTGTAGCGAGAAAGTAGTGACACTGATATCCTGGCACGAGATGAGTGGGAGGAAGGATGGATGAGGTTAGCAAGGGTCTGGCAAAAGCTCAGTAGGTGTAAGCTTGAGAAATTTCCATATGGCAGTAAAACGTCTGCCACTCTGCTTATTGAGTTTCTAATACGTGCCAGGTGCTGTTGGGACATTAAAAGCAACATTTCCCTGAAATTCTATGAAAACTGTGTTTATTTGTGTGTATTTTGGCCACATTTAGAACAAATGATGGATTACAAACCAGTTCAACTGCTGCTGAAATCAATATCTACAATTTTGTTGCATTTTTTTTTTTTAGCAGCACTTTTTCAAATCAAATTTTCCCGAAAACCGAAACATAAAGCATTTTACATTTATGTGTGTATTACCCATTGTGGGTGTGTAGGCTCACAAGTGTGTGTTTACAGCACTTTCCTGGTTCACTTCTGGCACATACGAGAGAACTCTCCCAAATGAAACACACTGTAAAACGTAAAAAAAAAAACCTGCGCGGACAGGTTTTAAAGCCCGGCCACTGCTGCTGTGCACAGGGACTCCATTAATGCATAAAAAAACATGCAAAAACTTGTGATGAGGTTTTTAGATTTTTCTACAAATGTTTTTGCAAGTTCGGGGAGGTTGTCTGACGTTATAAGGCATGAATCAAAGTTTTAAAGTTTGATTGAAGCATCTTTATTTAAATAACTTTTAAAACAGAAACTAGTTGCACTTCGGCTCAGTCTTTAACGGTGAGCTGACAGGAGAGTCTAGGCTTCAGTGGTTTTGGCAACAAATAAAAAAGTTTTCTTTGAAGTCACCACAGATCCCCTTACCCACGACGCTTCGCTTGTAAGACGATTTTCCTTTCAAATGGACTATGTTGTTATGAGATATGGAGGAATTCTTTTGGAAAACCAACCTGACCCCCACAAACACGAGGGAGCCCTTACTGTTTCCCCACTTTCCTGCTTCCTCTTTCACTAACACATCCCAGAGTAGTTACAACGGTTGTTAATCAGAAAACTAAAATAAAGAAGAGACAACTCTTATTAAAATAGTGTTTTATTGTTTTTTATTTTTCCTTTTACATGACTGAATGGAAACAGTTGTTCATCATTTATAAAGTGAACAAACTTTGAAACAAATCACTGCACTACAAAACGGCAAATGAATGAGCACGAAAAAAAATCAATAGTCAAAGGAAATAGTTGGATTTTAAGACGGATTAAAAAATAATTGCTGATTTTCTTTTAATGAGCTTATATATAATTTGAAAATTTAGAATAGAATAAAAAACTAGAATAAATTGTTTGAATACATAAAAAAGTTTTTTTTAAAAATCCCAACTTTTAAAATACACTTTCTTAATTAAAGATGATTTAATAATTTAAAAACAATCTACTTTTATTGAAATTAATCACTAGAAGGAAAAGCAGTAAATCTACAAATATCTGCAGTTGAAATTTGAAACAAAAATTAAACCAGGTTTTAATTCCTGTCAAAATTTTGGTTTTGTTTCCCTCTAAATTTTCTTCAGCAACAGAATGAAAAAAAATTATTGTTATTTTTTTTTTTTTAATTTGTCCTGTCCGGCATTGTGACAAGCAGAATGATGATCTGTAGGTCAAGTATTGCTGAACAGTTTTGTTCTACCAGGGTCGGCACATTTATTTTAGATGCTTTAAAAGAATGAATAAATTTAAAAAATTGAATCTAAAGACATCAGTGCAATTTTTTATTTAAGTTTTATACTCCTTAACATCATTAAAAAGCACTAGAATTACATTTTAACAAACAGCAGTCACACCTGTTGAACTTTACTGAGATTTTATTCCAACTCTATTGAAAAGTTAGAGCTTTTTTTTCTTTTTTAATACGTTAACTAAGCCAGAAACTTTACGAGTTCATTCAGCAGCTCACTAAGTGATCACACATCACAGAACATTTTTGTTGAAAGACCAAATGAGAACATCGGTTCAGCTGAAGCACTAAAACTTCACCATTAACCCCTAAAACCGACCAAGTATTGCATGGCAAGACATTTTATATTTATTCTCTACTGTGACAGCATGTAGGCCGGTTATGGTCCACTTTAAACTTTAAGATGTACGTTTTAGAGTAACTTTGTTACTTGATTACTCTTTTTAACAACTGCACCATAAACAAAAGGAAATTGAGGAGAAAGGCAGTAAAACTGAGTCGTGACAGATGCCCCCTTTTTCAACTCATCCAAGAGGAAGAGTAAATTATGAGTGCATGCAATAAAAAAGGGACAAAACGGGAAAAAAAGAAAGGATTTTAATAAAAAAAGATTCAAAGTTTAATCAATAAAAGACTCTTGAGTTTAGCCTAATGGTTCTGATTTATGTAAGTTTGATTTAAGTTTTAATTCAGCCAAAAATGTTTGCAGAATTTAATATGTAAAATAATTTGTTCCTGAATTTTTTGGGAGAAATGTAACATAACAGAAATATTTTATGAAGTTTTGTAATAAGTGTGTAATGACTGGTTGTTACAAGAAGATTTCCCAAAATTCTGAATTAAAATAAAATAAAGAGATAAATATGTTTCAAAATTTCATTAACTTATTATAAATCCCCAATGTCAGCAAAAAAAAAAAAAAAAAAACACCCCCAAAACTGAGAAACGTCTCTTGTTTCTCACATGGAAAGGAGACCAATCCGCCAGGGGGCGCTGTGTGTCCATTACTTTCATATAAATATACTTTTAACGATCGATCCAATTAAATAAATATATTTATTTTTCACACAAAGAAAAACTTACATTTTTGTGCCGTAAGGTAGACTTTGTAAATCCATTTTAAAAACACGTTTTTTGGAAGAATCCACAACTGTTTAGAGCAAAAAACTGTTTTAATAAGTTTAAAAAAAAAAGAAGATCTTCTCTTTTGTGCTGCAATGAGAAAAACTGGAAACAAAGACAGCACATAAAAAACATAAGAAATTCATCCAGGTTTTATTTTTAAAGTAAATGGAAGACTAAGTGATTGTGAAGGTGGGCATTTTCCCCGCAGCTGCTTGACTGTTACCCCTCCTCCTGGTGCACCCCTCCCTGATCCTTCTCTCTCGCTTGCTCTCTCTCTCTCTCTTTCTCTCTCTCTCTGATCGCACCCTCTCCTTTTTCCTTTCCAGCCTGATGCTTCATTCCAGCGCACAAGCCGAGCAACACACACGCTTTTCCGCAGCAGCCAAAGCCTGAAAACTCGCTCAGGGACTATCTTCCATTTCACCGTCGCTCTTTAGGAATACCTTGTCAAGGTGTACAACAAGGCATGGCTTTGAGACCACTGAGATTCTTTTGGACGTCGCGCAGCAGATCATAAGCATTTTAAATTTTATTTTAAAATAAAGAATCTTACTTGAAGTTTTCTCTGGATGCTGATCACAGACTGGACCTGCTGGGTTTTTTGGTGATCCACTATAACACTCAAGAAGACTTGCGTCTTTTGGCTTCCAATCGGGTTCGAAATTAAGAAAAAAAAAATTGGGGTTTTTTGGACATCATCCTAAAAGCAAGAAGGGATTTTGATTTTTAAAATTTTCTCCTGAAATTTAATTGTTATTGTTTTGTCTGAATGGAGATACAGCAAGTCTTGGGAGCTTGACTGGGACGGGACTGGGTGCGTGGAGAGTCGGATCACCCAGGATTGTACCCTACCTCCCCACCCCTTCAATCCGCCTCACTCTCCCTGTCTTGGCTCTTATTTACATGTGTGAGCAGATCACTTTCTGACAATGGATTACTTTCTGATTTTATGCAGCTTTTTGCTGCCTCTGGTCTCTGCTGTTGAAGGTAAGACAGATTTTTTTTTCTCCGTGGAGGGTTTTGTGTTCTACGATCCTACTTACTCTCCACATGCACGGGAGCGCCCAGGCTTCCCAGTTTGACGCTTCTTTAATACACATTTATTATATTATTGTTATTCAAACTAACACCTAATTGGTCTTTTAATTCCCGATTGTTTTGCTTCAACTAAATCTCATCCATTTCAATAATAAATGTGTATTCTCTTTATTTAAACAGTTAAAACCTTTGTTTCTCACTTTCAGAATTTTTTTTTCCTAAAGAAAAGTCAGTTAGAGAAAAGAGGGGGCTTTTGTGGGTCTCATTGGGGAGACACTGCAGCCCCACGTCCCCCCACTACTTTCCCTCAGGTCGCATGCGTGTATTTTAGGCTTGTTTGAATGTTTGGCCTTTTGACACCTGGACTGAGGATCAGTTTAGGAACTCTTTGCAAAAAAAAAAAAAACACATGCTATTATTTAATTGCTAAAAACATGTAAAAAATTTCCACATCTTTGTATTTTGGGGTTTTTAAAAACTTTCCCCTCAAAAAATTACTAAATACAATTTTGATTGTTTATCTTTTAACTTGTGTAAATATATTCAAAATGATTTTTATCATAATTTTATTGATTGGTTATTACAGTTATTCGCTCCAAGTGGGACAAACATTTGTTTTAGCTGACTCTACATGTTTACCACAAAAAATCAATAAGAAACTCTATCTGGTCTTCCCTCGATTTCTTCGTCTGTGCTCAAACTACAGTTTGGAAAAGGATTGCCATGAGTTTTTTTTTCTTTCTGGGGATGTAATGGAAAAAAGGTTGAAAGAGGCCTAAAGCTTGAACTGGGAGTACTGGGGCTCAGACTGCCATGCCAACGGGAAAGTAGGACACTGGGACATCGGCTCAGTCTTATCTTCTTGTTATCACTTTATTCCTCAATGGGTTTACTTGATCACCCCGCCGATGGAATGAATTTCTTGGTTAAAATAAAGCAGAACCATAATTAGAAAAATAAACCTTTTTTTTCTTCACAAGTTGGTCATAAAACTCATAATGATTTACCCATTTGTCTTTAAATTTAGACATAAGCTTTTTAAAAGAATATTTTTATACAGTTTCTCTCATTTCTAAAATGTTTCTTGCAAGTTTGAACTTGAAAGTTTGAAATGGCGAGCGTCTCGACGAAAAAAAAGGAGAGAAATAGACAATAGATTTGTCCCATTTGATCCTGAGTACACATTTTTTTTTTTACGTTTTGAGCTTCACCACATGTCTGCTTCCGAGAAACAGCCAGCTGAGGATGAAAACAGTATAACCCTTATCTGATTAGGCTGTAATATATAGATATTTATATATTTTGTTTTATTTAAGCTGGCAGAATTGGGTCGAGAAAAGGGGATAACTTAGAGATATTTTAGAGCTCAACTCTCAAATAAACATATTCGTTTGAGCAAATTGGTGGTTCTTTATTTTTCCAGCGACCCCCAGGATGTCTTACTGTGTCCTATGGGGTCACAGTGAGACATCCTGGGGGTCGCTGAGCTGAAAACACATGTTTTGAAGGTAGTTTGCTTTAAACTTTTTTATGTAGATTCTTACATTTTCACAATTTATTCTCTATTTTTTTTTGTTTCAGTTCATTTTTCTGATTAAAATTATTAGAAATGAAGCATACGTTACTTGATTTTTTTAAATCTAATTTTTTTTTATGTTAAAGACAAAAATTAATTCTTCAAATACATTTGGATTTTTTTCTTTTCAATTTAAATGATTTGTCAAATATTTTTGTTTTGAAGAATTTTTTTTTTTTTTTTGTCTCTCACTTTGGTTTTGAAA
Source organism: Neostethus bicornis (assembly GCA_902685375.1). Lineage (NCBI taxonomy): Eukaryota > Metazoa > Chordata > Actinopteri > Atheriniformes > Phallostethidae > Neostethus > Neostethus bicornis. Next base: position 22,969,638 of record LR738547.1, read on the forward strand.
CTTTTCAGGCTCTAAAAAGTCCTTGAAAGTTACAAAGTGAGATTCCTTTGTGGCGCACCGGGTTTGCTTAACCTTTGGAATAAATTACATGCTAAAAAGACAGAAAAAAAGTGCTTAAAAACCAAGACTGTGTGATTTAGGGCAAGTCAACTGGGATTTAACCAACTTTGCTGCGTCCTGACTGAAAGGATCACTCCTTTTTTAAAGCATCTCTTGCCAAGTTTGTGTTTGAATAACAATCTAAACGCTGCGTCGACGTGCCAGTTGAATAAACTTCCTCAGGAGTCCAGTTTAGGTGCCACTTGCATTTATTATGATTAATATGTGCATTAGTCGTGTTAAGCTTACACTTGAAACTCAACCCATCCACTTTCATGAGGACCAATTTTCTGTCTAAACAGAGACAAATGGCCTTTATAGCCTCAGTTCAGGGTTTCCCATTCGCCCTGTCTGTGTATGTGTGTGTGTGTGTGTTTTCTTCTCTCTCGCTATTTATGGTTGTGTATTTCGTGGAGTGATTACGCACAAGCAAGCCCTTTGTAGAGTGCATGTTTGTGTTTTTATGTTGGTGAGATCACACCTCCACAGGAGTTTTCCTGTGCCTGTTTTCAATTGGCACATTTCTCATCAAACTCTCTCTCATGATTTATTCCAGTTCTTTTTCTCACTTTTCCCCCTCCTCTCACCAGGGAGGTCTACTGGCCATTTTCCTCCTATTAAACTGTAAAATGAGTTTTGAAAAAAAAGATAAACCTATTTTATATTAAATATATTTTATGAATCATTCTGATGATAAATAAAATGTGATTAAAACTAAGTTTATCAACATCGATGCACTCGGATTCTGCATTTTATACCTTTGAGATGATTGTAGGGTATAAATTATTTTCCTCAGTTGCTTTATCTTGACTGGAAGTTCAAAAATTAACCCTTTAATTTAACAGAAATGCTCTCATACTGGTACAAAAACATACGCCTTAGCTCTAAAGTAAGTAATGGGCCATTTGTCCTGGAGCACTCCCTGCACCATGAGGCCTTGGAGCGTGTGTCACAGCGCATGTCAGGCTGCAGACTGTGTGGCCCGTCAGGCGGCTGGAAACTTCACTTCAGCAGCTTCTTTACACTACATTGAAAAGCAAATTACTTAACAAAAGTATTTAGTGCATCAATTGATGTGACAAAAGGAAGAAGAATTGACTCCACGGTGGCTCTTTGGCCATTACACAAGTTATTCAGGAGTCGAATGGAAATGTGCTGAAAAGGCATTAAAGACAATTTGCAAGATAAAAGCAAAGAGGATTCTATTAATGATTGAGAAAATCAATCAATCTATACATCCATCTATCATTTATCTATAATGTGTGTGTATGTTTGTATCTGAATTTACTATGTGTGTGTTTGTGTTAACTTTCAAAAACTCACTTGTCCGCCTTTGCTCCTACTACGTGCATTTTTATAAGTTTATAACAAATTATACAGCAAATCAATCCGTGAACTCGTTAAACGTCCGTCTCAAACCACTAAGATAAAATAAAAAAATATTAGAAGGTCAATTCCATGATTCTGCATGGCTGCCTTGTTTTTTTTAAAGCACTTCCCAATTCACTCGCATATTTACCACAGCCTCCTGAATCAATTGGTCATGTGAATGATGACTTTGGTTCTCAGGCAAAAAAGTCTGGAAGTGGGTCAGTGCTTAAAAAAAAGAAAAAAAAACCCTAACAGAATGAATTGGAAAGCCTCATCTCACCTTGTATTGTAACTATGAGATGATATCTATACTCAGTCTTTAATATATTTATTAATAATAATAATAAATAATTAATGAGCTGTATTTCTGAGTTAGTAAAATAAAAATTTAAAGTCTAAATTAAAGGTAAAAATTTTTGTATTTGAATAAAACTTACTGTTCAAATCATTTTCAGTCATATTAGAAAGACTTTATTAAAACTCGGAGGATTTTACATTTCCAAACGTACTCCTGTGAGAAGTGTTACGAATTTCTAATACGTACTTATGAGACACACGCTGGCACAGGGATGGAGTTTGATCTCAGCTTGATCTTAGCACCTTGTGCTTCGCTCACATTTTGACATACATTTAGGAGATCCTAAAGACACTGGAGACGGCGATGTCTCCCTGGCTACAATCCTGGTTGACCTCAACAGGGATCAGAGCCAGTCATCAGACCGCCATCTTGAACAGATGTACTTTAACTTGGTTTCACATCGGACGTCCGATGGGGAATGATTTACAAAATATTGGCAATTAGGATAGGATGTTACGGGAGAAGCGGTTTATAGGTGATTGGGTTTATGAGGTGGATTTTCATTAGATTCTCTGATGGTAGAATTGAGAGCAGGACTTGGTTAGCAGTCATGCGTACCCAACGGTGGTTCACGGCTAAAATGGCGGCATGGAAAGATTCACTGAGCTGGAATTTCACATGTAGGAAGACAGGAGCCGTGTTCGGCCTGCTGGGTCCTTCATGCACCGGAGAGGGAGGGAGAGGATGATGCAAGAAAACCAATGATAGGAAATATGAAAGAATAAAATACAAAGGGGATTATAATGTGAAACATGATTATGATTGTTTTTTAATATAAAAATAACTACCAAGCAGGATTATGGATAAAAAATCCATATTTCACAACAATCAGCTATAAATTTATAAAAATAAATAACGTATTATTTCAAAATGTTTAAATGACCAGGCAAATTAAATGGGAAGAAGTATGATTTTATTTGTCATCAAAATCTTACATTGGGACACGGTCTACTGGTTTAAAACAAAACTTACATTTAAATTTGATTAAACTTGGATAAATTTAATTAAACTAATCGAATTACGTGTACTCTTCCAATATATCCGCAATAAATAACCGTGTAAACAAGTCATTGTGGCTAAAAAAGAACAGCAGGTTTAAGAAAGGTTTTGAAAACAAACAATTTATGGACCACCAAACTTTCTGTGTGTGCGTGTGTGTGTGTGTGTGTTTGTGTGTGTGTTTGTGCACGCATACAGTTTGTGTGGCTGTTTTGTATTTTTGACATTTGTGTGCAGTCTATCCCGGCGTCCAACAGAGGGGCCTTGTGGGATGGCAGGTCTTTGACACCCACTGTTGAGCGCAAGCAGGGGAGGGTGAATGTGTCTGGACCTGCCTTACATTCACACACACACATACACACACACACACACTGCTGCTGTCTGCAGTTAGCCAAGCAGAACAGGAGAGACAGAGGGAGAGACACAGACAGGGAGTGAAAGAGAGTCATGGAGAGATTTTGCACTCATGGGGAGAGCGAGATGGGTGGTACATCTGCACAGTAGGAGTGTGTTTATTGGTTGGATACAGAACGAGGGGAGTGTTAGTGTGCGCTTTGCTGGGGTGAAGCTTGGCTGTGTGTGCTCAATCCAGTAGGGATTAAAAAAAGAAGTAATATGATAACTGAATAGAAAAGTCGAGACGCTATTTTAGAAACAGTAAAAAGACGTTACAGTAAAATTAAACATGAAAACAAACTTCTACGTCGTATGCTCTCTGGATTATAAAAGTTTGCTCACCATTTAGTCCTAATTTAAGTTTAAACAGAAAATAATCTTCATAAAAAACTCTCAATGTGCTTGTGTGTTTATGGATTATAAGTATTTTACTCTGGTAATCTCACTACAAAATGAGTTGGTCAAGATTTGGGTGCGATTTTATCTATGATTTTGAAACTACAGATAAAAATATTCGGCACAAGTGCAATAGCCGTCAGCATCTGGGTTTTATATGTCCTGTCTGCACCAGATATCCATAAAGTGCAATTGGAAATACCACGTGTCAAATAGCCCAGATTATTTGTGAGCAAGTACCTGCTGTGATTTCCACCCACAGACAGCCAATGTCCCATGACCTCTATTCAGAGGCCATGAACGGGTCCCCCTGTGGATTATTCCGAGTTGGGGCTCGCTCCCCAAAGCTTGTCTTGTTTTTGAACAATAGTTGTCCTGACACAATCAAACTCCAGGGGTCATCCTATTCCAGTAGTGAATAGAAATACACTGAAAGAGGATGTGTATATTTAGAAGGATCAACTGTGGGACTTTCCTTGTCTCATGGCACATAAAATATGCACACAAATAGACTAGATCCAGACGAGAAATTTAAATCCGATGTGTATTTGGATTTTTTTTCTCTTCCCAGATGGATGCTTTGCTTGAAGAACCCAAACCGCTAACAGCACACGTGACAAACATTAAGTTACTCATCACACGAGAGGTTTGCAAAGCTGAATTTGGAAAGAGACTTTTCTCCTTCCAGCAGTCTGATCCACATCAGGGCCTCCTCCATCCATCTTTTACGAGCTATAGACTGTTGTAACAAATTTTTGCCAGTGGAGCAGAAAGAAATCTTTGATACTTGTCTTTAAAAAGCAGCCAGTTACATCTGTGTAGGGAGTGGACACAGCTGTAAAATGGTGTGCCTGGAGGGAGGAAGAAAGACCACGTTACCTGATGTCTGCCTTTGCTGGTTCTGTTAAAATGAAAAGAAGGAAAAGGGGGAAGAAAATGTCTCTGTTTAGTTTGACTCTAGCAGGGTGGTTGGTTGTGAGACTGTTTAAGGAGGACAGCCTCGCTCCAGGTCTTGATCCTTTCATAATTAGAGAAACAGTTTTAGCTCATTTTGAAACATCCATCCAAAGTAAACCCGTGTATGATGCTTGGTACGGCTTGGATAGGAATAAAAAACTTGATGTGTAAATTGCTCAAATGTCTCCTGTTATTAACTGTAACACATACTGTATGTGTGAGATAGAGTTTGAATGTTATATATTTTAGTGGGTAAAGAGGTCTGTGTGTGTATTTTTTCTTTCCATACTAAGTACAGTGTTTCACGAGGCTATTACGCTTTATTCCGTCCCACTTCTCATCCTTGGTGTCAAAAACACTCACCACCTGCACTTCATCTACACTTCAAAAGGCAAAAGGAGGGCTCCCTGCTCCTATTAAACATTTCTCTTTTTCTCCTCTGGTCTTCTCAAGAACAGAGGTAGGTTTAACTAGACCATGTCCCCCACCCACGTTATCAACGTTTCACCAGATTTACTCAGAATGTCTTAACACACTCCTTTTTTTACACAACTCACTCGGGGCAAATTCAACGCATCTCAGTGGTGACCACATGCAACCTTTTGTGAAGATATTTACATAATCTCCATGGTTCCTCACAGCAGTCTCCCTTCGAAGCTGCCAGCTGTGAGGGCCACTGGTATAACCTCAGCTAAGCTGGGTCTCAATGACACAATAACTTTAAAGTTTTAAGCGAATGTTGAATTGAAAGGACAGTGGAAAAAAAGGTCAGCGCACTGAAAAAGATGGTTGATAAAGGGAAGCATTTACAGAGGGTAATTTAGCAAATGTAGAGGTGTCGCCATGGTTTGCTGTTATCCAGATGACTTCAACAGATGTCCATTTGGTAAAGCCGTAAATGGCTGATAGCCATAAATAGGTCTGTGTGACAGATAACGCTCATGTGCTGTGTTTTCAGCTGCAAACAGAGGACAGGAAAAGAAAGCACTACCATTAGTTTCACCCATCTCCCTAAGCTGTTTAAAGAGTGTTCTCTATCAGTTTCATTAAGTCAATTAATTTGGTTTTATCATTTGCACATTTTCTAATTACTCCTTAGCGACTTCTTTCCAACATCGTTAATGTGTCTTATTGAAGTTCCATCAATTTATGAGTACACAATTTGAGATGTAAGCTTGTGTACTCCCCTGGCGTACAGTTGTTTTGTTCTTTTTTAGACCAATATTTTAACATCAAATGGTGTGTAGAACTAATTGCAACAAGCCAGATGAAAGGACTGGACAATATCAGTTGACCTCCTTCATCTGTGCTCAGTCAGGCAATAAAGAGCTTCCCTTTCCCCTTTCACACCTAGTGGAAGTCCCTTCTGACCTCTCTTCTCACTCTCTCTCACACGCACACACTTAACACAGATGAATGATGGCAGTTGCTTAATTACACAACCATGCATACATATACACACACACCGCCCGTTCGTCCTGAATGCTGCAAACCTATCTGAAAATCTTTCTTCTTTTTACTCGCTTCTTGGGGTCAGAGACCACATCCAAATTCATTCACTCCTTTGCTAATGAATCAATCAGCTGGTTCCATTCATTTGATTTCTGTCGAATTCAATCGATCTATTTCTTTCTCTGCGTCAGAACAGAACAGCAGGAGAGCTCAGAGATGCAAAGGCAAGGAAGAGGTCTTAAACGTCCAGAGAGTTCAAAGACTTTGTCTGATTTGATTTCACAGAAATATTACATGTTGATGAAATGGAGCATTCTGTATGTATGGTGGGGAATGAAAATAGAGATGACATTTAAAAGATTAACTGGCAAAATGTCCAATAAACTTAGTAAAACGGTTTCTGATCTTCTTGTTACATTTTCCAGAAGTCACATGTTGGGACTGTTGATTACAGCTATCTGTGACAATATACCCTGATAAGAAGTTTTCAAGATACCCTCTTTTTTTTGCTGAAATGGATTGAAAACCTACTAAGGATTAGTGTCTACCATGGCAAGGCAAGTTTATTTGTATAGCACAATTCATTCAAAATGTAATTCAAAGTGCTTCACAAGAAGGACAAAAAAAAAGCAGTAAAAGCACAAAACACAGAATTAAAAAGTTAAAAAAAAAAAAAATAAAATCATTAAAACAGATGAAAAGAGTAATTAATCAAAAGCACAGTTAAACAGAACTGTTTTCAGCCTAGATTTAAACATTGTCACAGTAGAGGCCTGTCTCACGGCCTCAGGAAGTTTGTTCCAGACTTTTGCAGCATAAAATTGAAATGCAGCTTCTCCATGTTTAGTCCTGACTCTAGGCACAAGCAGGAGGCCGGTTCCAGAAGTCCTAAGAGTTTTAGAGGGCCAGCAGAACATTATTTGAGGCTAATCCAACTCTCAGCATGGTTTGGTATCTCTCCAACTGAGACAAAGTCAGAAGTTTTGTTGCTTAAAAAGCCCCTTAAATGTTAAAGGTGTGACTATGTGTGAGGCCAAACAGAGTGAGAAAAAACAGGGAAGCAAGATAAAGGGGGCTCAGAAGGATCTCATTTTCAAAAGCCTCTTAGTTTTGTTTATTGGTCCTCCAGTTTACTTGAAAAGGTGTTAACCAAAGCAACTTCACAGATCAGAGGTTGTGTGGAGCTAAGGTCAACTGAGTTGAGTTGACGGAAAGAGGAAAGATTCACGGTCAGGAATGAGTGCGGGAATCTGAATAATACAAAGCGGTATGGTTTTCAAAACCATAATCAAGACTACATTTTTGATAAACTGCTGAAGAGGTAAATTATTATCAATGCTCATCTGAGTTCCTTTTTTTTGGACATTAGGAATCTTCCTTCTGTGCGTTGCCTTTCACAAACTACTACTCCTGATTTCTCTATTTAATACGATAAATTTGGTCCCAGATGAAAATTCCAGGCTTTGATGCAGTTTGAAGGGAATCCGTCAGTTGGTTTTTAATGAGTCTAACTGTGCCAATCAATGAAGGCATTATGTGACACTTTCAAATAAGCAATCTACACTATTGTCAGGATACGTGAGTCGATGGCAGATGGTGCAAAAATGATTAGTTTAACAAGCGGTGGATGGGACCACATGAGTAAACACAAATTTAATTCGAGTTGAGACTAGATGCTTAACAATAACTAAGTATGGTGGTTTTATTACCCATCTGTGGTCAAATGCCAAAGAAATGTTAGGCAATGGTAAAATGGTTTGTCAGTGAGGATAAAAGTCGTGAACCAGTTTCTGCTCTTTATATTTTGCCAAGGTTTACCTTAGGGGAAAATGTTACCTCATATGGACCAACACACTTTATTGCAATTTAATCATTGTGTTTTGTCAGCTTGAATGCTCTGATATACAGAACTGCTCTTTTACCTTCCTTCCCCAAGGCTTTATACATTTTTGCACGTTATCTTTTACTGTCATTGTCTTTAACTGCCCTTCAACTATGGTCGGTTTCTGAGACTGTAACTTATCACAATTGCAGTATTTTTCCCAAGCCTGTCATTGTAAGATCCCTGCAGCGACATGAGACTGCTGAGACAGATGCTATTAACTGCATCTTGGAGATAAGTTGTGGTCTAGTTCTTGGTTTGAGCTTGATTATCCTCAGAGCTTCTTATGTTGTATGTTAGGAGAAAAACCTATACTTAAACAAACAGCAAGGAACCCATTGACAACAGTTGTATCTCATTTCTGAAAAGTTGAATGAGGTTCTTTGTGCAGAAACAAGGCCAAAAAAAAAAGAATGAGACGAGCTTCAAAGACTAAAATGTACATGACAGGTTTGGCATGTGCTTTTATATCAATGTGCCATTGTTGCGCTCCACTTTTGTCCCAGAACGTGCTCCTTGCCTTTCAGCTAGGACAATGTGAAAGATTAGTACAGTAGGAGCGGTAACAAAAAAGACAAGGAAGAGTGCCAGAGGACGCTGTAACTTAATATATTTCTTTAGGTGGCAGAGGGTGTCTAAGTGTGAGTTGTGGGAGGAGTTCTGGATTTGAATGCCTAACCAAACGGCTTGAGAGTGTGAAAATGATCGACAGAGACATGAAAGCTAGAGCAAGAATGCACATAAGGGGTCAGATAACCACTGACCAGATGGGAATGGTCAAGTGAACACAAGAGAAAGATTGTGGGGGGTTTGAATGTTTGTGCCACCAGTGTCAGGAAAAGAATACAAATGCATTGCCCCTTGTGCCACTTTGGATCTCTATAAATCCTCAGGGGCTTAGGAGCTAAAAGGCTGGCAATGATTAGAGATTCACTTTGGAGCGCTTTCAATCAATGCCACCAAGGTAGATGGGATTGGTGCAGATAGCCCATCTTTGCAACCAGATTGGGCTGGTGTCTCACGGGATTCACACCCTTTTTTCACGCTTTGTTAATTAAGCCACCAAGCTGCCCCTTCACTTACTTATTTATGAGTCTTGGCTCCAACTTGTACTGAAAACCACTCGGTCGGCTCTAATTAGTCTCTCACTAATGGCCCTGCTTTAAGACCATTCTAGACATTTATTCTATCAATGCACACACCAAACGTACATCGTTGTGACCTTGACTTTACCCAACCGACATTGTCCGGTGTTGTGTTTCTGTGGTTCTAGATAAAGTGCCCCACACGGGATAATGAGACAACACTTTAAAAAAAATCAATTTCTGTCTCCATCTGTCTAGGTAATTATTCACCTGTTCATTAACCTAAGAGCTGAACAGGTATGAAATGTTTAGCCATGACAGCTATTAGACATGAGAGCAAAAATACAGAAAAAAGGGGCTTCACCTTGTACCTCTTTGAAGACTATTCGGAGAGTTACAGTTATAAGTAGGTTTAAAACTATGGCTTTTTGTAAAAATTGAAAATGAATAAACACAGCAGATTTTGTTATTTTATTAATAGTCTCAGATAAAATTAAAGGTGACATCATTTCTAAAGCAACAGGAGTTACCAATCAGTCTACATGAGACTAAAAGGTTTTTTTCCTTTCTTTTAATGAAGTCACTGTTCAGGGTCAGTTAACCCATTTGCTTTGGCCTTGTGTGGTGTGGTTTGAATCCCATAAACACCAGAGTCCAGAGTCAGGTTTACAGGCCAACAGGATTCATTCGTATTCCACCCACTATGGCTAGGTCAGGGTCAGGGTTGATGACTAATCGCATCAGTACTGGTCCACACCCTGCCGTTAGAACATTACAAACTCCTTGTGGCTTACTTGGTGCATCAAGTGGTCCTGCCAGTTGACTTGTGTTGCAAGTCTGAGGGAGGTACATTAATATTTCTACCACATCTTATTTTCCATATCTTTGCTTGCAGAGAATAACAAACAGGCACCTCGCTCTTGTTTATTCCCATCAGATGATGCAGGTTTCTCCACAGGCCACTACAGAATTGATCCCAGCTGAAGACATGTGCTAATGGGTGAGCTTAGGCATAAACACAGGGACCGTTATATTTTAACTACCTAAGTTTGCCACGGGCAGTGTTTTAAGTACCACAGCAAGGCGGATGTTTAAACAAGGAAAGATTCTGGGTTACTTATAAAAAAAAAATCAAGTCATTTGCTAGAAATAAAAATCCAGGTTTTAATTTAGCACCACATTTAAAGAAGTTTTAGTACTGGTTTGGAATTTTTAACGTATTTACCTATTAATCGGAGCAAGTCTGTTTTTTAATTGCATCGTCTTTGAAATTTGTTGTCATTGGCAAGAAATAATGAAGGTAATATGCACCACTCCTTGAAGTTTTTGATGAGAAACAGTCCAACGATTTATAATTTATTTCCACATCTAAACCGGACGCTGTTGTTAGCTTAATTTCAAAAGTAAATAAACAAAGCCCACTTTAACTGTTAACAAAATTTTAAAAAATATCCTTATAATTTTGACATTTAAAGTAAAAAATCTGGAAAAAACTCATCATTTGGCAAATTGTAAAACTAAGTTTTTAACTATCATTTGCAGGTTTGTTTGTTTGCTCTTTGAGCTTGTTAGAATATGCATACATATAAAATTGCACTTCTTCGTTAATTGAATGTTCATGTATCAGGCACATGAAAATCTATGTGTGCACAAACATAGTCTATGTGTCAGCACCTTGATCAATGGGTGTCTGGCAGCCCTGTGGCTAGAGATGGTGGTTGTGTGTGTGTGAAGGTAGTGCTGGTCGTGTAGGATAATTGGTGACACCCCGCTCTCTCTAAACTGCCAGCTTTGGTTACACATCAATGATGGGTGAATAATACATTAGCTAGGGTAGCCTGTGTCCCTATCCCACACCCCAAAAAAGAAAGGCAAGGAGAAGCAGACAGATGGCATAATGAAAAATATCCAAGCCATATATTTTTGATAGAGAAAATGCTGGAAAGAATACTTAACCCGAAGCTCCCTGTCTGATTAAAACTCATTCATCATCCATGTCATTTAAACATTTTAATGGCACGCTTTTGCATTACAGATTGGACTCCCCCCATCTCCCTGCACCGTCATTACACACAATCAGGGAATTTGTCTTTAACTCTGTTGCCATATTTAAAAATCTCCTCCAAATATGAAGAAACTTGTTGAATCTTTTGACTTGTAACGGCTTGACTTGCTCAACTGTTGGAATGGTGACACAATTTTTTTCTGTCCCTCTGCGACAATTGCTTGTTTTCTCTATGTACTGGAAGAAATATTCATCACTGTCTCTTTCTCAAATGCCCGCGTGAATCCCCAACATTTTGGGAATTGTGCCCTTTCCATTTTGTCTGTATCTGTGCAAGTACATATACAGAATGTGAGTGTGTGTCACTAACTGCTGTATGATTTATTCCTTCTTTCTCTGGTGTCGCTATCTGGGGCCCTCTGTGTGTCATGCCAATGCACAGAGGTCTTTATGTAATTGCAATGGGCCTCTGAAAGCCCCTTGCCATATGGACCCCAGCAGCCTTGGATCTCTGTCTGTCCATCCGTCAATTACTTTTAATTGCCAAGAGCCCGGATTCTGTGCTGTGGCTATCTATTTAGCGGTTTCTCCATAGGTTAAATACATTAATACGTAATAAGGTTTGGGACCTCGACAATCCCTGACCATGAGATTGACCAGAAAAGCTGAACTTGGCTGAGAACAGGTAGTGCAGATGGTAATGTTCCAACCTCTATCATTGCCAAACTACGTCTAGTTTACATTACCGTCCCATAAAATATTTTTCTCTTCGAATTAAAATCACCTTTATAATTAAAGTAATATAAATGGAAATTGTCAGTTTGAAACCTACTAATATGGACTTTTCAGCAATTTAAGTTTACAGATAAGGTTTAGCCAAAAAATATATTTGATATTTCACTTTTTCAAAGTGTCCAACCAATTCACACTCGATCAATCTCCTTAAAAATAAAAATACATTTAAATCTCAAATATCAGAATAAATCCATTTTTTTAAACTGTGGATGTTTTGCCAACATTATTGCTCTTTTATATACTCTGTCATTGTAAGTTTTTTCTCATAAAAAACTTCAGTAAATACCTGTAATTTATTATGAAAGCAGTTACCATTGTAGATTGGAGTCTGGACGGACATAATTTCAATAGATATAATGCAATTTTAATGCAAACACCAGACAGACTGGATGTTAACATTGAGCATTGTTATGTTATAGGATTTTTATGGATCCCATAAAAGGTCTCTTTTTTTGCGGTGCTTTCTCTCTCACTGGTTCATTACCGATGCTTTTAGCTGCTAAAGAGGCAAAGTCCATTTGCACTGAGGGCGTCTAAAAAGTCAAGTTATTACAGCGGCCAAGTGAGAGATTAATTAACTCAAAGGCGATTAAGTATAGAGGCTCAACAAGGGGAAGGAGGAGACAGAGATACCGAGACACACAACATCCACTCTAAACAGATCAACATGATTAATTTCATCAAGCCATTAGAGGGTTTGTTGAAGAAAAAAAAACGAAATAGCCATGAGTAATAATGGTGTCCTCTCTTCGCCTTTAGTCCTAGGTTAATGCAGCCAAATAGCAAACACATTTATCTCCCACTACCAGCAGAAGTTGTAAAGATGAGTCCCAGAATAAATAAATGAAATCTATTCTGTAATAATCACATTGCCTTTTCTCACAATAGTACTGTAAACATTGAGAAGAATAATATACGGCATCGTAAAATGCCCTAAAAAAATAGGTAAAAAGCAAAAATGCTGTTTCAAAGAGTTTGAAAGATGGTTAAGCAGAACGCTGGTCAACCAACATTAGTGAAGAAAACCACACCAAGGGAGGAAAAAAGTAAAGATTAAGATGAATGGGAGTGGTGGACTTGTGTGTGAAAGAAATCAACAACCCTTTAAGTTGAAACAAAGAGAAACAGAATAAAAGGAAGGAAGGATTTGAGGGAGGAAACGGAACAAGCGCATCACATGAATGAACTGGCCGATCTACTGTTCAACAGCATCAATGTGTTTGTGCGTTGATGTCATCTTCTCTGCTCCTGAATGCATTGTGCAATGTTCCGTTCAACACTAATGTTTAATCTTTTTGTTCTTTTTTATGAGTTACCACTCCTTCCTCAAATGCAAAAAAGAAGTTCACTTAAATGTAATTTTGTATGAAATTGCCTCTTTGTTGCAAAGAGGGTGTGTGTCACGGTGTTGTACCAACGCAGGCCTTTGTAGCTCTGACCAGGCTGGTTGCATTCCTAGCTTTAAGTGGCCAAACCTCCTTTTTCTTCTTTGTAAATTTAACTGGAAAAGAAAACGACTGAACATGCCGGTAAACTGTAACAAGTTCTGTGCTGGTTACTCATCATTTGGCCCTTTTTATTGCAACCTTATGTATGAGGGTTTACGATCAAGAGATCTATGGATGTTGTGTTTGTACAAAAAAAAAATCTCTTTCTAATTGATTAATTTTAAAATTTTTCTTCTTTCTACCCAGGAAATAAATTCAGCTTAGAAAAACAATAATAACTTCCAGTGATGGTTCACTTATTAATAACATTTATCTTTATAAATCCTTCGCAATTATTTTATCAGGCAAAATATAACTAACTAAAATAGCAAAGCAGCCCCTTTGCTAATAGAGTAATTCCTCTAACCTACATTTTTGGGTGTATTTTGTTTATCTTGCCAAGGCACGTTTCCGTGGAGAAGCCTAAAGAAACGAGCAAACCTCAAAGACTTTTGGTTTCTACTATGGCAGTATGTCTTAAAAAGTGTTTTAAAGTAATTGGAAGCCACTGGCATGTGGAAAATGTGAAACCACACTGGAGCTTTGCCCCTTACTGCAGACACATGGGCAGCTGTTCCGGGTGGAACAGGAAGTAGCCATCTTTAATTAGATTCAACGCGATCATTACATACTACACTGGAAGTGTATTGCAAGGTGATCCGATAAGTTGGCAGATGACTGTATTAACAGAGACTTCACAAAGAGAAACAATGGTGGAGGGACGCAGATAGAGAGAGAGGCAGAGAGAGGGAGAGAGAGAGCCAAGCAGAGTTAGAGAACAAGTGAGGCCATGTGTTTGTGAGAGACTCAGTGTCTGTCAAAACAGAAAGGCAAAGCTGGGTGCTAAGCTCTTTTCTTGTGGTACTCAGTCATTCAAAAAGCCATGGCTTTTATTCAATGCCTGATTCCAGCTCTTTCTGAGTTGGACCCTCAGTGAACAAACGGGATTTGTGTGTGTTTGTATGCATGTGTACGTCTTAATAACACGTCTCATTTTCTGTTTCTGTGTTTAATATGTGTACACTGGCATTACCTAAGTATACAGTATGAGGTTGTGTGCTCCAGTCTTAGAACTGTGTTTGTTGAGTCAGCCATCGCTGACATGAAAACGGACTGAAACCTGTTATTAGCGTGGCGAGGGAACTTCTCATGGACAGAAGCGCTTCACAGGAGATAGACCTGCACATGTATTTCCACAAGTATGTCAGCAAATACTTTTCCCAGCATGAGTTAAAAATTGTTTTTTTTTTTACTTCTGAAGATGAAGAGAATATCTCCATGTAGAATTTTGGCCTGGAAGTCTTTCATGGCCATCTCCTACACAGTCCGTTACCACAGCAATTAAGTTGTAATGAATGGATGCAGTGGAGTAGAGAAAGCCTGAAAAAGAGGGCGAAAAGAAGCAAGTAAATGAGAGAGAAAAGGACTAGTTAGTAAATCAAGGGATGAGCAAAGAAATGATAGCAGAGCCGGCAACATGCAGGGCATTTCCCATCAGACTTCAGGCTAAATGTGCACATCGGAAGTTGACAAGGACACATTTATGGGACTGTAGACACATGCGCTCCAGGTCTCCGAGGAATCCCCGTGTCAACATGCCAAAAACATTGCGGCCAAGAAAGAGGTGCAGGAACTGTGGGGAATACAAGGGAGCATGTGCCAGCTCTCCATCCTCTCTCCCTCTCTCTCTTTTGTGTTTTCGCCTACCTCTTATCCCCCCTTTGTCAACTCACCCACCCTCTTTCCTTTCACTCCCATCTATTTTTCTGCTCCACCACCCCCCTCTTTTGCCCTCTCTTTGAATATCTTTTATTATCCTTACATACCCGACTTCACACACTTTTCTTGTTTTTATTTTGCATTTCTCTCTTTTTCTTTATCAAATGCATTCTTAAAGACGGGGTTTGGTCATTTTTGGGGGTAGTAATTTGTATCTCATGACATACATAGATAAATACGGGACAATGTGATTACCCCCTCATTTCATTATCCGCTTTTCTCTACGCCTGGGCGAGTGCACAACACAACGCAAAAGTTGTTTAAGACTGCAAACATATTGTAAAGCACATCAAGATAACAAAAGGTTGTGCAAATTAAATAAAAAATGGAATACCCTGTTGAGGGAAAGAACCAAGTATGAGCAGAGCGATGCACTAAAACACTTCCTGCTTACCTTAGAAAGTGGGCAGGGTGGAGAACATGCATGAACAAGATACAATTCAAACACAGTTTAAACATGGTAAAACGCTCCCCAAAAATTACTACACACCACGACACTCCATCTTTTGCAAGATTTCTACCTTCATCTCATTTTCAATAGCAAAAAAATAGAATAGCATTTTTTCCCGATTTTCACATTTTTTTGGCGTCAGATAAAATTTATTTCAGCTTCGTTAAAGTTATTATTTTACTAATAGCTACACAAATATTAGGATTGTCAGAATTTTTGATACAAATAGGCAGTGGGATACAGAACAAGAGAAAATGCTAACCTAAGCCGACAGTTAACAGGCCGCACCAGCAGACAAAACATGCTAAAATGCATCATAGAGGTAGTTAGTGAAGCGTCATGACACCACTAACACAATGTTGGGCTGATGCACAAAAGCTTTGAGCATTTTAAAAGCACTCGGTGAGACAGAAAATATGTGAGGATACTTTTCACACTTTTTATTTACTCTTCAGTTCAGTTCAATTAGTGCTGCAAAGAATTCAGACATTTTATTTAAATTACATTGCTATGTGAGTAAAATCGTTGTTTCAAGACTAATTAAATTTATAGTTTATCTTTCCCTCTTCTTGTTTGACCTTTGAGACACTTTGTATTTATTAGCAACTGCACTGCTCACACAATTCTTATCAGGTTGTGAGCTATGGAGTGTCATTTGTTCATTAGCCGTAACCACAGATGAGCTATCAGTGCAGACGGCATATCAAACGCATCAGCACTGCTTTATCTGAGTTAATGATTCCACCGCCTCCCTTTTATGTTTCTGTCTTTGAAAATGAGCATATAATGAGGCACGGCAAGATGTTGTCAAGCATTGGGGAAATAGTTATTTATATGTTTCTTTAGATATAAAAATATCTTTTGATTTTTTTTTTTTTTTTAATAGCTTCCCGCTGGACTTGTGTCGAATTGTACATAGCAGAAGATACAGTAATTCTAATATATTTTATCCTTAGATAAATTCCAATCTGTCTTTTTGTACTTTTTACTTAGGAGCCCTTAGGCAAGGCTTTGAACTAGTACAAAAATCCTAACGTCACTTTTTGGTGAATAAAAGCACACTTCATTCTGAGCCTCATAAATAGACATTTTTAAAAGATAAAGGTGGAGTGAATGCAAAGTAGAAGTCTTGTCTTCTTGTTATTTTGACGTGTGTCAAAGATCTTTTTTTTTTATAGGAGCTGGAATATGCATGTGCATTGATGTCTGAGCGTGCACGGGATGTATTTGTTTCCCTTTCATATAACTAGACAGCGACTGAGATCAGCCCAGTAGTGGTTGTTGCGGTTTGTTTTGTTTTAAATATGAATTGTATTGCAGGTATGGCAGCCCTCTAGAGAGAGTGACATAAAACTAACTTAAGCAAACAGTTGAGGTGACATGGCGCACACTCCTCTATGAACTATACCGCCCACATGCATGTAGAGAGACAAATACTAACTCTTTACCTACAGGAAAAAAAATGCAATATGCACAAATCTGAACTAAGAGAAAGATATTTACATATGCTGATTCTGGAGGTAAGAGCAAACCTGCTACACACTGGCTTGTTTGCATTTTTCAGTTTCAGTGAGCTGAGTCATTTCCTGGGAAATCAAATGATGGCATCTCAGCATCTCACGCAGAGCCGGGCACTCCACAAGGTGCTCTTGAATGAGCGTTGTGTTTGAATTGTGTTTACTCCAGGCATTTTTTTTAAATTTGATTTTATTTAAATCAACACGATTTTCAGACTATATTAGGAAATGTTGAAAGACGTAAAGGGAAATATGCACAGTAGAAGAAACAAAAAAAACTTAGTTTATGGTTAAGTTTGAGGCAATAGTTTCCATGTTGGGTAAAATAAACATTTCAATATAAAAACTTGGTTTTATGCCTGTTTCCTGGTGGTGGTTAAACACAGGCTGACCTGATGTTATGAAATAATCATTCACAAATGTGGAACACATCTTTCAATGCTCGACGTGACATAAAACACAAAAGCATTATCCTGAAGTCTGATTTCCATGAGTTGATTCATTATGTTTCATGTTTAGTTTTACAATTAAACGTATCAACTTACTGTAAGAGTTTGCACTTTGTTCCAATTTCAGATGATCTGAGCATGAAAGAAGTTTTGTTTCCTTTTTGAGAAGGCAGTTCAAGTTCGCCACACCTCGACATCATAAATCCACCATGTTTTAGGTGACACCTCCACAAAAAAATGTCCAATCTGTGCAAATCATAGGTTACACACGAGGGCATGTCAGTGACATAACAAAACACAATATAGTTATGTCTCCTCAGGCAAAACCGTGCAAGTAAATGGTGCCTGTCAGTATCAGTATGGAGGCGTACATCTTCACTAGAGGAGCTGGATATATAGAAAGATAAATGGCTTTACATTCTCTTCTGAGTGCAAACTGAGGGCAGTTCTAAAAGAAAATGAAATGAAATGGATTTTCCACATCTTTTTGTATGCTAACATGATTTGATCATTGGCTATTTGGTGATCAAACACATAAAGATTAATAAAGCATGAGCCGCTCTTCTAATTAATATCACACAAATCGTTACACATAAAGGACTTAAACTAAAACTTTTCGGGTTCAAACTTTTCTGTTGAAGTTTTAAGCGTGACTCAGCGATGGCATTGATAACTCGTCCTTGGCTGTAGATATACTTGTTTAATTTGTACTCACAAAAAACAGGTTGTGAATTATTGTAGAAACAGAAACCAAACCAAACCAATGGCTCAAGGGGGTAGAACTACAATCTGACAATACAAGGTCTGGTATTGGGTTGAGTTTTTTGACTGTATGTGGAGATAAAGAATGAAAGAAATGTGAACATGAAATGTGCACGTGTACACTCGAGCAGACAAAAGAAAAGTGTTAAGAACAAGTTTATAAATGTCTACTGCTTGCTGGTTTTTCTTTACATAACCGTCACGCAATATTTATATTGAGCTAAACTATGAAATACTGTATTTATAATTGTGTTGCATTTAAAGGAACGGTTTCATTTAATAGCAACATTTTGGAATACGAATATTTTCCCGATATCAAAACATACCTCAAGTGTTTTTTTATTTTATTCATGTATGTTTGAATAATTTGCAAGGTCTCCCCTCCAGTACCAGAATACTATCTGAATGCCAGCTTGTTCTTGGCCATGGATTTTGTCCTCTGTTATGCCACATTAAAATGAGCTGGACGTGTTTTGGTGCACTCTTTCTAATCACGATGAGTACCTCTCCTCAGTAAGAAAGGCTATATTTTGAGAATACACCAAAAAATAATTATCACCCCACAATCACACAAAAGCCTATCTTTGACTCAAGGTAAAAAAAAAAAAATCTCCACTGGTCTCTGAACATTGAACCAATTTTTTTTTTTAAAAGCACAGTAACTTTTTTTTTTCAGAATGGTCTTAAATAAAAAGAAAACAACATCCAAGGCTCTGAGGACTGAACCACACATGCTGACACACACACACATTCCCACACGCAGACGCACATCTGTTTTTTTTAGACAGCCAGCCTTAGGCCTACCTGTTCGTCAGATCCTCTTTGGTTTGTAATTAGAAGAATAGCAGGAATGGGAGGGGTGAAAAAAAGAAAGAGAATGGAGGGGGTGAGAAAAATAAAGAAAAAAAAGCAGGGGTAAATACAAAAGACTCCACTTGGAATCGAAGGAACTAGATGAGACTTCATGAGTTATTGAAAGATGCAATGGACTGTCTGAGTGTGGTGCGCGGACACACTTGCGAGTACACATGTGCGTGCTTAGCTCACAATGTTCTCAATTTTGCGATCAAAGCTTTTTCTTTTTGGTCTTGAAACCACTTTGCTTGGCTCTGTTCAGTTTCCCACAAAGCCTCTGATGAAGAATAAAATGTTTATTTTTGTTTATTTATCACAATTTCAGAGTCATCTGGCAAGAACTCTTCGTCTGAAATTACCTCTCAAGACATGATGGGCTAAGCAGGGACAATCAGACATGCCAAATCATTCAAAAATCCAGAAAGTTTTCTGCCTCAAGGTGTTTTTATCTTGGCAAGAAGAAAATAATTGCAAGCAGCATCCCACTGACAAATGCGCAGGGTTAAGCCTTGATTTCATTAGACTTTCCCAGTGGGATGATGATAATGGGGGAATGAGAAGGAAAAATAGACACAGAGAGCTATTTACCAAGCATCTGTGGTGCTGCCCTGTTAGCGCACACCAGACAAACTTCTTGCGTGACAGCTATTGTGCGATGACTGACAGTGAGTGGTAGGGTGTAAGGTATGTGTGTGAGCTGTTTGGGAGGAGTAGAGATAGAAGGCAAGTCCACACAGGAATTCCACAGAGAAATCAACTCCTTGGCTTGTCCATGTTGCAGCAACCAATTACCATGACTGTGAATGTGTGTGTGGCAGAAGGGGGGGCAAAGGGGAAGCCTTACCATAAAATGAAGGGGACTTCTCCCAATCATCGCCCCCTGGCCTCTGACAAAAGCAAAAAGACTGCTCAAACAATTTGAATCTGAATAGCATCTCTCCTCCTGCCCTCTTTTTCAATCTCTTCCTCTCTCTTTGCCTCTGCTTCACTGGATAACAAAAGTGGAGCCCACAAAGATAGCACACAAAGCAATCAGGCTAATAGCGCTAATAAGTTGAGCACGGGGTCTTCACTCTCAATGTTGACACATTTCACTGTTTCTGTGGCTAAACAGAGGCTCAAGTGTTTGGCAACTAGACAGCATAGTATTTTAATGGAGTGGCTACCCCATGCCAGGTTGCCATGCTTGGCCTGTTTGACTGTGGAAGAAAACAACAAAAACAATACAAAGACGAGGTGGGGAGAAGATAATTAACTGGTAGAAAAGCCTAGAGGGAGAAGTTTTTTGGAATGAGTCATTATTAAGATTTGAAGCTAAGTTTTTTTTTTATATACTTTTGTCGTCTTTATGTCTACATTCTTGTTTTCATCGTGCTCCTTAAACACATCAGTTAATAATAAAACTAGAAAACGTGATTTTTGTCAATACTTTTTACTCTTGCTTTAAACTTTCTCACAATATCAGGCTAATAGTCCACACGTAAAGTTTTGTGTAGTTTCTCACCTGCCTGATCTGTGCTAACAAAAGCAGACATGCAAAAAAGCCGAAATAGTTGCTGTGAGATCTGAGCTTAACCCCTCACCTGTCTGCTCTTTGAGACCTAGAGACTTGTTAAATAAAAAAGACCTGGCATTCCTGTCTTTCAGTAATAGCCTTTCTTCTCTTCCTCCTTCGGCCCTTCTCTTTTTTCCCTCCTTTTAAAAAGTCTGCTTGTTTGAACAAAGAAATATTTTAAGAGGCTTGTAACTCAGGCTGTTGCGTGTGTGTTTGTGTGTGTGCGTGTGAGCGTGTGAGTTAGATACGGCCACAAGGACGAATGCATCTATGCCCTCCCCTGTTATTAGACCTGCCCTGTCATTACAGGATTAGTCTGTAGGGGTTGGTTTGGCCTGCATCTGTGTATGTTTGTGCTTGTGCATGTGCTTGCATATGATCTCCCTGAGCCTGTTTGTATTCTGTCAGTTTCTCTCACACCATGCCGAGAAAACAAATGCCACTGCTTTTTCCCCCCAAAGTCACTAGGATTATTCCAGGTGAATTTGACCTCTATCACAGTGAATGCTAAACCGATCCTTGTGTTGCACAAACAGCGAGTCGCTAATTGAATAGTTTTGTAAGCAGTGGGTGGTTGAAAAGCAGTCCTCATTACACCGCGTGTCACATCCATCAAGCACTGCAAAAACATAAGTAAATACATTAAGATCAGCACCGAAAAGATGGGAGGGGAGCAAAAATGGCACAAGATAGATGATGAAATGCCACGCCTTTAATTAGATGAGTAAAAAGACAGGATGTATAGTAATTTTTTCTTGTAAAAAGACAAGAAACCACATTTGTATGTTTCCTTTTTTTATTACTTCAGTGAATTTGCATGTACACTGGCCTGGTTTACTCGACCCAATATCTCGTCTCCGCCTTCAGTCACTTGTTTTAATTTTTTAATTTTTTTTTTATTTTTACTCACTCTTTTGATCCCTTACCGGTAAAATTTGTGTGCTGCACTTCTACACCGCAGCAGGCTGCCATGATGGCGCCAATGGTGGCAGAAATGGGGGGATAGGTGTCTTCTCCAAGGACCCTAGACGTGCAGTCAGTGGGATGCGAACCCGCGAACTTCCGGTTTGACTTCCGATCCGTGGGCGAATTATTAAACCAGTATTAAAAAAAGTGAGAGAAA
The DNA here is from genome assembly GCA_902685375.1 of Neostethus bicornis. Classification (NCBI taxonomy): domain Eukaryota; kingdom Metazoa; phylum Chordata; class Actinopteri; order Atheriniformes; family Phallostethidae; genus Neostethus; species Neostethus bicornis. The sequence continues at coordinate 22,991,411 of LR738547.1, forward strand.
TGGTTATAAAAGACCAAGAAGTTCAATATCTGTCTATACGCAATTAGTCCTACGGTGACAGAGTGGTTGTTTCTTCCCCAACGTGTCTTACTGGTTTTCTATTCACCTGCTCTCCCAAGCCTATTAGGCGACGTGCCCACACGTTCTCAGGAGCGTTCAAAGACTGTTTACTTAAAAAAAAAAAAAAAAACCTTTCTTTCATTAATCTGTCTTAGTCTACCTCAGTCTAGATCCTTCTTTTACTTTCTCTTCACATGTCACTTCGGCACCTAAATTGTTTCCTTTGTTCATGGACACATGGCAAATCCGGTTTTGTTGTTGCGTTTTTTGGCACCTTTCGAATGTTTGATAACCCTTACAAAATGGTCAAATTCTTTTAATGTAGTATACTTTTTTATTTAAGCAGAACAACAATAAATTTCAAAGACAAATAAGCATCAATATTCCAACACAGCGACAGAGAGAGAGAGAGAGAGTCAGGTAAATTCAGGGTCATCCAATGTTTTTCACTCTGGCCCATTGACTCAGAGTTGAAGCTCTGCTTTGGCCACAATGCAGGGATTTAAAGCAAATACACAAACACAGGCACACACACATGCACAATTGCCCTCTGACATAGACGCACACAATCCCGGTCCTGGTTTGGTTAAACAATGCAAAAAGGAAAGGTTGTGGGTGCACCTGCACTCCCGAATGATCCACCGCCTAAACCACTGAGTCAGATTACACAGGTGTGTGCAGCTAGTGTGCATGTGTGTGTTTTGCATAATGCTCTTTTTGCTCCATGTTTCTCGTTCTTTCTTTCCCATCTCTGCCTCCCACTTTTATTTCATTGCCAACTGTCATTGTGTTTCACCCTGTTGTCATTTTTTTTGCAAGGTCAGCTCTAATGACACACCAGCCCGCAATACACACAAGCCAGTTGTCATGATAGAGAAAAAAAGCAGATGGTGAAGGTATATCGTTTCAACCTCACCAGCTTAGATACCTACACAACTGTCAGTAGCAAGTCCCAAGTCACACACTGTCACAGTGTGAATCAGGGCGAGATACACAGCTAATGTGCACTGACATAGTTTTTGAAGTGAAGACAGTAGTAGGTCATAATTTACACATTTGACAAATGTGGCTCTGGCTGCTTGCAAAGAGCAGAGTGTGCTGTAGAATCTTTAACACTACAAGCACAGAAGGATTATTGGACAACTGACAGGAGAAAGAGAGACGCTTCTGCTGTCATGACTTTTAATTCACAGATCCATTCTGAGACAGGCATTTGTCACTCTGCTCAAAATGGTTCCTATTTTTCTGCCCATTTCCCACAGAAGATTAAGCTAAAGCCACAAGGGACTGTGTCTGAATATGTCTACTTATGGTTGGAAGATTTTTGGTTATCATGTTACATTTCTCTTGTATCATACCTACGGTGGTTACACCAGCACTCGAACTACAAAAACTAAAAATTCAAAGGGGATTACGATTTGCAAATTATGAAGTCTCACGGTATTTGTTGTATATTTTGGAGGGTTACCTGTTCTTCTTCTCCTTTTGGCATTTCCCATCAGGGCTCGCCACAGCAAGTCAGTTTCTTCCATTTAACCCTATCTTCTGAATCCTCTTCGGTCACGCCAAGTATATTCATGTCTTCCTTCATTGTATCCATGAGCCTCTTCTTTGGTCTTCCTCTAGGTCTCTTTCCTGGTGGTTCCAAACCAAGCATCCTTTTCTCTCTTCTCTGCACATGTCCAAACCATCTCAGTCTGGCCTCTCTGACTTTATCTCCAAAACCTATAACATGTGCTGTTCCTCTGATATACTCATTTCTGATCTTGTTCACCCTGGTCACTCCCAGAAACATCCTCAGCATCTTCATCTCTGATGAAGATGTAGATGCTAAGACCTGTTAGTATTGGTTATTGTGAGTTTGTGAAGGCAGCAAGGATGGTAATGGGTACATGGCAAACCTTGCTTACTCCCGAGGTTTTACACACTGTTACTTTGAAACAGAACCCCATTCCCCTTCCTCTTACCTAGCAAGTGAAAAAAGTCTTCAATTATTTAAGAGCACAGCAAAGACCCAAAAACATTCTTGGAAAAGTTTTGAACAATATATGAGGTGGTGATTCTGCTTCAGGTTCTTTTTTGGCACAATAAAAAAAGGCAAGGGGGAAAGAAGGGGAAGAAAAACATCTTGGACTTATTTCAGTGAAAGTAGAGAGTGTAATCTCACTCTTTGGCTGCTTCGTTTCATCATCTTTTACTATCATGTAGAACAGCCCAGTGGTTGAGATAATAACTGTGGCTCCACACCGCGCCTTCACCACCAGGTAGTAAAAGACCCATTTTTTCTTTCCCAATTGAAGCAAGAGTGAAGAATTGAGCAGAAAGAACAGGATTAACTGAAGTTCCTGTCCACCATTTTATGCTTGCGCTTTTGCATGGAGCAGTGCTTTGTGTGTGCAAAACAAAGCTAAATGTAAAGTGTGTTATTTCTACAAAGTGAAACCAGTTGAAGCGTTCTGACCCCAGCTTTCCGAAAGAGCTCCACTTTTGTGACTCCTAATTTTATTACCCTACTCTCCATTCAAGCCTTCTGTTGGGTTATATATCTCCTGGAGTTTTACAACGTGCCACTCACTGTATGTGTGGGTGTGTGTCACCACACTGTGAAAAAACAAAACAGCTTCTCACCGAGATTGTTTTTTTCTTTCCTTTATTTGAAACAAGCGTCTAATTGAGACTAATTAGCCAGATGAAGAGTCCCAATAAAACGTTGTGCAATCCTTCACTGATCAGCCACCGAGATTTACCTCACGCCTGTGCCGTCTTCTCGTCTTTCATGTCGCACACATACTTACGCATACAGTACTTCTTTGTCTAATTGAATTGAATATTGCTCAAAGCCTATCCTTTTTGTTCACTTACTTACCCTGTTATCTGAGAACAGCTTTGGTCAGAGCCTCTTATCTGTAACTCGGATCATTTTACAAGTTTTATGACGTAGTTGTAAAACCATTGAAAGTTCGATTGACCTCCTCTGTCACCCTGTACTTCTTTGTCTGACCTGGATGTGTCCTTTTTTTTTCTTCCATCCACAGAGACGCTGATGGACACAAAGTGGGCCACGACAGAATTAGCATGGACCGCACATCCTGAGACTGGGGTAAGTTTGCTGTTTAGTGTTTGTGCAATTGTGTGCCTATTACCAGCAGTAAGGACATATGAATGGAAAAAGGACGTTCCAAAGGGAATAAAAGAAAGATTAGTGCTTCCAATCCAGTGGATTGATATTTCCCTTTTAGTTTACCAGTCACACAATGCAAATTTATGGCGCTGACAAATGAATAAGTCACTCACTAAAATAGCAGAACATTAGTCAGGATATGGTTCCTAATGAAGAGAAAAAAGATCCAGAAAAATCCAATTTAAATGCTCCTCCCAGTCACAGATGTTTCCTTCCTACTGCATCAATGAGCCCAAACACGTGAATGGCGCTGCTTTGCCTATAAAGTCATCTTTTAAACACTAAAATATTTCTCAGCATTGACCCATTCAAAATCTCTGCACTCAAATCTACCTCACACAAAGTGCCACTGACAGCCTGGTCTTCCTTTCCCATGTGGTCTCCACAATGGGCTAAATAGAAGCTAAGAGTCTTGACCCCTCCTCAGCTATACTTCAAAGAGCGCCAGCACTCCGCCCCATGCCTTTGTGTGGTCCTCTGACTTGGGGCTTGTGTTTTGAAAGGTGGGCCCCTAATTTTTTATATTTTGTTGTCTTAACAAACTTGCAGGGAGATTCCTCCTTAGTTGTTCAAAATTTCCCCGCCTTTCTTATTCTTCTATTCTTCACTTCCTGGCGACTGATGAAGCCAAGCCCATTAGCCATCTGAGCAGTAAACAATCTGTAGAACACGCCCCTTTACTGCTTCTCATGCCCTCTTTTCTTCATCTTCTTCCCCCATCTCCTTCCATCCTCCTAGCCCCAATCCTCTCATCCAGCCGTGATGCAGTGGCAATCTTTCTGCCAGAAACAAGCACAAATGGAAGAAAATAAAAATCTATCTCAATCACACCTGCAACAGCTGCTCCGTTTTAAAGACATGCATGTAGTGGGGAGGCTTTTGTTTTCTGGATTTACCACATTAAAAACTAGAAAGGTGGATACAGAAAAACTTTCATTATTCTGTTTAATTATCAGTTTTATTTATCAGTTTCCTTTTTACAGTAGCCTATACCATGTTCCCGACAGTGCCATTCAAAATTTATCAATACACACTTTGTGTTGTCATTTTTATTCGTGCAACAAATGGGTATTAATAATGGAAAGAAAAACCAAAAAAAAACATCATTCCTACTTTCTCTTATTTTCTTCTTTCCACCCGTATGTACGTTTTATTGTAGGTTTGTGTGCATTGGCGGTGATGCATTGAGATTAATTCCATACGGGTTTGTTATGGGTGATAAGTGACTTAGAAAAAGCAATGCTGTATTAAAAAGGACAAAAAAATTTAATATGAATAAGAATAGTTCACTTTTTAAAAATAGGTTAAACGAATACAGAACATCAATTTTTTGTGTTTGTTTTCGAGCGTGTATAAATTTGTTATATCAAAAAGTCCCACCCATATGTTGTTCTTTGGTATGTACATTCACATATCTGATTGCCCTGTTTACAGCATGAATGTGTCATGCACGAGTTAGTTTGCATGCTCATATTGAAAAATTATTTTATTTTTGCCTGCTGTTCCTTTTTTCACTGCTGTCTTTAACATATTTATGGCAATTCATCATGCCCCCTTTGGGTGCTCATTGCATGTCATTTTTAAACATTCAAAACCTTTGGTATGTCATGTGAGGTGAAAAAAAAACTGGCAAGGTGTTACTCTCTCACAGCTCGTAACATGAAATGACAAAAATGTGTTTATTGAAGGATAATTTTCTATTCAAGAAGGACTTATTTTCATGAGACCAGCATGTCTTCTGTATGTGTGCACAAGTTTTATCTATAAATCATAGCATTTATGTTCCCAAAACAAATGGTAGATAAAGGGGGGATTCCAACCCACAGGGTTTTCCATAAACGTCTAACAATATACTGGGATCTTGTAATGACTGTTGTCAGTTTGGTTTCGTCTACGTTACAAATACCACCTTCAGCATGCTAAAACAAGTCATAAAATAGCTTGTTTAAGGGAACGCCTGCTTTCTAATTACCAATCTAGGCCAATAATGATAGATCGTCTAACTTGCCATGCCCTATTTTTTGTTCCTAAATGTACAAAGTTAAAAACATTCCCATCCGTTTTTCTTCTAAAAAAAAAAAAGTGATCATTTATATCATCCAACCTCATTTTTATCTCTAAGTCAGCAAGGGCCCATTACTAATGGAGTGTTCATTGTCAACTGGAAACTATAAATTTAAAGCTTTGATTATAAAGAAAACAAAGATAATTTAGTGGGTCTGCAATTTCACATAACAATTCATCTTGTTAGAGATCGATGCGAAGAAACTTGACCCCTTTTCACATGACCTGTTTAATTTATTCAGGCTTGTGAAGCAGCCACTTCGAATGTTTGCCCACTGATGCGTGTCTGGTGGCGGAGGGGGTTGAAGTGGATGTCTCTAAACGCACATAAACATATACATACTCAAACAAACACTCAGAGTATATGAGTCTGGAAAGGAACAGTCTTACTTGCACTTTAAATAAACACCCAACTCACACTCTCACAAACATTTGGCCGCATCGCTCTTTTGGAGGATGATTTATTACACCAAACTAAATACTCATTGACACCTCATGCTTTTAGCCATCCTTTAGACCTGGCTGGTGATTATCGATTCCTTCTAGTCGCCTTCCCCTTTCCCTCGTCATCGTTTTAATACCGCTGCCAAACTACAGCCATTTTCCCTTTCTCTTTCTCACAGCCTCCAGGGTCTTAGATGAATCGCCCTGTCTTCACAACATCCATATCGCAGCCTTAATTAAGACGCTCACATCCTCGAAGAAACACCAGGCACAGAAGGACAAATTAATGCTTATTTACAAGTTTGAGTTGATTTTTCTTAGAAAGAATTAATTATTTAAAACAAAGTTGAGGCACAGAAGTATAAGTGGGAGTTTTATGGACAGCTTATAACAATTTATTTTGTTTATTAAAATCTAGTAGGAAGTACGGCTGGAACAGGTGGAGGAAAGTATCAGGTGTGATGTGCGACCGAAGAGTTTCAGGTAGAATGAAAGGGAAAGTGTACAAAACCGTGGTGAGACCGGCCATGCTGTTTGGTCTAGAAACAGTAGCACTGAAGAAAACACAGGAAGCAGAGGTGGATGTAGCAGAGATGAAGATGCTGGGGATCTTTCTGGGAGTGACCAGGATGGACAGGATTAGAAATTAGTAAATCAGGGGAACAGCACATGTTAGAGGTTTTGGGGATAAAGTTCGAGAGGCAAGACTGAGATGGTTTGTACATGTACAGAGGAGAGAGAGCGAGTACATAGGAAGAAGGATGCTGGATTTAGAACCACAAGGAAAGCAGACTAGAGGAAGGCCAAAGAGGTGGTTCATGGACGCAGTGAAGGGAAGACATGAAGATAGTTGGTGTGACCGAAGAGGATGCAGCAGATAGGGTTAGATGGAAGAAACTGACTCGCTGTGGTGACCCCTAAAGGGAAATGCCGATAGAAGAAGAAGAGGAAGTACGGAATTCAAATGGCCTTTTTGTGAACATCACAATGGATTGTGTACCTAGGTAAAGGTGGCGTGGAGGATCTTTATAGGTTTTTTTTTTGTTTGTTTGTTTTTTTGCAATATTCACTGTTTGGGCTTATAGGTAGGTATACTTCTTCTTCTTTCGGCATTTCCCTTCAGGTGTGTACTAAAAACAAAAAATCTTTTATCCTGGTAAATTGTTTACCCTGTGGGACATTTAAAACCTCAGCCAATCAATGGAAAAAAAAACATTGGCTGGTAGCCCGTCGATCTCTCGAACTTTCTGATTTTGGTGACAAAATCACGTACCGACTGATACGCAATGTCCAGAAAATGCCATAAAAGAGCAAGGTGGATCATAATGCTCAACCAGTATCCACAAAAGGATGTTGGGCTCTTATGCACAGCCAATATAATTTCTTGTGTTGGACTTTTTAGACAAAATAACCTGAAAACATCATCATTTTGTTTTGTCACTTTGAAGTCTGCAAAATAGCTCCACAAAGTAAAAGCAAAACAAAAAAACATACTTATCTGCATCCAAATGACTGAAAATGACACTTTTGCACTCATTTATTGCAACTGACCGTCAAAGTTAGGAACTTAAAAGATGTAGAAAACTATAAAACGGAAATCTCTTGAAGGTTAGTCAAACCTTCTTTGCCTGATTAGAGGACGTTGCAGTCAGTGCTTTGTAATCGAAGCGTAATTGGTTGTGAAGAAATGTGGCTGCTCCAAACAGAAACGAGGTAAACATGCAGTGTTCAGTGGTGACAAGGTGTCAGGTTGCTGTAATTGTGATGAATTTGCAGTCCTTGTCCCTGGCTTTTCGCTACACTAATCTGAGATGAAAGGCATATTAAGGCATTGGAGAAGGGATGGAAAAATTTCTACTAGAAATAACTGAGCTTGTCTCTATCTGGTTTTTAAACTCACCACTCAGTCTTAATTTTTGGACTCCTATCAATGCCTTTTTAGGTTTGAGTGCATACAAATGATTATGTACAATGTACACATCAACAACTGTATCTATGATTAAAAATGTCCTTTGTATCTTTTCTTTCAGTGGGAGGAGGTGAGTGGCTATGATGATGCCATGAACCCAATCCGGACGTACCAAGTCTGCAATGTACGGGAACTCAACCAGAACAACTGGCTTCGTAGTGACTTCATTCCACGTAAAGATGTCCTGCGTGTATATGTAGAAATGAAATTTACAGTACGTGACTGCAACAGCATTCCCAACATACCCGGTTCCTGTAAAGAGACCTTCAACCTCTTCTATTATGAGTCTGACTCAGACTCAGCCACAGCGACTAGTCCATTCTGGATGGAGAATCCTTATGTGAAGGTGGACACCATTGCCCCAGATGAAAGTTTCTCCATGCTTGAGTCTGGAAGGGTCAATACAAAAGTCAGAAGTTTCGGGCCTCTGTCCAAAGCTGGGTTCTACTTGGCCTTCCAGGATCTTGGTGCCTGCATGTCACTTATCTCAGTGAGGGTTTTTTACAAGAAGTGCTCCACTACAATCGCCAATTTTGCAGTTTTCCCAGAAACAGCAACAGGAGCTGAGGCCACATCTTTAGTTATTGCACCAGGAACTTGTGTCCCAAATGCCTTGGAGGTATCAGTTCCTCTGAAGCTTTACTGCAATGGAGATGGAGAGTGGATGGTTCCTGTTGGAGCCTGCACATGTTCCGCTGGATTTGAACCAGCCACGAAAGAAACACAATGTCAAGGTGAGTGTTTGGGCAACAAATACTTATGGTGAGCTCAAAATTCCGCAAGTCAGGGTGTATTGAAACGTTGTACAATCTTTGTTTCTAGGGGTTGATAATGAAGTAAGACATTGTACCAAAGTGCACAGAAAGTTGAACATTTTGCAGAATGTCCCAAGAGTTAGTTTGTATCTTACTCAGTTGGGCCTTCCCGCACTCTGATTATCTGGTTGAAGGAATTTCCTTATCAGATTGAGCTGAAGTCTTGCTGAAGGACATCTTAACTGAGTACACGACTGTTATGGGCACAATGATCGTTACAATGATGGCCATTGGTTACAGTTTAATGTTAAACAGTCCAGCTAGCATGTCATCATCAGTCATCTGTTTGTCCTTTTTTCAGACACAGTAATCCAATGATTACAAGGCAGAACACTGCACTCTCGATGAAACAATCTGCTGGTTGCTTTTCACTTCTTTGACCTCGGTTTTTGCTTTGCAGCTGTTTGCTAACTAAATGCTAATACGGTTTATGCTGTCTACTCATAAAAAACCGGGATGCTGCCAGTTTTGGATCTGATGGAAAACATGACGAGTTCACAGAGGTTGAGATAAAGGTGAATTTTAACAGCAGGGTCTTGAGTGAAATGGAGTGCAGGTGACAGCAGGAGAAGAATGAAGGATAAATGGAAACTGTGTGTGTGTGCTGAGGGGTATGAGGGCGTAAAATTGGGCTCAGGGAGCGCAGGTCAAATGGAGACGCAGAATGAGAGGGGGAAAAACAGGAGCTGGCAGGGTTATCGATCAGCAGGGGCTGATTGCGCAGCATCTGTTCACGTTCAGCTTGTGTGTGGTTTCTGTATCCTTTTTTCTTGCATGGGTTCAGGGGCCTTGTTCGTCACAAAGACGGAACAAGTGATTCTGTAACATCCATATCTATGATCATGCAGGGATTGGATAGATACTTTCTTCTGACAGCTTCTGGCACTCAGTTTGTGCTCGCCTTTGGAAAGAAAAAGTCCATGTGTGAGAAAAAGAATGTAGTAAACCCAAAGCATGGTATGTGGTTAAAAACTCATTTGTTTGCCTGTGTCAGCTCAAGGTTAAAGCGCTGGTGACTGGGCCCTGATAAAACGTTCTCTAATCACTGGAAACCACAAGGGATAAATCTCTTTGTCTGTTCTTGCATCACCTTTTCATAGTTCATGTATTCTTTTTCCTATTCTTTCACTGTTTTTTTTTTTTTTGTATTCCTCATTCATTTCTCCTCCTTCTTTTTTTCCTCACCTTTCTTGGCATCTCAGTCCTTGTTTAAACATGCAATGACTCCTCCAAACTCTTTGCCAGCCCCTATCTCTCCAATTCCTACCAAGTCGGAAAGCTGTTGCTTGCATTGAGATCCAAACGGAATGTTGGCATTAATATTTATTGATAAGCAATTGCTTCTCCACTCATTTGCCACACATTTGTCAACCCCAACATTTTTAACTTTTTTTCATGCATCACACTTTCCAATTTCAGCATACTTTCTAATCAGTTCCTTAAGCTCTATGTTCTGCATGAGAGGACAGGACACAGGGGTGCAGTGAAGAGGGGAGAAAAAAAGCTCCTACAGGATTAGCATTTTCTATGCCTTCACTTCTCCATCCTGCTTCACCCCCGTGATTGTCTGTCTTTCTGCTTCATTCTTTAATGGTTCCTCTAAGGGTTAGGTGGATGAAAGGAAGAGGAGGACCCCTTTACCCAGTGGAAGTGATTGATCAGCATTTTCAACTTTTTTTCTGAAAAGAAAAAAAAAAAGCCTCTTAAAAAAAAGCTCCCTTAGCTTACAGTGTGTGGCCATGCAGGCACTCCCAAAAACTCTTTTGTGAGCTTAGATTTTTCCTTTATTATGCTGGTTGACCTGAAATGTGTCTACACTAAAAGGGCTTCTAAGCTGGTTCTACACAATCTGGTAAAACTCAAGGTGATGTCTTATCTGTTCATTTAGCTGTGTTTCCTGTTAGCTAGCAGTGTGGATGGCTCTGATTAATGGTGAGAGAACAAATACACTTAGTGCTAATGTACACAGTGGAGCCAACTGGTGTTTTTTGAGCTAATATTGAACTTTTTAGCAGAAGAATTGCAGGAGCACTAAGTGCGCAGTTGTATGTTTGACCTCAAGTTTGTTTTTTTCCTACTGGGAGCATAAATCCAAGCCAGGCACAATGTGATAATTATCATTCAGTGGGACAAACCTCACAGTGTGTCCTTGACATTGACGAGCCACTGCTCTATTGGGTCAGCTAATCAACTGGCCCTAGTAAACTTTGTCTGCCTTACCTGCTGCTGTCTGTTTTATTAAGCACCGCGGCATACTCATTCATCTTTTAACAAGACAGTTTACGAAAGTTATGAAGCACACTGGTTCACAGTGTGCCGTTACTGTTTCCTTCCACGTCTGTAACTCATTGTTAGAGTTATAAACCTCCAAACGGGTGCTGTAAATGGTGATAGGACCATTTCAAATGCTAACTGTGTATTCACCAGATTAATGATACATCACTTAATCAGGAAGCAGGAAAACAATGCTTGCATTTACTTTCCATCCAGAAGTGGTTTAATAGTCTTGTTGGGTCATGCACCAATGTCTATGACACCAGTTCTTTAGCTAAGACCGAAAATAAATATTTTACCATAAATATGTTCTTTGAAAACAGTTTAATTTGTTATGTTTATTTTGTACTGACATTTTTCTTCTTTTCTAACCATCAGCTTGTAACCCCGGTTCATTTAAGTCCAAGCAAGGGGATGGACGCTGCTTCCCATGTCCAACTAACAGTCGAGCTACATCCGGAGCAGCCACTGTTTGCTCATGTCTAAATGGTTATTACCGCTCAGACACAGACTCTCCGGACTCCTCCTGCACAAGTGAGTGAATGTCTTTTAAAAATGGCCAAAGTTACTTTTCTGTTATGCCTTTCACTGTAAAGCTTTAATTTGCCAATATTTATTTGAAAATTGGCTGGATTAGTCATGACAGAGTTGTAAATGTTTTATCAACTTCCCTCTTTGAATTGCACTTGTAGTAATAAAAACAAGTAGGTTGTGTGGATACCGTTCACACATGTCCCAGGCATGGCAAACAAGACTGCCTCTTTTCCCAACAGTGTCGGAACCATATCTCCAAAGCCCTTCCCCTTCAATCTAACTGAAGTCTGTGCATCCTTAGAGTCGACACCTTTCGATTATCATAGAAACATTTTCCCCTGTTGCCTTCATTAAGTACACACATGCAGACGTATGGGCAGAGTCATTCAACAGACAAGAGAGAAAAAAGATTCTTTTAATTTCTGCTTGTTGCTGGGATGGAGGTCTGATTCTCCCACAGTGCGCTGAGAGATAAGGCTCCAGTAATTGGATAAGAATTGCCAAGTCTCAGCCGATAGTTTGTCTTACTTGTACAGCAGTACACATACACACACATGCACTGTGGAAATAAGCATGTGATTCAAATTTGAACTTCTGTTCTTTTTTCCTAAAAGACGGAAACTGTTTATTGTGATTTGGAAAGAGGAAAAAAAACTAGTTAATGCATAAGAAATGTATTAATACTGCCACAAAAACGTAAATGATTGCATCATGAATTGTCTTGATGACTGCTCTATAGTAATAATGAGTAAGTAATAATATGTAAAATATGTTTTCCAGTCTGACTCCTTGTCTATTGTTGATATGTTTCTTTACCTCCATTGGAACATTTTTACACCCATTGTGCACAGAGATTAAATTCTTCCTCATTCCAAACCAATTTTCTTCATTCTCTTTACGCTTCCACCTATCTTTTGCAGCTGTTCCATCTGCCCCACGCAGTGTCATCTCCAGTGTTAACGAAACCTCGCTGGTGCTGGAATGGAGTGAACCACGTGACTTGGGTGGCCGTGAAGATATTTTTTATAATGTCATCTGTAAGAAGTGCCTCCCTGAGCGGGGAATGTGCTCTCGATGTGATGACAATGTAGACATTTCCCCTCGCCACCTTGGTCTGACCCAGCGACGCGTTGCAGTTCGTAACCTACAAGCCCACACACAGTACAGCTTTGAGATCCAGGCAGTCAACGGTGTCTCCAATAAGAGTCCTTACACTCCTCAGTTCTCAGCTGTGAACATCACCACAAATCAGGCTGGTAAGTCCATCTGCAGCTTTACCTGAACTTTACCTTTCTGACAATGCAAACTCCCAAAGTTTGAAAAAAGTACAGTGACAGAAAACACTTATATATGTAGGAGTTTGTTACATTTTTCTTTTCTTTTGAATAGGTATTGAAAAGAAAGACTTTTGAATGAGCTTAGAAATGGACCCTTTTCACACGCCTACAGCGTCCTTAGTACCAACATTGCTGCAAACAGAAATAGCAAAGCACTGGGTATTCAAAGTGTTAAACCTACAGTATTCTTACTGCCCACCGGTTTCAGCCCACTGCTCACAGCATTAAACAGGCCAATATACCAATCAGTGCTCAAATGATAATTTTTTTACAGGAATGGTTTAAGCTAAGCATGTACATGTATAAATATGTTTAAAAAATAACTCAAAGTCTAGTCATAATAAGATACTGAAGATGTTCAACATCGGATAACGGGTCATTTTATGGGTTCCGTATGCCTGTAATGATCTCAATAAATTTCAGATGTTAAATTTACTCATTACCTTTGTTCTTTTAGAGCTGCTCTTTTTATTGGAAATCTCCCAGGGCTTCTAAGCCATGGCTTAGATTTGTTTTGTTGCTATGTTAAATTTGCTCTCAGGAGCTCAGACAACATCACAGATTGTGTGTTACCCCTCCCCCTTCTCTCTTTTCCAAGGCCTTGTCCTCCTCACCTCTAACCCTGTGAGGCTTCCCCTAAGATGCTTTTGGAATGCCTCCTTTTTGTGGGTCTAGGACCCAAAGGCCCCTGTAGCCTCTTATGTGAAAGCACCTTTGTTTTATGAGGGGGTCTGGCAGCGAACCGACTGGGACGACTGTCCACTTGTCATTGCTCGGGGTCAGTTGGGTGGAGAAAAATGGTGGAGGGAGAGGACCGGACAAGACAGCATCAACTATGATCAGATTAGCCATTTGTGTAGTCTCAAGACGATCCCTGTATGCGCATTCACCTTTTAAGAACCTAAATACACATCAGTGATAAGCTCCAGAGGCCACCTCCATGGTAACTGCAACATCTTCTCCTAGAGGAGGGCCCCTAATCCCTTAGCTAGAGTAACTGGTGGCTGTGCTGAGGAAGTATTGTCTTCTACAAAAGAAAGAGAGATACTGAGAAATGGAATGCAGGCGTAGGAGAAGTTAAGATAGACTTAGAATAAGAGGGGTTCAGGCACCAATGACTGAGAGAAATGGGATTGATCAATACTGATGAACGGCCATTTTGGAAGAGAACTCAATACGGTAGAGAAGTCCATTTTTATACAGCTTCATGTGTAAAAGAAGTCAAAAGAAATATGCTACTCACCCACGTAGTAAGATACTACTCGGGCAAAATTTTTGCATTTGAACTTTTTTTTTATTACTCCGGGTTTTTTTTTTTTTTTCCCAGTCAACGGCACAATCCGGACACAATGTGTCTTGGTTTTTGTCCCTCTTGTCCTCAACCTTATCTCCTCTGTATTGTAGTCAGGAGCTTTTTACATTTCAACTTGCAGCATGGCCACTTTAGTTATAAAGTAAAGGTGCCAAAAGAATAGACTAAGTTCTGGAACAAAAGCTTAACACTACTCTAAGAAAGATGAGTGTGAGTCAGAGGTAAAGAACAAGTCTGAACTTTATAAGTTGGGACAAAAACAAAGTGCTTAAAGAGCACATGTGAACAAAGCAGAAAACACAAAAAAGGATGTTTTATTGAACTAGAACGATGGATTCAGACAACCTTTCTTCCTTTCTTTCTGTCCATCTGTCTAGATATCTTGTTGTTTCAGCAAATGTGATAAAAACATATTTGTTTATGCTTCCTTGGTCCAAACTTGTTCGATTCCTGTCTATGTTTTTTTTTACCCCAAAAAACTACAATTGTCTTCTTCCACAAATATTCCCGGAGGAACAATTTGAGAATTAGTGGAGAGTCGTTCTGCATACTAACACAAAACTCACATCTCTGGATTTTGTGTCTGTTAAGATCATTTAGATCTTCAAAAGACATCTACAGGACAAGAATAATGATGATTTTTTTTTTTAACTTATTTTGTCCTTCGCAGCTCCATCTGCAGTGCCAACTGTCCACCTGATGGCGGCCACATCAAGCAGCATGAGCCTGTCCTGGCTTCCTCCAGAAAAACCCAATGGAATCATTCTGGATTATGAGATTAAGTACCATGAGAAGGTAAGAGGCAGCGTCAAAGAGGTAATTCAATCCATGTCAATTTGTTAGCAGGTGTTTTTTTTTTTATATGTTTCTGTACATGTTGGAAACAATGCCTCAGCTGATAAACAAATGTTCACCATTTATTGTCCTTTTGGATAAATTTGTTATGTGTCATTTTTTTCAATCCCTTAATCTTTTACTGTCCTTTTTCCCCTCTCCAAGACTTTTTTCAAACCTTGGTACCTACTATCTGCTTCATCCACCTTCTGCCTTTTGTTCCATTCAAATATGATCTCTTCTCTCCTCCTCAAAACTTTAAAAGCTCTGACTGTATTTTCCTTTGAGAACGACCAAATGTATGCAGCGTGCATCTAATTTATTTGCGTCCAGTATCAGATTAAAGTATTTTTTCTCTCTTTTGTTCTTGTCTCTAATTGTTTTCCCACCTGTTTGTATAGTAAGAGGAGTAGACGGCCTTCAGAGAAGAGAAGAAATTATAATTCAGTATACACAACTTCTGTTGTAACTGATCCTTTACAATGTATTCCCCATACAGGACCAAGGGGAAGCAATTGCCCACACCATGACCGCACAACGAAGCAACGCCCGCATTGAAGGTCTTAAGACTGGCACGCCCTATGTGGTACAAGTCCGTGCCCGAACAGTTGCTGGCTATGGACGATACAGCAGCCCTACAGATTTCAGCACCAACCAACAACGTATGCTACATGCTTTATTACTCAAACTATATCAGAGTATGTGTAGTTCAGCTTTAAGAGTTATTGAAGAGGATTTATAAAAATGGGATTAATCAACAAAAGAAATTTAAATGTACCATCTTCCTTTACCCTCCCAGTCAAAGTATTGGGAATATATTTCTGCAAGTTTGTATTAATCTCTGATATATACCAGATAAAGTTTGTCTCCAGACTTTGTAAAAAGATTTCGTTTTATCAGCCCCAGATGCTTTTTATTCTGCATGTAGCAAAGGCAATATCTCCAGAGACATATTTTGTCTTATGTTAGCATTTTGATATTAGAGTTAATTAACTGCACATGGAACTAAAACGTGAATAAAAAGAAACAAAATGATTACATTTTTATGCTTTACACAAAGCCATTGTTTTTAAATAGTTTGGAATATAAAACATCTTTTTGTGTTTCACCTAAAGCTGACCCGGCGAAGTCGTTTCAAGAGCAGCTGCCGCTCATCATTGGATCAGCCACCGCCACTTTGGTTTTCATTATTGCTGTTGTGGTCATCGCTATCGTTTGCCTCAGGTGAGAAGACAACTTCAATTCAGTTTCATTTTTACAGTTCTGCATCAAAATAAAGTTGTTTTAAAGGACTTCATACAAAGCTGATCAAACAGAAACACATACGCATCACAATTGAGAACTAAACTAAAACCACAACACATCCTTCTTCTTGAGGTGGAAAAATAATAATAATAAAAAAAGCACATGCGAAGAGTTGTGAAATACTTACACTTTTTTTTTTTGCAGCAGGACTTTAAAAAACATTTTCTTCACATTTCTTTCAATTCAAGTTGAAAAAAACAGAGATAGTTTCAAATGTCAACTTTGTTTGCATGTCCTCTGAACCACCCTGGAACGGTCTCAATGGATCACTGTGCCACCTGTGAAGCCACTGAATGCCAGATTAGCCTTGTGAATCTCTGAATAGTAAACAGCTTTGGTCGAAATGCTATTTTACTCAGTGGACACAGCATGGCACAGCAGCTGTTTGGTCTGATAGGCCTGCCCTCATGGCCTAGCACTCAGAATCCACTGTGTGATCGACTGACCACAAAGAGCCCAGATGTGCCTCTTGTCCACTGAGCCCAACTGACTAGAAAGATGGGAACAACCGCTCACACCTTTCAGAAAGTCTGATAAGGCATCAGCTTGGCCTAACCACACTCGTTTATCCTTATACAGCTCATTTGTCAGGTAGAAAATGGAGTGTGTGTGTACGTATGTGTGAAAGGTTGGCGCCCACCGCTGACTGGCGCCCACTGGGCTCCCTCTACAAGCCAGTTGAGGCAGTGGCTGACAAGCGTGGGCATCGGTCACGGTAGACTGAATAATAATCTCCCTGATCCCCCTCCTTTCCTTCTGCCGCCTGCTTTTTCGCTCTCTTCCATTTTCACACCGCTACATTGTGTCTCTCTCAGGGTCTTGGCTTAGATGGCGCTCTGACTGCCACAGAAGAAGGAGAAAATAGTAATAATACGGAACACAGCGCTTCTGCATATACTCCAACAAAATTAGAAATTAAAATAAGATGCAAATCACCATAGGGTATTTTTTTGCCCTGGTTACTGGTTAGACAACAAAGGAAGCACATTAACATGTAATTTCTACAAGCCAGCCCCTTTTTTGCTCGCTCCAACCCCCACTACAGTGCAGAAGGGATCTACGTTTGGAGGTGAGGCTTTACAAACTAGAGACATACACACAAGTGAAAAACAGCATAGATGAATAAAAGAAAAACAATGGAAAAAGAGAGAATGGCATCAAGAGATCCAGATTCCAAGTGCAGACAAAGAGATACAGATTGTATTGGTAGGGTTAGTATGATGTGGCAGGCGAGACAGCTGAGCTTGCTGTTTGAGTCTTCTTTTGTCTCAGCTGCTCATTTTGATTGTACTCACAGTGAATAGCTTTTACTTTCCCGCTACAAACAATAGTGGGATTTTTGTTTAGACTAGCCTTATATTCCTTGCATATGAATCATCATTTACTGAAAACGATGCAATCTTTATCTACATATCCTTTTCTCTCAGACCAAGAAGCTAAACATACCCAAGTCGAACTGTAGTGTGTTTCCATATCACGCAATAACCAGAAATTATGAGAGATCAGCTTTTTCTTTTTGCCTCTGTGCCTCCTCAGTATTTGTTCTCCACTGAGGATGTGCGACTGAGTTTGTGTTTTCATCTTTTCAACAGAAAGCAAAGAAACGGCTCAGAGTCGGAGTATACAGAGAAACTGCAACAATACAGTAAGTCTCTTTGCTAAGATCGCTTTTCTTTTAACTTTGTAGCAGATTCCAGCAATGAGCACTCTTTTACTTTACTTTTAAAATGTCAAAGCGTCCTTCACAAACCGGCTTCATCTTTTCTCAAATTACAAATACAGAATAAGAAGGAGAAAGAGAAACTTGTTCTAACTCTTAGATTGTATTATTCAGATATTCCTTGGCAGCATAGATTCACTTTCCTGTTCTTGCCACTGAATCCCCAATAGTAACGCCCGGAATGAAAGTCTACATTGACCCCTTCACATATGAGGACCCCAATGAGGCAGTGAGAGAGTTTGCCAAGGAGATCGACGTGTCCTGCGTGAAGATCGAGGAGGTCATTGGCGCAGGTAACCCACCAAAGCTCCTGAGCTACAGGGGGAAGACTGCTAGTCACCTCCAGGCCATACCATTAGAGGACTTCACACCAAGCGGTACTTTCACTCAATTCATCCCTAGACCTCTTTTTCCTCCCTCCCTTACACTCGTCACTTCTTAGGACATCCTTATTCTAGTCTAACACATGTCTTGACCGTTCTCCTATTTTCATATCACTAGATAAATGATCCCTAAGTTCGTGTGGCTGGTGGGCCTTTAACCTTTCATAGCAATGTACATGTAGAGTACCCGGTAGTTGTAATACATTTTGTGTGGTGGATTATCATTTTACCCATGTTCTCAAAAAGAGCCCAATCCTGGAACGAGAGCAAACTAGGGTATGAAAATTGATTTAGTGTAAGTCTGACACAACAATAATTTCCAGATGATTAAAAGTCTTCTTGGATCTAGTAGAACTCGATTTTGGACAATGCAGAACTACAGCCCCATGCAGACAGGATTTATTCCTCAAGAGAAGATTTTAATCCCGTCTGAGCAGATGCATGCTAGTCCTCTCTTATCTTCTCCAGAGCTAATTACAATACTGCCTTGATTCTTCTTGGCACTGCTGTTGACCCTATGTCTTCTAGGGAAAAATAAATTCTCTTTTCTCATTGGGACACTTATTGTAGGACCTTGAATTGCATCTGCCGTCTCCAGTTCGGTGTAAAGTTATAGTTTGCCAGTGTAGTCCTTGAAAGTTAATGCTCCCAATGTATCCGGCAAAAGATAGATTTTTCTTTGAAAGATTTGAAAATGTGTTGATTCCTCATTGGAAAGTGTTAGCATTTGGTTAACTTTGCTCACTATCTGTAGGGGGTAACGATGATAAGTTTTCTCTAGTCCAGGATTGACTGTCTCCAACTGTGCCAAATGTTCACTTCCTACTAAACCCCTTAATTAAGAGAATCGGGCATCTGTCAGATTAGTGTACCTTCACCTCCTACATGATGTGGTTATTTCCCCTTTTTAGAGCACAACCCAAAGTGATGTTTTTGACAATGTTTGATGTTATTTATTTATTTTTTTATTCGAAAGTAATACGTATGTCTGCTTAAAAACTGCAGGATGCCATGCGAAGTTTAATTTTTTAGAATGTGTTACTGAGTGAAAACGGAAGACATTATGATGGCAGAGATGGGAATCCCCTACTACTGCTTCTGCTACTACCATAACTACTGCTACTACTACGACAACTCCTGAACTGCTGAGACTACTACTCGCTTCCCAACATTCGCCTTTAAAGTGACAAACCCTCATCCCCTGTCTTCCATGTCCCATACTTTTCCTCCCCCCCATCCTCAATTCATTTCTCCATCCTCTTTTTTACCTACCCACCCTCACCTTAACTTGCCCTGCCTGGTTGCCTTTGCATCCACACTGAAACAAACCACTACCAACTTTTTCTTGCGGCCCTCCACACGCTTGTTTTAGAATTTCAACACAAAGCATCCACAACCCCCAAACCACCGAAGCTTTTGTCTCCCCCCATCTCCTCCTCCAGTGGCCGTTTTTACTGCCCATCTGAAGCTTAGCACCTGCTCATTGAGCCATGACCTTTTCTTCCTGTGTTTCTTCAGCTTGACTCATTCTGACACTTTACTATTTTAATTTGATTTACTTTCCCCCTAGTTTTTCTCATGCCGCTCATTCTCCGTATTTTTTTTAAATTCAATTATTATTTTATTGTTTAGTCTAACAATACAAATTGTACACTTCCATTACAACCACTACCTTTGAAAACTGGCCTAGAGTCCTGGCTTCTCTAGCAGTACCCCATTACCAATGCCCCCGCCCTGCTCACCTTCCCTGGCTCCTTGGTTCTAACCAGTTAACTGTCCCTCTCCCTTTTTTATCCCCACTTTCCTCCACTCTTCCATCATACCTCTCTTCCATCTCTCCTCTGTTGCTGTTTCTCTGGCTGTCTCACCCGGGCTCTCACAGGAGAGTTTGGTGAGGTGTGCCGTGGTCGCCTGAAGCTGCCTGGACGAAGGGAAATCATTGTGGCCATCAAGACGCTTAAGGTGGGCTACACTGACCGCCAGAGACGAGACTTCTTGTCCGAAGCTTCCATCATGGGCCAGTTTGACCACCCCAACATCATTCGACTAGAAGGTGTGGTTACCAAGAGCCGGCCAGTTATGATTGTGACTGAGTTCATGGAAAATGGGGCACTGGACTCTTTTCTCAGGGTGAGTGAAAAAAAAAAGATGAACACATTTCTCATGAAATCTATTATTAGTTATCCCTTCTGTATAGGACTACTGTGTAAACAAGCTTTCCAGATCAGTTTGATCTTGTGTTTTTGTCATCTCAATTTCTTTAGAACCTTAAAAGGTCTTCTTCAACTCAGCCACAGAGCCTGCAGTAGATATCTGACAAATCCAGTAATCAGGCTGTTGGTGACATTTACAAAGAGCTCAGTCTCCAATGAGACTCTGCCTCAAAGTCACATCAGACAATGTCTGGCAAAGAGTAGTGAGCAATGCGAGAAGATTTAAAGCAAGGAGTTGTGCAGAAAAAAAGGCATTACATTGTGATAAGATGGCAGATAAAAAAAAAACGAGGATATTGAGATACTGTATGTGTAAACTTGGAGATAGGGGGAAAGAGACAGACTGAAAATAGAACGACAGGTAGAAGAATGAGGGGAGAAATTAGAACCCAGTTGATGTTTACCATTCCTTATCTATTATCACGTTGAATTCTTGTAATTTTGTCTTTGTTTTCCAGCTCAATGATGGACAGTTCACTGTGATCCAACTAGTTGGCATGTTGCGTGGCATCGCAGCAGGCATGAAGTATCTGTCAGACATGAACTACGTCCACAGAGACTTAGCTGCCCGTAACATCTTGGTTAACAGTAATCTGGTGTGCAAGGTGTCCGACTTTGGCCTGTCTCGTTTCCTTGAGGATGACCCAACAGATCCCACTTATACTAGCTCACTGGTGAGTCACTGCACATTAAAAAAAAAGTGTTTTTGTGTTGTAAGTGTAACTGTTAGTTTCTCCTTTATTGCTCAAGATCAGTTTTTGTTAACTTATTTGGCAATACATTACTATTGTACAAATTTGAGATACTATCGAAAAAGGTAAAAGCCAAATTTTACTTATCTGGGGCAGGAAGAAATGAAAAGGTTACATACTATTAATTTCTTTATTATATTAAAATATGTTGGCAGTAAATTTCGAGATACTTATAAAAGGGAGATTTAATGCTCCTGTTCTATTGCTGGGCTGTAATTCCTGCTAGATCAGGGCGTCTTGCCATGACCTCACAATTGTGTTGGTGCTCTGATATCCACAAAGTACATTCTGTAATGATTTTGAGTTGTATTAAAAAATGTTTTAGAGAAAATAATCTCTCCAAAACAATTTGTTTTGTGAAGCAACATTAACAGGAAGCAGTTGTATTAATTAGTAACTGTGTATTCCCTATTGGTGTGAGACACGTGCCGTCTTTCCAGGTTGACTTTTAGTTATAGAAGATAACTTTAAAATAATTCATGTTAATTGGTTTACAAAAGAATCATAAAGCACAAGGAATACTCTTATATTTTTTTGTGTTTGTACTTGTTTGTTCATTTTTGTCTAGATGTTAACTAACCCTGTATGTATGTGGTGTTTGGGTTCTTACAGCATGCACCCATGTGTTGTATGTACATCAGCTTTTCCCTTGGATTGTTTTTCTCACCCTCTCTCTTCCCCTCTTGTATGTGTGTGGCTCCGTGTCTGTGCTCCATCCCTCCAGTATTTCATGCTCACCTACTCATTCGCATATCCACAGGGAGGGAAAATCCCAATCCGCTGGACGGCCCCTGAGGCCATAGCCTACAGGAAATTCACCTCAGCTAGTGATGTGTGGAGCTATGGTATTGTCATGTGGGAAGTAATGTCATATGGCGAACGGCCATATTGGGACATGAGCAATCAAGACGTGAGTATTTTTTTTTCCTTAAAAGACCCCTCATAATCCATAAAATCAAAATATATGTAATCTAAAGTAGTATGGAAATGTTCCATACAACTTTGTAAAAACAAATCTAAGGAGTTTTACAACTTTGAGGGTTTCTCTTCTTCTCACATCCTCTTTCTTTCTTGTTCTTTCTTTAATTGTTTAGCCTAAAGCAGGTTATCCTCTTTTTATCTCATATGCTTTCATCACCCACTCCTCCCTTTTTTGCCTTTTTCATCAACTCACCTCTCGCCTTGCTTGGATTTTCCATTCTCCCTCCATCCTAGTCTGGCACTTAAAAGTAGACCGTGATTCTTTTTGTCCTCCCTCAGGTGATAAACGCTGTGGAGCAGGACTATCGACTGCCCCCGCCCATGGACTGCCCCACAGCCTTACACCAGCTCATGTTGGACTGCTGGGTAAAAGAAAGAAACCTGCGACCCAAATTTACCCAGATTGTGGCTACGCTGGATAAGCTAATTCGTAATGCCGCAAGCCTGAAAGTGGTCACCAATAGCACACAGTCAACTGGGTAAGTCTTAGATCTGGAAAGATATATTTGCAAAGTATCTGCAAAGGTATGATGGGTGGTACTTATTCTTTATGTTTAGGATGCAACGATGTGCTGGTAAACCTGTAAATACTGAAGATGCTTGTACGTAAAAATAAAAAACATTGAAAACTTGGCTAGCGGTGCACTTTAGACAAGCATTTCTCAGACCTCTCTGCTACTGCTGGTGTTTTGTTCTTTGGTATAGTGACTACAACAGTCAGCAAAAGTTTGGCTACCTCTGTTGATTGAGATCTTTTGACTGTACATGATGGGTGAACTTCTAACTGTTTAAAGAAATCGTATTGTTATAGGCCTCTTGCCTGTACTAAGTTGGGACATACCTAAAGTGGAAAAGTGGTTAGAAAATGGATAAAACAATGTTGTTTCATTGATGATTTCTGCATATGAGCATTTTGATTGAATGCTAATTTTGTCTTAACTGAGCTGTTTTCCAATGAGACCGTATACAAGACCGTATAGAATGTTATTTAAAATGATTGCATACACAGAAAATGCATATCTTGTTTGTTAAAAGATATTTTGCTTTTTTATAGAAGAAAAGGCAGGTGTGGTTTTTATTCAATATTAAATTTATGTCCAATATTTACTGGTTGATAAGAAACTTTGCCGACATGAAACACAATGCTAGCCTACTTACAGTGAACATTTCCCTTATCAATGATGGAGTGCAAGCCAAGAATTTCATTTGCGTCCGAGTCGGTGTTCCATGAAAACCTCCAGGTTTATATTGTGTTTGTAAGTCACTTCAACTCAGCGACAACAGTCTTTTTATGCCTCTGAAGTGCAAATTTCCTCCCTTACAAGTCTTTACTTTTCACAAATGCAGGCTAAGCCATTATGCAAATCCAAATTACCATCGCTCAATACAACCCCTAAAGCAGTTCAGCGACCAGCTGGGAGCTCAATCAATCATGTCACATCTACATTTAGCTGATTTATCTTTATTTGAAACTTGTTTCTTAGAAAGAATGTAGAAGCAGCAAAGTTGGAACATTCAGTAAGGGGGTGACCTACCTTTCTGTTCCTGGATCAGGGTCTTTATGTCTCATGGGAGGACCACAGACAATCCCGGGTTGGACTCAGGAGGGAAAAGAGGGTCTCAGTTGGCTATCAGAGTGATGTTCTTAGAAGATTAAGCTTGCGGTTAATTAGCTCGATTAGGGCAATGCAAAAAAGAGATAGGAGCACCTTTTAATTAGCAACTAACGAGATTTTAAACGGGCCAGCAGAAAAGTGGCCTCCTGCCGACAAAGCCAACAATGGAAGGACTAAGAGACTACGCATGAATCATGTTTAGCTAAAAGTTGCTACTAGTGTGTGACATGATGTTTGTAGTAGTATGTTCATGTTCTACATACGTCTGACATGATAAGATAGTATTTAGAGTCTTTAACAATGACTAATGGCAAAAGCTTTAAAGGAATAAGAGCCATGAAAACCATGAAACATTTCCGTGTTTGTTTTTAACCTGATTTCCGTTGTGACTAAAAAGCTTCCCATCAGAAAAGTGAACCACATTTAAGTCCCTGAAGTTTTTACAATGTAAAACAGTCACTAAACCTTATGAGGAAACTGTGACTGTCTTTGTTGGTATTACCGTGGTTTCTCCTGAGTTTAGTCTTGGACTGTAACAATCCCACCAGCTAGCTCACGGGATTATCCAACTTTCCCGCTGTGTCTGTGCTTACAGCTCACATGTGGCTAGCAGTTGCTTGGAACATTTCTAAGCCAACTTTAGAGAAGCAAGGCTAACAATACTCAATTAAGAGAGCCCAGAGCCTGGCGCTAACAGCAGCCTGAGGCCTTGAGCTCCAAAGCACAAGCCTTATTAAAAATCACTCCATCTACACCACTCAATGGAACCTCTGTATCACTGTTATTAACTCCCCTCCATGCCTTTTCTCTTTTCTCCCTCTTACTCTGTCCATTCCTCTTTTAATTGTTAATGAATCTAATGCCATCAAAACGGATGACAGGGATCAGCAGAGCATAGAAAAGGAGAGACAGTGGCGCTCTTTCTCTAGACTAACTCCCTTAACCTCGCCTTCTCCTTTACCTCTCACCCTTCTCCGCTTTTCTCCTCACCACCACCTCTGTTCTTGTTCCTCCCATTTTCCTCCTCATGTCTGCTTGTTGCACAGTTTTATTAAAACTCCCAAGGTGGCCTCGCTACCTTGTTCATTCATCGGGGATTTTTTTTTTTTTCGAGGTGGTCTTTAAAGCCTATCGACAGGCATGCATGTTAGAACTGATTCGACACAAAAATGGTGAAACCGGAAAATTGAAAAGATAAATAGTAAAGGTTAGATGCATTCATTTTCACAAACAAACAAATATGTCTGTATGTTTACGAGTAATGTTTAGAGAATAAATTTTTGATTTGATTTATGCCAGAGATTTATGAGACTGAGTTTGACAATTTATGTAAAACTTTTTGTGACATTTTAGTTTAACATTTTAGTTAAAATAGTTAAAATAGTTTGACACCAGTTAATTATTTAACTGGTTAATTAACCCTCACCTATGGTCACCAGCTGTGGGTGGTGACCGAAAGAATGAGATCGCGGGTACAAGCGGCCGAAATGAGCTTCCTCCGCAGGGTGGCTGGGCTCTCACTCAGAGATTGGGTGAGGAGCTCTGCCATCCGGGAGGAGCCCGGTGTCGAGCCGCTCCTTCTCCAGGTTGAGAGGAGCCAGATGGGGTGGTTCGGGCATCTGGTCAGGATGCCCCCCGAGCGCCTCGCGGGCGAGGTGTTTTGGCCACATTCCACCGGGAGGAGACCAAGGGGCAGACCCCAGACCCGCTGGAGAGACTATGTCTCACAGCTGGCCGGGGAAAGACTAGGGATCCTTCCGGGTGAGCTGGAGGATGCAGCCGGGGTGAGAGAGGCCTGGGCTGCCCGTTTGAGGCTGTTGCCCCCGCGACCTGACCCCGGATCGAGCAGAAGATGACGGAATGGAACAGAACGGTTAATTATTCCAATCTATATCAAATTATCATCGTAATAATTATATTGGAAATGATTTCTTGTACTTTATCAATGAAAAAAACAGGTTGTTGTCCCAGTTGGTATCACATGATGAAATGATTGTGCTTGTTTGAAAGTCCGACTTGGTCCCAAACGGACAATGGGCAATGAGTGAATCTGAAATCTATTTCAGGAATAGACTCTACAATCCCATACCAGCTAGAGCACCAACATCCAAGCCTCCAGCCAGTCTCTCCACAGTCATAAAAGTCCCCTTCCAAAACCCAGTCTACATATTCCCGTCCCCAGATTTCACACAACTTCTCTCACTTTGAAGGGGAGCAGGAAAGAGAGAGTGAGACAAAAAAAGGAGAGCCAGAGAAATGGAGAGATGGCGCTCATTGGGGGGATGTTATGGGGTAAGGTTGGCCGATAGAGACAGTAGATTGACGACCTTAACCCTCTCTCTGTCTCTCTTTCTCTCTCCTCCCTCCCCCTTAATCCCAATGTAGGGTGTCCCAGCCCTTGCTTGATCGGTGTGTGCCAGACTATACCACTTTCACCACTGTGGGAGACTGGCTGGATGCCATCAAGATGAGCCGCTACCGTGACAACTTTGTCAACGCTGGATTTGCTTCCTTTGACCTGGTGGCCCAGATGACAGCAGAGTGAGTGAAGCTAATCAGGCCTGAAGTGATTGACTGGGCTGAGTTTCAGAGTCAAAGTAGAGTCACATGGATTGACCTTGAGGGAATTAAAATATTCTTGTGGATAAATTAAGCATGATGGGGAGCTCTCAGCAGACTCAAATATGAAAGGAAAAAAAAACTCGTAGCTTTCTAAATAACACACAGATTTTTATGCTGAAGTATTGGCTGAAATTCTGTGGTTTTGAATATTTACCCAAGTATAATTTCACAGCCACAATTACAGAGGATTGTTTTTAAAAAAGAAAGAAAAAATGGTCACAAGTGACATCAGAGAAAAAAAACAAGAACACACAGCAAGTGTTATAAATCACCTACAGGCTGGAGCAGATGCTTCCAGTAGCGATGATCCCTGCTTGATGACTTATCCAACATTTGTCTTGTTTACAAACAGGATCTGATCTAATGAAAGTCGTGGAAATTGGAGGCCAGAGATGATCAAATAAATGAATTAGGATTATAATGATAAATAAATCATTCTCGTTAGCTGGATAATAGGCAGGGGAGGTGAGGGTAATTTGTTTCAATTTGGCTAGGCTGACAGGTGTGGCGTACTGTGGCTCTCTGTTGCCCTTAATGGCCAGTAATTTCTGTAATGGTGCCCATTTATTATCATTTCATCCTCTGATGCTGCCTGATGGGCAAAGCTAAATATGAATAAAAACATGCCCCATATTTTTATGTGCTGTTTCTGTTGGTGTGAGTACATTCCATTAAACTGTGGGTACATTTTAGAATTAAGCATGTTTAGAAAACAGTTTTATCCTCTCCATCCGATCCCTCATACAGTGTAAAATAATACATTAAACATGAATGTGATAATACCCATGCAGTCGGCTTATCTTCACATAAAAATCTGTCCAATTTCACCAACTATCAAGTTGTGAAATCAAGCAAGGAAGCGGAAATGAAATTTCTTTTGAAAAACCCAACGATCTAACGGCCATGTTAATTGGTTCATGCAATCTTACTATGACCATTTAAAAAAGAAAGGAAAAAAATATGGAGGTAATAAATGATCATTTACATGTTATTTTTCTGGCTTTCTGGGGTTATTTAAAGCACTAAATAATGTTGTGTAACTGTGACTGACTCAAAGCTGATTTGCTGACACGAAGGATCGCTTTAAGCCTGAGCGACAGGGCACTGAGAAATATAATGTTTCACATAAAAGTGCTTCCCACCTCGTTTTTTTTTTTTTTTTTCTTCTCCATATAAACGGCTGGTTGATAGAGACTCTGTGAAATCTGCCAGCTGCTAAACAGAAGCTCAGTTTGCTTTTTAATCATTAACTGTCATTATAGCCTTTTGACTCCTATCTTTCTTGCCCACCTGCTGGGTAACAGAAGTATGTTTCATTAAAACCTCTCTGCTTGTCCCCGTTTTACTAACATACCCCGTTCAGGAAACCATTTTATGTGTGAGTGCCAGGGTGAGGTCTGTTCCTGTTCCCACCTGGTAGAGTGTGTGCTTACTTATATGATTGAAAGCGAAACTTATTTTCTACTTTTAGCTTATGACGTTTGTCCATTTTTTTTCTTTTTTTTTTTTTTTATGAAACCACCTGCTCTTATCGTTTTGTTTTCTTCTATTTTTTCCCTAAGGGATTTGCTGCGGATAGGGGTAACGTTGGCGGGACATCAGAAGAAGATTCTTGGTAGCATTCAGGACATGAGACTACAGATGAACCAAACACTTCCTGTACAGGTGTGAAAGACAGGACGCACAGACGGATGCAGTCAAAGGACAGCCAAACAGAAAAAGAGGGAAGGAACTGTGCCAGAGAAGGCCAATGAAAAACCCTAGCTGCCTGACCCATCTCAGCCAATTAGACACTACAAAACTGGCTTGCAGTGCCTCGAAATATATATTTTCTTCCTTTTATTTTATTACCACTTACATTTCTGGTCCTTGCTTTTTTTTTTGTTTTAGTTTTTATTATTCATTGTTGCTTTTTTTTCCCATCAAAATTAAAGTTAATTTGTTTTTGAAAGAGGAGAAAAGAGCTAACCCCGTCCCATGCGTGCCTCACCACGAGCGGGTTGATGTTTGCATGCGTGTAGTTTTCTTTGAGTTTGACCTCGGTTGCGCTGTGATCATCACACAAATATCTCTTCCCTTGACCCCTCCGACCCATTTCTGGTGTTTGTGTTCGGGGCAAGTCCTAGGTAGTAAGGAATGAACACCCCGATATAAAACAGTGAGTTCTGTTCAAAAAAAACATTTTAAAAAACTGTAAGAGATAGAGGACTTCGTTCCCTGGTAGAAGTTTTCGTACATTGTGTGTTCTCCATCTTCATATTGAAGGTGTGTTACCTAAAAGGACACTCGCTAGAAGAGGGGTGAAATGGTGGCGAAGGGGGGAGGGGCGATGGGTGGATCTACATTCAAAGGTCAAAAGAATGTCAGAGATCAGGAGGGTCAAAGGAAAGCAGCCACATTTTTCTGGACACCTGTTTCGACTGTTGAGTTACTAGATGACCTCCACGCTCTGACCTGAAGTGACTCAGGATATTTCCGCAGCTTGGAAACATCTGCTCATCAACAGTGTTTTTTGAAAAAAAAAAAACATAAAAAATACTTGTTCTTTCATTTCCTCCCAAACTTTTTTTCTCATCTGTTTTTTTTTTGTACACCATTTTTTGGGAGATTAATGTTTTATTTTAAAAATGGCCGGTCAAACTGAAGTAACTCCCCTCCCGCTTCTGTTACCCCGCTCCTCCTCTGCTGGACACTTCTTGTGATTTGGAGGAGATGGATACACTATTAAGAGAATCCTTGGCCTTTTTGTGTACATTTTTGTACCTGTGTGGATGTGTGTGAGAGTGCGCATGTGTGTGAGAATGTGGGATAACGTCTACCCGGATGTGTGGGTGTATCTAGTTGCACACAAATATACTGTACAATACAGCTTCCGCTATTTGCCAGAGTGGAGAAATAACGCATGAACTGAACTGTAATAAGGAGCAACTATATCTGAAACAACTACGCTATTCTCTGTGGACAGCTGTTTCTTTGTTTGTTTTTTTTAATTAGATCCAAAAAAAAAATAGACTTGGACATACACACTCACACATATATATGTATAGAAAATATATAAATCTATATATATGTGCATCATGAGCTGAGAGAACCCATGATGGACAACTTAATTTTTACTTTTGTTTTGGATTTAGAATTAATCAAAATCTTTGCTTTGATTTTCTGCCCTATGTATTTATTTGTACTTCATCCATCAAGTCATGGCACCCCTCCCCCAATCAACAACCCAACATGGACAAGGTTGTTTGTGAAACTGGACTCGGAACAATCAGAAAGAAAAGAAACATCACAAGGATTCACTTTGATGATTATTAAAAGAAAGAGGAATAAATTGGTATTTTTTGTTGTTGTTTTAAACAGCCTGTCCATGTTTTTAAAATGCAAATGAGAAGAAAAATGGTTTCTTTAAAGAAAGTGTTGCTGTGAAATGTTTGACTGAGCGAAGTAAAAGTAGGAATGGTAAAGTTTGAGGAAGCGAAAGTAAGATACACCCCCTCCACCTCTCATCTTAAGACCACTGGTAATAACATACTTCTGTTCTGCTGCATTGTTGGCTACGTGTAGGTGTGTTTAAGTTTTTGTGTGACACCTGAGTTTAGTATTACCTTCGGCCGACCCATTTCCATTTCCAACATAAAGAACATTTGTGAAGCACTGAGCCGCTGCTAATTGTCTTCCAGCACGTTACGTTAAATTCCTGAGAACCACTCGTTTACTGTCCAACCCATTTTACATCCAACTGTTAGGTTACCAGGAAACAGATCCACAGATAGTTTTAAGCTCAACTGGTTGGTGCACCTTTCCTATCTTTTTGGTTAAACTTCACTACATTTTTTTTCCCATCCAGTGAGATCCTCATTAGAAAACCCAGAGCTGTCAGGGAAGAACAGATTGGTATTTTTTTTTTGTTAAGTTGATAAATACAGGATCCAAATGGGAATTGCCAGGATATGAATGTGTTGCATACGGGCATAAGCAGACATAGGGCAGACGGACCTATCATTATCTTTTGTTCATTTCCTGTCTGGCCTGCAATCATCCTGTCTCAGCTCTGGCTGGTGCGTGATTAGCACAGAGCAGGATCAACAGCATGGGCATGCAGACAGGAAAACCTCCCACATCTTAACTGATAGCAGCTGCATCTCTTATAACTCGTGCTTTTCACTAGATAATATCAGGAGGTGCTGGATTAAGTTAATGGAATGCATCGCTATTGTGGTCTTCCAAATAGTCTCCATGTTGCTGATCAAAGCAATATGCGGAGGCAACTTCTTAGGTACGTAGTAAAAATACAATCCTTCAGTCATGCAAGGTCTCTTCATTTTCAACTTCTTGGAAGAGGCATAATGAAAACAGCACCCTTCTTGTTGATTTCATTTTCCGTCTACACTATTTTTTTTTTAACTTTGTGAGTGGTTTCTTAACAGTTTACTAATCTGGAACATCTGCGCAGACTCATTCATTTCCAACTTTGTACTAACCGTGGAGGAAATGAGCACAATTATTCCAACTCGTGAGATATATGTATTTTCTCCAAAAGTGCCATAATTGGGGCGGGAAAAAAAAAATTAATACTGGCACTATTATTGTTATAGCTAATATTTTCTTCCATAAAAAAAATTACAATTGGAAAAGCGATAAAATATACAATTAGATGGGATTAGGGTCCGAAACCAGGGATTCCAGTTATTGCACATTATTGTGCTCATTTTCAATTAGATTAGTCGATATAGCCTCACTTTAACTAGCATTTGTCTCCAAACAAAACACAGCTGATAAACATAAAAATACAGAATGAGGGGGTGGAATGAAGGAGCTAAACACAATCAGATGGTCGACATGCCTGCTCATGAAAAATGGCAGCTTGGAGCTGTCTTAAACTATTGATGAAGTGCACATGTTTGGGGGGCCCGGAGATGTGTTCAGCGAAGTCAACAGGCAATGAGTGATGAGCTCAACTGGTAGTGTTTCGCATATTTAAAAGATTAACCGAGAGCCACTTTAACTGCAAACAATTCATATTCAAGTGTTTTTTTTTTTTGTCAGACATCCATGACAGTTTTTCGTATTCAGCATTTAAACAAAATAGCACAGAAACCTGCTCTCCTTTGTCTCTTGTTCATCCATCGGACTTCATGTTGCTGGAATTAAAATGGACTGTTACCTTAGAGTGTGTGATTGCGAGTGTGTGTGATTAGGGTATAAAAGAAACTCAATTGTTCGCCAGAAACAATTGAATCTGCAGCATTTAAACTGTCAGTTGTGCTTATATCTCCGTGTGCCAAGAGAATTGAAACTATCCTAACATTCCTTACACCTTTCTTTCCCTGTTTTACATTGTTTGCATTATCCAACTTATACACACGCTCATACCCCTGATGCACCCTTCCCCACCCCGAGCATACTCACAACTGTTGTGCTTTGTTTTGTTTTATATAAATATATATAGTATTTTTTCCCCCTTTTTTTCCTCTAACAACCTCAACACAAATATGTCTTTTGGTCACTTTTTCTTTTAAGTATCATTAAGCGACATGTTTCAAAGAGTACTGTAAATGTTTAGTCGACTAGGGGCGGGGAAGGGGTTGGATACAGAAATGCAATTGTTGATTTCTCTTGGAAAGCATTGAGATGTATTTAATGGTGCAGACATACACAACACATAACTAAATAAATCATGATGCATTCTTGTAGAAATATTTTTAAGAAAAACCCTTTTTGCAATTAAATTATTTAAGAAATGTGACCCGTTTGTCTGGATGTCTCTTTATCTTTTGTTTCAAGCAAGTAATTCTTTGTTGTTTTGGTGCCATTTCATTATCACGAACACACTTTCCATGCAAGTTATCACCAGAACTTCTACTTTTATGACCGTTTTTATATTATTGTAATCATTACCAGAACTTTACGCAGTTTCACAGCTGTCACTATAATAAAATTTTGTTTTCATACAGAGGGCTTAACTCAGAGAACAATGTGATTTTAGGTAAAATCCCTCACCGACACATTTTGCTCACTGTGTAGCTTCATGCCGGAACTGGCTGTTAATTTTTTTTATCTCAAGTTCCCTGGTTTGATGTTTGCCTTTCAGATAGGCTTGAGCAGCCTTTATTGCCTGTGGCACAAAAAAAGCTTCATGTCATTTCCAGTAATCGTAAAAATATCACTGATATTCAGTGTGTCCCATCATTACTTTTGTAGCTACAAACACAGTCTTAGTGGATCGTCAGCAAAGTTACTTTGAAGTTATGCTTTGTTTGCCTGCTTTAGTTTGTTACCTTGTTTTGAATGTAGCCATAGAGGAAAGAAGAACCAATGGCGGCAAGCCAAGATGTGATCCAATTTATTGTGATCAAAAACATACAGTACATTATTTACTTTCATTTTGACAAATGTGGAATAATCTGTATCCCCTATTCATATGCTTCTTTCTTGGTGCTGCTCGTTCAGGGCGAGCAGTGCATAGCACAAATCTGGTTTGAGGCTACAAATTCAAGATAAAGCATATCAACTTAGCAAAGCCAGCACTTATTCTTTTAAAATCTTGTTTCCGTGCTTTTACATAAAAATGGATCCGAGCATGGACAGATCATACATCCAAAACTCATCCTTCTTATGTAACAATGTGGGCGTGGTGGAGAACAAAAGGAGGAGCGAAGAACAACAAGGAGTTTAAGAAATCTGAGAATGATTCTAAAAATATGTTGCTTTAGTGTCTCTCACATTTACTTTTGTGGATATCTTCAGCAAAGTTTCTTTGAAGCTAAGTTTTGTTACGCTGCTACATTTAAAACAAAGTTTGTTACCTTTGTTTTAAATGTAGCCGCAGAGGAAACAGGAATTAATGACAACAAGCTATCATGTAACCTATCTCTTGCGATAATTGGCATAACAAATGATTTTGATCCTCTTTTTTTATCTTTAGTTTGACAAATGTATAAGATTCTGAATCACTCTTCTGTGGACTTCCCACTTGCATTAGGCTGTGGGCGTGATGGAGAACAAAAGGCACAGCAAAGAACAATGACGAGTTTCTGAATACTGGAAGGAGAAGTTCGCCAATTATTCAAACATATATAAGTAAATTAAAAACAAAAAAACATTTCAGGTTTGTTTTTCATTTGGAAATAACATCCAGACTTGTTAAAAATCCTCCTCGAAGTTGATTTTCCATGAATACCCAAACTTTTTAATCTTCATTAGCCTTAAACCTTTCCGCAACAGTTGCATTTTAAAGTGTAGATAAATAAATGATCTCGGATCATACATTCTACCTCATCTGGTCTTTGTTCGATCCCTTGGGTCCCTTCTCTCTTGCCCAGTCCAATTAACTGCAGTTTTGGATTGTTCCAAAAGGTTTGAACTGGGGTTTTTTACTTGTGCCAAAGAAATATTGTATTCTTTAATATTATTCAGTGATGGCTGACTTCCGCGATCCTTTCAAAACATCAATTATATTTTAAAGAGATTTAATTTTCTTCAGTCGGATCATTCGCACTCTCCATCAACCTTTGTGTTTCTGATTGTGGCACTTCATTGGCAAACGAGATATCCCATGTTAGAAAATACAATTAAGCATGACTGTAAACATCCTGAGACAGATGGGAGGACCATAGCAAAGCTTTTGAGTTTATTTTGGCTAATTCATTTAGCCAGCGCTCCCTCGAAGCTCAATACGTAGCAGAATCTGTCAGTTTGAGGTAAATATGGACCAATGCCAAGATGAACTGGAGCACCATATACTTTCCTCTGGCTATTGACATAGTGTCACGTTACTCCAAGTTAGAGAATATTGATTGTCTGCAGGCCTGTTTCATCAAAATATGTCATAAAATGCAAGAGAGAATTATTAAGACGTCAATAAAGATTAATTTCTTATCCTTACTCGGTCAGTGAGGCAGCATTAGCATAAATATTGCGATGCTTTAACATGCCTAAGCCACATGTTAGTTAGGGGGAGGATCAATGAAAAACACAATCAGACGCCAATGGAAGAAAACCCCCTGCTTTCTCGCAACCCCCCATCCCTACCCCTTCCTTTCCAAAGCCAGCCTTCCTTTCTTCTCTGTTTGTCCCCACAGACAGCTCTCCCCACTTATGAGCTACACCCACACACTCGTTTTCTGACTCGTTTTTCATCCTCTTCCATTCCCCTTGCCATAATCCCTCTCTTTTTCTTCAGCTTGGCACAACTAATTGGTCACGTCTGTACTGTGACATGGGGACCTGACATAATTGCTGGACAAATAGTGAGGCGTTTAGCTTCTGACCTGTCTTGAGCAGGCTGCACACGGACACCAGGCGACTGGAAAGCCTAATTACCAGACCAGTCTGCAACTCACTAATTGGCAAATATTTTGAACAAAGAAAAATGTGTATAACGCGTGCTAATGTTTGTTAGCCTACTTGTTTTCTTTCATGATTTCACTCGGCGCAGGGATAGGTTAGAAATTAATTAAACAAAATATATATCATTAATAATTAAATATTTGCGTGTAGCAAGCTTCTTTTTCTGCCCCACTTGTTGGTAAGTTTTAGATCAAACCAGACTTTATTTTTTTATTTTTACAGATTTCACCCTTTACAACATTTTGACGTTTCAAAAACGCATTCCCTTGAACTTTTACATAGTTGGCATATTTTTAAATCCAACATTTTAAGTATAAACTATTCTTTCTGACATACGTATGTTTTTGAAAGCCACAGTTTCTTTCAAATAAGGATTCAGAAGAATTACTTAATTGTAAAACCCCAACATATTCAACCACAACCTCACAAAGCAGCCTTTTCCCCTAAAAGAAGACCCAGAACAAGCATCCTATTGTTGGTTGTTTGGGTGCAGCTGCACGCGCTCTCTGTCTGACAGGTTGAGTATGTCTGCCAGTGAAACAATATTCAGCAGGGTGGCATCCGGGGACCACGGGGTGACCCGAAGTTCACGGTCAAAGCTGGACAGTCGGTGGGAATCTGTCACATCTGAGAGGTATAACAGCCTTCGGGTATTGCAAGGCCATTGAACAAGCACATCAAAATGCCACTGGCGGGAGATAAGATGTTCTCATGGCAACGTTTATAGAGATATAGCTTTAATTCACTGTAAACAGAGCGTAATACCAGTAACGAGGAACATAAATCACTGCTTGGCATAAAAACACAATGATGGAGACCAGTTAGTCAGAGAAATGAAGCTCAAATTTACAACAGCTCATACATAATGTTTGTTGAGATAATTAATTTACAAGCTTTTGGCCTCCGGTTGACTCATCACACTTCAGTAGACATGATTCAGACTGGTACGGTTGGGAATCAACTGATTCATTGTAAAACAATAAACTCATTGGGTCACTTGTATGGACAAAACACTTTTAATCAGCTTATCACATACTTCTATCGACAGTCACAATTAAATAGATATCTGAACTTGTGAATTAGAAATGTTATTGAATAAAGTGTAAAATTTACATTTTTTCTTTTAATCTAAGATACTTGCAACTAACCCCTTTTTTCTAACATCGGTAGGCTAATTCATCTTTGCCAGGGATAATCCTGTTAAATCACTGAAAGTCATGCATATATACTTGTTATAATTAATTGTGCGTGCTTTGTACTTATAAAAGACGGTCACAACTTTGCCAAGTCAAGGTCATTTCTTCTATGTCATGGGTAAGCATGAAGGGAAGGGCCTTGTTCCATCCTGACATCTCATTAACTCCTCGTCGATATTTATCAGTCTTAATCAGAACTGTGGCAGGTTCAGTGTGATTACTTCCCGTATGTGAAAGCAATCACACCGCGTCCTCTTCACTGTCCTTGATTTATTGAGAGAAAAACAGTCAGGCGTGGTGGAGGAAGTTGGAAAGAGCTGTGAAAGAAGAGATGCATTTAAAAGGAACACCTTCTGAGTTTCTGTGCCATTTTTTTTCTTGTTATTGAAAACAGTGATAGCATAAACTGAAAAACAAGGGTGATTTATTTCCTCAAAAAACAAATCTATATTTATGTCATCATTAAAGCAGCATGAAAAACAACACATCCGTATGAGTGAAATAGAAGAAATTAAAAATACTGATATACTTATTTCCTTTGAACCGAAACAGTATTTTTTTCTATACACTAATCAACCATGCATTTCTTGTTTAGCTATTCTGCAGGGCACATTGCAAATCAGGTGCTCGGTGACCAAAACTGTTGTGCATTCTCAGGGAACATTCATTTACACAGCCAGGAGCTTTCTGCAGCCAGCAGGAGGGGGAAATAATTACCCCACGCAAAGCGTGTCATCTACAAAAGGACGCAAAAAAAAAAGAAATATGAAAAAAATAAAGTATCACAATCTCAAATAAACTATGCAAAGTTTATGGGAATTAAGTTGATCATTTAACTGGATTTTATCATAAATACTCCAACTTTATTCATAACAGATTTGATCAAAGTTTGTTCAAGTGTAGCAACAAAATAGATGTAGATCAAGAGGGATAATAAAACTGGTCATTCATGTCTGCGATCAGGTGTTTATTTCTACTCCCTGACCCCTCCTAAGACCTCTAACAAGCCCAACATAAAGCAGTCTAATGTCAGGTGGCAGGGAGACAAAGGTGAAGCAACGGGGATGTTGGATAATGTGCGAACATTCTTGCAGCTGTGTGGGATCCAAAATCGTCAAGGCGTTTTTCAGAGGAACCCAAGTGTCAATTTATTCCGAAGTCCGCTTCACCTCTGATGACCTGTAAATAGTCCGAGGTATTCGGAGTTGTTGCAAATTAAAAGTGGGGTGGGAAAAAAGATTAAAATTTAAAAAGACTTCCTCAGCAGGGAAGCCGCAACACGTAAAACTATACATCAAAACTGAAAAACCGTTTTAAAGAAGTCCTACTTTTTTTGTTATTAGCATTGCAGCCATGTTTGGGTTGCTAAGCTAATCTCAATGCTACGCCATGAAAGCAAAACACAGGAATGAACTCTGATTGGCTAAAAAAAAATGGCAGATGAGTTCTCCAGCCAGCAACCAGACAGTCACATCATGGCGGATGGGGTCACAGAAAGGCCAAATCGTGATGCATCTTGGGTGAAAATGAGCCCGCTTTTCCCAAGGAGGTAATTGTGAAAACGAAATGTAGGACAGCTGGTAAACAGAGAAGCAATCATCTGTTTAACAAGACATCGATTTAAATAAACTGATCTGACATCAACGATTGAAGCGAGTTGTTCTTGTCATGCTACCCCAATGAGCGTCGTGCTTTATAGCCGTGTGGAGAAAAGCCTAAACACACAATGCATACATATCGGCCATTAACAAAGATTTGAATCAAGCCCAATTTAGCAGAGTGCACTTTCATGGTGTAAATGGTGTCCAATAACGAACAATGAAAGCTCTCGATGAAGGCACAGTTAGTGCTGGCAATTACCCCTCATTACATTCTAGGTCATTAGAGCCGTCATATTAACCACATGGAAAATGCGAAATAAAAACTATGTTCCACACATCAAAGGCAGCCCATAAATTCAACTCTATCCGAAGATTAGAATGTGCTAATTGGTAAGGCATGCTATCCACAGACAATTCACTGGTTTGGACAAAAAGCACTTTTAGTCATAGAATAATAGAAAAAAAATCCAGCAGATTTTGTTAATTCAGTCTACTTTTTAATTCTTTTTATCAATTTCTGTTTAAAGTAAAACAAAAGTGAAGATTTTTCTATTGTTTTTAAGCTCAAATACAAATATTTTACGGGTTAAAATAAGTCTCTTACAAGGATTAATATTTTGGTTGCCTCATTTGTCCGATTTCATTTCCATGCTGGCAATGCTTGTTGTGTTTTGAACTGCAAACAGCTGGCAGCTACTGCAATGTCCTCTGGAGATGGCGTGTGGTTACCTCTGATTCTTCGTTCAGTATCCTCTTTCATGTTTTTTTAGACTCCGCTACAGAAGCGTGTGTGTTTTTGGATTTGGTGGTTTTGCTGTGTTGACACGTGAACTCCATCCCTGCATGATAGAAGCAGAAAATACGGATTAGCGGGCAAGTTTAAATAGGAAGAAAAAAAAATGCAGACATGACTGACAGTCGCAATACGAGCACACATCCTACCACACATGCTTCATTGGGCTTTTGTGATGTTTTGAGGCCGTCAAATTACCCGGAAGGCATGACAGGTTGGTTGATAAGCATGTGCAGACATTGCGCAATCTAGTTGAGCAATTTTTTTTTTTTGGTTACACCATTGTGTATCTGGTATCTAGGATCAACAGTCCAGAGCAATGGAGAGTGTGGAAGAGAGGTGAAGAAGCGTGTTCAGGCAGGCTGGAACGGGTGGAGGAAAGTATCAGGTGTGATGTGTGACCGAAGAGTTTCAGCTGGAATGAAAGGGAAAGTGTACAAAATCGTGGTGAAACCAGCCATGCTGTTTGGTCTAGAAACAGTAGTACTGAAGAAAAGACAGGAAGCAGAGATGGAGGTAACAGAGATGAAGATGCTGAGGATCTCTCTGGGAGTGACCAGGATGGACAGGATTAGAAATGAGTACATCAGGGGAAGCTTCACTGGGTCCATGAACCTCCTCTTTGGTCTTCCTCTAGTCCTCTTTCCTGGTGGTTCCAAATCCAGCATCCTTCTTCCTACGTACTCTCTCTCTCTCTCTCCTCTGCACATGTCCAAACCATCTTAGTCTTGCCTCTCGAACTTTGTCCCCAAAACCTCTAACATGTGCTAACCGAAGGAAGCACATGTCAGAGAGAGTACATAGGAAGAAGGATGCTGGATTTGGAACCACCAAGAAAGAGGACTAGAGGAAGGCCAAAGAGGAGGTTCATGGATGCAGTGAAAGAAGACATGAAGATAGTTGGTGTGACCAAAGAGGATACAGCAGATAGGGTTAGATGGAAGAGGCTGACTTGCTGTGGCGACGCCTGAAGGGAAATGCCGAAAGAAGAAGAAGATTGTGTCACTGCAAAAGTGTAAAAAAGATATGTCTTATATTTGCTTTAGTCTAACAAAATTATTTCATTAGGATCATTTTGAGACTTAACATTCTTTGGAAATAAGTACAAAGTAAGAAAGTGTTTTTGCTTTGTGAAATTTAGCCGCTCATGCAGTTTTCTATGTCTTGAGTTTTTATCTCTTCTCAATAGAAAAAAGGCCTTTTATTTAAATGCGTGGATATGAAAGAAAATAAATTCTTTCAGATTTAGTTACATCTTCTTTGATCTTGAAGTAGATTAAAGTAGGTATGACCAATCTTTTGGAGGAGGAACAAATATTAAACTAGTGATATAAAATGGTAAGAGAACATTTGACATTATTTTGGACCAATAAAGTTACATTAAATGTACTGCTCTGTGGCGGGTCATAAATACTCATTTTTAAGATAGAACTCCGACCGTATAAAACCAGACTGAAAAATGAGATTCTTCATTATCATGGGTTTTAGGTCTGGCAGGTTTTATTAGGCCGACATTTTTTCATTCTCTTTTTCTAATTAAATCGTTTAGATATATTACTTATATTGGTGTAAAAATACACACATTTGTACCAAAGCCAGAAAGTTGTCACAAGGGCAGTAGTGGAGTTTAAGATGCTTCAAACCAACCAAGACTTTCAACCGACTTAATGAACCTTTTAGAACATTCCACTTAATCTAATGTTCTCAACTAAGTGAAAACTTAAAGTTTTGAGACAAAAACTTAACAGTGTTATTCTGTATTAACTTAAGTATGTAAAACTTAAGGTAGTTTTTCTGATTGCTTTTATATTCAAGATAAGTATAGAAATACAAAACCTTGATGTCATCTGAATGTTATTTTAAAATAGTAATAGACTGTTACTAAATGGGTAATTGGATTGTTTTATCTCACAGGAAAGAATCAACAGCGGGAGGAAAAAAAATGGCAAAAGCTGAATATTTTTCTCTGGTAACTGTTTATCATGTGTAGTTGAGATAATGTGACTCTTGTTACTGCTCGGACTGATTTCTCCTCAGGATAAAGACTCGCTCATTGGATGGCTAATTATTTCCAGACTCTATTTCCTCTGCCAGGAAGAATTAAGTGAATGCTTCAAAACACACAAACTACATTTACCTTCTCTTGGAAGGACGTGGATGCACACAAAAAAAAAGACAAATACGTGTTGCCAATAAAATCTGTTCACATTGAACACAAGCCTAATAACGTTTCATCATAAAGGATTTTGTACATGAGTAATTAATAAATTTGAAACACTTTTAGTACAATTTGATACACTTTGATACACCCCAATCTGGGAGGAGCTCGGTGTCGAGCCGTTCCTCCTCCAGGTCGAGAGGAGCCAGATGGGGTAGTTTGGGCATAGGGTTAGGCCCTAACCCTCACTGGTGAGGTGTTTCGGGCACGTCCCACCGGGAGTAGACCAAGACCCCGGTCCTGCTGGAGAGACTATGTCTCACAGCTAGTCGGGGAACCACTTGGGATGGAAGTCTGAGCTTCCCGTCTGAGGCTGTTGCCCCCGCGACCCAGCCCGGATGAGCGAAAGACGACGGAACTGAACACTTTGAAAAACTCTGATCGTAATTTGTTTTAATTTTGATGTTTAAAAAATTCAATAAAATGATGCCGATGCTGCCCTTGGCTCTGAGAAGAATTCATGTGCCTGTTACTCTTTTCTTTTGTTATCTCCTCTTTGATCTTTCTCATCTTTCACTTTTCTGATGCCACTAGTTTTTTCTTCATCGTGACCAGCTGGCCTGTGCGAAACGTGTCAAATACAGGTCATGTTTTTAAGTTTTATCTAGCTCTGATGAGACTTTCACATACTGTAGGTCTCATACAATAACACACTGTGCCTCTTTATCACGTTGTCCTCTTCCCCTGAGTTTCACCTCACGTGTCCTGCCTGTGGAAACAAACATCTAATTGTGTAAATTAGCCACGGGTCTGATCAGTGTTCTAATCTATAATGTACAGCTGCAAATCAAGAGGAAAAAGGATAATATCATGTTATAGTTTTAAAACATAAATAGACAAGTATGCAGAGCATGTTCCCAGGACCAGTAACAGAGACAATAATTCCATTTGGTTATTTAAAGAAGCATTTACATTGATTTTATATGGGAAGTCAACGACAGGAAGATGGTGTTTTTTCTAACTTAACGGTGCAATTCATAATAAAAATTAACCTTTAGGTTAAATAATACAGTTCAGTTACAATTGTTAGTTTAGCCATTTTTTAAAAAAATTCAAACCACGCAGCATGTTCTCATCCTTATATAAATGTTTCTGTAAACACCAACATTGGTAAGATAAGGTTTATAAATCTGTTAAAAGTACTTCTAATCTAACTGCTGCTCAGATGAAAGCTTCTACTAAAAAGGGATTCATTGCAATCTGTTGATATTCCTCTGAGGCAAGTAAAAATAACCCTTGATTTTTTTTTAAAAAGTACTGCCTTTTAATTTGTTCAGCAATAAAAACACTATGCAGTTTTATTCAATTTTATTTCCCAGCATCATTATAAAAGTTATTTTTCCTCTCATTACTTTCATTTAGTAAATGGCTAGATTTGTGAAAAAACAAACAACCAGCTTATGTTCATTTCCGTGGAAACTACTTATGTCAGGAATGTAGAAACAGTTTTTCTAATGATGCATTGCCATTTTGGCATCAAACCTCAGGAATGTGCATGTTTTTTTTTAGCTTGTTAGAAATACTTATAATGGACAATTGCTGTTATCTTATGTCTGGGAAAAACAGAAATTCAGCAGTTCCGGTAAAAGTGTTTGCACCATCTAAATAAATGTCAAACAAAAATCTGGGACTCTGGGTCGAGTAACCTGTCAGAAAATATTTTAAAATTTAAAAAAACACATTCCCAAAGTCGGACATGTCAACACTTATTGGTAGTAATAGATGCGGCTGCAAATGTAAAAAAAAAAAAAAAAAAAACGGACGGTTGGTCTGTATTTATTTAGCTACTATGGTTCACATAGCTCTTCTAAGGGTAACAGAGCATTGAAAAAAAAATCATATTTACAAAGCACAGACAGAAGGAAAAGATTAATTCCAACAACAACGGTCACCTTTCTTCCCTGCAATGCTTGCATTTTTCTTTCCCTTCCCTGTGAGGACAATTTAACCTGTCCCAAGGCAGTTAATCTCCAATTAGAGCTTAACGCTTGCCCAGCCATGTCACACTTTGTCAGGGCATATGCATAACAAGGCAAATGGGAGTGTGTTCTCTAGATGTCAGAAGCAAGATTATCTATAAAAAAAGTAATTAAAATGGAAAGATTTAGCAATTTGCACCATGCTAGCATAAAATATATTTTTCTTAAATTGTTTTTTATCCCAAGATAAAGTTAATTTATTTGTGCTTTTTTGTTATGTTTTTTGACTCATAAACCTGGTTTTAAAATTAAAAATTTGGAAACAATCTGTATTCTTTTTGGAACAAAAGACAGATTGTAACTGATAACTATTCAAAGAAAAGTGTTTCCAAATGAAACCCACATTATGATACTTACAAAAAAAAAGGAAATGTGGATTGTTTTTGTCGTGGGGAAAAAAAAAAAAGTTGTTTTTTCTTTGATGTCGGAAAAACAACAAACTTTTATTCCTCGTTGGGGGAAAAAAACTTGTTTTTTTCTCCTAAACTGTTCAGATATAAAAAATCAACTTTTTTGGAAGTTTCAGCCATATTTGAACATTCCGTTCCGTCATCTTCCGCTCATCCGGGGCCGGGTCGCAGGGGTAAAGCCCAGGCTTCTATCTCCTGGGCTGCATCCTCCAGCTCACCCGGAAGGATCCCAAGTCATTCCAGGCCAGCTGTTCAACATATTCTCTCCAGCGGGTCCGGAGTCTGCCTCTTGGTTTCCACCCGGTGGGACGTGCCCAAAACACCTCACCAGCGAGGCATCATGACCAGATGCCTGAACCACCCCATCTGGCTCCTCTTGACCCGTACACATGAAGTGGCTTACTTTTTCATTCATGTATGTTTGAGAAATTTGCAAGCTCTACTATCCAGTATTCCTATACCATTTTTTTTTTTTTACCTGTCCTGTCCGGCGTTGTGACAAGCAGAATAATGATCTGTATGTCAAGTATTGCTGGGCAGTTTTGTTCTACCAGGGTCAGCACAATGTGCCGACCCTGACAAGCTTTATTTGTTTATTTTAAATGCTTTACAATCAAAATATATATGCTTTCTGCGCTGGACCTGACAGAAATTACTAAGGAGAGGGGCGTGGGTAGGTGGGGTGAAAAAGAGGAGGGATAGGGTACAGAAGAAGAAGAAGAGAGGGGGAGAAAGTAAAAAGAAAATCTGAAGTTGTAGTATTCTGCATCACAACCAACCTGCTGGAAAAAAAAAGTACAAACAAGAGTTTAAACCAGTGATAAAACTGACACATACAACAAAACCTTCTATAGCAAATGATGTACAACACAAACACATGTTACTAGAGTTATAATAATATTGGTTGAAAGCAAGGATCATAGCGGACAGTAAACAGAGTGATATAGTGTGCGAGTGTGAGTGAAAGTACATGCATGCTGCCGATGTGAACCATGTGCTTATTAGGACCAACGGATTGTCCCCAGCCCCAAAGGATTGGAACGAGGGAGGCAGAGACACACGCTACCCGGGCCCACGCCCATCCAGATCCCGGGACCCCGAAGCCGGGCCGGGCCGAGGAGCCGCCCACCCACCCACCAAGGCGCATAGAGAAACCCCTGCCAGAACCACTCCAGCACCAAGGAGCACGGGCCTCCCCGATGCCAGGACCCACAGGCCTCGGGGCAGACGCGGCAACCGTACCCCACGGCCCTAGGCGAGCCCAGGGGTGACAGAAGTCAAGGCCCGGACCGAGAGGGGAGCACTCACCCCAAGGGCCCAGGGACCCGACAATCCCCGAGCCGGGGCTCAACCGGGGGCCCAGCAGGGCCAGGCTACCCCACATGCAGCCGCCACAGCCCAACACACAGCCAGGTGCCCGACCCAGGCAGCCCAAAGACCACCTCTGCACACCTAATGTCCCTCTTCACTACCCTAGTCCCTCAACTGTAGTCCTGCCAACTCTCTAGTGATGCTCACCCCAGTGCACCTCTTAACCCCAACTGGTGACGAGGGGCCCCGGCAGGGCCAGGCGAGACCGCCCCCGGGCCCGTTTCCCCCATACAAAAACCACACAACCGTATCTCTGGGTGTCTCCCGCCCCCCGGAGGCGGGCAACACAGAAGTGACTGGCCTCCAAGTCCCGCAAACCCAGCCCCCCTCCAGGCAGCAGAGCCCCGAGATCCCGGCCGACTCGAAGTATTCCAGTATTCCTATACCATTAAATGACCTGGTTGTTCTTGATCATGGCTTTTGTTTTCCACCACGCCCACATTCTAACATAAGCAGGAACGACTTTGCATGTCTTTTGCTCATAGTCAATTCCTTTCCTCAAGAGGGAGCAACCTTTTTATGTAAATGCACCAATCTAAGAATATAAAAGAAAAGGCACTAACTTTGTAAGTTGATAGCCTTTGTGGCCTCAAACAAGATTTACGCTGTGTCATCCACACGCTTATGGGGCACAACTAAACGGGGAATG
This sequence comes from Neostethus bicornis, assembly GCA_902685375.1. Lineage (NCBI taxonomy): Eukaryota > Metazoa > Chordata > Actinopteri > Atheriniformes > Phallostethidae > Neostethus > Neostethus bicornis. The sequence goes on from LR738547.1 coordinate 23,036,393, forward strand.
AGAGATGGTGGAAGTTCCCAATAACAAAAACTGAAGGGTTACTGAGCAAATAAAGACCTTTTTTTCACTGAACTTTACAATTCTGATAAGAATTACCCCACAAAAGCACACTGCGTTCTCTTTAAAGGGCACTAAAACATTCTACACTATAAACTGACGTCGTAGTTTCACCAAAATAATGTACAGCTTGGTGCCGTCAAGTCAAGCTAAGCCCCTTTTCATTATGCTTCTATATTTACGAGTTCTCATCCATAGATTTTGTTGAGGTTGGAATCTCGGCAGGGTAGGGTGGTGATAGGTCAGATAGTTAATGCTTTTGGCTTGACCTAACCAGGGTGGGAACATCTTGAGGTTATAACCAAACTCAGGGTATAGGTCAGCATGCTGCTTAGCATCCATGGGGCGACAGGATATGCTGTGCCCTTTCACCCCAGGGTGCTTTGTTGTGTGGCACACAAGACCTGTCTGCTGCAGACACACATGAAAGCAGTTACTCCTGTGGCCTTCTCGAGGTGACATAAGGTTAAATACTAATAGATCACGATAATGGCTTGTTGATTTGGATGAAATGGAGTTTGGGATGTGTGTACGTTAAAACCAGCAAAGGAAAAGTAATCAAACATCATGAAAAGAACTGACGCTTAATTTTGTTTGAAATGAAATCCATTTGTTTTTTAATCAATTTGTCACTTTTTTAAACTTTTTTATTAAAGATCAGTTATTATAAACACAAATACGCCCTTGCCCGGCTCTTTCTTCATCTACTTTTTTTTTATCTTTCATTTTTGCATCAAAGATTTTACAAAGTTATTTAACAGAAAGGACCAAAAAGGCCCAAAACGAATAGTCTTTGAAGTGATATTTTCAGCAGAGTATTGTTTTACTCACTCTCTCAAAGCATGGCGTATTATCCAAAGTCATTACCCACCTCTTTTCAATTCAAGCTTACTTTGCCCCCAAAGTGGAATAAAACACGATTAATGATTTCAATTACTCTGACCCTGCTCGCCGTTTACAGTGCCTGGAGTTTGTGTGAGGGAGCTGTGCTGCATGAAAGCTGATGGCAAAGGACATTTACAGTGGGAATGATTCAGTGAGGAGCGGCTGGTTGTGCTGGCTCATCAGAGGAAGAACAGAGTTTGTCTTTGTGTCGGGGCTTTCCTATTGCTCAGCACAGAAACCTCATAGTTGATTAATGATGCTGATGCCACTGGTATGTCATTCTGTTTTTCCAAGAGAGAGTACCTGCTTGCAAGCACACAGCCTTAAAATGGAAACATCAGCGCTAACCCCAAAGATAAAAGCAAAAGTAGATCACAAAGAAGGGAAAATCAATTGCATATAAGAATATTTCAGAATATCTTATCGTTCTTTGTGTGCTGTATCATGCAACCGCACATTAGTGCTTAAGCTTAGTTCTAGAAAATTCCATAAAAAGATTACAATAAAAGATTAATTTACGACTTATCCTCCCTTAAACATTGCCGTTAAATTTTGTCTTGGGGCATTACCTTTCATTTTTCAGTGTCACATGATTTATAGTAAAAAATGATAGCTATAAAGAAGTCTTATAAGATTTATACAATGTTTCATAGAGATAAATGTTTATCTGGCTTGATTGCGCCTACAAGAGTACCTTGTCTGAGTACTTTTAGGTTCTTTTTTAATTTACAGCAAACTAAATTTGAAATATGTATTTCTTTTCTTTGGAGGCTTAGCTTTCATTGACAGGTTGTCTTGAGCAACCCCCTTCAGGCCTTTTAATGTTACACTCAGGGCTTAGGCAAACATCACTTACACTAAGAGATGCAAAAAGGGAGGCATTGTGTAGCCTAAGCCTTTTGGTTACTCATGCAAAGAAGCCAAAGCCCTCATCACATCCTATCAAAGCTTGAATTCCAAACGGGTTAACATCTGCACCATCTGATGTTTTGTCTAGATTTATAAAACTTAACAGGATAGAGAGGAAGGGGCAGTGATTTAGTTTTAAAAAAGTAAAAAAAAATAAAATTGTAATACAGTTGGGTTAAAACAATTATTTCAGATAACAATTTAATATGTTGATTTAACTCAGGTTTTGGTACTTTCAAATCCAGTCACAGTATGATTAGGCAGTGGCTCAGTTGTAGAGTGTTTCCCCTTGGACTGGAAGTTAACCGGAAATTTGCAGGTTCGATTCCCACTGAATTCATGTCTAGGGTCCTTGGAGAGGACACCTATCTGCCTGTTCTCCCACCATTACTGCTGTCGTGGTGGCCAGCTGCGCTGTAATGTAGCACACAAATTTCTCTGAGAAGGATCAATAAAGTAACATGTGCTGCTCCCCTGATATACTCATTTCTAATCCTGTCCATCCTCGTCACTCCCAGAAAGATCCTCAGAATCTACATCTCTGTTTCCTGTCTTTTTCTCAGTGCTACTGTTTCTAGACCAATCAGCATGGCCGGTCTCACCACGTTTTTGTACACTTTCTCTTTCATTTTAGCTGAAACTCTTCTGTCACACATCACACCTGATACTTTTCTCCACCCGTTCCAGCCTGCCTGCACATGCTTCTTCACCTCTTTTCCACACTCTCCATTGCTCTAATAATTATAATTCAAGTCAATAATACTGGTTTGCAAATTGTGTTTGGTTGTATCAGTCAGGAAAGAACCTATTTGATGTTGTTTTTATACAAATTATTATTCCTTTTTGTAGCTTTATAACGTTTGAATACTTCTGCAGCAATAAAAAAATGAACCACAGCCAGCAAGAATGAGTTCCATTGTGTAGCGTTTAAATACGCAACGTCAGCTTTAGAAGTCTCTGTGGCTAAAACCATTCACCATTTGAAAGAAAGACAAGATGGTTGATAGAAAAAGGAATGTGAGATACGCTTTAAGAGTTTTCCGTGAAAGATAGCGTGAGGGTATCTTGTGTTTGATTTGAGGTCAAAACATAATACCTTTTTTATTTTCATCTAAACAGGCAACGCTAGACATGGTTTGCAGATTAGCAAAGTCAGATCCACTCAACTGAAATCACCGCACAATCAAAAGCCTCCTCCCTGTCCTCACACAGAAAACCTTTTCATTGTAAAAGCTGGCACGGGATGGATGGAATATTTCTAAGTGAAACGATTCATGAAAAATAGGGGCATCTGTGTGGTTGTATGCAGAATCATGTCTTCAGCCTTCCAACGGGAAAGACATCGAAAACTACTTTAATTAAACTTTTAAATGACATTTATTTGGAATATGTATACATATTAGTAGCCCAATATTGATTGAATTAACAAATAGTCTAAACATTTAGGTTCTTTTTCATCTTAAAATGATATCTAAACCGTTAGGCTACTAACAAGCAGGTACAACAGTGTTTTGTTTCCAGTAAACATTCACAAAAAACACTCTGTTACCCAATAGGAAAACTTTATAAAGATTAAATAGAAAAAGTCACAAGAAGTTTGACGAGAGATGTTCTTCAGCCAAACATTTCTTTCTCTCTAAGGAATTTCTGGCAAATATAGAACTCATGAACATGTCTGATCTGGACCTTTTTTTTCCCTCTTCTCTTGGCATGTTGTTTTTGATTATGCAATCACACTTAGTAAAAACAATGTCTACTATCTTTGTACCAAATCTAACTTGAGTACAGTACAGTGTGGAAAGAACATGTCTGGCCCCAAACTAAGGCATCTTTTTGTTCTACCTTTTAATCATACCTTTGCTATGCCATTGGAAGTAAACGGCTCTTGTGACCAGGTTCAATTGCCATAATCACTGTATTCTAGCTTGTCATTTGGCATCATGCTAACTATTAGTGTGTTGAACAAATATTACGATCAGAAGAAAAAAAAACAGGTGTCTCTCTTCACACTACACTACAAAGAAACCCTAGCAGTCTTTGAAGTCACGGTGTGACTATGTGCAACAGATAGACGGCAATCCCATTTAGCTCTAATTCCTCTTTTTCAAATGACAACTTCTGAGCAAATAGAAGAAGAAAAGGAGATAGAAATACAAACCAAAATGTGCTAAGTGAATTTTTCGTCGCCTGTAATCTCTGCGTGCGCCTCTGGAACTTGGTTGTGGAGTCGGACAGTAACAATGTCCCTTTCAGTGGGCGATGAAAGAGTTTCAAGTCATTCTGTATTCTCTGTGGGTCTTTGTGTCCCTTATCCACTTATTCAAATCAGTATAAATGGCAGTGTGTCATATTAGTGTGTGGAGCAAGCGAACTAAAAAAAAAAAGCTTTGATATGGTTGAAAACAAAAGTGAAAAGACTAGCGGAGAGTGCAACGTTAACACACAGGCCCGATCTGCTGATCCTCTCTAGGCTGCTTTATGACATTCCTGCCTTGGCGGAGGTTACAGAGCATGTCAGTGTGTATGTGTGGTGGTGGTGATGGCGGGGCGGTGGGGGGTTAATGTGTGTGTGTACACTTGGTCGTCTGGTCATGCGTATGTGCTCTTTGGAGTGATAGACTTAGAAGTGAGAGCTTTTTATCGGTCACATACAGTGCCCTCCTCACAGACAGACACCTCCCTCCTGATAAAGGAGAAGGAATTCTAGGAGTATCAGTCCGCCAGACTGGGGCCCGGATTGACATAGCCAAGTTGGAGTGACAGATGAAGTGAGGAAAGAGAGAAAGAGAGAGAGAGAGAATCTCCAGGAGCAGCATCAGGAGGCTGCAAATGTCAGCACCATATCCATCATCCGTGCATATTAGTGAATGCAATAAGTACGGGGGATAATCGTTAATTAGCGAGGGCATGAACTCGCCTTGAAAGAAACTGAACATTCCAATATCTTCCCACCCTCTCCTCTGCTTTCTTTTTTTCCTTCCCTTTTCCCACCGGGTCTATCTCTCCTTTTACATGAGCAGTGATAACCGTGACCCTTCTTCAGCCAGCCGTTCCATGTTATCATTTGAAAAGACGGAAAAAGGAGGGTAGGGAAGAAGAAGTGTTCGAAGGCGGGGGTTCGAGGCTATTTGGAGTTCTGAGAATTTTGCTAAACAGGATTAGCACTAGGTGGAAAGGGGTAAACAGTAGCATGCTGCATGGGGGGCCAGTGGGATGGGAGTTTGCTCTAAGGGGTTAGGGTGAAGAAGACAATGGTTAGATTAGCCATCTGTGGGGCTTCTGGTGCCCGGCGTCATTAAACGGCTTAGGGCCCCACAGTAACACCAGACACCCTCCTCCCCCCACGCATTAAGTATCAAGCTTTCCAAGTTTTGAGTGAGTGTTGGGATTGAGGAGATAGTTGTGACAAAGAAGTGTCTCTTTAAAGTGATGATCACATTCACAAACACAGATATGCCCACACACACATACATAAGCATACAAAAATGTGTTTGCGCACATCTGCTGGCACATTTTAGGCTTATGCCAAGGACCGCCCTTCAACACACACATACACACAGTAATACAGCATTTCTGGACCTTTAGTTTAGGGGAACAGAATTTGACATTTGCTTTGCTTTCTTCTTTTGTCTGCAGTAGATTGAGCTCACTTTGCATATCACTGCTAATCGGATGGAGGACACATGACAACCACTGGGATCTCATTCAAGAATTTATAGAGCAGAGGGGAGGTGATTGTGAAGCAGAAAATTGTGTCTGTTTACATTGGGGTTTTATGTTGTTTCAGTTCAAAAAGAGTAAATTAAATGAGCACCCATGGCCTGAAGAAAGTTCCAAATTTTTTCTTTCATTGTGTTTGTTGTCCACTTTACATGAGGGCAACTTTGATTTCTGTTTCTGGTTCATTTAGCATTTATTGTGCATACTTTTCTCGTAATTTTGAGGATGATGCACTGTTTGAAATTGTAAAATGGTTAGAAAAAAATGCAACAAACTCAAACTAATAAGAACAATCCAACATTAACTCAGCTTTAAACTGCATGATAACCCATTTAGAGGTACAGTAAATTGATTACAACCTTCAATCTAACTATAAATCATTCATGGCAGTACAGGTGACAGCTCACCATGCAGACTCATTAGGGCACACCACCTGTCAAGTATTTATGTTATAACACTGACATAAGTGTACAAATCACCGAATGGGGTGGAAATGGCATACAATAAGTAGGATGCTATTGCAGTGATTTTTCAGCTTCCTGGCAAGTAATGATTTTCTTCACAGGCATTAAGTGTCTCAGCTTAAAGGGTGTATATACAGTAAAAGACATTGTGTTGTAGATAACTGATGGAAAAGTGAGGTTACAAGGAGAAGAGATAAAGAAGGTGGAAGATTTTAAGTACTTAGAATCAACAGTCCAGAGCAATGGAGAGTGTGGAAAAGAGGTGAAGAAGTGTGTGCAGGCAGGCTGGAATGGGTGGAGAAAAGTATAAGGCAGGATGTGTGACAGAAAATTTTCAGCTAAAATGAAAGGGAAAGTGTACAAAACCGTGCTGAGACCGGTCTAGAGACAGTAGCACAGAGGAAAAGACAGCAAGCAGAAATGGAGGTAGTAGAGATGAAGATGCTGAGGATATCTCTCGGAGTGACAAGGATGGACAGGATTAGAAATGAGTATATCAGAGGAACAGCACATGTTAGAGGTTTTGGAAATAAAGTCAGAAAGGCCAAACTGAGATGGTTTGGATGGCAGAGCGGTGAGAGAGTACATAGGAAGAAGGATGCTGGATTTGGAAACCCCAGGTAAGAGGACTAGAGGAAGGCCAAAGAGGAGGTTCATGGATGCAGTAAAGGAAGACATGAAGCTAGTTGGAGTGATTGAAGAAGATGCAGCAGATAGGGTTAGATGGAAGATACTGACTTGTTGTGGCGACCCCTGAAAGGAAATGCCGAAAGAAGAAGTTGTAGATAACTGATGTGTCATTCACATCACTCGACTTATTCAAGTCATCAATGTTAGATATGTTAGATAGATATGTTGTAAATACATTATATGTTTTAGTTTTAACAAGGCTTTATCTCAATTCTTGTTGCAAAAGAGAACAATGCAATGTTGTCTTCAATAGCCCTGATTTGAATTAAGCAGTAAAGAAAATAGATAGATAACTCCATTGTAAAGTGTTTCCAGCAGCTCTGTTGTTAGCCATAACCAGTCACCTCTTACCATCTGGCTTCCTTGTAGTGGTTATCTAAAAAGGTCAAGGCTAGGTCAGTGTGTCTGTGCACTCCCTTTTATGTTTAGCAACAGAACACCCAGGTGTGGCTGGCGTTGCTTTGTGTTTGGCACTGATGTCTCAATTCTGAGAACGAGTTAAAAAGATGGAACCTATTTTTTAAATGTTGTTAAAAAAATAACACAGATACAGAAGAAGCAACACATATCAGACAAAAATGATTTTATGTGGCGTAATGGCGATGGGCGGCATGCTAGTGCAATGGGCAGCACAGTGGCCTCACAGCAAGAAAGTCGTGGGTTCAAGTCCCAGGTGGGGACGAGGCTTGGAACACTGGCCTTTCTGTGTGGAATTTGCATGTTCTCCCTGTGTTTGCATGGGTTTTCTCTGGGTATTCCGGTTTCCTCCACCCTCCAAAAACATGCATGGTAGGTTGATTGGCCGGTGCCAAATTGCCCCTAGGAATGAGTATGTGTGTGGCCCCGCGGCAGACTGGTGAACTGTTAAGGGAGTATCTTGCCCCTCGCCATGAATCAGCCGGGATGGGCTCCGGCTCTCCCCGCAACCCTGTAAGAGATAGAGGTTTAAGAAGGTGACCGACTGACTGTATTGGCGGTGATTGGACTAAAGAGTTAAATTTTATTATTTGCAAATACCCTTGAAAAAAACTTTTAACACTGACCAGAAATCCACTCGTCATGAAGTTTTTGTCTCTCTAATTACAAAATTATTCTGCTGACTAGACTATTATGCCATTCTTTGTTATTTGAGTGTTTTGTATTGAACATGAAACCATTCATACGACACACAAAGGCATTGATGTTCACTGATAGAAACCAGCATCCACACACACACATACACACCTTCCAAAGCAAGCTATACCTACTTACCTAGTTTGCCGTTGGTGAATTTAAACTGAAGGGTTGTTTGCTTTGGACTGATTAGTACCTTTGTCTCCATTAGCCTTTCTGATGGAGTCACGCAAACTCAAGTGGCACTTTGTGATGACAGCCATGTGCAAACGAGATCCCGATTAATGGATCATAGAATTGTTCATTAGCACTCCACCTGCTGGAGCAGCGTTTAGAAAATGCAAATGACTTGTTGTTATTTCGCCCCTCCTCCAGCCACTTTTGAAGTGCAATGTGCAGTGCAGCTGCACAGTTAGTAACATTTGGGTGTGAGAAGCTGGATTAGGGTGGAGCGTCATTTCAAACCCACTTCCACTGAAAAGTACTTGTTCAGGGTAAAAAAAAGAAAAAACCTCAAAGCTTTTCATGCTTTAAGTTGACCCATTTAAATGCTCAAATTTGATGAATGTGTCAGTTGAATGTTTAAATATTCATTCATTGTAACCATATTTTATATGTTTGATGTTATAACTGTTCAAAGATCCAATTAAAACAAGAGAAAATCTTGACTTTAACTCTTGTTCTGTTATCTTTCATTTATCCGGGGTGGGGTTGTGGGGAAACCAGCCTAAAATGGGAAACCCAGGCTTCCCTCACTCCGGCTACATCCTCCAGCTCAACCGTCAAGATCCTGAGGATCCTGAGAATCTTACCTCTGGTCTCCTCCCGATGGGACGTGCCCGAAACACCACCAGCGAGGCGCTCGGGAAGCATCCCTATCAGATGAACAAACCACCCCATCTGGCTTCTCTCGACCAGGAGGAGCACTGGCTCTACTCTGAGCTCCTTCTGGATGGCAAAGCTCCTCACTCTATCTCTGAGTGAGAGTCAAGCCAACTTGCGAAGGAAGATCATTTCAGGTGCCTTTATTCGTATTCTGGTTCTTTCGGTCACCACCCACAGCTGGTGACCAAAGGTGAGCACTTCATAGGTAGCCACAAATGAAGGGCTTTGCTTTTCAGCTCAGCTCTTTCTTTACCACGGCAGACCAATGCAGCATCCAGATTATTGCGGACGTCGCACCGATTCGTCTGTAGATATTCTGCTCATTTCTTACCCCATTCGTGAACAAGACCCCAAGATAGTTGACTTTTAACTCTCAATTTTTCTCAAAACTAAATTTACAGTCCATGTTGATCTTAGATTAATTAATAGTCAAATCATCACTCTCTTTGGTCCTTTGAGAATAAGCTCAGCTTTATGCCATGTAGACCGATTTGGAAAGGAAGTGTCGATGGCCACTTTATGCTTTAAGATTTACTGGGAAAATTTATCTAATTTTCAAAAGTGCAAACAAGTGTACGCCGAAAATCTGTTAGCTATGTTCAAAAGTTCTGCACAACTTGCATTTACATCTATTTCAGAGGATATTCAACTACTAGTCTGTCTAGACTTAAATTTGATATAAGACGTCTGACCTTTGATTATTACAAACCACAAAAAAATATTAAAAAATAAACAGTAAAAAACAAGCATTAAAAGAATTTTTTTTTTATTTTGGAAAAAAGCATTTAGGGGCTTTTTGGAAGTTTTTTTTCTCAAGATAATATTGAAGAGTTTTGGCAAAAACCAGATGAATCAATTAACCACAGTTGTGTCGTAAACAAAGACTCAAATTGAAGTTTCTTTGTATAATTTAGTTGGAATTTGCTGTTTTGTCTCATCTTGCAACAAAGTTAAAAATAATGAGCTTAAGAAAATCAAAATAGAGTTTTTTTTATCCAATTTAGATTTGATTAAATGTGGTGTATCAATTAGAAAACATATCTAAAGTTGAGTTTTACTGTTCACTAGTTGACGTGGTTAAAACCACAAAAGGCTGCCAGATGTTTTAATGTGGCCCAAACTCTGTTTTAAATTCTGAAAAGCTCAGCTAGGCAAAAATTGCCAATCTTGCTTTTTCCAGACATTAAAAAAATATTTAGAATTAGCCAGTAAATCACTTTAAAACTCAGATTATTTCACTAAAGTTCCTAATAAATCTCAAAGTCTGACCTTTTGTTACTTAATACGGCCCTGAATATTTGCTGGATTCCTCCAGGTACTATTTCAATCCATCTGGGACTGATGGAGAAGGCTCTGCGGGAGATTGCGGAGATTAGGTGTCCTCCAAGATTAGGGCTGACAGGGCGCCAAAGCTCATCCCATCTCCCCTGTGGGTATTTACAAAGTGCTTGGCCTGCCCACAGGTGGCTAATATGCCATGAGTACAACCTCCTTCATCCATGCTTTGTGTATGTGAGTGTGATTGTGTGACTGAGGAGAAAAGATAGATAGGAAAGTATTAAGGTGCTGAGAGGCTTGCTGGACAATCAATCAAACAAACAGATAAAGAAGTGTGTGTACACAGGTGTGTTCAGACAGCAATATTACCCAGAAGACTGTGCATACACAACAGTGCTTTCATACGTGCATTTTGTATAGAAGTTACTCAACGCTACATTGAGTTTCCAAATCCCATAACTAAACTTTTAATCTGATACTCCCATGTAAATGGCCTCACTTGACTTGACACTCAGCCAAACATCTGCATTTTCAAAGATTTGAGAAATGGTTTTACCTTATAGATATTACTTATCTGAATGGTTTCATGAGATAGCCTTAATAACTCAGAGACACTAACAACGTTTTGATAAACCACTGTTACGGTGGGAACACATTTTCCAAAAACAACAACTCATTTCTGTGGGATTTAAGTGGTTTAAACACAATACTCAGGCGGCAGCTGAGAAGTTCACTGTCAAGGGTTTGCCTGAATGCCAAATTTTTCCCATTCACAATTTATTCACTTTATTTCAAGATAAACAGCTGCCAACTCATACTATTGAGTGAAATTGATGATCAACATCATAACTGCTTATTGATTATGCTGCACAAGGAGGACAGGCTATCATTTATTTTAGAATCACCTTTCAAACCCCTACTGGAAAGCAGTTGTCAGATTCTGCCGAAGGGACTACTTGTCTTTTTTATGATTTGTCACACAGCATGCACTTAAAGTCCTCATCTCTAATGGAATGATGGTTCTTATTTAGCATCCAGAGAGAGAGTTGTACTGCTTTCAGTGCCTCTTATTTTTAATATAGAAAACCAATGGAGCATTGAACAAATTCTTAGAGTGTGGGAAAGTTGCATTAGCCACCCATTGCTTTCCTCCAACACCTCGGTTACATGCTAAGAAAGCAACTTGCTGTTTATTATTCACTCATATAAACATTCATACTTGTCTTTTAGTTGACCTTTTTCTGCAGAGAAACACTCCAAAACCTCTGTGTCCTTGTTCTTCTAATCCAAATACAACATTTTGGATACCTACCAAATGGTATGGTATGGTATTGTATTTTGGTATTGTATTGTATTCTGGTATGGTATTTTGGATACCATACCAGCCTGTCAATGCCTGATCCTGTCAGACCTCTGAAGCTAAGCATGCTGGGCCTGGGCAGTGCTTGGATGGGAGACCGCCGGAACCCGAGGTGCCATGGTGGGATGGCTGTTGAGATTAAATTGCGGTTTTGTACCTGGGCAAGACCCTTCACCCACGTTACCTAGGCGGAATGGTGTGTGCGCGATTGATTGGTGATGGTCAGAACGGTCGATGGTGCTAAAAGGCAGCCTCACTTCTGTCAGTTTGCCCCTGGGCAGCTGTGGCTACAACAGTAGCTTACCATCACCTGGTATGGCGTGAATAAATAATGCATATGTGAAGCGTCTATGAGAGTCCTGAAAAGCGCAATATAAATACAATGCATTATTATTATTTTTATGCCAACTGAAAGGGCAGTGCATTTTGTATTTTTAAGCAATTATATCCTCCTTAGTAAAAAAAAAGTTTAAACAAGTATATTTGCAACAAACATGACCATTATTGCAACTCAATAGGTAGCCACAAAGCATATGTCTTGTGCTGCCACTGCTGTCCAGTAATTGGTTTTTAGAGTTTTGCTCCCTAGTGGGGGGCTTGCTCACATGTGCAATTAATTTTATCTTGTGTTTTTACGTCAAGTAGAACGTTTTGCTATTCATCATCTTGAGTGAATGTAGCTTCAGGTTCATTTCACTTTTTAATCCATTAAAAGAGAGAGTTTGCAATGGCCGTAGGAACGATAAAAACAAAGAGGAGTGTTTGCTTGTCTACATTGTCGTGCAAAGAAACATTGTGCAGGTGAGAATTACATCAGGGGATTCAGGTTAAGACAACTCTAAACTCTTTTTTTTTCAAAGGAATAAGTGAAAGTAAACATATGGAGAGAGTCACGAGCGCACACCACACCCTGGGTTCGGCGAACATTAGAATAATGATCATAAAAAAATAAATACCAGGGTTTAACACTACTAGATGAGTAATCCCACTCAACTGATCTCAGAAAGAAGTCAACAAAGACTTGCGTTAACATGTTTTGTCTTCTTAAAAGTACATCTAGCATGATGTAAGCACATCTGTGTGAAAACATACATCTGTTGCATAGAAAACAAATCCTTAGCTTCATCATGTAGGTGGACATTTGTTTTTACTCTGGGCTGCTTTTTTTCCCCTCTATTTCTCAACTCCACCTAAGGTAAGTCTAGGAAAGTATGAAGCATGTTTAATTCAAAAGACTTCTTTGGCTGATTGAGGTAAAATGGTTGATTGAGTGGGAGTTTGTAGCTCGGGTTGGTATTGTTGTGGGAGCGAGTCCAATTTATACACTTTATGTTTGCACAAGCACTGCTGTTTTCCACTGAGTTCTCTAAAGGAAGCAGGACCAGAGGAATTTGACTGAAAGGGTAACATGTGCCAAGCCCTGGTTGACAGTACTCAAGTGTTCATGAGCAAGAATTCCTCTGAACCCGAATCAGATTTCTGAATCTGACTATTCTGCAAAGGCAAAATACTCCCATAAATAAAAAAGCGAGACGGATTGAAATTAATTAGGTACTAAATAAAAGTGGAAATAAGTCATATCTACAAATTTGAATGCATAAGCACCAGTTAGAGTATGTACTTTCAGATTAAATTTAATACAGAGACAGTGCCACCAATTTGCATTTTGATCCCCATCTTTAACTTATAACCTCACCCCACAGCCCATTAAACACTCTGGCATTCGACCAAAGCTTGGTAAACTTTTGTTCTGACTCAGAAGGCACCTTCTCATGTAATATATATTTATAGAAACAAACTTTTACTTCATTAGAACTGGCTCAAAAATGCTGACTCCAGTGCTCTCTGTGCATTTTATTACAAAAGCAACTGTTACAAAACAGCCCTGCCACAAAATGTCCTCAAGTCCACAGCACATGTTTTGTGTAGAGCTCCATTAAATACTTTAAAAGTTTCTAAAAAACAGAACAACCTGAGTGTTAATCAGTCCATAGAGAATATATTGGAAACTTTTGCCTTCGCAGAACATGTAGGTCTCTTTAGAATGAGAACATGTCAGATTTACTTTTTTCTCTTTCTATTTAGTTAAAGTAAAGCCCACAAAGAGGCCGTGGTAAGACATAAATTTCACTGTTGTTTAGTGAATAATATAGAACATTTTAATTATAACTAGGACAAAATCTCAAAATTGAACTTTGGGAAGCATGCAGCTTCATTCCATCAAAAACCAGGGTAAGATTTAACAACGACAAACCCTGGTTCACACCCAGACTAAGACAGATCAGGAGGGAAAAGGAAGCAGCTCACAGAGCCAATGACAGAGAGAGCTACAAAGGCGCTAAGTACCGGTTCTCGAGAGATGTACAGCAGGCGAGATCCAGGTACAATAAATGCCTGAAGGACCAATTCTCTGTCAATGACACCGCCTCTGTCTGGAGATCACTTCTGCAAATTACAAACTATAAGCCGAAAGCCCCACAAGCTGCTAATGACTTACAACTGGCAGAGAAACTCAACACCTTCTATGCCAGGTTTGATGTCTCACTCTCCTCCCCCCTCACTGATCAACAACCTTCTGACACTTTGAAGCCACTCCCATCCCCCACCCAATTAACAACAGAGGTCACTCCAACTGACCAGCCCTCCCCCTCCACTGCTTTCTTGGTGACAAAACAGGATGTGCTCAAGCTCTTCCGCAAGCAAAACCCTCGGAAAGCTTCGGGCCCAGATGGTGTATCCCCTGCCACCCTGAAACACTGTGCTGAGGAACTGTCTCCAGTTTTCACAGACATCTTCAACACCTCGCTGAAGACATGCCACGTTCCAGCTTGCTTCAAGCTGTCTACCATCGTTCCTGTCCCCAAGAAGCCCCGTATCACTGGACTTAATGACTACAGGCCTGTGGCGCTTACGTCTGTAGTCATGAAGTCATTCGAACGCCTGGTCCTCCCTCATCTCAAGCACTTCACCTCTCCCTCTCTGGACCCTCTGCAGTTTGCCTACAGAGCCAACAGGTCTGTAGACGACGCTATCAACCTGGCCCTCCACTTCACCCTGCAGCACCTGGACTCCCCGGGAACCTATGCTAGGATCCTGTTTGTGGACTTCAGCTCTGCATTCAACACCATCCTACCTACCCTGCTTCAGGACAAGCTCTCCCAGCTCAACGTGCCTGACTCCACTTGCAGGTGGATTACTGACTTCCTGACAGACCGGAGGCAGTGCGTGCGGCTGGGGAAGAATGTCTCCACCTCTCGGACTATCAACACAGGATCTCCACAGGGCTGTGTCCTCTCTCCCCTGCTCTTCTCCCTGTACACCAACTGTTGCACCTCCAGCCATGACTCTGTCAAACTGATCAAGTTTGCGGACGACACCTCTCTCATCGGGCTCATCTCTGATGGTGATGAGTCGGCCTACAGGATGGAGGTAGACCGGCTGGTGTCCTGGTGCAGCAACAACAACCTGGAGCTCAACGCTCAGAAGACAGTGGAGATGATCGTGGACTTTGGGAAAGCTATAGCACCCATTACCCCCCTTGCACTGACAGACTCCCCCATCACCACTGTAGACTCTTTCCGCTTCCTCGGCACTACCATCACACAGGACCTAAAGTGGGAGTCGTCCATCAGCTCCCTGATCAAAAAGGCCCAGCAGAGGATGTACTTTCTGCGGCAGTTGAAGAAAGCCAAGCTGCCTGCCCAGATGTTAGTGCAGTTTTACACAGCCATTATCGAGTCCATCCTCACCTCCTCCATCACCGTGTGGTACGCTGGAGCCACAGCCAGGGACAAACATAGACTGCAGCGCATTGTGCGCTCTGCAGAGAAGGTGATCGGCTGCAGCCTTCCATCTCTCGAAGACCTGTACGTCTCCAGGACTCGGGGGCGTGCAGGTCGGATAGCAGCTGACCCTTCCCACCCTGGACATGGACTTTTTGAGCGACTCCCCTCGGGCAGGAGGCTCCGGTCCATTCGGACCAGAACGTCCCGCCACAAAAACAGCTTCTTCCCTTCTGCCGTTAGTCTAATTCTTCTTCTTCTTCTCCTTTCGGCATTTCCCTTCAGGGGTCGCCACAGCAAGTCAGTTTCTTCCATCTAACCCTATCTGCTGCATCATCTTCGGTCACGCCAACTATCTTCATGTCTTCCTTCACTGTATCCATGAACCTCCTCTTTGGTCTTCCTCTAGCTCTCTTTCCTGGTTGTTCCAAATCCAGCATCCTTCTGCCGATGTACTCGGTCTCTCTCCTCTGTACATGTCCAAACCATCTCAGTCTGGCCTCCCGGATTTTATCTCCAAAACCTCTAACATGTGCTGTTCCTCTGATATACTCATTTCTGATCCTGTCCATCCTGGTCACTCCCAGAGAGATCCTCAGCATCTTCATCTCTGCTACCTCCATCTCTGCTTCCTGTCTTTTCCTCAGTGGCACTGTCTCTAGACCAAACAGCATGGCGGGTCTCACCACGGTTTTGTACACTTTTCCTTTCATTTTAGCTGAAACTCTTCTGTCACACATCACACCTGATACTTTTCTCCACCCGTTCCAGCCTGCTTGAACACGCTTCTTCACCTCTTTTCCACACTCTCCGTTGCTCTGGACTGTTGATCCCAAGTACTTAAAATCTTCCACCTTGTTTATCTCTTCTCCCTGTAACCTCACTTTTCCATTTGGATCCCTCTCATTCACACACATGTACTCTGTCTTACTCTGACTAATCTTCATTCCTCTTCTTTCTAGTGCAAACCTCCACCTCTCCAGCTTTTCCTCCACCTCTTCCCTCCTCTCACTACAGATCACAATGTCATCTGCAAACATCATTGTCCATGGAGATTCCTGTCTGACCTCGTCTGTCAGCCTATCCATCACCATAGCAAACAGCAAAGGACTCAGAGCAGATCCTTGGTGCAGTCCCACCCCCACACTGAACTCCTCTGTCTCACCTACAGCACACCTCACCACTGTCTTACAGCCCTCATACATGTCCTGAACCGCTCTAACATACTTCTCTGTCACACCAGACTTCCTCATACAATACCATAGTTCTTCTCTAGGTACCCTGTCATACGCTTTCTCAAGATCTACAAAGACACAGTGCAGCTCCCTCTGACCTTCCCTGTACTTCTCTATCAGCATCCTCAAGGCAAATACTGCATCTGTAGTGCTCTTTTTAGGCATAAAACCATACTGCTGCTCACAAATTCTTACTTCAGACCTTAGCCTAGCTTCGACAACTTTTTCCCATAACTTCATCGTATGGCTGATCAGTTTAATTCCTCTGTAGTTACCACAACTCTGTACATCTCCCTTGTTCTTAAAAACAGGAACTAGCACACTTCTTCTCCATTCATCTTCTCACTTTCTAATATTCTGTTAAACAGCCCAGTCAGAAACTCTACTGCCACCTCACCTAAACACTTCCATACTTCTATAGGGTGCCGTTAGTCTAATTAATACTTTATAACCTGAACCCCACATCTCTTAGTCACCTCCCTCTTGTCACTTTACTATCTTTATTTATTTATTTATTTTTTTTATTTTCTATGACATTGCACTACTTTTCTTTTTCTTTCTGAGCACTCTGTTTTGTTAAAATTATTTTTATTTATTTTATTATTTTTATCTTATATTATTGCACACCTGTATCAAAGCAAGTTCCTAGTCTCTGATATTCTCATTGACATGGCAATAAAAGCATTCTGATTCTGATTCTGATGAAAAACCCGGCCAAATCGATCCAGTGAGAGCTGGAGATCACGGTCCGATCCTACTCCGAGACCATGGTCCTCGCCTGGAAAAGGGTGGAATGCCCCCAAGTGGAGGAGGTTAAGTTTCTTGGGGTCTTGTTCATGAGTGGGGGAAGGATGGAGCGGGAGATCGACAGGCAGATTGGTGCGGCATCAGCAATAACTAGGTCGATCTACATTCCAACCCTCACCTATGGTCACCAGCTGTGGGTGGTGACCGAAAGAATGAGATCGCGGGTACATGCGGCCAAAATGAGCTTCCTCCGCAGGGTGGCTGGGCTCTCACTCAGAGATCGGGTGAGGAGCTCTGCCATCTGGGAGGAGCTCGGTGTCGAGCCGCTCCTCCTCGACCTGGAGAGACTATGCCTCACAGCTGGCCGTGGAACGACTTGGGATCCTTCCGGGTGAGCCGGAGGATGCAGCCAGGGTGAGAGAGGCCTGGGCTATCCGTTTGAGGCTGTTGCCCCCACGACCCGAACCCGGAACAAGCAGAAGATGACGGAACGGAAAGCATGAAAATCATTCTGGTCACTTTAGCATTACTTTGCACTGAATGAAAATATTCTCTTTTGGACACCAATAAAAATAGAGATGTTGTTATTCTCCACAGGCAAAAAAAAAAACATTTTATTGATCGGCTTAAGTTGTTCAGGTTCAGCATACGGCAGAATAATCCTATTTGATGAAGAGTCAAAAGCATGCCTGTGAATCCAAGACTGAGGTGAAAACTGACCAACTAATTTTTCAGTTTGAGTGAGACTAAAGTGAAAATGCTCAAGGACATGTCATATTCAAAGGAAGTTTTAATGTCTTTTAATGTATCCACTGAGGTCTGGATGTGTACAATAAAAAATAAAGTAGATCAGGCTGCATGCAGAGCCTCACAGGTGATTTTAGTTTTGTATCGTGTAGACTTCTGGCATCCGTTGCTCTACCTTGGAATTGCATCGCCACAGTGGGGTTATTGTACAACCAGCTTGCGCAGTTTGCCGTCCCCAGTGCCTTATAACACATCAACAGATGCATCTGTTCCGCTCATGTTTGGGTAAGTTACATCTGGTTATGGGTACAATCTATGCAATACTTTTGTGTCTTTGGCTGGGGATGAATTTACCTCGTCTGGCAAGGCATTCCAACCTTGGGAGCAGATGTGCCCGGGGTGTAAATAAGTACACTGGTGATGTAGTGCATTTCTGTTTCTAAAATGCCAGTGATATATTTGCCCATAAGCAATGTTCTGGCAATCTAGAAGGCCTAGATAATCATAGGAAGAATATTGATGGTAATAACCATTACTGGGCTGTCTGATAGGCCCCATGGTGATACTTGTTTGCTGTTATTAGTTAGCGCACTACCCAATGCATCATGACACACATTAATAATAATGCCAATGTACATTTAGAAAGGAAAGAGTGATGATTTAGAACAGGTCAAATATTCGTTCCACAAACATTCTTTGAGCGTTAGGCTATTCTTGCAACTTTATGTTTTTACTAATGTTTACAAAATTGAGAGGTAGAAAACATAAATTTTTTTATCAAAGAGTGAAACAATTATAGCATCCAAAGTTTCAGTTAAACTATTAAACTAATGTTCAAAACGCAACTTCAGCCCATGCTTTAAAGTACCAGATAGTCCAACAACCTGCATAATGACTGAAGATCTAGGCGACAATGTGAAATAATTTGAAATATGTGATAAGTGCAAATTTGGCTGAATGGATTTGGACAGAGACAAATCCATTGTGCAAATGGAATCCATTATCTATTGAATTAGATAATTAAATACTAATTTATTGTTTTGAAGACTCTTGAAAGAGTTAGGAAGGTGGTGCAAAGTGGTCAGATGGCAGTTGAACAAATACACAACAAATGAAGAATGAGGATCCATAGTAAATGAATTAAAAAAAAAAAATGAAATGAGGTCACAAACTGGAATAAAGCTGAACATAACTAACGGTTCAAAAGGTTTTGAATACAGTGGTTTAGCATTGGCCTTACATTCCCAGGTGTAAGCAAACAAGTTGGCAGTGGCTGTGGTACGCGTTCTGTCGAGATCTGTGACTGTCGAGAGTTGCAACTCTGCGCCTCTGCGCATGCCCATAAGGCGTCATACACCTCCCGCTCCCTTCCAGAACATCTAAACGTTGGGGCTGCAACCAACCAAACAACCAAACCATCCCCGATGGGGATGTAACCAAACATTGCCTCTCACATCTCACGATGGGTTGCAGGTACAGACGAAACCTCACTTTTCTGAACACCGATCTATCGACAACTGCGACCGGTTGAGATATTGACAAGGACGCATATCTAGACAGAACAACTGCTTAGGTATTTGGGGAAATGAGAATCAGGGGTTAGAGATGAAGTGATACTATAATCCCAAAAAAGCCAAAGGATGTTACCCCAGGTAGTGAACCTAGAACAAAACCCAACAGAATAATTTCTTTGTCAGTAATTGTTCTAGTAATGGGTTAAACTCTACAAAGACTCTGATTTGGAAGCTTCTTCATTTTTTGTTGGATTATTTTCATCTTTACTAATACAGACCTTTACTCAGCAGAAAACGAATGGACATTTTGGAAACATGCAATGAGACAAGAACAGACATGTAAACTGAACAGAGAAATGTTTTGCAAACCAACCAAACACGCTTCAAAGACAACAAGAACAGTAGGGAAACCATAGTGAAGATTTCTGGGAACAAAAACATGGAGAAGTAGACAGAGGAAACCTGAAGGACTCTTTGAAAGAGAAGAGGAGCTGTGATCGTCAGCAACTAAAATTCAGAAACAGCAGGTGATTAAGTAGAAAATATGACAAAATTTCACAAAGAGGTTCATTGAGAGTTACAAAACCATGACTCATTAGCTAAAAAAACTGAAAGAATGTGTCTATTTCAAACAAAACTAAACTTTTCAACAACCAAAAATCCTCCCAGCACAGCTCAAGCTTCAAACTTTCTCAGAGAAAACTTGTTTGTTCCTCAAAAGAAACCCACTGCTAGATCTGGAATATTTTTCAGGGCTCTATATAAAATATGTGAATTGTAAAATTCTGCTTAGTATTTAGCCTTAAAATACAATTAAACTGATCTCTTTTGGTCTCTAAATGGTATTTTTGTTTTTATCATATTAAAACAAGATTTCTCTAAACTCTTCATTATCTTTTCACATTTTTTTTTCAATTTTTTCCACGGCCAACAACTGAAGTCAAGGCTTCATGTTAATTTTATCCTCTTTGAAAATAACATGTATATGAGTTTGCACATTAAAACCTTTCATTGAAACATAAAAGCTTCACACACACAAGCTCATACATCACTTTTCATCTGGTTAAGGCCATTTCCTCTGCTCCTCGGTGCATCTACTGGAAGAAACTAGCTGAGGTCAGTGTAATTGTAGCATCCTTAATCAATGCTCGTTTGCTTCTATGGTTGCTGTCTTTCACTCTTTCCCCATCTTCTCTCTATACCAGGGTCCTGCCAGCTATCGTTGATGCATCATTCATACAGAGTGTAAAAAGATGCGAAGCAACTCTGCAGCTGTCTAATCTCGAGGCCATGGCCAACCCTTCTGTACCCTTTACGAGGTCTCTCATGGCTGGAAATGTAAAAAGGCGTTCATTTAGTGGGTTGGGATGTCATCTGAGTGAACAGGATTTAACTGTTTAAAGCAACAAATGTCTGATTACGTTTGAGTTAGTGGATCATGTCGCACATACAGTGACAGGGTTGATCAACAGACAGTAACAGAGTTACTATCAATATTTTAACACATGCTGTATTTACCGTAATTTCCGGACTATAAGCCGCAACTTTTGTCACACGCTTTCAACCCTCCGGTTTATGCAATGATGTGGCTAATTTATGCATTTTTTCTAATGCATTTTTTCTGATTCTGATTTATTTCTTATTCTGATTCTGATCTAATGCATTTTTTCTGATTCTGATTCTAATGGCCAGAGGCGCTCGAGCAGAAAAAGTATGAGTGATAGAGGTGGAATATATGTGTCGCGGAAGATGCAAGTTTAATGTCACTTCGTACTTTATCCATGAAGAAAATTAGCATGAACAGACCCTCATCATGGAAAATGCAAGAAGAAATGCATATGACGCAGCTTTAAAAGCAATCCAGCTGGCTGAAAAAGAAGGTACAGAGCTGACTTCCTTGGCTTCAGTGCACAGGAAGATGAAGAAGGCTCTCAGTTACTTTTACCGGTATGTTTTTTTTAAATCAGCCCTGTTAGTGCTGTGCTACAGTATTCATGCTGTGTTACTGCTGCGTCTCAGTGACTTTTACCGGTACATTTTTTAACCAGCCCTGTTAGCACTGTGCTACTGTATTGCTGCTGTGTTACTGCCGCATCACAGGCAGTTTTTGCAAGGAAAAGCTAAAGTATGTTATTAAAACTTTGAAAACTCTATCTGCGTACCGGATCTCATGTTTCAATGTGGGCACATGCGGCTTGTAGACAGGTGCAGCTTATGTATGTACAAAAATGTTTTTTTCCTTTAAAAATGTACTGGGTGAGGCTTATAATCAGGTGCGCTCTATAGTCCGGAAATTACAGTAAATCTATTTGAATTTTGGAGCAATATTATTTTCTGTCCTTTTGTTCGGGGTGTTTATTGGCCATACGTACCAAAGTGTTTGTTGATATTTAAGTGCGAACTTTAAAACTTTTTAAAACATTACTACTGACATGTCAAAAGACTGCGTGAGGTAAAGGGGGCAGCTGTGCAAGTGGCGTTAAACTCTGGGTTGTGATTTGGTGACAAAAACCACTCATACATTTTTATTAAATTCATACATGCAAGTATGGACAAGAAATGTTAAAATTGAAATTACCGTGAAAAAATTCCTAACAAATTGCTCTGAAATATGACACTCAGCTTTGATCTTTGCACCCTAAAGTCCTGTTCGTAAATTAACTTCTCATTAGTTACCAGACCTGTTTGCAGGAAAACCCAATTTTGCTGTGTTTCATTTTTTATAGCTCCCGCAAGCACGAAAACGTAAAAGTGCAAGCTAACACGGAAAGTAATAATAAGAAAAGCATTATGTAAATAACTTTCTGTGCAGCACAGAAGCTGTTTGTCTATTCCCATATTTCCCACAGTTCTCTCCATTTGTCAGATGAGCAGAGACATAAATCCAATAGAGTGGTGGCGGCAACACCGGTTATCAGTTGTTTTGAATGAGGATTTTTATGGTTATGAAAACAAAAAGAATCTGAGGCACAGTTTTATGGCTGTAGTGTTTCTCTGGCTCAATGGATGCAAAACTGGAAAGAAAGATGGTAGCAGTGAGATTTTCTGTGTGTGTGTGCATGTATCTGTCAGGACAAAAAGAGAAAGGATGATCATGAAGGGAAAAAATTTCTGCAAATATGGTGGAGGAAACAATAAAATGTGCGCGTCGAGGTTGTTGTGGCACAAAATACCCCCTTTCCACTCTTTCTAGAGTTTTTCCCCAGACTCCATATCCTCATCTGTCTTTTGATCACTGCCCTTTATTTTCACAAGCCTTGCTTGGTGTGACTTGACAGAACAACATGTGCGTTTCTTCTTCTTCTTTCTATCCCTTGGTATCACAGCGACTTTGATCTTCATCACATAACTTCACAACTCTCTCACCTTCTGTTTTTTTTTTTTTTCTGCTTCCAAACATGCAATAGCCCCATGGTACCTTGTCTCCTTTGGGTCTCGTGTTTATATTTTAAAAGAAAAAAGAAGATTTTTCACACTTCTAAAATTACTGAAAGGTACAGGTAGTTTTATGGTGACACTTTCGAACATAAAGATGGATCAAGCAAAGGTTTTCAAGAAAAAAAAGCGTATGCTGGCAATAAATCTAAAATGTATACCCAACTTTTTTCAAGGAATGTGAAATTCGAGAATATTTAAAAATGAGTGTAAAGATATCTCGAGATAGTAGGGTAAATACGAGTCCCTGTTTTCTTCATCAGTCCTCTTTGCCTTCTTGATTCATTAGAGAAAGTCAGTAGTCATGGTAACAAAGACAAAGTGGTGACATGAAGAGGCTTTTATACCGAAAACATCCCAGGTAGATGCAAAAGAAAAAAAATTCTAATGGCCAAAAAGAACTCAGTTTGAGACAGACAGGTCATTTTCACAGAGGACTGGCACAAGTTCACAACAGATCTTTCTGTGTGACAATGTTGCCCCAGGAGTACAGTGATATTTGCAGGCATCCATTCTCAAGGGAAGCAATTTGAAAGAGATGGAGGACTCCTGCCGGAACTTTCCTCTGTCACCAACTCTCTTATTTTTATTTTTACGATATTGCTTTCTCGTGTTGTTGTCTAATCGTAACAAGATATATGGCTTTTTGTGCAGTTTCGGTTAACTAATCCGCTCTCATCTTAAGTCTTGTATTGTTTGTGACAGTAAGACAAACCAGTCTGAGTCTGAAACTTGGAAATAACACGAATGTCACGGTTATGTTGCTGTTAAATATGATGGATTCAAAAGTGCATGAATAAATAGTTTACCAGTTAAATACAACATTATGTTTGCTGACTTCTTAAGAAATGGTTTTTACTTCAGTTGAAAGTGATCTCCTACAAATAGTCAACAGCTCACAAACATAATTTGTTTTACAGTAATTTAAAGATGGCTGCCATTAAGCCTCTTCTGAAGAAAAACTATTAAGTTGTCTCTTGCGAACTTGATGACTTCTTCAATGAAAGTGGATGTTTGGATAAATTTAAGTGAGGTAATTACATATGTTTGATTATAAATTGTGTGCTTTTAAATGTTCAGGGTGTTCCTTGATGCTTAATGTGTTAGTCGCAAAGACAAGAAAAAAGTTTGAACCATAACATTATCGACGGACTTTATGAAGGCAAGGCCATGTGTTTTATTTACTGAGAGATCTTTATTTGTTCATGTTCAAAACCATATCAGCTGTTTTTAACAAGCAAACAAAACCTGACTATCAATGTGTTTTTTCCAACGGACTGAGTTTGTACATATGAGTAAACTTTGCTGCAAACTACAATTTTACATGAGAATTTTGGTTTGGAGATCATATTCGATTTGTAAGATAACTTAAACAAATAGACAGCTGAACAAATACTAATTTAAACTTTAAAAGAAAGGAAAAATACAGTAAGATTAGAATGTTACTATATAAATATAAATTCACAAACTTATTTAGCAGCACAGGAAAGTATAGTGGAAATGATGGCTTGCATGCATTCATAGTATTTTTTTTTTTCCGGTCCTTTTAAAAGATATAGTAGTTTTTTTTCAGCATATTTAAATTTTTTGCTTTAGACTCTATTTCAAATTCTGCAAAACCATATTTCTCAGCTATTTTTACAGTGAGATTATTAATAAATGATAATATTAAATAAATTATTGTAACTCAAACTGGGGCAAATGAAACCATTTTAGAGCAAAGCCTGCAGAGCTAGAGTACGTGCAACAGTATCAACTTGGTTCCTTCCACGTTCCTTTGCACGTCTTCGTCTCCTGGCTTTGCTTAAGTTTCTATAAATAAATTGCATGCAACACAACGATGATATATGGATTATGCTAGTTTGAAACAACTAACTCAGATAAACCAGTTAGCTCAACTCTTTAGTTGTTTTAATTGTATAAGACTAAAGCTCCTCATGTTCCCTGATGTGTCCAATTAAAGCATCTTATTGAATTTACAAACTGTAACGTGGAAGATTTTAAGTACTTGGGAGTACTGAGAGTGTGGAAAAGAGGTGAAGAAGCGTGTGCAGTCAGGCTGGAACGGGTGGAGAAAAGTATCAGGTGTGATGTATGATAGAAGAGTTTCAGCTAAAATGAAAGGAAAAGTGTACACAACCGTGGTGAGACCGGCCATGCTGTTCGGTCTAGAGACAGTGGCACTGAGAAAAAGACAGGAAACAGAGATGGAGGTAGCAGAGATGAAGATACTGAGGATCTCTCTGGGAGTGACCAGGATGGACAGGGTTAGAAATGAGTATATCAGGGGAACAGCACATGTTTTTGGAGATAAAGTCAGAGAGGCCAGACTGAGATGGTTTGGATATGTGCAGAGGAGAGAGTACATCGGAAGAAGGATGCTGGATTTGGAACCACCAGGAAAGAGGACTAGAAGAAGGCCAAAGAAGAGGTTCATAGACGCAGTGAAGAATGACATGAAAATAGTTGGCGTGACCAAAGAGGATGCAGCAGATAGGGTTAGATGAAAGAAACTGACTTGCTGTGACAACCCCGGAAGAGAAATGCCGAAAGAAGAAGAAGAATTGAATTTACAAACACACCACTAAAACTGAGCATCTGCTTGAAGCTAAGTTTGAAGAATAAAAAACAGGGAAAAATTAAATGCAAGTGAGTGTTTGTTTTTGCTTGTGGTATGGAGAAAGTGATTGAGTAGAAGGGGAAAGAAAAGTGATAGCCTTTCCACCTCATACATGCATGTGGGCATTTTTAAAATGCAGCAAACGTAATGCTGTTTGCTCTCTAAGAAATTGGTTTGGTTGAACTCAAGACTGAAAGGCAAGGACCCAATTTAAAATAAGATAACATGCACCTCGAACTTCAGGCAAAAAGTAGATTAAATGAGTTGCGTTTACAGATTAAATTGGATAAATCAATCTTTATAAATGCATTCTGTCAAAGAAAACCTTGTCAAATAAATCCATATTGGATAAATGTTCCACATTAATAACAACAAAACCCAAAGCTCAATTAAAGTTAGTTCTTTTTAATATAAGATGTTTGGCGCTAGCATTGTTTCATGAAGGCTGATTTGAAGACAGTTTCCAAATAACTGTCACATACCTGAACCAAGGAGACGGAGGATGTCTAAATAAAAAGTAGGTCTGGCGGCAGAGAGTACAAGAGGCACATTATGACAAGAGGAGCCCATGATGAGGCAACCAGTAGCACATAGAGATGCAATATACCAGTACACGTCCGTGTGGACAATGTAGGCTGACGGGCTTGTCTGCCACATGCACACCAGTTTATCACAGCTCTTTCTGCTTTCTGTCTCTTAATCCACTCCTCATTTCATGTCCAAGACTTTGGATTCTCTCTATAATTGGACCACAGCATCTATGGGCAAGATGTGTGTTCACACCAGACTGTATGGAGGATTGAGTGTCAGTCTGCCAGAAGGCAAGATCTGAAAGATCAACGGGATATATTTTAAAGCGAGGACATAAACTGGCTATTTTCACAGTTTAGAACATTCAAAATCTTCCAAAAAAAATTAATTCAATAAAAACCCAACATTTCAATGAGATGTTTAGTTTTTATATAGAGTTAAAACAGTGGCAATGACATGGTGATGGCGTCTGTTTGCCTTCGTGTACGTATGACAAAAAACACATGGACATTATGAAACTAAAGCATTTTTGTCTAAAAGTATTTGTCATGTATTTTGTTCAGGCTGGGAAAAAAATTGGTAGTGACATGGAGTAGACCGGTATAAGTTAGGCTCGCTAACGGTGAATTGTGTTACATAGGACCACCATACTGTGCATTCATTATTATTTTTGTTTTTTCTTTTTTTCATACTTAATTAATTTCTTCATAATTAATTCATTTATTCTCCAAGCACGTCTAGAGTCCTTGGAGAAGACACCTAACCCCCACTTCTCCCACCATTGGCGCCGTCGAAGGGCAGCCTGCTGCGGTGTAAGGAGTGCAGCAAACAAATTTCCCCGGTGAGGGATGAATAGAGTAATTCATTTTATTTATTTATTTTTATTTCTCACCGGGAAATTTGTGTGCTGCATCACACCGCAGCAGGCTGCCACCCATGTCGATGCCAATGTTAGGAGAAACGGGAAGTTAGGTATCATCTCCAATGACGTGAACTCAGTGGGATGCAAACTCGCGAACTTCCGGTTAACTTCCGATCCGGGGATGAACGCTCTAACCACTGAGCCACCAGCTCCGCCCAATGCATGTACATAGTCTGGGGAAATGCCAGCTCCACCTTCTAAATGTGTTATTTTTCCAGACGGGATGAAGATGCTTCATTTAATAAAAACTAAAGAGTAAAGTGATGAACTGCTGTACCAATTCTTATTACCATACATATGAGTCCTACTCTAACTTGCCATACCAAATATGACTTTGCTAATGTTCCAACACTCTGCACCCCTCACGCTAGCATTTTTATCTTTGAATCAACTTGTAGCTCACTGTACTAAGCTGACGTTTTTATGGGCATTTGTTGAGGGTGCATTTTCTGTCTTGCATTTCTTGAGCAGTCCTTTCTGCCAGCTCTGCTATTATATCCACTAGCAATAAAAAGATGAAAAAAAAATTCCTACAGATGAAATAAAGAAACAAATCTTTTTGACAACATTATAATTTAGACATTCCCTATACAGTTAATCTTTTGTTTGTGCGAGGTAACCAAACTTGTTCTTTGTACTTTTGAACTTACATGTGCCGCATGGCGACTGATCTATACCGGTGTCTGAGCAGATGTTTTGTTTAATGTCAATGTCTGCTAGATTTAGGATTCTGTTTAAGTCTCTGTGTGTGTATGTTGATCGTTACCTGAGTGATTTGGCTTCAGAACAAAGACAAAGTGCTTCACTGTAGTTGTCTGCAGGGGAAAATCTGTCAGAGTGTTTGTGTGGTGTTCTATATCAGTTTGAGATATTTTAATAGTTTCAGAGTCGCTCACCTGCCAACTGTTTGCATAAAATGAATCAGGGTTTTTTTTGTCTCATGGGATATCGGGTATCAAAACACCATTTTGCAACCCAAAGGGTGTGCCACCTTTGACAGACTTTTGGAGATAGATAAGCAACCGTTTTGATTGACGAGAATGCTTTGTCGGTTTGACAAACATATGTGCTTTTGTCACCACAAAGACACAAGCTCAGACAGATTCCGTCGCACACATTGACAGTTCCTGGTTCACACCCTTTGGAAGTCTACCAGAGGCGCAGTCACTCAGTCAGTGTCAATCTGCAAGCATCGCTTCCTGATGTGCCAGGAAAACCAAATGAGCTGCATGCATTCTTTAGATACCTATGTTCTTACAAAACGCATTATCACACTTTTTTGGGGTAAAATTGTTGCGGATTATCAAATTTTTCATCAGCGCAAATGATGAATAGACTTTTTTTTTAAATTATACAATTATAATTATTTAAATAATCTTTAATACTCAAAAACAAATCATAAAGGCTTTTTGATTCATGGGCCACATTGAGCTCTAACATTTGACAATGAGGCCACCAGATGGATGGCATGCTTTGGTAACCTCACCTCCTTGGAGAAAAAGACACATCTAAGGATATGGAGAAAACGCCTTTTTTAGTTAATTTTTACACGTTCGTTTGGTGCCGGATTAAAACGTTTACTGGGCCGAATGAGGCCTGCAGGCCGTATTTTTCCCATGCCTGGGCTATACTGTGAACAAATAAGTAAATACAGTTCAGAACACATAATGAAATATATGGGAACAAAACAAAAAACATTCAAAGAAATTGTATTTGCATTACCGTAATTTCACGGCTATAAGGCGCATATACATAAAAGTCTTAGATTTTCTTCAAAAGGAACGGTGCGGCTTTTCGTGTGGTGCGCCTTGTGTGTTTGAAAAGGCGGACCTAAAAGAAAACGCAGTGCTCGTGAGAAAAGGCAGACCTAAAAGAAGATGCGGTGCCCGCGAGGCGGGCCTGAAAGAAAAGGCATGAGAACGTTAAAGAGTGAAGTGTGAGCGGCGTGGGAGGATGGATGACCGAAGGAGACCACAGTTTCACGAAGGGTGAAAGGCAGCGCCGGGCGAGTTACGCTACAGTTTGCCAATGGATTGTAGATGCTTGGACTAACGTGTCTGCTGGTACTGTTATCCGAGCTTTCGCAAAAGCTAGCATCCTTTCTGAGGAGCCGCACAGTACAGACAGTGACTTTGACAGCGAGGAGTGAAGTGGACCTGCTCTGTTGGATTTTGCGCAGCTGTTCGATTCCAAAACAGAAGATGATGGATTTGAATATAGACTATTACCGGTAATGTGCTTGTTTATACTACTTAAATAAAGCACAACCAAACTCAGTTTTGCTCCCGATCTATTTTTTAATACGCACATTTGCATGCTTGCATGTGTGTTGTTGTAAAGCGGTGTGTGACTGAGACTGCGCCTTTTTGTACGGTGCGCCTAATGGTCATGAAATTACGGTAATTACAAAGTTTCAAAGAGCCCTTGAATAATGACAATTTTAATTAAAAATATTCTAAAAACAAGTTTAAATTTGCAAAATTCCCATTTAGACAACTATAGAAACTGGAGCATTCTAAATAATGGACATTTACTGGAATATGCAAAAGTGTTTTAAGCAAATCTAGATTTAGGAATGACATACTTATGATGTGAGCAGGTTTTTTGCTACATCCAGACAAAGACAAGTTACCATGTGTACAAACTGATTGAGACATCACGTTTGGCGTTGGCTTTACAACTCATAAACAGTGGGAACATTGCTGATAATAATCAGAAACAAACCCGAAGTTTTAGATTTGAAAAAAATAATCTACCACGCTTTTATTTAAATAAACAAATACCACACTGTCATGTCAAGTAATCCAATAGGTAACAAAAGACTATCCGTCTGACTACAAGTTTAAATAAACTTGTCTGGTAGCAGAACAATGGAGACGATTGAGTTTATGTTCTGCGTTCGGATATGTTTTAGAAGAATTTTTTGGGCGAGGAAATTTGGGATCTTACTGAACAAAAGATGCTGCAAACAAATCATTTAAAAAAAAAGAAAATGACAATTGCTTACATTAGGTTTTACTCTTATCTCTTTGGAGTTTTTTTGGAGAATACAAAGTATTTTAGTCACTTTTGAATATCAAGAGCATGTTTCGTATTTTTCCAAATACTGTAGATGGTGTATTGCTTCGTAGTTCTAGCCCCATTTATGGTGAAGTTTGGATCATCCTGCAATAATGAATTTTCAAGCTTCTTATCAAACGAAGAAGCTGAGCATTTGAATCCAATGAGTCTCTCTGACTTCTTCATTGGTATTGTAGATGGATTGATGCGTTATCCTGGGTGTATCCTTGTTTGTTCACGTCAAATATATTAATGAGTAAGTAAAATTCAATGTCATTTAAAAAAAAAAAGAACTTTCACAATCCTCCCCTCTTCTGACACTTTCTCTTTTTTCTACCCTCTGGCCAAATTTTTTCACAACTGGTCCCATATTAGCTCTTCCTAATGTTTGCACAAGTGTCTCTTCTTCCCCCTCAGTTTATGAGCACTGGTCTATATCACTCCGGTGCCAGTCTGTTTGTTGTTACGTTACATCTGGCAACCCACACCAAGTTTTGCTCTGCCATGCCTGCTTAGGACCCATGCCTAAGACACAACTTGCCTAAGTTTGTTACCAGCTTCGTCTGTGTACCATTTGTGCCTCACGCCATCTCTCCTGAATAAACTGATTAAACTTGGTTTTGTGTCTGGGTCTCATGACAAAAACTAGAATAAAATTTTAATTTGTCTTTGGATGTAGAGCCAGGCGACACCTTAAACCTTTTCAAATCTTCTTGTCTCATTTTTTCCCCTTTAATTCCACCCAATGTCTCTACTCACAAGCTCTCAGCTTTAAATCTTTTGTCTCTCATTCATTCATCCTCCTATCACTGACCTGCTTCAATCTTCTTGTGTCACTAAACTATTCCCACCCCCTTCTTACTCTCTTCCTCATCTGTTCATCCATTCTTCTTTATCCTTCACTTACTTTCTTCTGCCTCATCTGCTCGTCCTTCCTCCCCCTTGCCTTCTGTCCTTCCTCTTTTATCCTTTACAACCTCTTTAACCTTTCCTATTCCTCTCTGTGCCATTAATCCATTGGGTACACCTATTATGCTTTTTTCCCTGGCACCATCTGGAGGTGTCCTAAACAGTCTCCGTTGCCAATATTCTTATAAGAATAACCCCATCTTTGTCCCCTCTGCCCTGCACATCATTATGGCATCCCAGATGATCCACTTCATTAACCTCATCAACCTCTTCTTACCTTAAACCTTCTTGAAATCAGCAAACTCACATTGTTATGACGATTCTTGTTGGTGGAAAGCATGAGTTTAATATGTATCGCCAAAAATGGCCGCCACAGTATACTTAAGTCTATGCTAATTCTGATTTATACCACATTTACACATTGTTATCATCCAATTAAAACCAGCATCTGCTTCCAGCAGACCCAGAGGGAACAAAGAAGCCAAAAAGCTTTGCCCTTTGGCTATATTACATGATCCAACACTGTGTATGCTGCCATTGTAGGATTTCTCGTTCAAATATTTCAATTTGATTCCAATGCAAGTTTGATTTGAATTAAACACCAGTTGACTGTATTTTTAACGTCTATATTTGTAACAAAATCTTCTCGATGATAAATAAAAATGTCATTGTGTTTATAAGAATTTGACCAAGTGAAAAAGGAATAGGCAAGCCTCAAAATAAATGTAAACTTCATCCTCTTAACCGTCCATCTTTAGAAAGGTTGCGGGGGTGCCTGAGCCTATACCACCTAAAATAAGGTCACCAATCTGTCACATGGCAACACAAACAACCATCCACGCACATACACTCGATCCTAGGACCAATTTTGTAGCGGCCAATCAACCTAACATGCATGTTTTCGGAGGGTGGGAGGAAACCTGAGTAACTGGAGAAAACACACACATACACGGGGAGAACATGCAAACTCCACAGAGACAAGCCAGCGTTCCAAGCTTCGTCCCCACCTGGGACTCAAACCCCCGACCTTCTTGCTGCGAGGCCACTGTGCTATGAATATAAACTTGATGCATAAAAACAGTTTTAAATGTGCATGTAAAAGCGGTGTCTGTGTGGGTGGGTGAGGTAGGGGTAGGGGTTGCATAGAAACTGCAGCCAAACATGTTGATTTCTATTTAAAATAAGCATAAGAATGTGGGGAGAAAAAAAACATACATTCTCTTTCAACAGTCGGGTTCATTTACATGCTTTTTTTTTTTTTTTTGCTTGAAGCTACAATGCAATAGCAGCTGTCTCTAACAGATTCAGAAATTCCAAATGTTTGCATTAATGTTCATATTAAATAAAAAATGCTTTCAGTGTTTTTGTGACGGGCCGTTTGATACAAACACATCATGTGTTTTTATTTTTATTGCTGATACAAGTGATTTTGCTTTTATTTGAAAATGGCTATAAAAAAAATCCACACCCTCTTCTCATTTTATGCATGTTAAAAGTGATTACATCTCTTGCGTTTTCTGGTTTCACTTCTCATTTTTGGAGTTCCCTCCATCTTTCTGTCATGTCAGCAGTAAGCTCTCAAGGGAAATGTACGGCTTTAGGCAATACAAGAACATGTGTTTTATACTCTCAATATTTTTCCGCACAATTTTTTTCTCTGTATCCTGTTCTGCTTTGTCTGATTGTAATATTGGATTTATTTACACAGTTTGATTAAAAGTGGGATTAATATTTGACTGATGCATTTAAAACTAGCTTTGATTGAAGAGATTGCTCTTGTTTAACATTGGGGTGTAGGTTAATGAAGAAAAACACTAAATCTCTGATCATAGGAGCAGCTATTACAGGCTGTCTGAAAGCTGATTTGGAAAACGTCCTTATCAAATCGATCTCCAAGCAAAATAAACTTTTTGAAGTTTTTTTTGTTTTTTTTCATGTTTGAACATTAGTTCCAGATCAAAGTATACCTGAAGTGGTTTCCCATTGTATGATGATGAGTGTGAGTGTTTGGATACTCTGCCATGTTCTTGGTCACGGATTTTGTTCTCTGCTACACCCACTTTCTGACATTAGCAGGAAGTATTTTAGTGCACGTGGTCTGCTCATGTTTGGTCCTAAATCTCAACAGGGAATGTAATTTTATGTAAATGCACCAAAAAAAAACCCCACCAAAACCCCAAAACACAAGTATGCGCTACTTGTGCTAATTTGATGTGCTTTACACTGCATTTGTGGCCTTATTTTTTTTTTATTGTTTTGTCAGGATATCTGTAATTTTTGAGCAAACGAATGGTACCATATTTATCACCACATTCTAAAATTTAAAATACCACACAATGGCAAAATACTCCCTCTTTAAGAAAGCTGTAGTTTTACTCAGCTTGAAATTGTTGCTTGCAGTTTGGATTCTCATGTTTGCATGAAGCCAAATTAAAAATGGTGTCCATATATATGACATTCGTTATTAAAAAAACAAAATCAATAACAACAACAAGAAAAATTGGTTCAGTCTTGTCGTCATTTATTGACTTTAACCAAACCATAACATTTTTCAAAGTTCACCAGCACATGAAATAAAACGTCTCTATTGGTTGGTTAGTTTTGAATCACATGGAGTAAAAATCATAGGGCCAATTTTCCATTGGGAAATTATGATATGCAACTGTTTTATGAAAAAAAAAAAAGCTCATATTTCTTTTTTTAAGCTAAAATAAGAGTGACTCTGTTGGCTTAGTGTATAGAAAAAGATAAATCATACTATCAGCAGCCCAATGGACACAAAGTTGCTCTTATTTTGGCTTAAGTCTATCTAGACAAAAGTGACTTTTTGTAATCTCTTTACAGTTTTCATGTAAAATACTGACTTATCATAATCATATAAAGGAAAAGCATAGAAAATCCTAAACTATTTTGTGTTGCTTTCCTTTGCATTTTACCGATGAGCAAAAATACTTTCCGTACAAAAATAAATCGGTAAGTTTGGCTTCAAGTAATCTTAACTAAATTTGATAAATTTCAATTATTTGAAAGGCATTTTTTCTGTACAACATTGCAAAGGATCTTGAACTAAATCAGAAAGGGTTAAATTATAATTCTACTTTTGACGTTTGAAGGGAAGAAAATAAGATGCTGTAAGTTCTTGGCTTGTAATGCCATCAAAATGATTGAGTGGAGCTTAGTAAGCAGTGAGTTGATTCCTGCTTTTCAAAATCAGAGTGTCAAGAAATTTGTTCTTATTAATGCTCCAAACTGTGGTGGATAAAGACAGTGATCACTTGTTTTATGGCATTTGGCAAATTTTCACACTGGTTACATCCACAAAAATGATATTAAGATAGTTTCTGTATGATAATAAATTCATACTCTATTTTCATTAGCAACAGGATGCAATTATTTGTAGCGGTGAGTTGGCACAACACAAATACATCTCAACCTTTAGGACTTTGGAACGAATAGTGGATAAAAATAGTGTTCCACGATGTCAAGGTAAATGCCTAGAATGAGTAAGACATCCACTCTCATGTCCACCCTTTCAGCATGAATAAGTTTGACTGTATGTTGGCCAGAAGACGAAAGATGATCAACACATGAAGGAATGAAGTTGCCAGAGGCTAAGACAGCAGACAATGAATGTACAGAACAGACCAGCTGAAAATCTCCAGAGGCTAAAATGAATGAAGAGGATTTTTCTTGGGGATGAGAAAAAGATCCAAATTCAAAACCTGCCTGTTTTACAAGTAATTAAATTACAATATTGGGTAGAAAGATGGCCACGAGAGAATAGAGATCACTCAGATGTCAAGATAAAACCTCCTCACAATACATGGAATAAGTCTAAGCAGCCCAAGGCTTGATGAACAACTACAAGATTTTTGGGACAGATTGGAAAATGTCAGAAACATTATCTATAATGAAACAAATCATACCCCCCCAAAAAAAAACATCTGGAACATACCGCAAGGTGGAACTGATATATAAATATGCCAGGTAGAAGTCTTGTCTTGTCTGGAAGAACTTCAAAGATCAACGTTTCAATTGGGTGAGCTAATGACAAAAAGAAATCCACCCAAACAAAAGTTGGTCTAAAGAATAGAGGTCAGACGAATTCGTACAGGTATTGGACATTCAGAAATGCAATATGGCTGTATTCATTTTTGTAAAAAGGGTTCTTTCTCAGTAGAATGTAATTGAGTGTTGAGTATGAATTGGGACAATGTTGAATGTGTGATTCGGTTTAACACAACAGAAATGTTCCCCAGTTTTTGTTGCATTACCAAACACCTTTTGTCCCATAACGTCCAAATTTGAAATGAATATCCCTCTCCGGTTCATATTGTTGTCCGGGAAGTACATTCCACTCGTTTCATCTGGAGCCCAGTGTAGATGAACTGGAACTCACCAGAATAAAACAAAACAAAAAAAAGTGACTGTAGCGTGAGAAAAGTCCGTTTGAAGAGCGAGTTGGACCGGTTAGTTGTAAACACGATGACTGTTGGCCTATTAGGGTGTGGACAGCCATCTTAACACCTGTGGAACTTTAAAGTTAATGCGCCATCTATTCTCTGGGCCTCCGACCCCCCACTTCAACTTGTTCTTTCATGCAGTCACTGTAAGGCAATTTGATGATAGATTCTCAAACCAATGCCGGTCGGGGAAGGTTTGCATGTGGGAAATGAAAAAAGAGCAAGACATGATAAGACTGCTGGTTGATAGAGATCTGAAACTGGGAGACATGCTGGTTTGTTTTTGTAGATTTTGTGCAGGGATAAGATAGTTTTAAACGTCAAACTTTAACCAAGACCTCACTGTTTCCGACAGTGAATGGTAGAATCAACTGACACATTTTATTTCTCTGCAAAGGTGTCTTAACAACTTCTAACCAATGAAAGACCAACCGTACTGGCTTTAATTTTAGTGAAATATTACTTGTAATTTTGTTCAAATTGTGAGGCATACAAGGCTCTTGTTGGATATAAACTTTTTTTTATCATCATTACATTTTTGCTCAGATTTTATCCAGTGGGTGCGTTTTGACCACAAAAGACCTTTTATTCTTAATCGTTAGTCATGATCACTACGCAGTCACAAGTCATTTTTTTAAATGCAATCTTTGTCTTTGGAAAAACTTCTGCATCTAGTATTTCAAAATAAACCCACTTGTTTGAACCAGTAATGTAACTTATTGAACCGAGTAAGCTTTAGACTATTTGTTCAGAAAAGAGTCTTTGATCAACTCATGAAATATCTTCTTTTTTTTCCTACATCAAACAACAGACTTTCTTAGTTTTAAACTATGGGTTTAGTTGGGTGGTCACAAATTAATTTGACATAACTGTGACTTCAGGGATACACGGTGGCGGAGTGGTTAGCACAGATGCCTTAGAGCAAGAAGGTTGGAGTCCTGAATGGGATGAAGCTTGGAACACTGGTCTTTCTGTGTGGAGTTTACATGTTCTCCTTGTATATGTGTGGGTTTTCTCCAGGTACTCCGGTTTCCTCCCACTCTCCAAAAACATTCATGTTAGGTTAATTGGGCACTATGAAATTGCCCCAGAAATGAATGTGCATGGCCCCGCAGCAGACTGCCAACCTGTTCAGGGTTTACTCCGGCACCCCCCACAGCCTTGTCAAAGGATAAGCAGTTCAGGAGGTGAAGGGGGGTCACAAATCAATTTGACTTAACTGTGACTTCAGGGCTGCAGATTGGTGCAGTGGTTAGCATAGTGACCTCACAGCAAGAAGATCGGGGTTTAAGTCCCGAGTGGGATGAACCTTGGAACACCAGCCTTTCTGTGTGGAGTTTGCAAGTTCTCCTCAAGTATGTATGGGTTTTTTTCCAGGTTCTCCGGTTTCCTCCAACTCTCCAAAAACATGCATGTTAGGTTAATTGGCCACTATAAAATTTTCCTAGGAATGATTGTGTGTGGCCCTGCAGCAGACTGGTGACCTGTTTGGGGTATACCCTGCCTCTTGCCTGAAATCAGCCAGGATAGTCTCCAGCACCCTCAGCGACCTTGTCACAGGATAAGCAGTTCAGAATGTGAAACAAAACTGTGACTTCTTGGTTAGGCATGAAACGTCGAGAATAAAATAACAGTGATGCTAGATGGTGATTTATTCTGTGTAATTGTTACTGTGTCATGGTCTGGAAAGTTGCAACTTTGTAGTTTATCATTTAGCCTCTAATTCTGCAAGACCAGGCAAAAAACTTTGATAAAAAAAAATACATTTTTTGTTCAGTGTGGAAAAAATGTGCAAATAATATCATATTTAATGCATTTTTGATTATCTAAGTTGTATCCATATTGTTTCAATACTTGTTTAGGAACAAATGATAGAAGTGGCATTTATCGATTTCTTTTCTCTACTTGTCATGCAGTGCCAGCGTCGTCAAGTGATGTGATGATACAGAAAACGAGAAGGAAACAACTACATTTTTAAAAATTCAATCTTTTCAAAATAAGAAATACATGGGTAGATTTAAAGGTTTGTACTCTTTAAATGCACCTGAGTTTTTTGTCTTTTTGCATTCAAAAGAAAAAGTGGAGATAGAAAAAATATATATTTATATTTGCCAACCTCAGCAAGCAAATTCCATGTGAGGAAAATAAGAACTTGTTTTTTCTCATCTCAAATTTTTTCCACTCAGGTTTTCCCACTGCTTCAGCAATTCTGACTCAATACGGAAAAAATTCAGCTCTTTGAAGGTAAAAAAAAAAAAGTTTTCGTCTGAAGAAAATAAGTATTCTTGTAAATAATTACTTTTAAAATTAAAAGTAACTGCTGCCACAGTTTGATGCTAGAGCATATAAGGTCAGAAAAATAGGAATCTTTCTATTTAACTAGTTACATAACCAATGTAATTTACATGATGTAACTCTTTCAAACTAATTTTTTGAGTACTGTAAAAAAGAATTAAAATGTGTCCAACATTACCTTCTGGAATACATGTTTATTTTGGTCTATGTGAAGCTGTTTGGTCTGATCCATGTGGTACCTGATGTTTCCAAAGGGTTGGAATGAATAAACCACTCCTGGAAGAACAGAAAAAGCTATTTCTGTTTGTAGTGATAAAATAAGGGTTTATTTTCTAGCATCAGATAAAGACAAGTAGGTTGCTCTTAACACACCCAACAGCTGTTTCACTGCAATGAAAAAAAGGAGAAAAATCTCAAAATAGCTCAGAAAATAAACTAGGTAGTGGAGTACTAGTTTTTTCTAGTTTTTCTAGTTTTTTCTAGTTATAAAACCAGATAATCCAATGATAACCAGCCATGATAACCAAGGCTTTGTCGAATAAACCTTTGAGTGTGTATCATTGCATGTGACTGCGGTCACGTGAGTGAGTCTGTGTGCTATTTGCCTGAAGACGTAAGAAAAATGTTCTTATCTTGATGTGCGTTTATTACTGACGAGGAATAAACATCTCACAGACAATGTATCTTTCAGGGATACCGAGGACAGACCAGCCGGTGGTGTTACCCATTCAAAAAGAAGCAGACTTTAAGCTGCCAGGCTGGACACATAAATTAGCATCCTGAAAGACGTCACTTAGATTTATTTTACATCTGGGAGAGTAAAACTCGACAGGGGTCACTGCTCTCTGAGTTAGCAACCTCACTATCCACCATCTACAAGCAATTTCTGCACACCACATGGGCAGGATTCTTGGCAGGAAATAATTGGTTGATTTAAAAGCACCCAGTCATTCCCAGAAGCCTCCTGTGGTCAAATTTAGGGTTGACTGTCAAACAGTGAGCTTTGTCGACCATTACGAACATTATCTGGTTTAGTTTCACCATCAAATGGGATTGTGCTTAAGGGTTTAAATTGGCTCAGATTGCCTTAAAAAAAAGTAATTAACCAGATAAAATTGAAACTGCTGAAAAAGAAATGGTTTTATATTAAAAGAGAATGGTATCACAAAACAACACAAGCTGAGAAAGTTATTAATATACAGTCTCGGTTGGATCTTGTCAAAAATTACTGAAGATTTAAGTTATTAAAACTAGACCAGAGGCAGGGTAAAACCTGTTGGGACCCATTCTCAATCATACGGCAAACACACAATAGGATTATGCATGCTAATGTACTTATAATACTACAAGCTGCTAGTTCCATTTTTTCTCGTACAATCATGGCTTTAGGTATCTATGTAAAAACTCCCATAATCTGGTCAAACGCTGTAACACTGTTTATAACACAATATTTTACAAGAATTTTTACAAAGTAACACAATTGGAGAAAACTAAAGTTGAATGAACCTATGGTGGACATATGGTTTTGGCCGCTACAGTCATGGGCAGGCTGACTCCTGGTGTGGATCGATCCCCAGTTATTATTTCCTCGCAGCATCAGGCTGGATGCTTATTTTTATTTCAGTTAGAGAGACAGTAGCTAGCAATTTGGGTGAAATGTGGGTTGGGAAAGGATAGGTGTGTGATCGGGGGTCATGGGGGCTGTGTGAACGTCGATGCATGTGTTCAGTGTTTTGTGACTGTATCATGGATGCTTGTTGACTTACTGTTTTTTTTTTTTTTAATGATCCAGATTTTGATGTTGTTTATTTTTTATGTTCAGCACTTTCTGTAACTTTGTGTTGGAAAAGTACTCTATAAATAAAATTTGATTTGATGAACATGCAACGCAGTCAGGCGGATCATATATCTCAGCTCAGGCTTGTATCACCAAAATATCTCACAAGTTTAAGACGAATAGTCGCCACTTTTAGGAGAGTGCATTTGAACTGAGGTTTTATTTTCAGTATGGCAATACACCTTGTGAAATAAAAGATCGCACAAAAATTTGTGTTGGTTGAGCACTGTTGTAAAATGTGCTGCCATGCCAATGAAGCACGGTCACAGATAAATTCAATTTTAACACATTTACGACATACGAGCATGATGCTGACCAGAGCATATCTAGCAATTCAGAACGGCATATTTTTAACATCACTTTGTGACAACCTTGCTGTAAGAACTAGAAGAAAATGTGATAATGGACTGTAATATAACATCCCCCAGGTTCTCGCTAACCACAGTGTTCTCATCGGCAAGCCAAGCCAAACAGAAAAGGTAGTGAACCTGGACCATAGCAGATGTTTCTCCCCACAATCACCCTTCATCGTTACTCCCTTCCTGCCCTGCTTAATATATTGCTCTGGTAGTTGGATTCTGAGAGCTTGGGGAGGGTCACGTGGCTCCTGATAACAGGAGACAATTTAGTCATACTTTCCTCCCAACATGTCAGGGAGTCAAAGCCATATGTTTGCCTTATTCTGGGGTTGGAACGCGAATCTAAAGTTGAATGAACAGCAATTAGCATCTGTAATATGTCAGCGCTGAATTAGAGCCGTAGTATTCAACAATACTGAATACGCTTTTTGAAAAAAACTTCGTGTAAAATTATCCTTCACACTTTTGAAATGATCTGTAATTAGTCAACCTGCAAGAGAATTACTTTAAATATATCTCACATTTCAGCTCACAGAACTATCAAGTTTGAAATAAAACATGTTAAAAGTTCAAATAAAATATTTCAATCCATGAAGCTGGAAATTCTTTTCCTCAGTCGACACATACTGTACCTCTTGTTTTTCTACAAAGGTAGCCTGCCGGACAGTGTTTGTTTAGTTACAGGATCCTGGCTGACTTTGTATGTCTATGTTAGGGTTATTTCTGTGTAAAAGACAGAAAGATGTTTTTGCACATGTGGTGACTGTGTGTGTGTTTTTGCAATAAAAGACTCCTTATCAGCAGGAATCTTACAAAATACCCTTAACGGGCCTGAATGTGGTGCTTATTTTAGGGCTTTGGACTTAACTTGCTCTTCAGGCACAGCTAGATTCACAATAACACAGTTGTGAAGTCGGACATTATTCAGTCCTAATGTTGGGTTTGGTCCCTTTGTAGGCCAGCTGTGAAGCCCGATTTTGGATTATACCTGTAGCTGATAGTATCAGTTTGGAAGTAAAACCATTACTCTCCCTGCATGTTCAGGAAGTTTTGTGTCCCCTGAGCATCCACTGTATAAAAAAAAAAAATTGCAGCACAAATTTACAGTATACTAACAACCAAAACAAAAACCACATTCAATATGAAACAGTCTGGAAAATTTTGTTTACAAATTGATTCCAGACGATATTACACAGTTAATCGAATTGACACAACTTTTTTAAGTTGGCAGATCTTTGTAAATTATTATAGCAGTGGAAAAAAAAATGATTGCATTCATAGTCTTTTCTGCTGCCCTGAAAAAAAAAAAATCTGAATAACAAGCTGATGTTGGTTATATTTCAGCTATTAATGTTTTTAAAGCATTTTCAAATGGTCTGTCAGTTTGCGTTCAAGGTTTTTCCAATTGCTGTTCAGCTTCCAAACGTGGGTTTTTGCTGTAAAGCATTTGACTTATCATATTTCACAAATCAGTGTAAATTCTATGAAGGGCTTCAAGGTTCATTCTACTGGGTCTCTCTTTTGAATTGTCTTTACATCAAATGTCGGTACGAGAATGGAGATATCGTTTTGTTGCTTTACAATTTTTTTTTAACAGCAAACCTAACAGAATGATGCAAACAAATCAAATAGATTTGGTTTTGATTTACTTTCAAGACATACTTTTCAGAAGAAATGGAACACAATAAAATAAAATAGAAAAGAATAGAATATAATAGGAGAAGACAGGTGTCCACATCTGTAGAAAACATACAGAAATATGTCAGGACAGGATAGACATTTAGCAATTTTGAGAAAAGAGAAAGTTGGATTTTATCTACATTAAGATAGTTGGCGTGACCGGATAGGATGCAGGAGATAGGGTTAGACAGAAGAAACTTCCTGTGGTGACCCCTCCAGTGAAATGCCAAAAGGAGAAGAAATTGGTGACTTGTATTTCTTTTTTCTGTGAAACATGCATGTTCTGCTGCCTCTGCAGTCAGATCATGCCATACATAATGTATGGATGTATGTATGCATGCCATACATAAAATATTGTATCAATGTGTACATGTTACATCAGTTTATTTCACTGCGTTTCTGAATGTTGGATCTATCTGCTGTCCTACTGAGGGAGCTTACCACGGGTTGTATCACTACAGGTTGTGTCGGAATTGAAATCCACAAGACTCTCTTCTTCCGTACTCTAGAATCAGAAACGCTTTTATTGCCACAGTCAATGAAAAATATCAGAGACTAGGAACTTGCTGTGGTACTAGTGTGCAAAAAAAATGAAACTAGAAAATAAAAATAATTCCAACAAAACAAAGAGTGCTCAGAAAGAAAAAGAAAAGTAGTGCAATGGCATAGAAATAATAGTAGAAAATAATAAAGGTCATGGAGAGCTGGAAGGCTGCAGCCAATCACCTTCTCCGTGGAGCGCACAATGCGCTGCAGTCTATGTTTGTCACTGGTTGTGGCTCCAGCGTACCAACATGGTGATGGAGGAGGTGAGGATGGACTCGATGATGGCTGTGTGAAACTGCGCCAACATCTGGGCGGGCAGCTTGGCTTTCTTCAACTGCCGCAGAAAGTATATCCTTTGCTGGGCATAAAAGAAATGAAAAAGAATAGACTCAACACCTTCACGAGTTCAAAAACAAAAGGTTTTCCAAACACAATGCTAAATTCTCCTTGGTAATGTTCAAAAGCACACAGAATAAACTCTGCTATTCATCTGTGTGGCCATTACATCTCTAACATTTCAGCCATCCATACCCCAATAGAAAAATGAAAAAAATAGTCAGGCCTTGAACAAAAATGAGATTCGCAGGTTACTGTAAAATCAACTCAACTACTTTTTTTTTCTCATCTACATGCATTGAAATCATGAACAACTCAGATTTGCTTTCAGTATTTTATGTTTTTGTACCACTACTTTCAATTTCCAAAATGAATTGATGGTAAAGAATTTTTTGGCTTCAAAAACCCTTTGACTAAACTCTGAACTATGAAAAGATCATAACGCTCTTCTTTTTTCCGATCGTACAGCCAAAACCTTTTTTCTTCTGTATTTTTTCCCATATAACTGGGGTCTGTTACTGGCCAGCTTCATACAGTAGGCAGAATACTGTCTGGTTAAAAATTCCATTCATCATCCTTTAATGGCATCCACCTGCGAAGTCAGCTGGGCTGGGTGCTCTGGGGCTATCGATCACATTTTGAGGCAGAAAAACGGGGAGAAAACCAGTGAAGTTGTCAAAATGCTGGGCGTGGAGAGAGATATGAGTTTTTGACAACATACAGATCTTTAAAGCATGCAGATAATGTCAGAAAACAGGTCCGGAGGGGCGCAGAGAGAACCACGAGGAGCAATATGAGACAAAGCTTGTATGTTTACCCTTTACGTGCATTAATGTGCTATAAAATCACTAGAAACACAAACATAAGAACAACTTCAGCCAGTTATTTTACTCTATACAGCCAAAAAGTCAATGTGAAAATGTTTTAAAAGGATTTTGGATGCACATTTTCATTTACATTTATGTGTGTGTGTTCATAGGTAGGGAGTGTTTCAGTGTTTTTAAATCAAAACAAGTCATCCATTCTCTTTAAATAACACTTATAATTTGAAACAACAACATTTAAAAGTGTTTTTGGCAACAACTTAAAGTTGTTTCCTCAAGGTCACTGAGGTATCTGCTCGGATGCCTGTGAACAGGTGTACTGATGCCCTGTTAGCCATGTTAATGAAATCATTAGTGCCAGGCTTCTGGATGCCAGCGTCTCTTTGGGATTTAGGAAAAAACCTCAACCGTCTGTTATCTCAACTGTCACACTCGAGATGACGCTCAGGATTTAATTAAGCCAACAAATGTCATCTCCTGGTTTCATTTCTGAATGCAGTTTAAATCAGAGTTGTGTCCACTCGTTAAAGGAAATATAGCATTCGTTATGTCAATTGA
Organism: Neostethus bicornis; assembly: GCA_902685375.1. NCBI lineage: Eukaryota > Metazoa > Chordata > Actinopteri > Atheriniformes > Phallostethidae > Neostethus > Neostethus bicornis. The sequence continues at coordinate 23,080,154 of LR738547.1, forward strand.
GGTATTTTAAACAAATCTGTGCATTCATTTTTAAATTTGGATTTTAGATTTACATGCTTTGTGAGTCAATTTGTGGCAAAAATGAATAAACTAAACTTTCCCAGAAAACAACTGAAAAAAACGTTTAAATTATTTTTCTTCTTTCAGCATTTCCCTTCAGGGGTCGCCAAAGCAAGTCAGTTTCTTCCATCTAATCCTATCTGCTGAATCTTCTTCGGTCATACCAACTATCTTTATGTCTTCCTTCACTGTATCCATGAACCTCCTCTTTGGTCTTCCTCTAGTCCTCTTTCCTGGTGGTTCCAAACCCAGCATCCTTCTGCTGATGTACTCTCTTTCTCTTCTCTGCACATGTCCAAACCATCTCAGTCTGGCCTCTGACTTTATCTCCAAAACCTCTAACATGTGCTGTTTGTCTGATCCTGTCCAACCTTGTGACTCCCAAGGAGATCCTCAGCATCTTCATCTCTGCTACCTCCATCTCTGTTTCCTGTCTTTTTCTCAGTGCCAGTAAAAAAACATTTAAATAATCTTAAAAAAAAATCATTGCAGCTTATGAATGGATGGATTCAACACTTTGTCTTAAAAATCTTACATAAAGAATTCAACTGGTTGTTTTTGTTTGAAACCACAGAATTTAATTTTATGGGTTGTTTGTTGACGTTGAATAAACTAAAGCATGTAAAACGACTGTAGATCTCGAATTAATTCAAATAAATGCAATTGTATAGTCTTTTTGCTTCTAGTAAACCTTTTCGACATTATCCTTGAAAAAAAAAAACTTTTCTTTTATAAATTATTTTGTCGAGTTGAACTCATTGCTTTAGCATCAAAAAATCTTTTTATCCGCATTGCCTTTTCTCTTCTTTTCACTTTGCATTTTTCCCCAATTTCAAAAACCACAATGGACAATAACTATATTGTTAGCTTTTAACATGCGTTAATACTCAAAGAGCTTTACAATGTAGCTAACATTTACCTATTCACACAGACATTCATACCTGATGGTGGAAGCTGCCATGCATGGCTCAAACCACAATCAGAAGCAATTGGGGGTTCGGTGTCTAGCTCAGGGACAACTCAGCTGCACTCTGGGCGAGGGGTCAAACGTGTAACCCATTGGTTAAAAGACGCCTGGCCCACCCACTGAACCATTCTTCCCCAAAACGACTGTTGCCATTTTGAAATTGAATAATTTTGTAAATGTGCACAAAAACTGAACTGATTGTACAATGGTAATTTGAATCATCCAAACGATCAACGTGCTCAAAACACTTTAAAAAGTTTTTGGAATGTTGGACATGGAAACAAAGACACATGCTTGATGCAACATTTTAAAAAGAAAATGAAATAGAAATTGATGCAAAATCTTTTCTTTGGTCAGAGCAATAAAAACATCAAAATTTCAATGGGAAGTTAATTTTATTACGTTTTCTATCAGATTGCAACAAGTAAGGGTTTTGATTTTCTTTTGCCGTTGTTTTCTTTTATTTATCGCAATTTTTTGCAGACAAAACATTATGATGTGTTTCACAGACAATAGTCTGAACCTCTACTTCTGTTTGTTTTCTTCAAAGAACCTTACGTTTCTGTCTCTAAACATGCTCATGTTGCTTTACATATTAAATTCTCTTTGGAAGGAACATAGTTTACTGTGAAAAAGTAGACTTTTACGTTCCTTGTTCGTAAAATTCCCATAAAGAAGAGTTTTGACAGCCACGTTCCCTTGCCCAGTTTTTCTTCATTTTATTGAACATCTCAGACTGAGGCAGTAAACACTGTAGAAGAATTGACTGGTTGTCAAGCTTCAGAAAAAAATAGTCCCGGTCATTATGCATTGAAAATGCATATTTTCCTACCTTCGTCTCAGGAAGACTGATGCTGTAATAAGTGGGAACATGCTGATCAATGTGAGGCCGCCTTTCTGATGACAAATACGCGAAGAATGCAACATTGATCCTTATTCGGTCTGATTCAGAGAATGACCTGATGGATCATAAACCTCCAGTAAAGCACACATCATCAATATTGCTAATTTTCCAGAGACCAGTGGGTGTGTGATGAAACCATATTAGCAAAAAAGGGAAACAAAATGGTTCATCAAAGATTACTGAAGTAAAAAAAGTAACTTTTTAATGATTTATTTTCTTGTCAGAACAACACGTTTGGCACCAATCCAAGTTCTATTGTTTTGTTTTGGGTTCTTTTTACATATCCCGCAGTCAAACAAAACATCTCATTGATTCCACGACCCGGGACTTAACAAGAGGTTGATGCAAATTAAAGTGGCATTAATTTCATCCCAAGCTGGGAGGAGTGGAGAATAAAACATTAGAGTAATTCAACTGAGAGTCTGACAGCAAGCCGAGAAGGCGGCCATCCTCTTGCCTGCAGCTGGTACTGTACAAAGGCCCCCAGAGTAACCCTTGAAAAGCTTTTCTCTCTTTTTTTAAAACACCCTATCCACGGGCTAATGTGATACAAAGCCACTCTATACCCAGACAGAACAGATTATGCATACCTAGTAGTACTACCAGAACACTGAAATCCACCAGTGAGATGGTGATCCACAGCAGGTTTTAAATAATTTGAATATATTTTTGTTAGGTAAGGATGCAAAAGATCATGAGAGGGTATTGTGTTTCTATTCTTATCTGATAGCATTTATACTGTGGATAAACACGGGACCTTTTGTTAGCTCAAAAAATGCGATATTTGCTGAAAAAGGCTTTGTATTCAGAATAAATGTGTTTTTGACATTGTGTATTTGCCCTTTCTTTCAATCCTCTGGCACGTACACAACACAGCATAAATCTCATAGGTTGCAAATACAGAATGAAGTACATAAAGGTAGCAAAGATACCAAACAATCTTTTATATATTTTATTTTAGTCCATTTCAAAGAAGAAATATACTTCATTCATCCCTCAGCGAGGAAATTTGTGTGCTGCATTACACCGCAGCAGGCTGCCACGACGGCACCAATGGTGAGAGAAACGAGGGGTAAGGTGTCTTCCTCAAAGACACTCAGACATGAGCTCAGTGGGATTCGATCCCGCGAACTTCCAGAGAACTTCCAGTCCAAGGGCGAACATTTTACCACTCAGATCGTCACCCCGCTAATTGAGGAACCATAAAATAACTGTGATGAGAGGAATGAGGAACCGGGCATGAGCAGGATACATGCACTAATACACTTCCTGTTCACACTAGAATGGAGATCTGGTGGTGAAAAATATGTGGCCAAGAATTGGCTTGCATTTGAATGGTATTCAATTAATGGAACAGAAAGCTTACAACTTACTCAAACATGTATGAATGAAATAGAAAACTACTTGAAGTATGTTTAGATTTGGGAAAAAAGGTTCAAACATATAGAAGAAATCTCCAAAAAGTTGATTTTGTATTAAACAAGACACCTTTAACATTTTAATAAAATCTAAATTGTTCCGTTTCATCATCTTCCGCTCATCCGGGGCTGGGTCACGGGGGCAACAGCCTCAGACCTGAAGCCCAGGCTTCTCTCACCCCGGCTGCATCCTCCAGCTCAACCAGAAGGATCCCGAGTCGTTCCTCAGCCAGCTGTGAGACATAGTCTCTCCAGTGGGTCCGGAGTCTGCCTCTTGGTCTCCTCCCAGTGGGACGTGCCCAAAACACCTCACCAGAGAGGCGTTCAGGGGACATCCTGACCAGATGCCCGACCTACACTATCTGACTCCTCTCGACCTGGAGGAGGAGCGGCTCGTCACCGAGCTATTCCCAGATGACAGAGCTCCTCACCCGATCTATGAGTGAGATCCCAGCCACCCTGTGGAGGAAGCTCATTTCGGCCACTTGTATTGCGATCTCATTCTTTCGGTCACCATCCACAGCTGGTGACCATAGGTGAGGGTGGGAACTTAGATCGACTTGTAAATTGAGAGCTTTACAAGTTGAGTAGTGAAGACTAAATTGAAAAGAAAAAAAAAAACGGACCAAATGTACAGATTTATATCCTAGATGTTTTCTTTTCAGCAATTTGTTCTTTGCTTTTTCACTGTTCTAGCAACCTGCTGGGGTTATTTTAGGTGTTTGTGTAGAATGTATGTTGGTACTTGAGTTTCAAGTGGGCTGCTGGCTCTGTCAGGAACGGAGGCTCATACACATCCTTCAAGCACCACTTTACAAAACACACTGCACAGAATAGTACACTGAGAATCTACTAGTGTAGGTCTCAATATCCAACAAACATTATGGGTCCAATTTCAACAGTTAGTTTGCTGTTTTCACTATTATACAACAAGAGTCAGGAGCTAATTTCACATGATTTAGTGTCATCATTACAGAATTACACAACAAGAAGTTATAGTATCCAAACACAAACTACTGTATGTCAAAATTGATCAAAGGCTATACATGAAGTCAGACTCAGCATGTGGTCCGGCGTGTTTAAGTCTGTGTGCGTGTGTCAAACCTGTTTCATCTGTGAATGCCTTTTCTTATTAATGTGCTGAAGAATGACGAAGACACCCAGAGCCAAAGAATCATTAGCAGTCTGGCGTCTGAGGCTGTAGAGTGGACAGATCTGTGACATCAAAGGCGCTCCCATACGGTGAACATCCACGCAGCAGCCGTCTTCATGGCACAATGCTGAAATAATTAGCTTGAGACACTGTTGTTGCATGAGAAATGTAGACAGTCTCTGTTCGCTTCAGTTTTATGAAGTCTCCAAAGCAGCTCAACAACTTATTAAGTTAAGTCTTTAATGTTTTTTATGTGTTTGTGTACAGTTCCATTTTGATCATTAGTGACTTGGCTCTGACAATAGAGCAGTAGGGTTGGAAAAACTGGGTAATGAAGGCTCTGCTCAGCATTAAATAGTAAATGCAATGGGTTGCAGTGAAATGGCTCAGAGCGAGTCTCCATTAGGTCAGACGATAATGGATATTTTAGAATTTCTTTCATTTACTATATGTTGCACAAAAGCTGTTGCATAACATACTGTAAGCTAACGTTTCTAAATAAACCCATATGCTTTATGTCTCCGGAAGAAAAATGAAGGCTAGGGGAGTATTAGTATTTCAGTCAAATCGGCACAGTCATTTACTATGCTAATTTGAAGGACAGTTCAAAATCCCAAAATTTTCAAGAAATTTCCATTCATTTCTATGCAAAAGTAAAACAAAACCTTTAGGATGCAAGCATTTCTTTTTTATAGTTATATTTGGTTAAATTTCTTATAACATAGTGAGCAAAATCAAAGGATGGCATAAAATTGTACCCATGGTGTTTAAATAAATAGTTTACGGTTAATATTTGATTAATAAAGTTTAAAGTACTTTTTTTGTGAAATTTGCATTTTTTGAGGTTATAGATTTAAATGATCCACCATGGGTTCCACCACTAATCCCACTTTCCTGTAATTCTGGGATGGCAGTGTCTGATGGGGCTGCTTAGAAAAGCACAGATTTCATTCATTACCAACATATGGTAATTAATTAGACATCCGCAATAGTTTCATGTTGAAACACTGAAAACATCCCAACTATTAGCTACACTGAAACTATTTTGTATTCTTTATTTGTATCTTTTATTTAAACTATGCAGCATGTGTTCAGAATCTTACAGGGAACAAAGAAAGCTTAAACAGTAAGAAAACTACAAAATAAGAGGAAGCCGCTGACCACAGCACCCACATGAGGTTTGGTAACCATGGCAATTCATACCCCTGTTGACAAACATGTGTTTTATCACTGGGGGATGGGTTCATTAGTTACATGCTATTTCACGCTGGGAGACTGAACGGCAACCATTATTATTGAGTCTCAAGTCAAGTTGCTAAATTGCTGTCAGCATTAGGACAGGACAAGCTAATGGGATGAACTGTCAAAGCAACCTTCAAAGCTTAAATGGGGCTTTCTGAACACTGTGGTAGCAATGAGCTGCTGAGTTCTTAAATGCTATTTTCTGCCAATTTGCCAACAAATTTAGAATGCAGGAAATAAACCTATTAGAGTAAAAAAAAAAAAAAAGTACATAAAACGTATGGAATTTAGTAACAGTGTGACAAGTTCACAGTGGCTCAAACACACCTAAGGTTGCTTTGACACTAACAGGCTTATCTGATGACGGCACATCCCAGGGTGTCCGGTGATTTATCAGAGGGCGGTGATGATGACACAACATCAGATAACAGGAGGAACCAGTTTGTTCTGGTGTTTCACTGCAGGGCTAATTGAGGATAAATTTCAGGGTGAAGACAACCAGTTACCTCAGGTCATTGCATTAGGAAAAAAAACATAATTTGCATCAGAAAAATGGAAGGACACGGCATAACATAATGACAGGGTAAAAGATAAGGGATGGGTTCAGATATAATTGCACAAACACAAAAATTTGCATGTTTTAGTTATTTATGAGCGTTATAGAGTTTTGATGCAACGGTTGATGTTCTCTCTATTCATCCTTAAACCCAGAAAAATCCCACACTTTTTAAACATCATGAAATAGCTTTAATTATTTTACTTTCTCAAATTGCGGCACGGTGGCGCAGTGGTTGCACAGTGGCCTCACAGGAAGAAGGTCATGGGTTTGAGTCCAGGGTGGGGACGAGGCTTGGAACACAGTCCTTTTTGTGTGGAGTTTGCATGTGCTCCCCATGTCTGTGTGGGTTTCCTCCAGGTACTCCGGTTTCCTCCCACTGTCCTAAGACATGCATGCCAGTGCCAAATTGCCCATAGGAATGAGATTGTGTGTATGGTTGTATAGTATGTGTGTGGCCCCGTGACAGACTGGCGACCTGTTCGGGGTATACCCTCTCCTCGCCTTGAATCAGCTGAGATTGGCTCCGGTACCTCCCGCAACCCTGTAGGGGATAGACGGATAAGAACGTGACTGACTGACTTTCTCAAATTCAGTTTAGATTCTCTTTGTATTTTTATCAACTAATATAACAACTAAATTGTTTCACAGTCAGTTAAAAAAAAACAAAAAAAAACGACATTGCTACTTTTACACCCTATGTCTTGGCGAGGAAAAACTAAATAACAAACCTATGAGGATTTGCGTAAAGAAGAGATCCGTCTGAAGTTAGACCGGCAATGTACCCGGAACTGTTAATAAAGATTACCATGTCTAACTTCATAACTACATGTTTGAAAAAGCTGTCTTTTTTTGTTTATCTTCTGCTTTCCCAACTAAATGAACCATAATTGATTTAGAGTCAGAACTTGATCTGAAGCTGCTCCTAATAGTTTGACATCTTATTAAACTGCAGAATAATAGAGTAATAGCAGAGAAAAAAAAATATGCAGCCAAGCCAATTCAAAGTGTTAACTCCAAACCACATCAACCACACAAAGGAACTTCCCATCCCTACAGCTTTGGGCGGAATTCAACTCAGACAGTAAAACCGTCGCTCAAACTCACTTGTTAAGTGAACTTGGAATATTTTCTCGTCCTGGCAGAAAACCAATGGGAAGACCTGAATAGAACTGGGCGTCAGTGAGTTTGTAAAGAAAAGATTGGTTCTGAATAACAAGAAATTAATCTCAGCAGCACATTCCACAAAGGGTTTTCAGGAGGAAGGACTGCTTTCTTCAGCCTTTTGGAAGTTAGAAACATTGTCCAGACTTTCTCGTTCCAGCGTTTCCCTTGTGTCCATGAAGGCTGACTCCATTCACTGTGATTCAATCAGCAGATTCGTTCCCATTTTCCCATCGATTTCCCCCAGTGAACACACTTATGTCTGACTGCTGATGGAACAGCAAATTAAAGGCTCAATGTAAAATGTGAAAGTTGTCTGTGGAGTAAAGTAACCTGAACGGTTTTGTTCTCAGCAATGACAGCATTGTTAGAATAATATGGTAATTAGAACCATTATGATAATGGTGATAAAGATCAGTCGTTGTCGTTGGAGGGACGTGTTCCGAAAAAACTTGAATATTACATTGCAATAATAAATCCCTATAACTTTTTCTATGAAGTATCTACTCGATGGGAAATACACATATAAAACCTGGTTTCAATGTTAAATCTTTTTTTTTTTTTTTAATATCTGATTTCAATTGGTTTTATTATTTCATTTTCATCCATGCCCTCTGAAAAACCTCTTGACTGGTTTTCCAAACTCAATAGAAATCAGATCCTTTCAATTTAGCAGCAGCCTAATAAGTTTAGCAGTCACGTTGCAGCACTCTTGGGCTGATGGTAAAATTGGAAATTGAACATATGAAACTTGGGAAATTTATGCCATGTTTTTTATTTAAAATGCCAAATCTGAACTTTTTTTTTTTAAACCCAGACTCAGTGGATGAATGTATTTCAAATTATGTCTGATATGTAATATAATTCTTTGTCACAGTGTACATTCTAGGTGGCCTTCCAAAGCCATAATGTTCTCCCACTATTCATGAGAACCTAAGAAATTGAGGAGAGAGTCTAAAATATTAAGATGCCGTGGGTTGACGTTCAAGCGATTGTTACACACAAAAAAAAAAACGTAAACAACATAAAGATGGCAAACAAGAACTGAAAGAGCATGCATCTGTAATGATGGAGATCTAAAGATCAGACCAACCTATTAGAGATACCGATTTAAAAAAAAAAATAGCAAAGCAAATATTGACAAAAGTGGGGTCTAGAGAAAGACAGGGCAGCTCTTTAAATAAGTGAGTTAGATTTAAAAACCAAAAAGAAGATTTGGAGGAGTTGAATGGAGGACAGTTTGAGTACAAAGGGTCAGCATTTGCAAATTTTCCCATGCTTTTATAGACAAGACCAAGTGAATTTGAACTTCCGTTCCGTCTTCAACTTACCTGGGGTCTGGTCATGGGGCAAGAGCCTCAGACGAGAAGACCAGGCTTTACTCACCCCAGGGCAATCCTCTAGCTCAACCGAAAGGATCCCAAGTCGTTCCCCAGCCAGCTGCGACACATAGTCTCTCCAGCGGGCCTGCGGTCTGCCTCTTGGTCTCCTCCCGGTGGGACATGTCCAAAACACCTAACCAGCGAGACGCTCGGGAGACATCCTGACCAGATGCCTGAACCACCCCATCTGGCTTCTCTTGACCTGGAGGAGGAGCGGATTGACACCGAGCTCCTCCCGGATGGCAGAGCTCCTCACCCAATCTCTGACTGAGAGCCCAGCCACCCTGCGATGGAAGCTCATTTCGGACGCTTGTATCCGCAATGTCGTTTTTTCATTCACCACCCACAGCTGGTGACCATAGGTGAGAGTAGGAACGTACGTATATCAAACTTAAAAAATGTCATTTAAATTTTTTTACTATGTTCCATTTTCAATATTTCTGAAGTCAAGCTTTCTAATCTTCGTTTGAACTTTATCTTCTCTCTTTTGTCATTTTATCGTTTTCCTTAATAAAATAAAACCCCAGTGTAAAATTGAATTTTTGTTCATTAAATCCAAAGGGCAACAATGGGGTAATTATTTTTATTTTACATCCACAGGCTACTCTGTTATTGTGGTTGAATCTGTGGTTGAATCTTCACTGGAGCTACGTGTCAGGTTTGCATGCTATTTCCTGTCCATACATGACTTCATCTAATAAAATTCTATAAACCTCTTGAGTTATTGTGTTTGGGCTATAATTTATAAACCTGATGTGTTTGCCCATTGCTAAAACAACTTTTCCTCATTCTTACTTCAGGTATATACTGTTTAATATTTAACATCCCTCAGATTTTATATAGTTGAAGGTCTAAAAATGTTTCCTCCCTGTAACAGAAAGGAAAATATCAACACATAAATGAGCCATGGGCTTGGTCAAACATCTACACAAAGAACTTGACCTTTCAGAATGACAATCTTTCCGGTTTTACTGGTTGAACACATTTCTTTTGACCCAAATAACTCCTAAAGATTATTTAAAGCCTACTCTTCTTTTGATGTTTTCGGGGTTTAGTCACCAAAGATTACCTGGTGATACGAGATTGCAACATTTTTTTAAGCCACTTGTTTCTCAGTGAAAATGTATGCAAATACAAAAAAACGAAACTCCAAGTTAATTATAAATAGAATTTTTCAAGCAAGCAAGGGGGTGAGAAGGGGTGGGGTGGAAGAAAATTTAAACCACCGTCCACTTTCATTTCTCTTTTTACAAATAAAAAAGTTACCAAAGTTAACTTTTTGGAGGTTTCCACCATGTTTGAATGTTATTTCCACATCAAAACCATATCTGAAGTGTTTTTAAATTTCATTCATGCATATAGTATTTGAGTAACTAACTATCCACAATTCAGATACTATTTCAACAACAGGTTGTTCTTGACTATGGATTTTGTTCTCTGTCAAGACTTAATGTGGAGAAAGATGAGGGGGGAACTTACAATGTCAAAAACAGAAGTGAACCTGAATAAATTAATGTATTTATAGGTGAGGTTAGGGTAAATACTGCGTGTGTGAGCCAAGGAAAGTCAGCCATCTTCTTGACTGTCTATTCCTTGCAGGTTGCGAGGGGTGCCGGAGCTCATCCTGGCTGATTTAAGTCAAGGAGCAGGCTACACCTCAAACAGGTTGCCAGTCTGTTGCAGGGCCAGAACGGTACTGTCCTTCCGTCCGTCATCTTCCGCTTGTTCCGGGGTCGGGTCGCGGAGGCAACAGCCTCAAACGGGCAGCCCAGGCCTCTCTCACCCCGGCTGCATCCTCCAGCTCACCCGGAAGGATCCCAAGTCTTTCCCCAGCCAGCTGTGAGACATAGTCTCTCCAGCGGGTGCAGGGTCTGCCCCTTGGTCTCCTCCCGGTGGGATGGGCCCAAAACACCTCGCCCGCGAGGCGCTCGGTGGGCATTGTGACCAGATGCCCGAACCACCCCATCTGGCTCCTCTCGACCTGGAGGAGGAGCGGCTCGACACCGAGCCCTTCCCGGATGGCAGAGCTCCTCACCCGATCTCTGAATGAGAGCCCAGCCACCCTGCGGAGGAAGCTCATTTCGGCCGCTTGTACCCGCGATCTCATTCTTTCGGTTACCACCCACAGCTGGTGACCATAAGTGAGAGTGGGTGAGGATAAATGGTACTGTGTTTATCTAAATACCATACGACGAAATAAGACTTACTGTATTACCCCAAAAAAGCACAATCCCTCTTTAACCCTTTTAAGTGAAACCAAATACAAGATTTTTTTTTTTTTTTGCAGATGTAGACTTGAATAAAAGATTGATGTTTAAAATTTGTAGTGATATAAGGAAAAGTCATAAAGCAGAGACACTTAACACGGCCAACAAAATGCACTATCATCCATCTATACCTAAGGGTTTTAACCTTTCAGCAGCTTAAAGGTAATATATGAGTAGAAGCATTTCACCTGCCCACCCCCTGAAATGAGAGAATGGCTACATTAACAGCCCCAGTAAAACAGAGGCTAAAACAAATACTGGCCATACTCATGTCAGCCATGATTGAGGTGGTAATAAACCATTATGTCCATTAGTGGGGTGGTTTTTTGCTATTAACTGAACCAGGCACAGTGTTTTAGCTTGTCAGTACCCTCGGTGATGCTATATTGACTGAAGGGTTTTAGTGGGAGGTGAAAATTTCAGGATCTTTGGAGTTAAAAATACTCAAGAGGATCATTTTTGTCTTTATTTAGGAGGTGAATCTCGTTCGTCTTTTTTTTCCTGACACCAAGGTATTGAAGAAGTAGGGGACGGGATGCTAACAAACACCGTTGGATATTTGTGTGTGTTGGCACTCCACCAATCTCAGTGGTGATCCGTCTCCCTCATGTCAAACTAACATAGGATGACTCCCAGGCCATGTTGACCCACAGACTTGCTTCCTCTCAGAACACACACAGACACATTCACAACAGCCCTAAAGCTCTGGATAAACACAATTAATTGACTCCGCCCTTCGTTGTCATTCTTATCTTATCTTCATTTCTAACCTTAAACCTCCCCACCAACTTAGACCCATTGAAAGAAATCCAGGGATTGCCCCTCCACCCTGAAGCCAATTCATTGCCCCACAGACACTCTAGCTGTTTTTTTTTTTTTTCATCAACCATTTCCTCCTTTTTTAATTTTTTTTATTGATCTCTCTTTTATCAATACATGGGTCAAAATATAGCATGACAGATTGTGAGTAAATGTACTTTAACCTTACAGGGTCAAAAGCATTGTTGTTTTCAACAACCATGACGACAACAAAATGATTTCGTTGACGAAGCATTTTTTCATGACGATGACGTAACGATAACAAAATAAACGCGACATTTTGGTGACGAAAATGTGATGAGTCTTTACAAGTTTCTGTTGACGAGACGAAAATGTAACAAAATAGGCGTCAGACTTTCACATTTCTGTTTGTGAAAAGAAAAAGCACAGTGGCTGCTTCTGTCTCTCACGGCGGCACGCCCCCCACAATGCTGCACGTTCACACCGTCTACACAACACACCTCCAGCCACGAGAAAGTCACACACTATGCCGGCAACAGCAGCAAAGAGGCTTAGTGGTCAGAAACTTAAAGTTTTCCACATATTTTGCGCAAACAGCATGCTAACTTCAAGGTAATGCTAGCTTGTCGGCGCTGCTAACTTCCTAGTTAGCTTGGTTGCGCTAACCACTGATTTAAAGACACAATGCAATGTTTACTTTGTTTACAGGGTTATTAAGAGGTGTCATTTTTAAGTATGAATAAGTTACAACGTTCCTCACTCACTGAAGAATTTCTTTTATTTTACGTTGTTTTATAATGTTTGCCGTTTTGCGCAAGTTAATTGCCGGCAGAGTTTTTTTGTTTTTAAACAAATTACCTGCATCATTCTCAGTTAGAAAGCCACAATAAAGTAAGTTTTTGGGTTTTTTTTTTTTTTAGACTAAAACTAGACTAAAAATGTTCTAAGTCTTCCCTGACTAAAACTAGACAAAAACTCTTTTGGATTTTTGTTGACTAAAACAAAAATATAAAGAGATGACAAAAATGTGACTAAAACTTAAATTAATTTTTGTTCCAAAGACCAAGACCAAAACGAAACCTTAGATGGCTGCCAAAAAACAACAGTGGTCAAAAGATAATTGACGCTCCAATCGGGATCCCAAAACACAAAAAATGTTTTAGAAGCAGGAAATTTTTTGCCTCTCGGAATGAAATCAAATAGACATTAAGTTTATTTTTATCACTGTTATGAGAGTCAAACAGCTGATGATTACTCTTCATTTTTTGTAAAATGATGAATGGCGCTTCCATGGCCTGATGAACATACTGTAGATGGATTTAGATCTGGCTGCCTTGGATTAATTGAGCGGCCATTTTTGCTTTGCCTGAAAACCAAAACTTATGACAACAAAACAGAAGGTTTTCGCTACGTATCAGAGCCCTCCAGGTAGCTACAGGCAAGAAAAAGAAAAAGGGGGGTGAGAATGGTGAATGTGTGGCTTGACTGGTGATGCATTTAACCCTTTGTCCGTTCATTGGCGAAGGCTTCATTGTTTAATCCCTGATTCAGAAGTTGTAGGAATGACTGATTGGGCCATTGTGAATCAGAGCGTGTCTAACAACTTCAGTACAGGTCAAGGTAACCACTGAGTAATAAATATGCCAAGTTCTTTTTAAAAAGAGAAGTCATGGTGCTCCTTGCTTGATACTTTTTTATATGTCAGTAAATCTATACAAAGGAAAGATTTGTTTTTTGAAAAGTAGATAAGTCAGGTGTTTTTGAGACTCAATAAAGATTCAGTTAGATACCATGCCTGACCCAGTAATGGCAGGAGAATTTTCATTTTAAAGGGAGGTTTTATGGATCATTTACTATTTGCCAGTACTTGTCTTTATTGTGTACTTGTTAGAAAAGCACACTTTGGTCTATTTTCAAAGAGATCCATCAAGTAGCAATAGCTAACTTGGCAGTCATTTTACGGGCTATCAATGAGTTCTTGCCAAAAACTAAAGGTCTAGTAATGATGATTCTCTGCTGTAATGTCGTTTCACAATTTTCTCCTGATTCAACCAAAACTTGCATTCTGAACGACCAGCTTATTCACATCTATTTGCCAAGTTGAATGTGGGGACTTGCAGTTACACAATTGACGCAGCAATTATAGCATCAAAATTTACCATCAGCCAAATAAGGAATATGTTTTTTGTTTGTTTGCTCATTTTTAAAGTAATCAAAAATGCAGAATGTTTGTTTTATGATGCATTTCAATTCTTGATTGATAACTGCTCCAGATTTGATTGAACCCATGACTTTGTTTCATTCCGTTCCAGCCTCAGACGAGAAACCCAGGCTTCTCTCACCCCAGCTGCATCCTCCGGCTCACACGGAAGAATCCCGAGTTGTTCCCCGGCCAGCTGTGAGACATAGTCTTTCCAGCGAGTTCGGGGTCTGCCTCTCGGTATCCTCCCGGTGGGACATGCCCAAAAACACCTCACCAGTGAGGCGCTCAGAGGGCATCCTGACGAGAAGCCCGAACCACTCCATCTGGCTCCTCTCGACCTGGAGGAGGAGTGGCTTGACACCGAACTCCTCCCGGATGGCAGTACTCCTCACCCTCTGAGTGAGAGCCCAGCCACTTTGCGGAGGAAGCTCATTTCGGACGCTTGTATTTGCGATCTCATTCTTTTGGTCATCATCCACAAATGGTGACCAAGGTGAGGGTGGGAACTTGTAAATCAAGAGCTTTGCTTTTCAGCTCAGCTCTTTCTTTACCACGACGGACCGTTAGTGCTGACGCCGCACCAATACGTCTGTCGATTTCGTCCCGGACGAGGGACAATGGACCAGCTCTATACCCTCTTCAGGATCCTAGAGGGGTCATTTATGTTTGCCCAACCAGTCTACATGTGCTCTGTGGATCTGGAGAAGGCGTTCAACCGCGTCCCTCCGGTAGTACGGAGTCTCAGAGCCTGATGACTTTGTGACAGGCTTAAAATAAAATTCTAGATGCAGAATAAATAGAAAAAGTTTTCCTTAATGGCTTTAGATGCTTTGTTGTAAAACAACTACAAAATGAATTGGATTGAAGATTGAATGTTGCAACTTTTGACAAAGAACATGTCTTGAACTTATTTAGCAAAAAAATAGCTAAAAGTCTTACAAAACAAATTTGAAGTATGACATATAGGCTTCTCGGACGGTAACTTTTGTTTATTTATTTTTTCATTTCTACTCAACTAAGCTAAATGAGGGTGTGAGGCTATCTTGTGGAATGTACTGATCTCTTTACCTCCGTAGAACAAAGACTCTTATCTCTTTCTGCCTTCTGCTATTTCCTCCACCCTCAGGCTGTGTGGACACCAAGACGAAAAGGAGTGGAAATCACTGCCTTTGCATCTTTTCTTCCCTTCTTCCAGTCTACAGTGACACACATAGTCTGATGCTACAGGGTGGATCTGTCTGTTGCAATAGCACGCAATCTCAGACTGTTTATTTCTGTCTTTATGTATAGCCTTTATTTGCCCCCTCGCCCAACCCGCTTCATTTGCTTAACAATACTTAATTTCCTATTTATCTCTGGCTTGTTCTCTCACTGTCTTTGATACATTCACTGTCTTCATCTGCCTCATTTTTTTTCTACAGCCTGCCTTCTTGCTTCCTATCTTCCTTGCAGTAATGGTTTAATTGGAGCCCTTTAAGGTGTGTGACTGTTTGTGAGTTTGTGCGTAATTGTGTGTGTTTGAAGGGTTGTGTGTAGAGGCAGTGGCTGTCTGCCGTTGCTGTGTTGTGTGTTGAAGCGTGGCACAGCCAGCAAGAGATAAAGCAGCTTTGTGTGTTTGTGTGAGACACCAGCAATTAGGGTCCTGCTGCCATGCCGAGAAGAAGAAGAAGAAGGGCCGGCGTCAGCTGTGGTTCCACCACAGTGGATCTGGAGAAATGGCAGAAAGCACAGAGGAAGGGAAAAGATAAAAAAAAAAAAAAAAAAAAAAAGAAAGAAAATGACAAGCAAAAAAATGGAAAAAGTGTATGGAGTAAGTGTGAGGGAGGGATTGGCAGCGGGGAAGAAAAGATGAATAATTCTCATTAAAATGAAATAATTTCTGCAATTCAAGCATGGAAGCTCACTAACAATCCCACAACAGGAAAAAAAAAAAAAGAAAACCCAAAATAAACAACGGCATGTGAAGCAAATATGGTCCAAATCATAATTGAGCAAAAATATTTTGTGTATTTTTAGAAAAAAAAGATTGCTTTGTTTATCATTCTGCAACTCTATTTAATCTTTTACCTCTTATCTTTTATATGCAATCATTTTCTTTTGAAGTAAATCCAGACTAACCTCTAACTATTAAGCTAATGAACAGAACAAACACAAAATAAAGAATAAATTAACATTTTCCTGATTTATTACAGCTTAATTTTACCTCAGTACATATGGTTTTAGTTTCAACGAACCACCAAAATGTGATCTCACTATCCACCAGCGTAATTTACGGTAGAAGCGCCCTGTGTTTTACTGACTCACAAACCCAAGCCATAGCATGACTCAGAGATGCTGGTTAAATTAATAATCTGTTCAAATAAAAAATGTGTGTATGGTTGTTAGAAGCTTTGAAATTAAAACAAAATTCATTTTCTTCATTGGTTTAGCAATGATGGCTGGTAGTAATGACAGACCTTGGCATGTAATATTTGTGAGATGTGGTGCCATCGCTTGTATGTATTTAAGAAGGGCAGGATCGGGATTTCCTAAACATTCACTTAGTGCTTTCCACTCATTGTCTTTTTATCACAGTGTGTCTATTGTCACTTCACATCCATTAGCATGCTAATTGCTGTGTGATAATAGCAGCTAGACAGTAATCACTGTGGCCCGTATTTAATCGACTGATCCTTACTTAAATCTGCTGACCGGAGTCTAGTGACACATTATTATTTAAAAAAAAATCACATAAAGCTGCAGGACTGTATTCACTTAATCTATTATATTTTTAAAGAGACTGATGTACAAAGAAGCAGTTCTTGCAAAGTTTTAAAAGACGTTTTAAAGCTGAAATAACATTTGCAACAGAAGGTCAAACATTTGCATGACACGACTTGGTTATTCAAAAAGACAACTTATGTGAAAAAGCAAAAAACTAAAGAATCAATTAATAGAAAGGCAAAAAAGTAGGAAAGAAAATACGTTCGTTTCGTCATCTTCCGCTTATCCGGGGCCAGGTCAGGGGGACAACAGCATGAGCCAACCTGGAAACCCAGGCTTCTCTCACCCCAGCTGCATCCCCCAGCTCACCCAGAAGGACCCCGAGTTGTTCCCCAGCCAGCTGTGAGACTCACCAGCGGATGCAGGGCCAGCGTCTTGGTCTTGTCTTTGTGGGATGTGTCCAAAACACCTCACCAGCGAGGTGCTCAGGGGGCATCCTGACCAGATGCCCGAACCACCCCATCTGGCTCTTCTCGACCTGGAGGAGCGGCTCGACACCGAGCTCCTGTCGGATGTCAGAGCTCCTCACCCGATCTCTGAGTGAGAGCCCAGCAACCATGCGGAGGAAGCTCATTTCGGCTGCTTGTATCATGATCTCAATCTTTCGGTCACCACCCACAGCTGGTGACCATCTGTGAGGGTGGGAACGTGGATCGACTTGTGAATCGAGTGCTTTGCCGCTCCATCCTTCCCCCACTCGTAAACAAGACCCCGAGATACTTAAACTCCTCCACTGGGGGCAGGACGCTGTCCCTGACCTGCAGGGGGCATTCCATCCTTTTCCGGGCGAGGATCATGGTCTCGGATTTGGAGGCACTTATATTTTTAAATTTACATTATGATGTACCGTCATTTCTTCTTAGTATTATTCAGCATATGTGCCGTTTTAATCCTTAGGGGAGTTTTGTAAACTTTTTGGGGGGATTTTTTCCATTTATGAAAAAATATAATTATTAACAATTTAGGCTTGGATTGCCTCATTGCCTCTTTTCTGGCGATTAATGATTAGACGCATTATTATCCAAACAGATGGTTCTCATTACCAAAAGACTAAGACATTTGTCATAGTTTAGAGTAGAACCATAATTTGTTGCTACTCTTCTGCTCACATTGAAACACGCTCCGGCATAAAAGCGTTCCCTTTTACCGCCTTCCTCACTAATGATTTTCTCCCCCCTGTGTGTGGTCCCATTCACTTTGCAAGATCAGGGGTCTCATTTCAAAAGCTTGTCTATACAAAAAATCTATGCATACGCCAACTTCCAGCAAACTGAGCGAATTGTAAAGGTGTCAAAGACCGAGGACTTTTCAGTAACTCCAAGCCCCAATTTTGCACACCTGTTCCCAAGACTTCGTGTCCCTCACTTCCTTGTTGGATCATTCCCCTGTTGCACTGTGGTACACCCATGCAGCCATGATGGTTTTCCTCCATGTCTGGTCTCTCACTCTGCTTCTGGTGCAACCTGGTATTCTGGTCCCTTGACCTACTGGGCTCCTACCTTCTGGTCCCTCATCGTCCTGTTGAGCTCCTACCTTCTGGTCCCTCATCGTCCTGTCGAGCTCCTACCTTCTGGTCCCTCATCGTCCTGTCGAGCTCCTACCTTCTGGTCCCTCATCGTCCTGTCGAGCTCCTACCTTCTGGTCTCTCATTGTCCTGCTGAGCTCCTACCTTTTGGTCCCTCATCGTCCTGTCGAGCTCCTACCTTCTGGTCCCTCATCGTCCTGTCGAGCTCCTACCTTCTGGTCCCTCATCGTCCTGTCGAGCTCCTACCTTCTGGTCCCTCATCGTCCTGTCGAGCTCCTACCTTCTGGTCTCTCATTGTCCTGCTGAGCTCCTACCTTTTGGTCCCTCATCGTCCTGTCGAGCTCCTACCTTCTGGTCCCTCATCGTCCTGTCGAGCTCCTACCTTCTGGTCCCTCATCGTCCTGTCGAGCTCCTACCTTCTGGTCCCTCATTGTCCTGTCAAGCTCCTACCTTCTGCTCCCTCATCGTCCTGCTGAGCCCCTACCTTCTGCTCCCTCATCGTCCTGCCGAGCCCCTACTTTTTGGTCCCTCATCGTCCTGTTGAGCTCCTCCTACCTTCTGGTCCCTCATCGTCCTGTCGAGCTCCTACGTCTGGTTCTTCACAGTCCTGCCGAGCTCATCCTGCTCTTAGGGCACGCTGCCGTGCTTTACCTCTAGTTGCTCATCCTGCTGAACTCTATGTCTGATTCTGCATGTTTGCAATATACTGATTAAAAGTGGTTGTGCATCTGGTTCCTTCTGAACCTTCATCATGGCAATATCTATGCAATTTATCACATCCTCTGCATAGATAGTTGATCATAGTTGTTCTTTAAAACATCAAGCTCGGAATTACTTGGGTCATCTCCAGTGGCTGTTATGGGTTCCCAGCCACTGTAAATTGTACTCTATTAACGATACAACAAAGTTGTCCTTTGAAAAGTTGTATCTATGTTTCTTTTAATGGTCGGTTTGGCAGCGATTAAGTTCGGTCAACATCAAAGAGCATTTTCACACCTCTCCTGCTAGAAAAGGTGAAAAGTTTCTTTTTGTCACTAATTTAAGCTTGAACGAGTTCTGTTTGATTTCAGTGGTAGATCGGTCAGTGTCTGCCACTAGCAAATGTTACTCATGAAATGATCAACTGATCTGTCTGGTATCTCTCTGGTCTCTCTTTGGTATATGGCTTATTTGATGGATACTTTGGAAACTATGTTTACAACCTCATTGAAATTAAATCACAGATGGAATGATACAGTATGTGCACATATGAATGTCTATATGCACACAGCTTATACATACGGTATCTATTTGTGCACATCTGAGTGTATGTGTTTATGAGTGTGTTTGTATTACATAAACTGGAATTTGACATGAAAGAACTTGCTGAACTTATATTTTGTCTGTTTGGCTCGTCTGAATCTGTGATTGGATTTTTTTTTTTACTCACCGAGTACTCATTCCTTTGTCTTGAGTGTGTCCATGTGGGCAACTTTGTTATGTCTGACTGTGGGTTTTTCCCTCATGACTCACTGACCTTTCTTATTTTCCCGTTATCAGCTCAAACTGCTTTTTCTATTCCGAAAAAAAAAAAAAAATCATTGTTTCTTAGTTTGCTAGAATATTTGTGTGTAGGTAGTTCTTTAGAGTCATAGCCCACTTGTGCAGCAGTGCTGCTTCTGCCAAACCCTGGACCTGATGAATGGTATCAGTGAAGGATTTTTCTACAAGTGCAAGCTGGCTGTTTCCCTTAAACTAAAAGCTGGGAAGAGTGTTTCTTTCCCATGATTACACACATATGCACATTTTTCTTCCACCCTCATGCATGCGCACTTACAACATGAGCTTCACATTGCAGTTCAACAAAATGCTTGTTCATTGTTGTCAGAGCGTTGACATTCACTCTCATTTCAAACTCCTGACTAAACCTTCAGATTCAGATCTGATTTTTTTTTTTTTTTTTTATCAAAGAGCCCCTTTGTGTTTTTCCTCTGAA
This sequence comes from Neostethus bicornis, assembly GCA_902685375.1. NCBI lineage: Eukaryota > Metazoa > Chordata > Actinopteri > Atheriniformes > Phallostethidae > Neostethus > Neostethus bicornis. Next base: position 23,100,513 of record LR738547.1, read on the forward strand.
TAGGTTACATACTGTATTGTGACTCAATTTAAATTTAGAGGTTAACTACTGTAATGAGTTCTTCAATATTAAATTACCAGATTCTACCTTCTTGACTTCCCGTAACTGATGTTTTTTAACCGGTTTTAAAACAACATCTAATTGGTGGCTTATGTAGATGAAGTTAACTTGGTTTGGATTACATTTGTGTCGGGCACTAAAACTTCAGCAAAAAGGGACGAGAGTTACAAAAACAATGATCATCTCTGGACTTTTTATAGTGATGAATTACGTTTGTTCATTAATAATTCTAGAATAACTTGCTCAACACTGTTGACTACTGTTATGGAAGTGATTTTTTTTAAATGGCGTGTTAAAAAAAAAGGTCAATCAATTCAAATGCAAACAACGCATAAAAAGGGTTGAATGCCCCCTGCGGGTAAGAGACAGGGTCCTGCCGCAAGTGGAGAAGTTTAAATATCCCGGGGTCTTGTTCACGAGTGGGGGAAGGATGGAGCGGGAGATCGACAGGCGGATCGGTGCGGCATCAGCAATAACTAGGACGCTGCATCGGTCCGTCGTGGTAAAGAGCGAGCGGAGCCGAAAAGCAAAGCTCTCGATTTACAAGTCGATCTATGTTCCAACCCTCACCTAAGGTCACCAAATGTGGGTGGTGACTGAAAGAATGAGATCACGGGTACAAGCGGCTGAAATGAGCTTCCTCCGCAGGGTGGCTGGGCTCTCACTCAGAGATCGCGTGAGGAGCTCTGTCATCCGGGAGGAGCTCGGTGTTGAGCTGCTCCTCCTCCAGGTCGAGAGGAGCCAGATGGGGTGGTTTGGGCATCTAGTCAGGATGCCCCCCGAGCGCCTTGCAGGCGAGGTGTTTTGGGCACGTCACACCCGGAGGAGACCCGGGGCAGACCCCGGACCCGCTGGAGAGACTATATCTCACAGCTGGCCGGGGAACGACTTGGGATCCTTCCGGGTGAGCTGGAGGATGCAGCCGCGGTCAGAGAGGCCTGGGCTGCCCCTTTGAGGCTGTTGCCCCCGCGACCCGACTCCGGAACAAGCGGAAGATGACGAAACAGAACGGAACAATGCATAAAAGAAAAAAGAAAATTACAAGCACAAAATTGTCTTTAAACAATCTGAACAAGCCAAAAGCATGCAGAGAGTTGCGCGTAGAAGTACAACCAAACAAATTGTGCCCAAAAGAAGAAAAAAGGAAACAGAGCTGCATGGAGTTGTGCATGAATCTGTGAAGCAGACCTCAAGTACAGATGTAATGATGCAGAAGATATGCTCTATTCATCACGGTTGACTTTTCGCTCTCTTGGGAAGAAAAGAAAAGCAAACAAAACCTGGCTTCTGCCCTTTTCCACTCCCGTACTGCTCTGTCAAATAAAAACTGCATGATAGATTGTTTAATAAAATTTTCTCAACTCACTCTGAATAAAAATAAAGATATCTGGACGTTTATCTTTCCAGGATTGGAATTTAACCGAAATTGTCTGAAAGTGAATATCTTTTTTCCTTAAACAGAAGCTGTGCTAATGTATGCTAACTTAATTTACCCTCACTCTAGTTGGCGTGTTAGACCCTCACGATGGCTGTTTGAATTTTTACCTTCCTGAAAAGTTAACATCTGCTACCTCTGTGACACGTAGCGTGCCATCTGTCTCTTTTTCCTCTCTTTCTTATGCTCTCTTATATTCCATCTTGTGCAATTAGAGTGAGTGGCAGACTGTGTAAGGTGAGTGGAAGATGATGACACTTTCCTCTTGGCCATTTTATGCAACTATGATACATAAAAATGACAAGAAGAAAACTCATCTGTTCTGGGATGTTAGAGTAGGATTTAGCTACAGATGGTTGCTCTGTACTGTGTAGTGTAGGTTTAGTTTGAGCAAAGCAGGTCACAGATTTCCAGCCAAAAAGAAGGACAAAGGCTTCTTCTCTATTCGAAACCAGAGATGGCCGAGACGGTATCTGGCAACCTGGACACTGCACAATCCAGATAAATGATCTGGAGATGAGAAATACCAATGATGCATGCCTCTCTCAGGTCTCTTGGCAGGAGTGGGCAGACCTGATACATTCCTTACCCGGTACTCCTCGTTTTTTCTTTGGTTCTGTCACTCTTTTGCTGTAACTCTGTCTTCATTCTCTTTGATTTGTTCATCATCCTCAACACACACTGGAAGAGGGTGAGGTGGGTAGACGGTGACAGGATATGCTGTTTGTCAGCCAACAGCGGACGTGCCTGGCAGAGCTCTTCTGTCAGATGAGGTGTCAAACAAAGAGTCACTTGGACCAGAAACTGCAAGACAAGTTGTAAGTCGGTCCAGCTTCTGAAGCACAACTGCCTTGCTCAAAGTTTTCAATCACACTGGGCTTATCCTACAAGATTTTTTTTTTTTTTGCTAGCCTGGAAACAAAACAAAAAAGATTCAAAGTTGACCCAAATATTTTTTAACACTTTTTTTTTATGACTGTGTGGATGTCGAAGGTAAAACAAAGAGGACGTGCAGAGCAAATAGAAGTAGACTTTCTCTGGGATCTGATCTCATCATCTTTTGTTACTATTGTCAGGCAGATGGCGGCTTCTGGTTCCTCATTTCACAGACACACATGCACCTCAGCAGAGATACAACTACACACTCCCGCCTGCTCAGCAGAGAACCATATATCATTTCATTACCTGTCTTCGGTTTTGCACAATAACATCCGCTGGGGTAATAACCGCATGCTCATTTCATCAGGGATATCAGCCCATTCTGGCGGGCATTGCCAGGTCTTCTATTTTTTTTGCAATATCAATCCTTTCAATGCTGCCACGACCTCCAGTCAAACAACACTTGATACTTTGATGCTTATCAGACTCAATTTCAAATATAGTACTGGTGCTAGTGGTGGAAAGCAAGAATGCACAGAACAAGGTAAGAAAAAGTATAAAAAATGGAACGAAAGTAAATTGGAACCTAAAATTATTTTTCAACGTCTTATGTAACCATGGGATTCTCAGCTGTAAAAATAAACTTAATATATTTGCTTTACTCAAAGAATATTTGACATTTGCCCGAGTAATTTGGAAAGGTTAATTCTTAAATTCAAATCTTAGTTACCATTTTTTTCCCCCAGTTGTTAGACGCATGGTAAATTACACACAAAAAAAGATGAGACAAATTATGTTCAGCTGACATTTACAGTATAAAAACCTTTAATGTCAACATTACCATTTGTTTATGGTGAAAAACAAATGTGAGTCTAAAATTGAGTTTGTCTTGAGCCATGTGTTTAAATATTACAACCTAACATTATGAGAGCTCCTCACCCGATCTCTGAGTGAGAGCCCAGCCACCCTGCGGAGGAAGCTCATTTTGGCCGCTTGTACCCGCGATCTCATTCTTTCGGTCACCACCCACAACTGGTGACCATAGGTGGGGGTTGGAATGTAGGTTGGAACGTCCTGCCATCCGAAAGGAGCTCGGTGTCGAGCCGCTCCTCCTCCAGGTCGAGAGGAGCCAGATGGGGTGGTTCGGGCATCTGGTCAGGATGCCCCCCGAGCGCCTCGCAGGCAAGGTGTTTTGGGCACATCCCACCGGGAGGAGACCAAGGGGCAGACCCCAGACCCGCTGGAGAGACTTTGTCTCACAGCTGGCCGGGGAACAACTTGGGATCCTTCCAGGTGAGCTAGAGGATGCAGCCGGGAGAGAGAGGCCTGGGCTGCCCGTTTGAGGCTGTTGCCCCCGCGACCCGACCCCGGAACAAGCGGAAGATGATGGAACGGAACATTATGAGAAAATATGACTTTTAGCATGAAAATTTTCCATTAGTCATTCCCAACAAACAGAGAACCTCCAGGGAACATTATCCTGAAGTTCTCTAAAGGTTTGTTTTTACCTAACCAAAAACTAACGTTCCCTAAACGTTAGTTGGTGGTTATGTTAGAACCCAACCTTCCAGAACATTGAGAGAACCAAATTCCGAACGATATGGTTAAAATTAAGGTTAGAGGAACGTTCTGAAAACAAAAAGATAACGTTTCATAACCATCATAAAACTTTCTATTTAAACCTATAGAGAACCAAAAATAACCTTTAAGGAACGTTCTACTAACCTTTGAAAAACCTTCCCAAATTGTTGGCTGGGTTGGTTGTGTTACCAGTCTTTCCTTTCACCTCTTGCATAGTTTCCCGCCCAGCAGCGTGTTTTTTTTATTTCTAGGTTTGATCTTAAACATCTTATTATGTATCTATATACCAGACCTTTTTGTGACGTATCTACTGTACGTATGCGTGCTCTTAATTATATGTTCCAGAAGAAATACTTTGTTTTCCACACTTCTTCATCTTGAACAACGTAGGTGTCACACAAGGAAATGAAGTGTCATCACTGTGACTTTATGCCTGTAACAGTAAACTGGAAACACAAAGAAACAATGCAGACATATCAACGTAGGACTGGGTCACTGAGTCACAACTATTTGTGGAGCTATCCCTGCATGACTGCTTGTCACCACCGCTTCATGGTTTACTGCCTGCCCTCTAACAAATTAAATACATGTCAGGAGAACTGAGGATAAAAAGGAAATATGGCTCTTTTTTAAGTCAACTTTGAAAGAAGGAAGAGATTCTTGAAACTGTTTTGTGATAAAATCTTTTGTCATTTTAATATGCAAATGGTGCCAAGTTCATACCGTATGTATACATATTTATGTTATTGATTTCTTGTATATGATGCACGCTAAACAGGCCACCAGTCTTTTGCGGGGCGTTTACTTCTATATACGTATGTGGATAAAAATAAAATAAAAAAAAAACTTTTTTTTTTTTTTTTGCTGCAAAGATCAGAAAAGAAAAAGAAATACTGTAGCTATTTGCTAATTGGATTTTTAATCTGTAAAATAAGAGTAAAGATAAGTTTAAAAAATGATCTTCATTTTAGAAACATTTAAAAAAGGAAACGCATTTTCTAGAAATCTTAAAACTTGTTTTATTGTTCAGAAACTTTTAAATTTTTACAAAATATTTTAACAAATTTTATAATTTATTTGTTCATTATCTAAACCATTCAAACCTTAAATATCAGTCATGGAGCCACAGTAACCTGGCCAAGATTAGGTCAAAGGCAGGGTACACCCTTGTCAGGTCACCAGTTTTTCACACTTTACATTCTCACTCCGCAGGGTGGCTGGGCTCTCCACTCAGTGATCGGGTGAGGAGCTCTGGCATCCGGGAGGAGCTCGGTGTCGACCCGATCCTCCTCCAAGTCGAGAGGAGCCAGATGGGGTGGTTCGGGCATCTGGTCAGGATGCCCCCCGAGCGCCTCGCAGGCAAGGTGTTTTGGGCACATCCCACCGGGAGGAAACCAAGACCCCGGACCTGCTGGAGAAACTATATCTCACAGCTGGCCGGGGAACAACTTGGGATCCTTCAAGGTGAGCTGGAGGATGCAGCCGGGGTGAGAGAGGCCTAGGCTGCCCGTTTGAGGCTATAATATAAATTTGTTTTACTTGAGTTTTTCTGTAATGCTGACCATGTTTTTTTACTCAAAATACAGTATATTACACACAAAATAGAGATTGAAAAAATACATTGAAAAATAACAACAAAATTCAACATTGCCTTTAATTGTAACTTTTGATAAAGCACTTGGGAAAAAAAACTTCTCATCTTAGGACATTGCCTAAGACGGGAACCCAGGCGCCCCCCCCCCCGGCTGCATCCTCCAGCTCACCCGGGGGGATCCTAAGGCGTTCCCCGGTCAGCTGTGAGACATAGTTCCCCAGCAAGTCCAGAGCCTGCCTCTGGGCCTCGACCCAGTGGAATGTCCCAAAAACACCTCACCATTGAGGCATTCAGGAGGCATCCTGAATGCTCATCTGGCTTCTCTCAACCCAAAGAAGATACGCCTCTACTCCGAGCTCTCACTCTTATCTCTGAATGAGAGCCCAGCCACCCTAAGGAGGTAGCTCATTTCGGCCGCTTGTATCCGTGATCTCGTTCTTTTGGTCACCACCCACAGCTGGTAATCATAGATGAAGGTAGGAGCATAAATCGACAGGTACATCGATTACCAGCTTTTGATAAATTAGACTTTGAGGGTAGACACGAAACTAATATATTAACCAAAAACCAAAACCTTAGCGCTCAGATTCATATATAAAGTGTTTTATGAGAGATGCATGACTCGTAGCTCATTAGAGAAAATGTTAAAACAGCCTTAGAAAAATGGACCAAATTTTTGGGGCGGTTTTAGTCTCTTTAAACAGGACATGTTTTATCTCTGAAAAAAGATTCCAACAGACGTTTCTTGGAAGAGTTTCTGTTTTTTTTTTTTTTTGATACAATGAAATGTGTAAATACGTTGCAAAAAAGCATGTGAGTTTTGTGTGTGTGTGTTTGTCAGAGAGAGAGAGAGAGAGAGAGAGAGACGCTAGAGCCACACAGCAGATGGATGGTTTGAATAAATAAATGTGCTCAACATGATTGCCCTCGCACTTTCTCCTTCCCCCTCATTCTTTCTCTGTTCGTAGCAACATGAAGGCCAAGTCATAAGCTGATTCTTTGCTCCCCAGAAGCTTTTTGTCTGGTTGGCAACAAAACAAATCCAGTCAAGTTTGAAGGTCAAAAAGTTAAAGAGTCGTGAGTAGCCACCTGTTTCTCTTTGTCAGACGGATTACAAAGTGGGAATGAAGTGTATAAAATCGAGGAAATCATTTTGTTTGCAATCACTGTGTTTGTGAATGTAAATGTGAATGTAGCACACACAAAAAAACACTGAATAAACGACTCCGCATAGGGTTGCAATCTTGTCTTTTATGATCATAGACAAAAAATATTTCTGCGTTTAGAGCCCTTGTTGTAAAAAAAACAAACTGTTAATTCACTGTGAGGCATTTTTTTTTAAATAGAACGCTCTCGTATGAAGCACACTTTCATTGAGAAAACAGCATAGCTTCTTTGTCTTCTTTCTTAAACCAAATGCTATCAGTTAAACAAAAAATGGCAACGTTTGCAATGCTTGAACATTACCCCCACATCAAAAAAAAAAAAAAAAAAAATCTAAAAATGTTGTTTTTGTTTCATTCTCACAGGTTTGATTATTTGTGAGCCCACCAGTCAAGTATTTGGATGCTTTTAAATGTCAGGTTGTTCTTCATTACTTTTTTTGCTCTCTACAACTCTAACGTAATCAGGAAGTGTTTTAGAGCAGGCAGTCTGCTCATGCTTGGTCCATCCCCTCAGGTACTGCTGCCCTTCCCCTCATGTTTTTAGTAGCCATAAATAAGCAGGGTTATACAGGCGGGTTTAATCACCATTGCTAAAAACAAAAGTGAAACTGAATAAAAGCATGTTATATATTTATATATTTGTGTTTTTAGCAAGATTAGCCGTTCTGAGCTTTAGGAATCAAAAGTAATAGTGACATATCCCGCAGAATTTTATGTAATTCTGGTATGTCTCTTCTGACTCTGTCGAACCACTGTTGGTGGTTCCAAACCCACCATCCTTCTGCCGATGTACTCTCTCTCTCCTCTGCACATGTCCAAACCATCTCAATCTCTCTGACTTTATCTTCAAAACCTCCAACATGTGCTGTTCCTCTGATCCTTGTCCATCCTGATCACTCCCAGAGAGATCCTCAGCATCTTCATCTCTGCTACCTCCATCTCTGCTTCCTGTCTTTTCTTCAGTGCCACTGTCTCTAGACCAAACAGCATGACCGCTCTCACCACGGTTTTGTACACTTTTCCTTTCATTTTAGCTGAAATTCTTCTATCACACATCACAACTGATACTTTTCTCCACCCGTTCCAGCCTGCCCGCACACGCTTCTTCACCTCTTTTCCACACTCGCCATTGCTCTGGACTGTTGATCCTAAGCACTTAAAATCTAGTACTTTCTAGAACACTTTTTTTTTTTTTAAACCATTGTCTTTAGGAAAGCCTACACAGGTTTCGTCCTGTTCCACTTTCTACCGGAAAGTTCACTCTTACTTCTCGGCACACATAATTAAGTTTAATCATAATGGATTTAGAGTATTCCAGGCATGTTCAGTCATTGACTTGAACTGGATAAACAGATTTCAGTCAGATTATTTAAGTGGTTTCATGATGATACCTAGTGGTTCCATTTATTAAAAGTATTTCACTCACATGTGAGTTTTTATAAACTTTACATTGAAAATCTTCATCTGCCCATTAATTTAATGGGGATAAGTTTTTTAATTCCATAGACTCAACAGTTCAAAGTTGTTTTTTTTATGTTTTTGTGTTTATTTGTCTTTCATTACATTTTAAACTATACATATTAAATTAGTATTGGAGTTTGAACAAGAAAAAAAAAGTATGTTCAAGTAACAAAAACTCGCAGCTAACTGTTGTAGACAACCAAATCCGGTTTGAAGCGATGTGGTGGAGGATTATTCAAGTGCATTTGTGGGTGAGTGTGTGTGCAAAGAGAGACCGGTCAGATTAACATTCCTTGGGGCATTTTAACACTCTGGGCGACAAATTTGCAACACTGTTCCCCCTCGTGCTCCTACTGTGTGCTAAGCCCAGAACCCACGTCTAGAAGAGGTCATCTGGAAAGAGCAGAACAAAAATCCCGTCTTCCCCAAGACCTGTCGGACTCAACTAAAAAGAAGGGATCGTGTGTGTATGTGCCTGTGTGTGCAGACGGAGAATTAAGCAGTGGTGGAAGGGGGAGATACTCTCCCTTTTCCCACAAGCTGAAACCAACTTTTTTTTTTTTTTTAATGAAGGGTGTGTCTACAATTGTTTGTTAAGCTGGCAAAAAAGAGGTAATGATGGGAATTTGAACGCAATTATTTTTTGGAAGGTTATCCTCACCGGTTAATGCTGAATACACAGTGAGTCCTTAATTCTCAACATTTAGACTGCATTTTATGGGTGTTAAAACTGTTTAAAAGCTTTGCACATGACTAGCGTGGCTGCAAAGAGATGCTAAACTCTTCATTTTTAAGTAAAATATATTGAAATATAAGTTTGTTTGCTTTTTACCCTCAAAAATGAAAAAAAAAACTTTATTGATCCCTCAAATGGGAAATTTGTGTGTTGTATTACACCGCAGCAGGCTGCCAACTATGACGGCGCCAATGGTGACAGAAACGGGAGGTTAGGTGCCTTCTTCAAGGACCCTAGACGTGAACTCAGTGAAAATCAAAACTGCGAGCTTCCGGTTAACTTCTGGTCAGAGGGCGAACACTGTACCACTGAGCCACCGCCTCCCCTCAAAACACAACTTATCTGAAGACATCCAGATGATATAATAATTGGTACATGTTACAATTGGTACATGGTTTGCAGCGTTGGACAAGTTATTCTAAAACAGTGATGTGTTGTAAATTACTAGTTACAGCCTGTTACAAAATTCAACTAGTTACAAAATTTAACCTGATTCTATTTCAATATTAATCATTCTTCTTCAGAACTGCTTTTTCCTTGATGGGGTTGCAGTGGTGCCAGAGCCTAACCCAGCGGATTTAAGGCGAGAGGCCAAGTACACCTGAACGGGGCGCCAGCCCACACATACTCATTCTTAGAGGCAATTTTGTAGTGGCCAATTGATATGATATAGATGTTTTTGGATTGTGGGAATAAACCAAGTACCCAGAGGAAACCCACCATGGGGAGAACATGCAAACTCCACACAGAAAGGCCAGCATTCCAAATCCCATCCCTACCCTGGACTCTACCCCAAACTTCTTGTTGTGAGACCACTAACCACTGCTAAACACTGCGTCATTGTGCAGCTATCACAATAGTACCGCTTCAAAAATGTAAGAGATACTCTATTAAACTTGTACTTGATCCCAGATTAATTCATTCAAATTTGAGAGCACGCATCTTGATCTGTTTTTATATCATATGCATTTGCCACGTCTAAAGTAAAAAAAAAAAGAACTTTCTCTGTTAACATTTGAGATAGTTTTTTTTTTTTTTTTTTTTTAACACATTGGTGCTGCCGTTGTCATATCTGCAGTAACACAGCTGCACACTGTTAAATGTGTCAGCCTATGTTGGAGCCAGTGAATAATAACTGTTGCTCAAACATAGATTATCAGTCTGGAGCCATAATATGAAACAGGGCGGGTTGGGCGTGGGAAGAAACAGACTTTGGTGTCATCAGTTCTGTACATAAAAATCAAGATATTTAAATAAAGTACATTGGATTATTCAGTTTAAAGAAACAATATTTTCTTTTGTTTTTTGCCAAAAGAATTGTGTCCATACATTGGCGGATGCAATGAGGGCGTCATTGTTTTTTGTTTTTTTTCAACAGTAGGTCTTAAAATTTAATGTAAAGTTTTATATATATAGGAAATATCTTTCTTAAAAAACCTTTGGATTTAGAGCTTTTGTAATGAATGTTTTTTTTGTCATTAGTAAGAAAACAATGTCACTGCACAATGTAAAAAAAGTCCAATTAATTTTTTTCAGTGCACTACTAAATATTAGCCGAATGCAACAAGGAATTAAAAGTTGCGTCTCATCTGTTTCATGCACAATTTTAGTATGTATCCGCATAAATAAACTGATTGCTTTCTTGCACGGAGGGAGAATGAGAGATGAACTCTTCAAAATAGATTGCCAAAGAAAAGAGAAAGGTTTATACAGAAGCTGTGCAAATTGATGAAATGTTAACCAGGTCAGGATATTTTGCAGTTAATCGAGTAGGCGTACACAAATACACCTATATGCTTAGACACACACACCTGTGCAAACACAGGCTGTGCCAGGGCTGTGTATGCACACATCATGACTAATGGCTCATTCATTTTCAGACTCAGACAGTGAACTAAAGAAAAGCAAATGGTTGAAGTTTGAGTTTAGTTCTTTTTTTTTTCTGTTGAACATCGAGTACATGGTCAAATTGTTATTATCTTGCACTACTTGCATAAAAAAAAGTATGAATTAATGAAGTATCAAAATGTTTGTAATATGAATCATGAAATTACAAAAAATAATGTCATTTTATTACAAGTTTGCCGATCAAGAGAAAATAAAGATTTATTTTTCTTTCTTTCAAATTCAAGGCTCACAAACAGCATACTGATGCTTACACCTTGGATGTACGAGTTCACTTAGCTCACAAGTGAAAGACGTCAAGGTTTTTCATAAAAAGAATGAGAAACGAGTGATTGAAACACATTAGAAGTTTTTTATAACAGAACACTTCTTTATGCATCACCAAAAAGAAAACGACCTCGATAGCCAGTGAATAAAATGACGTTTTCTACATTATCATCAGCAAATAAGCGTGTTTGTTAGGGGATACAATGTAATTTTACAAATCAGCAACTGGTCCTCAAACAAGAGATGTTGCTTGGCCTTCCTGGATTGAGCCATCAATAACACTATATCACTCTCTACCTTTATCTTTTTGTTATTAATTCATTCACCTTGTCTCCATCCATATATCAACAGCTATGTGGGAAAATAAAGGCTGCCAGGGACGTGGGCTGTGAATGTGAGACAGTGAAGAATCAAAAAGATTAGACAGCTGTACCAGTAAGAAGAGCAATATCACATACACATTTAATTTATTTTACACTGTAGACAGTACAGAGGTCCTTTTTTAATTGCAGGAGCTATTTTCTAAAGTTTTCAACAACAAGCAAATCTGCAAAGCTTTTTTTTCATTCACTATAAATATTCAAATGAGCATGAGAACGGTGCTTGTGCCTCTGTGTGGGCAAATGACAAAACCAAACAGATATATAACTTTCCGTTCCGTCGTCTTCCGCTTATCCGGGGCCGGGTCGCGGGAGCAACAGCCTCAGACGGGAAGCCCAGGCTTCTCTCACCCCAGCTGCATCTTCCAGATCACCCAGAAGGATCCCGAGTTGTTCCCCAAACAGCTGTGAGTCATAGTCTCTCCAGCGGGTCCAGGGTCTGCCTCTTGGTCTCCTCTCGGTGGGACATACCCAAAACACCATACCAGCAAGGCGCTCGGGAGTATCTTGCCCGAATCACCCTATCTGGCTTCCCGGATGACAGAGCTCCTCCCCAGATCTCTGAGTGAGAGTCCAGCCACCTTGGGGAGGATCGATTTGCTGCCGAGTGTGAAGCGGCCGGGATGGGAATTAGCGCCTCCAAATCCGAGACCATGGTCCTCACCTGGAAAAAGTTGGAATGCATCCAGCAGGTCAGGAACAGGGTCCTGCCCAAAGTGGAGGAGTTTAAGTATATTGGGGTCTTGTTCACGAGTGAGGGAAGGATGGGGCGGGAGATCGACAGGCGGATCGGTGCGACTTCGGCAAAAACTAGGACGCTGAGCCGAAGAGCTGAGCCGAAAAGCAAAGCTCTCGATTTACGCGTCGATCTACGTTCCAACCCTCACCTATGGTCACCAGCTGTGGGTGCTGACCGAAAGAATGAGATTGTGGATACAAGCGGCCGAAATGAGACATAAAACTATTGTGTGTAATTTTTTTTGCTAATAATGCTGTCAAAAAAAAAAAATCAACTGCCATTTTTTCTGTTTTGCTCGCATTTTCTACCACAAAATAGGAAATATCTTCTGTGTTTTTGTTCACAATGCTAGTAAAAACTTTTATCAGTCCTTTAGCATGTTCATAGAAATTAGTTGAGAAATAACATTTTACTTTTTTATTTTTTTTTTAAGTAGAAAAAGTCAGGTGACTATCTTTATCCCAAATCCACAAGCTAAACTGACTTCAGAAAAATAAATTAGAGGGCAGCCAGAGGAGTAGTTGTGAACAATGGGCACCAGAAGGCTGCATGTGACTTTCTCCCTCTTCCTGGTCTATTGTGTGCAGCCAATCAGCATGCAGAACACAATGTGTCAATTGGGATGCAGAAAACAATGCACGGTAGAAATTAAAGCTACAAAATAGCACTGAAAAATACAAAACGGGCGAGGCCACGGAAGTCAAACCGCATTTAGGCGAGGGACCTCAGTCAGTCAACAAGTATTGAAGACCCTTTCCGTTAGCACAGTCTGGAAAAGTTGTCAAAAGATTTAAATCAACTTTAATACACTCATGTGTGTTTGACAAAAATATATATCTTTATCATATTGACTTTATTTTATCGAGGTATTGTATTATAATTGCCATTTGAGCACTTTTTGATCTTTACTGATACCAAAAAAATAGCTAGTGGTCACTAAGTGTTGGCATTTTCTCTTAAGTATTTTCAAAAGGTCTTCCCACTTATGTATGCCACAGAAGGTTATATTCATTTCTCTAAAATGGTCTTTGGGTCATTTTAGTTCAGGAAAAGCCTAGATGTTCACCCGACTACCTCCTACAGGTAAGAAGTTTAAACCTTAACAACCACTAAAATGTCAACTACTCCCTGAGCTGACAATTCTGGTATTCCTTGTCCCCTATCAGAACATATAGGTAATGCTAAACCTGGGCATAAAATAAAGGTTAACTATGGTGTGACAGAGCTAAAGTCTAGATTGGACTCTTGAGAGTTTTATGCCTGTGATATTTTCTGTTTAGACCCCCAGGGACCTCTGCAGACCTACAGCTGTGAAAGATATTTTAAACTTGTCCACGTTCCAGCATCCAAAGTGGTTTGCTTTACCTCATCTGTGTGTGGGATTCAACTTCTCAAGATTCATATCTGACTGCAGTCATACTGCATTCCATTTTGTGTTTACATGGGGATTGTGTGTGATGTATCCATGATTGTTTGGGGATTTGGGGTTTGCTTCTCTGCGGTGGTTTCGTCTTACAATATTACCGCTAATGATTTGAACTTTATCAGCACGTTATTCAGTGTTGCAGTTGCTTTCAGACCGCTGTAAACGGATCCTGTGGATTTTTAAAGATGATCCATGTAGATTTGAATGTGGAAAGATCGCTAATCATTTGACCACATTGTCCTGCAAGCGGAGAAAACGTTTGAAAGGCTGAAACCTTAATAAACTCACAAAGGGAGTATGCGGTCACAAAAACATGTTGCTCACAGTTAATTTGGACTCATATCATCTTTTCATCTGCACCTTGTCTGATGATAACTTTCATAAAAGGGCAACGGCTGCATTACACGAGTGGTTAACAACTGTGTGCAGCTCTGTTTAGTCTGAAAGCGTTTCTCTTGGTTGGCGTAGAGCAAATTATGTGGCCTTGTGTCTTGAAACAAATGCAATAAAAAGCTGGGAACATGACTCTGGTAGAAACGAGAGGGTGATAAATGTGTCAGACTCATGCAAACTGGTTTACATCCTGGTTCTGTTAAAGCACAGGTTTTTTTTTTTTAAAGGCTTCCAGGTTGGTCGGGCAATGAACCCTGCAGAATTGCCACTATGAAACACATTTAGAAAAAGCAGAGGAAAAGACTGAGTCAACATGCAAAGTGTCGAGTTGTTTTTGACTTTCAGAGATACCTGTGGCCAAGGCTGTGTCTTCCTATTCAAACAAGTAGGCTTTGGTGTTTATTTGTTAGATCCCCATTAGCATCAGCAGCGAACTGCGTCAGCTACTCTTCCTGGGGTCAAATTAAATTTCAAATATTACAATTAACAAATTAAATCACATTCATGTAGTACAATGAACCTACTTCAAAACAGTTTACATTTCTTATAAAAACACAAATATCCAAAAAAGAAACATAACACTTTACAACAACAGCAAGACAGCAATATCACATGAGATCATAGGTGTACTTGCTTTGATTGTGAACTTCATGCTGTCTGTGGGTTAGCATTTTATGGGGTACACTGTGTGTCACTTCCTCCTTAATTTGATTGCAAAAGGTCTAATTGACCCATAGGACCTTCATATCAAAGACACATTTTGTTAATAATAAGTAAAATCCATTACCGGTGGACCTTGAAGCAACCACAATCTCAAAAGCTGTATGCAGAACATTAAAACTTTGAGGGAGCAAAATACTCTGATACTCCAGTCCATTACTCCCCAACCTCTTTGCCATTAATGTGCAGTTACTCATGGATGTTTATGGCCATTTAAAACCTCAGAGATAACATGCCTTCTTCAAGCAAATAAAAGCCCTAAAAGAAAGATCCAGGCATTGGCTTAACCTCCTTTGAGTTTTATGTTCTAATAAAACATGTTTACATGCTTTTTACCTGTTTGGACTCCAAGGGCACTTGGGTGGGAAGGTTAACATAAAGTCTTCATTTTCTTCAACCTTCAAAACATCTTTCATTTTATTTTTTTGGTTTGAGGAGTTGCACTTCTATTATATTCTTCTTGTCAATGATTTGTTTCACTCCCTTTTCACTCATAACTTAATCCTTAAATGAAAAGAAACTGGTTTTGTATGTGGTGTTCATAATAAAGCAGAGCCTCTTCTTTGCCTTTTCTAAAACTGCTTTGAAGGGGTTACGCTAAAGATCAATTCCTGGATTCAGATAGAAATCAAACACAGTCCATGACCTAGTTTTTATGGCCTCAAAAGAAAACAAAAAATTTGTGGGGCTATGAAAAATTACACCAACTCAACATGTAAGAAAGTACTTCCTGCTTCTTATTTGTTGACGCATTTGGCTTAAAACCTGTATTTATGACTATTTCATGTTCATTGCTCTCCTTTTTTCTGTTTATTTTTATTTGAATCATCGTTATACTTTGTCCATTAATACACATCACTATCATTAACAAGTTGGTTAGCTCTTAGGTCTAAAAATATATCCTGGATGGAGCGCAAAGGTCCGCTTATGTATAATCACAGCTGTGCAGCTTGTAAAAAAAATTCACACTGTTACAGGAATGTGGTCAGAATGAAAGCAAAATTGTCATTAATCATACTAAACCCTCCCCATCCCGTCCATGAAACTGTGTATCGACTGAAGAGCAGCCTCACCAATAGACTCCTGCAACCCTGCTGCTCAAAGGAACGGTACAGAAAATAATTTTTCCGCTTGCAAACTATTTAACCTTTCACTTTATAACTTGTAACTCTTTGTCATTCACAACAGTTTAAAAAAAAAATCCATGTACACAGTTTAGATATTTTTACAATTGAGTTTATTTACAGTTTTTCCCAGCTAATCAAATGTGTAAAGCAGTGTTGGATTCATGGCCTGACATGCTCAGTGTTGCTGGGAAAGGAAACACTGCATTTGATTGCTTTTTAAGAAAATTTGGTTTGACATGTTTTTAATTTCTATTAACAGAGAACAGCCTGAAGGGTGTTCTTGCTTAAAAACAATTCTCTTGAAAGCACATGATTTTCTTTTATAAACAGGTGAAAAACAACCCTCCTCTGAAAATCAGGTTGAACGCTTTCCGTCTTATATGCTGAGAGCCTGCAATGTGCACGCCACCTGCTGAGCAGGAAGGTGAAGCTTTAGATCAACCTGTACTCTGTATTCCAGTCCTGACCTGCGTCCATGATACAGGACACTGCTGGGGAAGATCAAAGATTGTTTCAACCGGAGTTCCAAAGCAGACTGACTTTTGAGAATGTGAAATACCTGCTGTACACTGATCTACTGTCCGAGACAAAACTGTTTTACACCGAAAACATTTTAAAGATACAATTAGAGTTATCTAAACATTGTGTCCAACTTTTTTTATACCAAGAGCTCTTTCTCAAGTATCTAACCTCATGCGATTTATCAGTCCAGTGTCAACATCCCAAACACACACAGCTCATTTTCAGCCTGCAGTAAAACTATCCTCACAACACGTTTTTTGTTGTCACACAGGCATTAGACATCACATCACAAACCCACCCTTTTTCAAGCACACAGACAAATTTTGCACGCAGGGCTTTGGGAGAGGGGCGCTGCTAATTGAGAACAGGCATTACACTTTGCTTTCATATCACAGACTCTAAAAATCTCCAAAAAGTTTCTGAGTTTCACGTTTTTTTCTACATACCTGGCGGTCGACTTGGGATCAGTCCACACGGGATCAGTTCACACTCTAGCCGTAGAACACGAGTGAGTCGTTGGGCATCTATTATCTAAAACATAAACATGTTCATTTTGCAAGATTTTGTGATCATTCTAAAGCTGTGACAAGATTTCCCCCGTGCCGCCCCATGATTCAAGTAAAAACTGTTTTGTTTTTGTTTTTTTTTTTTTAAGAAAAAGTTAATATGAATAAATACGTGCTTATGGGTTTCTCTTCTGACCAAATAACTTTTTCTTGCATCTAGCTTCCAAAGCTTTCACCAATTTCCTGAAAAATGCAATTTTAATAAACTGAGACTAATATTAAAGACCCAACGTTACGATGGAGTTCTGCCATCCGGGAGGAGCTCGGTGTCGAGCCGCTCCTCTAGGTCGAGAGGAGCCAGATGGGGTGGTTCAGGCATCTGATCAGAAGGCCCCTTGAGCGTCTCACTGGTGACGTGTTTTGGGCACGTTCCAATGGGAGGAAACCAAGAGGCAGACCCCAGACCCGCTGGACGGACTATGTCTCACAGCTGGCCGGGGAACGACCCGCCCCCAGATAATCGGAAGACAAACGGAACGTTATATTTGTAAAACAATCCAACTATCATCAAATTATTTCCTGAAATCTATTCGGAAATCTGATTTTGTCCAGTTACATTTCCCTGATGGAATGACTGAATTTTGATTGAATGTTTTACAAATATGAGGGATGGCAAAATCAGGATGAGCAACAAAAGAATTGAGACTTTATTTCTCAAAGATTTGTCAAAAATATGACTTGATCGTTTTGATTTTTTTTTTTTTACAACTTCTTTCAAATTAGCACTCAATCAAAAAAGCCATATTGTGTCCACAAAATACAACTGTGTCAGAATCCTATTTATTTTCTATCAGCGTAATTCATTCAATGATAGCATTGAGGAAAACTTAAAGTAAAAAGAAAAATAATTCTCGCTTCTAAATCCACAAAAACCGGTCTGTCCAAATCAAAATGCACAGATTTAACAGACGAAAGATCTGCCCAAGGATCACATAAGTAAGTGGACAACTGATACTAGACAATGACTCCTTTTATCTCTTCCATCTACCCTCTCTCTACTCCACTCCCTCTTGCATTTCCTGGGGCCCTCATCCTTCTTTTCTTGGGAACACCTTGTGTCTTCGCAGGGTGATGGATGCCTCTTCCCTCGCACACTGTCTGAGTTTGGACACTCTTAAATTACCTCAAGCTGTGGAAGGGAGAATGAAAAAGAACGTAAAAATAGCATTAGGTCTGGGCTGTTTTTCATTTATTTATTTCTGTTTTAGCTAATGCTTGCCCCTTACTGACCCCTCTTCAACCCCCAAACCACCATTCCTGCACTCTTTCATTCTCTTCCTCCCACCTTCGTTCAGGTCTTTTTATACAATAAGAGGAGGAGGGTTATTGATGGTTATTCAGCAGACCTCTGGTACTTCCACACACACTCACACCCTTTTCCCCACAGGTCTCATATCTCTTTTCCTCCCTCTCTACCGGCCCTCTCTTGAATAATGTTGTGCCTAAACCAAAACGAGGTCAGGAAAGCAATGTAGAGACATATTGTGCTGTTAATGCTGTCGGCAAATGGCCCATCAGTAATCAAAGGCCATGCACCATAAGCAGCAATGTGTGTCTTTGTCCACATGTTTAGTCAATGTTCTTACTTTTTTTTTTAATATAAAATTAATTATCCAAACAAGTCCTTTCGGGACCAGTGATTCATGTTCTTCGGAATAGAACCAAGCATAAAACTACAAGTGAGAATTGACTGAAACATAAAAAAGTAAAGCTATTTTTACGTAGAGAAATGTTGAGTTCATCGTTTTCATTTGAAATCTAAAAACAAGTCAAAAGCATTAATTAATTAGACGTGTTTTGGCCACATAATTTGAACTGACTGAATGTTTGGCACTTTTAAAAACTCGTTATTTTCCTAGAGTTTAAATGATGAGGAGCTCAAAGTTCATCCCGGGACTGGTTCACCTCTTCTGTTGCCACATCAGGAACACAACTTGTCAGCAAAGTTTGTTTCAGCCCAATGAGCTGCAGTTAACCTTCGACCTCTCACCTCTACTGCCCCTCAGCAAAGTGGATGCTCCTAAAGTTGTAGATTGACAACTTTCCTAAAGTGTCCTTTGACTTGAGGTGGGGTGAGTCAAAAATATTTGGGATGTAAAGAAATGCGGGTGCAGCATTGTTTGCCGGTGGAATCAGAGATGTCATTTTGTTTTAGCCTTTGTTAACTGTGCCAACCATCATTCTTCTCAGTCTTCTTTAAAAGCATCCCGGCTTAAATATTTACAAAACCCCAAACCCATGGTCTTGTGTTTGTTCTTTTTGCTGCTAATTACCTTTTGTTGGCTTGGAGACATCTTCAGCAAAGCCATCCCACAGTTAAACTATTTAATTTCTCTGAATGGAAATTTAAAAAGATCCATTGAGAAACTCCATTAAAACAAATGTCACTAATGCTCTTGTTTCTAAGTCTGTGTTTATTTTAGTCTAGGTGACAGAGTTAGACACACTGTTCCACCCTTTGAGGTCTTTAACAAAGGCATGCGGCCGATTAAAAGTTATAAATCCCACACACATTGAGGAGAAATCAAAGCACGTCTTTTAGACATCAAAAAGCGTGACATGCCAATAATAACTACAGAGATTGAGACTAAGCAGCGGGGAGATTGGGTCTGTTTCCAAAAACCTCTAATGGCAGTTTGTTCCACCAAGCAAGCTGAACAAATCAATACCTTTCATTTGAAAGCATTTCTTGCTGGATATATCAGCTAGCATTAGGGAACGTTTTTCAGCGTTTGTGTGTGCACATTTTTCTTTAATAGCCAATTAATCAAATGGGATCCAGACATATTTTTCAAAATAAATATTTGTCTTGAAGGATTTAAATGTTGGATTTATACGATCTCCTCTCAAATCCAAAGCTGTGCGTTAAAAATAAGTCGTCAGATGTAAATTGTATAAAATGCTTTGTGATGAAATGTGGTCGACGGGTATGTCTTATATCGATGTAGGATTATTTTCAAAAGAGTTTTTGACCCTCGAATGGCAGCGTTTTATGGAGCATATGGTGTTCATTGCATGGGCATTTGGAGCTGTTACTGTTAAAAGAATTTGACTAAAACCTTGTAGTAAAACACAATGAGATACTGCCAGTATTCTCCTGTAGTTTACCTACACATCTATTATGATTTATTTTATTTATGGTGGGATACAGTTCCTATTAAATGTTAACTACTATTTGTAGACAATGATACAGTGTTCAACTTTTACATTACGACCCAAGTTTGTAGATCATACACCCCGTGTGTTTGGGTCCTCTTTTTTTTTGGCAGCATCGTTTGTGATTAAAATAATCAAATGCATACCAAAGACTGTTTGTCATGATACCCCGCCCAATTTTTAACTGTAACCATAAAATTAAAGGGAAAATCAATAAATTAAACTTAAACTCATAGCTACAAAGCATTTGGAGGGAAAAGAGAGAAGTCATTCGGACTTATTACTAAGATTATAAAACACGCCATGAGATATTGGTTTAAGAAAGTTTTCCAGTAAACATGGTTATGGAAAAACATATAATCTTATTTCCATTTAAATCACACACTGAGAATGAGAGTTTATAAAATGAGGTTGTGTAATAATTAGGAATTGTTCTCTAGATTATTTACGAAGCATGAGTCCCGTTAACTGGTCGCATTTCTTTGAATTCTACTTTTCTAATCATTTCTAGCCCAGCGAGGAAACAGTTTTTTTCAGAAAATAAAAAAAATGTGTAAGAAGATGACGAGATTGGGATAAAACCAGGTTTTAAAGTTGTAAAATCGAGACATCAAGTTGGGAAACTGCAACGATATCCAGATAAACAAAAAGTCAACAGCCAATCAATTCACAAAGGAGTGGGATGAAAGACACAAACTTTTCCAAAGATTATTTGAGAAGATTTTTTTAAGCCAAAGAACCAATCAGGTCCACTAGAAAGAACAAGATTAAATCCAATCTGTTGAGGCAGAGCATCCGTAGAGTGACAACCAACTGAAGACCAATAGGTTGGTCTTTTACCAGAAGATATTGTAAAGGTCTGACTTGAGGAATACAATCTTTTCTTTGAGTATTGCTTTTCATATCATATTTAGTAAAAGCAATGGAGAGTGTGAAAAAGAGGTGAAGAAGCGAGTTCAAGCATGTTGGAACGGGTGGAGAAGAGTATCAGGTGTGATGTGTGACAGAAGAGTTTCAGCTAAAATGAAAGGAAAAGTGTACAAAACCGTGGTGAAACCGGCCATGCTGTTTGGTCTAGAGACAGTGGAACCGAGGAAAACACAGGAAGCAGAGATGGAAGTAGCAGAGATGAAGATGCTGAGGATGTCTCTGGGAGTGACCAGGATGGACAGGATCAGAAATGAGTATATCAGGGGAACAGCACATGTTAGAGGTTTTGGGGATAAAGTCCAAGAGGCCAGACTGAGATGGTTTGGACATGTACAGAGAAGAGAGACCGTGTACATCGGCAGAAGGATGCTGGGTTTGGAACTACCAGGAAAGAGGTCTAGAGGAAGACCAAAGAGGAGGTTCATGGATACAGTGAAGGAAGACATGAAGATAGTTGGCGGCACCCAAAAGGGTGCGGCAGATAGGGTTAAATGGAAGAAACTGACTTGCTGTGGCGACCCACAGCAATGCCGAAAGGAGAAGAATAAGCTTTAGTAAAAGCATGTACGTATATTGATTTCGAAGTTTTGAGATTGTAAAATGTGTCACTTTAAGACGTTTCCAGTATAGAAGGGTCAGTCAGTCAGTCATCTTCTTAACCGTCAATCCCTTACTTACTAGATTAGGGAGTTGCCAGAGCCCATCCCGGCTGATTCAAGGCGAGGGGCAGGGTACACCCCGAACAGATCACCAGTCTGTCGCAGGGCCACACATATACAACCATACACACTCATTCCTAGGGGCAATTTGGCACCGGCCAATCAATTTCACATGCAAATTTTTGGAGGCTGGGAGGACACCTCCAGACTGGGAGGAAAACCCACACAGACACGGGGGGAAAATGCAAACTCCACACAGAAAGACCAGTGTTCCAAGCTTATTTTAAGAATAAGAAATAATCAAAGTACATGCAAATCACTCTGGCCTTCGACTAATTTAAATATTTTTATATGATTATTTGTTGCCACCTTATTTTGTGATGATGCAAAAGTTTTTACACACAAACCTGCACACACACACACATAAAAATATGTATCCATTTTCTACACTTTGAGGACTGTGACTGGTCTAAAAGGTTGCGTGTCAAGGTCCCTGTGGAGCAAATTGCTAAAATGCCACTATGCTAGACCATTCAGCCTTGCTCTTGCTCCATTGAGTCTTAGCAGCGTTAATGGCGTTTGCTGCACAAGCTCGCTTCCCAGTGCTCATGCAGCTACTTATAGCCTATACCCCCCGGCTGGGGAAGAGGGGAAGTGACAGGGACAGTGTCTCAGAGTCAATTACAGGTCGGAAGCAATCCCTCAAGAGCCAGCATGAGTGTTTGTGACAAAATAGCCTGTTCTCATTCCATCATAAAGATGCAATTTGCACGACCATGAACAGGGTTTTGTTAGTGTAGTTTAGAGTGCATCTCTTTAGAGAAAAGGATCATGGACTCCCGTTAGACAATCCCGTCACCCCGAATGAATAAATGATGAAATGGTGTAGCACACTGCGCGTTAATCGAAAAGTTGAGTGCAATGTGGTGAATTTAGACTGTGTGAAGTGTCCTAAATAATACATGTATTGAATAAATGTCATTTGCCTGGTCCCTTGTTTCAGCCATCAGGTTTCAAACAGCAGCTTTTCACTAGAAAGGGGTACATGTGTTCTCTGGCTTTGTTCGCCGACCAGAAACATAGATGTTTGGTCCATCAGTAACAAAGAGAGCAGGAGTGCCTGAGTGGCTGTGTATGCTGTCCTAAGATGAACTGGTGACCTGTTTCGCAAGTATACCTTGACTTTTGCCCGGAAAATACTGCAATGCGCTTCAATCACACTCTGCAACATTTATTTTGAGGAGATAATAATTACAATGAAGGACAGAATAACAAGGATGATACCAACAACCAGGAACGGAGGTAGACTTAAATAGAACTTGATCACACCAACCAAAGCACCCCAGGCAGACAGTTAACAAAACTCACCAACTCACCAACAAATAATTGGACTCATGCTTATAAATGATTGTAATGCATATTAAAAAAAATGAACATCTTGATAAACTATGGACTCTCTGGGACAATAAAAACTTCAGCCAGTCGTTTTTTATGTTGAAATTAAAAATGATGGTCAGTCACTCCAACTTCCTAGTTCCAGTTAGAAGTAAGTATTTCTGGTGTTTGGAGATGCAAATCCAGAAGAATCCAAAAAGACTAAGGCGGGTTTTGATGTTTGTCCAGTTCTAACAAAAAGTTGCTGGACTGAAACCTTGAAAATCTCCCAAGCTGCCTTTAGATATGTTGTGTAGTTCAACAACTTGTCATCCTCTTAATTTTTTTTGGCTTCCCCATTTTTTGGACGAGACCTCTAAACACATCCAAATTCTAGCTCTCCACATTTATACACTGCTCACATGCCAAGACTGTTCAGTCCAATCGCATGTTTCCCAATAAGACTGCAGTGTTTTCATAAAAACTTACTTCACTCACCGGAACAAATCCAGCCTACAGCTCTGTAACCAACTCTCATAAAAAAAATACTTAATTTTAATACCTTTGTCTAGAGTCCATTTTTGCTCGAGATGTTTTGAGTCACAACACATCATGTGCCTATATTTCTAAATCCAATATTTGGTCTGTGAGCTAATATTTGATTTCCCACCAAGAGTTTGCTTGTTAAGAATGATTATGGTCTTTAGACTGCAAACAAAAAAAAGAAAGTAAATGAGAGGGATTCAAATGGAAAAGTGTGGTTACAGGGAGAAGAGATAAAGAAGGTGGAAGATTTTAAGAACTCGGGATCAACAGTCCAGAACAAAGGAGAGTGTGGAAAAGTGGTGAAGAAGCATGTGCAGGTAGGCTTGAATGGAGTGGAGAAAAGAATCAAAAGTATACTTTTAATAAATGGAACCACTAGGTATCATCATGAAACCACTTAAATAATCTGACTGAAATCTATTTATCCAGTTCAAGTCAATGACTGAACATGCCTGGAATACTCTAAATCCATTATGATTAAACTTGATTATGTGTGCCGAGAAGGAAGGATGAACTTCCCAATGGAGAGTGGAACAGGACGAAACCTGTGTAGGCTTTCCTAAAGATAATGCTTTTTTAAAAAAGATAGGTGTTCTAGAAAGTACTAGATTTTAAGTGCTTAGGATCAACAGTCCAGAGCAATGGAGAGTGTGGAAAAGAGGTGAAGAAGCATATGCAGGCATGCTGGAACGGGTGGTGAAAAGTATCAGGTGTGATGTGTGATAGAAGAGTTTCAGCTAAAATGAAAGGAAGTGTACAAAACCGCGGTGAGACCGGCCATGCTGTTTGGTCTAGAGACAGTGGCACTGAAGAAAAGACAGGAAGCAGAGATGGAGGTAGCAGAGATGAAGATGCTGAGGATCTCTCTGGGAGTGACCAGGATGGATAGGATTAGAAATGATTATATAAGAGGAGCAGCACATGTTAGAGGTTTTGGAGATAAAGTCAGACTGGCCGGACTGAGATGTTTTGGACATGTGCAGAGGAGAGAGTACATCGGCAGAAGGATGCTGGATTTGGAACCACCAGGAAAGAGGCCTAAAGGAAGACTAAAGAGAAAGTTCATAGATACAGTGAAGGAAGACATTAAGATTGTTGGCGTGCCCGAAGAGGATGCAACAGATAGGGTTACATGGAAGAAACTGACTTGCTGTGGCGACCCCTGAAGGGAAATGCTGAAAGAAGAAGAAAAAAAGACACGTCGACTTCTTAGCAGACATGATCATTTGTAGCTGACATTTACCTATTTCTCTGAATAATTATCTGTCCTAGAACTATCTTTCTAAAGGCTCCTGATTTAATCCATCAGATTTGGAGTTATTTATTAGTCTTTGCACATTGCTACAATGCAGCTTGCTGGGGTAAATTCATTTACCAGGGAGGTAGGACGCCAATTTCTTTGAGCGCATCATGGTGTCTTATTGGATTATGAGATAAAATGAAGATGGAATGATTGCAGGACAAAAGGCAATGCTTTCCACCTTTTAGAAGATGAGTTTAGAATGAGCATGAATCACATGTCTGTTGTGGCTAATGCCAAACGCACGACAAACAGTTTGTCTAGTGATATCTGCTTGAGTAACATTTTTGAAAGCAACTGAAGAAAGCAGAACTTACTGTAAAAGCAAAGTCAAAGCACTAAAACAGGAGAGGAAGCTCAAGTTTGATGTCGTTTTTGTATGGACATGGTCTTTTAAAACTTTGTTTTCTTTGTGATTCCTCAAAAACTACTTAAAAATGTCTTTAATCATTACGTGGCAGTGAGCTGACAGCACATCAGCTGCCAAGAAAAGTGTTTATTTTCACAAGTCTTTGAGAAGCATAAACATTGCAGGGTTGAGTGTGCGAGAAACCACTTCTCTGCCAAGTCTGCCGAGTTTTAAAAAAAGCCACACCAGCCACGTCTTGTTCTGGAGCTCGACAAAGTATTCCCTTTCATCTGGGAAGGATTCATCCCATTCTATGTCAACAAGCCTCTCTGAGCATGGCTCTAAGTGGCTGCAAAAAAAAAAAAAGTCCCTCGGTATCTCTATTACTGCTAGTTGACAGACAAGTCTTTTCCCCAAAACAAGAAAAAAAAAAAAGGAAAATGAAGCTCTCGTTGCAAAAACAAATCATCTGAGAATATCTCGGAAACTTGTTCTGGCCTGCGGTGTGTCTGATATCTTGATTTGCACACTCATCCAAAAATGGTGTGTAGTTCAACTCTGAATCACAGCAATAAATGAAGGTTAGTCAGGGAAGGTCCGATAGCGCAAGTTGACATGCAGCTGTTGTTTGTTCATTTCCCTGTCAGACCTGACTGAGACAGAGCCACCCGATCATTTCTCCACCACCCTTTCTTATTCCTCACAGGCTTCATGGCTTAATCAATCGCCTGTGCGTGTAGGAAAGAGTGTGATGCGAATGGAGCTGTGAGGTGGGTGTCAGGGACAGGTGGCCAGGGTCAGTTTCTCCCTCACCTTGGCAGCTCTTCTCCAAGTGCTCTTGACAGGCTTACATGCATCCACCCACCTGTGCAAGAAAGCACACAAACAGACAACGTGCTTCCATCCTCACACTCTTACACAACACTCACAAATACAAGAAAGCAAAGTGAACAACTTCAAGCTTGTCCCCAGGGTATTCATGGAGGAACATTCAAAGTATGCTAATGCATGCCGGTTCATCAATTTAGTCCCAGACCCAACAAGGATCCCGGAATGCCTCAGCCTGCATATTTCTCAAGGTTAAAAAGTTACCAGGGATAAAATGACATCTTGTGTGTGAATGAATCTCCATATCATGAAAGAAAAATCAATAGCTGTGGCCAATAATGCAGCAGATAGAGTTAAATGTACCAGAGACACCCAATTCTTTTCAATGGGGTGTCTGTTTTACTGTCGGAATGTGTCAGTTACAGTGTTAGTAATGTATGTGATATAGAGTTTAGTCAACTTCTTCTTCTTCTTTCGGCATTTCCCTTCAGGTATCGCCACAACAAGTCAGTTTCTTCCATCTAACCCTATCTGCTGCATCTTCTTTGGTCACATCAACTATCTTCATGTCTTCCTTCACTACGTCCATGAACCTCCTCTTTGGCCTTCCTCTAGTCCTCTTTCCTGGTGGTTCCAAATCCAGCATCCTTTTTCCTACGTACTCTCTCTCTGCACATGTCCAAACCATCTCAGTTTTGCCTCTCGTACTTTATCTCCAAAACCTCTAACATGTGCTGTTCCCCTGATGTACTCATTTCTAATCCTGTCCATCCTGGTCACTCCCAGAGAGATCCTCAGCATCTTCATCTCTGCTTCCTGTCTTTTCCTCAGTGCCACTGTTTCTAGACCAAACAGCATGGCCGGTCTCACCACGGTTTTGTACCCTTTCCCTTTCATTCTAGCTGAAACTCTTCTGTCGCACATCACACCTGATACTTTCCTCCACCCGTTCCAGCCTGCCTGAACATGCTTCTTCACCTCTTTTCCGCACTCTCCAGTGCTCTGGACTGTTGATCCTAGATACTTAAAATCTTCCACCTTTTTTATCTCTTCTCCCTGTAACCTCACTTTTCCATTTGAATCCCTCTCATTCACACAAATGTACTCTGTTTTACTCTGACTAATCTTCATTCCTCTTCTTTCTTGTGCAAACCTCCACCTCTTCAGCTTTTCCTCCACCTCTTCTCGATGTTGACTAGAGTTTAGTCAACATTAACAAGATTAGAAGGTTAGCATCATTAGTAATAACGGCAAAAGAGGAAGTAGACTTCACCTGTTTAATTAAACTGAGTTCAAATAGTTTTGGGGGATGATTCATCCTTATTATAACAAAGCTCGTATTGTACACAAGCACGACATGGCGATTAGTGCAATATAGGTTGTGGTTTGACAGAATGAATGCGACTGATGCCAGAAGGAAAAAGACTAGACAGAGATGATGCACGTGGATGTCAGGGATTAGTTGAGAGTAAAGAATGAAGGACAAGACAAAGGATTAGAAAGGAACGTGGTTCATCTGCGTATGTGTCATTTTAGTCCCTGCGGTTATGTGTGGATGGATACCAACCCTTCATCTGGTCAAAGAGAACACTTCTCTTTGTTGTCTTTTCATAAATACAATTTTAAAGATATTTGCAGATCAGATCATTCTAATTTCAGACTCATTCATTCATTCGCTGAACTGCTTCGCGGGGCATGCCGGAGCCAATCCCGGTTGATTCAATGCAACAGGCATGGTACACCCTGAACAGGTTGCAAGTCTGTCACAGGGCCAGACACACAACCATACATACACACACACACTTATTCCTAAGGGTAATTTCATAGCGGCCAATCAACCTCACTAGCATGTTTTTGGAGGGTCGGAGGAAAGTGGAGTACTCAGAGAAAACCCACACAGAACATGCAAACTCCACACAGATAGGCCGGTCTTGTTCCCACCAGGGAATTGAACCCCAACTTTCTTACTGTGAAGCCACTATGTTGTCCACCTCACCACCGTACAGACACACAATTCCAGACTCACGACTCAAAATATCTCCATGTTAAAATATGACTTTTTCTTATTTTGGTCTGATTTGTCAAAATATACTTTCCGGGAATCTAAATCACACAGATGACCTCACACATCTATATCAACTTGCTGATATGAAAACAAATTTTATATGGTGAATCTTACATGCAAGCACTGGGAAATGTTTTGAGATTTGTTCTGAAGAACTGTTGGAAGACGCTCCCTGGCGAGTATTTTTCTTGGCTAAGCAGTGTTCATGCATTCTGAAATGTAACCTAAGCCTTCATGTATGTATGAATAATACAGCCATTCTAACCCACCCATCTGAATAAGATCATAAATCTGGAGGCCTTCTAGTCAGAACACTTTTCAAGGCAAATCTCCGTGATGATTAAATCGTTTTACCTCAAACACAAGTTTCGCTTCATTTTAACATTCCAACTATGTGATAAAAGATTTTGAACTCTATTAATTCTGATTAATACCTAGACATACAACACAAAATACAATAGTTACATCAATTTGATGTATTATAAAAGCATGATAATGCAAGTCATAAGGAAACTAGATTTATCTAATTAATGAACAAACGAAAAAGAAAAACAGCAGCGTGAGAAAGCTAGGAGTTGTATTTTGAATACCTGCTCCTGCATGGATCAAAGGTTTTCACAACTTCTATTCTCACTGAGTAGTGTGAAAGATGATGTTTGACAGCTTCTCATGGCTGGCTGATTATCATTTGATTCCCATGTGGTTTGATATGAAGAAGACAAAAGAGGCAAACCCGCATGACCTCCTGTATCCTTGACTCAAACCGGTCCACACAGGTCTGGATTCAGTTCCAAAACACTTCTTGTCAGAATATCCCCCCCTCCCCTCATGTTCTTCTGCTCCAACCTCCAGCCTCTGTTCAGCCCCCTGAGGGACAGGCAGGGAATTGCTGCTGTCACAACAGCTTGGCTTTTCATTTGTTTATAACCAAGAGAGAAGAGTTGGTTGGGCAGAGAACAAGCATGGAGAATCGTGATGGGGTCAGACTGCTCTCCTTCCCTCTTGAAGATTGGTTTGAGATCCAAAACACATTCTTCCCTTTCACAATCACTAAAATAATTCAGCAACAGAGTGGGAGGTACCGCAACTCTGCCGTATTTGCACCCGTGTTCACAAAGCAGATTTCTAGAGTATCAGAGTTCACAAAGGAAATATTTTTCTTTAGAGAAAAAAAAGTATGCAGCAGCGATGAAAGATCGAGCAAATACAGCAAAACTAGTTGGCAAAGAAACAATATCCGTTGGACCCAGGGAAAACGCCAGATGTATCCAATTCATCACGAAGACAGGTGAAAAGTGGGAGACAGAAGAAGCCAATAGGACCCTCCGTTTAGTAGCAACTCTCTGAGCACCTCGGGGACAAAGAGAAGAGTTGAGGATGGAGCTGGGCTTAGAAATAAAGTGGTTAAAAGCAATGCTGTATTGTGTCAGCCATGTTCCTTTACACAACCCATTAAATAGGAGTGTAACAAGGAGCCATCCTATGAGGCGCTATCCTCCGCAATCTAAGAGACAGGTAATGTTATAACAGACAAATGGAGTTTTACATTTTTTTCTGGTATATTATTATCCTTTACATCGCCAACCTGGTTTACTGTCCAGCCTGTACCTTGCACCTCATTTGCTTACTAGCAGAGAAATGCTTTGGTAACACACTACGCTCTGTCGGGCCATGCAGGTACTTGGTTGATTCTTTCCCGATTATTGTGCGGTAAATTTGTGAGTCAGAAATTTAGAGCCTCCATATAGCTGAACTTCTTCTTCTCCTTTCGGCATTTCCCTTCAGGGGTCGCCACAGCAAGTCAGTTTCTTCCATCTAACCCTATCTGCTGCATCCTCTTCAGTCACGCCAACTATCTTCATGTCTTCCTTCACTGTATCCATGAACCTCCTCTTTGGTCTTCCTCTAGCCCTCTTT
Source organism: Neostethus bicornis (assembly GCA_902685375.1). Lineage (NCBI taxonomy): Eukaryota > Metazoa > Chordata > Actinopteri > Atheriniformes > Phallostethidae > Neostethus > Neostethus bicornis. The sequence goes on from LR738547.1 coordinate 23,130,594, forward strand.
CCTGGTGGTTCCAAATCCAGCATCTTTCTGCCGATGTACTCGGTCTCTCTCCTCTGTACATGTCCAAACCATCTCAGTCTGGCCTCCCGGACTTTATCTCCAAAACCTCTAACATGTGCTGTTCCTCTGATATACTCATTTCTGATCCTGTCCATCCTGGTCACTCCCAGAGAGATCCTCAGCATCTTCATCTCTGCTACCTCCATCTCTGCTTCCTGTCTTTTCCTCAGTGGCACTGTCTCTAGACCAAACAGCATGGCGGGTCTCACCACGGTTTTGTACACTTTTCCTTTCATTTTAGCTGAAACTCTTCTGTCACACATCACACCTGATACTTTTCTCCACCCGTTCCAGCCTGCTTGAACACGCTTCTTCACCTCTTTTCCACACTCTCCGTTGCTCTGGACTGTTGATCCCAAGTACTTAAAATCTTCCACCTTGTTTATCTCTTCTTCCTGTAACCTCACTTTTCCATTTGGATCCCTCTCATTCACACACATGTACTCTGTCTTACTCTGACTAATCTTCATTCCTCTTCTTTCTAGTGCAAACCTCCACCTCTCCAGCTTTTCCTCCACCTCTTCCCTCCTCTCACTACAGATCACAATGTCATCTGCAAACATCGTTGTCCATGGAGATTCCTGTCTGACCTCGTCTGTCAGCCTGTCCATCACCATAGCAAACAGCAAAGGACTCAGAGCAGATCCTTGGTGCAGTCCCACCCCCACACTGAACTCCTCTGTCTCACCTACAGCACACCTCACCACTGTCTTACAGCCCTCATACATGTCCTGGACCACTCTAACATACTTCTCTGTCACACCAGACTTCCTCATACAATACCATAGTTCTTCTCTAGGTACCCTGTCATACGCTTTCTCAAGATCTACAAAGACACAGTGCAGCTCCCTCTGACCTTCCCTGTACTTCTCTATCAGCATCCTCAAGGCAAATACTGCATCTGTAGTGCTCTTTTTAGGCATAAAACCATACTGCTGCTCACAAATTCTTACTTCAGACCTTAGCCTAGCTTCGACAACTTTTTCCCATAACTTCATCGTATGACTGATCAGTTTAATTCCTCTGTAGTTACCACAACTCTGCACATCTCCCTTGTTCTTAAAAACAGGAACTAGCACACTTCTTCTCCATTCATCAGGCATCTTCTCACTTTCTAATATCCTGTTAAACAGCCCAGTCAGAAACTCTACTGCCACCTCACCTAAACACTTCCATACTTCTATAGGGATTCCGTCAGGGCCGAGAGCCTTTCCACTCTTCATCCTCTTCAGTGCCCTCTTTATTTAGCGCCCTCCATATAGCTGAACAATTTCCCTTAAAGTTCCAACTCATAAAATTGCTACTATGCATCTTCACACAATCAACAAGAAATATTTTCCCCAAAAAATGAGACCACTTAAAATGGGCTCACACCTAAATGTTTGTATAGCTAACTGCAAAGATTAAAACGATGCATTCCTGAAATGTTTAAGTGTAGGATCTGTCAGTACCTATTTGAAGTGATCAGTCTTGCTCTTTATCAGCTTTCGAAGTAATCAGCATTAATGTTTTCAGTTAAACTGCAGGTATGTTAACTGTCAGCGTTAGTATAAGAAAATCATAATAATGATTTGAATATGATCGGATCATGAACTATTCAACAACATTTTATGCGTGAAGAAGTTTGCAAAGTATTTTGGTGATTAATTAATACTGGAAAAGTTATGAATTTGCCTCTTAACAATTTCTATTGTCTGACACTTAATTTAAGGTTTTCAAAAACTTGTGATGATAAAGTCCATCCTCTGATCAATTTTTTTAAACAGTCCAATACTGAGTCGAAAGGGCCGCCACGATTAATAACGGCAACTAAGTAGGTGAGAGGCAGGGCAAACCCATAGCAGGTTAGAATCAGAATATCTTTAATCATCCCACACATTGGAAATTTGTGTCACAGCAACAACTTTCTATCTGCTGAGTGAGTCGTTGTAGAGCCCAATCACGTATTGGAAGAAAGACCTCCGGTAACGAGATGTTCTTGAGCGGAGCTGTCTGAGCCTCTTAAAGAAGGAGCTCCGCTGTTCGTCCCGCAGTGGGTACAGAAATGGTTATGGTTGTCCATGATGGACAAAAGTTTGTTCCGTGACCACTTTGTTACAGTGTTAATTTTCTAAAGAATGTTTCCAAAAATATCTTGAAAAAAAAATAATTAAGAAAATTTGCTATGTTTTTTTCTTCTGCACTGAAACAGTATGTTGGCAATAATTTAATGCATTAATAGTTTTGTTTTTAGTGCCTTTTTAGAAACATAATTTATGGTAACAGAACTCGTTATATTGCAAATTGCATTTTCTTTTTTTTTTTTTGTTTTAGTAGTTATTTACAACTTTAAAAAAAAATCATATTATTAATTGTCAAACCAATTATTTTTCCAAAAAAACTACTGGTTTTGTTTCTAAACGCATTTTCCAAAATACCAATTAAATTACAGACAAAATAGTAAGTATTAAACTTCATTTGTGCTTGCAAATACAAAACAATGAAACAAGCAGGAAAACTAATTCCAACATGTGTATTTTTTTAATCATTACTGAATAACTATGCTCATTATTTCACCTGCCAATGACACATTTAATTATTTTTTTTCCAACCTGTTTGCTCACAGGTTAAATATTTCTTCATAATCATTTAGACATGCTAATTACAGAGCACACCAGCAATTATATGTTTTCTTTTCTTTTCCACCCACACCCAGTAACGCTGTCAGGTTTTTTCTTCATCACGCTGCTGGTGTTGCATACCACATCAGCACCTCATTCTGTTTGAGCTGGCACCATGCCCAGCAGTTGGAGGTGAGTATGGATTTGCCTTAAAAAGAATGACAGTTTTCAAAAACTTAAGGTTTCTCTTTTCATACCTTTCATTCACATATAGACTTGGCAGTGAAGGGATAAGTGGTATCAGATTATCTGTTGGGAACAACAGGATGTCAGGCAGTTCTTCTGCTGAGTTATATGTGCTTTAAAACTTTCAACTTTAAAGTGATGCAATATTATGAACCCCTCTCAGTTGATGACAAGAAAGACGGGCAGAGCCACACCCTGTGACACTGACTGTGATGAAACGGTAAGAGATACTGGTCATGGTTGAGTAAGTGTGAAAAAAAAAGTTGAAAACAAGTTGTCAAAAAACATTTTCAACATATTTTCCGCATTGGAATTACTTCATAAGCATCAAATGAGGTCTTTAGTTGCCAAGCTTTAAACATGTCTGCCATCATCTGTGACAAATGAGTTGAATTCCCCCAGAGCTTTCAACCCTTGTTTTACCTTAAACGCTATTATTCCCTTGTGTAATAAATGTTAATATTTTTTTTTACCCTGTTGGATCGAGATTTCTGCTGCATAGTCATTAATTTTTCTAAGAGTTTAATATAAAGATGGTGGGTAAAATGAAATGTAGACAGGAATGTCTCTGTGGGTTAGGTGAGCACTGGCAACAGCGTGCCTTTATCAAATTGGATATGAATGTGTATTAATCTGGACAAGCGTATCACAACTAATAGATGCCTGTGCAAACAAGAAAATCCTCCTGAATGCCAGTATCCAAATGCAAGCTTTCCCAAAAGGCCTTCACAGTCCTTGTCATGATCAATAAGGACATTATAAGTCCTGATGGGCTCAGCCACTGCTGCCAACTGTTATGTATGCCCTCGTTTTAAAGCAGAGTGAGTAAAATTTCTGAATTGAGAATATTAAAGAAAAATATCTCAGCAAGAAAGTAAAAATGTGACGGGGGACACACGAGCAATTATTGTATACTTCAATATTGACTGCTCTATTTTAATTTATGTAGACATCACACCAAATCCTAAATATGTGTTCACAGTGTCTTTAAAGGTTTTCTGATATTCACTGGTCGGTCAAAAAAAAAAAAAAGATCAATCTCGACACATGCTAGTGGGAAACAAACTCATGCCAGAATGCAATCAAACTATTTGTAATGACTTTTGGAATAGTTTGCCATTAGAAACTCCATTTGGATTCTTTAGTTGATGAAAAATATTGGGTAACAGTGTAGCCACCGGAATAAGCGGTTCAGAAGATGAATGAATGAATAAAAAATATATAAAGAAAAAAAAAAAAAACCTTGAAGTTGCAAATTTCTTTATAGGACTTGGAAAAGGCAAAACTGTAAAACCAAACAAAATATCAGGTAAAAAAATAGTTTCGTCATCTTCCGCTTATTCTGGGGTCGGGTCGCGGGGGCAACAGCCTCAAATGGGTAGCCCAGGCTTCTCTCACCCCGGCTGCATCCTCCATCCCACTTTAGAAGGATCCCAAGTTGTTCCCCGGCCAGTTGTGAGACATAATCTCTCCAGCGGGTCCGGGGTCTGCCCCTTGGTTTCCTACCGTTGGGACATGCCCGAAAAAATGGTAAAAAAAAAAAAGTACGTACAAATAGTTCTTTTTTTCTAGAGTCACTTTCTTTTTTTTGTCATTCAGCACTAAATATAAAGATAGTAATGTTTTGGGGTTTTTTTATCAACCAATTTTTTTTCTCATCGTAGTCTCAAAATGAGGTCTTCTGAGCGAGGCACTTTGTTTATGCATTCACGAAACCGAACTTAGCCACACATGCCTTCTTACTCTCACGCTGCACACTTCAGTGGGAGAATAAAAACAAACATGATGACATGATGGATCGCTGTGTTGTAAGAGTGTTTAATTACCAACAACTCCAATGCCATGTGGTATGGTTTGCCACAAATGAAAATCGGCGTTGAGTTCTAGACAGTGGAAATGGTTTACTTAAAATGAAAGACCCTCAATCCATCTCATCAACTCCAAATTGCCAATTAATTAAAACATTTATCTCATCTGAATTTAATCTGTGGTTCTACGCTATAAAAAGATCAACACCACTTTCGTTTTGTTGTGTTATTTCAGACTCGTGAAAATGGTCCATATTTTCTCGACATACAGTAGTAACAGACACAAAGAGGTTGACTGCCATCACCACAACAATAAAACAAAATAAAAAAGTGCAAAAACAGAAGCTGATAGTATCTTGTTGGTTTTCTTACTTTCCCTCAGAACCCATTCACTATGCCTCGTAACAAAGAATCCATTGAGACTTGAAGGCAAGGATAGAGGAACCACTAAAAATGTCAAAAATCCCAAATATCTGTCAGTCATCACAACATTATCAAGTCTGTGAGACAGCGATGACATTATGCTAACGTGCATATTTTGTGTTCTTTACTTGAGCGTTCAACCCTGAAACATGAAGATGAAAGAGCTCTTGTTGCGATTATGTTTTTGCTTAGTCTTGCATTACTAGCGAATGGTACTTTGATATTGTTTCAGTCATGGGCTATTACTGAAGCATCAGGAGTAGAGCTGCTCTTCTCTCACTTGTAATGATATTTTACCTCTCAAAATTATATGATACTGGTCATTGAACCGATCATCGCTCAATGTATTTTCTTCTCTTCGGACGTTTTTTAAATGTTCTCATTTGCTTTATTTTTTTTTTTCCAAATTCACTCTTAAAAATGTATTGTCGCCTAACAATCATAATCCAGTTGCTAGGATTATGGTAGGATGCTAGGATAATAGAATGCTAGGATAATGCATTGATTACAAAAAACGTTGTCGCATATACCGCACAAATTTACTTATGTTTTGCGAAACGTTTGTTTCTCTTTTCATGTCCTGCTAATCTGCATTTCTAAAATTCACAGCTCACAAAGCAACAATTTAGTTTCTCTTACACAGCATTATCCAGTTTGCTTTGCCAACTTCAACTGTACAAGGCTGTTCACGCATCACTGGGACATTGCGTAAAAGGGCATCAATTTGTGCTTCTGTTGCTTGACAGAGAAATTGATGCATATAGTGATCTATTCTTTCTTGACTTTGCTATCAGTTTTATTTAAAGCGTCTGTTTTTGTTTTTGTGCAGGTGGAGCACAGCTTTGTTTGTACCCCATCAATGAGCTGTTATGCCAACGCCAGCTTATTTCTATACAACAAACGGCACCCAGGCCTCAGACATATTGTCTGAAATTCGCCGCTGAAGTTGGGATGCCAGCTTTAGGCATGTCAGGCCTTTGGGCATTGGGATTGGGTTTCCCCAGGCCCTGTTGTCAAAGGATTAGCTCACACTCTGATCATCAGGAAAGCAGAACTGTTCCTCTTCTTTTCTCCAATGCCATTGCTGCTGCACACATTCCTTTGTGCATCTTTCATGCCTGGTGAAATTTTGCTAATACGTGGCAGCAGTCTTACTATATTCTCTGTTCGAGTTCCCCCATTTTACCCCTCCCTTTTTACACTTTCCACACCCCCATGGTCCTCTCTCTTTCTCCATCACTTCGTCTCCTCTTCCACAACTGTGTGTTGATGAGCTTGAGAATGATTTTTTTCGGAGGAAGGAAGAGGGATTATGCTAAGCCCTAACTCGGGGAGACCAGTCTTATCTTGCCTGTAGCAGTGCCATGCACCAGAGAAAAACAGACTGGAAAAGAGCAGAGCTACAGACCAAGAGTCAGTAAGAGGGGAAGACAAAGATGGGCAAGTAATGGAGAAGAAATTGATGTTTTACCATATTTTTAGGTCTTTTAACCATTTCTAGATTTTCATTATGGCTCAGTAACTTTTTCAAATCCAGTGATAACATTTGCATACAAACAGGAATATTATCTCAATTTAGTCATTGTAAGCTGCAAAATGTTTCATTGGCATACCAGACATTTTTAGTTTGCTGTGGAATGACACTCCCCAGGTTATTTAGGCATCCCGTTTTCTCTTCACAAAGCCCCTCATTGAGATTGTCCATTGTGCTGGACCCAGCTCTAGTCCTTTGAGTAAATCTTCAATTATGGTTACATTCTGGTCAATTTTGTGAAGTCTAATTAATGTCCATTCCAACTGATCCATTTCCTGAATGAAATCTTCCCTTTTTAGCCATGTGTGGAAACAATGGTGCATACTACGAAAGAGAACAAGGCCCTACTGTAAGCAGGTTGCAGACCTATTCACCTGGACCAATTATCCCAACCCTAAGGGGGTCTGTGCTCTTGGGAAATGTGCTGGATCTGGGGAGGCAGCAGTGAACTCGGATTTCCTGGTAGCAGCAAACAATGACCAAAAATTACGTCAGTGTTCAGTTCTAAAATCTTCATTTGGGAAAAAGCTAGTCTGACTTAACTACCGTTAAATCAAATATCCAAATCTCTCTGCACATCACCTGCTATGAGGCAATGCCACACCCAAGTGAAAACAAAATCTATTAAAGCTTCAGCCTGCTAAAAGTAACAATTCACAGAAAAAGGGTCAGAGAATGTGGGGCGCTCAAAAATTAGATATGGATTGCGTTACCACTTTGTTAGTATTTGGTGTCTGGCTCCATTTACTTCAGTTTTGTTGGACAGCTTGGAATACAAAGCTAAAGCAACACATTAGCCGGGACATATGGAGCAGTAAGGCTAACAAAAGAAAGGCTCCATAAAGCTCGAAACAATCAAAAGATATACTATATAAAAAATTAGTCTTTAAAATACACGAAATGTAATCACAGTCATTGAACCACTTCATGGATTTTTTTGTCCATGTATTCATGCACACTGTACATGCATATCCGAGACAACTCATTTAACACTGAATTGCAAAACCTATTTTTGTTCTGTCTTTGATAAACTATCCCATATGTATGTGGTTTTTTTATATTATGCAATTGTCCACCTATTCGTCGTGCTACAGTGAGAATAGTTCCATTGTCAAAAAAATGTTTGCGTTTCTTTTAAGTTTTGAAGAGTTGTACCTTCATACATTTTAACCTGCATAGCCACCATCTTGGACTGACCTATGTGGCCCTGGGGTTATTAAAAGGCCAGGATGGAGTATCAGAGGGGGGAGCCAAAGGGCCACAAAGCCTCTTTCTTCACTCTTCCTCCTGATCCTATCACTCCATTCCTTGGCAGTGGAGATGAAAGACTAGCCTGTAATTGGAGAGTCAGGAGCAAGTGGAAGTAATGAGAAAGTTAAAAAAAAGAGGGGGGAATGCGATAGAGAGTGCTTGAGGAGGAGGCCGGAGAAAGTAAAAGAGAAAGGCCTTTGATTTCCTTAAATTAAATGTAGAAAAATAGTCCAGCCCTGCTTCTCTGTCAGACCAGAGTTTGAGTGACAATGTAGCAACGTGAAGTTCCCGACCGTAATAACTCACCATTGTGTAGAAAACTCAATGCTTTCATTTCGCTTTTTGCTGGGACCAAGAGTCCTGGGATCAGTCTTGACTTATTATGACTAGCTTTGTCCTTCATGAGCCGTGGGGGACTTGACTTTCTCTTTGTCTGTTGTATGAACGAGAATCCCAACAGAGACTGGTTTTCAGACGCGACAATGCAGCATCTACAACCAAGGACAACACCAAAGCGTGTAAACATCTCTAGTAACATAAAAAAAGTTGCCCGGCTTTGTCTAAAAAACACAACTTGTGATCTTTTTCTCCACAGATACTTCTTAAAAGTTATACATGCTTTTTTTTTAAACTCATGTGAACTCTGGAGATTAAAATCACTTTTTTCTAACAAATAAATTTATTGTATTTTAGAGATTTATTAGTTTCTTTTTATAGGTTTTCAGGTAGTCCTTAAAAGGAAGTACCTTCCATTATCTTGTTGGAATTTTAAAGGATGGGCCAAGACACTTATCTGCAGCTCAAATCTGAAAGGTTGAGGTCTCCTTCACCCTGTCTTCATAATCCAGAACAATAAAAGAGCTGTTAGCCCCTCCCAGCCATACCATGTGCTACACCTGGCTCAAACTGGGGCCAATTTTTTTAAATTAATAGGATATCAAAGAGGGTATAGCTCCTAGTTTAGATACAGAAAAAGCTTGAGAACTATTAAGTTGAGGTGATTGATGATAAAGGGGAAGAAGGCCATGTCAATAAAAATGCATGTAATGCATGTTTTTCTTCAAAGATAAATCAAACAATTGCAATTAGATGTTTTTACTTTTACTCCTCTGCGGTGATCATAAATTTTAGTTACAAACATAAACATACATAGCGCTGGAAGTTATTTGAAATGCAATTAAATTTGCAAAAAAAATGACATTAGAAATGAGCAAAACTATGCACATTTCCATGAAGCACCATGTAAACGGCAGTTTACTCAGACCAGACTCTGCATGCTTACTATTACATTTAGTACATGCGCACACATGCTGGTTTGCGAGTTGTTAAGTCGTTGCTGCGCGCTTGTGACTTTGAAAATGACAGAAGTGAAAAAATTTGCACCCAACCTGTAAAGAAATTGGCTGTTTTCCACCTCGCCAGCCCTTTCCCATTTCCATTCAGACATCTTCACAGCCTATCAAGTTAAACGCTCGAATGTAATTACCTGTAAACTGAGTGAAATATTAAATGAAGGAACTGCAAAGGTATAGAAGCCAGGTGACAAAAAATAAAAAAAAGGTACTCATAGTCACAACATGTGTTTTCTCCTGGGCTCCAACAAAATGAACATGGAAATGAATGTTTGAAATGCATTCTGTCGAGAGAGGGAGGAGAGAACAGCAAAAAGGGAGCGTTTGAGCAATGGAGGAAATTATTCTGTAAGTCCTCCACCTGTGACAAGAGGCTTAGGCTGTTGAAGAAATTTTGCGGGGATTGTGTGTGTGTGAATGTGTGCGTGAGTAAGTGGGTTGGTGGGTTTGGGGCAGCAACATAGCAAATAGCTTGAGACCTCTTGGCTTCTGAATTTTAACATTTCTTTCTTTATTGCCTCCAACTGACTTTCTTATTAGAGTAAATTACATTTGGTCATTGGCTTTTTGTTGTTCTTGACTTTCCTCACATTTTCACTGGCAATATACAAACACACCACAGTCAACGTCAAATCTGAGCTACATCAGAAAGAAAACGCAAAGGGCTATGAAAAATCAAAAGGTTAGAAATCTATTGACCTAGTCAGGTGTAGTTTCTCTTCTCTTGCACTCCCTCAGTCTTTCTTCACTAACTCAGCAACCTTGGTTTGTATTTATGTGCATGGATGCACATGAGCTGAATAAGGAGGAAAAGCCAGTGAGAAAGTGAAAGGTGAGGTGAAAGCACCGAAGACGGATTCGTCTTTGCTGGCTGAAGCAGAAACTGAGTTAACGGGCACATTTATTTTCTTGAAGTGTCACCGATCAATAACTTTCTTTCCATTCTTCTTTGATATCTCAGAAGGGGGAAAAAAAAACAGTGACATAATCTCATAGGTTGAGAGACTTACAATTGAAAAGGTAAGAGTAGTTTGAACCTACGACCTATGACTCTTGCTCTAAACAATCTCATTCAATTACAGACCAGACTCCAGTAGCTGTCTGAAACACACAAAAAAAAGATCACCTCTTCAACGACTGAAATCACACATTTTGTGATTGAAATGTGAATTATCAAGGACGTCTCATCCAGTTTGATTTCAAAATAACAAGCAGCTAAAACGAGAAACTCTTCTGATGATACGAAATCAAATCAAAACTAAATGTTCTCTCATAAATCTAATCAAGAAATAAAAGTGAAAATCCCATTTTATAAACGCAAAGTGAAAGTCTTTAAGAGTGCTTTTCTTTCATTAGGACAAATGCTGAGGCTTACAATAATTTGAGTGAATTCCTTTTACTGAAATTGTTACCAGCATGAGTTTAATTCCATTTACCTCCCATCTTGGAGTACTCAATACACTATCAACCTAATTCTCAGGAGATGATGTCATGATGTCATTATCAACCAATTACATTACGAGACAATTGCTTCTGATGTATTGGCTATTCAAAGCAATCACCAGGAACCACCAGAAAAACTGTTATTATTCTTTGTGAAATTAAATAGCAAATCCATGTTAAATTTTGATTTTGAAACATCAGCTGATGTACACTTTAAAAAAAAAAAGCGCTACAGTTTAAACTCGCAGAGATTACTTTCACTTGTAGCAAAAAAGATCTTGGTTTAAAATTTTACCCTTAACCCTTAAGCAATGGATGACGATTTTGTCATCCATTTATTTCATGGTTTTGGACCGTTTATTTAATGGGAAAAAAAAGAACATTTTTAAACTAAATGTGAGATTGAAGGTGTTCTGGGTTCTCCTTGAGCCGTCACCTTACCATGGTGGAGAGGTTTGCGTGCCACAATGATCTTAGGAACCATGCTATCCAGGGCTCAATGCTGCTAGTTGGGTCACTCAAGGCAAACAGATCCTAGGTGAGGGGCCAGACAAAGAGCGGCTCAAAAATTCCTAGGAAGAGCTCAATCGGGACCAAGTTTTCCTTGCCCGGATACGGGTCGCCGGCCCTTAGGCCATCCTTGTTGAGCTAGGCCCGAGGGTGGGGCAAGATAGCAAGCGCCTGGTGGCTGGCCTTTTACCTATGCAGCCCGGCCGGGTGCAGCCGGAACAGAGGGCATTGGCAGCCCTTCCAGTGGGCCCACCTCCTGCAGGAGGGGTCATACGGGTTGGGTGAAGGAGAAGATGGGTAACAGCAAATGACGAGGACCCTGGTGGTCAGATCCCCGGCAGGCTCCGGACCCGCTGGAGAGATGTCTCACAGCTGGCCGGGATCCTCCTGGGTGAGCTAGAGGATACAGTCAGGGTAAGAGAAAACTGGGCTTGCCATTGGAGGCTATTGCCCCAGCAACCTGGTCCCTTATAAGTGCAAGACGACGAACAAACAAAAATGTCCTACAACTTGTGGACTCAGATTATTGAACATTTTGTTTGGCTCGGGGGATACATTTTTATTATTGTGTACTTGCAATGGGACCATTTTTTTTGGCTTAATGGGTGGTTTATTTGTGTGCTTTTTGTTGCATATCTATATTTGTCAATTATTGACTTACTTTTCTATTGTAATGCCTTTCTTCTTGAGGAAAAAAAAATGATTGTAAAAGGCTCCCATTGGTACATTCATTTTTTGCAGAGATTCCACTTGTTTTTTTAATTTTTGTCTGCTTCTTTCCCCTTTTTATTTGACATATTTATCTGATGTAAAAGTTTATGTCCGATCTGCATGTTGAACAAAATGTGTTTAAATAGAGGCATGTACAGTGGTGGTCAAAAGTTTACATACACTTGTAAAGAACATAATGTCATGGCTGTCTTGAGTTTCCAGTTATTTCAACAACTCTGATTTTTCTCTGATATAGTGATTGGAACAGATCCTTCTTTGTCACAAAAAACATTCATGAAGTTTGATTCTTTTATGACTTTATTATGGGTAAACTGAAAATGTGACGAAATCAGCTGGGTCAAAAATATACATACAGCAACATGAATGAGCAATTTTGGAGACTTAGAAAGTTGTGTCAATGACATGAGCTTCATAGCATGACCTCTTAACTTCTTGTGAGTGATTATGAGTGACTACAGCTGGTGACTTCTCTGAGGCCATTTAAAAAGGGCTCATTGGATAAAAACACCCACAAACGCTACAATGGGAAAGTCAAAGGAGCTCAGCACAGATTTGAAAAAGAGAATAATTGACTTGAACAAGTCAGGAAAGTCACTTGGAGCCATTTCAAAGCAGCTGCAGGTTCCAAGAGCAACAGTGCAAACAATTGTTTGTAAGTATAAAGTGCATGGCACTGTTTTGTCACTGCCACGATCAGGAAGAAAACGCAAGCTGTCACCTGCTGCTGAGAGAAAACTGGTCAGGAGGGTGAAGAGTCAACCCAGGAGCACCAAAAAGCAGATCTGCCAAGAATTAGAAGCTGCTGGAACACAGGTGTCAGTGTCCACAGTCAAGCGTGTTTTGCATCGCCATGGACTGAGAGGTTGCCGTGCAAGAAGGAAGCCCTTGCTCCAAAAGCGGCACCTTAAGGCTCGACTAAAGTTTGCTGCTGATCACATGGACAAAGATAAGACCTTCTGGAGGAAAGTTCTGTGGTCAGATGAAACAAAAATCGAGCTGTTTGGCCACAATGCCCAGCAATATGTTTGGAGGAGAAAAGGTGAGGCCTTTAACCCCAAGAACACCATGCCTACCATCAAGCACGGTGGGCCTGTTTTGCTGCCAATGGAACTGGTGCTTTACAGAGAGTCAATGGGACAATGAAGAAGGAGGATTACCTTCAAATTCTTCAAGAAAACCTGAAGTCATCAGCCCGAAGGTTGGGTCTTGGGCGCAGTTGGGTGTTCCAACAGGACAATGACCCCAAACACACATCAAAAGTGGTAATGGAATGGCTAAATCAGGCTAGAATTAAGGTTTTAGAATGGCCTTCCCAAAGTCCTGACTTAAATCCCATTGAGAACATGTGGATAATGCTGAAGAAACAAGTCCATGTCAGAAAGCCAACAAATTTAACTGAACTGCACCAATTCTGTCAAGAGGAGTGGTCAAAGATTCAACCAGAAACTTGCCAGAAGCTTGTGGATGGCTACCAAAAGCGCCTAAGTGAAGTAAAAATGGCCAAAGGACATGTAACCAAATATTAGCATTGCTGTATGTATATTTTTGACCCAGCTGATTTCGTCACATTTTCAGTTTACCCATAATAAAGTCATAAAAGAATCAAACTTCATGAATGTTTTTTGTGACAAAGAAGGATCTGTTCCAATCACTATATCAGAGAAAAATCAGAGTTGTTGAAATAACTGGAAACTCAAGACAGCCATGACATTATGTTCTTTACAAGTGTATGTAAACTTTTGACCACCACTGTATATATATATATATATATATATATATATATATATATATATATATTATTTTTTTTTTTTTTTAATTTTTGGACAGATGCTATACATAGTAACATTTTTACAGCAATCATAAGCAACATCTGGCTTTGCTTTTGGTCAAAAATCCATTTTCTCTCCATGGTGCATCTCAAAAAGGGACTGGACAGCTTTACTTCTTCTGTAAGTAGCACTGACTCTTGGGACATTATCCTCATAAATTACAGTGACACTTAATGGTAAGAACATCTCAAGTTACCACAGTCACAGCCTTTTTAGATCCTGGTAAAGACTATGAGGTTAGAATCGAGACAGATGGACACACTGAGAGACAGAAGGAAAGAAAAGAGGTGTGATCAAATGTCCAGAGAGAAAGAAGGAAAGAAAGACAGGGAAGCTGGTTGAAACTCAAACCAACACCAAAGCACAATCTTTAAGTCAGTCAGAAATAAAAAGAAGAGCACACAAAATAGGATATAGATACTTCTGAAAGGAAAAAAAAAAACAATGATATTTCTTTTTTTCTCTGAACTTTTGTGAAACAGTATGTAACAAAGAGAAGTCAATCCTAAACAACTATGATTCCTGAGGAAGTCCACTTCAGAGAAAGAAAACTGAACCCAGCAGAGTGTTGACACATCTCTGTACTTTCTGAGTGATCCTTTGTTTGTATACATATGTTCATGTCGCTTGACTGAAAGCTCGAGCGTCAGCCCTAGTGTGACAAAATGGCCGTTGTGAAGTGTGGGACGCTGTTGAACAAGACTTCAAAGAGAATACAGTTGTTTACCATATGTGAATATTTGTCCGTGTTGAACACATCTGGATATACTCATTTCATCTGACAAGTGTGTGAAGAAAATGGCGATTGTGTAAATACATGAGACGTGAGCTCCAGTTTGAATTCACAGCAATGTTTAGATGTGACATTTTTTCCATTCTTTTATCTCGTTTGTTGCTTAAAGAATGCATTCCTTCATCAGTGTGTTTTAATTGTCACTGCACGTGTTTACATGACTGTTTGTGAGAGGCAGACAAGCACATAAATAGTACTGTAACTTTGGACTCTCTCTCAACTTTATATAAAAGCTAATGAGCATTCACTCTCACCAGAACAAGCTTGTTTTTTCTTTACCTAAAAACTGCTCCATTTAACAACACAGCTGGATAAGTTTAAGAAATATTTTGATCTAAAACTTTATGACTTTTTGAGAAAAAAAAATTCTGCCATATTATCTGAATAAATGTTATAATTTCAAGACAATAACAATTTAATAAGAATAATATCTACATAACCTACATACCTTTTATGTAGAATTTATATGTGGTGGCATCTCGGCTTCACAACAGGAAGGTCGGGATTTGAGTCCCTGAGTGGGGGCGTGGCTTGAAACACTGGCCTTTCTGTGTGAAGTTGGCCGGTTTTCCCCGTGTATGTGTGGGTTCTCTCCAGGTACTCCAGTTTCCTCCTACTTTTCATAAGCATGCATGTTTAGTGATGGTGGCTCAGTGGTAGAGCGTTCGTCCTTGGACCGGAAATTAACTGGAAGTTTGCTTGTTCGAATCCCACTGAGTTCACGTCCAGGGTCCTTTTAAAAGACATCTAACCCCAGTTTCCCCCATCATTGGTGCCGTCGTTGGTGGAATACAGCACACAATCTTCTTCTTTTGCCATTTCCCTTCAGGGGCGCCAAAGCAAGTCAGTTTCTTCCATTTAACCATATCTGTTGCATCTTCTTTGGTCAAGCCAACTATCTTCATGTCTTCCTTCACTGTATCCATGAACCTCCTCTTTGGCCTTCCTCTAGTCCTCTTTCCTGGTGGTTCCAAATCCAGCATCCTTCTTCCGATGTACTCTCTCTCTCCTCTGCACATGTCCAAACCATCTCAGGATTAGAAATATACTCATTTCTAATCATTCCATCCTGCTCACTCCCAGAGAGATCCTCAGCATCTTCATCTCTGCTACCTCCATCTCTGCTTCCTGTCTTTTCCTCAGTGCCACTGTCTCTAGACCAAACAGCATGGCCAGTCTCACCACGGTTTTGGACACTTTCCCTTTCATTTTAGCTGAAACTCTTTTGTCACATATCACACCTGATACTTTTCTCCACTTGGTCCAGCCTGCCTGCACACACTTCTTCACCTCATTTCCACACTCTCCATTGCTCTGGACTGTTGATCCTAAGTACTTAAAATCTTCCACCTTCTTTATCTTTTCCATTTGGGTCCCTCTCATTCACAAACATGTACTCTGTCTTACTCTGACTAATCTTCATTCCTCTTCTTTCTAGTGCAAACCTCCACCTCTCCGGCTTTTCCTCCACCTCTTCCCTCCTCTCACTAAAGCTCACAATGTCATCTGCTATGTCAAACACAATGAGGGATCAATAAAATATATGTTGTTATTATTATGTTAGGTTAATTGGCCACAAAAGAATTGCCCCTAGCAATAAGCGTGTGTGGATGGTTGTCTGTCTGTGTGTGGCCCGCAACAGACTGGTGACCTGTTCGAGGTGTATCCTACATCTCGCCTGAAATCAGGTTGGATGGATCCAGTATTCCTCGCAACCCAATTAGGGATAAGTGGTAGACAGATTGTGCTTAATTTAAGCTTCCAATGTTATTACACATTTTTTTGTTTTCCTTTCGTTATAAAGAAGCGGCACTGATCTAGTGGTCGGTGGTGTGGCTCTGCAGTAGTGTTTCATAATGCCTTGATGAGACGAGCACATGTTAAATCCTGCTGTTATTTGGAGCATACCATCTAGGTGTCATCCCCTCATGGCTTCACAACAATTTTCCCCAAACATGTTAGAGAACCTATTTTTTTACTTGTTATGGGGGAAGAAAAATGGTCATCCTCATAATTTGTAGATAAAAGGGTATCATTGTCAGCCTTAAGGTTGTTGATTTTGCAACTCTGCCTCTTGAGAATGCAAATGCTCCATTTACCTGAAAGATTAACAGCTCTGTCTAACGGGAAAAAAAACTTTCTTAATGAACCTCATGAAACCAGCTGAAATTTCAAAACTGCCCTGAACTTCACAAGAGACCATCTGCCATCGCTCCCCATGCCAACTGCTCCACACTGTGTTTCACACACCAAAGCAGAAAGAAGAGAGGTATAAGGTAGGGCTCCTCTTGAAAACAGGACAGTGAAAAGAACAAGAGAAGAAAGAGAGAAAAAGCCGAGGCTAAAAAGAGACAGGAATAAATACGGTGGAATGCTCCTCATTTCAGTTCCCTTTGAGACAAAAAGATGACACGAGTTGAAGAAGAGGAAAGTTTTTTCTCTTTCTCTCTTTTTTTTTTTTTTGGTGTGCCTCCCAAGAGCAACACATACTTCGTTCAGCTAGAATAAGAATGCTCCTAATCCTTCTCTGCTGCTCTCTGCCGTGCACAACTTTACAGTTTCATGGTGCTAGCTTTAATACACACAAGGAATTGTGCACACAGTAATAAACACAAGGGCAGTCACACAGGGACACACATCAAGTCCTGCACGCTCCTACAGGTCTCCAAAATACAGCCAAATGTTAAATGTAGAAGATTTATTGACTCGTAGTGTTTTTGAAAATCAACTTTTTTGGGGAGTAATAACCAGGTTTGACGTCATTGCCATTTAAAAAAAATATCTGACGTAACTCTTTTTTAATTAATTTCTACGAAATTTATGAACTTCAGTCTATATTCAGTCAATGACTTCCCACGACCTGGAAGTCAATAGGAAATTCGAGGGGGAGACTGTGGCTCAGTGGTTAGAGCGTTCTTCGGCAGGCCGAAAATCAACCGGAAGATCGCGAGTTCGCATCCCACTGAGTTCACGTTAAGGTTCCTTGGAGAAGACACCTAACCCCACGTTTCTCCAACCATTGGCGCCGTTGTGGCAGCCTGCTGTGGTGTAGGAATGCAGCACACAAATTTCCCATGTGAGGGAAGAATAGAGTGAGTAAAAATAAAAAAATATATACATATTTTTGGATGGCATTCAAATGCTCGGTTGTTGTCAGCAACAGTTTTTATTTTCTGCCACACCCTTGAGCTAACATAGGCAGGAAGGGAAAATGGTTACACTCTATCCACATCGGTCCCTCCCCTCAGGTACTGCTCTCCTTTAAACGGAGAGCGAGAGGAGGAGAGAATTCGTAATGTCATAAATGAAGAATTGCATTCATGAGCTTATTGTGATTGCATTTCTAAGCAAGGACTATTTTTATATATTTGTCCATGCCATGAGATCACAATTTGTTACAAATGTATCTGATTTTATTAATTTATTTGAGTTCCAATTTTCTGGACTGTCTTTTATTAGACTTCCATTAACACTTTGAACCAGAAGATAACTTTATTTCATATAAACTCTGATTAAACTTTAGTCAATATGCATTATTTGCTTTGGGCAAACAGAAATGCAAATGACACATTGGAACTATTCCCTGGCCTATTTAATCCAACTCAGACATACTTAAGCAGAATTTGTGGACGCTGCTTTGACACACAATAACCAGTACACACAGCTCCACAACTCATATGAATGTATGTGCACGTATGTTTTATAGATGATCAAATTCATAAAACATTAGTCTTTGTGTGCACAACAACAGGTGCACGGGAATGTGGGTTACATACATAATTTGACGGTAAAAAATCCAAACACTGGGGCTTGTATGAATGCAGCAGCCAGGTGTGTGAATTAAAACCCATCCAATTCCATTAGGTTGATCGGTTCAATGGCGCTGATTACCTCTGATTGGGTATCACAACTCTGGCACCGGGGGAAGAACAACTGCCTCCCCTGGACACACGACTCTACCGACCATTCAATCGCAATTATATCCACCATATTAGCAGATTAGCAGACAAGCTGACCCCAACAGGGAACGGAGCCAAGACTGAGCCCGGGCAAGTTACAAGGCAGGTGATATAACACCCCCCCACTGCACCCACCACCAACACATCCTGCCTGGGCTGCTGGCCCACAGCTGCTGCAGTGGTGCGCTATGCGTTCATTTATTAATGAAACATGACAGCGGGGCCCCAGTCTCCTTAGCAGCCAATTGTAATATGATGTAAAGGTCTCAACTTTATAACTTACCATTTAGTTTGTGCATGTGTGCCAACAAATACCGGTCATTTTCAATATGAGGTTCTATTTTCTTTTTAAATTTAAAAACTTGTTATTGTAGATATTTTATTCATACATACATGTTTCTTTTAAGACCTTAGTTTGTAGCTGATATTATTGCATCTGAATGTGAGCATGTAAAGTTGGTCTAGAACTTCTTTTAAAAAAAAAAAATGCGAGTTAGCAGGTGCTTTGGATCAGTTTGCAAATATTTCACCCATGGAGATTTGTGGTTTTGTTGCTTTTCAGTACAGAAGATCATTATGTGACAAAAATCCACTTTCCCATAGCTGTCATCATAGCCACTTTGGACATCAGTATACCCATAAGAGCAATCAAGCAGCGGCCAAAAGAGCAAAATATTTTGTGCAGTAAGGCGCCAGCGCTAAGCGGTTACATGTTCTAATATCCCATCAGCTGGTACCACTGTGAAAGGGCTTCATATCTCAGTCTAATAGTGTTTCCCATTAACTACCCCCTGTTCATCTTTCAGCACCTCTTTCCTCATGACTTCGTTTCATCTTTCAGAAGTGTTTCAAAGTACACTAGAAAAAGATGGAATGGGTGTTTTTAGCTGTTGTTTTTGTTGTACACGAATACCATGCGAGGTGAGAATGGAAATATGAGTTTCATGAACAAATCTTTATCACTTGGAAAAACAACACTATTTTTTTTACTATTCACTTTTTATTTTAAAATAACATCAGCAAAACTAATAACATTTTACACAATATATAATAGGGCGGCACGAGGGCGCAGTGGGTACTCCGGTTTCCTCCCACCCTCCAAAACATTCTTGTTAGGTTGATTGGCCGCTACGAGATTGCCCTAGGAACGCATATGGCTTCCCGCGGACAGACTGGCGACCTGTTTTGGGTCTACCCTCGCTTGAAATTAGTTGGGATAGGATCAGCACCCTCCGTGACCCAGTTAGTAATAAGCGATCCAGAAGATAGAAACAATATATAACAAATGCAAACTACCATTGAAACCTTTTAAGGCACTGTAATGAGATAAAGATGAGAGAGATTATAATTTAATTCCTTCCCAATGAGCTGTTACTGAGTAGGTTTCGATGTCTCCCGTGTTCGCCAGGTTTCAATGGAAGCCCCGTAAAGTCAAGTTAATTAAGTAGTCTCTGTTTAATTACGCAACATTCTATTTTCATTCTTTCCTCTAACACCAAAACAATGTGATGAGCGTTCCATAGTCAGACGCCGGATATAGAAAAGAATATAATGAAGGGGTACAATTTACTGCGGGAGACTCGGCAAGAACATTCAGGGTGACGCAGATTTTAAATTGCTTCTCCTTTCTATTAATATTCATTGCATTTTTATAAAGGGGTCTTAATTAATAGAATTCTTTTTAAATGAACTAAGGCTGAAGTAAAGTTTTTAATGTGTGGATGCTTTTGCAGCACATACACACACTCATTCACAGTTTCAAATCTTTTCAGAAAGTTATGCACTATGGTCTAATTATATACACATATACAGTTGGCAAGTATACTTTTTGTAAAGTAAAATGTGGATTTTGAGTTTTAAAAAAATGTATCAGCACAACAGCTTATCAAACTTTTTTTTATTTTTACCCTTTCAGTCTCTTGTTGACCAAGTTCTTTTTTTTAAAATATATACTCTATTGATCCCCTCACCAGGGAAATTTGTGTGCTGCACTACTACACCGCAGCAGGCTGCCACAATGGTGCCAATGGTGGGAGAAACGGGGGGTTAGGTGTCTTTAACAAAAACCCTAGACGTGAACTCAGTGGGAATCGAAATCATGAACTTCTGGTTAACTTTCACCAGAGGACCCAGGGTTCCGGTCTATAGTTCAAGTGGTGGGCAAACGCTCTACAACTGAACCGCCATCTCCGCCATCTTTTTTTTTTTTTTTAACGTCAAAATTGCCATTGGAATTAGTGCCTCCAAATCCGAGACCATGGTCCTCGCCCGGAAAAGGGTGGAATGCCCCCTGCGGGTCAGGGACAGGATCCTGCCCCAAGTGGAGGAGTTTAAGTATCTCGGGGTCTTGTTCACGAGTGGGGGAAAGATGGAGCGGGAGATCGACAGGCAGATCGGTGCGGCATCAGCAATAACTAGGACGCTGCATCGGTCCGTCGTGGTAAAGAGAGAGCTGAGCCAAAAAGCAAAGCTCTCGATTTACAAGTCGATCTATGTTCCAACCCTCACCTATGGTCACCAGCTGTGGGTGGTGACCGAAAGAATGAGATCCCGGGTACATGCGGCCGAAATGAGCTTCCTCCGCAGGGTGGCTGGGCTCTCACTCAGAGATCGGGTGAGGAGCTCTGCCATCCGGGAGGAGCTGGGTGTCGAGCCGCTCCTCCTCCAGGTCGAGAGGAGCCAGATGGGGTGGTTCGGGCATCTTGTCAGGATGCCCCCGGAGCGCCTCGCGGGCGAGGGGTTTCGAGCACGTCGCACTGGGAGGAGACCAAGGGGCAGACCCCAGATGCGCTGGAGAGACTATGTCTCACAGCTGGCCAGGGAACGACTTGGGATCCCTCCGGGTGAGCTGGAGGATGCGGCCGGGGAGAGAGAGGCCTGGGCTACCCGTTTGAGGCTGCTGCCCACGCGACCCGACCCCGGAACAAGCGGATGATGACAGAACGGAACGGACAAATCTCATTCATATCGTCTGGCATTAATAGGACTTTATTTGTTTTTTCTTAAGACATCATTATCTCTAAGCATAGTTACATTCAAAATGCCAAACATATTTTTACTTCAAAGATGGAAGTTGGACAGACTTATTTTGGCTGCCATGTATTAAATCTCTATTGTTTGGAGTTTCTGAAAGATTTTAGTTGTGTTGAACACAATGTGTGTGATTGACACTGTATCCAGGGAGAGGATGAAAAGAAAGACCCAGTTTGGATCATAATCTTTGACACTACGTAGAGTCTTGTCGGGGATTGTTTTGTTCTTACAGTCTTAACTCGACCTAAACAAAAGTTCATCCATCCGACTTTGAAACAGCAAAGTAAGAATGAGAATTTTCTTTTCTTTTGCCACTTCTTTTAGCCAGTCCCCAAATATTATCAGGTTGGTCTGGAGACATACTCTTTCCAAAGATGACATCTTCTTTTTGGGGACCAGTTGCATCGCACCTGACCTACATAACTTGTACAAAGAAAGGGCAGCACTGCACACTTATACAACACCTCATCTGCTGAAAATATGATCAAATGGATGAAATCCATCTACTCATCCCTGTCCAGGGCATCGCTGGGCTGAGGAGTCCCCCGTGTAACCATCAGGATGAAGAACATCTACTCATCCCCGTACTGGACATCTCCGGGATGAAGACTCCCTTGTTTCCATTAGGATGATGAACATCTATTGACTTCTTTAGATATTTAGTGGTTGAGTAGAATAAGCTAATATTTAAACAATAATCTTTGACACATTGGTTACTCGTCCCGGGGGAAGGATCTCTCTTTCATGTGGATCCCCACAAGGTTTCTTATTTTTTCCTCACTGATGGGTTTTTTAGGAGTTTTTCCTCACCGAGAAGGAGAGTCTAAGTGCATTAATGTGCTAGTCTTGTTTAGTTAGCATTTGTTAGTTATTTTTCTTGCTGTGTATTTGTGTTAATACATTCCTCTTTTTCTTGTGAAGCCCATTGAGACGGAAATTCTGTGATTTTGGGCTGTACAAATAAAATTGAATTGAATTGCCTTTCCTAAGCCTTCAAAATAGATGGTGTCCAACAGGGTAAATCTTTATCCCACCTAGAAGACTATGATTCACAGTTCACAGTTCTGCTTTTATATTCAACTTTGACCCTGACACCTTACCAGAGAGGGTTTAGAGCAGGGGTCACCAAGACGGTGCCCGCGGGCACCATGTCGCCCGCAGCGACCGCATCAGTCGCCTGCAGGCCAGTTCTAAAATAGCACTGATCACAAATTAGCTCTGTCTAAAATTTTGTTTAATTGTGTTGCTATTCTTTTTTTATTTCATTTACAGTGGTGTAAATTTAAAAACTAATACATAAAAACGTAAAAAAAATGTAAATCACAAAAAAAAAGTTTAATATCCGAACTCTGACGTAGTATGGATCGGTGGTCACTCTAGCACGCAAGACAAACCAGCTTTGCTGAGCTGAGCTCATAGCGTGTTTTCTACCCACAAAAACATGGCAGAGAAAAAGGAAGAAAACTTGAAGGAAGGGAAGGAAGAGTTCTTTTTAACCAAAGTGAAAGAAAACTATGTGTGTTTCATCTGTGGTGCGACTGTGGTGACGCGTAAGCGGTACAACATGGAGAGAAATTTCCGTACATGTCACAAAAGCTACCATGCTAACTACCCACCAGGCAGCGCAGTACAGATGCAAAAAGCCCGTAAGTTAAAGGCAGCTTTGGGAAAACAGCGGTCTTTTTTTACGAGGCCGGTAAAAAAAACTCTCAAAAACCAACTGAAGCCTCATTTAGAGCTACACATTTTTTTATTAAAAAAAGAAGAAGACACAGTACACTGGTGAAGAGCATGCAATGCCAGGCCTCCCACTTACAAAGAAACAACTGCCAGATGTTAATATGACATTAAAGATAAATGTTAATATATGTTACAGATGTTACAGATGTGTAACAAACGTGATCATTTGTTTTAATGGCTGCAAATGTTGTGATTAGTACAAATGTGATAAGATCTATTTTGAAAGGAGTAGATTTTTGTTAAATCTTACATAGTTGATCATTTCTACAAACATGGTTCAGAGTTTATGATTTGATAACTGTTGGTGGCTAGTAAAAATTGAAAAAGATTTTCTGCAAAATGTTGTGGAAGTGATCATTTGAAAATGAAACACTTGGATATTGAATATTGAAATGTATCTGTTTCGTAACTTGTTTAATCATACTGAAATAATTATTGTGATGGATCATTAACAATCAGTGTCTTCACATAGAAAATAATTAATAATAATATAAAAATTAAAGGTACACTGTGTAACTTTGTTATTTCAGAAGTGTATTATCAAAGTGGTAGCCCTTTGCATTACTCAGTGCCCTTGAAGTAGCCCTCGGTATCAAAGAAGTTGGTGACCCCTGGTTTAGAGTGTGAACCCCTTTTGTGGACTGGATTTGAGTGATTTGTTCACAATTTTCTTTCCATGATGATGATACAGGACTTCATAAATTATGCAGAGCAAGACAAACATTATGCGAGTTTATGCAGACCACATCAGAACAGAGTGAAGGTTAACGCTTTAAAATCACTCACATCATCACAAAATAAAACAGTGTCAATCAGCTCAGGTTCAGAAATTACATTCCTCTGGAGCTATCCTCACTCAAACATCACCACACACAGGCTTTTAGATTAGAAAAGAAACTGAGAGCAGTGAAGCATTTCAAAAGACCCGGAGTCTTCGGTTGGGCAGCAGTCCCAGCTTGGATCTTCCAAACCCTGCGTGCAAGATGTCATCTGCCTTCATAGATGCCAATGTGGAGCTGACAGCTCCCACCACGAGGTTGGCTGCCACCCCACAACCTACTCCCCTTGCTTTGCTAACACCCAGTAACCTCTAAATTTCCAGTAAGGTGAGGGGGGCCCAGCTTTGAGCCAAGATGGTTGACATTTGAAAGAAGTCAGATGCTCCAGCAAAAAGAAGCATATCATTGCAAAACTAGACCACTGTGCATACTGAGCATTGCATACTGAGATATCAACAGGAGGGTATCACGGAGGGCAGCCAAGATCCCAGGTGACAGGCGGTTGGAACAATGTCCCAGTGGTAAATTCACAAAAGACGACGGGTTGTTTTGTAATCACTGCCTAACCCAAGACATGAATGTAATTAGAGCACAGCTGAAAGGTCATGGCTGTACTTTTAAGTGCCACTAAACTCTGAAAGGGCCTAATGTACCATTGAGGAAGAGATTGACTGGTGCCCCAAACTCCCCTCTTACCCCTCACATCAGGGGAACCGGCAAATGTGGAGAAATCTTTGTTGGCTTGTCAAAACAATGGTTGAGAAGAAAAATATTTGTGTTGAGCACATGTTTCTGAAAATGTGTAAATGAACAGAGTAACACTTCATGAAAGCATGAAAAAAATTAATATGTTATGTTTAAAAGACCATAAACATCTAACCAAGCAAAAATACCCCTTGATTAAGCAGAGGTGGGCAAACTTTTTGGTTCGCGGGCCACATTGAGTTCTAACATTTGACAAAGGGGCCTGAACAGGAGCAGATGGATGGCATGCTTTGGTAACCGCTAGATTAGACCAATAGAATGACGTGCTAGATTTTAAACAAGTGTGCTAAATGTTACATCAAGAGCGGTAAATTTCAAATATAGTGGCGCTAAGTCTGAAATCTAGTGCAATGGCGTTTGAAAAACATGCATTTAGCAGCACTAGGTTTGAAATTTTAAGCCCTTGATGTAACATTTTGTTTGTTTTTACATCTAACACGCTTGTTTACGTGCATGTATTGGGCCCGATGGCTTTCCAAATTTGTGCACACTGTTTATTTTGACTGCGTGCGCATCACGGAGACACACACATTTTAATGGGAGCAGTGTTGTTTTCTCAACAAAGCCAACATATCTAGAGTGTGTCATCTAGTGAGGAAATATCAGAATTGCAGGGAAAATAAACTATTAACATGGTTTATTTATTTAAATTTTTTTGTGTTCAGAGGGCCAGATTAAACCGTTTACAGGGCCGCATGTGGCCCTTTAAATGGCCGTAGTTTGCCATTCCTGATCTAAAGGATGTACTCTTACATTGTGAGGTATAACAATGAATAAATGAATAATTAAGTGGCTGTCAAAATTCAAAAGAACATCTTTAGACAATACAATTCATTAGAATCATTATAGCCGAAGAAAGACCGGGCTGAAGCTATTGCTTATAATTCTGAATGATGATAGAATTTTCATTCACTCATTCATCACTTTTCTATGATAGGGTCACGGGATTCTGGTTGATTCTAAGGAGAGACAGTCTGTTGCGGTGATAGGATATTGACTTCCCAAAGATAAACTCTGTAAACTGTGAATCAGTTAGTATAAAAGCTACTAAAAATCCAAATTGAAATCATTTTATGAATAATTAAAATTTTTTTGCATTTTATTGCTGAACCTCTAAAACATTCTCATGCAGCATGCCATGCTTCTTCACAATTGTGCAAAACTTATTTATTTACATCATTTCACGCCACCCATTTGAGCAATGCACAATAATTTCTTTTGGACATTGATGTAACATCAATCCAGCCTGTTGGTAGATCCTGCCAGACAAGCAGCTTAGTTTTTCTCCCATAAAGCTCTAGATTTTTCCGGTATGTCCATCTGCTTTGCAGGCAAAATGAATAGAACTGTTACCTCCACTGCAGAAACGGCTTTGCTATTGCCATTGCTGCCCACTCATCACTCTCTTTATAACCATTGTGACATTAGAGGTGACAGTCAAAATGGCCAGTCATGTTCTTTGACATGCAGCTTATTGTCAATGCTGGCCAAAAAAAGTGTTGCTCGGCAGGTCAGCTTTTCATTGACTGCCACAATTTGGAGTATGTGGTGTTCAACTTGACCCTCATCGCCCATTTGTGACTACTTGTATGCCTGGCTGAGATGCCCCAGCACCTTGGAGCTGGATGCAACTACTCCTTATGACTTTATGTGTGTACTTCTGCCTTCTATCTTTTCCTGAGGCTATATTGAATTATGTCTCTGTCAGGTCCCTAAGCCCCCTATATTTCCTCCTCCGTGCAGCAGCTCTGGATTCAGTATCAAATTCTCTTCATGCTGGCACTTTGTGCATCCCTCTGGCCCCTCAGATCTTTATCCCAGCATCCCCCTTCCCCGGGCTGCGGACAATGTTGAATTCATGCATGTGTCAGATTTAAAAAGATCTTTACCACAGATAGAACATGCTGAGACTCAGACAAACATTAAACACAAAATCAATCCACCCTTTGAAATTGCTGAGGCTAAAATGTCTCACTGCATCGGCTTAAAAAAGTTTTATGTTATGCAAGAGCTTAATAACAGAAATCATTCTTTAAAAGTATTTACACTACATGCTCAGTTCATTTGTTCAAAACTTATTTACCCACAAGGGTATCAGGCTTTGATGACTGGAATGGAAAATTAGGCCAATGTGTAGACATACTTTTAATAATAAACTAAAGGAATAGGATTTTAAATTTCACAGTGAATCTGATTGACCACTGGCTGTAGTGAATAGATGCATAGAGGATGCAAATTCTTGTCTCACATTGCTTCATGGACCCCCCTGTCTACAGACTGAATGGTAAACTAGCAGGTAAAAAGGCCCTGATTGCTCTCTTTTCTCAAATGATGCAATTAGAAAGAATGGCTGAATAGGGCTCAGACTCGACTCCAATGTGCCACAAGGAAAAGAGTGAGACAAAGGAAGTCAAGGAGAGTGAAATAGCGATTAGTATCCGCATTGATTTCTCCAGGCCAGTCGCATCAAGAGGTCCTGCAAAAATTGATCAGAGCAGGGAACCACCTTTGATATCGATAAAGACAAACAAGGAGCCTTCTCAGCACACAAAGTACCCAATAGGGAAAAATAGTTGGAACAGTGAAGACAGTCTGGCTGACAATCCAGTCTTATGGTTCTATTGAAGAAAAGACTGGCTTCAGGCAAAAGTTGCAGAGCAGACTGTGTCCTTTGGGAAGTTTGCCTTTAGTGCAAGGTCAGTCTCCCAAGTACTTGATAAAACTGAGCAAATCAAAGCACCACATCTGAGGGCAATTGCAAAAGATGAAAAGTGTCTTTGCAGCCCACACTAACATGATGAATGATCAGAGATGTAGGAGCTCACATTAATGTTGCTAATTGCCAGAGAACATATTTCCAACTACAAATGACTCTACGTGTGCTTGAAATTCTTTACTGCACTCCCTCAGGAAATTACTCATTTTGTGTGTGAATGTCACATAAAACAAAGCTTTGCTTCATAAATTTGGAAAATTTCTATGCATGTTGCAAGAGAAAAAATGACAAAAGACTTGTGTTATCTATCCAAATCACCTCTGTATCTTTAAATGTAAAAACATCTAATTTGATGTGGCCCCATTGTGGTATCACATGGAGAAATGGTCGAAGATTTACTTTAATAAAAACTCAACTCTGAGGTATGAGATCCATTCCAAATCCCAACTTATAAATGCCCGACAGCAGATAACAGACTCTGGCATGTAGTTTTACTAGGTTCATAGGGAATTGCTGTTGTAACTAAGGAATTACTGTTTTATGTCAGAATGAAATACATTGGAAAGGCAATTTTACTATATTTTTAAAAGATAAGTGATGCAGGGATATATAGTCATTTGTTCAATGAAATGGGGTTTTGTAGATACTACATGCACTTTATACGAGCCTAAAAAGTATGTATGAGTAGATCAGTAAATATATCTGTCACTGACAAATCATATGGATTGAAACTCACTTCTATGGAACACAAAACTGACCAAAAACAGCTCTTTGCAGTAAAGATTTCTCGAACAAAGCCGGTGTTTGGAGAAATAATGTGTTATGGATTGCTTTTTCTGCCATAACATCCTTAATTGACTCAATCTAAAAAAAAAACATTTAGCTCAAAATAAAATAAAAACAGAAAACCTTCACGTGTCAAAAGACGGAGGTCGTTTTAAGTGCCGCTGAGGGTTCCAGGAGTCACACAACTCAATGAGGCAAGTTGCTCATGCGAGTCCAGTCTGCCTTGACTGCAGATGGGCCAATTAGAAGATGATGAAAAGCTCTGGGAAGACAAGTGTAGACCGTCTTTGTATTTGGGTGGATTTTCGATGAGATAGGAGAACACCTGCTGTCCAATTTTATAACTAAATAAGCATCTCATAGATGAAAAAAAAAACTTTATGGCAGCATAAAAAACTTTGCCAGACTCTCTGGAAACAAAATTCAAACCGAGTAAAACCATACATACGATATCTAATCAGGTCTGGCAAGTCAATTGAACATAGACAGACATTCCTACACGTATTAAGTATACGTTATTCCTTTCCTGAGTTATAAATTTTGAGGTAAATTGGAGGAACTTGAATAGCTAAATCTCCTGAGGGTCCTGACAACATGTCTGGGTTATAATGACCCATGAAAGCACTTTGACCATTCTAATAGCTGAATTCTGAAAAGCAGGGAATGGTGCTTGGGAGTTTGAAGGAAAAGTGGTACCCCCTACGACTGACCCCTCAAACCCCACTCCCCACCCACCCTTTAACTTTTGTACTTTTCCACTTGACAGCCAAGAATACAAGGGGTTTTCTGTGCTGTCCTGGCAGTTCATCTTTCTCTTATTGTATCCTAAATCATCTGGCTTTCAGAGCATCCTGCCATTTTTTTTATTACTCTTGATGACCTTCATTATTCATTATTCTTTGGTATGTACTAAGAAGGATTCGTCATCAGCCTGTTCCTTTGTCTTCAGTCACCATATCTCTTTTCAAGTTGTAAAACTTACTTGGAACTAAAAGCATCTATTCTTACTTTCACATTCTGTCAAATAATTTTCAACATGACATAGCATAAACTAATTTACTATTTGTTAACTAAAATATACACATATGGGATTTGGTAGTATCTGTAATCTTGTCTGAAGCGGGATTGTGGCTCCAGTGGTGATGCTCTCTTTTTCTTACTGAAAATCCTTGAGTAGGAAATTGAAATGTAATCTAATTGTCTTTTGTGACCTGGAGTCACCTCCAAATGATCAATTCAGGTTACAGTCATTGGCAGATAATCAATCAAGCATTTTCAGAGATGCAGTGACCAATGGGAACAGTCGGGTAAAGGTGATGCAATGTGACTTCCAGATCTGGAAGTCCTCAACAATGAACAGTGATCACCAAATGGAAGGTCTAAATAATCAAGTCGACTGTGCTAAGCATCATGATGGACAAAACAGATGAAACTCGTATTACAGATATCATGAGTATGTATTTTCTATTTGAAAAATTTGACCTCAGAGCAATCCATCACATTCTAAATCCACTGGATAAAAAAAATAAAACTCCCCTGAGTCAAGTCTTTCTTTTTTTCAACCACAAGAAAGAAAAAAAGAAACCCAGTGATTTAAAAGGGAGCATGGGTTTCCCATATTTACATCAGTTGCTTTTTTGCTATAAAAAAAGTGAAGTCAGTGTTGCATGAGAAAGATTTACTACAAAAAAAATATTGTTAATCTTGAGATTTGGTCAAAGCCTGCTTCGTTGCAGACAGGTAGTTTCCCTGCCACTAGAAGATGATTTGCTGAGATGAGATGAACCAGCAAAATAGCATATTCAAACTATGGTACTTGGAATTTCTCGCAAGGTATTTTTTCATGCCAAGACTCTGAGGTTGTCCAGTCATTGCACTTGGAAGAGCCAGATTTTCCTTTCTCGTCCTCAGCTTTTCTGAAGTTAGCCCAGTTCCATAGCCAGTGGAGTAAGTGACAGACTTCACAGGTCATAAAAAAAATGGTCATAGCATGGGAGTTTATATTTGATTTTAACGGTCAGTCTTTTTTTTCGGGCATTAAAAAAATGCATTAGTGGGTGGTTGGAGAGTTCATGCATTTGAATTTGAGTTCTTTACAAAGTTCCAAATACATACATAGTTGATCCCTTTGATACACTGATAATTTGTCAGGAATATTTCTTGAAATTGTCATGTTCGGACACTACCACTTTAAACACTGTCATACAAATCAATTAGTTTCCTCTTTTTCATGTGAAGCCCATTGTGACGGAAATTCTGTGATTTTGGGCTATACAAATAAAATTGAATTGAATTAGTTGGGATTGGCTATTTCTCCTATTCAGGTTTGGATGAAGCAATCCAGTAAATGATTAAATATTATCTTTTATGAAAATTTGATGTCAATGTGTATTTTGTTATATAATTAATACAGAATAATTATTTTTATCATTTACTATTGTTCAGAGAGGTTTCAACTGTGCTTTGAAACTGCCCCTCAACCATCTCTTTTGGAGTTCTATGACTAAAAAATTGATAAGATTTAAAAGCCAATGAGGCGAACATTTCAAAACCAATTAACATTTCCCTTACCACATGTTAATGGAGCCAAACAAACGTGTAAGTGGTACATCTAGTATGAAGTATCAGTTACTTTAACCACTTGTTGCTTTTTAATCAGTGACACACATCTAATTGTAACTGGTATGTTCAGAGATGTAATCAGCGGCTTTTAAATGGGACTTTGTTGAGTAAGGAGAGGGGACTTTTTCATGCTGCTGGAGAGTGGTGAACTTCCTGATGTATTGCACTGATAGCTTACATTCCAAACTTCTCCCGTATCACAAGGCAAGCCAAAACATTAGTCACTCAATTCTCAAAATACACAGAAGATTATGCCCTTTTCACTTTAATTCACATCATTTGGTTCAACAGCTAAAGCCCAAAGGCAGAATGATCAGTAAGAGTGGAAAATAAGATACTTGACTTCTTACTGAAAGAAGTAAGAAGGTGCTCTTATGTCCAAAACCAACATTTAGACATTATGTATCAGAATTATTCACAGTTACACAATACATTGGTTGTCTGTGTACAGTATATGTACTGTAGCCTCACAATAAACTGGCAACCTGTTCCGGATGTCCCTGCCTTTCAGGTATAATCCGGCTCCTGCACCCCAACTGTAATGAGTGGTTTAGAAAATGAATGGATAGTAAATTAAAGACTCAATTAGGTTGGAGTTCCATCATACTTCTAAATTCCCATCTACACTGCATCCACAGAAACCAAAATGAGACATTTTGAGTAATAATTTCTTGTTACTTTCTTTGCACTTTGCAACCAACTGTTGACCTGTCCAAGGTGTACACTCTCTCTAGCTTGAAACATGCTGTGACGGAATTCAGTTTCCTAATACAGACTGAATGTAGTTAGACCAAGATCTTCTTTAATCTTGAACAGAACCCACCTAACTGAGCATGCACAAATAACAGGAAACTAACCAAACCTATTCACAGAAGGACTTGTGTTAACACCTTCATTGCAAAAAGTATGCACACCACTTCAAATTATCAGCATTTGAGAGGTAGTTACCGGAATTTGGATGTTTTTGTTTTTATATATACACTATATAGTGAGGTTACAGAGAGAAGAGATAAAGAAGGTGGAAGATTTTAAATACTTAGGATCAACAGTCCAGACCAATGGAGAATGTGGAAAAGAGGTGAATAAGTGTATGCAGGCAGGCTGGAACGGGTGGAGAAAAGTATCAGGTGTGATGTGTGATAGAAGAGTTTCAGCTAAAATGAAAAAGAAAGTGTACAAAACCGTGGTGAGACCGGCCATGCTGTTTGGTCTAGAGATAGTGGCACCGAGAAAAAGACAGGAAACAGAGATGGAGGTGGCAGAGATGAAGATGCTGAGGATCTCTCTGGGAGTGACCAGGATGCGAATATTTTATTACCAATTCAATATTCGTGACCAGTATGTATAGGATTAGAAATTAGTATATCAGAGGAACAGCAAATGTTAAAGGTTTTGGAGATAAAGTCAGAGAGGCCAGACTGAGATGGTTGGGACATGTACAGAGGACAGAGTACATCGGAAGAAGGATGCTGGATTTGGAACCACCAGGAAAGAGGTCTAGAGGAAGACCAAAGAGGAGGTTCATGGATACAGTGAAGGCAGACCATGAAGATAGTTGGCGTGACCGACGAAGATGCAGCAGGTTGGGTTATAGATGGAAGAAACTGACTTGCTGTGGCGAACCCTGAAGGGAAATGCCGAAAGAAGAAGAAGACCAACATGGAAGCTTCATCACGAGGCCCGGATTCATTTGCAGCATGATTTAAGACCATTAAAATCTGTAGAGCAGGGCATTTAAAGCTTTCACCAAGTACTGTTACTTTCATTCAAAATGGTCTCAACCTTTTAAAGATGTCTCATTTGCACTTTTTATTGTATCTTCATAATCCTTATTTGTAACATAATTTCTGTCTAATGTCATAAAAAAGTAAAACAATTGCTTCAAAACTAAGATTAATAATAAAGCTGAAAACACCTCAAAACCACCAAAAAACCAAATTACTCTATTCATCCCTCACCAGGGAAATTTGTGTGCTGCACCCCTTACACCGCAGCAGGCTGCCCTTCGACGGCGCCAATGGTGGGAGAAGCAGAGGTTAGGAATCTTCTCCAAGGACCCTAGACGTGCTCTCTGTGGGATGCGAACCCCGCGAACTTCCGGTCCGCATGCGAACACTCTAACCACTGAGCTGCCGTCTCCTCCCATTTTGTTGGGGGTTAAAAATTAAGAACCCCCAACAAGAATTTGCATTAGACTTTAAGAACTAAAGGCAGGGTTATTTTTACCATTGATACACATGGACTCATTCTTATCCTAAAAGTGCTTTCTGACCTGTAAATTACATTAAAAAAAGGATTCTAACGTCTTCACATGCAACTAAAGGATTTTTAAGCCGATTGTGTGGTACCAGCCAGAAGAATGATAGTTTGTTTATCTGCGCGTTTTTGTTTAAAGGTTTACTGCATGGTGATGGCAGGAAGTGAAATTGGATGAGATCATGATTAAATAAATTTTCTCTTTTTCAGGGATTCATTCATCTATACCACTGGGGTTTGGTGTCGCCACCACAGCAGGGGTGAGGGGACATGTTTGAGGAGTCCATATGAACTGCCCAGAGAGTTATCTCCGTCATTTTGTCCATCTCAGTGCCCAGATGGCATCAGACCGTCATATCAACATTCCTATTGCCCATTCCGGGGTTCTGGCTTGGTTTCCTCCACCAGACAGGAGCAACAACTGACCATGCCAGAAAGCAGCGAGGACACAGAGCTCAGAATAATGGATGGAATCCACTTCCAACTTCCCTCCTGAGTTTTCTCTAACATCATCCATCAACAAAATGAATCCGCACCATGGGGTGCCTGGAATGGATTTATTACTTGTTTGAGTGCCTTAGATTTGGTAAACTTGAAAAACAAATGGGAAAAAAAATGACCTACTTTTTCTGACTTTAAAGGTGAAGCACACATACGTAAATATAACAGGAATAAAATGTTTTTCTGTGTTGGTGAAACTGGTATTGATGCGTGTGAAATTGTAACACAAATTGAATGAAACAAAAGTGTAATGAAATGAAATCTAACCTCTCTCTGTAGTTAGATGATACTCAATGATGAAGAGGAAAGTGGGCTCAGCCAGGGAAAGTAGTTAACCCCCTGACTTTCGTGCGACAAGGTAATTTGCTTAATGAGACCTTTGCTTTCTCCTTAATTACTGCCGTCAAATTTAAGATAACTACAAGCTTCAAAAGCACAATTAGATTCAGTGCTAGCGGGGTAGATAAAATCATACTTGCATGTCAATATTTAAACACTCCTCTGGGAGCTTGGCTGTCCTGCTAATTTAAGCTATCAAATTAAAAGATGTACAAACACACTTATAAACATAGACTGTGCCTCACAGGTTTGTAAAACGGATGGATTTGTTTAAAGTAAATTAGAATTTGAGTTCAGGCAAAGAAGTTTTGGGATATTGCCATCTTTGTCTTTTTTCTCTTCCACTTTATTGTGACTTTAGATCTATTTAAAATGTTACTGTGGCCATTCAGCGGCTGCACAGTGGCGCAGTGGTTAGCACAGGGGTCTCAGGTCAGGATTCGAGTCCCTGCATGGGTGCAAGGCTTAAAATACTTGTCTTTCTGTGTGGAGTGAGCATGTTTTCCCCGTGTAGGTGTGGGTTTTCTCTGGGTACTTTGGTTTCCTCCCACCCTCAAAAAACATGGTTGTTAGGTCAATTGGCTGTTATGAAATAGTCCCTAAAAATGAGTGTGTGTATGTGGATGGGTGTGTGTGTCCCTGCAACACACTGGTGACCTGTTCGGGGTGTACCCTGCCTCCTGCCTTAAATCAGCCAGGACAGGCTCTGGCAACCCAGTCAAGGAATAAGCGGTTCAGATTATGATTGAACGAATGAGCGATTTGCTGTGACCGAAAAGCCTGACAAACTAAAAGTAAGTTTTCTAATCCGAGCGCTAAGTTTTGTCAGTTGGGTCAAGAGCATTTGTATTGCATATTCAAAAACAAATGGTTTTATACAGATTTTTAAAAAAAAAAAAAAAAAAAAAAACCTTGAGATAGAAAAAGACAATTGTCAGAAAGTCCAATGAACTTTTAGACAGTAAACGTCTTTTCTTTTTTTTTGTGAGCTTGTTTTTAACCTTTTGAGAATAAAAGAAGAAAAGAAACTGAGTGAAAAAAAAGGACTTTTTAAAAAAAAAATGGAAGTAAGATTATTTTGAACCAAGAAAAAATTAAAGGTGGAAGACAACAGAACGGAACGGAAGAATTGAAGGTCATAATCCGTATTGACCAGCACCTTGCATGAGTCATTTTGACGTGTTCGTGAAAGCTAAACAAGATCAATAAATGAAGAGTCGGTGTTCCTCAAGAGAATATGTGTGGAGGATGCAAAAGAACAATTCAATTCAATTCAATTTTATTTGTATAGCCCAAAATCACAGAATGTCCGTCTCAATGGGCTTCACAAGAAAAAGAGGAATGTATTAACACAAATACACAACAAGAAAAATAACTAACAAATGCTAACTAAACAAGACTAGCACATTAATGCACTTAGACTCTCCTTCTCGGTGAGGAAAAACTCCTAAAAACCCATCAGTGGGGAAAAAATAAGAAACCTCATGGGGATCCACATGTAAGAGAGATCCCTCCCCCAGGACGAGCAAACAATGTGTCAAAGATTATTGTTTAAATATTAGCATAATCTAATCTACAGCTAAATATCTAAAGAAGTCAATAGATGTTCTTCATCCTGATGGAAACACGGGTACTCCTCAGCCCGGAGATGTCAAGTATGGGGATGAGTAGATGTTCTTCATCCTGATGGAAACACTGGGGGACTCCTCAGCCCGGAGATGTCCAGAACGGGGATGAGTAGATGTTCTTCATGCTGATGGAAACACGGGGGACTCCTCAGCCCAGCGATGCCCAAGGCGGGGATGAGTAGATGGATTTCATCCTGATGGAGCGGGGATGAAGAAGCACGGAGGTCTCCTCGGTGTGGCCATGCCCAGGACAGGAACGCAGAGTCCTGGATGGGGCTCTCTCCCAGAGAGGAGGGAGAGAGGTGGACAACATGTGAATTGTATTGAACCAACTAGCAGTGTAATTCTAAATAAACAGACAATTGAGAACAATGAAAGAGATAGAAAGCCAGGGGTTTAGGGTAGAGGGTTAGAGTAGGGGGTACGGGGAAAGAGCCAAGGCAGTCTGGCAGAGAATAGTAGATAGAATTAGAGGACAGAACCCCAATGTACCATACTTTCCCCAGCTTTTACTATCTAGCAGCCTACTAATAATTATATCAGCTAATTGAATCTGTTTCTATCTGGCCTGTTGATAAGCTTGTTCAAACAGGAATGCTTTAAGCCTCCCTTTAAATGTAGGAACACTGTCTGCCTCTCTCACTTGAGCTGGGAGCTTATTCCATAAAACTGGAGCTTGGTAGCTAAAGGCTCTACCTCCAACTGTACTTTTTGAAATCCTAGGAACCACCAACAGCCCTGCATTTTGTGAGTGGAGTGTTCTGCTTGGTTGATAAGGTACTATAAGTTCACTAATGTAAGATGGAGCCATGCCGTTTAGGGCCTTGTAGGTTAGTAAGATGATTTTAAACTTGATCCTAAACTCAATAGGAAGCCAACAACAAGCAGACAAATTAAAAATTAGCCTAAATTTATATTAAAAAAAGCAAAAACCCAACAAATTGTATAACTGTAATATTTGCCTCAATGTAAAGATGTAATTGTTTCACAAACATTTCGGACATAAAATGATACTTCCCCTCCCATGCTCCAAGCCTGTCAGAAGTAATCTCTGCTTGAAAAGTTGCTGTCCCTTCGTTACGTCTCAAAAGAATTAATTTTAAGTGAAACGTTCATAGGTGAAATATAAAAAAAACATGTTAGTAATCAACATTGACAACACCATGTTGTCTAAATCATGAAGTTATCAGGTTATCCATGAACTTCTTGGCTTCTTGTCATCACCAAGAAGCTGTAGAGCTAATGCCAAACCAAAACAGCAGTCACGTGGTTGGCCATTTTAGCACTTATCAGAAAGTGGACAACAGTGTGTGCTTAGGTGCCTGTGCGTTTTTTGTGTGTCCCTGTCACAGGGGCAACTGATGACAAACGATGGCAAATTGGAGTGAAGGCTCCCCCATGCTTGCTCACCGTGTCGAAAGAGAATCAGACGCATGGAAGCATCGGAGAAAAATAGCAGAAAAAAAAAAAACACACACACAAGCAAACACAACAGACAAAAACAAAGGAAGATCACTGTGAAGATGTTTCAAAGGCTCCTTCTTAATAAGCTGCTTTCTTGAAATCATCTGCTTCTTACTTTTTAAATCTTTTGTTCACATCTGACATTGTGTTAATTCAATTGAAACAAGGAGTAACATCCTTGATATCAATTTTCCTCATGAGCACAAAGCAAAGAGTAAAGACAGAAAAGTTTCTTGAATATCTAAATCCCTCAATGTGACCTCAATCCACTTTTCTGCCTTCAAAAAGCTCCACAATCGAATTGAAATGCAGACATCACCACGGATGCTCCAAGTACAATGCCGGGGTTGCTTTTCGTCCTTTTGTCACTCGCTCTCTAACCAGATTACTTTCTGACGACCTCCTCCCCCACAGTGAAATATGCGCCAGTGAGCTTTCTATCTCAACCGAAATGGGATTTTCTTCTAACAGTATTTCATCATAATGTGTAATGAACCTGTAATTCATTCAGCTATTGTTGTCTTATTGATGGACTGACACAACAGCGTGCAGATGTCAGTTTGTGTCTGAAGAAGGCAACGTGAGATGCTTGATGTATTTCAAGACAAAGGGGGAGGAGGCAGTTGTCATAAATTTTAAGCCCCACTCTAAATTAACTAAGCTTATATTTACGGCTTATATTTAAACAATGTGAAAAGGGAAGTCTACATAATAATAGTTATTCCTCTTGATAAACACAGAAACAATTATCTTAATATTATTCAGAATTTTTGAAGCCATCAATTTTAATGGCATCACATTCTGGCATCACGTGACAAACTTTTTGGGTCATGTTTAACAATATTCTCAGATGACTTTTTTTTAATGTTTGCTTCAGTAATTTATACGCCCTCTCATCTACTAATTGGATACTATTTGAATGCCAGGTTGTTTTCGGCCATGCTTTTTGTTATCCATTCACCATGGCCACACTCTAATAAATAAGGAAGTGTTTTTAGTGCACTTACTCTGCTTATTCCCTGTTGAGCTCAAAGTGAGGTTGCAGGGAGAAGAGATAAAGAAGGTGGAAGATTTTAAGTATTTAGGATCAACAGTCCAGAGAATTGGAGAGTGTGGAAAAGAGGTGAAGAAGCATGTGCAGGCAGTCTGGAACGGGTGGAGTAAAGTATCAGGTGTGAAGTAGAAGAGTTTCAGCTAAAATGAAAGGAAAAGTGTACAAAACTGTGGTGAGACCGGCCATGCTGTTTGGGCTAGAGACAGTGGCCCTAAGGAAAAGACAGGAAACAGAGATGGAGGTAGCAGAGAAGAAGATGCTGAGGATCTTTCTGGGAGTGACCAGGATGAACAGGATCAGAGGAACAGCACATGTTAGAGGTTTTGGAGAGTCAGAGAGGCCAGACTGAGACGGTTTGTAGATGTACAGAGGAGAGATAGAGTACATCGGGAAAAAAATGCTGGGTTTGGAACCACCAGGAAAGAGGCCTCGAGGAGGACCAAAGAGGAGGTTCATGGTTTACAGGGTTAGATGGAAGAAACTGACTTGC
This sequence comes from Neostethus bicornis, assembly GCA_902685375.1. NCBI lineage: Eukaryota > Metazoa > Chordata > Actinopteri > Atheriniformes > Phallostethidae > Neostethus > Neostethus bicornis. The sequence goes on from LR738547.1 coordinate 23,169,307, forward strand.
TGGGGCAACCCCTGAAGGGAAATTCCAAAAGAAGAAGAAAATGCAAGATTTACGATGTGTTGTGCACACGTCTTGGCCCAAGATTAAGCAGGAAGCAAGCGGAGGCGGGAATATACTGTGTTGAAAACAGAAGTGAAACTGAATAAATGTATTTCTATTTTTTTAGCTTTTTTTGTTTTTTTTTTTGGAGGGAGAAATGCATGTTTGAGCAAACAAAAGTTACCAAGTTTTATTTTTAAATGCAAAGTTATACTATTTCTCAAGCTTCTTCTTTTCTGTAATGCGGGCAAATCTATTTATTCATGTAAGTAATTAAATCAATACCTGATGCTGTTTGTGGTTGAACAATGTTCCTTTCCTTTGAGACCCAAACTCAATACTTTCTTTTCGCTTCCGTGTCGATTCTACGCTCAGAGCCTAATGAGAGATGGCGTTTTAAAAGCATTAATAGAGATGGCATGCAAACAATCTAGAATGTGGTAGCCCTTATTTGGAAAAAGAAATGCACAGTGAAGCCTACATAGCTTTTTGTAATTCAAATGTTAGACAGGAATGAACTGACTCTTTTTTTAGTTGTTAGTACAAAAAAAAAGAGGAGCAAATCAAAGCAATTGATCAGATAGAAAAGCGAGAGTGCCTCCCTGTTATCATGCCCGTTAATAGAATTGTGATAATTTGACAAGTCTACATTTAACCTCTGTTAAAACTTTTGCCTAAATTTCCCCCTTTTTGTTTTAGGATTGCTTTTCTTTTGGTCACTTTCCAATCGAAACCCAAGTGTACCGTTGTTTAGGTTCTTGATACAAAACTTTCAGTTATTGTTCAGTCTTTTTTGATTTATTACTTTGTAGATTTCAAGGTAGGTTCAAAGCTGTTTCAGTAAAGTTGACCCCCTTCAGATGTTCATGCTCATTTTAATGCCCACGAGGGAACTGTGAATCTATCACGACTTAGTGGATATAGGAGTCTGACTTCCTTCCTTAGTGATGAATGACTAAGGAGAGATGGCTAAAGTATCCCTGTTAGCAGAATCTGCAGGTTCATTTATTCTGATAAGAATCATAAAGGTGGCCAAGCGTGCTTTCCTTGGGTCAATATCCTGTTTGAGTAGCCATTAGACCACATGTGACAAGGGACACTGATGCCGTCAAGGTGAAGAGGTACCTCTCTGTTATTGCCTTCGTTTCAAGGTGAACTATAAATAGCTTCATGAGTTCTATACATCAGAATTCATGTGAAAGATAGGGATGATAGATTGAGACGTATCGGCTATCAGTGTTGAACACGAACATGCACAATGAAAGTGTAACATAAACCGTCCCGCGGCCACCGAAGCCACTCCTCAAACATTGTCAGACTGATATCTGATGAGTTGTCACTGTGGTCAAACACCAACTGCCGTAACGTGTCAAAATATATGAAAAAAAATTGGCAACTCAACAAAAACGAGACGATGCAGCCAAAAAACTGAAGGAAATCACGTCAAATGTTTGTTTTAAAGTCTGAACATTCAAATAATAATTATGGAAATTCCCAAATTTCGGGAGTGTTTGGTGAAGAAACTCAGCTAAAAATTCCGTTCCGTCATCTTCCGCTTGTTCCGGGGTTGGGTCGCGAGGGCAACAGCCTCAAACGGGCAGCCCAGGCCTCTCTCCCCCCGTCTGCATCCTCCATCTCACCCGGAAGGATCCCAAGTCGTTCCCCGGCCAGCCGTGAGTCATAGTCTCTCCAGCGGGTCCGGGGTCTGCCCCTTGGTCTCCTCCCGGTGGGACGTGCACAAAACACCTCGCCCGCGAGGCGCTCGGGGGGCATCCTGACCAGATGCCCGAACCACCCCATCTGGCTCCTCTCGACCTGGAGGTGGAGCGGCTCGACACAGAGCTCCTCCCGGATGGCAGAGCTCCTCACCTGATCTCTGAGTGAGAGCCCAGCCACCCTGCGGAGGAAGCTCATTTCGTCCGCTTGTATCCGCGATCTCATTCTTTCGGTCACCACCCACAGCTGGTGACCTATGGTGTCCATAGGTGACCATAGGTGAGTCAGGAAAAAATTACTTTTGCCAATCAGAAAAAGTTATTTTCTATTAAATTAAAAAAAATAAAAATAAAATAAAAAGCTTCCACCTAAATTTTTGGGGAAGTCTTGGAAGTAAACTAATCTCATCGTAAACCCAGACCGACTCTTCACGTTTTTTGTTCCTTTGTAAAAGTCCTCTCTGACAGATGTGTATCTTGGATTGGCACACAGTGACAGATGTTTTGACATGTAAAGGACCAGCTATAATCTGGATTTGTTAGGTTGCACTGTCTGGTGCAGATGAGATCAGTGCACCTGGAGAGCGGCTGAGTGCACCTGTGTGGGCGCAAAGCAGTGGAACAGGACTCTGTTTGTCCACGTTTAGCTATTAACTGCTTTGCCGCTTTGATGGTTTGGTTTGCGTGCTGATGGTTGAAGGCTAAATAGCTCGAGGAGGAAACACTGAAACACTCAAATAATAGCTCAGGTTGTTGCTTTCATGGTGATTGGTACATTGTGAAAGTAGAGGAAGTGTGGCCAGGGGCTTATTGGCTTCTCTGGTGCACAGGAAGCAATAAAATTTATGGCAGTGATAGTGTGGGGAAATGAGTAACTAGAAAAACAAAGGTTAAAACCAAATCTTGGTTTCTGGAAGCAGTCTGTGGGAGGCTTAAAAAAATCTGACACTAATTAGATGGCAACCCCTTTCAATCAGTTTGTATGTACAACTTTCAAATTTGAGGGTTTTTTTTTTCTTAAGAACTATCAAAAATATTGGGACCAAGACAAATCTTCATCAGTATTGGGCACTTCCAAAAGAATTACTAGGTGTGCTTTACAGCCAGGAATAGTCTCTCCACCGGTCGAAGAGACACCCAAGCTCCTGACCTTATCTGCCCGTACCATACCGTATTTCCAGTCCTGAAAAAAAAAGCAATGCAAGCACCAAGGCAGAAGCTCACTGACATTGTGCCCCTCATCCATCCTTTAGCTGATAAAACCTACATCCTCGGGCCGTGTGAAGGAGACAGCAGCGGTGGTGCTGGGATTTTACTCATCTGATGTTGAGGATTAAAGTTGGTGGGATCAGCCTCAAGGAAACAGCCGTCTGGAAGGGGTTTGCTCCTTTTATGTTTTTTTCCGCCCCACCCCAATTCTCTGGCACTTTAAATTCCACAATATTAAGTCTTTTGTCGAAAACATTCCCCCATTGAGCCTTTTTTTTTTTTTTTAACGAATGGATATCCTTCTCATGCATTCTTACTCGTATGGTGGTCAGTACCTGGATGGGGGTATGAGGTCTAGAAAAATAGAGCTTTTAAGTCTGGGGTTGATAAGTTTGGAAAAAAAAAAAGAAAAACAACTCAAAAATTCCTCGTAGCCAACGTTTATGGTCACTTTTGACCACAAATAGGGACAAATGCAGAATGGAAATATGTTTTCAGTTTACATTGAAAACTAACATGCTGTTACTGTATTTGTATGAGCGTGCCATTAATAAGAGTTCATCTTTCATCTATACATAAATATATTTATTATGCTATTGTCTAAGCGTAACAGCTTTTTACCTCAAGGGGTAGTTGGGATGTGAAGGTATGCACACATGTGAATGTTGCCTGATACGCCTACCATCACTCATGTGTACGTGCATGTTAGAAACCCTGAGGTTTGAATGCACAGACAGGACTCCTGTGTGTTATATATGTCTCCACTGGTACTTAGTATGTTCTTTTGGGGTTAACATTTCAACAATAAAAAAGCTTTCAAGATGAAGTGAGCCTTAAATCTCCACAGAACTCCCCATGAATTGGGCTAATAAATGCACCAGAAGCATGCAAGGAAACCAGTTTCCTGGCCTGGATTTCACAAGGCCATGGTATGGAGTGTTTCTGATCAGCTTTTCGACCAAATAAAGCTTAAATGGGGCAATGATAGTGATCATTGTTAACAGGTATATGGATTTTGAAATGATCCCATTATTACCACATGTTACGCATGTTACTCCTTTTTCAAAAGAGTTAATTGAATTTATATTAAAGCAGCAAATCTTACTGAAACACAATCTCAGCAATGTCATCCTCAATCGAAAGGCCCTTCGTCCCATTCTTTCCCTCATTTCCTGACTCTTTGTTGCTGTGCTGGTTCTTTCTTTTTTTTAAAACTGGTACTTCTCAGGAGTGTCAAGTTTTCAAAATGATTTAACCTTTTTTTTTGTCACAGCAGTGGTCATCTGGAAAAGTACAAAGGAGACGGTGGAGGCGGGGGAAATGGTGGCTCAGTGGTTAGAGCGTTTGCCCGTGGACCAGAAGTCAAGCGGAAGTTCGCTGGTTGGCATCCTACTGAGTGCACGTCTAGGGTCCTTGGAGAAGACACCCAAACCCCCGTTTCTCCCACCATTGGCGCCGTCGTGGCAGCCCAGGGGAGGGATGAATAGAGTGAGTAAAAATTAAAGATAAACTTCTGAAATGAATCCTTGGCATTTATGTGCGAGTTAGTTTTTTTGTGTGTGTAAATGGGATGGGTTGTTCCTTGGTAACTGACTTGTTTTTTCATCCCCAAATATTTGTTTCACCCCACATGCTCCTGACAGTATTACGGATGGAGAGAATGAGTGGAAAGCTAAATTTTCTTGTGTCTTTTTTTAGTTTATTTTTACAAATGGTTTTCAATTTACAAATTGGGGAAAATGGTTCAAAATGGAAATTAGCGTCCCCTCCGTGTCAGGGACAGAGTCCTGCCCCAAGTGGAGGAGTTTAAGTATCTCTGTGTCTTGTTCACGAGTGGGGGAAGAATGGAGCAGGTAATCGAAGGGTGGATTAGTATGGCATCAGCAATAACGAGGACGCTGCATCGGTCCGTCGTTACAAAGAGAGAGCTGAGTCGAAAAGCAAAGCTCTCAGTCGATGTATGTTCCACCCCTGCTGGTGACCGAAAGAATGAGATTGTAGATACAAGTGGCCGAAATGAGCTTCGTTTGCAGGTTGGCTGGGCTCTCACTCAGAGATCGGGTGAGGAGCTCTCGACCTGGAGGAGCTTGGTGTGAGCCACTTCTCCAGGTCGAGAGAAGCCAAATGGGGTAGTTTGGGCATCTGGTCAGGATGCCCTCCGAGCGCTTCGCTGGTGAGGTGTTTTGGGGACATCCCACCAAGCGGAGACCGAAAGGCAGACCCCAGACCCGCTGGAGGGACTATGTGTCACAGCTGGCCGGGGAACGACTCGGGATCCTTCCGGGTGAGCTGGAGGATGCAGCGAGGGTAACAGAAGCCTGGGCTTCCAGTCTGAGGCTGTTGCTCCCTCGACCCAGCCCAGATAAGCGAAAGACGACAGAATGGAACTCTTCAAAATTTTCCTGCAGTGTCTTCGAATCTCCTGGGATTCCCACACAGTATGATTAAAGCTATTGTCAGCTGGTTGGCATCCAACTCGTGTCCATTAGTTAATTAAAAAAAAAAAGGCCAGATAAATTGTTGTCCTGAAATTTCTCTAATGAAAACCTATTTAGAAAGATAAAAAAAATAGCTTTATTGAGCAATTTTGGTTGCGTTCTTTTTAAATGAATCATCTGATGAGCACCTGGACACACACAAAATGAAAAAAACACGCACATTAGGGGAATCTATCTGTGCCTACACAAGTGGTTGCATCATATTTCAGAACATGACTTTGACTCTGGCCTATTTAACATTGTTTACTTCAAATATTGTAAACAGCTCACTTATGAGGGATTTTTAACATATTTTAAGGATGATGACAATTTTTCTCATGGGAATTTATTCATTTGTTTTCTGAAAAACGTTCTTTTACTGTAGAAAGAGAATGCTTAAGGACAAAAGCATAACGAGTACTGTGCATCATGGATGACGGCATGTTTCTGTCAGATCACAGCCCTGCAGAGGACAACCATTAATTGTGTTGCTACTGTAGAATTTGTTCTGAAGCTATCTCAAACAAGGGAATTTCCACCGCAGTAGAGCTCTGCTTCATTTGACACTGGAATGGGGGAATTAGGAGATTTATGATCATCTGAGGTCAAAGAGGGGAGCATCTGTGAACAGATCCATGCCTCCCTTGACTCCGTACAGTTCTTTGCAGTCCGTTAGGCTGTGTCATATCCACACCCACACACAGAAACCCGACAGGGAGTCATACACAAAGAGAAATTTTGGCCAGTAATCCATATAACTGAGTAATGTGAATTTATATTAAAATGCCAACATGGATTTGCTGGCACATTGGAAGTAAAGGAACTTAAGTAGAACCTTAAACTTTAGGAATCATTGTAATAATTCCGTTCCGTCGTCTTCCGCTTATCCGGGGCCGGGTCGCAGGGGTAACAGCCTCAGACAACAAGCCCTGGCTTCTCTCACCCCAGCTGCAACCTCCAGCTCACCCGGAAGGATCCTGAGTCATTCCCCAACCAGGTGTGAGTCATAGTCTATCCAGCGGGTCCGGGATCTGCCTCTTGGTCTCCCCCCATTGGGACTTGCCCGAAATGCCTCACCAACGAGGCACTCGGGGGGCATCCTGACCAGATGCCTGAACCACCCCATTTAGCTTCTCTCGACCTGGATGAGCGGCTCAACACCGAGCTCCTCCAGGTTGAGAGCTCCTCACCCGATCTCTCAGTGAGAGCTTAGCCACACCGCGGAGGAAGCTCATTTCGGCCGCTTGTATTCGCAATCTCATTCTTTCTCATTGTAATAATTTCTTTTTAAAATAGAATTTTCTGAAATTCTAAAAAAAAAAACAACCCCGAACGTCAGATTTTAGTCTTAGTTTTTTTGTTGGGCTGATTAGATTGGTTCTTGCTGTAATTTTTGCAAAAGAAAATATTTTTTCATTCTGACTTTTTTTTTTATAGTCTAGCTAACATTTGACCAAGAAGTGATTTGGCTCTTTGTGTCCTGCATGACTTCCAGCTGTCAAGTGCTGACAATTTGAACACTAACAGATAAAAAGATAGAACACTATGAAGTCAAAACATTCTTTAGCCACTCTCTCATTGTCTGAACGGCTTTTCCAAATCTGGTTTGCAGAGGTAGCATAGCCTCTTTCAGACACTTCCTGGTTTGAAGCAGGGTACCCCCTGCAGAAGTCAGCAATATGTTGAAGGCACACAGAGAGTCAAGACAACCACTTACACACATAAACACACAAAATTTTTCTAGGGGCAATTTTCCAGTGACAAACCAGCTTGATATTGATGTTTTTGAAGAGAAAACCAGAAAATCTGGACAGAATCCACAAAAACAAGCAGAGAAAATGTAAACTCTACACAGAGGCTTTGAACTTGAGGTGACAACACTAATTGTTAAGCCACAACAAAGCTCCAAAATTTAACCAAACTTAGACATTTAAGTGATTAAAAAAGACAAAACATTTGTGTTGGGGTTGTTAATTTGGTCTGCGGTGGGTAATGTGGTCCAGCCGCTGTCAGGCATTGTCATGGCAAGAGTGTGTAAGCTTATATCCTTTTCCATTGTTTCCCCCCTGGTAAGCCTTTGGTTTTATAGCAATATGTGCCAGAAAATGTTCAATTGCTTCACAAAGTGACATTTTTTCTCATCTATTTTCAATCCTTAAAATAAGTAACAAATATATTTATTAATACACAGACCAAATCTAGGCTCAGAGTTTGTGCCTTTTGAACAAATTTTGCTCTTTGCAGCACTTGTGCACCACATTAGGAATGTCGTTTTTAGACCAATCTAATGGGATCTGAGATTTAAATAAATGCATTATTTTTTTTATTTCCATTGGTTGGTTTGATGGAAGTGACCGAGTCAGAGATCCAAGACAGGACAGATCTACAGCAGTGTTCTAAAGAAGAAAAAAAGAAAAACTCAACCAGTTTCACCTCAGCATGCACACATGGACAGTCACTGAATCAACAGACAATTTTGATCGAAGTGGTTCAAGTTTGGTTAAATGGTTGAATCAGCCTAAAAAATAGTTTAGCTCAGAGTATTTTTTTTTTATACTTTGCAATAGTTTTCATGCGTGTTTCTATTTTTGTAATAAAAGCATAAACGCGTGCAAGCATTTCTGAATGCACGCAGAATCCAGGAGCAGATTTTGGCCTCTGTCCCAAAAAACCTTTGCAGACAAAGCGTCCGCTGCACTGCTGGTCCGCAGACGGGGCCTCTGAAGGAGTCTTTTGTCCTGCAAGCACAGACGAGCTCATAGGAAATGGCGGGAGGGCAAATAGACAGACAGTGGCCGTCCTGTCCCATTAAACACACACACACATTCTCAGGGTTGGATTGTATGTCACAACACTTAGAAAAAAGGCAGCCATATTTCTCTGTGACAAAAAGCTTAACCATGCATCCAGTTGTGACACTTTCAGCTTCAGGGCAGAAAATCTGGAAAATGAAAATGCCATTCAGGATATTTCTTTAATAAAGGGAGCAAAAGGCCTCTTTTAAAACCTTCGTTGTGTCCTGTCAGCAGTTTTAGACGGTGTTGAGAGTAATGGATGACAACTTTTAAAAGTTTTTGTAAAATGTTCATTTTTTCAGTAGCGCAGTAATACAACATGTCACCTATAAAATAAGTTGTTGATTACAATCTCATTAAGCAAATTCAATAAATATTTAAATGAAGTACTTTTATAATCTGATTAAAAAAAAAAAACATTAATTGGTTTCTACAAAATTACCCGTTGAACTGTGTGTGGATGGACGGTTGTCTGTGTGTGTGGCCCAGCAAGAGACTGGCAACCTGTTCGGGATGTACACCGCCTCTCGCCTGAATTAAGCCGGATCAGGTTCCTGCTGTGACCACCGCTTCTGCTTTTAAAAGGGTGTCTGTCTCTGTGGCAACATGCTCACCACCTGCAGATGATCAGCAATCAGCAAGCTACATCAGCCATCCTCCACCCAACAGCCTGTGCCAGATTGTTGAGTTCCACGCAGAAACAACAAGGTCAATTTTCCGCCAATTTTCTTGCCTGTAGTCTTATATTCTGTTTCCTTTGTTCAAGAAACCCACCTGCCTTGGATAACCCACCTGCCTCGAACATCCCACCTGCCTAAAACAACCCGCCTGCTTGGAAGAATCTGGTTCAACCTAATTTGAAATAAATTTTGATATTTTTCCTTTCCATCCTGTGTTCCGCACTTGGATTCTACCACACCTCATCATAACAGTTCCAACAACTCCCGCAACCTTATTAGGTGCGAGCATTTATTAAGACGAAACGAAATGAAGTTAAAAGAAGAATTTGTGCTCTTTTAATTTGGAACAAACAAGTTATCTACGTTTGATGACGTGCAGTGCCATAACGTTTTGCTCAATAATTCTGTTTCACCCTGGCAAGTAAACTTGTCTCTGAACCAGTGATGGAACGTAACAAAGTAAATGTACTTCGTTACTGTACTTAAGTAAAAAAATTGTGTATCTGTACTTTACTTAAGTAAAATTTAAGACCGGTACTTTTACTTTACTACATTTTTAGAGCAAATATCTGTACTTTTACTTCGCAACTTTTCAAAAGTGTGTTTTACATTTTTCATTACATTTTTGTTCAGGAATTTGAAAAATACACAGTTTTTTTTAGCGCATCTTGAAGCCGCATCGCCAAAATCAAAAGAAGCAGTTGATCGGGAGAAGAAGTCATGAATCGAGTAAAATTTTCCACATTCATTCAGCGCCAAAAACCTAACATTAAATATAATACAAATTAAAAAGAGCCAGAAGATCGTTGTTCGTTGTGTTTACTTCTAAATAAAAAGTTGAGCCATCATTACACAGAGCAGGGGCGGATCTAGAATTTTCCAAAGGGGGGTGGGGCTTTGACAAAGCCAATATATAGTGACTGGCCCCCCCCAAAAAAACATTTTAAAAAAAAAGTGTCATTTTCCTCAATTTTGGCGGCCCATTCACTGGCCCTTCTAGGGGATAGCTTGACTTGTCCCCTTTCCTTTTTTTTTTATTTATTTTTTTTGTGGACCAAAAGAGGCAGGTCACACCCCTGCAGAGTGTTTATCCTGGTTACCATGGTGACACCCTATAGCACAAAAAAATAACATTTGAATTATGATCAAATACTTTTGTTTTTTACTTAAAAAGTACAATTTACACCAACTACTTTTGTACTTTTACTTAAGTAGATTTTTTTATTGGTACTTTTACTTCAGTAATTTTTTTGCCCAATTATCAGTACTTTTACTTAAGTACAAAAAGTGAGTACTTCAACCACCACTGCTCCGAACACCTCTGTCCTATCTTACTCTACTGTATCATTCTAGGAATGTTAATCTACCCGTTCCTTGACAGTGTACTGTCCAAGCACTTTTCCTCTTCAAGGAAAAACTGGCAGATCTAACAGTTGAAGTGTTCAGGGATAGGGTGCACAGATAGTGCTCTCAACCTGACCTTACTATTTTCTCCCCTCTCAACCCGACCTTTTTTAACCTCTAAGTCCTGCTGTCTCCTGAGCCTCCCTCAACCACTCCTTCCTATCACTTTCCTTGAGATTGTGTTACTTTTAGCCTCTCTGCTTTGAAAGCACAACTATGCAGGAATGCATCATGTTAAGCCACATTCTACACTGTTAGCAGACCTCCACATTATTACTTGGCTTTGATTGATTCCGTGTTTCATTTAGAGGGAAAGATGTCTCCAACCAGTTTGCTTTGTGTTTATAGACACAGAGTGCACCGATTCACTGCAAAAAAAAAACTTATAAATCTGTTCACTTGAAGGATGTATTCTTGTGAACGCACTTGAAAAAATCTTTTCTTGGATGTTGTTGGTAAAAGTAGTTGGCTTTGTTAAAAAGTCATGATAAATTTTAATCTAGTCTGAGGTCTGTGTGTCGCTCCAGGACAGAAAGTAAAAAGAAGTAAGTTGTGGGATTGCCAGATTTAACATCCCCAGATCTGCTGCTACTCCAATAAAAAAAAACAAAAAAACTGGAAGGCCTTGACAGAGCTGTCTGAAAGGTAAAATGAATTGATGGGAAATGGGGGCATAAAAAAAGTTTCACATCCATTTTCCTCAATTAAATAAGCGCTTGCAATTTTCTTTTTCCTTTTAATGATTTAGAGGTTGAAATTTTTTCGTTTGTTTTGTCACGTATGATTTACTGTGGTTCGCTTCTTCAAAATTTGCCTTGAGTTTTGGAGGAAATCTGTGCCAAGCCTGTCTTGTTTGCTGAGTTATGGTTCTCTCCGTATATCTTTATAATCTAATTTACTACTCGCCTTTAAAACATATTTGGAAAATGCATATTAAGCAGAAATTGATCAAATATCATTATGTAAACGGAAAATGCAAAAACAGAATCCAATAAGAGCTCACCAACAGAGAATCTAACTGGTCCAATCACATACTTTCCATGAAGATGACCCTCTTAAACAGAGTCATGCACCTAGTACCGAGCTTACAGCATTATGCAGTGATCCCATATGCAGACACATTTACACAAAGGTGAACAGACGCTTCAAAGAGCCAGTTTAGCCGTCCATCGCACATTAGTAGACTTCTCGAGTGGGCTGTGACATCTCTTTGTCAGGTCTCACCATCTGTGGTGTTACTAAGTGACAGAGCATTAATGCATCAGAGGCAATGGTTTGTTTGGAGGAAAAGAACATCTGCTAATTGCAGTTACATAAAAAGTGTTGTTTTTTTTTGTGACACAAGTGGAATAAAAAAAAAGCAATCTAATTTTAAAGAGCAAAAAAATATTTTGGGTGAAAGGCTAGTTTGCATGATGCTTTTCATTCCTGTTGTAGATTTTTTGGTAACTAATAAGCAAATAAAAAAAAGAATGCCGAAAAAGTTTACAAAGCCCTTCTTCTTCTTCTTCTTCTCCTTTCGGCATTTCCCTTCAGGGGTCGCCACAGCAAGTCAGTTCTTCCATCTAACCCTATCTGCTGTATCCTCTTCGGTCACGCCAACTATCTTCATGTCTTCCTTCACTGTATCCATGAACCTCCTCTTTGGCCTTCCTCTAGTCCTCTTTCCTGGTTGTTCCAAACCAGCATCCTTCTGCCGATGTACTCGGTCTCTCTCCTCTCCACATGTCCAAACCATCTCAGTCTGGCCTCTCGGACTTTATCTCCAAAACCTCTAACATGTGCTGTTCCTCTGATATACTCATTTCTGATCCTGTCCATTCTGGTCACTCCCATAGAGATTCTCAGCATCTTCATCTCTGCTACCTCCATCTTTACATCTGCTACCTTCATCTGCTACCTCCAGTTTACAAAGCCCTTGTGTTTGGAAAATGTTCATGTGTGTTGCAATTGGATTCTCATGCTGATTCTCATTGACGCCCAATTGCAAGAGCCCAACAATTGACAATCACAATGTTTGCATGAATAAAATGTAACAAAAAAATTCACAACTTTCTAAAAGACAGTTAAAACCTCGCAGCTTTGTGTGCTCTTTGTTTATGAGAGACACATAGACGTACACACAAATTGCTCATGTACAGCTTTAGTTTCTTGTCTCCTTTTTTCCACAAAACTGATCTCCTCAAAAGTGAGAATGCTACGCTGATGCCATCAGGTTCAACACTAGTTCGGAATGTCACCAATGGAAAGTTTGGCATGTTGAGAATCTGATCTGTTGGTTCACTGAATCCCTCACTTTGTACATTTAAGAATAACCGAACGCTTCCAGTTCAAAAAAGACCAAAGAAAAACAAAAAATAATGTCTGCCAGAGGCTGATGACATATACTGTTGGGGGCAGAAAGAAAAGGGCACCGATAGATAAGACCAGCTATTCTTGTTGCCCCTACCCTCAGGGAGGTGGGCAGCTTGTCAAACCCTGTGCCTCAACGATTGCTATATAATCCATCCCAGCAGCTCCCTGAAGCATGGTTAGCCCCACGGGTTAACAGCAAACATTGTGCAGAGGCGTCTTTGTCTGTACAAAACGTAATTACTGTACAAAAGTGACTTTGAAAAATAGAAAAGTTTATATAGAGATGTTCTGTACAAAGCCAGAGTAAAAAGAGAATGATGTTGAAAGTCCATGGTCTTCTTTGGGAATATGCTGCAGAGACTTCTTTAATTATCTTATCTCACTGACAGATGGAAATAGCAAAGCACTTCCAGTCCCTTTAAGTTCTTCCAACAACGAGGCACGTCAACACTCATCCAACACGGGTAAATCCTCAACAATACAGTCTTTGTCTCATTTTAGTAGAGTGCAAGGGAATCTTCCCAATTTTGGGGATAGATTTTTTTCAGATTATTAGAAATATATTGCATGAAAGGAAAAAACATTAATCAAAGCTGTAGTAAAGTCTGTTCTGAATGCAATCCTTAGACTTTTGGTTTGTTCTGGATTTGTGAAAATGCTCCAAACTAATCCATACAACCACACCTAGAAATCAATGAACAAATTGTTCCAAGTTTAACATGGTCAACAACATTTTTTCAGTAATGTTGCTTCTTATCTGACTGCTGAATAGATCGAATTTGTCATAGAGTGTGACTCATCACTTTAAACAGAAAATATGAACTTGTATAATTCTTTTCTGCCTCCTACACTAAGACAGTGACGGCCCACTCAAGCTTTTCAATTAAGACCTGGCCTTGACATTCAGCGTCAGATGAGGCACAAAGATACTTATTTACTTCTGCAGACCAAAAAGCTGCACAAAAATACTTTTTCATGACTCTGTGCAGTCTATGCATCATAAATTTGAATGATCCATGTATGGTTTTATACTTGTGAATGCATTTAGGAATGACGGCAACAATCGTTGGTGTACAATATGTTATTAAGATAATTTACAACTTCTGTTTTCCAAATTCAATTGTTACAAGACACTCATTTTACTATTTTAAATCAAAGTAACCAGATGAAGGTGTCTCTCAATGACATACAAAATTGATCAAACTATGAATGAACCTTGAGCTACTTGAATAATTCTGAGGCTTTTTTGACAACAATTTTGCACTTAATTGTCAGACAATCACATAACACTAAACACAAGCTCCAGAAGTCTTTGAATGCTTCAAAAAGTAACTCACAACTCATATCAAGGATTGTACATTGTTACTGTGGATCTTGACCAATGTGGCTACTGGAACACCCACTTTGAAGATGACGTCAAATCATCAATAGTCCATACAATCTGTATCTGGTGAATAAAAACAACTTTTATTCTAATTTACTTTTTTAGTACTCCGTCGTCTTCTTGTTCTTCTTTCGGCATTTTCCTTTAGGGGTCACCACAGCAAGTCAGTTTCTCCCATCTAACCCTTTCTGCTGCAGCTTCTTTGGTCACACCAACTATCTTCATGTCTTCCTTCACTGTATCCATGAATCTCCTATTTGGTCTTCATCTAGACCTCTTTCCTAGCGGTTCCAAACCAGGCATCCTTCTGCTAATGTACTCTCTCCCTCTCCTCTGCACATGCCCAAACCATCTCAGTCTTGCCGCTCTGACTTTATCCCCAAAACTTCTAACATGTGCTGTTCCTCTGACCCTGTCCATCCTGGTGACTCCCAGAGAGATCCTCAGCATCTTCATCTCTGCTACCTCCATCTCTGTTTCCTGTCTTTTCCTCAGTGCCACTGTCTCTAGACCAAACAGCATCGCCGGTCTCACCACGGTTTTGTACACTTTCCCTTTTATTTTGGCTGAAACTCTTCAGCTATCACACATCACACCTGATACTTTTCTCCACCTGTTCCAGCCTGCCCACACATGCTTCTTCAACTCTTTCCCACACTCTCCACTGCCCTGCGTTACAAAAAAATACCTGCAAGAAGGATCTGAAGTTGTCCAACTTCGATGCAGCAGATCTTGAAGTTGGTGTCGAGCAGGCCAAGGAGAACACAGAGATCCAGCGCGAGGGCACAAAGACCTGGAAACAGCAAAAAAGTTAGTTTGCCACTGCTCCTCCCATTACTCCTACCACCTATCATCAATTCAGCCATAATTGATGCTGCACAAACAGAAAAAAAAATTAAAAATCTAGGTAAAGACTACATTGTCTCTAGAGATAGAGGGATCCCAACCAACAATGCATCCTTGTCAGGAGGAATACGGCGGTGGTTAAAGCGTTTGCCCGCGGACCGGAGTTGTCCTTCGTTATATCATTTTGGATTTATCTGGAAATTGAATGTTGATAAAGAAAAAGCTAAGATACTGAAAGTTACGCTTCAATAAGGATCCAAAATTTTCTGTTCCATTTTTTTTTTTCTGTTTGAAAAGTATCATAATCAGATGGGTGCATAATAGGCCACTGTTATCACCATCATTGCAGAATATTTACATAAAAAAACATATACACACACAAAATTTAAATAGGTGTCATTCTGAAAATTTCAATTAGTTGAAACTTTAATCGTACCACAATGCCTGACAATTATTGCTTTAAATTTGCATCCAGTCAGGTTGTGAAAAGAAAAAAAATTCTTCTGCAAAAACCCAGAGAGTAAAAAAATGACTGTATTAATAAAATTTGAATCTGTAATCTCCAAAGCAAAGAGTGAATGTCAGACTAGATATTTTAGAGTGTCTTGCTGACTTTTATTAGTTAGCAGATGACATTAATAGCAAGCTGGGTACCCAGGTGTGGAACACCGGTCTAAGTGACTAAATTGTGATGAATGACTCAGAGGTTTTCTTTGCGGTTTATTTCTTTTTTTTTAAATCTAGCATTATTTCTATCTTCAGTTGGTTTTCTTCACTTAAAAAAGTCTAAAATCAATAAGCTTTTGTTACTCATGCTCAGCTGGTTTTGTCATTCATTCCAAAGTAGATACGTCCAGGTTTTACCTTTTTTTTTTTTTTTTTTTTAATTCAATCAGACGCATTTGTTTTTCTTATGGTGAATGAATCGGTTTAAAAACAAAAAAAGAAAGACTTAAAGAAAAGAAAAAATAAATCAAATGAAATACTTTGCATTTTATAATGCTCGATGTATTCTAAATTAATGGGAAAGTGGGATTTCTATTTTTATCAGCATCAAGAATGACAACAATAAGAGGCTTTTAAAAACAATTTAGACCCCAAGTAACAACTGAAATCCATTGATCTGCTTAGAAAGAACTTTAAAAAATAGAAAAAAAACAAACACTGCTGAAGTGAATTGAGAAAATAAGATGTTTAATTTAATTTAAGACGTTGCATCAGTCCGTCGTGGTAAAGAAAAAGCTGAGCCAAAAAGCAAAGCTCTCGATTTACAAGTCGATCTACGTTCCCACCCTCACCTATGGTCACCAGCTGTGGGTGGTGACCAAAAGAATGAGATCACAAATACAAGCGGCTGAAATGAGCTTCCTCCGCAGGGTGGCTGGACTCTCACTCAGAGATCGGGTGAGGAGCTCTGTCATCAGAGAGGAGCTTGGTGTCGAGCCGCTCCTCTTGCAGGTCGAGAGAAGCCAGATGGGGTGGTTCTGGCATTTTGTCAGGATGCCTCACCAGTGATCTAACTCAACGTTTTCAACCAGTGTTTTGCGGCTAGTGTCGAGAATCAAGAAAACTTTTACTAGTCCGACAATGAGGAAATTCTGTGCCGTAAAAGATTGTTAGGTGTGCCGTGGGAAATTATTCTATTTCACAGTGACCTACGTACCAGTAGCTCCCAAAAATTGTTTTGGTTGAGCTCATAGCATTTGTGCCCCCCAAAAAAATATATAAATATATATATATATATATAAATACATATATAAATCAAGAGATAGGTAGGGCTAACCTGTGACCATAGCAACCCACTTTTCTTCTCTGCTGTTTTATTGCATTCTGCTGTCCATCCCTCCCAAAAACTTCCCCAGCTGTTAGAAAATATTTTCTACATATTTTTGAGACTTTAAGAAAAAATTTAGGTTGCGTTTTAAAGCAGAAAAATTTCAGATTCTAATTAAATCTCACATTTTTAGCAAGACATAAAGGAGGAAAAAAATGTCCCTAGAATTCTGGGTAAATCCTCTGAAATGGCAACATCTTAACAACTTTAAGACTTTGGTTTAGTCATAAATTAGATTCAGAACATTTTTTTTAAAGCACATACATGAAAAAAAAAAAATCAACTAATGCCCACAGTGGCAAGCCAAATTGACTAGATTACCTAACATTGATTATATTGTGCTTCGATTTTTGGAAGTCAGAGGTTACAAACTAAAAAATCATTAAATAAAATAATGTTGATTCAGTTCTCCTCTTGTGTTATTTAACTGCTCAGAGGTTAGAAACATCACCAAGTTAAACCTTGCAATTTGTTAGAATTTATTTTCTCTTTCTTCTCATTGTCCGAATTGTAAACGCCACAGGCTGTTTCAAAGTAAAAATAAACTTCATATTTCTTTAAGCCGGGACTGGAGCCGGAACAATCAGATTGTTGAGGTACAACTGGCTTGAACTGGTCCTTACTCTCTAAGGACTCAGTCCCACGCCGGGGGGAGGACAAAGGCGGATTAGCTGGCATACCATCCCACCCGTCTGGCTTCTACATCAGGACCAGACCCTGAGGTCCACAGATCCTACCAATTAACTTGTCACTCACTCTGCTCTTTTTTTTCCCCTTTCACTGAGACGACATGGTTTCATTGGTAAAATAGCTTAAGACCCCACTGCTCTCCTGTAACCTATCCCTCAATCCAGTATGTCCATTTGCACACAATTGAGGGAATTAAGAAATAGTTTTGAGAAAAATGAAGAACTTTTTTTGTTGTTTGTTGGAAGGTTATGAAAGAGTAAAAACAAAACCAAAAAAAAAAAATCCCTCCAAAAAACCTTCTTAGATCTAAGCAAAAGGGAGTTGAGTTCAAAGCAACATTTTACATGACTATGGGATTTCTGTCATCAGGGTTAGAAAAATTACCAGACCGGTAAGGTTAAGGAGAGCCTGGTCATGGTTTAATGGAATAAAAATGACTGGCAGTAAAGATAAGAAAATAAAGTACCAAAACTTCACCACAAGTCAATTTTATTTTTTTTTCCCCCCAAACTTTCTTTTCATCCATCCTGACCCCTGCTTTTAGAGATTTTCCTTCTCAATGACTTAAAGACCTGATTTTCTTTTTCACACCCATTAGTTGCACTGGGGATAGCGTATAAAACAAATTGTGAGAGATTCATGGTAGGGTTTTCTTTAATTCTTGGAAAATGTAGATACTGGTTGGACTCAGAAAGCTTGAAATTAGACATAAATCCAGCCAAAAATGAAGATTTGTTTAAATTGGAAGCAATCTTTATTGAGTACTAACTGGCATCCCGAGTTGTTCCCCGGCCAGCTGTGAGACTTGGTCTCTCTAGCGGGTCCGGGTCTGCCTTTGGGTCTCCTCCTGGTGGGGCATGCCCGAAACACGTCAGCAGCAAGGCATTCAGGAGGCACCCTAACTTGATTCCCCAACCACCCAATCTGGCTTCTCTTGACCCGGAGGAATAGCGGGTCAAGAGAGCTACTCCAAGCTCCTCCTGGACGGCACAGCTCCTCCCTCTATCTTTCAGTGAGAGCCCAGCCACCCTGCAGAGGAAGCTGTTTTTCACTGCCTGTATCTGAAATCTCATTTTTTCAGTCACCACCCACAGCTGGTGAACATAGGTGAGGGTAGAGACGTAGATCGAATGGTAAATTGAGAGCTTTGCATTTCAGCTCAGTCTTTCTTCATCACGACGAACCAATGCAGTGTCTTGATTATTGAGGACATGGCTCCTATCCATCTGTTGATCTTTCATTCCATCCATGCCCCACTTGTGAACAAAATTCCGAGATACTTAAACTGAGGCCATGTCCACACGTAGCTGGGTATTTTTGATCATGCATATCTGCTGTCCTCCGTTTTAGAAAAACGCTCGCGTCCACACGGAGCCATATAAATACGCTTCTGAGTGCAATTATGAGCATGCCAGACCAGTAGTCGGCAGTATTGATGTAAACGTAAGTTCTGAGCTATCCAATCAGAGCACCTCTCTCGTCATTTCCGCAGCATGGATCCATGCCGCCCACTGTCTGCTTTTGTAAACAAGGATGCACACAAATGACGTGTGTGCATTAGTTGTTGCAGGTAGTGACGCAAGATAAAAATGCAAATCTCCATTTTTGCACGGCCTCATGCGAACGCAAAAACAGAGTTTTCCAAAAACTACACTTTGGCCGGAGTTTTAAAAAATGCCAGTTTTGAGTGAAAAAAAAAACTCCGTTTTGTGTGGACAGCAGGCCAAACCAGACAAAAATACCCGGCTAGGTGTGGACAGGGCCAAATCCACTTGGGGCAGGACCATGTTAAATCTGAAAAGTTAAAGTTTTAAATTTTAGCTAAACTAATTAAGAGCACACATTGATGTAACTTTTATAAATATTTGTGAGCGTTGTTCTTGCTTTCTAGATATAGAACAACTAGAAAAAACTGTCATAAGATTAAAGTAACCTCAGAATCGTGCAGTTGTGATTACCTTTCCTCTATTTAAATTTATTAAGAGTATTTTTATTAAGTGCGAGGGATAAAACCTTTCAAGGGCATTAACGGTGTCTGCAAGAAAAATATAATTAATTCAGAATTAATTACTGGTGTAATTAATCATCTCATATCAAGACCTCCTAAAGCAGCTTGATCTTAGAAGATATTATATTTTGATAGGCAGGTATAAATCATCTGCCGAAGGGAAGCTTTTCCTTTCATTTTGTTTATTCACAGTAAAACTAAACTGCACCTCCCACGGCTACAGCATCAGCTTTGATAAATCTTATTAGCCTATAAATTGAACGCTCATTTGCATCTGCTTTTGTCTTGCGTAAGCCAGACTGTGGCTTCAGAGTAGTATGTAGAAATAGGTTTGCATTATAATGACCTCATTTGTGACCACATTATGAAAAGGTTTAGGTCATTCATGTATAAAAAGAAAAGGTTTACGGAGACAGATTGTTAGAAAACATAGAAAAATTGTGTCCTCATTTTCGCTTGCAAATACATGGTCTTTCCTGAGCTTTTACTCAGTCAACCCTTTTTATTTACGGTCTTGTATTCTTCCCCATACAGTGATAAAGTCACTCACTTTATTGCTGTTTCTAAGGTTTGCCCTGACCCAAAGAGACACATTTACATATACAGTGCATGAACAAAGCCAGAAGCAGAAGAAAAACAGACATAACATAAGAAATACAGAACATCCAAATGGAAAAATGATGTTACAGGGAGAATAGATAAAGAAGATTTTAAGTATCTAGGATCAACAGTCCAGAGCAATGGAGAGTGTGGAAAAGAGGTGAAGAAGTGTGTTCAGGCAGGCTGGAACGGGTGGAGGAAAGTATCAGGTGTGATGTGTGGTAGAAGAGTTTCAGGTAAAATGAAAGGGAAAGTGTACAAAACCGTGGTGAGACCGGCCATGCTGGTTGGTCTAGAAACAGTAGCACTGAAGAAAAGACAGGAAGCAGAGATGGAGGTAGCAGAGGTGAAGATGCTGAGGATCTCTCTGGGAGTGACCAGGAAGGACGGGATTAGAAATGAATACATCAGGGGAACAGCACATGTTAGAGGTTTTGGGGATAAAGTCAGAGAGGCAAGACTGAGATGGTTTGGACATGTAGAGGAGAGAGAGTACTTAGGAAGAAGGATGCTGGATTTGGAACCACCAGGAAAGAGGACTAGAGGAAGGCCAAAGAAGAGGTTCATGGATACAGTGAAGGAAGACATGAAGATAGTTGGTGTGACCAAAGACAATACAGCAGATAGGGTTAGATGGAAGAAACTGACTTGCTTTGGCGATCCCTGAAGGGAAATGCCAAAAGAAGAAAAGAAGATAAGAAATACAGAACTGTGCATTGCATTTGAAAGCATTCTTGTAAACTGTGCTTGAATTTGCGTTCGTCCTCAAACAGTCTAGACAGAAGCAATGTAATCAATGTTAAGCCAAGCAAGAAACAATACATTATCCTATTGTTTAGTATGAGAATGTTTTTGTTGTTTGTTTTTGCGTAATTTGGAACCAGTTTAGCTTTTTGAAAATGATAGCGTCTTGATCTCCAACTGCAATGTTTAATCATGCCTTTCATTTTAATCTGTTTCCCAGCTGGTTTATTGACGTTCCTGGAATTCTAGGTGTGTCGTTGAATAATTTTGAATACTTGAAATGCCGTATTGCGTTTTTGCGTTCTTGGGTTTATGAAGTGCCTTAATTTCACATGGTGGCCACTTAGCTTGAGTGAGTAAATTTTGCATAATATTTAGTTTCATTTTATAAACCGCTTTTCCCATTAATGGGAATCTACGGGCTAATACACCAAGTTAGCTTGAGCTATTGTGCAATTTTGGGATTAGTGCAGCCATAGTAACATTGTTGTCATTTTCCCTTTTATTTTCATCATTTTGGGAGCGCCACAGTATGTCACAGCAGGTTAGCCTGTAATTGGTAATCACTGTGCATCTGAGAATCCAACGTTCAGATTTTCAGACTGTGTCTATTTCTGATTCTGTTTCAATGCATGTTTGCGCCAAAAATGTGGCACTGGAAAGAAAATTGTGTTGCAGACACAAGGCCACTGACTTTTTTATTTTTAAATGGCCAGTGATTTATTTGATTAACTCATAAAATGCAAAATTTATGTGCGTTGTCAAGGTGTGTGGATGGGTGTGTGGGTCGTATGCAACCCCTCCTGCCATTTGTGGGTCGATAATATCAAGAAGATAACAATAGTAACATTAAGGACAATGTAAGAAATAAATGGCATTTGAATTGAAAATTTAAATATACACTAAACACCTCGTGTGTTTCTCTTATATTTTAGGTCTTCTGCTGGACTTCTTTTCCCACTTGTGCCAGTAAAGATGTCAAGAAAAAGAAACATCCTCAATAAGATCATGATCTTTTCGGATTGTCAGACACACAAAGACCACAGTTAATCCTCAGTCCTTTTTCCCTTGTTTAGTTTCCACAAGAAGTGCCTGCAGTAGGAGTATATTCTCGTCTTCCAGTCCAGTCTTGGCAGTTTGCGTGGTAGCTGGACTTAACCCAGCCGGTCGAAGCTGTAATATAATTTCATATTGATTTCTTGTTGACCTCCCATGAAGCAGTCATCATTCTGTAATGTGCTCCACACGTCTTCTTAATGAAATCAATACTCCCTCACACCACTCTGCCAAACAGAAGTCCAATAGGACCGCCAGGAGACTTAGTACTATTACACATTGAGAATTGAAAAAATTTGTTGGTTAGAAATTAAATTTTTTCTTTTTTGGCTTGTAATGAGGCAGTTTAGCTGTTTTAGGCCATTTTTTACAGTATTTTTTGTAGAGTCAGAAAAACAAAAAAAAATGGGTCATGAAAAAGTAACTCAAGAACCTGGTTTAAAATTATGCACAACAAAACAAAACACATTAATCTCGCAAAATCTCACAAAAATAAAAAATATAGATTTTTTCTCAAGTGTTTTCAGTCCAGAGAGATGTTGTAAAATGAAAAGCAAATATTCATCATTAAATCCCTTCACATTTTATATTCTTGATATGTTGACAGCAATGTCACCATATCCAGTATTTTATAATGATCGAGTCAACAAATATTGTGTTCACTCAGTCTCGTACTATTTGATTTTGACAGCTCGTACTCAGATTGTGATTAATGCTCGAAACTACTGGCGAGGAATCGTAAACATAGAAAGTTCAGATTGTGACTTCAGGACCATTCATCACAGAGACTGTCACAATTTGTTGAGTCCGTCCAATCCCACGTAACATGACAGGGAAAATTAAAGAGCATATTACAATGAAAACCATGCTAACTGTAAATCTGTCAGCTCAACATGTGCATTGAATCATGGTTATGAAGGTAAATCTTCTATTGTTGAGGAAAATGGTCCATACGATGTTGACTGGCAGAAATACAACCCTGATCATTTGCATGTGAATCAAACTATTTCATAACCCAGTGGCCAGCTCGGACAGTAAATGACATAGGACTGAAGAAATATAAGCTAACGTACCATTGTAATTTATCTCAGTTTTTCTCTTTTTCTTATTGTCTCTCTACAGACAGTGTGGGATGTTTTAACATGTTTAACACCCAACATCTATTTCTGAATAAAAAAGCTGCTGCCTCGCAGTATTGTTGTCAAGGTGACTTTTGCACATCCGACCCAACCTGCCAATGGCACTAACAGAGCCAATGTTGACTGTGGGGCTTTCCATGGTTTAATTTTCAAGAGCTGTTTTGGATCACCACCAACGTGACAAAGCACACCAGGGTACCTCACATCGGAAGTGTGCACGCCATGTGAGAGTCAAAGGTGGGCGGATAGAGTTTTCTCCACATTTGTTTAACTTTAGCATACTTTGGTGAGAGTGTAACAATAATTTAGATCATCATTTTCAATTAATAGTTAGGTAATGTTTGATGTCAATTTTGTGGAAAAATTAATAGCTTTATTTGACTACAAAATCTGTTGAACTCATTTAGAAAAAAAACATGTAAACACAGTTATAAATATGGGAACAAAAACATAATAATGTGGATATATTTATTTGTTCTATTTGGGGAAACCTTCACATGCCTACACAGAGCCAACTCCAACCAAAAATCTTGTGGCGAGCTAAAAGCATGATTGGTGTTTATTTGTTTTGTCTTTTGAACCACTTATTCTCTAACCGGACCGAGACCGGGGAGTGCCGGAGACTTTCTCTGCAGATTTAAGGTGAGAGGCTGGGTACACCCCAAAAAGTTCGCCAGTCGCAAGACCACACACACACACAACCATACACGCACAATTCCTGGGGGCAATTTCAGAGTGGCCAATCAACTTTGTATGCATGTTTTTGGAGGGTGGGAAGAAACCAGAGGACCCCGAGAAAACACATGTTTACACAGGGAGAACATGCAAACCAGCATTCCAAGCCACAACCCCCTCATGACTCGAGCCCCGACCTTCTTGCTTTGAGGCTACTGCGCCAAACACTGCGCCATCATGCCGCCCATTGGTGTTTTTTTAATGAGATAATCAAAATGTTGTACTTAAAACATTTTATTGGTTCTTTTTACGCTTCATAGAACGAAACAAAGAAAAAATTGCACATTGCTTGTTTGGTCGGTCGCTAAGACACCAGACAATTCTAACAAAAACAGGACAACACCATTGATGGATTAACTACATTAAGCCTAAAATATTCCAATAAAGCTTAACTTTCAGCCTCTGAACAACTGCAAAAAAATCATTGTGCACCCTTTAACAAAGCGATATACAGCATGTACCATAAAATCTTGGTTAAAATATCTCTTTATCAATCATTCCTGCAGCTATGGGACATTTTGGCCCACAACCCAGGACGAAAACAACCTAAGCATTGCTGTTTCTTGTAAATCACTCTGGATAAGATCATAAGCTGAAACCTTGAATTTGAATGGATTTGCTTTTTGTATTACTGCACAGCTGTGTGTCAACACCTGCAAAATAAGAATCATGGGAGAAGCCACCACACAGGCGGTCGGTACATTAAATAGCTTTCAGATGTACAGCAGCACAGAGCCAGCATGTCTGACAGGGTCTGATAACATTATATATGTGTCTGTCACAGTCATGGGTGCTTGAAACATGGACGTATGTGTTACATGGCTTCAAAAATCTCCGCACATTGCCGCATAATGCTCTAGATTTGCACTGGGCCGAAACGAGGTAGGAGATAATGAGGAGGTGGGCAAAAAAGTGTCTGTGTGTGGGGAGCGGGGAGGGAGGACGGTAATGAGCTTTGTAGAATGAAAAGCATGAACTGCGATGACAGAATATCCAATAAAGAGCACGAGGGCAAAATTTCTCTGCACTCCAGGAGTTCCCTTTAAAACGGAGGGAGAGTCCTCCGTCGCAGATTCCTGCAGTGATTTCTCAGACATGCAAATGCTGGGATTTTAAATTAATGTGCAACACCTGAAACTTCAAAGGGAAGCTACATGGCATGAGGAGATCAAACAGTTCCACACAAACCAATGGAATGAAAATGCGAACACCATGTCTTTCTCTAAACACAATGGATGCAACATTGGGTTTTAATTTTTTGGGAATGAATATTTTTTCTTAACCAATGAGGCTCGATTTAGAATTGGTTAAGAATTCTTTAAGACCCTAGAACTTGGGCCAAATTTATAAAGACAAACGTCTTAAGCTGAGCAAGTGTTTTTGATCAGATCATGCACTTTGTTTACACTAGGCAGATTTATAAGATTTATAAAAATTTTCATATATTTCTTTACATAATTTAAGATTTAAGCTCTAAAATATGAAACATGCAAATGATATGATCACCAAGATGTGTCACCATTGCAGCCATGTTGACGTCTACCACAAGCAAAAGACAGCGGGGAGGGTGGCAGTCACCAAGGCAACTCTGTGACACACACCGATCTGTCACTAAAATAAAAAAAAAGAATAATTCGACCTAAAAGTAATAACAAAAAAAAGAAAGTAGCCATGCACTGGTAATCCATGTCAGGCACTTTAGACAGACCTAGGGATTTTCAGCAGGATGTGTTAATGATATTAATATTAGGGCTGAAACAATTCCTCAAATGACTAAAGTAATTAGACTAAAGAAATATCGCCATTATATCTTGAGACCTTGAAACTTTTATTTTTATTCAACAACCTCAGAATCCTTGGTATTGAAAGCATGTTTTTGCACAGCCTTTGTAGTTAGCATGCTAAATTAGCAGCAGAAGTTGAGATAAAAGGGTCAGAAGGTGGGTCAAGCAACACAAAAACTTAATTCATGTCAGTTGAAAACACTGGTGACTTTTTGTCGTTTGAACGTCTACCGTTTAGTACTTTTCCCATGTTTTTGTTGTGCAATATCCAATAAATGGGATTAGACGTATTTATACAGAAATAACATTTGTATATAAAAAAAAGGCATTTTTAAAAAGCATAGAACATATTCTTTATCTGATTAATTGATTAATCAATTACTGAAATAATCCATAGCTGCAGCCCTAATTACCGGTATTATCATTAGTATTATTCATTTTTATATGTAGCACGTAAAATGTTGTGGAGAAGCAGGTGCAATATTGTGCATGGTTTAAATTAAGCTCAAACGTGTTGATTACCAGTGTTCCTAATTTCTAATTGACTATCTTTTTCTCAATAGAGCTCAATTTTTTTATGTACAGTCCTGCACTGATAGGCTTTTTTGCATCATTTCTCAGTAACTATTTTGACTGCTTCAAATGCTTGATTTCACTTTTTGCTGTTTACTTCAGGTTCTGTCCACAAGTGTCGTGTTTTCCCCATGTCTTATGATTTGCATACAAAAGATTCCGACTGCTTAGTTTTACGTAAAAGTCCATGCACTTCAGTAGCTTTATATTTCACTTAATTTACGCAAAACTCGGGATAAGCATGGACAACATATTCCGTGCTACACAAATGAGGCCTCTTAACTTTAAAATCAGGAGATTGGGAGGGATGGGAAAAAAAAAAAAAGAATTTGAAAGAATGAGAGCTGAGGTCATTCCTAGGAGAACCAACTGAAGACAAAAAGCAAAAATGATAAAGTGCAAGTGAGGCAGTCATAAAAATCCTTAATCATTTTAGCTAAGAACGTTTAGAGAATTGTTCCATGAGATGATTCCATGTTATCTAACCGTGCAATCCTTTTATTAATGTGAGGCACGTATAATTTCCCTTTTTGTCCAGTTGACTAATCTGTGTAAAGAAGGTTATGTTCTTGATAGCACCAAAAAGCTTATTATATTTGCCAGGTGTTAATCAAAATGGGATGTCTGAGCGTGTGATTAAAAATGGACAGATGGCAGCATATCTGTTAGCTGTTTTTTTTTATTCATTTTTTTTTTAACACCATCATGTGAAATGACAGGAATTCCAACCAATTAAATCTAAAACGCCTAAGCACCCACTGACATATTCTTTGGTACCTCAAACCATATGTTTTAACATCTGAACTTAATCATTTACAGAGGGAAGTAATAAATTGAACTATTCATAAGTGAGAGGGAAGTGGAAAAATGAAAATAGTGTGTAAAACACAGTGCAGCACAAGTCTCAAACACTTTAATTTCTCCCTGAATAACGATTGGAAGTCAAAACAGAAATGCATCAGATGTGAGAAAATGAGATGAAGCCGTTTGGCCAGATGTTATGCTTGAACATCAGTATCACCATGAAACATGAACGTCATGAGTATCATGGAAGCTCGGCGCCCCTGGATGTGTAAAATGGTGTCTGTTGAGAAGTGAGCCAGGTCAAACGACAGTATTTTTCACTGCGGACCAACATAGATCTCACAGGTTGTGTTGCTGGATAAGGTTGCAGCCCCACACAGCAGGGTATCAAGAGCCAGCTGTTTTGCAGTCCGGTAAAATCAATCATTTACAGTTCTATTTTTTTTTTTCTCTGAGCTTCAGTTTTCTGTTTGAGAAGATCCGCTCAATAAATTTGTAACACATGGTTTACTTATCTGGAATGCATGAATTCGAAATTACGTTGCAATATCTTAAAAATCGCGGTATGCAACATCGATCAAACAACTTTTTATGTTGACCCACCATCTTTGATACCAGTTTGATCAGTCTTGGCATCAATCTTACGATAAGCTTCTGACAAATATTTGAATAAGTTTTAAATTATTTATTTTCTGAATGAAGGTGCAGGAGGCAATCCCGACTGATTTCAGGCGAGAGGCAGGGTACACCCCGAACAAGTCACCAGTCTGCCGCTTGGCCACACGCCCATATTTAAATTTTTATTGTAAAATATCCTTAAGGTTTTAGAAATACTGTCACTTTAGTTTGTAATTAGTTTTGCTATTTATTAGCGCAAGTTCTACAAGTGGCGGTAGATTTCAATAGTATTGCTCCATTCCGTCGTCTTCCGCTTATCCGGGGCCGGGTCGCGGGGGCAACAGCCTCAGACGGGGAGCACGGGCTTCTCTCACCCCAGCTGCATCCTCCATCTCACCCGGACGGATCCCAAGTCGTTCCCCGGCCAGCTGTGAGACATAGTCTATTCAGCGGGTCCGAGTCTGCCTCTTGGTGTCCTCCCGTTGGAAGGACCAATTTTTGTATTGCATGAAATTTAATTAATAAAGATTATCCATACCTCCTTTAAGAAATATTTCTGATCATTGTAGGTCGAACTGTTTTGCTACTTAACATGGCCATCAAATTTTCATATTTCGATGTTTGTCGTGGTTTAGAAATAATTTATTTGAAGCTTATTTGCATTTTAGGGAATTGAAGGAATATGCAAATAACTTTTACGTCTGGATTTAACCCCCGTTTTTTATCTTTTCATCATAGAGATTTTCTTTACATCATGTTTACTCAAAGTTACCCAAACAGAATTTGCATGAATATGGCTTCCAATAATTATCCAAAGCAAAATGTTAACCACTCATTTTGTGGTTGCTTGGATGAAAAAAAGGGGTCAAAGAGAGAGTTCGTGTATGAGTCCATGTCGAAATGGGCTCGCAGTAAAAATGGGCCAGATAGCAGATAAAGTAGCTTCTACCCGCCTGAGTAATGAGAGTGAACCCATTCACTTTATCAGTGGCAAATACTTTAACACCCATAGACAGCTGTAGCAATTACAAGTTGGTTATTATCAAATTATAATTTTTTACATAATAAGTACGAATAAATCAACAATATTTGCCCAGTCTAAAGAATGCATGAAAATGAGAAATGGTAATGAGTATTTGTGCACATGAGCATGCATATCTCAACTGCTCTTTCTAGGAATATTGATTAAATATGGAGAGGAGATGGATGTTAATGGCTGGGCGAATTATCGAGGGAGTGCACAGTGTAGTTGTATCATAACGTTAACAGCTCGGTTACAACTTTGACTCCCACAGCATTTTAATGTGAAATAAAATGTAAGGCATCTTGGTAGTTTTCTGTAGAAAGATAGTTAACAGCAGCTTACGAGGTGTAATCTATTTTATTTTTTTGTTTGTGTTTTACTTCAGTTATGACTAATTTCGTTAATCTGTTACAATTTTCATTCAATCAACCAATAAACAAGCTTTTGTCAGATTAAAAAAGAAAAAGACAACACCCAATTCTTCCGGGTAGGCTGGAGGGTGCAGCCAGGGTGAGAAAAGCTTGGGCTTACCGTCTGAGACTGATGTCCTGGCGACCCAGCCCCGGATAAGCGGAAGACAACGGAACGGAAGGGAACACCCCAATCTATATGAACAATAAAAACATGATTACCCGAAAATGAAAATCTTTATCTGTAAATTTAAGATCAGTAAAAGTTAGCATTTTGAAAATATGAAGAATCGTCTCATTGACAACAATACAACTGAAAAATGTTAAAGGCGGAAATTTTTTAATCATACTATATTTATTCCTCAATTGGCAAATTACTTTTGCTGCATTGCACCACAGCAGGCAGCCACGATGGTGCCAGTAGTTGAAGCAACTAGCGGGTTAGGTATCTTCTTTATGGCCAGACCAAGGAGGCTTCTACACTTTATCTGTTA
Organism: Neostethus bicornis; assembly: GCA_902685375.1. Classification (NCBI taxonomy): domain Eukaryota; kingdom Metazoa; phylum Chordata; class Actinopteri; order Atheriniformes; family Phallostethidae; genus Neostethus; species Neostethus bicornis. The sequence continues at coordinate 23,198,724 of LR738547.1, forward strand.
TCCCCACTTCATCTTTCCTCTGCTCATCCCGAGGAGGGATCTCTCTTTTGTGTGGATCCCCATGAGGTTTCTTGTTTTTTTCCCACTGACAACTTTTTTAGGAGTTTTTCCTCACCGTGAAGGAGAGTCTAAAGGCAGGAATGTGCTAATATTGTCTAGCTAGCTTTTGTTAGTTTTCTTGCTGCGTATTTGTGTTTATATAGTCCTCTTTTTTCTTGTTTTTCTTCTTTCTGAATCTGCAATGTGAGACAGAAATTCTGTGATTTTGGGCTATACAACTAAAATTGAATTGAATTTAAGCATGGGCCCAGTGGGAATCGAACCAGCTTCTTTTGCTCCAAGGGACAGCTATTCCTCCACGGACATCCTACCACTGAGCCAGTGCCTTGTGTTTTTATGATTGGTTGTACAGGACTTTTAAAAATGAGTTGTTTTTTTTTTCCCCTCCAATTTTTAAGTAAGCCTAAATTTCCATTTTTTATTGTCATGGTTGCATTTCATTGGAGTTCAATTGTTGTGTTAAACAGCTGCACAGCAATGTCATTGGACAAGTAACCAACTTGGTTCAAAATGTACAAAACCAAGGCGTTTCTCCAGTAAATCAATACAAAGTGTTTATTTTATCTATTTTTCTACATTGCCTCATGGTCAAAAGTCAGGAACTACAGTGCATAGGTTTGAAGGTTCTCCGCCAACTCTAAGATGTAATATTTTGGGATTAACTGCATCCAGTGGACGCTCTGTGGAGCATAGCCACAATTGTAGAAAATTGTGGATCACTGTCAGCACCCACCACATTTTTCACCAGGTAGTTTTACAAACTTTCACTCATGCCATCTGGGATGCATCAAAAAATCAAATTCCACATTACAGCCGCCAGAGTTTCCTCCTCCTACATTGTACTCACACTGTGCTGATTTATCTTGGCTAAATCTTTGGCAGAACACATTGACCATTTGTATCTTACTACGATTAACAATATAGTTTGAACATAGGTACATGGTAAACCGGTAAAATGTGGTCTACATGGTGGACCCCCCTTTTCCACTCGCCCACATTTTTCCTTCTTTTTTTGACTATTTGTTTTAGTTTTTTTTTTCGTTTTTACAGTTTTATTTTCTTAAGATATGGTTAGTTTGATCGGTCATTCGTTTCATTTGTTCATGACCCAAGCAGAAAACTTAACAAAAACCCCATTTATTTTCTTGGAATGTATTTTTTCACCATGTTTTCAATGTTTTGTGTTGTGCTAAGATACCAAAGGATATAATGAAAATAAAGCCATGGGGATTTAAAGGATTTATACTATCAATGCTCGAGTGTAAAAGAACAAACACGTGTTATGCTTTAATGATATTTTTTCACATATAGAGGGAAAGCTATTTTTTATACTTCATATACAGTATTTATAAAAGCTGATTTGAGTTTGTCTTGTAATATGTGACTAAACTGACAGTGGAACTTAAACTATAAAGGCTCAGTACAACAAAATGTGAGATATTTAGGGAGAGCTTTTCATAGCTTATCCCGGACCAGCATCAAAGATATGCAGATGTCTCCCTGCCTGCGGCGCTACACTTCCTGTTGTATGAGATCTGCAAACAACCAATATCCTGGCAATGGTTTTATATCACCCAGGCTATGAGCCTATCAGTCCATGGCCATGTCTAATCTGGGTTGATCCAAGCATTGAAATCCGCCTTTTGTCTCTTGTTGGTAAACCGGGTTGGTATATTTGCATCTTTAGAGCAGAGGGTCAATGTAACTACTGTACAGGAGCAAGGTCTTTGATTGCATTTAAAAGCAGATACATGCACTCATGCACAAATATATTTCTCCAAGTTGTAATAAACTGGACAAAATCAAAATTGTGCATATTTCTACATTACCATTGCAAGATGCATTGTGTATGATCAAATTGGGTTTTATTTCAGTCTCTTACAGAGACAACTTTCTAAGCAAAGCATGGGAAAACAATTCAAAAGAGGTATCAATAAAGCAGAAGTGAGGTGTGAGAGGAAAAGCAGGAACATGAGGTCATGGCTCCCCCTATAGAGTATTACTTGTAGAGCATAATCTGTAAGAAATGGTGACTGTAGAAGCCTGTCAGCATATTCCCCATTTGGAAAACAGTCTATTATTTTATCGGTCGGATTAAAATACTCAAGACCTGAGTGGGAGACATTTCAACAAACTGAGAGTGAACATTCCTCAGCATTGGAAAAAAAAATACTTCTAACACAAGTGAAGGAGGACTGCAGTGACCACGGTGGTTTGATCCCGAGTCAGTAGGGAGCTGGCTGCTGGGCGGAAAAGTTCCAACACAGACAAACTTTTGAGAAGAAGATCAGAGTGTTTTTTTTTTATCCAGCTTTGAGCTTCTGATGTTAGCCTTAGCAGGAGTGGTGATAACACCCCTGCCCCCCACACCACCACCATCTACCCCAACTGCTTAAATGTGCAACTGTGTGCAACAAACTGGTAAATGTTGCAAATACTTTGAAATAAAACCAGCTGATAAAGACTTGAAAAAGAGAAGTAAAAGTGACATATTGTGGAATTGTCTCTCTTACGTTGCTCAAAAGTATACTTGTTCTCTTTTGTTGGTTGTAAGAATAGTGTTGAAGTTTATTATCCAGGATATGAAAGATGGAAAGTATAGACAGAGGCATTTTTTTCTTCTTTGTACACCTGTGACAGGGGCCTTCACCGTGTCCTTGTAAAGATTAGAGGAATTTGAACCACATGTCGGATATCCAAGCTTTGTGCTTTTATTATTTCTGAATGGTGTCTTAGACAGGTACCCTTGGTTCCTCCCTGCCAACAAAGTAGGGTCAGGAGGTTAGGCAGGTTGCCATTAAGCCTCCCCCCTCTCCCTTTATCCTTCCAGACAGTGCCCGTACACCCCACCTCTTCCTATCATTCACAATGCAGTCCAACGGATCTGGGCTTTGTTGCTGCTTCATCACCTTCATGCTTTTAAGGCTCAGGAGACTTAATTGTGTCTCAAGTAACTGCCCAAGGGAGACACATTTTCAGCCTTGATACCAGCACCTGAGTGAAATAGGAAAACTTGGATGAAACATTCCCATTTCTATCCATTTTCTACCACTTATCTCTACCAGGTCATGGTTACTGCAGGGCAGGTTAGCTCGTTCAGACATCCCTCTCTCAGTAAACCTTTACAGTTTCTTCTGGGGGATCCCAGGGCTCTTCAAGGAGAGGTGAGATATGACACCTTTCCAGGGGGTTCTTTACTCTGGCAGAGTGTCCAAACACATAGTGAATCTCTAAAAAGTTGATGTTGAAATGCACATCAGGATTAAACGTGAAATCTGTTTATTTTCAAGAAGGGAAAAGTATTTCTGTCTAAGATGAAAAAAATCCCTTAAAGAAATTTGAAAAAAAAAAATGCATGTTCGGAGACGAAATGTAGAACAGAAAAATATGATGAAAGCTTCCTCTTTAAACATAATAGAAAAAAAAAATCAAATATAGAGAAAAAATGTCTTTGAGAGCCAAACAAATTCCTATGATGAGCCTCACAGATTCCGTTTGCCACAAACCTTAGAGAGCAATAAATAAGAAACTCTGCAATTTATTAGTAGCATTAGATACAGAAAAAAATAACCATGAAAGAAAAATTAAAATGAAAATGTACAAAAGGCAAACATAGGAACAAGTCCTAGCTTATTAGATCGAGCTTCTCCCTACTTATCCATCAAAACGAGAGAGGAATGATTTCATGGGTGTTACATCAATACGTGAGAGAGATAGAGGAGAATTTTCTATAAGGGGGAGTCAAATTTACAGCTCTTATGCTTCATCAGTGTGCTGCAGTGGTGACTGTAAATCTGCAGATTGATCAAGCTGCAGAGCCAAAGGGATCTAAAGTCTTATCTCAGAGTAAAGGCTCAGCAAAGTCGAAGGCTGGCTGTTGTGTGAGTGATGGTGGGAGCTACGTGGAGTCTACCTGTTTCCAGCTGCTTTCAGACTAATCTTTTCCTTGCAAGCTGCATGTTCACAAAATCAAGCTAATCATATTCTTATAGAGAAGGAAGATGAAATGTAAAGCTGATAAAGCTTGTACATGTTTGTGCAAACAGCGGCATCCATCTTCAGCAAAGAGTTTTCTGTAACACAAACAATCCTGCAGGTAAACAGTGACCTCATCCTGAGCAAATCCAAACATCGCTGTCAGCGGATCATCAATGTCTGCTAAAAGATACTAAACCATCCATTTAGTTTTAGCAGTTGTTGACTGAAGATCACCTTTAGTGACAGGATGGAGCCCCAAGGCTGAGGTGGTAAATAGAAATTAGCCCGTTCGGCCTAACGGATACCTTCCCCCCTTGGAGGGCGTCTATCATTAATGGCGGTATGGAAGATCAAATACTGAAATCCAAACAACTCTTCATGAATTCTGGGTAACCGTTAAAACCTGTCTTGGTTTTTTCTGGCTTTTTCTGTGTTTGCGTTTTCTACCAATGAAAATACTTTGTTGTTGCCAAAACCAGGATGACTCGCTTCCTGAGTGAACTGCTATTCTTCCGCCCAACTCAGTCGGGGCAAGTAGGAGTGTATGTTCATTGTCATGTAAAATTGGGACAGAAATACTATTTACATATTTTTTGAGAAATACAACTGAATCCTTCTAAAAACTAATATGGTGAGAAAACACCATATTACACCGTATTAGTGTTTAGATTTTTTTTTTTTTAGGCCGGTAGATCACTATTGGAAGATATGAAACTCTTACAAGTTAAATTTGTACGGAAAAAAAAGACTTCAAATTGGAAAAAAATTATTTATGAAGTTCTGTCCATTTAACCATCAAAATCGTAATCTTCTTCTTCTCCTTTCGGCATTTCCCTTCAGGGGTCGCCAGAACAAGTCAGTTTCTTCCATCTAACTCTATCTGCTGAATCCTCCTCGGCCACGCCAACTATCTTCATGTCTTCCTTCACTGTATCCATGAACCTCCTCTTTGGTCTTCTACTAGGCCTCTTTCCTGGTGGTTCCAAACCCAGCATCCTTCTGCCGATGTACTCGGTCTCTTTTATCTGTACATGTCCAAACCATCTCAGTCTGGCCTCTCTGACTTATCTGTTTTATCTCCAAAACCTCTAACATGTGCTGTTCCTCTGATATACTTATTTCTGATCCTGTCCATCCTGGTCCCTCCCCAAAGCGATCCTCAGCATCTTCATCTCTGCTACCTCAATCTCTGTTTCCTGTCTTTTCCTCAGTCCCACTGTCTCTAGACCAAACAGCATGACAGGTCTCACCACGGTTTTGTACACTTTTCCTTTCATTTTAGCTGAAACTCTTCTGTCACAGATCACACCTGATACTTTTCTCCACCCGTTCCAGCATGCCTGCATATGCTTCTTCACCTCTTTTTCACACTCTCCATAGCTCTGGACTGTTGATCCTAAGTACTTAAAATCTTCCACCTTCTTTATCTCTTCTCCCTGAAACCTCACTACATAATACATGAGAAAAAAAAACTAGTCCAAAATGGACAAAATAGCCTTAAATTGTTACAAAACCAAGTTAGTAATTGTTCAGTTGGTATAATTCTAGCGACATGGTCTTCTAACTTTTTTCCCCAAAATACAAGAATAATCTCCTTAAATAGAAAGAAAGGAAGAACAGTGTTGTTTTTTCTGTTTTAAAACCTACTGCACAATGTGGCTTTAAAGTTCTGGGACATCTCGTTCAGAGACATCAGGCAGATGCAAAGAGAGGTTGAAGAATTATGAGTTTGTAGATACAGTGGGGCATAAAAATTTAGTCAGTCACTAATTGTGCAAGTTAAAAGATGACAGAGGCCTGGTATCCCAAAATATCTATGCTCTACAGGTGATCTGTCTGGAGAAATTAACCAAAACCCCAGCAACAGTTTGTGAAGTCCTTGTGAAGACTTACAGAAAACATTTGATCTCTGGCATTTCAAAAAAAGGGTATATAGCAAAGCACAGAGAAAAACTTCAGCTATTGAGCAAATACTTGAATTCCACTCAAATTTGCAAATATATATTTTTTTAGATCTGACAGTGTGAACCCAGCTGAGTCTTGAGGCCCTGTATACTAGGCAGGTACAGCGTGTAGCCTCCAACATTGTGACCTGTGACTCATATCCCCTACCTGTGGAGTTTCACCTCCTCCCATCAGGACGCAGGTTTGGGGTGCCAAGTTGCAAGACAAAGCGCTATAGGAACAGTTTTGTCCCATCCTCAGCTGTTCTACTTGACAAATCCTAGCACCTTCTTTTAACATACTTTTTAAACATACCTTTTAACTTGATGTTTTACTTTTATTTAATGTATTATCTGGTGTGAGTGTTTATATGTCAGTGATGCAAATGTGTTTCTGACATCGATGTTGTATGGCTGCAGTGCAAATCTACCTCCAGGAAGCAATAAAGTCTTCTAATCTTTTCGTTAAGTTATCTTCCGCTCATTCGGGGCCGGTTTGCGGGGGAAATAGCCTCAGATCGGAAGCCCAGGCTTCTCTCACCCCAGCTGCATCCTCCAGCTCACCCGGAAGGATCCCGAGTCGTTCCCCAGCCAGCTGTGAGACATAGTCCCTCCAGCGGGTCTATGGTCTGCCTCTTGGTCTCCTCCAGGTGGGACGTGCCCAAAACACCTAGCAAGGCGCTTCTAATCTGTGATTTTCTGGGGGTTTTTCCATAGTTTGTCTCTCACAGTTGATAAGTCTCAATGAGAAAAATGATAGAATAGTCCCCAAGCAAGTTTAAGTAAATCTCCGAGTCTCCTCCCAACAGTACCAGGGAAAAGGCCTATCGATATCCGATCCCTTGCACTTAGAAATGTCCTTTGAAAGTTTGCACTTAGAACGTCTACATTTGCATCATCTCCCCCAAATTAAGATGGCCATACATTGGAGACACTTGCTTTTCTTGTGGTACATCAAATTGACCGTAACTCTTTCCAGATGCTCAACTGTAAGAAACTGAGAGCTTGTTGTGTGGGGTCAATGAAAGTCAGTAGGTGGGGGAACAGAGAAGAAGAGCAAGTATGAGCTCACTTTTTATTTGTGTTGGCTATAAATAAAGAACACATGCAGGCTATCCATTTGAGTCTCCTCATGTGTAGGCTTAGCCATAAGTCAGAGTAAGCAAAGGCCAATACTGATAGATGAACTTCCTGAACAGAAATAAATGGAGGGAGAGAGGTTAACTCAGTAATTAGGTGAAGCTCAGGCCTGCGCTGAAGGATAATGCACCTCACATGATTCCTTCCAATATTCCATATATCTCCTGTTAGATCTTAGTTAACACAATTGAGATGCAGCAATTTGATTGCTGGGTTTAGATGTTATCATATTAGTCATTTAGATTTATGTTATGTGCTTCCCACCTGCAACAAAACTTTAAAAAAAACTGAGGTTTTTTTCAACATATATTTTTGACAATGTATCAAATCAACTAATTATCTAATCTACTGTATCGGTCCGTCATGGTAAAGAAAGAGCTGAGCCGAGAAGCAAAGCTCTCGATTTACAAGTTGATCTATGTTTCAACCCTCACCTATGGTCACTAGTTGTGAGTGGTGACCGAAAGAATGAGATCACAGATACAAGCAGCCAAAATGAGCTTCCTCCGCAGGGTGGCTGGGGTCTCACTCAGGGATCGGGTGAGGACCCCTGCCATCCGGGAGGAGCTCGGGGTCGAGCTGCTCGTCCTCCAGGTCAAGAGGAGCCAGATGGGGTGGTTCGGGCATCTGGTCAGGATGCCCCCCGAGCGCCTTGCTGGAGAGGTGTTTCGGGCACATCCCACCGGGAATAGACCAAGAGGCAGGCCCCGGACCCGGCGAACGACCCAAGATCCTCCTGGGTAAGCTGGAGGATGCAAAGAAGCCTGGGCTTTCTGTCTGAGGCTGTTGCACCCGCGACCCGACCCCGGATGAGCAGAAGATGACAGAACAAACGGAAGCATCTAATCTACGCATTTTTTTTTTTTTTACTCACATAGCCTAAACTTCATTATCAAATAGCTTGAGGTAAATAAGTATCACAATAAACCAGAATGATCGTCCATGTTAAGCCAAAAAAGAGGGAAAGCAGAGTTAAATGTAACTGGGTGAAAATCTGCTGATAATCTAAGAACAGATTTGAAGTCTTACAGATTTAAAGCAATCACTGTTGCTTCCCTTCCTCTATGTGGTTCTACGTCTTTTCTCCAAGTTTTTTCCTTTTTACACACACATACATACAGAAAATAGCAGTCAACCATTTGTCAAATTAGACACTGGGTTACCAATGAGTGATTTCTGCCAGTACATTTTGGTTTAAAACGAAAGGAAAGAACATAAAAATCAAATAAACAGAGAAAAAGTTAATGCTAAATGTTGTGGCTGATGGCCTTGTTGGCGTGTCTGCTTGCGTCAGTTGGCACCCCAGGTAGCTGTTAGGGTTTCAGGCATCCGAGGCCCTGTTATTTTGTCACACCACACAGCTTGATGTTCCTATTTTGGTTTTGGACAGCATCTTTTCCTATTAAAAAAACTGAGTGTCTGATAGGAAGTATGTTCAATTTGAATAGTTGAAAAGTTCTATACTTTTTCTCCTCCATGGGGAAGTTGAAACACCTTCTATATACAAAAGGTTGGCTTTGACAGAAATGGGTTTGGAAAAAAAAAAGTATTGGAACAGGAAAAAAGTAAGAAATGTGTTTCAGACTGTGATTTAACAATGATGAGCTTTGGCTTTTGTCCCATTTTTAAAGAATCTTCCATTCTCTGGATTTAATAAGTGTAGGTATAGAGAAACGTGCTCAGAGAGAGACAGAAAAAAAGGGAACAAAATTGAACAGAAAATGTAGTGTTCTGTACATTTTAAAACCAATTTGTGAGAAGAAGAAAAAAGAACCTGAACTTAACGTTGTTTTTCTTGTGCTGCTTTGAGGGGATTGAATGTGAACAGTATGCAGGCTTACGTCTGAAAAAAGAAAAGAATTTCAAATCATTCTGTTCATACTCAGACATTTCTCTTAAATAGGTGGAAAAGGTACAGATATAAAAACATCTAATTCTAATATGAAGCTTACAATGATGCTATTACGCTTAAAAATATGGGTTTCCGTGAATGTTTCGTCCATAAAATTTAGAACTATTATCTCTCGTTTTCAACGCAGTCATAAATATATGGCCAACATATGGCTGTGTTAGCCCGCAGCACCCTTGTTCGGGTGGTGCAGGTGCCTCACTTTAGCCAGGTGGCTTCTGTGAGTGCCTGTGTCTCTTGGAGCTGGGTGAACCCCTGTGGTTTTGGCCGCTGCATTCATGGGCAGGTTGACTCCTGGTACGGATCGATCCCCAGTTATTATTTCCTCACAGCATCAGGCCAGATGCTTATTTTTATTTCAGTTAAAGAGACAGTGGCTAGCGATTCAGGTGAAATGGGGCCTGGGGGAGGATGGGCGATGGGAGGTGGTGTGGGGGGCTGTGTGAACGTTGATCCATGTGTGCAGTGTTTTGTGTGAGGATGTGATTTTTGGTGGATGTTTGTTTTTTGACGTACTGTTTTTTTTTTTAATGATCTGGATTTTAATGTTGTTTAAGTTTTATTTGTTCTGTTCAGCACTTTGTGTGACTTTGTTGGAAAAGTGCTATATAAATAAAATTTGATTTGATGTAGCACTTTTTTAAATCTCTGTAGATCTACTTCAAATTCTGGAACAAGTTGTGTGCAACATAACACACTCGAGGTAAGCTCTCGATACAAGTGAAAATGTACAATGAAAATTGCATGCTTCAGGTGTTGAAGTATTTCTAATAAATGTTGGATTAGTGAAGAACTCAAGTGTGAAAAAGGCAAAAAGGAACTGCCATTCAAACGGCCGACAGAAGCAAGAGTGATAAAGAAAGGATTCCAGAGGGCACACCAAATCCAAATTAGCTCCTTCATGTTCATGTTTCTGTTGTTATAACTGAAATGAATTTAAGCGTCAGAGTGTCAGTGCCACTCACACGCTCAGGGGCGATGTTTGTGTAAAACTACGGACCAAAGCGCAGTCTTACGCTCACTCGTTTTTACACTCTTTACCTCCGGCGGATGTTCTGTCAAAGAGCTACAATGGTGCTTAGAAATAACTCAGATCAATTATTTCCTCCTTTAGATTCTCTTGAAACCTCTCAGGAGTCAAAGAAAAGAAAATAAAGAGTCAGCAGGTATTTACACATGTAGTAATACAATCCTTCAATGTGGGAGGCCGTGATGGATTTCGGTATTGGTTCAGACTGTCCTCCTTTGTTAACCTTAAACTAATACATTGAAGGATTTTATTTATAACTCTCAGTTTTAAAGAAAGTTATGTGTTTTTTTTCCTAGAAATTCAACAAAATCCATCTCCTCAAGTCGGATGGTTATATATTCTGGCTACCTTTGTGATCTCTCACTCATAGCACCTCCTTCTATCTGCCCACTTTCCTCCTCTGTTCTGTTTCAAATGTCACTTTGTTTGCTATACAAGGGTAAGGGCCAGAAAGAAACTCATGCGGATATCTGGTTCAGTTAGACATTTGCTTTATCATAATGCCATATCCAAAAACACGCCAGACTTCAGTATTAATTCTGTTTTTGGTGCACATTGCCAGCTGGTTCGGTAATGTATGTAGTTCCTTGGAATTTTGCAAAAGGAAACTAAAAGAACAAAACGGTTAAACTCAATTCAAAAGAAGAGCTTGCAATAAAACTGAAAAGATAACTTTACACTAAGAACTGCTTCGTTTCCTGTCTACTGGCAGAGATGAAATGAGCAGTGGTTTGCTGCTTTGAGCTGTTTGTAATTGAATCCTTCTACTGCTCTCTGCAAAGCCATAAATCACTCACCTAATTGAGTCATGGACCAGTAATTAGCATCAATTGGGAGCACGATGGTTGGAGAGATTCCCTTTGATTCAATACCACAACTTCCATTGGGAATTCAGCCGCAGCGCCCTCTACTGAGGTTCACATCTCCCCAGGTACATTGATTCATAAATGTGATCAAAGCCTTGAACCTGACAGATCTAATTTGTTTTTCAGAGAGAACTTCTCACACACCTGCTTCTGTAATCCACACAGCGGCCATGGCGGCCAGTGAACACAAACAGTATTTGAGAAGGTTATTTTTGGTAGAGGCAAACAAAAATTGCAATAGAAATTAGAAAAAATGAAAACAAACAGAACAAGAGGCAGGTTTTCTTAATTCAGAAAATATAAAAATTACAGATTCAGCAAAAATAATAACAAAAAACCAGGATGGATACATTCGTATGATGACACCAAAGATGGGGATTTTGTTCCTTTGGTCGTTGGGTAATGATTATCATCTGAAAAGCATTTACTATATAGATAAGCATGGCTATGAACTTTATTTGCATATGTCCAAACCCTCTCAGTCTTGCCTCTCTGACTTTATCTCCAAAACCACCAACATGTGCTGTTCCTCTGATCCTGTCCATCCTGGTCACTCCCATAGAGATCCTCAGCATCTTCATCTCTGCTACCTCCATCTCTGTTTCCTGTCTTTTCCTCAGTGCTACTGTCTCTAGACATATGCCAAAAAATACAACATTTATTTAGTTTTTTTTATATATACTGAATTCCCCCATCCTCTCTATCCTCATTAGTCATGTGCATGACAGCGAAAATCTCGTTTGAGGCGGTGAATACAGTGTGAAGTATCAAGTTAGGAAACTAGCGCATTATTTTTATTATTTTGGTGTAATTCTATGAAAATGGTATAGTGTCTGAAAATACAAAATCATTTCAGATTGAACCTTTTGGAAATACATTCTTAGCTTTACTCACTGTGTGAGACGCTAGCTTAGATTCAACCAATTTAATTAAAAGTGACCTTCATTGAATTCCGGGCAGTGTGGAATCAGTTCATCCTCTAACTCCTTAAAGGAAGTTTTTCAGGCCTATTCATCCAGCAAACTTGAGAAAATTCTGCACCTGCTTTGGTTAAAAAAACGTTTGACCAGGAAGGAACTACAAGCCAGGCAGTCGGCCAATTACAGATAAGAGACCAAACTTTTCTATCTCTATTTAAAAAAAAATAGGACACATGTTCTTTTGGTGTGAGACTTTTTTTTTTGTAATAAACATTCTCTATTTGTCAATAAGTCTGTTGTAAGAAGTTTCTTTTTGACTATTTTAATGAACCCACAGCCTACAACAACAACCAGCGCTATGGCACTTCCTGTGCGGAGGGAGAACAAGAGCTGCACACGTGTTCATGTTGCAATGTGAACAAAAAGTGTGCTCAAGAACAGCATGGCATTCAAAACAGTATCCGAAACTGCATGGGGAACAGGCGTTAAATATTGCTCAAGGTTCTCTGATTGGAACAAATATATATGGCTGCACCTCCAGCCATGACTCTGTCAAACTGATCAAGTTTGCGGACGACACCACTCTCATCGGGCTCATCTCTGATGGTGATGAGTCGGCCTACAGGATGGAGGTAGACCGGCTGGTGTCCTGGTGCAGCAACAACAACCTGGAGCTCAACGCTCAGAAGACAGTGGAGATGATCGTGGACTTTAGGAAAGCTATAGCACCCATTACCCCCCTTGCACTGACAGACTCCCCCATCACCACTGTAGACTCTTTCCGCTTCCTCGGCACTACCATCACACAGGACCTAAAGTGGGAGCCGTCCATCAGCTCCCTGATCAAAAAGGCCCAGCAGAGGATGTACTTTCTGCGGCAGTTGAAGAAAGCCAAGCTGCCCGCCCAGATGTTGGTGCAGTTTTACAGAGCCATCATCGAATCCATCCTCACCTCCTCCATCACCGTGTGGTACGCTGGAGCCACAGCCAGGGACAAACACAGACTGCAGCGCATTGTGCGCTCTGCAGAGAAGGTGATCGGCTGCAGCCTTCCATCTCTCGAAGACCTGTACGTCTCCAGGACTCGGGGGCGTGCAGGTCGGATAGCAGCTGACCCTTCCCACCCTGGACATGGACTTTTTGAGCGACTCCCCTCGGGCAGGAGGCTCCGGTCCATTCGGACCAGAACGTCCCGCCACAAAAACAGCTTCTTCCCTTCAGCCGTTAGTCTAATTAATACTTTATAACCTGAACCCCACATCTCTTAGTCACCTCCCTCTTGTCACTTTACTATCTTTATTATTTTTTATTATTTTCTATGACATTGCACTACTTTTCTTTTTCTTTCTGAGCACTCTGTTTTGTTAAAATTATTTTTATTTATTTATTTTTTATTATTTTCATCTTATAATATTGCACAGCTGTATCAAAGCAAGTTCCTAGTCTCTGATATTCTCATTGACATGGCAATAAAAGCATTCTGATTCTGATGAACTTCTCACTTGGACTGCATAATTGGGATTTGAGCATGACCCCTTGTTTTGTTTTTGTAATGAATTAGATTTTTCTTTTTCTGACACAAAACAAATCTCGTAAAAAAAAAATCTGTAAAATTAAATCTGATCTTTTGTAAACTATTTTCTTGACTGAAAAAAAAGATGTTTTTTTTCTTTCTAGGTTTAAAACATGAGGTTAGTTTTTTTTATACTTTTTTTTTTTTTTGTTGTTAAAGTCTGACTGTCATCAACAAATTACAGTTAAGACTTTAATCTTTTTATTTTGGACCTTCCTGTACGGCCAGTAGATGTTGGTTATACATGGTTATATAAAGTGTGAAGGAAAGAAAAATTGCGCACATTTGGCTAAACTTCATTTAAGGAAGCTGAAACGAAATAAAAACTGACCAAGATTTTGATCAAATTAGCAATTGCATTCATTTTTAAAACAAGTGTTTTTGACATTTCAGTCTTTTTAGGTTGAAAAACAGGCTTTAAAATTTTACTACTAGACAAATCTGGTTTATTGCAAGTTTTTCTAAAAAAGCCACAACAGGCATTGCGACATTGTTTTAATTAATACAGCCTTCCTGGCACAAAAAAATGGGAGCCAATACAAATAAAATAGAAAAAGTTTGTATAAAACTTCCGGCTGAATGCTGACATGCAGTATTATATCTCATATGATAAATACAGTAGAGTAGTGTTGGCAAACAAACACTCACCAAAAGATAAGTAGTAAACACATACACACTGCTACACACAGTCTCTCTTCTGCACACAAGTAATCTGTGAGTTGACCCGGTGAGCATTGCATTGCTAGATAAAGGAGATTAACCGCGCTGTGATGAGCTGAGGCCAAGGTTTAGTATGTGTGTCTGTGTGTAGATGTTTGGTTTATGTGATAAAAAACACACTGACTGTGGTTTACTGAGGATGTGTGTTGATGTCTGAGTACAGGAGTTTTGTTACTGCCTTCCAAACAACTGGGATGAGAGATTATCTGGATTTTCCAAGTGGGATTTTCTGTAGAGGAGCTGTAAAATACAGCTAAATCAGTTCAACGCCCGACCTCTGGTGCCAAAAGTGAACCCACAGCTTTTTGGCATACAGCTTTGTGGTTTACCTGAAGGCTGTCATGCATGTGTTATGATGAATAGGGGAAGGTTTCCATCTAAGTTTTACTGCTTTTGAAAAACTTTCACATTAGGGTATTTGAGGTTTTTTTTTCTTCTTTTTTTTTTTTTTTTTTTTGTGCAATTCGTGTGAGATGTGGTCTTATGAGGGAAACAATGAAAATGAACAGAAAACTTTTAATGATAATTATTTTTACTACTTTCAATAATTTGTTAAGATTTTCTTCTGCTTAAATTATAATCAGTTCACCCAAAAAATGGGACATAGCTCTCTAATATTTATCAGTGAGGTTGTGGGTTCAATTCCTGGGTAGAGACGAGGCTTGGAGCACTGGCCTTGCTGTGTGGAGTTTGCATGTTCTCTCCGTTTCTGCATGGGTTTTCTTTGGGTACTCCGGTTTCCTCCCACCCCTCAAAAAATGCATGCTAGGTTGATTGGCCAGTGCCGAATTGCCCCTAAGAATTAGTGTGTGTGGCCCTGTGACAGACTGGCAACCTGTTCGGGGTGTACCCTGCCCCTCGCTTTGAATCAGCCGGGTTGGGCTCCTGCACTCCCCACAATCCCTTAAAAGATCTACGGTTAAGAAGGTGACTGACTGTGATTTATATTTTGATATTTAAGTGCTTTATAGTCGGACCTAGGAATGAGTGTGTGTAAGGATGGCTTTCCTTGTATGCAGCCCCGCGACAGACTGGCAACCTGTTTGGGGTGTACCCACCCTCTCGCCTTAAATCAGCCAGGATAGGCTCCAGTGCCCCCCTGTAACACCAATAGGGATGAACGATTGAGAAGATGAATGAATGAATGAATATTCTGCAACCAGTGGTAATGTCAGTCAGTAAGCCACCTCTTTTACCGTCTATCCCTTCCAGGGGTACGGGGAGTGCCCATCCCGCCTGATTCACGTTGAGGGGCAGGGAACACCCCAAACGGGTAGCAAGTCTGTTGCGGGCCACATACATACAATCATACGCACACACACACACACTCATTCTTAAGGGCAATCCAACCTAGCATGCATGTTTTTGGAGGGAGGGAGGAAACCGGAGTACCCGGTGAAAACCCACGCATACATACATGGGGAGAACATGCAAACTCCACACAGAAAGACCAGTGTTACAAGCCACGCCCCCACCCGGGACTCAAACCCACGACCTTCTTGCTGTGAGGCCACTGTGCTATCCACTGCGCCACCGTGCCGCCAGTGGTAACGTCATGGATGATAAAATAATAAATTTATTTTAAATAGGCAGCAGTTTGTTGGTCTAAGTTCTGCGTTCTATTAAAAAATAAAAAAACATTTTGAAAACTTAAGCATCGTCTGCATTAGTAGAAAATCCAGAGCTTGATCAGACACAGATTCTCCTACAAGCAGAAGGTCAAGACAAGCAGACGGCAGAGTACAAAACACAAGTGGTGTAAGGCGACTAAAATAAGTCCGGGGCTTTATTAAGAAGACTTGCCGATTGATTTTCTGTCAGCGAGCATCTATGCTGATGAGATTGATGCGCACAAGATGTGCAGCAGAGATGGAGCAAAGGCGGAGAATGGATAACAGATCTTTCCATCTTTGGAGTTGCCTTTGGGCCCAGACAGGCTTTCAGCAAACTGATCCGAGCTGGCTCCTTCTTAAGTAATTAAGACATTACTGGAAGGTGTCTATCCATATTTGATGAAGAGCCAAACCACAATCAGGATGAAGCCTGATTAAGAGTTCTCACACACTAAAGCCAATGGCCGTTGGGTCACTGAGACGGCCACTTTTTATGCATAATACCCTTTAACCCCTGCCTAGGTTGTTGGGTCTCCACTGGGAGCTGAATATGGATGGTCCACGTCTTGCCTGTTAATGAATTTAAAAAGCAATTCACTACTTTTTAGCTCCCAGTGGACTTGATTTCATCTTCTTAACGATTGGCCCTCATGAACTCAGCTCAGCTTTGCTGCGTTTTATCTTTAGTTAAACCATAAGGGAAGCTTATTAACAATGACTTGAACTGGAAGGTGCAGGCAGGTGCAGGAGTGGAAAATGCCCGAGGTTAGAATTAGCTTAATTGTTCTTATAAAACCTCAAACTAACGCTGTCGAAGCAAATTGGCATGTTGTCATTGACCTCTGATCTTTAAAGAAAATAAAATATTCAACACATTCTCCTCCTTTTTTAAATCTTTAAATAAAAATACATCTTTTCAATGATTTGAGCTCAGACGTTATTTTATTTAACAAGAATGAAGAAAACGACTAAATTTCCATTCCTGGTTTTAATTTCTAACATCTTAAGCTTTTAACCTGCCATAAATATACATATAGATATAAAAATTTCATTCTACAGAATAGATATTTTAAATTGGAAGAACTTTCAGATAAATCTTTAATAGGGAGGAAAACAAGGCTTTAAAGAAGGTAATTGGATGAAACTTTCTAGCGTTTAGAGTTCCTCAGACCTCACTTCATTTTATGATAATGATAATTGAAAGGTGGGGGATGAAGGAGAAAATTGTAGAGCAGTGCAGGGTGTTATGTTCATTCTTGTTATATTTTAGTGGTATTGGTTCACGCTGCGGGGCCCTCGGGTTAAAGCACACAGACTTGATTACCGCCCTCTTAATCAAATTCTTCCTCCTCAACAGAATCCGCTAGAGTTTTAAATGTGTTTCCTGTCTTGTACCATCACACTCCTCAGCCATTTTTGGTCAGAGTACATGTTAACAGTAAAACCAGCACATACGGTTTTTAATTTCAAAGGTTGTTATGAATGTCTAGGGAATAATTCCAGGAGAAAGCACCATGGTGATCTTGTGATAAATACAGTAACAACACTTGGTTACGGTTTGCATTAATGCTGTGCTAAAGCAGAAGTCGTCCCCGTTCACTTCATTTGAGAAATATTTACTCTCATTAAAGATGCCATTAGGTTAGCCTGAGGCCAAACATGTGCAAAGCCTGGAAAAAAAAAAAAAGGAAATTATTAGATTTAGTTCTTTAGCTACACGTTATTTTCTATATTAAACTAGTCCAGGCAGCGATGGGAGGTCATCATGGAGGTGATGAGCTGTGGGTAAATGTGAATAATGTGGATCCTAATGCATCGACTGTATAACGAGGGGTAAATGTACCACTGATAGTATCACTGTAATAACACATTTAGGATGAAATTTCAGAATGATAGATTTGAAATCCATTAAGCTAAAATCAACAGCGAGTCCCCAGCTGGGGCGAAGTGAGGAACACTGGACTTTCTGTTTGGTGTTTGTATGTTCTCGTTTGACATTGCCTGGTCTCCGAAAGGGAACCCCAGATACCTACCACCCACTTAAACAGGGCAGGTTAGACTCATCGGTCAAAGGGAAATTATAACCCCGGAGTGTATGGGTCAATGGTTGTGTTTCTTTGTCGCTCTAGTGGCTTTGGGAAAGACTGGTGACCTGTACAGGGTGTACTCCACCTCTGACCTGTTTGCTTAGAGGGATAAACGCCAACACCCTACGTTCCATTTTGGGACAAAACAGCTAGAAAAATACAAGAATAAACAAATGTTATTTTTCTTAAGAAAAAAAACAGAAAGAAGAAAACGTCTTTATTTTTTTCAACCTTCCTCAAAATTGCATCCATCCATTTTCTGAACTGATTAGTCCGAATAACGCTGTTGGAGGGAGGCAAGAGGCATGGTGCACCGTGTACACATCTCCAGTCCACTGCAGTGTGGTTTTAAAGTTTGAATAAAATTTGAAACGTAGGATTTCTCTTGTTAATTAGCACCTTGGCCTCACAGTCAGAAGGTTGGCGACCCAAGGTTTTTTTTTTCCCACCGTTCAAAAACATCCATGTTAGGTGTTTGATTGGTCATTTGTCTCAAGGTGTTGCCCCAAACCAGAGCCGTTTGGGGTGTACCCAGCCTTTCACCTGTAATCAGCTGGATCAAGGTCTGGTACCACCCTCCCCCTTCCAAATATCTCACTGACAATAACGAGCAGTTAGGCAGATGGAAAGAAAATTTAAATTCAAATGTTTGTATCCATAACTCTAACTTTATTTAAAAAATGGGCAATTTTTCCATTGTTCACATTTTTTTTAATTTTATTATTACATACTCTATTGATTCCTCACCAGAAAAAATTGCATTCTGCACTACTACACTGCAGCAAGCTGCCACAACGGCGCCAAAGGTGGGAAAAACAGGGCATTAGGTGTCTTCTCGGAGGACCCTAGACGGAAACTCAGTGGGAATCAAAGACTTTACCTTGTCTATGTATGTTCATTCTTAATATAAGTATTCAGAAACCATCCATGCATATATAACTACACCGTGCACATTGTCTACAATTATTCCAACTGTGAGTTATCACTGTTGACACCGGTTACTGTTTTTCTGTCAGCCATCCTCTGCCTGCGCTGTCTGTGCGTTTCCTTTGGATGTGTGCCATGTCATGCATGTGACAACATTAAGAGGACCTGCAGAGAGTTGTTCTGGTTAAGTGATACTGTTTTACTGTGGTGCTTGTATGCTCACTGACCTGAATAAAAGGGTCTTGCTTGGAAGAAAGCCAACCCAGGACCAAGCCCTGTGCCAGACACCCATAAGGTTTCTGCTGTCACAACACACACATCACGTACGAGCATTACAAAGTCCTATTCCTTCAAAATAGCTGCTGGTGTAGAGAGTTTTTACCGTGGGTATTATTTAAGTCAGATTGGAGGGTTCTCGATAATTGTCTTGCTATTAAAACAATCTGCTCACAAATATAGATTTTAATTATGCTTAAAAAAGTCAGCTTGAAAAAAAATGGTTGAATGTATTTTTGAAAAAAAAAACAAAACTATTGCACGCCAAGGGACTCCAAGAAATGATGATTGAACTAATTGATTTAAAAATAAAATCAATTTTAATTTGAGTCACTCTATTTCTTTGATGAAAAAAATTATTGAAGGAAAAATTTCCCAACATTTTTGGCTCAAACAGAATATTGTAGCATTAAAGCACCAATAAATGAAACTAAATCAGCAACCAAAATATCAGCTTCTAACTAATTTTTCCATCTGGCAAGCTGATGTGCTTTTGTTTTATTCAGCACAAGAAAAAAAAAAGTTTACAGTGAGAAAAAAAGAAAAATCAAAGAGTTTTTTATTTGCATTTTACAAAAAATGAATAAAAGAAAATGTGTTAATTGCAAAACAATCCCAGAGCACATCCGAATAACTCATTGTAGAAATGATTCAAAGTGAGGTTATACACGTCAACTTTAACAATCAAGTATTTCAAATTGCAGCTTTCTTTTCACAATGTGTTAAACCCGGGCATTCATTATGAATTGTCTTTGTTCTTTTTGGCATCAAGTTTTTCTTTCTGAAATAAATTAAAAAAAGCTAAATCAAAGTGGCACCTTTTTTTTTTCTCCTAACAAATAAATATTGTCCTTGTCAAAAACAATCTGTGATCTCTTTTATTTAATTTTTTTATGCAGCTTTATTTTTTCTTTGCAGTTTAAAATCCTAACTTAACTTATTCTTTGACTTCACAGTGGGTAAGTTATGAATATAAAGTGTGAAGGCAGCTCGACCTTCTTTTCTTATCAGCCCTTCATTGTGACACTCGAATATGGACTAAAAAAAAAAAAATCAAAAACGGAAATGAATACAGTCTCCATGCAAAAGTTATTAACATGTTCCAGGTCTAGACAGTGTAGATAGTGTGTCCTCTGTTCTACATGCTTTTTGGTGTAATGACATGAGTGCTTGATTTATCTAAAGCCAGGGCAAGAGTCTGTAGAGACCACACTGAATGATTTCACTCCCTTTTGCAATCTGACAAGAATTGAAAGATAAAAGTGTGAAGCAGACAAGGACAGACCGGGTAAGAAAAACTTGTTTCACAGTTGTTTGATTTAAAGGTCTAAAAGCCATTATTACTACTCCTATTCTTAACTTTTCTAATTTTGCTCTAATGAAATTCACTCATCACAGTGAATACTGATCTCTTTTAGAGCAAAGTCTCTTCACCAATCACGACACAGCTCACATCTGTCACCCGCCTGACAGATGATTAAAAACTTTTTAAATTATTTTGACAAATTAGAAAGGTTTTGAAGAAATTAAATGAAAAATTACTTGGAAAATGTCAACCAACCTGCTACGAAGCAACTTTTTTAAATGATCCATTTCTCGATAGTAATACCTTAAAGGATTTAAATCAATCAAGTGAATCTTTTATTTTAAGACTAATTCCCTTGTGTGTAATTGTCTAAAAGGAAAAATCCCAAAGTTATTAAAAAAATTGCAGTTTTGCACTAATTATGAATGAATGGATTATTAAAAACATTCAATCAAATAGTTAAGAATAAGCACTTAATTGGAGATTTATTCTTTGTAATTGCTTGATGAAGGAATTTAAACTCCAAATTTCTAAATATGTAAGTTCCAAATTATGATGCAGAAGATATTTTTCTTTTGAGGTTTCAGGAGAACTGCAAGTTACTGGAGGCTTGAAAATTTTGATGATCAAAGCGTTTCCTGTTTGCTGCTTTGTAATATCATTTTAGCAGCTGCTCTCTTGTCTTTGGCAAAATTCTATCTCTTCATCACTTTATATGCACTGCACAGCGTGGGCCCAGAATCAGACACAAATCTCTTTAAACCCTCATGTTTCTCGGGAAATAGGAAATTTTTTTATCCCCCTATCTCTGCCTTTCCAGCTGCAGAGATATGTTTAATTTCCCAGATTGCTGAAAATAATGATCTGTTCAATAATGTAAAATAATTCAATCCAAAAGTCCAAAACCCAAGGAATTCAAAAATGTTGAGATAAACCAAAAAAATTATCTTGTTGACACGTAAACTTAATTTGCAAAACAATGTGGAACACATTGCAACCTGTTCAAGGCGTACCCTGCGACCCAGACAAGAATAGATGGTTTAGAAAGTGACTGACTGCACTTTTTTGTTGGTTTGCTTTGATCATCGTTGACACCGTTTCTCCATCTATTTTGGCAAATGTGTTAAATTAGTTATTTTACACGTTTGTTTGTTTGCTTTCAGCAGCAACTGAAAGCCTTCAATTTTGGTCCAAATATTTGTTTTATTTTTATTTACCTACCAAAAGAAAATGGTGTAGTTGTGTCTGACCACAAGTTAAAATAATTTAGATACAAAATATTAAATTAACTTTGGTCCTGCATCAAATCGCCGCAGGGAATCTTAGAATCAAATTTTAGGAAGCGCAAGTTCCACCTGCTTCTTCCTGCATTTCATTTTTGGACAGTTTTGCCAAGTGTTAAATAAATCCATAAATTCACAACATACTTTGAATGTAAAACTAGTTTCATTAGGATTTATTTGCTGTTAGCAAAATGAAAGGAATTGATTTCTATGATTTTATTTTTTATTTGGTTTTGTTTTGTGATACTCTGCTTGAAATTAGAACCTATTTAGTATTTTCTGCATTTTCCTTTTTTGTGCACCTGTGAATCCTTTGATGACCAGGACGGATTCTTTAATAAGAAAGAAGATGCATGGTGTCATGAGCATAACATAAATGTTTAAAAGAAAAAAGACAGGGTAAAATCAGACAGGAAAGCGATGTGCTTATTACAAAAGAATGGATTTAAAAAGGAGACATGGTCAAAACCGAGATGTAGCCTCTGTGTTAGTCCTGCTTGACCAAATGGATTCTTTATATTCAAGTCATGGTTTTCTTTAGAGCTTTGCTTTAAGTGTTGAGTTTCATGTGAAGTTGATCGGAAAGCTTGGTAGTCATAGTAACTAAGTAAAGAGATTTAGAATAAAAGGTCACTTGCTACAGACATGTATCTACAACTCCAAACATCTGCTGTGCTCCAAAACGGAACAATAGTGTTTGTGCGTTCTCCTTAGGTGGCAATAAACTAGCCACAGAGAGCAGCTAGAGAAGGCCTTTAATTACCTCGGTACAAATCGACTGTAAGTGTGGCAATCTGTTTTGTTTGTATTACTTTCTGCCAGTGTTTGCACCCCCACGGCAACTTTATCTTCACTTCTTAATTGAGCAGTTGTTTGCCAGACTAATCTCCAAGGCTTGTGTACACAACAATCCTGAAAGATGCTGCAAATTAAAGACTTATCTTAATCCTCTTCTACCCAAAACATTAGCCTCCCCTATCAGGCCAATTTATGCCAAATATTTTTTGTCTACATAGATGGATAGTGCAATGTAATTTAAAAGCAAACCTGAATCCTCACAGACTGAGAAAAGTAAGAAACCCTAGGCTTTTTTTTTTTTGCAGTGCCTTTCAGTATATGTACAAATGCTTAGTGAGAAACACAAGAGTACTGGACGTAGCTATTTTCTGCTACACTGCAGCAGCCATGATTACGTGTGTTTCAGGTGTAACTTCTACCCATGACAAGCTACAAACACCTGTCTTTCTAATCCTACCAATTAACCTGCGGACTAGCAAGTGTCTTAAGTTACCTCCAGCTTGGCTTACTCATCCTTTATTCTGGCGCGTCAGCCTGTGCAATCTCCTAATCAGAGTAACCCAATCCTCTACTTCCATCCTCTGCCTAAGCTGAAAAAGAAACAGGGTTGGAGACAGATTCCCATTCATGTCTGGGAGCTCTACCGTTTGGCCTACCGTCCAAAGCTATCAGCTACCATGCCATCATTTTCACTTTCATTTACTTCATATGCTGTGCCCATTCTGATTCAACCCTCATCTAAGTAAGCAGTCTAGTCACAGACGTAGCAGCTGAAATACATGTGTCATGTATTAAGCTGAGTGATTTATTTTAGTCTAAATACGAAACCAGACTTTGGCCTGGAGTTAGTCATTTCACTTCAGTGTCTATAATCTATCTCAAAATTTTACAAAGCACTTGATTCAAATAGGTTCACGTCCCCGGTGACCACTTTGATTCAAATCGAGCACTGGTATATTACCTTTGAAATCCAACCCAAGGTTTGTATCAAGTATTTAAAAGCCCCCGAAAGACATCAGCAGAACAATGGAAAAGAAAATGTAAGTACATACGATGCCAGTCAGAATGTCCTAGATAAAGTGTCGACCCTTTGCTATCTTTGTGCCTGCAGGCAGTAATGACTATCCTCAAAACCACTGCTGTCTTTTGCTTGACACCAAAAGACAAAGAAAAACAGATGAAGGTAGTCTGAGTGGAGACTCTTAGGGGAACGACTGTTAAAGAAAGTGGCAGAGTTGCTTTGTTGCCATTGCGAATAACAACGTATTGATCCATCTTTCTATGCTCCCATTTCCTTCAATTTAGAAAATAGATTGTTTGTGAAACACAGGAGGAAGTAAAACTCTTTATGCTGTCTTGGCTTTGTTTCACAAACCATTATACAAATTAAGAGAAAGAGAGGAACTGTGGTGAAGTAAGTTCTCTTTGGTTAAACAGAAATCTCACCCTTATTTATTAGTGGCCAACATCTTCAAATAAACCACCACTATTGAAGAAGTTTCTGGGAACATGGGATATGGTCAATCAGTTTAAAAGCTTGTTAAAACCTTTCCGGCACAGGCTTTTCAACATACCAGGATGCTGGTAAAATGGTTTTGCTTCTTCATACTATTGGCTGGCAATGTGTCATTTACGACCCTTGAATATTCCAACATTTTGACCGCGAATACAATGGAGATTTCAGATTCCTCGGTTACAGGAGCTAAAGCAGTTGTCCACTGATGAAATGAATCTCCTCATAAATGCTCAGAATCCTGAAAGAGAAGTTTCCTGTGTGCAGAATGCCATCTGCAGAGGCTCCGGTCTGGATTGTGAAATACATTTATCCAGCTTTATTCCATCAAGCAGAGGGGGAAAAACCTACAACTACATTCCAAAGGGTTACAATCCCCCAAAGAACTGTGAAGACCCAGAGACAAAGGAGGTTGATGAGAGGCACAGGAGTTTGGAAGTCCCGTAAGATGAGCTGCGTAGCCAGAAACCAATACCACAGTGATCATTTGATACAAAGGGTTAAGATGTCCTGTGTAAATGTTTAATCACTGTCTGGACTCCTGGTCATTAACTAGTTTGACACAAGTTTTGAGAGGACTGGTTCCACTTTCTCAACAATGGACAATCATCTTATCTCGTCTTCAATCTCCAGCCTTGAGGCTAACCGTCTTCCAAACATAGTCTTATCCATAGCGCAGCCTACATCTGATAAAACAGAGCAGCTGTTGGCATGGAGGATATATTTTTAGTTCCCATCGCTTATCTCTAAGCAAAGACCGATTCCTTTAGTCTCATATTTTGTGTGTGTAGAGAAAGTGTGCAGTTAAAATATCAAAAAGACAACTCACAAAAGCCTACAGAAAGACTTCAAAGATCATATCAAGTTGGCACAACAGTGTTTAGATGGAAAGCATTGATCTCTGACCTTTAACTTTGCCAGCAATCATATGAAACATAAGTGTCCATTTTGTGTCTGATTGATAACTTAGATAACGCTGACGCCAAAAGCCTTAAAGGAAATCTGAGAGGTCGGTCTCAGGTTTAATTAAATCAAAAGCGACTGCACCCCAGGGATGATTTCTTGAAGAGAAATGATAGTTTGCCCAATTTAGAGTTAATAATAATAGCATGGTTGTAAAGTTGCTCATGATACATGTGAGCTTGAGCAAAACTATCTTAAAGGAAGACGCCATAGTTTTTCTATTTTCTAATAACATAAAATGAATTTTGAATGCTAATACTTAAGTTGAAAACTGACTCAGTACTACCGTTTGCTAGAACAATGGTAAGCAAACTAAGACGGAACTAAGACGGTAGAGGATAATCTCAAATCATCCGGATTGAGGAATCGTTTTGAAATGGAAAAACTGTGCCGTGTACACTCAATTTGTATGAATGGGATAAAATCTGTTTGAATACTTAAACATTGTGTTAATAAGTACACAGAAAATTGTAGATTGTATCCAAATAATCTCATCAACTTGTTCATTCACATTCATCATTGATGACTCATCCACTTTCAAACTGTACAGCCATTCCTTCAAGACATTAAGAACCTACAAAAAAATCCCCACAGATGAGCTGTAGACAAAACCAACCATAAGAACCAGGGTAAGCTTCAACGCTACCAGCAAAGGTGTGACTCTAATCTGTTCTACAGTATTTCTCACGGACAAGGTCAGGGACACACCAATGCTTCCATGTTTGTTTATGGACACATTTTGGAGACCATTAGACCTAAAATATAGGACATGCATGACATTTCTTCTGAATCTTGACTTTTCATTTAACACACTTACATTTGGTCAGTTTTTGCGACAAAGAATGTGTTCGATGTGTATGTGTGTGTGTTCGAAGGGTTTTATCAGAAGAATTGGATTAGGAGATTTTCGGGTCGATGCTGAGATGCTCACACTCTCGTTTCATTGAAGCTACACACTTGGCAGCTTTGGCATGATGTGGGAGAACAAGCATGATTTCACTTGAACAATTTATGTTAACATCCTCACAGTTACGTTGAGGCTCCGGCAAGCCAGATTAGCCTTATTCATCTAATTGTGCACGGTGTGTGGAAAAGCCAGCTTGCTTCCACGCCGTGCATACAATTACCGTTTTACGAGATGACATCAATGTTAAGAGCCTGCAGCGACTGGCTGGAGAAGAATATATATATAAATTTAGGAGAGGGCGGGATAGATTTCCAGAAACCTCCTCCACCTTTCCTGTGGGCAATGTTTTCCAAAGTGAACTTGCTAAGGCGTAGCAAACAAGAGTGAATGCCGAGGTTGGACTGTGAGGAAAGACAGATCAATGAGACAGCTCACCAACTCATGCGTAGCAGCATTGTGGAGGTAGTCCTCTGTGAACAGTTCTGCTTTGGAGACCTTAAATCAGTTTTTGGTGCCTGTGTGTGTGGGGCGGGGGTTGGTTATCAGTTGGGGGATCCATAGCGCATGACGCATGTCATGCAGGGTGATGTTGCACTGAGGTGTGTGGGTATAAACGACGGAAAGGAGGATGAGGCAAAATAAAAGTAAACTACTGCAAATGAAGAAGACCTTTGATATGAAAGAGATCAAACTAACTGACAAAGTCTAAAAAATAAGTTGTCTGCATCAACTGAGAAAAGTTTTTTAATAGTTTGCATTTGATAAAATTCCAAGTTCCAAAAACATTTCTCATCGAATTCCATGCTGACAAAAATGTTACGCATTTCAACATTTTAGTTTACAAGGTTGTGCTTTAAAAAACGAATCAGAAAATTCAGAATTGTGTCAAGGTTAAAAATCATTACAAATATATGTGGTGAAAAAAATAACTGAAATAACACATAATGCAGTGGAAATGTTTTTGTATTTCATTTTTGTTTTTTTCATTTGGCTCTTTCTTGGCACCACAAATTCAGATACTCTAGACTACTTTAAAAGCTTAGAAGCTTTTGTTGAAAAGGAGAATCACAAAAAGCTACTTCTTCTTTTGACATTTCACTTCAGGGGTCGCCACAGCAAGCCAGTTTCTTCCATTTAACCATGTCTCCTGCATCTTCTTCGGTCACGCCAACTATCTTCATGTCTTCCTTCACTGTATCCATGAATCTCCTCTTTGGTCTTCCTCTAGGCCTCTTTCCTGGTGGTTCCAAACCCAGCATCCTTCTGCCGATGTACTCTCTCTCTCCCCTCTGCACATGTCCAAACCATCTCAGTCTCGCCTCTCTGACTTTATCCCCAAAACCTCTAATATGTGCTGTTCCTCTGATATACTCATTTCTAATCCTGTCCATCCTGGTCACTCCCAGAATGATCCTCAACATCTTCATCTCTGCTACCTCCATCTCGGTTTCTTGTCTTTTCCTCAGTGCCACTGTCTCTAGATCAAGTAAATATAAAATATATGGAGTAAAAGACAAAAAAAATTAAACACTTCAAAAATAGTGGTCAATAAGAAAAAAAATCCACTTTCAAAAGATAACAATTATCAAAGTCCATTTACATTTAGAGTAGCATTTTGCATTGATTTTCACGCGTGTCCACAGGTGCCAGACAGCTCGATGGAGTCTCACAGTTAGTGATAATGCTAACACACCATGAATTGGGGCTTGAAAATTTTAAATTGAAGTGAAAGGGAAATTCTGCCAAACGTCTCATAAACTAGAGTGAAACAGTGAGAAAGCAAACACAAAGACCTTCTAACCACCAAGTGTTTTTCTGTTACTCCTGGCCTCGTGTCATGTTTTCATTTCTGTCGTTGTCATTAAAAAATTTTATTTGTTACTTTTCAAAAATGAGAATGTAAAAAAATATATATACTAAAAAACTGTCGAAAAAAAAATTAAACCTAAAAGGAACAAACTAGAGTTTTCTAAGAGCAAGTTCTACATGCTCAGTTCTGTCTTTTTTAAACATGTGCGTTGTTCAACTTCACTTTTGTCATCACACACCATGTCTGTGTGTGTTCGTAGATGCCGTGGTAAACACAACCTTTGTTACTGTTTACAGTTTCTCTTTTTTTATGAAGGCAATAAGAGTCAGGTTCATATTTATTTATTTGACACTGGATATCGCAGTCTACTTTTTTGTTATGGCGTACTTTATGGTCAGAAGTGAGATGGTCTGCTATAGTTTCCAAACATGCACGTTCACTATCTCATCCGGTGCCCCTCAGAATCTCCTCAGTCCCCTCATAATGAAATAAACAAGCTTGCACTCATAAAGATGCATTGCATCAAAGCTTATCTCCGTGTATTACAGTGAATCATGGTTAACCTTCATTCAGAGCAGTGTTGTGACATGCGGACATTTCGTGAGAGAAGCCGAGCCAGCAGCTTGTTTGCAGACTCCAGTGAGTGATGATCTCCATGATAACTTTTAGAAATAAACTGGAACATTGTCTATTTTCTCATGTGTGATACTGAACAGCAGACCCTCAATGTTTAAAAAATGCATCCAAAACAATCCAAAAGCCAAAGTTGTGACTTATGATCATTTTTGGTGACATTGAAACGTGCTTTTAAACTCTTTGAGACCATAAAACCCAAAAGTATAAATCCATTCTGCTCAGCATACCCTATTGTCATTCAATGTTTTGTTCATTAGGCATGATATAAAAAGAAAAACCTGGGTGTATTGGGGTACTTTACAAATGAGTAAAAGTACCTGTTCTGTTTGAGTGGCTGTGCTTACTAACTTCCAGATCAATGACCCCTCCACCATCCCCCTTATCCTCCCACACCAAACCTTTCAGTGACACCATTCTCATCCTTTTACCGAACAAATAAACCCTTCTTCTCAACTCTGGTCCCTTTTTCTTTATACGGACCGGGATGGGATTATATGATAATTCAACCTTTATTCTCTTTTGGAGCGCTTAAGGGTCCAATTCCGCTCTTGCATGTCTGATCCTTTTCTATCTCCACACTCACTGATGTGTTTTAAAAAAATTCCAACCCTTTCTTTTACAGGCCACTGCTGCCAAAGCCAACATGGCTTTCAGAGCACCAACAAATTGTAAGCATGGTAATATGGGAACCCAAGAGGCAAAGAAAGATGCTGTTTTGTATCAGATCTAAATATCTAGCCTTAGAGACTTGGCATGCAAATTACCTTAAAAGAACTATTCCTCTTCATCACAAGCCTCTTTTTTTTCTTTTATTCTCTTCTTTTTTCCTTTGTGTTTTCTGTATTTTACAGCAAGCACGTTAAATCACGGAGTTATCTGTTAACCGTGTCAGCCTGGAAAAAACAAATTATGCCTAAGCAATTTATCAAATAAGAGGTTATCTACAGTCACTATGCACATATGGAATATATTATGGGAGGGCTGAAGCGCCGCCGTTCAGACAATAGCACGAAAAAAAGCTGTGATCCATAGAAAACAAAGATACATACACATTGGGGCTTGGAAAATTAACTTCATAATGCAGTGCGTGATTTAAGTATTTCAATCGTTTTGATTTCAAAAGACGCATTGATTATTTTATGATTACAACAAAATTATTAAAACAGCATTAACAAAGACTGCGGCCTGGGCAACTCGCCACATGTGTTCTAATAAGCACAAATACCCCGCAAGAGTGCAGAAGACTCATTTTTTCGCAGGTACAATGACACAATCGAGCAAGCTCACTCGCACGGGAGCTCTGCAGCCTGGGAAAATACACTAGGAATAACCTTTCTGATTGATCTCAAAATCTGTTCTCTTTTTACAGCACATTTCACAAAATGCTGGACAGATTTAACAAAATATAAACACAGGACATAACATCTACAAATATAATTAAGAGTTTTTAGTTTGTACTCAAATGCATCTCAGATACCCGCCCAGATGTTGGTGCAGTTTTACACAGCCATCATCGAGTCCATCCTCACCTCCTCCATCACCGTGTGGTACGCTGGAGCCACAGCCAGGGACAAACACAGACTGCAGCGCATTGTGCGCTCCGCAGAGAAGGTGATCGGCTGCAGCCTTCCATCTCTCGAAGACCTGTACGTCTCCAGGACTCGGGGGCGTGCAGGTCGGATAGCAGCTGACCCTTCCCACCCTGGACATGGACTTTTTGAGCGACTCCCCTCGGGCAGGAGGCTCCGGTCCATTCGGACCAGAACGTCCCGCCACAAAAACAGCTTCTTCCCTTCTGCCGTTAGTCTAATTAATACTTTATAACCTGAACCCCACATCTCTTAGTCACCTCCCTCTTGTCACTTTACTATCTTTATTTTTTTTTATTATTTTCTATGACATGGCACTACTTTTCTTTTTCTTTCTGAGCACTCTGTTTTGTTAAAATTATTTTTATTTATTTTATTTTATTTTTTATTATTTTCATCTTATAATATTGCACAGCTGTATTAAAGCAAGTTCCTAGTCTCTGATATTCTCATTGACATGGCAATAAAAGCATTCTGATTCTGATTCTGATACACGAGAAGCTGTGTTCTTACAAAGTTTTTACTTGCAGCCCGGTATCATCGGTTAGTTTGGCCATTTTAATTGATTATTGATTTGAATGATCAATATTTTATTGGCATCCTTCTGTCTCTAGAGACAATGGAGTCTGCACCTGGATACTTACCTGTTTGTGCTCTAAGCTCCATACACCTGATGAACCCAGCAAGTTGTGGTGAGGTAGTACCCTGGGGTAGTACCTTGAGGCAGGCAGTAATTTTCCAATAGAGTCATAGGAGTCCTCCTACTTCGGGTTGAGAGCAACCCCTAGGGCCCAGTTCCACGCCAATTGAGCCTGGGCTTATCACTGCTAACTGTTGCTACCCATGTTGAGTCTGCGCCAAGACAGCGACGTTGCAGTAATTGTCCTAGGTCCAGGCCTGGTCAAGTGGTATGGTCCAAATCTGGTCCTCTCACACCTGGTCCCAATTGCCTCTCCCTGATGTCTCCACCTGTGTCTCATCCTTCCCTGGTTATTTAAACCCTGGTGTCAACCACTCCAGTGCCAGATCATCTGCTCTGCTGCAGCCATGATGCCGTCCCGTGACATCTTGTGCCTCTTCCTGTTGTCCTGCGGTTCTGCACCCATGCCGCAGCCATGACGATAGTCCCCTTCACATCTGCCTTCCAGGTTGCCGTGTGCCCACCCCTCTTCCCTAATCCCGGATTACCTTACCAAAATACCAATAAACTGGTTAAAACTGGCCATGCATCTGGGTCATGCATGTCCACCTTCACCATGTCTTGAAAGAGGTTAGCAGTGAGTTTATCTGTTAAAGTGAATGAATTAATCACTCTGTTCAGACCAGTTTGTGTGTGGCTACGCTAGATTCAACTAACAAACTTTTTTTAAATGCTAATGTGCTGATAAATTATATTTCTATACATCCTACTGATTTGTTACAGACCACAGAAATGTGAGGCAGTTAACAGATCAAACTAGTGAGGTGGATGTTCCGCATATTCTAACAGAGTTAGGTCTGCTGATGATGAAGTTATTTGGTAATCACAACAATGTGGTAGATTGATGTTCTATTTAAAGTTACCTTGAAACTTGCAAAAATACATAAATATTACAAACTCAAATATATGCAAGAGATAAATATTTTCCTCCAAGGTGCTGATGAAGAGATGCTTTTTTTGGTCTTGCCTTAATTTGCTTTTATTTTATACATACCAATGTACAGTGGCTGAATGTGCATTTCACACTGACCTTCAGCAGTAGCCCGTCCCTTTATGAGAAACAAACATCTTTATATTAAAAAAAAAAAAAAAAACAACAACATCTTGCTGTACTGAATACAGAAAAAATAGCTTGGACATCACAAATAAAAACTTGGCTTAGGTAAGCGTTTTCAATTTACTTTACAAGTATAGTTTGCATTGCACCTGTTCTCAATAATGTACCATATGAAAAGGGTATGTATAGAAATGTATAGAAAGAAGACAGAAAGTAAGACAGAGTACGTGTGTGAATGAGAGGGATCCAAATGGAAAAGTGAGGTGAAGAGAAGAGGAGAAGAGATAAAGAAGGTGGAAGATTTTAAGTATCTAGGATCAACAGTCCAGAGCAATGGAGAGTGTGGAAAAGAGGTGAAGAAGTGTGTGCAGCCAGGCTGGAATGGGTGGAGAAACATATCAGGTGTGATAGAAGAGTTTCAGCTAAAATGAAAGGGAAAGTGTACAAAACAGTGATGAGACCAGCCATACTGTTTGGTCTAGAAACAGTAGCACTGAGAAAAAGACAGGAAACAGAGATGGAGGTAGCAGAAATGAAGATGCTGAGGATCTCTCTAGGGGGGACCACTATGGACAGGATCCTGGTCACTCCCATGATATACTCATTTTACGGGAAATGAGTATATCAGTATAGAACAGCACATGTTAGAGGTTTAAGAGATAAAGTCAGAGAGGCCAGACTGAGATGGTTTGGACATGTGCAGAGGAGAGAGAGAGAGCGCATTGGAAGAAGGATGCTGGATTTGGAACCACTAGGAAAGAAGCTTATAGGAAGACCAAAGAGGAGGTTCATGGATACAGTGAAGAAAGACATGAAGATAGTTGGTGTGACCGAAGAAGATGCAGCAGATAGGGTTAGATGGAAGAAACTGACTTGCTGTGGCGACCCCTGAAGGGAAATGCCAAAAGAAGAAAAAGAAGTGGCTGTATAGAAATTCAATATGTGATCAATCACATATTGATTGCAATTTATCACAATTATCAAAATAATTATCGCTATTATTTTTTTTGATTTGTGATTAACTATGATTTTTTTTTCAGATTCATAATTAATGACGTAATTTACTTTTATGAATTTATGCCTCTAAGAAATACATGCAAACCGACTTTATACATGAACCAATTCCCAAGGATAAAGACACATGTTTTGGATTTTATCTTTAGTGGGATCCATTAACCAACCACTGAAAAAAATTCCATTTCCTTCTAATTGTTTTTCTGCTACCCTTTTCTTTTTCCTTCTTCTAAATTCCTTGTGCTGTAAAACAACAAGAAATTCAATGTTCTTAGAATTGATTAACCTATTACACTTTTCCACGTCTCCAGGTTGCTTTACCAGTGTCGTGGGAGGAGGGGAGGAGGAAAGACGGGGTATGTTGGAGGGAAAAAGTATTACAAATCATGTAAGCACTTTGGAGAGGCGATCGATAGGCCAGCTGTAGTCAATCTTGTTTATTACTGCTTGTGCAATTTCAAAATTCAGATTTGTGGAAGACGAAAGAGGTGCTGTTAACGTGGGAACGCCACAGATTAACAACACATAAAAGCAAGCGGTAGAGTGAAGGCAGAAGGAGGTGGAGGAGACAGTCACCATGGAGATGATGATAATCCTGACCACGTTCAGATGGTGTTTTGTTCTTTGCTTCACAGACGTCCAGGCTTCAGAGAGGCAAACACAAACAGAAAGAGAACAATGTGTGGTTAATCTTTGCAATATGCCTGGCCGACTCCACACAAACATGAAGACACAGAAGCTTGGGATCAAGAAGAAGAAGCTGGGGGTGCTTTGAGTGAAAGGCGGAAAACACTTGAAGACTAAGTCAGCACTGTTTTTGGGAAAAAAAAAAAATGGATGGAAAAACAAATGTGCTAACTTGGACATCAAAAAGTAAAGGGAACGGGTATTATTCCTGACTAACCAAAACCTGCTGAAAAATGCCACAGAAGTTCTACATCAAGATGCAATTCCACATAAACAAAAAGCACACAAACATCTCTCCATCAATTCTTGCTTTCTTCTTTTCTTTTTTGCACGTTGATGACTCAACTATTCAGTGGTGAATAGTGTGCCAGCCCAGCAAAAGAGATGTTGGAGGAAAAAACACAAAGTCCTGAGAGATGTGAGAACAAGTCTAAGCTTTCACACCAGCTGCAGTGCTCCGAATACACACGGTTGAGTGTATGTGTGTGTTCTATTTCCACCTGAAGATGCTCGTCTCTGACAATGACAGTAATTTTGAAGACCAATGCCAAGTTTAATGGCCAAAAGTCTGGTACCAGATAGTTTGTGCAATAAAAAAAGAGAACCAAAGTATCTTTTTGAATCAATAAAATGATAGGGGTAACTTAGAACTTGCAACCTTTTGTTCTGCAGTAAATAAACATTAAAAAAAATTTCCCACTATATTTTTTTTAACATTGTCTTGTGTTTTGGAAAGGAACATGTGTCCTTTCCACTTAAAAAAATCAACTCCATTGAAAACAATTTTAAGTTAGAATATCCTAAGAGTAAAATTAATTATGAACAGGATTTTATATGTCTGTTCAACTGACATTTTTTTTTTTTAATCTCTGTGTGAGATTCCGGATGAGCAATAGTCAGGCTTTCACACTTTGTGGTTTTGGATGACATTCAATGAATTAGTTAGATTTAATTTTGAGTTATGAATTGTTCTTTTTATTAAAAAAAACTTGAAAAAAAAGAGTTATTTTGCACAAAATTGGAAGTTTAGTCTTAGTCTAGTAAAAACAACATTTTTCTCAAATTAGCGCCTCCAAATTCGAGACCATGGTCCTTGCCCGGAACACGGTGGGATGCCCCTGCAGGTCAGGGACAGGGCCCCAAGTGGAGGAGTTTAAGTATCTTGGGGTATTGCTCATGAGTGGAAGAAGGATGGAGCGGGAGATCGACATACGATCGGTGCGGCGTCAAAGAGAGAGCTGAGCCGAAAAGCAAAGCTCTACAAGTTGATCTATGTTCCAAACCTCACCTATGGTCACCAGCTGTGGGTGGGGACTGAAAGAATAAGATCCTGGATACAAGCGGCCGAAATGACCTTTCTCTGCAGGGTGGCTGGGCTCTTACTCCGAGATCAGGTGAGGAGCTCGGTGTCGAGCCGATCCTCCTCCAGGTCGAGAGGAACCAGATGGGGTGGTTCGGGCATCTGGTCAGGATGCCCCCGAGCACCTGTTTCAGGCACGTGCCACCGGGAGGAGACCAAGAGGCAGACCCCGGGCCCACTGAAGAGACTATGTCTAACAGCTGGCCGGGGAACGACTCGGGATCATTCTGGGTTAGCTAGAGGATGCAGCCGTAGAGAGAGAAGCCTGGGCTTCCCGTCTGAGGCTGTTGCTCCCGCGGCGCAGCCCTGGATGAGTGGAAGACGACGGAACGGAACCCATTTTCTTATTTTTGTTTTGAAGTCAATCTGATATCTGGCCTAATCGTTGATTATTGTTGGGAGAAAATCCCACAACACAATGATATGAAAAACATGAAGGGTTTTTGAGTCCTATAAAATGAGAAAATGTTATTTCTCACTGGTTTTTCAATGGTTTATTTCTCACTGGGCCCATGCCTAGTGTCCTAAGAGAAGACACCCAACCTCTGGTTACTCTCACCATTGGCACCATCGTGGCAGCCTGCTGCGGTGCAATGAAGCAAAAGTAATTTCCCCATGAGGGATGAATATAGTATGATTAAAAAAAAAAAATTCTGTTGGAATTGGCCAGAGGTTTAGAGTTTTTTGGCAAGACTACAGAATTATAATCAAAAACTTAGGGACCCCAAAGAAACTGGAATGCTGGTTCACAGCGGGGGTCTGACTGGGATGGCTACAGCATTGATGGCTCCAACAAGAATGCTGAAAAATGTCTTTATTCTTTCTTACAACACAATAAAGAAACATCTAGACGTGTTTTGTGAGAAAGTCCTTCAACTTTACTGTGACACAGAACAGCACCATTCAGAATTCCAGACAGCAGTTTATTTGCACAGAAATGTACTTTTGTTGTTAAGTGGCAGTTTATAGAAGGCAGCCCAAAAATTTGACCATCCAAAAAGTGGTTTGAAAAATGCTTATAAAATTCTAACTGTTCTTCATCACAAAGAGCGCCTTCGGGCATTGACTTTTTTTTTTTTTTTGCTTGTCTGAATTCAGTGGGTGTCATTTAAATCTCCATTTATATTTTTTTTTATAACTTATACAATCAACCAATGGAAAATGTATGCGTTACTTTATAATCACATCCTCCATTTAGGTTTCAAGCAACACACCATCTGGAAAATAACTGAAGTAAAAAGTGATCTTGTTGCGATGCCATAAAAAACGATTCATACTGAAGTAATTAAACACATTTACCAGAGCTTCTAGAGAAAATATTCTTCATCTATCAGATTCAGACAGCTCAGAGCCAGAATTCTCTCTGTTTGTTGAATCCTCTCGTTTTTTTTTCTTTTTTCCTAAAGCATGGAATAAGAACAAACGTCTATGTGTGCTCTGTGTGCACTGCTTTCATAAACATTTTGGGTCCTCTCTGTTTTTCATCAGAATGTCTGTTTCTGTCCGAGCAGAACAAGAGACATAGAGGATGAGAATGGGAGAGACCTCGCTGCATCCCAATCAGCCCTGGTCACTGAGGCAGAACAGAGTTTAAAATACTGGGGTGAGGTGGTGGAGCTTTTACCTATTGCCTCTACAGCTCCCCCACATCCAATTCACAGTCACCGTAGTCCAATGCAATTCAGATAATAACTACAAATGGATGGATATGTGCCGCATGCTGAGATTTTTTATTCCACAGCATTTCTTCTCCACGTTAAAGTTAGGGAATGAAAGCAGAGTGGAGTGCAGGTTAAGCAGAGCTAGGTGAGATCGTTTCTGTTATAGCACAGCTATCTGATTGCACTGATCACATGGTGGTGTTGTAACTTGGACTGCGAGTACAAGTAGGACAACGAACCAGCCAAACACGGTTACCCAAAACAGACCTGCTTCACAGATTTATTGGAGGATTT
Organism: Neostethus bicornis; assembly: GCA_902685375.1. NCBI lineage: Eukaryota > Metazoa > Chordata > Actinopteri > Atheriniformes > Phallostethidae > Neostethus > Neostethus bicornis. Next base: position 23,235,344 of record LR738547.1, read on the forward strand.
TTATAACCTTACACCGTGAAAATATTTCTAAAATATGTTATAAAATGAATGCTTTTTCACAAACTGGCTCACTGAAACATGTTTTTTTTTTTTTTATTAAACGGAAGTACTTCACAATAACATTACATGAGGTGTGTAGACGTAAATGTAGATAATTCAATAAGAAGGGTAAAAATTGGTCAAAAGTCTCAATTCTTGCTTCAAACGCTCAACATAAAACCTTCTATAGCACACTTTAGTCATGAGTTTTTATGCATTGATTTTTCCAAGACTTATCCTCATACCCTGCTGATGAGGTGAAAAAGCGTGTGCAGGCGCGCTGGAACGGATGGAGAAAAGTATCAGGCATGATGTGTGATAGAAGAGTTTCAGCTAGAATGAAAGGGAAAGTGTACAAAACCGTGGTTGGACCGGTCATGCTGTTTGTTCTAGAGACAGTGGCACTGAGAAAAAGACAGGAAGCAGAGATGGAGGTAGCAGAGATGAAGATGCTGAGGATCTCTTTGTGAGTGACCAGGACGGACAGGATCAGAGGAACAGCACATGTTAGAGGTTTTGGAGATAAAGTCAGAGAGGCCAAACTGAGATGGTTTGGACATGTGCAGAGGAGAGAGAGTCCATCGGAAGAAGGATGCTGGGTTTGGAACCACCAGGAAAGAGGACTAGAGGAAGACCAAAGAGGAGGTTCATGGATACAGTGAAGGAAGACATCAAGATAGTTGACGTGACCGAAGAAGAGGCAGCAGATAAGGTTAGATGGAAGCTAACTGACTTTCTTCGGCAACCCCTGAATACCGAAAGGCGAAGAAGAAGAAATTGTCCTTCCAAAATTAAATTGACATGATTAGAGCTTTAGATTTATTAAAACTAGCATATGTTTTTTGACCCAATGGAGAAACCAGCATTTTTTTTATCAGATTATTTTACAGTGTGAAAAATAGAGAATGTATTTGTGGCTAAACACATTCCAATCAACTACACATAAAAAAGTATTAAATGACAACAGTTTCTTTCTTCAAAGTTTTGGATTTAAATGTAAAATTTCCATTCAGAGAAACAGCCATATTTGGAGATGACATGTATCCAAAGATAGTGGCGGAGTCATGTCAACAGCAGGGTACTGAAGCAAAAAACTTGCAGACTCATCAAAATCGTCAGCAGCTTTTTTTCTTTCAGCTGAGTGCTTCATGTACAAAGAAACGTTGCTTCTTTTTTCTTTTCTGAAAGCTTTTGTAAAATAGTCACTTCCACAGTTTCTCGACAAGTATTCAGAGATATTTTTCACAACATAAAAACGGTTGCCTTTGCATTTTTTATCAGCTCACACACGCTCAGTGCTTCATTTAACATTTAGAATTCAGACAAGCTTTAACGGATGCAAAGTGGCAGTAAATAAAGTCTCCTTTCTCAGAGGCGGCTTTCAATGGTGTCAGGTCACACTTTGTACCTGAAAGATGGAAATCTTCTACACGACAGTCGGGTCTTATGGAACTTATTTAGAAAACTACACTCTGCAGTTCAACATCATCACTCTCAGTTGGATGTCTCAGCTTTGATGTCTGATCAGTTATTTCAGAGAAGACGGTTGATCTTGAGAAAAGAAATTCAAACACACACCATCAAACAGTAATTCTTTTTGCCTCTCTCTTCCGTACCACATACAAAAACAGGCGTGACCAAATGGAATTTAAATGGCAGACAAATTGAAAACAAATTTTCCGTCCAATTTCCACACAGTGAAACTGTGGTTGTGGTAATCTGGCGAAACAAGGACCCACAAAGCCTAAATCAATCTCTGTAATCCTGTTGTGTTTCATGCAACTGCTTGCAATGGCTCCGTCTTGCCTCCACGTTTCCACCTTATCCCCTCTTCTTTATTGAGCAGGGGTGAGAATGAGCGTGTGTACCTGAAAGGAAATCACTTCAGGTTATTAGGTGTGTGGATCTATTAGACCTGCAGGAAAAGCCAGTCTTAAGAATGTCTTTATTGAAGTGCTAAATGGCTTTGAGTTCTAAACCCTGTTTGTGCAGCAACAATGCCAACAAGTGTAATTAAGTTCCCTTCTGGTTCTCTATATTTAGAGTTTCCCCCACTCTTTTACAGCTTTGTTTTTGCCTGCAAATGTGCAACAAAGATCTAAAAACGATTGGTTTTACACTGGAATCTTAGCCAACTGCGTTCCCACATGCATCCTGCTCATCTGGTGTTTTTTACAAGCGTAACAATGTGAGGAGGCACTTAGACAGCAGCGATGAGCTTGGACGGAATCCAAAAAAACATACTTAATGTCAGTTGTATAGTAATTTATTAATAATGAAAGCCAATTATTGTAAAAAAAAATGTTTTATGTGTGTCTTAAACAAAGAATTTCTGCTTTATTGCATATGTGATACTATCTTTATGAATTCAGTAAGGGATGCTTTATGACCGTAACAGCCCGTTTCATGCTTGACATAAATCAGAAAACAAATTAGAATTTTATTGCCCACTCTCGGTCTGAGAAAAAATGTATCAAATATACATTTGTGATTAAGATTTCTCTTTTTTTTACTTTGTAATAATTCATTTTTAAGAGCAAATGTCTCCACACCATTGAATGAGATCTGCTTTTGATGTAAATCTGAATGTCCAGTAACAATGGTTCGACTTAAAATCTCATAATGCAATTTTAATTTTTACAAACTTTTTTCATCTCTCAATGGGAAAATTTCTGTACCACATTGGGTACAGGGCGGTGCCAATGGTGAGAGAAATGGGGGGTCAGGTGTCTTTCCTAAGGACACCTACGGTAGACATGACCTCTGTGGGATTCAAACTGGCAAACTCCTGATCCAAGGGCAAACATTCGACCAGTGAGCAATCGTCTCCCCCACTAATTTTATCTAGTCAATAAAATTAGATTTATTGATCTTACTCAGCAAGTATTTATATGAAAACCACCATTCCTAAAAATGAGAGCAGGTTTAACAATATTGAAATCAAAGTATTAATCGTATCCAAGCAAAGCAGACGAATTAAATCAGAGAATGTTGCCACGGTAGCAACCTTAATATTGATCTGTCTGGCACAAACTCAGGGCGTCTGATGAGCTAAGAAGTCATTTTTCCTCACTTTTTGTTTTTCCTTTTGGTGTTTTAATAAGTTCACATTATTAAGTAGAATTTTGGTTGCAAGAAAAACTGTTTAAATGAATAATATGACACACGAGACATTAAGCAGGACTAAAATAAAAAAAAAACAATCCCAATTGATGTGTGGATATTTTTTGCTTTCTAATTATTCACTAAAGTTAAATAGCGACCCAAATAATTCTCAGCGATCAAACTGGCACACTCTTATTAAAATTATTTCTGTCTGCTCCAGGGCGTGTTCCACTTCAGATCCCTTTATGTTGAGTGTCAAGAAGAAGTGTCGAGAAGACTGATCAACAACAAAAAAAGACTTTTCTATATCAATTATTCTTCTTAACATTTCTATCAATTTTATTTAATAAAAAAAAAAAAAAAAAACAGTCCTCTTCTTCTTCTTTCGGCATTTCCCTTCAGGGGTCACCACAGAAAGTCGGTTTCTTCCATCTAACCCTATCTGCTGCATCTTCTTCGGTCACACCAACTATCTTCATGTCTTCCTTCACTGTATCCATGTATCCTGTCTCAACTCCTTTATAAAAGTTGAGCAGCACTCTTCCCTTTTCAGCTTCCACCATTTAGTCTTCTGCACTCCCTTCATCTTCTTAAACTTCCTCACCACCAGGGTCATCCTACACACCACCATCCCATGCTGTTTTGTTACGGTGTCTCCTGCTATAACTTCGCGGTCACTAATCTCTTTCAGATTACACCGCCTACACATAATGTAATCTACCTGTGTACTCCTTCCTCCACTTTTGTAAGTCACCCTGTGTTCCAGCCTTTTCTTGAGGAAAGTATTCACTACAGCCACTTTCATTCTTTTTGTAAAGTCAGTCACCAGTAAAACAGTGCTGACATGGATATTTTTATATAATTTCATATGTAGAAAAGCATTAACAAAAAAGATCACAAAGTATGAAATGACAACATGCATATACTTGCTATCAAGAACAAAAAAAAAAAAAAGGCAGATTCGACAAAATAGAAAAACAACAAAGAAAAAAACAAATGAAAGAAAACTGTGTGCTTTTAGATTAAAGCTTGGCACCACAACAGACAAGTGACCTGTTTGGGGTGTACCCCACCCCTTGCCTAAAATTAGCCAGGATCTTTATTCATTTACATTCTGTAGATTTTCACCCTTTCATTTCTTGATTTTTTTATTTTTTCTTTCAAACTATATTTCTGAGTTTAAATCAGACGAACTCTCTGATTTATATTTAAGCATTTTTTTCTTCACGTCAAACTTCAGTGCATCCATCAATACCAATTTTTGGTTGGTTCTACTGAGAATTCTATCAATCTTTTATGAAACTATAATCTCATCGTAGATGATGAAATTCTTGGTGTGTTGCAGCATACTGACAGTTTGTGGTGAACTTGTGTGACCTTGACTTTCATGAACAGCTAACCCCTTGCACTGTTATTTTTTTATGTAATTTTTATTTTATAATTTATTTAACTGGCTTACATAATAAAAAAAAATATGTTCATTTAATTGAGTGTTTTTTTAAACATTGCAATCCAGCCATTTGTTTCCAGATATAAACAGTTTCAACATGTTCCTCACATCAAATTTAACATTAAAAACACAAATAAGGAGAAAACTTTTTCAAATCAGGGTTAAAAAAGCTTAAATGTATCTGTAAGATTTATTGTGAACTCCTTCTGAATTGTACGATTTGCATCACTGAAGGCCATGCGTACACGAAATGAAAACATTTTCAATCATTCTTAATAGATTTTATTGGTCATCTAACAAAGGGGAGCTTTTTTTTTTCAACTTAACGAGGGCTCATAAGCTTTCTACATAAAGTGTTCCACTAAGACGTTACCAGGGAAACCGGCAGAATAATATTCATAGACATGACAAAAACATTGTAAAAAGGTTTCAATATAAGCCTGGCTGGATTATAACCTAAAACCAAGAGTTTATTTGTGTGCGAGCAAAGGGTAATAAATGTTTTCATGACATAAGAAACATAAAATCTCCCTGAAACATGGTCTAAATAAATTCAAACATTAAAAAAACAACAACAAAGACAGATGCAGGAATGTGTTTTCTTAAACTCAATCTAAGAACTTGGATTGCAAGAAAAAAAAATAGTGTGGTGTGTTTTTCCCATAACTTTTTAAAGAAAATTTTAGAAAAACATAAATTGTAAAATAGCTTCTACTTTGATGAAGATGTGAGAGAAAAGTTCCTTTTAAAAGTAAAGCTCTTCTGTGGAGCTGAAAGAGCAGCACATAAAACCTTCATGCACATGCCAGAAAATGTTCAACTTACTTCACTTTTTAACATAACATTAGATGCCATATGCTCGAAAGATAAATCTCTAACTCTTCAAGATGTGTGCCCCTCCTTTTTGAGCCACATTCAAAGCTTTAATGCTTCATAAAGAAACAAATCCCAGGGAGTGAACTCTCCCACTGAGCTCTTTGCTTGGCATGGCGGGATCATTTGGCAGTAAGAGAAAACAGGAAGTCACTTAGACATGTGCTAAGTGTCTGAACTAAAACATTCAATAGTTGCCAACAATCCCAACAGGATGATGGCAATGTGAGTTTTGGGTTTAATATAAACAAACTGCTATTACCTTTGACCTCCATAAGCTTACTCAGTTCATGGAACACTGAATGAAGGAATCAGAAATTCTGCTAAGTTGATGACTTTTTATTCCTTTTAAAACATGCTGTATTTCATGTACAATAAAGCACACTAAAACCCCTAAATTTCCTTTAAAAAATTGCCATTCATCTGAAAATCTTTCGAACCAAATTTGAGTTACAAAGTTTTTCAAATTATTGATGAACGTTCCACTTGAATAACTGTTGAGATCATTGGTACCAGGAAGTAATATGTATCCTACAGGCGCTGGCATCAATAAACCAATCAGAAAACATTGCACTCTACACCAAGTATCTATACCTCCCTCTGCCATGCCCAGTAGTTTTAATTGTGCTTTCTAAGCGAGGCCATTCTGAAGAGCCATGCTTACGAGGCACAATTCAAATTACAGGCGATCGGTTAAGCAGTTGAACGTATCACCTGACAACACGAGTTACTCTGACAATAATAAAAGAGATCCTGAGAACAGGGATTTGACATAGTTACAGCATGTTTTTGGATAATTTTGCATGAGCTTATGGTCACTGTACATAATCAATACACATAAATTCTACTAAAATGTTTACGACATTTTACATGCAATGGACAATTAACGACAAAAATTGAAGATTAAAAGACTAGAGATAAAAAGAAAACATGGAAGGTCATTGGTTCATGAGGCCGGGTAGCAATATGCAGCTCAATCCCATCTGTCTTTATAAGGTCCGAGAGTCCAGACTAAGATGGTGTGGACATGTGCAGAGGAGAGAGAGAGAGTACATCAGAAGAAGAATGCTGGATTTGTAACCACCAGGAAAGAGGACTTGAAGAAGACCAAAGAGGAGGTCCATGGATGCAGTGAAGGAAGACATGAAGATAGTTGGTGTGACCGAAGAGGATACAGCAGATAGGATTAGATGGAACAAACTGACTTGCTGTGGGAAATGCCGAAAGAAGAAGAAGACATAGATATATTTATAATAATACATTTTATTTCTAAGGAGCTTTCCTAGGCACTCTAGGTTGCCGTGTATCACATATAGAAATATAAAGAAATACAGTAATGGTTAAAACTTGTATACTCTTATAAAAATGTGTCTATGATAGAAGACATGATGAACCACTGATTTTGCGTTGTTAGGGCAATAAGTAAATTAACTCATCAGCAACTCCAATAAGAGAGCATTCAGATATTGTCTTTAAAAATAGATATTCAGGGTTAAATGTGTTCTCTTTTTCTAATGCTACTTTTAGTAACTGGTAACTGTGATTTATACATTAGACAATAAAATGTGTGTAAAATGTGTATAACTGCTATCAAGCAACTGTTAACTCCGTTCCACCAAGTGGCTGCCCCGCTCCACCCCACCCACCAAACTCGGCACTAACTGCTTAGAGTGCTACCGGACACACAAATATCCCCGGCAGTGGATTAATGAAGTAAATTGAATTACAAAGAAGAGATGGTGTCTCGTGGGAGGCAAACTTTTATCTAAAGACCACATTACACTGACAAGATGGGATTGCACCTGAATTTCTACACTAATGTAGACCCCCAATGGTCAAATCTTCACTACAGTAATTTCTTCATTGAGATGACCAGTCTACCAAATCTACTGAATATTTCAAACTTAGAAAAAGCAGTACATTCCAAATAAAATTGATCCAAAATGATGTTATTTGATCTGAAAAATAGATGCTCTAAGATTCTCACGATTTGTAATTTTGTCACTAAAAAATTAAGATTGTGTTGTCTCTAAAGTCGTTCCATTTAGAAAAATAACCCATCCTTCAAACACTTTTCTTAAGGGAAAAAAAATAAGAGTCAACTTTGCTTCAGAACGTTTCCTCTTTTCTGGAAGTTTGGCTTCACTTTTCACTTTCTGCATGCTTGTTTGATTTGCTCACCCTTTTAGCCAAAGAATGAGACCATTCATTAGGTTTTTTTTTTTTTGGCTTTTTTTTTCTAACTCAGGGGTTTCTCTGGGGGAACCCTGTAAAGACAAAGAGCACGCCAAGCGATGGGTTTTCTCTACCTCATTGATTTCCAGCCAATTGCTACAAACCAGTAAAGAGACATTATGCTACATGATTGTCAGATCTAATTAGCAAAAGACCAGACTTTTCCAGCAAGAGTTGCAACATGATTTACATTCAAATGCCTATGGTTGTCAGATGCTTTGTTCACACTGCAACAGCATTATCTTCCATAATAACATTGACGTTTTTAAAAAAGAAGGGTTTTCTCTTTTTTAAAAGAGTTTTTTGCGACAGAAATTTAAAGCTTTTGCTAAAGAAAACAGAAAAACTGTGGTGAAGCAGCCTAGAAGATGAATGAATGAAATATTGTTTTTTTTTATTAATATTTGACCACAAGTTACTTAACCAAAATCTTTTCATGCTATCTGCAGTTGATCTCTAAATAATGTCTTAACTGTTCTTTACTGTTCCGAATGTTTTCAGCTTTGTTACTTTTTAATGTCCGCAATAGATATTGAACGTGTTCAAAAAATGTTCAAAAACGTTCAAATATTCTTATGATTGAAAATTTTTACAATCACCCCACTCGAGTTGATTGTAACATTGAGTTGAAGATTTTCCAGTATCGGAGATCAATTTTTAGTAAAAAAGTTTAGACTGAATTGCTGGCTTTACAAGCGATTTCAAGAGTATGGAACACTCTGTAAGGACAGAATTGGCTTTTGAATAATGTCTTAATTTATTTCATTATTATTTTTTTATATTTTAATATAATAATAATAATACACTCTATTAATTCCTCACCGGGAAGTATGTGTGCTGCATTTCACCGCAGCAGGCTGCCACCTGTGACGGCACCAATGGTGGGAGAAACGAGGGGTCAGGTGTCTTCTCCAAGGACCCCAGACGGGCACTCAGCACGATGTAAACCCACAAACTTCCGGCTGACTTCCGGTTCGCGGGCGAACGCTCTAACCACTGAGCCAGCATATCCCTGGCACTTACGCTTATGATGGCACTATGCATAGAACTGAAAATGGAGGAGTTTGTTTTGGCAGAAGAGTACTCTATTATTTTAGACTATTATTTTAGAGTTAGAGAGGAGCGACTATAAAATAATACTTGTCAGAACAAAAGCGATGGATAGAATTCTACAAAGTAAAAAAATGACATTACAGGAAGAAGTCTAAAACATTTGGATAGGTTCGCCCAAGTTGAAAGAAAACGGTCTTGGATGCAAATACTGACTCACTTAATGCTATGACAATGACTGTACGCTGTTTTTCCCCCACAATACTTTGCGGCATGATGTCACAAGCTCTTTGTTTAAACTGGGGAAGGGCAAAAAATACCAGAAATAATTTGGGTCAATTTTTTACCCCATGTTGCCCATTCTTATCATTTGCCAGTTTTGGTTTGATGCATGCATGAATGAAACTGTATTACATATTCTTCGTGTTAACACCATTCTTTTTTTCTGCAAGCATGAACTTCTAGACACACATCAGTGAATGTGTGCAGGTTTAACCTCTTGACCAAGGCATTTCGAAAATAAATGACTGCCTGTGTCACAATGCACCACTGTTAAAAAGACAAAGTGTACCTTGGTTGGACAAAATGCACCTGGGGTGCCTATCTCCTGCTTCATCCTTTATTCTGTGACTGAATCAATAGAGGCCAGCCAATGTGAGCGGGCTCTGACACTGCCAAGCACGGCCTTTCCATCATTTACTTCCAACACTTTGGCTAATGGAGTCACTGCAATGTCAGACAGAGGAAGGTCTGATGTGGCAGTCTGCCTGGACAAACCATCAAGTATTAGCAAGCTCAGATTATCATTACAGGACCTGCAACCAAGCGTTGATTTTTATTTAATACAGATGAGATGATATAAAGATGTAGTGCGGGGCAAAGATTGAATTGGAAGGTTGTGAATGTGGTATGAAAAGCATGTTACATAAGAACCTTCTGGATGTCATTTCCACTGGGTTGCATTGACTTTCACTTTGTCTTAGGGAAACTGTGGTGCCATCTTTAATGTGACCTCATTCACAGGTCATAAAGCTAGTGCTGAGGCAAATGGCTTTGGGAAGACAGCAGTCGTGTTGCATGTCAGGTTATTACAGGATTCAGCAAAGTTAACACCCGCAGCAATCTCTAACCTTGGAAAAAAAAAAAGAAAAACTTTTTCATTATCTGATGTCAGTCCTGCTCACATTTTCATTAAATAAATCTCTTCTCAGGTCAGTTCAAGTGGCAATAATAGTGTCTGGGTCATTTTTTTTTCCACACAATTGTCAGGCGAACTTGAATTTAATTTTTTTATTAGAATATTTAATCAGTGAAAGCCGTGAATGATTTGTACTTGTTAAAAGAGCTTAAAAAACTAAAGCCAATAACTGATGTGGAAAAGGTCATTACTCAAGCCGGCAAATTATAAAGAAACTAACACTGTTGATGTCACTGTTGGCCTCTACTTTTCAATACATTACAGAAGCAAGAAAAGACTATGTTTGCAGATGACATTGTAATTTGTAGTGAGAGGAGGGAAGAGGTGTAGGAAAAGCTGGAGAGGTGGAGGTTTGTACTAGAAAGAAGAAGAATGAAGATTAGTGGGAGTAAGACAGAGTACACGTGTGTGAATGAGAGGGATCCAAATGGAAAAGTGGGTTTCAAGGAGAAGAGATGAAGAAGGATGAAGATTTTAAGTACTTAGGAGCAACAGTCCAGAACAATGGAGAGTGTGGAAAAGAGGTGAAGAAACATGTGCAGGCAGGCTGGAATGGGTGGAGAAAAGTATCAAGTGTGATGTGTGATAGAAGAGTTTCAGCTAAAATGAAAGGGAAAGTGTACAAAACCGTGGTGAGACCGGCCATGCTGTTTGGTCTAGAGACAGTTGCCCTGAGAAAAAGACAGGAAGCAGAGATGGAGGTAGCAGAGATGAAGATCTCTCTGGGAGTGACCAGGATGGACAGGATCAGAGGAACAGCACATATGTTAGAGGCTTCAGAGATAAAGTTGGAGAAGCCAGACTGAGATGGTTTGGACATGTGCAGAGGAGAGAGAGAGTACATCGGCAGAAGGATGCTGGGTTTGGAACCACCAGGAAAGAGGACTAGAGGAGGTTCATTGATACAGTGAGGGAAGACATGAAGATAGTTGGTGTGAGCAAAGAAGATGCAGCAGATAGGGTTAGATGGAAGAAACTGACTTGCTGTGCCGACCCCGGAAGGGAAATGCCAAAAGAAGAGGAAGAAGACAGAAGCAAGAAAAGAATAATAATAAAAGGACTTCTTATAACATGTTATATTCCTCAGGCTCAACACATTAACTAGGTGCAAGAAATCTTCCTACTTGTTCAAAATTATAAATGCAAACACTGCAAATGTCAAGAAAGCTCCTACAGAGTTTAACATTGAAGATGGAGCAATTTGGTGCAAATAAAATCTCAAATTTGGATTCTAAACACACATTTGTGTTGCTTCTAGCTCGTTCTGCACTGACAGCTTCAAATACAACTTGATAACCTTGTACCTTCTTGAGTAGTAACAGCCACAGACACAAATGTTTATTTGTAGAAACAAATGTGCCTCCTCGCTCATATTTCTCAGCTTGAACCCATCAGTTCGACACTCACTGAGGTTATAATTTAGATTGTTCGGCTCAGTTTAAAAACGTGTCACCTCAGTGGAGAGCTCGATATAAATCAGAAGTCGTAGATTGAGATGTACCCTGCTGTTTATTAGCACAGGGTCGTGGACCAGTGATGAATGCTGCCATAACCTGCTGATGCATGAAGAGAGGAGTACATCATCACCTCCTCCTTATGAAGTCATGACAATCGTTTTCCGTTTTTAGTCATTGCACATGTGGCGTTCAGGGACAAATTGGCTTTATCACTGAAGGTGAGGGCATGCTGCACCTCGGACTGGTATGCACAGATCATTTGTCAGAGCGGGTCTGTTAATGTGATCAACAAAACATGTTGGGCCATTGATTTGAAAACATTTAATCATTTAAACGAGAGTTTCAAGATGATATGAAGATGATATGAAAAATCTTGTCATTTTAAAAATAAATTTCAGTCATTTTTTTTCATTTTTACTTGTGAACTTCATCAAAAATATATTACATTTGAAATTTTTTCCCAAGCTGAATATCCAAGTCTTAACATTGCTTTCATCTCAAGTCATTTTTAATATCCACATCAGCAAAGATTTTAAAGAGAACAAATGCAGGACATAATTGTGTCAGCTGAAATTAGATTAGCGGATTCTACGAGCGGAAGTAAATGCGTGAGGATCCTAAATAAGTGGGCTGCCAGATCTTTGCTGATGTTTTCTCCCCTCTGAGACAGAAGAGAAAGAAAGCTTGGCTGACTGAGAGGAGAGTGAAAAAGACGGCGAGGGAGCGGTAGGTCAATTACCTGAACACAATTACTGCATCTAACAACCTCCATCCATCACTTGCATCCTCACCGTAGCAACCACCCTTTCCTACATTTGGCTTTCCTTTCCTGCCAGACACTCAGTCATCTCAGAGAACCCCCTCCTCACAGAAAACCTGAGCTGCATTCACAAGCAACTTTCTCTTTGCTCCTCCTTGTTGTCCTTGAGGTCTTTGACCACTTATGTTCAGAGGAAAGCTGCCCTTGACAGCAAAACCCATACGAAAGAGGGATTGGGTGAAGGAAAGCTTGGCAGACAGAGTACTGTCAAGAAAAAAAGTGGGAGCCCTTTCATAGCTTGAGTATCGCATTTGGAATTTTACCAAAACCTTTATGAATAACCTGATTACTGTAAATGTAAATATTCTCATGGAAAAAAACACAGTGAAAAAGAAGTGAGCAGAAATTAAAATGTATGTGATTTTTTTTTTTTTAGTGACTTTACAAGAGGCTAAAGGGCTAAATATCACAATCGGCTTGCTAACCAATTCCACAAAGTAGGAACTTTAAATCCTAATATTTAAATTGTGATTTAAAAGCAACAAACAATAAAGTCATAAAAATAACAATAGTAACATAGAGTAAATTAATTGCAGGGTATTAGCGATATCAACAAACCCACCGCATGCTGCCAAACAGGAAAAAAATTGCTATCGTAGTTCTTCTTCTTCTACACATTTTAGCATTAAAACTTTGAGCTTTCCATCATCTTCCGCTTATCCGGGGCCAGGTCTCTGGGGCAACAGCCTCAGACGGGGAGCCCAGGCTTCTCTTGCCCCGACTGCATTCTCCAACTCACCCGGTAGGATCCCGAGGCATTCCCCGTAAATTGGGCAAGCTTTAAAGGCTAGCAATGGCTAGTAACTGCCAGCAATGGCCGTGAGCTGCCTCTGGGTCTCCTTCCAGTGGGATGTGCCCGAAACACCTCCCCAGCGAGTGATTGGAAGGCATCCTAACCAGATCCCCAAACCACCCCATCTGGCTTCTCTCAACCCGGATGAGTAGCGGGTTATCGTAGTTCATCTTCTCCTACACATTTTAGCATTGAAACTTTGAGCTTTCCATCGTCTTCCACTTATCTGGGGCCGGGTCACTGGGGCAACAGCCTCAGATGGGATGCTCAGGCTTCTCTTGCCCCGATTGCATTCTCCAACTCACCCGGTAGGATCCCGAGGCATTCCCGTGAATTAAGCAAGCTGTAATGGCTAGTAACAGCCAGTAACGGCCGGGATCTGCCTCTTGGTCTCCTTCCAGTGGGACGTGCCCGAAACACATCCCAGCGAGTGCTAGGGAGGCATCCTAACCAGATCCCCGAACCACCCCATCTGGCTTCTCTCAACCCGGACGAGTAGCGGTTCTACACTGAGCTCCTCCCGGATGGCATAGCTCTCACCCTATTTCTGACTGAGAGGCCAGCCACCTTGCGGAGAAAGATAATTTCGGCCGCTTATATTCGCGATCTCGTTTTTATTTGGTAACCCCCACAGCTGGTGACCATAGGTGAGGGTGTGAACGTAGATCAACTTGTAAATTGAGAGCTTTCTTTTTAATTTTCCATTTTGTGGGAAATGCTTTTTGTTTCCTCTAAAATATTTACCTAGCTAGGAAACTTACTCACTGATGTTGTAAAAAGTCAAAGATTAAACGTTTTTCTTGTTAATGCAATAAATCATTGCGTCGTAGAAAAGAGGAATTTATCGTAAGAACTCGTGGTTGCTGCACATCAATAACTCAGAAGTCTTTATTCAAATTACAGAGAAGTCACCCTTCTTTTATATTGTTTGATTTTTTTAAATGAATGAGCAAAACAACTAACAGTGAATCTACTCAAGGACAAGTCATGAAAAGAGAAAAAGGATACCCAAATTGTCTGATCTGTAATAAACAATAGAATGTCCCTTTTAGCCATATGGCCGCCGCAGTTATGCAAAATGATGTAGGCGGGTTGCCATCTTTGCCACATGAGATGAAGATTAGATTGAAGGTAGAATTCTTTTGTAATAGAGCCCAGAGGAAACTTGTAAACATGCTCATTCCGCCCCGTGTCCTCTCCCACACGCAGACATTCGTGGAGATTCACAAAGCACGTACAACAGGAGGTTGTGAGGGGTCTCAGGAGAGAAAGATGCATGAGTGGAATTGCAATGAATGACCAGAATGGTGGGTACAGTTGCAGCTGGAAGACAGTTGAGTGGGTTAACAAGAGAAGTGGGATGGGGAAAGCTGAAGAGCAAGGTTTTGTGGGTGTATGTCTAATGTGGGGTTGGAGCCTTGGGGTTACTAAAGTTAGACCTCGACTCAGATTAATCATTAAACCCGTTGCCTATTCCTATTGTGTGTGTATGTGTGTGTGTGTGTGGTTGTAATATTTATTTCACCAGTTGGATTTCATCACGATTGCCCTTGAGAAAAGACCTGACTGAAATATTGATATCATACACAGCAGGTGCTATAACAACCATGAGCTCGCTGGGCACATGGACACATTTTCGGTCCGCTGACTCCCTCGTCAAGCCTTAAAACTGAAGCAATCTTTGAGTTACATGCTCCGTGAAACTTGGAGACATACAAGGTTTTACAGCACAAAACCAAAAACATGCTTTAAAACTTCTATTCATCTGCCAATATCTTTGGCTTTCTCAGCAAAAAAATGAGTACAGACTCAACTACAGATTGGTCCGCTCTAGTTTCTTCCTGCCTTCTGGCCTTTCTGTAAACCCTAGAGCCCAATTACCCATCAAGAGCACAGAGAATCATTTAGAAAGTCAAGTAACGGTCGAGTGTCCACCACCCTCACACATACCTGCTTTTGCCTCTAACTGCAAGCTAATTGGCAAACTCCTGTTCAGTTTAGATGGTATGTCTCAGTTTGAATATTGTCTTATAAGAACGTCTCATATTTAATCAGTCTAAAGTATTTCGCATTTAAGGAAAAAAGGAAAAAAAGATATGTAAGCATTACTTATAGACCGTGAAGAACAAAGTTATTCAAGCAAAGTTACTCAGTTACCATGTTTGAATGGTTTCTGTTGCCTGAAGGGTATCAATTCTCCGATTCACTAACCTGTAGAAAGCATAGGAATGAGAAAGTTTTGCAAAGTGTTGTTAATAATCACTCAAGTGCCCCAAGCACATGACCACAAATGGAACAATTGTTTTCGAGGACTTTTTTAAAAAGCTGCCCTCGTGTCGGCCTTTGGGTCTTCACCAAGCCATCTTCCAGGCCAAACATATTCATTAGGTTGATCTGACTGTAAAGGTCAAAGCTTAAGACCTCTAATGACACCAAGGCCTGAGTGTCTGCCAGATATTGTCACAATCAGTGCGCTCAGGGGTGTGTTGTACACTGATGCAGTGGCACTAAAACATAACCAGACTTGACAGTTCACTGCCTTCTAGAAAGGTCAAGCCCCAAGGACATTCAAAATCACCCCAACAGACAAGCAGAAAGCCAATTCAGGGAGTTGAACTGCAGTTCACTGTCTAAAGTGTGAAACATAGTGAAAGCAGTAGGCGGGTAGACACAACAGAGCTCAAAGGACCCCAAAGTAGCAGATTGCTCTTGCAGATGGAAACTGTTCACTCACAGCTTACTGTAAATAGGTCGATGACATATATTCCGGGTCAGTGCACTGCAGCAGGAAAAGAAAAAGCTGCTAAAGGCAGAGGATGTGCAGCATACATCCTCCTACTTGAATGATTCTTTGGAGAAAGAAAAGCTGAAGGAAGCTAAACTTATAGAAATGATGTTCAAGGGTAGGATGCAAGAAAAGTGCTCTTGGTCTTTTTTGTTGATCAGTACAGATTAAGTTTGGTCCGGATGAAAAAAAATAAAAAAATGAAAAATAAATGTTTTTAGAGGTAGCCAGATATAATGTGATTTTTTTTTTCTTCTGTGTTTTGGGAGCAATTGGAGTGTTTTTGACTAATATGTTTTGTCCATGGTTTGGAAGAACGCAACTATTATTATTTGTGTCTTTTTTCTTTTTTAGGTAAAAAAAAAAAAAAAAAAAAAACAGAATGAGATCTCTCACTCAGAGATCGGGTTAGGAACTCTGCCATCTAGGAGGAGCTCGATGTCGAGCTGTTCCTCCTCCAGGTCGAGAGGAGCCAGATGGGGTGGTTCGGGCATCTGGTCCGGATGCCCCCCAATCATCTTGCTGGTGAGGTGTTTCGGGCACGTCCCACCGGGAGGAGACCAAGAGGCAGACCCCGGATGTGCTGGAGAGACTATGTCTTGGGATCCTTCCGGGTGAGCTGGAGGATGCAGCCAGGTTGAGGGAAGCTTGTGTTTCCCGTCTGAGATTGTTGCCCCGCGACCCGGCCCCGGATAAGCAGAAGATGACGGAACGGAAAAAAACAGCATTGAACACAAACATTAATACTGATTTTGGAGTGAATACCCCACTACTGACTAAATAAAAAAATATTAATGTCTCTCAAACACTTAGCTTTCTCCTTTCCTGTCTGCATTTAATGTCTTACTGCTTCCTTGATTAGATTCCAAGTACGCCGTGACTTCTAAAGATTGAGCCGTTGTTTTACAAACATAAACCACCAACTACTGACAGTTTTCTGCAGCACTGCGAGAATTAAATTTATAGCATAGCGAAAAAAAAAAAAAATCTGCTGAGAAGTCCTAATAGAAGATAGGACGCAGATTTGTGAGGATTTTATTGAACCTTTTTAAAACACCATCACAGGGATAAAGAATATTTTAGCCTTAATAAAAAAGTCAAAATAAGTGGGATGTTGTCAAGAGGAAATAATTGTGGTATTCAGAACATTACCCAGAGAGATGGATAATGGCAGTGGTGTAATTAAGTGTTGTACCGTAGGGACGGTAAAGCGAAGGGGTGTGATTTGATTTGCACCATTTGAAAATACCAATCACTTCCAAGTTGCAGTAACAATAAAACATAACCACTACCAAGAAATGGATGAAAATCGGAAGAACAGGATTTATTTACTAGTTACCGTTTGGCTCTTTTAAAGGAGATACTCAGAGGTTCCAAAGAAATGGCTCTATAAAATACTGAGGGAGGTCTTTCTTGTTTTGACTCAGAGCTTAACTCCACAACCCTAATGGTCCCTCTACTTGCATATAAACTTAGTTTCAGTAGAGGCCAATGCAATAGATCCATATTTTGGTTCCATCTCCTATTCTATGCAGCTTTGGCAGAAGCAATCCTTCATTATTACAGCAGCGACAGGTTCATTACCCCCAGAGACTCAGAAAACAAACACATAAAAGTTTGCAAAGGAGTCATGGTAAAAAACTTATTTATGGACTTTGCAAGTCTTCACATTCTGTGTGGCGTTTTTTTTTATTTTAGTTTTCTTTGTGTCTAC
This sequence comes from Neostethus bicornis, assembly GCA_902685375.1. NCBI lineage: Eukaryota > Metazoa > Chordata > Actinopteri > Atheriniformes > Phallostethidae > Neostethus > Neostethus bicornis. The sequence goes on from LR738547.1 coordinate 23,252,863, forward strand.
ATTCATGTTAGTTCATATCGTCTTGGAGAAAAAAGATTAGAATAGTATATCTTATATAGAGGGCACAACTTTAAACTCAAAAACAAATAAAAAAAACTTCAGAAATGATTTCTGTACAGGTTGAATTCAACTATATTCCAGAAATTTTGTAAGAAAAAGACGAGATACGCAGTGGACAAGTTCTTCCTTTGAAAAGTTTATCACTCAGTATTTGCTTGAAGGCTATTGAAGCCAGAAACTGGGAAAAGAATGTGGCACTAAATTTTCAGTGCCATAAAAACGTATTTTCACCTCATCCTAATTTTTGTGTTTTTTGCATATTTATCACTCATTATCAAACCATTTTCATATCAGCCAAATACAATGCAAGGAAATACAAAATGCAGTTTTAAAATGTCGATTCAACCCATTACGGCGCAAAAAAATCCAAACCTATCTGGGCTCTTGTGAAAAATGTTATTCCCCATTAGCTAAATCTAAATTTTTTAATTGAATTTTTTTAACATACTCTATTCATCCCTCACCTGGGAAATTTGTGTGCTGCACTACAACACCACAGCAGGATGCAATGATGGCACCAATGGTGGAAGAAACGGGGGGTTAGGTGTCTTCTCCAAGGACCTTAGATGTAAACTCAATGGGAATTGAACCTGCAAACTTCCGGTTGACTTCCGGTCCGCGAATGCTCTACCATTGAGCCACCGGCTCACCAAAAGTAACTGTTATTGGCCACAGTTTTGGGGCGGCTGAGTTCAGTTCCACGAGCCACACTTAAACTGTTTGCCACCAGCTTTGTTGAATCAAGAAACCCCTTAAATAGGGAAGTCAGTGGCAAATATGAGGAAGAACGAGAGGCTATACTGGGGTGCTGTTGAGACAGGTTTGTTTGAGAGAGGTGTTTCTGTTTGGTTGTCAGGGGTGGGGGTTTTGGAGCCTTTTACTCTTTCCTGAGTTGTACAGGGTTGTTGAGAAGGATTTAAACTACTTGGAGAATCAGTAGATGGCGGTAATGCATCTATATTGGTGATTCACGCCATTAAACGAAAAAACAAAAAAAAACAAAGTGAAGTCAGTTATAAAGTCTCAAAAAGCAAAGCAGATCAATCTATAATCAAAAAAATTTAAGATCAAATGAGAAAAAAGCGATTGAAGTCGATCACTACGAAAAAGGTCACAAAGCCATTTCCAAAGCTATCAGGTTCCAACACACCAATGTCAGAGCTAGTCCACAAAAGTCAAAGACTTGGAAGAGTGATAAACATTCTCTGGTGTGGCAGACCAACAAACCGCTCATCGGCCTTTTCGAGTGATAAGTATGCAAGAAAAACAGAAATCAGTAGGGAAAAAAAAAAATTTCCCAGCACAATGTGTGCTTTAGTCCCATTGTCATCTTCTCGATCATTTAAAAAAAAAAATTCTTGTGTTGTTTTTGTTATTTAAAGTATTGTTTGAACTGGATAGATGAAGGCAGAAATGTCTCTTGGATAACGCTTGTTGGAAATGTGGTCACCAACTTCAATGAACACATTTGTTCATAAAAAACATGTTTTGAAAATGTTTAACTAACCACGACAAACAAAAAATTCCATTTGTTCCATGTTTTCTATCCAACAGTTGATTCTTTTTTATAACTTTATTTTTTTTTAAATAGCCTCTTTCAGAATTTGAAACTCACCCCGTTCGAGTTCGTCTCGTAAAAACACTTCTCTTGAGATGATTGTGAGTGCAAATCACAAGACAAAAAATAGCATAAAAAGTAAATGTTTCAAAGAGCAAAAACACAAATGAAGCACAAATTTGTTTGTGCAAGTTAGAAATAAAATTATTTCGGCCAGTTTAAGGAAGGTAAACAGGAAAGAAGAAGAACAAATGATGCACAAATGTCATTTTTGGTACACTTCCAAGCAAAAGAACACTTTCTTTTTATTTGTTCAAGCAGGTTACTCAACAACATAATGGCATTTTTTTTTAAGGAGAGGAAGCGTAAAATAAAGTAAAAATTGTTTGCTGGGTGACTCATTCCCTTTTGTCCCGCTGCAAAAATAGAAAAAAAAAAAAACAGAGATCCAACTTTGTGCAGAGAAGTCATTATCTTTCCACTGCTGCATCGGAAATGGACAGAACAGAGAAATGATGTTGTGATTACTGTAGAAAACATAAAATATTTGAGAGTCTATAAAAATGTAATAAAATTAAAAACCACCAAATGACAGTAAAGCAAGATTTTTTAAATAAAAGACAGATGATCCATAAAAAGAGACAAACAAAATAAAAACTAAAGTGTTTCGAACTGATCTGACTTTTTTTTCCAGCCCATCTTTGATATTCCACAACAACAACAAAAAAAATACTGAGTAATACCTCAAAGAAGACCATCGGACACATTTTGATATACAGCTCACTCCCCCTCCCTTTTCCAATTTCCTTTTCCCTATCTTTTGTTACACAGTGAGTGTCATCACCTTCTTATCTCCTCAAATAGGTGTGAGGAGGCAAGTATTCACCGCATGTACCACTTCGATACGTCCCTTCCAACCCCGGCAGAGATAAGGAATGGATACCACTGCAGGACAGATGCTCTTTACTTTTCTTGGGACTCATTTAAGTTTTCTGATTTATTTTTATTTGACAATTATTTTGCCTTCTTTTGTACTTTTTATTCTCATTCTACCAAAAAAAAAACCAATTTTTTTATCCATTGTATCATACTTATAAATTGTTTGGATGATTAAAGTAACTGTTACTGTCTTGTTAAATGTGATTAATTGTCCATAATTAATTGTCCATTAATTGTCGGTGGGAGACGATGGATCAGCGCTAGAGCGCTCGCCGTTCGATTCCCACTGAGACCACCATCTAGGGTCCTTGGAGAAGACACCTAACCCCCGCTTCTCCCACCATTGGCGCCATCGAAGGGCAGCCTGCTGCGGTGTAAGGAGTGCAGCGCACAAATTTTCCCGTTGAGGGATGAATAGAGTAATTCATTTATATTTATTTTAATGACAAAAATTATTCCAAAAATGTGAACCAAACTTGTTCTAATAAGGTTGAGGATACCAAATCAAGTATCTGCTCACTTATAGATCAGATATGAAATATGGTGACGTGATTATGTAGACAGAGTTTTTTCCCCGCAGAATATCTGCCACAATGTTTGAAAAGCAATGTCACTATCACTTTTGCATCAGCAGAGAGATGATAGTAGCACACAGCTGCACAAACACGGATAAAAAAACATGTCAGGATAAGCTCAGATGTCTCGTCCAGGGTGGGGACTAAACATTTTAGCACTAAGATTGTTGCCCACCGAAATCACCTGGGTGTGAAAGCCTGTGTAAGGACAACCTTGCCATGTGATGTCCTATCTTTGACAAGGCCGTGGATGCATGACGAACATTGGCACTCGAGATAAGTATTCAAGATGGGGAAGAAGTGTGACAGCAGATAAAATGAGGCATAAGCCGATGACAGCGAAAGAACGATAAAGAAAAGTGGAAGGAAAACGATCCACTTGACTCCATATGAGCATTCATCAATTTAGACTTTACGGTCATTCAGAAGTCTGATTAAAATTTGCCAGACTACAAAATTTCAATATCAAAATTTATCTTCTAGACTCGTTATTGGCATCACTAGATTTTGAATGGCTCAATTTTTGACTTGCATATGGGTTTCTTCATGTGCTCTTTGAAAAAAAAAAAAATAGTAAGAACCCCAAAACTTATCAGCTGAAATCAGTAGAAGACCATTTCTTAGTGAATGTGCATCTAATGAATTAAAGCTCTTCTACATGGTAAGGCACTCAGATTGGATTCACTGGTCCATTTGGATCAAAGACGAGTACCAATGACAATTAACGTTAGAATGATCTGGTACTGATTATTCTGGGTCCTTTCGGAGACTTTCAACACTTTCGAGTCTGTTGCCCTGGATAAGTCTTCCACTTATCCAGGGCTAGTTCGCAGGGATGATAGCTCAACTGGTAAGATCCCAAGTTATTCCCTGGGATATGCCTCTGGGTCTCCTCCCAGTGGGATGCGCCCGAAGCACCTCACCAGCAAAGCGTTCAGGAGGCATCCAAGCCAGATGCCCGAACTATCCCATCTGGCTTCTCTCCACTCAGAGGAGCAATGGCTCTACTCCGAGCTCCTCCCAGATGGTAGAGTTCCAAACTCTATCTCTGAGTAACAGCCCAGACACCCTGTGGAGGAAGCTCATTTCGGCCGCTTGTATTCACAATCTTGTTCTTTGGGTCACCATCCACAGATTGTGACCATACTCATATCTATATTTTGCATCTGGTAAATATGGAAAAACAAATCAATACAAACAAAACAACAAACAAAATATGTAAATGCTGCTCTTTGAGAAAAAAAAAGAGGTTAAATGAATAACAGAGAACACGTTCTGCTGCTCATTCAACTCTTTACTGCAAGCTCCACATAGAGAATCTTGATGAGGTTGAATGCCTAATAACAGTATCTACTATTAATATCTCCAGTCCAGTTGATGAAAAATAGATTAAGACAGTCATTTTCCAAATGAATGCCCGCCATCTGATATGAGCAAATTTACAGTAGCTATTAGGCTATGATCAGGCAGCTGATAAGCTGCTGCGGGAGATGTTCTCTGAGAAAGATGGATGTTGACATCCAGCAATTGGATGAATTTACTGTTAGTGATTCTTGCAAAAGCCTCGTCAAGCCTGCTTTCATTCTGGCAAACAACTGATTTGGGATTAGTCAATGTCGAGTAAATCACTGCTGATATTTCTGAATATAATAATAGTTTTCTATTTTGATTTTCCTTATAAACCTACTGCGTATAGCAATTCACTTTAAAAAGACGAATGAATGCAGGCAATTCATGATAACATGTTTAAACCAAAGGGACATAACCAGCTAACAGCACAGCAAGGTCATTAAATATGTATCATTTTCACTCTTTGAAGAGACTATAAACAAATTTGTGCAATCAAAAATAACAAATCATCATGAAGTGTTGCAAAACCTTTTAAAGACAATAGAACGTGACTGAAAATGTTTTATTATTATTATTTTCATAAGGATTTTCTCAGACTGATAGTCGATGGTACAATTCAATGTTCCGTTCCGTCATCTTCCGCTTGTTACGGGGTCGGGTCGCGGGGGCAACAGCCTCAGACGAGCAGCCCAGGCCTCTCTCACCCCGGCTGCATTCTCCAGCTCACCCGGAAGGATCCCAAGTCATTCCCCGGCCAGCTGTGAGACATAGTCTCTCCAGCAGGTCCGAGGTCTGCCCCTGGGTCTCCTCCCGGTGTGACGTGCCCGAAACACCTCGCCTGCGAGGCGCTCAGGGGGCATCCTGACCAGATGCCCGAACCACCCCATCTGGCTCCTCTCGACCTGGAGGAGGAGCGGCTCGACACTGAGCTCCTCCCGGATGGCAGAGCTCCTCACCCGATCTCTGAGTGAAAGCCCAGCCACCCTGCAGAGGAAGCTCATTTCGGCCTCTTGTAACCGCGATATCATTCTTTCGGTCACCACCCACAGCTGGTAACTGAGCGTAGGAACTTAGATCAACTTGTAAATCAAGAGCTTTGCTTTTCGGCTCAGCTCTCTCTTTACCACGATGGACCGATGCAGCGTCCAAGTTATTGCTGATGCCGCACCGATCCACCTGTCGATCTCCCGCTCCATCCTTCCCCCACTCGTGAACAAGACCCCGAGATACTTAAACTCCTTCACTTGGGGCAGGACCCTGTCCCTGACCCGCGTGTAGTTTTATATTTTGAATCCACATAAAAAATTTATTTACACTAAATTCTTGTGCATATTTTACAGACAATAAAAAAAAGTACATGTTAGTGAATTCTTTCACAGCCTTTTTATTTTAGTGACAGAAATGAAGATAGTGCACTTCCGGTAGTGTTATGGGGGACCATTCCTCTACACAACCCGCTATTTTGCATTCTGTTTGGTACATTTGAGTCAGAAAATCCCAATAAAAGATAACCAAAAGTTTTCCGAGAATGCGTCAACCATCAAAGACCACATACCTGATAGTGAACATGGACAAAACTGTAAACAAGCCTTCTCGAAAATATATATATAAATGGTAACAACAGTTTGGTTTTGTCATAAGACTAACATTTAAGGAATTTGAACCTCTTTTACTTTGTTGTGATTTTCTTTTTTTGTTCTAAATGATGGTTCTGCTTTTAATTAGTATTCAGCTGTGGAACAACTTTTTGTTTTAAAACTTCAAGTAAAAGAAATAAAAAAAGAAATAAAAACAGACAAAAAAAACCAAGAAGTTGGATTTTTAAACATATTTTTCCACCATTACTTCAGTTTTGCCATTTATGTTTATCTTTTTTGTCCTAATTTAACTGAATACCACAATGAACCCATCCCTGTTTCCAGTAAAGATTAAAGTTGAGTCATTTATTTTTCTGACTGGTTTAAAGATAAACATCATGGCATTCAAAGAAAGTGAACATGGGGTTCATTCAGGCATGAAACAAACATGAGACACAGCAATGGGGCAAAAAACCATGTCCAATCTCTTTACATTTCCAAATAAAAGGTTGGAGGCTTCAATTCTGTAAGGTCTTGACAGTCTTGAAAAGAAGAATCAAATGCATCAACATTTTTGAATATTTAAACTACCAGAGAAACACAATTTCAAGCTAACCTATAGAAATATTGTCCATTGTAATTTCTGTCCAAACTCATCTTTCAGCATGCTTATCACTATTGTTACCAAACAAGAGTCCCTTTTCTGGACCAATAAGTCCCTTTTTGGTCCAGAAAGGGACCAAAAAGGGACTTAGATCAGATTCCTTAAGCATTCCACCATCCCATTTCAACTCCAAACTCCTCCGTCACACCTGTGGCACATCTCACCACGGTCTTCCAGTCCGTATAACGTATCCTCCACCACTCAAACAAACTTCTTTGTCACCATGCCACGTGCAATCTCCCAGTTTCTCTCTGTTCAAATTGTTACAAGATTTCTCTAGATCTACAAATACACAATGCCGGTTACTCAGATATTCTCCATAGTTTTCTATCAACATTCAGAGAGGGCAGGCTGAGATGGTTTGCACATGTGCAGAGGAGAGAGAGAGTACATCGGAAGAAAGATGCTGGGTTTGGAACAATCAGGAAAGAGGCCTAGAGAAAGACCAGAGAGGTTCATGGATACAGAGAAGGAAGACATGAAGATAGTTGGCGTGACCGAAGAAGATGCAGCAGATAGGGTTAGATGAAAGAAACTGACTTGCTGTGGCGACCCATGGAGGGAAATGCGGAAAGAAGGAGATTCTAAAAACATCAGTAGCACACTGTTGTTCAGGCATAAAACTATACTATTGCACACAATAGCTTCCCTTACAGAAAGTTGGTGTCACAATGAGCAGTTGTGACATCAAGAAAACGATCAAAGATAATTAATTCACAAGATTTTTATTGGTTTAATGCAGCTAAAGCCAAGCAACAACAGTGAGGTTTTGTTCTGAGTCAGGAGCAACTGTAAAAGTTATATTTAAATACATATTTTACAGCTTTTGCACTGTGATTGTGGTGACTCACCTGTTGTTTCTGTGCCAAGGAATGTGGGTTCGTCAGCATAGGAGGTGCCGTGTCTAAGAGATCAACAACCTTGTGTCGGTTCAGGGGAGGAAACTTAAAATCATTGGAAGTAAAGAGGGGAGGTTTACACTAATACTTTTATTATTTGAGTGATTTATTAATATTTACTGGGAATAATTGACTGAATTCTACTTTTTTGTATGGGCAAAAATCTATTTTATGGGGATTGGGAAATTTTTCTTGTAAGTATTCCAATCTCGGTGTCAATAGATTTTTCTGTGATAACCTGGCATGATGGTATCTTCCAGAGGGGAACTCCTATAAAGGTGTGAGTTTTAGCCATTCATCTCTCTGATGGCTGGATGAGGATGGAAGAGGGATGCCGAACAGAACAAATAAAAACATAAACAACATTAAAATCCAGATAATTAAAAAAAAAAAAAAAAAAAGTAAGTCAAAAAACAAACATCCATCAAAAACCGGTGGAGACGTGGAGACGGTGGCCGCGTGGTTAGCGCGTTCGCCCGCGGACCGGAAGGTCGCGGGTTCGCGTCCCACGGAGAGCACGTCTAGGGTCCTTGGAGAAGACACCTAGCCCCCACTTCTCCCACCATTGGCGCCGTTGAAGGGCAGCCTGCTGCGGTGTAAGGAGTGCAGCAAACAAATTTCCCCGGTGAGGGATGAATAGAGTAATTCAAAATAAAAAAATAAAACAAAAAAAAATAAAATAAAAAACCACACACTCACACAAAACGCTGCACACATGCATCGACATTCACACAACTCCCCCAACCCTAGGGATGGGAAATCCGAGGCCTCGCGACTCATCGAGCAACTTCAAGCAACTGCGAAAAGTCGACACGAGGAGTCGGCACATCTGCAGGCCGCGCATGCGTAGATGAAAAACAAATCCCAAGAAAAAAGGAAATCTATGCCTCAAATTTTGTCTTACTAGAAGATGAAATGTGGGTTATTGTTGGGCAATAACTTGTAGTTTTTTTTTTAAATATTTTTTAATATGAAATGAGATTGCGTTAATCCGTTGCCATAGCAACAGTTACCTAAACAATCAAATTTCACTCCTTACAGACAATGTAATTAAATGTTCAATAAAGCACACATTAAGCCACTGTTTGTCATTTGAATAACTAGAGGATCGGCTGATAGAAACTTACGGAAGGGAAAATGAACACACCGATACAATTTAACATAGAGATGTTTGTGCGAGCGGGCAGTGGAAGATACCATAAAAATAGTTTGGTTTTCGGAGAGTGTGTGATATTTTCACTGTGTCCAATTGGATGTTCTCCAAATCAAGGTATAGAAAAGTCTGTTTTTATATTGTTCTTTTAATCTAAAGCACTTTGTAATGCTTTGAATACGATTAGAGTCAAAAATCTGTGACACAAGCGGCAACATTTAGGGAAGACGTAAGAGAGTCTCTGCGGCTCTAAAACAGCGCAAAAAAACCTCAAACAGGACAATTGTAAATGTTTTGTCGTAGGTTTTTATTTAAAAATAAAATCTTTTCCACGGTGGTTGGCTTTAGTCTGCTCCTCTTCAGACTGACTACCTCTCCCGCTTTGGAGAAGACCCGCTCACAAGGCACCCGGGTCGCTGGCATGTGGAGAATATGCTTCACCAGTTTGGGCAGGTTTGGGTAAACTGTTGTCCTTGATGCCCAGAATGGTAGCGGGTCATCTCCCCTGGAAGAATAGACCTCTGATAGGCATCTCTGAATCTCCACTGTGGCGTTCGTCATCGCGCACTGGCTTCCCTGGGTTTCACCTAGAAAATAGAAGTTAGTAAAACCATGTAACATGAGTACATTGAAGATCAGATGAAAATACGTACCAACCCGGCTGTCCAGCAGGTCCCACAAATTGTCATTCTCCACTGAAGATGACGCTCCCGGTTGTGACTATTAAAGCAGAACTTGTTCTCCCTCCATTTACAACTTACACACAAACACACACTCACCTTTCACACTCTCACACAATTCACGCAAAAACTCTTTCAACTTCTCAATTCCAAACAGTATATTTGTGTGGGTGAATCCTAAAAACTAATCTAATAAATCTGAGTGTGCGCGTGTGTGACTATGTGTGTGTGTTTTGAGTGACACCTACCAAAGGTCTAACAAGATCAAAGTGACCTTATTGTGTACAAAACCTGCTGTGATAAAAATCCCAGTAGAATCCAAAGCTGTGATGTCGTAAAATCGCTTGAAAATCTCCTCCTCGCCAAAACCCACGTCTCCCTGAATGAATGAAACCCTTTTATATCTTCTGACTGATTGACCGACCCGCCCCTTCAAACTTTCCGAGCTTTTCGACACCTGGCTCCACCTGACAGTAGCTCGGATTTTGAGTCGCGCGATGTTTGGCATTCCGACACATGGAATCGGAGCAATTCTCGCGATACTTTTGTGTCACTATGTTCGGCTCAGCTCGAGCAGAAAGGCTCGAGCTGGCCATCCCTACCCAACCCCCACCCGACCCCTCATACGCCCATTTTCCTCAACCCCCATTTCACCTGAACCACTAGCTACTGTCTCTTTAACTGAAATCAAAATAAGCATCTGGCCTGATGCTGCTGTGAGGAAATAATAACTGGGGATCGATCCACACCAGGAGTCGGCCTGCCCATGACTGCAGCGGCCAAAACCAATGGGCTCCCCCCAGCTCCAAGAGACAAAGGCACCCACACTAGCCACCTGGCTAAAGGGGGCACCCGTACTAGTCAGACCAGTCAGACTCCCACAGTGAAGACCCCACAGACTGAGCAAGCAGAGCTCGTGGGATAGAGGATCCCCATGAGGAAACACTGGAATAAGTGTTCATTTCTGATTAATTTCTTAAACTATTTAAGAACTTAATCAGAAAAATAAAACTCTGTAAAAACAGTAAAGGACGCTGCAGTAAGGGACGCTGCATCGGTCAGTCGTGGTAAAGAGAGAGCTGAGCCGAAAAGCAAAGCTCTCGATTTACAAGTCGATCTACGTTCCAACCCTCAGCTATGGTCACCAGCTGTGGGTGGTGACCGAAAGAATGAGATTGTGGGTACAAGTGACCGAAATGAGCTTCCTCCGCAGGGTGGCTGGGCTCTCACTCAGAGATCGGGTGAGGAGCTCTGCCATCCGGGAGGAGCTTGGTGTCGAGCCGCTCCTCCTCCAGGTCGAGAGGAGCCAGATGGGTGATCATCTGGTCAGGATGCCCCCCGAGTGCCTTGCGGGCGATATGTTTTGGGCACGTTCCAACGGGAGGAGACCAAGAGGTAGACCGCGGACCCCCTGGAGAGACCATGTCTCTCCAGCTGGCCGGGGAACGACTTGGGATCGTTCCGGGTGAGCTGGAGGACGCAGTTCGGGTGAGAGAGGCCCATGCTCGTGACAGAACGGAAAAACAGTAAAGTAAACAGATGTCATTAAATACATAAAATCCTCTTTAGCAACAAATAAAATCAAGTAAAAGCCAAGTTAAAAGAGTCGATTTTTAGCCTCTTCTTAAAAACATGAAAAGTCTCTGCGGCCTTGAGTTCCTCTGACAGGCTGTTCCACAGGCGAGGACCTCAATTTTGGAACTTGACCTCATCGTGAGTTTTTGTTCTAACATTTGGTATAACTAAAAGGCCAATATCAGAAGACCTCAGGGTCCGTGAGGGGTTATACCTCACAAGGAGGTCAGAAAAATAAGAAGGCCCAAGACCATTAAGACTTTTATAAACCATTAAAAGAACTTTAAAATCGATCCTGAAACGCACAGGGAGCCAATGCAGCAATTTTAAAACTGGTGTAATGTGTTCCCGGCCCTGGTCCTTGTTAGAACTTGTGCCGCCGAGTTCTGAAGTAGCTGTAAACTATAAATACTCTTTTTAGGGACACCAGAAAGCAGGGCATTACAATAAAAAATGTTCTACAAGAAATAAAAGCATGCATCAGAACTTCCGTCCTAGCAAGAAAGAGAAATGGAAAAAATAATAAAGTTATCAACTAAACCCAAGTCCTGAGACTCTTCTTGTGTTTTTACCATGTTAGTGGCCTCTGAGACTAAAAGCTCAGCATGACAGTTGGTCATCAGCGTAATGTTTTTTGTAGCTACTACAACTGTGGAACCGATTTTTAAACAGACTGAACTTTAGACCATACCATCAACATAAAAGAAAGTATTTATCACTACAAGATAAAAAGTGGTTATAAAACCACTTTAGTAGACCTCATGTCAGGTGAATCTAAAGGCATTGGAGATCTTGTCTTTTGGACAATGTTGTTCTTGCAGCAGAAATCTGTTTCAAGTTCTTATCACGACTGCCTTTAATGTTGGACTCAAAAATCTTGGGAAATGAGTCTTGGCATAAAAAGGGCTTTTTATCCGACACAAGGAACCACCGAAGAGTCCCAATTTGAGTCCCAACTTACTTAATAATATCTTTTTTTTTCTTTTTTTTTTTTACCTTCATGCATGAGGAAGTGGAAATTCTGACATAAAAAATTATTGTTCAAAAAACTCAGTTGACATTGGTCATCACTACTCAGACAGTCCAAACCAGAAACTAAAATATGGATGCAAACACAACTTGTGTCTTTTAAAGCTCTGTTGGTGTCTTAAAGGCAGTAGTAAATATCTTTATAAATTCATTTGTTGCAATATCTTTTAAATGTGAACTTACATGTGCACATGTAAGGCAAATGTAAGGCCTTTACATGTGCTTATAAATATCTATACTGAAAATGATATATAGTTTTAGTATGGTATATAGTGCATCAGAAGGCGTGCATCTTTCTATGCATTTCATCTAACCTGTCTTTTAAATCCAGCAAGGTCAACAAAAATCCCATCAGCCTGAAAGATTTACACACTGTTTAAGTCCACTAATCTTTGGGATGTGTGTATCCTACATATTTGCAGAAACTGCACTAAAAAGATAAAAATCTGCTGGTTAATTTATTTTTGGTCTCTAATCATAAAGCTGCTGCTGCAGCAGAGTACACAAGTGATAATGATAAAACATAATTTAATAAGGCCAAGGTTAAAATGACAAAAACCATGGCTCAACAGAACATACTCCTCTAATGGTGAAATACATAGTCCCTCATTTCTGTACATTTAAATCATCAGTAAGAGGAACGCTGAACAACACAAAAAAAAAAAAAAACATTGCTATATTTAGTTTGTCACCGACTAGCATCACAATACAAAGCATCGGCCATTTGTAACAGTTCAGGATAAAAATGTAGCTGAAAAGAACATTTTGAGAGGCAGACACTAAACCAGGCATGGGCAAACTACAGCACGTGGGCCACATGCAGCCGTTAAACGTTTTAATCAGGCCGGCCGAACATAAAAAATTTGAATAAATAAACGTTATTTCCCTGCAATTCTGATGTTTCCTCACTAGATGGCGCACTGTAGATACATTGAATTTGTTGAGAAAACAACAACACTGCTCCAATTAAAATATGTGTGTCTCTGTGATGTGAAATAAACAGTGTGCACAGATATGGAAAACCATTGGACCAAATACACGCACATAAACAAGTGCATTAGATGTTAAAACACGCAAAATGTTACATTGAGTGCTTAGATTTCAAACCTAGCGCACTAGACCTAGCGCACGCTATCACACTAGATTTCAGACCTAGAACGCTAGATTTGAAATTTAACACTCTTGATGTAACATTTGGCACGCTAGTTTAAAATCTAGCGCGCTATTCTATCGGACTAATCTAGCGGTTACCAAAGCATGCCATCCATCTGCTCCTGTTCTGGCCCCTTTGTCAAATGTCAGAACTCAATGTGGCCCACAAGTGAAAAAGTTTGCCCTCCCCTGGACTAAACGATGCATTTTTAATTATAGGATACAAAAAATGATATAACTGGAAGGGTTGCATTTTCCTTCAGTATGTAAGCAACATTCTGGTAAAAGAGACCTGATGTCGGACAGTAAAAATGATCAAACGATTATTTGCGCTGTGGTACCTTGATTTAATCAATGCCAATAGCAGAAATCAGGCTGTTTGTCAGTGTCTGTTTCAGACAATAGAAGGTAATTAGACCACTATAGAGATTAGCTAATTAGCTCCCCTACCATTGCATAACATTTAAAAAAACAGTTGTAACAGGTTTATTGGGGGTTAGCTCTGCCTTAGGGGTTAGGCAAACTCGGGTAAGTTTATTTAGAACCAGTTCTCAACTTTGATGCCTTCTCTATGATGGATCACTCCTGAACAAATGAGGGATTACACAGAATAAAAAGTATGATCCAAATTATAACGCAAATACATTTTTTAGTGTGATCATGATCATTGCTTAGGTTAATCCGGATTGCGTTGTTTCTTTGAGTTTTTTGATGGTTGGAAACAGATTTTTGTGATTATCAATTATCAACATAACCCCTTAATGCCGTTGTATACTATTAAGCAAATCAATACCTCCAGTAATCTGAGAAAATGTTCTCTGCTTCTGCTCCATTTTTCACAGAAACATGAGCGTTTAAAGAGAGGTCTGACTCAAAACATACACCGTGCCATGCAGAGATTTCGTCAGACAAATATGCCAGTGTAAGAGAGCAGCTGCTAAAATGACATTACAAAACAGCAAACGGGAAGCCTTACCAAAATTCAGACGTTTGCAGTCCTTTAGAAACTGCTGAAGAAACAAAAAACATTCACATAATAATTTGGAACTCAGTATGCACACAAATACATATAAAACTTACGTTAGGAAAAAATGGCTTTCCAGCAGTCGTGTAATCACAATCTCATTTTTCACAATATTAAAACATATAGACATATATAATGTAATTGTATTTCAAATAAAATTGAATTAAAATACTCCATTTCATCTAGATTTACATTTCCAGAATTCAGACAAAGACGTCATTATATTTTCAAGTGCACAGAAAGAAATCAGGTGTTGAAGTGATAAATTAGACAAACGGAGTATATCTGTTTTCTGCTTTTCCAACGACCGCACCAGTCAGGAGTAATACAAATTACTTTCTGCTACAAATTAGTTCTGTTAACACATCACACTGTAGAGTTGTGTCAATGCCTTGTAGTTCGTGTACTTTGTCTTTGTCTCCCTTTCTTGTTCGACTCCATTTTTCTTTGTCACTTTTTGAGCCAATCATCAATATGGTCTCTGTTAAAGCCTGTTTCTCTGCCAGGTTCTTGAAATGTTAAGTTGAATTGCAAAAGCTTGTCAATTAAAAATAGATGTGCAACATAAAGTATGGTTAACATTTACAATTTCCAGCAATTCTGTAAGAAAGACTACAAAGAATACATTTCTACTGTGTATAATAACCATGAAATTTCCCAACAAACATATGTGAAACCGATTACCTCATCAGAAGTTTTAAAACCCTGCTTCATTTATTTTCATGTGTATGCATGGACTTTAAATCTTTGCAGTTGCCTATTTACTCTCTTTGTAATGATAAAACCACCACATGAAAAACATCTGAATTATATTTGTACACATACATATGTCACTTTATTGAGCCAAAGGGAATTATTCATAATTCCATATACAATCTCTGCTTTTATTCTCAAAGATTATGGTTTTTGTCCTTTTCATTTTTGTATGAACTCTATAAAAAGTGATTAAAGTGGTTCAAATAAAAGTTTTATAAATGTCTTATGTGTACAGCTGCATGAATGTTTCCAGTTTTTGTTGTGTATTAGCTCACGACTTACATTGAGAATCCATCGTTATACTGTCTCAAGCAGCCCGGACAGCAGATAATATATCAACTTTTCTACCAGTAGTTACTTTGCCTCACATCGGTTTAGATCATTGTCTAATCAAACTAAGTACCATCCTCCATATTGTTGAGCAAAGACCTCCTACAATGTCACTTGAATGTGACACAAACAAGACAATGGATAACATTAGGGTGAAGGCATATTGGCTGCTGGGTCTTTGGTTTTTAATCAAACTCTGATTTTTTTTTTGTAATTTCATAGTAAGCAGATTTGAGGCTGGACTAATGTTAAAAGCTATTAACGTTAAAAATGTGCACCGAATAAATGATCGGTAGCAAATTAAAAAAAAAAAAGTATGAGAAATTGTGGAAAAAATTGCTCAAATCACTTTCTGGAAGGAGAAGATAGCAAAGTCATCTTGTGCAATACTTTCTACCCAAAAAAACATAGTTTACATACTAAACTTTTAGCTGCACAAATTCAGGCAGAGAGAAATTAAGATTTTGTGAATGAGGGTTAACAGTGTTATAAAGCAGCAACAGAAAAATTCGTCAAGCCTGGGATTAATAATAATTTCATTTCCTAGCTTATTTAACAGGTTTATTGTGCAAAAACAGTAAAGATTATTTTAAACTAGATTATGGCTAAAGCTTATTTTCATTAGCAGTCCCTGAGCTGGTGAGAAACATAATATAAGATATAAAGTATGCAAACCAAACATTAAAACAGTTTAAATGACATATTAAACAATAAAATCATCAATAAAAGTTCACAAAGACCAAAAAATGACTCAATTATTAATGTAGCTTCTGCTGCCATCAAGAAAGTTTAACTAAGGTATCCAGTTTAACTTTAAAACGAGAAAATAAATTTGGACATGGAACATCAGGGTGGGCGACATGGTGGCACTGTGGCCTCACAGCAAGAAGCTTGGGGTTCGAGTCCCACCCTTCCTGTGTGGAGTTTGCATGTTCTCCCTGTGTATGTGTGGGTTTTCTCCAGGTACTCCAGTTTCCTCCCACCCTCCAAAAACATGTATGCCAGGTTGTTTGGCTGCTCAAAAATTGCCCATAGGAATGAGTGTGTGTGGGTGGTTGTGTGCATCAGACTGGCGACCTGTTCGGGCGGTACTCTTCAGAGTAGCTGTTTGGTGTGTATCCCTGGCTCTCATCTTGAATCAGCCGGGATAGGCTCTGTCATCTCCGCAACCCTATTAAGGATGGACGGTTTAAAAGACTAATGAACATCGGGATTATTTTTTTCATTCATTCATTTTCTAAACAACTTATCCCGTCAGGTTTGCAGGAGGTGTCAGAGCTCATCCCGGCTAATTACAGGCAAGAGACGGGGTACACCCTGAACAGGTCACCAGTCTGTTGCGGGGCCATATTGGAGTCAACTTAGCAAAAAATTAACAACTCCAGACAAACCCAAATACAAAACATATTATCGTTCTGCAAACTACAAATACATAATGTATTTCCAGCTCTAGCTGAACTGTCAGTCTTTATATATTTCTATAAACTTTGAATGTCAGTGACACCCGAGTGATCCATTTACATATCCGGCCCTGTCAGCCTGAGTCCCAGCTGCTTTTGACACTTCAATATGTTTTGTGTTTGATAAATGAAACAGGTGAAATAAATATATATAAAACTATTGGTTTGTGATGGTGAAGGAAACCAATCTTGTTGCATAAATATGAAATATGTAAAATAAGATAAGTGAGAGTTGGTTCTTTTCTTTCAAAGCAGATAGATAGACTCATTGTTGAAGCTCTACTCTTAGTGCAAAGGTAAAAATAAACACAGCTGAGGTGTGGATGCTTCTTTTTGTCATGATGTGTACAGTTTGAAGTTGGGTAAAAACTCGATAAAAAAATTTCCAGAAGAATATTTGCATTCAAATTCTATAATCATTATATGGTCTCGTGATCACATTCATTAACATAAGTGAGCATGTGGATGTAAATTTTGAAAAAAAAATAAAACAAAATCCCACCACTACATTGCCCCTAGTAATGAGTGTGTGTGGCCCTGCAACAGACTGGTGACCTGTTCGGGGTGGATCCTACCTCTCGCCTTCAATCAGCCAGGATAGGCTCCAACAACCCTGTTGAGGTTAAGCAATTCAGAAGACGAAACAAAGAAAATTCTGAAGAAAAAAATTTAATTTTCAGTCAAGAGTATGTAAAATCTATTGTTAATTACACAAACAAGGAGTTTAATTAAAAGCCTTTGAGAGAGCGGGGGAGTAAACTTGGATTTGACCAGTCCGCTCCAGTTAAAAAAAAAAGCAACATCAGTGAAGAATGAAGCAACAAATTGGACCCGAAAGAGGAAAAATGAAAAACATCCAGGGTCACAGAAAGGTGGTAGTGTGGAAGATGGGAAACAGAAGATAGAAATTGCAAGCAGAGATGGAAAGTTTAAAGCTCCAAAGCAATGAGGAAAAAGCACAGTGCATAAATAGATGGAACAGAACAAAAAGACGGAGTTAAAATGGAACTAAGCAAGCTGACGTGAATGTGAAAAGAAAAGTTGTAAATGGAAACGAGGCAATAAAACGAAAAATGATACTATGAGGATGAAGAAAGTGTTTGTGTGACAAAACTAAAAGAAGAAGGAAGAGAATAGAGTGTGGACAGACACCTGATTAAACGCAGAGAACAAAAGAGAAATGGGGGTGCTGAGCACTGGACGAGTACAACAGAAATAAAAAGACCAGAAGATAAAAAGGTGGGAAAAGTAAAAGATAGAAAGAAGATTGTTCTGTTTGTCCTGACTCTGAATCTCCTGCTAAGCAGATGATGATAAATGAGGCGGTGGGGAGGCCGACGCCCCACTCTGTTCACTGGAGGGAGAGCCGCACACCAGTCTTTTCTCCCTAATTACCTCTCACTTACCATTAGCGCTGCCACAGCCACTCAGTTCCACCATCAGTTCCACCGTGCACCCAGACTGTCATCTACTTTTGACTCCCAGTTACGTCTTCAAATGGAAGGTCTGATTGGTCGTCTTCGATAGATCCAAGAACAAATGCTCTCCGGTGTGATTAATGTTTACACCTTAACATGTTTACATCAACCACACACAAAGAAATGCAAAGTCAGCACGTTAAACCCTCTGGGACGACGACATTTACTCATCATTTTACTTTTGATGTTCCATTTGCTTGATTAGTGTCTGAGGTTTTAAATATCAGAAGCTATTAAAAGTGTAATTGATAAATTTGGTGTCAAATGTCAGTCTTTCATAATTTGTGAAGTGTTTAAACAACTAAAAATAGAATCACTTCAAAGTTTTGACACATTCATATGTCTTGAATTACGTCTACAAAGTTTTGCCAAAGGCCAAACTTGAAAACTAAAAGTAGCTTTTCAAAATGTTGACAGAAAAGGTGGAGGGTGGAGACAGCAGCTCAGTGATTAGAGCGTTCGCGTGTGGACCGAAAGTTCGCGGGTTGGCGTCCCACAGAGAGCATGTCTAGGGTCCTTGGAGAAGACACCTATCCCCTGCTTCTCCCACCATTGGCGCCATCGAAAGGCAACCTGCTGCGGTGTAAGGAGTGCAGCACACAAATTTCCTTGGTGAGGGATGAATAGAGTAATTCATTTATTTTTTATTTATTTATTCAAAAATTCAATTTGTCTACCTCTGCCACGTGCGAGTCGAGTCGTTACTCCTCCCATCGAAGAGAGCCAAATGAGGTGGTTTGGGCATCTGGTTAGGATGCCTCCCGAATACCTCGCTGGTGAGGTGTTTCGGCCATGTTTCATCGGGAGGAGACACAGAGGCAGACCTTGGACCTGCTGGACAAGCTATGTTTTACAGCTGGCCAGGGAACACCTTGAGATCTTCCTGGGTGAGCTGGAAGATACAGCCGGGATGAGAGATGTCCAGGCTTCCCTTTTGAGGCTGTTGCCTCTACGACCCAGCCCTGGATAAGTGGAACACAACGGAACAGAAAGGAACGAAAAAACTGTAAGCATAAAAAAATATTGAAATAAATTTATCTTCTGGGGTTTTACATCTTCTTCCCAAGTTACCTATTGACACTCTTCAATTTGCACTTGGTACTTCTCCAGCTTCTCGTGCGCCATTTTCCTGATGCATCATTTGGCATTGCCACATCCACCACTACTGCCATTCTCCACTCTTTATCCACCACAATGTCGGGTTGCTTTGCCTTTCTCTGTCTCGGTTTTGATCTGAAACTTCCACGGGATCTTGACTTTTTCTTGATTTTTCTTGTACAACAAAACAACTACCCAGCTCCAGATGTTGCTACATACCCAAACGGTTTACCTACTCAAGTTAAAATGTTTCCACTTGAAGTTTCTATTTAATGTAAATCAACCTCTGAGCCTGCCAAATTGCGGGTCACATCAACAAAAGCGTGCACATAAACATGACAATTTAAACCGACAACTTTATTTTATAATTTACAGAAAAACTTTCAAATTTTTAGTACTCGAATATGTTTGAGACTGAACATGGTTTTGATTTTTATTGATGAAAATGACTTTGCTGTCGTCTTAGTTTTAAGAGTCCATTTCTTTCATGATGATTTTGTTGTGTAAGATCTAGGTCGAATAAACCTGGTTATATGTGAGAGACAAACAGTATGAGACACAGAAAGGATAATTCTCAAAATTATAGTAGATGTGGACTTAAGCAAGATTCATTTTATTGGTGCTCCGGGAGTACAGAGTCTTGGAGCCCTTGGTACGGGCTGTTCGGTCTCTGTACAACCGGAACCAGAGCTTGGTCCGTATAGCTGGCAGTATGTTGATTCCATTTCCAGTGAGAGTTGGACTCCGCCAAGGCTGCCCTTTGTCACCGATTCTGTTCATCACCTTTATGGATAGAATGGTGACCTGTTCGGGTGGTACAGAGTGCGTTGGAGAGATCCGGTTTGGTGACCTCAGGATCGGATCTCTGCTTTTTGCGGATGATGTGGTCTTGTTGGCTTCCTCAGACCGTGATCTCCAGCTCTCACTGGATCGATTTGCTGCCGAGTGTGAAGCGGCCGGGAAGGGAATTAGCGCCTCCAAATCCGACACCAAGCTCCTCGCCCGGAAAAAGGTGGAATGCACCCTGCGGGTCAGGGACAGGGTCCTGCCCCAAGTGGAGGAGTTTAAGTATCTCGGGGTCTCGTTTACGAGTGGGGGAGGAATGGAGCGGGATATCGACAGGTGGATCGGTGCCACATCAGCAATAACTAGGACGCTGCATCGGTCCGTCGTGGTAAAGAGAGAGCAGAGCCGAAAAGCAAAGCTCTCGATTTACAAGTCGATCTACGTTCCAACCCTCACCTATGGTCACCAGCTGTGGGTGATGACAGAAAGAATGAGATCGCGGGTACAAGTGGCCGAAATGAGCTTCCTCCGCAGGGTGGCTGGGCTCTCGCTCAGTGATCGGGCGAGGTGTTTTGAGCACATCCCATCTAGAGGAGACCAAGGGGCAGACCCAGGACCTACTGGAGAGACTATGTCTCACAGCTGGCCGGGGAACGACTTGGGATCCTTCCGGGTGAGCTGGAGGATGCAGCCGGATAAAGAGAGAGGCCTGGGCTTCCCGTTTGAGGCTGTTGCCCCTGCGACCCGACCCCAGAACAAGCGGAAGATGACGGAACGGAATTTAAAACCCATAAAGTACAACATGTAACAATTTAACTTTTGGCTCCTCCAAAGTGACAGAATAAACAGCGGAAAATGAGAATTTGGCCACTTTTGAAAAGTTTCTAAAAGGTAAGATTATAAATAGCAACTTTGTCACCGAATAAAATAAAGTTCAAATTTTTGATAAAGACTGCTTTGCATGTGAAATAAGTGGCGTTATCTATCTCTGCAGGCAGGGTGTAAATAATTTAGAATAAGTCTACTTTGTCAAATTTTATCAGTAACAGAGGGCAAAACATTAATGCTGTGAGTTTCGACTATGTTGGAGATGAACGATACAGTATGCCAAACACATGGCACAATTTATCCCTGGTGACCAATTAGCTACCTACTATTTGCTTCTGTTAACTATTCTTGTGTAATGAAATGAAGAATAGTCTTTCCTCTTCTAAATCAAGTACCCCGTGGACATTTTTCCCAAAGCTTCTCCCCATCTTAGTCCGACCATTATTGATTGAGCTAGAGGAGTCTGGACAGTCAGTAATTAAATGGAACGACTGGTGGGTGTAAAATTAGCCTTTGTGTCATTAGACTGGAACGACAGAGTGGGTAAAGGAGCAAGTTCAGCCAAGATAACTGATGACTGAAGGCCAATTAAAAGGGAGAGCAAAGAAGGGATGAGAAGAACGGGTGAGGACGTGGTGAAGACGTGTATGGATTTGTCTTGGATAATGAACTCTTCAACCACAAGTCGATCTGCTGCAGAAGTAATGGTGGATCAAACAGGCCCTTCTAAGGAGCTCACGGGAATCCATGAACGGTGTGCTTTAAATTTCAAGATGAATTTGTAAACTTTAAACTGGTTTTTTTTCGACTCTGGAAAAGGTTCATTATAGGCTAAAGTTGAGAATTTTGTAAAACATTGTTTTCACTAATCCTGTGTGGTATCATTAATAAGAATAGTAGTACTGCTACTTTGTTTGTGTTTAACATGTGATATTTTCAGATGCAAAGAACTAGATCACTCAAAGTTCAGATATTTCCTCATTAACGGGGGAGGCGATAGCTCAGTGGTAGAATATTTGGCGGAAGTTTGTTGGGTCGAATCCTACTGAGCTCATGTCTAGGTGTCTTTGGGGAAGACACCCAACCCCGTTTCTCCCACCATTGGTGGCATTCTGGCAGCCTGCTGCGGCGTAATACAGCACAGAAATTTCCTTTTTGAAATTTAAGTTTGAGGGATGAATTAAGTATGTAAAAAAAATAAATAAATAAAGCATGGTAGCAGGTGAAAGAGTTACCGTCATGTCTGTAAATTGCATTTTGAACGCTTCCTGTCAAAGAATGAAAATAAATTATGGTTGTAAATCCTGCCACGAAGTTTAAACACATGGCCTCATTCCTGCAGAATCAATGATGAGGTGTTTGCAACATTTTGGTCAAGTTTATTGGAATCCTGTTTCCAACCAAAAAAAGATCTGGATGAAAAGACCATTGGATATTTTTAGGAATAATCCCGATCATTGACATCGTATTTCCGTTTGGTCAAAACAATCTATAAGAAGTACTTAATCTACAAGCAAAATTTGTTGGTAGAAGTTACATTTATTGGACTGTACACGTCACATTAAGGTTTCCCATGTTTGGAAAAGAAAGAAAAAGGATCATGAAAAGCACAATCAAAGCAGCTTAGGAGAGGTTTTGAGGATACAACCATGGAATTAATGTAGAATTAATGACTGTATGGAACTGTACAGTCTGCGTGCATTAATTTGACATGAAAAAACTCATTTTACTCTCTAAGGAAGTTTTTTCCTTCTTTTAAGCAACCCACTTTGAACAGCATATGGATACCATAAATGCAAACATATCCTGTACAGGCTCATATTCGGTAATAAAGTAACATCTCGCGGAATGCGTTGGATGAGAAGAGCCAGACATCAGTGTATTGCAGAAGAAAATAAAAGATTTTTATTTCAGGCTTCAACATTTACCCATTAAATTCAATCAAATACACACTCACTGACCATTTTACTGGGTGAGGTTTTCAGAATTTGTTTTTTTTTCCCCTTTCCCTCCCGGTTTCATATAAAATTCATTAAACAAGGTGTTAGAAACATTCCACTGAGATTTGGTTCATACTGAAATGATAGATGCTAAGAGTTGGACTGACAATGAGTCATCTGACTTTTACCCTTTTTTTTTACAATTCTTTAAACTTTGATAAAGTAAATATGTGTCTTTTTTTTCATTTCTGTTTACCAAATATTTTTTTCTGTCTGGGCGGAACGTACGCTAGACAGCAAAAAGGCTGGGGTTCAATTCGTTGGGTGGGAAGAGGCTAGAAACACAGGCCTTTCTGTGCGGAGTTTGTATGTTCTTCTTATGTATGCATGAGTTTCTCCAGGTACTCCGGTTTGCTCCCACCCTCCAAAAACATGCAAGTTAGGTTAATTTGTCGCTATGAAATTGCCCTTAGCGTGTGGATGGTTGTGTGTGCGTGTGTGGCCCCAAGACAGGCTGGCAACCTGTTTAGGGTGTACTCTGCCTTTTCCCTTAAACCAGATGGGATAGGCTCTGGCACACCTGGTACCCATAGAGGGATAAGCGGTTCAGAAGATGAATTAAACGTTCTCCATCCATCGCAGATGGTTTCACACAAGAAAAACATTAGTTATCAGATTAAAAAGCTCTTCCAGTTTCTAACTTCAACATCGTAGATCTTCTGGTTATGATTTTGTGTACATATTGATTCCTTGTCCTACTTGTTGTCCTACTTGGAGCTTTCTGAAGCTATGTTTTAGCCCCAGCTTTTTTTTTGTCTTGGCATCACATCCAACACTTGTCAAAGATAATTAATTTTTTACTCGATGTGTTGAACTGTCCTTTTTCTGCTCTGTTTGCACTTTATGCAAAATGTGTTGGGACTCTCCCAACACATGGGAAAATGGGACTCTCATCTTGCCTTCTCTTTTCCATGAATTTATAGTAAGCTTTTGGTCTTTAATTGAGACTGGACTTTTAGCATTAGTGAGAGGAAATGTGGATTTTATCCACAAATAATCCAAGGTTTTTATATTGTGCACAAATTGTACAAAATCTCTTTCAAATCAACAACATCAAAAAGACTTTTGTGCAATCTTCTTAAGAAAATAACCAAAAGGGTCAAAACTGAAATAGTAAAATAAGATCAAACAAAATCAACAAACACAACTGTAACAAAACTCTGTATTAAAACCCAGAAAAAAATTCAACTATTGACCTAAAACAGATGCCAAGATATACTGTAGGTACAGATTTTGCAACTAAGAAGTAATCAAACTTACAAAATAAAAATAGAACAAGAGAAAGAGAAATCTCCTGGACAGATTGGTTCATTTTGAATAGAGAAAAGTTGAACTTGCTGTGCCCTTTGGAATAATCAGATCTGTTAAAATGATCAGAGGACCCATTCAGTGACACTCTTATTTGTTTTTTTTTTTTAAATTCAGAAAATACAGATCATCCCTAAGCCATTGAACAGATGATGGGGGCATGTGGGAATTTCCAATTCAACATAATCACTCTCTTTCCGAGGAGTCCCAAAGGCATAGGAGCCACTTCGAGATTTTTGTAGTGAAGGAGGACCTGAAGAAAATCCCAAATTGGGCACTCAGAGGATTCATGCTCACATTTCGGCCAATAATATGTGATATTACTGGTGAAAAAAGTATGCACTAGAGAGTTTTCCACCACTAGATTCTTTACTGCAAGGGTCACCAACTTCTTTGATACTGAGGGCTATTTCAAGGGCACTGAGTAATGCAAAGGGCTACCACTTTGATAATACACTTCTGAAATAACAAAGTTACACAGTGTACCTTTAATTTTTATATTATTATTAATTATTTTCTATGTGAAGACACTGATTGTTAATGATCCATCACAATAATTATTTCAGTATGATTAAACAAGGTACGAAACAGATACATTTCAATACGCAATATCCAAGTGTTTCATTTTCAAATGATCACTTCCACAACATTTTGCAGGAAATCTTTTTAAATTGTTACTATCCACCAACATTTATCATCATTCCTTCCTTGAGAATCTCCCCGTCTGAGAACGCTTTCTTCTTCTTTATCAAAAAAAATGTGTAGCTCTAAACGAGGCTTCAGTTCCTTTTTGAGAGTTTTTTACCGGCCCTTAAAAAAAGATTGCTGTTTGCCCAAAGCTGCCTTTATCTCACAGGCTTTTTCCGTCCGTGATGCGCTGCCTGGTGGGTAGTTAGCATGGTAGCTTTTGTGACATGTATGGAAATTTCTCTCCACGTTGTGCCGCTTACGCGTCACCACAGTCGCACCGCTTACGCGTCACCACAGTCGCACCGCAGATGAGACACACATAGTTTTCTTTCACGTTAGTAAAAAAGAACTCTTCCTCTCCGTCCTCCAAGTTTTCTTTCTTTTTTCTGTCATGTAATTTGTGGATAGAAAACACGCCACGAGCTCATCTCAGCAAAGCTGGTTTGTCATGCGCACCAGACTGACCTCCAAACCATACTACGTCAGAGTTCGTATATTAAACTTTTTTTGTTACATACATTTTTTTTTTACGTTTTTATGTATTCGTTTTTAAATTTACATCACTGTAAATGAAATTCAAAAAGAATAGCAACACTACTAAATAAAATTTTAGACAGAGCTAATTGGTGATTAGTGCTATTTTTAGAACTGGCCCGCGGGCGACTGATGCGGTCGCTGCGGGCGACCTGGCGCCCACGGGCACCGTGTTGGTGACCCCTGCTTTACTGTGTCTTCTTTTCCTTTTGGCATTTCCCACAGGGGTCGCCACGGCAAGTCAGTTTCTTCCATCTAACCCTATTTGCTGCATCCTCTTCGGTAACACCAACTATCTTCATGTCTTTCTTCACTGTATCCATGAACCTCCTCTTTGGTCTTCCTCTAGGCCTTTTTCCTGGTGGTTCGAAACCCAGCATCCTTCTGCCAACGCACTCTCTCTCTCTTCTCTGCACATGTCCAAACCATGATTTCCTTACTGTGTACAGATGTTTATTGTGGTGTATGAAGAGCTGATTGATGAAGATGGAGCACTATTGAAGGTTTACATGTGAAATACCACCGCCACTGCACTCATGACATGTTCATCATGAAAAGTAAAAGCAGAAAAAAACTCGTGAAATGAGAGAAACATGTGAACTTGTGAAATAAAAAAATAAAGAAAAAAAAACGTCACTGCCAGCATTTATTTTAATCAAGTGAAACAAAGTAGAGGATGATGAATGATGAACATCCCAGATTATTTTGACTCCTCTTGTGGTTGATTGAGTCTAATTTAATAAGTTGTGAAAATAACTACCCATGAAAAAAAGTAATTTAATGACATTGTGGATGCACAAAAGAAATTTGAGCACAAAAGACTTCATGTTAAAAACAACATTCAATGATTCTCAAAGTAAGACACTATTCTATCAACCTATTTCCTGAGTTATATAAAATTGATGAATCAGTGTTGCAATGTTGCATTCTCACACAAGCATTACTTCACTTCCATTGTCCTCGTAATCTCAATCCTTAAATAAACCTTTACACCCTGGGCATGAAGGCTTATTAATATTGCACTCCTGTCAGTATCCATTATGAATGAGAACAAGTGTGAAGACACTTAACAGCTCTAAACCAGCACCAGGTTCAGGCTTTAACAATGCAGGTCACGCAGACAATTAGATAGTGCCATCAGTTTGAACTCTGCTGATCAGTTCACATATACAACTTAAAATTATTAATTAATTAATAAGCTGAAAAGACTTATCTTATATTTCCTTACGCTCTAATTCGGTTGGCTAAGAATCATATATAAGCAATGCCACCTGTCGTACTAAGTGTCACCAAGAGTTTGACCATTTTTGATCGTGTTCTGATTTCTTCTGAATGAGATGTAAAACAGAAATGGAGATCAAAGAAACATGATTTCACCTGCTTTGACATTAAATGTGTCACATTAGTCATTTCATTCTTCTTCTTTCGGCATTTCCCTTCATGGGTCGCCACAGCAAGTCAGTTTCTTCCATCTAATCCTATCTGCTGTATCTTCTTTGGTCACACCAACTATCTTCATGTCTTCCTTCACTGTGTCCATGAACCTCCTCTTTGGCCTTCCTCTAGTCCTCTTTCCTGGTGGTTCCAAATCCAGCATCCTTCTTCTGATGTACTCTCTATCTCTCCTCTGTACGTGCCCAAACCATCTCAGTCTTGCCTCTCAAACTTTATCCCCAAAACCTCTAACATGTGCTGTTCCCCTGATGTACTCATTTCTAATCCTGTCCATCCTGGTCACTCGCAGAGAGATCCTCAGCATCTTCATCGCTGCTTGCTGTCTTTTCCTCAGTGCCACTGTCTCTAGACCAAACAGCATGGCCGGTCTCACCACGGTTTTGTACACTTTCCCTTTCATTCTAGCTGAAACTCTTCTGTCACACATCACATCTGATACTTTCCTCCACCTGTTCCAGCCTGCCTGAACACACTTCTTCACCTCTTTTCCACACTCTCCATTACTCTGGACTGTTGATCCTATATACTTAAAATCTTCCACCTTCTTTATCTCTTCTCCCTGTAACCTCACTTTTCCATTTGGATTCCTCTCATTCACACACACATACTCAGTTTTACTCTGACTAATCTTCATTCCTCTTCTTTCTAGTGCAATTCAGTTCTAGACGTTCAAGTTCAAGAAGTTCTAGAAATTCATTTCAAGTCAGTTCTAGAAACATTAGTCATTTCATTAGGTTCAATTAAACGTCAAGATGTTCGTTTCTATCTACTTTCTCTAAAACTCTCTGTCAACACACGGTCACATCTATAGACTGCCGTGCCTGTCGGAGCAATAGGAATGTCACTTTATGTATGATTCATGTATTTCCATTAAAATGTCCTGTGACATCTGTAACAGCTGACCTGGCACTGGATCCAGTTGCAGTGTTAAAACCACAAGGTGCTGAACCGGGTCATCTTTCCTCACGTTGATATCTGCTGGGAGTCTGACAACTGTAGTTAAGTGCCTTCCTGATTTAGATTCCCTTGGGGACGAAGGAAGAAAGAATTTAGAGGTTAAAGGACACATTGGATTGTTTTTAAACATGAGAATTGATGTTTTAAAGGTAAAGTACAAAAAACATGTTAAAAAGAAGACGCAAATGAAGTTCAGGTTTTTGCTTTTCAAAATTTACTGTATAAAATTCTCTTGAGCCGTACGTATTAGGCACCTTTCTGCTGAAAGGTGAGACTGTACAAAACATGCAAAAAAAAGTAGGAATGATGAAGCAAAGAATAAGTTTCCATTAATCTCCAAAGCAAACTTCTGTAAATTATTCCGGCAAGGATTTTGGCACCACTTTGTGTGTGTTTGTTGTTTATTTTGCAGCTTGTATCCTTGACCAATGACATTTGACCACGGTAAATTATCTACGTTACTTTTTAAGCATTTAAAGGATGATTTGACCAGATGTTTAGACTGTGATAAATCTCATCGCTTGCAATAAAAGTATGTTAACTCCTTAAAACATCAACTTTTTCTCTAAAAAAAAATGGTT
The DNA here is from genome assembly GCA_902685375.1 of Neostethus bicornis. Taxonomy (NCBI): domain Eukaryota; kingdom Metazoa; phylum Chordata; class Actinopteri; order Atheriniformes; family Phallostethidae; genus Neostethus; species Neostethus bicornis. Next base: position 23,281,359 of record LR738547.1, read on the forward strand.
TCACATGTTCAAAGTGTGTAACGACAATGTGCGAATGAGCTCACAAATTGCTCATGATTTATTTATTCCAATTGGTAGGGTGCCACGAAATGTATTCTCAATCATAAATAAAAAAGAAATGATACACACGCTCACATTTCACACCTTCTCTTTTATGCATTTTTCTATCACTTTTTTTTCCACCACTGACACACACCGTAACATCTGTGTCTTCATGCCACATTCTCACTACCCGCCACAAACACACACACATTTATACACCCAACTCCATTTTCTGGTGGAGAAATGATTGTATCTATGCTGCCAGGTGTGCTCTCAGCAGTGGCTGTGACCCCAAACTGAGATTTGCTCTCTGGTGCACCGCGGGGGATACAACGCTAAAGCTGCTCCAAACATTTATTTTCACATCTGACTTTCGACTACAGTTCTCACAGACTTTTTCCAGCTCTGTTGAATTTTGAAAATGAATCCAACAGAAACTCGATGGAAAAGTTTCTAAATTTTGGTGGTTTTAATTTATTCTCCTCCATCAGATTAAATGGGGTAACCACATAAGCAGACGAATGAGGGTCTGTGGGTTAGTGGTTAGTATTTTCACTTTATAAATTTTCTTTGATTTTTTTTTTTTACCATTTGTTTAAGAGTGAGGGAAGAATGGAGCGGGAGATCGACAAACGAATCGGTGCGGCGTCAGCAATAACTAGGATGCTGCATCAATCAGTCGTGGTAAAGAAAGAGCAGAGCCGAAAAGCAAAGTTCTCGATTTACAAGTTCATTTACTTGTAAATCTCACCCTCACCTATGGTCACCAGCTGTGGGTGGTGACCGAAAGAATGAGATCGCGGATACAAGCGGCCAAAATGAGCTTCCTCCGCAGGGTGGCTGGGCTCTCACTCAGAGATCGGGTGAGGTGCTCTGTCATCTGGGAAGAGCTTGGTGTCGAGCCGCTCCTCCTCCGGGTCGAGAGAAGCCAGATGGGGTGGTTTGGCCTTGAGCGCCTCGCTGGTGAGGGGTTTCAGGCACGTCCCACCGAGAGGAGACCAAGAGACAGACCCCGGACTGGCTGGAGAGACTTTGTCTCACAGCTGGCCAGGCAACGACTCCGCGTGAGCTGGAGGAGCAGCTGTGGTGAGAGAAGCCAAGGCTTTCCGTCTGAGGCTGTGGCCCCCACACCCTGGCCCCGGATAAGCGGAAGATGACAGAACGGAACATGCTTTTGTGTTCAAACTGTAAATACACAGAGAAAATCAATCCAACTGATGGACGTGACATGACAAAACTGCACTTTGTAGGGAGGTGGCCAGTGAGTCCGTTCTGCACCGACAGAAAAATAGACAGTCAAAACAAACTGTTTCATTGATTTATTTTTGCGCTAAATATCAGGTTAATTTAAAGTGAAGAATCAATCTTGCTGTGCCAGCATTGATCCAATACAGATACTAACGTAATGTCATTATTATTTTTATTTGGATCAATCTATCAAGTACTAGTTTGAATGCAGCGGATGCATGATTGAGCTCAATGTTGGTTCATTTAATCATGGGTTCTTCAGTTTGTGCTTGAACAATGATTCCTATCTTTTTATTCTTGTTAAAGATGTGACATTACCAGCTGCAAGGTGGCACTGTGCTAATGCATGGTGGTCTCACAGCAAGAAGGTCAGCTTTCGAATCCCGGTGTCGGGATCACCTCACCTGCTGCCAGACGAAGTCCTGGATGTTCCTCATCACCCTGATTAGGGTCACCTGAGATTGATTCCTGATTCCACACATCTGTGAACCCTGCCATCTATTTTAGGGCAACCATCCCAGACTTCCATATTGGGTCATAACATCCCTTCCAGCCAGATCTCCCCGGTTGCCTAACCAAGAACACATTCTGACAAAAACCTTTTGCCATGCCACTTCCAGCTTGCTGTGAGACCTAACGCATGGTGGTCTCACAGCAAGAAGGTCAGGTTTCGAATCCCTTTGTCAGGATCCCCTCACCTGCTGCCAGACGAAGTCCTGGGTGTTCCTTATCACCCTGATTAGGGTCACCTGAGATTGATTCCTGATTCCACACATCTGTGAACCCTGCCATCTATTTTAGGGCAACCATCCCAGACTTCTATGTCGGGTCGTACCATCTCTTCCAGCCAGGTTTCCCTGGTTGCCTGACCAAAACACGTTCTGACAATAACCTTTTGCCATGCCACTGAATCTTTGTTTTTCTTTTCATAGTATTAATGGACTACCAAGTTCAAATAAATCATGTTTTTCAGTCTGCTATTCTGTCTCCTCTTTCCACCTGCACACCACCTCATGACACCCGGGTGAAGACAGGGTTTGGAACACTGGCCTTCCTGTGTGGAGTTTGCAAGTTCCCCCCTGTGTATGTGTGGGTTTTCTCGGGTAGTCCTGTCTCCTCCCATCCTCCAAAGACATGCATGTTAGGTTGATTGGTCGTTTAAAAAATTGCCCTTAGCACTGAGTGTGAGTGGATGATTGTGAGAGTGTGGCCCTGCAACAGACTGGCAACCTGTTTGGAATTAGGCCTCTTGCCTAATCGCCCCCTGTGGTGACATTACCAGTAGTTGTACTTATTTGAAGTTTCAAATTTTAAGCTACAGTTTCCACAAGCAAGAAAAAAATCTGAAATAAAATTTTTGCTCATATAGATTCAAAGCAGCTTAAACTTCTACTATTTTTTTTTTCATTTCTAATGCAACAAGTGTCTCACTACAGATTTGCCAGATTTATTATTCACAGGGTTCTTCCACCTTTAAAGAAACCCCATCTTATTCATTATTTAAGAGCCTTTTCACTGTAGTTGGAACCACGTTCAATTATTCAACATCACTATGGAGCCTAGCAAGGGGTTAATAAGGCTTTTGCTGGCAGTGAGTGGGAGCAGAGGTAAATGGGCAACAAGGGACGTGATGTGTGGGGTGGAAAAGATTTATGACACAGGTCTGGTGACGAGGTGAGAGATAGTGGCAAGGGGGAAATAGAGCTGTGGGAGAGATTGTAGTTTGTGATGATGTAAAAGCATCAGGGGTGGCTGCTCTATCTTAGCTAGTGGTGGAAACATGCATGAGTGGGTGTCTCACAAACATGACCGCAAGGGTTTTTTTAAAAAAAAAGTTTTCTTCTGATTTGATGATCACATATTTATGGTACACATCTCACGCAACTTTTTGATTATTAATATTTTTTATTCATTCATCTTCTGAATTGTTTATCCATAAAAGAGTTGTAAGGGGTGCCGGAGCCCATCCCGAAACAGGTCACCAGTCTGTCGCAGTTAATATGTTTCATTAACCTAAAAAGGTGGATTTTTTTATTTTCTTTGATAAAAGTTTTTTTTCTTTTTCTTTTTACACCAAACAAGCCTAACTTTTTTTGGCTTGAGATGTAAAGTTTTCAAAGATTCATTAGTAAAAATATTAAGTTGAAATTTGTTTTGTTTCTTCTTCAGATCAAAATTAAAAAAGCAATTCAGTCACAAATTTGCACAAAATTATTAATGGAAAATATAGATATAAACAGATAAAAAAAAAAAACAAGTCTTCACTACAATAGATAGCTGTGTATTTATTTTTGAGGTTTTGGGTTTTTGCTAAGTAGATGCTTACGTTTAAAATCAGACATTAAAATCTATACTTAAGTTTTTCCAATGGTAAGATTTGCAATCACACATAATTAAATGCTCAATAATAACTAATATGGATAAAATAATCATTTATAAAGATACAGTTTATAGACTGTATTTTTTTTTGTAAATAGTTCAATTCAAACACCAAAAAAGCTTTGCTAAAATTAGTCATTTGGCATTTTAGAGAAAAAAAAAGTTCTTGCAAAGGCTTCGCGTTCCACTTTGCCCACTTTTTTTTTTTTTTGCCTGAGCACATTCTCTCTCAGTGCATTTTTTCTCTCCCCTATTTTTCTTTGTCCAATGCAACTTTTGGATTCTAATTTCATCAGTACTGATCCAAATTAAAGAATTCTCCCTAAATAGAAGTTATGTTCAAGAACTTTGGATGAAGAGTTGGGGATTTTGAAGGCAAAAAAAAAAAAGTTCAGCACGACAGTGTATGATGATATTATGATGGATGGTAAGTAAAATATGTTAAATAAATAATATCTAGATATTTAAAGACTCCACAAAAGGCATCTGATTTGCTACCAATGTGCTGTTTTAAGTAATTTTTTTAAATTAATTTCTGTCATTTTTTGTTGAAATAATAAAATGTATTTTCAAATTTTGTACCAATTAAAAAATTGAAGGCCCACAAACAAAATCGAAAGAATTAAGTCTAAACTTATCCAAGAAAAGAAGTTTGTGTCATTAGTTAAATTATTTTCTAGCAAGACCCACCAGGGAAATAAAATATCCTACGTTATTGGTTTATTTATGACAAAATGTAAAATTTCTCTTCGAACAGTTTCTTAAATTCCTATAACATTCCTTCAGAGCATTTCATTATTAATTGATTTTTGGTCAGAAATCCAAAAAATCTTCTTCACCACTTTTACTTCCCCGGGTTGTAAAAGTTCTCTCAAGATAACCCTGTAGGTTTAAAATAACTTGGCTTCCGATAACAACATGTTCTAGTTTCAAACAAATCCCTGTCATGTGCCTTTCAGCTCTGCTTCACTCCTCGGTCTCTGTTATCCTCCCCCATGGCACCTCTCACCTTTTTCTTTCCTACACAGCCAGGAAGTAAGAAAAGCGTTCTTGCCCAGAGCTCAGACACCATATTTACCGGGCAGTATTGACATATGTAGGTTATTTAGTACATGTGGACAAGGAGCTGGAATCTGGAGACATGGAGCTTATTTCAGTCCCTTTTCACATTTTATATAACTCATATGACTGTGTTCATGGCTTAAATGCAACAAACTCTGATTTATAACTAAGTATGTTTGACAAAAGTGTTTAGAAATAGGAAAAAGTTTAAAAAGAATACTTTAGGCCAGTTTTTTTTTCAGTCTTTTTTTATGCCACGGTATATTTTTCCATCAAAAAAATCTTGAGGCACACAAACAACCGAAATGTTAAAAACAATTCTCTACATTATTACAATGTTTATGTTCTATTTCAGACGATCATCCTTTCAGAGGATTTACCCAGATTTACCTAAAATGTCTTGCAGAAAATATGAGATTTCTTTAGGATCTGCAAATTTTCTGCTTTAAAACCCAATGTCTCAAAAGCATGTAGAAAATCTGATCCAGGTCCCAGGGGGCGTTGGCCTATTGGTAGAGAGACCATCTTTCGGCTGTGAGAACCTGGTTTGATTCCCGCTGGGTTCAAGCCGTCCCTGGGACCACAGAAAAAACACATAGACAAAGAAAGGACAGAAAATAAAAACTCTGAATAAACCAAAAAAAAAAAATCTGATCCACTAACTGGGATAAAGGGATGAACAGCAGCATGCAACAAAAAAAAAGCAAGAGAAGAAGAGTGGGTTGCTATGGTTACAGTCTCTAAATAAAATAAAACAATTTTTTCTTTTTTTTTTTTTTTTACACAAACACCATGAGATCAACCAAATCAATGATTTCATCACCATATGAGGTGAAATGGGATCATTTCCTAGGGGGACACTTGACGATCTCTCACGGTACACCAGTGTGTCGCGGAACACAGGGTGAAAAACGTTGCTTTAGGTCACACTTGATCAAAAATTTTTGCCCCATTTCCATTTGATTCTCAGGAGGTTTCAATGTCTTTGCTGAGAAGCAAAAAGAAGTTTTTAAAGATCACAAAGCTGATGATGTACTTTTACTATAAAAGTTTCCTTTTAATTTATTGCCCCTTGATGGCCTGGCAAACTAAAACATGTGTTACAGCATCTTATTTCATCCCACAGATACAAGAAACTGAAAACGACCATCCAATCCAGCTCCTCCGCCATTAATTCCTGTCATTAATCTGCCCGGTCCACTCTGTAATTGATCAAAGGCTATCATTTTGTAATGTTATCGTTATCATCACTAATTGATTTGATGATCCATGTGTCCCATTAATAATGTAAAAGATGGGAGATTAAGAATTTAACTGTCCATCGCCATTAATGTGATCAAGATGTAATAAGTGAATGAGCTACAATTCATTTCATTTTATCAAACGGGATTTTATGCAGTCCAGTTTCAGCCCACAACTTCTCTCTTAGAAAAACGAAAAAATGAGGGGCAGAAAAAATGATGTGGAAAGTTTTAAAATATCTTAGAATTCAGAAAAATCTGCTGTGATTTAAAATGTGTTATTGAATTTTTTTTTACTTAATTTTGATTCCTTAAAACACATCAATAGAATTCAAATTTTATTCACAGATCCAGCTTTTACTCTTTTAATTGTAAATAATTTATAACGAAACCCACTCCTATTAAAATACAGAAACTTGTAGAAAAAGGTCAACCTCATTTTACTCCCTCATAGATTAAAGTTGTCCAATCAGAAAGTCTGTAGCTCCCCCTATTGGATTTGCTTCAGGGGGGGATTTTCAGACCATCTCAGCTTTCCTGTATGCAGCCCCAACAACCTGATGAATATCACATACAGGAAACGTCTCCTGACCACCGTTTGACATTTAGAAAGTGTCGTTCTTTATCTATAATCTGTGGTCTGCTTAACTGGTGTAGTCAACAAAGTGGTGCCGGACAATCGTGGGAGTAATCAAGCATGTCTAATCTTCAAATGTCATCAACAGTTACCCATTTCTACATTACATCTGAGCTTATTCATGTCTTTCCTGTGGCACATTATATCAATTTACCAACTTCAAACAGCAGCTGAAATTATTCAGTTTCAAGTGTAATTAGTGGTTTATTTGACAAAAGAGTCCTTTTCTGCCTCAAAAGCGAAATCGTATGTGTTCTGCTCTTGAGTTCCTTTTTTTGTAGAATGATGACTGTGATGCACATTTAAAATGCCCCGGTGGTTCTTTTCCCAGCTCGCTGACGCCTCTTATTTGACATCTCGAAAGCGGTAGACAAAGTGTGAGTGGCTCTCTATCTTTTAAACATTCCTCCTTAGTTTTTTTTGGGTTTTTTTTTTTTGGAAAAGCTTAGATGAGTGCCACTCCTCATCTGAAGATACATTCCCAAAGAAACTGAAGCTGCTCCAAATTTTCACCTGACACGTGATCCATTTTTGATGCACCCTAATCAGTATGAACTGGATGAAACTGCGGGGAGTCCATTTTTTTTTTTCATCTTCGAGCAGCATGGAAAAGCTTTGCTCATGGTTGTGAACTGATTCTAAGCTGGAAGAAATATAATTCCAGCTTCCCTGAAAACACTCAAACATGCAGAATGTTGTCCCCTGGAAATGTCACCCATTGTTTTAGTACAAGATTAAAAAGAATAGCCATAAAAGGAGGAGGAGTCTCCCGTGTTTCCATCAGGATGAAGAACATCGTTAACTTCTTTAGAGATTTAGCTGTAGAGTAGAAAAAGCTAATATTTAAACAATAATCTTGGACACATTGGTTGCTTGTCCCGGGGGAGGGATCTCTCTTTCATGTGGATCCCCACGAGGTTTCTTATTTTTTCCCCACTGATAGTTTTTTTAGGAGTTTTTCCTTACCGTGAAGGAGAGTCTAAGGGCATAAATGTCCTGTTTAGTTAGCATTTGTTAGTTATTTTTCTTGCTGTATATTTGTGTTAATACATTCCTCTTCTTCTTGTGAAGCCCATTGAGACGGAAATTCTGTGATTTTGGGCTATACAAATAAAATTGAATTGAATTGAAAAAAAAGAAAATATAGTTTGAAAACGGAACAAAAATATGAGAAACAAACTCAACTTCTATTCTTGATCTCACTTCTATGCCCGTCTGTTTAACCGGGTTTAGTTTATCTTGGAACAAATAGAAACATCAGGATCAAACATCAGCACAGAGTTAAGCATTACATGCATGAGTGTGAATACAGCCTCAAACAAGCAAAACTAAATTGATCCCCCACCCTTTCTTCTCTTCAGGGCTGAAAAAGCAGATTGAAGCCTTTGATAGTGCCGTGCATCTGTGTATCTGAAACCATATCTGTCTGTGAGGGGGAAAAAAAGTCAAAGAAATGGTAATAAAACTGCTTAAAAGCCAAGAAAAGGACGTGCTGTGCCAGCGAGTAAAGCTTGCCCCGGGTGACAGTTTGACAAAACTTCCACGCAGTTCATGAGTGAGAAGGTTGCTTTTTGGGTTGAGCAGGATCAGCATCAGAGGGCGATGCTCTGGAAGCAGGGTTCACACAAGCTCATTGGATCCGAGCAGATCGATAGATGAGCAGGGTTCCATTCTGTTGGGGTTTTTTGTTTGTTTGTTTTTTTTTGTTCTTTAAATTTAAAGAGCAAACACGGGGGCTGATGAGTCCCCGTGTTTCCATCAGGATGAAGAACATCTATTGACTTCTTTAGATATTTAACTGTAGAGTAGAATAAGCTAATATTTAAACAATAATCTTTGACACATTGGGGGCTCGTCCCGGGGGAGGGATCTCTCTTTCATGTAGATCCCCATGAGGTTTCTTATTTTTTTTCCCACTGATGGTTTTTTTTTTAGGAGTTTTTCCTCACCATGAAGGAGCGTCTAAGGGCATAAATGTGTTAGTCTTGTTTAGTTAGCATTTGTTAGTCATTTTTCTTGCTGTGTATTTGTGTTAATACATTCCTCTTTTTCTTGTGAAGCCCATTGAGACGGAAATTCTGTGATTTTGGGCTATACAAATAAAATTGAATTGAATTAAAAAGTTAAGTCAAAAAGTCAAGCTTTTTGAATGACTTTTACTTTAGCATCAATTTTTAAGACACTTTTTTTTTCCCTCAAACACACTTTTGGGTCACGTTTAAGCTGCAGAAATGGCTCTTCTGAATTGAGGACAATAAAAAAATTAATTTCTCTTATTCTTTGCATTCCGCCTGCATCTCAAATGTTTTTTAAACTGTGATTTTAAATTCCTCTTGCTTTCCTCGCAAGAAAATATAAAAAAATATGTCTCAATGAAAATAAATTGGCCCTCTGAAATGATGAAGATCACCTTCAACCTTTAACTACTATTATTGTCATTGTCCAAAATATACAGCCTGCTAAATTATGATTAAAAATCTGTTTCCCGTCAACGTTACCATGACACATCACTGTATTAAGACAAAATCTCTTGGTTACATTTTTGCCAACCACATAAAGAGAAAAGGTGGTCGTGGAAAGCAGGCATGATGTAAGCTTGCTGCTGAGATGTTTAGTGAGGAGAGCGAGCAAAAGAGACGGTTAGGAAAATCCATTAGAGAAGCTGGGAAAAGAGGGAAAAAAAGAATCAATAAAGTCATTTTGTGTAATTTGTGTGTTTATTTTAATGTGAAGTTCATCCTATAGGTCACAAAAATTGATGAACTGTGTAATTCCGCTTGGTCTTCAGCAGACCGACTGAAATTAGAGGCCGAGTAATTTAAACTGTGAGTCTGGCCGAGGATGTGTGGGTTTGGAAGGAGGAGTGGATGAACTTTTCACACACACACACACACACACACACACACACACACACACACACACACACACACACACACACACACACACACACACACACACACACACACACACACACACTCACACACACACACACACACACACACACACACACACACACATACCTTGTTGAAATCACAACCACACTTTTTTATGTAGTAAACCAGTCTTATCAAAGTACAACATTAACTATGTAGATATTTGTACATGATATACAAAATAAAATTATTAGAATGCTTGACTTTGTCTTTTCTTGAATTTTTTTTTTGGCTCCATTTGTTGCATGATTGTAGTTTTGAGGTTTTTTCGTCAAATTTTTTTTTCTGTTTTTAGTTTGGATGATTTTTTTCTGCCCATTAGTTCTTTTTGTGTTTGGAAATATTTTACATGAACAAATTTATAGCAGAAGATATTTGATATGTTATTATGTTGCATAATTCATTTATTGTGCAAATTAAAGTCAATTTTGAATAATTCCAAAATATTGATCTTGATTCTAAAATTCTAAAAATCTAAAATCAAGAAATTTTGTTGCCTTGATGACATTTATTTGCAAAAAAAAAACCTAACTGTAATTAATTTTTCTCTAAAAGTTTTGTAGCTCATAAAAAATTTAATTTTGATCAAAATAACTGCTTTCTGATGTTTAATTATAATTAAAATAATTTATGCATTTAAAATAAATTGAAATCAAATTAAAAATGGAATTAAGACATGATGACCCAAATGGACAGCAAGCTGTAAAAATATATTTTTCATAGTTTAAATGAACAATTTTAAATCAAGTTCAAGCAATCTGTAACAATAATTACATGCAAATAAAAGCATTTTCATCATTTTACAAGTAAATATCTCCAACTTCTTTTGCTTTTCACTGATGCCCAAATAGAGTTTCCAACCTTTCTTGTCAACAGTAATGATTTCGTCTCACGGATGATGTAACTCAGTGAGCTGGCAATGTTTACTTTCTTCTGACTGATGCTGCAAAAGGACGTTTAAATTTTATTTATAGGAAAACATGAGTCAATGTGAGTCTTTGAATAAACAAAAGAAAAGCATGAGCAGAAAATTGGGGTTCATTCTGAGAGTCATTGTCATTTTATCAACAACAACAGCAGCGTTTCCTGTCGTGAGTCATAAATAATAAAATAAAAAGATGTTTGCCTCCAGAGAAAATGTCACAGTCTTCTTTTTTTTTCTATTAGTCATCATTTTGATCTCTTTAGCAAACTGAATCAACTTGTTTTCTCTCACCAAGCACCCCAAATATATTTCTTCTGCATTCAATGAGGTGGAAACATGTGTAACTATAAGTCAGTGTTGGTTTTCTGGACAAATGCATGAATTAAAAAATATACTTTTACATAATAATGGCATGCTTCTAACTGCAGAGAACCAGAGTTTTAATTTGAAAAAATAGAGGAAAAAAATTTCTGCTTTGCCATTTTTAGGTTTTCTGCGAAAAAAAATAAATTACAAACCGAAAATTAACTGTGAATATTTTCGCTTCTACAAGGTCTGTTTGAATAATGTTCCACCATATAAAAGTGAACACTTGTGCAATTTGTTCAGATGTGTAAAAAGCAGTATGAATGTCACAGACTGAGAGTTAATTAGGATGAAAAAAAATGCCTGATTTAATTTCTGTCAGAAAAAAAAACTTTCTTTTCAGGTAAATATCTCTTTGAAATAAGGCTAGTCAACATACAGTATTTCTCTGCATGTAAGCATTGCCTAATGTGTGACCCTTATCACTAAAGAAGTGAAAAAAGGTAGAATTGCATGTATTTTAGAACAACTAGTCAGACGGACAGTCATCATGGCACAATTTGGCACTGTTTAAAGCAAATTTGGCACCACAGGTGATTTTTGAATTCCAATTCATTTCACATTTACATCATTATTGGTGATTAATGTATATATTTTAAATTTTTGGAAGAATTTGCCATCATTTGTGCCATTCGTGTTTTTTGTGTCCCAACCGATACATTTTACATTTGTTCACTAGGTTTCTGTCGTAAAGAGAGAATATTGCTATTTCTGAACTTGATAGGATGTTAGATTTCAAATAATGTGCTGTTTGTATGGATAAGTTTGGATCCCGGAAAGTTTCCATGTTAATGTGGAGTTTGGTTTGATTTTCTGATGCTTTTCTGGCTGAGATTTTTTACTTTTTCATGATTGGTGTTTTAGTGTTTGGTTGTGACCTGTTGTGCTTGGAGATGAGTTTCTCTGGTTTAATTTCTATTTTTTTAACATCATGAATTTTATGTCAAATTTAGGGGCCCTCGACTTAGGAGTTAAATAGATCAAATGTTACAACAGGTTAGATCATGCTTAAAGATTCTATTTCACCACACAGATCTATCACCTTGGCGTAAAATTGGTTTAAATGTCACACACAATCATTAAGAAAGTTTCAAAATTCAAGCAAAGTTTGAAAATTATATGTTTCTTTCATTCATTTTCTGACCTGTTCTTCCCAGTTGGAATTGTGAGGTTGCAGGAGCCTATCTCAACTGATTACTGATGAGAGGCAGGGTCCACCTCAAAAAGTCACCAGTCTGTTAAGAGGCAACACTTTTTGTTTTTTTCAATGTCGAAATCAAAGTAAATCAGTCGTTATCCAGATTAAACAAATTTCTAGATCATTTTGTTTGGGTCAAAGCTGCTTTATTCATGTGTTTCAAATATTAAAGAGAATATTTTCAGGCTTGGAAACTTAGGATGAATTATTAATTATTGCACAATAATTAATCATAATCGAGTGCATAATAAGTAACCATTTTTATTTTCTTCAAACATCACTTGGCTGTTCCAACAAATAAATGATCTCATTTATTTTCCAATGATAAAACCGTGTCGTAAACTTTGTTTGTTTTCAGTTCCATTTGAATAAAAAAATGAACTGTTTTGTTCTTTTTTTTTTAAACCTTCCTATTTGAGCATTAACAAAACACATTGTATTTGTTTGCTTGATTTTTTTTTTTTACATCCACCATTCCCCGATTTTCTACAGCTGCACAATTATTTCACATTCCTTCATAATCTCCAAATCACAATCAGCCGTCCGTGTGATTTTAAAAAATCAAATATTTGAGTTTGCAGCACATTTCAACTTGTTTCCATGGTTACAAAAATAATAACAAATGCAAGAACAAGTCCACACCAATCTGATAAATTTGTTCTAATATATATCTATTCCATCACTGGTGAAGATACTGCATCCAAGTCCCAACACTGTTCAGGCTCTTTGATATATCTCTTTTATTGGAGGACCCGATATGATCACGCCCAGGTTGTTCTTTTCTATGCTTGTTTCAAGACCTCCCCAATACCCCTTGAATGCCACATTGTTAATTTGTGTGCAGGACACACAGTTTCACCTTTGAACTGTGTCACAGCTGCTCGGTTAGAATAAACAGAAGCATATCTTATTATGTTTCACAGTTTAAATAGACCCCTTCTGATTGGACACACACTTAAATTGACTATACTCCAATCAGAAACAAGATAACAGGAAAAAAAAAAAACTTTTCTTATTGCTATGAAATTGATTTCAGATTACTGGGAAAATATATATATGTATTCCAGGTCATTTCACTGCTGTCTAACATTAATTAAAAAAGGTCGAATCATACCAAATAGGATTTTTTTTTATCTATTATTAACAAAAAGTCCTTCATAAGGTCTAAAAGATTTACTTTTCTCAATTTTAAAATTGTTTAAAAAGTGTGCAATTTGTGCCAAATTGTCTTCGTTGTCTAATTTTTTTTTTCAATTATTTTAAATATACGTAAATTTTTACCAGAACCTCACGCTTATATGCAAGTTTTCTCAATTTAAAATATGTATTGTGTGTTTTATGGCGACATTGCAATACAGATAAATTATACTTTAAAAAAAAAAAAACAATAAGCATTAGGAATGCATTTAGTTGAAAAAATAAGAAGGATATGGGAGGAAAGTTTTGGGGTTTTTTTTTAATTGGAACTCATTCATACCACTGATTGCATGCTTAATCCATATTATTTCAAACTTTGCAAAAAATCTTGCTGCTTTAATTGCATAGCAACTTTTTTGTGAGCTGATTGGCTGTTTGGAACTATACAAATACATCAGACTCTTACCTCAGGTCAAAATCATTTTATCTTCACATGTTGCAACCGAAGGAATTTTCTGATTCATCTCTCCTAAAACAATAAAAGAAAACATATAAAGTTTAGATGAACATTGCCCCATCTGTTGGCCTTTCCACTTTTCCTCTGCACTATCCACAGTGACTGTTTACCCATAATCTAACATTTCATCCATCATAGATATTTACTGACATTTCATTTTGTGTTTCAAAAATCTCTTCTTCTAAACGTGGTAGTGACAGACGTGGAGCTTGTAAAATGCCGGATTACAAACGGATGTTCATCGTCTGAGATGCCCATCTCTTTCTGTCTGTTTGTCTTTGACGGAAAGCTTCTCTTGTATCTGATAGATTTCTGTCTGGCATTCTGCTGATTCTATCAGTCTGTTTGCTGCGTGCGACAGATCGACTGTGCAGGCGCCGCAAGTTTGTCAATACACGTGGCAGAATAATTGTGTATGTGTGTGTGGGTGTGTGCACATATGTCCTGCAGATTGAGTTAGGGTTAAAAAAAAAAAGAACAATAGGACTATTAGCTGGTTACGTAAATGAGGATGTGGCTTTCACGGTCATGAAGGATCAGATGGAAATTAGCTTAAAAAAATTGAGTTGCTGATGGGGAAACATAATCTTTGTGGGGAGAAAAACAGCTGTTACCAACAAGAGTTTTAGAAATTGTAAATCATTTGCCCTCCTGGTTATTTTTACTAGATTTGCATGAGGACATGGATGTGACACAAAATCCAATAAAACATCAATGTAAACAACAAATGAATAAAAAACCTTTCATTTACAGGCTTAATAGAAAAGTTTATCTCATTAAACTGTGTTTCTGGGATAGCATGCCCTTCTCCTTTGAGATTTATAGAATCTATCCAGTTGATTTGGTGTGTAAACTTTACTTCTGGTGAAGGCGTGTTGATATGTTAAAGAATAGAAGCTGTAAACTCCAGGAACCCTCACAAAATTTAATTTTAATATTCCGTTCCGTTCCGTCATCTTCCGCTTGTTCCGGGGTCGGGTCGCGGGGGCAACAGCCTCAAATGGGCAGCCCAGGCCTCTCTCTCCCCGGCTGCATCCTCCAGCTCACCCGGAAGGATCTCAAGTCGTTCCCCGGCCAGCCGCGAGACATAGTCTCTCCAGCGGGTCCGGGGTCTGCCCCCTGGTCTCCTCTCGGTGGGACGCGCCCGAAACACCTCGCCTGCGAGGCGCTCGGGGGGCATCCTGACCAGATGCCTGAACCAACCCATCTGGCTCCTCTCGACCTGGAGGAGGAGCGGCTCGACACCGAGCTCCTCCCGGATGGCAGAGCTCCTCACCTGATCTCTGAGTGAGAGCCCAGCCACCCTCCGGAGGAAGCTCATTTCGCCCACTTGTACCCGCGATCTCATTCTTTCGGTCACCACCCACAGCTGGTGACCATAGGTGAGGGTTGGAACGTAGATCGACTTGTAAATCGAGAGCTTTGCTTTTCGGCTCGGCTCTCTCTTTACCACGACGGACCGATGCAGCGTCCTAGTTATTGCTGATGCCGCACCGATCCGCCTGTCGATCTCCTGCTCCATCTTTCCCCCACTCGTGAACAATTTTAATATACTTTATCAATCCCTCACCGGAAAATTTGGGTGCTGCATTACACCGCAGCAGGCTGCCAACTATGGTGGGAGAAACGGGGGGTTAGGTGTCTTCTCCAAGGACCTGCAAACTTCTGGTTAACTTCCAGTCCGCAGGCGAACGCTCTAACCACTGAGCCACCGTCTCACAGTTGAAAAGTTTGCCATATTTTTCTCTGTGAAAGGATCAATACACACTACACAATAGTTCGTTCATCTCCTTCCACTTATCTGCGCGCAACCGCTTCAGACGACAAGCCCAAACTTTTCTCACCCTGACTATATCCACGGCATTCCCTGTCCAGCTGTGAAACACAGTCTCTCCAGCGGGTCTGCGGTCGGCCTCTCGGTCTCCTCTGGGTAGGATGTGCCTGAAACACCTCACCAGCGAGGCGCTCTGGAGGCATCCTAAACAGATGCCCGAACCACCCCATCTGGCTTCTCTCGACTCAGAGGAGAAAAGGTTCCATCCCAAGCTCCTCCTAGATGGCAAAGCTCCTCACTCGATCTCTGAGAACCCAGCCACTTAGAGCTTAGAGAAGTGGAAGGAATGAATGATGATGGCTCTGACGACGATGGGGAAAGAGGAGAGGCAGACCGCGGAGGAGAGGATCCCAACAGCGGTCCTAACACAGGCTTCTTGTCCTTCACGTGGTCATTTATCATCACCTTCTTCACGTCCCTCATCACAGAGGAACCACAAAACGCAGCTAACTAAGCCAAAACGTCACCACAGATCTATTCTGAGGCACAGACTGTCTTTAAGAAATTTCTTTGAAATTAATGGAGGAAGCTATAATTTTGGCCACTTCTAAGCGCAATTTTGTTTTTTCAGTCATCACCCACAGCTAGTGATCATAGGTGAGGGTGGAAACGTAGATCGACGTAGATTGTTTGTTACTTCTTTCAATGTAATGAACCAAAATACAGCTATAATGTTTTTTTATTGATATCTGAACAAGATGCTTCCTTTGCAATGTAAATCTGTACAGCACATCTTGGTGCACAGATCACCATTCTGCATTCCACCACATTGAACAGGACCAAATTTAAAAAAGAAAATGAGCTACAATAAAAGGGAATTGTACAAAATTTGGGGAAAAAAAATTACTGCCAGCTTTTCTTAAGTTCTAACAAGGAAAGTTATTCAGAAATAAAAAAAAAAAAGATCATTTCTTACTCACATGACTGCCATGAAACAATTGTGTAAAACATTGCTTTTCAGCCTCTTTTTGCTCAAAGAACATTTGTTTTGCATATGAAAATGCATTATAAAGTTGAACAAAAGTAGTTTTGTTTTTGCTACTTTAGGCATGATTTAACAGAAACTTTCAGAAAGGTTATCCCATGCAAAAAAAATGATGGATAGGCACTAAAAGTTGGAGATAGTAACTGCTAAAGAGGTTTTTTTTATGCTTTTTTCTGTTTGTAATGAAACCAGGGAGGAACAGCTGTCTCCTCTGATCTAAAAACTCCTCCATGACTGAGAAACATTACCATTCCCAAGCGTCACCAGATCACTTTGCTTTGCAGGGAGTGGTGTGCATCTGGACGCAGGGTGGGTTTGGCAGTGTTTGGATTTGTGTGCATTTCACTGTTCTTTCATGGTTTCTTGTTTTCTTCTCCCAAAGACAAAACAACGGAAACCCTGTTTTCATCCCCACATGCTCTTTGCATTACCTGTAAGATGATACACGAAGCAAACGGCACAGATTTCGTGCTGCACGGACGCTGTCATCCAAAACTAAATGAAACATTTCGCCAGGGGGGTTACAGACTTTTAAAATGCAGCTAAAGCAGTATATAAAATGCTTCTGAGAGGGGGAGAAAAAGGAGGGGATAGAATGGGACACTCTAATGTTCTATATCACGTCATCTTTGGTGGCTAAACACAATCAGCCAACTGTCAGAACATCTAGAAAATGTTATTCCTCCACAATGACGACTGCAGGCGTCTTTACGCCGTGATGGGACGATATCATCCCATCCACTCCTTTCATTTACCCCATCTCAAATTTATTAATATAGACCTTCTGGTTTTTATATGTCTGTCAGGTTTTTTATCAAAGCGAGTGTGTTTTCATTAGCGGTCCATCACATAGAAGCCATTACGTAAGAATGTCTCTTCTCTGTCATGTTAGTAGAGCAGCCTTGCTCTCTGAGGAGCCAGAGGACTATAAATGGGGTGCAGACGTCTATGGAGGCTGCCATATAGACAGATTACTCTTGTCATTGTTGATCTACGTGGAACGGCTGGCCATTACTGAAATGATCCCAGGCTGTGTAGAAATACACATTATTTAGGCACTGCATAGGTAGACAATCGGCGTGAGATAGAAATGTGATGGAGACTAGCTAAGAGTAATGAAGACAGCATCATAAAAGATGGATGGTATGATGGACTGCAGTAAAGAACTTGTAAACACATGAATGTGATCTCAAAGATACACATACATGTGCACACACACACTGTAAACACAGTGAGTCTCAGAGCAGATAAAACTGTCACTGGAATTAATATCTGTGTTCTGCGGAGTCTTTGACCGGAGCCTCCACCGTAAACACATCGCTCATCGGTCTAACCAATCGGCCAGTAGATCAAGCTAAGGTTTGGATAGGGGATGTGTGTAGGTATGTTGTAACCGGGTAACACTTTGAACACGGTCAGAACAAGATTTAACCTTTTCATTAATGATACATCACATTTTTTGCAACAAAAAGAAAGTACGGTACGGTGGTGCATATTCGGGTTTAAGGGATGTGGAAGGAGGAGGACCCAATTGCAGGACTTCAAAATGAGGTTTATTGAACACAATTCCGGTAAGTCTGTAAAGCAAAGGAACTCAAGTTCAAATACAAACAGAGTTCAAACATGGTCAGTCAACCTAGGTGACCTGGCTGGAAGGGATGGTATGACCCAACGTGAAAGTCCGGGATGATTGCCCTTAAATAGATGTCAGGGTCCACAGTTGTGTGGCATCAGGAATCAATCTCAGGTGTCCCTTATCAGGCTGATGAGGAACATCCAGGGCTCCCTCTGGAGGCAGGCGAGGGAATCCTGACAGTGCAGTGGTTGGTACAATGGCCTCACTGCAAGAAGGTTGAGGTACAAAGCCCGGGTGGGACAAGGTTTGGAACACTGGTCTTTCTGTGAGGAGTTTGCATGTTCTCCCCGTGTATGTGTGAGTTTACTCCGGGTACTCTGCTCTACTCCCACTCTCCAAAAACACGCATGTTAGATTGATTGGCCATCCCGAAATTACCCCCAGGAACGAGTGTATGTGTGTGTGTGGATGGCTGTATGTGTGTGGCCCCGCGACAGACTGGCGACCTGTTCAGGGTATACCCTGCCTCTCGCCTGAGATCAGCCAGGATGGGCTCTGGCACCCCCTGCTACCCGGTTGGAAAATAAGTGGTTCAGAAGATGAAATGAAAGATTGAGAAGCTAAAACCTACTGATACTTATCAAAAGGGTTTGGAGATAAAATCAAAGGGGCCAAACTGAGATGGTTCAGGCATGTGCAGACAAGAGAGAGAGTATAACAGTAGGTGATTAAATTTAAGACTGCCAGGCAGGGGATCTAGAGGAAGACCACAGACCACAGTGAATGAGAACATAACGGTAGTTGGCGTGAAAAAAGAGGATGAAGAAAGCAGACTTAGATAGCTTACCTCTTGAAGGTAAAGCCAAAAGCAAAAGAAGAACTGAAATCCTGTGAAAGTTAAACAGACATGATTAAAGGTCCCATCTCGTGCAAAATAAAGATTTTCTCATTGTATCCTGAATACGATGCAACCACAATTTAGGTTTGGTAACTTCCAGTACAGAATTGATGTGAAATGATTCTGATTTATGAAGCTTTATCTCAGTATAAATGTCTCAAATCTGTATTTGAATAGGAGAAAAGCATGTGTGTGGACCAGAAATAAAGATTTGTGGCATGCTACTAAAACCGAACACGCAACACTATGATGGATGAGATGGTAGAGCGGATGATAAGCTTCCAGTGGCTGGAAGCTCTTTCAAGAAGACCACCAACAATTTCTGTAATGCTAACCCGTAATTTTAAACCAACTCTTTGTTTGTTTGTTCAAAAAAATCTCTTATGTATAGTTTGATGAGGTGCGACATCAGTAGAATTATTGTTGATTAACTATTAATCAGCAAAATTTGTCCAAATTGAAAAATATTTTAGTAAAGAATCAATCTTTCACAAATCACAGAAATTTTATTTTAAACCAAATTTTGACTCATAAAAATTAGAAGGGGAAAACATATCCAGACGTTAGTAATACTGATTCATCAAAAAGTCGTAAAACAAGAACAATGTGTTCCGCGACTGGCAACTTGACCAGGGTGTGCCCCACTTCTCACCTGCACAATGCCGGGATAACTTCCAGAACCTTCACAACTCTCAGTTGGATGAACCAGTTCGGAAAATGAAGGAACAATAATTTTCTTTGTTTGATTATTTTGGCTTAATCTTTTCTCATGGTTTGCAAGCAATAAACTGAGATCATTTTCAACGTGGTTTTTGGGCAAAAATAAATGTTTGTGTGGCAAACAATCATTGTTTTGGCAGAAGTGTAGGTGTTTTTGTCATTTTCTTGGGGGTTTTTCAGGCAAACTTCGTGTATGCACATCCACGTGTGTAGTTTTCTTCCCACAAAGTTTGTTTTGACCCCACCTGTTACCACAAAAAAAAAACTAATTATTATATATTAATTGGAAATAACGACTTCATTTTTGAATGTGTCAATAATATTTTGACATAGATTATCGTTTTGGGGTTGAATATGTGTTCAAATTTGGACATCAGGAACAAGCAACACACTAAATATAATAAGAAATATTTGTTGATCAAATTTAAACGGAGGAAAATCATCATTGAAAAAAAAACATACTATTTTTCAAACCTGTAGTGATTTGGCCATTATTTCCGGGCACATTTAAACACAGGTTTTACTTCATATAATGCAAATTAAAATGTAGAAAACACCATCTATGTTATGAATATAGTTGGAGAATTATGACCTGAAATTGGCACATTTATAATTTGTATGTTTTATTTCTTGGTTGTTGTGTTTTTTCCATCTTATATAATCTCAGTGTTCCTCTTCGATGCATGCAACCAGTGACCCCACACTTCCAGTCCGACATTCCGACCAAGAAGGGAAACCATGGCCTGTATTCAATGAAAAAATCTGCAGAGTTGCGCTTGGAAGATTAGTGCTGATTGTCTTTGAAACTGTACGGTAGGGAGCAGTCTTAAGGACTCTCCCCATCTAGCGGTTCCAACGCTGCCCCTCATTCAGATCTTTCAGAGTATCACCAACAGTTTCTTCTCTGCAGCTATAAAATTCTTACAGTTTTTATTTCTCCTGAAAATAGAAGAATATTTACTGTAGTTTTTTTTTTTAAGGGCTGCGAAAATTTGGCAGTCACGACCTTCAGAAAGCAATAATACACATGAAGTACTCACAGGAGAAAAAATTACTTGAACAGGTACTAGATGCTAACCTCATACAGAAAAGCCAATGTCCAAAGCCTTGATTGTGAGAACAGTGGTCCTAACACCAACACCTGTTAGCAGCTCTAATTCAACAGTAGTTCAGCAAGCCAGTTAATTAAAGTATTTTTTTTATATTTAAAATGTTGTCTATATTATATATTTTATATATTCTACATATGCTTATATGAGAAGGATCCAAATGGAAAAGTGATTACAAGGAGAAGAGATAAAGAAGGTGGAAGATTTTAAGTACTTAGGCTCAACAATCCAGAGCAATGGAGAGTGTGGAAAAGAGGGGAAGAAGCGTGTGCAGGCAGGCTGGAACAGGTTGAGAAAAGTATCAGGTGTGATGTGTGACAGAAGGGTTTCAGCTAAAATGAAAGGAAAAGTGTACAAAACCGTGGTGAGACCAGTCATGCTGTTTGGTCTAGAGACAATGGCACTGAGAAAAAGACAGGAAACAGAGATGGAGGTAGCAGAGATGAAGATGCTGAGGATCTCTCTGGGAGTGACCAGGATGGATAGGATTAGAAATGAGTATATCAGAGGAACAGCACATGTTAGAGGTTTTGGAGATAAAGTCAGAGAGGCCAAGCTGAGATTGTTTGGACATGTGCAGAGGAGAGAGAGAGTACATCAGAAGAAGGATGCTGGATTTGGAACCACCAGGATAGAGGCCTAGAGGAAGACCAAAGAGAAGGTTCATGGATACAGTGAAGGAACACATTAAGATAGTTGGCATGACTGAAGAAAATGCTGCAGATAGGGTTAGATGGAAGAAACTGACTTGTAGCGACCCTTGAAGGGAAATGCCAAAAGAAGAAGAGGAAGAAGATTCTCCAATTTTTTACTTGCAAAATCTTTAGTGAACAGCCAAAAATGGAAACATCTACACATCTCGTGACCCGAAAGATGTGAAGCAATCTTTAAGAAAACAGAATAGAAAATCAGAGAAGGATGAAGTTGATTAAACAGAGGAACATGAACATCTCCAGTGGGTTCATAGAAATGTGCAACTGAATCAGGGTCAAGTGAAACAAAAAAAAAACATGGAGGCAGAGCATTTTCTTGTCAAGAGATCTTCAGTTTGCTGAAGCACCTTCTGGCTCTGACCACCCACTTGAAACCTCCTGAAAACGTGTGAACCGTATCGCCGAAACCAAGTATGCAAAGTCTTAAATCCCTATCTGCACATACTACCTACCAACATGGCCAAAATCCTAACAAAATAGTGCTGGACAACGTACACACACGTCTACAAATGTTAACAGTGATGGATTTTAAGCTTTTCATATCTAATCTGGGAAATGTTCAACAGAGACAGACTATCATTTAGAATTTCCTGGCAGTTCAAGCTGAAAACTGACAAAAATATGTCTGCTTAATGTTACGAAAGTTCTCTCTGGAGGCTCATCTGTACACACGCAACACGTGTGCATATGAGTTGTCATACTTAAAAAACTCTACCACCGTCTGCGTTTTAAACCACCCACGTTTCACCCTCCCTCCAATTGCCTCTCATTAATCTCTTCTCTTTTCACGCTCACTCTTTTTCTCATGCTTCACCCAGGACATCCGGATGAGCTACTTTACCTCTTCAACACAGAAATGTCCCCATCTCTTCACTTCTTTTCATCTCTGTGTTTGCCTGCTGCTCAGGGGTGAGAGCCAACAGCCTATAAAAGACAAGTCTGGTTCTTGTTGCCCCAAAAAGACAAAAAAAAAAAAGGGGGAGGTATAAATCCATTCTTTGTTGAGTGGTTTGTTTTTCTTCCTCCTGTCTGTACTTTGCTCCAGATTTCAATGTCTTCTAATGTGGTTCTAATAAGAGAGGGAATGATATAATGGATACATTACCCCTAAGCTGCCCAGTCACTCTTCAGTCTTCTATCTAAAAGTTTTCTACACACTCAGTAATAAGACACCGAAGCTTTTAAAAACTCTTAAACCAAAAACAGAGACGCCATGTTTTGGGGGTTCATTGACTACTGTCAAGTCAACATGTAATTAATAATTGATTTTCTCCAGGATGTCGATGGAAGCCATGACTTCCGTTAATTAAAACGATGAGTAATTTTGAAAAGATGGTAGGGAACCCATTAAAGCACTGAAACTAGCTAATTCTGGCTTCAATATTTCAATCGGAAATTTTTCATGTTTCACACATAGGTATACTCATGCAAACATCGCACCCATTCAGCCACTTATTCAGGTCGGGTCGCAGAGGCAACAGCATCAGACAAGAAACCAAGGCTTTTCTCAATCTGGCTGCATCCAGGACGATCCCGAGGCGTTCCATAGCCAGCTGTGAGACATAGTCTTTCTATCAGATCCGGGAGCTGCTTTAGGTGTGACGTGCCCGAGGCACTCGGGATGCATCCTAACCAGATACCCGAACCACCCCATCTTGCTTCTCTCAAACCGGAGGAGCAATAGCTCTACTCCGAGCTCCTCTCAGATGGCAGAAGTAAGCGAAGGCGAAGGAAGCACATTACCTTTTATGAATATTTTATTTGTTTATTTAGGACAGTCTCAAAGAACAGCACGTATGGAGATAATATTCCTGCCATTGTTTATGTCCTTACAATTAATCAGATTTGGACAGGAGGAGACTCGAGGGGTTGGTTTTGTTGTTACTGTATCTCTTTTGTTTGCAGTTCCCCCTCAGCTACAACCTCTGCTCAAAAAAAAAGATCCACTTCCAACAAATGCTTGTTTTGTTCAGAGGAAATCATTGTGCATTTTTTTTCTTAAGACGACAACAAAACAATGCTGAGAAAAAAACGGGCAAAAAAAAAAAAACTTGTGAATTTTGAGTGTGTTTGTCTGACTGGCAATGTTTCCTTTTAATTTGATTTTTTTTCTGTAGTTTTACTTCAATATCCACAAGTTTAAAAATCCCAGAGGTTTTTTTTTTTTCTTTTCTTTAGGGATCCGATACCATAAAGGAGCAGAAATGGTCGAATGAGCCTTTATCTAAATCTCCCTTGAATTTAATATAAACTTAGCACATTATCACTCTTAATCCTGTGGCAAATATGAAACTAAAAGCCAGTGTTAGACTGAGCTGAGGGAACGGGCCACAGACTTACTCACACACTGACCCTGATAAGGCTTCAATGTAATAAAACTATGGTAAAAAATGTTTATAGGAACAGACATATTCATATTTAATTGAGCGAATGAAAATGCAGACATTCTGCTGCCATAACATTTAGTTTTTATCTCCTGGTTGATTTTCATACAAGAAACAATTGTGGGGTTTTATTTTAAATTATTTGCCACTTACTGTACTTATCTCTTGCTTTCGACATCTGCTTGTCATTTTTATTTGCATTCAGTGATTTATTTTCCCTCTGCCTCGCCAATCCGTCTCCCATATGCCAACGTGTAAATAACTCTGCCAATCTTATCACAATTTTGGATAGTTTATGCTTTTACAAAGTTAAAATTCTCACGTTGTGTTTTATTATGAGTCAGGAACGTGATGCTTTAAAAACAGATGTTTAACAATCTCAATAAAAAGGATCTTCTTCTTTCGGCATTTCCCTTCAGGGGTCACCGCACACCACAGGTCGAGAGGAGCCAGATTCGGCATCTGGTCAGGATGCCCCCCGAGTGCTTCGCGGGCGAGGTGTTTCGGGCACGTCACACCGGGAGGAGACCCAGGGGCAGACCACGGACCCGCTGGAGAGACTATGTCGCACAGCTGGCCGGAGAACGACTTGGGATCCTCCGGATGAGCTGAAGAATGCAGCCGGGGTGAGAGAGGCCTGGGCTGCCCGTTTGAGGCCGTTGCCCCCGCGACCCAACCCCGGAACAAGCGGAAGATGACGGAACGGAACGGGTCACCACAGCAAGTCAGTTTCTTCCATCTAACCCTATCTCCTGCATCTTCTTCAGTCACGCCAACTATCTTCATGTCTTCCTTCACTGTATCCATGAACCTCCTCTTTGGTCTTCCTCTAGTCCTCTTTCCTGGTGGTTCCAAACCAAGCATCCTTCTTCCGATGTACTCTCTTTCCTCTGCACATGTCCAAACCATCTCAGTCTGGCCTCTCTGACTTTATCTCCATTGATCCTCTAACACAAAAAGGATCAATGTAATTCATTTTAAACGTGCCATAGAAAGGCAGCAGGTGTGAGGCCAGTCTTTACTTCATCGCTTGAACGTCTTGTTTGGTTTTGTTGAGTATATTTTAAACAAGAAATATGTGCAAAAAAAAAAACTTATTTTAAAAGAGAAATAAAAAAAAAATTTGCTGATTTGCTACTTTAATGTCTGTCCCTTGCAAAGTTGGGGAGAATGCTTGAGCCCATCCCAGCTGATTCAAGGCAAAGGGCAGAGTACACCACGAACAAGTCACCAGTCTGTCAGGGGGCCATGCACAAACAACTATACATGCACACACTCATTCCTGGGGGCAATTTGGCATCGGCCAATCAACCTAACATGCATGTTTTTGGAGGATGGGAAGAAACCGGAGAAAACCCATGTAGACACGGGGAGAACATGCAAACTCCCCGCAGAAAGGCTAGTGTTCCAAGCCTCGTCCCACCCGGGACTTGAACCCACATTCTTCTTGCTGTGAGGCCACTGTGCTACCCACTGTGCCACCATGCCGCCCATCACTATTGTGAAACGATTACAGTGAACATGCAAATATCTTAATCATGAGGTTCTTTTTTTTTTTTTCAAGACATGGATAAATTGTGAAAAGACACAAGTGCAACCAGAATCCACAAGACTGCAGGGACATGGAGGCTTTTTTCTTCTACTTTTTTTTTAATGCTGTGCATCTTTGACACCCTTTCTACACTTTTACCACTTCTATTTTTAATTTTTAAACAACTAAGAAAAACGCCAGCCCAACACTCTCTGCCTGAACTCTAATTGGTGAGGAAAGTGGCATCATAGAAATTTCCCCTCACCCCGTGCACTCTTTCATGTTTCTGTCAGACAAAACCGCACTAGCCAGGAAAACAAGAAATTATTCATCCCATCTGCGATAACTTTAAAATAACTAACTTTGGCTGCATTGAACCAGCAAACTGTGAAACCTGCCTCTTCCCATTAAACTGACAGGATGGGATTTTCCTCCTTGGTGCTTTTTAATTGGTTTAAGAAAGTTTCTTTCTTTAGAATTTCAAATACAATGAAATTGATTTGTTTTATTTTGCTCTACTAAAACCAGCAAGTAATTGTTGTCTGCGAATGAGGTAGAAACTTTTTTTTAAAAAAAACATCCAGTATTTCTGACTGGATCTGTGGTTGGCTCGTCAAACATGTTAAACCCCGCCCACACCAATTATGAATTTGTAGACCATCTTGGGAGTAGCTTCATCGACAGACTCCTGCAACCCCACTCCTCGGAGGAGCAGTACAGGGAGTCATTTCTGCTGTCCTCCATCAGACTCTGTGAAAGGCCTTTCATCCTCTCGTCATCCTGTCTTTCCATTTGCCCTGCAGCAATCAGATTTCCCTTTGGGGATCAATAAAGTATTTTCAATTCAAATATCCTTTTGGGGATCGATAAAGTATTTTCCATTCTGGTTTGGTTCCTAAGTGGAAATCATGAAGCCGTCATGCTATAAATGAATCATTTAGAGCATTTCATAGAATTATGATATGATGATCTGTTAGAGTGGTTCAGGACATGTATGAGGGCTGTAAGACAGTGGTGAGGTGTGCTGTAGGTGAGACAGAGGAGTTCAGTGTGGGGGTGGGACTGCACCAAGGATCTGCTCTGAGCCCTTTCCTGTTTGCTGTGGTGAGGGACAGGCTGACAGACGAGGTCAGACAGGAATCTCCATGGACAATGATGTTTGCAGATGACATTGTGATCTGTAGTGAGAGGAGGCGAGAGGTGGAGGAAAAGCTGGAGAGGTGGAGGTTTGCACTACAAAGAAGAGGAATGAAGATTAGTCAGAGTAAAACAGAGTACATGTCTGTGAATGAGAGGGATCCAAATGGAAAAGTGAGGTTACAGGGAGAAGAGATAAAGAAGGTGGAAGATTTTAAGTATCTAGGATCAACAGTCCAGAGCAATGGAGAGTGTGGAAAAGAGGTGAAGAAGCGTGTTCAGGCAGGCTGGAACGGGTGGAGAAAAGTGTCAGGGAAAGTATTAGGTGTGATGTGCGACAGAAGAGTTTCAGCTAGAATGAAAGGTAAAGTGTACAAAACCGTGGTGAGACCAGTCATGCTGTTTGGTCTAGAAACAGTAGCACTGAGGAAAAGACAGGAAGCAGAGATGAAGGTAGCAGAGATGAAGATGCTGAGGATCTCTCTGGGAGTGACCAGGATGGACAGGATTAGAAATGAGTACATCAGGGGAACAGCACATGTTAGAGGTTTTGGGGATAAAGTTTGAGAGGCCATTGCAGAGGAGAGAGAGAGTACATAGGAAGAAGGGTGCTGGATTAGGAACCACCAGGAAAGAGGACTAGAGGAAGGCCAAAGAGGAGGTTCATGGATACAGTGAAGGAAGACATGAAGATAGTTGGTGTGACTAAAGAGGATACAACAGATAGGGTTAGATGGAAGAAACTGACTTGCTGTGGCCACCCCTGAAGGGAAATGCCGAAAGAAGAAGAAGAATGATATGATGATCTGAACACTCCTCCGTAGGAAGAATTTTTACTTTAGATGACGCGGAAATTTCTTTTCTTTCTTTCTGACATGTGCTGTCACCAAAATCTCCTGAAGACAAGGTAAAATCCAAAAAATCCTCTCTATCATACAAGAAATACATTCAGAATAAGTTACTTTAACATGATCACACAGTTGATCGAAGGTATGCTTCTATTTCAAATCCAGATGGGGTTTATAGGTTTGACATGTTGGCCTTCAATCAGGAACTCAAATACAGGATATGCGAGCCGTCTGAGGAAAAAGCTCCATCAGATTAAAGTTAAGACTACAGACTTTCTCCATTCTGTTGTCTACAGCTTCTCGCGCCTCAATGTGCAAGTGTAGAGCGGAGTTCAGAACTGCTGGGTCAGCAGACGGCACTCAATGTGAAACAAATGCAAGAGCAAAAAGAAATGAGAAGGGACGATGAATCGATGGAGTGAAAGACAGTAAATTTCCAAAGAACATGAGTGAGCAGTGAGGACGGAGGCAAGCGAGGACGAAGAGAAAGAATTCAGTGATGAAAAAACACAAAAACAAAGATAGGATGAATCAGTTTTTTTATGAGGGGTTTAAAATGTTCCAAAGATTTTTAAACAAACTCCTTTTTTAAACAAACGTCTTTCAGAACACATGCCGAAAGATGTTAACTGAGTGAAGAAAAAAACGGGGACAGCTTTATAAACAAATTGAAATTGATGAATTAAGTCGACGCCGTATAAGCCACGCGATTTTAGTATGCAATCTATTTCTTAAATTACCATGTAAAAAAGATCAACTGACTGTTAAAAAAGAAGGGAAATATTTTCACTTGAGTATTTTGGGTGGAAAACACATTACCCATTATTGCCAGTTTGCCAAAGGTGACATATTGTGCCCATTACTTTTCTTGTTTATCTTTTTGGTCACTTGGAAAACGGATTTTATTGTGGTTTGGTTCACGTGTCTGATCACAGTTATGTGTTCATGACACTGCTCATGTTACTATGTGATTAAACTTTTTCTTCTAATAAAACGGAATGAAAATAAAATTGACTTAAAACGTCGTAGCTGCACAGATTACAGCCTCCAACTGGAAATAATCTATTCCATGAATACCGGCAAAAGTTCTCATCTGTAGTTACTGGTAAGTTTGATAGTCAGTGGATGATCCGAAAAGATTTAGAAGAAGAAGAAATATACTTTATTCGTCCCTCAATGGGGAAATTGTACTGCATTACACCGCAGCAGGCTGCCACAACGGCACCAGTGACGGGAGAAATGGGGTTTAGGGTGTTATTCCCGAGGACATCTACGTAGACGTGAGCTAAGTTGGATTGGATCCCACGAACCTCTGGCCAAAGGGCGAATGTTCTACCACTGAGCTATTGCATCCCCATTTACGGTGCAAGGCATACGGTGGGGCAGTTGTTAGCACAGTGGCCTCACAACAAGAAGGCTGGGGTTTGAGTTCCGGGTGGGATGAGGCTAGGAATACTTGCCGTTCTGTGTGGAGTTTGTATGTTCTCCATGTGTATGCGTGTGTTTTTGCAGGTTACTATGGTTTTCTTTAACTTTCCAAAAACATGCGTATTAGGTTGATTGGATACTTTGAAATTGCCCATAGGAGTGACTGTGTGTGGATGGTTGTGTGTGTGGCCCTGCAACAGACTGGCAACCTGTTTGGGGTGTACCCTGCCTCTTGGCTTAAATCAGCCAGGATGGGCGACCCTATTAGAAATAAGCAGTTCAGAAGAAACAAATTTAGACCTAAAAATTATTTTAAAAAAAAACGTAATATTTTCTATCCGATGTTTGTTCATTACGGAAGAGATCGCCCAGGCTCACTTGTTCAAGTTTTTTTCAAAGAGTAAACAGCGTGACGTTAAAAATCTTGTTAGGAACACAACTGTAAATATGTTTTGTCTTGTGTACTTGGACTCACAGACTTCCCAAGTTAGAAGAATATACCCACTGAGTGGGATTTTTTTTAAAATCTAGACAAAAAAATTAAAGCATAAATAAGAGCAAACACTCTTCCTGCAACTAGAAGATATTCTAAATGCAATCTACTCTAATTTAGCTTCCTAGATCAGTGGCACTTTGAGGTTAAATATGGCAGCCTGTAGCTATTCTGCTGCTGTAAGCCTTCAGTTCAGACAGAACATATTGCATTAAACGCCTAACTTAGTGGCTGGGAAACATCAGCCTGTTTCCGTTACTCTGCCCTTTGTTGGCCCCTTTATTTGCACCATAAAGACCAAAGCCTGAGGGGTGGGGTGTTTGCTTGTCAGTCATAATCAGAAGTACAGGGGCGCATGTCTTACATTTTCCCAGAGGCAGAAGCAGCAACGTGAACTCAGTCTGAGAAGAAGTGTGAGTTCCAACTTGTTTTCACTTAATTTCATCCATCACCTTCAAAACTGGAAATACGTCGATCCATATGCGTCAGTGTGAAATGATTGATTATTTAAATCCCATTAAGAGATCAATAAGATTAGATTACAGTTAAAAGGTTAAGATTTCAATTCATTTAATCTCTACGGTATTGACAAAATTTTTCTCAACTGATGGAGGCAAATTTTTCGTGAACGTGTTGTTGGTTGCCAAAAAATTTTATCAAAATGATGGTTCTGTTGGCTTCATCGGACCGTGATCTCCAGCTCTCACTGGATCGATTTGCTGCCGAGTGTGAAACGGCCGGGATAGGAATTAGCACCTCCAAATCCGAGACCATGATCCTCGCCCGGAAAAGGGTGGAATGCCCCCTGCGGGTTAGAGACAGGGTCCTGCCCCACGTGGAGGAGTTTAAGTATCTCAGGGTCTTGTTCACGAGTGGGGGAAAGAAGGAGCGGGAGATCGACAGGCGGATCAGTGCGGCGTCAGCAATAACTAGGACGCTGCATCGGTCTGTCGTGGTGAAGAGAGAGCTGAGCCGAAAAGCAAAGCTCTCGATTTACAAGTCGATCTACGTTCCAACCCTCACCTATGGTCACCAGCTGTGGGTGGTGACCGAAAGAATGAGATTGCGGGTAAAAGCGGCCGAAATGAGCTTCCTCCGCAGGGTGGCTGGGCTCTCACTCAGAGATCGGGTGAGGAGCTCTGCCATCCGGGAGGAGCTCGGTGTCGAGCCACTCCTCCTCCAGGTCGAGAGGAGCCAGATGGGGTGGTTCGGGCATCTGGCCAGGATGCACTCCGAGCGCCTCGCGGGCGAGGTGTTTTGGCCACGTCCCACCGGGAGGAGACCAAGGGGCAGACCCCGGACCCGCTGGAGAGACTATGTCTCACAGCTGGCCGGGGAACGACTTGGGATCCTTCCAGGTGAGCTAGAGGATGCAGCCAGGGAGAGAGAGGCCTGGGCTGCCTGTTTGAGGCTGTTACCCCGCGACCCGATCCCGGAACAAGCAGAAGATGACGGAACGGAATAGGATAAAATAAATTCCAAGTTTAAGGCCCTCATTGCGCAAAATAGATAACTCTGTGTTCATGGACATCTGGGGGGTCTGTGACCACCTAGATCTAACTCCCACCAACCACATTCATCTTTAATCTTGGACACATAAAGATAAAATCTCCCTCCTCAATCTGGATTTGAGTGTTTATGATGCAAGATTTAAGGTATTTAATCCAAACAGCTGAATCTTATCGTCAAGTGTCTGTTACCTCGATCTCCCTGAACTTTATTTTTATGTTTCTCCAAATTGTAACTTAAACATCCTTTTCTATCTTTATTTACTGCCCTGTTTACCTCTCGGATTTCCCATGAAGGTGGTGAGTAACTTCTAATAGAAATAATGCTTCTCCAGAGAGTGTTTAGTCTTTAAAGAGTCTTCTATCAGATTCCGTAAAGTCAAGGAGTCACAATTCAGGCTTTAAACAACAACCTCCAGCATTGCCTGGTAAAGATCTTTAGTCAAACTTAAAAGACTTTATTGGAAATAAAACCTAAATTGTTGAAACCATGTTGCTATAAAAGCATGTCTGCCGCCATAGAATTGAAGGAGTCAGTACTCCCCCAAGAGCTCACGTTGAAGACAATAAAGAGGATGTTAAAAGTGATCTAACTCATTACCCATTTAGCCTACAAAAGCCTTTTTAATGAACATAAACCATTACATATGTTCTAACAGGGTTTTATTTATCTTTTAAATCAGATACAAACAGGAATTCCCTCCTCATAGATCCCATAGATCTCTTTCAGCTGTCCGATTTCTGCGTCCCGGTTGTATTCACGCTTGCGTAATTACCAAACTCTGATGAAAAGTCACTGACAGATGGCAGATAGATGTACTTTGTCCTTGAATTTAGACGGCACCCACATGGCCTCTTCATCAAAAAATATGATATCGGCAGTGGTGGATGAAGTGCTCACTTTTTGTACTTAGGTAAAAGTACAGATAATTAGGCAAAAAATTTACTTAAGTAAAAGTACCAATAAAAAAAAATCTACTTAAGTAAAAGTACAAAAGTAGTTGGTGTAAATTGTACTTTTTAAGTAAAAAGTAAAGTATTCGACCATAATTCAAATGTTATTTTTTGTGCTATAGGGTGTCACCATGGTAACCAGAATAAATAATCTGCAGGAGTGTGACCCCCCTCTCCCGCCTCTTTTGGTCCACAAAAAAAAATAAATAAATAAATAAATAAAAGGAAAGGGGACCAGTCAAGCTATCCCCTAGAAGGGCCAGTGAATGGGCCTCCAAAATGGAGGAAAATGACACTTATTTTTTTAAATGTTTTGGGGGGAGGCCCCCAGTCACTATATATTGGCTTTGTCAAAGCCCCACCCCCCTTTGGAAAATTCTAGATCCGCCCCTGCTCTGTGTAATGATGGCTCAACTTTTTATTTAGAAGTAAACACAACGAACAACGATCTTCTGACTCTTTTTAATTTGTACTATATTTGATGTAAGGTTTTTGGCGCTGAATGAATGCGGAAAATGTTTCTCGATTCATTACTTCTTCTCCCGATCAACTGCTTCTTCTGATTTTGGCGATGCGGCTTCAAGATGCGCTAGAAAACCTGTGTATTTTTCAAACTCCTGAACGAAAATGTAACAAAAAATGTAAAACACACTTTTAAAAAGTAGCGAAGTAAAAGTACAGATATTTGCTCTAAAAATGTAGTGAAGTAAAAGTAAAAGTACAGGTCTTAAATTTTACTTAAGTAAAGTACAGATACACAATTTATTTACTTAAGTACAGTAACGAAGTACATTTACTTCGTTACGTTCCACCACTGGATATCGGCGGTGGATGTTCTATAGGTTCACATAAGAGCTTCAAACCCAAGGGCATACTGATGACTAGCAGTCTCTTCAGCAACTGAGTGGCACTAATACATCCAGCAACAAAAAAAATGTCCTTTTAAATGTTCATGCTGTTTTTTTTCTTCCCATGGGAAACATGCAGCCATAAGTGTCATAAATATATTGTCGCTTAAGTATTTTTGACAGCAAGTTTAACCCTTGTGGGAGCAGTTTGGTTATTACTTGTTGGGTGAGGAAATTGAGGATATCAATCTACGGCATAGTTTTCATTAGAGAGAAGAGATGGGATGGGCAAAACATTATGTCATCCATTAATAAAAATAGTTTCTTGTTCCCAAAGCAACTGTGCTGTACCCTACAGTTTTCAACAATGCAGATCATCTTACTCATAGTACCAAATGTGGTGGTGAAATATCCTTTCAGTTTTTTAGGTTGACACAATGCATTGCAACACATGTATGAAGTGGCTTTTGCTAATGACAAAGAAAAATTTCACGTTTGGATTTTGATGGATCACAATCGCATTAGTCGCAGAAACCTGCCATGTTTCCCAGCAGAAATCAGGTCATAAATCCTTCATAATTCTGTCACTGTGCTGTTTTTTCAGCTGCTACGGCCACTTGCAGCACAGCCAAGATGCCAGTTGATGTCAGCGCTCAAGAATAATAAAAGCGTTGCATCGAGGCTTTCAAGTGCTTTGCCAAAAAGTCCTCACTATCTCTTCACCATCTGTTTTCCTTCTGCATAGCTTTCATTCTTAAGCCAAAGAGGTCTGAGGCGTTTATCTTGGTTGCCTAGCTTCTGCCATTCTATGAAGAGACAAGCAGAAGCAAAGCATCTTTAGAAACATGCCTGTAACTTTTTCAATACTTTGTCAACACCCAGCGGAGGAAGACCGCATAAATAACAAAGTAAGTGAGCAATTTGAATTGTTCAGTTACATAAATCAACTAATGGTATTGCTGCCTCGATACCTTATAGCTTTTAAATTGTTTTCACCACAAGTAGTTTCAGAGGCCGGGAAATTGCGTTTAAAGTGGTGTAGCTATTATCGGTGCATCATTAGGTGGGAGGTTGAAAGGATCAGTAAAAGATGACAGCATCTAGTCTTTAATCTGTGATCTGATACATTACACAGGCAGAGACCAAATCAGCCCTTTGGGTATATTATCCCCAGAGGCCACTGGAATGAAATGTTTATGAGCGCACATCATTTTGTTTCTTATTGTTTGCAGGCAATTGCAATCAAATATTTACTGCTGGATGATTTCATTTCCTGTCTGGTTTTTGTCAGCTTTGCCTAAAAGTTTAAACATCCTTTTTTTTTGTTTGATTTTTGTTAAAGTTTTATTTAATCAAACAGACTTCATCTGTTCACAAAATCCCAAAGTAGTAGGAAAAAAAATTTCTTCTGCTTGTAGAAAATGCCATTTACAATCGGTAAGAAAAGAGTTAAAAAGGGTTTCGAAATTTGCACAAAATACAGTCTTTCACCATGAATGCATGTGTGTACGTGTGATAAAGTGTGTGTATACATTCGTTCAGTATAAGTTGCTGTACCCGTCATCCTGTCTCCAGAAGGATTTAATCTAGTCCCATGTGCCTCGGACTCAAAGGCAGTGACTGACAACTGGCAGAGGGTGTGAGAGATATGCCTGCCTTACAGCAGACTGTACGTGTGTGTGCATGCGCATGTGTGCATGTCACACTCCTAAAACCTGTGTGTTTGTGCCTTTCTGCAACTTTAATCCAAAATGGTGGAATGGTGGATTACATTTGGATGGCATGATGTGTGCTTTAAATCCAGCTGTACCAGCATGTGTTCTCCAGCGTGTCACATCCGAAAGTGTGAACCTTTGAAGATGTGAAAAGGTAGCTACTTTACAGGTAGAATCAATCGCAAAAGAGAAAAAGTCAATGTTGGCTTATTTAAAAAAAAATTCAATTCCTTTTTCTTTTTTTTTTTTAATCAGTCTGTCGTTGCAACTGCAGTTTTCTTTGCGGCCGTCTGCTGGGGGAGCAGCTTGATCGCAAGGGACAACAATAGGCTGGACAAACTAACAAGGAAATGTGCATCTGTGGTGGGGAGAAATGTGGACTCTGTGGGAGCTGTTTTCGAGGGGAGGGTGAGGGCTTTAATGCAAAGTATCCTGAATAACCCCCGTCACCTTCTACACGATGTTATCACGACCCAGGAGACAACCCGAAGTAACAGGTTCCTCTCACGGCACTGCAGGACTGAGCGTTTTAGGAGGTCGTTCATCCCTTCAGTCCTCAGGCAATTTAATCGATCAGATATTTCTGGAAGGAACTGAGTCCTATTTTATTATTGTGTGTATGTTGTTTTTATTTATTTTGTATGTACAGCTTGTGTAATTTCTGTTGTTGCTGGACACCAGAATTTCTCCCGCGGGAGATTAATAAAGTTTTTATCTATCTGTGTACTAGATACTCTGTGTACTCGTCCTTAGAAGCTGAAATATGGATTTTCATTTCATGTAAAAACCTGTGTTAATTTAACCATGTGCAGCTGTGTTTTAATGTTGGCAAAAAGGGGATTTATCAAGCTCGGGGTGGCGGTACGAGGTGGGGAGTGAGGAGTATAAGGGTGTATGGGGGGCAGAAGGCTTCAGTGAACAGTCCCACTGTAAGAACAGCGGTCTCAAATGTCCATCTACATCGGAGTTTTGTTCCACTGTTAAGCTCTCTCATTGTTACAGTTGCTACTGTTGGATGAACGACACACTTACACAGCGAGGAGCTCTTTTGTAAGTAAGGATATGTGTACAACACACACATACACGTCAGCACAAGCACACTAGAGTCTTTTAGTTACCTTGCACATTTGTTTGTGTAAGTATGTCTTCGGTCTTTCATACAGCTCTTAAGCATGGGTCTTACAGCATGTGTGTCTTGGCAGATGATCAGATTCCAATGCCGACAGCAACAGGTCCCCAACTTCAGTGCCAAGTCACACAGTGCCCCCTAATTCCCTATAATCTACCCTGTCTCCAGCCAGGTGATCCTTATGTGTCTATGTTCCCAGCCTCATACTGATGACATCAGCAAGCTAAGGCTATACTCTCATCGTGGAATGAGGAAACTCATTTTCCCATCAGCCAGTCACTCCACACAGTAACCAGTTGACTAAGTCTGTCATAGCCCCAGTTAAGCCTGATCATGTTTTTTTTTTTATCTCACAGGAGGGCACCTGGGCTATTAAATCTCCAAACAAGTCCACTGTGGAACCAGCAGGATTCAATCTGTCAGCTGTTAGAGTATCATAAGTGGAGCATTACAGAGATGGTAAATCATTTATATTAAATAATCAGTCAGTAATAAGTAAACGAGATAAGAACAGGAGATCCCTGTGCTCACGTCCTTCTTCTTCTTGGTGGGAAAATAAAAATAAGTTGTAGAAAAAACACAGTGGTGCAGTGGTTAGCACAGTGTCCTCACAGCAAGAAGGTCAGGGGTTCGAGTCCGGAGTGAAGACCAGGCTTGATTGAGGGGCCTACTAGGTGGAGTTTGCATGTTCTCCCTGTGTATGCATGGGCATTCTGGTTTCCTCTCATCCTCCAAAAACATGCATGTTAGGTTGATTGTCTGCTATGAATTGCCCTAAGGAATGAGTGTGTGTATGGATGGTTGTGTGTGTGGCCCTGTGACAGACTGGCAACTTGTTTGGGGTGAACCCTGCCTCTCGCCTTGAATCAGCTGGGATATGCTCCAGCACTCCCTGCGACCCCGTCAGGGAATAAGTTGATCAGAAGACTAACGAAATGAAAAAAAAGAGAAACCTAATGGAACCCTGCTGAAAGTGAGATCCTCTACCACGAACACCTGGGAAAACTTGAAGATCAACTCATCTCAACTGAAGGTCGACAGTTCGGATTTTTACAATGTAGCAAGTGGGATTCATCCAGACTGAATTGGGGGTTGAAGTTAATTTGAGTTGGGATTGAGGGTCTGCAAATCAAAACAGGAGCGCAGAGTGATACAATAATTAGCTGGCACAATTTAATAAAGATTTACGTCTAGTTTATTCTCTAGGGAGGAGACGGCAGCTCAGTGGTTAGAGCGTTCGCGGGTTTGCGTCCCACAGAGAGCACGTCTAGGGTCCTCGGAGAAGACACCCAACCCCCGCTTCTCCCACCATTTGCGCCGTCGAAGGGCAGCCTGCTGCGGTGTAAGGGGTGCAGCACACAAATTTCCCCGGTGAGGGATGAATAGAGTAATTCATTACTATTAATTCATTAGAGTAATTCATTACTATTATTATTATTATCATTTAAGCTTTCCTAAACCGACACACTTTTTTTTTCTTTTGGGCGGGATTATTTTGGGATAATGGCCGCACACTGTCAACAATCCAAACATCTCTATAGCCGAAAATCTCTTTATGTCCCTCTGGAATCACTGAGATTTCCTTATTGATCGCTCTTGAAATTAATTCTGATTTTACCAGTCAATCCACATTCTCGACGTTTAAACAGTGTTTTTTCACACTCAACATC
Organism: Neostethus bicornis; assembly: GCA_902685375.1. Taxonomy (NCBI): domain Eukaryota; kingdom Metazoa; phylum Chordata; class Actinopteri; order Atheriniformes; family Phallostethidae; genus Neostethus; species Neostethus bicornis. The sequence continues at coordinate 23,318,524 of LR738547.1, forward strand.
CCGTTGACCCAGATGTTTTGGGGGGCTTCTAAGTGGTGATCGCAAACTTGAGACATCCCACAATGTTTTTATGAGCAGAGCTAATGTTTCCTTCGTGGTCTATAAGAACAGAAATACATGATTCTGTCATTTTCAAGCAGAAGACACATAAATATTCTTGCAAGTGCTGAAGATTTCTGGAAGTGTTTTGCTTGGAATCCTTTTCACCTCCTACAGGGTTGCATGATGTCTACTTCTTCTCCTTTCGGCATTTCCCTTCAGGGGTCGCCACAGCAAGTCAGTTTCTTCCAACCCTATCTGCTGCATCCTCATTGGTTACACCAACTGTATCTTCATGTCTTCCTTCACTGTATCCATGAACCTCCTCTTTGGTCTTCCTCTAGGGCTCTTTCCTGGTGGTTCCAAACCCAGCATGCTTCTGCCGATGTACTCGGTCTCTCTTCTCTCTACATGTCCAAACCATCTCAGTCTGGCCTCTGTGACTTTATCTCCAAAACCTCTAACATGTGCTGTTCCTCTGATCCTATCCATCCTGGTCACTCCCAGAGAGATCCTCAGCATCTTCATCTCTGCTACCTCCATCTCTGTTTCCGGTCATTTCCTCAGTGCCACTGTCTCTAGAACAATCAGCAAGGCCGGTCTCACCGTGGTTTTGTACATTTTTCCTTTCATTTTAGCTGAAACTCTTATGTCACACATCACACCTGATACTTTTCTCCACCTGTTTCAGCCTGCTTGAACACGCTTCTTCACCTCTTTTCCACACTCTCTATTGCTCTGGACTGTTGATCCTAAGTACTTAAAATCTTCCACCTTTTTTATCTCTTCTCCCTGTAAGCTGTACAGGGTTGCGTGATGTACTGACATTTAATCCATAATATTCCAATATGGCCTCTAAAGGATGTGTTAGGTTTCCTGAGATCTTTGTTATAATTTTTCCAGATTTAAATGAGAGAAGTTGAAGGAGGGTGATCATGAATCCAATGTAGCGGTAACATTTATCAAATTATAAAGCCAACATAGACAACCGGCTCATAAAACTGGGATTCCAAATTTTTACTCACACACTTCCACAAGCCTTCTGTTGAAGTCAGTCCGTCTAAATCAGTTTTCAATCATCATCCCTGCTGACCAGACACCACATTGTACAACCAGATTGAATACTGGCTCCTGCTGTTGCACCCTGCCCTGAACTTCTAACCCAAACCATAATGCACTTGGCTTCCATCCAGACCACCTAACTTTTTTTTGCCTTTTTCTCTCACAACACTGGCATTTATGGACTCAAGAATTCATCTTTCAGGATACCTTCCATGCCCTTCCCTCATCCTCATTTAGGGCTCTTTTCCAACTATTCATGGTATGTAGTCTGAGTGACAGTTTTTAATAAAGTGCCCAGAAATAAAAAGTATATTATTAAAAGAGGTTAAGAGGCCGGTGGGATGCTGCTAAAAGGTCTGCTTTCAGGACAGCCAGGTGACGACACATGTTTTGGAAAAACTCATTTGATGCAGCAAATAGCATTTTTGGATGGTGGATTTGTAAATTAAAAAAATTGAGTGTGCTTTTAAGAAAAATTAATAACAAAACGGTAATGCACATGAGAAGGTGGGATTAAATAGTCAATTAAGAATTATGTCAGCTATTCCTCTGGTTCAAGCATGGTCCAAGTCCTATTTAGTGTGTAATTCCACAAAAAGTTCGAGTTAACTGAACATCACAAAAGGCATTACCGGCACGTCTAGGAATGTGTGCTGCCTGAGCGATCCTGGCCAATGATAAGGCACCATCTGTTGCCCATGAGTGGAACCCATGGGCCGTCCACATACACAGATGTAAACGCACACTTGCCTTGTTACTACCAAAGACCTCCCTCTGTCGCCAAGATTATAGAAGGATTGGTTGGTTCTTTTTTCTGTTATAGTAACATCTTTGGGTGGCAATCAGTGTCCTTTCTTCCTCTCTTGGGTTTCTACTGTGGATTACAAGAAGTAATAGGGGTGAAGGGAAGGCTATAAACTCCCGTCTCCATTCTTTCTCTTTTATGAATTTTGGGGGTTACGGGGCCCCATGACGGCAGTTCACTTCTCAGTCCAGTCTTAATTTGATTGGATGTGCTAGTGGGGAACAGGGAGAAACTTACAATGGACGCAAAGAAGTGACATGAAAAAAATCTATCATGTGATATCATTTTTTCTTCCTGCTGTGTGCAGTGCCCGGGTGTTGTATTTGGAAAGGGTTTAGAGGGTAAAGGGGCTACCATCGGGGCAAATAAAGAGGATAATGTAACTGTAGCTTAGTAAAATGGTGACAGGATAGGATTTCTACAAAAAGCTTTTAAAAAGAAGGATTACAACCTTTCTGACCTCGCTGTGATTAATTAAAGAGAAAGTGACATGGAAACAAACCTGAATGACACGTTTTCAAATGTTTTCTTAACCTTTTTTTACCACAAAAGAAAAATGTTCCAGCAGTGTTGGAAGTTTTTTTTTTTTTTATAATTTTTCTATCTGATCGTGAGGTGAAATGAAAATCAGACCCGCAATAGAAAACTAATAGAAGCCACATGTTTTATCTGTAGTAATCTGTTATTTTAAATGGTTGACTTTCTACACGTGGAGAAGAAATTTGAAGGATAAAAACAGTGGGGGGATTTTTTTCAACCCACTACTGTTCATGTAGGAGAAACTAAGCGGAAATTAATTCACAAAAATATTTCCAAACTTATCATAGGATAGGAATTCAATTTCTTGCAATCACAAATCTGAAATCTTGTGTTTGCATGTGTGTAGGACCACATTAATCTGGGATCATGACACTCCATGTGTTTAAGCCAAATGCATAGAAACATCAAAACATGTAGTGATTTATTCTCATTTAAAAAAATGATGATGAGCCACACAATAATTTTAAACGTTTTAATTGATCCTTTTTTATACATCATTGTACATATTTTATGATCCGTCACTAAATTCAATTGTTTAATATTACTTTAATAAATGTGTGCTGTAAGAAATTAAAAGCATTGGGTTGTTCTAAAAAAAAAAATTGTTTTATAAATCTGTCCCTTGATTTGAATTATTTAAAAAACTTGGCATTTTTTTTGCACTGTTAAAAAAAATTGACTTAACTTTAAAAGTGTGTTAACAATTCAACTTTGTTGGATTTAAAATACAGAAAGTTTTACAGTAACAGCTCAAAATCCTTCTTTCTCCATTTTTTTTATTAAATTGCACTCTAAGCAGTCAACGTCTCCATACAATTTGTTTGAACTTCTCGACCAATTCAGCAGCAATAAAAAGAAAGACTAGATTTTTCGAGAATGTTAATTATCTGAAAATTATTTCTAATTTAGTGTCACCAACTTCATAAATTGTTGTTAAAAGTATGTGATTTTTTTTTTTTTGCACACAATAAATGTGGCTGGGCTCCCACTCAGAGATAGAGCTCTGTCATCCACGAGGAGCTCGGAGTAGAGCTGTTGCTCCTCTAGAATGTCATGAGACAGTGTGCAGGTGGAAGGAGGGGGACCCTATTGTCGGACAAAAAACATGTTTTTTTTGAGTATGGCAGTCTAGAGATGCTATGAAAGAAAAACATAAGTTTTTAGTGGCATGGCAAGTTGTCATTGTTCTGAATGTGTTTCATAGTCAAGCAACCATGGAGACCTGGCTGGAAGCCAGGATGATATGCCCCGCCACCTGAAGGAAAGACAGGCTGCCTATTTAAAGGCAGCTGTACAAATATCTTCAGGTGTGTAAAATCAGGCAAATGAGGGAAGGCCCCGGGTTCCCTATGGTAGTGGGAAAGGGAGCTTTGACATGGAACGAGAGAAGCCGAATGGGGTGGTTTGGTAATCTGGTTAGGATGCCTCCTAAACGCCTCGCTGGTTAGGAGTTCCGGGCATGTTGCATTTAGAGGAGACCCAGAGGCAGACCGCGGACCCGCTGGAGAGACAGCTCACAGCTGGCCAGGTAACGCCTCGAGATCTAAGACCAGAGAAGCCCAGGATTCTCGTCTGAGGCTGCTGCCCCTTGCGACCCAACCCTAGATAAGCAGGGCTGGGTCTTTAGTTTCTGCAAATTTTCACACAATCTATAGAAATTAGTGACTTCCATTTATTTATTTATTTATTTACTCACTATGATGTGAAATTTTTCCTTCCTCCGTGCAGGAAGGAGATTGCCATCATCTCCCGACAGAGGAAGTGGGCAAAGGTGGAGCACCAGGAAGCAAAGACAGAGAAGCAGCAGGAGTGTGCACAGACTGTGCATCAAGGGAACGGCAGCAGACATATAGAGACGCTCCAAGAAGCCTTCTGATTGGTGAGCAAACGCCTGGAGGCGAGCACCAGCAGGAGGTGTGATGACAAACGTTTGAGATGCCTCAAAGAAAAGTTGTCAGTTCTACTCATTTGAGTGACCGAAGAGATCCAGAGAATAAATGAGTAACGATGTCTGCTCTCATTAGTTTACAGCAATGTTAATGAATGTATAATTGTCCCTTTTAAAGAAACAATTAGATAATCAAGTAAACAGACTTGTGAATTTAGTACCCTTGTTGTTTTCTTGCTTAGCAACCGGATTGCAAAAACAATCTGTAATTACAACGAGCCTCACAGGTGTAAATCTTGCTCAATGGACCCAATCCTCCCCGCAGCAATCACACCCTAAGGCCCTTGTCATAAACAGACGTATGTTCCCAGTGAACTTGTCGGGTTAAATAAAGGGTTAACCAAAACGAGGAATAGGTCGAAGCTGCCAAGTGTTTGACGCTGGGACACTGTCAGATTATTGGCATAAAAGCCCTTGTGGCTGTCTCTTATCCAATGGCAGCTCTCCAACTGGATGCTGTTGTCAAAGTCTGTGTGTGATGGTGGGCACACTATAAGCTACACACCATCCTCATCACCACACAACGCCCCGTAGCCACTAACAACAAGCCGGATGCTTGTTTTCTGGGTCAGAGAAGTCCCTCGGGCACGCAAGGTGTGTTGTGTAAGCACACAAGTGTCTTCCGCATTTCTCATGTTCTTGTTTTGTTATTTTTGTTGTTTCATTTATTTTACTTGTTAAAGCGATCATCCCCACACACAACTGAAGTTCTGCCAGCCTCACAATCTGCCAACTCACGCAACAAAGTTCAAACGAGCTTGCCAAGAGAAATTCCGTGACAAAACAGACGCTTAAATCTAGCGAAACATGCGGAAAATGTCGCTTTCTGACTGAATTAACACTGACAAATACAATTGAGTTTGGATTTTCTGTTTGTATTTTTGGTGAGTTAGTCTGTTTATTTAAAATTTCATATCTTGAGGTCATGAATGTGGGAAACATGTCAAACCCTGTTGTCCAGTCTTGTATGTCCAGACGGCCTCTGTTAACCACAGCTTTCTCTGCACACGAGCTGCTTTGCTTGTCACACTGCAGACATCTCAGCTGCCCTCCTGCTTCACTGTCAAGGTGCTAACAAACCATGAAAGGTGTCAATACGAGACTCCTCTGATCAGACTTTGGTTTGCACATGAAAGCTGTCATACATGTATGCCTGAAGCTGGCCTGGCCCTTGAGAAGTCTGCATGATGGCAGGACTGTACTATGGGTGTAGGGAGGGTGATGGTGGGCTAACAACTTCCAAAGGTTCTCAGCAGCCTAGTTTTTGTGAGTGATACTTTGGCTCCTGCCTGCATGTTGCATTTCCAAACCTGTGAATCTGATACCAATTAGTGTGGGCCCAATCATGCGCCTCCCAGTCCCAGTGTTAGAAAATGAAATTTTAAAAAAACTCGAGAAGCGTAAGGGAGAAACCCAAAAGAGAATAAAAAAGAAAAGTACAGCGAGTTCAGCGAGAAAAGAGATGCCAAGTCGTTGTTTGGAGAAGTGATCTGGCTGCAGGAGGCTCGAATAGTTTCATTTAATCTCATTGATTGACCTCAATTATTTGCAGGAACGGGAATGGGCGGAGTGGCTCGTGGAAGATGTGTTTGCTGGAACGCCTCACAATTAATGCATTCCAAAAAAAGGGCTTTGATGGACAAATAGAAATACACTAACTGGGGCACAAATCCAGAGTTCCTTTCATGCATACAGATGCATCATTGTCATTGTTCTCTTCTCGCAGGTGGAGGGTTTGGCATTTACCCAGTCAGCACTGCCCTGCTGAGCTCTCAGCAGATTTGCAGTTCATCAAAGGGTCATATCTCTCTCTCTTTCTCCCTCTTTCTCTATTCATTCATTACACTGTTTAGCTCATCAGTCTGTTAAATAGAGGTTTAGTACTGCCCCCTTCTGAGATTTAAACGCACTACTCCAGAAAGCAACAGTCAGCTTTCAAAAAAATTCAGCTAATTTTGAACCAATAACCTTTTTTTGAACTCAGAGTCATTCAGAGTTCACAGGGTCTGAGTTAACAGCTAAGCTTCTTTTTATTCTCCCATAATAATGCTTAGACATGCCTGATACTCTTAATGATGTCAGAGCTTTTGCCTGGTGGCTTGAAGCATCCACTAATGTGAGGATGGTGTTTACAGACCACTAACTGATGATTTGGAAGCAATCTGGATGGCTCAAAAAATATGGACCCACTCTCAATTTGTTCCTGGTTTGCGGTCGTGTGTGTGTGTGTGTGTGTGGATAAAGTGCATTTGTGCAACTTGAAGAAAAAAAATATGTGCGGATTCTCAAATTTATAAGCGATTCTTTTATCTGACGTTGAAATTTTAAATGTGCATATAAAGCTATTTATTTTGAACAAATGTCTCAAATATTTGTGGATTTTTTAATGCAATTAGTTAAGAAATAAAAAAAAAAGTTATAACTGGTGCCACTTTTTTTTCCACAGAAAATTGTTATAATTTTTTATAAACTCTTGTCGTTAATTATGTTACAAATATGTGTCATTTTACAGTTATTTTTTTCTTATGAAACACTATAAATTAAATAGTTACACATATCTTTTTTATTTGATCGTTCATAATAAATATCGACGTTCCTCTTTTATTTTTGCATGAACAAGTGGTTGTTTTGAGTAATTTTTCTGCACAACTGCCCTGCGTTCCTTCTGCATCGTAGCACACGAGGAAAACAGCCCGGCCTGTTTGTCAGAGTTTATCATTGTTTTGTTTTACTCCTGACGTGCACACATGACCACGAGCAACACGGACTTTGTGCAGTGAACAGGAGGAGGGGAAGCTGATGAGCACGCTCTGAACTAGCAAAGACGTATGATGAAGAAGAAAGGGACAGAGCTATTTACAGACGGAGGGAAAAATGGGCCACGGCCTCTGTGCGGCCTCCCCGCCAGCATGTTCACATAACGACTGGTCTGCTTTCATGGCCACATCTTATCTTAATGAGGCCCAATCCTTTGTTTAGCCCACAGTGGATTCACAGATAGGATTGTTTTTAAATAGGTCTCCCCGCTTGTCCCTCTTGAAACTCCTTTGGCTTGCTGCCCGTGCTGCAACAAGCAAAGCAAGTCTATGACTGAACAACCGAGGTGATCCATCATCTTCAAACTTGTCATCTTTGTTTGCTACGGTGAGCTTCACAGGAAAGACCATATTTTTTCTGAAGCACAGACAACATCGTCAGTAGAGATGTTTACCTCGTTTTGAGTCATCTCTTTGGGTTACTCGTGATATTTCAAATAGAAAACACCGCGAGATGTTTATGTTTGTGTTCCAGGCCGGTAAAAGTCAAAGACAACTGGATTCAACATCATCATCACCAATGAACAGAGTGGAGGACGGCAAAGGTCGTCAAAAGGTTGCAGTTCATCTCCTGACTCTAACTCTAGGTCTGACAGCCTGTAGCTCTTCTGCTGTTGCATACGTGTATGTCTCTGTGCATATAAGGCATAGTGCCATGCACAACCCAGCCAAGTTTCCTCCTGAATAAATCGCCACTTCCACCTTAGCTGCCCACTGATCCGAGACCTTCACAGGACATTTTTGTTTAAATGCTTGAGGCCTTTTCAAGGATGGATTTCTGGTTAAAATGGAAAATGTGACTTGCAGAGCTTATTAAGTGTATGGCTTTAAAGGTCTTTCAATCCATTCACGCTAATGCAAGTAGAATTCATAAAATAAAACTTAATAAATGCTCAGTTTTGTATTGTTGAGTTTCATGCATATTAATACATTGTGCATAAAAAAAGACTGCATTAAAAAAACTGAGAATTTTGAATCAATTTCACAACTTTTTCTGCAGAAAATACTAAAAAAATGGAAAATATTTGTAGCACAAATTTGATTTTTGCAAATTAAGTCATCTTCAATTTGATATTTAGCATTTTAGAAAACTTTGTAGATGCCTGGATAAAAAAGTTTTTCTTTTTCATCTTTGAAACAGTTTTCCAGATTAAAAAAAAATTATATTTTTAAAAAATGCAATAAAAGTTTATTTCTTTAGGTGCAAGATATTTTGTCCAGACAGACTTTGTCAGCACCTGTCCTGCTGGAATCTGCAATAATTTCCACTGAATGTTGTCATCCGATGAGACCAGATGTTCATGCGAAAGCCACTCTTTTGATGAGTGATAGAGAAATTGTCTGGAGATCTAAAAACCCACGGACGTCCTGTCTCTCACTCATAAAAATGTCTATAGTTTAGATTATATTGAAACACATCTTTAAAAAAAAGTTGAAAAAACTTTCATAACCGGACAATAAAGAACCATTTTTTTGAGTATTTCACAAGATTTCTTGTGAAATACTTTTGCAAGCTCAAGCTCAATTTTGCACAGATTGAGCTTGGTTTCCTCGTGGAGCCACCTTTCCAATAAATGTCAAATTAATTACCACAATAAAATGCCCAATGCTGTCTCAAATTTCTTGCTTTTTCAGTTATTTGTTGCTTGCTTTGCATGTTGCACCAAATTTTTATCTCAAATAAATCCAAGTTCAAACATTAGTTGCGTTTTCACTCCGGTGATCCAAAGGTCGTCAAATTAGAAAAAAAAAGAACTGTAAACATTTCTGACATTTGAAAAGTACAAGAAAACTTTTCGAAACATGTAATTATAGTGCGCACACATAACTTAAGGAGGTTCGTCTTGTCAAACACAAAAAAAAAAATGTGGTGGGAACACTTGACTTTTTAGTAGCAAGTAATAGTCGTAACGTTAAATAGCCAGAGGCCTTCAAACATAAAGAAGTCAGTGTAAGAACCTGTAACTCAACTTTGTCCTCTATTAACTGTTTGTGCCTCTGTTTGAGTTACGAGCGCCCCTTAAAAAATTGACACAATATTGGAAGTGCGCATGTATAAAGATTCATGTGAAGCCTCAGGTAAGAGCTTGGCGTTTTTAATGCTCACAGGGGTGAAAAGGCTGAAACTGCTCTTATGGAGACTTTTTTTATGTGAAGTAAATGTTTCTATGCTGCTAGCTACAAACCCCAAAAAAAACTATGAGTGTGTGTTTTACATAAAAACAGACAAATGTCTTGAGAGAACTTTTAAAAAAATGAGAGCGACACACCGTCTTATTTCTGTTTAGAGGTCTGATGGATTTCAATTGATAACTGCAGGGTGGCTGGGCTCTCACTCCGAGACAGAGTGAGGAGTTCTGCCAAACGGGAGGAGCTCAGAATAGAACCGTTGCTCCTCTGGGTTGAGAAAAACCAGATGGGGTAGTTTGGGCATCTGGTTAGAATGAGTGACTCGGGCATGAGGTGTTTCGGGGACGTCCCACCGGGAGGAGATCCAGAGGTGAGTCATGGACCTACTGGAGAGACTATATCTAATAGCTGGACAGGGAACACCTAGGGATCCTGATCCTGAGCTGGAGGATGCATCCAGGATGAGGGAAGCCTGAATATACTTTTATTAATCCCGGTAACAAAATTTGAGTGCTGCAGTGCAATTCAACCAACACCTTGATGCCCCCTATCCACCGGTGTCCCAGACCGTCCTCTTCTAGACCGTCTCCTTCTCTGCACCTCCGCCAGATCGTGTCTTTCTCCCCAGCTTCCCCGGGACTAAACCAACTTCTCCAGCCAAGATGGATGTGGCTCCAAGAGCCAGCAGCTTCCTCAAGCGAGTAATCGAATGTTTCCATGAAAACCGCAAAAACACAGGGCCCGAAGCACCTCCTCTAGACAGTCTCCTTCTCCGCATCTCCTCCAGATCGTCTCCTTCTCCTCAGCTCCCCTGGGACCAAACCAACTTCTCCAGCCAGCTGGCTCCGAGAGCCAGCAGCTGGTCGCGCACTCAATAACTAGCTAGCAATTGGGAGCCAGCCGGACACTACGTTGTATTTATTTTTCTCCCATATTTTAATTAGATATGTCTTTATGAGACCTAAAACATATTTATTGTAGAATAAGGTAATGTATAACTGGCCTTTTCCAGTTTCAATCAGTTGACCGGACACACACAAGACACCATGAGATCTAAAAGCCTCTCTGGCTGCATTTATGTGTGTTGTCCTGAGGGAAAAAATAACCAAAGCTGCTCCTGAAGCAACAAAAAGTCATTTCCACCAAGAATTTTAACTGTATTAAACCCATTTAATCTGCCCGCAGGCAAAAATAGAACCTAGAAAGATCTACACTTAAAGTGAGGACAAGAAGATACATGAGAGCCAAATAGTGAGGGTTTTACAACCTAGAAAGAACGGAACACTGACCTCAAGATCGGAATGTAGATAAAGCAAGATTAACCATGGTCTAATAAACAGAGGAACGAGTAAATATTGATTAAATAGTTTTTAAAATTCGCTTTGGCTTTTTTCCACTAAGTTTTTGGTCAATTTTACTAAATTAATTTTTGCAAAAAAGGGAAATGCATTTTCTGGTTTTTTTTTTTTTTTTTTGTTCGAAATACTAATTAACAAAGGGGGGCTGCACAATAGTCTCACAGCAAGAAGGTCGGGGTTCAAGTTCCTTGAAACATTGTTCTTTCTGTGTGGAGTTTGTATGTTCTTCCCATCTCCCACCCTCCAAATAAAAGCACGTTAGTTTAATCAGCCACTATAAAATTGCCCCTAAGGACGAGAGTGTACGGTCTCACAGCAGACTGGTGACCTGTTCAGGATGTACCCCACCTCTCTCAGCCGGGATAGACTCCGGCACCTCATGGGACCCCACGAGGAATAAGCGGTTCAGAACGAAGCGGAAACAAAACTTCAACAAAAGCATTTTCTAGGGTTTTTTTTTTTTTAACCACAAAAGAATACATTGAACTATTGAGATATTTATATAGTGAATGGGGTGAACAGAAACGAATACCCTCCTGGGATTTTAATGCATCAGGGATTTAATGACTACACTTAATTAAAATGCTCCTTTTGGGAATTTAACACCACAGAATTCAAACAATCTTTTAAAAGTTACATTTTGTTAAAAATTTCAATTTTTTACCCACGTATTTTGAGATAAAATGCTAAATTTAAACACATGGTTGTAAAAATGTAAGATAAATGATGTCAAATTGACTTTTTTAATGAGGAACAATAAATATAAGACATGGGTTTGATAAATGTGCTTCTAAATGTAATTTTATTCCTCATCATACATCACCTCTGGCATGTTATTTTTTTTATTAAAATATGAGATTTATTTGTTCCTGAAAAGGATGACACAGTGGAAACTTTGTTTCAGTGTTGAAGGAAATAAAGTAATAAAATTAACCATTTAATTTGCTTCATAAAGTTTGCCAAGAATACTGAGATAAAATAGTTAGTGTTTGCTTTCAATGGTAATTATTTCTAATTCTGGGTTAGTTTTTAACCCAGAATTTTATGACCGAGAGTGACATAAAATTCTAAATCAATTGCACGACTAGATCAACACATCTGGAAAAGTTTTGTTTCATCTTCTGAATCAATTATCCCTAAAAGAGGCGAAGGAGTTGCTGGAGCCTATCCTGGTTGATTTCAGGCAAGAGGCAGGATACACCCCAAACAGGTCGCCAGTCTGCTTCGAGGCCACACACACAACCATCCACACACACTCATTCATAGGAACAATTTTATGGTATGCAATCAACCTAACATGCATGTTTTGGGAGGAAACTAATGTACCTGGAGAAAACCCACACAAACACAGGGAGAACATGCATACTCCACACAAAAAGCCTAGTATTTCAAGCTTCACCCCAGTCCGGTATTTGCTGTGAGGCCACTGTGTACCAACGTGCAGCCTGAAATTGAAAAATTCTACTCTGAATTCTCATTACAGATCAGTTTTTTTGTACTCTTTCTCCTCTGCACATGTCCAAACCATCTCTGTCTGGCCTCTCTGACTTTATCTCCAAAACCTCTAACATGTGCCGTTCCCCTGATGTACTCATTTCTAATCCTGTCCATCCTGGTTACTCCCAGAGAGATCCTCAGCATCTTCATCTCTGCTACTTCCATCTCTGTTTCCTGTCTTTTTCTCAGTGCCACTGTCTCTAGACCAAACAGCATGGCCGGTCTCACCACGGTTTTGTACACTTTTCCTTTCATTTAAGCTGAAACCCAACACATCACACCTGACACTTTTCTCCACCCGTTCCAGCCTGCCTACACACACGCTTCTTCACCTCTTTTCCACACTCTCCATTGGTCTGGACTTTTGATCCTAAGTACTAAAATCTTCCACCTTTTTTATCTCTTCTCTCTGTAACCTCACTTTTCCATTTAGATCCCTCTCATTCACACACGTGTACCTCTTCTTTTTAGTGCAAACCTCCACCTCTCCAGCTTTTCCTCCACCTCTTCCCTCCTCGCACCACAGATCACAATGTCATCTGTAAAAAAATTCATGATGCTTTCTTATCTTCAGGAATATATTTAATCTACTTTTGTATCCTTTTAAAGTTAAGACAGGGTCATTGAAAGGCTACAACACGGTGAGTGTAATTATTCAAAATTTGTTTTGGCACTTTCAGAGTTGTTGTTTTTCAGTAACACTTTGTCCAAATGTTTGTTGTTTCCTTTCTTTTTAATTTGAAGAGACGTTAATTGGCTTAACAGTGAATTTATCATGTAACACAAGCCAAACTGATTGGTCTTTGGTATTTCAGCCGTGTCACAAACACAGCCGGAAACTTGACATCTCTAAGTGATGGCACGACGCTAAATAGGTCGCAGGTGTAAATTGTAAACGGGCATCCGGAATAAAGACAGGAAAAGAAGAAGAGGGGGGTTTAAAAAGAGAAGAAAAAAAAGGGTGAAAAAGTGTGGAGTTCCATTACTAGGTCATTAGTTCAGAACTAGAGACTAACACCTGCTCGCACTGACGCTCTAGCCCCTTCACGAGCACCACACCAAAGCACGGCTCCCTCCATTTTCTGTCTCCGTCTCCCTCCTCCTAATTGGATTTAATGAGCGATTTAACAACACAGCTCTGCCCAATCAAATCAAACTGCTACCGGGCTTAATCCCTGGTCAGGACCCCGCTTTCTGTGAGCTCTTTCTTTTAATGTCTTACTTGTTTAACCATGAGTGGGCTCACCGAGTCTGTCTTTAGATGGCTATCAAAGCTCACAAAAGACAGTTTGTATTTTAGGAAATGATGAGTTTGAAGGTTTGCTGTTGAGATAAGAGTGTGATCACACCTCAAGGTCAAAGGAATCGGACCGTTTTACTCCATCCATGCTTCTACTCATCATTTTGGTTGCTTTTGATATTTCTGCTTCACCATAATAAAAAATGTAGTTTTACTTCATTTGCAATTTGCTAAATAATTCCAAAGTTAAATTAATGGACCAAGATGCATCCGTGCATGACGGAAAAGGCCGTGGTAGCCTAGCTAGAAGAGCAGTGATTCAGCTGAAAGAGATTTGTCACTTCAGGCTATTGAAGCTGCTTCTCAGCGTATAACGCCAGACGCAGCTTAATTACTGGGTCATAGGAGAAAGGGCAGGACCACAGGGAAGCTTGGCAAAAACTATTAAAGACCCTGCTTGTTAAATGTGCACTATTTGATTGGTAGCGGCACCATGAATGAAAACCATGAGCATCACAATACGGGTTTGTTTGTGTTTCATTATTTATCGTAGATAAATTTCTATGTAGAACACAATGTCATCCTTTATTGTTTGTGATTGAGTAAATTAAACAACCTATTTGATCATTCGTATTGTTTCTTCTAAAATTGCAGGGGTAAAAAAACAAAGAAAAAATTTAAGAGGACATTTTTTTTCTTGTGATTAACACTTTGTCAGATTAAATTAGGCCGAATCGTGGAACGTGGCATTCCTTCCCTACTCTGAATGCACATCGAGGCATGTGACATTCTCACTAGGCCCATGGCTGTGACGACCTCTCACTGGGAGTGAAATGAACATATGAGAATGGGAAAGATAGATAGATGTGGAAATGGCCTGTTAGAGCCAACTCCGAAGTTAAAAAGTTAACCACCGACTGTGCATGTGATGGGTTGTTCATGCTACACTTTAACTACTGAATTATCATCTGTGAAACACATTTCTGTGTGCCTGCAAGTGCATGGAATAGCTTGACTTATTACCAGGTATTTTTATAGGAGGTAAAAAGGTGAACTTGGTAATAAACTGGGAACCTGTCCAAGGTGTACCCTGCCTTTTGTATGATACTAGCCTAGGCATGGGCAAACTACGGCTCGCCACCCATTAAATGTTTTAATCCAGCCCGTTAAACGTAACAAAATTAAATAAATAAACCTTGTCAAGCGGCCGAAATGAGCTTCCTCCGCAGGGTGGCTGGGCTCTCACTCAGAGATCAGGTGAGGAGCTCTGCTATCCGGGAAGAGCTTGGTGTCGAGCCGATCCTCCTCCAGGTCGAGAGGAGCCAGATGGGGTGGTTCGGGCATCTGGTCAGGATGCCCCCCGAGCGCCTCGCGGGCGAGGTGTTTCGGGCACGTCCCACCGGGAAGAAACCAAGGGGCAGACCCCGGACCTGCTGGAGAGACTATGTCTCACAGCTGGCCGGGGAACGACTTGGGATCCTTCCAGGTGAGCTAGAGGATGCAGCCGGGGAGAGAGAGGCCTGGGCTGCCCGCTTAAGGCTGTTGCCCCCGCGACCCGACCCCGGAACAAGCGGAAGATGACGGAACGGAACCTTGTCAATGATTTATTTTTCTGCAATTCTAATAGTTCCTCACTAGATGGCGCACTCCAGATACATTGGCTTTGTTGAGAAAAAGAAGACCAACAACTGTTTGTGTGTCTTCGTGATGCGTACGTTATCAAATAAAGAGTGTGCGCAGATATGGAAAGCCATCGGGGCCAATACACGCACGTCAACAAGCGCGTTAGATTTCAAACCTAGCAAATCAAAGCACGTTTTCTTCATATCCTAATGAGGTGTATTTTTTTCCCAAACAGGTGAGGTCACCAAAGCATGCCATGTTCCGGCTCCTCGGCAAACTCAATGTGGCCCGCAACTCAAAAAGTTTGCCCACCCCTGTGCAAGCCTATACATCTGGTAAACCCATAATCTTGTATTGGATTATGGGGGTCAAAAAATGGGAACATTGTCAATATCAAAGTGGAAAACTTAATAGAGATGTCATCAACTAGAAATGGAAAATATAGATGGAATTTTTTAATCAATGATGAGAACTAAAAGACAGTTTTGCAACCCGACTCATCATTTTTAAATAACGCGAGTTGTGGCAAGATTAAACATTTCAACACTGTGTTTCAGCATTTTGGCTTCGCTCTTTCATTCTCCCTCTGATTCTCATCCACCCTCCCTAAGTTTACCCAATTCCCCCTCGGTTCAGTGGCAGGGCACTGGGTCGCGGCACTGACTTGATTTTCACACTGTTCCCTCTACAGAACGGCACATCAAGTTAATAAGGGTTAACAATTGCGGCGGGGCCTTGCTGTGCTCAACTCCCATCGGCTTAGTGTGACCTGACTCGTGTGATACAGATGGGGTAGTAATCTTTCTTCTGGGAGCACAAGTGGTACTGAAACGTAGCCTCAGCTGGTTTGGTGGCACCTGGGAAGACGAAATTTAAGAGGAAGTAGAAGTAAAAGACTGAGACAAGAAGAGTGTACGGTTGAGTGAAGAGACTTTGACCCTATTCAAAATGACAATGTTCAAGGTTGATTCAAGGTGAGAAGCAGGGTACACCCCGAACAGGTCGCCAGTTTGTCACAGGGCTATACACACAAAACCATCCACAGACACTCATTCTTAAGGGCAATTCTGTAGTGGCCTGTTAACGTCACCTTCTTAACTGTCTAACCCTTACAGGATTGTTGGGGGTTCCAGAGCCCATCCCGGCTGGTTCAAGACAAGAACCAGGGTACGCCCCGAACAGGTCCCCAGTCTGTCGCAGGGCTACTTACACACAACCATCCACACACATGCATTCCTAGGGGCAATTCTGTAGTGGCCTGTTAACGTCACCTTCTTAACTGTCTATCCCTTACGGGATTGCAGGGGGTTCCGGAGCCCATCCCAGCTGATTCAAGGAAAGAAGCAGGGTACACCCCGAACAGGTCGCCAGTCTGTCGCAGGGCTACACACACTCATTCCTAGGGGTAATTTCATAGCGGCTAATTAACCTAACATGTATATTTTTGGAGGGTGGAAGAAAACAGGAGTGCCTAGAGAAAACCCATGCATACATGGGGAGAACATGCAAACTCCACACCGAAAGACCAGTGTTTCAAGCCTCATACCTAGCCAGGATTCAAACCCTGACCTTCTTGCTGTGAGGGAACTGTGCTAACCTCTGCGCCAATGTGCCGCCTGGAGTCAAATCAATTATCAATAAAATAGTTTTCAATATAAATTTACCCCCCAAACTTCGAAACGTTTGGGGGGTAAAGCAGGGGGGATTTCTCATCAGTTTTGTGCTGTTCTACTTTCAAAGACCAAGATGTTTAAGAGCAAAAAGATGGGAAAGGTCAAAAAGACCAAAAAATGTCCAAATACAAAGTGAACATTTGACATACTTGGACAAAAAAAAGACCAGAAACTCAAAATGTGAAAATTGACAGAAATGTGACCCATTTTTTTTAAAACAGCAGTCCCAGTAGCAGCTGGCTAGCTTGCACAACACAATTATGGATGCCCCTGTTAAACCCTGTGCAGACTTAATTATTCATTCAGTTAGAAAAAAAAAAGTATTACACAACCACACATTCCTGATACGACCAATTGAGAAGAAAAACTATCTGTCATGCAGCCTTCAGTAACAGATGAGGTTCACTTTTTAACTTTAAAAAGCAGAGCTGGACTTTTAACATGAGTTTTTACAGAAAAATCTGGGCCAAAGTGTGACTTGAGCATGAGAATTTCTTGTATTTTTTTGTTTTTTAGAGGTACATTTTTTTTTCTTGGTCAAACTGACGTTAAAACACTTTGGTTTTCTCATTTTTTTTGCATTTTAAATTCCACACCTTCCAAGCGACACATGTATTATTAACACACTATTTGAGTGTGGTCCCTGTAGACTCACTAAGTGACTTTTACACATTTGTGTCAGTGCCATCGCTTTGATTTGACTTGGTCCACATGAACGTAGGGGATTCCCAACAACGCAGCATCAAGTAAATATTTTACTGCATTGACAACTCAAAAGTTTCTAAGTTTTACCTTGAAAGCAATTCTTTGTATTTACCACGGTGACAAGCAGCAACACTTTAAAGGCATTATTCTTGGGATAAAAATAAATATATTGAAGAGGGGAAAAAAGGAGTCTTGGAATATGTATGTGAAGAAAAAAAATGGGTATTCGGGAAAAGTGCAATATTTTTCCGACCGAGCGAGTTGTGTCAAATATTAACTTTAAGAGAGATTCAGTCGTATTTATTCGTATCAAACACTCGCTCAAACACATATAATTGTTTTGGGTTTTTTCAAACTGTGTTCCATCATTTTCCGGTTATGCAGGGCCGGGTCGGCTTCAGACGGGAAACCCTAGCTTCTCTCATCCTGGCTGCATCCTCCAGCTCACCCAAACGGATCCTGAGGCTGTGAGACACAGTCTCTCCAGCCAATCCGGGCCCGGGTTGCCGGGGAAACAGGCTCAGACGGGAAGCCCAGGCTTCTCTCACCCCACCTGCATCCTCCAGCTCACCAAGATGGATCCCGAGGGTGTGAGACATAGACTCTCCAGCCGCTCAGGGCCCAGGTTGCCGGGGAAACCTAGCTTCTCTCACCCCACCTGCATCCTTCGGCTCACCCAGATGGATCCCGAGGGTGTGAGACATAGTCTCTCCAACCGCTCCGGGCCCAGGTCGCAAGGGAACCAACCTCAGACGGGAAGCCCAGGCTTCTCTCACCCCACCTGCATCCTTCGGCTCACCCAGATGGATCCCGAGGGTGTGAGACATAGTCTCTCCAGCCACTCCGGGGTCCACCTATGGTTCTTTATTTCAAATTACAAACAAGAAAAGACACCATAATCAACGTAGATTATCTTGAGAAAATTTAACGTCATAAAACTTATTGTTTGTGTAATTAAAAAAAAGTCTTAATCAAGACGTCTTCATCATTTTTGGATTTGGACGTTTTTTTTATTTCCATGTCAATTTTTGTCCAAATCAAAGCTGGTCAATGTATAATTTTAATTTTAAAAATTCATTCAATCACATTCAGTTACAGTAAATTTGATTGAGGCTAAACCTAAATATTCCAAAAAAAAAAAAAAAAAAAACGAGCGAATCCTTTTTTATTCTCTCAAGACAGTTTTGGTGGGAAATGACGGGGTAATCCTGGGGTCAAGCAATACGAAATCAAAAAGAAAAAAAGTCAACAACAAACAGAAGAGTCCTACTAAACTCTTCCTACCCTCACTGCCCCCTCTAGATGAGGTAAAACAGAGTTCACCAAAAGTTCATTTACCCAATATCGGACTTGAATTTGGTAGCCTTGGTCTGAGATTAGAGATGGTGGAGGAGGAGCTTCCTTTACCGAATTCACCAGAAAACTGTTGTGACACAATGACGTGTTGTGCACTTTCGACCCACAAATGAAGGGTCACTGTTCGGTCAGAGTGCCGCTCTAGGCCAACTGTATTTGGGGATTATGTCTGTGTTTGAGATAGGTGTCCAGAAAAAAAAAAGTACCACTGTCACTATGTTGTAACAGTTTTGAATCTGCCCCACCCAACATCAAAAACAGGTTCAATGAAAGTTCACAGGGGAACGCCACGCCCCGTTT
The DNA here is from genome assembly GCA_902685375.1 of Neostethus bicornis. Classification (NCBI taxonomy): domain Eukaryota; kingdom Metazoa; phylum Chordata; class Actinopteri; order Atheriniformes; family Phallostethidae; genus Neostethus; species Neostethus bicornis. The sequence goes on from LR738547.1 coordinate 23,337,616, forward strand.
GCTGCCATGTTGCCGGGCAGACGGCGTAGTCATGAGAACAAAATGTCTACCTTCCTCCCCTCGTGTCTCGGTCCCTAACTACGAGGTTAGAGCGAACTCAAACTAGAACATCCACATGCTCTGAGAATTAAAGAGATTAGGATTAAAGCAGTTGATTTTTTTTGTGTAAAACCACATCAGTTTATTAGGTTGATTCTCGAACGATCATCATAAATATTTACATGTTTTTATCCGAATCAAAATGTTCCTTTTTTTTTGCTTTAAAAAGTTTTGCAACAAAAATATCAATGATCGCTTACAATATTTTAGTTATCATACTTTATATGATATTTTAATGTTTCACTCTGCAGATAAAAGGAAATATTATGCTTGTAATGATTATTTCTACGCATTAATAATTTAATTTACTGGATTTTTAACCCTTTGCAAGTTTTCACAAACATTTTTTTGAATTATTAAAATTTTATATTGAATAAACATATTTGTGCATAAACTTTTAAATATGAATAAAAGTGTAAATTTAAAGAAAAATATGAAAAAAAAAAAATATTTGTGAAACATGCATTTTTAAAATGATCATTTTAGTTTTTTAAAAAATTAAAACTATAAAATTTGACTGAAGTAATACAAGTAGTTAATTTTAAAAAAAAAATTAAAAAATTCTTGCAGTATTTGATTAATAATTAACCTGCTAAAAATTCTCAGAAAAAAAGTTTAGAAATAACTACAAAAATTGCAATAAAAGATACTCTAATAATTTATTTTAAAAAATTATAATTGATGTAATAATTAATTTTAAAATTTAAAAAAAAGAAAAAAAAAAGAATTTTAGAATTTTTTATTTTCTGAGAGTGATTTTCTTTTTCTTTTCGGTTTCTATATTTTAATCAAAATCTATTTGCTGATAGAAAATTTTGAATTTTTTTGTTCGGTATGAGCATAACTATAAATCTGCAATTAAGTCTGAATAAAAAATTAATTTCTTAGCTCCCAACTTTTTTCTTTTAGCGATCACTTGTTCGAAATACAGACTTCGAACAAAAAAATTGCCTACAAAAATTTTTGTTTTGTTTTTTGGTGTTTTTAACTCAGTGCAAAATCAAAATATCCAACACACACATGCAAGCTGCATTTATTTAAAACTTCGCTTTTTATTTATAAATTACACATAGTTTTGTGTGTAATTTACAGAATTCTGTATTAAAAAATGTAATTTTTATGACAGACTTGTCAGTTCAATTTAAAATCTCCATGGTTTTATTTTTGACTCATCGAGGCCTCACACACACACACACACACACACACACACACACACACACACACACACACACACACACACACACACCCTCATCACAGTTGGGTTAACAGGTGATGAAATGATTAAAAAAAGACTAAGAGCGCCCACACGAGCAAAAACGATGCATCACAACTGACCTTTTAACGAGTTACAACAATAAAAAAATTACTCTCTGCTGCAAATTAGTAGATATAAATTTTTGATTGCACATTTATTATTAAATTTTGTGTTAATAAAAAGTCTGCAGATTTCTATTTTTATTCTATAGTGAGATCAAATTGAATCTTTTTATAATTGCATCATTTGATCCGTAACAAATTTCTTACTAAAAAAAAAATTAAATTGAAAAGAAAATTTTATAGGGAAAATTTTCAATTGTGTTGCTTGTTTTTCGCACAAAAATTTGACATATTTTTGATAAAAAAAAATTTAGTTTAACATTTCCTTCCAGAACTTTTTTTTCCAGAAATTGTTAACTTTAAACTTATTTTCTAAATAAAACCATTAATCCGAAAAAATATAAAATAGTATAAAAATAATAAATCTTGTGAGGACAAATTTTTGGTGACCTTGAGTGTCTAGAAAAGTGCCTTAGAAATAAAATTTATTAATACTGTTATTTTCAAATTTATACTTTATTTTTTATTTATAACGAGATGTAGATTTTTATTTTTATTTTTTGCAGATGAAAAGCAAATGATTGCCTAAAAATGTTTGCAAAAAAATAACAAGACAAACTAGATTTTAAATCTAGAATTAATACAAACGTTTTTTTGCAAAATAATTGCATCAAAAGTTTTACAAAAGTTTCGTCTTTTTTTCCCGACATTTTTTTAAGTAAAAAATATGCTTTTTCTTTTTTTACCTCGAAAATATCTACTTTTATTTTTGCATGTGTGACAAATTGTAAGTTATTTGGAAATCTAAAAAAAAAAAAAAATGTAGTTAATTAAAACTGGTAAAAAATGTCCAACTTGTAATATTTTATTTGCACATTTATAAACTCGAAGCTTTAAGCGTGCTTCTTATCTTTGTTTAAAAAAAAAAATATGACGGTTTTACATCTTTTGCACTGGTTTAAAATTTATTCTCACTGTCTGAACAAAAATTATTATGTAAATTTTTATGTGAAATATGTGCAGCAAATATTTGAGAGGAAAAAATTGAAATAAAAAAATTCTGTTTGCAGTTGAGTAAAAATAAAACTTCACTATTCAAGACGAATCTTTAAACGCTACGGGAATAAAATCAAGGAGTGATTTCGTTTTGAAGTGACTTGCTGCGTAAAAAAATACAAACCCGGATTCTATTTTTTTCTACGTCAGTACAAATTTAGACATTTTTAAAATTAACATAATATGAACACAAATACGCGGCGGAAAAAAAAACTTGTCTTTCTCCCTAATTTTCAAATTAATTTGAGGCCGATGAGAACAGACTGATACAAAATAATCAAGTTATAAAAACTTTAATTAATAAATACAATGGCAGGCAGGGGAAAAAAATTATATATTAAACTGAATAAAAATTCAATGTTATTTTGCAAAAAAAATTACAATTAAAAGTCGATTTGATGTTTAACTTATAATTAAATCTCATTCCATTAAATTTACATTATTAGGTGCTTAAAGTTGTTAAATGTGCATTTTGATGTACATGCGTTTCAGGAAATGTGCAGATCGTCTCAGGCAGCGTCCAAGTGGGTGACACCAGTTTCTAGATTTCCATGGGAAATATGATGCCTATCTAATCTGCATCGGTTCGTTAACCAGAAGACGGGTTGGAGATCTTGTCAGCGATCTGTGTGATGTGACGAAAAATACTGGAGATGCAGACTAGGAACCTCCCACTGTGATCTGACAACGAGACAAAAAATAAATATAAGTAAGAAATAAAAAAGATATTAACGTTAAACTTTAGCATGAGTGTGTTTATAATATGGATTTTATTCTTTTTAAACAACTCCGATGGAGACGGATAAAACGTGCGAGTAGTCAAAAAATTATCATTTTTTTTATTCCTGGCAAATTATTAAAATAGTTTAACTTTCTTATTAATTTTTTTACTTTTTAGTTGTTAAAAAAATTGTGTAATAGTTTAGAAAAAAATCAAAATAACATGGAAAAAAATATTCAAAGATGGGGGAGCAACTCAATTTGGGCATCCGATCTTGTAATTACTGAGAAAAAAAAAATCTGAAATTGAAATATGTACATAAAAACACTGCAAAAGCCGAATGCAACATATTTTTTAGTCGTGTTTGAACATCTTGTGATTGAATGTTTTAGATTACTGGATTTTATTTGTGATTTTGATATATTGGTTACAAAAAAATGATACCGTGCCTTTAAAAAATTTGAACGAGAGTGAAAGAAGAACTTTTTCTCACTTTAATGTCAAAAAGAATGAGAGACTAAATCCCATTCCTCACATTCCTCACAGTTTTACTGATCGGCAGCACAACCTTAACTTCTGCACAATGTGTCAAAAGTATGCATAAAAGATGAGCCATGAGAGAGGAAGGCACGGTGACGGCGAATCAAAACGAGGAAACGAGTGAGAGCGTTGCTATTGGGAAGTGAAAAAGATGCATCTATAAAAATATTTTGGAACACCACACTAGCTTGATCCATTAGATTGTTTCTGTCACCCTATAGACACAGTTTGACCTCGAACCATCAGGGTTCGATTGTTCCACAGTGAGCGAGTACTTTTTTGATTTAACCCATGACTGTTTTCTGGTTAGAACCAGACATGACGTAAATCGTCTGAAAAATCAATCGAGTTTGAACTTGTTGGACTTTAAATCATTATACATATTTGAATTCAAACATTTATAAAATTGCACATTATCAATAAATCTGATTATGAGAAAAATTAACAAGTAAATTAAATTTGGCTGCAAGATGATCAGTGCAAATCTGAAGAGTTGCATAAAAAAATAAAGTCAATATTTAAAGCCAATAAAATTTCTGCTTTTTTTTCTGAAATTGTTAGGCCTGCAAAAACTGTAAAAAATATTTACATATCCAATAAACTTGGGAAGTATTTTTTCTTTTGAGAGGAAATCAGTAGAAAAAACATCAGACTAAAATTTGCTACAAAATAAAAGTGATCTAAATTTATAAACTCTGACTAATTAAATGCAATTATCAAAAATAATTTTGATGCAATTAACCCAATTTCGGTAAATTTATAAAATTCTATCAAACTATGGAAATAAAAATCATTTCAACCAGTGTTCCCAGAGTTTGTACCTCAATGGGTCGCTCCTTGTTTTTTATTTTTGCTCCAAATGACTGGAATGAGCTGCAGAAAATGTTAAAACTTCGCACCATGGTGTCCTTAGCTGCCTTTAAGTCATCCATGGCACAGTTGGTTTGTGATGAATGCAGCGTTTTTTAGTGTATTTTAACTGTATTTTATTCCCTTTTATTGTAAATAGTCATCTTTTGTCTTTTAAAGACTTTTATTTTGAAAGTGCACTATGTCATGTTTTATTTGGTTGTAATCTTATGTCGTTTTAATTGGTTGTGCTGCTGCGGCTGCTGCGGCTCAGGTCGTCGTTGTAAATGAGAAATTATTCTCAATCGACCGACCTGGTTAAATAAAGTTTAAATAAATTAGAATTAAAAATCAAAATCCTTAATAGTTGATTTTTACAAGTTTGTAAGCCCTTCTTTTTTTAATCAACTTTTTTGCCAAATTATTTATAAAGATTTTATTTGTAATGCTATAAATATTAAGTTTAGTTTGTGTTTTTTTTAAATGCAAAAGGAAAAAAAAATGAAAGCTACTTTCTTTACCTTTGGTGTTTTCCAAAATCAGACTTTTGCAGGTTTAATCACAGCTGTCTGAATTGTCCCTTTGACCGCCTGCAGGTTCCACTAGACGGTTATATGAGAAGGCCAGCATCATCTGAACAAGATGCAAACACATAGCATTCATTTATTACACGTTCATCTTTGTCAGACGTCGTAAAACACAATGTTTCATTCCTCTCTAATGAGAAAAATTAATGTTAGATATTAGTCACACTAATTAGCAAAAAGGACGAGCATTTTATTTTGTATATTTCCCGAATTAAATGAAGCTAAAGCTCTTATTTATGAAGTAGGTTTCTTTTTTTTTTTCTTTTTCTATTATAAACTGTACTATTTTTATTTATACATAAATTAGACTTCAAGAACAACTCTAAATCTTAGAAAATAGAATAAAAATTTCAAAATGATCCATTTATATTATTAAATCAAACAGTAGCCACAAAAGTCAAGTTTGAAACACAACACATATCGACTAAAAAGTCATCAGTTAGACGTCTTTATCTCTGAAACTGGTGTCCTTTATTTGATTTTACACCTACCGTCAGCAACACCAGCAATCCCACCATAACTCCCATCATTATGTACATATTGTTAGTGAGACCGCCGGCCCACAAAGGACCGAGGATGGTCGCTAAGCCCCCCACAGAGCGCCGCAGTCCCTGACTGAAACCTAAAAGATCAATAGAAAAAAGATGTTTAACAGACAAAGTATTTCTACATTTTAAAATAAAAAATAACTAAAGCGGTAATACACAGCTTGCCCACTAGATGGTGCCATTTCTCACCTTGAGTTCTTTCTGCAGTTACTTTAGAAAACAGGGAGACCTGAGCCACGGCCACAAAAGGTAACCCTAAAACTTGCAGAAATACACCGATAATGAACTCTGTCAACTGCCATGAAAATCCACCTGGTAAACGAGACAGAAAATGAAGTTAAATATTCAGCAAAAAATATAGATATAGAAAAAATATATTTTTTTTTGGTAAAAAAGTCTTCAAAGTCGTCTTCTGGAAATTGAATTTGATCATCGAGACATTTCATTTTCAATCTGATTGAAAATTATTGCATTTTGTTTTGCTTATCCTTAACAGGGTTGTGGGGAGGTGCTGCAACCTATCCCGGCTGATTTAAAGCAAGAGGCAGGGTACACCCCTAACAGGTCACCACACAGACAACATCCACACACATTCCAAGGGGCAATTTCAAAGCGGCAATCAAACTAACAAGTATGTTTTTGGAGGGTGGGAGGAAACTGGAGAACCCGGAAAAGACCCATACATATATGAGGACAACATGCAAACTCCACACAGACAGACCAGTGTTTCAAGCCTAACTCCACTACTCGAACCCCTGACCTGCTTTCTCTGAGGCCACTGTGCTAACTGCCGCACCACCCAAAAATTATTTCTTGATCATCAAATACACTGTCCAGAAGACAACTTTGAAGCCTTTTCAACGACGGATCGCTCCTGGATGAATGAGGGATTTTACACAGATTTATCGACTTGTTTGAGAAACATCTACATTTAATTCAGACTTAAACCCCATCCCTATTCATCAAACTAGATTCTAAAATCCCCTCAAAACAAATTATGACATAAAATAAAAAATATAGAAAAACTTATTGAAGCTCTTCTGACCTAGAGGGTTAGTCAGAAATATGAGGCACCAAATGCAGGAGATGTTGCAGACGGTCAGACCGATGGCAAGAACTACCCGCTCGGCGACATGGCAGCTCAGCCACCGTACGAACACAAATCCAGCAATGACCACCACACCACCGAGGCAGTACATGACACTATTCTCCAGTTCACCGAAGTTAAAATATTTCTGTGTCAGCGGGGTGACCATCGTCTGTGGAGAAGATGGGTAAAAATCAGTTCAAGTATGGGATGAAATCTACAAAGAAAAATTAAAAGAAGCCAGATTTTAGGTTTTAGAATGCTGGCTTTGGAATAGATCAGGGGGTTTATCATCAGTGAGGGGAAGACGAAGTGGGAGATTTACAAACAGATCAGTGCAGCGTTCGCAAAACTTAAACTGCAGCAAACTACAGCCCGCAGGCCACATGGGCCCTTTAAACGGTTTATTCCGGCCCACCGGGGCTTGAATAACATGAATAAATAAATCCTGTTTAATGTTTTATTTTCCCTGCAATTCTAACATTTCCTCACTAGATGGCGCACTCTAGATATATTGACTTTGTTAAGAAAACAACAACACTGCTCCCATTAAAATGTGTGTGTCTCCGTGATGCACACGTTTTCAAAATAAACAGTGCGCGCAGATAAGGAAAGCCCTCGAGGCCACTACGCGCACGTAAAAACCGTTACATTTCAAGCGTACATTTTAAACCTAGAGCTTTAAACTAAAATAGTTATTCATTTGATTTTCAGTGTTTAAAGACTCATTTTAAAGTCAGAGATTTTGTTTTAATGTGTTTCTTCATTTTCATTGGAAATTAAAGCACAAGTTTTCTCCAGATCCCATCATGTGTATTTTTTCCTCCAATAAGGTAAGGTTACCAAACCATGCCATCCCTCTGCTCCTCTTCCGGCCCGTTTGTCAAATTTTAGTGCTCAATGTGGCCCGGGAATCAAAAGGTTTGCCCACCCCGGCATTAAGATAAAGAGAGAGCAAAGCAGTGCAAAGAGATTTTCTTTACCTCCAGTGCTGTTTGGTTAAACAGAGTGATGAACTGAGCAGCTAGTAACACAATCACCTCCTCTCTGAGGTACTCTGGAAGAGAAAATAAAATCCACAATTTAAAGATAATAAAATTAAAACATTTGTATTGTTACATAAACTGGAGTTTGGCATGTTGATGCTTTGGGGTTACATAAATTACATGTAGTAATATAAATTTTATTACTACATAAATTTTTACAAATCCCACACTAACCTCTGGATAAACTGGATTTTTTTAAGAATCTGAAGCCTGCATCATTTTCCGGTGATGTAGGAGACAGGGGTGGAGACGTGTGATTTAATGAAGTGTTGGAGGTAAATGATGCATGGCTCCTGCATGGGCTGGACGCCACAACCACTGATCCGTATGACCCCACCAACTCCTGGGACCCCATCAATGGTTTCACTTCTTCATCACCTTCTTCCTGATTGTCCCCAAACACTTGGACATTGTCTTCTCTTCTGCATATTGAGCTGTCGTTTATCTTTTTTTTATCAAGAGGTGGGAGATCCCAGTACATAAAGACCACGGCCAATTGGAGGAGAATCCACAAAAGACACATAAACAGCTGTGAGGAAGGAAAAGTAGAAGAAGATATGTTTTAAGGGGGAAAAAGTTGAGAATGAACTAATGTTGAGAGTGTTTTTTTTTCTTCTTACCCCTGGAGCGGTGTATTTATTAACCACAAAAGGACCCAAACGGAAATCACACAATCTCAAAAAGATGTTAAACGCTGGACCTGCATTAAAAAAAGTTCAAAGTTGTAATTAAATCACATCAAATTCAGATTGTAAAAAAGGTTTTAAAGTGTATTTGCTGATCGAGACGTTTCAACTTCCATCTGGGAAGCATTTAATCTGAAGATTAAGATTTCCTGATGGAAGTCGAAAAATCTCGATCATCAAATACACTGTACAGAAGACAAATTTGAAGCCTTTTCTTCAACAAATCACCTTTAAGTAGGGCATTTTTTTTAAATGATTTGGGAGGAAAAATTCCCATTTGGAGATTTATTCTGTAAATCTTGACCCAATTTCCAAAAATTGAGACCCACTGGGAACTTAAGAAATATGATCTGAACAGCTGTGCATTTTCAAGAAAACAATTACAAGCAAGCCTAACATTTAAAAAAAAATAAAAACTTCAATTTTTATAAGAAGCATAAAGACTGGATTTTGCAAAATTGGATGTGTGGTTTGAAAAGACCAGATTCCCCCTGTCCCAAAGTGATGACTCATCAGGATACGAACAGAGGCAGATGAACTGATGAACCCTCTATATAAACATACAGAGGTAGCATTATAATCTGGGCTTGCTGGAGTTTTTCAGAGAATTTCTTTGAGAATTTCTTTGAGAAAGAGAATTCAGAGAATTTCTTTGAGAAATTCTCTGAAAATTCTCGGAGAAATTCTCTTAATTCTCAGAGAGTTTCTCAAAAAATGAGGTCAGCTATCCACCAGGTTACTCCGTCAATGCATTGTTTGTTTAATCCCTGGATGGTACAGGCATGTTATCCAAGATGACAAAACCGAGATTCATTGAGTTTATATTGTTAAAGAGTGACTCAGAGAGCACGAGTCATTTTCACACATGGATTGGCCAAGACCGATTTGCGACCTTTACTCATAAAAACTTTTAAGGGAGTGCTAAAGATGGCTTCGTCCAACGGTCAGATGCTACTATTATCAATTAAATTCTTTGTGAAATAGTAACACAGCAATTAAAAAAAGAAAGATTAGAGGGAAAATAAATCTTCTGATGTTGGAGAAGCTTATTGTATCAATGTTTGCTTTAATCAAAGCTAAAACCAGTCTAACAAAATATCAGTGTGTAACCTTTTTTTCTGGTGGCAGTATTGTTTTCCAGGGTCCCCGTCGTTGGCTGCCACCCATCTCACTCCGAAAGAATGACATCGCGGATACAAGCGGCCGAAATGAGCTTCCTCCACAGGGTGGTTGGGCTCTCACTCAGAGATCGGATGAGGAGCTCTGCCATCTAGGAGGAGCTCGATGTCGAGCCGCTCCTCCTCCATGTCGAGAGGAGCCAGATGGGGTGGTTCGGGCATCTGGTCAGGATGCCCCCCAAGCGCCTCGCTGGTGAGGTGTTTCGGGCACGTCCCAAGAGGCAGACCCCGGACCCGCTGGAGAGACTATGTCTCACAGCTGGCCGGGGAACGACTTGGGATCTTTCTGGGTGAGCAGGAGGATACAGCCGGGGAGAGAAATGCCTGGGCTTCCAGTCTGAGGCTGTTGCCCCCGTGACCCAGCCCCGGATACGCAGAAGACGACGGGACGGAACGGAGAGAGTTTTGTTTGGCCATTCTGCACTTGAGCAAAACCATAAACTATTTTGTAGCGGTCTTCATTTATTTAAATCATATTTATAAAACCCAGCATTACAATATAAGTTATCTGAACCAGCATAGAAACACAAACCAATCAGAAGGCCAGCTTGTCGACATGCCATGACAGCCGCAAAAACGGTGGCGCGGTCTTCTGGAGCAGTACTCCTGGTTAGAAAACCAAATATGGAAGATCCAGCACCTGCACCAACTCCTGAAAAATACAATTAGAGAGAAATCCTCAAAAGATAGATACTATTGTGTGTGTGTGTAATCGGGCAAATAAGTGGAGAGGTTACATTGATTTTGTATGTTTTAAATTTAATCTCTGATGTTTTTTGCATGTCCTTTTAATTCACAACACTTTGTCATGCTTTTTGTGAGAAAAAAAAATGCTGTATAAATAAAGTTTGATTTGATAAAGCTGGCATTCTTAGTTTTTTTTTTTTTTTTTTTTTAAAAATTAAAAATTTTGTTTTGTCTTCTGAACTGCTTATTCTTAATCGGGTTGTGGGAGATGCCGGAGCTTAAACCGGCTGATTTTAGGCAAGAAGCAGGGTACACACCGAACAGGTCACCAGTCTATTGCAGAGCTAGACACACAGACAACCACCCACACACACTCATTCCGAGGGGCAATTTTGTAGCAGCCAATCAACCTAAAATGCATGTTTTTGGAGGGTGGGAGGAAACCGGAGTACCTGGAGAAAACCCACACATACACAGTGAGAACATGCAAACTTGGCACAGAAAGATCAGTGTTTCAAACCTCGCCTCCACTCTGGAATTCGAACCCTAACCTTTTTAATGTAAGGCCACTATAAAGCCCCACAATTTAAAATGTGTGTTCTATGACTTTAAAGATTCTCAAGAGGGCACTAGTCCGGAAAACACAACATAATTAGGCACAATTGGGACTAATTAAGGTCAATTTTTACATACTACCTATAGCTAGTCAAGTTTGTTTTTTTTTTTTTTTTGCAGATTCCAAGGGTAACATTTTCCAGTTGTTGGAAAAATTTGTTAAATGATGGAAAATATCAAACATAAAAATTACAATTAGATATTTTGCACATTTTTTTATTTGAATGAACTTTTTTTAAGAAAAGTTTTGACACTTACCTGCAACTAGTCTACTGGACAGTAGTAGCCACTTTGAAAAGCCCATAAAGTACATTATATTACCTAAACGATAGAAAAAAAAAAAAGAAAGAATCAGTGGGAATTCTTTTTAAATTGATGATAAATGCAATGCATATAATATGTAAAGTCAATGTGGACTCACCCACAATTTCAAAAAGGTTAGAGAGTAAAATAATCTTCTTAGTGGTTCGCGTTCTGTCGGACCAGTGGCCAAACAATGGTCCAGTCAGCAGGCCCGTTAAACTGAATGCTGACAAAGTCAAACCCAGGAAATAGGGTGCTGCGTCTAAAGTCTGTAGATATCTCCATATCGTAGGTAAAATAACAGCTGAGAAGACAAAAAAAAAAAGAAATTCACATTTTGAAAATTCAGCTAAAAATAAAATTAAATCTAACAAAGCTCATGATAGAACATACGGTTGTTGACATTCACACAAGCACTTTGAATTGAGTGAACATTTGACACGGTGAGATGAGGAGGAAACAAGTGACTGAATGGTTTTATTTTCTTGCATCATTAAATTGTATCACGTTGTACTCAGGGAGTAGCTTTAAGACTATGATTTTTTTCCTGCAATGGTGCTTCATCTTCCTCAATTGTGCAACTTTTGCTTGGGTTGCACAGACAATGGATTACCTCAAACACACAGACAATCTAAATTTAATAACAGGGTCAGTTGACACATAATAAGCCTTGTTTTCACTAAATTCCACAGGATGTGATTACTCAAACTATTTCGTCATTTGGAAAATCCCATTGTATCATCTGGGTAGTGATTACGGTGTGAAAGTGATAAAACCTTAAGCTAACATGATGCAGTCATTATGGGTAATACTTTGTGTTTAGGATTGCTGTCCTGAAGGTGTATTAACCCACGCCACCTTCTCAAATCTTTCCGCAGACATCCATCCAAATAGGCAATCTTCCTTTCCCTCAAGTAAAGCGAGTTTAATCACTTTCCCTGGATTCCCCAAAGCATCAAAATGCCAAACATGCCACTAGCATGTTTCAAATTGAATATTGTGTTTATTAAAGTGAGTTGCACGTTGGAATTTATTTTAAAGATTCCTTTCTTTTGCCAACATCTGGATTTGTGGTTGTCTGACCTGTTTGGAGGAGGTGGTGGTGAGCTAAAACTGTTGTCAAACATGTTAAACTCCTCCAACCCCCTTCATGAATCTGTGGATCACCTGAGGAGCAGCATCAGTTACAGACTCCCGAACAGGTCGTGATTCTGCCGCGGGCTACACACATAATCACAATCACAAACTTGTTCCTAAAGGGCAATTTCATGTCAGCCAATCAACCTAACATGCATGTTTTTAAGAGTGTGGGAGGACCCCGGAATACCTGGAGAAAACCCACGCATACACGGGAGAACATGCAAACTCAACACAGAAAGGCCAGTGTTTCAAGCCACCGTGCCGCCCTGAAGCAGGGGTCACAAACTCAATTTCCAAGGGGATATCTGGAGGCAGAGTCGGGTTGAGACTGGACCAAAACAGGATGTATAAGAAAAGTGCTGATAAAATATTTCAATTTTCTCAAATAGCTTTATGTTTTACAGAAAATAGTTAAATAAAAAAGAAAGTTAAAAATGAATAAAAACTAATCAGTAATAAATAAAATAATAATGTGCTTTGGACGCAATAAAGGTCAGTCATGTCAATCTTGCGGGCCGCACTAACATTATTCGTTTATATTTAGATGGGGGCCATTTAAGGTAGCACTAGCATTAAATTGTTTAAATAATTAAGCAATCCAAGCTTGTGTGCTTGTTTTTAAGGCAAAAACCCTATTTTGACGAAGTCCGCAAACGGAAGAAGTCGGACATCCAGGAACTTTGGGCATGTGACAGCCAAGTTAGAGTTAAACAAAGCGCAAACAAGCAGTACAAGGGTGTATTCCTGTTGGTAATTCCTCTTACTACACATAAGCTAGGTGGTAACACATGATAAATAAGATGCACAATTTTTCAGCTGCTTTCTCATGTTTTGAACGAATGGTTTTACCCCAACTGTCATGGCGGGAGATGCCCATTGGCGGATGTAACGTCGTGCCGACGTATTCCATTGTCCTCCTGGAATCGACCCGCGAGCCATGAGTTTGAGACCCCTGATTTTGCGTTTAATTTGAGTTATGTTTTGTTATTTCTATGACATGACAAAGCCCGAAAATGGAAGAAGTCGGACATCCAGGAACTTTGGTCATGTGACAGCCAAGTTAGAGTTAAACAAAGCGCGAACAAGCAGTACAAGGGTGTATTCCTGTTGGTAATTCTTCTTCCTACACATAAGCTAGATGGTAACACACAATAAAGTAAGATGCACAATTTTTCAGCTGCTTTCTCATGTTTTGAACTGTTTGTTTTACCCCAACTATCATGGCGGGAGTTGCCCATTGACGGATGTGACGTCGTGCCGACGTAGTCTATTGTCGTCCAGGAATCGACCCGCGAGCCATGAGTTTGAAACCCCTGATTTCGCGTTTAATTTGAGTTAACATGTTTTTTTATTTCTGGGATGCGGCTTTAAATTTTCATTTTGCCCTGAAAGTATGATTTATCATCCAAATATCTGACCAAATTGATAACTGTTACGATTAAACAGCAAGACAATAACATTTGAAATAAAGTGTGAAACGTTAAACTTCACTTCAACAAATTTAAGGTAGACTTAGCATGTAATATTTAAATATTTTAACAATCTAAGCATGTATCTTTATTTTTAAGATTAAAAAACCTATTTGGTCGTATTTAGATGCACATTTTTCACTATACTAGTGACAAAAATTCAGTTATCACTTAGGACACTAATGTCTTACCATACTCTACACCACTCAGGAGAAAAATCAGTCCAATTGTGAAAAACGTCAGCTTCTTTTTACGTCGATTATCCATTCTGTTTCACAAAAAAAACCTACAATCGCAATTTCTCAAGCATCCATTTGTATCTTTGCACCGAGAATCGCTGCCATAATTCCTGGTTCAATGCTTCCAATTAAAGGCTGAAAGCATGAGACAAAAAAAACATGTATAAAACTAGCTTTAGATCAGATCTATAATAAAATCCATTATGGAGCAAGACATGTTTCTTCTAGTCTTTCAGATTCTCTGTGCAGGTTGAGGTTATTCCTGAAAAGCCGGTGTGTTAAGCAGAAAATCTTTAACCACACTGGATTGTGTGTGTATGTGTGTGTGTGTGTGTGGTGCTTCTTCACAACCAACATCACTTCCGGTGGTCTAAACTTAGAACCTAACATATAAAAGTAGCACATGTTCAAATCCTTGTTTATTGATAATAAATCATAAATTAAGTTGTTTATGAAGATCAAATATAGAATAAATACATATAAATGTACAAACTATTTTTATTCTGTACTATTATAATAAAATTAGTTGAAATCCTATAAAAAATTTGGTTGTGATTTAGAATTTCATTTTGTGTCTAAGACATTTTTCTAAATCTTTTGAAGTGTATTCTGAACAAGATCCAACTTCATATTTCACACCAGACTTATGATTACAGTTATAATTGTTATTGGACATATTTTAATATTTATACAAAATCTATTCATTAAAAGCTCAAATTTGCAGCATCAGAACATTCCATGTGAATAAAAGCTTTCTATTCACTTATCAAGAGTCTGTGTGAGTCATTGGCAGTTTGATTTCACATCTTGTGACAACCATTAGAATCAACTTTGGGCAGGCTGTTTTCTCCACAAAAGCTGCTTCTTAGTCTGTAATTTCATTTTCTGTCCCCTGAATGCTCACTGTTTCATTTTTTTTGGCATCCACTTTCAAGCATGCCAGCAAATAAAATCCCAACCAATGAGCGATGTGTAAAATATCAGCATATTTTTATAAGAAAAATTTTAATTTGTAAAGACAATCAGGTGAGCTTTTTTTTTTTTTTTTTTAATCACCACCAGTAATCATGGACTTATTATGCAGGGGAAAGTAAACCGAATTAATCACATGGATGAATAAAATGTGCAAAAAAGACAATTCAATCTAACAATTTACATATAAAAAATGTTTATTTACAGCTTGCAAGATTGCAGTAGTTTTGTTGCATCAAGTCCTGGTCGCAGTTTTTTTTTTTTTTTGGAATGAAACCATGATCAATCAATTAGATAAGTGAACATATTTTGTATCGATGACCTATTGATTTTCATTCATCTTCTGAACCACTTGAACCATATACTTGGGTCAAATTTTCTTATTAAAGGTTTTGATACAAAGTTCTTTTTCTGACATTTTTCTGAGGTCAGCTGTTACAGAAACAAGTGACTGAGAATCCTGATGTTTAGAAGGCGAGCTTCTTCATGAGGAGGTACACCCTGGAGTCCACTTCAAAACCGTGAAGGTTATTGGCATCTCCCTGCAGCCTCATTAGTAGACCTCCGTAAGACACGTAGGCTGAGCTGAAAGTCAGAGCACATCAAAAAATCCAAGATGAACATAGACAGATTGCATGTCTTGCTAAGACAATTTTATGAATGATAAAATTACTTCTTCCAAATACAGTTTAATATCACAATATCTTTAATTCAAGGGTTATCGAGTAACTTGGAAAAAACGCGCAGTTACACCATGTACTTACAGACGTGTGGCAGCTTCTGTTGAAGTCTCATCACCTTCAATTTTGTAGACTTTACCATACATCACATAGTCAAACTGGTCTCCCCTGTTTTACAGGAAAAGGGAGCATAAATTAAGATTAATTATACAGCAAGCGAAAGGCAGAAAAATAAAGTGATTTCAGATGGAATTGTAAAAATGTTCTCAATATATCTATCAACCGGTATCGTTATGCTAAAATATGGTGTTACCTAGATGGTCGATCATCTTGTGGGTTATACTCTCCGTCATCTGGTGTTCCATCTTCATATAAAGTACTGGCAATCACCAGTCTGAACTTGTCACCTTAACAACAAAAGAAATACAGTATAAACCCATTTTGTATGCGCTACATAAGGAATCTATATTCAGTTACAAATTATTCAGTACTAGCAAATTTCTAGTCTCATTCCTGTGTTGAGGAACTGCTCTTTGTTCCGTTCCATTGTCTTCCAATTATCTGGGGCCGGGTCGCAGGGGCAACAGCCTCAGACGGGAATTCCAGGCTTCTCTCACCACTGCTGCATCCTCCAGCTCACCTGGGAGGATCCTGAGGTGTTCCCTGTACAGCAGTATGACATAGTCTCTCCAGTGGCTACGGGGTCTGCCTCTGGGTCTCCTCCCAGGGATACGTGCCAAAAACACCTCACCAGCGAATGTGTTTGGGAAGCATCCTGAGCAGATGCCCAAACCACCCCATCTAGCTTCTCTCAACCCACAGGAGCAACAACTCTCCTCTGAGCTCCTCCCAGATGGATGAAGGAACTTCTCTCCCAAAATTATTTCATTTATTTAAATAATTGACTAAATATCACATGATCATCCAGAAAACATAACACTTTTAGAGCTAAAAGCCTGAAAGAAGGGCTATCATAATAAGATAAAAAGGATTAATTAAGATTTGAACTGAAACAGAAAATGGTCACAATTTTAACAAAAAGAAAAAAGGTTACTAGTTATATTACAAGAATTTATAATTAATAGTTTAATTAAAAATTAAACATGACATGTTATAAAATATATTCAGTTATATGTCAAATTAAAATAATCAGTAAAAATATCAGTTATAAAAAGAAAGTAGTTACAATTTTACCAAGATCAACAGGATAAATTTGTATGTTGACATCCAGGATGAGGTCCATCTTGAAGGATTCACTTTCACAATGTAGACGAGATACTGCAATAAGTACAACACTGTGGATTAGGTGATGTGTATTTTCCACGGTAAAACATCAGTTTGCAGCTCCGTTAAAGGCGTTTGTCATGTTCCTTGTTTGAAAGAACAAGGGTAGTACAAAAAAAAAGATGCTTAGATATGTATGAACATTATTAAAATTGATACCATATCGACTTCCCCATGCTGCCACAGAGCAGAAATATATATTGTCCATTAAACTACCAGCATTCACCACGATCCTACAACTACAGCATCTCGTCAAGTTAGCATCTCCTCCAACATTGAGGAAAAACCAGTGAATAAATTTTGGATGGAAGCAATGATTAATAAAATAGCATATCACTTCTAAGTTTGTCATTTTTTGGTCAGCAAGCATTTGTTGATTCATTACTCTTTGATAAATAGAAGAGTAATTTTATCACTAATGTTTGTTTTAATTTGGTAAATTGACTATTTAAACAGCGCTTTTCGACCTGCGTTGGTACTCAAAGTGCATTGCTACTCATTGTAGCTCACATTCTCACACACGTTCATACAGTGGTGGTCAAAAGTTTACATACACTAATAAAGAAGATAATGTCATGGCTGTCTTGAGTTTCCAGTTATTTCAATAACTCTGATTTTTCTCTGATATAGTGATTGGAACAGATCCTTCTTTGTCACAAAAAACATTCATGAAGTGTGATTCTTTTATGACTTTATTATGGGTAAACTGAAAATGTGACGAAATCAGCTGGGTCAAAAATATACATACAGCAATGCTAATATTTGGTTACATGTCCTTTGGCCATTTTTACTTCAATTAGGCGCTTTTGGTAGCCATCCACAAGCTTCTGGCAAGTTTCTGGTTGAATCTTTGACCACTCCTCTTGACAGAATTGGTGCAGTTCAGTTAAATTTGTTGGCTTTCTGACGTGGACTTGTTTCTTCAGCATTATCCACATGTTCTCAATGGGATTTAAGTCAGGACTTTGGGAAGGCCATTCTAAAACCTTAATTCTAGCCTGATTTAGCCATTCCATTACCACTTTTGATGTATGTTTGGGGTCATTGTCCTGTTGGAACACCCAACTGCGCCCAAGACCCAACCTTCGGGCTGATGACTTCAGGTTTTCTTGAAGAATTTGAAGGTAATCCTCCTTCTTCATTGTCCCATTGACTCTCTGTAAAGCACCAGTTCCATTGGCAGCAAAACAGGCCCACAGCATAATACTACCACCACCGGGCTTGATGGTAGGCATGGTGTTCTTGGGGTTAAAGGCCTCACCTTTTCTCCTCCAAACATATTGCTGGGCATTGTAGCCAAACAGCTCAATTTTTGTTTCATCTGACCACAGAACTTTGTCCATGTGATCAGCAGCAAACTTTAGTCGAGCCTTAAGGTGCCGCTTTTGGAGCAAGGGCTTCCTTCTTAGACGGCAACCTCTCAGTCCATGGCGATGCAAAACACGCTTGACTGTGGACACTGACACCTGTGTTCCAGCAGCTTCTAATTCTTGGCAGATCTGCTTTTTGGTGCTCCTGGGTTGACTCTTCACCCTCCTGACCAGTTTTCTCTCAGCAGCAGGTGACAGCTTGCGTTTTCTTCCTGATCGTGGCAGTGACAAAACAGTGCCATGCACTTTATACTTACAAACAATTGTTTGCACTGTTTCTCTTGGAACCTGCAGCTGCTTTGAAATGGCTCCAAGTGACTTTCCTGACTTGTTCAAGTCAATGATTCTCTTTTTCAAATCTGTGCTGAGCTCCTTTGACTTTCCCATTGTAGCGTTTGTGGGTGTTTTTATCCAATGACCCCTTTTTAAATGGCCTCAGAGAAGTCACCAGCTGTAGTCACTCATAATCACTCACAAGAAGTTAAGAGGTCATGCTATGAAGCTCATGTCATTGACACAACTTTCTAAGTCTCCAAAATTGCTCATTCATGTTGCTGTATGTATATTTTTGACCCAGCTGATTTCGTCACATTTTCAGTTTACCCATAATAAAGTCATAAAAGAATCAAACTTCATGAATGTTTTTTGTGACAAAGAAGGATCTGTTCCAATCACTATATCAGAGAAAAATCAGAGTTATTGAAATAACTGGAAACTCAAGACAGCCATGACATTATCTTCTTTACAAGTGTATGTAAACTTTTGACCACCACTGTAACTGACGGTGGAAGCTGCCATGCAAGGTGCAAACCACCATCAGGAGCAATTCGAGGTTCAGTGTCTTGCTAAGGAACACCACCTCAAACCGGTCGACCATCCGGTTATAGGACAGTCACCATACCCACTGTGCCATCCTTCTCTATTTGAATAAATACTCCGAGCTGCTCCCGGATGGCAGAGCTCCTCACCCCATCTCTAAGTGAGAGCCCAGCCACCCTGCGGAGGAAGCTCATTTTGGTCGCTTGTAGAGGTGATCTCGTTCTTTGGTGAGGGTAGTAACGTAGATAGTAATTGCACAACTAATGTTTTTTATTTGGTAAATGGATTCTATTTTTAAAGCCCTTTTCTACCTTAGTTGATACTGAAAGTGCTTTACAGTGTAGCTCACATTCACCCATTCACACACACATTCATACCTGATGGTGGAAGCTGCCATGCAAGGTGCAAACCACCATCAGGAGCAATTGGGTGCACAGTGTCTCGCTCAGGGACACCTTTGCATGAACTCAGGGCAGCAAATTGATTCGGAGACCCTCCAGTTATAGGAAAGTCGCCCTACCTAATGAGCCATCTTTCCTCTATTGAATGATATTTAATCATAGAGCAAAAAAACTGCATTATATCAAGATTGAGATCAAGATATCTAATGAATCTTCAGATTTGTGTTGATAGCCAATCCTAGACAGGAAAATAAGAATGCAAATTCTGAAAGCACTTAGGTCTGTTTGTTTCTTTGTTGCAATCTGTGTTATTGTTGTGATTTTATGTATGACCAAATGAAGAAATCTGAACTGAACTTAATGTGTGATCAAGTTGTTTGGGTGAATCAGACTGTGTATAATGTTATGTACACTTTACCATTTAGCATTAGTGATTTTAATTTAGTTACCATTTTTAATAGCTGCAATATGTACAGTAAAGATGACAACAATGGAGAGAAACAAAGTTATAAGTGTAACATTAGCTCTAATGTTGGGTTGCTGATTAAATCTTACCTCTGTCAAACTTCTTGCCATCTGGATCAATGTCTTTCACATCAAAAATATCTTCAAAAAGAATCCCAGCCATTTCTGTTTGAGTTTAGGAATTTCTGAAGAATACAACAATGAACAAAAAGTTTAATTTGGTGTCATTTTATGATGATAAGTAGAATAAATACGCTGGATTTAAAATTGATTGCTAATTAAATATAGCGAGAAAGAGTAAAGATGTGTTTTTATGTATTTATTTCCTGTGGTGTCTCTTTTTCAAGCTAAATGTTAGCTTATCACATGCTGTCTCCATAACTTTCCACACTTACCTAGAAAAAGCTTTAATTTTATGTCGTTATAAAAGTTTTACGTTTTGCCAATTTACCCAGAAACAAGAAAAGTTTAGTCAAAGCTTTATTATTTCTTTTGTTTTAGAATTTCATTCATAATTTTTAAACTAACTGTACCGCGCATAGAACAATGTGCACAACCTCTGGCCGCTGAAGTACTTCCGGTGTTGTGCCGTAAAATGACTCCTTGTCGTAAAATGTGTATCATAAAAGAAAAGATTATTATGTTTTTCCTTTCCTGTTTCCTTTTAATGCTCTTCGTTTATTTATTTTCCACTATATAATTTTTACTCTATGAAATAATTACGTGACATTATTTTAATTGAGTTTTGTTTACGACATTTTTATCTATTTACGCCCTTCTCGTTGCTAGGTATTTCTAGCGTCCTCCCGTTGCTAGCTGATGTTTATAGACCACTGCCATAATAGTGAACGGAAAGTTCTCAACAAAAATGTATTTTCTAAGTTTTTCTAATGGATTCCAACTCCGATAATGGGGGTACATATCTATATTCACCAGCGTGATGGTGTACGTTTAAAGTAAATGAGGTAGGTACGATAGAGGCTACCGTTTACTAGCACAAACCTTGTAAGCTAATGATATTGTAGCTGATGGAAAACTAGATCAGGGTTTTTCAACCTTTTTTATGCCAGGGTACATTTTTTTTCCGTTAAAAATGGAATGCAAGAGAAATGTCTTTCAGAAAACGTGACAATTCATTCAAATCCGCAATCTTTCTACTTTAAAACGCAACCCTAATTTTCTCACAATGTCTCAAAAACCATGTAGAAAGTACAATTTTTTGGCAAAAGTACGAGTTTTTGGGCAAAAAATCCGCAACACGCAACAAAAAAAAAAGCAGAGATGAGTGGGTTGCTATGGTTACAGTAACAACCTATTGCAGTGCATCCCTGCCTGTCTCTAAGTTATAAAAAGATTTTATACCGTTCCGTCATCTTCCGCTTGTTCCGGGGTCGGGTCGCGGGGGCAACAGCCCCAAACGGGCAGCCCAAGCCCCTCTCTCCCCGGCTGCATCCCCTATCTCACCTGGAAGGATCCCAAGTCGTTCCCCGGCCAGCTGTGAGACATAGTCTCTCCAGAGAGTCCGGGGTCTGCCCCTTGGTCTCCTCCCAGTGGGACGTGCCCGAAACACCTCGCCTGCGAGGCGCTCAGGGGGCATCCTGACCAGATGCCCGAACCACCCCATCTGGCTCCTCTCGACCTGGAGGAGGAGCGGCTCGACACCGAGCTCCTGCCGGGTGGCAGAGCTACTCACCCAATCTCTGAGTGAGAGCCCAGTCACCCTGCGGAGGAAGCTCATTTCGGCCGCTTGTACCCGCGATCTCATTCTTTCGGTCACCACCCACAGCTGGTGACCATAGGTGAGGGTTGGAACGTAGATCAACTTGTAGATTTTATACCAATAAACATAAATAAATACAATTTAGTCCATTTTTTTAAACGCAAACACCAGGAGATCAACCAAAACAATATTTTGGAGCCACCGATAGATTGCGATCACTGTAGGAGGTGAAGTGGGATTATTTCCCGCGGCACACGACAATTTTCTCGCGGCACACTGGTCGAAAAAAACTGAACTAAATTATAAATTAAGCAAGTCAAATTGAAAATGCCTCCAGATTGGCGTTTCTAGATGCGAGTTTCTGGTATTCAGCTTGAATAAGCAGTTGTGTTTTTATCCCTCTCCTCCTGCTTCCCATGGTGAGGAGGCTTTAAAACCGTGCCGAGCACCTAAAAATCGTATTAATCGTCCAATTTGAAAATAATAAAAGTTTGCGCATGTGCAGTCAAATTATATAGAGCTGCTATGACGTAAGGTGACGTAATCAGTCTAGCTCTGACTGCGCTGTAACAATGACCGGGATCTGCTTGAAAGCGAGATATACTCCTTCTCCTCTTGGCATTTCCCTTCAGGGGTTGCCACAGCATGCCAGTTTCTTCCATCTAACCCTATCTGCTGCATCTTCTTTTGTCACGCCAACTATCTTCATGTATTCATTCACTGTATCCATGAACCTCCTCTTTGGTCTTCCTCTAGCCCTCTTTCCTGGTGGTTCCAAACCCAGCATCCTTCTGCTGATGTACTCGGTGTCCCTTCTCTGAACATGTCCAAACCATCTCAGTCTGGCCTCTCGGACTTTATCTCCAAAACCTTTAACATGTGCTGTTCCTCTGATATACTCATTTCTAATCCTGTCCATCCTGGTCACTCCCAGAGAGATCCTCAGCATCTTCATCTCTGTTACTTCCATCTCTGTTTCCTGTCTTATCCTCGGTGCCACTGTCTCTGGACCAAACAGCATGTGTGACAGTCAGATTTTTCATTTAGCCATATAAGTAAATATGTCAATTATTCTTATCAAACTACAAAATAGGCTGAAGTTCATAATGCTTTTTTTATTACTGCTTTATACAACAAATAATTAAAAGTAGTGAGCAGTTATGCAAAAAAATAATTAATTTAAACTGTAAAGAAGCAGTTTATTACACATCATGTTTGCATTCATTAATACTTTTCAAAGATGAGTTCCAAAAAAGTTGTTATAATCAGTAAATCTCAGAAATAATTATGGCCCTAACACTGTGCCTTGTGGAGCTCCATGCACAACTTTGACTACAACATGATTGTTTCATATTGTGCTTTTTTTCTAGATAACTTCGCAGTCTTCAGCATGCTTTCACATGAAAAGCTTTTTTATTTCTTTTACTAATTGAGTGAAGAAGTTGTTCCAGTCAGTTCATACATACTTTGTGTTGCACATGAGCTTCAAGACACCAGCCATGATGGGAGACAATTTGGCAGTTGAAGCAGATCTTCTGGGGATGATCAAAGAGGTGATACATTTTGGGATAATGTACTGAAACACAAAACTGAGTCATAATCAACAAGCATGGAATAAACATGTATGAATTTGTCTTCCAGTACCTGAAGTATGAGGAATTTGAAGAGTCCGTTAGGAGTTTTGACAAGGAGTGTAAAAGCAAAGGCAAGCTTGTTTCAAAACCAAAGGGGACCACTCAAAGGGAATCAAAATTCAGTATCATTCAGGTAATGTTTTAAAAGAAATTATGTCTACAAAGTTTGTCAATTTATAGGCAGAAATAATGGTAATGATACACCTTGATCAGGTCACAGGTCTGTTGCAAAGTCTCACAAACGTTCCTTAGGGCAATTTTATAACGGCCAATTAACCTAGCATGTATGTAGTTAATTGCTTCTAATAAAATTTTTGTTGAAAATTTATGATTTTTTTTTTTTCTCTCAAAGATCGACCTGTCCAATAAGCAACTACCTCATCGATCAGTAAAATTTGAGCCAATCAATGTATAAATTTTGACCAGTTCGCATTTTGCAATATCTCCAAAAGCTCATTTTATTAATGCAAGTGATTTTTTTTTCTTTTTGATTACTGTATTTCATAGAATGACTTCCTTTCCTCTTTCGACGATGGAGATCAGAAGGTGTTCTTTGAACTGTGGACGGAAAATATTCCTACTGCAGTCAAAGATGAAGACCCTGAAGCACAGAGCCTGGAGTTTTATCTCCACATCCACTTTGCTGTTTACCCACTAAGAAGCCTCCCTGGCAGACAAGTAAGAAAAAGAACATGTTTGATTTATCTATTGAAAGAAAAAAACAACAGACATTGTGTGCTATTTGTCAAAGCGTCCACTAAGCTGCACTGTACATCTTTGCATCATACGCAAAGTAATTACAAGTCTGTGCAATATCACATCACTGCTAAAAAACAGAAAAGGGGTCAAATTGTTGTTTGAACAACTTCCCCAGCTTTTTTTTTTTTTTTTAATTGAGAGAAGTAGGATACATTGTTAATGATGTTGGAATAAATACATTCTTCTCAACAGGACCGAGTTGAGTTTGAGGAAAGGATTTTCTACTTCAAACAGTTTCTGGAAACTCGGGGAGCAACTCTGAGCCAAACCACTGAATTTTTGCCTTATTACGCTTTACCATTTGTCCCCAACCCAACTGTTCATCCGTCCTTCAAAGATCTCTTTCAGGTACTCAGAACATCACAAATGTTTGGGTTTTTTTGTTTATTCATCTTGTATTTCTATCATCTTATAAAACCCCAAACGTACAGTATTTGTGTTGAATATGCATTTCATGTCTCTAGGAATTTTGGATACCACAGCTGAAAGATAAGCTGGAAAAATTCCTGTCGGTGACACTAAAATCTTCCAGGACTCCAAGGCTGATGACTTTATATGTATCCTTTTTCCTAGCTTCAAGGTTTGCTCCAGTGGTGACATTTGATAATCAACAGAAATGTTTTCTTTCTATTATCAGTCACCTGTGAAACCTCCAGCAAACACATACAGTGAAACAAAGTAGATTCATATTGATTACATTGTTAATTCTTAAGACGAGAAAACAGAAACTGCTTTGGAGATCTGACAACACGGTACATTGTGGCGTGATGCTTTTTTATTGTCATATTTTGCACCTAAATTTGAAGAGAATAAAATTAATGACTATTTTAATTCGTATAAACCTTGACACAAATAGGTTTTGTCATTTTAGGTATACTCTGTTTTTTTATCTATCAAATGGACAATTTAACATTATATTGAGGTCAGCTTTCACTTTCCGTTGTCTTCTGCTTATCCGGGGCCGGATCACGGGGGCAACAGCCTCATACGGGAAGCCCAGGCTTCTCTCGCCCCAGCTGCATCCTCCTTCAGACCCGGAAGGATCCCGAGTCATTCCCCGGCCAGTTGTGAGACATAGTCCCTCCAGCGGTCTCCTACCGTTGGGACGTGCCCACAACACCTCACCAGCGAGGTGCTCAGGGGCATCCTCACCAAATGTCCAAACCACCCCATCTGGCTTATCTCGACCTGGAGGAGGAGCGGCTCGACACCGAGCTCCTCCCAGATGGCAGAGCTCCTCACCTGATCTCTGAGTAAGAGCCCAGCCACCCTCCGGAGGAAACTAATTTCGTCCACTTGTATCCGCGACCTCATTCTCTCGGTTACCACCCACAATTGGTGACCAAAAGTGAGGGTGGGAATGTGGATCGACTTGTAAATCGAGAGCTTTGCTTTTCGGCTCAGCTCTTTCTTTACCTTGACGGACCAATGCAGCGTCCTAGTTATTACTTTCACTTCTACGTTCTAATACTACTCGCAACCACTTGTTTTACCTCCGCAACCACACAAATGGAGATCTTATCTTTAGCAGCATATATTAAATAATATTTAGAAATGTCTTGGAGAGTCGTAATCTCAGTAATACTTTCTAAATATCTTGCTTGACAAGGTTTTCATTTGTATGTATCAGGGTGGTGGTTAAGAGAATGTTTGCAATGTAATTAATGCCAAGCCAACACTAAATCTGTTTGTATTCCCTTATACCTCACAACGTGGAAGCTAAATCCTAAATAAATAGCTGCAATCAATGTATCTTATTCCAACAGGATCTACTTTACACTCAGAGTTTTCTTTTGATTAAGACACAACACTTCTGTCTCCAGCCTCGCTGTCATTAATAAACCCTTAACAAAATAAAGTATTTAAATTTATTATGTCTGCCATTGTTGCATGATGTATTCTTTAACATGAGTCCCACAGAAGGAAGGCGGAAGGACTACGAAAGGTAAATTTATTTGAAAATGTTTCACTAGGCTAGATTCTCGAGTTTTCCCCCTTGAAGTTTATAAAGGAGTCTCAAATCCTACATTTTTAACTCACAGAATGAATATTTCATTCATTTATTCATTTAATCATATCCATGTCTGGTATTTGAAGATTAGATTGCTTCCTTTTGCCATTCTATTCACAAATTTGAATCAAGCAAATACATATGAGACCACACCTGATTGTTACACATCTGCTTAAGTACACCCAGACAGAGGGGATTATCAGACGCTTTGGAAATGATAACAATCTAGATTCAAGATTATCGTCACCATTTTCACAGTCAAATTTAGAGGGGCATCAGGCTAAAAAAACATATATACGTAAATAAGAAGTAGAAATAAAAGTACAAATAAAAACAGTATTAAAAAAACATATAAAACCGTATAAATAGGCAACTGGATGATTTTTACAAAAATAATTTGAAGTCCAGTGTTGTTATACTGCGTGTTGCTGAAAAGTGTCCTAGTCCGATGAGTGGCAAGAGGATGGAGGTTGGAGGGGTGATTGCTTTCACAACTCTGGGGAAAAACTGTCTCTGAGACGAGAAGTGGTGTTTTTTTATGGGGAGAAGGGTTTTATAATTTTACATAACATTACATTTTCTAAAAATGTGTTTAGATCTTTCTCATAGTTTTTTTTTTGTTCATGAGCTGTTCTTAACTGTGCATTTTGATGTATGAATGGGAGCAACAAATGCCAAAATAATTCCCCAAGGGTTTAGATATTTATTCATCTGCTTAAAGTATCTTCTTTTTTCGGCATCTCCAAAACCTCTAACGTGCTGTTCTTCTGATCCTGTCCATCCTTGTCACCCCCCTTGAGAGATCCCCAGCATCTTCATCCCTACTACCTCCATCTCTGTTTCCTGTCTCTTGACCAAACAGCATAGCCGGTCTCACCACGGTTTTGTACGTTTTCGCTGTCATTTTAGCTGAAACTCTTCTAACACACATCACACCTAATACTTTTCTCCACCCAGCCTGCCTGCACATGCTTCTTCACCTCTTTTCCACACTCTCCATTGCTCTGGACTGTTGAGCCTAAGTACTTAAAATCTTCCACCTTCTTAATCTCTTCTCCCTGTAACCTCACTTTTCCATTTGGGTCTCTCTCATTCACATACAGTACATGTACTCTGTCTTACACTGACTAATTTTCATTCCTCTTCTTTCTAGTGCAAACCTCCACCTCTCCAGCTTTGCCTCCACCTCTTCCCTCCTTTCACTAAAGATCACAATATCATTTGCAAATGTTATCTGTCTAAAGTATATCTTCCAGAAATAGATGGATATAAATAGAGTACATACTGTATAGTGTATACACAAACACATAACTAAAAATAGATCTGTGTGTGTGATCCCTTTATATTCATGACAATCTCTGATGTTGTAAGTAACAGCACACATTGTCCGGGTGAATGAAAAAATGTTCCAGCAAAAATGAGTCAAAAGGCCACAGTATAAGTTTGGTTCTTTTTTTTCCTTTTAAACCTTTGCTTACCTAAGAGAAAGTAAATTTTATTATGGTGAAAGTCACACCGTCTGATTTGTGTGTTTTTGTGACTGAGCAGATACCATCCAGCAGCTACAACTTCAACTTGCTGAATCAGAGCGACGTGTGACTAGCTACATGCGGAGATTTAATAAGATGCAAAACGACTACCACAACCTGATCGGAATCACGGCGGAGCTGGTCGATTCGCTGGAAGCCACAGTCAGTGGTAAAATGGTATGGCAAACTGTTATGCTCTACCTATGCACAGCCACCAAGGAGAAAGTAGAGTTTTACTGAACAATAAACACCACTTAAGATTCAAATCAACTTCTATTGCTTTTGAAAATGTTAGGTTAATTGGCTGCTTTGAAATTGCCCCAAAGTGTATGAACGGTTGTCTGTGTTTGTGGCCCTGCAACAGACTGGCAACTTGTTCAGGTTGTATCCTACATCCCGCCTGAAATTAGCCAGGGTCAAATCCTAAGGATAAGCGGTTCAGAAGATGGATGCTTCTTTAAAACATGAACCGTTTTTTCTTTACAGTCAAGCGCCTTGAAACTCAAGGGACTTTGTTTCCACAGATCTCCCCAGAGTACCTGCAAAGTGTGTGTTATCGCATGTTCAGCAACCAGATGAGGCAAAGTGTGATGCAGAGTACAGATTTTACCAGGCCGGGAACGGTAAGTAACACATCAAGCCATTTTTCTTTCCCATTTTTTACCATTCATTGAAAGGATGTTTATATAACGAGGGTTGCACAAAACTTGTGTGCATACATTGTCAGAATGTATGCCCTTTGACACACCAACATGTAAAACCAGAGAAGTAAAAATGAACTTTAAATTGGTGCATTAGCACAGAAAGAAAAAAAAAACACTTTGTTTTCAATTTAAAAATCCTTAGAAACACCTTTGAAAACGTTGGTTTAAAAGCCACCCGTGGAAAATGGTGTTTTCTCATGACATACAGTGTCGTTCAATGACCATCAAAAAAAGTTTGTCATCTTTTTCTGATAAAACAGCTGTAATTATGCTACTATTTTGCTGTTAGCATGATTTTGGCCCCTTTTGGGGCAAATATTACATGGAAATTTATGAGAAAAGGGTTTACATGTAGTTTAAAAGTGACTTTAGGAATAAAAAATACTGTGTGGTATTGGAGAAACAAAAAATATGATTATTTAATAATTTGTTATTGCATAAGTCTTAAAAGGTGAAAATGCCATCTGGTCGTGTACAGAAAGAACTACACCATTCAGACCAGATTATTGCTGTTTGGAAAGGGTGTTTAAATATAAGGGAGTGACGAATGTGTCCCATTGTACATTTTGTCTTTAGTTGCAACCCACATCCTAAATGGACGGTAGATATCCTGGAAGCTATTTACTAAATTATCATTTTCAAAACATTTCCACTCTTCATGAGGCGTTATGTAACTGGATTATAGATCACAAGAATTGATAGGAATCCCATAGTTAGCACGTTTGGAGAACACAGATGGTTTAAGCACAATATTAGATTAGAGAGAAAACAATTTATTGATGTAGTTTTTCCAATAAAATAATTAGAATTGATCTCTTTAAATTTATAAAAATTGCAAACACACGGCTGATAGAGGTTTTATCTAATATAAAAGTGCCCTGTTTGTCTTTCATAGTTTTGCTGAACTCTCATTTATTTCTCTTATTTGACCTGAACAATCAATCTGTGTGTGTTTTGTGTGTGTGTGCGTGTCTTCTTTTGTTTGTGATGCTTCTGTCCACAAAGGGATATTACTCTATGAGTCCCTATGATGATGGCTATGTAAGTTTCATATGGTTTCATCTTTTCTTCTCCTCATCGCTCCGCATCTCGCCTCTTTCCCCTTATTAAATCTGAATCATGGATCTGTATGTTTGGCTGACCCTTTCTTCAATACATTGTCACAAATCTTTTTTTTCTGCTCTAGTTTAAACAGTTGTTTGTCCTCATTTGTTTGAATAATCATCCTTATCCCTCGTCCACTTATAGAAACCAAAGATTTTTTTAGAGCGTACCTCCTCATTATGTTCACTCCTAAAGATTATAGTTATTTTTGTCCTGCTTTCTACTTTCCATCGTGATTCTTTTTCTTTTAGCCAATATTTGTGAGTTTCTTTCTTCATGTTTTGTAGGTATAGTGTTTGCAAATGTTTAGCCAGTCTCCAGAACATTGCAAAAAAGTGGAACGAGATGCTTTTAGAAGTTTTTTTATGCATTTGATGACTCTGAACACTATTGCAGAGTATCAGTATGTTGATTCATTTCTTTTTTACATAAGTTCTATGCAGCCTTAATGTCTGCTTTGTTCTTAATTTACATTTAACTACAATAATAATGTATACTTTATTGATCCCTCACCGGAGAAATTTGTGTGCTGCATTACACCGCAGCAGGCTGCCACAGCGGCACAAATGGTGGGAGAAACAGGGGGTTATGTGTCTTCTTCAAGGTCCCTAGTTGTGAACTCAGTGTGATTCAAACCCGCGAACTTTCGGTTAACTTCCTGTCCGAGGGTGAACATTCTACCACTGAGCCACCGCCTCCCCTTTTTAAAAGTAGTTTGCCATTTAAAAATTTTAAATCCTAGTCACAGTTGGCAATCATTGCCGGTAAACCTAATATGATTTTTTTCTTTTCTTTTTTTTTTCCATTGCAATGGATTAAGCATTCCTCACATAAAAATTAAGTGATTTTCATAGTTTTTTTGTAGAAAAGATTTGATTATTTCGAGAATAAAAGTTCTCTATGTTTGTATCACAGCAACAAATCATTTGTACATTTTGCAAGCTTAAGATTCAATTTTAAAGCTTTAAAATCTTTTAAAAAAATAGGAAAGAAGGAACACGCATTTTTAAACAGTTGCACAAATAGTCTTAATTTCTTAAACATATTTCATTTTTACACCGACATTGATTTTACATCCAAGTGCCAAATATAATGTCAGAACCTCTGAAGAGATACTAACCTGCCGTCTCTGGTCATGGTTTTCTGCCTTTTATGATCATTTATTGCATGCAAGACGTAATCAAACCATTATATAACGTACATTTTACTGTTAGCATGAAAGCCAAGCATGATGCATGTAAGAGACTTAAACCGACGAAGGTGGGGACTAACGTCATGGTTGTAGGTGGTGGAAACTCTATGAAGGGGATCGGTTATGCTTAGGAATTACATGTTTGGAAGTCAATTAAAAAATGACAAATAAAATAACAAAAAATTGCCTCCATTTTTCTTCAGGCTTCATCCATGCTTCGGGCATCTATTGCACCACAGTAAGTCCAAAGAACTGTAAAAAAAAATTTTTATTGCTTTTTATCATCATTATCTGTTGATTAACTCAATTTGATGCAAAGCTAAAGCACTTTTTTTTCCTCTATTTCGAGAAGACTTAAAGAAGTACCAATGTTGCCGTCATTAGATTATGAGAAGCTGAAGAAAGACCTGCTCGAAGGCCCGGACAGACTTCGCTGTCTGCTGTTGCAGGCACTTCGCTGGGTAAGAAACAGACAAATTAAATTGCTTTTTCCACATTAGACGCTGCATCAGTTCTGTTGTGGTAAAGAAAGAGCTGAGCCAAAAAGCAAAGCACTTGATTTACCAGTCGATCCAAGTTCCTACCCTCACTTATGGTCACTAGCTATGAGTGGTGATTGAAAGAATGAGATCATGGATACAAGCAGCCAAAATAAGCTTCCTCTGTAGGGTGGCTGGGCTCACTCAGAGATAGGGTGAGGAGCTCTGTCACCCAGCAGGAGCTTGGAGTAGAGCTATTGCTCCTCCAGGTTGAGAGAAACTAGATGGGGTGGTTCGGGCATCTGGTTTGGATGTCTCCCAAACGCATCACTTGTGAGGTGTTTTGGGCACGTCCCACCGGGAGGAGACCTTAAAGTAGGCCCTGGATCCGCTGGAGAGACTATGTTTCACAGGTGGCCAGGGAACACCTCGGGATCCTTCCAGGGTGAGCTGGAGGATGAAGCTGGAGTGAGAGAAGCCTCTCTGCTCAGGCTGTTGCCCCCACAAACCCAGCCCAGAATAAGCGGAAGATGACGGAACGGAAACAAAATTGCTTTTTTCTTTGTTGTGAATCTTAAATAATTGTGGTAGGGTTAATGTGTTAAAGTAATGATATTTAATGTTTTCTTTGGTTTTTTGTAGAGACTCACTCGCTCTCTTCCGGGTGAGCAGAGAGACACCGTTCTGCAGGCGTACATCAGCAACGACCTTCTGGAGCGCTACAGTAAAAACCAGGTGGGACTGTAGTTTAGGTTCTGAATTGTTGTTTTTCCAAAACAGTATGCATTTTTTTTTCCAACTTAGATCCAAACCAACTGTAAATTAAAGCAGGCAAATAACAGGTTGTTGTTCTTTTACCCCATTGATTAATTAATCCCAAGGTGCCGAAATCAGTTTGCTGAACTGGAACATGTGCGGTTTCAAATTGTTTCTCATCACTTCAAATTGAACGAAGAGAATAAACTTGAAACAGCAAGAACAGCATTTCTAAAGTCATCAAACCACTTCAGGGAGACTACCATGGTTATAGTAATCACAAAAGTCTGTTAAATTTCAGATTTGGTCTAATGACGAACGCTCCATCTCTAACATTAATCCAAATTTTACATTATTAGATGTTGATTTCTATACTTTTAATGCTACGATTTAACCGGAAAAATTAAGAAAGTATCTTAAAAATGCCATTTCTGAAACTATGAAAAAAGTTCTTTTTTCTGTAAATATTGTAATTTTTGGAATCATGTGTACATTTAGAAAAAAAAAAACATATACCAGTCAGTCACCTTCTTAACCGTCTATCCCTTATGGCGTTGTGGGCGAGGGTGCCGGAGCCAATCCCGGCTGATTCAAGGCGAGGGGCCCACATACAACCATACACACACACACACTCATTCCTAGGGGCAATTTGGCACCGGCCAATCAACCCTAGCACACATGTTTTTGGAGAGTGGGTGGAAACCGGAGTACCTGAAGAAAACCCATGCAGACACGGGGAGAACATGCAAACTCCACACAGATATGCCAGTGTTCCAAGCCTTGTCCTTACCCGGGACTTGACCCATGACCTTCTTGCTGTGAGGCCACAGTGCCACCCACTGTGCCACTGTGCTGCAAAAAAATAATTAATAAAACATACATATATAAAAATTAAGGGATTTTTTTCTTTCTTGTAGAAAACTGTTCTTCATTTACTAAAATCCCCAAATGAGACCGTCCGGGAATACATGGCTCGTCTTATTAACACTTTTGCTTCTCTGGCAGAAGGTAAGTTCTCAACTTGTACTAGATTTCAATTGAGTAGTATTTTTTAAATTGTAGAATATGTTATTTCCCAACTTTGTACCTGTAAAAGAACTAAAATAAGTGTTAATTCGGAGTTGAAACTCTTTCTACATCAATATTTTAATCTCTTGTAAGAAAAATTAGTAAGGAAATAAAAAGGATGCAGCAGACTTCTAAATAATCTCTTCTCTGTTTATGATGACAGGACGGGTGTACCTCTCCCAAATCCCAGTTCTTCTAAAACTCTTGACGAATGTGCTGAGAAAGGAGGAAAAGGATTCCACGACAAGAGAGCATGTACTGGTCGCCTTGCAGAAACTCAGCCTCAGGTCTGTGTCATCATGTTTCGATTAAATGTCTTTAGTTGCAATTGATTCATTTTAGTTTAGTGTAATGTGATGCAC
Organism: Neostethus bicornis; assembly: GCA_902685375.1. Lineage (NCBI taxonomy): Eukaryota > Metazoa > Chordata > Actinopteri > Atheriniformes > Phallostethidae > Neostethus > Neostethus bicornis. The sequence continues at coordinate 23,371,092 of LR738547.1, forward strand.
ATTATTTCTTATTTGCATACAAAGTCAGCTCAATTTTTTTCCAATGTTTGCTGTCCTCAAATGTAATTAATACTTATTGCCACCTAAAAAACATTGACAAAATCAGAGGTGTGGAATATAAAACAGACTTAGAGGTTCTTATTCATGCATTTGTTTCCAGTAGGTAAGATTATTGCAACGGTTTACTCTCTGGTCTGAACAAAAAGGCCTTAAAATAGCTGCAGTTTATTCAAAATGCTGCTGCTCGAGTCCAAACAAAAACTAGAAAGTATGATCACATTAGTCCTGTGCTCAAGTCTCTGCACTGGCTTCCTGTGGCTCAGAGAATAGATTTTAAGCTGCTCTGCTTGTGTTTAAGTCTCTCCATGGTCTAGCACCAAAGTACATCTGTGATATGCTAGTACCTTATGAACCATCTAGAACTCTGAGGACCAGTGGGACCGGCCTCCTGCTGGTGTCTAGAGTCAGGACTAAACATGAACCATCTAGAACTCTGAGGACCTCTGGGACCGGCCTCCAGCTGGTGCCTCGAGTCAGGACTAAACATGGAGAAGCTGCATTTCAATTTTATGCTGCAAAAGTCTGGAACAAACTTCCTGAGGCCGTGACACAGGCCTCTACAGTGACGATGTTTAAATCTCGGCTGAAAACACTTCTGTTTAACTGTGCATTTGATTTATTACTCTTTTTATCTGTTTCAATGATTTTATTTATTTATTCTTTAAATTTTTTGATTCTATGTTTTTGTGATTTTAATGCATTCTTTTTTTTCCTTCTTATGAAGCACTTTGAATTACATTTTGTATGAATTGTGCTATACAAATAAACTTGCCTTGCCTTAATGCGTTGCATTGAGAAATTATAGTAGCTGGTAAGAAAGTTTATGACCCGTTTGTTCAGTCATCGGCTGTCAATGAAAATCTTAAGAAGTGATTGTGAAGTTATAAATTAAGCTTTAAATCTGTTTTTTTAACAATCGTTGACTCATTTTTAAACGTTATCTTGAGTTTTCATTTGAAATATAGAATTACAAGAAAAGTGAAACTCAAGATAAAAACAGATAAGGAGCTAGTCAAACATTTTTTATGTGTGGTTTAGATTGTGTTCAAGCATCTGATCATATGTTAACGTCACACACTTTTAACTTATCTCTGGCTTTAAGTTTGATTTGTCAGAAATTGAACAATAGAACATTTAGAGACTCGATATTTTCACTAAATCGTTGAGTGAGAAAACGCTCATAAATTGGATTTCTCTCCTGTTTGGGAGTAAATCAATACAGATTAAAAATGTATTTGATATGAATACAAAGTTTTGCTTTGTTTACTAAAATGAATATTTGTTCTCCAATCAGGAGAAGTCAGCAGACGGCCATGATAGCAGATGATTTGATTTGCTGGCTTGTGGATGAACTCCAAGACTCTGACTGCCTCAGTGATTACACCCTGGATTATTCTGCAGCTCTGCTAATGAACCTGTGTCTGCGGACTAAAGGTAATGCCATGAGTACAGGAAGCAGAAGAGCAAGGACACAGCTGCTCATTCATTTGTCCATTATCTTATCTTACCTTACCTTCTTCAACGCATATTCCTTATTACACATCGAGGAGGTAGTACATACTCAGTAGAACAAAAACATTAAAGAAATAAAAAAACTGGGAATTCTGGTACATCCGTCGACACAGATAATGGTCCCCGTATTAAGTGCTTTAAACACAGGAAGCATTTAGTGCATTTTCAAAAGATTAATTATTAATCTGAGAGCTACTAAAGCAAAAAAGCTCCCTCGATAGATAAAGAAAAGAGTGGGATTGTTTTGTTGTGGTATTTTTTTTGGTGGATCTGTGTTTAATGACTGTGTCTATGCAGGGAAAAGGAAGTGTGCAGAAAATGCCAAACATGTACTGAAAGTTCTGACGGATCTTCTTGGACATGAAAACCACGAGGTGATTCACACTTTTACTGGCACACTGGACATGAATGTTTCAGAAATTGCCTTTGCAATGCTCTTGCTCTAAATTTCCGTTCCGTCGTATTCCGCTTATGCAGGGCTGGGTCACGGGGGCAACAGCCTCAGACGCAAAACCCAGGCTTCTCTCACCCCAGCTGCATCCTCCAGCTCAACCGGAAGAATCCCGAGTCGTGAGAGTCGTGAGACATAGTCTCTCCAGCAGGTCCGGGATCTGCCTCTTGGGTTCCTCCCGGTGGGATGTGCCCGAAACACCTCACCAGCGAGGCGCTCAAGGGCATCCTGACCAGATGCACAAACTGCCCCAACTGGATTCTCTCGATCTAGAGGAGAAGCGGCTCGACATCAAGCTCCTCCCGGATGGCAGAGCTCCTCACCCGATCTCTGAGTGAGAGCCCAGCCACCCTTCAGAGGAAGCTCATTTTGGCCGCTTGTATCCGCAATCTCATTCTTTCGGTCACCACCCACAGCTGGTGATCATAGGTGACGGTTGGAACGTAGATCGACTTGTAAATCGAGAGCTTTGCTTTTCGGCTCTGCTCTTTCTTTACCACGACAGACCGATGCCGCATCCTAGTTATTGCTGACGCTGCACCGATCCACCTGTCGATCTCCTGCTCTGTCCTTCTCCTACTCATGAACAAGACCCTAAATTATAAATTTCACCATAGAGTATTCTAAGATTCCTAAGAATTTTCTCTATCATACGCATAAACTCATGTAATGTATTTTCGCAATGTTATGTGTCATCTTACGAACGCCAAAAGAGAACTGATGTTTTATGTTTGTCAATTATCTCCCACAGATTCGACCATATGTGAACGGAGCTCTGTACAGCATCCTGTGTGTCCCTTCTGTCCGACAGGAAGCCAAAGAGATGGTGAGATATTAAAAATCTTGTCGAGAGGAAATATATCCAGGTCATGCTTGTGTCGTCCTTTACTAAGCGTAAATGTAGTTGTTTTTTGGTGAGTTTGTGGGTGAAAATTTGATATTTGGTTAAAGAAACAGAGAGTCAAATAGCAGTTGTTGCATAGTCAGAATCAAATTTGAGCTATGTATGTTATTGTCATGCATTCATCCTTGTTTTTTTTGTAATGTTTTATTTCTTAGATAAATCTTTTAAAAGTCCAATAAAAGTGACTTTTTTTTTATTAAAAGAGAGAAAATTGAAAACATGGCAATAAACCCCCATTTTTCAAAGCTTGAAGTTTGCCTTTCAAAGTTCAACCAATTTTAGGATCAAAATATTAGATTTCTTATCAGGTTATCTTGATAGATAACGTGTTGCCTTGACCTCGCAGAGTTTAGAGGAAATTCTTCGGTGCTACAACAAAGAGGAGAATCCAGATCTAAACAGACAGATCGAGTTCATCATCAAACAGCTGAACTCAGGTTGGTGAACACAAATTTACAATCCCATCCTAGAGGATTAAGACTTGATATTATAATAAGTCCAGTTTAATATTTATGCTTTTTTTTTGTTTCTAGCCGGCGAGGATGGACCAGAATCAGATGATGAGGAGGAGGATGATGACAATGATGTAAGATCTTATCTCAGCCTTTTGTGCCACCTAAATATTTCTCTATGTCTGAAATTATTCTATTATAAGAGCCAACTACAAGGAAAAGTAGAAGTATCTGCATCGAAATAAAAATCAGAGAAAATACTCATATTTATTTTGAAATCATGACTGATGTCTTAAGCACAACACAAATATTGGGCTAGTGTACATCTTAAGTTTGATTCGATTTTAGCAGAAGTACAAAAGAGAATATGTTGAGTCATAGCCTCACGTCGATGTGATGCTTGCTCAGTTGTTATCGTCTTATGACAGGAAGACCTAATGGAAACAGAACTCGACAAAGAGGAAGTTCTTCAGCCACAGAACAGAGAACTATCTGGAGAGACTCTTCTCACGACTGAGTACCTGGGAGTAAGAATAGCACACATTTACCCACACAGGCTTAGCTTAAACACCTGCAGAGAAGCTCAATGCATGCTGTTAGAGAACAGATGTACTATTTCTACATAATAATTAAACCAGATCACACACATAAAAATGTTAATTATAAAGTCTGATGTTCTTTGCTTTGAACGTCAATACGGAAAATATTCTCAACAAACAAGACAAAGTACTTTCCCCTTTGAAAGCATTACTATTTTGTACACTACACAGTGTCGGTACACATTTTCCCTTAAATAGTAACACTAGCATAACCAGTCTGTCCTCTTTCATCAGATTAATTTAATCTGATCTCAATTCATTTGAGATCAATGTGCAAATTGAGCTCGTTTGCAGGAACTCAGAAACTCATTTGATCAGGTTTTTGCCTTCAATGTACAAGTGCTAATAAGTTATAATTGTTACTTTCCTCACGTGGCAGATTATGACCAACATGACAAAGGTGAAAAGGAGTTCTGTGGCACATCCAAATTGTGATGAACCCCTTCAACGGCCCATCACCCCGAATGCTCTTCGTAATTCTATATTGGGGTGAGTGAAATGCTCCTCAGTTCACTTTTAACACTTCTGTGATGGTGTCAAGATATTTGCGTGAGCAGGAAATTCCCTAGTTTTTGGTTAAAGGTAAATTAGGTGATGTTTAAACAGGGAATTGTTTCCATTTTTTTAAACAGCAGTTTACAAAAAATAGCAGGAAGAAAATAGAATGTTCATTTTAATTATTTTTTTCAAGTTTTAGAAATTTACCTGCTCTAACACACCTCATCCAAACCAATCAGCATAAATCACACACAGTCTGATCTGGAGATGTTTTGAAGATGGATTAGGAAGTTGTTTTTTAGTTGTAGCATCTGCATTAGAAAAGCTTCCTGTCTAAACCAGTTCAATGGCTCAGACAAACATCTGCTTCATAGCAAAGTCTGAAGTATAAAAGTGCATTAACAGGGGGAAAGTGGAACAGGAACTACTTCCCACTGAGTGCAAACCATCACCGCACTAAGCATCGTAGTTAAGAAGATGAGTCATTCTAAAACTTCTGTTGTGTTAAACAATACAGCTCCAGTCAGTAGAGGGGGATTTTTTTTTTCTCATTGATATCTCTAACCCTATATTTTATTACATTAGGGGAAATTTATACAGTGAAAAATCTTAAATACAACAAATAAAAGAATCCAAATGACAATAAAAGCACTCTTTAAAATTATATATTTTTTGTGATGCTCAGTGATCTTCAAGTCTTTTCTGAGACACATGCAAGTAAGAGGAGCAGGGAATGTCCTCTAAGCAGGCAAAGGAGTACAGAAAGAAGCCGTCCTGGTTCTCAGGCAATGATCCGACCTCCAACACGCACCGGCAACCGCCCAAGCACCGTGGACTATCCACAAAACAACCAAGGTGTGTAACAGATTATTCTCATGGTTTAACAATATTCTTTTCTAACAGGGCAACAAGTTTTATGAATGAATATTTTTTTTTTTAGAGTCATGCGCCTTTTACAAGGGCTTGCAAGACACTTCCCATCACAACATAACCGAAACAAGATGACTCATCAGTTCCAATAATCCACATAAAAAGAGTTCACTTTAAGTCACAATCAACAAGGATATAGTATTTATTGTCTCATATCTAGTATTCTGCATAAAAACTGAAAGCAGAAGTCTCCTCATTATTAACAGCTTGTGTTATTACGATTCCAAAATCAGACACATTTATTTGACACCGAGCTCGTCCTGGATGGCAGAACTCTTTACCCAAATTCTGAGTGAGAGCCCAGCCACCCTGCGGAGGAAGCTCATTTTGGCCGCTTGTATCCGCGATCTCATTCTTTCGGTCACCACCCACAGCTGGTGGGAATGTAGATCGACTTGTAAATCGAGAGCTTTGCTCTTTGGCTCAGCTCTGTCTTTACCATGACGGAACGAAGCAGCATCCTAGTGATTAATGACGCCGCACCGATCCGCCTGGTGGCCCAGCTTTTACCCATGGGGCTCGGCCGGGCTCAGCCCGAACAGGGAACATGGGCCGCCTTTCCAGTGGACTCACCACCTGCACAAGGGGCCTAAGGGGTCGGGTGAAGGAGGAGATGCGTGGCAGCCAACATTTTTCGCTTGTGTTTAAAAAAAAAAAAAAATTAATTGTTTTAACAATTTTTCTTCATCATATTTAAAAAATATGTAACACAATTATTAGTAAAGCCAAACACGTCAGACCATGCTGTTACTGCAGATATTTTCTGGTCAAATACAAGTTTTATTTAGGAAATAAGCCAGAATCAGTCGGGAGTTCCTCCACATTCACTGTCTTCACCTGAATGGAAAAACTGCTGAGTTTCTTTGTTTTAATGTGCAACATGACATTCAGTCACTTCTCTATTTTCATCTCTTGTATAGCAAACAACCAACCTCAGTGTATCTGCTCTGTTCTTTCCAGCTTTGTAAATCAAATTATATGTGAGAGTTTTGCATTTGATATGACAACATAATCAAATCAGTCCTGCACATGTTTTCTCTCCACTGTTCATTTTGAACGCAATTTGTTGTATTTAAAAAAAAAATAGTCAAATGAACCTGCTAACCCAACTTGCGTTGTTTATGTTCGGATGCAGCATATGGGAAGTTCCCTGAAGATCCCGAGTCAGAGATGGGAGGTGTAGGTACAGCCAGTAAAGAACACGCCCAGGGAGAAGAGAATCAACATCCTACCAGGTACCCGGTGACCTCTCATCACTCTTTCCCTGATCAGTCAGTAATTCAGCATTCTTCATCTTAGAATTCCAACAAAGTAGTCCCTTATTAGTCAAGGGAGTTATATTTTAACAATAACTTGAAATTGGAAAAAAATCCTTTTTTCCTTTTCAATTCTTATAAATTGGGTCTTCTAATAAATAAAAGGGGGCTTATAAATTTTTCTAATTCTTCGGTCCTGCCCCAAGTGGAGAAGTTTAAGTATCCCGGGTTTTGTTCACGAGTGGGGGAAGGATGGAGCGGGAGAACGGCAGGCGGATCGGTGCGGCGTTAGCAATAACTAGGGCGCTGCATCGGTCCGTCGTGGTAAAGAGAGAGCTGAGCCCAAAAGCAAAGCACTCGATTTACAAGTCGATCTACGTTCCTACCCTCACCTATGGTCACCAGCTGTGGGTGGTGACCGAAAGAAAGAGATTGCGAAGACAAGCGGCCGAAATGAGCTTCCTCTGCACGATGGCTTGGCTCTCACTCAGAGATCGAGTGTGGAGCTCTGCCATCCGGGTTGAGCTCGGTGTCGAGCCGCTCCTCCTCCAGGTCGAGAAGAACCAGATGGGATAGTTCAGGCATCTGGTCGGAATGCCCCCCAAGCGCCTCGCTGGTGAGGTGTTTCGGGCACATCCCACCGGGAGGAGACCGAGAGGCAGACCCCGGACCCGCTGGAGAGACTATGTCTCACAGCTGGCCGGGGAACGACTCGGCATCCTTCCGGGTGAGCTGGAGGATGCAGCCAGGGTGAGAGAAGCCTGGGCTTCCTGTCTGAGGCTGTTGCCCCTGCGACCCGGCCCCGGATGAGCGGAAGACGACGGAACAGAATTTTTATAAATGTTTTAAGATTGTGAAATTCTCCACGACAGATATTTTTCAAATAAACTTTGACCTTTTCACACATTTTTCTCTTGAAAAACATTCTCAAATTCTAATTTCCAAAAATAAAATTGAGTAAAAACAGTGACCACTATACGTAATTGTATCGGACAATAAAATGTACGTACGTGTGCATGACAAAACCAAGCAGACAATATGAAACTACTGTGGATATTTCTCACTATAAATTTTTACAAAAATACATATTGAGCTACAATTGATCCTATTTTAAAGCGTTTTCTGCCGTTGTGGTTCCCTCCAGGCCTTGTTGACATGTTTTTAGGTAGAAAATGTAAATACTTCTTTTATTACTACCTCTTTTGTTATTACTTCTTTTATTTTTATCATTCAAAACTGTTTTTACTTAAAGTGATCACTCCAAATGGAAAAGTGAGATTACAGGAAGAAGAGATAAAGAAGGTCGAAGATTTTAAGTACTTAAGATCAACAGTCCAGAGCAATGGAGAGTGTGGAAAAGAGGTGAAGATACGTGTGCAGCCAGGCTAAAACGGGTGGAGAGAAGTATTAGTTGTGATGTGTGATAGAAGAGTTTCAGCTAAAATGAAAGGGAAAGTGTACCAAACCGTGGTGAGACCAGCCATGCTAGAAACAGTAGCACTGAGAAAAAGACAGGAAACAGAGATGGAGGTAGCAGAGATGAAGATACTGAGGATATCTCTGGAAGTGATCAGGATGTATAGGATGGAGATAAAGTCAAAGAGGCCAGACTGAGATGGTTTGGAGGAGAGAGAGTACATCGGAAGAAGAATGCTGGGTTTGGAACCACCGGGAAAGAGGCCTAGAGGAAGATCAAAGAGGAGGTTGATGGATACAGTAAAGGAAGACATGAAGATAGTTGGTGTGACTGAAGAGGATTCAGCAGATAGGGTTAGATGGAAGAAACTGACTTGCTGTGGCGACTCGTGAAGGGAAATGCCGAAAGAAGAGGAAGAAGATTTGAAGTGAAACTGGCTTTAAATTTGAATTGGGATGATGTATTTTACCGGAAACACTGCAAAGGAAAATGACTGACTAAGTGAACTAGTTTTGTTGGCAGGTGGTGCGTAGACTTAACAAGCATCATAACCTGCAGTGATTTATTTACAACTCCAACAGGTGTGTGGATGTTTAAAAAATGTTGGTGAATGTTTGACACCAAGGAGTGACTCAGCTTGTGTATGAAACTGTGACCACAAAGAGAACCATTCACAAAAACCTTCCCTAAAGCTCTCCTTCAAATCCCAGACGAACATGACTCCAGACTCCCGGCAGCTGTAATGAGTGCCTAAAAACAGCTTTATTTACCCCACCGTCTCTTTGACAAGTGTAATTGAAACATCTAGCCATTTTTATTCTTCTTCACACAATAACTTTGCCAGTTTCGTGCTGAATGTCAAATGCAGGTTGCCGTGTGTACTACGGTTTCGATAGATTTTATCAGAAATTTTTCAAGCCAGTGTTAGTGTCATGATAGAGACAAGAATGCTATCCTGCTAATAGATGTGGTATAGGATTGCCCCACAGGATGCAGGTCGTATGTCTCTTGTCTGATTTTAGTCTATTTTACTTTGGCACAAACACAATCTGAGGTCACTCTCTCATGCTACAAAAAAAGTGGGGGGTTTTTATACGAGCTTCTACACTGATACTAAATCAAAGTATCCTGATACTGTACAATCTTTAAAGTATCGTAGTATTATGTGTAGTCATCCAGGTCATAAATAGTGGATCGCCAGGAATCTGACGAGAGCTCAGGGAGAGGGGTTATTGACTGAAATAGATACTATAAAAAGTCAAGGACATATGCAAAGTGGATGTGTCACAGCTTCTTTAAGATGATTTTTTTTCTTTCTTTGTGTCTGTGTGGTGTTATATCGATCAAAACAACAGATTAACTTTACGTATCAACCTAAATTACAAACAAAAACAAGTTATAAATGAGTATTGGTGACATTTTGATTTTTTTTATATTTGGTCACAGTGCAACTACATTTCTTTTTAGCAGTGGTGGAACGTAACGAAGTAAATGTACTTCGTTACTGTACTTAAGTAAAAAAATTGTGTATCTGTACTTTAGTTAAGTGAAATTTAAGACCGGTACTTTTACTTTTACTTCACTACGTTTTTAGAGCAAATATCTGTACTTTTACTTCGCTACTAAGTGTGTTTTACATTTTCCGTTACATTTTCGTTCAGGAATTTGAAAAATACACAGGTTTTTTTAGCGCATCGCCAAAATCAAAAGAAGCAGTTGATCGGGAGAAGAAGTAATGAATCGAGAAACATTTTCCGCATTCATTCAGCGCCAAAAACCTAACATCAAATATAGTACAAATTAAAGAGTCAGAAGATTGTTGTTTGTTGATGGTGTTACTTCTAAATAAAAAGTTGAGCCATCATTACACAGAGCAGGGGCGGATCTAGAATTTTCCAAAATTTTCACAAAGCCAATATATAGTGACTGGGGCCCTCACCCCGAAACATTTTAAAAAATAAGTGTAATTTTCCTCCATTTTGGCGGCCCATTCACTGGCCCTTCTAGGGGATAGCTTGACTTGTCCCCTTTCCTTTTATTTTATTTACATATTTTTTTTGGACCAAAAGAGGCGAGAGAGGGGGGTCACACCCCTGCAGAGTATTTATCCTGGTTACCATGGTGACACCCTATAGCACAAAAAATAACATTTGAATTATGGTCGAATACTTTTACTTTTTACTTAAAAAGTACAATTTACACCAACTATTTTTGTACTTTTACTTAAGTAGATTTTTTTTATTGGTACTTTTACTTTTACTTAAGTAAATTTTTTGCCTAATTGTCTGTACTTTTACTTAAGTACAAAAAGTGAGTACTTCATCCACCACTGCTTTTTAGTTATTGTTTTTGTGATTAATTTTTCTTTTTTTTCTTTTTTTTTACTGCAAACTGTAGTGAATTCTTATTCGCATTTGCGAGCCAGCCTAAGATCCCACGCACGCCCGACACGCCAATAAGTGAGAACAGCTCCCCACGGGATCGCGGAAAGATGCCAGTACAACAGTTTTCTGAATCAGAACCCCAGCGGAGTAGCCGGCCCACAACAACCAGCTCTCCAGGAGGAGCAGGTAAACAAAGTGGAACATTTTACTGGCAAACTTTGGCTAGAGCTGTGTTTTTTGTCAGTGTTTTCTGACCTCTTGAGGGCCAGGATTTGAGATTCAATACTTCATCAAAGAAAAACATTCCTACGATAAAATATTTTAGTAATTTTGGTCTGTTATCATTCATTCGTTTATTGTCTGAACCAATTATCCCTGAAGGCTGCCACACACACACACAACCATACACAAGCACACTTATTCTTAGGGACATGGCCGGATGGCCAATCCATCCGAGAGAGGCTCAGTGTTGAACCGCTCCTCCTCGAGGTCGAGAGGAGCCAGATGGGGTGGTTCGGGCATCTGGTCAGGATGCCCCCCGAGTGCCTCGCTGGTGAGGTGTTTCGGGCAAGTCCCACTGGGAGGAAACCAAGAGGCTGACCCCGGACCCGCTGGAGATACTATGTCTTACAGCTATCAGGGGAACGACTCGGGATCCTTTCGGGTGAGCTGGAGGATGCAGCCGGGGAGAGAGAAGCTTGGTTTTCCCGTCTAAGGCAGTTGCCCCTGCGACCCGGCCCCGAATGAGAGCGGAAGACGATGGAACGGAACGTACCAATCAACCTGACCGGCATCTTTTTGGAGGGTGGGAGGAAAACAGAGTACCTGGAGAAAACCTACACATACACAGGGAGAACATGCAAACTCCACACAGAAAAGCCAGTGTTCCAAGCTTCGTCCCAACGCAGGACTCGAACCCACAACCTTCTTGCTGTGATGCCACTCTGAGGCCTTTTTTTAAATCATTTTGCCACCGTGCAGCCAGAAGATAAATCGTTTCTTATTAAATTACACGTTGTATCTTGGTGAACACTTCCTGGTGAAGTCTAGTGTCTCATTTCTCTTTTTTTTCCTAACCAGACGTTTCCACGGTTAACATCACACACGTGGTTGTTCCGTAAACTCAGTAGGATGTGGTTTTTTATTCATTTAAACCTCATAAGGTTCTACTTCCAGTCACTTCATTTCTGACTGACCTGTCTCACACTAAAACTCGTTCCCGCTCTCCCACAAACCCGTTGTTGTAAACAAAAGGCAGACTTCCAACAACAAAAGGGAAATTTTCCGTAAGATGACCAATCCCAATGATGTTCCAGTTTCCTCGAGTTATCGTCTTGAATTACAACAGTGACTGGAAGGCTGTTAAAAAATGAAAAAAAAAACGGGCATTGTGTTGTTTTGCTGCTTTACATAACTGATGATAACAATGTTTGGGTAATGTGAGTCCCCAAAAAAATAGAACCAGTCAGTATTACACTCAAGGAACTATGTCTTCCTGTTTTAAATAGGGTTTCACATACAGTAGATGTGCTGGTTGCTATGGTGCCCATTTAGACTCAGAATGAAGGATTATGTCACAGAAAATTTGGCCCTTTTTGCTATAAATTTAAAAGTTTTTTTTTTAATCTGTTTAAAGTCAAATAAAAAGAAAACCAAATTGTGTTTAACTTCCCAATGAGTAACCTAAGAAGACACCAGATTGGAGTCAACCAGCTTCGCTATCTGTCGACTCCACGTCTCACACGGAGAACTTGAGTCACTCCAGAAACGATCTGGAGCTCTTAGCTCGCCGATAGCATCTCGTCATGCTCTAACTGCATTTTATAATCAATCACCCCGCCGTCTCTGCCAGCGAAGCTCGTCATAGCACCCACAGTCCACTCACAGCCATCACATCCTCCTGGGCTTCTGGTGAGTGTCAGGGCCACTTCTTATAATCAGAATCCAGCTCAAAGACAGTAAACAGACACATGGTTAACAATCCACTTCCTCTTTTATGGGCCTACGCAGGCTGCTGCGTTTCTATTTGCCTTTCTTTTCTCTTACAATCCCTCTTTCTTTTCTTTTTTAAAAGCCCAGTAGTGTTTATGAGTTCGATGTTGGAACATCTAATATTTGCCGTAGTCATGCTTCGGTGAAGGAGCGGACTGGTTCTCTTTCGGGCGTAGCTTCTGTACACACGGGTAGTGACGGACCGACGAGGAGTTTCTTGCTTTTCATTGGCTTTTCATTCAATCCTCTGAACAACGGAGGAAGTGTGTCATCCCTTCTCATGGAGAGGATGGAAAGCTGCGTTATCTTAGAGAAGAAAGGTCAGGAAAGCTGGCCGAGGACGATGAAAGATGACTGTTGTGTTGTTAAACTACCAGAGGAGGCAGAGGAAGTGAAGCGGCATTTCTTAGGGTTACTCATGTCCTCATGAACGACTCCCTGAAGAAAATCTTTTTTTTCCCACCTTAGTTAAGTCTTTCTCAAAATATGGAAAGTTAAAATCTCTAAACTTCTTCCTGTTTTGAAATTTTTCCAACGTCACATACTCCACCTCTTCAAGTGAACATTTGAGACCACTGTGGTCGTTCTTGTGTGTGGACGACACAGTGGACAGAAGTGTCCACCGGCTTGAAACTGATCATGAAACAGTTTCATGATCTGTTTCAAGCTAGACCATCGCTTGCTGTTCCTCTTGCGAGAAATGAATATGGTCAATTGCAGTGGTGGATGAAGTACTCACTTTTTGTACTTAAGTAAAAGTACAGATAATTAGGCAAAAAATTTACTTAAGTAAAAGTAAAAGTACCAATAAAAAAATCTACTTAAGTAAAAGTACAAAAGTAGTTGATGTAAATTGTACTTTTTAAGTAAAAAGTAAAAGTATTCGACCAAAATTCAAATATTATTTGTTGTGCTATAGGGTGTCACCATGGTATGACCCCCTTCTCCCGCCTCTTTTGGTTCACAAAAAAAAATAAATAAATAAAATAAAGGGGACAAGTCAAGCTGTCCCCTAGAAGGACCAGTGAATGGGCAACAAAATGGAGGAAAATGACACTCTTTTTTTAAAATGTTTTGGGGGGGAGGCCCCCAGTCACTATATATTGGCTTTGTCAAAGCCCCACCCCCCTTTGGAAAATTCTAGATTCGCCCCTGCTCTGTGTAATGATGGCTCAACTTTTTATTTAGAAGTAAACACAACGAACAACGATCTTCTGACTCTTTTTAATTTGTACTAAAATGTTTCTCGATTCATTACTTCTTTTCCCGATCAACTGCTTCTTTTGATTTTGGCGATGCGGCTTCAAGATGCGCTAAAAAACTTGTGTATTTTTCAAATTCCTGAACGAAAGTGTAACAAAAAATGTAAAACACACTTTTAAAAAGTAGCGAAGTAAAAGTACAGATATTTGCTCTAAAAATGTAGTGAAGTAAAAGTACCGGTCTTAAATTGTACTTAAGTAAAGTACAGATACACAATTTTTTACTTAAGTACAGTAACGAAGTACATTTACTTCGTTACGTTCCACCACTGGTCAATTGTTTTATTCTCAGCATCTTTTAAGACATAAATACGCTCATTTAAAAGGGTTCTAGCCTTATTTTGAGTTTGGTTTTAAACTTGATTGCTTTATCTTTGAGTATTTTAGCCCATGTACTCTGACACATTTGAAAAAGCTGCCTGCACTCCAAAGCCTTTATTTGTTTGTATGCAAATAAAATAAATAAAATGAGTCAGAAGGTGTTTGGTTCATCGTGCTCCTCCCTCTCTTTGTCTCCTTTCTTTATCTCTAGGCAGCCAGTTAAAGAGGAGGTGAAGAAGAGGCTGTCACCATGTGGGAACACTATCTCCCCAGCAGCATCAGGCTTCCTGTAACTTCATCCCAGCAGGCTCAGAGACAGCTCAGAGACAGTTCAGCATCAACGAGAGCGAGCGGAGGTGGAACAATGCGAAGGATTGTGGCTCTGCATTTTTTCACCTCTTCCGCCTTCCAGACTACTTTGGTAATCTAATACTAAGAAAGACAATTATGAAGCCCCGGGCATACCTCACTGTACACCTGGAAGTACTTTAGGACTTCTTTAGGTGCGACTTAAACACCTCAAACTATGAGTTATATCACAACATACATAACAAGTTATTCCAGCAGAAATTTTTTTTACTGGATATCTTTTTTCCATTCCGATACTTTCAGGTTTTGTTGTGTGAATCCTTGCAGACAAACTTGCAACTGAACACTTATTATGGTTTAAGATATCAGAACAGTTTCACTGCAGGGCGGAGAATGTAACTCACATTGTAAACTAAAAGTCTTAAACCGAATTGATTTTATTAGTGTAATAAATTAATTTTTAAACTGATTTTATAGGAATTTAATATTAAATTGAATTAAAGTTTTGCTTTACGTATGATTTTTTTTTACAGTTTTAAATTTATTTAATGGTCAGTATATGTTAGAGACGTAGTAGAATTTTATCTGATGTGTTTAACATTAGATCAAAATTAATAAGACTTCAGTTGATTGCAATTAACTTGAAAAATTTGCTTTCTTAGTGTCGTCATTTATACAGTTTGTAATTATGATTCATATTTATGCCCGTGTCTTAATTTTGATGTAGATTGTGAAAGATGTTTGTTAATTTGTAATAAATGTACATCTCTACTTGTTTACTGATTGTATTTTTAGACAAGGCTTGAAACACTGGCCTTCTGTGTGTAGTTTGCATGTTCTCCCTTTGTAAGTGTGGGATTGTTCCAGGGACTCTGGTGGGATAGCGTCCAATCCTCCTGTTAGGTTGATTGGGCACTATGAAATTACCCCTTGGAATGAGTGTGTGTGTGGCCACGCAGCAGACTCGGGACCTGTTCGGGTAGTACCGAGCCGTTCCCTTCCGTCATCTTCCGCTCATTCGGGGCCGGGTCAGCGTCAGATGGGAAGCCCAGGCTTCTCTGACCCCGGCTGCATCCTCAAGCTCACCAGGAAGGATCCCGAGTGGTTCCCCGGCCAGCTGTGAGACATAGTCTCTCCAGCGGGACCGAGCCTCTCGCCTAGGATAGGCTCCTGCACTCCCCATGGCCCTGTTAGGGATAAGAGTTTCAGAACACAAACAAAATTTTCAGTTTGCAGCTTATTTTTTGACCTCATTATAATTACAAATTATCCAGTAAAGAAGTAATTAAATTTTAAAAATGAGTATGACTCACTCATTTATATTTTAGCCTTTATTAGCGGCCTATTTGGCTCCACTCTATCAAGGTGGAATTCACTCCACACCATCAAGAAACATTTTTGAATCTGAGTATTTCTAAACCTTTGACCACTTCACCTGACATCCTCACAACTAATAATCATTAGCATTTATGATCTCTGCATTTCGTCTTTGGGTTTTTGTCTAATCCCGAACAAACAGGCAGAGTTACTTGGAGAAGTGATGATTGATGATTTTATCTGTCCTGATTTAGGGTCTTTTTTATGACGGTGTAATAAAGATTAAGAAATTCCTCCTGTTACTTCAAACCACCCTTCCACGGTAACAATCCAGTCATTTCCAGAACAACGGTCTTTTAACCATAATGCGATAAAAATCATAAATTTCATTGATACAAGTCAGACCATGTGTACTTGGCGGTTGTCTCAAAGCCTTTGGGATCGGCCCATGAGGTGTGTTCCGTAACAAGATCATCATGAAACTTTGTGGTAAATGGAAACAATACAGAAAGTTTCTTTTTCCCGTAAATTCCTTACAGGCAGCTTTTTGGTCCACCATCCTCCTGACTAGTTAACACTAGAACTGCCGCGTTCTAAATCTACCTGCAAGCACCATGACCGTCAATGTGACGCATATGTAATTATTCATGTTTTTTGTTGCTATATTGAAAAAATGAACTCCACTTAATTTTTAAAGTAATAATAATGATAAAATGTTAAATATTTTTATAACCCAGAATAAAAAAGCAAACACCAAAGTAAAATTATCTAATTCATCAATAATCTACTTTTTTTTCGGTATTTTGCACTGCTGCTTCAAAAATGTCCCCGTTAAAAATTGGCTATGTTAACCTGAACTTACAAGACTTATCTACAAAACATGGCATACTTTATTCGGACAACAATTTTCTTACTTTTTTCATAATAACACTTCAATATTATCTCATTCAACCTTTTTAAAATGTTTCTGCAAAGGCGTCAGAGTCCTCCTTGTCTCTCTCCACAAAATATAAACACACACACTCATGTGTGGCCATTGCAATGTGTTTGTTACCATAGCAACATAGCTACAACTTCCCGCAGAAGTTGTTGCTAATGCAATGCATGCTTTCTCTCAGCTGCTGCGGGGCGCAGCAGGTTAGAGGAGAAAAAACGCTGATGAATTTTGAAATGTTTATTTTTAGAACACAAAAAAAATACATAATAAAATAGAAAACATGTTTATATTAAAAGTCCTCAAAGGTCAGCCTCCTAGATTGAGTTTTATTTATTCTAATTAGCATATTAAAGTGACGTGCGGTCCTAGTGTTAAATCCAATTTTTCTTGTAAGATATCCTTTTGCTAATAAAAAAGGAACATAACTTCATAGTGACCCTGGTGGCATCTAAAACTGCTTTCCGACCACATCCCAAATGTGATTTAGTCTGGTTCAGGTTAATGTGAATCCACTTTGATCCTTTTCAATTCATTTCTAGCTGATACTCATTTTAAAAAGGGTTGGATCATCATAAAGATCTAGATCTACTGTGTTTTTTAAAATTTGTATATTTGAGCCACCTTCTTTGCATGAGATCTACGCCCAGTTTTGATCCTAACGTGTGATTGATGACGCTGCTTTTGAGATTATTTGGTCTTTAATTGGTTTGTTTTCATCAGCCAGTGAGAATTTGACCCTCTGCTTTCTGTGTGTCTGCGTGTGTGGCCCCGTAGCAGACTGGCGACCTGTTTGGGGGGGTGTATCCTGCCTCTCGCCTTGAATCAGCCGGGATAGGCTCTGGCACCCCCTGTAACCTTGACAGGGAATAAGCAGTTCAGAAGATGAATGAACAAGCAGGCTCCACTAAACTTTTCATCCAGCCTAAACTAATTGGGCTTAATGACCATCTACTGCTGCACAGCTGACACTGGGTTGCAGGGGAAGCAGAAAAACCCAGACTTCTCTCATCCTGGCCACATCTTCCAGCTCATCTGATTGGTCTACTGGCCAGTTGCGATATGTCCCTCTAGTCTAGCGGTTTGTCGTTCTCTATCTCGGTCTCCTTCCAGGTGCATAAAACAACCCACCATTAAGGAGCCCAAGGGGCATCCTATCCAAATGCCCAAACCACCCTTTCTAGATCCTCTTGCCCTGAAAAAGCAACATCTTTACTTTAAGTCCTTACCCAACAGTAGAGCTTCTCATTATGATTAAAATAAAACTATAACAACTCGGAACATTGGCTTCTTTTTTAGTGACAAATGTGGTTCGTAATTCTTTTGTGCAGCTATGCAGTCATGTTGTCGTTTCGGCTGTACAACCTATGATAACCTTATTGTGAGTCCCTCGAGAGATGACATGTTGAGCGGCTCGCATTATGGATGCACCCCATGAGCACCAGCACAATGTGAGGAAACAGGCTGCACATGACACTCTGACGCAACGACGGCCAGGTGGCTTATGGTGAAACTGTCCAGCTGCAATGGCAAGAGGAGGAAGCCAGTGCTTTCTTTCAAAACAAAGTGCAGATAAACAGCAAAAGCAATGACCAACGGAGAGGGGAAACTTTCAAATGGAGTTTTAAAATGTTTCCAATCAGGTTTTATTAGTGGAATATTTTAAAATCTGTTTCTAGAATGTATTTTATTATTATCTTGGCCACGAGCAAGATAGACATATTTAAGAGATTTTACGTGAGGATCATCGGAACCAATCTAAGCTTGTCTAATAGCTGACAGAAATCCCACAACTGTCTCCAAGCAAAAAGAGACGACACTGTAGTGTCCATGCTTCCCACACCTCCCGTTTCCTGCCCACTACCCCCATGACAACACTGTGTAGGAAACACTTTTCTTTCTTTTTCAGGCCCTGTTTGGTTTTCCAAACGCTATCAAACCAAGACACATAACTCTGCAGTTGCTATGCTATGTCAAAGACACTTAAGTCTAAAGCATATTAGATCAATCCTAATGTTCTTAGAAATAATCCACTAACTTTTAAAAAGTACAGGCTTCATATCTACTGTGTGAACATTAAAACCCATCCACGCCTTTGGGCCGGGATAGCTTACAATTTACCCTGATGGCTTTAAATGAGTCACAGAAAACCATCGAAACCACCTATTTTAACGCATGTTTTCTTTGGGTTTCATCTGCATAGAAGCTCTGTGGTTCAATGTTCTTTTCCCAAGTCTTCCACTTATTTGGGGCAGCCTCAGATAGGAAACCCAGGCTTCCTGCAGCTTACCTGGGACAGACTGAGGCATTCCCCGGCTAGCTGTGAGGCATAGTCTCTCCAGCAGGTTCGGGGTATGCCTCTGTGTCTTTTCCCAGAGGGACGTACCCGAAACACCTCACCAGTGAGGCGCTTGGGAGGCATCCCAACAAGATGTCCGAACCACCCCATCTGACTTCTCTCGACCCCGAAGAGCAGCAGTTCTATTCCGAACTCTTCACTGGGTGGCAGGGCTCCTCACCCTATCTCTGACTGATCTCTAACCCTATCTCGATCTACGCTCCCACCCTCACCAGCCGTGGATGGTGACAGAAAGAACGAGAACACGAATACAAGCAGCTCAAATGAGCTTCCTCTGCAGGGTGGTTGAAAGCCTTTTATTAAAATATTTTTAGGTTAAACTCAAGTATTCCTCATTTGCATATTGAGAGTTGACTGAATCATTGAAACTGCACATGTGCTCAGATGTGCACACAGAAAACACAAGTTTTAATAGAAGAAGATAGAGAAAACTGGTGGCGAGACAGTAGGAAACCACTTGGTACTTTCTGTTTTGTTGCATCGCCCCAGCACAAGTCAAAAAAGACAAAAAATATTGTTGTGAGTGATTGATTGAGTCATCAGAACCACAATGAATAATTTGGTATTGATGACATTTAAGGCTCTAGTCAGCCATTGTAAAGTCTTTCTGGAGGGTGTTTGAAGGTGTCTATCAGAAGTAGGGCTGAAACAGATAATCGATTGTAATCGATTATCAAAATAGTTGTCAACTAATTTGGTCATCGGTTAATCGTCTAAAAAGTTTTCGCTGTCAACTGCACTTAAATTGTTCTCCAGGTGTGGCAGTACAGGGCAAATTGACGATGCGAGCTACCAAAATAGGAGGAGAAGAAGATAGCAGCGAATCCAGAAGTGTTAAAGGTTTCTTGTTTTCAAATGTGATCCAACAGTTTACATTTGATGTTTTATTAGCCAGTAATACTAAAGCACATTTTATGGGTTCTTATGATTTACTTTTACTGTATACAGTCAGTAGATTTATTATTTTCTAGAAATGATAATATTCTATCTCTTTATTTGACAGAAAGATTAACATTTGCTCTTACTGGAATAAACCCAACGTGTTCTTTAAGTGGTTATGAGTTGTGTTTTACACAATTACATTCTATAATATGCCGAAAAAGTAATATGTATTAAATTGTCATTGTTATCCGATTAATCGATTAATCGGCCAAATAATCGACAGATTAATCGATTACAAAATAATCGTTAGTTGCAGCCCTGATCAGGAGTGTGTGTGCAACCTCATTGCAACACTTTTGTTCCAACCAGGTTTCTACAAGAGACACTTCTCAGTTGATGGTTGAGTGGAAAAAGAAAAAGCAAATCCCCTCCAGCTATCTTTTCTCCTTCAGCAGTAAATTCTTTCTCGCTGACGGAGGGGGTTACAGCCATCAAAAGGGAAACATTTTCAGCAGCCCCCCACATTTCATTTTGACAGATGACAGAAGTGAGAGTGAAAAGAAAATCCTCCAGGTGTGTTCAGCCCTTCCAGAAGTAAGTCACAAAACAATGAAGGCTTTTTTTGTTCACCGGTACGCTTCAGTTTAAGCGTGAAATCATCAAAGCAGAGAAGTGGATCACCTAAGAAGGTTTTGTGGGAGCTAGTTTAGAAGAACAAAAGAGGGTTAAACTGTGTCACCGCTTTGGTTAAGGAACGGAAATTTGAGCTCTCAGTTTCTATTTCTTCTAAATGCCTCATTCTCTTGGGAAGCTCAAGGGTGTCATAGTTGTGAAATGACCAATCTCAATGAGTTTTGATATTCATTTTTGAGAACAATAGGTAGTTTGTGCAAAGATGGATGTGGTTAATCCTAGGGAGTGTCACGCTATTGGATCCCCCTGCTTGGGTTTTTTTGGTGGGGTGGCCATTTTTTTTGTTTGTTTTTTGGCCAATATCATGGTTGATCTCCTCCGTGCAATTATGTCACATCATCATTTATTCCAAGTGTTTGCATTGGCTTTAGATCTGCTGCCATCTTTTGTTTGTCCAGCCATAGCCGCCTCTTTATGTACACGTTCACGTTAGACACAAAACCAAACCTTTTTGTGGTTTGGTTTGATTAAATTTGAAAAATTAGTGTTATGAAAAAGTGAGACAAATTAGAATCCTTGATCGCTTTAGTTCTCAACAGATCTCACAAAAATCAAACTTTACAGACACACAGGGAAAAAAAATCTAAAGTGGAAAAAACACAACTGCAAGGCAACAGGATGCATATGTGCCTGAAAGGAATGGCTGTTTGGACACAGGAAATGGAGAGAGAAGTAGAGGAAGGTGAGATTTGGAACCACAAACACATTCAGACTGACTAAAAAAGTGCATTGTTTTTCTCATAAAAACTATTTTAAGAGAACATTATACATTAAGAATAGTGCTTAAACATGATTTTATTCCATAAACAGCAGGAATAAAATATAACATAACTTTTGGAAAACGTCAGCTTTCGTAAAGATAAAAAAAAGTAGATTTTAAGATAAATTCAGCTCATCGTAAAACTGTTTCTGACACTGAACCATTATACAGATGTCTCTGTCATGATTGCTGACCAAAGCACTGATATTTACTTATTTAAATCTTACTTATTTAAATATGAGGACATTGTCCACAAAATTTGAATAAAACACCCTGCAAACCGCTAACTTACTATGAAGAAATTCCATTTAAAAATACAAACAAAGAGATGATAGTAATTTGAGTTTTATAAATGACTATTAAAAACTATAAATAACTTCATAAATAAAGAATAGAATCTTAGCTTGAAAATGTCTTTTACTTGCATCAAAATTCTGGGAGTTTTTTTCAACTACAATGTTCATTTCCAAATCCGAGACCATGGTCCTCGCCCGGAAAAGGGTGGAATGCCCCCTGCGGGTCAGGGACAGAGTCCTGCCCCAAGTGGAGGAGTTTAAGTATCTCGGGGTATTGTTCACGAGTGGGGGAAGGATGAAGCGGGAGATCGACAGGCGGATCGGTGCGGCGTCAGCAATAACTAGGACGCTGCATCGGTCCGTCGTGGTAAAGAGAGAGCTGAGCCGAAAAGCAAAGCTCTCGATTTACAAGTCGATCCACGTTCCAACCCTAACCTATGGTTACCAGCTGTGGGTGGTGACCGAAAGAATGAGATCGCGGATACAAGCGGCCGAAATGAGCTTCCTCCGGAGGGTGGCTGGGCTCTCACTCAGTGATCAGGTGAGGAGCTCTGCCATCCGAGAGGAGCTCGGTGTCGAGCCGTTCCTCCTCCAGGTCGAGAGGAGCCAGATGGGGTTGTTCGGGCATCTGGTCAGGATGCCCCCCAAGCGCCTCGCGGGTGAGGTGTTTCAGGCAATTCTACCGGGAGGAGACCAAGGGGCAGACTCCGGACTCGCTGGAGAGACTATGTCAAACAGCTGGCCGAGGAACGACTTGGGATCCTTCCGGGTGAGCTGGAGGATGCAGCCGGGGGGAGAGAAGCCTGGGGTTCCCGTTTGAGGCTGTTGCCCCTGCGACCCGACCCCGGATGAGCGGAAGATGATGGAACGGAATGTTCATTTCAATGCTTTTAAGTAAAACACGTTGAATCAAACTAATTGAATTTTTTTTTCAAATAAATGTTATTACAGCAGCCTAAAACATGAATTGCTTTTCATGGATCAACCAGAAAAAAAGCCAGTGTCATGATCCTCTTTTGTGCCACCAGAGGGAGCCCTCATCACCCTGATTAGGGACACTTGAGGGTGTTTAGTCTGATAACACACCCGTGGAGCTTAATGAATATCCAAAGGCAATCACTTCGGACGTATTTGTCGGGTCATCGTCATCACCACCATCACCATCTCTTCTAGCCAGGTCTTCCGTCCTGACTGCCTGACCATAAGTTGCATCTTTGAACTCTATTATTTGAACTTTTTGATCCTGAGTTAACCCTATGCTATTTGCCTTACGGCTTTACAGGACTTTTGGTTAATAAATGCTATTTTGTTTTTCTGCATTTTGTCCTCCTCCTTCCACATTCCCACACCATGACACCCGGATAAGCGTAAGATGACGGAACCATTACGTATAAAACCTTGTAAATTTGATTAAACATTTAAAAATTCTTCCATCCCCGTCATCTACCCACAGACAAGGACATCTATTTGTCCTCCTGTAACCATCAGCTACTGTCTTAACTGCATGTTGAAGTAATAAAACAAGGCAAGGTAGGGTTATCTATCTTATCTTGCTTACAACTTCGTCTGATAACATTGTTACGTATTTTATATTTGAATGAATAAATGTATTAAAACGAATGAATATGACTAAAACTATTTGAAACATTTTGAGTTAAAATGGCAGAATTGAACCCTTTAGCAAATGACTAAAAGCAATTTAGGATGAATTTTAAGACAGGGATGTTGTAAATCTTGAGGATCTGGAAGTTTTTTTAGCATGCAATAAATGTCGGTCAAATATGCAATAGTGGGATTCTTTGATTTTGTCAAACCTAAAATTACACATAGCCGGAGGCATAAGAACAAACTATTAAAAAAAAAGAAAGAAATTACATTTAGATATCAAAATTCTGATCAGAAGACTTAAGATTTTTAGGTTTTGTGGATAATAATGTATGATGTCTTCACAAGTTAATAAACCCATAGGATCAACTTTGACTTGCAACGTTATGATTTTCTGTTATCTGTCTAAAAGTGGGAATTCAACAATCAGAATCAATCTTTTTTTTTTCTAAACAAAGGTAAATGACATCAAAAAAATTTGCAGTGACATGCATTGAAATGGTACAGCCAAGGGCACAAAAAAAAAATCCAAACTATTAAAGAAAAAAGCTTCTGATCAGAAGACTTTGCATCTTTAGTTTCAGTCCTGTGCTCAGGACTCTGCACTGGCTTCCTGTTGATCAGAGAATAGACTTTAAAGCTGCTCTGCTTATGTTTAAGAGTGAAATGTTAGTACCTTAGAACCATCTAGATGTCTGAGGACCTCTGGGATCGGCCTCCTGCTGGTATCTAGAGTTAGGACGAAACATGGCGAACAAACTTTCTGAGGCTGTGAGACAGACCTCTATTGCCACAATGTTTAAATCTAGACCGAAAACACTTCTGTTTAATCATGCATTTAACTACTCTTTTGGTCACACTTTTTTATCTTTTTTAAATTATTTTACTTTTTTTAATTCCATGATTTGTCAATTTAATGCATTTTTTCTGCTTATTAAAGTACTTTGAATTACCTCGTGTTTGAATTGTGCTACAAATAAACATGCCTTACTTAATCATATATGATGTCTTCATAATGTAAAGACCACATAAGGTCCACTTTGACTTGCGGCTTCATGAAGTGGAGAATTCAACAATAAGAATCAATTATTTTATCAAATTGAAGTTAAATGACATCCAAATATTTGCAGGGTGATGATGGATGTTGTTGGTTATTTAAGCATAACATATGAGTACAGTCTGTGTGGAAGAAAAAAGATTATTTGCTCTGTCTTCTCATGCTCTGAAATCTTCGCCTTTCATTCACTATTGCATCCTGTTCAGCATGAGCTTGTGCGTAACCGAGCCTTTAAAAGCAGTGCAGAGCAGTCCTGTGTGCAGAGCAGAGCACATCAGCCGAGCAGAGCACACACTCTGAGCTCTTCCTGCTTCTGTGCTCAATATATGGAAAATTTTGCTTTCAAATCTTTATTCTTTCTGAAGCTTTGAAAGATCTGAAGAACCTGATCTGCTTTTTCTGCTCTGGATTGTGTGATTTAGCAGATTAATAAAAAGAAAACAGGTAAGTTTTTTTTCATTTAAAAAAATAAAAAAGCTTCTCATTTTTGTCTCTGAAATTTTTATGTCAGTTTTGTTCGTTTTAAATAATTTCATCACATCAGATGGATTATGTATACATATTATATACATAAGGAATATATAAACTGAAGTTGGATCAACTTTCATTCATATAAACATTTTTATTGTAATTTGAATTAAAACTTGAGCATTTTTCTTTTTAATTGGCATGTTTTTCTTGGTAGGGAATTTTAGTCTTTTTTTAAAAACAATTTTGGGTTAAAAAGTGATTAAAACGCCTCTAGGTGTGTGTTTAGTGGTTGTAAATAAAACAAGCTCCAGCACGACATGAAGGAAATGTCTTATTCCAGATGTTCTTCTGGAAAATATTGATACCACTTTATGGATTTGTGGTAACAGGAG
The DNA here is from genome assembly GCA_902685375.1 of Neostethus bicornis. Taxonomy (NCBI): domain Eukaryota; kingdom Metazoa; phylum Chordata; class Actinopteri; order Atheriniformes; family Phallostethidae; genus Neostethus; species Neostethus bicornis. Next base: position 23,396,205 of record LR738547.1, read on the forward strand.
TTTGAGAAGTGGGTGACCAAATTTTTTTTTTTTTTTTTCAAAAAAGTGGTAGCACGTTTGATTTGCAATGACTTTTAAAAAGAAATTTAAATCTACAAGAAGGAATTGAGATGTAATTCTATTCATTATAAAATGATGATTTTTCAGTCTTCTCTCAAGTGTTATGAAATTGTTTCTTGGAATGTTCAATTTACACTAACACCTCCTGGGGTTATAGATACAAAACAAAATCACTCATAAATCTCTGATCAAAGAAACACGTAAGAACATGTGGTTAATGGAGGTGAAAAAAGCGTCCTTCTTTTCTTTGTTGGCAACACATTCAGTTGAATTTGTTCCAAAACTTGATTCATAACTGGCACAGTTTCGGCAAAGGATCATTTTACAACTTCAATAAATCAGATTAGAAGACAAAGCATTATTCTCGAGAGATCATTTTGTTTCTATATTTGGATTTTTTTTGTGTTCAAATGGTGGGTAATGTTCTCTAATCTGATTCCTACTGTTTATTTGTGTCCTCCTTCAGAATGAACAACAGAGAACGTTGGAGAGTCTATAAAAGAGTGGTTGCCATGTTTGTCCTGGCTGTGGGGGCAGTGACTATTTTCCAGAGAGGGAACATCAACATGGGGGCTCCTTTTGAACTGGAGAGGCAAGCCCGTATGCATTTTTCTCAGGAAGAAGGTCGAGAAGTTGTTACGAAAGAGAACTCATACCCGGAGGTGAGAGACTTTTGGAAATTTGTCAAGTCAAAGCCCAAACTTCGAGGTGTCACAGCAAAGCCAAAGCTTGATGAGACTAGCCATAGAACATGGGATGTGACCTCTTCCAACTGCAGTGCAAACCTTAACATCTCAAGCCAGCCGTGGTTCAGAGGCCTAGAGGACAACTTCAAGCAGTTCATGCTTTATCGGCATTGCCGCTATTTTCCTATGGTCCTCAATCACCCAGAGAAGTGTACGGGAGACGTTTATTTGCTCATTGTGATCAAGTCAGTGGCCACCCAGCATGATCGCAGGGAGGTCATTCGAAAAACCTGGGGCAAAGAGCGTGTTGTCAATGGCAAAAGGATAAAGACCCTTTTCCTTCTTGGCAAGTCTTCCAACGAGGCAGAAAAAGCAAATCACCAGAAACTCGTTGAGTATGAAAACTACATCTTTAGGGATATCATCCAGTGGGACTTTTTAGATAGTTTCTTTAACCTAACGCTCAAGGAGACTCATTTCCTCAAGTGGTTCCACACGTACTGCCCCGGTGTCCGTTACATTTTCAAGGGCGATGATGATGTCTTTGTGAGCGTGGAGAACATCTTGGAGTTTCTAGAAAGCAGCAAAGAGGAAAATAACCTGTTTGTTGGGGATGTGATATTCAAAGCCAAACCCATTCGTAAAAAGGACAACAAATATTACATTCCTACAGCTTTATATAATAAAACGCATTACCCTCCTTACGCGGGTGGAGGAGGATTTCTGATGGATGGTGTGTTGGCTAGAAGACTGTACTGGGCTGCAGACACCCTGGAGCTATACCCTATTGACGATGTCTTCTTGGGAATGTGTTTGGAGGTTTTGCAGGTTACTCCTGTCAAACACAATGCCTTTAAGACTTTTGGATTGGTGAAAAATAAGAACAGTAAGATGAACCGAGAACCTTGTTTTTTTAAAAGCATGATTGTAGTGCACAAGCTGCTCCCATCGGACCTTATGCACATGTGGAATCTGGTCAACAGTGACCTGGTGTGCGCACAAAAAATGGAACTCCTATAGTTTCAGGAGAGCATCGGAAAGCACAAGTGAAGCTTTGAGTCAGTGGGTGCCTAGAGAAAAAGAAGTACTGTACAGAAGAGCATAAACCAGACTTCACATGGAACTCTTCTTTACGTGAGAGAAAGTGCAACAATCTTTGAATCTGCCAATTTTGGGCAGCAATTTAAGTTTCAGAGTCAAATATTTTTACCAAAGGTTTGAGTTATGATACTCAACAGGCAACAAAGACAGCAACTTTAGTTGAAGTTGCTGAAACAATGGACTTATTAAATTAGGCACTTTTATACCCATGTCACCTCCCACTTTTTTCCCTAAGATGATGTAAAAAAAACAAAAAATTCTGAAAACAAACCTTTTGATAATGAACACATTCTCAGGAGAAGACTTCATATTTCAGATCCCAATCCCACTGAAAATAAAAATCATTTGTATTTTTTATAGAGTAATATTTTAAAGCTAATGCATAAACCATCAAAGACACTGAGAAAAGTAAAAACTTGACTTGTCTGCTTTAAGATACTCACACTTCAAATCTGATCTTTCTGCAATGATTATAAAGAGTTTTCAAGTCAATAAATGAATACATTTCTCTACCTCACTGAATTGGACGAACACATTTCACATCATCAGATCATTTCCAACACCTTTAAACCTGCTGTATTGTCCTGACACTCCTCTACGGAGATGATTAACTTGACATTGACATTTGCAGCATGTATTTTACGAGAGTTTTCAAGAGACTGTTTCTACTTTTAGACTTTTTCTCTGTGGATTTGAATGTGTTAAAAATCTACTTACCATACATTTGGTTAAGGGTTTACAATTACACTGTGAAATGATGATTGCTGGTACGAGTGGATGAAATGTTTATTTAACTATCCTCCCATTTAAAGGAGGAGTGAACGTGGGGTTCTATTTAATTTAAAGTAACAATGATTTAAAAAACTCGTTGTAAAGGGCATAGTGGAAGATGATTACGTCCAAAGTGTGTATATTTGTTAAAGTCCAAATGTACAGTAATTAATTTTTTTTGTAAATAAACATTTTGACAATGCCGTTGTTTTACGTAAATTTGTCCTAGATTAGTTGTTTTTGTAATAGGGTGTATTCGAACACGAGAACGATGTGGAAATCTTGATATCACGTAATAAAAGGTTTACGTGTTATGTTGGTATTGGTTACACAGCTGAGCAGTCACAAAAACAAAGAAGTTCAAACAAACAGTGAAGGTCATTTCGGGGACCCCTGGATTAGTTAGAATGATTTGCCAGATGAATATTAACCTGATTAAGCATTTTCACACTCCTTATGTTAACCTGTTTTAAACCACATGTGATAGAACAATGGCACCTGATCCTATCGGCTAAGTGGAGATATTTAAGTAGACTTTAACTTGGTCACGAATGTCAAAGAGAACATACGATGACAAAGGAAAATCGTTTTCATTCTTCTTCCCAACTCCTTGAGGGACAAATAACTGGAGCTATAGAGAAACGAGATCCTTGTTATATTGTGTTTCATTTGAATGGTCTCTCCAGCCTAAGGAGTATACCTTAATGTTTATCTCATTCTGTTACCTTCTCATGAACAAAGCTGACATGATCGGAACTCAAAGCTATGTGCTAGATTTTTTTCTATTGTGAGATTTTTGTGTCGTTTATTATGAGGTTTATTGAATGTAACATGACAGGCAACATCATTTTTTTTTTTTATTGCTGTTTCTATTGATGGATTACGTTGGCTCATTATCTGAAATGTCAAAGTGAGATATTGATAACAGTTCAAATATTTTCTTTTGAGGGCACCTAAAGATTTATAAAAAGACAATTCAAACACAATATTGGTACAAAAGTATTAAATTGGGTTAAATAGTTTTGGTTTTTCCCAGTCAAAGCTTTTTAAAAAGAAAAATTCTTCTTCTTTCGGCATTTCCCTTCAGGGTTCACCACAGCAAGTCAACTTCTTCCATCTAACCCTATCTCCTGCATCCACTTCGGTCACGCCAACTATCTTCATGTCTTCCTTCACTGTATCCATGAACCTTCTCTTTGGTCTTCCTCAAAGCCTCTTGCCTGGTGGTTCCAAACCCAGCCTCCTTCTGCCCTCTAACATTCAATTCAATTTTATTTATATAGCCCAAAATCACAGAATTTCCGTCTCAGTGGGCTTCAAAAGAAAAAGAGGAATGTATTAACACAAATACACAGGAAGAAAAATAACTAACAAATGCTAACTAAACAAGACTACCACATTTATGCCCTTAGACTCTCCTTCATGGTGAGGATAAACTCCTAAAAAACCCATCAGTGGGGAAAAAATAAGAAACCTCGTGGGGATCCACATGAAAGAGAGATCCCTCCCCCGGGACGAGCAACCAATGTGTCAAAGATTATTGTTTAAATATTTGCTTATTCTACTCTACAGCTAAATATCTAAAGAAGTCAATAGTTCTTGTGATGTTCCTCTGATCCTGTCCATTCTGGTCACTCCCAGAGAGATCCTTACCATCTTCATCTCTTTTTCTCAATGTTGGAGAAAATAGTAGCTATAACAAAAAGTAAAGACTTAACAAGCACCAGACAAAGTTTGCTGTCACCTTGTGTAAAGTTCTCACTGCCGTGATGATATTTGACCGAAAGGGGGTACACACATCCTATTTACTGACACTAATTGGAGGAAAGTAATTTCATCTCGACTTGATCACAAACTAATTTTAAACAGCTCACAAGAAGAACAGATTCTCATTTCCCAACATGTAGGATGGTGCAAAATGTGCAAACGTTGAAAAATCAACTTATTTTTAGGTTATTCTTTCAAAAATTTTGCAAGAAAAAGGGAAGTTGTTTAATCAAATTGCAACAGATATCTGAACCATCAACCAAACTCACTGTTGCTGTTGAATGAAGAACTAAAACAGAAACTATTTATGCAGGATAAAAATTTCCCTAGCTAGTGGGTTCATACAAAGAGTATTATTTATGTTTTTTATGTAAAAATTTGTTACCCTGGAAAAACAGAAAGCTTTAAAAAAAAAAAAAAAAACATTAAGGAAGAAGGAAGCGTTCTAAAATTTCATCCAGGGGAGAAAAACATTACATATGTCCGGACAAATGCAAATAAAGCCTGAGAAATATTTAATCTTATTTTACTAAATTCATATTTTCAGCTGTCCCTCTGGTTCGGCTTTTAGTGTCTCAGCTCTTTTAGGGACAATCATAAAAGTAGGAAAGTGTATAGATTGGTCCATTTAAATTAAAATATTTTGAGGATAAGGGTTTTATGTTACAATCCGGGAAACATAGAGGCTATTAAGTTGTGGAGGCAAGTCCAATTGCTTGAGATTGATCGCAGACTCTTACTTTGTTGGAAATTTAGTGAGTCAGCATTTTTAGGGACAACTTTAAAAGTAGTAAGGTGTCAAGCAGTGAAGTGTGGTGGGGTTCATGGCTGGTGAGGCACTGGCTCATCAAGAGTAAGAACTGAAAAATGCATATTATTTCAAATTTCATCCAACAGTATCCAACTACTGATAATGCTTCAATCAGCATTACTCTTTCAGTTACACTCACATATCAAAACAAACCTGCACACAGGAAATTACATGTTTCTTTTACAGCTATTGATGGAGCGCCTGTATTGTCATCATCATCTTCCTCTCAAACGTTTATTCCCTGACAGGGTCACAGGGTGTGCCAGAGCATAGCCTTGCTGATTCAAAGGGAGAGGCAAGGTACACCCCGATCAGGGCCACTGTGCTAACCACCGTCCCGCCATGCAGCCTTGCCTATCTTTTTTTGTTTCGAGAAATTCAAATATACCATAAACAATTTAAAGTACAGAGATTTCATTTTGACCAGCAGTAAAACATTTTTGTTATTCTTCAAACTCTAAATTCTAGTGGTTCAATTAACTTTAGTAAAATTTTTCTATTAAAATAATCTGAAAAAAAAATCTTTAAGGACAAACATGTATTTTTTTAATACTATTTTTCCCAATACTTGTGGCCTTACATTTACTTATGAATGAATAAAGTTCATCCGCTGGTCCTTCTTCACAAAAATTTTTTTGACTAAGTTGTTGACGTAACTTTTATTTGCTCCTAATTTTAAGTTTCTCTATCTCAATAGAAATTTTGGCCGAAAAAGAACTGACAGTTTGCGTGTGCCCCCTTGAGTTGAGGCAGATTAGTTGCCTGCCTCACCTGCTGATTTTTCTCTGCACTTTATTGTGCAATCAGCAACAATAGTTATGTCACACACATAAAAACTACATTACAGAAAGTTGTGGCAATATGCTGGGTAAGACAAAACTGGCACACTTTTATGCCACCCAGTTTGTATTGGATCATGCAGTCAGATGCGAGGCACAATATGCCACAGCCTCACCTAGGGTTTCTGACTGGAATTTGAACGAAAAAAAATCACAATCTGCCATTTTTACTCGATACGGCAGAAATGTCTAGTCATACTCCAAATACATTTTAAACACACGTGAAAAATATTACTTTTTTAGGTACGCTTTTGTTTTTTGTCATGTTGGCAGATGAGGTAGTGCCTCCTCTGGCTCCAAGAATGCACGTCACTGGTGGCAAGGTAAGTACGGTATCAAGCAGGCTGAGGCGAACACAGCAATCTAGCGCAAGGCTGCCAAGTTTTCCACTGCACCCCCATGACTCATACTGCCTATGGTATGAGTCATAAGGCATTGGCTTATTCGGCTACAGCCAATATGTTACAAACTGATACGTATCCCATTGCAGATTCCATTGTCTCTAGAAACAGTAAGATTTATATGGTATAGGTTGGCCAATATACAGTACTGTAAATGTTTTGAGGATAAAAAAATTTATATTTACAATCCAGGATTATAAAGTTGTAGAAGCAAGTCCACTGGCTTGAGATTGGCCTCAGACACCCAGATCAAATGGAAAAGACCATAGAATGACTAAAAGTACAACAAGTCAGAACACTCTGTGCTGTAGGTAGGAACACAATTACATGAACAAAGCTTCTCTATGTGGAGGTGTAACATTTTCTCTTTTGAGAGGCCCCTGTTTGGATTAGCTCTTTCTGTTCAGATTGCCCTGAAGAGTTCTAAAAAAGAACTTTTAGAAAAAAAGAGGAAGCTTTACTCCTTGTAGTTTTTCAGTGGTGTCACTGAAGTGATCCAGCACACCTTCAGGAATAAAAATTTTATGTCACAAAGAGAAACCTGCCACATTTCACATCGTGTGTGTCTAACAAAACCACAGAAACAGTGAAGTTTAGTGGACAATCAGTTGACTCAATACACAACTATAAAGTGAAAGTGTCTTCTGATTGGAAATTACAGGCTCACAAAAAAACTTATGATCAAACCACATCCTGTCTAGTCTCTAAATACAGAACTCGGTGTTAATCACTGAGGTTTTAAACTCGCGTGGTGAAAATGTGTCACAAAAACTTAGTAGAAATATTAATCAGTTCTAGAAGTCATTATCAGCCTGTATCTATTAGAGGGTTTTAAAAGAATCTTATGCCATATTAACCAAATGAATTGTTGGAATTTCTCTTTACCAAGAAAAAGATAACCCCACATCAGACACTTAATCCAGAAATTTACAATTTACTGTCAAATCAAGAAAATTCTGAGATAAAAATTACTATGTAGCTCCTGTTAAATTTTTATTTTAAAGGTGTCTTTTTAGTGAACATTAAAGACAAGCTTTTAGAAGCTGGTTGATTCTCAATTTTTTTTTCTCAGCTCCTCATGTACAGTTTGGTTTTGATCTGGATTAACAACTTTTACAACAGCACCACCTTCCTGTTAACTCAGATATTTTTTTCCCTAAACCAAATTAGAACAAACTATTCTAAATGTTCTGGAATAAATAATCCAATACACAGACTGAGGAACACAGAGTTTGCGCTCCCTCCAAAGATTTTTCCATTATCCACTGACCAAGACCACTCCAGAACCTTGACATGCCTCGTACAGAGCCACTTCTTGGTTACACTGAGTGTGCTTTGGGTCAGTGTCATGATGGAAGACTCAGCCACGACTCATCTTCAGTGCTTTAACCTCGGGATGGTGGTTATTCCCCAAAATCTCACAATACTTGACCCTAGTAATCATTCCTTTATACCATGCAGTCGTCCTGTCTTCGCAAAAAAAAAAACCCCACTCCCAAAGCATTATGCTACCACCCCCATGCTTCACAGTAGGAATGGTATTATTCGAATGATACTTCTTCCTCCAGACACAAGTGAGCTGAAATTAAACCCAAAGTCTCATCTGACCACATGACCTTCTCCCATGAGTCCTCTGGATCATCCAGGACATAATCTGGTTTAGGGAGCCATGCATGATTTTAAACCATGACGTGTTAGTGTTTTACTAACCATAATTGTTGGAAATAATTAAGCATTTTCCGCGTTTTAAACCAAGGTCGCACAAGAAAGCCGCATCGTGGTATAAAAAACACCAACAAGGGTTTTATTTCGTTATGAGAAAAGATTGAAATGGGAAGATAGATTAGTCAAGTTACTACAAACATTTTATGTTACAGATGTCTCATCCAGCAACACGGCTCCAAGCAAACAATTCATTTCGAGTCACTATCAAAATTATTTTGCACAGTAAAACTTGCCTTCTAAAGAAAACTTAACAAGAAAATAAAAACAGGGATATGTCTTTTTTTTTTTTTACAAAAAGGTAAAATAAAACAAACTGTTTAAATTTATACAAAGTTTCTGACAAAAAAAGCAGTTAATGGTCGACCTGCTGCCAGAACCGTTCCGTTTAAATCCATCAGAAAAAAAAAAACAAACAAAAAAGCTAAAGGAGATGTGAATTTTGGTACTAAAGGCTCAGAAGTACCACTGTCTCAGAAGGGTGTACCAGGTGTGGTTTTGGATGGGGAGAGGGTGCTAAACAAGGGCTAAAAATGCCCGTTAAACAGTTAAATATATACCAATGACGCTTTGTGGAATGTCCAAAAGCTCTGAGAATTGATGAAACCAGAGTTCATTTGAAACTTAAATAACAAGACTAATCATCAAATCGGATTTTCTTCCCCTGGGGTTTTGCGCCAAATCCACCTCCTCTTCCTCCTAAAGGGACAAATAAAAACAATTAGACATGACATTTTAATGACACCAAGACTTATGAATAAAAAGCTTTATGAGCATTTATTTTTACCTCCGAAACCACCACGGCCTCCACGTCCGCCTCCTCGTCCACCACCACCTCTTCCACCTCCCCTGCCTCCACCACGTCCTCCTCTGAAACCACCGCGGCCCCCAAATCCACCGAATCCTCCTCCGCCGCCACCTCTGCCTCCACGGAAACCACCCTCGCCTTTAGGCTTGGCGTAGTCTAGGGTCACCCGGCTGCCGTCAATTTCGCCATTTTCCATTGCTTCTTTGGCCGCCTTGCAGTCGCTTTCGGTGTCAAAGTCGACAAAACCAAAACTGTTGGATCGAATGGAATTACGGTTAATACATGGGATTAAATACATTGGGAGAAAAAAATAAATAACTGAATATACCCTTTAGATGACCCCGTGTCTCGGTCTGTTACTATTCTGGCTCCTACGGCACCGTCAAAGGCTTCCTTCAGACTCTGATCTGTCGTGTCCTCAGACAAACCCTTTACAAACAGGGTTTTTGTAGGACCTGGTAGAAAAACGGGTGTTAATCAGATGAATGTGTCAGCAGTGAGAGGGCGAAGCCTCCTGTGCAGACCACATCAGGACTTGACTATCTTTAACTTTCTTCACAAAGTCTCAAGAGATAATGTTGTCATCATGTGTGGTCGCCATAAATTGAGACATCCTACAGAAAGATGTAAAAAGTTTTGAGGACTGACCAGCGTTCCCCCTGCCGCCGTCTCTCCCTCCGCTGTTCTGGCTGTACTCTAGCCGAATTGATCGGCCTTCAATATCAGTGTTGTTCCAGTTTTCCAAAGCTTCCTTGGCATCTTCTGTGCTCTCAAACTCTACAAAAGCAAACCTAAAAATGGAGAGACAATGTTAGACATGTGATCATTCAGATATTTTTATTTCTAAACTTTAATTGTATTGTTATTTGTCCTTGGGTCCTTGGAGAAGACACCTAACACCCACTTCTCCCACCTATGGCGCCGTTGAAGGGCAGCCTGCTGCGGTGTAAGGAGTGCAGCAAACAAATTTCCCCGGTGAGGGATGAATAGAGTAATTCAAAATAATCAAAAAAAAAAAAAAAAAAAAATATTTAAAGTTTGTTGCACAGCAGACTTTTGCAACACCCACAGTGTAAACGAGGTGAGCTCGTCTCTAACTGTGCTTTTACTTTGCTTCTCGTGCGAATCCATACAGAATCACTGCTGTTGATTAAGAGGAGCTCATGAGAAGGTTTGAAGGATCTGGAGTTTAAAAACAAAACAAAGTTTTACCCTTTGGGCCTTCCGTCTTTCTGTGGGATCCTCACAGAGATGGCTTTCTCAAAGGTGGATTGCAAGACTTCCTCAGTAGCGCTGAAGGCCAGGTTGTTCACCACCAGTGTTTTGTTTGCTGATGCTGCTCCTGCATGAACAGAACGGTGATTAAAATCCTGACCTTGGAGCACTTAATGACCCCTCTTTACACTCATCTGATGCTTTACTAAATCACAAAACATTTACCTGAGGCCCGGCCCCCCTTCTGGCTCTTTTCTCCAACGTAATCAACAATGATAGACCTTCCCTGCACATCAGCACCCTGAGCTTCCTCCAACATCTTCTCTGCTTCAGACTCAGTTTTAAACTCGATGTAGGCAATGCTGTGGATCAACATGAAAATAAAGTTTTCCAGTGAGTGAGTTTTTCTGTAACAGAGTTACTTTGTTGTTCCGTGCGAGTTTAATATCGCTACAACTTTACACATCTCACCCTCTGTTTGAGCCGTTCTGGCCTTGAGGTAGCCTGACATCGACAGCGTCCTCAAATAGCTCTTTGAGGTCTTCAGCTGTCGCTGAGAAGGGGAGGTTTTTCACAAACAGCGTCCGTGCATCCCTCTCTGTGGGACAAATCGCTCAGTTTTGGTTATACAGTTTCAAAGGGTTTAGAAAACGTTCAATGCAAAGCTTTAGAGATTCTCAGCCTACCTTTCCTGCCTTCTTGTGAGTTCTCTTTGCTGCGGGCTCTGTCCAGCTTCACCTCCTGGCCCATGACCTTCTTGCCGTTCAGTTCTAGAGCTTTGTTCAGGTCTTCCTCGGACGAAAAGTCGACATAGCCAAATTTTCTGTAAATGAAAGCCACATTTGAAAAATAAAACATTAAACGGTGATCCTCCCAATCAATTCAGAAGTAAGAAGTCCTTTTATCATCTAAGATTAGTGTTATTAGTGTGTCCTAAAACAAATGACTTACTTAGACCCTCCAACTCTGACATCGACCACCTCAAGACTGTTTTTGGTGAAGAATTTCCTCAGTCCGGATTTAATCTCATCAAAGTCTTTGCTGGAGTTCAGGTTTCCGACAAAAAGGGAATAACCTTGAAAATAAGAGGCATTCGCTAAATTACAGAAAATCGGATTTTGGCCAGAAACTCACCTCCCCCAAAAATTTCCACTTCAAATTTAAACTGATTGCAGTTTTACCTTCTCCATCTGACTTTGCTTTCTTTGCAGGGGGTGTTTCCTTCTTGCTTTCTGCCTTTCTTTTTGCAGGTTTTGCTGGAGCTTCTGATGGAGAAATGCAAAAAAATTTTTTTTTTTTAAATGACAAATTTTCATGTCTGCCTTGTAAACAAAAGACTAATATTTACCCTCTTCTTCCTCGTCGTCGTCATCATCATCGTCCTCCTCGTCATCATCATCATCATCTTCCTCCTCTTCAGACTCTTCTTTGGCTTTCACCATTCCAGCTTTCTTTGCTTTTGTGACAGGGGTGGTGTCCATCTCCTCCTCAGAGTCTGAAACATGCAAACACACAAATGAAGGCTTGCTGCTTAAACTTAAAATCTAACTGAAGTCACAGATTAGCGTTGGTCAGACACATACTGTAAGTGACATCATACATAATCAGTATTAAGTCCCTTTGTGATCATCACTCCTGTCAACTTCAGACATACAAGTTAATAATTATTCAAAATGTACACACCCTCTTCATCGTCGTCCTCATCATCTGACTCTTCAGCAGCTTGTGCTTTAGCTGCTGGTTTAGCAGCAGCTTTGCCAGCTGGTTTAGCAGGGGTAGCTTTTTTAGGGGGTGGGGCTTCTTCTTCTGACTCCTCCTCGTCATCTTCATCGTCGTCATCATCATCTGACTCTTCAGCGGGTTGAGCTTTGGCTGCTGGTTTTGCGGCAGCTTTGGCTGCTGCTTTAGCTTTCTTAGGTGGAGGGGCTTTCTCTTCCTCTTCTGAATCCTCTTCTTCTGAGGACTCCTTTTGGGCTTTGGCCTTAGCTGGAGGCTTTGCAGCTGCTTTTGCTCCTTTTTTAGGAGGAGGGGCTTCTTCCTCAGATTCATCATCTAAAACAAAAAAGGCAGAAAAGTCTAATGCTTGCCATAAAAACTACAAGCTATTATGAATGCATTTATAGTAGAAAATGATTTAGTGTGACAGCGATTGAGGATAGGACCGGCATACAGAAAACACACCGGTACCGAAGACATAGCGCTGCCTTTGTTTTGCCTCCGAACATTACACGCATGGGTACTTTACAACCACATGCATGCCAAGAAATGGAGGGGATTTAAAACAAATAATCTGCATACAACATACCATCCTCATCATCGTCGTCATCCTCATCAGACTCCTCTGCTTTCACAGGGGCTGCCTTAGCTGGGGTTGCCTTTGCGGGTGCTTTAGCAGGTGTCTTTTTTGCAGGCGGTGCTTCCTCTTCGGATGATTCGTCATCTGTGGATAGACATCAGATTGAACATAAATAAATCAGGCAAATTACTGATCTGACAAACCTTACAAAATTTTTTTGTTCAAATTTTGACATCCATGCAACAAACAAATGTCTTCCTTCCTAAACAACACAACTGGTATGCATGTAACACCAAAGTGGTTAACATCATTATCCACTGGTTTAAAACGTAAGCATATTTTAATAATAATTGTACTTTGGAACTCTCATTTGGAAATTTCTTTTGCTACACTTAACCACAACAGGCAGCCATGATGGCACCAATAGTAGAATAACAGGATGTTGGGTGTCTGCTCCAAGGACATTTAGGCATGAACTCATCGGGAATCGAACCGGCAACTTTTCGGTTCAAAGATGGTGACTCTACCACTGAGCTATGCCTTCTCATAATATAGTAGCATCTTAAATCTTAGGAACAAATCCTACAATTTTTTACCCCCACACTCTTAACTAGATGTGAGTTATACAAGCACAAATTGTGTCAAATCCAAAAGAAAAGTTAATTTCTCATAAAAATCTGATAAGACTTGAGATACAATTTAAAACAGAAAACACTAGGAAATATTTTACATCATTGAAGTGCTCACCTGATTCCTCCTCACTTTCAGCTTTTTTAGCCTTGGTCCCATTCTTCACAAGTGGGGTTCCTTTGGCACCTTTCGCTGGAGTGGCTTTCTTTGCCACTTTCTGAGGTGGAGCCTGAAAATGTAAAAAATAAAAAGTGTTATTTGATCATTTAATAAAAAACAAACACTAAATCAGCAAAAAAAAAAAGTACCTCTTCCTCATCACTGCTTTCTTCTTCACTGGATTCTTCCACTTCTTTAGGAGGTGGTGCTTTTTTCTTTTGAGTTTTCTGAGATGGTGTCTGGAAAGAAAAAAAAGAAAACAAGAGATTAAGTTGTGTTTCAAATGACAGCTGTTACAACTGGATACAATGTGTGGACTTGGTGTCAACCCATGAGACATAAAAAAATAGAAATACAACTATGATCATATGAGAATAATTTGAAAAATTGTCTTGATCATTTACAATTCCTTGATTTATTATGTCAAAAGCTTATTTTTTGATTAGTAAACATATGAGATTGTGGATTTTCACCTCGTGTTTCACTGATCGCTCTACCCACGTGGAGCTAAAGAGCTCAACCAGCTAGCATGCATGCTAACCAAATCACCCCAAACTACACTAAAACACGTGCTGACACTCCTGGAACAAACTAAACATTAAAAGATCGATTCAGACAGAATAACATCAAGCTGCAATGTCTAGGATCAAAAGCAAATCACGTCAGATTAAACAATCTATCGACACTTAACGCCATCCTTTAAGCTTTTCATAAAGAAATCAACGACTTTTACAATTTTATGTGATTTGATCTTCTATGCAATTTTGTGATTTGATGTTTTTCAAAGCATTAAATGCCAGTAAAGCCTCTGATTAAATCGTGACCGCGCATGAAAGCCATCTTGAGAGAAAAGCTTAGCTTTAACATTAGCAGGCCAAACCAGGCCTGGATGCTAACACAGCTAGCTTCATTCTGTTTTAACGCAAAAAAAAAAAACATTTTAAATTATTCTGCTCTAACAAAACCATTAGAAAAATATTTACTAGTTATTACCACATTCGCAGAAGATTTAATTTACAATCTAATTTTTCTATTTAGCAGAAGAGCAGTAAGATTATCAGAAGGCCTCATGCAAACACAGCCTCATGTCAAACATGGCGCACTTTCAACTAAAAATGTAAAAAGAAAAATTTCCTCTTACCTTTGCCAACTTGACCATGTTTTTTCTGGTGTGTGTATCAGTGATACACAAAAGTAGAAGAAAAACTGATGTTAGGTAGAGAGATTTCTATTGTAAGCACGTGTTTCCAGCCTGTTCAGATGGACATTGGAGAGGAAAGACAGAAAGAAGCTTGTTCTCTAAAACTCTGCTCAATCTGACCCGCCCACTTTCTGCTTAACCAATCACACGGCACCTCCCACTCACTACACTATACTTATACGATACTGTTGTTTTTTTATTTAAAAATGAACAAGTTATATATGTTATATAAAAATATATTTAAAAAAATCTATTGGGTGACACATTTAAATATGATTGAATTCAAAACCCATTAAAAACTGTAATACAAGGTGACTGTCTTATGCAGCTGTTTATGGAAACCATGTGGTTTAAAAATGGAGGCACACGTAAACTATCACATGTTGGCATTGTCTTATTCAGAAATTAATTTTTTAATGTTCACGTCATGTAATGTTTTCAATCAAACCTACGGACACAATTATATACAAAAATCTTGAAAGTTAGAACACAAAAATGAGTTATGATCTAATTTAACTATATTTAGCAGTGAAGAAGGGCATGTGACTGAAGAGGATGCAGGAGATAAGGTTAGATGGAAGAAACTGACTTGCTGTGGCGACCCCTGAAGGGAAATCCCACAAATGGGAGTGGTATAACCATGGCAGCGCATCTCAAAGGTTAGTCAGTCATCTTCTTATCCATCTATGCAGGGGTGCCGGAGCCAATCCCGGACAATTTAAGGCGAAGGGCAGAGTACACCCCAAACAGGTCACCAGTCTGTTGCGGGGCCACACACACACTCATTCATTCCTTGGAGCAATTTCGGCACCGGCCAATCAACCGAGCATGCCTGTCTTTGGAGGGTGGGAGGAAACCGGAGTACCTGGAAACCCACGCAAACATGGGGAGAACATGCAAACTCCACACTGAAAGGACAATGCTCGAAGCCTCATCCCCACCTGGGACTCGAACCCACGACTTTCTTGCTGTGAGGCCACTGTGCTACCCACTGCGCCACCGTGCTGCCCTTATTCTTGGAAGTTATAACACAAAAATGAGTTATGATCTAATTTAACTACAATTAGCAGTGAAGAAGGGCATGTGACTGAAGAGTATGCAGGAGACAGGGTTAGATGGAAGAAACTGACTTGTAGTGACGACCCCTGAAGGGAAATCCCAAAAATGGGAGTGGTATAACCGTGGCAGCGCATCTCAAAGGTTAGTCAGTCATCTTCTTATCCATTTATCCCTTTCAGGGCTGCAGGGGTGCCGGAGCCAATCCCGGACAATTTAAGGCGAAGGTCAGAGTACACCCCAAACAGGTCACCAGTCTGTTGCGGGGCAACACACACACTCATTCATTCCTTGGAGCAACTTTGGCACCGGCCAATCAATCTAGCATGCATGTCTTTGGAGGGTGGGAGGAAACCAGAGTACCCAGAGGAAACCCATGCAAACATGGGGAGAACATGCAAACTCCACACAGAAAGGACAGTGGTCCAAGCCTCGTCCCCACCCGGGACTCGAAGCCACAACCTTCTTGCTGTGAGGCCACTCTGCTACCCACTGCGCCACCGTGCTGCCCTTATTGTTGGAAGTTATAACACAAAAATGAGTTATGATCTAATTTAACTATAATAAGCAGTGAAGAAGGGCATGTGACTGCAGAAGATGCAGGAGATAGGGTTAGATGGAAGAAACTGACTTGCTGGGACAACCCCTGAAGGGAAATCCCAAATGAAGTAGACGTGGTATAATCATGGCAGCACATCTTAAATGTTAGTCAGCCAGTCATCTTCTTATTCGTTGATCCCTTTCAGGGCACCGGTGCCCATCACAGCCAATTTAAGGTGAAGGGCAAAGTACACCCCAAACAGGTCACCAGTCTGTTGCGGGGCCACACACACTCATTCATTTCTAGGGGCAATTTCGGCACCAGCCAATCAACTGAGCATGCCTGTCTTTGGAGGGTGGGAGGAAACCGGAGTACCTGGAGGAAACCCACGCAAACACGGGGAGAACATGCAAACTCCACACTGAAAGGACAATGCTCCAAGCCTCATGCCCACCTGGGACTTGAACCCACAACCTTCTTGCTGTGAGGCCACTGTGCTACCCACTGCGCCACCGTGCTGCCACATCTTGAAGGTTAGTATTGCCTTAATCACAAAAAAAGAAATGGTAATGCTCACTTAAGAGAATGCTTTTTTAATTCAAAACCTTCAGACATGAGGTTATCTATACGTTCATTCTAAAAGCTAGACCAAAAAAAATTAGTTGCGATCAAACAATAACTAGCATTTCAAGATGCTGAGGATCTCTCTGAGAGTGACCAGAATGGACAGGATTAGAGGAACAGCACACGTTAGAGGTTTTGGAGATAAAGTCAAAAAGACCAGACTGAGATGGTTTAGACATGTGCAGAGAAGAGAGAGAGTACATCGGAAGAAGGATCCTGGGTTTGAAACCACCAGGCAAGAGGCCTAGAGGAAGACCAAAGAGGAGTTTAATGGATACAGTGAAGGAACACATGAAGATAGTTGGGGTGACCGAAGAGGATACAGGAGACAGGGTTAGATGGAAGAAACTGGTTTGTGGTGGTGACTTCTGAAGGGAAATGCTTAAAGGAGGAGAACATGGTGACCCTGCACGAGGACCTGCCCAAATAGTTCGGAGTTAGTCAGAGTTTCTGACAGGATTAATGGTAGAAATGTGGACGAAAACCTCCAAAGTTTAAAAAAAAATCAAACTAATTTAGAGCTTGTGAAGTCCGTTACATAGATCAATCAAGCTTGCTGACAATAAATTGCTACCAGTTCATAATAATTTTAAGAAGACAATTCTATTAAACAGATTACAATTAATTACAATTACTCCCCAAAGAGAAGGAAAAAAATTAGAGCAATCAGCCTTCAGCACCACACAGAGGCAGCATTGCATTTCACATCCTGCGTTCACATTGGAATCAGTTTTTAAAAAAAAACTGAATTGATTATTGAGAATAATTTATTTAGTTAGTTTTACTGTGACTTTTTTTTTAATTGTGAAAAAAAATCCAGTTATATTGTTTAAACTGACCAGAGCATACAACATCCATTTTTTCTTATGTTTTATTTTCTCTTTGGTAATAAACCAAATGCTTGCATGTTTTTAGCCACTTTTTCTAATTTATTTGAGGGTTACTAAAGGGTTACTTGACCAGTTATTGAACAGATAGTCACCTACAGCTTGGTCTGTCTATTCCCCAGAAGTAAATTACCTGAGACACCAAACCAGGGGGTCATCCCAAAAGCAAATTTGAGAGGTCTAAAGAATCAGGGAGAATCTGGCTACATGTTTCAGGGGACGCAACAAGTCAGTTTCTTCCATCTAACCCTATCTCCTGCATCCTCTTCAATCATGCCAACTATCTTCATGTCTTCCTTCACTGTATCCATAAACCTCCTCTTTGGCCGTCCTCTTGTCCTCTTTTCTGGTGGTTCTAAACCCAGCATCCTTCTGCAGATGTACTCTCTCCCTCCTATGCACATGTCCAAACCATCTCAGTCTGGCCTGTCTGACTTTATCTCCAAAACCTCTAACCTCTAACCTACCCCCACTTCATCTTCTTCTGATTTTCAAACAACCTAAGATGTTCTCCTTAAATGTTTCTTATGTTCTCAACTGTCTCAGAAATAAAACAGCAGTAGACTATGTTTACAGATTTTCAACTGCATGTTCAAATGCACATTTACATCTTTGATTTTTAATCTGATTGAAAACTGGGTTTTGAAAATATTTCAGATCTTTCATTCATTCTGAAGTTATATGCATCCTCAGCTCTCTCTAGTGTTGGAGTTGAGTTTGGGACACCACTTGTGTCATTGATGGCCGGAAAGAGGTATATTCAATTGAGCAGAATTACTGGCCCACATATACTGTACTTTAAAAAAGAATTAGGATTCTGATTCTGTATTTAAATATTTGTGACAATAGATTTATAATATAAATAATTTTTGAACTTTTAAAGCTATATAATGTGCTTCCTTTCAGAGGAAAACTTTCCTGGCAGATGATTTTACAATTTTCCAAACTGATTATGTCACAAAACATCAGAAGATTTTCTCAGAGAAACGGTAGACCTACTTTACGATCACATTTCCCTCATAAAGTTGGTTTTATAAACTTACTCATCTTTGAATATCACACGTCTTTACAATATTTTTTTTTTTTTAAAGTTTAGTATTTAGTTCATGCCCTTGTTTTTGGTGAATTTTATAGCTGAATAAAAACCCAAGGAGAAAATAATGTTATTACTATCATACTAAAACTTGCATCTGTAAATTCTTCTTCTGAATCCTGGTTCTGAACAATTTGATCCTAAAACATGAACTCACTGATTTGTCTTTTTTAGCCTCTAAATCTACTTATTCTGTTATTTTGTCATCTAATCATACTGCTCCAAATAAAGGTTGAAAGGAAAAATAATAAAACAGCACATCAATAAAAAATACTGTTTTTCTATTCTAAGTCAATAGTTCTGTTCTGTTCCGTTGTCTTCCGCTTATCCGGGTCTGGGTCATGGGTGCAACAGCCTCAGACGGGAAGCCCAGGCTTTTCTCACTCCAGCTGCATCCTCCAGCTCACCAGGAAAGATCCCGAGTCGTTCCCCGGCCAGCTGTGAGACATAGTCTTTCCAGCGGGGTCTGCCTCTCGGTCTCCATCCGGTGGGATGCGCCCCAAACATCTCATCAGCAAGGCGCTGGCGGGGCATCCTGACCAGAAGTGCTAACCACCCCATCTGGCTCCTCTCGCCCTGGAGGAGGAGGGGTTCGACACCGAGCTTCTAAGTCAATAGTATAGATCAAAATGACATTTTGATAGTTTATAGTTGGATTTTCTATGAAAGAACTTTTGATTCACATTAATTTGATTAACCAAAAACGATCAATCTGAACATTTATGATTTGGTAAACCTTATATTTTCATAATCTTGACTATCTGACATGCTTTAGATTTTTCATCAAGGAAAATAAACACGCAGAGAGACGGCATGTAAGTGCACATGGAATGTTCTTTTTTTTTTTTATCATTTTTTAAAACATTTACAAGTGTTCGAGACAAAAGAAAAAGATAACAAACAGACTTGACCTGCAGTTTGCATCCATTTTTCAAAATGTTACATAAATAAAACTTATTATTATAAATAACTCTTTTTTTTATAAACATATAAATACTTTTAAACATAAATACATTTATGCAGCGGAAGATGGAAATACGTGAATGTACAGCAGCAAAAGTAATATACAGCTTTGCAGTTTGTTTGGTTGTTTTTTTTTTACATCATTTTCCACAATGTTGTTGTGTACATCTGTTCTTATAAGTTGACCACTTGGTGGATGGTATACATATATACCTGCGTATTTATTTTATACATATACATATTTATATGAGGATTTTGTAGCATTGTCATTTCAGTCTTTGCGAATGCTCGTCATGATCGTTATCGTACCAAAAATCTTCAGTTTATGCCTTTTTGTTAATTCGTTATCAAACCAAATCCAAATTTATTAATGAAGCACTTTCTAACATGGAGTTGCACAAAGTGCTTAACAGAGCGGAACAGATCTTTAAACTTGGTTGAATTATTTTCTCAGGTGAGAGCAAACTCAATTTTTTGCTGCCCAATCCCCATCGTCCAAAGATCTATGAAAAGAAAGAAAAAAAAAATCACATGAGAAAAACTTTTTTAATGATATGACTGAAAGATTTAAGAAGGAAAATGTCATTTTATTGCATTTAATAGATGTTTGATTCTATTTATTTTAAATTTAAGAAGAAATAAACCTGATTTTCTAAATACAACCTGAAGGCTATACTCATTCATGTTTGTTACAATCCTATAAATCCCATTTTCACAGCTCACAACAACCACATAAATTCTTCAATGTGTCATCTAGATTCTTCATTATTCCAGTCACCGGCATCACATTTGGCCTAAAAAACAACCATACGTTTCCCAGAAACCTCCTAACCACAGCAGGGAGCACTGAGGTTTCATCTCTCTTTACACTCTAAACATCATATGAGCTGTTGTCCAGAAGAAGCTGATTGGAGCATTAGTAACCATTCACAAGAATCAAAAAGGGGAATTCCCTCGCTTTCTTACGTGTTCCTTTACACCTTTTTAGTTCAGATTGGGTGGGATTTCCCCAAAAAAATATTTACTTGGAACTCTGCTTGGTATGATTAAATCAGCTGATGACACACAGAAGTTTGTCTGTAGCTTTATATCAAACAACTACAATCCAAATCATACATATGAATGACATTTATTAGATTCAGATAAAATCTGATAGAGAAATTTGAATGTAAATCGAAAAGTTTTCTTAATTTTTTTCTTGTTCATTCATCTGAAGCATGCACAGATCTGAAGTTCATTTCTTTTTTCACATTTTCTTCTTTGTAGACTAAAATAATAAACTCTTGCTCACCTCAGCAGTGCACCATCAGTCCTAGCAGCCCATCCCAGTGACGGACCCTATTCGGTCGATTTTGTGTCCAAAGCAGCCACTTGACGTGGAGCCTTTCTTGTTCCCTGCTTTTTGTCTTCTGTCTCTTGGAGGTTGGTCGTTAAAAAGACGAGCCCACATGCCTCTGGCCCGGGTGTCCGTGCGTAAATCTCTCAGTAACCGCATCCGTGCGCGCACACTGTCTAGTCTTTTCTCCCTCTCCTCTGACTCCAGCAGCTCCACCAGCTCTTCACCCAGCAAACTTCTAAGAGACTGGGATATGAAGAAAACAGATCAACACTCCATCCCACAGGGCGCACACAAATAGAACGGATCGGGATTGAATGCAAAAACTTGTCCGAACAGAGGATGTCTTCAGATATTTACTGATTTCTTCAAATATAAAGTAAAATGAGCTCATATTCAATTAACAATTTTAGACACATTAGCTTCGCAAAGCGGGGGGGGGGGGGGGGATCCTTCTTTCATGTGGATCTCTATGAGGTTTCTTCTTTTTTTACCATTGATGGGTTTTTGGAAGTTTTTCCTCACTCTGAAGGAAGGTCTTAGGACAGGAGTGTCCTAAAATTGTTTAGCCAGCTTTTGTTTAGTTGTATTTACATTTTTATTTCAATCGAGCAATCAATATGAAGCCCATTGAGAAATATTGGGCTGTACAAATAGAATTGAAATTAAATATTTGAATTTGACTTTGAAATAAAAAGGGTTGGATTTAATTTGATTGTGATTTAACATAAATGCCTTATTGATTTCTTGACAAAACGCCTTGAAAACTCATGTTAAAAAAGCGCGCAGTTTTTTTTACAAAAAAAAAAAGGATCAAGTTAAGAAGCAGGTGCTTGAATCCAGTGGTTTTATTCTGGAATGTCCCTCAAATCTATTATTCTACTTCATTTGAAATAAGCTTAACAAGGCATCTTTTGCTCTGTCTACAAATAAATTAAAAATAGAGATCTTTCTGTTTCTGTGATGACTTTTTTATATTTTGTGAAATATGCGCTCTTTTTACGCACGTTGCAAAAATCAGCAAAAAGTCAAAATTATAAGAAAAATTAGTTTAAGTTGAAGATGAATCATTTGGGAGAATGTTAAACACTTAATTAACAACTAAATTTGGATGTTGATGCTTGGATGAACGAAGCTAACTGCAGAAAAACGCGTGCGTAAAACTGTCTTTTACGCACGTTCCACAAAACAGCTCCAAGCTTCCCAAATTGTTTCTAAATCAAATCGGTCATTCTTAGTAATAAGGATGAAAGTAACTTACCTTCTGCTGAGCCTGGGATAAAGGTTTTGCGCCCATCTTCTCTGAAAGCAGGGTGACTAAAAGTCCACATGCGACCAAGTAGGACAAGTTCATTTTGACAATTCTTGATTTTAACAATTCAGGAACTCCTGCGCTCTCAAGTTTAGAAAGAACACTGGACTGGATCAGTCATGTAAGATTGAGCGTGTCCTCTCCTCCAAAGCTTCTCAAGTGCTCCTGAGCATTACTCCTCACTGCTTTATAGCCAGCCCATGATGATGTCATGACAACCTGCGTAACGGTCTGGATCACTAGTTTTTTTTTGTTTTCCCTACCTGATTCTGAACACGTCACACTAGGGATTATTTAGACATCAGTTATTATGATTTGAGAAGAAAAGACATTTGATCTGTGAAAATACAAAGTATGGATGTTAGAATGTTTTTTCCACCCTTCAAACTAAAGGTGTTTCCATGCTTGAATGTTAAATAAGGACTTTTTGGATGCCAGCAGTGTCTCACAACTGGACAGCTAAACCGACTTTCAAATTTATTAAGAAACCAGAGAGCATTTTTGGAAAAATTGTTGGAATTTTCTTTCATTGAATCATTTGATCATATTTTACAAAGAAACTTGGACAGTTGTGCCCCAGTTGGAAAAACAAAAATGTGGTTGTTCTTATTGTTAATTGGACTAAAAGGCAAGTTTTGAATATCAAACATACTCTCAGGGTGAATACATTTGTTGAAAAGTGTTGTAAGCAGCTAAATTCAAAGAAAATTTGGATTGATTGAAAATTGAGTTAAAAGAAAATCACCCCTAAAAGTTGTGACTGGATATAAAATCCTAAAAACTGAGACACGATCAGTCTTTCCTTTTCCTAGAATTTAAAAGTTGTAAAGTTTTAAACTGATTGGCTGGTTTATTCAACAATCTTGGTCACACAATCTTCTGATTTGGCCTGACGATGCTTTGTCAGCAGAATTACTGTAACCTGAAAGATTAAAACGATAAATTTAAAGGTTTGATGACTTATTCTAAAATGTTTAGAATTGGATCTTGGTTTGTTGCTGAGGAGAAAATGAACAAATCTCACATTTTAAGTAGAGTTTCTGATGCCATCGCGTCATCATTTGGGTCCCCTCAGATTGCTTTTGTGATCTGAAGCAGCAACATCTGTCTTGGAACACAGAGTGGCAGTATTTGCTGTGCTCAAACCAGAAAATGCTCCATCGTCACACGTTCTTGGGATCAATACCACACTATAAATCTTAGAAATGACCCTCCAGACAATGTGCAATACTGAAGGGAAGAATATGGTGTGACCCTAAAAATACTGTCATATTTATTGGATTAGTGCAATAAACATGACATTGGTGTAATATTGCTGGTCTGGTGCTGAAATCCAAAAAAGTGATCGATGTCTGATTTGTTGAGATTGTATTTCTATGATAAACGACTGAATACTCATTCTTTGCATGGGCCATCAGATAGTCGGTTAAAGCCTCAAATATTTCACTGGGATTGCTTATTCATTTTTGGACTCGCCTCATAATTTTAAATGAATAAAATTTGAAATAATCTTTTATTGGCCTCTTTTTTTACACCTGGTTTGTCCCGGCCACAGCAGGAGCTGGAATCCATCATAGATGATAGTTTGGAGAATGCAGGGCTCTATTTGAACCCACCAGTTTATCACAAGGTTAATGCAGAGAGACAGACAACACAAGCAAGCGTTCAGTCTTTGAACTACAAGAGTAAAGCAATGCAGGCACATGAAAACTGGCCAAACCAACAAAAAAAATCACAGTTCGAACTACTCTATGAGTTTGAATGATACACAGATTAAGACTATTTTCAAATAAAACATTAATCTTTCATTTGTCAGAAACAGAGGATTGTTCATGACCCGAAAGTTGAAATTTCTTGAATACTTCTAGTTAAAAATGGAATCCTTGGGAGGTTGTTAATATTTTTTTTCCCTTTCCCTTCCTGCAGTGTTACAGTGAAAAATTTTGAAATACATTTTTCATCTTCTTAGTTGGCTTGACCGAAAAAGATGCAGCAGGTAGGATTAAATGGAAGAAACTGACTTGCTGTGGCGACTCCTGAAGGGAAATGCCGAAAGAAGAAAACGAAGAATTTTTCATCTTCAAAATCTGATCCAATTTTTATTTTCCAAACTCTCTCAGTATTTTGTACCTTGTTGACCTCATGACGACTTCTCTGGTTTCACTGAACATTTTTTTGGTGTTTGCTGTTTTCTTTATTTTTGAATTTTAACAAGTAAGTGACACATACATTCTTAATGCCACAGCTGTTGTGTCACACTTTTTTTTTTTTACACAAACAATGTTAAAGACATTTCCAGATGACATCACATTGCTTTTGACATCCCTTCTTCTGCTTTGTCCTTGTTTTGTCTTTCAATCTTGGGTTGGTGTTTCCCACAAATTCTTATCCGCTTGATTTCAAGTCAGTTTTTACAGCTTTAATATGGCTCAGTGAAAATGATGCACGCTTACTTACTTGCATTGAGAAGCTATACAAACATATGTAGGAACGATGTGTTGCCGCAGACATTACACTGAGTGTGTATGGGAGATTTGACTGTCTTGATTCCTCCTCTGGGGTTTGTGTAAGACAAACTACAAGGCTGTTATGGTCCTATAAATAACGGTTTTATTGCATGCGGAATTTTAATGCTTTTTACACAAGTGCTCTGACGGCTTCAGCATCTGCCAACAACACGTTTGCCTGAGATGGCAAAGAATGGATCCTTATTATTTAAATTGTTGTAAACGCATCATTAGAAAATTTTACTTTAAAAACTGGGCTTTAATTAGATTTGAAGTGTGCAAAAAGTTGTCGTAAGCAGATTTTTTTGCATTTTTTATACTATGCACAGTAAAAATCAATCATTTCAATGTAAAAAAGAAATCACCTCTCAAAAACCTATGATGCTTGGAAAGATGGAATGAAATATGTTTTCTGTTTGTCTGACTAACTATCTCTAAGTGTGATAGGAATTCCATTATAAATTTTCAAAGACAAAGTGTAAAGAAATCACAGCGGAGTGCAGCCATGTGAACAACAAAATTTTATTGCCTGTCCCAAAGCATATGCTTATGTCTTAACTTTATTGCAATTTCCATAACCAAAATACTCTGATGAGCTCCTAGCAGACACCAGCAATGACTGCAAAGTGGAAAAATTGGAAACTTTTACAGACTTAGAATTAATTTCTCATCCCATGAAAGTCATGGTGATTAAATATAGACCTGTTTGTAGTATTTCAAACATAAGACGTGCTTGCGAACAAACTTGCATGGGAAAATAATTTATTACAAAAAACCCTAAAGTATGTATTTTTCCGTAACAATCTGATACATTTTGAAAATTGTGCCTCACTTGCACCAAATATTTTAATATAAAATCCTTTCTGAGTGTGTCATGTTGTTTCAGACATAACTACATTTCAAACTGGGTTTAAAAAAAAAAAGAGAAAAAAAAACATCCTCAGCTCAACAACTATTTTTACTCAAGATTTTGGATTTAAGACCATAAAAAAATAGTGTCTGGTTCTTGTTTTACTACATTTTACTACTACATCATTCTAGTTGAACTGACATGATGTCATAAAATAATAAAGTGGATAATAAACCAATTAGTTTTTTGCTGCTAGATCCTAGAAGCTGGGGAAAGTATGGCCCATTGGGGTTCTGTCCAGTATCCACTAACCTCTGCCAGACTGCCTCGGCCGCTTGATGTATCCACATCACCTTTGGCTGAGTACTAGCTTTATTTTCTTGTGGTCCCTTACCACATCTCATTCAGTGTTCTTTAATGTCTTTTCACTTAGAGTTTTATACCACTAGTTGGCACAGTACCCTTCACATGTTGTCCACCTCACACTTCTTCCTCCTTAGGATAAAGTTTTATTTTAGATTCCCGATGGATTCTCTGTGTTCCTGTCCTGGGCTTTGCAGACAGAGGAGTGCTCCGTTCTTGACCTACCATCCCGTTTCCAAAGGATGAAGCCCATCTACTGATTTCTTCAGATATAATATACAGTATATAAAATGAGGGTGAATTAAAAAAAAATTAAATGAATTACTCTATTCATCCCTCACCGGGAAATATGTTTGCTGCACTGCACCACAGCAGGCTGCCCTTCAACGGCGCCAATGGTGGGAGAAGCGGGGGTTAGGTGTCCTCTCCAAGGACCCTAGACGTGCTCTCTGTGGGACACAAACCCACGAACTTACGGTCCATGCGCCAACGCTCTAACCACTGAGCTGTCATCTCCACCCTAAATAATAAAAAAATAAAAACAATGATAAAAACAATGTTCAATAAATTTTGAACAAAAAAAACTTGATTTATAAAGGACTTGATACTGTTTTGTGTATATTTTGCCACAAAACTTTAAAAAGAAAAATATCAAGTGGAAGTGATTAGCAGATTCAAATTCAGACTGTTCACAGCACTTTCACACATTCTTGGAGCGGAAATGCAATTTTTTACAACCACTCTACCGCTGCTGTTTCCCTGTCTAAGTCTGTATGGAAAAAACTTGTGTTTGGGGTTTGGGTGACACAAGCTGTGACAAAACCACATGGAAACAAGACATTGGAGTGCACACGTAAAATCAGGCAGTATGGTTACAAATAATTTGCTTTACTATGAACAAGAATACCCAAAAGTCACTCCAATGCAACTACTGTAACGCAACCTTTCCCCTATTAATTTTGATTTAAAACTAACATTTCCCTTATATTAAATTTGAGTAATTGCTTATAAAACTTGTAGTGAGTCACTTTATGATCTCAGCATCCATCACTGTGGGCCACATCTGTACCAAACTTCACAGAAAAGACGTAGAAGTGTACTTCCGAGATCTGGGAAATTTTGTTTTTATGTGATGACAAAATTTACCTTAAATCCCTTAATAGCTTTAGCATAATATATAGTGTATTTGAGACATTTTAAAGGACTTGTTCTCAATTTTCTAATAAACCTATCAGAGGCGTCTGAACACCTTCAGTAAAAACTTATGTCGAAATGGTCCCCCTTATTTTGATGTCAAAGGACCGAAATGAAACTGAATTTGTTACAAGTTACTGACATACGTTTGTAGCTACACTGAGTTCCAAATTTTTGTGCAGATTATTTTTCTCTGTGGAGTTTCTGCAAAACTACAGCCTTTGGAGGATCCTATGCTTTACGGGTAGCACTTCTTGTTTTCTATTTCGTCATGTCATTTTAGCATCTGCTTTCTTGATCTGGCTTATTTGAGAAAATTCTTCCTCATTGTGCTTTTATCTTCTGCAGACAGCGAGCCTGGGCTCTAAATCAGGCAAAGGTAGACTCAACTGACAAACTGTTTATTACATAAATCTAATTTCAGGGATCCAGAAACCCTGTGATACAATCTTGTTAAACCAAATGGTTTTAATGACATTCAAATTTCATTTGCATAATAATTTGGAAAAAAAATTTTTTAACTAAAAAAAGCCGGTTATACACCTTAAGAAAAACAACAACTTGCAAAAGCAAGTTGCTGAAGTGAGTCAAACTCCCTTTGAGAAACAGGGTGAATAGAACAGTCATCCAGGATGAGTCGAAAAAAGATGGAGTCAGAGGAAAGGGCATCTAGGTACTTCTCGAAAACTCAACATAGAAGTTTTTGGGCAAATTCTGGCATGAGGAGACCCTGACTAACACAATGTCACTGAAGGGACAATATCTTCCGGCTGACCAATGAACTCCTGTAAACATTTTAAAGGAAGTCTGAGTAAATGTACTTTGGGTGCTGATGTTTTCTGATCACCGCAATTGTGACACAATTGCTAGAGTACGTTGAAATTTAGTGGAGGCACTGCGTGGCACCAGCATGGCTAGAATGTAAAATTACAAGGTTTGTACTAGTTTTAAATGATTCAATATGTGATGCCAAATTGATTGTGCTCTTCATTGTAACCGATGTTTAAAACCCACTTGTACTGCTTAGAAGGGTTATCATAGACACTTGCCCAGCAAAATAGAACCTTTTGCTTGTGCCATATTACCACTATTCTTCTTCCTCTTTTTTCGCCATTTCCCTACAGGGGTCGTCAGTTTCGTCCATCTAACCCTATCTGCTGCATCTTCTTCGGTCACGCCAACTATCTTCATGTCTTCCTTCACTGTGTCCATGAACCTCCTCTTTGGTCTTCCTCTAGGCCTCTTTCCCGGTGGTTCCAAACCCAGCATCCTTCTGCTCTCTCTCCTCTGCACATATCCAAACCATTTCAGTCTGGCCTCTCTGACTTTATCTCCAAAACCTCTAACATGTGCTGTTACCTTTATAAACTAATTTCTAATCCTTTCCATCCTGGTCACTCCCAGAGAGATCCTCAGCATCTTCATCTCTGCTACCTCCATCTCTGTTTCCTGTCTTTTTCTTAGTGCCACTGTCTCTAGATCAAACAGCTTGGCTGGTCTCACCACGGTTTTGTACACTTTTTCTTTCATTTTAGCTGAAACTCTTCTGTCACACATCACACCTGATAGTTTTCTCCACCCGTTCCAGCCTGCCTGCACATGCTTCTTCACCTCTTTTCCACACTCTTCGTTGCTCTGGATTGTTGATCCTAAGTACATAAAATCTTCCACCTTCTTTATCTCTTCTCCCTGTTGCCACTATTACCTTTATATATCTACAGTATTATATATTACCACCATTCCATGGCTGGATATCTCAAGCTGATTCTTTCACTACGTAGACGCGGTCTTACCTCGCGTCACTGGGGTTCGTCTGTTTGGCGTATGTTTTTTGCTTTAACCATGTGTTCCTTTCTGGTCAGAGCCAGAGGTGATGTGTACAATGTGCCTGAACAGTCAGTGTAATCTGAAAAGCCAAGTGTAAATAAAACTTTTTCCAAATTCTATCAGCATCACGTCTTGCTACCAGAATTGGTCTACCTCCATGCTTGGAGGGACGTTTGTGTTCGACGTCAAAGTATCATCTCTCTCCGTTGATCAGTTTGTTATATTTGCAGGGTTGTTTAGTTTGAAGGCAACGCGTGCAATCCCTGACCCAGTAGCCTCAGATAAATTACATTGTGCAGAGGCACTAGGTGGTGCCAGCCTGACTATTGACGATGTGAAGTTCAAACCAAATTAAACAAACCAAACTAATTTGGCCAAAAAAATGACACAAAAGCATTCACACTGAACCTGCATGTGCCTTCTATTTAGTGGCTAACCTTTGACGTCAACTTAGGCAGGCCTGCGCAAAGGCCACACAGCTTCATAATCAGCAATAAGCACGGAGCAAAATACAGACTCCTTGTATTTACTGTATATGTGGGCTTTGTATATGAACAGATTTGCGTTCTTTGGTAGAGCAAGTGTGTGTAACACTTTCGGAGTGTTTAGGAATATGAATTCACTCATAAACTTGTTTGGCCAAAACGTTTATCTGTCACACATGCTTTTGATTTTGTAAGACCATCAAATGCAATGCTCCTTGAACTTGTTTACTTCATTTTTACTGCATAATTTGCAAAAATAAACACTGTTTACTGTTGAATGACTGAACTCACGGGCACGACAAAACAACAAAGCAGAAAGATTTGTCATCTTTGTGCACAAAAAAGTTCCTGGCTTTCGATCTGAGAGAAGATCATAAATACCTGTTAACGTGGCAGCAGGAGCTAACTCAATTAAGAATGTTATTCACCCACTTCTCCCTGGTTGATCATAAAATCACTGAGGCTAAGAGACGGTCACAGCTAAAACGGCAGCCCAATTCTTGCAACAAAGACATCGTGGGAACTGTGATACTACCTCACATTTGAGTGCAATTGAGAGGTGTTTTTTTGTTTACTCTTCTGAATGACAGAAAAAAAAGACTCGGAAAATATCTAGATGTTGGCATAGTGATTACAAGTCGGGGTCAGAATTGCTATCAGTAATGCTGGTGACGACTTGAGATCAGATTAGACACAGATTACCTGAGTGCTGTCTTGCTTCAGGTAAGATTAGAGCTATTATAGTAACGATGTTTTGTAGATTAGAGCTTCTCACAAACAGACATTAATCATCAATATCATTTAAACCACAGATATCTATTGTGAGAATAGGAGGCTCGATACGCAGAATCTGGACAGATTGAATAAAGATTTCGTTTTCGAAACTTTCGTTTTGTTTTCATGAGCTGCTTATCCCCAACGAGGTCACGCGAGGTAAGCTGGAGCCCATCCCAGATTATTTGAGACGAGAGGCAGGGTACACCCGAACAGGTCACTGGTCTGTCACAGGGCCATACACACACACACACTTATTCCTAGGGACAATTTTATATTGGCCAATCAACCTAACATACTGTACGTGTTTTTGGAAGGTATCAGGAAAGGGGAGTAACCGAAGAAAACCCACAAATGCATGGGGAGAACATGCAAACTCCACACCAAAAAGACAGTGTTCCAAGCCTCATCCCACCCAGGACTTGAATCCCAACCTTCTTGCTGTGAGGCCACTGTGCTAACCACTACGGCACAAACTAATTTTATGAAATCCAAAAGGTACTAAAATTATTTCTATACAATACAGAAATTATGAAAGATGTAATCTAAGCCATCAAGTCTGGGTTGAGCTGCAGTGTCATGTCAGAGATCAAAACAAACCTCAAAGTCCCAAAGATTCACACCTTGTCAGGCAACATTACAAGGGTGATAGTTCTGCTTACCTCAATCATCAGCTAATAAATATCCCTCATACATCTGATTAAAAGCTCTCTAGATGATTCATTAATTACTGATGGTGTGCTGATTGCCAAAATATATCATTTCAGTTCAAGACAACAAAAATTCAAGAACTCAGCAAGTTACAATACCTAAAGTGTACAATTCACTGAACTGAATATGAATGAAATGAAAATAATATTTTATTCTGAAACACAAAGAAAAAAAAATGCAAAAAATTTAAAACAAATCTTTGTATTTGTGGCACTTATTTTTTTGTCAACAATTTATGGAAAATGATAGAGAGTAGGATTTTTTTTCTATTACAAATTATAACGTGCAATGCTTCTTTCTCCCTTTGTTCACAAAGATTTTTGCAGAGGATATACAAATCTTTAGCGGTCGAGTGAACGAATAGTTCGGGGGATGCCTCTTAGGTCACACATTTGCTGTCTACATCGACAACCACTTGATGTGCCACCAGTCTTCTGCCAAGTTTGGGGCAATAAAGCAATGATGGGCAGCTCAACTTACGTCATTGGATTTGAAGCTTAAGTATCACTCTGGCCAGAGCAAGCAATTGGAATGCTGATGCCTTTTTTCTGTGATATCTTCCCCAACAAAATTGGAAATCGAGGCTGTGTTCCTAATGCTTTTATTTAGAAATGACAACATAAAATAGTCTTCTCTTTTTTTTGGACACACACTCAAATAAATACATAAAAATGGAGTAGACTATGACATTCCTAGAAATTCCTTGGATATGTGAATATGCATCCAGTAATTATTGTAAGTGATCCTAATGGATAGCAATACTTGGTGATTTGTACTTGCTTATCCACACCAACTTTTCTTATTTGTTCTTGTCCTTAGGTCCTCCTGAACTGTTCCTAACTGATTTTCTACCTTAGCATACACCAGAACACGGCAGTGTAGCTTTAGCTGTCTGAGGAGTTAAGGTGGAACTCAATAGGTGTGCCTTTTTTCAGCAGGTGGTACGTTATGTGCTGTGCTTACATGCTGGGTTTGGTAGTTTCCAACACTATTTTATAGAGGCTTGACAAGCTAGTCTCAATCCTTTACAAGCTTGTTGGAAACTTAGCGGGTTATCACTCAAGTGGTACGTTAAAATGAGTCTCTTGTCACTGAACTGATGAGGACCCCTGTAGCTTTGAGGCCATGGCAAACTTATCTTAAAATCAGTCTTCTTCTTTGTTGACTTAATAGCCTCAAAAATTATTTTAGCAGATCCATGCTTTGGTGTGTTTTGTTCTGTTTCATCCAGAGAACAAAATGAAGAAGCTCAATATATGTCAATGCAAGTCACATGCATGGCATTGACAGGTCCGTAAAGGTGACTTTTTTGGCACTCAAGTGACCTAAATGTTTAGGGAATACCTGTGGGGTACAGATATGTTATTTACACTGTCAACTACTTGATGTGCCACCAGTTCTGTGCCAAGTTTTGGGCAGCAGAGCAATGATGGACAGCTTAACTTGCGTCAATAGACGTGGAGCTTAAGTATCATGCTGGCCAAAGCTACCAAAAGGAATGCTGATGGTCTTTTTTGACGGAACCTTTACAAGCCACTTGACATGCAAGCCGAGTTCCTGATCAATTTCAGTAGACCTTATCAAAGTTCATAGTTCCTAACCAGGTGTCAGTACTGGCTTGGCTCATTGTCACACACACATCCTGCTTTTCATACCACTCAGCCAATTACTGAAGGGAAGTAATTGGCTGAATTAATTAAAAACAATATGGGAAAAAACAATACCAAAATATAGTGTGAAAAAAAGAACAAATTTAAAAGAGCAGACAAATTGATGCCGAAATGACCTATTGTCATTTTGATGACAAAGTTAATGAAAAAAACCATCTGAGTTTGTACTTGTTAATGAGATGAGTGGTATAATTTTCCTGCCAAAAAATGTAAAAATAAATTAATTTGTGGAATGCTGTGTGCTGTTCAACAGTTTTTGTGTTCAATACCAAAGACGGAATTGAAAATGAAAGTTGGCTAAAGCACGATGTCGCAGTTGGTTTAGTAATCAGACCTTTCAGAAAGAATGTCGAGGGTTTGCGCTGTGGGTGGGGGAGGCTTGGATCATTGGCCTTTCTGTGTGGAGTTTGCACGTTCTCTTTGTGTATGAACAGGTACTCCAGATTCCTACCACCCTCCAAAAACATACATGATAGGTTAATTGACCACCGGAAAACTGTTTTCTGTTACTTTTAGACAGGGTCTATAATCATACACTTATTTTACCACGTCGCTACCAGCCAGAATGACAAAAAAATAAAACGAATTTTATTCAGAAGCAAGAAATGTAAAACGCTTTCATTACGAAAAGAACTATCAGCTAAGATTTATATCCAATTTTAATTACACTGATAAAGCCATTAAACCTAAGCTATCAGCCATTTAAAGTACATTTAAAGCCAAACTAAATTAGTTGCCTAAAATGTGTACTTATAAAAAAGTTTTCCAAATTGATAGTTTTTTTTTTCTTTTTTTTATCAAATTCTATTGCTGTCTCCATGGTTAGCAATAACACTTTATCAAAGTTTGTAGAGTCGGAAGGAATGAAGCATGTCAAGGTTTAGTTCTTTGCTAAGATCACAAGTTTCTAATGAAGGCTCACCCTTGCCCACATCTCTTGGCTCTCTCCCAGCAGCTAGCATATACTGGAAAACTTTCTCATGGAAAAGCTGTTAAACTGGCTCCAGTTGTGAGAATGAGAAACAAGTTTCCATCATGTTTGGACCAGCAATGAAAAGATTTAAAAATTACGGTACGAAAACCTCTTAACTTTATTGACTCTTTTGGTTTTATGAACCGAGTTTATCAGCCTGCTTATTTGTTGTTTGCTTCTATCACTCTACTAGTTTGTGCATAAAGGATGGCAAACAGTTCATTACATCCATTCTCAATGTATGAGCTGAATTACCAAAGTCTAATTGAGCTTGTTTTTGCATCTTCACCCCGTTGCTATGAAGATCATTTTTCCTTTGGCAGGGTTTTTACCAGCTTTTCATAAGGACAAACCCAGTCCTGATTGTTTGGTGGAATCAAATTAGGAACTAGTAATAGCCGTAAAGTTGGTGTCTGATATAATTCTCAGGGGTGTGTGCCAACTCCACATTTCCCATCCACATTTCCTTGGTTCTCATCTTTGGGTGGGGATTGTCATGTTTGTTTCATTAACAACCGATATGCAGGAGTTGAATTTTTTTTGTAAAAAAACAGAAACATACAGAACATGAAAGAATTACTTTAAAGAAATGCTGCAACTCACCATGTCATTTGATGAAACCGAATTTGTGACTGGCCAACTGAGACATCATGCTGGCTCCTCACCATAGCTGGTCCCGGGCTTTATTATTAATTTTAAATTCTAAAGTGTCTGACAGAAACTAAAGTGCATGATCCACTCTTTGTACAAAACCCCACAACATTTACCCACTTCAAAGATTGTATTATTATCAAAATCTTTTTTGAATAATCCCCCCGTCCCCACTCATGTTAACCACAGGCACTTTAGAAATGCAGGAGCATCTTAAACAGCTCATACATGTAAACAGTGGCCAACGTATAATTATCCATTGAAAAACATGATCAGTAAAAGGTGTTTGGTTATTTTTATCCTCAGAAGCCCTCTCCCATAAGCATGTGTACACTGAAGAAGTGTGTTCTGTAAATATTAACCAACCAATCTTGAAACTCTTCCAAACTTCACTCTAATTATTATTACTTTTTATTTTACATCACTTCATTTTCCCATCTTTGCAAGACCCCCAGGCTTCAACATTATCTCGTGGCATTTTGCTGGCACACAGATAGCAAGTAAACACCAATCTCGCAAATCTAAAAATGTATTCCACACTTCTTTTCTTGGCTTTCGATGTTAAAAAAGCTCAGTAATGACTACTTTGTTGCTCAACAGCTGTCAGTCACTTTCAGGTTTTTGCATATTCTGACTTGCAGAAATGTCTACCAAGTATCAAAAGATAAGATCTTTGTTTACTTTGCTCAAGCTGAATCATTGTCTCTGCTCTTACATGCCTTTTAGAGTAATTTGCAATATGCTATCATCTTAATCAAACCCTCACTCAGGTTTCAAGTCCAATAAACCAATGGAACTCAAGAGAATTGCTTCATTGTTGTCTGTGCCAAGTAGACTTGCTTGATATTTATTTTATCCCATAAGCCACTTTCTCCATTTTTGGGTTGTGAGATGTGTAAGAGTCCATTCTAGCTAGCTGAGAAGCTGGCGAAAAAAGTGGGACACGTGGTTAGGTTGCCAATCTGTGACAAGAATACAGCGAAACATCGAATCACATTTTCACTCATGTCTAAAAGCAATTTAAACAGACTAATCAGTTAAACTAGAAACTCTTACTTGTGTGAAATCGGAGCAAACCTGGGACCTTCTGACAATGAGGCTTCAACATTTAGTATTTGACCACGGTGCTTTGACAACGGTCAATCAAGGGACAATAGTAATTACTTTTTTGCCTCTTTAAAAGCAGAAATTTATAGTGTACAAATTTTCCAAATGTGATTTACTCAGAATTTTTTTTTCATGCTTATCCAAACATGAAGTGGTATTCTTTTAGTGCAAACATCAAACTCTCCAGAATGCCTTTACAAACATAATGCATTTTTAATACTTGTTGCTCAAATATTTTGTAGTCCACAATTTTAACATTTGGAATAACATTAACATAACATTGTAATAACATTAGAATTGGCGCCTCCAAATCCGAGACCATGGTCCTCGCCTGGAAAAGGGTGACATGCCCCTCGCGGGTCAGGGACAGGGTCCTGCCCCAGGTGGAGGAGTTTAAGTATCTCAGGGTCTTGTTCACAGGTGAGGGAAAGATGGAGCAGGAGATCGACAGGCGGATCAGTGCGGCATCAGCAATAACTAGGACCCTGCATTGGTCCGTTGTGTTAAAGAGAGAGCTGACTTGAAAAGCAAAGCTCTCGATTTACAAGTCAATCTAAGTTCCTACCCTCACCTATGGTCACCAGCTGTGGGTGGTAACCGAAAGAATTAGATTGCGGATACAAGCGGCCGAAATGAGCTTCCTCCGCAGGCTGGCTGGACTCTCACTCAGAGATCAGGTGAGGGGCTCTGGCATCCGGGAGGAGCTTGGTGTCGAGCTGCTCCTGCTCCAGGTCGAGAGGAGCCGGATGGAGTGGTTCTGGCATCTGGTCAGGATGCCCCCAAGCGCCTCACTGGTGAGATGTTTTGGTCTCCAAGAGGAGACCAAGAGGCAGACCCGGACCCGCTGGAGAGACTATGTCGCACAGCTGGCTGGGGAAACGACTCGGGATCCTTCCGGATGAGCTGAAGGATGCAGCTGGGGTGAGAGATGCCTGGGCTCCCAGTCTTAGGCTGTTGCCCCCGCGACCCGGCCCCGGATGAGCGGAAGACGATGGACCAAACAGAATGGAATAACATTATTTCCTCAGACTTCACCGAACTTAATTTTTATCCATTAGCATGTCCAAAGATGTCATATTTACTATGACTTTTAGTGGTAGAGGTAAGAATTTATGACAACTTAAAGAAAAGTAGCTGCTTGTATGTGTGACTTTCACTGCCATTGAACTCTTAATCAACCAGAGGACACTTCGGTAGATTATCCCGCCTCTGAGTTGTCAAGAGGTTCTCAAACAACGCTAAGAGCTGACAATTTACATCAACAAAAAAGGTTTTTATTTGAGCATGATATTCCAAATGAATCTTTTTTTTAACTTTGGTGCGGGTAGTTAGCCTCTAAACTGCTCACTATCTACATTTATGTCTCGCGTAACCGAAATTAGCATTAGCACTTACAAGCTAACCACGCTAAACCAGAACATGTTTCAACACTGAAATTAGTGCTTTTAATCTAAATTTTTTAAAACTAATTTGTCAAGGTATGGTCAAATTAAAGAGCCTTTCCCCTAGTTAAACTTCTGAGGCTTTTGGAAGTTAAATAATTTCTAAACAATCCCCTAAATCTGATGTGGTTGGAAAAGGGATCAGGCAAATGGGCCAGGATATAAGATCTCAACCTAAGAAAATTGCTAATGAGAAGTCTTTGCTTTTGCTCTTGTTTGCTCTGTGTTTAAAAGTGATATAGCACTTTTGTACCTTGATAAATCAACCAAATATTTTTTTGTCTAATTGTCATCTACTTTCACACAGTCATAATGTCATGATGTGGAGAAGTAGAACCCATATAAATAGTTTCAACCAATTTATTGCAGGTTGTGGGAGCACAGCACAGCGGGATCATATGACAATGAAGTGACGGATAGCAGTGCTTAGGGAAGACGAGACAAAGGTGGGGACATTAGCGAGAGACAATCGGAACCAGGTATGCAGAATTGGGGAAGAGGACAAGATTTGGAGTGAGGAAATGTACCAGATGAGAGGAGGACCACATAATTTTTTTTTTAATTTTTCCGAGCAATAGAAACGCTTAAAGAAAAAAAAAAGTATAGCCACAACATGTAAATACCATAACATTAACCTTTTAGCAGTTCTGTAATTGTGTAGGGAACAAGTATGACAATAATAAAAAATCAAGTCATATCACTTTCAGATAAAAGCAAGAAAAAGGTTGATTTTTAAAAAAAAAATTGTTGTGCTGATTGAGATGAAGTTCTACGCCTCTCACCTTCCCTTCAAATGCATCTAGCAAATCAGAGACAACATATACAATTTTCAGGTTTCAGATTCTTCAAGCTGCATAAAGATGCTTAGGCTAATAAATATAAATGTTCAATTTTCTCTTTGAGAGAATTTGTTCTGTATTGTGGTATTTTGCTTCTTCCGGGGCCAGTTTTTTTTTCCAATCTCTGAATAATTTCGGTATAAAATAAAATTTCAAGTCCATACAAAAAGCTGACCGC
Organism: Neostethus bicornis; assembly: GCA_902685375.1. Classification (NCBI taxonomy): domain Eukaryota; kingdom Metazoa; phylum Chordata; class Actinopteri; order Atheriniformes; family Phallostethidae; genus Neostethus; species Neostethus bicornis. The sequence continues at coordinate 23,434,055 of LR738547.1, forward strand.
AAAATCTGAGTAATGCAAACAGCGAGCATTGAACTCTTAAAACTGAAACACAATGCTGAAATATTATCAAGCAAACTCTTCAAATAGGCTGCTGAAACTTGCTCACTTGCAGGATGTCATCCAGTTTAATTTGCCAAAGAGTTTTGTCGTGGCTCGGTAAATTGACAATGTCGTCTCTGGTAGTGCTAGTTGTAGAGGTGTGATGTAATACGTTAAACTTGAGACGCTTTGGTTGCAAGCAAACTCCTTTTTACAAAGACAGCATATAATTTTCATTGATAACACCATCAGGGCATTTTTGAAACGTAAATTGACAAACAACTCTTACATACTCCTTCATTATTGTCTTTTCGTAACCATTTACCTTCACCATCTGTAAAAATGCACTCAATCAGCATTCACTTTGTAACTTGCATGTAAAAACAGTGCAATAAAAAGGTTAGTGTATTTAAAAAGCATAACTAAAAAAAAAATATTGTACTAAATTTAATCACAACAAATACACTATTTTGACACTCCTACAGTAAATCAAAGTTTTACATGTAGGGTAGACTTTTTTTATTCAGACTAGATAACATCTGGAAAATACCAAGCTACTCAAATGTACTAAACATAACTTGTTAAACGCTCAAGTTTAACTCAACAGCTGGATTCACATGGAATATTTCTACGTAAGTAACTGACAGAAGCTGCTTTAATGTAAAGGAGGCTAAGCCTTTACAAAAGTTGATCTTTGAGGTCATTGCAGTAAAATGCTGTGTCAGCCAAGGTCTGCCAAGCTCCTGTTGGCATTCAGCCATGTTCTTCAAGTGTTCCTACTTCTTTTGCCATGTTGTCTCCTGCTGGGCCGTATCCTCCCAGAGGGTGATTTCCCTCCTTCCCTTCATTCCTTTTGCATTTGATTGACAACCCCTTAAGGCTGTGCATTTTTGCACAAACACCATCAATCAGATACAAGTTGTAGTGATAGAGTACAACCACTTTAAAATAATATCAAGTGTAAACAACAGAGCAGAGCCAAGATCTTTTTGCAAGGTAATGCCTGTAGCATTAGGAGTTATGGGCTCTATTCTGTATTTTATTTCCTTTGTTTTAAACTCTTGCCATTGTGTTAATATTTCATTTAATATTTACATAAAATTTATGGTCACGTATTAGTTCACATTTTTTTTTCCGTCTTTACCACTGAGACAACTAATGAGAAAAGACTTCTGTGAGGGCGGTCGAAAATGATCGGAATCACTGCTGGACACCATGGCTCATCCTGCGAAATCTGTTTGTAGAGTTATTTGAGCTCAGCCGTTTGCTCTGGGTGGAGATGTTGATTTGTACTAAATAAAGGATGGAAGTAATGCTTTGACACACCTAAAAAGTGTCTGACCAAAGCAGTTTTCTGTAACATAAAGGTTTTGCTAATTTTAAAGGAAATACAATTTACTTGCATAATGTGTTACTTTTAATAAAAAATTTAAATTACTTTGGTAAAAGGCATTAAAAGAATCAAAGATAACCCTGCAAGAGATAACCCTGCAATCTTGTGATGAAAGACTAAATAGCAGCAGTTATGCTTCAGGATTGAAATGTATTTTGAATTCAAAATGCCATTACTTCAAAGAAGCTAAATTGAAGTTTACATTTTATGCAAATAAAAGAAAAACAAAACTTCTTCAATTCCAGAGGAGAACAATCTAAACAAAGATGACAGTCACCAGAAACTAAAAAAATTCTCATTCTCTTCTCTTACAAACACTAAATAATAGGTTTAGTGTGTAACCCTTATTACTTATACTTTTATTGGTGCATCGATCCGTTGTAGTAAAGAAAGAGCTGAGCCAAAAAACAAAGCTCTCAATTTGCCAGTCGAGAGCCATCAGCTGTGGGTGGTGACCATAAGAATGAGATTGCGGATACAAGCAGCTGAAATGAGCTTCCTCTGTTGGGTGGCTGGGCTCTCACCCAGAGATAGAGTGAATTAGCTCTGGCATCTGGGAGGAGCTCGTAGTAGAGTTGTTGTTCCTCCTGGGTGAGAGAAGCCAGGTGGGGTAGTTCGAGCTGTAGTCTTCAGGTTAGGATGCCTCCCAAGTTCCTCACTGGCGAGGTGTTTCGGGCACATCACACCGTGGGGAGACCCATAGGCAGGCAAGACTGTTTCACACCTAGCGAGGGAACACCTTGGGATCCTCGAAGGTGAGTTGGAGGATCCAACTGGGGTGAGAGAAGCTTGGCTTTTTCCATCTGAGGTTGTTGCCCCCGCGACCTGGCCGCGGACAAGTAGAAGAAAATGAAACAGACCTTTTATTGGTTTATAAAAGTAAATAGTAGTAAACTAGTAAATGTCTTCCTGAACTGTCTACCTTGTATTTGGAATATTTCAGCACCAAATCCAGCATTTTTTAAGATAATCCTGTTGATACAATAATTTCAATAAAAGTGAAGATTTTTCTCCCCCTAGAAACAGAAAGAAAATAGTCTCTCACACTTATTTTGAAGTCATTGTGAATTTTCAGTAGCTTAAGTTTTTTCTGTGTTCGTACAGGTAAGAATCTCTCAAATTGGAACTTAATGGGATTTGAACCAACTGGCTGATTTTGGCTGATTTTTTTTTTTTTTTTTTAAATTATACTACTTACAATAAACTTTTCAAGTTTGTGTTAACATTTCAATCCAAAGTACTCTGTCAGTTAAACTCAATAGCTCATAAAACAAAGCATAAAAAAGTTGAAGATGATCTAAAACAACATTAAAGAAGGAAAATTTCCGTGTCAATCAGCACATACACAACCACTACCCGATTTAATGAAAAGGACAGTTTGAATTACTTCATTTGACTCGCTGCCCGTTGCAAAGAACTTAGACTACCACGTTCCACCCTGCTCGGTGAACCACAACCTTTACACAAAAATAATGACAGCAGGAAAAAGTTCATTAAACTGCTTTTAACATCTTCGGAAACTGTTGGTCAGACAATGATACTGAAGCAGCCCAACTTCAACATCGCCTTGCATGTGATTATACAGCTAACCGAAGCCTGCAGCATGATGTGCAAAGACAAATTTGCCTTGGATAATCTGTCATGACACGCACTTTACCTGGCATTATAACTCAATCCCAACGGGTGTGAATACCACTTTGTCTCACCACAAGAAACGTATTCAACTGGCATGCGCTTAAATGTTACCATGTGAATGTAACTAAAATGTAAACTGCTGTCATAATATAATTTTTTAAAGCTTTAACAATATAACTTGTGGGAAAAGACACGTGTTTCCCTCCTAGAGCCTTTATACACACCCCGTTCAAAGTTTATTAAAAGAATTATTGATGTCCAGTTTCTTTATTTACTGTCAAAAATAGTTCACATTTCCCATATAATATTATATTAAATTACCAGTTGGGAGCCAATGGTTAAGCAGTTTTCATTCATCTTCTGAACCACTTATCCCTGACGAGATCATACGGCCCGGGGGCAGAGTCGAGCTCAGGTGATTTCAGGCGAGGGGCAGGATACACCCCAAACAAGTCACCTGTCTGTTGTAGGACCACAAACAGACAACCATTCCCACACATACATTCCTGGGAGCAATTTTATAGCAGCTTTTTAAAAAAAATTCCATTTGATTAAAACAAAAAAAAAAAAACAATTTAAATACACAAGATTGCAACCTTGGCATGTTTTAACGAATTGAATTATAAATTACAAACATCCTTCTCATGATTGTAATTTTGTAAAACTACTTTGTCAGATCGAGATTGGGTTCTACTTTATCAAAATGACTTAATGGTCAAGTTCTTTATGTATATTGGGTCCTTTACAAAGCTAGTTCAACACAAGAAACAATATTATTGTCCCTTACGTGAGCTTGACATTTGTACATATTCAACTTCTTCATATTTAACAACTAAATATCTTGGATCAGCTTACAGGTTTTCAGCTTAACGCGGTCATTTACTATCCGAGAGGTTATGTCTGAATTCAAACTAGGGAGATGCCACCCTATGCTTTTGCTCAATTTATTTTTACCCCAAAACTAGTCACAGATGATGGGAATTTGCTTACAATTGCAGCAATCAGAAAACGCCTCAAGTTTGTTTTGACGTCACAATTTATTTTTATTTATTTCACCTTTACTTAAGCAGGTGAATCTCATTAAGATTATAAATCTCCTTTTCAAGAGTGTCCTGGAACCTAAAGGGCATAGTATCATTTGGAGAGTGAAAGGAAACTAGAGAGTGAAAGGAAACTAGAGGAAACTGATAGAAGTAGAGTTTCAGCTAAAATGAAAGGGAAAGTGTACAAAACTGTGGTTAGACTGGCATGCTGTTTGGTCTAGAGACAGTGGCACTGAGGAAAAGACAGGAAACAGAGATGGAGGTAGCAGAGATGAAGATGCTGAGGATATCTCTGGGAGTGACCAGGATGGATCGGATTAGAAATTAGTATATCAAACTAACAGCACATGTTAGAGGTTTTGGAGATAAAGTCAGAGAGGCCAGACTGAGATGGTTTGGACATGTGCTGAGGAGAGAGCGAGAGAGATGGACATCGGCAGAAGGATGCTGGGTTTGGAACCACCAGGAAAGAGGCCTAGAGGAAGACCACAGAGGAGGTTTATGAATACAGTGAAGGAAGACATGAAGATAGTTGGTGTGACTGAAGAGGATGCAGCAGATAGGGTTAGATGGAAGAAACTGACTTGCTGTGGCGACCCCAGAAGGAAAATGCAGAAGGAAGAAGAAGAGAACAAGCAAATTCCACATAGAAAGGCCAGTCTTTCAAGTCCTACTCCCACTCCAGGACTCAAAGCCCCAACCTTCTCGCTATGAGGCCATCGTGCTAACCACAGCACCACCATGCAGTACAACAAATGTTTGGCCTTTCATTTATCACATTGCAACAATTACTTAGATAAAAACATAAAATTGGTCAGCTAGCAGTTTTTACTTCAATGCCGGGTTTTGAGAATCTGTTGCAATTTAGCCCTTGTTCATAACCAGAAACCCCTGTACTCCTCCATCTTTTTTTATTTTTCCATCTCAGATGTTTCTGTTTTGTATCAGAATGGTTTTCCACACAACTCTTTGTGTATAACTACTGTATGTTGTGAGATCTGTTATGCAGTGGGCTCTGTGTTAATGTGCCCAAAGAACTCAGGTTTGTTTCAAATAGGATTTTGTGCTCGACACGAACGAAACATGGTCGTGATGATGGTGTACTCTTCAGAAGAACGGTATGTAAAAATATAAATGCACGTTTCAGTGTTCATATTCCAAATAATTCTGGGATTTTTTTAGCCTTAGAGGTTGTGACAGACTATTTGCTTGAGTTTTAAATGAATGAGCAACCCGTTTTTCAAAAAGTTTTTGTAAATGCAGAACAGATTAGAGTTTCATCTTCATTAAGAATAAATCGGAGAGAAATAAAAGCTAAAAAAAAAAGGAAAACAAATCTATATAGTTGAAAATGCAGAAAACCCCCCATAACATTTCTATTCCTGAAAGTTTCTTTCTTTAAAAACATTAATACATGTTCAAAATGATCTTCCTCATTGTGACGTCAAACCATTCATGGTTTAAATTTGCGATTGATAGTGTTCCTCCGTAGTTAATCAAACAGTAAGGGAGAAAAAAAAAATCAATTTCTACTTCCTAACAAAATGAAAGATTCCCGATTAATACTTACTGAGATCATACATAAACTTATTAGGACTACAAATTGCATACACTTTAGCTTTCGGCTAATTTCCTGCCTCTACGACATGAAAAATGATACACATATGACTCAACGATAAGAGGGTGTTTTCTTGATGAATGTGGTGAGGTTTTAATTATACAAACAAAAGAACGGGAACTGTGTTCATGCTACTCCTGATATGATGTATTAGTGTATAAAAATGTCACAATACAGCTTCCTAAAGGATTAAATCATTCATCTGAATACTGACAATTGAACTGTTCAAGGTTTTGATCGTTTTGTTTCTAAAGACAGAATTGCACTTGAAAATTATTGCTATCCCTTATCTCCGAAGGTCAAGTGTTTTATTTTGGTTAAATACATTATTCGGTTAAATTGAGAGTATAAATAACCTTTGAATGTGAGTCTTTTACAGTTCAAACTTGTGCAGAGTCCTAATTTAGACTCAAGCACTAAGATACCAAGGTCTGAAAAGAATTTACTTTGTAGAAACAGACTAGATTGCTATGAGGGCATTTTGGGGTTTCCAGTTAAAAGGGCCCTGATCACACCCTGAGTAACAGTAATCTATGAGTAAGAGCCAGTCAGCATGACTTCCCTTTGTAGAGATACAAGGCAGGAAATGCCCCACCAAGTCCATTCAAAAAGAGCCTTAACATTGTTAGTCTTCTCTGAGAACCTCCACCCAAAACAATTACACTTTTATTTAACCTCCCCACCTTGTTTTACTAAAGTGCTTTGAAAACCCTCTCATGAGTACACCATCACTTCATTTGTCAATATGGCCCGACATTTCATCTAAAAGAAAAAGGATTAACATGTTAAGTTGAAACATATTGGAACTCATAATTTTCTAATCAATCCAGTTTGAAGACCAAAAGAAAACCCAAGTTGACCACAAACCAAACAAACCAAGGGTTAGAAGCAAGAATTATGCAAAAATGTACCAAAATTAACCGTCGTGCCACATTTGCCCCGGTGGCTTTTGCAAGGTAGCGTTCTTCATTTACTCAATTTAATTGTATCACAATGACTTTGCATTCAGCTGCACATGTAGTCATGGTTGGTCTGTGATTTTATTTGAGATTTAATTGTCTCAACCCAATCACCGCTCATGTTCAGCATACACACCGTTTCATTTTTGGGCTTAAACACAGATAAAGTCATACAAATCATTTCTTTGAGAAATAAACCTATAACAATTAGTCAATTACAAATTGAAGGAAAGGAAATAAATGAAAAAAATGGTCTGAAACGTTTCATAACATAAGAAAAAAAACAAAAACTAAAAACACCCATGTTAGGTTGATTAGCTGCCAGTAGGATTGATTGAATGTGTGTTTAAATGGTTGAGAGTGCATTACCCTGTAACAGACCGGCAATCTGTACGGTGTGAAGCCTACGCAATCCCATAAGGGATAAGCGGTTCATGAGACAAAATGAAACAAATATCTAGATTCATATAATACAACGAATGTTAATGTAAAATCTGAGAAAATCCTAGAAATTCACATTTTAAAAACTCCGAGCCCTCTTTAGCGTTGAACACAAACATATACCATTGACAAAACTGTATACAAACTATTGAATATTTTATAAAAAGTTTTAAATAAAGTATTGTTTTCACATGTTACAAAGTAAAGAAGGAAAGGAGGGGAGTGGAGAAGGGGTGTGGTGGTGGTGCGGTTCTCAGCAGGTTGGAGAATTAGCTGGAAATCTCTATTGCTTTCTTTGGCGAAGGAACACTTCCTCTAGAAGTGTGTGTGCAGTGTCCCAGGTGTGCTGTTCTCGACCTCAGAATTCTGTGTTAAAACACATGCGGCAAACCACACAGAGCAACAGCCACCTAAAACTTTCTTCACATTCCATATTTTTTTTGTTTTAAGACAGATTGCCCCACTTCATTAAGCTGGTGTTGTTCCATTAAACCAGGCCGACTTTTAACAGCTACCAAAACAACAGATTTGTCATAATGAAGTTTTACTTCACTGTGGTTTGGAAATTAAATAGAATTGGCTCGGGCAATCCCTACAAACCAATGATGGGCAAGCAGTTCAGAAAATGTGTGGACAGATGAACCAATACAAGTTAATAATTTATTAGAGACCTCAACCAATGAAAATGCAATAAAGCATTTTTTGGTGGAAGTTCAAGCAAAGTTTTGTTTCAGCACAAAAGTAAGAAAGTTAAATTGTTTGTATAAAAAAAAAAATCTAGTTGCTAAATTTAAAGTTGACTAGAAATAGTCTTTTGTGCAGTTTTAGCAATGTCAATTATGGCTTTCTGTTATTTTCAATTGGCCCATTTTTTTCTATACTTAAACTAAATAATAAAACTGTCAAACAATAAGCCTCTGCCTGCCTTACAAACACAATTAGTTATGTGTTCAGAATTTGGGGTGTTGCTGGCATCCTTCTATCTCTAGAGACAATGGAGTTCGCATGTGGATACTTATCTGTTTGTGTAGCGTCGGCTGTGGTTGCATAAGCTGATGCAGGAGATGCAGCTCCTACCACACTAACTGAAAATGTGATATGCTGTATGAGTCATGGGGGAGCAGTGGTAGACAGGCTATTTTGCTGTTTCTGGGTCTTTGTGGCCTCGCGCTGAATCTGGTTGATACCGATTTTCACAGTTGAACGCCACCTATAGCGGTCGGAGGTCACAAACTCAAAATCTGCTGCTTTGATGTTGCACCACTTCAGATCTTTATGATCCGTCTTGCAAGCATCATTGTACCACAGGGCAGGTCATCCTGTTGGTCATGTTCCTGTGACCAGTTCCGCATAGAGAATGTCCTTTGCATACTTACCAAGAGCGGTGACTAAATGCCTTCCCCCTGCATAATCTTAGACGTCTCCTCGGCATCACTTGGTAGGAACGAGTATCCAACGCGGACGTCCTGACCCAGACGAGCATGTTCAGTACATTCGCCATCCAATGTAGGAGTTTTACATTTTGTGACTTTGACATTTGTGACTTTGACGTTTGTGACTTTGACGTTTGTGACTTTGACCTTTAGTTCCATGACCCTAAAAACCTAAGAATTTAGCTGTGGGTAGTTTCATTAAAATCCCTTCAGGTGGTTTGGGCCATATGTCTTTCACAAATGTGTTCTGGAAGCACAGATGCACGGACAACCTAAATGCTTAATCCCTCCCCCACATTTCGTGGGTAGAGGCACAAAATTACATACATTAACTTTATCCACTTGCAAAAGTGTTCTTCAGCTAAGTCTCTGCAAATACAAATACTAAAACCTCTTCTACAACTATACAACCAATCAAGTTTGGAAAGAGATCACACTTTCCACATTGGTCAACATATGCTTTGGTTTTAGATGTTTGTTCATTTGAGCTAGAGCATTGTGTCACCAATCATATACTTCTTGTAAATTCAAATCCAGATTTTAGTTTTACATCACATATGTTAATTGGCGTTAACCCCAAGCACCAAAAATCAAGGATTGCCCCCGCCTGTTGATGTAATATGCTCCATTTCAAACATGCCAACGGTTCGAGTAGCGTTCGAATGTCTGGTGACATACAGTATTCCATTATTGTTGCTACAAATAAACCCTGAACCTTTAAAGACGCAATGAGACCCACTTCATGTTCTCAAAGTAAGTTTTTCATTGGTTTATTACCACAAATGACTGAAAATAAAACTTTAACATAGGTTTTTCTTTCTTGTACAGGAGACTCCTTTGCCTAACTTTCCAGTGTACTTTATCGTATATTTTACCTTTTGCATCATTTATATGACATATTTGTACTATTGGTAATTTATGATTGTCACTGTAGTAATTTAGCGTTTAGAAAAATGTCAAACTTGGCTAAAAATATTATTCAAATACCGATTGTGTACAGTTAAAAGCTCCCTGATCACTGGACACAATTTGCCAACCCAATCCAAACAATACGCCTTTGTTTATGGTTACCATTCTTGTCATCTACCGAGCAACTAATGACTCATTATTGCAGCTCAACATGTGGGATCTGTCTACTGCGACCTTAAGCATTTGGATGATACAACCTCTGGCTCATGATGGAACCACAGGGGGTGTGGTTTTGTATGAAACCACTTTGTTTTGGAATTCCATATTATTATTGGTCTGATATTTTTTTGGCCTGTGTCAGCATCTAAAATATGGCGGAGCTACGTGAAATAACACAGACCAAGACTCTGTCCCTGAATTACCCCTAAAACTTCCGCTCATGTCACTTGTTATTGATGTGAAGTGTAGAGGAGCGGTAGCCAGCTGCCTGGGTACCACAAGTAAGAAAAGTTCCAGCTTATAAAGTGCTTTGGTTTTTGCATTAGGCTGCGGCAATAAAGTTGAGCTGAGGCTACTTAAAGTTCTTATCTTGGGGTTCAAGTTCTGCTTTTGGCTTTTCTTGCAGGAAGGAAATGGTTACACCAAATCCCTTTTCATATTCCCATGACGACAGTCTCTGGGCTTGCCATTAGGTGAACACTGCCCTGCTTCCTTCCCCACAAAACTGAATGGAAGCTCAAGTGCTATTTTTAAGTCTGAGAGGAGCTTTGCATTAGAAGTACCTCTACTTTCTGTGACCTATACTCATCAAAAAAGGAAATGTGTGTGTCAATTTATGGTTGGGAAGCACTTAATCATAGCTTACCCAGTTGTGGGGAAGATGACTAGTTAACCAAACTTCCTCTGTAGGACTTTCTGTGTAAGCAATGACGTTGAACATCAAACTGGTCAGTTCAGTCTTACATCAAAATTGAAACAGCTGTATAAGATAAAAATGATACAACCCTAACTGTGTTGTATCACACTGATTTTTCCACATTGAGAATACACGTTACCAACAATTCTGCTAATTGTTGGTAACGTGTATTCTCAATGTGGAAAAATCAGTGTGATGCTTACATATATGATGGTAACAATATAAAGGTGCTGCAAATTGACATGCGTTGCTGTATGCACCACCCACCTCCAGCGAGAGTTGCATGTTGCATGACGATATTGTACATGAAAATAACTTTGATTGCTAATTATTTAGAGCTATTTCTGCAAAGCTGATATAAAAAACTCAATGTAAAAAACAACAAAAAATATATTATAAGTAGTCCTGTCATTTTAACGCATTAATTCTATTTATTATTTTTTAACTTTTTAAAAAAAATAACGTAATTAATTATGATGTAATGAATGAAGGTGGCGAGCCAATGCTTGCACATTTCAATTTTGGCCTATTGAAGAACCTGTAGTCTTCTCGGCTGCTCTGGCAAATTAACAAGGCAGCAGTGGTCAAACACAACATACATGGACAAGACTCAGGAGGATTAAACAGTCGCAGGGGCGGATCTAGAAGGGGCGTGGGGGCACACGTGCCCCATCCCACCTCCCACCCTTTTTGGTCCACAAAAAAAAGTGTTCTTACTACTTTAATTATTATAAAATTTGTGCAAAATATGCACCAAAATGCAGAAAAATTACTTATATTTCAAAATGTTCTCGGGGGTGGGGAGCGGATGCCTCCTCACACCCCCTCAACCCCAACCCCTTTTGAAAATTCTGGATTCAACCCTGAGTCGAGCCACTGAAAGACAAGATTTTATACAAAAATAATAGAGACGGGACAATAAATAAAAACATAACAATTTGTAGTTTTTTCAAAAAGGAGTTCTCCTACCACCGAAGCAACTCCAGCCTGACATACCATCTAAACATAAAACATGCTCAGGCAAGTTCCTCTGTTGCGAGTGTAGCTACCAGGAGCTCGCTCCACCAAACAAAGCTAGCTGAATTTGGCAAGCGAATGAGCAAATTCACAACAGAGAAATTGACAAATACTGTCGCAAAGTGGGTTGCTGCTGATTGCAGGCCAATTTCTATCATTGAAGATAAGAACGAATCCTAACTCTTGTTTTACTTTTTAAATGATGCTCCTGGCCTCATGAGGCACAGTTCACCAATTATAAATTGGATTTAAAATCTTCTCTTTTTACTGTATTCAATTGATTAGTCACACATTACAATTTTTAATATCTTAGAATTCAAATTTTTTATCAGAAGACCTTTCGCAAATATGACGTTAAAATGCGATTAATTCGATTAATTAATTACAAAATGCTGTAATTAATTTGATTAATTTTTTTAATCGACTGACACCACCAATTATAAGTGATGCTACATTTCACACGTCATGCTCTTTTTTCAGTCATGCAGGAGGAACCACAGTGACTTTGAACAATACAGAGTGGAGAGATTGGCTTAATTCCTCTCAGCATTCTTGAATGAGATTAAGTTGTTCTGAAAACTCTGAAGGTGTGAGGGTGCCAGCTGCTGCTTGATGATGGACAGATAAGCTGGCATTTTAATTTACAAAAAGATTCATCTTCGGCACCACTTATTAGCCAGAGTGCCGGAGCCCACCTTGGCTGATTTCAGGTGAGAGGCAGGACACACGCTTAACAGGTCTCAAGTCTGTTGCAGGGCTACACACAGACAACCATTCATACACACACTCATTCCTAGAGGCAATTTATCAGTGGCCAATCAACCTAACATGCATGCCTTTGGAGGGTGGGAGGAAACTGGTGTACCTGGAGAAAACCCACACATACAGTACATGGGGAGAACATGCAAACTCCACACAGAAAGACCAGTGTTTTGAGCCTTGCTACCATTCTCGGACTAGAAATCCCAGTCTTCTTGCCATGAGACCACTGTGGAGCCCAAGAAAAAAAACAAAATTAAAAGCAACTTGCTGATTTTTTAAAGTGAAAATACCTTTCTGAGTATTTCTAGAATGGAAAGATGTACTTGAAAATCAAAAGTGGTTCAATTCCTTACTTTTTGACCCATTGTATTTGGATTATATTGTTTGTGTAAAACAAACAAATTAATTTTTTATTTTATCTCCCTTAAAAAGTTATCAAGTGTACTTGGACTTTTGTAAAAGCTAAATTGTAAAATACATATACGTATATCGCTCTTTCACACAGGTGGTGTCTTTAAATCCCATTCCTTTAATCTCAATTTCTTTTCTTATGCTTTCGAATGTAACAAGCACTGCAGTCAAGTGTCAAGGGTTCAGAGTAAATTACAAGCCTGATAAAGAAAAGAAGAGAAACAAAAATTTGTCAGAAGTATTTTCTTGATAGATTATGCCAAGAAGTTCTGGATCTGTGCTTACACGGCCATTTAGATTAAAAGATCCTTGCCGAACAAACAACACACTCATTATGATAAGTTTAAAGACCCTTCCTTAGTTGGCTGCAATTCCAGTTCTGTTTTAACTTGTACTGCACTTTGATGTCTTTTCAAGTGTAAGAGACTTCTCGTTCGGTTGCTTGAAAGAGTCGTTTTTTTCCTTTAATGCTGACTATGCTTTTTGGGCTGTTAGTGTTCAATGGAGGAGTTACAAGCAAGAGCTTTTACTGTGTAATAGCACAGAGCAGCATACTGTAAAGTTACTCTAATACTGCATTTTATGCGCTCACTCAGCAGTCCTAAATCAAGATTTTTGTTTACTTAATAGTACAGTAAGATAGCTAGAAATATGTCCTTTAAATTAGGTTTTATGTCTAAATATTGTTGTTTGTAGACTTTAATCATCAATATTTTTACATTTTAGTTTAATTTTAATATACTTTATTAATTCCTCAGCCAGGAAATTTGTGTGCTGCATTATACCGCAGTAGAATGCCACCTAGTAAGGCAACGATGGTGGGAGAAACAGCACCCTCATTGTCTTCTCCAAGGACCCCTCTATGTGAACTCAGCGGGATGTGAACCCGCAAACTTCCAGTTAACTTCCGGTCCGCGGGTGAACACTCTAACCATTGAGCCACTGTCTCAAAAAAGAAAAAAAACCTATCTAACTTTTTTGATAAAAAAAAAAAAAAAAAAACAGGAAAAAAAATCACTCAAATTGTTTACTGACTCCGAAAAGCTCAATTAGACAGTCTCTTATAGGATTGCGGATTTAAGGCGAGAAGTAGGATACAGCTTGAACAGGTCACCAGTCTGTTGCAGGGACACACACACTTACTCATTCCTAGGGGCAATGTCATAGCCGCTAGTCAACCTAACATGCATATTTTTGGAGGGTTGGAGGAAACCGGAGTACTCAGAGAAAACCCACACATACAAAGGGGAGAACATGCAAACTCCACACAGAAAGACCAGTGTTTCAAGCCTTGTCCCCATCCCGGGATTTGAACCATTCTTGCTGTGAGGACACTCATTTGTCATTTAGACGGGATGCTAAGGACTAAACAATGGTGAGGGGGTAGCACAGTGGCCTCACAGCAAGAAGTTCAGGGTTCAAATCCCAGATGGGATGAGACTTAGAAAACTGGTCTTTCTGTTTGGGGTTTGCACGTTCTCCCCATGTACAGTATGTGTGGGTTTTCTTTAGGTACCCCGATTACCTCCCACTCTCCATAAACATGCATGTTAGTTTAATTGGCCACTATTAAATGGCCCCTGGAAATGACTGTGTGTGTGTAGGATGGTTGTGTGTGTTGATCCCTCAACAGACTGACAACCTGTTCGGGTTGTACAATGCCTCTTGCCTTGAATCAGCCGGGATAGACTCTGGCACCCCCTGAAATTCCGCTGCAGAAGATAAATGAATTCTTGTTTTGTATAATTTGTAACCACTAAATCAGTTTTTTGGTTATTTAGATTGAATCCTTGTATGAATATGTAATTATTTTAAATTTAACCTGCAACAGCTTTTTTTTTGTAAATTAGTAAAGTTTTATTTGGCGAATCTCAATTGGCAGAATCTGGAGAACAACTGGCAAGCTTTTGTTAGTTGACCTTAACGCTAAAGTTGGAAGCTCAGTAAGTAGCTACATCTCCCTTTAAAGAGGTCTTCCAGGTAATATCATTCCTCGAAAAGACAGTAGGTGATTATGTACAATGTGGCTAATTGCCCTAACAACCTGATGAGAAAAACGACTGTCTCTAAGGGACATACTGGTCTCTAGCTTTGCAACCACCTGCAGCTGTTGGGGCTGTAACTTTGTAAGGTACACCTAATTACAGAGCAATTCTTAGACATTACTGCCTATCTAGTGAACAGGAAATTTAGGGCGGGAAGAATGACGTGTTAGAATTGCACTGATACTCAAGAAAAGTTTCTGGAGGAAAAGGAACATCACAGAGTTTCTCAAACATTTGTTTTTCTCAGGCAATGCCGTACATTGCAAATGCCTAGCTATATAAAGTATTTAGACGACGCACTTGCAGAAAATGCTCTTTGAGGACAGTTTCAAGCTCTTATCATACTTAATATTTTAACTTTCAGATTTAGATGCAATCAAATACTAAAGATGATTGTCTGTGTGTAAGATGGACAAGTGAATCGTAACCAAATCCTGTTGCTGATACAAAAATCACCTGCTATGGAGTGAATAAATAATGCATATGTGAAGCGTCTTTGAGAGTTCTGAAAAATTACCTTAACAATCTACTCCAATTGACTTTGAATTATTAATTTTTATCTTGTTTTTGTTAGCAGCTACGACTACGTACCTCTGAAATTTTGTGGCGTTTCTGACGCAAAGAAGTCGCTTGCCTTAAGCAAAGTGAGATCAATGCATTTAAAATGTGTAGTTGGTGGTGAGCGCCTGCGTTTAATTCTTTAAAGGATGTGACCTCAGACACCAAAACATTGGCGGCATGTTGAGCCACTTAAAGTAAGGAAAAGTTCAGTGAAAGCCAGCTGTAAGAGGGTGACCGCATCGCCAGTGTTGATGGGAAAATTAGTGCCGATTCACAGATTTCCCAATGGACTCCGGCATTGTCGGCCCATTTAAAGATGACTAACTCAGTTTTCATACATCACAGAAAACGGTCAATTTGATTGTGCAATGCAAATATCTAGGAACAATAGTTATATATCAGCACGTCGTAGTTTCCTTCAGTTTTGCCCATAGTCTTGAAAAGTACAACAAATAGATGCTAACTGATCAATTCATCATTTAGGTATTCAGTGGATCCCCAAACTTGCCAAGAAATGATAGCATCATTAGGAATAATTTCTGAGGTCATTTGTTCCGTATAACTTTTAAGATTGGTACTATGTGGTCACACTTGTGTTATGCCTTGACTGAAACTTTAGGTAGTGCCTGAAATCTACTTTAATGCAAATTAGTTTACTTTTAATGATAATTGTCTTGATCTTTGGTTACCAATTTGTTTGATTTTACGTAATTATTTCGGAAGCTTTTGTCCTTGTGGATGAGGACAAACACCATAAAAATGCACAATTACTTCATTATTCCTTTATCTCCAAAGAGGCAGCATAATGAGTAATGTGGTTGGTGATGTAGTTGTTTTTGAAAATAGGATGCAGCTGAAGTAAAGGGCAAATGTGGTAGAGGTGATAAATTAATCCCTTTTAAATGTGCAGGTAGGTTTTGGAACAATTATTAAAATGTTACCATTGATCAAAGACTTAGATTGATGTGGTGCATTTTGGCCCATGTTTGATTTATAAGATCTTCCAGTGGATTTTCTAAAAATATTGTTAAATTAAAGTTCCACCTCGAGAAAAAGATCTTATGGTGTCCGATATATACACTTCTAAAACCTTGAGATAATTCATCCCGGGCGTGTTCAAACACCCTGTTCTAAATTTGACATCCCATCGTAAAAATGAACCCAACTTTTATGTCGAAAACGATTAAAAACTAAGTGATGCCAACTGTTTCTTCAATTCAAATAAGGAGACATCTGTACTGTACAGATATAAAATTTAAGCTGTGTTGAACCTACGCTTTCAATTTTGTGTAATTTTTTTCTCTTTTTTTCTCCTTTAAATGAATTTTATCAATGCATGATACTTGTATATAAGTCCAGGATTTTTTTTGCATGTTATTCTTCTAACACTTGCATCGACATTTTACAAAGTTAAACCATCGAACAAAGATGGTTTGTTCGATGCATGTAAAATTGCATGTAAAACAGCACAGAAAATCATTTTTGTTGGATGATTATTTTCTCATTTTTGCCTGACAATTTTGACTTTGCTATATTTTGCAAAGTACAAATCCAGTTTTTCATGATCTGCATATCCAGACTGTGTGGGAGTTTCTAATTAAACATGCTCTTGAGTAATGGGAAGGTTTTCCTGCTGCTCTTTTTACCCCCAACGTTACCCAAACGTTTGAGTCACTGTAGGATTTTCTATATTTCTTTTTTTTCACAGTGAATTAAATGAGTGATGTACAACTATTGAACTTGGCAGACTTTTAACTTTGATTTCCTTGCAGAGCTTGAATGAAAACGTGTGGAAGTGGCTTTCAGACACCAGTCTGTGGGTTGCCATGTTGGTTTTATCAGTTTGCTTCCTGACAGCTGTGGAGACTTCTTTGTCTTCATTTGTGTCCTTAATGGGCCACAGTCACACAGAGGAAATAATGAATCATGCTTTTAATTGATGTCTTTTATAGAAGACTTCAGAAATGTGTGCTTCTTTATTAGCTGGTTGTAGCACACATATTCCCTTACCGCCCCTGCTGTTGCCATTGAAGCTAAATGTTTCGCTGTGCATGAAACACTTACGAAATACAGAAAATTTGACAAAAATACAAAAAAAAGGTCATTCTCATGGGTTTGAAACTCTCTAAAATCTCCAAATTTTACAATTGAGAACAGAGATCTTTGTAAGTAGCACAGCTACATCAATGCACATTCTACTTGGTGTGAAGTCTGTAGTGCTTTTTAATTGATACCAGCACTTTCTTTTTTAAAAACCCAATTGAGATTAGAGGGAGCTTTAATGGAATTACCCTTTGGCTTCCAAGGGAAAGAATTTCTTGGGATGAAATCTGTTTTTGATACAAAAAGACAAATAATCTGGTGATTACGGGTAGCCATAAAGAGTGTCGGAAATTTGAGCAAAACAGACGGAAAAACTCAATTGTTGTGAGACAGAAGGGAGGCAGAGTGGCAAAGAATGTCTTAAAATAAATGAAGGTTCTATAAATAGAGAGAAACCCTGAGACAAAATAAACAGACAAGGATGTTAAAACTGGTTTAAAGTGCTTGACAAAAGAAAAGAAGTTCTTTTTTTTAAAATACAACATTTTGTTTCTTCTTCTCCTTTCAGCATTTCTCTTCAGGGGTCGTCATAATAAGTCAATCTCTTCTATCTAATCCTGTCTCCTTTATCCTCTTTGGTCACGCCAACTATCTTCATGTCTTCCTTCACTGTATCCATGAACCTCCTCTTTGGTCTTCCTCTAGGCCTCTTTCCTGGTGGTTCCAAATCCAGCATCCTTCTTTCGATGTACTATCTCTCTTCTCTGCACATGTCCAAACCTTCTCTGTCTGGCCTCTCTGACTTTATCTCCAAAACCTCTAACATGTGCTGTTCCTCTGATCCTGTCCATCCTGGTCACTCTTACGTAGAGAGATCCTCAGCATCTTCATCTCTGCTACTTCCATTTCTGTTTCCTGTTTTTTCCTCAGCGCCACTGTCTTCAGGCCAAACAGCATGGCTGGTCTCACCTCAGTTTTGCCACATGAAAACTCCAACAGTGAATGTGGAGTTAACATTAGTGGGCTCAGATTTTGCTCATGAACAAAAATACAGAGCAATGAAATTATATTCATAAAATAAAACCATATAGAAACTTTCAGTCATATTGGTGAAAAATACTGTAATCGCCAACCACTCATTTCAGTTGTATTCCGATAAGAACAAAAATATGCCACAAGGTGCTCAGGCATTATATCTACTAACACAGGTTTGTCTGCAGGTAAAATTACTGGTCCAAGAAGGCAGCTGCATTACTCTCACCACAACAGCCAGTGTGGGGCCTACTTTTTAAATGTCTGTGTGTGCAACACCCAAGTCAGCCATTGTGTCATTCGATATGGTGATTTCTTATTCTAAATGTCTTATAATACAACGTAACAGGTTGACCTGATCCAGAACGAGGCATTTTAGACTATCTGAGCCGGAAAAGAGAAGTGCCAAAGTATATATATGAAAATGTCTTTGCTGTTACTTTGTTAGTATCAGACTTTTTTTTGAAGAACTACAAACCTTGTACCTTCCCTAAAATGTATTCAAGAGCTAAGAAGGTGTATTTAGCAAATGTTCCCTTTAAAACTGTGAGGAAATTACTTTATTGCACATTTTTCGGTATTTAGTGCTGGTGCCATCAAGTGAAGAAGAAACTTATTTAAAGGTCAGTTTATTGTTAATTTTGGACACAACTTTGAAGTCTTGTCCTTGTTTTGTAATAAATATCAAATTGATCCGAACTACACTCCACTTTCTCTGATAGGTGTTTTGAGACATTTTTACTATTACAGTCCTACAAATGTGTCTAATATTTGTCACAAGCCCTGATTTTGTTCTTGTACTGTTGCAGTTTATTAAGGAGCGTAACAGGCGATTTATAAAAGCCTAATCGGCAATTGAAACAGAGTATTTAATCATTATTAGTGTTACTCTTGAACGTGGTATTACAAATTACTACAGTACAATTACTTAGAGAGT
This sequence comes from Neostethus bicornis, assembly GCA_902685375.1. NCBI lineage: Eukaryota > Metazoa > Chordata > Actinopteri > Atheriniformes > Phallostethidae > Neostethus > Neostethus bicornis. Next base: position 23,453,249 of record LR738547.1, read on the forward strand.
GAAGTTTTACTTTGAAGATTGTTTGTTAACATCGTCCAAGGGTTGGCTTATTTAGGTGGAAAGATTCATCTTCCAAATTAGCACAAAATTAATGGATCGGTCTTTAACTGTATAGAAGCCATTAGATTCCCCGGATGTGGAGGGTTTTAACAGACCGCTGATAAATCTTAAACAGTAGTTCATTATGGATACTTTAGTCCTACTTAATTTTTCTAATGAGGAATGAGGCAAACACACACAATGCTGTCAAAATTAATTGACCAAAACATTTGAATGTGATCAAGCTTAATTTCCTCTAAATAAATAGCTCCCCTGCTGTGTCATTTGCCACTTTCCAAATCTAAACCTCTGTACCTGTAAAAGCCTGAGACCTTTCTGGTTGTGGTTTTAACAATGAGATGGTTGATGTGGTAATGCATATGAAAAAGGGGTGCTGGGCAGGTTATCAAGCAGTTAAAGGGAACATTTACATTGAAATTCCATGAGCAACTCTTGATGGTGGTGTTTCCCAGTGAGGCAGTGGGGGTGTGGAAGCCCTGCTTTTGTTTTGTTTTCTCTCTGGATATGGGAAAGAATTTGTTTCCAACATATGTGCCATGCCAAGGCCCTCTTGATGATGCCTCGTCTTGCTAAACCACTCCCAGATGCTCAACAAGTTTTACAAATGCACTTTCCTCATTAATTGGGATTGTACTTGGAAACAGTGCAAAGTTAATCAAAACTCCAGAAATTAGTAGCAATTTTTATTTTGGTATAAAACACAAGAGAGTACATTTGAGTTGAACTCCAAAGGTTTGAAACACAGCAAAGTAGTCTTGTTTGATTTGGGAATTTTGTGTCAGTGAAGACGAACACACGTACGGCAAGCAGGTAACTGTTTTTGGTACAATACCATACTTCTGTTTATCTGGACTTGTGGACATAAAACAAATAAAGAAATCCCAGACTGAGAGCTGGAGACCATTAAAGCCGCTTTCAGGTGAAAAACAGGCTACCATTTAAAACCTGCAACCTCGTTTCGAGTTGAAGTAAAATGTTCCGTTCTCAAAAACGAATGAGCCACTCAAAAGGAAACAATAAGAAATACTGACTTTCTTTTAAGTGCATCCCGCCTTTATCCACGTAAACAACAAGGCTTGAACCTTAAACTTGTTCGGTTGGGACTTGTTTAATGACGTAACAGTTTTACAGCCAGTTTTGCTGGTGCCTCTTTAGTTGGGATATCCAACACAAATACCTGTGGGTTTGGGGGTAAAAGGAGAAGTGTTTCTTTGCATGCAGCATTAATTTGCACTGTATGAAACACACTGTTGTAATTTGACTGCTTAAAATAGATCCCCAGTGTGAAATAACTGTGGGAATTGGGATTGTTTTTGGTAATAAATCCAATGGTGTTATAGCCTTTTTTTCATTAGATGCTTTGATGAAGTAAATACAGGTCCATTGGTGATTAAGAGAAGGTTGTTTATTCTTTCAGTTTTAGATCTAGATTTTCAACCTTTCTGGCATTAGGCAATTTATTTGTAGGTACAAAAAGTATCCACAATCCACAAAGTTTTTCCATCAATCTTTTACTTCTGAGAATATTAAATAATTATTTAATAATATTAAATACATTTGAATCAGCCACTGTCTTTGACTGTTTAAATAAATTCAAAGAAGAAATAAAAACACTGACACCGAACTATTAAGTGCCTGCTATTTAGAAACTATCTTTGCCATCAGTTGGTTAAGTTGGAATCAGTCAAACTCAGTCAGATTGTTAAGTTGTTTGATCTCACCCCCAAACACAGCAGCACTGTGGCTCCTAACATGTACTGGGAAAAGGGAATTTCACAATAAACAGGTGATTAGCATCAGAGGGGAAACAAATGGTAGACCTGGTTCAGAACCCACAGCGCAACCTTACAGGGAAGATTACTGACAGATGGCACCAACTGGCCAACAATGGTCCAGTTGCAGGTTTGAAGAGCAGATGATTGCCGACAGATGGAAGTCCCTGTTTCCCCCCTAACTCCAAGAAGAAAGCAATCAGGTAGGAAAGGCGAACGTGGGGGGCCAGGCTACTCCGCGAGTGCTACCAGGCGGATTAAAGGCTGGCATGATGTCAGTCTGACTTGTACACAACCACACTTACTTTGGCCTTAAGCAAGGTTGAGGTAATACTTCCCTCTAAATTTTGGGTATGGTTATGTGTTGCCAGAAGGTCCGTGAGGGTCACAACAAGTAGCTTTGTGACTTGTACCACTGGATAACTGTGGGAATGTTACACCGGAAGCAGCACACACTATTTTGTAAAGCCTAGAGTTTTGTTCAGATTCATTAAGGATCTAATGAAAAGGTTTTATGAATGAAACATTTTCCCAAATTTTTATTCTACTTTTACTGAATTGTAAAATTATGCTTTTTTTTTCAATATTTCCAGTTAAAATATTCCAAATTGTCTTGGACCCGTTCAGATATTTGTGCAGATTTATTTAACTTATTTTTCTCAATATTCGGCTGCACAGTGGCACAGTGGATAGCGCAGTGGATAGCACAGTGACCTCACAGTAAAAAGATCAGGGTTCAAGTCCTAGGACTCACAAAAGACTAAAGACTTCCCCAACACACACACCACAACCTGCCCTGCTCATTCCTCAGGTAATGACCATATTTACATATAAAGTAGCGCTTTGTAGCCAATAGATTTAGCCAAGTAGCTTCCACCAGGCAAAAGTAGACTGAGAAGGCTTCGTGCTACACCCTACGGTGCCAAATGGCACCACTATGGATTCTCTAGCGTTAAATATCTGGAATGTGCAAGCCTTGAAGGCCGTATCTTCCTAGAAATTCGAGCAGTTTTCTGGCCTGTGGTTGATTTAACATGTAGATCTATTAACGTTAAATTGACATAAAAAATGTGTCAAAGCAAAACCTTTTGTTTTATAGATGTAAACCAATTAAACTTTGATGCAAACCAAATAAGTTTCTTCCGAACAAGCAAAAGTCTTGTAAAAAATACCAAGTTTGGCTTTTGTTGTGTGTTTATAATCCCTTCCTGACCAGGAAAAGTAACAACTTTACCCACCTCATACATTTGATGCCTGGTCAGTTTTTATAAATTATGGAACTTTTAGGAAACATTTCCAGGGGCGTGGCAGTGCACCTGAAATACCTCCTAAGTGGAAGTGACAATGAGAATATCATCAGCATAACTCTTTAATGAGTTTAACATTGGACTTTATTCCAGCTGTTGCCATAGCAAAGTCTGGATCTATACAGCTGGCAGTTAATTCAGACTGAGACGGACCAGAATAGATAGTGTATGACACACGGAGGGGAAAAACAGTAAGATAGCAGGAAAACAGGACATAGAATTTAGATGAGCTAATGGATTGAGGTGTGCAACATTTTGAGGGATTATATAAAGAGTTATTCTTTGTTCTAGGAAAGAATTATTTACTTAAGAGTTTGCATTTTGAAATCAATAAAGTCTTAATGTGTCTGTACATGTTTCTATATCTGTTCCGTTGTCTTCTGCTCATCCAGGGGCAGGGTCACAGGGGCTTAAGCTGCAGACGGGAAACACAGGCTTCTCTCAACTTGTCTGGATCCTCCAGCTTACCCAGGAGGATCCCACGGTGTTCCTCGGCCAGCAGTGGGTTTAGACCTACTTCTGGATTTCTTCCAGTGGGCCATCCCCGAAACACTTCACCAGCGAGGTGTTTGGGAGGCATCCTAACCTGATGCCTGAACCACCCCATCTGGTTTTTGGCCCCGTGGAGCAACGGCTCTACTTCAAGCTCCTCCCAGATGGCAGAGTTCCTCAGCCCATCTCTGAGTGAGAGCCCATCGACCCTATGGGGGAAGCTCATTTCGGCTGCTTGTATCTGCAATCTTGTACACTTGGCCACCACCCACAGCTGGTGGCCCTGGTGAGGGTTGGAGCGTAAATCGACTGGTAAATCAGGAGCTTTGCTTTTTGGCTCAAACTTACATTTGTGTTAGTATTACAGTGAGATCAATTTACAAAATTTTTGACAGAGTGAATGAAAACTCACTTCCCTTTTCTATTTCCTTCGGCGGCGCCACTCTCATTAGTCAAAAACCAGAAGATGTCTAACAGAAACAAGTTAGAAGATTCACATTAATGTCTTCTTAGAACATGATCATGGCCGTCACCCCACATTTCCCAATAAGTAAAGATCTGTATAACAAAGAAGGCATCTGCACTTAAGCAAAATATTTCTCCTACTTTGAAAAATAATTGATTATATTCTAACTGTCTTGCACAGGACTAATCGGTCCGGTAGCTGAGCAACATACAAACACACAAAGCTTCAATTAGTAAAGCAGATGGATCCGTCATGTGATAGCCTTCCACTTAAGTCATGATTTGAATTCCTGGTTTTCTTATCCGTTGCTGCAAGACAAAAATGGAAAGTATGAATCAAACTAGTTTTATTTTGCAGTCTTTCTGAATCTTAAAATAACTTTTGAGCTATTGCCATCATTGAGGTTTTTCCCTCTAAGAATTTCTAACATGAACCATTTCCTTTTGTTGAGTTTAATGTGCGGGAACATGTGTCAGCTGTAGTTAATAACTAGCGTCTGGTAAAATGCTCTTGGTTTTATGCTGGGGAATGCATCAATCACACTAAATTAGAGAAATTTTAACACCTAATTCCGTTATACTTTTGGATAAAAATTTCTCGATCAATTCACATCCTCATAGACATGCTTTATAAAGTAGTAAATGATGATTAAATTGATCAATTTTACTGATGAATGTGGATAATTCAGTTAATATTGTTCAGACAGTGATAAATATGTTTGTAAAAAAGATTCCCGATACAAGCTTAGCATCACTTATAATCTTTCTGTTGTAACTTTTTACACTCGTTTTGGGCCCAACTCCAAAAACAACTCCACCGCAAGGTGACTGTGCTCTCACTCAGAGATAGAGTGAGGAGTTCTGCCATCCAAGAGGAACTCGAAATAGAGATGTTACTCCTCCAGGGCGAGAGAAGCCAGACGAAGTGGTTCGGGCATACTGTTAGGATGCCTCCCTAATGCCTTGCTGGTCAGTTGTTTCGGGCACATCACACACAAAGGACAACTAAAGGCAGACCCTGGTCCTGATGAACGGGGAATGCCTCGGGATCCTTCCAGGTGAGCTGGTAGATGCAGCCTAGGTGAGAGAAGTAGTTATCCATAACCAGGTATCATAATCCTGTTTCACAGCACTTTTGTGACCTTGAAATGGAGTAGCTGCAACCACATTTGGGTATGATAGGAACTTGTTCATTTTCGGCTGTAAATAACAGTGCAATTTTTGCTCTTAAAGGAAAATATCCTTTTAAGGATATGCCAGCACATGACCTTTGGGCAGTAAATTTAGTCTTGGGCCCAGAACTACATTTTATGATTTAAAGATTCCTACCGTTTCATTTTGAGGAGCTCAGATATAAATTAGGCTGGGGAGTTGGCTTTAAAAACAAGATGGAAATGGGTGAGTAGTCTGGGAATATATCATTTACTACACATATATTTTAACAGGAAACAACATACAATTGAAATCTTGGAATTATTTGCCAGATTTATCAAAGAAATATATTCAAAATTAGCTGAAGACACAGTATGTTTCCTTTATGATTTTTTATGTTTTTTAGTTTTACGGTGGGTTGAATTCACAAAAAGTCATCTTGATTTCCTTTCAGTTCAGTGGTCTTCCGCTTATCAGGGGCCAGGTCGCGGGGATAACAGCCTTAGACAGGAAGCCCAGGCTTCTCTCAATCCAGCTGCATCCTCCAGCTCACCCAGAAGGATCCCGAGGCGTTCCCCAGCCAGCTGTGAGACATAGTCTCTCAAGCGGGTCCGAGGTCTGCCTCTGGGTTTCCTTTATTGGGACGTGCCAGAAACACCTCACCAGAGAGGCGCTCGGGAGGCATCCTAACCCCCATAATGCTTCTCTCGACCAGGAGTAGGAGCGGCTTTACTCCGAGCTCCTCACTCTATCTCTGAGTGAGAGCCCAGCCACCCTGCAGAGGAAACTCATTTAGGAACAAATTTTAAAATAAATTTATTTATTAAAAAACAAAGCAAACATTTTGTGTCAGTGCTTCATAGTGATGCAGTGGTTTGCTCAGTGGCCTCATAGCATTTAGGTCGGCGGTTTGCATCCCAGAGTGGGTACTGAGGCTTGAAACACTGGCCTTTCTATGTTGAGTTTGTATGTTCTCCCGGTGCACTGTATGTGTAGCTTTTTTCCAGGTATTCCGGTTTCCTCCCATCCTCCGAAAATTTGCATGCTACATTGATTAGCTGCTATGAAATCAACCTAGCATAGGGACGAGTGTGTGTGGTTAGTTGTCTGTGTGTGGCCCCGCAACAGACTAGAGACCTATTTGGGGTGTATCCAGACTGTTGCAATCTTGTTAGGAATTGACAGTTTGGAAGACAAAACAAAAACACTTTTTCTGTCCAACAAAAAATTAAAAATGGTAACACAAGATACATGCACCACATTATTGTGCATTGGACAAACAACTTGTTTAGGATGCGCCCAGCCACTCACCTGCAGAACTAAGAGAAACTTTGTCAAGCTGAATTGGACAAAGTGATGAAGGGAATGAATGAATGCTGGAATCACAGGTATGACCTAAAAGCCTGGTGCCATATGGTTGTACCAGACGGGAGACGAATAAATAAAAAGATCTACGTTGTGATGCATTCCATTTTCATGATAGAGGAAAAAAGATTCTGCTAAAAATGGGTTTCAATTGCAGAAAAAAACAATCTAATCAGTTGCTTTTATTGTAAGCCTTTGTTACCTGTTTTAAAATTATTTACATGACCCCAAAAATGTGAAAGGTGATGTCGATGTCATGTGCATTGATAGGCATCACTAATATGCAGCAACTGCAACATGTCAGATTTGCTAGTCCTTGTTATTCAGCAGGCCATGCACTTTGAGTTCACTTTGATCTTGAGAGAAAAGGAAACATTACCTCTGTCGTTCGCATGAAAAATAAAGAAACAAGACTGGGTAGTTATTTACATTTGATTTGAAAAGGCGAAGAAAAGAGAATAAGAGATTGTGTTTGCAAAAAAAAATCCTGGAGAGCGGCTCGAATGAACTAAACTTTCAGTGAATGTAAAATCAGCTGGGTTTATTTTAAAGCAGTTCTCTATTTTTATAGTAATTTGTGCTGCTCATTTCATAATGTTAGTTTTGGATGAGGCTTGGTGAGAGAGCAGTGGAGTGTTAGATTAACCATCTGCTCAGTGTAAACACAGAGAGTCTGCAAAGAAAAGGAGTGCACGGAGGTGATAATGTTAATGCTATCATGTTAAAGACACACAGAACCAGCCCTATGACTTGTTCATATTCTTTGGGAGTCTGACAGACAGTTGACACAGAAATAATCTTTAGCACAGTGATTGAATATAATTTGATCATGTTTGCTCACAGCTCTGACTCGGCCACAACAACACAGTGTGAACTTCCCTGCAAAGAGGGAAGCCTGATGAGTACATGGTTAGGGCGTTGTTCGCTTCGGATCGGCCCTGATTTTTCTCACACATTTGTAGAGCCGCCTTTTAGGTGGTCCATCGGAAAGTCAGACACCAAAGGGCTCCAAGGGTCTGTGCAGTGTTGAGCTTTTTTTTTCTCCTGGTCTCAGTGTAAAAGGCCAGTGTTATTTTTCTCTCCTCTTTTCACTCACTGTTCCACTTGTTTTCCCTTGTCTTAATGAGACATCAAAGACTAACCCACAGCAGGGATTTGGTGTTGTGTGAAGTCATTGGACTGGAGCTGCTCGTGTTGGCCGCTGTTAGGTGAACCATGCACGCTACCGAGCTTGTTCTGAATGGCAATTAAACACATCAGCCGTGATGTAATGCAGAGCAGTAGCATTGTGGAGCTTTTTTTTTTCTCAAGCTACCGACTTATTTTCTTTAAACTATATGGTTGCAATTAACATAAAGGCATCCTGACACTTTGAAGTTTGACTTTATGTTGCTGAAACATCAGAAAAAAGAAAATGTTAAAAAATATATGTGTAAAATTAAATTACAGTTTCAGTGACAGTTCCGGGCTGCACGGTGACGCAGTGGTTACCACTGTTGGATACCAGCGAGAAGGTCAGGGGTTTGAGTCCTGGGTGGGGTGAGGATTGAAACACTAGTCTTTCTGTGTAGAGTTTGCATATTCTCTCTGTCATGCTTGGGTTTTCTCCCACACTCAAAAAGCATGCATGTCAGACTTATTAGCTGCTGAGACAGACTGGGGACCTGTTCGGGGTGTACCTTGCTTCTTGCCTGAAATCAGCTGTGATAGACCGGCACTCTGTGTGACCCGATTAAGGCTAAGCAACTCAGAAAATGAAATGAAAGTAAGAGTTTTTTTAAAGATTTTGTTTATCAGGTGAAATATGTGATCAGAACAATATTTATGATACACGTTAACAATAAGTTATCGTAATCATTTTTGATAATCGACCCTAATTGCATCATTGATCTCCTACATTGCTTTAACTTTTGCACTTCTCTTTTGTCTAAAATAAAAAATCCTACCAAACAAAAGGAAATACTGTTGCATGTGTGTTGTCAAAAACAATACAGTTATTATAATTAGGTTTCTCTTTGCGATTAAATTAGGACAGAATTGTCACGTCATGCTTTCAAATTATACAGGATATTTTCTACATGTAAGCCTTATATCAGGGGAACAGCACATGTTAGAGGTTTTGGAGATAAAGTCAGAGAGGCCAGATTGAGATGGTCTGGACATGTGCAGAAGAGAGAGAGTACATCGGCAGAAGGATGCTGGGTTTGGAACCACCAGGAAAGAGGCCTAGAGGAAGAGGAGGTCATGGATACAGTGAAAGAAGACATGAAGATAGTTGGTGTGACCAAAGAGGATGCAGCAGATAGGGTTAGATGGAAGAAACTGACTTGCTGTGGTGCCCCTGAAGGGAAAAGCTGAAAGATAAAAACGAAGAAACAAAAATAAAAGTTTGATTTACAAAAACATGTAAGTTACAAAAAGTTTCTGAGTGATAGGTTTTATCTGCATTGACGTTCAACAGAAATCAAGATGAGCATGCAAAGATAATTATGAAAGGAACTTAAAGGGACGACGACCTTCTCACTGTGAGGCCACTGTGCGAACCACTGCGCTGCTGTTTATTGCATAATTTCCCGTCCACATAAAGTAACTGAATATTTTTTTTTCCACTTTCTGCAACGTTGTCAGATATTTTTTTTTCTTATGCAGATAAAATGGTCTGATGATGTGAGATCAACCCATGCAAAACCTTAGGTGTGTGTATACTGAGATCTGTTACACACCACCTGTGAACCCCAGATGCACAAACACAGAAACGGTAACGTGATCCCACATCTTTTCCCCTCTAGGCAGATTTATGCACATAAATCATTTCCTACGCTGTGTTTTGGGGGATTCGTAGCAATAATAGGCCATCTCTGCCATTCCCATCCTGTTCCCTCAGTGCAGTCTCTGGGAAAAGTCTTCACAGGTCTTAACGTTTGGTCACATCAAGGTTTCAGTTGCAACATTAACTTTTTCTAACCTCAAACGTAAACCCAATCATGTATTTCCATGGAGTTACCTGCCTAATCTGATCTCTCAGAGCTTTGAAACAGAGGCAGGCTAGCGTAACACAAAGTTTTGGAACATGTACACATGAACCTTCACTTCTGTTTGATCGTGTTGATTTTACTGGGAGGGTCCACTGGTAAAACATGGAGATTGCCTGTAAAATAACATAACCACTGTCACATCTAATAGATGTCTTGATTGTGTGTCACTCACGACTGTGAAGTTCATTATTATTTAGTCTGTGGTGGACATGCTGTTGGATATGCACATTTGGCAGTTTTTGCACATCATGCACACAGTCAAATAAGCCTGGGAATAATACAAAGTGCCTCTGGAAACTGGAAAACACATTCCCAGTGAAGTTTAGGATACAATAATATCAATGTTTTAAAAGAAATTCAATATGAGCAAAGTGTAATAATTTGCGAAATCAGAGAGCAGAAAAGTGTTTGATTTAATTATAAATTTTTAAATGCGACACGTAGCCGATGCATTTCTGAACCGATAGAGACGCTGGTTAATTTTTCTTTTAACAGAAAGTTTATTAGTGTTTGCTTTGTGTAGCCCAATAAATACTACTTTAAAACTATTAGTTTTAAAGTAGAAATTCCAGTGTCAGTGACAAAGGCTGTGTCACTATCTTGTATTTCCTTCTTAATCTTGCTTCAGTTCAGTTCAAATTTCCAATTGTGGCTCCAGCAACTCTGATCTCCAGATACGACTTCTTTTTTCGGTATTTCCCTTCATAGGTCGCCACAGCAAATCAGTTTCTTCCATCTAATCCTATCTGGCTGCATCTTCTTTGGTCTCCAGATACAACTAAGGAATGATACCATCTATAAAAAACAATTCCATAAAGTACAACAAAATGATGGAATTCTGGCAAATATTTTGTTACGATCTCCTGTTGTGAACGATCGAGCTCCAACAGAAAAATATTTATGTGTTTTAATGTTTAATAACTAATAAAAAAATATATCAAAGCATATGCAAATTCTTCAAATAGAGTCGTTTCTTTGATCGCTTAAGTGGAAATGTACAGTGAACTCCACGACATTAGAAGAGAGTGGAAGTGAACTCCGAGTCACTGCACCACCCTGCTGCCTCACAGAGGGAGGGCACAGCTGTCTGAGCGATAAATGTGGTTGTAGTAATGGAGGATAACATCATCTTTAAGCTGAGAAGCCTTTCAGGGTTCTTTACTCTTTATGACCACTATAAATGGATACTGCTCACTCATTTCCCGTAATGTGACTATATAACAGGTCTTTCGTAGCTGTACATGTTCAATATCAGCACACTTTTTTTCACATTTATTTTTTAATGAGGAAACTGTTACGGAAAAGAAAAAAAAAGGCGTGTAGATTGCTTAAGACAGTGTCAAGAGTCAAGTTGGTCAAACTTCAGTTCCCAAGGGATTGAATCAGCTGGATCACTTTTTCTTGTTCACATTTAGATAACGTCTGTTTTTACAATGACAAGGTTTTTCAAATAGGACGCAGCGGTGACGCAATGAGGCCAGAGGTGCAGCTGGGCGTCTCGGAGAATTTCCCAAGTGGCACACCTCACGTTTTTAATCTCCGTCTCTTTCCTGTGATTGGAACATGTTAACATTCAGGATGTGAAGTGGGTCGAGAGAGGAGAGGCTAACGTGTGGAGGTTGATGGCTGTTTACAAGATTACGCACCTTAATTAATAGGATCATTTTTACCTGAGCTGCTTTACTAAAACAAGACTTTATTATCTGTAATTAGAATGAAGCAGGGTATGAATTTTATTATTTTTTATATTGATCAAATCATTTACTAAAATAAATTTTGATGCATTCAATGTAGTTATTGCCTCATGTTTTCCACGAGAAAATACAACAAGAATAAGTCGATGCTAAGACATAGAACATTCCTCCACCTGCCCTGTATTACAAACTTTATTACTAATAAATGGTTCAGGTCTATGTAAAAATTATCGAAGCGGTCATTTGTGTGGGATTTTTAAGTTTTGGGACTTCAATTTTTGGAAAAACCAATCAATTCATATATAGTTGGTGCTGAATAAGTGGGGCAGTTTTATTGGAATTTCTTCAGCAGTTTTGGGACTTTTGAATTCATAAAACTATCACAGAAGCACAGACAGACAGAAATAAAATGAGAATATATCATTTTGTTTGTATAGTATTTACATTTGGTGACATTAATTAATTAATTAATTAATAAGTAGAGGGAGACAGTGGCTCAGTGGTTAGAGTGTTCACCCGTGGACTGGAAGTCAACTGGAAGTTTACGGGTTCACATCCCACTGAGTGCATGTGTAGGATCCTTGGAGAAGACACCTCACCCCCCATTTCTCCCTTCATTGATGCTGTTGTGGGCAGCCTGCTGCGGTGTAGGAATGCAGTACACAAATTTCTCCAGTGATGGATGAATAGAGTGAGTAAAAAAAAAAAATTAATCAGGAAATTTTATTCCCATTCGGTTGTGATTTACGATTTAAATGTTTTCTCTTCCTCTAAAAGAAAATTCATTTTAACGGGTAAAAAAGATTTGGTCAGATTGTCACTCTGTTCCACAGAGCCTCTTCTCTACAGCACAACAGATTAAGCACCTTTGTGTCCTTCTGAAATGTGGAGCCACCACCGAATTAACGTAAGAGATATTTTGGTTCGGCCAGTTAATGACATCATCGAATAGTGCGCCATCGTTAGCAAAAGGGAGGAAGAGCAATTAGCCTGTGCAATTAACCTTTAAAAGGCTGCCTACCTGGAATGAGTGGGGATGAATGATAGTCATGTCGCCCATATAAATCTAAGCCTGTGCCATCCTGAGGTCCTCCCGCGAGACTGCTGAGGTAAATGACTGCAAGGGCACCGTTCAGGAGTTTACTGAGTTAGGTGAAACGAGAGATTGCTATCTCACTCATTAACATCTGCTGTGGACTATGTTGGATTTTATGTAAAAAAAAAATAACATGGAAGTGGTGACACATTAACATGAGCTGCCAGCCATTCAAATGTGGTTAATTTCCAGTTTCAGCATAGTTAAAGCACCTTCATTCCACACTATGATTAGCTCAGTACCTCCCAAATTCAAAATTTAAATTTATTCAACACATTTGAAGGTGTCAAATTGGTATTTTTTTTCACGTTGGTTAGAGATTAGCAAATAAGGACATGCATCATTTCCTCAATATGTGTGAACAATGTGACAGTGGGATGTTGTCAGTGTGACGTCAGAAAAGGTTTTCAGTGTGAGAAGCAGGGTATGTGTGTGTTTGGTTATGATAAGACTTACTTTGTATTTGGTAGTTATTTCCTGACTTTAGTTCCCACTGGCAACTCTGATACCAGCCATCCACTTGTAGAAAATGAGTGCATGTGATTAGTGCAATGTCATTTTGAGAGTTTTTTGGGTTTTTTTTAAAAAAAAGGGAGGATTGTCCTTTTGCGAAGAAATAATTTTATCTGATCGCAAAAAAAGCGTTATATTTTTTGTTTGCTCAGAGTGTGACATTCACCAAAAAAACCCTTATAAATACATTTAATAATTTCCACTTCCATTTTTACACAGTGAATTGCTAATGTTAAAAGATGAGCATGGTCACCACCAGCTGTAGGTGGTAATCGAATGAACAAGATCACGGATACAAGCGGCCGAACTGAGCTTCCTCCGCAGGGTGGCTTGGCTCTTACTCAGAGATAGAAGAGGAGCTCTGTCATCCAGGATTAGCTCGAAGTAGAGCCGTTGCTCCTCCAAGTCAAGAGAAGCCAGATGGAGTGGTTCAGGCACCTCCTGATTGCCTCGCTGGCGATGCAAGTGGTGAGACCCAGGGGTAGACTCTGAACCTGCTAGAGAGACTATGTCTCACAGCTGGACAGGGAACACCTCAGGATCCTCCCAGGGGAGCTGGAGGATGCAGGCGGATGAGAGAAGCCTGGGTTTCCCATCTGAGGATGTTGTCTCCTGCGCCCCGGCCCTGGATAAGCGGAAGTCAACAGAATGGCCGAGAACATAGTCTGAGGCCAAGAACAAACTGGAATTTCAATAGTATCCGCATACTGGACTGGAGTGTTCGTAAATTTTTAAAACATGCATGAATGAATAAAAAAAGCACTTCAGGTTTGTTTTTTATGTAGGTTTGTTTAAACATAATGGAAACTGATCCAAACTGATGATTTTGTATGATCCCCTCTAAATGTGTTTTTATGCGGAAAAAATTATAAATGATAAGAAAATACTTAATTCCTAACCATTTTGTCTCTTTTGATTTATTATGCCCAATGAAGTGGTTAAAATTCTTTGTACACACCAAAATGTGTTGCATTTTCTTCCCCTTGATAAAACTTTCGCATCCCAATCTCAAATTAATAAATTTAAATTTAAAAACCAGTCATTCTAATCCCAATCACTAACTTCTTCTGCATGCATTGGCATCTTCTCCACTCTTGTCTACTGGCTGTAGAAAATGCCTATTTTTAACTGCGTCTGAAGAAACCATAAATACTGAAGAGCTTCCATTTAATGTCCTACTTTCCCCTTGCATCCTCAGAAAGTTCACCTGAAACCCTACTTAACATTAATGCCAGCACAAATTTTATGACGTGTTGACTGAAACCTGGAGAGAGTCCTTAAATGTCGTACAAGACTGTATTTCTTTGTAAAAAGTCATTAATAGATTTGCTCAAGCAAGAATAATGTTAAACAGTTGTGGCAATAACACTAAGTTGCAGATTCAGTTTAATGACTTCTGGATGGGGTCTCTGCATTTTTGCAAAGTGCACAAGGTGTTAATTATGGAGGGACGCATCCGTTTGCTTGTACCAATGATGATAATGTTTAAAGCTAATGAAGACAAGCATAAATATTGTAATTACATCCGTAACGAGCATTCTTGATCCTCATGTATGATAGTTAGCAGGTTTTGTTTTTGATAGAAGCAGCTTTTGTTTAAAAAAATGCTCTCACCCAAATTGAATTTCACAGTTTACCAATTGTTTACATTTGAGACTGAAATTATTCGTACTCGAGGCTAAATTAGACTGTAACTAGTTATTTCACTTCGTACAAGCGCATGATGGTGGTGCTTATCTTGACATTGTTAAATATCAAATTATACGTATTGTTGTCCCAATGTGTCACACAAACTTTAAGGTAAATTTTAATTCCCAAAACAAATGTGCTTATAATGGAAGCGACACATGTTTCTGTCATGGTTCCCTCACCTACCACCAGGGGCCCCCGGCACCTCTCATCTCCCTGATTCGGGACACCTGAGGGTGAAAGGTAGTCTGCCTTTCATTCAGTGTCGGGTCATCATCCTTCAGGCCAGGTCTTCCTGCCTGTCTGACAAAGACATGCTTGAACATTTACATTGAGACATTCCTTTTGAACCATGTGTTTTTTGTTTCTTTTCAGCTTTACTAGTCTGCCTTTCTAAATAAATCATGTTTGTCCAATTGCTATTAGTACCTCCTCCTCCTTCTACACCCCTCATCATGACAATTTCTTCCAAAACATGACAAAGCATTGGATAACAAATAGTATTATGTAAAAAAATGGTCCAAACTTTTATTGATTTTAAACTAAATTGGTTTGTTCTTGAAGAGTTGGAGCATATTGCTAAAGATAAACCTGAAACTGACCAGGAAAACACATAAATGGTTTCACTAAATAATATGAATAACTTTGGACGATGCAACTTTTGATTCAAATGTACATGACAGTTGAGATATTTTTATTTCTACAAAAACTTTTTAACATTGTATTATAATTTAGATAAAGCGTGTGCCATTTTCAGTTACAACAAATTTTTGTGTGATTGTGGGTAAATACAGGGGTTTTCTCACTGACTGTGTTTTCTGGCTGTTTTGAACTGATTTCAGCAACCATGCTGACCCCATGTCCTCTCCAAATCACCCTTAAGTACTTCTCATCAGACCTGTTCTCAGTAGAAATAGATGTGGGATAATGCACGTAGAGTGGTCTAGAAAAAAGAACACTAAATGCCCAATCTTAACAAATTCAACAAATACAAGCATGATCAAAGTATGTAGATTTTTTTTGGAGGGAGCAACTTTTTAAATTTTGTTTTGGGCCAAAAAAATATATATATAAGTCACTAAAATACGATGCCATTAAGAAAGATCCAAAAAATGGCATCACAAATTTTCTTGCGAATGTTTATCTGAGAAGGCCATTTGAAATGTCCTTAAAAACTTAGTCACGTCATTTTTTTAAACACAATTAGTGTTGCAATGACCGTTTATGCTGGGTTGCATCTGGTGGAAATAGCCGTCGTTTGTTGAGGCAAAATACTGACATCTATCTGGGATTTTGATGTTTTTTATGTGCTCTGATCCGATATGTATATCAATATATATATATATATATATATATATATATATACTTGTTTTTCAGTTACAAATAAAAGGAAAGTGTATCAGTAGACTTTAAGATGATACATTTGTTAGGTGGTCGGGAAGGACCAGCATAGCCAGTTTTACCCAGTTTATTACAGTTAAACAGGGGTTAGAGAAGAGGCGGAGGCTTTTACAGCCTACAAACAAACTTGGGCAGGCTTGTGCTGCATCATGACAGTTGAGCAGACAGTGGAGCCATCAAAGGAGAAACACGAGGCTGAGGGACTAGACGTGAAGGGACACCATCACGGCTGTAGCAAGAAGCTGAACAGTAAATAATTTGGACCTGAAGTAATGAACACCAGGTATCAAATAACCAGGGGGAAGATGAGACACATGTGCAAACACCAGGGAGATGATATTGGAACTAGGTGTGTAGAATTGGGACACAGGGCAGGATATGGTAAGAGAAATTGTGACAAAATTAGGTAACAATTCAAACAAATACTCAAATGCAGACATAAAAAAAGACAGAAAATAAAGATGTTGGTGTGACTGAAGAAGATGCAGAAGATAGGGTTGGACGGAAGAAACTTACTTGGCAACCCCTGAAGGGAAATGCCAAGAGAAGAAGAAGAAGATACAAGCCAGAGGTAAGACACGCTGAAGCAATGAGCCACTAGAGACTGATATCGTTCTAGTATCATTTAACAAGAAATCATGTGGAACTGATGTGTAGCAATGAGTGTCTTTTGAGCAGTATTGTCATTTCCACAAAATTAAATGAGAAAGAAGCGAGTCAGCTAAACGGTGTAATGGAGCTTGGAAAGAAATAGAAAAAGAAACAAACAAGAAAATAGAGAACGTCGTCATCAGATCAGAGGGGGTCTGTGTTACTGGTGCCATGTTCGGATGAGAGCGTGAAAGGATTGTGCCATTGTAATATTACTTTATTATAATGTATCACATGGTTCTAATGCAGGGGAGAGCAAACTTTTTGATTTGCGGGCCACATTGAGTTCTAACATTTGACCTGCGGGCCGGAAGCAGATGGATGGCATGCTTTGGAAACTGCTAGATTTGACCAATAGAATGGCGCGCCAGATTTTAAACACGCGTGCTAAATGTTACATTAAGAACGTTAAATTTCAAATCTAGCGTGCTCGGTCTGAAATCTAGTGCAATAGCGCTTAAAAACATGCATTAGCGGCACTAGGTTTGAAATCTAAGCGGTTGATGTAACATTTTGCTTGTTTTAACATCTAACACTTTGCGTGCTAATTGGCCCCGATGGCTTTCCGTATCTGTGCATACTGTTTATTTTGACAGCGTGTGCGTCATGAAGACACACACATTTTATTGGGAATAGTGTTGTTGTTTTCTAAATAAAGCCAATATATCAGAATTGCAGGGGAAATAAAACTAACAAGGTTTATTTATTCAAGTTGGGTGGGCCGGATTAAAACATGTAACGGGCCGCATGTGGCCCGTGGGCCATAGTTTGCCCACGCCTGTTCATATGTGTTGTGGCTGGGAGGGGGTTTGGAGGTAGTAAAATGGTTTGCTTCATCCATCCCCTTTTCAAACTATGCATCAACTGTAATGGTATGTGTATGTGCGCAGGTTTGAAAGAAATGATCTAAATCTACAATCCAAATCTTGTCTTAACTGTTTGAAGGACATGGACATACTGGATACAGAGAAACTCTCAGATATCAATTGGAATTTCAGATGTCTCTGGCATTTCTTTTAAAAAACCCTCGAAACTTACTTTTTGTGCAAATCGATTCGCATCTTTTCGTTTTATCAAATGTGCAGAAGATTTTTAGAGTTCTCGCTGTGTTTAAATCTCAACTATTTGACATTTCTATTGTTTTACAAATAAAACCTTTCCAGCTTCTGAACAGAAGCCGTACTAAATCCCCTATCCTCATTCTTGCTATCAAGACTTAAGTACTAAGATTCAGCAGTGGAATTTTTTTTTTCTCGTTGCTCCTTTTTGAGAAGTTTCCTAATGTACTAGTTGGCTGATGTTTACAGCATTTAAACACTTCTGATGGCTTCAGGTAAATTGTATGTTTTGGGAAAGAATATAAATTTGACATTTAAATGTCATTCAGTGGTTTAGGACTTTCCATTTTAGATTGTATTCCCCCTCATGAGGAATCTGGAAATGGAGCGGAATGAAACAAACCATATTCTTTAGTGACAAACAATGTTTTTTCCAAATCTCGTACTGGCTTGATGACAATTTTGTTGGAAAGTCTGGATTTCTTTACTTGTAATATTTTCTATGGTTACAGCTATTGTTTAACAATTACCAGAAGACTTTTCTGCGCGGCGGCTAGTGGTCAGCAGGGCGCCCTCGCAGTAAGAAGGTTGGGGTTTGAATCCCAGATGGGGACGACGTTTGGAACACTGGTCTTTCTGTGTGGAATTTGCATGTTCTCCCCGGGTATGTGTGGATTTTCTCCAGGTACTCCAGTTTCCTTCCACCCTCCAAAAACATTCATGTCAGCTTGATTGGCCACTATAAAATTGCCTGTAGGAATGAGTGTGGGTGTGTATGGGCCTGCAACAGACTGGCAACCTGTTCAGGATGTACCCTGCTTCTCGTCTTAAATCAACTGAGATAGGCTCTGGTATCCCTGCGACCCCATCAGGGATGAGCATGTCAGATGGTGCGTGTCAGAGCAGCATCATCTAAAACTCATTGTAGATATTTTTTAAATTGATAAATAAGGTCACTCAAATGTGAGATTCTTCGAATCACAGCTGTCTCTTTAGCACCTGGCTGTCTTATGTCAGACATCAATATTTGTTTCTTTGGCATGTTCATATTTAATAAATCCACAAGTTAGATCAGCCAGTCTGGCTCGACATGTGATGCTGGAATTACAGAGGTATGTCTTTCCGAGCACAATGTGACCTGAGCTTCAAGTTGTTTCTAAAGCAGCTCATATTTTTGAAAAAAAAAATGGATTAATAAAGGCAGTGATTTTAGAATCCTGTCTATTTCTTATTATTTTTTATGAAAGATAATACGTTCTCTATTAAAATTGTTTGTGTGCTGCATTATTGCCTGGAAATGAGCAGCAATAGGAAATAAGACAAGGCACCAAGTATATTGTTCATTAAATTCTTGTTACACTAAAATATAAAGTTAGTTTAAACAAGATGATTCATTTATATCAATTTTAGATCAAAAACATTTTATCATACAATAAAATGTTATATATTTATGAATGGCACATGATATGTTTCTATAATTAACATTAATAGTGGAGCGTCCACCTTTTTGGTCAAGATGCAACTTTTCTTTGTTTTTCCCTTTTTTTATTTACTTTTTTAAAGGCACATACCAACCTTTATCAAAAGAAAACTTGCTAGCCACAATCCAACTGATTGACCAGCTTCAAACTCCCCGACAAATCAGTTGGCTCTTCAAAGAACTGGAATGTGTCTGCTCTGTGAGACAGTCTCTATAGAACGTTTGCTCTTGGACCGGAAGTTCTCTGGAAGTTTGCAGGATCAAATCCCAACTGAGCTCATGTCTAGGTATCCTTGGGGAAGACACCCAACCCCTCGTTTCTCCCACCATTGGCACCATTGTGGCAGTGTGCTGCGGTGTAAAGCACAATGTACACAAATTTTCCCGTTGAGAGATGAATGAAGTATAATTTTTTATATGTATATTTACATAAAGCAACAAAAAGTTGTGCTACATTAAAAAAAAAAAACATTAACCAACGTCTATCGTAATAATTCAAAAGTTCAAATAAAAAAATTGTACCTTTTTTGTCACAAAGAATACATCTGGTCGTTTGGTTCAAATGCTTTGCGTAGCAAGTTGATGCTCAAATATAAAACTTAATATCAAATGGTTGGAAATGTGTTTAGAAAAAAAGAAGAAAAATAGGACAGCCCTGAAGTGAGCTTAGAATAGTTGAAAATAGTTGAAAATAGTTGAGACAATTAAGTATTTTTGTGCAGTAAACTCCCCTCAAGGAAACAAATACAATTGATACCAGAGACCTTATGTTTGTTTCACAAAAAAAATTGCGAGATCTCAAAGTATTCATGGAAACAATCTTAAACATTCATTTGTTCGTTCATTCATTCTTCTTTTGAACCGCTTATCCCATATGGGGTCACGGAGGGTGCCAGAGCCTATCCTGAATGATTTCAGTTGAGAGGTCGGATACACCCCAAACAGGTCAACAGTCTGTTGCGGGGCTTCACATATGCATGTATGGACACATTCCTCTGGGCAATTTTGTATTTGCTAATCAACCAAACATGCACGTTTTTGGCGCGTCGGAGAATATCTGAGTACGGAGAAAATTCACTCATAGACAGGGAGAACATGCAAACTCCACACAGAAAAAAAACACTGTTTCAAGCCTTTTAAAACAGGCTTGTGAGGCCACTGTGTTAATTACCGTGCCACCATGCAGACAAATCTTGAATATCTTTCAACTTTTTTTGAAACTTCGCATATTTAAAGTTACAATGACCAAATCAAACTTCAAGAACGTCAGGCTCTAGCTCCAGTAGGATATCCTTTTGCAACAGCCTGCCTTCTGGACTCATTGAACCTGCTGTTGGACAACTAAAAAGTCATAATCAGTACTGTCCTCAAAAGCCTCGGTCAAATCTAATCCAGCAGTTTTACAGATGTCGGTTTCTCTTTTTACCTGACAGAGTTTCCTTCAGGTGAGGAAAATTCGACATCACCGGATAACTTTTTTAACCTTCGCCACAATTCTGAAGTTTCTCGGCATGTCCATATTTAGAAGTAAATCAACAGCTTAAGTCAGAGTCAGTTTGGCTGAACACGTTATGCTGGATTTATAATTACAGTATGTCTCACCAAGGACAAGCTGACCTGGCCCACTTGCTGTCTGTAAAATCAACACTTGCTCGAAAGAGGTTGGTTAATAGCTTCACCATGATGTCCCACTGAAAATTTAAGAAAACAAACAAATAAACAAACAAAAAATGCCAGACAAAAGCGACACCAAGTCAGACATTTTTTTTTTTTACAGACAAAATATGAATCCAGGAAGAATGAAAATATTCTGGATGAAATCAAAATTAATTCTCTGAAAAAGGTTCACTTTAAAAGAAATAGTTCTAGATCATGATTGGTAGCTCGGCCGTCAGCACACATTTTATATGTTGAAGTCATCATTTGTATTTATTCCTTTTAAACTGAACACTGAACTGAATATATTTATTCCCAAACTGAGTTATTCATCTGGATGAAAGCAGGAACATGATAGAAAGCCAGGCGTCAGGCAGACATTAATGAAATAGTTTGACCGTGACACACGGTTATTCTTCATTTTATTTCGAAGAACCAGATAACGTATCTCTACATCCTAATAAATCAAAGTGTTGGACTGCAAGAGCCTAGAAAATCTGGTCCACATGAGAGTAAAATCCTGCTTCTGTGAAAACAATGTTAACAGATTGCAGAAGTCACAATTTATTTTTGTCATTTTTACTGAAGGCTTTTTTGTTCTGGTGTTTTTTTATTTAAAACCGATAAGCTGTACAGTAGAGCGCTTTCAGTGCCTACACAGGTGGAAAGGCGTTTTATAAGGAGAGTCCATTTACCATCTCCATTTCATTGCACGTTTAGATGTTGTAATCCTCAGTGAAACATCTAAACGCTAACCATCCAAATGGTTGTGCAATGGGAATTAGCCCAGATCATGACAGGGATTGTGTCAGGAAGGGCATCCGATGTAAAACTATGCCAAATACTTGTACAAATATGCAAGTCAGTTTACATACAGGCAGAAGAGATAAAGAAGGTAGAAGATTTTAAGTATCTAGGATCAACAGTCCAGAGCAATGGAGAGTGTGGAAAAGAGGTGAAGAAGCGTGTGTAGGCAGGCGGAAACGGGTGGAGAAAAATATCAGGTGTGATGTGTGATAGAAGAGTTTCAGCTAAAATGAAAGGGAAAGTGTACAAGACCGTGGTGAGACTGGCCATGCTGTTTGGTCTAGAGACAGTGGCACGGAGTAAAAGCCAGGAAACAGTGATGGAGGCAGCAGAGATGAAGATGCTGATGATCTCTCTGGTAGTGACCAGGATGGACAGGATCAGATGAACAGCACATGTTAGTGGTTTTGGGGAGAAAGTCCGAGAGGCCAGACTGAGATGGTTTGGACATATGCAGAGGACAGAGACAGAGTACATCGGAAGAAGGATGCCGGATTTGGAACCACCAGGAAAGAGGACTAGAGGAAGACCAAAGAGGAGGTTCATGGATACAGTGAAGGGAGGCATGAAGATAGTTGGTGTGACCAAAGAGGATACAGCAGATAGGGTTAGATGGAAGAAACTGACTTGCTGTGGCGCCCCTTAAGGGAAATTCCGAAAGAAGAAGAAGAACTATACTTTGTAAAGGAACAAATGTTGTAAATTGTTCTGCACTCAACCAACATACAAGATTCACAGTTAACTATTTATATGATCTGAATTTATGAAAGAAAAAAAAATCAAGACAGGAAAAAATTTGCACAACAGGAATGATTAAAATTTAAATACATTTATGTATTCAAATTCTTAGACCTTAGACGGGATTGACATCTTTTTAACAACCTGAAAGGTAGTGTGTTTTCCAGTGAGATGTTTGAGATTTCTGATTGAGACAAAAATGAGGAGAGGGGAAGAGTTGAACAGGGACAGAGGTAACAAGAGAACACCAGTGACCCTTGGCTGAGCTCTCCAAGAACTTACACCAACGGAAATGTGAAAGGGTGGGGGAGCCCTAACAGAAAGTGTAGCAACTGTGAAGATGGGAATGAGGAAAAAAGAAAGCAAAAGTCTCAGGGAAATCATCAGGAGGAGTATAAACACCAGAGAATAAGATACTGTGAACAAGAATAATTAGGCGCCACATGAACGAAAAGAAAGAAAATATATTCTTTGGCTTTTTATAAATAAATCCCAACGACATAAGTTAAAATGAAATTAGAAATTGAACTTATTTTGTTCATCCAGTAAATTTTGATCTGCAGTATATCTGCAGCTAACGCTTTGTAACTGAGCGGTCTCAATGTGAGAAAAGTTTGGACAATTTAAAGTTACTTGATCATCTTATTGGGGGAACAGTGTAGGGTGTGAGTGTAGGGATCCCCTTGCCTCCCGCCAGACGGACCTTCCTCCCTCACCTGGATTCCAACCTTATCCTGAACACCTGGGTAATTAGTCTAGTATCAATCACCTGAGCTTTGTCAGCCTGCTGCCTATATAAAGACAATCACCCAGGCTATCTTGTTGGGTCATTACCCTCCCTTCCAGCCAGGGCTCCCTAGTTGCCTGACCATGATTGAACTCTGTTATTTGAATGTTTGGATCCTGAGTTAATCTTGTGCCCTTTGTCTTAAAGACTTATCTGAGTTGTGTTCGATAAACCTTGTTTTGGTGTCCTGCATTTGGGTCCTCCTCCTTCCACATCACAACATAGAGTAAACTTGCCAAGAAAAAAACTTTTTTTTTCAGTAAAACAATATTATGTCAATGTGTTTTTTCTCTTTATATGACAGCTTGACATGGTGGTGAGAAATGAAATTTTTAATTTGTTCTAATTTTTATTATTTAAAAATTCTACTCAATTGTGAAAAAAACCCAAAATAAACCCATCTTCCCAAATTTTTACTAAAATTAACCAAATTAGAAGAAAATGATCAGAATGTCTGTTATTCGTAGTTTAACTCGTAGAGATTTTGAGTGTCAGACTAATGTCGTTTTCTCTGATGTCACAGCAGCCACTCTTTTTATGGTGCTGTTAAAAGTAAATTCACAACTGATGAGATTGCGGCCAAAAAAGAAAAAAACGAACTGACACTGCAAATCCAGAGACGATGGAGTCAGCAGCAGAGAAAGAAGAGAAATAGCTTCTGTAAATTGCCACAAGTTCATTAAGTAACTGTTTGGCACAAGACTCACAGGATCTTTAGCTTTACTTTGGGTTTTTTTCACTATTCCAACGATAAAGAAAATTTCAGATTTAAGTTAAATTTGTCATTGGAAAAATCCAAATTTACATTATGCAACAGCGTATGGCTAAGATAACATGGTGATGTTTTAGAGTGGCTTGCATGCATCCGGAGAAGTGTAGTAGCTTTTCAACAGGTTCATTTGTGCAGGAAACAAAGGCTACCAAGGAGTGAAAAGAAAGAATGGGTGAAAAGAAGAGTGAAAGAAGGGCTTTTGAATCGTTGATCGATGAGGTGGCTTTATTTGTCTTCAAAGACTTTGAGAGTCGTTTTGGACCTCTCTTTTCTTTTTCAATGGTTTTAGTCAAACAAGTGATATGCCTCAGCTCTCACTGGAAGGCCACCCCTGCTGTTGCAAACAAAAAGATAAAAACAATATAACTTTCTTTCTGTCTGGGACAACACATAAGTAGGCATTTTTCCCCATTCTCCACATTTTCCACCCTTTTTGCATTCATTTTTTTTTAGTAGTTGCCTTGCTTTATGTTCAGCGCCTATTGGTTCTCGAGAAAAAGAGTCTTCATTATTTCCCTGAGGTGCTCTTTTGAAGAAGTGCGTGCCGAGAATGTCTATGACGATTCATATCGGAGGTCATGTAAACTCTGTCTTTCAAGATTTACAAGGTTTTAGCTTTTTTTTTTCTTTGTATCATTTGTGAATAATGTGGGCTTTAATGTGTTAATCAGGCAGAAACTGAAATAGTCTTTATGTATCCCTGCACAAAGATTCTGATTGTTTTTTTTTAAACCCGCAACTCAGAACGTTTTTGTGCTATGTAAACAAGTAGTAATTTTCTTCTTTTTAAAGTTTTGTTTTTAACAATTTTTTATTTTTTTTTTGCTTTTGCAGCAATCAAAGCAAACTTAATCGCTGTTCAGACAATTTTTCTTTTTTCCCCAAGTATTTGAATACTTGATAGAACAGACAAACCCAAACAAGCATTGATTATGAAAGCCCTCCTAACTGGAATGAAAACTAATTGCTGTATTGAAACTATCATAGTTATAGTATAATACGAGTTAGCATAAAAATACAGGCATCAGTCATTTCTTATTTGCTTACATGGACCAATGAAGAGTCACATCTATAAACAGATCAGCATTTACACAGAAGTATTAATGAAAAGATGAATATTTAAATAAGAAGATCACTAAAAAATTACATCATAACATTGTTTTGAAGAAGCGCAAATACGGATCAAGACTTAGATAAAGTCCACCTCGGAGAAGACATTTTTTTTCCAAATCAGAAAGTGTCTTCATCCCCTCATCTGGAACATTTCCTCCTTCCAAACCTGGTCCTCTGTTCTGAGTCATCACACCAGGTCCCAATTGCCTAACCTTGATGTCTCCAGCTGTGTCTCGTCTTCCCCTGCCTACTTAAACCCTGGTGCCCATTACTGCAGTGTCAGATCATCCTCCTTCTGGTCATCTCCTGGTGCAGCAACTATGATGTCCCTTCTCACCAGCCATAAATTGGTTAAAACTGGCTATTCATCTGGGTCCTCCTTCACCACCATCTTAACAGAAAGTTGCATGAATTTTCAAGATTTTTTTTCATGCGACAAAATTGCTAACCTGGTATAATACAGTAGTAATCTATCCACAGACATTTTTTTTTGCTGTGATTGAACTATTTAAAGTTTTCCAATCACAGTTGACGTATTTATTTCCTAGCAATCTTATTATTGTGCCACTGTTTATCAATTCATCAAACTTTCATTGGATCTGATTCGAATGACTCAATGAGTTTGTTCTTTCAGTTTCCTGATAACATTAGTGATTATAGATCAGGTTGTGTGGGTCGCTGTTATTTATTCATTTGTTCTGTGCCTTAAAAATTTCCTGTACAATAAGACAGTAGAACTACTGCCAGTAACCCTAACTGCATGTTTACCCCCTTTTCCAAAAAGTAACTTTCCCTGGCTTTCTAGAGATGATTAGAATTTTCAATTTATGAGACATCATTTCACATGCGCCTGTTCAAAGTCGGTATTATAAAGTATCTTTAAATTTAATAATCCAAAAAAAAAAAATTCCAGAAGTTTTGTAAAAGTTTAGTTATTACTAGTTCACAAGGAATGAGTCACAAAGGAAATGGTATAAGAAAAACTAAACTGGACTTTTAACCTGGGAGTTTTCATTCTTTCATACGTCAAATGAGTTATCTTTTGAAACCATGACCAATAATGTTGAATTTCATCTTGTTAGCCATGAAAATGATGTTATTATTCCAAAAATTTTTATTTTCGCAGTAATTTATTATGATAATTTTCATATGAACCCAAATGAGAAAACATAAACTGTGGTCTAACGTCAAAACTAATCGACTAACTACGCAGACATACCGCTCCAATATACACAGCTTTGGTCATTTAATCCTGCCTCGCCCTTCAAATGCAATACTTACAAAATCTATTTGTGAAAAGTAATATATTAATCCAGAAAGTATCATCTTACCTTCAACATAAAAAATATAGAACGTAATCATGGCCTTTCAATCTCAAATGATAAGCTTAAATATTATATTGAGTTCCCATTTGTTATTTTTCTATGTTGTCTTATTTCTTGTTATTTTTTTTCTTGAGTTTTTCATGACGTAGAACAAATTGATATCCCTTGTATCTTTGTGTCATCTTGTGCTTCCTAATCTAAAGCTACTGCGTCATCGTCTTCTGAATAATCTAGTGTCCTCGACCTCATCCGAAAGGACCCGACACATTTCCTGACCAGTAGTGAGACATAGGCCCTGTCCACATGTAGCCGGGTATTTTTGAAAATGCATATATTTTTACCTGTTTGGGCCTGCCGTCCACACAAAAACTGAGGGTTTTTTCACTCAAACCGGCATTTTTGAAAACTCCCTTTTTGCATTTGCGTGTAGATGTGCGAAAACGAAGATTTGCGTTTTTAAGCATCACTATTTGCGACAAGTAATGCACATACATCGTTTGTGTGCGTCCATGTTTACATGACAGGGACGGGATAGGTGCTCTGATTGGATAACTCAGAACTTACGTTTACATCAATACTGCCGACTACTGGTCTGGCATGCTCATAATTGCACTCAGAAGCGTATTTATATGGAAGCGGATATTTTGAAAACGGTTACGTTTGGACGCAAGCGTTTTCCTAAACATAGGACAGCAGATATGCGTTTTCAAAAATACTCGGCCATATGTGGACATGGCCATAGTCCCTCCAGCAGGTCCTGGGTCTACCCCTGTGTGTCTTCCTAATTGAAGAACATCTCATCATCAAGGAGACCTCCCAACAAGATGCCTGAACTACCCTGTTGGGTTTTTCTCAACCTGGAGGAACAACACCTCCATTCTACTTCTGAGCAGAGCCCCTGGTACCCTGTGAAGGTTGCTTGTATTGGGGATCTTGTTCCTTCAGTCCACACCCACAGCTGGTGAGAATAGGAGCATAGACTTAGCAGTAAGTCTAGAACTTTTTGGCACAGCTCTCTCCTCAGCATGACAGATTCATACAGCATTCTAATTATTGCGGACGACACACTGATCTTGCAGATAATAATAATACATTTTATTTCTAAGGCGCCTTTCTAGGCACTCAAGGTCGCCGACCTACTTCTATAACTTTCCCCTCACTCATGAACAAAAAGCTGCAGGTGGCGTTTCATCTTTTTCCAGTCGATGACCAGGGTCTTAGATTTAGAGGCACTGATTCCCATTCTGAACACTTCAGACATAGCAGCATATGGGTCCAGTAAGAGATGGAGATTGAATTGGACCATGCTCACCATCTTGGCTGAGCCTAGGAATTCTGTCCATAAAAATAATGAAAGTATCATTTTACTTAATTAAGTTACTTTACTTTATCTTTTTAATTTTGAGTTGAATTTAGTTGTGTGCCACGCATGCTTTTTCAGGTAGTGTAATAAAGTTCTGAACGCTAAAGATTCGATATCGCTTTATCTATGTCATAGTTCCGTTGCCTACCACCAGAGAGAGCCCGAGACCTTCACTCATCTCCCTGATTCTAGACACCTGATGGTACATAGTTGACCAGCTGCCTATTTAAAGGCAGTGTGCCTTGCCTTCATGCTCGGGTCATCATCCCTTCCAGTCAGGTCTTCCTAGCTGCCTGACCAAGACATACCTGTTTGATCCATGTGTTTTCTCCTTTACAGCTTCACTGGACTTCTTACTAAATAAATAATGTCTGTCATCCTGCACTTGGATCCTCCTCTTGCACCCTCATCATGACAATCTATCAATTTCTATCTCTCTTTTTCTAACTATCCATCCATGTGCAAACCTAACTAAATATGGAATTATCTTCTATAAGTACATCTGTTGCAGTAAACCAGGATTTATTTGATATTAAGTGAATTATTGTCTCTTGAACTGAAGGTTCAGAAATAGAAATGAAAATACCGGTAACATCCTGAATTTATTGTGATTAATTTACTGTGATGAAATTATTCCTGTCATGGAAAACGATACAGAACAAATGCATACTGTCTAAGCAGTGTCAAGATGTGGCCAATGATAGGTATTCTGTTTAACTACTGTAACATTTCTATCCTTTAACTCCTGTAATCAGCAGGTAGAGGGTTGCCTGACACATAAAGTAGAATAAAGTAGAGTAGATAAAATTACATGTGGCTTGTGTTATAACAAATAAAATGCAGTTTTTTAAAAAAATATATAAAATCAATGTATATACACCATTGCGCACAATAGAAAAGGATTCATGTACCATAAACATAAATTCCTTTTGAGTAAATATGTGTGAACAACATTGCTTTGCATACCTGAACCGAACATCTGACACACCTACTGTAAATCATTTCCGCACATCCCTCTCTGTTTGACAATAATCAGGACACTGCATCGGTCTGTTGTGGTAAAGTAAGAGCTGAGCCGAAAAGCAAAGCTCTAAATTTACCAGTCGATCTACGTTCCTAGCCTCACCATTTGTGTCACCAGCTATGGGTGGTGACTGAAAGAATGAGATTGTGGATACAAGCAGCTGAAATTAGCTTCCTTTGCAGGGTGGCTAGGCTCTCCCTCAGAGATAGCGTGAGGAGCTCTGCTATCCAGGAGGAGCTTGGAGTAGAGCCGTTGCTCTGGGGTGGTTCAGGCATCTGGTCAGGATGCCTTTCCCCGAACACCGGGGACAGAATCCCATCTCAATGGAGAGACTGTCTCACAGCTGGCTGGAGAATGCCTTGAGATTCCTCCCAGGTGGGCTGGAGGATGCAGCCGGGGTGAGAAAAGCTTGGGATTACCGTCTGAGGCTGTTGCCCCACG
Organism: Neostethus bicornis; assembly: GCA_902685375.1. Lineage (NCBI taxonomy): Eukaryota > Metazoa > Chordata > Actinopteri > Atheriniformes > Phallostethidae > Neostethus > Neostethus bicornis. Next base: position 23,482,505 of record LR738547.1, read on the forward strand.
ACCTTGGATAAGTGGAAGAAAACAAAACGGAACCCCAATGTACCATACACTCCCCAGCTTCTTGTATCAACCAGCCAGCAAACAACTATTTAAATTAAAATCTGGCTTGGCCAAACCTGAATGTTTCAACCTTTGGATGTGATTGGTATTAAGAGAAATGCACTAACAAGGCTGAGAAAAAACTGTGATTGGGATGAAAGAAAACCAACTCCAGATGTATTATTTTTTTTAAAAATGCCTTCAAAAACTCATCTAAATGTTATAATTTTTTTTCAATGTCTCGAATGACAAAAGCATACTGTCACAATTATGTTAAGAAGTTTGAACGTTTTAGCTTGTGTTTGCCAACAAAGTTTGGCTTTCACCCAAAGCTTGGCTCTGTGCCTTACAAAAAATCTACAGAAGGAACTGTAGAGTTTCCAGAGTTTGAGTGGAAAATGAGGCCTTTATTCTGAAAAAAAGACCACACAAGAACCACGTAGGTATTAAACTTTCCCACTAAAAGTTTATTGAGTTATTTTTGTTGCAACGTAGTGATATCCAACCCAGTATGTAAAAAGAGAAAAAAGTCTCCAACGTAGTAGCTTCTCACAGTAAAAGCAGTTCCCTGCAGCAGTGACGTGCTGCGCAGGTAAATGCTAGCAGGGAATCCTCAGGATGTTTCACAGTGGGAAGGGGGTTTCCCATAGTTCAGGAAGTACAAAACAGGCGAACTTAAGGCTTACACATCTATTCCTGTCTATTGTACTCAACTGACTGAGCCCGAGGCTTGCATAACACCTTTGACTCAGAATTACTTGACATCATCTCTGTGAGCTCTGGGTAAAACAGCCACTAGATCATTCACCTAGAGTAAGTTTTCAGAACAGCAGATATTATCTGCATGCTTATTTTATATGTAGGGCATGTTTGTGTCATAATGTGGAGCTGAGGCCAAAAATATACCCATGACACAACAGACAGGCTCAGATGAAAAAATCAAAAGCAGGTTTAATAGATTGATAAAAAAGTTCAGATAAAGAAGACAAAAGCAGATTAATTAGGCAGGCTCTGACGTAGGAGCTGGAGACAAAAACTGAATAAAAGATCAAGCATGGTAAACAAACAATCTGGCCAAGAGTGTGTGAAAAACTGATCCATTTATGCTGAAGCAGATGAATAGATGAGTTTCAGGTGTGACTTGTTGCAGCTCCCGGCTAGGTCCGCCCAACTTCACACACACGCACACACCCACAGACAAACAGGGACAAGAGGGATGGGGAAACAGGACACAGAGGGAACAGACTACTCTCCTGACAGTTTAACGAGATTCATGTTTGTGAGAATAAGAGGGATCGGCCATCGTTTCTCAATAGCCTTCATGTTAATTCTCAGCTATTATTAGAACAAACGCTTCAGTGAGTGAGAGTCTCTTCATCAGGTGGGACAGTAATGACGAGATTATAAAAGTGATGTCATCACTCTGGGGAATTTCGAAGGACACTGTAATATCCTTGACTAAGTAGAAATCCATTTTTTAAATCAAAGATTTACTTTTGCAACCAATCAAAAATTTATAGAAAGAGAATATAATGACGACCATCTGTCTGTAGTGAAATTAAGAGGGTATCAAAGGGGGTTTTGAAGGAGGCACAAAAATAAAAGATAAAATCTATTTGTGTCTAAAGAGGCACATAAATTGAACAGAACAATATTTTCTCACCAGAATGTGTACGGCCGATGCTGTTGATGTTCACTTTCCCAGGGCAGTAATGGAAAAGCCTTTGTTCTCTGGCAATGAATGTGGAAAGCTGGACAGATGCTGACTTCATGAACACAGAGGCCCCAGGTTAATGAGACTTACATGGGTTGCTGAAACACCCGCAGTATGGAAAACAGAGGTTGCAACTTTTTTGAAAGAACATTTCATAACACCTCAGTTTATGTTTGCAATAAGTGATCTAGCACTTACAGACGCTAGCAAAAAAGTATGGCTCGAATTCTAACAGTTCCATTGCTGATCTGAAGCTGTTTTAAGAGGATAAGACAATTACAATTCTTTTATTTATTCTTGTCTAAACAAATATCTGTTTATAGACAGGTAACAATGAATTAAAGCAGATAATAGATCATAAACTTGTTTCAGCAATCACAAGCTCAGTTATGGACTCATGAAAGAACAATTGTAATGGAGTAAAAGAGGCCTCTTCTATTTGGACTACAGCCTACTGCCTCACAAAACCTACTCAATGTTATTTGTGCAACAACTTATTCATTACTTCAGCATTTTTAGGGCACCAGATGATTATTTTTGATGACAACTTTAAAGTTAACCTTCTTAATGTTTTTGTTCGTCAATAGCATTTCATAACCTCTGCATCATTAGTACTCATTTTCAAGCAAGACATCGGTTTGATTGGTGTGTTTATTTTATAATGGGGATATTCTTGCAGAGATACTTGATTGAACTCAAACGTTATGACCAACCTGGTATCTCAGTGTGGAGCTGTTCTTCAGCACCAGATTCACATGGAAGAAAATCTCTTGTGTTCCTTATAGATGCCTGTAAAATTATTATATGAACATACAGAATCAGCACTAATAAAAAGAGAGTCTGTTTGAATTTCTTAAGGCAGTAAACGCTGATCTGCAAATGAATCCGGTTAATTTAACTGGTTTATTTGCATACAAGAGTGCACATAATCTTTCAGTCTTGTACTTATAGAGTATCCTAGCAATGTTCTTCTTCTTCTTTCAACATTTCCCTTCAGGGGTTGCCACAGCAAGTCAGTCTCACCACGGTTTTGTACACTTTTCCTTTCATTTTAGTTGAAACTCTTCTATCACACGTCCCACGTGATAATTTTCTCCACCCGTTCAAGCCTGCCTGCACATGCTTATTCCCCTCTTTTCCACACTCTTCATTGCTCTGCACTGTTGATCCTAAGTACTTAAAATCTTCCACCTGCTTTATCTCTTCTCCCTGTAACCTCACTTTTCCACCAAGTTTCAATCTGCTTTGCAGGATGGCAAAACAATGGATACCTGACGCAAAAAAATTATAGCAAAAAGATTTATCAACAAAATTTTTCAAAATTTCAAAATTTTAGAGCTACTTCATTCGATTCAGGGGGGAAATTGACTCCATCAATGAGACTTCAACATTGTGTTTTTTTATGTGCAATGGCCTTGGCCCAAAGCTGGTTCAATACTGCAAACAATATTATCTCACACAAAGTGAGTTAAAAGTGGGCGGGCTCACAGCCAGAAAGTTGGGGTTTGCATCTTGGGTGAGACGAGGGTTGTAACTCTGTACCTTCTGTGTGGAGTTTGCATGTTCTCTTTGTGTATATTTAGTTTCCCTCCAGGTACTTTTGTTTTTCTCCCACTCTCCAAAAACATGCATATTAGGTTAATTGGCCGCTATAACATTGCCCCTAGGAATGAGTGTGTGTGCATGTGGCCAGTGGCAGACTGGCGACCTGTTTGGGTTGTACCCTGCCTCTTGCCTTGAATCAGCCAGGATAGGTTCTGGTATCTGGTATCACCCGCAACCCGTGTTATGGAATTATTGGTTCAGAAGATGAAATGAAACTAAACAAGGTGAGTTTGATGTGCATATTCATATCCTCTCATGTTTAAGATCAAGAGACCTCGGATACCAGCTGTCGTATATCACTGTACCTGATGTATTACCTGATGTCATGTATTACCTGATTGCAGTCGATCCCGAACACAGATTGGTCAATTAAATGAGGCATCTTGACAAAAAACTGAATGTGGCATTTGCTGAAAATGTGCTGCAAATTTGCGAGCAGACTCTTAATAAAAATATCGTCTTAAAAAAGCACAGTTTCTAACAAAACCTCGAGCTTTACAGTCTGTTAAGTGATAAAAGTTTTTAAAAATGAACCCTTTACATGGTAGCATGTCATTTCTAGCTTATGTTATAATAAATTTACTATGATTAACTTTCTTTGGACATTTGAAAAATATAAGTGTAGGGATGACATTATTCTGATGAGCTCTTTTTTTTCTTAAGTTCGTACTGCTGTTTTCAACTAATTTGACATTTGATTCAGTCTTTTAACATCCCTTTAATTCAACAGTTCATAAATCACATCATTTCCTTTGTCATGAAGTCATTATTTGGGGTTTGCCTGTGCTGTGCCGTTATTTCCTTCTGAGTTTGTACGAGTCACAACTTCCTTGTACATGTCTTTTCTGTAATTAGATAAGAAGTTAGTTGAAGGTCAGAGAACCACCGTGACTCCTGCCTTGACATTCCCCACCCTGTAGCTTCCTAACAATCGAGTTAAGAGGCTGCATTTGCCTTTCGCTTCCTGCTTTTCATATATTCTGCCAGTTTTCAATGGGGAACAAGCGTAAAACCTTGAGAGTATCAACTAGAAACACAAAAACTTTATTATGATGATTTATGGGTGGGACAATTACCAACTTTATTGGAATGGACGTTCTGTAAGAACAGCTTTATGTACTCTGATTGAACTGCTATGTTTATAGTGAATTGATGTGTGTGTCACAATGACGACCACCACCTGAACCGGGATTAAAGATTCTGTCAAACAAGGAAAGCAGTTTTTCTTTTTTTTTTTTTTAGCTTAGTCTGGCCGAAAGGAAATGGTTTCTTCAAACTGCCACTTTGAAATCTAATTCAGTCCATCAAACTGGAGTTCCGAAGGCAAGCAGTTTTCTTACAAGTGCTTCTCATAAATTACACAATCCCTTCGAAGCAAGAGCTGAAAGCATGACCCTTGAAGATCAAACTGTTGCTGATGTCAAAATAGTGACATCATCAATTTAAATTGAATTTGAGAGGATTGGAGTAAGAGAAAAAAAAAACTTTACTCAGGTTAATTTGTCTTTCAGTGATTGTAACCTTAGCCATGTTGTGACGTCTGAAAATGAATCAATAATATATTTTGTTCTTGGATCAGCTTCCACTTAAAGCATAATTGATTTACTGTGTTTTTGTCTCGTCATTTTTGCTGTAATACGATGTGGCATAAAGGGTAAATGACAAAGAAAAGTGTGTAAGTGTGTGTCAGGAAGGTCAGAAAATAAAAGAGGTAGAATGGTTCTGTGTAATGTACATATTTAAACAGAACATCTGAGCTGAAGTTGAGAAGATTAGGAACACAACAGGTACCTCTGTTTCTCCATCATCATTTCACCAATAAAAAAACTATTTAAAAGATTTGTAGTTTCGTTTCGTCTTCTGAACCACTTACTCCCTCACGGCACAGGTGTCAAACTCAGGTCCTGAACGACCCGTGTCCTGAAAGTTTCCCATGTTCTTACATCTACGAACCTGTTCCACGTTCTTGAGTCAATTTACCAAATTTTATTGGCTGTTGATTTCACTTTATGTGCATCAGGTGTATTGAACCAAGAACACATTGAAAACCTTCAAGATACCGGCCCTTTAAGGACCGGAGTTTATCATCCCTGCCTAATGGGGCATGTTGGAGCCTATCCCAGCTGATTTCAATCAAGAGGCAGGATACAACCCAAACAGGTCACCAATTTGATGCAGTGCCATACACACACACACACACACACACACACACACACACACACACACACACACTCATTCCTAGGGCCAATTTCATAGTGGTCAATAAACCTCACATGCATGTTTTTGGAGGCTGGAGAAAACCGGAGTACCCGGAAGAAACTCAAGCACACACAGGAGCCTATCTCGGCCAATTCCAGGCAAGAGGCAGAACACACCCTGAACAGGTCACCAATCTGATGCAGTGCGACACACACACTCAATCCCAAGGCCAATTTCATAGCAGCCAAACAACCTTACATGCATGTTTTTGGGGGTGGAAGGAAACCGGAGTACCCGGAAGAAACGTACGCATACACAGGGAGAGCATGCAAACTCCACATAGAAAGGCCAGTGTTTCAAGTCCCGTCCCACTTGGGACTCAAACCCCGACCTTCTTGCTGTGAGGCCACTGTGCTAACCACTGCTCTATGATCTACTCGCACCAAGGCATGATCTACTCAGCCAGTTAAAAAAACAACTTTAATTTACACCTTTATTGGGCTATTTTTAATCCAAAGCATACATATTTCTGTGCTGTTTAGTCTCCAAAATCTGTGCAACAACTTCTTTCTCCACAAAATTGGAAAGTCCTTCAGGTCAGCAAGTTTCCATCCTTCAACAAACTCCATCACAGAGAAAAAGAACACAGAACAGGTGACTTTCCATCATTTTCTATGAAAATTGAATAGTGATTTTTTTTCTCCTATGCTCACTGTGGCAGCCCCCTCTGCTGGCTGTAGGATGATGTGTTACTAAGCTGTAATAAAACAGGCCCAAAGTTTCATTGAATGTAATCATTATTTGAACATTTTCTGTTTATCAGTCTAGTTTACCTCTCTAGTTCAGTCTAATTCATTTTGATTAGACTCAGCGTCACACAGACGAGACTAATCAGTCGAAAACTAAAGACAAGATCATACAAGTTTAAAAGTTTTTTTCAGAATCAGAATATGCTTTAATGATCCCACACATGGGAAATTTGTGTGTGACAGCAACAACTTCCTATCTGCTAAGTGAGTCGTTGTAGAGCCCGATCCCGTACGGAAAGAAAGACCTCCGGGAACGAGATGTTCTCGAGCGGAGCTGTCTGAGCCTCTTGGAGAAGGAGCTCCGCTGTTCGTCCAGGAGTGGGTAGAGAGGATGGTCATGATTTTCCATGATGGAGTGTGAGTAAGACATGAAAAACCGAAGCCTAAAACATCTGCTTGGTGAATCCTTGAAGCACTTTGAACCTTGTTCTTGGATGGTTTACTTTCAACTTCAACCAAATACTCTCGTCCTTAATTGCAATTTAAAAGCAAAGTAGAACAATATTTCAGTCACTTGTATTGCAACTTTTATCTCTTTGTTTCACTTCTTCATCATTTCTTTCTGCCTTTCCAAAAATATACATGCTGTGAATATGAGCAGGAAATCTCTCTCCCAGCTTCGATGATAACAATTGTTATCACAGTTCTGTTAAAAAAAATGGAACAAAATATGTCTTTTTATCAAGCTGTTGGCAACAAAGTTTGTGCAAATGTAATTTAAATAGGACTTTTAGAAAGTTTTTAGCTCTTTGTTGACTAAAAAAGTATCATATTATGAAATAGATAATTTTTTTCCAGGAAAGAATGCAAAAAGGGTGTGAAAAACAGTAGGTTATGTTCTCAAGATTGTTGAATTGAAACAAATTGTAATAATGTTGTTTTGCAAACTTTATTACAAAGCTTGCAAATCCCACAAGCTCTGAAGGTGCTCCCACAATGTTTACCCAGAGTTGGAAGTGCCCTTTGAATGAGAACTAATCTTTATCTCTCTGGGTTTCACTAAAAGCCAATCCATAACCTAGTACACATCATGTTGAAAGCCTCCAAATTCTTGATGCAGACACACGTGCAGCTTGTTAGTTTGTACTTTTGTTACTTTTGTTAGTACTCCAGTGTCCTCCCACCCTCCAAAAAACATGCATCTTAGGTTGTTTGGCTGGTGCCAAATTGCCCCTAGGAGTGAGTAAGTGTGTGGCCCCGCGACAGACTGGCGACCTGTTCGGAGTGTACCCTGCCCCTCAAATCAGCCGGGATGGGCTCCAGCACCCCTCGCAACTCATTAGGGGTAGACAGTTTAGAAGGTGACTTTTACTAATCCTGAAAAAAATTTACAAGAAAATTGGGTAAAATTGGGTTTTTCTGTTTTTTGAGAAATTGAAATAATGGGAAGTGCAAAAGAATCATAATTCTCAAAAGTCTTAGTTTTGACTCTCATTCCTAACATACACATATTTTGTAAGACTTCCAGCTTGAAATGAACAAAAAAAGCTGCTTCTTGTGTTTAACCCAGGGACGTTTCACCAGACCTGCTTTTTATGATAGTCTAGAGAAAACCTTTTTTTTTTACTATAATATTACTCTTGAAGTTCTGAACATTAAACAAGAAGCCCAATAACACTCACTCAGGATTTGTCCTCCTCCCAATAAACATTGTTTTTATACATATCCAAGCATTTTAATTATGTGTGTGGCTCCGCAGGAGACTGGCGACCTGTTTGGGGTGTACCTTGACGCTCACCTGAAATCAACCGTGATAGGCTCCAGCACCCCCTACAACCTCATCAGGGAATAAGCGGTTTAGAAGATGAAACGAAACATATCTTTGGTAATATTTACTACAAAGTAGTGGATTCCAACTCAATGCTTTTGAGACACAAAGACATTTTGTGTTTCATAGTATCTTTGAAACAGAGAAATGCTGTTTCATTGAGTTTAGCTTCATATTGAGGTCTCCGGGACAAGAGCCTTAGCAGGAAAATCCAGATTTCTCTTACCCTGGCCCCATCCTCATGCTCATCCGGGAGGTAGTTGTCTGGGTCTCCACCCTGTGGGATGTGCCAAGTACACCTCACCAATCCAGGTGCTCAAACCACCCTACCTGCCTTCTCTCAACCTAGAAGACCTGCCTTCACTTGAGGCAGGTAGAATGATCCTCCCCCTTTTGGCACCTTCTCCTCCCTTCTTATTCTACCCTTAGTCCTATTCCCTCACACCTTGTCCTAATTGTCTTTCCCCAATGTTTGAACCTGTGTCTTGTCTTCTGCTTGTCATGCGAGCCCTGTGGTCTTTCACTTCTTTGTGAGGTTGTCTGCTATTGTTAGGGTGTCTTGCGGCAGTCATGTGGCAAATCTGGTCCTGGCTTTAATTTAGGGAACATTACAAGGGGGATAATGCATTGGTCCGTCGTGGTAAAGAGATGCTGAGCCAAAAAGAAAAGTTCTCGATTTACAAGTCGATCTACGTTCCCACCCTCAACTATGGTCACCAGCTGTGGGTGGTGACCGAAAGAATGAGGTCACGGATACAAGCAGCCGAAATGAGCTTCCTCTGCAGGGTGGCTGGCTCTCACTCAGTGATCAGGTGAGGAGCTCTGCCATCCGGGAGGAGCTCGGTGTTGAGCTGCTCCTCCTTCAGATCGGGAGAAGCCAGATGGGGTGGTTCAGGCATCTGGTCAGGATGCCCCCTGAGCACCTCGCTGGTTAGGTGTTTCAGGCACATCCCATTGGGAGGAGACCAAGAGCCAGACCCCGGACCCGCTGGAGAGACTATGTCATACTCTCCAGCTGGCCGGGGAACGACTCGGGATCGTATGTAATTTAAAAGTTAATCTTGAAATGGTGAAAACCTAAAAAAAACTGTATTTAAAACACAATCTATATGAGTGAGGAGAAAAGAACGTCCTTGAGCTCACTTGGTTTTGTTGAAATACTTTAAATTGCTCTTGAAAAAAAAAAAAAAACAGACAGTGAACAGATGCAGTTGTTTCCATCTGGAAAAAAAAAATCAATGATGACATCAGGGCAAGCCCTTTTTTTGTCACATGATGAACAATAATGTTGTACACGAAGAAAAAAATAACCATCTTAATCATGTTCAAGTCATCCTCATGCTCTTCAGCTCATGTTTGATGTCTCTTTCAAACAAAGGGACAGAAACCCCCCACAGAACCGAACAAAGGCCACAAAAACACTTTCCATATAAATGTGGAATGGAAAGAACACTAAAACCAGAGTAAGAGTGTGCAGATGTGCTCAACAGAGATGACACCATGTCGCTGGGCTTTGAAAAAGCCACATGTGTCTGATGTTGAGGACATGTAAAACATCTATCGTCATCGGATAGCGCAGAGAGGACTGCGGTACTGAAGCTGTCGGGTCTGTTGTAATTTTCTTTTTTGGTGGTGAACTATCACACTGTTACTCCTGCAATGCATCACAAGAAGAAACCCAAAAAAGGACAGATATGTTTGAAAAAACTAGCCTTAAGAAAAGTCAAATTTACAAAAATTGCAATAAATGGCAAACTTTGATGCATGACTTGAAGAGGAAACTAAAGAAATCTGTGTGGTTTGCAGGATTGTGGCAGCACATCATGAGGATCGACTGACCTTATTTCTGAGCCAGGAAACGTGTGCTCATCACCAGCACCACTTGCAGTCTAAACCAACACAGGTTAACTGCAGTGAGCCCATTGATCGTGATCCAATATGACCCCGTGTTAATTCCCTGGTGAAAACCACCCACTCAATGATGCCTCAAAACCTCAACGTTTGTATGAACAAGCTCTGCTCTGAACGGAAAACCAGGAATTAGACCGGTAATAACAAATCTTCAAAAAAAGTTTTGTCTACAGTGTGTGGGGAACAAAAAAAATTACCCTATTCACCCCCTCATTTTGGGAAAATGTTGAACACGCTTCCTGTAATGCAGTGTAGTATTTATCACATCCTTCGTTTTTGATGATTGAGGTCGTGTAGCCCGCTGTCTATTTATCCTACAGTTCATTTACTATATTAGACATGCTTGCTGGGCCAGGAGAGGAAGAGAAGAGCGAAATCTAAGATGCACAAAGTAAATTAGTTTCAAATTTAAAGGCTTTAACCTGCCTATTGGCCTTAATGCCTTCTTCGAGTCCTCCATCCACCGTGTTCCAACGGCTTCCTTTTGAAATAATATTTCAACTGTGGTTATAAACGCTAAACGGGCACCATCTCTCAGCTTGGGTTGTTCCTAGAAAAACGCTTTGTATGGGATTTTCTTTTATTTCTGGGAAGATTTCACTTTCCTTTGAAGTGGCGGTGATTCTAAGGTGAAGAGAAACTGTTGACCATAAGTTTTTATTTTTTATTTTTACACACTCTATTGGAAAAGAGGGTCTGTCGGATTGTCGAGTCTCGGGTTGAAGAGGAGCAGTGTGGTTTCCGTCCCGGACGTGAAACCACGGACCAGCTCTATACCCTCTTCAGGATCCTGGAGGGGTCATGGGAGTTTGCCCAACCAGTCTACATGTGTTTTGTGGATCTGGAGAAGGCATTCGATCATGTCCCTAGGGGACTCCTGTGGGGGTGCTCCGGGAGTATGGAGTCTCGGAGCCCTTGGTACGGGCTTTCCAGTCTCTGTACGACCGGAGCCAGAGCTTGGTCCGTATAGCCGGCAGTGTGCAAATTCCATTTCCAGTGAAAGTTGGACTCCGCCAAGGCTGCACTTTGTCACCGATTCTGTTCATCACCTTTATGGACAGAATATCTAGGCGCAGCCGAGGCGTTGGAGGGATCCAGTTTGGTGACCTCAGGATCGGATCTCTGCTTTTTGTGGATGATGTGGTCCTGTTGGCTTCATCGGACCGTGATCTCCAGCTCTCACTGGATCAATTTGCTGCCGAGTGTGAAGCGGCAAGGATGGGAATTAGCTCCAAATCCGAGACCATGGTCCTCGCCCGGAAAAGGGTGGAATGCCCCCTGCGGGTCAGGGACAGGGTCCTGCCCCAAGTGGAGGAGTTTAAGTAACTCGGGGGTTTTGTGGGGGGGAAAGATGGAGCGGGAGATCGACAGGCGGATCGGTGCGGCGTCAGCAATAACATCGGTCCGTCATGGTAAAGAGAGAGCTGTGCCGAAAAGCAAAGCTCTCGATTTACACATCGACCTACATTACCGCCCTCACCTATGGTGACCGAAAGAATGAGATCGCGGATACAAGCGGCCGAAATGACCTTCCTCTGCAGAGTGGCTGGGCTCCCACTTAGAGATCGGGTGAGGAGCTCAGCCATCCAGGAGGAGCTCGGTGTCGAGCCATGCCTCCTCCAGGTCGAGAGGAGCCAGATGGGGTGGTTCGGGCATCTAGTCAGGATGCCCCCGAGCGCCTCGCGGGCAAGGTGTTTTGGGCACGTCCTATTGGGAGGAGACCCAGAGGCAGACCCCAGACTCGCTGGAGAGACTGTGTCTCAAAGCTGGCCGCGGAACAACTTGGGATCCTTTCGGGTGAGCTTGGAGGATGCAGCTGGGGTGAGAGAGGCCTGGGCTTCCCGTTTGAAGCTGTTGCCCCCATGACCTGGCCCCGGAACAAGTGGAAGATGACGGAACAAAACACTCTATTCATCCCTTCCCGGGGAAATTTTTGTGCTGGATTACAACACTACATCAGGCTGCCATGACGGCGCCAATGGTGGGAGAAACGGGGGGTTAGGTGTCTTCTCCAAGGACCCTAGATGTGAACTCAGTGGGAATCGAGCCCGCAAGCTTCCGGATGACTTCCGGTCCGCGGGCGAACGCTTTACCACTGAGCCACTGTCTCCCACAAGGACAGGCTCAACTCTCCTTGGGTTCAACTGCAGAGTTCAACTCCCAAGACAAAGATATTTTTGCTCATAGAATAACTCTGCTTTTTGTCTTTGTGTTCACAAGTATGACGCTATAAGATTTTAAAACTACTAGAGTCGTTCAGTCGGCTAGTTCCAAGCAGTTTAAGTCGTGTGCACAAATTGAAAAACACAAATGATATGGTTAATAGATCCATTTACTAATATTACTAACACTAAAATGGGACATTTTGGTGAAGACATTATTATCTTAAAGATATCTGTGAGGAGCTGAATCATCATTCCGCTGCAGCTAAACACACCATAATGACATTGACCATCTCATTTCCATTTAAATGGCTCAGTGGAGTCTAATTTGCTCCCTGCTTTCCTGCAAACCAAAAGACTCAATAAAAACCAATGAGCTAATACAAAAAGGAAAATTTAGTTGTTGCCCTTTACAAACAACATATGGCTCACTCAGTTTGGCTGCACATGGCAGAACTCCTTCAGTTTCATTAGCTCATCTGTGGCAAGTCGTCCTCTAACCATCTGCACAATTATGGAGCTACTATTCCTAATTTCTTTTTGTCAACAGGTTGCAAAACTAATTTAAATAACTATTTTTTTCATGCATTGTATAACTTTGTTGCCCAATAGTCATGAACGGATCAAACTTTTGCTGTTTTGTTACATCACACTGATGATAAAATCAGCATTAATTAAAACAAAACTGTGACTCTATTGTCTGCAATAAACCCTTTAAAGTGTTTCTGAGTGAGACAGAGAATAAAGACATGTTTAAAACTGCCAGTTTCATCGTCTTAGCTCTTCCCTCAGGAATGAAACACATGCTTGGTTCCCAGAAGCTGCTCGTCTGTCTTTGTCTAGTTTTTCAGCAGTTTTCAGATAGATAAAGGAGCGGGGATGTGTCTCATCGTAATGCCAGCTTCTGATCAGCAGCCATGCATGTTAGCTGTCTCGATGATGCAGATGTTTGAGAAAATAACCCCATCCTCCAGGCAAAGAGAAATTAATGGCCTATTTATGAACACCTGTCATACTGTTCTGATTGAACAAAGCACAAGGACTTCTAAAAATCTGCATTTCCTTGTTCAGAATCAATGAATCTACTGTTTTCTAGCTTATTAAAGTTGAACAGACAGTTTTGGAGTTTGCAGCTTTCTAAGTTATGGTTGTAAAAAGTTAAAAGGGGTCTGCCGAAACAAAGTTTCTAAATGTATGCATTTAGAAATTGTTCCATCAACTTCCGCTTATCCGGGGAAGCCCAGGCTTCGCTCACCTGGTTACATCTTCCACCTCACCGGGAAGGATCCCGAGTCATTCCCCGGCCAGCTGTAAGACATAGTCTCTCCAGAGTCTGCCTCTTGGTCTCCTCCCGGTGGAACGTGCCCGAAACACCTCACCAGTGAGAGGCTCGGGGGCATCCCGACCAGATGCCCAAACCACCCCATCTGGCTTCTCTCGACCTGGAGGAAGAGCAGCTCAACACCGAGCTCCTCTTGGATGGCACGGCTCGTCACCCGATCTCTAAGTGAGAGCCCAGTCACCCCGCGGAGGAAGCTGTTCATATTCTATTCATAACAGAAATCGTATCTGTTCATATTCTCATTCAAATTTAATTTAATTTCTTGAATTTCATTCAAGAAATTAAATTAAAGTAATAGTTTAAGCATCAGTCATCTGGACTTGAGTTGAGATTGAAGATGTTTCAAACTTAATCCACATCGTTAAACAAAAAAAAAAAAAACGAGTTTATCCATCTTTCTAGACTTTCTTCTTCTTCTTTCGGCATTTCCCCTCACGGGGAAATGCCGAAAGCAAGTCCGTTTCTTCCATCTAATCCTGTCTACTGCATCCTCTTCAGTCAAGCCTACTATCTTCATGTCTTCCTTCACTGTATCCATGAACCTCCTCTTTGGTCTTCCTCTAGAACTCTTTCCTGGTGGTTCCAAATCCAGCATCCGTCTGCTGATGTACTCTCTCTCTCCTTTGCACATGTCTAAACCATCTCAGTCTGGCCTCTCTGACTTTATCTCCAAAACCTCTAACATGTGCTGTTCCCCTGATCCTGTCCATCCTGGTCACTCCCAGAGAGATCCTCAGCATCTTCATCTCTACCTCCATCTCTGCTTCCTGTCTTTTCTTCAGTGCCCCTGTCTCTAGACCAAACAGCATGGCCGGTCTCAATAAGCCAATAAAACAACATGACATTCTAGATCATTATAGGCTAACATTGGTTGTCCTAGGTACAGACAAATCCGATTTCAATCCCATTGCGCCTTTAAAGGACATAAAATACTGACGGCCCCTTGATAATACTTTTTTTTAAATAGTTACTTTTCCAGATAGTTTTACAGTAATAAAATATGAAGTTTCCAGTTCTTTGTTTAGAAGAAACAAACGGTTCATTTTCATTTGAATTGCTTAGGACCTTAACAATTCAAAGGTCATGTTTTCACTTAAAATATAATGAAGCAATAAGCATTTCTGTTTCTCCTTCGAATGACGTGTCCTCAGACATCATTTTTGTGGTTAATGGACCAGATTATAACACTTTCCTCCCATCCTGATGGGTTGAAACAAACACACCTGCACATCCTGAAATGACTCTGAATCCACCTGTTTGAAGGATTTTCTCCCCAAATTAACAAAAGGTTGTTAAAGGGATGAACTGAACTGACTCATAATAGCTGCAGGTATTTTAATTATTGTACAAAAATGTCCTGAGTTAATGAATAAACTGTCTTTTGCGTTTAAAACTTGGATTTGGTTAAAAAAAAATTACCTGCCAGTATGTTGTTGGCATTCTTCTGTCTTTAGAGACGATGGAGTCTGCACATGGATACTGGACACCTGGCTGTGCAGGAGCTGTAGCTCCTACAACACTTGCTGTAAATGTGATAGGTGGTATGAGTCATGGGGGGAGCAGTAACAGACTGACTTAATATATCTGTGAATATGTATATATTGTTAAAGTACAACGCAATATAATATGCATTTATTAATTTAATTTACCTCAGAAAATCTGTGAAATTACCTTTTTTTTAGTGTCCTGGTCTAAATGTGATTGTATATTAACTGAACAGATTAATTAGACCTCCCAGTGAAGACATGATACACATTATACTGTGTCTATTGAACTGCCTCCAAGCATTTACTGTTAGTTTGGCATGTTTCTTAAGCATGCTGACATATTGTGCCCCGAGTCCATTTTTGATTATTTGGCAAGTCAAACAAGTGTCAAGTGTTATACTTTTGTATAACTCTTTGTTTTCTTAAGAAAAAACTTGGATGATATAATCCAATCGGGATGTTACAATTTTGACCACTAGATGGAAATTCAGCTATAGATGAGGATTGTTTAGGATCTTTTTACTGAGCTTTACCACAAATGGTAACAAACTTGTTTAAAATTTGACAACATTGTGTGGTTTAAAGTAATAAAAAAAGATTATAGATGTAAAGAAATGGAAACGTTTTCAAAGCAGACAAAAGATCTAAGACACAAAGCTTTTCTGTGATTACATTAAATCTCACAGACAGATGTTTTCCTTTGATTATAATTGATTCTTTAAAATCTTAACCTGTGTAAGCATCCATTAGGTTCAAGAATAGAACTAGTTATATTGATATAGGAACCACCAGGGAACAGTTTCCCAGATTTTTCAGTGGAGCAGTTACTTTATTTTTAGCATGTTGGTGCTCTCTGCTGGGGATCAGGCTGCTCTGCATCTAGTCCCTACCTAAAAACTTCTAGTACTTTCATTAGTCTTAATATTGTTGTCGCTAAGCTTCTTTTTAAATACAATGGAAAGGAAATTAAGAAACAAACCCTCAGTAAATTTGCTCAATGAAAAAAGCTGAATAATCTGTGTCTTTTTTTAAAGTAAAAACATATTTTATTATTTCATCTTACATTTGTGAACTCATTATTACGGACTTAAAACTTATTTCATTTTCTGAACCATCCATCCCATCCATTCATAGCGGCCAATCAACCTAACACACATTTTTGAAGAGTGAGATAAAAACAGACTATTCGGAGGAAAAAAGGCACATACACAGGGAGAACATGCAGACTTCACGGAGAAAGGTCAGTGTTCCAAGCCTTTTCTCAATTTTCCCACTTGAACCCCTAACCTTCTTGCTGTGAGGCCACTGTGCTAACCACTGTGGCACCAACCTGCCCCTGAACAAACTTGAAATACGCATTAAAGAATTTTATAGTTTAGAATAGAGAGCATAATTTTATTACTGATTGGTTTTGTATTTTTTGACACCAAAAATAATCCGATTACATATCTTAAAATCTTTAAGTCTGTAGCGTACGAACAACAAAACATAATGGAATTCATAAGATGTATCTACACAAAAATGATGTAACCTATTTTAAAAATTGATAAAAACCAAAAAGTATCACAATTTTACAGATCAGTCATTCTCATTTGAATCACTGGAATTAGATGACGAGGAGGATTCCTCTTTCCTCTTCTTTTGTCTCTTTTTCTGATGTTTTCCGTGCTCCTTTTTGCCTTTTTTGTTTTTTTTCTTGTGACTTTGCTTCTTTTTCCTCCTCTTTTCTTCTTTGTCTGACGATGAACTTGATCTGTGGCGCTTCTTTTTCTTTTTGGATGTCTCTTCTTCGCTGGATGAGTTCGATCTGTGGAGAAAAGAACACTTGAGATTTTTAGACTCTTAAAAAGAGTTTTTGAAACGGTTTGAACAGCAAAAATACAATTTTTTTTAATGAATAACAACTTTTCAAATGCATATCATACTGTTATTTGGGCATAAACAGTGAAAAAAGTGTTGAAAATCTTCCAAAAAGAACATCATCAAAATTTTAATTTGACTTTTAAATGATTACCGTTTTCTTGACTTTGGATCTCTGCTCTTCTTTCTCTTGTGTTTCTTTTTCCGATTGTCGTCTGAATCATCATGCAAGCCTGCCTCACAAAATGAAACAAAATAAATAAATAAAATACAACAAAAACTGGAGTGTCACTAGAGGCAGCGAAGCATCATTTAAAACCTTAATATTGAATGTGATAAGTGTATATCATTTTCAATTTTTTTCTCTTATACTCATTGTATTATTTGAATGTTGTGAAAGTCATTTAATGTCTTTAAGGAAATCTGACCTCTACTGTGTTGGCCACCTCGTCCCAGCTTTTCATTGTTTAGAGGAGCAGATAAGTCATCTTCACTTTCCTCTGTGCTGGTGCTGCTCACATCCAGAACAATGTCTTTCTGGGGGTCAACTCGAACAAAATTTCGGCACTCAAATGTTAAATGTCCCGCTGTGAAAAAAAAAATACCAAAAGCAGTTCTTAGTTACTTTTAGCACTTTCTAATGTTCTCTTTTTTTTGCCGACAACATTGAAAGATTTATTTTCATTCAAAAGATTGGATGTAAAAACTCAAGCATCATAGAAAATTTACATTACAAATAAAAACAGATTGAAGCATTCAGTCAGTTTTCTTCAGTCTTCAAAGTTGTCTTCTGGACAGTGTATTTTATGATCGAGACGTTTCAACTTCCACACAGAAATAATTTTCTATCTGATAGAACAAACCTGAGAACGGGTTCTATATAAACTAAACTGAGTTTGTCCAACGCCTAAGGAGGAACTCACCTCAACAAGTTACGTTACATTGTAAAGAAGTTTGTTAACAGCTATATCAGGGTTAGCTCCTCATTAGAAGTTGGCCAAACTCAGGTTAGTAAATATAGAACCAGTTCTCAGGTCCAGATTGAGGATTCAACAGTGGTGATAAGGCCTGAAATAAAATCCTATCAGTGTGGAGTTTGCATGTTCCTCCCATGTATGTACAGGTTTTCGCCAGGTACTCTGGTTTTCTCCCACCCTCCAAAAACATGCATGCTAGGTTAATCAGCTGCTATAAAGTGGTCCCTAAGATGGGGTGTATGCGGATGGTTGTATGTGTGTGGCCCTACAACAGACTGGCGACCTGTTCGGGTGTTATCCTGCCTTTTGTCTGAAATCCCCCGGGATAGGCTCCGTCACTCCCTCGCTTATCCATGTTAGGTATAAGCATTCAGAAGACGAGCAGTTCTCAGGATACTTCTATCAGACTGAAAATGATTTCCGTATGGAAGTGGAAACATTTCGATCATCAAATCCACTGTCCAGAAGACAACTTTGATCTTTTCTATGATGGATCATTCCTGAATGAAAGATTTAAAGGACATGTTGCCAAGATTATTAGGTCAACATTTGGTCAGTCATATCCATGGGTCTTGTGCATCAACTACAAATTCATTTTAAATTTGATTTCAAATAAATTGAACATCTTATGTATTTTAACATTTTCCTCTCGATTTATATAAAACTCCAACTGATCCCATTAATCGATTTAGTTTAAAAACTGCAGATCCCTGTTTGTGGGAAGAAGTAAACTTAGATAGAAAGACAACTTTAAACACATAATTTCTTGTTATCAGTTGCTATTTTTTTCGCATAATACTGTAGTAATGATCCAAATTAAAAAGCATTTATGTCTCACATATATTTTAAGATGTTTTAGAGGAACAAAAATATAAATCAAGTTTAATCAGATTACTCACGGTATCCACATTTCTTACAACCAGCTCTGATGTTGTCTTTGTTGGGACCTGTAGTAGAAAATATTAAAAAAAAATATATTTACTACTTCATTAAATAATTTATTCCCATAAAAATAACGTCTATCTAAACACAATCCTTCAAAATTGAATTCAATTAAATACAATGATTAAATCAAATAATCCAATAATAGTTTTTGTTAAATGTTTTTTTTATCCTCATTTAATACAAATTTGCGAGCTCTTTCTATTTCGAAATGAATGATTAACATTGTGACTGAAGTAGTAGCACTTAAATATTCATTTTAATTATATAAATGAATAAAATATTTAACAATTTTCATGTTTTAACAGGGTTTATTTCTTGTATATAAGATGTTATTGTTCCTGTTAGCTACACTGCTCAACAATACAGATATAACACATCTAATAAACCCTGTTTATCCTACCTGGTACGGCCATCACAACTACTCAAGTTAATCCGATAAAATACAAAAATAATATTTATATATTTGTTTTATTTCCAGCGCCAAACGTCGAAGATCAGTGCATCGATTAAATACCTTCGGTCTGAAACATTTGTTCCAAAACTTTGGTTCCGCTTGCCTTTATTTCTACTTCTTGTAAAGGTTGTGAAAGGGAATTTTTGCACATTACTGCCGCCATCTGATCGGGCGTGGGATTTTATTATTATTATTATTTTCATTTATTTTGTCCAAATCACTTCATCATTCCCACTAGTGAGTATATAATGATTTAAAACACAGTTTAATAGACATTGTTTGAGAGGAATAGACTGTATAGTGTCGATAACTCTTTTCCTTTGTTCAAATCTCATATCAAAACTCACCTCTTCAAATCTGTCTACTCTCTTGAATCTTTTTCATTCTTCCACCTGTCTCTTGACATGTTGTGTTTTATATTTTTATCTGTTTTTATTTTGTTGTACAGTGTCTTTGAGTTTCTAGAAAGGCGCTTTTGAATAAAATAAATGGTTAATTTTCCCTTTTATTGTTTTAAACCCCTACATTCTAGTAGTTGAGATTTGTGTTGAAAATATCGTAATCCTTCAACGGGCAGACCTTTTCACCTTTCTTACTCTGAACGGGCGCACGTGCTTTCGAACTAACAAGAAACCGGAAGTGATGTTGTTCACTTCTCGAATAATCTCGTTTTCTAACGTGAGTTGCAACAAACGCTCTAGGCCATTTTGCCCGATAACTAGTGTGGCCACTACCGCTTGTAATGGTTTAAACCAGTGGTGTTAAATTCCAGTCCTGAAGGGCATTAGTGTATTCTGAAGGTTTTTCATGTCTTCTTGCATCTACACTCCTGATCCAGGTTATTCAGTCAGTCACCTTCTCAACAGTCTATCGCGTAAGAGGTGGAGGGGGTTGCCGGAGCCCATCTCGGTGATTCAAGGCGAGGGGCAGGGCACACTCTGAACAGGTCGCCAGTCCGTCGCGAGGAGGTTATTTAGTCAAAGTGCCAAATTTTATTCCGTTCCGTCATCTTCCGCTTGTTCCGGGGCTGGGTCGCGGGAACAACAGCATCAAACGGGAAGCCCCGGCTTATCTCACCCCGGCTGCATCCTCCAGCTCACCCGAAAGGATCCCTAGTCGTTCCCCAGCCAGCTGTGAGAAATAGTCTCTCCAGCGGATCCGGGGACTGCCACTTGGTGTCCTCCCGGTGGGACGTGCCCGAAACATCTCGCCCGCAAGGTGCTCAGGAAGACATTCTGACCAGATGCCCTAACCACCCCATCTGGCTCCTCTCGACCTGGAGAAGGAGCAGCTCGACACCGAGCTCCTCCCGGATGGCAGAGCTCCTCACCCGATCTCTGAGTGAGAACCCAGCCACCCTGCGGAGGAAGCTCATTTTGGCTGCTTGTATCCAAATTTTATTGACTGTTGATTTCTCTTTATGTGCATCAGCTGTATTGAACCAGGAGCACGATGAAAACCGTGAGGACACCAGCCCTCTAAGTCCAGATCTTGACACCTCTGCTTTAACCATCATGGCACAACCCTTTAACAGAGCACATCGTTTTCATCTTTTTCAAAACAACTATACCCCAGTAATATTTGATTCAGATTGCTTTCCCAGTGAAGTCAGTGGTTTTTGTTCAGGGTTAATTGGAAGCAGCCAGAGTTACACTGGCAGATGGAAAATGTTGACAGATGTGGGGCCACCAGACAAGCTCTCAACATCATGTCTGTGGCGGTGACACACTTCCAAGCACACACATACACATAGTTTAAATCTGAAGAGGCCATATGTCTCCGCAACCTCTAAAATGAGTAGCCACTCACAGATCAGAAGATTTTTCCACATCGTTATTACTTAACAGCTTGGTAGATTATGTTTGTCAGAGAACTTTGATCTATAACAACTCACTCTTGTCTTATCGCCTGTTCTTGTTACCTCACATACTTCAGACACACGAAACATCACACTTTATTATTTACAGATTAGACAACGTGTTCGCTATATGCAATAGAATTTTGGAAAGACACTTTCGACTAGGCTACATGGTGACACAGTGGTTAGCACAGTAGCCTCACAGCAAGAAGGTCAGAGTTCGGGTACCGGAGCAGGGCGAGTCTATAAACATTGACATTTCTGTGTGGAACATGTTCTAACCGTAAATGCGTGGGCTTTCTCCGGTTTCTTTACTCTTTCCAAAAACATGCATGTTATGTTAATTGGCTGCTATAAAATTGCCCCTAGGAATGAGTGTGTGTATAGATGGATGGCTGTTTGTGTGGCCCCGCAACAGACTGGTGACCTGTTTGGGGTGTATCCTTTCTCTCACCTGGAAATCAGCTGGTATAGGCTCTGGCAACCCTGCAACGTCATAAGAGATACTGTAAGTGGTTCGAAAGATGAAATGAAACACTTTCAACTTTTGTTGTCAAATTGCATCCTACAGTACACTATGTCTACCGTATCAAAAAAGAAGTCCCAGGCCTTTCAGGTCCCACTTTTGCCCAGTGGAAGCTAGCAGGCTAACTTACTGGCTACAATTAGCATTACTTCACAAAAGAACAAACTACCTGAAAAAAGGTTGAACCTGAAGTGTGTTAGGACAAAACACATTTTTATCTGTTGTGCACATTGTTTTGGATTGCCCTGAATCTGAACAATGTTTGTTGTTCTGGCACTTCTCCTTCTGAAGCCAAAAATGGTCCTATTGCAGAAAAAAAGCAACGACCTGACCGGACTCCTTTTTTTGTGGAGTGAGATGATGTTCTGGTTCCAGTCCAGCTTGTTATCCAGTACAACTCCAAGACTCATACTCATAGGACAAGACCATCTTCACCTGGTCACCATCTACAGTTTGAGTTGGAAAGGACGAGGGACTTCTTTGGAAATCCAAAATTAATTCCTAGGTTTTCAGTACATTTAGCTGTCGTTAGTTCTGCATGCTCATAGCATACGCAGCATACTTCAGACTGATAAATACCACTCAAATGAAGCAAAATAGCATGACCCTTTGTCATACCACAAAGTGTGGCGTGAATGTGAATGATCAGACAAGATTACACTGTCTGCAAAGGAACATGGCGCTGGCCATCCGATGGGTTTCATAACATGAATGAAATGGCACCCTTAAAAGCATATTTCCGAACCAAGAATGCACTGGGACACAAAAGAAACAAGTTGACTTCCTGGTGGAGCTTGATAAAACATTGGCTAACTGTCATTTGGGTGCATGGAGGCTACTGAACAAATAACTATTTCTGTAACAACGTTCCCCACTGAGTAATGCAAAAAGAGCCCCTCCTCAAGTCAAACAAATTTAAAAAGATTTATGCCAACATTGGTTGTGTTCAATCCTATGCAGAAGGTAGATCCCTGCACCAGTGGCGGGACTATACATAAAATGCACCTGCAAACATTTGTCCAAAAAAATTTAATGATTAAATCTCAGCAACAGAAGAAAAATGCGTGTGTTGATGTCGGAATGCAAAATGAGACACTTGTTTAGTTAGAATGGTCAAGCATTGGCCCCACTTAGGGTACACATGCAACTGTGTGTAGCTAGTTACAGCTAATTTAGGATGCTGGCTAAAATCCTAGGGGCTGTTTGGATGTGGCACCAAACGACACCTTTGTGAGACTTCCAATGTTAAAATGCAACATTTTAATGCATTGAACCTGAAATAAAGCATTTATAGTTGTTCAGATCATTGAAAAAAGCTCAAAAGAGAGCTGCAACAAGATTCAAAAGCATGCCTGTTATCTCTGCCAGGTAAATAGAGTTCTTACAGATAAGAGTGTAATAAATTCTTTTCGCTGTACTCTGTACTTCTTCATATAGTCAATTGGCTGCTGACACTGCTGTTATCGTTCATAAAAGTATTTGTAAAATACTGACTTTTTAATGCACAATGTTCTATCATTTTCAAAAATGTATTTCATCTGGTCTTTGTTAAAGTTTAAATTTTTGTAGCAAAAACTATTTTTTATTTGCAATCCACATCTCCACCACTTAAAAATGATAAACTCATAACATTTCACAAAATTATCTGCGTAACCATTGCTTTGAAAGCCAAAATACAGTGTATTCAGATCTGAAGGTAACTGTGTTAAATCACAGGAAATTTAACCTGTTTTTACAGCTGCAGTTTCGTGTGAGCCAACTTTACCAAAGACAAATGGGATTCAGTGGGAAACAGTGGTGGTTTTGCAATTCATGGTTGGTGGTTTATCCTGGCTTTCATAAACTACATGTGAGGTATCCTCAGGCAAAACAGTCTTGGTCGTATGATTGGTATTTCAGTAGGACTAGAAAAGATCTTACAGATGACTTACAATGTTTGGAAATTGGTCCACATTTTTTGATTTTCCACATGTTAGAAAAACCTTTGACAATGATACACTGCAGCGAAAGATTCTGTAGATGATTAATTTTTTGTTGTAAATCTTTAAAAAACTTGTCTCGCAGAAATGTATGCTCTGACAAACTGAACATACATTTTAAGAAACATATTACGGTACATGCTACAATCAGTCAGGCACCTTCTTAACCGTCTGTCCCTTACGGGGTTGCGGGTGCGTGCGGGTGGGTGCCGGTGGCCCATCCAGGCTGATTCAAGGCGGGGGCTACGATCAGTTTCATATGCAATTTGCACTTTTCATTTAAAGACCTTCCTACAACAATTAAATGTGAAAAGATCTGACAAACAAAGACTTGACGACAACAAATCTACAAGTTGTTAATAGTAAAGCTCAGAAATGCACAAACCACATTAGTTTATATATTGAATAAAAAAGGACAGCATATAAAAATTGAAATAAAAGACACCTAGTGATTCATTTTCTTCCAAGTTCTTCCCCATCTGTGGCGAGCCATTGGCTTTAGATCATCATCTGCTCATTTGAAAATGGCTTTGATGGGGTCTTGGCAACTTGTTTAAGAACATAGTTGAAAAAGGTTTCTGTAACAATCTGTGCATAATGGATTACTACGCAAGGATTTTACTTTGCAGTGGATTTTTTGGGTTTGCCTGGCAGTATTCACATTCATTATTTACATCTTTGTGGTGCACAAAGACACAGCTCCAGTACATAAAGCAGTCTGGTGGTTCTTTGAACCCTTTCACCAAGCCAAAATGTTATTGTCTGCTAGTTTTATGTAACGCACACAAATGTCTAGGGTTGAGGTTGTGGAAGGATTAAAAAGAGTGACTTTTTTTTTTTTTACACTGAGAAATTATAAAATAAGCCAATTTAAAAACATATCTTCCGCGTGGGTTTATTTGGGTGCAGTAAAAATTTCAAATTATCTCTAAAGAATATTTGAGTAGCAACTTTAGCTCTTGTAAAACTGAGCTGTAAATGCTTTAAACACAAGCTTAACAGCTAATCCAGTTTATTTTGTTAGAAAAGCGACCGTTCGTGTAAAATTCAGAAAAACCCTTCAACCGTCTGCAGGGCTCTGTTTTTGGGGTTTTTAAGAAAAAAAAAAAAGAGCCCAAAGAAAATATGTTAGGCAGACATTTCAACCTGCGTTCTTGGACACAAAAACGTTTGTAACTCAAACTATAGTAAAAGAAGAACAAATTGAACCCATCGCTGCCAAAGACAATCAAATGTGTTTCCAAACAATGCAAAAAATTTCTAAATGAAACTTTCCAAGTTATATTTTCTCCACCTTTGTGGGTGGTTGCAAGTGGATTCAAGAATATGTCACATTGTATTTCAGTGATTCATGGTAGGATGAACCTAAAAACCTTTTTCGGTTACAGATGAACAAGTCTTTATCTGGATACAGCAATATCTCATTCTCAGAGGTGTTCTTGTCATAGAAGCACGTGCTCTATCTGGTCAACCCCTGCAGGCCCCTAACGACGCCACGGAGGATGTTCTTGGATTGAGACTTTGCTAGGAAAATAAACTTACAACTGTTCTCAGCCGCTGAGTCTGCTGACCTGCACGACACAGTTTTCCTCTCAGAAGCACATCTCGCTCGGGTGATTATGTTAGAAAAGTTAACACATCTTTCAACTTCTTCCCAAATTGAAAAGGAAAAACAGTGTGAAAGAAGAATAACAACCTAAATTTATCAATTTCCTCACTCAATAGAATCAGGAGAGTGGAGAGTTTGATTTCTTGGACACCATTCATTCACATTTACAGTATCCTCAGTTGAAAAAAAAGTATCAGTTACATTTCTAACACCAGGGAATATAAACTGATTTTGTCCCACGGTTTCTGTAAATGTTCAAAGTTTTCCTTCCAACACTGTTCCCTTCGTGCACATACTAGGCTTTTTTTATCAAACGTGCTATGATGTAGAAGAATGGGAAGCAATTCATTTTGAGCAGGTAAATGAGCCGTGACTTGTTTAAGGTGGAAATAAACGAACACCTCTGGATTTTCCAAATTCATGTGCCGAATCCTACACTTTTTTTTAAAACTTCTGTGTCTTCCTCAAACTCTTCTTGTCCCACTTAGACCCATCTGAAAGTGTTTAAGCATCTCCTACAGCCAACTACAAAGCCAAACTCATGAGAGCTGCTGACAGTCGTGTCCTCCGGGGACAGAGACAGAAAAAAGTGCATTGTTACGAGAAAATGAATGGGCACTGCAGAGTCGGAAACAAGCCAATTCTCTTATTTGATGGATGTTTCTGGTAAAAGTTGAATGAATCCACATCCCACTTTGCCTATCTCGGAAACAAAGGACCCGTATCAAAGTCATAAGTAGGTAAAATTAGGGAAAAAATTTTTTTTTTTCATCTTCTCTGAACACCTTAAAGGTGGGAAAGTTTTCCAACCATTGTTGCATGACAGGTTATAATAAGCAGCTCGTAAGCCAAGAAAGTGAGGAAAGCAAAGAAGGGAAGTGAGGAGAACTGTAACAGTGGTGGAAAAGAGAAATAAACCAAAACTGCTGACGTTTTTAGGCTTTGAAGCAAGATAAAAATATTTGTGTCCAAATTCTACAGTATGTGGATGTGCAGGTGAGTCAAAATTGAGCTTTTTTGAGATGTGCTATGACAGCAAAAACAAAGATGTAATTGGCATAAAAAAAAAATCAGCATATGCATTGATTCGATGTGGTTACAAAAAAGCCTATGAAAGCATTTTCTTTATGACATGATGTCAAATACAATTGAGTCTCCAATGCACACTAAAAAAACAAAGCAATGTCTACCACTTATTTTACTGCCATTTATTCTTTTATGTTATGACTTGTTAGTCTGAGATCAGACACAACATAACTGTTACAATATAAGACATGTTTGTAAACAGACTTAAACACGCGCACACACACGACTGTTTAATGCTGCAAGCCCACTGAGAACACAGTAGCCAAAATACCAAAAGCATCTTTCCTCAAATTATTGGTAAGTACCCACTTTCAGTCCCAATTAGAGCACACATAAATGTAATTGAAAATTAAGAAAGTAGAAATAAAAAAAAAGGACCAGCAAATTTATGGAAAATAATAGACCCCAAAAAGAATTTGATTGGCTTAGACTTTTACTTTTACTCTTTCTTTATTTTAAAAACCTGTTGATTTTTTTTCACCACACAAGATGTACTATTTGAGACTCAGAGGCAGTATTGTTTGTTCTTTTTTTTTCACTTCATGCTTTGAAACTGGACTGCACGGTGGTCTCACAGCAAGAAGGTCAGGGGTTCAGGTCTTGGAGTCAAAGAAATGACCCCTTTCTGGAGAAATCCCCTGGAAATCCTGGAGAGCGTACAGAATGTTCTGTTAGGTCATAGTTAGTATTGTATACTGTACATGACAGGTTAAAAACGGGTTTGGGTTGTAAAAAAAAAAAAAAAAGGAGACACTTATTTTCAGTTAAAGAGAACTGTTTATTTTCAGTTACAAAATATGTTTATTTTCAATATTTCATAGAATTATTTCTGTTGGTTAAGGATGTTTGTGTGGTGTGTATGTGCATTCCAGCTGCTTTGTTATTTGGGAAATTACACGGAAGCATGTGGACGCATTTTGTCTCTGTCCCTTTTTAATCAGAATCAGAATGCTTTTATTGCCACGTCAATGAAGAATTTTAGAGAGTGCTCAGAAAGAAAAAGGAAAGTAGTGCAACTGCATAGAAAATGATAAAGGTTAAAGTGACAAGATGGAAGTGACAAAGAAATATGGGAATCCAGGCTATAAAGTGTTCATAAGTCCAATGGCAGAAGGGAAGAAGCTGTTTTCGTGGCGGGACGTTCTGGTCCGAATGGACCGGAGCCTCTTGCCGGAGGGGAGTCACTCAAAAAGTCCATGTCCAGGGTGGGAAGGGTCAGCTGCTATCCGACCTGCATGCCCCCGAGTCCTGGAGACGTACAGGTCTTCGAGAGATGGAAGGCTGCAGTCTATCACCTTCTTTGCGGAACACACAATGCGCTGCAGTCTGTATTTGTCCCTGGCTGTGGCTCCAGCGTACCACACGGTGATGGAGGAGGTGAGGATGGACTCGATAATGGCTATGTAAAACTGCACCAACATTTGGGCGGGCAGCCTGGCTTTCTTCAGCTGCCGCAGAAAGTACATCCTCTGCTGGGCCTTTTTGATCAGGGAGCTGATGGATGGCTCCCACTTTAGGTCCTGTATTATGGTAGTGTTGAGGAAGCGGAAAGAGTCTACAGTGGTGATGGGGGAGTCTGTCAGTGCAAAGGGCTGATGGGGAGCCAACTTTTACAATTTTAAAAGCAACCACGTACTTCTCCCAAGTTGTTGGAGTAGAGGGCCCAACATTAGCACAAAGCGAACATGAAAGTACCAGCTTGAGGGTTAGGGTTTTTTGGAAAGGAGCTCTATTTTATTTATTTAATTTTACCGTGATCCCTGAATGGGGAAATTAAGGCCTTTGTTGGCCTGCGCCATTGTTGGCTATCTCTTCTCTTTGTGGAAGAGATTGAGATACAAAATGAATGTAGGGTAGATTTGGTGTTTAAAAAATAAGTCACATGGCTTCACCGCCACAGGTCGATGCAGCTGGGCAAGTAAAAAACAAACAAACACACCAATTACTAAGCAAAAACATATAGAGACAAACATGCTGAGAAAAGCGTTGATTTGAGAGGAGGTGTGGGGAAGGAGCGGATAAACAAAGCAGTTGCTTCATGTGAAGCTTCCAAGAAATGTGAGATACCGGCCTTGGCCAAGGATTTTCAGTTGGCTCCATTGGCTCCATTCACTTTGCTCCATTGCAATGGTGGGAGCAACCACAAGGTTAGCGGTGTGCTCCAGCGACACCAAGGGGGCTCATTGGGATTTGAACCGGATTCTTTCATATTCTCCTGGTCCAAGGACGGACAGGCTACTCATCTTTAATGTATGTGTTTTACTTCATTGTATTTAGAAATAAACCACCCATTGTTCATTCACTATCAAAATTGCTTGGTCTTATATGTATAGTTTCCTCTTCTTGGTCTAGTAGATGTTAGTGCTTGTCAAAACTGGTCCAAACACTAAGAGCGCTACATATCCACAGCGCCTTTGGCTGATCCTTGGCTCTTCTTTCTTGTGGTCCTGAGTTCTGTTTCAGATTCATGATGGATCCTCTGTGTTACTGTTTTGGGCATTGCCAGACTGAGGAGGCTTCAGTGCCTAATCTACCATCCCGTCTCCATCGGAATTAAGACCATCTACTCACCTCCATCCTGAGCATCACCAGGATGGATCTACCATCCTACCGTCTATCACCATATACGTATCCTGTTTTCATCAAGATGAAGCCCATCTACTGACTTCTTCTCATATAAAACTGTAGAGTAGAATAAGCTAATATTTAATTAACAGTGTTGGACACATTGGATGCTCAGGCGGGGATCTCCCTTTCATGTGGATCCCCATGGGGTTTCTTCTATCTTCCAAGACTCCTGGGGTCTTGGGAGTTTTTTCTCATCGTGAAAAGGGATCTAAGGGCAGTAATGTGCTGAAATTGTCTAGCTGGCTTTTGTTAGTGTTTAGCTGTGTATTTGTGTGCGTACATTTTTTTCTTCTTTGTTTTTGTGCTTTTTTTCAATCTACAATGTGAAGCCCATTCAGACATTTTTTTTTTTAATTATTTTGGGCTATATAAGGCCAACCTGTTGCATTCTTTCTTTTTTTTAACTTCTTAATATTTATGTGTTAATTTTTTAATTGTAAGTGAGTCTTAGTAGAAAAAGTTTAAAAAAAGTCTTCTGGACAGTTTAATTCTTCAACGAGACGTTTCGACTTCCATCCGGAAATCATTTTCAATCTGATTTTCAATCTGATTGAAAATGATTTCCGGATGGAAGTCGAAACGTCTCGTTGAAGAATTAAACTGTCCAGAAGACTTTTTTGAAACTTTTTCTACTATGGATTACTCCTGGATGAATGAGGGACTACACGGATTTGTAAGTGAGTCTGTTTACTTTGTTCTGCTCACATACTAACATGTGCACGTATTACAGTCCAATTGGGATAAGTTCTATGCATTTTTATGAGTCAAATTAGAGAGGCCATGTCTCAATTCTTTCAGACCGTTTGAAGTCGAGATGACGGCCTTTTGTCAGAGTTACTAGGAAGCTGACTTAAGTATGGATGTGGGTTTTGTGGTACCTCACCTCTAACTGCTCCCTTATTCAGCTGAATGTCAGCTGTAAACTTTTACGAAAGGACTTCCAAGTATTCTAAGATGAGTCACATAAGTTATTAAACTGCTTTTTATTGATCTGGATAAATTTTTCTTTTTTATGTTGGGATGTAACTTGCTGAGTGTGCCAAAAAGATCAAATGCTTCATTGGAGACATAGTTTAATAGTTCCAGCAGCTCCGTCCCTGTTTTTATTAACTTTAAAAGACTATCTGTTTTTCATTTTTTCTTCTCTACAATAATATCTACCTTCCACTGCCGGGATTCACAATCTTTTTTTTCTTTAGGTTTATCGTTTTAAACTCTGCTTGTAAAAGTTGGATTCTGCAATTTGACGAGCAAAGCTTCTTTCATGCTGAAGGAGTGTGGTCTGGCACCACCCACATGTATATCTTTACTTTGACAACCTGAACCTAAACATTTCCATGCATGACCTGTAATCTAAACACAAAATCCAGTCAACCACTGTAATTTACACAATCTGTAGGTCAAAGGAGCTCTGAATGTTCTGCAGAAGAAAGGGAGGAAAGCATTTGTGAATTTCTTATGAAGGGGTTTGACTAGAATCCAGGTGCCGACATCATTTTTTTTTCTTTGTAGGGTGTTTGAGCAACCATAGTTTTTAATCATTTAAATAAAAATATGTCTGCTTTTAAGTGTGAAAGTGATCAAGCAAAGTAAAATAAAAATTTACAGTATGTGGATAATAGGATGCATTTAGATTTTCCGTTCCGTTCCGTCATCTTCCGCTTGTTCCGGGATTGGGTCGCGGGGGCAACAGCCTCAAACGGGCAGCCCAGGCCTCTCTCTCCCCGGCTGCATCCTCTAGCTCACCTGGAAGGATCCCAAGTCGTTCCCCGGCCAGCTGTGAGACATACTCTCTCCAGTGGGTCCGGGGTCTGCCCCTTGGTCTCCTCCCGCTGGGACGTGCCCGAAACACCTCGCCCGCGAGGCGCTTGGGGGGCATTCTGACCCTGACCAGATGCCCGAACCACCCCATCTAGCTCCTCTCGACCTGGAGGAGGAGCGGCTCTACACCAAGCTCCTCCCGGATGGCAGAGCTCCTCACCCGATCTCTGAGTGAGAGCCCAGCCACCCCGCGGAGGAAGCTCATTTCGGCCGCTTGTACCCGCGATTTCATTCTTTCGGTCACCACCCACAGCTGGTGAGCATAGGTGAGGGTAGGAACCATAGGAGGGTAGGATTTTCCAAAGGATTTTATTTGAATTTCAATAATAGGCAAGTATGCATTAAACATCATTTATTACTGTGTGCTTTGTGAATATTTTTAAAAGTATTTCAGCATGATTGTTTTCGAGTGTCAAAAGGACAGGAAATACCCCCACCCATTTCCAATTCCACTGATAAGTGATCTCAGTAGTAAGGATACACACCATCTGCTATACCATAAATATGCCCGCAGGAAGCCGGGTTAAGAAAATACATTCAGTTTTTTCACTGTCAAACTTCTTCATCGCTTAGAGACACTAAGCAGCACGCATGTATAATGTAACTCAAGACCCAAGGTTATTACCAAGCAGTGATTTGTAAATTATATCAATTCTATTTATTTAATTTCCTTAGACAAGAACTATCCAGACCTTGAAAATCATTGCTGAGATTTGATATTTTTCTGCCTGCTCCTGTCAGGCTCAATTTATTGGTTCGTGAGCAGGCCTGTATAGTATTTGAGGAGAAGCTGCTCTAGAGATCCATTCATCAAATTTGGAATGCTAAAAAAGAAAAACATCTAAAACTGGGGTTGGATTTGTTCAACCCAGATAGTGGATATGCATGAGCCAAATCCAGACTACCTTGGCCAATTATGTTGTGAGCCGCATACAACCGATGTTATTAGCCTGCCTTGACATGGGTCAGAACAAGTAAATCATGGGACACATGTGGCTCAGACTCTATTAGCCGGCCTAGACCTGGATGGCAAAACCCCCCAAAAACTAATAGAAGACATATGAATTGGATGCTAAAAGGCTGCTTAGGGATTCATACTTTGAGGTATTGGGAGAATTATTAAAGATTCTCTTTGTTATCATCCAACACTGAAATGACACAGTAAATGAGCAATCACAACGAGAAAGAGACAAATAATGTAGCTGCAATCAAGATGCCCGGAAGATAGGAACAAATGTTCAGCCAAATGTGGTGGATCAGTTTTGGTTTGGACCATATTCGGCATTCTTCCACAACAGGAAGACTGCCCCTGGTCCAGTTCTTAGGAGCAACCACTTTCAAACTTTTAGATGCATCACTCTTCCAGCACACCTGAACAAAATAGTTCATGTGAATGTCATTCAGTTCTTCAGGGTCAATTATTGGTTTCAGGTGTAAAGAAAGTTTTCAGATTGTAGCTTGAAATCCTCTTACAATGTTAGTGCCAGAAACCACATCAACACTGGTTGTTGACCACATACAGACCAAAACTTTCTTTTGGTACATGTTCCAACTCGACTGTGGAAGATGATAATTATTCTTACCATGAAGAGATGCATTTGGGCCTTGGGCATTTTAGAAATCTGAGAAGCTTTCACACAGCCTCTCTAAACTCCTGGGATTTCACTGTTTTCAGGCTTGCCGTGAAATCAGCCAGCAAAGGCGCCAAAGCATTTTTTTAGTCAATGGATGATCCATGGTAAGAACTAAAGCAGCCTCCAGGTGTTTATACTTGTCATGCATTGAACTAATTTGACTTTCCCAACATACCCTAGACTTTTCTTTGGCACAAACTCCATAACAGATGAACAGTCTGACTTGCCTCCACAAGTTGTTCTGCTCTTGCACATAGCTGCTCGGATTTCCAGTTCATGTGGTGTGAGCCACATCATGTGAGGCCTCTTAACCAGATTGCTGCTATGATTTTTATTGGAGCTTTGATTAAGCACATGTGACTGAGTGCAAACCCCTTTTGGCAATGGGTGAGGAGATGGAAAGCAGAGATTTGCTGGATTTTTTTTTTTTTTTTTTTTACTGTAAAAAGATTCCGCTTCATTGCTTTAAAAAGCAAAAGTTGTTCACGCGGTGGTTTAATTCTTCTGCTTGTATGGAACCACATTGGCTTAACGCACCTCATTTCACAAACGAACTGTTGCCTTCGTGTGGAAGAGAAGAAATCTTCACTCTTTAGAAGTGCTCCACTACCTCATGGTGTAAAAATGTTAACTTTGCTTCGCTTCCCACAGAAATAACAGCGAGGACATTTTGGAAAAGGGGGAAATATCAAGGTCTTATACATGGAAAATTTCAAAGAGCTAGGTGGGGTAGCAGAATAGAAATGTCCTTTTTTTTCCTTACATAAGAAGCAGAAAACTTTAAAAACGATTCGTGATCTCGAACAGTTTGGACTCTTTCACTGAAGCAAAAGACATAGTTGTGAATTGTGTAAAGATGGATGCCAACATCAACTGGTAGCCTTTTTTTATTTTACACAGATGAGGACATAATTACCTCAAAGAAACTTGCCATATGGTTTGAGTAAGAGGCATTAAAACCAGAATGGGTAATAAAAAATAATGTAGTGCGTCTTCTTAAAATAATAAATTGGTGACTTATTCATTTTGGGTAAATGAGTAGGAGTTGACATGCTGCACATCTCTTGTGTGGTCCTAGTTTGATTCTTTTCTGTTTCTCTCTTGCTCTTCCCCTTCTCACGTTCTCTCTCCCCCCTTTTTTTTGTGGCTCTGAGCCTATGAGCTGGCGTGGCCCTTCCTCGTTGCTCACCCCAGTGGGGCTTTATAAAGGCAGGGCCGGAGGTCTCAGCAGCTACACACACTCTCTGCCTTCTGGTCTGGTTGCTTCTCTGAAAACTGCCTGTGCCATCCTCTCCTGCCTCCAGGTTGTGTGGATTAGAGATGCTGACAGCACATTGGAGGCCCTTCAGTTTCCAGATTATCCTTCTGGGCCCAATTCTGGTGGCTGTAAGCTTGGCCACCACGGACAAGCAAGGTGAGATTTCTTTTGTCTTTGCTTAAAGTTGGGATGACAGCGGTGCTTTACAAATGAAGGCTAATGCGTATTGTAAAAACTCTGGATGTGGAGACAAAAAAAAAATGTGATCTGCAGGTGTGTGGGTTTGGACAGATGAACAACATTTTTTGTCACCATATAATTTTTCTATGTCAACCTGTTTGTGTAAACTGTGGGTGGATTGTTTGTCTATGAATGTCCAGATGGCTATTTAGAGCAGAAATTTATTTTCCAAAAGTTTTATTATTTTAGCCACCCAATGAGCATGGTTTGACAGGATCCAATTCTGTCAGTTTGATGCTAAACAAATACACTATTCTGTTTATAGAAAAACAAATAAAGCTATGTGTTCACAAAGGGGGGAAAAAAAAGGATGATGCGCTTGTACACATAAAAATTCAAGTAAATTTATACTTTGCCAGCAATTTTTTTTCAAAGACTGTCTGCACTCTTTCTGAATCTTTCAGCGGCACTGCATGAACTTGAGAAAAAGCCGGCCTATTGGGATGCTCAAGCAAGGGGGACATTGGATGCTGCACTGAAGCTTCGCCCTCGTGAGCACAGGGCAAAGAACGTTATCCTGTTCCTTGGTGATGGTGGGTAAAAACTTCTTTTCCTCTTTATTTGTGAAAAGACAATAGAGAATGAGATACGTCAGGCAAATTTTGGGAACAAACCACTTTGGATTGAGTTACACGCTGATGAACTGAAGGTGTCGTCCTTCTCCTGGACACTCTGGTGGTGCTGAAGTTAGACACTTCACATCTGGATCAAATAAAATTTTAAAGTGTGGAACATTTAGTGCAAGCAATGCATTAAATTAATTGCTGCAACAGAAACTGTTTTAAGAAGCACAGATTAAAGAATTGTTTTTTTTGTTAACTACTGCAATATCTGTTTCAAATCAAATCTAGCATGCACATTTCTGGGTGGTCGTTACAGTGGGTTTTTCAATGTCTCTTCTGCTCCAGAGTCTGTTTTCTGCTTTTATGAATGGGACTTTCTCATGTCTTTTCTGGTAAATCTGCCACAGATGTTTCTAGGCACTAAGTAGTAAAGTTAAGAGCAGAATTCAGAATGTAGAACAGTTTGTGCTTTTGTTTAGACTTTCCAGTATTTATGTTTTTCCACTTCCCTAAAGGCAGCAAATTTGGAATGTTTTTCGTTTGCTTTTTTTTTTTTTTTTTAAATTTAGTTTAGCCATGTAGTTGATTTAAAAGACTTTACACGATTTGATTTAATCTACCATTATTACCATTACTGAATTAAATAATTTTACTACCACCCACGAGGACCTTTCCAAATGTGTCAATTTTTTTTCAACTGGACTTGGAGAAAAGTCAATTCTCGAGTGCATCTAAAATATTGATTGGGTCATTACAACCTGAATTATGATGAGTCATGTCAATAGATAGTGACATTTAAGCTTTCACAGTTTAAAAAGGTCAGTTAACTGTTCTGTTTTTCTCCGGAAGGAATGGGCGTTTCTACTGTGTCTGCGGCTCGAATTCTGCGTGGTCAGTTGGATGGTGCATCAGGAGAAGAAACGTCGCTCGCCATGGACACCTTTCCATACGTAGCCTTGTCCAAGGTGACAACACAGCACCCTCTGCATGCAGGTTATCAGTTAAACTATAAAGTAAAAAGATATGACGCATAACTGATGTTACAAAATGGTATTATGAAGCTTACTGATTCTTGTTTTTCCCTTTTGTGTCTTTTGAGAAATTTTCCAGTTGCGAATGCAAAATAGTCAATTCTCTTGCTTGTTTTCTCAGTACGATATTTTTCACACTACGTCATTCCTGAAAGTTTAATCTAGTTTTGTTTTCTGAACATGGTGCATACAACCAGCCCAGAGTTCCTTCCAAAAGAGACATAACGGAATGTGGGCAAAAGTTTTATTTTAATTTCTAAAATAAAAGGAGACTTCAAACATTCAGTAAAAGTCACACATTCACATCATAAACAAGAGAAAATAATCAAAATTCAGCAGAAAAGAGTTTGAAGTTCAATGTTTTACCTCTTAGTGAACTTAATGGGACTACCTTTGATCAAGGAGTGAATCAGCCAACCCCAATTAAGATCACCTCCGATATTGTTGCTTAATATTGCAAACACATGATTAAAAGTAGCCTACTCATAAATCAGAAATAGGTTGTAAACTACTTTGTAGCCCGAGGAAGAAGCTAAAACGAGCTGTAATAGAGGATTTGTTTATCACCAGTTCACATGTTCCACATGATAGAGTGGAAGAAGTTTGCTGGAAAAGTTGCATCATAAGTCCAAGGTTAATTATGTAGTCACATGCTGTCCTTCCACAAGCCTCCAGAAATTTTCTGCACTGTGGTGAAGTCTTCTGAAGTAGTCAGAGTGGTAATCTTTTATAAAGCTTGAAGTTGAACTGTTGATACTGAATGTTTTTCTTTCCTCTTGTGAAAACAGGCAGAAAAACAGCTCAATTTTGATCATAAAAGCAGGCACCTTTGGGTTCTTTCAATCTTCACAAGAGATGGGGAAAAAAAACAATAAAAACAAAATACACCTTGAGTCACCTTCTTAACTGTCTACCGAATTGCAGGGTTAGCCCATCCCGGCTAATTCAGGGGAAGGGCAGGTTACACCCCAGACAGGTCGCCAGTCTGTCGCAGGGCCAGACACACACTCATTCCTAGGAGCAATCATGTAGTGGCCACGCAATCTAACATGCATGTTTTTGGAGGGTGGGAGCAAAATGGAGTACCCAGAGATAATCCATGCATACACAGGGAGAACATGCAAACTCCACACAGGAAGGCTAGTGTTCCAAGCCTTGTCCACACCCAGGATTTGAACCCAGAACCTTCTTGCTGTGAGGCTACTGTACCGTCCCTTCTGATTTGCAGGCTGGAGCCTAACCCACTGCGCCATGCCTGCAGGCACAAAATATACTTCATAAAAAATGCATCCCATTTTTAGATACACTACTTATATACAGTAAGTTAATAATGTCTAGCTTAAAAGTTTTTAAAAACGTAATTTATAATCATCTTACAATAATAAAACCAAACGATCTATCCAAAGGTGGCACATTGATCAATGACCTGGCCTTTTTATTAGTCCTAATGAATCTATAAACTCTTTCCTGTAAGTTTTCAGAAGGTTATCAACCAGGAAATGTAATCAAGTCTCTAAAATGTTATCAGTGTCTGTTAATATTTATAATACTGCAGGCAAAATCCTTTCAGTTGCGTTTTTCTCAAATACATTTAGTTTCATATTAATATGGTGTTGTAGAAGTTTAATGTAAAAATTATTCTGAGTATGTTCATTAGAATAGGTAAAAAGATCCTGTCATTGTATTACTCTTAGTATAAAACTCAGCATTGAGTGACCAAATCTGAGCGTGTGCTTTTAAAATAATTACTTATATTAGATCCGGCATTGTCTTACGTTTACTCAATCCACTTGATCAAAATCTGAATTACTTTGTTAGTCTTCTTTGAAAATTTCCCTTCAGGGGTCGCCACAACAAGTCAGTTTCTTCCATCTAACCCTGTCTCCTGCATCCTCTTCGGTCACACCAACAATCTTCATGGCTTCCTTCACTGTAAAGCTTGGCCTTCTTTGTCCTTCCTGGGGGTTCCAAACCCAGCATCCTTCTGCCAATGTACTCCCTCTCTCTCCTCTGCACATGTCCAAACCATCTCAGTCTGGCTTCTCTGACTTTATCTTCAAAACCTCTAACATGTGCTGTTCCTCTGATCCTGACCATTCTGGTCACACCCAGAGAGATCCTCAGCATCTTCATCTCTGCTACCTCCATCTCTGTTTCCCGTCTTTTCCTCAGTGACACTGTCAGTAGACCGAAGAGCATGGATTACTTTGTTAGTTCCGTTCCGTCTTCTTCCGCTTGTTCCGGGGTCGGGTCGCGGGGGCAACAGCCTCAAGTGAGCAGCCCAGGCCCCTCTCTCCCCGGCTGCATCCTCTAGCTCACCTGGAAGGATCCCAAGTCGTTCCCCGGCCAGCTGTGTGACATAGTCTCTCCAGCGGGTCTGGGGTCTGCCCCTTGGTCTCCTCCCGCTGGGACGTGCCCAAAACACCCCACCCGCGAGGCGCTCGGGGGGCATCCTGACCAGATGCTCGAACCACCCCATCTGGCTCCTCTCGACCTGGAGGAGGAGCGGCTTGACACCGAGCTCCTCCTGGATGGCAGAGCTCCTCACCCGATCTCTGAGTGAGAGCCCAGCCACCCTGTGGAGGAAGCGCATTTCGGCCGCTTGTACCCGCGATCGCATTCGTTCGGTCACCACCCACAGCTGGTGACCATAGGTGAGGGTTGGAACGTAGATCGACTTGTAAATCGAGAGCTTTGCTTTTCGGCTCAGCTCTCTCTTTACCACGACGGACCGATGCAGCGTCCTAGTTATTGCTGATGCCGCACCGATCCGCCTGTCGATCTCCCGCTCCATCCCTCGCCCACTCGTGAACAAGACCCCGAGATACTTAAACTCCTCCACTTGGGGCAGGACCCTGTCCACCACCTGTCCACCACCCTTTGTTAGTACTTAATAAAATTTAGTACTCCTCACTATAAGTAATCATTCATTTTTTTTAATAAAAGGCTCTCTGCTCTTTCTCCCTTTCTGGTTCCACCTCAGACAATTTTTTCCAGTCTTTGTTTAAATTTAATTACACACATTCTAAAATGAAAAAAAAAAGTACTGTTATGTAGAAGAAGCCCGGTTAATAACGGTCTCATTTAGTGCAGTGGAGTCTCATCGCAAATTTACAGTAATTGTTTTTATTTGGAAAATCTGTGGTTATATTTTTAGTTTGCTTATGGGATCAACTGATGCCAAAAACAAAGAAAGTCATGGAGAAATAAAGACTTGAACAACTCCAGATTGGGAGTTTTGTATCATTGTTCATGTTTCCTCTTCAGCGTGCCACAGCTTGTTTTTCCTTAATATCCCTAAAGCCTCCCTGGAGCCTCAGGGCTCAAACCACTGTCCTAAAAGAGATTACAGAAGTTTTGGAAAACTCCACAGTTTGGCTGAAAATGCTGAGTCATGAATGCTGAACAGAGGTTAACCCCACTATTCTCGGCAGACGTAATCCCAAAATTACTGTAACCTTCATGTGAAGGAGAAACTGAGTCAATATTTAGTGTTTAGTATTTATAGCATAACCTGCATTTAACACAGCTTGCGCATTATTACCGGACAGTACGCCTGTTTTAAATAAACTCAACTGTTAATCTGCTCTGAAGGAGACACATTATTTTCTGTTCTTGTTTTTAGAAAGCAAAGAGAAAAGTTATGGTTATTGAATCAAAGTAGGCAATCAAATTACACTTCTTTTAAATTGGAGATCTTTATTTAACTTTTATGAAGAAGACACTATGTCCGACATGTTTGATATTGTGTTGCTGATGTGTGCTTTTCATATTTCCACAGACCTACAGTGTGGATAGGCAGGTGGCGGACAGTGCCAGCACAGCTACAGCCTATCTCTGTGGTGTGAAGGCCAATGCCAAGACTGTAGGACTCAGTGCTAATGCTGTTGTCTATGAATGCAACACCACTTTTGGCAATGAGGTCTTCTCGGTTCTCCGACGGGCTAAGGCGCAAGGTAAAAGGGTTAATAGCTTTCATAATCTGTGAAAAAAGGGATGGGACAGATTGCAGGCTTACCCAGAGATACAATATATGTACATACAGTATATAGTATGGAGTAAATAAACTACTTGATAAGCAAGATTTTCTGGTTCAACGTTCAAGATTACGGTATTTGAAGCTTCCCCAACAAAGAGAGAAAGGGACAGTGTTGTTGGAATCGCAGATCCCGAAAAAAGAGGGGGGGAAAGTCATTGGTATCTGATCCCGATGTCAAATAATATGTTTTCTCTATTGTATTCAAAGAACCGAAGATTTTCCTGAATGGAAAAGCAAAGGCAATGTGTCCCAGTCAGTGCTGTAGTGGGAGCCAGAGCCTATTCCGACTAGTTATGGAAGACAGGTTACACCCAGAACAGGTTACCAGTCTGTTGCAGGGTCAGACATAGAGACAGTCATTCCCTTGTACAGCAATTTTTATAGTGGCCAATCAGCCTAACATGTATGTCTTTGGAGGGCAGGCGGAAGCCAGAGGGAACAGGCAAACTCCACACACGAAAGGCCAGTCACTCGAACCTTACCACATCCAAGGCTCAAACCCCTGACCATGCTGTGAGGCCACAGTCCTAACCACTGTATCATCGTGCAACCCTAATTGCATTCATATTCTGTTTATTTTGTCCTACCATTCATATTTCTTGTTCTAATGGAGTGTCTTCCTGTTCAGGTAAATCAGTCGGCATAGTGACCACGACACGTGTTCAGCACGCTTCCCCAGCAGCAGCCTACGCCCACTCGGTTAGCCGCAGCTGGTACAGTGATTCAGATCTTCCTTCCAGTGCTCACAAACAGGGTTGTGTTGATATTGCAACCCAGCTGGTCACAAACGTTGACATCGATGTAAGA
Organism: Neostethus bicornis; assembly: GCA_902685375.1. Lineage (NCBI taxonomy): Eukaryota > Metazoa > Chordata > Actinopteri > Atheriniformes > Phallostethidae > Neostethus > Neostethus bicornis. The sequence goes on from LR738547.1 coordinate 23,522,856, forward strand.
AAAAAGAAGTCTTTTTTTTTAAAACTTTCCATCACTTTTGTTGCACAGTGTCTTCAATTACTCGTGGTATTTATGGCTCAACAGCAAACAATTAATCAGAAATGACTTGTTAGATTTTCAAAGTACATAGTGCGTATCAGGACACGGAAAGGTCCAGACGGTCTTATCTCTTTAACTTTTAACTACTTTGTTGACAGTCTAATTGCATAAAGATGACTATCATGTTATAAGACAAATAAAAAATTCAATCATAATTGCTGTTTTTGAGACCCGACTTGATAGCATTTCTTTTTCGATGCCAACATAAATGTATTGCAGGTCCAAAATGCACATAAAGAGGTCCAGTTCAGATTCTTACAGAAAAACACCAGAGTATTTTTTTATGACTTAGCTAGCTACAATATGCTTTATCAAAGGAACAATAAAGATTCTCTAAACTTATTTTAGTACTTCTTTATCAATCATTCGTGCCTAGTCGCAAAGGTCTTTCTGTCTATGGTTTTTTTTGTAAATCTAGTTTAAAACATTCACATTCTGAATACGTAGTAAATGTTTTATTAGAGTGAATCCCAAGCTGCACACTTCCAAACAATGACAGTATACATTTCTGGTACTTTACAGGTGATTCTGGGTGGAGGTAGAATGTACATGACACCTAGAGGCACCCCAGATCCTGAGTACCCTACCTCTAACTCTAGGAAAGGGGACCGCAAAGACAAGAAAAATCTTATTGACTTGTGGTTGAAGGCTAAGCCGGTAAGTTTATTAATACAACCATTTTTTTTTCTGTTTAAAAGGCCGTTGCAAATCTGTAATCAACAATTTGGATTTCAGAACAAGAAATCACATTATGTTTGGCATAAAAAAGACTTTGACGAAATAAATGTTAAAACTACAGACCGTCTGATGGGTGAGTTCACACGGGTCTTTATGCAGTCATACATGTCCTAATAAACAGCAGTTCATCTGTAATGTAACTTTTATTTTTTTAAAATAAACATTAAATACAGTGTATCTTAATTTCTGGACATTTTTAGACCTCTTTGAGGCTTTGAAACCATTGCGGCAAAGTTAAATAGTCTTTACAGCTGTGTGAATAATATTGATGATGTCACAATGGTACTGTTTTCATTTGTTTAAATTACTGGCATGATTACTTTCTGGTTAATTATAAACACTTCTAATGTTATCTTCCCTCCCAAAACTGTTGGTGTAATGTTTGTATCAAATGAACAACTTATTTTTAATCCCCACAGCTGATTTTAACATTTCTTCTTGTTGGTTTCAGGTCTTTTTGAGCCCAAAGACATGAGATTTGAGGTTTTTCGGAATAGGAGTCGCGATCCATCCATTATAGAGATGACAGAAAAGGCCATTCAGATCCTCAAAAAAAATCCAAAAGGATACTTTCTGTTTGTAGAAGATAAGTACCTAAATTTGTATTAAATAAAACTTAAAGGTCCTCAGAGTGGACCGACGACTGTAAAGTGAGTTAAATGGTTTTTGCTCATGCTTTGGGCCAGGCTTTTGCAAGTTTGAAGTTTCACATTCCAGCCTGCCTGTGTATACAGGCACAGGCAGGCCTGTATACACAGGACTCTTCTTCACCTCTTGTCCACACTCTCAATAACTTTGGGCTGTTTATCCCAAGTACTTGAAATCATCCAACTTTGTCATTTTCTGTGGCCTCAGTCCTTCATTTGGATCCCTCTCATTCACCCACATGAACTCTGTTCTACTGTGGCTTACCTTCAATCCTCATCTTTCTAGGACAAACCTTCGCCCCTCTGACTTTACTTCCCCTATATTCCCCAATCATGGGAATATTAGCAGGTCACCTGCAAACATGATAGTGCTTGGAAGATTGGAATGATTCCTATTAACAGTGTTAAATAATTTCAAAAAGAAGAGTTTTGAGTTATAGAGCTATTTTTGATTTGTGCTTTCTAAGACCATGTAAACATTTTTTACAGGGGTGTAAAGGTACAAATATTTGTACAAATTTCAGTACTTTTCCTAGTTCAATAGTGACATTCGGTTTGGTATAGAACAGCGGTCGGCAACCTTTTACACCGAAAGAGCCATTTGAACCCGGTTTCCACGGAAAAGAAAACACTGGGAGCCGCACATCTAAAATGAAAAAAAAAAAAAAAAACTTCTACTACTTTACCGCAGCATGTTTTCTTATGAAATCCACGCGCTACAGAGAAAATTATATTTTATTCATTTAATGAACACATTTTGAACATTTTGAATTCTTGAAAAATAATAACAATGAATGTCTCTTTCAAATAAATTAAAAAGCTGAATTTAAATTGTGCATGCAGCAAACAAAAGGGAAAAATCCGTGAGCCGTCATCCTTATATCGCCTTGGCCCAAGGCCCTTGGGCTTTCAAAGTATGCAGCGGAGCCTTGACTTGAATATATAAAATAAATTGGGGGAAAAAGCACTGTGTCACTAAACAATGAAAATTAAATATTTGCAAAATATCTGCATAAATATTTATTTTACCTGGTTAATGGGACTTCTGCTCCTGAACCTCTGCGCACAGCTTCTGCAAATCGGGGCTGTACGAAGTCACTTTAATCTTTACGCAGGACTGTAAGCTGTCATCTGTGAGCCGTAAGCGGTGTTTGTTTTTAATGCAGTTCATGGTGGAGAATAGCTGCTCACATACATATGTGGATCCGAAGATCGACAGGACTCCAAAGGCATATTTCTTCATGTTCGTGTAGGTGTCGGGATGGCATTCCATGTTTCAAATATGAGTTTGTCCGGTCTCGGGAGGTTCTCAATATCACTCCATTTGTGATTCTGAGCAAGAGTGGCCTTCTGACGGGCAACATCTTCAAGGTCCTCTGTCAAGCGTTTGAATTTGGACACCCAAATGTCTTTGTCAGCTATGTCAGCCAGCTCCAGCTCCAGAGCAGGTTGACTTACACCTGCAAATGCAGTCACGTTTAGCAGGGATGGATCAATGGTCAGGAGAGTGACGGGGAAGGACAATGTGGTTTTTTCCTCTCTGAACTCACGGAATCGTTTACCAAACGACGCTTGCATTGTGGTGATTGTAGACTGCAAATACTCTGAATTGATCACTCCGTGAGCTTGTTTGAACTCCCTTAAAGAGGGGAAGTGAGACAGTGTGCCTCTCTGTAAATCTCTGGCTAAAACTGTCAGTTTGCGCTCAAACGCCAACACCTCCTCCAGCATGTGCAGCGCTGTGCCTCCTCTCCCCTGAAGCGTTGTGTTCAGCGTGTTTAGTTTCGCTGTCATGTCCACCATGAAGTGGAGTTTTTCCAGCCACTCTGGCTGTTCCAGCTCAGGAAAGGTGAGCCCTTTGCTGCTCATGAAAGTTTTCACCTCTCCCAGACATGCAGCAAAACGTTGAAGCACCTCTCCTCTGGACAGCCACCGGACTCTGTTATGCAGCAGGAGATCAGAGTATGCGCTCTCCACCTCATCCAGTAATGAACGGAACTGGCGGTGATTTAAACCTTTTGCCATTATTTCATTGACAATCTGAATAACAACATTCATGACCTCTGTGCATTCTGGAGGAAAACTTTGCGCGCACAATGCCTCTTGGTGCAGGATGCAATGAAAAGTCAGCAGCTTTCTATCCAGTGATTTCTGCAGCAAAGCCACAAAGCCCCTGTGCGCTCCAGTCATACTCGGTGCCCCATCGGTAGCCACCGACACGAGGTGGGTTGTTTTTATTTCTTTGGCTCGTAAACAATCAAGCACAGCCTCACAGATGTCCTCCCCCCGTGTCTGGCATTTTAGTGGTATCAGCTCAACCATTTCTTCCTGTGGTCCAGCAGAATTCACATATCGGAAGAACAGCGCTATTTGTTCAATGTCCGTTTTGTCTTTGGACTCATCACAGGCGATTGAGTATGCTGCTGCTGAATTGATGTCTTTGATTTGCTGTTTTGTGATATTTTCTGCCATTTTTTATGGTTCTGTCTTTGACAGTTTTCGCAGAGAGAGGCATCTCTCTGATTTTCTGCACAATTTCGTCTTTGTTTTTAAAGTCCGCAAATAAGTGTTCTGAAATCTTAAGGAATGATTCTTTCATATATTCTCCATCTGTGAACGGTTTCCCATGCCTGCCTATTTCCTGAGCGGCCACAAAGCTTGCATATGTAGTTGTATTTGCAGACTTCACCCACTTCTTGAATTGATTTTTCGTCCGGTCATCCTTCTGCATAAGTTCCGAAACAGCTTTTTTCCTCTCTTCTCCCTCTGGATATTTTTCAGCAAAGGCTCTGTGTGTATTGTTAAAATGTCTTGCGACATTTGACCGTTTATTGTTAGCCAGTTTTTCTCCACAAATTAGGCATACTGGTAGGCCAGTCTCGCCCGAGGTAAATGCAAATGAATCTGCCCAGGCATCATTGAATGTTCTATTTTCTTGAGATATTTTTCTTTTCTTACATTTCTCCATTGGTTTTGCCGGGATTGAAAGTCGCTCAAAATAGACGGCGTTTCAGCGGGTATACCAGCTTCCGCAGTGTGACGTCTATTTTGAGCGACGAAAAAATAATATCAAATAATTTAATTAATATTTTAATATTTCAAGATCACAATAATCTTCAAATTTAGAACTAAAATAATATAAAAACTAACACAAATAAAACACACTTCAATTAAATACAAAAAAAAAATTTTTTAGTAATTTATTTTCCCAAGCGGCTTGGGAAAATAAATTACTAAAAAATTTTTTTAGTAATTTTTTTTAGATGGGCCAAGAGCCGCATTATAAGGATGAAAGAGCCGCATGCGGCTCCGGAGCCGCGGGTTGCCGACCGCTGGTATAGAACTGTGCAGGAATGATTACATGCATGTTTCGTTTTAAGCGGGGTTGTAGCTTATTGAAATGTGTTCACGGCTGTTATGGCATTAATGCAATGCCATAAACCATTGATGATTGTTGCCCTGTTGATATTAAAGAGTCCTTCCTCCCTGCTGTGGCCACTGGTGGTGACCAATCCGAACTTGAAAACCCTCCACTGCCGCTAAAGACGGCTGTTTGGATGAACTTCCTCTTCTAGGTTAATTACTAAAACAAAGAAAGACTTCTTCTTCTGTCCGCATTTTCCTTCAGGGGTCGCCACAACAAGTCAGTTTCTTCCATCTAACCCTATCTCCTGCATCCTCTTCAGTCAAGCCACCTATCTTCATGTCTTCCTTCACTGCATCCATGAACCTTGTCTTTGGTCTTCCTCTAGGCCTCTTTTTATGAAGTGAGAGAGGAATATAAAATGAAGTTTGGTTGTCATCATTGTTCAGCTGTGGTCAGATACCTTTATGGAAAGACGTAAAGCTTGCTAACTCACCAGAAATGGCACCAACTTGGCGTAAATATCGCTGGTGACCTGACCAGAAAAAAGCTGCGTTAAATGCAGGTGGTCGACAACCTAGCAGCCTGTCTACAAATTCAGATCGCACCAAAGCCGTAACAACATTCGTTGGAGTGTTTATTACATTGACGCTAGGACCATATTCAGTCAAACTGAGTGTTGCTGTTTGTTTTGTTTACTGGTCACACTGATTTTTAGGAAAATACTGTCCTAAAACTGTGATTTTATTTATTTTTTCTTGTCTACATTATGAGACTAACTTGATTATGTTGGCAAGCATGATTAAAAATTATACCTGTGATTCTTAATTTAAAACATTTCTTCTTGTCCATTACGAGGAAGAATTGACCACGGTCACCACGATGGAATAGCGAAGCTAGCACTGACCGAGACGGTGATGTTTGATGGTGCCATACAGCGTGCTGCACAGCTGACTAGGGAGTCAGACACACTCACCGTGGTAACAGCTGATCACTCTCATGTTTTTACATTCGGTGGAAACACGCCCCGAGGCAATCCCATCTTCGGTATGTTCCAAACATAGTTATTACAGTCAAATTTTAATTTGTCACCTACATGTCCATTTAACTTTCCATCCTCCAGGTTTGGCACCAAAAAAGGCTGAAGACAATATGCCTTACACGAGTATCCTCTACGCAAATGGCCCTGGTTACGTGCACATAAATGGAACCAGAGGAAACATTACAAGTGTAGATTACTGTGAGTATAAATATCAGATGCAAAAAATAAATGTGGTTATAGCTGATTCACGCCTGTGGGTTTTTCTTGTAAAGAAACATTTAACACGCCTGTCTGGTCTTTTTGTTTTGCTGTGAGGACAAAACCCACTGTGTTCACATTACACTATGTTTAAACAGTTGTTCATGTTTTTTGTGGAATATTGAACTGCGGTGATCCTGTTCTTCTTCCTCTTGTCCTGCACCATTAACATTAAACATTGCATAGCCATGTGTATCTGAAAGTGGAAGTATATTTCCTCTTAAAATAAACTCTGTCTTAAAATGATCACTTGCAATGGAATAAAAAAAAAGTCTTTTTTTTCTATTTTGGAATCCCACCTCTCACCTGCAAACTGGCTGGGGTTGGCCAGTCTCCTATGCTAGAACTAGAAAAAAAAATAGCTGAAACATGTAAAACATGCCAATTGTTTTACTAAGTTTTTACTAATGGACGATTGATCTACTGCTAGCTCGGTATTACAGAAATGAGCCTTATGAATCATGCCAAAATTTGGACGTTAGGCACGTGCACATAATCTGTTTATTATTCAATCTGAGCTCTTAAAGATTCCAGACCTTGTAAATGATTACACACTGTTAATCTTATTCAAAGCATTTAATAACCTATTACCAAGTGATTTACAATGTTGGTTCAAAGTTAAAGATACCATTGCTAATTTAAGAGGGTGTGGTCATTTTCAATTGTCCAATACTTAAACTACCTGCTAAAGTTTTTGTGCGCCTGTATGGGGTGTGAAACTATAAATGGTCTGGACATATATTTCAAACAGTGCCAAAATATCCATACATTTAAACAGTTGTAAAAATATATGGTCTGTTGACCGTATGTCAAAGATGGATCTTGATCATTGACACAGTACTACGTTCCATAGTTGTTGTTGTTTTCCTGGTTTTTCCAAATCCAGCATCCTTATTCCGATGTACTCTCTCTCCTCTGCACATGTCCAAACCATCTCAGTCTGTCCTCTCAGAGTTTATCCCCTAACATGTGCTGTTCCCCTGATGTACTCATTTCTAATCCTGTCCATCCTGGTCACTCCCAGAGAGATCCTCAGTATCTTCATCTCTGCTACCTCCATCTCTGTTTCCTGTCTTTTTCTCAGTGCTACTGTTTCTAGACCAAACAGCATGGCGGGTCCCACTACGGTTTTGTACACTTTCCCTTTCATTTTAGCTGAAACTCTTTTGCCACACATCACACCTGATACTTTTCTCCACCCGGTCCAGCCTGCTTGAACACGCTTCTTCACCTATTTTCCACACTCTCCACGGCTCCGGACTGTTGATCCTAAGTACTTAAAATCTTCCACCTTCTTTATCTCTTCTCCTTGTAACCTCACTTTTCCATTTGGATCCCTCTCATTCACACATGTACTCTGTCTTACTTCGACTAATCTTCATTCCTCTTCTTTCTAGTGCAAACCTCCACGTCTCTCCTCCTCTCACTACAAATCACAATGTCATCTGAACTTTTTATTTCATCAGTTATGTTTTACATTCTGTTCTCAAAAAGCCACAATGTATATATTTTTATTTTGCATATTTCATTAACATTTTGGAAAATATCCTGTGTTTTAAGAAGATTGTCATCAGATTTAAAAAGGTCAATTGGAGGATAATTGCAGGACACTAAATTGAGTCAATCAGCATAAAAATAAAGTGAATTTCATCAAGATATAAGTCTCAATCCTTTTTGGCCTGGCTTTTAAAATTCAAAATGAAGTTATGAAACTCCATTTGAAGTTATGAAACTCCTTTTTACCATTTGCTCTTTCTTGAAACTTCTCTTTATTGAAACTGCATAGTCATTGATTGTGACTGTATGCTTTGTATACAGATGATGAGGAGTACATGCAACAGGCTGCTGTTCCGCTGGATGCTGAAACACATGGAGGAGATGACGTCGCTATTTACGCCAAAGGTCCAATGGCTCATCTATTTCATGGGGTGAAGGAGCAAAACTACGTTGCACACGTCATCGCTTATGCTGCTTGTTTGAAGCCGTACACAAACTGCCCTCCACATGCTACGGAATCTCAACGTAGTTCTTCAGCTGGATGTCTGAGCAGACATTTAGACCTCCTTTTTGTAGTCCTGGTCTTCGTCTGGCTGCTCAGATGACATCTACACACAGACAGTCCTACACTTTGCAAAAATTATCAATAAAAATCAGTACCATGAAATGTAAACCTCTTGTACATGAATGGGTTAACTCTTCTCAGGTGCTCACTGTGCAAAAAAAAATATTAGGGTAGGTGCTGATGTTTGGTGCAAATGCAAATATGCATATTGTTTTATGTACTCAATATTCTGTCTCAGTGGGATTGAAATCATCCATCTAGTTTTTTCCTACTTTTTTTTTGTTTTAAATGTTCAATCTGATTTACAAGCACTATCTCATCATTTGTTACTTTACAAAATATACATTCAAAGCAAACAGGTGTGCCAGTGGTTCACTGTTACATGACTTACGGGATTGAACTGTGCGGCAAGCTGATGCACAAATTTTTTTTTTTTTTTTTTTACAAAAACACATGTAGCTTTTCTTTTAAAGAGTTTTAAAAATGAATATATTTGTACATTTATTTCTAATATTATCTGCCAGATTGTGAATTAATGTATTTTACAAGCAAATGAAATTAAAGTTACCTTTTTTATTGTTGTTGTTCAACATTCTTGCACATTTCAACAAAACAATGTTGTAAAGTTAATCAAGCATTTTATTTGTTTTTTGCCTAATTGTTTGGATAAATTTAGCCTTTATTAAACTCATATGTCTTGAGTGTGAGACTATAAATTCAACACCTGTGTCATAAGTAATACGTTTAATTTAAAAAGGAATAACTGTAGATGCTATTTGGAAGATAAGCATCTGAAACATATTGTTTTTGCACAAAAATACAGAGTACTGATTAATCATAAAGCAACGTAAATAAATAAGAAAACTATTATAGCAAAAGTAATAATTTTTAAATACTAGTTGGAGCTAAGCAATGGTATTGACATGATAAAGATTTCTATCAAATTTAACATTTTAACCTTTTCAAATGGGTGGTGATCGCGGATACAAGCAGCCGAAATGAGCTTCCTCCGCAGGGTGGCTGGGCTCTCACTCTGAGATTGGCTGAGAAGTTCTGCCATCCAGGAGGAGCTCCGTGTTGAGCCGCTCCTCCTCCAAGTCGAGAGAAGCTAGATAGGGTAGTTCAGGCATCTGGTGAGGATGTCTCTCGAGCGCCTCGCTGGTGAGGTGTTTCGGCCACTTCCGAACGATAGGAGACCAAGAGGCAGACCCCGGACTCGCTCGAAGGACTATGTCTCACAGCTGGCTGGGAAATAACTCGGGATCCTTTCGGGTGAGCTGGAGGGTGCAGTCTGGGGGAGAGAAGCCTGGGCTTCCCGTCTGAGGCTGTTGTTCCCCTTGACTCCCGGATAAGCGGAAGAAGACGTAAAGGAACCCCTTCAAATGCTGACAATATCACAAAAAGCTGTCAAGAAAATGACAAAGATGCTTAAAAAAGAGCATTCAAAGTAATTTTTTTTCTGTTGTTACATTACAAAATTGTTGGGAGTGTTGATATAGTTTTATATTTACAATATTAAAACATTATTACTTCAATTTGATGAAACAGCATGTACACTATTATTTATAGTAGCCGGTTATCTTTATAGGCGTGAAAAGAAAATGCTTGAAAACACTGTTACAATCGGTTTAGTACACCCTTTATGTGAGTTGTATAAAGTCTTTATCAATGCTGGCTTCCATCTGCCCTTTGCTCCTATGCTGAAGCTATAAAGGGATCTCAGAGGGGACGGGCACAGTTTTGTAAATTCACATGCTGGCAACACAATGGCAAAGACACATAACTTTTTCCTTCAAGGATTATTGATTTTCATTTCAGTTCAATGGACTTTGAGCGCTACAGGTAAGAAACGGTTGCAAAATGGGCATGTAAAGTGTCTGCTGAAACTAGAATAAAACAGGCTATTTCAATTTTCTGCTTAGGATTTAAAAATTATTGGTTAGAAAATGTCTTTAATATGCATTATTATTACTGTTTTGGTATTACAATATATTGTGGGCCTATTTTTGTTAAGTGAGTTATACCTGAAGATGAAATCATGCACATGAGAGGCTTATATACGTGACAAGCTCAGCTCAAGTTCTGAATTCTGGTGTTATGTGATATTTCTCTCACTTTTAGAAGATGAGCGGACTGCCAACTACTGGAATGTTAAAGGAAGTCAGGCTCTGCATACTGCCCTGAACAATCAACCTAATGTGCGAAAAGCCAAGAACCTCATTCTTTTTCTCGGGGATGGTGAGAACTTTTTACTATCATCACAGAAGTTTGTTCAATTTTTTGGGGCAAGCTTTTTCTCTGGTTAAACTGATGTTTAAACAGTGAAGTAAAAGCCATTGAACCCTTACAGCTCAATTTTTTTTTAATTGCAGCATTTATATTTACAGTATTGGTGATGTCGATCAGATACAAATATTTTTTGCATCTTACATATGGATGAGAAGAGCTTCTGCTGGAGAATGGCCAGCCTCTTGTTCAGAGATAGATTAAAAACTCTGGCATACAAGAGGAGCTTCAAATACATGGCTCTTCGGGTTAAGAAGAGCCAGAAGGGGTGGTTTGGGCACCTGGTTGGAATTCCCAAATGAGCCGGAAAATGTGGCTCTGGATGAAGGAAGGCGGCTGCTCTACCAATCTGACCCTAGATAAGCACCAGAAGATGACATTTTCAATTGCTGCAAAATGCTGGAAACCAGTTTAGACTCTTGACCTTGTTCATAGAGTGACTTTATTTACTTATAATGGGACAATTAACTTATTGTTGGCGAATTATGCTTCATTATGCTTCATTAGAAGAAGAAGAATAGTATTTTAGCTTTGTAAAACCTACCTCATATTTTGTCAAATATATTTTATGGTTTGAAGTTACAAATTTTCCTTTGCATCACAAACTGCTACATTGACTCAAAAGTCAGACTTTTGAATTAAATTTGTCTTCTAAAAATGTGAAAGAAAAAGTTTGGCTTTGAACAACTTTATTAGCTTTTTTGATAAACTTTAACTGAAACCCTATGATGCTGGGGATCGTGGAAAACCTTGCATCCTGAGTTATTTATTTGAGTTTGTCTCCATCTACATTCAGGTATGGGAATACCAACTGTAACAGCTGCCAGGATTCTCAAAGGCCAGCTGGCTGGACAATCTGGGGAGGAGAGCAGTTTGGTTATGGACACTTTCCCATATCTGGCACTGTCTAAGGTCAGTTCACTCTGACTCCAGTGTGTCTGTCTCTACGTCTGCTCAGTTACTTCCCCGATCAACAGAACAACCATCAATTACATTTTCTCTTAAATATGAGTTTAGTGAGAAAGAAAATGAAAAATAAACCTTTTTTACTCAGACTTTGCTAGCTTGTTACATATTAAATTTTTGCAGATGTTGATTTCCAGATGTTTCTTTGGCTGACATGTAGTTGTGTAAAGTGAATCAATCCATGTTGGTTGAAACATTTCGAACATCTGTCAAACATAACTGTATTACTACTTTCAACTTGATGTTTTCTTCTCTGTGTTCTAATCACTTACATTCCCCTAAAGTAAAGTGTGTTTTTTTTTTTACAGACGTACAATGTGGACCAGCAGATGCCAGACAGTGCTGGTACAGCCACAGCATATCTGTGTGGTGTAAAAGCTAACTATGGCACGGTGGGGCTCAGCGCCGCCACTCCAAGAGATGACTGTGTTGCTACATATGGAAATCATGTAGAATCTATCCTCCATCGAGCCAAAAAAGCAGGTATCTATCGCCTTTGGCGGATGAATAAACGTCATAAAAAACATGGCGATAAATTATATGGAAAAGCAACTTTGAACACAACCTAAATACACACATTAACTGTTTTTTTCAACTGATTTTTTTTTTTATTAATCTTCATATATTATGATTAAAACAGGGAGAATCTTTACTTTCCAAAGAAAATATTGACAATGAATATCTTGATTCTAAAGCATTCTTTATCAAACACACACACACAATTACAGTTAAATTGAAACAAAGTAATATCACTTCTTCTCCGTTCGGCATTTTCCGTCAGGGGTCACCACAGCAAGTCAGTTTCTTCCATCTAATCCTGTCTTCTGCATCTTCTTCAGTCACGCCAACTATCTTCATGTCTTCCTTCACTGTGTCCATGAACCTCCTCTTTGGTCTTCCTCTAGTCCTCTTTCCTGGTGGTTCCAAACCCAGCATCCTTCTGTCGATCTGCTCTCTCTCTCTCTCTCTCCTCTGCACATCTCCAGGACATCTCAGCTTGACCTCTCTGACTTTATCTCCAAAACCTCTAACATGTGCTGTTCCTCTGGTATATTCATTTCTAATCCTTTCCATCCTGGTCACCCCCAAAGAGATCCTCAGCGTCTTCATCTCTGCTACCTCCATCTCTGTTTCTTGTCTTTTCCTCAGTGCCACTGTTTCTAGACCAAACAGCATGGCCGGTCTCACCACAGTTTTGTACACTTTCTCTTTCATTTCAGCTGAAACTCTTCTGTCACACATCATACCTGATACTTTTCTCCACCCGTTCAAGCCTGCCTGCACACACTTCTTCACCTCTTTTCCACACTCTCCATAAACAAAGTAATAACACTTAAAACTGTCAAATGAAATAAAGTCAGTTTTAAGTTTTTATGTTAAATAATTTATTCTGAAGTTGTAAAGGCTTCAAAAATGCATTTTCCAATCTAGATCATGAATGCAAAACTGACGGAAACACCTGATTAGGTAATTAGAAAGATCAATATGAGCTAATATGATAATAAACTAGCTTAAAATTTATAAGGCTTTCAAAAAAATTTGAAGTATTCATAAAAAGAGACAGAAGTTGCAGGAATGAGCAGCTGACTACAGAAAGAAAAAAAAAACTGAACTTGAAAGGAAAAGTCCAAATTTTGGCAAAAGGTCGTTGCAAGAATTTTATAACGTAATTGCAATGCAAGAAAGTTATCAATTAATATATTATTGAGTGTGACAAACACTGGACAAGATTTTTCTAAATTAAAACATTAATTCTACAATTTAAAGTTACTTTTTCAAAATTTACTGGATACTACATAGTCTAAAGTTATCATAGAATATTTGAGTCACAATTTTTCTTTACATGGTTTTACCTTCTTGCAGAAAATAAAAATTTACTGTCATCACATGTAGGACAATCTTTTTATTTTTTTTTTTATTTTAAACTTTTAGAAATGATTGCTACCGCTAATATTTTTTTGTTTTTAAATGTTAAAATACTGATAAATTTTGCAGTACGAAATTTGTATTTTCTTTTTCTCTTGGAGAAAATCCCACATAGTAACACATATTGTATCACTTACTTGATGGGAGCAACTTAAACACTTATTTATTAACATATTCTATACAATAATCACCATCTGCATTTTCAAACTTCATCACAGTTTATGGGATACGGTATCACACAGCAACTGAAAAAGTTGTTATATATGATTTATACATTTTTCAGAATGTTTTTGTGTTAATATTAAGGTTTTGTGACTCAGGAAAAAAAGTTGGAATAGTTACAACAACCAGAGTGCAGCATGCCTCCCCTGCTGCAAGCTATGCACACTCTGCAAACAGAAATTGGTATGCTGACACTGATCTTCCAGCTAGTGCTGTTGAAAATGGTTGCCGTGACATTGCCTATCAACTGATTCACAACACGGAGATAGATGTAAGTATGGACACATTTTTTTCAAGTATGTTAGTAAAAAAAAGCTAGGATTATAATGATTAGTTGTAATGTGATATTCAGTCAGGTAAGCTATGAATGCATCATAGCAAAAATAAAAGTTTTTCTTCCCATCCAGGTTATTCTTGGTGGAGGTCGCCAGTACATGTACCCCACGACCACAAAAGATCCTGAGTATGAAACTGAAACCGGAGTCCGAAATGATAGTCTAAATCTTATCGATGAGTGGAAAAAGAACAAAAGAGTAATTTTTTTTTTAATGTTTCTTCATCTTACAATTATTGTCTTTCTCTTGACATCCATCACTGTCCAGATTTACTCTTTCTAATAATAAATTGCCTTGTGTTTGTTCATTGCCCACAGGACCCTAAATATGTTTGGAATAAAGCTGATTTTGATGCAGTTGATCCAAAGAATACAGATTTTCTGATGGGTAATGACCATTCATTTCACAACTTTTACAATAGGTCTTTAAAAATTATTTTTTTTGGAAAACATTTTCAGGTTAAAATATGAAAAAATACCATGTGAAACATGAGAAAAGTCAGATCTACAAATGTGCTTTTCTAGGTTTGTTTGAGCCTAAAGACTGCCGCTATGAGCTGGAACGTGATCCAACAACTGATCCTTCTCTTACTGAGATGGTGGAGAAAGCAATAAAGATCCTCAGTAAAAGTGAAAATGGATTTTTTCTCTTTGTGGAAGATAAGTATTTTAGTGAAAATATTTCTAGTTACAGAAAATCAAATCACGCGAATGATATGACTGAATTATTACTTATTTGTGAGCATTTCTCTTTTGGACTTTAAGAGGAAGAATTGATCATGGACATCATGCTGGGATAGCCAAAAAGGCCTTGTACGAAGCTGTCGAGTTTGACCGAGCTATTGGGCGAGCAGCTGAACTCACCAGTGAACTGGACACAATGTCCGTAGTCACTGCTGACCACTCACATGTGTTTGCTTTTGGTGGATATTCTGCAAGAGGAAACCCCGTTTTAGGTAAAACTCAGATGATCTTTGTGATATATTTTTTAAATGTTCATCAACTCACAGTGTTCTTCTTTGATTAACAGGGGTGTCACGTTCCTTGGCAGAGGATAACAAGCATTTCACCACTGCTGTGTACGGGAATGGACCAGGATACCGGAATGGTACTCGTGCAGATATGAATGAAACAATTTCTTGTAAGTGCCCACTAATGGATTTCATAATATTCAGCAGTGTTCTCTCCACTCACAGGAGCAATGGCTCTTGTACGAGCTCCTCCCGGATGGCAAAGCTCCTCACTCTATCTTTGAGTGAGAGCCCAGCCACCCTGCAGAGGGAGCTCATTTTGGCAGCTTGTATCCTCAATTTCGTTCTTTCGATCACCACATACAGCTGGTGACCGTAGGTGAGGGTAGAAACATAGATTGGCTGGTAATTTGAGAACTTTGCTTTTTGGCTGAGCTCTTTCTTCACCATGATAGACCAATGTAGCATCCTGATTATTGCAGGCGGCGCATTGATCCGTCTATGTATCAGTACCACACTGATTTTTGTTCTTTTTCCCAACAGCGAGTAATGATTACGAACAACAGGCTCCTGTTCCTCTTGATTCAGAAACCCATGGAATAGAGGATGTGGCCATCTTTGCCAAAGGTCCAATGTCCCACCTTTTCCATGGAGTCCAGGAGCAGAGCTACATCCCACATGTGATGGCTTATGCTGCTTGCATAGAGCCTTACACAGACTGCAACCTTCCTGAACGGAACAATGTCAGAGCATTTCATTTCAGCTCCTTGCTACTTTTGATGAGCCTTCTTCTTTCCCTCTGCTATGTTTGAGGTCTGCATTGCAGAAGGATTTGTATTATTTATGTGTTATGTGTTCTGTGCAATATTAAAATTGGGTTAAAAGTGTACAAATATTTGCACATCTTTAGAAGCAGTACTATGTCGATCAAACTAACATTTCTTTTCAGATTACATTGTAATGTAATAAATGTGATGGTAATTTGTAAATCCTATGTATAGATCTAATTAATATTTAAAAAACACTTTAGATAAGCAGCTAAACCCAATGATGAAAATGTGAGAATGTTATTAGGGGGTGTAATTAATGAGGTCATTTTTTTGTGCAACTTTTATGTAACTTATTTGACTTGATTGCTTTGCGTAATAAAAAAGAATACACTTGCAATAAGAGTTCATAAGTTTTTCTTCTTTGCAGCTTTTCTGCATTTTATTATATGAGACATTTTATTAGTAATCATTGTATAAATGCATCTCTTGCATAATCAATGCTTTACATTTTCAATAATTCAAATTAAACAATTAAGCAATATGTATATTCAATAAAAAAAGCTAAATTGATTAATTATTGTATTAACCCTATAAAGCCCACCCAAAGAAATAAATGTCAGAAAATTCTAATTATTTAGAAAAATAATTAAATAATAATAATAAAAATAATAATAAATAATTAATTAATGCTTATTAATTAATTAATTAATAATAATAAAAAATTGCGTATCAAATATGATACGTGGGCTTTATAGGGTTAAATAAAATGAGTAAATAAATTTTCAAGTCCACTTTCGGCTTGATGAGATTAAAAACTACATCTCCCATCAGGCTTTGTACCACAACTTGGTTGGTACTTCCGGTTTTCAATTGGAGGGAAATTTAAAGAAAAACAGACGCGACTTTAGCAAATCGTAGGATTAAAAGCAAATGGTGTCATTTTGATCATTTAAATGTTAAAATGCCAGTACAAACAGATTTAAAGAAAAACTTCCCGTCGTAATTTGTGATTATTATCATTACTTTTGTTATGTTTTTTTCAAAAACCTCTGTAAGCTATGAGTAGCTTTGTTAGCTAAAACCGATGAGAAGTTAGCTGGAGTTTGTTATTTAGACTCAAACTATGACTTGAGTCAGACATTACGACTTTTTTTTTTAAATACATGCTGGTCTTATGGATTGTAAGAAGAAGAGATTGGAGAGTGAGCTGCGTGCTGCTGTGTACAATGAAGATCTCAGGTTCGACATTTTTCTTTGTTTTGACATGTTCAGACATGTTTCTCTGTGTGATGTCTGGAGATCCTCACTAACCAAGATTATGATGAAAAAAAAAGTTCAATCTAAATGGATCTAAAAGGTTAGACAACTTATAAGCTCTGATTCATCTTCTCCTCCCTCCCCATTTGTTTGTGAGTAAATATTGCATGTAAAGATGTGCATATATAAATAAATCTATTTTGCCATTAAAAATAGATCAAGGATCAATGAGAGACACAGATTGATCTTACAAAGTAAAACCTGCATAAAAATATGATTTAAATTAAACAAACTATTTTTAATTAAAACATACAGAGTATTTGGAAGCAAGCCCCTTCATCGGGACTTATAATAATAATAATAATAATAATAAAAATTTTATTTATAACGCACTTTATATCTCTAATGGAGATCTCAAAGTGCTACAATGATCAAAAGGAACAACAAACAGCAAAATTAAATAAAACCACAACACAAAAAACTTTGCTGAAAAGCCTTTAGAAATAAAAATGTCTTAAGTCTTTTCTTAAAAGCCTCAACGCTCTGTGGAGACCTCAAGCTCTTGGGAAGATCGTTCCAGAGCCGTGAAGCAGCTGCCTGGAAGGCCCTGTCCCCCATAGTGGAGAGTTTGGTCCTTGGTTGGTGCAGGCAGTAGGAGAAGGAGGAGCGCAGGTCTCAGACAGTGGTGTGGAGGGTTAGGAGACTTCATCAGATTCCAGAATCAGTATACTTTTACTTCACAGAGTCCATCGCCTCAATCTTTCAGGTTACACATCTCAACTTTTAGAACCATGCAAATTAGTAAAAAACACACATTGTCACCTTATTTACGGTTTAAATGGTCACAAATGACCCTGAATCAGTACAAAAAAAAAAAGTCAGTCTGCCACTGCTCCCCCTATGACTCATACCATCTACCAGATTTGCAGCAAGTGTGTGGGGGCAGTTGCAGCTCCCATATTGGTCAGCCACCACTGATGGTGCACAAACAGATATGTATCCAGATGAAGACTTCATTATCTCTTGTGACAAAAGTATGAAAAACAAGTCAGAATCAGAAGAACTTTAATGATCCTTGATGTGGGTAACTGAATTGAAAATGCTTTATTCATTCCAAAGGAAAATTTCAGCGTGTGTTGCAGCAGCAGCATTATAAACACAAAAAAAGAAATATTACGTAATCAAAAATAAGAAATAATAAAAAATAATTGAAAAAAAACCCCCAAATGAATAATGCGGAAGTAAGGTTCAGAACAAGTGATAGTTTAATATCTTTCAACGTGCAGTACAAGCAGAATGTGCATAGAGATAAAAAGTGACAGTGTGTACATAGTCATATTAAAGTTCAAAACAACAACAAATGTTTGTTTTGTGTTGTCTTCTGAATCGTTTATCCTTCATGAGGCCGCAGGGAGGTGCCAGAACCTATCCCGTCTGATGTCAGGCGAAAGGCAGGATACACCCCAAACAGGGCGCTAGTCTGTTGCGGGGTCACACAGACAGAAAACCATCCACACACACTCCTAGGTGCAATTTTGTAGTGGCCAATCGACCTAACATGCATGTTTTTGGAGGATGGGAAGAAACCGGAGTACCCAGAAATAATCTACGGAAACATAGGGAGAACATGCGAACTCCACACAGAAAGGCAGGTGTTTCAAGTCTCACCCCACTACAGGACTTGAACCCTGACCTTCTTGTTGTGAGGCCACTGTGCTATCTACTGTGACACTGTGTAGCCACACACTTCATAACAAATAAACTACACATGTACCAAAATGTAATCAAAGAAAGTAGTAGTCATGTTTTATTAATCCCAAACTTGGAATTTTAATTATTTAGACATTTGTGATAGTTAGAGGGTATTGCATAAAACACTGTATCATATCTATGTAATCCCTCATTCGTCCAGGAGTGATCCAACGTAGACAACTTCAATGTTGTCTTCTGGGCCGTGTTTTTGATGATCAAGACGTTTCGACTTCCATCCAGAAATCATTTTCAATCTGAATCTCAGTTTTCCAGATCAAAGTCAAATTGTCTCGATCATCAAATCCACCGTCCAGAAGACAACTTTGAATCCTTTTCTACAACACTGTATTATTATACTTTCACTGATGATTATCATGCAATGATTGTACAAGATTTTATGATGATAATTTATTTTATATACTCATTTGTTTTGTCTTTTCTTTGCAGCTCTGTTAAGCTTCTTCTATCCCGGGGTGCAAAGCCTGATTTGGTGGGTAGGAAAGGTGTGGCAGCAATCCATCTAGCTGTTGGAAAAGAAACTGAGAAGAATGTACGCTGCTTGAAAATGTTGTTGGCACACGGAGCAGATCCAAATATCAGGTATGGCAACAAACACATCCATTCGTATCTAACTCTTGAGTTGTGGGTTAAATACCCAGATACATGTCTCATTATTTTTTTTGTATACAAGACTAATCTTTTGTTTTTTTTTGTGTTAGGTCATCTGAAGGCCTGACTCCCATCCACATTGCTGCACTATGGGGATGTTATCAAAATCTCAGGCTGCTTTTGATAAATGGAGGAAACCCAAACACTAAAGATGATGTAATACATTTTTTGTTGTGTAAATTTTTTTTTCTCAATTATGAAAATAACGAGGTTTTATAATGCAAAAGAAACACTTTCCCATCAAACGTAACAAAAACTTTGATAAAAACAATAAAATGTTTTCAATTTTGAATTAAGATTTTTACTTAATATGAACCGAAAAAAAAAAAAGACATTGATTCTGAAATTAAAATATTGCTATAACGTTTGTTCTTACATCAAAATTGTCCATCTGAAATTGAAATATAATTTAAGTCTGCATATAAAAATGATCTAATGACCTTTTTCTTTATTGGTTTTTGTTTGTTACTCTAAATTAAAAATAAAGTTAGAAATAACCTTATTTACAAGACCTCACGTTAATCTGTGCACAGTACTTCACAAATCTCAAAACTGAGGACTTTTACAAATCAGATCATAGAGCTCTAAATCATTTTGGTCCAGCCATTTGATTTAATTTTAGCTACGCGTACACATTCAAAACATTAAAATTTTTAGTCAAGCGGAATGTTTTCCTCAAGGGGGCAGGGCCTATTTCCTGCAATATTCTCTTTTACAAGATTTACTAATGTTTGGTTTTATTTGTGTTTATTGTTCATGCAGGATGGGAACACGCCGATAAATCTCGCAGAGCAACAGGACAATAAAAAATGTGCCCATCTCCTCAGAGAATACCAGACCAGCTCATTGAACACGGAAGAGGACGAGCCACCTAAATTTCAGTACTGTAAGATGTTTACAGATTTTCTTTTATGGTTTATTTAAATCACAGAAACAACAGTAGCTGTAACCTGTCACGTTAGGTGCTCTAAAAAGCTTTACATATTATCTGTGTTTGAAGTTAATTGGAATTATTAGAGGTATTTGTATTTGTATTCTTCCACAGGTGTGTACCCAGACCAGAAGGACACATCAAGCTATCCTGAATCAGACTGCACTTTTAGTTCCCAGGCATCTTTGATAAGTGACTTTGGCGAAGTCCCATTGAGCAGCACGCGATGCTCATCGTTTTTCAACCAGTCACACAATGATGGGAAAGCTAACTGCAGTGGAATATTGTCTCACAGACTCTCCGGTTCCTCCTTTCTTTCCAGCACTCGCATGTCCACAGTGGAACCTGCGGCCAACATGTCGGCTCTCAAACAGGATGTTTTATGTAGCGATGAACGTTTTTTTACAACAAAAGCGAGTGAAGAAACTCATACAGCAGAGGGCGCCGAGCCTCTCAAACATTCAGATTTTTGCTCTAAGCAAACAAATAGGAAGAGTGTGAGTTTTAAAGATGCAGATGAGTGCTTCCCTGTTTTCAGTCCGACATTTTCCAAACCTCACCTCAAAAGTGAACAACACCAGGACTCTGGCACTTTGCCTTTCGACATGTCCGAGTATTCTGATTTCCTGGATTCACAACGCTTGGCGACTATTTTACCAATGCAGGGCATCGACGTCACGTCACCGGATCACGTTTACGTGTTCTGCCGTGAAAGCAGTGAGAGCACAGAGGAGGACATGGAGAAAACAGTCATCAACCACTGTACCTTAGAAGTGAGTGATGATGAACCGGAAGAAGAGATGAAGAAACCTGAGAAGAACAGGTCTAAAGAACCAGTCCGTTCTTGTGTAAATGGCAGTGGGAGTAGTGGCAGTAACTACAGCAGCTGTGACAGCGACCTCTACACCAGTGCTGTAGATGTTTCCACACGCACTGGAAAGCCACTTTGTGGTAAAACTGAATCTAATGAAAAAAACAAAGTTTCCTCTGATTCTAATATGCCCACTGATCATCCTGTTGTTCAAGAAGCATCAAAAACAGAAGAGCCCGTTCCTGCAATGCTTGATAAGCTTCACTTGAGAGAAGATAAAGACTCCAACATTGACGGATTAGAGTCTTGTAGTGATCCAGATGCGGATGTCTGTAAATTTGTAGCTGGAACATTAGGAGATATTGACGGGTTTACTTTCACACCCAGTCCCTTTGTGACGGGTAGGACTAAGTCCAGACTGAGCCGCTGTTCAATGAGGACCAGCCAAACTCCAGAGAGCTTCCTCCAAACATCTTCTGTGTTTGATGATTCTCTGCCCACACCTGTGCGGACGCTCCGACATATACCCAGGATCCAGAGCAGTGGGTCTCCCTATTTCTCACCACGTGCTCTTCCATACAGGTCAAAATATTTAGGAAATGATGAAGGCTCGTCAAATGGTTTGGACGACGTGGAGACCCAGACCTGTACTCTCCCAGCTGCTTCTGGAGTCAGTAGCCAACCGGACACTCTCATCCTTCCAAGGAGTCCTGCTGACTCAGCTGCTGAGTCTCAGTCTCTCTCGGACACAGTGTTACTCGAAAAGAGCCAGGGGGATTCAGATCATGCTTATGAAAAAAGTCTTGCAGAGATTATTCTTGCTATCAAACAGAAAAAGGACGGTGCAGACAGCGAGAGGTTAAATGCCGGCCGAAACGCTGTTGAGGCCGGAATGGAGGAGACAGGTGAAAAGTCTCAGTGTGCTAGAATAAACACTAATGAAACCTGGATGACTGAGGACGCAAGCTCTCAGTCAGACTCTACATCATCTTCATCAAGTTCCAGCTATTTTTCTCCTAAGAAGTCCAGGGAGGGTTCTGTAATTTCATGTGTTCCAGGAACAGGGTGCACACCGAGGTATAGCATGAGCAGGCTGTCAGCGGGTCGGCATCTGGCCGATCTGTCCCACACCCCTGGTGGTAGGCCAACAATACAGGATCAGGATGAACCAGTGGAGTACCTGTACACCGATACGGAGCAGGGACATGAACTCATAGAGACCCACGTCCCTCCTACAGCAGACACCTCGCTCAGCTCTGGTTTGAGCACAACCAGTAGTGAGGACACCATTCTGTACGACTGGCGCAGTCTGCAGGCAGAATTGAAGAACAGTGCAAAGGACAACCAGCAGTTACAAACGGCACCACAAAAGCAGGCAAATGTCTTTGAAGACGATTTACTGCCAGAAACCCGAGGGATCACCGATAGGGAGCTGAGACTGAGGCTGGTGGAGCTGGGAGAAAGTCCAGGTCCCATCAGCAGCCATACCCGGCCCACGTACATGCGAAGGCTGTGCCGCCTCCTGCAGGAGACAAACTACCAACCGCCGCATGACCAGAAGCCGTTGGCACAACCACAAACAGGTAAGATTTCATATAAAGGCATATGGAAGATCTCGCAACACTAACAGCCTAGAAACTCTTTAAGAATATTGGGCAAGCATTAAGACCCACCTTCATTGTTTCTGAATTTATTCTGACCATGTGTCTCCAACCTATAGAAATATTTTTATGTCTTCAAAACTAGGAGGTTGGAGTGAATGTCATAGTCTGGGCCAGCGGTTTATTATTACCTTCCAAAAGTGATAGGCTGGCATTGTTATTCCTCAGTTTACGTAGATTTTACTTTCACGCCGTCTTTTTTTAAGCACAACTCCAACCACTGATGGCAAATTTAAACAATCTTGTTAAAAATGGTCTCCCGTGCCATCATTAAAGACTTTATTTTGTACAGAAATGTCCAAATCTTCAAAATATCTGTCTTTTGCTGATTTTTGTTTGCAATAAAATATTCACTCTCCTTTTTTCTTTTGTTAACAGATTTCAGTTATAGCCCAGAACTGTGCCGGGTTCTTCAAACCTTCAAACTGCCCGAATGCCAGGCCGATGAGCAGACTTTGTGCCTGCAGTTCGACCAACCAGATCAAAACAGGAAGTGGAGAGAGGGCATAATCAAATCCAGCTTTAACTACCTGCTGCTGGATCCAAGGTCTTAAATAAACTTTGGCTCTTATTTTTCTCTAATTTACCCACCCATTCTTTGCATGCAGGCAGGACTCTGAGCAACAATGTTGTTTTGTATGTCTTTTTAGAAACTTATTATTATTGATGATATTGGTTGTTATTGTAGAAAAAAAAAGTAAAATTAAGTGAAAAAAATTTCTGTTACTAGGATTTTCTAGATTTGAATCTCAATAAACTTGTTTGTTGTACTCATTGCTTGTTTTATTTCTTTTTTTTTTCATTAGGGTGACTAAAAACCTCCCGTTCCGCAGTCACACCATTGCCCTACACGAGTGTTTTCGGACATTTATCCATGCCATATTTTATGTGGGTAAAGGAAAGCGCTCCCGTCCCTACAGCCACCTGTACGAAGCTTTGGAATACCACAAAGGAGACAAAACCGCCAAGGTACGTGTTTTTATATGCTTTGTATTTACATAAACTTGCAGAGATCAGTGATAAAATCTGTTTTCAACTTTAGTCCATTTTTGTTTTCTAAAATCAAACAGAGACTTTGCCCAAAAGTGAAACACATCCTAGAGGTGTGGAAAGCCGGGCAGGGCGTCATCTCTCTTCACTGTTTCCAGAACGTCATCCCAGTGGAGGCGTACACCAGAGAGGCCTGCATGGTTGAGGCCATCGGTAAGAGTGAAATCAGTATATGATGTAGTGTAGCTACTTTATAGGAACACAGAGAAACTTCTAAGAAGTAGTATCCAACTTTTTTTGTACTGTGACCCTGTAGATCTTCAGTTTCTATTTCAGTAGCCCACAGTCAGTCATATTTTTAATGCGTTATACTTAAAATCAACACCAGAACTTTATAATTACAAACTGCTTTCAGTATTTTTAATTTAGGTACATTACATTAGTGATTAATTCCATTTCCATAAAATACTATCTAAAAATGTATCACCAGTTACACATGATGCATTTTCTGAAGAGAAAATTTACAGAATTAATTAACCACTATTACCCGTCTGCATTTAGCCTACTTTGGAATATTTAAGCAAACATCAGTAATTGAAAAAAAAAAAAATACATGTTTAAAACAGCATCAATTATTTTTACATGTATTTTAATTAGCAACTGATATTATTGGTTATAAGTTGTTTGATTTTATTCAATTTAATGACAGGACACAAATAGTTCTCTTTTTTTGTCATTTTATTTTTAGAGGATAAAAAATACATTTTTATAGAAAGAAAAAACAAAAAAAAAATACCTGACCCCTGTGCAACGCCTCTGTTTACCACTAAGGGTCTACATACTCATGATTGAGAAACACTGTCAGAAGATTTTGAAATAAAACCATGAACAAGTTCTACATTAATTAAATTTGAGCTTGGCTATCACTCCAACTTCCTGGTTTCAGTGACAAGTATGTTTTTTTTGGTTGAAGACAAAAACACAGAAAAGCCAGAAAAATTTAATGCGGTCATGGTGAGTATTGACTAGAATTGCTGGGATGTCAGTGTTTGAGTTTCCGTACCGCATTTTAAGTTAGAAATTGACAAGAATATTCTGTTTTCTATCTCAGGCTTTACAAAAAAAGCAAAAATGTCCCCGTTATTATCTCTTTAAATTTTCATAATCAGATTATTAGTACACATCTGGATTACTGTAGTTCTATTATTTATTTATTTTTTTAATGAAATTTGTCTGGAATTGTAATCCAAAGAATAACTAAAGGACAGGTTCATCTTCAACCACATCATGGTCACTTCCAGAAATTTTGAACTTAATGTCTATTAATGGGGAGAGTTTGTAGAAAAGGCTTCAAAGTGTCTTCTGGACAGTGTATTTGACGATCGAGACACTAGATCAAACGTCTCGACAGTCAAATACACTGTCCAGAAGATAACCTCGGAGCCTTTTTGTATCACTCCTTGGACGAATAAGGGCTTACACAAATGAGTAGAGATGTTATAAAAAGAGCCAACTCCCTTTGATTAAGCCATTCTCATGCTTGAAAGTTTCCAACCTAACTTTCCATTTTTTCCCCAGGGCTGAAGATGCTCACCAATCAGAAGCGTGGAGATTTCTACGGTGTCGTGTCCAGCTGGCAGCAAAAGAGGAAACGGGAACTCGGTATCCACCTGCTGTATCGGGCCATGCAAATCTTTTTGGCTGAAGGTGAGAGGCAACTCAGACCAGCAGACATCAGGCAATAAAGACCCAACGGGTAAATACCACTACCACATGCTCACTGCAGCTCCTGGTTGCATTGGAGACAACTTGAACTTTTACTTCTTTTTGTTTGGCGGAGCTTCACCGGATCAAAATGACTTTGTTGTTGGGATACATCTACTGTAAATAACTGTTAAATACTTTTTAACTGTCTGAACACTGAAAATGGGAGACTCAGTGAAAACGTACTTTAAAAAAAAAAACATAATCATGAACAAAAACATTCCTTCTTCATGTAAAAAATAAATTTTTTAAGTTTAATTGAATTTGGAAAGGTAGTTTCATTGCATTGAAAAATGACAATGACAAATAAAGTAACTCTAAATTTGAAATTGAAATCAGCGTAAAGGATCATTTTGCCTGTTTCCTGGTTTGATTTAAGTCTCAAAATTACTGTTGCAAATAATCTTCGCTGCTTTCAAAGTATTTTCTTAAGTAGTCAAAAAGGTCCCCTCTGCCACATTCAAACATTCTGTGTGAGATAATGTCCTCAGGAATCCTATGTTGATTTTTTTTTTTTAAGAGATAAAGTAATGGTTAAAAAAAAAAGTCGCTTGAAGTTAAAAAGTTTTTTTTTCTTTTTGTAGCATTAAAAAGATGCGATCGTTTGTAGATTTAAAAAAGTATTTTTATCTTCTAGTACTTGACAACCCGGCTTTGTGATAGCTTTAGCATCTATTTTATACATATTACATCTGAACAGACTTTGGTTTGATACTTGGAGAATCCCACAGAGCTCATCCTCAGATGTCCTCACGGAAGGCACCTAACCCCCCTGTTTCTCCCACCATTGGTACTGCTGTGGCAGCCTGCTGCGGTGTGATGCAGCACACAAATTTTTCCGTTGAGAGAAGAATTAAGTATATGTCTTTCTCTTCTCTTCTTCTCCTTTATAGAGGGCACATTCCTAATTTATGTGCAGTAAAATATTTTTTTTTGTCCCTTTGGAACAGATTGAGATTTCAATCATTTTTAGATTTAGTGACTTGCGTTGTATTAAGAAGCTATTGAGCCACTTTTGGTTGATTTCTCTCAAATTCCTCACAAGGGGAGGCATAGATAGATCAATGGAAAAATTGCCATCTTTTTGAAAAGAAAGTTGCCGGTTCGAATCCTGCTGAGGTTATGCTGAGGTGTCCCTGAAACCAGAGGGATCACCGATAGGGAGCTGAGACTGAGGTTATGCTGGAGTAACCCCCAGTTACTCCCACCATTGGCACCATCATTGTCTTCCTGCTGCAGTGCACAGGAATTTCCCTATGAGGGATTAATGCAGTATTGATATGCAGTATTTTTTTATTTTTTTATTTAAATATACTTAATTCATCCCTCACCAGGAAATTTGTGAGCTGCATTAAACTGCAGCAGGCTGCCACCTATGGCGGTGCCAATGGTGGGAGAAACGGGAGTTTAGGTGTCTTCTCCAAAGACCCTAAACGTGCACTCAGTGGGATGCGAACCCCCGAACTACCGGTCCGCGGGCGAACGCTCCAACCACTGAGCCACCATCTCCCCCAATTAATAATATTAATAAGCAAAATTATGAACAAAAAAATTGGGGCTCCACAAAACCAGGTAATTTTGTCCCGTGCTGATCAGTAAACCTTCTTTCCTCCCAATCGATTTTTTTTTCTATAGTATTATGTGTCGTCCTAATCTTGACCGTTTGATTGGTTGCTGTATCTCTGGAGTTACAGCCGCTATTCTGTGTCATAATCTCCATAATTTTGTCATTTTCATTTACTGCGCATCAGTAACGTGCGCAGTGAGCATTTAAATCCCTCATTACCGCCCTAGGGTACAACAGTTGATGATTTGTGTTGAACTGGCATTAATTTTTTATACTAAAAAAAGCAGATTTTTATGTTTTTAAAAAAGGATTTTTGTCCCCCCTTTTTTTGTAATCCAGTCCCACGGTTTAAGGTTACTTAATTAAAATGTCACATTAGGGAATAAAACACCAGATATGCATCATTAAACTTCTGTTTTGATGAATTGTTTTAAAAAGAATTTCTAATTTCCTCTTTTGAATAAGCGACTGGCATTAAAGTTGTAAAAAAATCAAAAACAGTTTTGATATTTTTTTTGATACTTTGTTTTTACATGCTGTACATAAATACACTTTTTAAATATGCATTCCTTGAGTATTTTTTTTTTATGATGTGGAGCTTATAAAAATGGGGTAAGAAATGTTGGAAAAATAATTGCAGCTCTATGCGTGTTAGTTGTTTCCCTCTAGTGGACATGAAGACAAAAACGACTCATCTTGATAAGAAATATTTTAGTTTAAATATATCATTTTAACTTTAAAATAACTTAGAAATTATTTAATTTTTTTTTCCAAATAGCTTTTATTTGATAGATGTAAATTAAATGTGTACATGGATTAGATCTCACAATCTGCTGTTACACTATTACACTGATACACATTTCATCTCTAATTTGACTATTGTAGAAAAAAAAACTGTGCTAACATAACAACATTCACTGCATTCTCAAAATATACACGTCTATTTTCTCTTTTTCGGATTATTTTACCACTTCTCACATAGTCTTTGTTAAACGCGGCAAACAAAGCGTTGCCGGATACACACCTCGGCGAATCAGTTTGCGAAAAATATGCACGACCGCAACCCGAACAATACCCTAAAAATATCTCTTTGTGCCATAACATTGACATATTTTGTCAGGCAGAAAAATAGATCAAATAACGTTGAATTAATGTCCAGTTTGTGATCTCATTTTTCCCTTTGTGTCATATTATTTTACATTTTCCTTTGAATTGGATTTCATTTGCATATTTTGTCTTAAGTGTCATCTTAAGACTTTTTTTTTTTCTTATCGCTAAAAAAACGAGGTTCTTATTCTATCACATCAGCTTATTTTTTTGACAAGTCGCCCACATTTATACGAGCAATATTACCTTGCAAATGAGCAACATGAATATAGAGGTGTCGTACTGATCTATATTTACCGTGTGTAAAGATCTCAAAGAAAATGTGTCTTAATAATATTTATCTATGACACTGTGTGTGTGTGTGTGTGTGTGTTTTCATCCATTTGCCAAAACAAGATTTTTTTTATGACTTATGTTTGGTTTTAAAACAGCTTTTTAGATTTTTCTCATTTAGAAAGGAGTTGTTGTCCTTGAATTTAATATTAAACTAGATAAGGCTACACAATACTTTTGATATTTTTTAAATTAAAACATTAGAAAGCAGTAATAACTCATGTAGACACACACAACTCTGTGTGAATCTTTAATCATGACTGATTTGAGTCATTTAGCTTTATCCGCTGCGTGTGGTTTGACTCGATTTGAACACACACGTCATCATTTTTGCTCTTCTGTTACACAACTTCTCTTCCCCTCTCCTCTGTAGTTTGACTAATTACTTGTATATCTGTTGTATTTTTTCTTCATATTTGTCGGTCAAAAAGTGCTTTTGATACAAAAATGTGGGAGTTTATTTTATTTTAACGCTAAGCTAGCTGATACTTTCTAATAAAGTGACACAAGCATTTATGATTGCAAATATTTTCAGGTCATCTTGTTACTTTTATTGTTAAAATAATGCCACAATTCAATTCAATTTTATTTGTATAGCCCAAAATTTTCCGTCTCAATGGGCTTCACAAGAAAAAGAGGAATGTAGTAACACAAATGCACAGCAAGAAAAATAACTAACAAATGCTAACTAAACAAGACTAGCACATTTATGCCCTTAGACTCTCCTTCACGGTGAGGAAAAACTCCTAAAAACCCATCAGTGGGGAAAACATAAGAAACCTCGTGGGGATCCACATGAAAGAGAGATCCCTCCCCCGGGACGAGCAACCAATGTGTCATGGATTATTGTTTAAATATTAAATGTCTAAAATGTCTAATATCTAAAACATGGCTGATGTGTTAAGTAGTTACGCAAAATTATATATTAATCTATTGTAAAACGATAGATTAAAAATTTAACCGAATACTGTAGTTTCCAGCTTAACACTGATGTTTATCAAATCATTTTTAAAACTAAATGAAAATAATTTAATGAGGTGATAAAACCGTAAAATGAAAAATAATACTTATTTGTGAATCAGTCCAAGTACATATTGACTGTGTTTAAACATGTTTTGATCAGCGGTGTTACTTTACTACAGATAGCTCTGAGTGTTGTGAATGTTTCAAAGAAAGAGTTTTGTGTGTGTCACATCCAACCTCCTAACACCCCCCCAAATCCTTCACCTCAAAGCCAACAAAATCAGCATGAAAGAAAAACATCACAGGAAGCAGAAAGTCCAGTATTTATTGGAATAAAATGTTTCAAAAACACAGTGTAGTTGAACATTACAGAAATTTAACATTGACTTTTTAAAGACAGATGCACACAATTTTATGCAAGTTTTATGTAGTGAATCCAACAATTTATTTATTTCTAAATCACTTAGCCAATCAGTCACAACTTAACAGCTATTTTTAGGTTCAATGCAACTCCAATTTTAACGACAGTGCAGCTCTTATTATTCCTTACCCGAGAAAATGATCGATGGAAAGAAAAAAAAAAGGTATCCCTTCTTTAGTTTTCAATAAAAGTTTTTTTCTGTTTCTCAGTTTTCCAATCACTGTGGATAATTTACTTCATAAAGAAATACTTGGTGGAATTTTTCTTTTTGTGAAATTCTCAGCCAATTTTTCACATAAATTTAGTTTTATATAATCTTGTGATCATACATAAAACACATTCTCCGGGCTGGGCCAGTTGGTTATAATCAGAAGGAAGTTCCATTTTTTTCTGTTCGATAATATATTAGTGAATGTTAGAACAATCTTTAAACTTCCTGCTTGGTTTAATCTGTAACTTCATTGAGGTTTTTATTTAAATGTTCTACTTTTTTACTTGTAATCATAAACAGTGAATGACTTGGATGTGGTGAGATGGTTTAAAGTTTTTCTACAGGATTTTATGACCTTTGAGGGGACAGTACATAACAGGTTTTTAGTTTCAACATCAGTGTTTAATACTTAAAGCTTTCTTGTTCAGGGCTTATGAACAGAATAAAAACAAGGATGTTTGTCGTGTGGTTGGCAAACTCCAAAACGCCTCCATCTGCGTGTTATGACGGTATTGCTTGTGACGGTCAGAAGAAATCTGGGACACAGTTGCATTCATCGTTCAGTGAGCTCTTCCACACAGTTAAACCCACCGACAGCAATGAATGTTGATTGTGACCTTTCGGTTGTGATCTGGACACAAAGGGACACTTTGCAAAGAATCACGGAGGCCATGCCTGAGTCCAGGTTTACGAATGTTCTCGACTTCTTCTCTGAGATTCTGAGTGACAAACTCCTAGCCACAGGGTACAGTCAACGGTCGATGGTTTTTTTATTTAGCTCAAACTCACCGACAGCGTTGAATGTTCACCGGGGCAAGAACAGACCTGATGGCGACCGGGGATGACAGTCTGCTAAGAAATAAAGAAGGAGCGTGTTTTTGTCTAGAGGCGGAGAAGATCCACACTTATCATCAAGCTGTTGTTTTGTCTAAAGGCCGTTGAGAAGGAAAAACAAATCAGTAAACAGTTACAATTCAATCCGATTCCAGATATCGGGGAGAATCTTAATTTTGGTTTGTTTTGGGGTAAAAAAAGAAATTAAATTCTCGATAATCTCTTCAGTATCTTTAGTTTCCTGTTTACATAACGTCTGTTTAAAAAACTCATTTGGTTAAAACCTCTGTCCTCAATCAAGACATTTTCCGCCC
The DNA here is from genome assembly GCA_902685375.1 of Neostethus bicornis. Taxonomy (NCBI): domain Eukaryota; kingdom Metazoa; phylum Chordata; class Actinopteri; order Atheriniformes; family Phallostethidae; genus Neostethus; species Neostethus bicornis. Next base: position 23,554,126 of record LR738547.1, read on the forward strand.
CTTGATTTCCTCCACCACAATCCTCTTACGGAAGTGGTTTTGACTCACCTTTGCTTTGAATTGAAGCAGCTTTGTAATTATAATTAACTTCCATTACACATGGTTATTTATTACCCCCTGTATGAGTGTGCTGGAACACATTTCAATTGAGGTAGCAGTAAGAAGCGGGGAGTCATCCTGAAACTACTGACTCATAGCACCTGGTAAAGACTTCAGCCAATCATCTGCTGCTTTGTGGAGACCAGCTTGGCTCAGCCGGTTCATGCAAGGTGGTGGATGAGGAAGTCAGTCGCTATGAAACTGCCGACTCACTCTGATCAATACAGATTTCTCATTATGATGTGGCACTTTTGGTAAGGACTGTGTGTGTGTATGTGTGTGTTTTATCTCTCAGAAATCGCAGGGAAAAAAACAGGCCGACATGCACGGTGCTAAGTCATTGTTCATCTTAAACAAAACCCTGCAATTATAAGTAATTAGATACAGCAGAACAGACAGTGTGGCAGTGAGTCAAAGTGTGGTTAGATGATAAACACCATGCTGGAACACTTTAAGAGGCGGAAGAAGAGGGACGGAGGTGATGTGGAAACTACTTTTGCACATAAAACAATAATGTTGACAATCGTGAGGAAGATTCTTACTTCACTTCACACAAGTTGCTTTCATTTTATTGCGTTATATCCAATGGCATGACCAGAACGATTACCTAGAATTGCTGGATGAGTAAAAGTGTGATAGTACGGCTCTGTCATGCGCCTTTTATCGACAAAATATTTAAAATACTTGTGATTTTTTTTTTTTTCATTTAAACTCACACTATTACAATAAGGCAACCAGATGATCCACATGGACAAAAAATGTCCTGATTTTATTTTTTACTGAGCACCTGCCGTTCAAATTCTCTCTACACTCCTGTATATCCAAAACTTTTCTGTTTAAATCTTAAAAAAAAGACGAAAAACACACGGCTCAGAAAATGAACCTTGAAAATATTTTGTCCAAAAGCTATCTTGTTACTATCTGAAGCTCAGATCGAAAAGCACAGTCCTTGCTGCGAGGGACGCTGCTTACCGAGTCTCTCTCGCCACGTTCCTCAAGACTGACATGAGTGACACTGTTGGAATTGACAGAAGTGGGTGAGAAGGAATGTAGCTTTATAAGGTCTTCTCTGGCCGCGGGACGGGGGGTGACAGTGGAAAGAAAGATCCAGGACACGCAACTAAAGAGAGAAGAGCCCTGAGCTGACAACGCGGCCTTAATCTGAATGACAAGGTCTGCACATCAGCCCTCAAACCAGCCCGGGCCGAGTCAGGATGGGAGGGGGTGGTGGGTGATGTTAGAGCTAAAAGGAGGGCGAAGGGAATGGGAAGGGACAGAGGATGGAGGAGGGGAGCGTGTCGTCCCTTCAAACATTCTGGCCTTAATGGCACAGACAGCTCTGACATTTAACCACTGAATCATTTTTAGATAAGTGGATGGAAGGATGAGGATGAGGGCTAAATATAAGAAGCTCTGAAAAAAAAAAAAAAGACAATGAAAAACTTAAACTTTGGGAGACGGGGTCTTCCGAAACAGTGAAACAAAGTATCATCGTGATGTGGAGGAGATAGGCAGATAAACGCATCCTGTTTATCAAATAGTTCTTGATCTCCCAAAGCAGCAACAAAAAAAAGAATCAGATGGACAAAATAGAACAAACTAATTTAAGAAAAACTCCTCGATCAAATTAGACCAATAAACTCACAAATCAGATTGAAGGTAATCAAGTGACCAAACAGCAATGATTGCATCATTTTTTTTTTTTCGTCAGCTGAGGTTGTGGAAGAATTTAAAGATACAAAATGAATAGATGGAATATTTTGGGTCTTTTGTGCTTCTCTTACACATTGATTTAAAAAAAAATGTTTCTTTAACATGAATCCAATTGTTCCATCTCATTTCATCACTGCTGCTAATTTTAGTCTTGCTAAAGTCAGCGTTGGCCTCTGGGGAAGAAAGAAAAAAGTTCAAAGGAAAGCTTTGGAAGAAAGGATATCTGCCGTAAAATTAGCTTCGAAACTGACAAATGGTTTTCTTATTTTTTTCTATAGAAAAATTAAATTAACAGGATCTATTTTCATAGATTATTTTCCACAGTAAATGTTGTTTTGGGTATTTTGATGACTAAATTATTCAATAAAAATCCACATTTTAACTATGATGTTGATAAAACATAATCTGAAGTTACTTTAAAAGATAAACTTAAAAAGAATGGATTTACAATAATTAGCCAATTATAAACCTGGATTAAAAATCCTCTCGCACCTTCACCAAGCTTTATTTCTTCCGGCAGAAGAAGGAATTTCCTGGCGAGAGTTTTTGCTTTCTGCCTGCAGGTACGAACCGGCCTCCTCTGTCTGCAGATATCACACAGCGACGTGATCTGTTTAGCTCCCTGACTTAATGCTCACCTGCCCTCTGTCTCCCCCACCGGCTCTGCGTGTCTCCTCTGTGTGTGAGTAATGTGTGTTTGTGTGATAGTGCGCATGTTGACTCCTTCCGTCTCCTCACAGCTGGAACGGCGTCTCCCTTTTTATCTGTTGCCCTGCAATTACAAACATTCGCACGCACACAGAAACACAAAATTACAATTTATACAGTACAGGGTAAGTGTTTTAGCCAACAAAAAAATTAATGTGTTAAAAAAAAAGACAAGAAGGTGAATTAGTGCAGTGAAAATGTGAAAGATGCATCAAATTTGAATAAATTTAAATTTCTCCCAAATGCTTTTATTTTTTTAAAATCAGTTGGTTTCAATCTTATTTTTTTTTTCTTGAGATTGTCACGACACACTAAAAAAAAAAATCCCCAGTAGTGTGGGGTTCTGAGTCCAGCTGGAGGTGGTCTCCAGCCAAACCTGCAGGCAGACTGACGAGATTCATATTCATCACACACTAATTTGAACTGACAGAACACACACACAGCTGTGTTAGAAAAAAAAAAAAAACCTGCTGGTGAATAAATCCATATTCCAAATGCAACTTTGTGAAAAATCAGAGAAAAGCGACTTTAGGATGGGATTTATTTATCTTTGACCTCTTTTCTTGTCATTTTTCGCTTTTATTATACAATACATTTACCCTTTAAATTTAAATAAAGAAGGACCCTTTATGTAATGAGAATCAGAGGTGGATGTGGATAAGAGAGAGCTCAGAGGAGGTGAGGAGGAGATTAAAAAAAAAGCCACGAAGTGAGTAGGACTGAGAGGACCACTCGTTTTTCTCTTTGTGTCTCATCCACACACACCAAGCAGAGAGAGAGAGGCTTCACGGGACGCCGAATAATAACCTTCCTCGTCATTATCATTGCCCAGGCAAACTGGTCTCCTCTCCTCCTTCTTTCCTTCCTTCTACACAACCACTGCCCTATCGTTTACAGCGCGTCGCTAAATGGGAACATCAATACACACATCCATTAGCAGTGTGAGTTCTTTCCTCTATGATTCTCAAGTGCCTTAATAGCCATCACACACACACTCACACACACACTGTTAACCAAGTTATCTGTGCGCGGACGATGCTGAACTGATAGAGCATCATTAGAGCTGCTTACTGACACACTCGCTGTGAGGATTCTGAAGCCAGTTAACCTGAAGCTGAAAGGCTCTGCTTTTTCTATAAAACAGGAACCTCTTGGTTTTCGGTTCTTAAAACAAAGTGTTTAGTTCGTTTTAGCAATTTAGGCTCATAATGAGTGTGTTCGTTTTGCGTGGATGCAGATAAGGAATCTTTTTATTTATTACTGATATTATTTTTAGATCCAAACATTATGTTTTGCAAAAATTAATGATGGAATGAGGGCTTTATAGATTTGTTATGAACAATATTCGTTGAATCTGTCTTTACTGGTTGGATTCATGCTTATAATTACGTTTCCTGATAAATAATAGTGTTATTTTATTAACATGGTAAACTGTGGACTGTCGGACGTTGAACACCTCAGCCATTTTTTTTGTAAATGAGCGAAAACTATTGACCCATGATCTGTTAATCACTTTCAACTTCCTGTTTTTAATAACATATAAACATATCGATCAGTTTGAGATGAAACTTAGAAAGCTAGAAAAGATCAGTGTGTCTTAACGCTCGCCCAGTTTTTGCAAATTCATCTGCAGAAGATTTTTCAACCTGCTTTTGGACAATTTTATAACAAAGTCTGGAACGATTCAGAAAAAGTACTTTTTTGTTTATACATAGTTTTCTAAAGGTGATTTTGTGAGTGTAGTTATCAAAGCGGTAAATAGAAAACCTAATTATCAGAGAGAAACCAGTTTCATTCATACCTTGTTAACCTCATTTTGAGCGGAAGGCTGTGTAATTGGAGATGCTAATCAACCCGGGCGTCTGTATGACAGGTTAATGAACATTGAAATAAACCGTAGCGAGGCAGAGTGAGGGCCGTGTAAAGAGGGCAAGTTACATAGCTGGGAGGGAGGGGCTTCCCACAATGCTACACTATAATTTCAGACATTTTTTTTTTCCTTTTTGAGGGAGCAGGATGTGAGGAAGCCTGGGAGGGGCAGCGGGGTGGGTTGTGGAACTTGTGGTTCAGCTGCTAAGCTTGTGTGGGTCGTTTCCATCACCGGTTCAGACACATCACAAATTTCATCAAAGGTTTTCAGATGAAATAGTATAAATTTAGACAAGAAAGCCAAAAGATGTTGCGTTTGGACTCTTTTTGTTGTGAATAAAGCGACAAAACTTTGATACTTGCTTTTTATATATATAAAAGAAAAGTAGCAAGAGCTTTTATTTAGAATTCAGAGAAGGAAACAAAAGTGAATAATGAGTTTGTTTTTTTAGATTCTCACCATTATTTTCCTCCTGAGTTGGCGGTCGCCTAATCCTCGGCGTAGCAGCACATAAACGTGTGTGTGTGTGTGTTTGTGTGGTAAACCGCATGAAGCCTCTAGGTGCCACTGCTATGAGCATGTGTGTTTACTTGCATGCCTCCTTCATGTCTGGACCTGGACAGAAAACAAGCAGATAAAAAAGAAAGAACAGATTAAATTCAGGTGTTTGAAAGCAACCAAACACACACATGGCGGAACATACAAAGACACTCAGACATACTTAATAGGATGAGTACACACAACTATTTCTTAAAAGTAATATGTTTATTTGGATTATTTCCAAACCTTTATTTACAGCAAGAAACGATTTTTTTTAATAGCACGAGCCAAAGCATGAACTTATTTGCTTTAATAAGTCAACAGATCATTCCTTTCTGCAGAAAACAGGATTTTAAAGTGTAACAAGCATCAACACCTGGCAGCATGGGTGGTTTTTAAAGAACTATTGAACACAAGAAGACAGACTATTTGACGTGAGATACAACTGATCATATTTTAAAAATAACAATAAAAACCCAGATCAATTCAGCCTGGTTAAAACAATACATTTGTGTGTGTTTTAAACCGTTCTGATTTATAAACGCATATAGAGACATTTCAGATTATGAGGGCAGAGGCTGCGATGCATTATGGACCGTAGAGCATCTTCTAACATGTCCTCAGCACGATGGAGCTGAGACAGAATGAATCATCAAAAAGAATTTCTGAGTACAAAATCTTAAGCTGACGAGATGGAGGAGAGAAAAGAAACAATGTGAGCAGCAGGGTTACTGATGGTTGCCTTCCTAATATTAAACTAAAGCTAGACATAAGGAAAATATTCTTTTGACGCATTGATTGTAGATTTTTATATAAAAAAAGACATTGCATGATCAAACATTCCTTTTGATTCTATCTTAAATTTGGATTTTGAGCTGCTTTTTTCTCTCAAACGTCAATTAATATGTCTATTTTTACATTGAAACAAATACATTTCATCTTAATTATGTTTATATTTATTAGGCGTTCATATTTTTGTCTCTGGATCAGCTTGGATTTCGCTTTGATTCGACAGAATTCAGTCTCCTACCGCACATTCTGAAAACTGTTGGTTCGTTTATGGTCAAAAAAGTAGATGAAAGTTTCAGTGAAAACTAGATTCATTACGGCTGTTTTAAGCCTCTTTAGCCACATTAATGATTTCTTTGAGCATCCTCGTGTTAGTTTTAAGTAGTCCATCTGAGTTCTTTTTCCTTCCATCTTTTTTAGTTTAAGATCTTCTCGCCTTTGGCCAAAAAGACTCTAGCAAGCAGTCGTAATTAGATGTGGCGAGAACCAGTGCATGCTACAAAAAAAAAAATAACTAGACATCTTTAGATGTTGTGTTCAAACCCAAAATCTATAAATCTATCTGGATGTTAGAAATACTCTGACCTTTTACAACATATAATAACACATCCAAACACACAGTAAATTTATTTCTTTGTCAATGTCTTTTATTCATATCTGTACAATTCGGACGCAACATATGTTAAAGAAATAGAAGTACCAAAGGAGCAAGTATTTAAACGTAGACTTTAAAGTACCGCCTGCAATTGAAACCACACATGGAAATGTATCCATTTTGGAGGTAGTTAAAAAAAGGAAAAGGCCAGTCAAAAATGGCTTCTTTTAGTCGGATTTGCATGAATAGAGAAAGAACAATGATTGACCTTGGTGGTAAGAAAAATTGCTTCAATTGTTCAGACATTACTTTGATCTGAGATCCCGTAAAACAGGAAAGCCGCTTGCAACAGACGGAGGAAAAATTAAACCTTTTCTGCCAACTAAGAGCTTCTTTTTTTTGTTCATCTCTGCAATTTACTTTACTTATTCTGGACAAGTTAATGTATCCTTCAGCCATACCACAGTTCTTTTTTTCAAGCCATTTCCTGTGTCCTTTCTCTCCAAGTTTTGTAGGTCTTATTTATTTTTTTCACATGTCTGATGAACCATTTCTTTTTGTTTCAGTGTCAAACTCATTCAGACAAGTTAGTTTGCCAGGCTTAGTAAAATCCCCAGTTTATTCAGTTTGTATACTTAAAAATATTTCATAAAGAATAAAACGTACTTTAAAAGGAAAACATTGTGTTCTCCAAACTCAGTAATTGAGTCAATAGGCAGATAAAGAAAAGAAACAAATGAGCAGATATTATAGGACATGATGTTCTTTTTGTCTTTTGTTATTCTGAACTTTTATACCGAATTGCTGGAAATGTCTTTGTTGTGGAAAAGATTGGTATGGCAGTTGTTTTTCCCACCAAAGCCTTCAAAGGAGATGTTTGAAGTTTCTGGTATAATTCTAACAAGTACTGCCTTGTGCAGAGAAGGACGACGAAGCAGAGTGCAGGATGCCACGACATCTAGTTACAGGATGAAAACAGAAGCTTGTTTCCATACTTGTTGCCTCACGTACTTCAACAAGCTGAAGAATTGGACACCTACTGCTATTGGCTTTAACAGTAAAAACATCATTTAGATATTCATATATAATAAAAAATATGTTTTTTATATCTGGATTCTATTTAGAGCTTGAATATTTCAAGGTTAAGTTTAACGTTAAAATACAGAACAAACTAATTTGAAGTTCTCATAAACCAAAGAAATTGTGCTTTTAATGAACGTCCACAAATCTGAAACACGTTTGCTGACTCTATAGATTGGTACAGCGGATCCAAAGCTGCGGCGTGGCTGCTGTTAAGCCTACATTTGTTGTGCAACACGCAAGTTAATCTTTGTTCTTTGTCAGTGTGTACGCATGCTTAACATATTGTGTCTGTTTGCAATAAAAACTAGAGCCGACATGCAGTTAGACCACCCAGAGAAGTTCCCCAAACACCCTCCACAAAAAAATAGGCCCTAGTCTTAATTATATCCATCCTCTAGGCGTGTCTCTCTGCTCCTAAACAGGCATCCAAACCAGCCCCCCAAACCAATGGGCCACAAACCTCATGACAAGGAAGAAACTTTTTGGGGAACACACTAACCTAGGATTGAAATAAACATCTTCGTTTCTGGTTCTAATTTTATCTTTTATTTTACGGAGTTACATGGATTTTTTAAAAAAAAATTAAATTACATCTTGTTTGAAAAATAAAAAACAAATACAAGACTCTCAAAAGATTTTTATTTGTTTTAATTTGCAGGTTTAACGTCAATAACTTATAGTAACGCAAACGCCTACAAACTCAACGTTTCTCAAAGACGTGCACATGGGTTTTCTCATGCATATAATTTGGATTACAGAGTTTTCTTTTATGGTGTTTAATATTCAGGTTGGCATTGTGAGTGGGCGAACGGGCGGTGCACGCAGACATAAAAGCTAGAAAAATCAACTGAAAAGACAACCAGCACTCCCAACAACGATGTGCCAGTCAAATCCTATCTCAGCTTTGATCCCCTGCCCACCTTTCCCTCTGGGGTTGTTTTCTCTCCCAAACACCTGCAATATTTAGCAGAAGGATGATGAGATTCCACAGCCCAAAGAGGACTACCTACTGAAAAAACAACAAGAAAACAAGCTAGAGTAACACATGAAGACAAATTCTTTCTTAACATTTTCAACATGCTATCCACCAAGGATCAAAGGGTTAATCTGCTTCTCTTGTAGTTTAGTCGAGATGCTATCGAAAGCCATTTGTTCAAAGTAGTGAGGCTAATGACCCTGATCCGACGCCCTGCGTTCAGCAGGGAGAAAAGGAAGGTAAGTAACCTCATATATTCTCAGGGGGCTGGGCTAATGAGAAGGAATGGGAATACGAGCTACGGTCCATCATCTACTTAGAATACAGACGGCAGAGATGTCTTCTCTCCCCCTGCGCCCTTACGAGCACACACATTAAGAAGAATGTTTATAGAAAACCCAACTATCCTTCCCAAGCTAATTTTACTTCTATTGTGTTAGGTTAATGTGAAAAAAAATGTTGTGTTTTGTCACTAAAAAGTCAATAGCTCATTAATCCTGAGACACCAGTATCATTACAACAAACGAGAAAGCCGCCATTTTCACAGATTTTAACCACTTCACTGGAAATTGTCTGCTGACCTGATTTTGGACTGAACTACATTTAAAGAACAAAACATCATACATGTGTTGTAAAGTACTTTGAGGTACAAATGAGATGTTGCAGTTGCTGAAAAAAAAATGGCCTCTTGTATAAATTTATTACATGAAACTAAAAAAAATAATAATAAACAAGTATTTTTACATTCTCGTCTACCTAAAATCTCCTCTGAGTTTCGCTCATTCATGAACAAGAATAACTGCATTCAGTCAGAGGGTGTAGTTGAGCATGGATGCCCCAGTATGTGAGTCTGCTGGAGTTTTCGTATGATGGGAAAACTACAGGGGGTCCACTTCTCTCTTTTATTCAATCCAAGCCGAGCCCGGCCACTTCGTTCGCTTCTGGCACGCACAAGAATATTTATGCGCACGTATGTGGAAAAAGAGAATGGGTACAGGAATGAGTTCCCTACTACACTCCCCATATGTGTGTGAAAGCGTGTTTATGTGTGTCAGTAATACCTCCAACGGCAGACTAATGATAGGTCTTATCGACACCCAGCAGTGAATGCAGGCCTTTGTCTCCACTCGGGACGCATTATGAAAAGCTTAGGAGGCTGCCTTTGACTCCTCTTTCATTCGTTCACCCACTGATAAAACCCCATAGAAAAAAGGCAACTGTTATACCGCTCCCGTGGTGTGGCAAGTTTAGTCACAATACAACCCCCTATCCCTGCACACTTGTCTACAAAATGAGAAAAAAAGTTTGACTCAGGACTCAAAAGTTAATAAGTTACAAACAAAGGATGAAGATGAGGACGAGAATTTACATGTTACTAAACACAAAATCACAATGGCTATGGGTTAGAATAGTATACACAATGTCTGAATAGAGGGAAAAATGCTGTGACATCATTTTTAATTGTCTTGAATGCCGGTTTTACACCAACAATCGAGAAATAAAATGAACATCGCTCCTATCAAGCTATTCATTTTATGTTTTCCAAAATGCCTTCATTCATAATTCACGCTCAGTCAAACAGATCCACATTTTCCAATGCGTTCTCATTTCTGAACGAATATTGACTTAACTGATTTCTTTTAGTCCATCTGTCATTATTTGTTTGTCGTGTACAATTAGAAATTTCCCCAAAAGAAAAGGCAGGAGGAAAAAGGAAGCAACAGCTTTTTCATTGAGTTTTTCATTTCTCTCTTTCATCTCTCTTTCATGTGGATCCCCACGAGGTTTCTTATTTTTTCCCCTCTGATGGGTTTTTTAGGAGTTTTTCCTCACCGAGAAGGAGAGTCTAAGGGCATAAATGTGGTAGTCTTGTTTAGTTAGCAATTGTTAGTTATTTTTCTTGCTGTGTATTTGTGTTAATACATTCCTCTTTTGCTTGTGAAGCCCATCGAGACGGAAATTCTGTGATTTTGGGCTATACAAATAAAACTGAATTGAATTGAATTTAAAAAACAGCACTTCCTTGTGATTCAAACATTTAAGACTGATTCCTAAAGACAAGCAGCTTATGAAGTAAAATTGTTGTCTTTTCCAACGACGGTGAACGCTACTTCATGCCTTTAAAAGCCTTTGGCCTTATAGCACCTTGGGGAAGCATAAATATTTCTCGTTTTCCTGCCGCGTCACTAAAAAATCCTTTCCATCTATGCGTTCATTCACAGCCCTATATGTTAATATTTATTTATGATTAAAAAAGCACAAATGGATGTAGTATATTGACTTATTTTTGGGATGATTCCTTTTAAATACTATCATTCTGTGTTTATCACTACGTTGATAATCGACAACTATGTTTATGGTTCAATCTTAGAAGTTATTGTAACTATTCTGCTTTTATCTTACTTTAAACGTCCTAAAAAACTACACGGCGAGGAATTTTAGAATTTTTGGCGGCATAAACAATAAAAAAAGTAGTTTTTTTCAATCTTAAAAATACATTCGCTAGGTCACTACATCAATCTTACAATTTGATTCTACAAAAATTCACTTTGAAATGTAAAATTTTTTCTTTTTATACCATATTTCTTCCACTTTCGTTCTCATTATTATTGCAGTTTTCTTGCTCCGTCTTCTCATCATCTTATTGTTGTATCCAGCCGTCAAACTTAAGAAAAGTTCTTATCCTTTTTTTTGACATTCTGTACAGGTGCTTTTGACAGAGTAGCTCGTTGTGTTTCTGTTAAAAAAAATGTTAATGCAGAAACACGCGTTAGCATTCCTGTCAAATGTCTTTTAAGTGTTCAGTTTACTCCCCAAACTAAGTAAGGTTGTATTGCATGAGCATGAAAACCACACTTTTTTTCTCTACACCTCTTATTTCTGTAGTGAATCAATAGGACATGACAGAATGACTCATCTGCTTGTCATTTTCATGTATGCATACATTTGAAGAATGAAACTGTGTGACATGCTGCGGCTTGAGCCTTGCTTGTTCCACTCAGTCTACATAAATGAACACCAAAGGAGAGGAACGTCCTTTAGCTTCTAAAAGCCGGCTTAGACAGACTCGGTTGCTCCTGAAAGACCGGCTTCCACGAGAAGACACGTCGTGGAGGGAAAAAAGAGGGGGAGAGGAAAAAGTAGAGGCATGTCTGGATATTTTCTTACTTCCTTCACTGTTTTCTTTTCTTTCACCTACTCTTCCATCATTTGACGAGTACTTGAAACAATGTGCTTGTGTGGCTCTACATCTTCAATAAATCCCAATGGATGGTAGTTGGCATTTCCAGATAAACAAAAATAATGATTTCACTGCTCAAATAAGTTTAAGGATACTTCTGATAACTTATATACATTTTTTTTAAAACTGTGATAGTGTGATAGGTTTCCCTGATTATTTATGCATTTATTCATTAAAGTTGTTGTTGGGGTGTGGAAAACAACCAGAGAATGGACGCTTTTTATCCCCCGCTTAGATGCAAAATTCCAAAAATACATGAACACAAGCAAAAGTAACGAGAAGTTGAATCTTTGTGAAGCGAAAAAAAGAGTCAAAGAGAGATAAAATAATGAACATATACAACACCACCAAAAAAAGAACGCTAGTAGGTTACTGTGAAAAGGTTAGTTTATAGTAAAATTGATTAAGATAATCTGAATTGGATTGGAGTGAGAGGTGCAATGCATACTGGGAGTTTCACTCAAAGATTAAAAAAAGATTGCATTTTGTAATAAATTATAAACAACAATAAAATGTAATGAGAAAGTAGAAATTAGAAGTATCAAAAAAAAGAAAATCCAAAGAAATCATTTTATATTCAAATTATATGCAACCTACGTTTTTTCTGAAAAAAAACAAAACCTGATGTTAACTTTTCTTATCTGTAAGTAGAAGGTTGAAGGGTAACACGGTTTCATCAGAAAGGAGGATGACAAACTGAGAAACAAAACATTTTCTTTTCTTCTCGCTGCATCTGCTTTTCAACCATCCCCCTATCAGAGGATGGTGGCAGCCATTCTGTCTGTGCCTGCGTGGTAGAAAATGATTTACTGCTGCTTTCAGGCTCACACAGAGAGTGAGAAGATTACTCTCCGAGAGGCTGCTCACTTTGGAAACTGCTGAAACCCAGTTAAGACAATAAGGTGGCTCCCCTCCCAGCTCGCTTTGCCTGCTGGGTAACAGATTGTTTTCTTTTTTTCATCCCCGCATCCCTAAAACATTAAATTTTTATTCTAGAGGATGTTAGGAGAACGTATTATATCCTCACTACAACAAAAGAAAATATTTTGGTACAATGTTTTTTTTTGTTAGAGTAGATTCTGACAACCAGAAAATCATTTTATTTGCGTACATAAAACATCACCACTGAAAACATAAAAACGAAATGATTGAGTAACTTTTTAAGAATTTCTGTCAGTGGAACTAAAAGTTTTTCTGAAGTTGTTGGTTAAGCTGCTGAATACTTATTTCTCCTCTTCAATTTTTTTTTTTAATTCCATAAATTTAATCCCTTAATGACTTAAAACAGCTTAGATGTACTTCAACACCTTAGCTTCATCTAGAATCCGAAAGCTTTGACGAATATGCAAATGGGTCCCCGCCTCCATCTCCACTGCATGTCTGCAGCTTGTGTATACCCACTAATCTCCACTGGAACTGCTGGAAAAATTAGAATGCAGGGAAAAGAACAGCTTATTCACTGTAGGGGACAAAAATGTAAAAAAAAAAAAAAGTATGATCTGTAATGTTATCTAACAGCTACAGTACTGTATTTGATAATGTCGAAAAGTTAAGTATGTAAGCTCATGCTTCAGTTTTTTAATAGATTGTGATCAATTTTTCACTCTATCTTGTATTATTCCAAATTGCGCAAACATACTTTCTTTCTAATTTTCCTTAAAAACAAAATATTCTTTTAGAAAATATCAAAATTGCTGGTCGATCTTTCACAACTCATAATGTAAAGGAGGTAAAAAATGATGAAGAAAACAAAAACGCCCTGGCTTTGGTTTTATCTCAACACACACAACCATGCGTGAACAAAAAAACACACACACTTGAAAAACACAAGAACGTACACTCATACACACATCAAATCAGCTCCAGGTGCATGGCTGAATCCGGCGAGCAGGTGGAAACAAACGGTTAGACAAGAGGCAAACCGAGTTCTCTTACTTTAATCAGTCCTTCCTTTTACTCGTCTTGTTCTGCCTCGGAGGGAGTGGGAGGTGTGGCAAGTGTTCTTCTCTTCTTCGAGCTTCATTTGTGACCTGACACTGAACAGAACAGAGACAAGGACAGAAACCATTAGAGAGGTTCTTCGAAGGAAGAAAGATGAACGAGATATGTGGAAAAGCACTTCGATACACATGTCTCTCTATTCCACTCAGGAAGTTGGTTGTTGCCTTTAATTATGTTCTCTATCCAAGCGATGTCATTTTGATGGCAGTCACGCTGATAATAAACCTTTCCAGTTCATGGCCTTTAACTGCTGATGTTCAACTTTGGGATGCATTTGGAATGTTGCATTTTTTATTGTATTGGGGTAAAAATTTCCAAGAAACAAGAAGGAGAGACAATACTGACAGGAATTTACTGAAATGCTCATGGCAAAGTAATTATATGAATGATAATAATTAAGATATTTACTAATCACTTAGTCAGATTGCTTACGTATGTGGGATTTATAGTGTTTTTGTCTCTGTGTTTTGCTGATGTAGACAGAGTTAGCATGTGCCATTTGGATCATTTTTATCATGGTTGCTTGCATAGCTTCCAAACAATTGACACGGTTTGTCAATTGTTTGAGGTGTCTTACAGTACACTGATGAAATTGCTAACAGCTGTGACAGCCGCCATTGAGCACACACAAACACCCTTTTCGCCATCTCATTTGTGCCATACAGCTGCACAGATAAAGCATGAGGGTTAAGCAAATATTGCACAATGGCCAGAAAACAATGTCCCGGCCCCATCCCTCCCCTAACGCATATGAACACGCGCACATGCACGCACGTACACACATTCTAACCACACCGTTGCAAAAACATTGCCAGCTGTATGGGTAAGAAAAAAAAATGACTGGCACCACTTGTCCTCTTTATTGCTGTGAAGAGAACATCCACCCCATGCTACCCTACTATTCATACTGATCTCTTTTCTTAATGATAAACCTCCTCAGTCACACTCTTCTTTCGTCTTCACCCCTCCAACCGCGCCCCTCCAGTCTGGTGTCGACCCTTGAACAAGGCAGCAACAGTGCTCCTTTGTTTGTCCTCCTACCCTCCTCTCCTCCTGCCCCCTCACCCAGCCCTAAGTGATGCTGGTTGGTGGGGACGGAGGCATGCCTCAACAGGAACGCCAAAGAAGAGGAAGGGAGAAAAATGTAGGTAGAAAGGGTCGGTGAAAGGGAGAAAAAAAAGGGTCTAAGGTTCTTACAGTCAATTTCTGTCAGTCTTTCTCTGCCCTCTTTCATTTTTCACACCTCAGTTTGTTCATTCAAGCTTGTACCAGGGCAAGTTCACAGAGAGCATTTGTGGGGAGAGAAGAAGCTGGATTCCAAGTGACCACACCCTGAGTGAACCCACCGACTTAGCCAGACTCAGCACTGCAGAGGACCACCGCTGGTTCAGACAAGAAAGCTAATAATAAATGCTTAAGTAAATATAGAAAAGACCAAGAAAAAAAATTAATCCGAAACCTTTAGATTTTATTTAAACTTGGTGAGAACAAAGTTTCTTTCATAATGTGACAGGAGAAAAAATAATCTCCAATGGCAGTAAATGAAAACTGAAGCAGAGGTGTTTCTTTTAGTAAAAGAAAATTAGAAGCAACACAAATAAAATCTATAAAGCCACTTAAAGATTTTAAAAAAAGCTTTGCCAACTTTGAAAAGAGAAACAAATGATCAAGTACGATGGAGCCACTTCTAAGAAGGCCAACCAAAAACCACAAAAAATGTTCCAAAACAAATAGTTTATACACTACACATTATATGAACCAGATACAATTGGAGCAAACCAAACACTTTGCAGGTTGAGCAGGGGTGAGCAACAAGAAATAATTCAAATAAAGACGTCAAAATAAACAACATGGACAGTTGAATTGGCCAAGAAGTTGAAACCCTAAAACTGACCAATGAAGCTAAAGACAAAGGCAAGCCAACTCTTTTAATTTAAGGCAGTGAACGGGATTCCTCAAACTGAATGGCAACAGCTGATGCCAGAGAATTGCTCATACTTGGATTTGATTTGAAACCCAACAAGTATCCTTCTGCTACCCTGGGTGGTGGAGCTATATTTTAGGCCAGCAGTACTACTATCTGACAAGCCCATTCATCTTCACCAACCCCTGGTGACAACCTTTGCCAGTTTACCTGCCTTCGAACAACCTACAAGTACAATCAGGGTGTAAAACTTGGCATATGGGTGTGTGGTGGCAATGGTGTCAACATTTCAACTGAAATACAAACTGGGCAATGGCCCCAAATTCTCACCAAGTCAGTGTCAAAAGACTTAACCACAAAAATGTTGAAAAGCCTTACTGAGGGACAGGCAGGTTGTTTGAGGCGAGGAATGTAAAAAAAGGGTATTTCCATGTTGCGTTGGGAACCTACTGCAATGTTCTTTTAGGATGCTTGTGAATGACCCCAGTTTTCCTTAGCAAGGACAGCTTTTTAACAACAATAGTTTTTTAATAGGGGAGACCAGAAAGTTTTTACCCCATATGGAGAAACTCAGAAGAAAAGACAACTGAAAATGTACACGGATAGTAAAATACGCCCAACCATTCCTGGATAATCCACAGGAGCATGCCCATTGCTCCCACATGCCAGAAAAGATTCTGGAAAACAGGCTAGGAATTCAGGATCCACCATCTTCTGGACCCACATCAGCCACTAAAGGCAATGTTTACTACCCATAAACTATTATTCACAGAGCAGATATGATAGACGAGTGCACTCACATTTCAAGGGAATCCCCAACATGGGAGGAAGCTCGGTACAGTTTTTGAGGAGACACAATGTGATGCTTACGTCCTCAAAATGAACCTATGGTGAAGAATAGGGCTGATCAAACTTTTCTAATCTAGCCCTCAAGACTGTCCAACAAGGCTGAAAAGTCCTTCAGGTAAACTAACGCAATGGGACGTCTGTAATTACAGAAACAGAATACTTTATGAATCACCTACTGGGAATTATAGGGCAATTACCTGCAAAAGCAGGGTCTATGTTGGAAGTACAGGAAATAGTATGTAAGCTGCAGTTTGCTGAACCCCAGCAATGGGGTCTTCAATGGCTTATCGCCTGTGCTCGAGCTACACATCACAGTCAGCTTCCTTAGGTATTTTTCTACCCAGCAAAATAAATGGCCTCACAACCTCCATTTATCAGAGAATATAGAAATCAGTCTGTGTGCTTCCTCAACAGTCACTCTGCTGTCTACACATCAATTTGAAATATTGGAAGACAACGTTGTCGCCAATGTTCTCCTCTTCTCTACAGATGAGAAGGATGGTCAGAGTAGAACTCCACCAATGTCAGAATTCAGGGGCTATTTTGATCACCTGTTCAAAAGGAAGGAGCTGTCACTTTTTTACTTTTAGACCAGAAAGTGGAAAAAGTTAAAAAGATAATGGCAAATCCAAGGCAGAATAAATACTGTATATGAATACATGCAAAAACAATTGGTAAGTTACACTTAGTTCCCACAAGTTCGGTTCAATTTGGGGTCACAGTTTCTCAAGGCTATAGATTCCAGTCCACTGCCAAAACTGTTAGAGTCTATGTGTTACCAGCAGTGATACAGTGTTCTACCACGAGTAATTCAGATGTTGACCAGTCCCAGAGACCTTCATACTGAGGCAGGGGTGGGCTTACCACTGTCATTCACATTGCATACTGCTCTAGCCATTGGAAGGTGAAAATTGAATGTCACAGGTTTTCACCTTGAGGTGATTGACTTGGCTTAGCGTGCATAAGCTTTATCAAGACACCGTTCAGTGGTCAATGACCTGTTTTTGGGGAATGACATGCAGAGGACCAGTGTACATCATTTCATTGTTCTTTGATGTATTTGCTGGTTTCTCCAGTATTTGTTATTAAAAAAGACATTTTCCCACAAAGATTTATTCATGGGTAGTTTCAGCTTGCCATGTGGAATCTGGTGGTACATTGGTTGGCCAAAGAAACCAGTCCAGAATGAGCAATTCACATAGTAGAAAAACCTCCCCCTGTTAGTAAAGAACCAAGAATTAAGTCAAATAACCCAACAATCTCAATAGGGGTTTTGTTCCTGAAACTGAAATTTACTATGGGAACTCACTAAAAGCAACTTCCTGTTCTAAAACAAGAATATAGGATGTTTGTGGCAGTGGGAAAATAACAAAGTATTTTAATGGGGACTCTTGTTCTTCATCTGGGCAAGATCATAAAAAATAAAAGTTGGAAACCAACTTGTAATTTAGAACTGTGTATGATTGAGCTTGAATTTAAGTCACAACAAATAATGTGATCAATTGCTCACACCTTGAAAGGCACAACTTGAGAACCACATTGTACATGCAAATAAAACAAAAACAAACAAACAAAAAAAAAGTCGACGTAAAAATATAGTCCACCATTGGAGAAATCGTCTCGCTGACTCACATGTTAGCAATGCACAGTGCTACCAATCACTTACTAATCACTGCACTACTCCTTAGCAATGCCCAAATATGGGCATTCCTACCATCCATGTCCTAAAATTGGCCACTTGAGTTTTTATAACCCAAAAATAAATCAATGTGTCATTCCAAAACAGAATTAGTAAAAATAGCCTCAAAGTACACAACGTATTCTCAGTTATGCAAAAAAAAACAAAAAACCCACAAGGCCTGCCTGCCGATGTTTCTAAAGACATCATTTCAGACATTTTATAGTAGTGTCACAGCCACTGCTGCAAAAGTCCTTTTGTAAAAGGGAAATAGAGCTCTTCTAATGTCTCATTTAGATGTGATCGAAATAGCAGCACTGAGTATCTTGTAAGAAACACACATCCAAACGCAGTTGGAGTTCAGAGGATTTCGCTTCATTAACTTCAACTAATCTAGAAACATTATGTTTACTGAAAATACATTTTCCTGCTTAGGTGTGGGCCGTGTTAATTCATTTTAAGCTTGAGCTCACTGAATGTAATGTGTTTTTTTAGCCACTGTAATGTGCAAATATCTGAATTTATGCACTCAGTTCATACACAGAAATATTTATAGAATCTACAGTATATACAAATGGGTAAAAAATACAATTATTTTTATGACAATATAGATATTTTATTTAAAAGTGTGTGTACATACATAAAATGTGTATGTGTTGTGACCGACAGACAGAGCATGGCAGAGAAACAAAAAAGTGTGTAAGAATGTATGATAGGGTTTTTGTGGCATGACGATGTCAGTGATGCCTCTCACAGCCTTGATGTAGACTCCTGCCCCCATGTGACACCCGCAGAGCCTGATTCATTAATCAATAGAACAGATGAAGACAGACTCCTGCTGCGTTGTGATGGAAAATGGTAGCTTGTCTTCACAACTGTGTGTATGTGTTTTTGTTTGTATGGAGTCAAGAATGCCCTCGGGTAGAGCGTGGCAGACATGATGTGAACCTTTCAGGCTTCCTGCCCGCACAGATCAACTGCACCGGATTTGTCTTCTATTACCCCGAGAAAAAAATAGAGAACATTTTTCATTTCACCTAAATATATCAATGTATGCTTGGATGGTGCTTTGAATTTTCTCTAAATGCCAATTTTCTAAAGAAGGACAATAAAAAACATTGTTATTGAGATTGAATTGAAACGTGGTAATTTCTTTAACCTTTTGATTTGGCTAATTTGGTAACTATTTCAGTCATTTGTGCATTTTGTTGTAACAATTCAACTCTGTTTTCAACACACGGCAATTGAAATTTTTGAACCTAGGTCAATTTGGCTCCTACTTCTTAGCGTAATTACTTTGTATATCCACATAACTATAATAACCTGTTCCTGAATAAACACAGTTATTGATGTCTATTTACAGTCCTTTAACCTCTAAGCAGTAAAAACAGTGTGCATGAAAGAAGTTCTGAAATATTTGTAGAAGCAGGTTTAATACTTTTCAAGGACACGAGACCACCTGAAGAAAAATGGCAGAACTTAAAATGTACCGGTAACTTCCAAATTTATAAAGACCAGTGAGGTGAAATTCTTGTGGGTCTGAATTCCTGGTATATTTTCTGTCTTCACGAAGACTGCACTTTAGGAAAAATAAATCCAATTTAGAGAGTGTTGAACATTTGATCCATCTCACAGCGCATAGAGGAGCCTTAGTTGTCGAGACGAAATCAGACAAATAATAAGGAAAATATGGTATCATACAGTATCTACATTTGTAGCAGCAAATTTGCCCAAATATGTCCATTAATTTGGACAAATCAGCAATTTTTTTCACATATTCTGATTTGCCAAAGTAAAACGGTTGTAATAAGTTGATCAAATCTCCATTTCTTTGTGAGTTGTTATTGAATATGATTTTATTGATGCCAGGAAACAGTAATGAGCTGCAGTCTGCATGAGTAAAATCTGACAAATGAGAAGACTCAACAAAAAAAATCTATGGGTGGTCTGACACACATTTCTATTTTTCCTTTTTTTTTTGTCTTTCAAAAGCTAAAAAAGTATTAGCAAAGTGTTTGCATCCTGTATTGCGACAGGGTGGGCGCCTGCGTGTACCAACCAGACTTTTCAGGTGTAGTGTGGGTGGGTTGCCAATAGTCATTCATTCATTATCTTCTGAACCGTTCATCCCTAATGTCGTTACGGGGGTCCCCGAGTCTATTGCGGCTGATTCAAGACGAGAGAGGGGTACAGCCCGAACAGATCGCAAGTCTGTTACGAGGCCACACACAACCATCCACACACTCATTCCAAGGGGCAATTTTATAGCAGCGAATCAACCTAACATGCTTGTTTTTGGAGGGTGAGAGGCAACCGGTGTACCTGGAGAAAACCCATGCATACATGGGGAGAGCATGCAAACTCCCCAAAGAAAGGCAAGTGTTCCAAGCCTCGTCCCCACCCGGGACTGGAACCCCTGACCTTCTCGCTGTGAGGCCACCGTCACCCAACATATATGAAAGATTAACTAAACATGATAATGAGCGGGTGAGAGTGTGTATACAATTTTTTAATATGCTTGTTGAGTCCAGACTTTCTCAGTGGAAGCTACAGTAACACACCAGTTTTGGCATTAATTCTAATAGATTCGGACAGATGTGAATGTATAAATTTGGACTCATGCAGGACTCCACCACCTAGCATGGGGGAGCTCTTTCTGCAACACACCTGCAGTTGGTGATCACACACAGATGTTATTTTGTTTCTTAATTTCATTGTGGTGGTGTGACTACAAATTGTATTTGAAGATTGAATATGTGTGAATGATATAAAGACATATTTTTGACATATTGGCCACAAATTGGTGGGAGAAATGTTATCAATCTCAAATTTGAAACTCTGTAAACAATTTTTTTACGCTGTCAGAAGCCATGGACTAAAGATGACACCTCGTGACCCAGTTTCACGCCTCTCGTTAGCAGGAATTTCTATTCACTAGGCTTTTAGCATGTTTATAATAGGGCCGTTTACTGGTCTGTGGCTACAATAGGAGTCATTCACGGCCATCATAGGTAACACAGGCTCATTGGTCGAGCTCTCCTTACTATTTTTTTTACCTTTTACTCAGGTTAGTATAAATAGATCCAGTTTTCTGTCCATTTAATTCAGATTGAAAATGATTTCCGGTTGGAAGTCGAAACATCTCGGTCAAGAATTAAACTGTCCAGAAGACTTTTTTGAAACTTTTTCTACTATGGGTTACTCCTGGATGAATGAGGGACTACACGGACTTATTGTCAGAAGGAATCCTGATATTCAAATACGTTTAGATACTTATTCATCTCGATTTGTCCAAATTGAGCTGCTTACTTTTGCAAAACTTAAACTGACTGAAATTTATTTTTATTTATTTTTCATAAAGAATCAGAATTTTTTTGGCCTTGAGTTTTGTATTGAACAACAGCTGTTTTGGTTTTTCCTCGAGCAAAAAGCTAACATATTTGACAAAAAGGTGCAGCAGAAAATTGTACCTTGACGTCCATTTGAATTTAAGTCTTATTCGAATCTTCTCAAGGCTTCTCACAAAGAAAAACTGTACAATGAAAGAAGAACTGAATCCAGCTTAAAAGAATGTAATAACTCATAAAAATCTTTTCATATTATCAGGTTTTTGAATGAGAAGATTCCGTTACTAGTGATGTTGTATTAAAAAGCATATTTAACATGCGTGCATGGTTCAACATGGGTTTACTTGGGATTGTAGCGGTTGCACAAACAACTTCCAGGTCACATACTCTGAAAAAACCTTGATGGAAAAGTGAAGAAATATTTTTTAAACTTAGTAAGCTTTTGAATCCTCTTAAAACTGGCCTGGAAGATGTTTCTGTTCTCAGAGTCTTTCAAATTTTGAAAATGGATTAGCTGCCAAGCTACATCTTTCCGTTAATTTATTGTCAATCTGTATTTGCATTTTTACTCTAAAATTCGAAAACTTAGGTCAATGAAAAGCTTCAAATAGGGCTGTGCTCAGTATGGAGAACTGCTGACACGTTTTTAGGATACTTACCTCTTCTGTGCAACGTTAATTGTACAACTCTGATTCTGGTTTTAAAAAATATGCATAGTGTAGCACAATCATGTGAATGATGCAAATGAACTGGGTATTAAAGGTTCAATAACTGAAAAATTAGTTGGATTTAATTTTAAAATTAGTCAACTTTGTGACATTTGGCTTGGACTTGGACTTTTTTTTATTTTTTTTTTTATTTTTACTCATTCTATTTATCCCTCACTGGAGAAATTTGTGTGCTGCACTCCTACACCACAGCAGGCTGCCACAACGGTGCCAATGATGGGAGAAACGGGGGGTTAAGTGTCTTCTCCAAGGACCTTAGATGTGCACTCAGTTGGATGCAAACCCGCAAACTTCCGGTTGACTTCCTTTTGCAGGCAAATACTCTAACCACTGAGCCACCGTCTTCCCAAAACCATCTTTAACAAAGGGGAATGAATTCTCAGGCTTTTTACATGCAACCTCTGTGTAAAATGAAACCGATAACGCTGACATAGATCAAACGTGGCTTATAAAATATTTTATTTAAATCCGTTTAAGCTTAAAACTTTTAAACTCTCTGCAATTAAGCAGCATCAAACAATTCCATTATTTTCTGTGGCTAAAAAAGACTGTTAAATAAATCATTGAAAAATTTATATAAAATTTACCAGCAATTTTTTTATGCAAAGAAATTTGCCTTTTCTTTTTAAAGACAGTGGTAAACATGTGATGATTTGTGACTGCAAATGATTCAGTCTTGTTAATAAACACCTCTTCCTCTTCTGTGATGGGTTTTCCTTGAGAGATAAAAATTAGTGTGACACAACAGTCTGGAAATTATCGGTGACTCATAACGAAAGCCTTCGAATGCTAAATGCCTTCTGCTTGACTTATTCTAAGAATATCTTCTTTTTTAATAAAAAAATGACAACGTATTTACCAAAAACAACATGTTTATCAACCTACGGAAACTAGAAACATAAGAACGCAAAGATATTACTAATCTTTGAGAAAAATAAAATCATTCTGATAATAAATCGAGCGTCTTAATCTTTCAGCTTCAAATATTAGAAACATCTCAACTTTAAAGTCTGTTGTAATTCTTAACCCTTGATGTCCTGATAGCCTGAGCACATTGTTGAATTTGACATTGTCCATTTAACACTCAGACAAAGGGCCCAATGTAGGCCTCAAGGGGGCAGATGACAAACACTTCTAAACCACAGCCAGACATAATCCCATCACCCCCCTCTCTCCATCTCAATCCTCCCGCCAAAACCTCCCGACAAACGCAGGGTGGAGGCAGACTTATTCAGAGCATATTAGGGAGGTGAAGGGGTCTATCCACAGAGGGACCCTCTTCAGTTGGCTGTCCTAATCGTCTGAGACAGCCCCCTCAAGAGGCAGACCTTCCCACCTCCAAACCCCACCCCCATAAGGCATACCCCAGACTCATCCAGAATGTTTACAAGACCAGTCGGCCATGAAGTGGAGAAGCTGACCAAAATGAACAGCCCCCCTGGGAGTTGTAGTTTAATTGTCCATCTTCTTGGTCCAAATTAAACAAGCTCGAGCGGATTCAAGTATCCATACACATGTAAGCCCCACCCACCACTCCTACCCCACTTTTTTTTACAGACTGGCACGTTCCACAGAGAATAGCACTGATGCAGAATGATGAGGGGGACCCCATTGTCTCAGTATATTGTTTTCAATTAGGGAGAGACAATGAGAGGAGCATTTGTAATCATGAGCATCCCAAACTCATGCTGGGAAACAGAACTTCATTATGTCCAATGGTCCCTCTTTGACAATAAAACTCAGAAAATATGCGGTTCATCCTTTGGAAGTTTTAAGCATAAATGTCTCGGAAGGAAATGAGTCATCAGAAAACACCAGAGGGGGTCTGAATCTGAAAATAACAGGTACAATGTAGAAGAAAAGCTTTTATCCTAGAAATGGAAATGAACAATAGATTCAACCTTTCAAATCTTGGATGTACTGTAGACTAATGTCATCTCCTGCTCACATTCCAAGTTTAATACTCACAAAGTCAAGGTTTTAAAAGTGACAAGATGACGGGTTTTTAAAGGAACGAGTGGATTTATATTTGAAAAAATGAGGAAAACCATCACCGATCATACTTTGAAAAGAGGAAGAAACTCAGAGCTTAACTGAGCTACTTTTTTCTGGGGATGAATTAACCGGTAATGTGTGTGTGATGTCTTTTTATCTTCACGCAGCTGTACAAGCTAAGCTGAGAACAGACTGCTCTGACAGCGCTAGTGTCAAAACTATCTGTAAAATTTAGACTTTTTAAGAAACAGAAACTTCAGAGTGCGTTATCTGCATTTTACCTGGAGAGTGCTGAGCTGAGAAATGTCTCCACCTCGACATCCCATCCGCTTTGTAGCTCATTGCGTCATTTAAATCACCTTCCACCGAGCCTGTTGGGCTTTGATAGAACCATCCGACCGGACAAACACTGCTTTCAGAAAATTGTGCAAATGATTTCTTTCAGTTGGGATTGTAGCTGTATTGTTCCCCCTGTTCTTCCCAACACACACACACACACACACACACACACTCTCCTCCTCACCGCTTTTCCTCTCTTCACAACACAAAGAGCTAATCTGAGACGAACATTCGCACCAGCTCTGACACATTGTCGATGCAAAACTAGGGTGATTTCATTTCTTTTTTGACTCGTGTAAGCGAAGCATGAGGTGAAAGCCATCATCTTTGGAGGACAACGGCAGGCTTAGAAAAACACACAGAGGGATTTATGGATCATCCTTTCATTGCCCATTTATACCTTCGGTCACATACAGTATCAGAGAAATCACCACGACAATCCCAAATTTTTGAACATGGTCCATCATCTGGCCTGCGATGGGTGCCAGTCAGAGGGAAATGCGTCAAGTCAAGATGCCCCAGGGCCAAACATCCTTTGCTGCAAAGCTCCATTCCCTTATCTGATCCCACCAGACGGGGTGAGATGATGGCCATGCCAGCGAGAGCCTTTGATATTTTTAAGTATACCCCCCTGCTTTCACACCGCTTTACTGACCGCCAACAGACCTGGTTTTGTTTTTCTGCTTCCAAAATGCTCTACATGTAATGTGATCACCCATACAAGGATGGTAGAGAGGTGGACAGATGTTAATCCTCTTTTTGTCTCAGTCTCAGGCACCATGTCCTGGGATTTTTCGGTAGATCGTCCATGTCAAGTTTACTGCCTGAGGCCCTGAAGAATCCACTTTCTACGGGTCAAGGTTATGAGCTGCACTTAAGAGCTTCTATCCATGCAAAACAATAGTCTTCATTCACTTATGTAGAGGAAGAATTAGATCCAATTTGAACGTCTGGTTAGTGCTTTTATCTTTGAGAGCAATAATATTCAATCTCCAACATTTTTGACCAGAAGCGTTGTGTCAAATATGTTCATTGACCTTTGACAACTTGACACATTCCTTCATGTTGAACAGAACAAAGCAACAGTAAAGAACAAGAAGCATCTGCCTCATCACTCCACCCAGATGGCAGCACAAAGTATGTAAATTGGTTCATTAACCTTACAGTGCTTAAACCAGCGGGCCGTGCAAAGGGCCCGTTCAATCTGCGTTTTCTTGAATTTTATTAACACCCATTAATAACGCTGGGAAACTTTCATTAGTGGCCTGAGGTGGTTTGCAATGGCAATATCAAACGCTGTGGTAATTATACATGACATCCTTCTGATTAACACTTCTGTGATTATTACACCATGTAAAATCCAATTTATCCCACTTAAAGTAAGTTAACAGTTTTCTAGAAAATATCCAGTAAAAACATTATCACAGCACTAAACTCATCCAGCCTGCAGGTTGAAATCTTTAACCTCAGACAATGGATTGCTCTGAAGAGAAAAAGGAGCAGGAGAGGGGAGTGAAAATCTGAAAAGGGAGCTGTATTTTCATGTGGCATTTCACCCAATGCGTGCAGAGTGTGTGAAAAATTGGCTTGTAGTAAGTGTGTGTGCGAGCTGCCAGCAGTGAGGGCTTGCACCTGGAGCAGGGAGGAGCAAGCGAGGGGCCAAGGGTCACATTGTGGGCTAAACAGGATTGGAGTTCTCCCTTTTCCTAAGGAGGCCAGACGACCCCCGCGGCTGCATCGCACAGTGCGGCTCTTTCACGCCCCTTCCTTCCTTTTCCCTTCTCTCCTTCCTCTTCTGGTCACCTCATTTTCTTTTCTCCTTTGGAAAAAAAAGCACAGTAATCCATAACCTACTCAACTATCAGCAGCTCAATTATCCCTCCGGTTTCTCTATTTTCTCCCCTCGGATGGAGATTCAAAAACAATTAACCTCCTCACGGCTGGGGACTTTTCCAAGCAAAAGGGCATGCCAGTAATTGAATGAGTCCGCCATTTACATTCCTGACCATGACTTCACTCCTTCACGCATAAATCTGGTTACCAAAATCCTAATCTGTGGCTTTGTGATTGCCCAACATCATTTCCATGGATGTTTTGTTATCGTGCTTTGAAGACAGTATTTACTTGAAGTGGGATTAACCACATCATTTAACATTTCAAAATAACTCTATGACCTACTTCATGCCAAATAAACTGATTTCTTTTCCCAAAAGTGACTGTGCGGGTGGTATTTTTTAAAAGTTTTTGTCTTTGTGTAAACAAAAACACAACAGATCGCAAACATGCTAATTGAATCCAGCACCCGGTGTCTTTTCTAAAAAATGATCCAACCGGACAATTTCACACCAAGTGTCTATAACGCATCCCCCACATCCTCAGCCTTCAATAAAATGTTCTCTTTTTTTCCCCCTTCGTTATGGAGGGGCCTCCTATTCATCTCCAGGTAGAGAGCCTCAAAGTGTAAGAGGGAGGAACAGCCTGTTTCACCCATTGAGCTCTTTTTTTTTTTTTTATTACTTCCCGCTTCAAAGGCTGGTGGCAGAAGAAAAGACAACCTCAAATCTCCTTGATACCATGATGCACACAGTCGGAAAACAGACACAAACAAAAAATGTGCCGATCTGAGCCAGTCATTAAAAACATCACATTTGAGAAGATTATATTGTTGATGCGGACGGACGCCCTTCCAGCTGTTGCAGGGTAATACTCTCATAAACAAGTTAGAAAAAAAAAACAAAAAACACGAGCGACTTAGAACAACAACTGTAAATAACCAGAAAAAATATTTTGTTCATTTAGGAATAAAAACTCCAGCTGGGAATTTTCTCCTCATTTATTTCTAATACCACCATTAGATAGAGAAAGATGTCATGTTTTGCCAAGAAAAACAAAGAAATCAAAGAGGTGTATGCTTTTAAAGTGCTGTTGGAGATGAATATTTAATTCATAAACACATATGTAAGCATTTTATATCGACTTTATGCTTTCCATTGGAAGGCTTCGGATAGAAAAAAAAACAAACACCTAAAGCATCACAAACATCAAAGCTCAACTATATCCCAAACAGAACCTCGAATGAAAGATTAAATTATATTCATACTTCTTGTTTGAATTCCCACTCAAAAGCTTTAAATTCCTCTCATTAATAGTGAGATCTGCTGTTTTATAGATCAAGACCATGGCCTTCTACAAGGCAAACATCAAGATCCCAATCTGTTGTGCGAAGCTCTGGGAGAACAATAGTTCCGCACGATAAATAAAAAAAGAGCTTCACGGCATAACGGAGGACTAAAACCATGTTCCTGTAGATCCATCCCTGAACAACAGAGCTTAAATCTCATTCGTATACACACTGAGACAGTCACAATAGAACACAGAAGAAGTCTTTGATGTTTTCTCATGGGTGTGTGTGTGAGTTGCAGCTCAGTGAGTCACCCACACTCCATCCGAGATCTTCACAGTCTCCACAGTAGCAACAAAACTGCAACCCTCATACCACACGGGCAAAGACAAACTCACAAACAGCACAGCGTCAACTGATTGGGGACGAGGATTTAAAAGAAGAACCCGCAGAGATCAGCAAAGAAAGCCAACAGGAAATTTAGAAAAAAGAGGAGAGACCGTACAACAACTGGACAGACTGAAACTTCTCTTGATCATTATGTCTAGCCCTCAGGTGTCTGGGGTCTGGCCCACTGGAAGCGATAGTTAGGCTGGTGGTGGATTGTGTGTGTGAGTGGAGATAACACAGCAGCCAGGGAGAGAGGGAATAAGGAACACTGCCGACATACCACCAGCATCAAGGAGAGAAGGAGTGGGAGGGAGCGACAAGAAGAAAAGAGGAGGCTTATAAAAAATTGATTAGACAATCCTTCGCTGAAGTGACTTTCTGTGTTGCTTTGCTTTTCTTTCTCTTTTTTTTTCTGCCTTCCCCTCCTTCTTCGCTTCTCCAGACCGCTGCCTCAGAAAACGGGGCAGACAGATTTTATAGGTCCTAATTAAAGCCATCTGAAGCCTTTCAAAACATCAAATGGCCCTGGTCTCCCACTCCTTCCCTCTGATTGTGCAGAAGGCACGGAAAATCAGACGGCACCTATTTTTGCTGTACATAAATTTTCTATGGCTCACCCTAACCTACCCCACCCCAACCACATCCCACTCCCACAGCACCCCTTAGTTTCCAATCAATGAAAGGGTTCAGTGGGTGATGTGACCTAGTCTGATCGAGTTTGACATTAGGACATTTTTAAAGAGGTGAAATAAATACAATCAGACTTTTTTTTGTTTTTGGTTCCACATGATTGAAGATAGACTTTATCCTGAATGGTGGCTTGAAATAAAATGCAGCCCTGATTTTTTTTTTTTTTCTATTTCTCCGCCAGACCCCTCTCTAATTGTCCTCATTGACTGGTTGCACACCCTGCCTTGTTGCCTGACTGGGGTTATCGAGTTTACAGTGAGATCTTTATCTATATTTCATGGTATGGCTCTGAGCATCCTTTCATTTCCCAATCAGAACTTTCTCAGAGATGCACCAAAGCAGGTCAGTATGACAGATCAACCATCTCAGAGAATCTAAACATCACATGAAATACACGTGTTTGAATATGTGTGTGTTTTCTATAAGTTAAAACAGCAAAATTATTTAAAAGGTTTAAATCCATGCAAAAAAAAAAGGCGCAAAAGTTGCACATGCGCATCGGATGAAAGTCCGCTATTTAAATATGATCAGTCAAACAATTATTATGATCAGATCAGAACATTAAAATGAGAACACTTACAGTTCATTTCAATAACTTCTGCTCGGTTTTTTGCGTAAGTCTTGCGGATCTTTTCTTCTTTGCGGAGATGTGCAGATCAGATTAGATAAAGTGAGCAGATGTTAACATCTGGACAGGCTGGAGAGAGGACAGAGGAGGTCCGATCCCGTCGATGTCAAGTCTTCAGTGATGCCTGACTGGCCGGGTTTGTGAGGACAGAGAGCGCAAAGAGATGCGTCATGTGAGCCAGAGAGCGTTGCGCTATTGGCCAGACGCACTTCTCGATGATAAGGCTACTCTGTGCGCTATTGGCTCAACGAGGACGCGCAGGCGCCTCCTCACCAGACTGTGCACAAGAATGTGTGTGTGTGGCTCACTGTTCATCATTTTCAACAGAAAAGGTTGGGGGTTGGGGTAATAAGACACAAAGTACCCCTTTAGATATCATACTTATTTATTCATTTTTCATAATCAGGAGGAGAAAGGATTTTTTTTCCTCCTTAAAAAAGGAAAATATAAAAGTTTTAGATGGTTATTAACTTGAAATTAATGTGTACCTGTTTATGACACAAAAAGTACTCTCTACACAACTCCTTCATTACAGACAAGAGGTGCACAATTGGTTTTGGATTCAATTTAATTATATTTTTATAGCCAAATATCTTCATATTGCAGATTGAAAAAAAAAAGTACAAAAATAAAGAAGAAAAAATGTTTCGTTTCATCTTCTGAACCACTTACCCATAACAGGGTCCCGGGGTGACAGTGTCTATCCCGGCTGGTTTAAGGCGAGAGGCATGGTACACCCCAAACAGGTCGCTAGTCTGTCTCCTAGTGGCAATTTGGTAGTGGCCAATCAACCTAACATGCATGTTTTTAGAGGGTGGGAGGAAACCCATGCATACTCAAGGAGAATATGTAAACTTCACACAGAAATGCTCATCCCTCCTGGGACTCAAACCCTGACCTTCACCACTGTACCAACCACTACACCACAAATGTTCATACAAAAATACACAGTTAAGAACTAACTAAACAAAAGCTAGCTAAACATTTTTTAGCACATTCCTTTCCTTAGACCCTCCTTCACGATGAGGAAAAACTCGGGGGTAGGGAAAAAAAGAAGAAACCTCATTGGTAACTACACAAAAGAGAGATCCCCCCCATGGGGAGAGCAGCCCGGTTCTGTTCTATTCTACAGCTTTATTTCTGGAGAAATCAGTAGATGGGCTCATCCTGATGGAAATTGGATAATTGGTCAAGCACTTAGGCCTCCTCAGTCTGGCGGTGCTGTGGACATTCTTTGGGGTGGTCACATCATCTAACAAAAACTGGAAGGTAGTTAGAAACTGATTTGAAAGTACAGGGTTATGAGGAAAGATACTATCATCGTTCCCATCATCATCTCTTTAAATAAAATATCAACTCTGAAAATTTATTTTTCAACATCACAGATTTTGGAAAAAAATATAAAATTGGTGTGTTGGATTATTTTGTTTGATGACGTCTAGGGTAACAAGGTGATCAGGGTTTGGGACGACAGCAAGAATATCCAACTTTTTTTTTTTTTTATGAACACGTGATACAAATTTTTAAAATTTTTCAGAGAGTTTAAATTCACACATATAAAAGTTTGATTAATTGAAATGTTCAAATTTCGACACATTTTCTAACCTTTCTCATAAAAAGAATCAAAATGACCCAAGTTGCTGCTTTGCAGATAAAACCTGAAAAGATCTTGGTCCAATTTTTGCCATAAATTTTTTATCCAGACGAGTTCCCCGACTCGTCTATTATTTAGAGGACAAGTACCTAATTACTGCAAAAGTGAATTTAACTCAGAAAATAAATTCTCTTTATTTGATATCAAAATGAACATTTTACATTTATTCATCTCGCTGTCTGATTTCTTTTATTTCTCCCAGATCACAGAAGTAAAGTAGCACATGAGGGAGCATCCTCTCCCTGTCCCTCTATGCTCCTCTGGAGGCTGTAGGAACTCAAGGTTCTGTATGGGTGGGAATTAGAGCGCATGTAATGTGGAGCACGCATCTTCCTCTGCTTGGGCTGCAGCATTAAATCGATATTCCGCAAAGCTTTCCCTTGTTTTCAAATTCACTTGACTGCTGCCATAATGCGCCGCAAGGGTCGAGCAGCCGCTCCCTGATTTTTGTGGCACTTGTAACCCCCTCCCTTCATACTCCAACCCTCATCTTCCTCCTCTTTCACTTCCCTCCACAGTAGAGACCCTCATTTGGATGGCTCCAAGGCGATGTGCCCGCTCTATTTGTCTCTGGCAGAGGAATAAGGCGAGGCGTTATCTCTACACAAAACATTATCTACACTTTACTCCTCCAGCACCATGAAACAGTGATTATTAACTGCTTGAGGAGCGTGTTCAGTGGTTTCCAGGCTTGTCACCACACTTAAGGAACATAAAATGTAATGCACAACACTACACGCACTACTTTTTTTTTGTGCATATAAAAACAGAAGTGAAGATAATGCTTCCCCTTTCTTTGCCCCTGCGATTGCTTCCAGTGCGGCTGCCTGATGGGTGCATGGCTAATGGCATTATGTCTGCATGTATGACAGCAGCAGTTTTATAAGCGTTCGTAGAAACCTCCCTTACAGTTTCTTTTTGAGATCTAAAAACCGGACTTGCGGCATCATCTCGGTGCAAATAGGTTTCGCTTACACATTTATTCAGTCATGTTTTTACTCACACCATCGCGGTGATGCTAAAACCTGCTTCTGCAAAATGGGTCACACACTGCAGTCACTCTGTCTCAGCAACTGGATTGTGCTGTTGTGTGTGAATGGCAAATGTGTGTGCGTAATTACACATCAAAGACAAATTTTTAATACAAGACCAGTGGTGTCTTCGCTCAAATAAGACTAATGGGAACTTGTATGATAAAGTTAGCTTAGAATGCTCAAACGCTATCTACATGGGCATGGAAATGGTGCACTCACTCTGAATAATCTGTTGTGGCATCATCTCAAGTGTGCCTGACATGGCCATAAGCTCATCCAGTCATTTGAACACAGATTTTTTCTTGAGATCGAAGAAAAAAAGCGTTGACCCCTGGCTCGCATGCAAACACACAATGTCAGTTCAGCACACAGTTGCTGATACGCCCGCTTTGGATTGAATTTGAGCCTCGGGGTTCAAAGCCGTGCCAATCAAAGAGGGAAGACAGCTCTGTGCTGCCGTCTTATAGACCCATCACCGTGCAAGCTAATCCGCGGCATTCTGCACCCCTATATTTAGACCAATGTTTTGTGAACACTTAGCATAATTCTCTGAGACCAAAGAAGCTTTTGAAAAGCGGGAACTTCATCTTTTTTGGAACTCATTTGCAATTTTTCTTCTTCACATTCCAAAACACCTGTTCTTGTGATTCTCCTGTTTCTGAATGCACCCCTCTTCCATGAGGAAATCATTTATATTGAGTGGCAAAGATGTTGTTGTGACTAGTAAATCGCGGCTGTGAGTGCAAGGAGGTGATTAATTCTCTTATTTGTTCATTTCAGAATCATTTATTTATAAATTGAGCGATCTAACATAGCGGGAGTTTGGTTTCACAGATTCCACCATCCAGTGAAATAACACCATTCACTTTTTATCAGCCTCATTATTTTCCACTTCATCAACATATAATCTAAGATCCCATTCGATTGTGACCGAATAGATATTCGACGAACAAAATAACCCAAGATTATCACTCTAAGTGCTTATCTTTCAATCCCGTTTATTTCTATTTGGGTTCAACCCATGGCAGCCTGTGTGTCCATGCATGCATGAAAGTGTGTGTGTGAGTTCCAAATGCTCTGTTCTGGTCCAGGTGGACCAGTTGGTGATGGTCATACTAAAAGCTTTTACCTCCATCTGCCGTGTGGCCTCCACAAACACCCCTTCACTTGCACATAAACACACATGTAAAATGCACTATGTCTGTTTCAGGAGTCCGTCCCTGATGCATTAAACACTGTATGCTTTGGCTACAGAAACACACCTCACCAGGGGACTGGATGGCATCTGCCTCCCAGCTCCTGGAGCCAAGGCATGGGGCTGAGGGAGGGGCTTGGGCCTGAGATAAGCTCTTCCTTCTCTGGTCAATGCTGCACTGTAGGGACCGGATAGGCCTGGAGCCTCAGCTGAGCAACACTGATAATATCCACGAGAGTGTAGAAGTATACAGTTGGATGAATTGGTGTTTAGTTGGACAAACGGCTAGTTTGTGGTAATTTGAGGGTTTTTTTCCTAAACATTTTTCTAAATAGTCAAATATCACCACTAAGAGAAATATTTCTTCCACGGTGAGCAATTAAAAGTTATGTTCTGAAATTACTCTTTTTTTTTTTCAATTTGGTAATTGTGACTTTTGGAAGGCACTACAAACAGACCAACCGCCATTCCCAACATGTAACTGTGAATGATAAAGACCCTCATATTTTAATGTTGAGCCTGAACACTTCACACCTTCACATTTACCAGGTGTGCCCAGCCATTCATCTGATGCTCTGGGAACCTGCGATTCAGTGTTTGGACTTCGCAGTGGAGAAATGGATGAATCAATTTCTCCTCTTGATCTGACACAATGCTAAATTGTTGTTAATTTTAATGGTGTTTTTTTTTGTACTTCAGAACAATCATCAAACTCACATGTGGTCTTGTTATAAATATAATCTCGTAAATTGAAAAAAAAACCTGGACAAGATGTGAGTAAAATTATCCAATTTGCGGGCAGAAAAGCTTCTAATTAGACGTTTAGTTTCTCAATTCTTTCAGGCACAAAAAGGCAAAGCCTGCAATAAGTGCAGCACATTACGTTGCACTAAGTACATCAGACAATGACATGAAGCAATGCCGCTTTAACAATGGCGCCCATTGTATTTTGCCATTCTTTGAATTTTTCTCCATCCTCTCACTAATGATGTTGGATTGATTGCCGCCCTGTTAACTGCAAATCAATCTGGTCTTGTTCACTCGCTCTAATTCATTGTTTATTTAACATGAGTATGATCTAGTCCTTTGTCGGAAGGCAGAAAATGTTCGTTTTTTGTTCAGCAGCTCTGACCTTATCATTTTAACTTGTCATATTGAGATACTCATTTACTCATCACGTTAAGAGTCACCTCACGTAATGAGGCAAAGAGGCGAAATTGAATTAATTTAGAGCTATTTTTAATTGTGTTGATGTTTAAAGTAAGAGGGCATGACAGAACGGTCTGGCGGATGGCAGAAACGCTAATGAGAAGAAAAGTGGTAAATGTACTATATTAAATGGAATTATATTTAAACTTAATAAGTGAAATATTTTCCGACAGAGCATTGTAAGTAGTTTTGATCAACATATAAATGAAAAAGAAAAAACAGATACTATATAAACCTGAAACAATCAATTCTCATGTAGCGGGTAATCGTTACCTGATCAATTTAGAACAAAACAATCAAATTATTGGGCATTGTTTAAGCAACTGTTGCTGTTCAGCACACTCTATAAACTTGGCATTTTATATTCTTTATCACAACTCTAAATGAGGAATTGCTTTGTTTAGTTATTCTAATGGAGGTGAAAGGTTTAAATTTGACTGCGGAAAATTTACCAAGTTTTTGAGGTTTTTTTTTTTTTCAAGGGATCAGGGTGTTGTTTTTTGAAAAGCCACAAAGTGGAAATTTAATGGATCTGGTTGTTTTTGTGTTGAAGCAAAAGTAAAATGGAAAGTGGTTTAAAGTTTGAAATGAATAAACAATGCTAACGATGGAGAATGTGAAGGAATATTTAATGGGAATTCTTGATCTTTCCCTGGTGCATGGAATATCATGTTTCCATTTTGTTGGTTTCTGTTGTGGTAGATTAAGTTAAATTGTTGACAATCTCATTATTTTGTACTTATTCTGTTGTTTCCAGTGTGGCTAGAAGAGCTGGGAGTTTTCAATTGAATTGTGTTTGGTGGGAATCCACACAAAGACTTCTCATGTAAGCCCTTTTTTGGGTTGTGCCAATCCGTAGTAAATGGACTCTACTTATCTTCTTCTTCTTCTTCTTTCGGCATTTCCCTGTCTCTGCCCTTGTCAGTTTCTTCCATCTTACCTTATCTACTGCATCCTCTTTGGTCACGCCAGCTATCTTCATGCCTTCCTTCACTGTATCCATGAACCTCCTCTTTGGTCTTCCTCTAGGCATCTTCCCTGGTGGTTCCAAACCCAGCATCTGCCGATTTCTGCCGATGTACTCTCTCTCCTCTGCACATGTCTAAACCATATCAGTCTGGCCTCTCTGACTTTACTTATATAACACGTTTTTAAATACTTTGCGTTGGTTCCCAAAGCTCTTTACAGTCTAGCTCACATTCACCCATTCACACATATACATTCATACCTGATGATGGGAGCTGCCATGCAAGGCGCGTACCACTATAATCAGGAGCAATTTGGGGTTCAGTGTCTTGCTCAAGGACACTTTGGCATGAACTGAATTGGGGGATCGAACCGTTGACTCTCCGGCTACAGGACGGTCGCTCTACCCACTGAGCCAACCTTCAGTGATCTGAAGTTAATAGCTTCATTAACACGAGCTGTTCTTTGACAACTTTGTCTAAATTGTAAAGGGTTCTTTTCTGATAGAGTATGTTCAAGACACTAATGTGCGAAAACATGTGAATAAGAACAAAGTCAAGACAGTTTGGAATGAAGACATTATACCACCATTCTAGAGATTCTGCTCCAAGCTCAAGTTCAATAATTCAACTTTTTTTTTTTAGCTGAATGAGAGACGGGCAAAGTTTCTGTAAAAAATCTGTAAATACAACATTTTTTTTTTTTTTCTGCTTGCTTGAAAGTTGAAGGTCAGTGCTGGACTTCATCTTCTGTTTTGGTTTTGCGAAAAAAAAAAAAAAGAAAAGCTGGGGATTGTATTACAAACCAAATAGTCAAGGGCAGAGAAAATTTTTGTCGGCATCAAAACAGAAGCTAACCAACCAAACCTTTGGATTGGCAGACTGGGGTGGAGGTCCATCTTTATAAGAAGGAGGGACTGGGGTGTATGCTCCAACTACAGAGGGATCACACTCCTTAGCTTCCCTGGAAAGGTCTATTCAGGGGTACTGAAGAGGAGGGTCCGTCGGATTGTCGAGTCTGGGTTTGAAGAAAAGCAGTGTGGTTTCTGCCCCTGACCAGAAGATGGTTCGTGCATCTGGTCAGGATGCCTTCCGAGCGCCTTGCTGGCGAGGTGTTTCGGGCACATCCGACCTGGAGGAGACCAAGAGGCAGATCCTGACCCGCTGGAGAGACTGTGTCTCACAGCTGGCCAGGTAACGAGCACCGGACATGCGGAAGATTATGAACGGAACGAAAACAGAAGCTGTTGTAACTTCTATTTGGTTCGAAGTGCCCACCCACCCTCAAACAAACACAGATACACATCATCCTTTACAGTATACTTAATTTTAACCAACAAAAAGTGATCAATTGAGCGACGATTTATCCTTTTCAATCAGTTGTGAAACATGTCAACCGTGGACCACTGTTGCTATTCTGGTATTCTCATGGCCTCCAGCGGGATTTTGTCTAATTGGATTTTAAGTGAATTTGTTTGGGGGTACATTGAGTAAAGTAATGTTTACAACTTCTTGATTGATTTTGACCAAACAAGGAATCTTTTGGTCGTAACAACAGGTCGTTAGGTCAGCCTTTTCCAGTCAACAGACTGGGATGTTCCTGCCCGAGGTATTGAACCCTACAACTACTTTTGTCTCGTATCATTTATGCGTTTACAAAAGAAAGCACACTTTGAAAACTTTCAATTAATGTTCGGGTCAAGGTAGCGGTGCT
Organism: Neostethus bicornis; assembly: GCA_902685375.1. NCBI lineage: Eukaryota > Metazoa > Chordata > Actinopteri > Atheriniformes > Phallostethidae > Neostethus > Neostethus bicornis. Next base: position 23,591,201 of record LR738547.1, read on the forward strand.
GTGAAACGCAATGAGTGCTCAGCACAATTCCTTGCTTTGCTTTACGAGCGTGTCGTACAGATACATCATAAATGGTTAACTCTCATGCTGCTACCTTTACATTTCTGTTACAAAGTGCAAGTAAGTCCATGTTAGGGACCCTTTTAGAAGTCAACGAAACTTACTAATTGGGCTCTCTGCTTCGGAAGCTTGCCGTATTAAATTCATAACCGTGAACATGGAGTAACGTACCATGCCGTGTCATGTGTATAATTCTCCAAGTTCTTTCATGCGTGAATTTTGACAGGGAAAGCAAGGGAGAGATATACATAGAGAAATATTGAGAGATCCAGGTCAGCTGTGTGGCCTCAGCTGGAGTGGAAGGCTACACCTGTCAGCGCTTGGGGGCCTCTCCCTCTCTCCTTCTGTCCAGCTGGACGTGCAGAGCCTCTCAACCCCCCCACCCAGCCTCCACCTCCCAGATCCAGGCCAGTTCAGCCCAGCCATGCGTGGCCGTCTCTGGGAATTTATTCCGGATGCTTCCTGTTCATTGAGTCCACTCCTCTCCTGTGCTGTTCTTTCTCAATCTGTCACTTCTCTCTTTGTCTTTCCAGTTAATTTTGTTTCATTAAAATACTTTGATTTTTTTCAAAACATATTTGAAACCCTATTTTTGTTGTGTTTCAATTTATGAGATGCTAACGTACAAAGGAAAAAAAAGCCCAAACTGATTCAAACCACAAAGCTTTTTTTTTTCTTTTTATTACGTATGACTCCCATGTGCGCTCAGTCAGATTTATACTTTCATCTTACATGACATTAAATCTTTATAAAAGTCTAACTGAATTTAAACAAATAGGATGGAAGTATGTTCAATAAGCTTGAGGCAATGTCACTTTTCGTTAACTTACCGTGTTAGGGAAGAAGATGGCACACATATCCAAAGTTTCCTTTTCATTGCTGAGTTTAAATGGAAGCCACAGAGGGAGTGAAACACATTCCACCCACTTCTGGCTCCTGCTGTGCATCCAAAGCCTCTTCCAAGCACAGTCAGCAGAGACAGCAGCTGGAAATACTAAAACGTTACTACAGGCATCCTCTTTATTCTGATATTGTGTCTGTAGCCCAATAGTACGTCTTTACTACAAAGAAACAAAATTACATTATTCCTAAAGTGGTGACAGTTGTTTATTAACCCAATTGAGCATGAAAAGAAAATATGTATTTTTTATTTGTATTCTTTTGGTTTGAATGCTTTCTATAAATTAAATTGGAGGATTTGAAAAATGTTAGCAAAAAACCCCCCAAGAAATCGAACTGTTCCAAACTGATTGGAAAGGAAATATGTCAGATTTTTATTGGGTAAAAAGCCCTTTGCCAATGACATTGGGGGTCAGACACAGTTTGTGAGAATGATAACGCAAAATAATTAAAAGAAAAAAAAATCATTTAGATACTTTAATTCACTACGTTCAAAAGGAAATAGTTGCAGGACACTCGTGGTAAAGAAAGCGCTGATCCAAAGAGCAAAGCTCTTGAATTACAAGTCAATCTATGTTCCTACCCTCACTTATGGACACCAGCTGTGGGTGGTCACCGAAAGAACGAGATTGCAGATACAAGCGGCCGAAATGTGCTTCCTCCACAAGATGGCTGGGCTCTTACACAGAAAGGGAGGGAGGAGCTTTGCCATCCAGAATGAGCTCGGATTAGAGCCGTTTTCCTCCAGGTCGAGAGAAGCCAGATGGGATGGTTTGGGCATCTGGTTAGGATGCCTCCCGAGCGCCTCGCTGGTGAGGTGTTTTTGGCATGTCCGACCTGGAGGAGGCCCAGAGGGAGGCTCCAGACCCATTGGGGAGATTGTGTCTTATAGTTGGATAAGGAACGCCTCGGGATCCTCCTGGGTGAGCTGGAGAATGCAACCAGGGTGAGAGAAGCCTGGGTTTATTGTCTAAGGCTCTTGCCCCTGCGATCCTGCCCGGATAAGCTGAAAACATCGGAAAGGAAATAGGTTTTTCAAAAAAAGACCATTGGTATTGTTAAAAATGGTCCAATCGAGTTGGTCTTTATCATCATTATCTTCTGACTGCTTGTCCTTAATCAGGTCACGGTGAGTGTCGGAGTCTACCCCGGTTTATTTTATGCGAGAGACAGGTCAACAGTCTGCTGTGAAGCCTCACACACGGCCAGCCATCCACACACACATAAATCACACAATTTTGCAGCGGCCAATCAACCTTACAAGCATGTTTTTTGGAGAGTGAGTGGAAACCGGAGTACCTGGAGAAAACTAATGCATACACGAGGAGAACATACAAACTCCAGCCTCGCCGAGTTGGTTTTATTCAGGGAAATAAAACAAAGCAGTTTGGCGTCCATCCAAGGTATCGAAAATCTACAGATAAATGTCATCCTAATCTGTTGGAATGAGATGAGCTTTATTGCTGAACCTAATAAAACCCTTTGTTTGTTTAGTTTGACTAATAGACTGTTAAAATAGCCTCCATGGTTTGTGGGATCAGGAAAAATTCAACTGATTAAACAAAAACAGACCCAATCAGAACCATCAGGACTTACATGGAATCAAAATTGTTGAAGACATCAGTGTTAGCCATATTATAACAGATCGTTTTATAGATTTTTTTACAGACATGGACCATTTGCATGGAATAAAAATTTATTGACAAACTTGGCAATTATTGAAAATTAGTGGAAGTCCGTAAGTGAAACTAACAGGGCTCTGGTCAGGTAGTCTTTATTAAAATTTCTGTTGGCCCACATTTTGACGTTCGTGTATTAAAACAACAAAACTCTTTATTCACTTTATTTTCTACTTTAGTGTTGCTCTGCTTTTGGCTAATAAGGAGTTCAATAAATTTTGAAAAGAAAAAACAGCACAATGATGCCAATTTTTTATTATGATTATTATTTTTTCTGAACGTTCTCTTTCTCTAAACCTCATTTGCAATTTATTTTTTCACAACAGACAGTGTCTAAAGTGTGGTTGTAATTAAAGAACAATAACGGTAAGGTCCGTTTGAGGATGATTGCAGGCAGAAATCAACGTGCAATAAAAAAAAATTCCAATAAAATAATGTTTCTTCCTGCATATACCGTATGTATTTTTTTTTTTTTTTTTGCATCCAAACACATTGCATCACTGCTGACAGTCTTATAGACGCTAAACCACTGATATTTGTCTGCTCGATGCTTGGAAGACGTCCCTTGTGGTTTAGACACCAGGACAAGTTGGTAGAAATCAGACGTTTAAACACACTGAATCTCCATTTTGTCCCGAAGCAAAATGAAGCTGATAGTTCACAGTAAGCTTATTCTCCCGCTGCACTCGCACTGCATCCTATTCCACACGCCGGCTGCTGAATTATTCAACTGTTTGTACCTGTGAGGCATTCAGACACTGTTAAGGGCTGCCCTGGTATGATCTATAATTAAATATAATGCAACATGAAAGTGCATAAGACATGAGACGAGGGTTTGGACAAGTCACTCAGACTTCCTCCCCAGTCGCCCCTTTTTGTGCTAGTTTATATGCTGACTGCAGCTGTTTTTATTTTCGATTATTTATTTTACAAGCCCGATTTAGCCTTGTGCAAACTTTTCATTTGCTCTCGTCTGCTTGCCTCCGCTCTGATCCTGAACGCTTGCCATCAGCAATTGACATTAGGAGGGCAATGAGATCATGTCATGTTTGATTAAGCTATTACTGACTCACACTCTGTACACTGTATTACATCCAACACGAACACAGTGGTTTACAGTGTTTGTTTTACTGCTCCTCACAGTCTAATCACGGAGCCTTCTACATCCTGCTGAGATATTAGAAATTTGCCTACAACGAAGCCCATTCACAGGCTCTCAAAACTGACCGTTTGGAATAAATTAACCTCAGCAGCCATCTATTATTCCCAGCAAGATTCCTGCTCTCCTGGGTGTAGACACAAACAGCTCGGAAATTGAAAATTCTCACAATGCCCATAAACAAAGCTCACATTTGGGAATCTGTAATGATTCATTTCTAAAATAAGCTCAGAGTTGGATTTTGTGTCTGAGCTCAATGATTAAAAAACATGCCAGCAAAGTTCTGTACCAATAGTTAATGTATTGAGAAATGTCAGCTGAAAACCTTAATAATGTGCACGCACACACACTGCAGAAGGATCCTCGCATCTGTCCAAATGTGAACTGCTATATCTTCACCTTGCAGGCGGCTGAGGGGAGGAAAGGCTTAGCGACTTGCTCACTTTTTTTTTTCTTCACTGGCTATGAAGTGGAGTCTGAGGTGTCAGGATTTTTTTTCTATCCCCTTCTCCTTCTTTCTTTCTTCTTTCTCTCTCACTCAGTTTTTTTTCTCACAGCAAATACATCTCTATAGTGGTTGAGCTTGTGCTTTACCACTATAGGGAACACTGCAAGCAGATGATAAGAAGCTGAAAGCTAGATATATACATCCTGGAGTGAGCCGCGGGGGGACAGTAAACAGATCACATACAGTGCGTTCCCTGGATTAGCATGTAGCATGTAACACAAAAGTACTCTGACATGTTGAACGCCAAAATGGCGTGCAAAATTCCTAAAAGCTCAAATAGTGAAGAAATACAAGAATCCCTAAAAAATATTGTAAAAAATGGCAAATTTACATTGAAATTTTAAAAAATCAAACTTTGCGTTATATTCAATATAATGCCAATATCTACACACAAGATGTGTGTGAGTTCGTCTGTGTTTGTGTGTGTGTGTAAAAACCATACAAGCCTCTCCCACATCTAAAAAACCAGCAATTACTCCAGTTTGCTGACACCCTAAAGCCTGAATAGCAACACAACAATCTAACCTCTTTTTTTTTCCTCTAGAGTGCACCCCTCTTTCTCCCTCAACATCAGTCACACACAACCCTGCTATCACACACATGCAAGTGTTTCCACATGCACGCAAACACACACACACACTGATCTCATTGCCACCCTTCCCACCCAAAAACCCCTTTCGCCCCACCCAGCTCCCCTCCTGAAATACAAGTTGCCGGTGGTTGCTATGGCTACATGAGGATTTCATAAAACCAAGCACAGGGGGACATTTTTTATTCTATTAAAATTATCATGTTTTGTTGGGGATTTTTTATGATTGTGAAGTAGAGGGGGTGTAAGATCCGGCACACAGGGTGAAGGATTTAGATGAATAATGTTGAAGTGAGATAGTGTACAGAGGAAGACTGTCCTTCCTCTCCACCGTGTGTCCTGTTGAAGCAGATGGTGTTGTGCTGCTCTGCCATGCCACTGCGGTTGTCTTGTGATTGCTGCAGCCATAAGGAGGGAGGTTAGTGGGAGATTTGGGGTGACAGTGTTTGGCAGAAGCTACAAAGTAAAGATGTAGGGAGGGAGAATGTGTTCGGTGCCTTAGGCTGACACCGGGGTAAAGTTGCTGTTATGTTCCTGTCCCTGTGATTTAGTGCCCAAGTGGTTGAAGAAGAAAAGAGCCAAGGTGGCTTTTGGGTTTAGGATTTAAGCACGTCGAGCTAAATCGTGACACATTTTAGGGGTTTTGTGACCATTTCTAATGATGTAGCATCACCATGAAACTCGTACGCGGCATTCATGATCAAAGTCAAAGCATTAGTTTGGGAAGAAGCAGAATGAAATAATTATTATACAAATACTTTAAAATGGCTCACAGTGAAAATAGAAAACTACTGAAACCAATTTAATTGGGATGCTTTGTGCCCAAAAAGAAAATTGCATCCCGAGGGAAAAAAACAGCAAAACCTGTTTTTTTTATTCTTTATTTTTTGTTAGTTGAACTTGCTTTAAAAATGGAAGAATCCGAATAATATTTTAGGGTTTCCTCTGCTGTATGTGCAGGTCAGATGGTTTTTATTGGAGAACTCTGAATTTAGCTTCAATCAACATACATCAAAGCACCAAAACAATCAATCTTTCAAGAAGCTGCAACAAAATTAGATCAGAAGAAGAACAAGTCAATGCTAACGCATCAAACAACATGCCTCCCACTACTATATCATGAATGGTTGAGGTCTGTGAGACATAGTCTCTCCAGCAGGTCTGGGGTTTGAGGCCGTTGCCCCTGCGACGCAGCCCTGGATGTGCGGAAGATGACGAAACGGAACGGTTGAGGTCTGTGTGAAAAATATGTTGAAGCAGTCATATTTTTAAGGTTTTAAAATTATTTTGCTATCAAGTTATTATGTAATTGTGTTGTATAAATTTCCAAAAATAAGTCTGTAGGTTGAGTTAGAGTCAATTTTTACATTTTAGAGTTCAAAAGTATGCACATCGCTTGATATTAGAAGTAGAACAAATGGTAACTTGATAGTGATAGTTGATTGATAGTTGGTACTTAGTAACTGTGATCAGTTTCATGAAACGGTCGCATGCAGCAACTTTAGACCTACGTATGAAAAGGAAAACTAAAGGTTTTCTCACAAAAAATAAACCAGCACAAATGTCTATAGAATGAGCAGAATTGATCTCAAGTGTTTGCAATGACATTGCATACCTTCACTTTTGGAGATTTTTTTAAATTTGGATTTTTTTTAAATTTTCAAGATGCTTTGCTCAAAATTGTAATAAGTTTAATAATAAATTATGCATGGTGTTTGCCTCTTTCCCTCCGCCCGCTCCAAAAAATTGTTAGGTTTTGAAGAAAAAATGACACTACAATAGGCCAACAGCAACGTATCGGAGTTGTTTGGTAGCTTTAAGTTTATATATTCTGAATGCTGTACGTTTGTTCTGGTCTGCACTATCTGGTAAAGTTTTCTGTCGGTTGGGGTTTATTGCTCAGGAGGCTCCCGTGTTCATTCCTCAGTCTCATTGCAAAGCCTTTACAGCTTCCCTTGACATGAAGAATACAGTTTTGAAAGGCTTATGCTCATCAATTGTGTGGTCTGTGCTGACTCTCAAGCTTCCTGGTTTCAATGATTTTGCGCCTGAGGCACAGGATGTGTTCTCCGAGGAGCTTCGCTAACAAAATCAGCAGGTTCTCAAGCCTGCCTCCAGAATTTGGTTGCTCGTAATGCCGAAAAGAAATTGCAGTGAAAATATTTTCAAATGTTGGTGCAGATGGTGGAAAGGCACTGCATGTGGTTTAAAGACCTCAGGCTAATCTGAAGAATTCTGGAATGTACCTGATCTGGCACATTCACGACTTTGAGTATATTAACCGAAACAACAAAAGAACAATTTGATTGCAAATTCTTGCTTTTAAGGGGCAGAAGAGGCTAAATTAGTTAAAATCTCAAATGTATAATTCATTCATCTTATTCTGGGTTGCAGTGGACTGGATCCTATCCCGGCTTCATGCAGGGAAGGAGTAGGGTACAACTTGGACAGATTGCATGCCCACACAGAAAAAACAATCACACACAATCCTACAGAGAATTTTTTTGAAAGACTAAGTCAAATGAAAAGCTTACTTTTGGACCACAAAAGAAAGACAGGAAAACCATGAGAAAACCTAAATGCAACATTGACAGAAAGTTCAGAGTTTCTTGTTTCACCCTAGTTAAGGCTTGATCTGGAAACCCTTATTGCTGCAAGGCTGTGGGTCCAACAACCACAACGAGCTGGAGTCATGAATGCATCATATCAACTATGTCCAATAAAATAAAACAAGAACAAGAAAAAGTGGACGCCATTTGTCAAAATACACATCCCCGCCTGCCTTACAAGACTTTTAAAAATTTAATTGTTGAGATTAATGCAATAACTAGGTAGACCAGTACATCACAGGTAGGGAATGTACTTAAAACTAAGTACATTTTAAGTGCTTAGGATCAACAGTCCAGAGCAATGGAGAGTGTGGAAAAAAGGTGAAGAAGCATTTTCAGGGAGGCTGGAATGGGTGGAGAAAAGTATCAGGTGTGATGTGTGATAGAAGAGTTTCAGCTAAAATGAAAGGGAAAGTATACAAAACTGTGGTGAGACCGGCCATGCTGTTTGGTCTAGAGACAGTGGTACTGAAAAAGACAGGAAACCAGAGGTGTCAAGTAACGAAGTAAGTCTACTTCGTTACCTTACTCAAGTAGAAAATCTCGTTATCTTTACTTTAACGAAGTAATTATTTTTTTGTCTACTTTTTACTTTTACTCACTACTTTTTTATGCAATTATCTGTACTTTTACTTCGTTCATTTTATAAAAAGTAGTCGCTACTTTCGCCATTTTGTCACCGTTAAAAAGCCGCGACTGTTTGTCGGAGTTTTTTTTTTTTTATGAACCCTGAATGCATCAAACAAAGGAACAGATGAATGATTGGCTGAAAGGTCCAGTCAATCATTACTTTGGGGCGGGTAGCCCCGCCCACAAACTTTTAAAGAGCAGGGAAGTCAATTTCCGTGTTTGAGACTCGGGCTCGGAAATCAAAGTGTTTCTGATGCTGCAACACTGAACTTTGATTGAATTATCAATTTTTTTAAAAAAAACAACAGCAAAGAAATGTTTTTTTTATTATTATTTTCAGTCTGCGGTTATTGTAAACGTCTTTGCTGAAAATGTTGTAGATGGTATTTTTATAAAAATAACTTTGATCTGTGACGCACTATTTTATCTTTAGAAACAAAGCTAATTGAACTGATTCATCCATAAATAGTAGTGGATGAAGTATTTGTGCTTAAAAGCATCCAAAATGTTATTGATTAGTTTATAAAGACTGACTGAGGAGATTAAAACTACACATCGCTTAGATTTTGTATCATGAAGATGTTTGGGTTAACATTAAAAAAACCTTATATGTATGTACACATATATATGTAGATATGTATATATGTAAATTTATATACACCGTCTCCTAGGTCCCGCCCCTACTGTTTTTTTTAAGATCTTGTTTCTCTGGTTATTTTTTCATTTTTACAGTTCTTAAAATTTTAGAAAAAGAATTCAAGGATTTTTCCTCCTGTGTGTTTCCTTCACTCCCACTGCCTTACGAGTGCATGTAAAGGGTGTTATTTTGTCAATGGGCGTGGTTTTACTGGGTGTACGATATTTTTTGTAAAATACGATAATTTTACGTCATTAGTACGATAATCCAGCACCTCTCACCTGGCAACGCTGGTTCCAGGTGTCACGCAGGCTTTATGTGGCACTCCCAACCTTATCAACTTGATAAAGACTATTCAGTATTGCCTCAAAGAACTTTGAAAACTAGCTGCCTTCAAGGCTTAAAAAAGCCTTTTGGTCATTTTTTTTTCATTTATTTATTTATTTTTTTACATTGAGTGTGTTTGCGTCTGCTGAAGTTGGTTAAATTAGGTGATGCAGAGTGAAGCTTGGTAGCTGAAGGGACGTTACATAATGCCCTGCTTATGTTAATACATTTGATTGTGTTCATTAATCGATTTCCAATAAAGATTATTAAGAAATAAATTTTTCTGATTCATAAAGTTTAACACCAAAACACTTTCATTTATTATCATATTTTCTGCTCCTTAAAGCATGTGGTAATAGTTAAAAATATGTTCATACGCTTTTGTTAACAATATTCCTTTTTTTCTGAAAATTACTTTGACTTTTTTTACTTGAAGTAGTTTTAAAATAGGTTACTTTTTACTTTTACTTAAGTAGAAAACTTGAGTTGATACTTCTACTTTTACTAAAGTAGTTTTTTAACTCGGTATTTATACTTCTACTTGAGTAGAAAATGTTGGTACTTTTGACACCTCTGCAGGAAACAGAGATGGAGGTAGCAGAGATGAAGATGCTGAGGATCTATTTGGGAGTGACCAGGATGGACAGGATTAGAAATGAATATATCAAAGGAACTGCACATGTTAGAGGTTTTGGAGATAAAATCAGAGAGGCCAGACTGAGATGGTTTGGACATGTACAGAGGAGAGAGAGAGAGTACATCGGCAGAAGGATGCTGGGTTTGGAACCATCAGGAAAGGCCTAGAGGAAGACCAAAGAGGAGGCTCATGGATACAGTGAAGGAAGACATGAAGATAGTTAGTGTGACCCTAAGAAGATGCAGCAGATACGGTTAATGGAAGACACTGACTTGCTGTGGCGACCCCTAAAGGGAAATGCTGAAAGATGAAGAAGAATGTTTTTGCAGTCATATTTGTTAGGTTTTTAAAATTTGTGACCTTTGATTGCATGACCCTTAATGCCAAATCAGTTCATCTATAGCTCATACTATAGATGGATGACTTGGTGGGTAGGGCGATCATCGTGTAACTGGAAGATCACTGTTTCGATCCCCTGCCCAGATTTCTTGTCGAGGTGTCCTTGAACAAGACACTAAACCCCCAATTGTTCTTGATGATAGTGGTGTGCACCTTGCATGGCAGCTCCCATCATTATGTAGAAATCTGTGTGTGAATGTAAACTAGAGTGTAAAGCGCTTCGAGTACCAACGCAGGTTGAAAAGCGCTGTATAAGTAGAGTCTATTTACCATTTACAATATTGAGTAACTGCAGGCAGTTTCACTGTCTGTGAGATGTCATGTTCACAAGTGTTACGAAGCACAGTTTGAGTGCTTGATACCTCCTCTTTGGGCGGAGGTATAAAAACAGTATTAGAATTTAAGATATGAAGTAAAAGTCTTGTGATTTTTACAATTTAAGCAGAAATAAAAGCTTCTCAGGGAATGGTACGTCGTTGGGCTGACCAGCAGAGTAGATCCACTCTAAATGTTTTACAAGGATTGGCCTGACTTGGTTGGAACATTATGTACCAAGCTTACAATGGTGAGAAGGGGGAAAGCGATGGATAAAGAAGGTACTGTGATGTGATGCTTGGTTTGGATTGGGTGGGGGTCAAGAGATGGTTAAAGAGGGTCATCTGCCCGAACTTAGAAGCAGATTCCCTGACACGCTATGTTCACGTCTGTCACATGCCAACAATCACAGGCGCATTAGCCTCCCACTTGTATAAAACCCATCTGCAGTTTGTGCCTCCTCTACAAATGTACAAATGTGTATTTGTACAATAAATACACAAATGTTGCCTTTAATCTGCTGCGTTCATGCGTGATTACAAATGCGGTGACTTTCCAGCACATTCTATGCACTGTCCGCATCAATGCACCCAACACACATTTGAATGCTTACAGACACACAAACATTCTCAATCCATTTTGTGGAAGAATGGATCCACTGTGAGCAAAGCAGCATGCAGACAAGGGCAGGAACCTGTGTTTTTAGGGGCATGTGTGTGAAAAAAAAGTCTGTGTCAAGAGCACAGCAGGCTTAGAAATGTGGGTTGGTTTAGGGAGGGGCCCTGGCCAATTCATTTGAAATGCATTTAAGTAAATAGACAGAGACACAAATAGAATTTGAGAAGTTTTCAGAAACACAATATGACAAATGGGGTGAATGTGGTCACATTTTACGTAGAAAAAAAACCTTGAAAAGATTCAAGTTGATCTTTACATGCTCGTTTGGAAAAAAATGATTAAAATCATGGATTTTTCCATGCTAAATTTAGAAGCTTGTATAAAAAAAGCTACACTCAAAGGACTCGAGAAAAAAGGAACACTGAGATGAAACGTTTGTCATTCTACGCTTCCCTCCTTATCAGCTGAACTGCTGCTTTTCACAAGACCACAAAAAAAAACACAGGAAGTTTACACCCAGTGGTCCGACTTGGGATGTGGACCATTTTAAATATCTGGGCCCAAATTGCAAAGCTTTTACTTGAAACTAGAAAGAGAATGTGTTTGAACTTTGCTGCAGTTAACGGCTGGATTTCTTCATTATAAAACAAGAAGGCCAGATATTTTGTGATCTTAAATACATTAGTGAAACATGAATCTCAGTTTGGTCTTTCAAGGTGCTTCAGACAGCACTGCTTCATCTATTATAAATGTAAAACACTTTTAAGTGATTTAATGAGTGATGCAGGATATTAATGCTTTGCTCAAGGACACTTCAACACAATAGACTGTTATAGAAGTGGAACATGCTGCTTTAGTTACAGTTATGTCTTCCACTGTCCAGAACTGCTGGTAGAATAAAGACATTTAGTATAATCACTAAATAACGTCAGTCAGGTTTGCACATATATTGTTTCCCTGGTCATGTTCACTCTCCGTTTGTGCATGCTTAGAAATGCAGTTTATCACTGTTGTTGAGACGTAACATGTAACAGTTAAAAAAAAGAGAACAACGAAGTCTCCAGAACCTCCCCTCGTTTCTTCGAACAGTCTCATTGAACGCACACGGTGGGGGTTTTTAATAGAGAGGAAAACTTCAAAGTCTAAGAAACCTATATAGCTGGTACCAGTTCAAGAAATAAAAGCAGCGAAACTGCAGGTGTTCTCCATACAGCTGAAGAGTCCTGCAACTTTCATGCAATTTCAGTGTCTAGCTTTTCCGTCCACATTAATCATATTCTTTTTCATCATTTTGAAATAAAAAGAAACTTCTCATGTCTTTTTTACGGTAGTTTTTGAAAAGAAAAAAAAAAGAACTCAAGTGATCTAAACTTGGTTGAATCATCTTAATTTCTTACAATAAAAAGGTTATCAATGAAGGGTGATCACTGAGAATAAATGAGAAATCTATGTACGTTTTTCATCACTCTGATTATTTACCACCGTTATTCAGCTCTTACGTAGTAAACATTCAAAGAAGTGAATAAATTTATTTGAATATAATTTTTTGAGATGCAAATAGACAAAACTGTTACCTCAGTGAACAAGGACATTGCAATTCTTCATTTTGAAACTTAATTACCTCTGTCTGGAATTTTACTCAAAGTTTTACGTTATCAAACACATGCTTTTGTAACATGCAAAATGTTTAATGGATTTGCACTGCTGGTCTGAATCATCCGTTTTACAGCTATTAAGCCACATTGTTTCACTCCCAGCTCTTTTTTTTTCCTTTTCAATCATCATTTTCTTTTCAGGAAAGCAGATGGGAATGAACCTCTCCATGTGTGCGCATAATTTTTTTGTGGTCCAAAGTGTGTTTGTGCTGAAAAGTCATAGTGAGAGAGGGAATTTAGCCAACTAGTTCACTTTTTTTTTTTTTTTTTAACCCAAAGGGCCTCACTGACTCCACTCCCCAACATGGTCGCCGTAAATCAGAGAGAGAAAGAGCTAAGTTAATTGCACAGGCGTTTATGATGGAGAAAGCCTTGATTTACTCCAAAAGCTTTACATCTCCCCCTACGGATGTGGAGTGATGAAAGGAGTGGAGTGAGGGAAAAGAGGAGGGGGATATGGGAGTGGGGACAGGGATTGAACATGTGGGGTGTGAACAAAGTTCACTTTCAGCACATTAGATTAGCTGATCGGTAAACTAGATTGTAGGCCGATATGAATCTCTTGCCTTGGGAATGAGAATTAAAACTTGCAAAAAGTCAAGATGAAGCAAAGTTTTTAAAGCAAACAGCTTTAAAACTTTTACACGCAAATTAACGAAACACTGATATTTAAAGACTCCATTGGAATTTTGTGTTTTGTTTAGGTCAAAACTTCATGATGCCATAACGAATCAAAACTAAAACTTTACCATTTTATCGTTTTTTATCCAGTTTTTAAATACCTTGTGCAATAAATGCATAATGGATTTGACATTTTTCAATCTCTTGCATTTTGTCCTAAATTTTTCTGAGAAGCAGATCACAGTTCGGTTGGATGTTAACGTTTGTAGAGAGTAAATAATATGTTGAGTGAGAACGAGAAGTTGAGGCTGTTTGAATGTTTTGCTGGTTTGAGTTTGAGGCTGTTGCCCCCGCGACCCGACCCTGGAACAAGCGGAAGATGACGGAACGGAGAACGAGAAGTTATCTTTTAATGTATAAATGTTCTTCTGGCCTAAAAACTCAACATCACAAATCTTTCTTTTCGTTTCTGTTGTCTTCCACTTATCTGGGGCAGGATTGCGAGAACAACAGCCTCAGTCGGGAAACCTAGGTTTCTCTCACCCCAACTGCATCCTCCTGAGGTGTTCCCCGGCCAGCTATGAGACATAATCTCTCCAGAGGGTCCAGGGTCTGCCGTTTGGTCTCATCCCAGTGGGACAGGCCCAAAACACCTCACCAGCAAGGCGTTTGAGAAGCATCCTAACCAGATGCCAGAGCCACCCCATCTGGCGTCTCTCGACCCAGAGGAGCAACGGCTCTACTCCGAGCTCTTTCCAGATGGCAGAACTATTCACTCTATCTCTGAGTGGGAGCCCAGCCACCCTGCGGAGGAAGCTTTCGTTATCATTTTACCAAATAGCAAACTCATTAAGTAAGAATAAGCAAGAAATCCTTTATTTGTCCCACAGTGGGAGAAATTGCAGTATGCAACAGTATAGAAAAAAAAAAAGTTCACGGCAAGTAAGCACAAACAAAACAAAAAAAGGCAAAGTAGACCAGAGGTGTCAAGTAGCGAAGTAGAACTACTTCGTTACCTTACTCAAGTAGAAAATCTCGTTATCTTTACTTTAACGAAGTAATTATTTTTTTGTCTACTTTTTACTTTTACTCACTACTTTTTTATGCAATTATCTGTACTTTTACTTCGTTCTTTTTATAAAAAGTAGTCACTACTTTCGCCATTTTGTCACCGTTAAAAAGCGCGACTGTTTGTCGGAGTTTGGTTTTTTTTATGAACCCCGAATGCATCAAACAAAGGAACAGATGAATGATTGGCTGAAAGGTCCAGTCAATCATTACTTTGGGGCAAGTAGCACCGCCCACAAACTTTTAAAGAGCAGGAACGTTAATTTCCGTGTTTAAGACTTGTTGCGGGCTCGGAAACCAAAGTGTTTCTGATGCTGCAACACTGAACTTTGATTGAATTATCAGTTTTTAAAAAAAAAAAAACAACAGCAAAGAAATGTTTTATTATTATTATTATTTTCAGTCTTAGGTTATTGTAAACGTCTTTGCTGAAAATGTTGTAGATGGTATTTTTATAAAAATAACTTTGATCTGTGACGCACTATTTTATCTTTAGAAACAAAGCTAATTGAACTGATTAATCCATAAATAGTAGTGGATGAAGTATTTGTGCTTAAAAGCATCCAAAATGTTATTGATTAGTTTATAAAGACTGACTGAGGAGATTAAAACTACACATCGCTTAGATTTTGTATCATGTAAATGTTTGGGTAAATATGTACACATACAGTATATATGTAAATATGTATATATATAAATTTATATATACTATCTCCTAAGTCCCGCCCCTACTGATTTCTTTCTGGGTTTCTTAAAATCTTATTTCCCTGGTTATTTTTTTATTTTTACAGTTCTTAAAATTTTAGAAAAAGAATCCAAGGATTTTGCCTCCTGTGTGTTTCCTTCACTCCCACTGCCTTACGAGTGCATGTAAAGGGTGTTATTTTGTCAATGGGCGTGGTTTTACTGGGTGTACGATATTTTTTTGTAAAATACGATAATTTTACGTCATTAGTACGATAATCCAGCACCTCTCACCTGGCAACGCTGCCCAGGCTGTATGTGGCACTCCCATACTTACCAACTTGTTAAAGACGATTCAGTATTGCCTCAAAGGACTTTAAAAACTAGCTGCCTTCAAGGCTTGAAAAAGCCTTTTGGTTATTTTTTTTTCCATTTATTTATTTTTTTTTAACATTGAGTGTGTTTGTGTCTGCTGAAGTTGGTTAAATTAGGTGATGCAGAGTGAAGCTTGGTAGCTGAAGGGACGTTACATAATGCCCTGCTTATGATAATACATTTGATTGTGTTCATTAATCGATTTCCAATAAAGAATATTAAGAAATAAATGTTTCTGATTCATAAAGTTTAACACCAAAACACTTTAATTTATTATCATATTTTCTGCTCCTCAAAGCATGTGATAATAGTTAAAAAATATGTTCATACGCTTTTGTTAACAATATTCCTTTTTTTCTGAAAATTACTTTTACTTTTTTACTTTAAGTAGTTTTAAAATAGGTTACTTTTTACTTTTACTTAAGTAGAAAACTTGAGTTGATACTTCTACTTTTACTAAAGTAGTTTTTTAACTCGGTATTTATACTTCTACTTGAGTAGGAAATGTTGGTACTTTTGACACCTCTGTAGACTAAGGACAAAAACATGCATTCAAAGTGAATGAGTTACCGCACAGTTCTGGTGAGAAATCGCAAAAAGAGCACATGGTTAAAATTGCTCATTGTGGAGCCTCACAGAAGAAGGAAGGAAAGACCTCCTGAATCTCTCCTTCACACAGCAAGGGTGGAGCAGCCTGCCACTGAAGCTGCTTTCTAGTGCAGACAGAGTGTTCTGCAGGGGGTGAAACTTGTTGTCCAGCATGGATGTCAGTCTCTTCAGGACCTTTCTATCACCCACCTCCCACACTGAGTCCAGGGAGCAGCCCAGGACAGAGCTGGACTTCTTGATGATTCTGTCCAGCTTCTTCCTCTCCCTTTCTGTGATGCTATTGTTCCAGCAGACCACACCGTACAGGATGACTGATGCCACCACAGAGTCATAGAAGGTCTTCAGGAGTGTCCCATTCACTCCAAAGTTCCGCAGGCTCCTGAGGAGGTAGAGCCTGCTCTGACCCTTCCTGTGGAGTGCGTCGGTGGTATGAGTCCAGTCCAGTTTGTTGTTGAGGTGAACACCCAGTTAGACACAATTAATTACATTTTAATGTGTTTGCATTTTTTAAATTCAAGTTTTACTTTAAAATAACATTCCTGTACTATAATGGGATTAAATCGATAAAAGCTTCCTCATGCACCAAATAGAAAACAACTCATATCTCTTGATGTTTAGTGTCAAAATCTTTTTGGTGTGGGGTGTAATTTTACATGGCCGTCTTCACCCTCACTTTCATTGCTGCCTGAACCTTTAGTGTGAATATTTAGTTTCACTCTGTACAGTAATTTGAGCTAATTAGTGGTGTTAACTAACTTTAGATAACAACGTACTGCTTTCCTGGCTTCCACAAAGAAGCCACAGTGAAGGAGTTTGATGAGTTCCCATGCTCGCTGAACATCTGTTTCATCCACAAAGAGACAGATTACATGCAGCACTCAACCCCACTTCTCCCCTTTCCTCCATATTTAGCAGCACAAACTAGTCTCTGTAGCTCTCTTGCTTCTTTCCTGTGTGATGATGCTATCTGGGTTTCAGATGCTTCTTAGGCAGCTGTGCGTTGCATACAACACACACACAGCAAGAAGAAGAGTGGAAGCGGTGCAAAACCGTTGAGAGCGTGGTTTTGAAGGTAGGCCTTTGTGGTTGATGATGGGAAACATTCGTTACAGTAGGTTGGAGGAGCTGTAGCCACGGCATAAAGGCACAGGGATGTTTAGAGATATACATTAGAAAGAATTCAAACAAAAAAAGATCACTTTGTCTGTCTGTTATTCATACACAACCTGGGAATTTTTTGTGCAATTATTTCAATAAAGAAATGATTAAATTAACCATTGCTTTGCTCTTAAATTCTAAAGTGAAAAAAAAATTGCACATAACAACTAAGTTTGGAGCATAAAGTTAAATTTTGTTAAGTCTAAAGAAAAAATGCAAACTATAAAATGACAATAATCAGAAACTAAGACACAAAGACGAGTTGTACATTAGATTTGATTAAAAGGGTGTAAAATCCATTCAGTTCATGGGTCAAACAAAGTCCAGATGAGCTGGTAAACGAGAACATAACAAAACCTATCAAACGAGAAGTTATTTTTATCACCTCATCAACAATTTTGAAATGTTGAAAATAATGCATTATTTATCACACGTTTTATGGAATAATAATAATGGACCTTTTTCAAAAAAACAAAAAAATTTGGAAGACAATTTTTTCTCCTTATAAATTTGATAAAAAGTTTTTTTTTCTATTCTTCTTCTTTCGGCATTTCCCTTCAGGGGTCGCCACAGCAAGTATGTTTCTTCCATCTAACCCTATCTGCTGCATCCTCTTCAGTCACACCAACTATCTTCATGTCTTCCTTCACTGTATCCATGAACCTCCTCTTTGGTCTTCTTCTGGTCTTCTTTCCTGTGGTTCCAAACCCAGCATCTTTCTTCCTATGTACTCTCTCTCTTTCCTCTGCACATGTCCAAATCATCTCAGTCTGGCCTCTCTGACTTTATCTCCAAAACCTCTAACATGTGCTGTTCCTCTGATCCTGTCCATCCTGGTCACTCCCAGAGAGATCCTCAGCATCTTCATCTCTGCTACCTCCAACTCTGTTTCCTGTCTTTTTCTCAGTGTTACTGTTTCTAGACCAAACAGCATGGCCGGTCTCACCACGGTTTTGTACACTTTCCCTTTCATTTTAGCTGAAACTCTTCTATCACACATCACACCTGGTACTTTTCTCCACCCATTCCAGCCTGCCTGCACATGCTTCTTCACCTCTTTTCCACACTCTTCATTGCTCTGGACTGTTGATCCTTTGTAGTTTTATTCAAAAGGTAAAAATGGGGTGATTGTGTTAAATTTGGAATAAGAGCAGTCTTCTTAAAAAAAAGGCTTAAGATTCTGTAGAGCATGGGTGTCTAGATCCGGAGGATTCTGGAGAACCGGTGTCCTCACGATTTCCATTGTGTTCCTGATTATGAACAGGGGATGCACATAAAGTGAAATCAATAGTCAATCAAATTTGGCACATCGACTCAATAACCTGAATCAGTTGGGTAAATAAAAGAACACATGGAAAACCTTCCTTCACGACCCCGCCATCCAGGACCTGGGTTCGACACCCTCTCGAGTGTTTGATATCAGATCAAACTATCCAACTGGCTGAGTTTAACATCTGTTATTCAATCGATTTACTGTATAAGTTATTCAGAAAAAAAAATGAAAAGAGTTAGATCAAACCTTCTTTAATATGAGAGTTTATGTTTATGACAGCAGTTAGATTTCATACACACACTCGAAAAGCTTCAGGCGGATCTAAAATTGTTCATGGGCCAATTGAGGAATGTTGTGCAACCAACCTATTTTGTGTTTTTCACTTAGAATACCTGAAGCATCTAAGGGGACATTTTGACCAGATCCCTGAGCTGTCTGCTTTCTTTGGGTTTGTTTTTTTGCAGCATAGAGAAGCTACATTGTTTTTCTGAATTACTGTTTTTTAAACTTTGCTTAAGGAAGAATCTGGCCACCCTGCATAGAAAAAAACCTTCCTAAAACAAAATATCAAATGGGATTTATGTGTGCAGACTTTGTTCTGGGCAGTAGTTTGTGATTAACTGTACATTACCCATTGGGTTCAGAAACGCATACCTCGTGTGCAGTCAACTTTAAATCCTTATCAGCTGATCCTCTCTGCCCATAAACACACAAAATGAGAAGAAGAGACTTTTTTTGTCTGAATGCAAAATTTTTATCGATAAAAGATCCTATCTCATGAAACATTATTATTTTCTCATTGTATTCCATGCATGTAAACAACCACTATATCTCTATTACTATAGTTATGAAAATACACTGCTTTATAAAGCTTTATCACTGACCAGGATGTGGGAAAAGCTCATTGTAGTCATCCTAACGCATCCTGAAAAAGCGTAGGCTCACCTTTGAAATTGAAGTAGGATATGCATGAAACACTTCACCGGCAAGGCGTTAGGATGCATCCTAACCAGATCTACGAGTCACCCCATCTGGCTTTTCTTGAACCGGAGGAGCAATGGCTCTACTCCAAGCTCCTCCCGGATGGCAGAGCTCTTCATTCTATTTCTTAGTGAGAACTCTGCCATCCAGCCGAAGGAAGAAGTTCGTTTCGGCCGCTTGTATCCGCGATCTTGTTTTTTGGTCATCACTCACAGTAGGTGACCATAGGAGAGGGTGGGAACGTAGATCGACTTGTAAATCGAGAGCTTTGCATTATGGTTATTACAGTTACTGCACTGATCCGTCTGTTGATCAACCGCTCCATCCTTCCCCCACTTGTGAACAAGACCCTGAGATACTTAAATAACTCTACTTGGACAAGGACCCTGTCCCTGACCTGCAGAGGGCATTCGACCTTTTTTTGCAATGATTGTGGTCTTCATTCATTGTATGTAGTTATTTCCAAAGTAGAATAACGTTCACTTCCTTCGGTTCTCAGTGGCACTTTTTGACAATGAGTAGCTCATCTCGACGAGGCAGCACATTTGACCGAGTCCAGAATAATTATTATTTTGTGTATTATGTTGTCGCTCTGGTTTAGATGTTTGTGTTGGTGGAAGAATGGCAAAGATTGGTGAGAATGAGCAGGGCAAAGTGTGTGTGAAATGATTACTACTACATAAAACGTGTCATCAATGGAGCAACCCCTCTTGGGTGGTCACATCGTAGGGGCAGAAATACATGCATGCGTACAATGCATTTTTTCCATAAATCACACACATCAATATTAAGTTTATTTTGCATGAGATGGACCCTTAAAGTGCAACCTAAGATGAGTAACAGCCACCAGGGAATGACAGAGAGTCATCATTTGCAAAAATACTGCTGAAGGATAGGGTGGGTTGGCTGTGTGCACACTGGTGTTCAAAAGGCTGAGATGGTAAAGTTGTAGTCAGGTGTGTCTAATGTAGTGCGCAAGATTAATTTGAAGAAATTCCAAAAGAACGCATGACTGTCTTTTATCGTGTAAAAGCATATTTTTTGGATGCCAGAACATCTGTTTTTTTGTGTTCAAATAATGCAAAGGTGTTAAACATCAGTTCTGATCTTCATCAATCTGGAAATGATTCCAAGGCTGTTTTTTTAGATGGTTTAAAGTATGAATGTAAGTCATACTACTGTAAAAGAAAACTTACAAGTGGAAAATATTTAGAACAATTGCCAAGGTTCCCTGGTGTGGACATCTGACTAAGCTCAGATTTCTCTGTACGAAAGTGAATATAAAATGAAACAATAAATCCCAGGGGCTAAATCTTAAATTCCACAAGCATTTGTTGGCATGCTAGATGTTAAAAGTTCATTCGAGCACAGCCATTTTTTGTCTTTAAAACAGACATGCATTTTTTATAATTGGAATCGCTTGGCCGGTGTGTGTGGCTACGTTTACTAAACGCCAACACAACAAGGCGCTTTAAAAAAAAAAAAGCACTTCTTAAGTACAAGTTGAGAGCAAATTAAAAGGTTGGCTAAAAGACATTTGGTCAATAAAACACACTCTTGACCATATACACCAAAAATTTGGCTGTGAAAAATTTAAGGCCATCTGTCTCACAGTCAAAGCTTGATAAAAAAGAAAGAAAGAAATAGGTCACTCGACAAGACAAAGAAAATGAAGAAAACAAGCCCACACAACAGTTTCTTCTTTATGTTGTGGATGCGTTTTCTCTCAGGACGTCTGTGTGCTGGTTTAGATTTTGTTGAATAAATAATAACACTATAAAATGCACAGTCGTCTCATTCACTTATTTAGAGACTGTCTATAAATGTCTTTCCACTCATTTCTCTCTATCCTACATCTTTATACAGGTAAAACTAAGTTTTACAATCCCTGTTTGGAGGAATTGGCTCTGAACTGGGTGTTTGAGTTCGATTATTTTTCTAAGGAGTCATAATCGAACAAGGCCAAAGCATTTTTTAAGACATAGCAACATTTAATAGGGTTGTAGCCATGTTTCACAAATCTGCTTTGACATAAAACGCTAAGAATTTAGGGTTCCATCTGTATTTAAAAAGGGGATTTACGCATTCAAACAAATGTAATAATAAACATTTCAACCTGTTATTATTGTAAAATTACCCAATTTTGTATATAATGAATGTTTCAGGGTGGCACGGTGGCATATTGGTTAGCATTACGGCCTCACAGTGGTTGAGATTCAAGCTCGAGAGGAAGGGTAGGGCTTGAACACTGTCCTTTCTGTATGGAGTTTGTATGTTCTTCCCGCATATGCGTAAGTTTTCTCTAGGTACTTAGGTTTCCTCCCACCCGCCAAAAAAAACCCATGTTGGGTTGATTGGCCGCTGCAAAATTACTCCTAGGATTGAGACAGTATGGATGGCTGTGTGTGTGGCCCTACGACAGACCTCTACGGAGTGTACCTTGCCTCTGCTTGATATCAGCCGGGATAGGGTCCACCAACCCAACCACCCCATTAGGGATCAGCATTTAAGAAGACAAAACGAAAAATGCACGTTTCAGTTGAAAACGTAGCACATGGTGCTGACATAAAACATGTAAAAAAATTCAAGAGAATAAAATTGTCATTCACACATCCATGACTTCATATCTAAAATTCATCTTTAAAGCACAGTAGCTGAATCTGAGTCATCAGGATACACAGCAATGTAAAGCTGTGTATCATCAGCATAGCTGTAAAAACTAGTGTAGCATCTCTTGACGACGTTCCCAAGTGGCAACATGTACAGATTAAAACGTATTGGGCCTAAAATCTATCCTTGAGGAATCCCACATAATATTTGTTTCAACATCAACACAAGCTCTCTGTGGCTAGTTCGCTAAATACTTAGTAGAACATTAGATCTAAACAGATCTTGTTCATCTTCGAGCAAAGACAATCCAGAATCAACCTGGAAGATATTGGTTATATCAAACAAGCTTCTATCAAATGTCATTATGATATTTGCTGATATGTTCCTGATAGTGTACTGTATCAGAAATCAGAAGTCATCAGAAATTTTTGGACAACTTATCAGGATATCTTTGAAATTTACTTGCAGTGAATTTATAACGAGACATTTACACTGACCCGTTATATCAGACCATATAAATGTGATGTATATGCATGAAAAAAATAGGAGTCACACAAATGATTTTACATCAGATAAAAATGTACGGTTAATATGGAATTTATTAAAATGATAAAATATATTTTTAATAGATCCAGGCTTTATTGTCAGATGAAAAAAGGCCATAGAAATAAAACTTTAAAAGTGATGACAGGAAGTTTGTTATGCTTCTGAAAGACCCTGTAAGAAATAGTTCAACACCTTTATGACTTGAATAGAAATACCAAATGGATTAATCATCACAGCACAAGATGTTATTCAAATTTTCTTGGAAATCTTAGAAATCAAGAAAAGGAGAATACAAGGTCATTCACTGTGGGAAGAATGCTGTCACTTTGTAAAAGTAAAACATATTTCTTCATCACCCACAATTCTTTAAAAAGTCTCACGTGGAGCTCTGACCTCAATAATAAAATCTACTTTCCTTCCTCCTCCGTTCAATGTTCTCAGGTGCTTGGATCCCTATAGTTTTATTCCAGGGGGGATTTGATGGGCATGAATATGGATATGATTGCGATGAACTCAATGATGAAGGTAGTTCGCTTCTTCGTCAGATAAGCCATAATCACATTTAGAAACCGTAACAGGAGAGCTAGGTGTAAACTTGGCCAGCAGCATCATCCGGATGGGGGGTGGAAGCTTTGTGCGTATCTGTATGTTGATTTGTTACAGAATCATTCAGGGCAGCCTTGAAACATCTATCCAGAAAGAGAGCAAGTCTTTGTGGGGGAAGATGTTGGGGTGCAGGGATGTTATCTGAGTATATATAATCCCAAACTAGGGATTGATCTTTTGACTCCTCCCTCATTGCTCCATCTTTCCCTTTTCTTCTTTTCATCCTCTTTTTTGTGCTCCTCCTCCCTTCACACTGGAGTTTTTTTTTTTTTTCTTCGTCTGCATAGTTCTTGGTGCAAAGAGACAGCTGGATGAGAGGTTATAATTAGCCCAGATATCCTTATTCATATTCAAATTTCCAATCTAATCTCACAAAGGATTCCTAACAAGAATTGAGGATTGGCTTGCCCATTTTCATTGGAAGATTTGATGGGTCACAGTTCCAGGAAAAGTAACCTGAATCTTTTTTAAATACATTAAATTCTGAGATGAAAAGCCACTTCAATCAGTTACTGTACGTGTGCCGTTTATCCCAACCTCCTCTCATTTGTCATTTTAAAATGTGTTTCAGTGGTCAGGGTGACACAAACTAATTGGTAGATATTATTATTATGAGCATCTTGCCAACAAGTTTTCATGCATAATAACTTGTGTTTAACATCTCCAAGAAACCCGTGCATTGCAGTGCTAAACGAACAAGCTTTTTCAACCATGCATGTATATTTACAGTTTTGTGCACATATTTTTCAGCCTGCAGGAAACTGCACCATAATTGCCACAGTAATTTTTCATTTTCTGATACTTGCGCCTGTCTTTCTGGAACTATTTTGTTAAAGGTAGACATAGAGTCCTCCTTCTTAAACGAGATTATCTTTTATCAACACACTGTTTATGAAATTGTTCTAACTATGACATAAATGTATTTCCAGGCCCGTCTTCCTGTCACGAAGCTTCTCTGCCAGTCTGTCATATGATTTAGTTGATTAATTTACCGACCAGCACGTGTGACCTGAAATTTTTTTTTTTGTTTTTGCTGTAATTGGAACAAGAAAAGTTCAAATCAAATTTACTTTCAGCTCCAATAACTCATGTATTGGTATCAAAATAACAAACCTTTCAGCAGTCGTACGTAATCAGTGTGAAAAAAATCTCAGGTCTTGTGCATATTAAAAGTTGCACGTGTGTAACTTT
Source organism: Neostethus bicornis (assembly GCA_902685375.1). Taxonomy (NCBI): domain Eukaryota; kingdom Metazoa; phylum Chordata; class Actinopteri; order Atheriniformes; family Phallostethidae; genus Neostethus; species Neostethus bicornis. Next base: position 23,615,645 of record LR738547.1, read on the forward strand.
ACAAACTTTTATTGATCAAATTAATTATATAAATATTAGGGTTTTTTTCAGACTTTGGAGGATTTTGTGCTGTGCCACTTTTGAAATGTTCTGATTAAAAAAATCAGTAACATCTCATAGATGGATGGAGAGATAGATGGGTGGATGTTGTGCTTACCTTAGGGTGTGTGGTGCATCCATGTCGAATGGCCTACATGCTCTCTCAAGCATGAGTTGTTGAAGCTTGTGCCTCACCGTCTGACTTTTTAAATTATTTTAGATTTTTTTTTATAATGTGTTGCATGTTTTTCTTTTCGTCTTCTGAACGGCTTATCACTAATAGGTGGTGGGGATGCTGGAGCCTATTACCGCTGATTTCAGGACAGGAGCAAGGTACACCCTGAACAGGTCACTAGCCTGTTGTGGGGCCACACACATAACCACACACACTCTCGTCCCTAGGGCAATTATGTAGCAGCCAATCAACCTAACACGCATGTTTTTGGAGGGTAGGAAGTGCTTCTATTAAAATTATGTGAGTGTATTTAAGCAGTATTTTAGCAAAATAGGTGCAGCCGGTGTGACAAGTGTATTTGGTTTTCTGAACCAAAAACTAGGAACAAGTAAAACATGCAAGTTTGTATTAAAAAATCTTCATAAGAAATTAGGTTTTGCTTCCCAGGTTTGTTCTTGTACAAAAACGAGAAAACAAAAAGGTTTTATTCAATATTATTTTCAACTCAATTCTAGGAATTTTTTTTCTAGGAAGCACATTCAGCACACAGACACATTTGGACTTAGTCTTTTTTAGCTTTTTTTTTTTTTCATTTGGGAACAAAATATAAAACCATAAAGCATATAAAAAAAAGCCAGTCCTGAATAAAGCATGACCCTCGACTTGGAAAACCAAATGTCTTGAGGTTAATGCACTACTAGAGAAAGAGGTGCTGACTTGAGATGTTGCACATACACACCGACACAGCAGGAGGTTCTGTGTGCCAGACATGCTTTCACAAGTGGAAACATTTTGGAGGATTTCTTCGGTGGGGTACCCGGGAGGAAAGCCATAACACTCAAATTGCCAGATAAAATTTCTGTTCTTTTCTTTTCAATGTTCTTTGCACCACACATTGAAAATGATAGAAGAGACCTCCTGGTTGTCCAGAATAAAAAGCTTACCAAACCTAGATGTTTTTATTTTGAAGTTGTCAAGATTTTTTTCTTTTGCAACTTTTGGCTCAAATCTGTTAATAATTGTAATTACCAGCAAAATGTTATTTTGGGCACCATTGTCATTTTTTGTCTTAACTCTTTAAGAAGACGTACAGTAGCTGTGGCTTCAATGTCAACGTAGGTCAAGACATACTGTATCAAAGGTTAGACTAATCTGAGTAAATAACCAGAGTTTACAGTAACCAAATAGTCCCTTTCTTTGTTATTAAAAAAAAACATTGTACATTAAATCTTAAAAATGATCAATTCACTGAGAGCTTTGTAATACATTTTAAACCTTGAACAAGGAAACTGAAAAGTGAAAACTTTTTTCCAGGTCTGTCAGACCTTCGCCGTCTTTGTGGACATTGTTTCATTTTGTTCCGTTTCAGTGCACTCATAACAGGTAGAAAAAAAGCTTTTAAAAAATTCACATTACACAGACGGATCGGTACAGCGTTCACAGTGATCAGGATGCTGCATCAGTCTGTTGTTGTGAAGAAATAGCTGAGCTGAAAAACAAAGCTCTTGATTTACCAGTTGGTTTACGTTTCTACCCTCGCCTATGGTCAGCAGCTTTGGGTGGCAACCGAAAGAACAAGATCACGGATACAAGCGAGCGAAATGAGCTTCCTTCACAGGTTGGCTAGGCTCTAATTCAGAGATAGAGTGAGGAGCTCTGCCATCAGAGGCTCAGAGTAGAGCCGTTGCTCCCGCAGGTTGAGAGAAGCCAGATGGGGTGGTTCGTGCATCTGGGTTAAATGCCTCGCTGGTGAGGCATTTCGGGCATGTCCCATGTGAAGGAGGCCAAGAGTCAGACCCCGCACTTGCTGGACAGACTATGTCTCACAGCTGGCCGTGGAAGACCTCGGGATTCTCCCGGGTGAGCTGGAGAAGGCAGCCGGGCTGACAAAAACCTGGGTTTCTTGTCTGATTGTTATTCCCCCCGCGACCCGTCCCCAAATAAGTGGAAGACAACAAAACAGAATAATAATGCATTGAACTTATGTAGCGCTTTTCTAGACACTCAAAGATGCTTTACATATGCATTTACACTCAAATTCATTGCTGAAGATGGGAGCTACCATGTAAAGTGCATACCACTATCATCAGAAGCAACTGGGAGTTCGGTGTCTTGCTCAAGGACACCTCGGCACCCACTATAGGCGGGCGATCGAACCTGCGAACTCCCCGTTACGGGACGGTCGCCCTACCCACTGAGCCATCCTTCCCCCGATAAGATTCCCAAATTGCTTTGACCTTATTTGCTTTGACCTTATTTGTTCACAATTTGTGATGTCTTGTCTTCATTGGGTTTGAATCTTGTTAATTCTTCCAGCTTTTTGTCCTGAACATTTTTCCACAAGCATAAGTTGGGTTAGTTAGACGTTCCATTTTTTAAAATTAAAATGTACCAGTATAATGAAACCCTCTTGTGTCAGCTTAAATCCACTCAGTGACTGACAGCGATGGCATTTCATGGTTGGCTGCCATTTTTTTTTCTGAATGCCTTGTCACAAGCTTGACCTATAATTCTGTCCTTCCTCTTTAAAATGTTTGAACATCTTTCTTGATCTTTCATATGAGTTTGACTTTTTTTATGCCAAGTTTCAGAGTGTCCATCAATGGAAAAGGTTAAGAATGATATGAAACCCTGAACCGTATGTCAGGGATTTGATATAATACATGGACATGGATGGAGCATAGCCCAATGCTTATTGGTTAAAAAAGAATAAATAAAATGGTTCATTTGGTTGTAACATGTATTCTGATAAAACAATGTCCGAATGATGAAATACATTTCTGAAAATGTTTTGGTGAAAAATTGGCATCCAATTTTGTCAACTAGAAAAAAATAACGCTGAGGGCTAGCACATGCTTGAAAGTGTCACCTGTAAAGACCAATTTAGTCGGACCGATATCCGTTCCGTCATCTTCCGCTTGTTCCGGGGTCGGGTCGCGGGGACAACAGCCTCAAACGGGTGGCCCAGGCCTCTCTCTCCCCGGCTGCATTCTCCAGCTCACCCGGAAGGATCCCAAGTCGTTCCCCGGCCAGCTGTGAGACATGGTCTCTCCAGCGGGTCCGGGGTCTGCCCCTTGATCTTCTCCCGGTGAGACGTGCCCAAAACACCTCGCCCGTGAGGCGCTCGGGGGGCATCCTGACCAGATACTCGAACCACCCCATCTGTCTCTGGACCAATATCCAATACACATAATAGTAACTGTGCGCAATCAGAAAAGTACATACTCGTTTAAAATCCCGCGATTATGGCGCCATGGAACACACATTTGGTCCGAGCTTATAGGACGATTGCCAAAATATTTTAATGTGTCCCAACCAAACTAATTATATCAATTGGTTACTAGGATATTTAAACATCGCAGGCCTTAAATTAGTAGATATTCTTAATAGTTATTTCAATGTTTAGATATGTTAAGATGTCTCTTATTTTTAGATATAAACTCGTTTAATTACCTTTCTCATTCAAATGATATATTGTCATCCAGCCATGCTCTAATTTGTCCGGCAAAACATGTGATTCATACTGTGCTCTCAGGGTTTCTGATTGCAGATTCATTTTTAGTTGGCTTGTCAGAGCTCATATAATTGGGTTCCGCCAATTATTTTGATGCATCATATGTTATGAGAAAGGACTTGTCTCTGCTTCTGGTATTCTGCAAAAACAAATCAATATCCACACAACTGCGGCCTTTATGAAGACGCTGCATGTGCTCCCAAATAACAACTCAAGTTCAAAACACACTGTAGAGCTTGTTTTTTTAGGGTTTTGATTGGAATAAAATCCAAGTTTACTTCACTTTTATTATATTTGGATGTAGCAGAGACACTTGATTAGCAAAAGTGTCCGACGTCAAGCTCAAGTGACAACAAATTATGTTACGAAGCAGAAAAATCACGACAAAAACTTGGAAATAAAACAAGAAACCAACAAATAATAGTCTAGAGTAAACTTTAGCGTCAGCCTAGTCTTCAACAAAAAACGGGACATTTTTTAGTCTTTGCTACCGGTGATATGGCATTTTTTTTTCCCCCGATTTGCAACTACTCATCACATTCTAAAACATACAAACAGCCAAATTGTCAACTATGTAACATGGCTTTTTCGAAAGTGAAAAAACTTTGAAAAAGTTCTTCATGAGAAAAACTTATTCTGAACAAATTGAACTGCATTTGTTGAGTTTTTTTCACTTGAAACTTTTTGTGAATAATAGTCAATTCCTGGAGAATACTTAATGGAGTGCATCTTTTCCTGGCTCTGGAAGGAGACTTACAGCTGTTGACACAGAAAGGGAGGAACAGCAGAGCAGCCTAATGAGTAAAGAAAGTGCTAACTCAGACCAGGTGATTGACTGAACCAACTACGCCATGCAGCTAATAACATAGCATTAATGGCTTTAGGTGCTAAACTTGCCATCTGAAACCATTCTGCAACCAGGATTGTATTTAATTTCCAGAGAACACTTTTTTCACTTTGGCTTTTTTTTTTTATTTTTACATATAAATAGTAGACATTTGGCAATGACATTTATTTCTATTAGGTGATTTCTTTCTGACATTCAGAGAAAACCACATTTGATATGTGAAAATACTTTGATTGAGTATTAATGCTAAAGTTTTAGAATCTCTTATAACTGATCAACCATATTGTTATCCCATAAAGAACATAAAAATCTGGCTCTCAGATCATTTTTGATTGCTATATAATGCAAACGCAAAGAAAAAAGAAACATGTAAGAAGTTTTGTTTTACATCCTAAATGATGTACCTGAACAATTTAGAGATAAGTAGACTTATTTATTTCTTAACATATTTTTATTTAATTTTGATTTAGCTTTAAATTCTGTTCATATTTCTTTTGTTTTCTGAACCGCTTACCCCTAACGGGATTTCGGGGGGTGCTATCCTGGCTGTTTTAAGACGAGAGGCAGGATAAACCCCAAACAGGTCGCCAGTCTGTTGCAAAGCTACACACATAGACAACCATCTACACACACATACTCATTCCTAGGGGCAATTTGGTACTGGTCTATAAACTTAACATACATGTTTTTCAGAGGAAACCGGAGTACCAGGAGGAAACCCACACATACAAACTCCACACAGAAAGGCCAGTGTTTCCTGCCTTGCCGCAAGTTGGGGTTTCGAACCCCAACCTTCTTGCTGTGCGAACACAAAGCTAACCCTTGTGCCACTTTGCAGACCCCAATCATGTTTATTTATTGTTTTAAAAATCCAATCAACTGATTATTTGTAACTTATTACTTCCTGCTCTAGTATATCGAGTTAGTTTTGTGAATTATTCAGTATAAATTCCGATAACTCACAAGTACTTTTTTTTAATTGGGGTATTTGCCTTGAAATTGTACGTTAGCAGGTACACATAAATAGATAGATATTAAATTCTGGGTACATCCTTTCCAAAATTTTGACCGCAGTTCAAAGGAAAAATAAGTCAACCAAAAAATTAACAAAAAGCTCTGCACCAAATTATTTATAAAACTGCGAGTAAACAGCTAGTAATGAGCATTTCACAAAAAAAAAAAACAGAGGCCAAAACATTTTTTGGGCTTTTCGCAAACTTCATCCCGATAAGCCTATCCAGTCACCACCAGACTTTTCGCTCAAAATTTGTTCCCAGGTGGTTTCTTCCCCGCCTGTAAAACGGCCATTCTGAAGTAATTACTTAAGGGTGCAGACCATCTAAAAGTGCCCAACATAAATCATTGAACTTTTCAGAGGAATTGTAGGTCTAGCTGTTCTACAACTACCAAACATAAATAATTGCCAACTATTTGGAGTTATTACGAGTGTTCATCATGAAAAGCAAATGAACATAAATGCAGTAGCCCAACAAAATATCTGGAAATAATTACGAAGAGTCGACTTCAATCAAATGAAGCTTAATCAGAACATGTGTTTTTTTGTTTTTTACAAAAACGCAGATTCATAAAATTTACCAAAGTACTAAACAATTTTCCAAGTATGGTTTTAAACAATCAAATCATACATCAGCTTTGCCGATGAGAAAGGCAATGAAATAAATTGACTGGTTTGATTCTGAGCTTCAGTAGATAAAAGTAATTGGTTTTGTAGGAAAGAGAATACAATGCCAGAAACAAATTAGAAATAAATAATAGGCGAACATTCTGAAACTAGCTGTACTTTACCTTATCTAAGATAATCCGATTTTAGTCCTGTTTTGTTTCCATGTTGTTTTTTAGGAGTGAAGGTGCCATGTGGTTGCCTTGGTAGACTAACTGACTCTATGGGTTTGGCTTACTGATATGTTCAATTTTCTATCTGAAAAGAATAAAAACTACTTAGAATACAGAATTTATTTTAAATGGTCTCCATCAACTGGTTACACTCAGCTCATTCTTATTTTAGCCTAGATAGCGTGATGGAAATGACGCTCACTTAACTGTTTCTACTTTGAAAATGATCTTTAAATCAACTCTATAAGGTTCTGTTTTCCTGTCTATTAAGTGGACTTTCATTACCCTGTATTTCTACATGCATTGGTACCACAAAAACCATACCCACCAATTCTTGATCTAGCATTTCTTTTTCTTCCAGAAGAACAAAGTTTCTTCTTCTTTCGGCATTTCCCTTTACGGGTCACAAAATCAAGTCGGTTTCTTCCATCTAATCAAGTCTTCCGCATCCTCTGCGGTCACTCCAACTATCTTCATGTCCTCCTTCACTGTATCCATGAACCTTCTTTTTGGTCTTGTTCTATGCCTCCTGCCTGGTGGTTCTAAACCCAGCATCTTTCTGCTGATGTACTCTCTTTCTCTCTCCTTTGCACATGTCCGAACCATCTCAGTTTGTCCTCTCTGACTTTATCACCAAAACCTCTAACATGTGCTGTTCCTCTGATCCTGCCCATCCTGGTCACTCCCAGAGAGATCCTCAGCATCTTCATCTCTGCTACCTCCATCTCTCTTTCTCGTCTTTTCCTCAGTTCCACTGTCTGTAGACCAAACAGCATGGCCGATCTCACCACGGTTTTGTACACTTTTCCATTCATTTTAGCTGAAACTCCTCTATCACAGATCACACCTGATACTTTTCTCCATTCGTTCCAGCCTGCCTGCACATGCTTCTTCACCTCTTTTCCACACTCTTCATTGCTCTGGACTGTTGATCCAAAGTACTTAACTTGGGAGTTATGAAACTTAACTTAGCAGAACAAAGCTTACACTCCAAAATATAAAGCTACAAAATTGTCAAATTCGTACTAATGTCTTTGGATTTGTGTTCATGTGAGATTACTGTGTGAATCTGTGAAAAATTAGTCATAAAATCAGTTTCAACAAAATGATGGTAAATCGTCAACTTTTTGACTGACCACATTACACATTTCCTGCTAAAGTTTACACTGTTTTTATTTTTCAAAAGCGACAATAATGTAACTTTTTTGTCGGTCATACCAGAAAGAACTGGACTCATGCTGGCTTTTAAAATATTATATCATAGTAGGACGGTCAATAGAAAGAAAAAAACTATAAAAAGGCTTTGGAAATAGGCCAAAACTTTTTATAGCTTTACAGAAACATCAATGAAATTCTTGTGGGGTTTGTGTGTTAATGTTGGCTTCATCAGCAAAAAAAAAAAGTGTGGAATGTATTCATATGCCTTGTCTGTGTTCTACCCAAAATGTTCTTCATTTAATTTTACCAGATGTTTAGTAATGGCCAGAATGTTCCTCTGTGAAGTTTTTTGCTCCAGTCGACAGTTTTAACCAAGGAACGAGATGGAGAAAATGTCGCTTGAACATGAGGATCACTTAAAAAAAAACGAAAAAACAGAAGAATTCATTAAAGACACTTATAATAGACGTGCAGATACTTTCAGTGAAAAATGACCCAGTTCACTTAGCAGCCTTCTTAAGGTGTGAAATTGATTTGATCGGCCTAGTTTCAAAAGATAGAAACAAATGGAAGGAATAAAACTCTTAACCAAGAGTCGAAAAGAGTTAACAGTGGATTTTACTCCAAACTCAATCTTCTACGTATGCAGCAAGTCGAAACACAATAAAGCTCACAACAAAGAGGAGACTTCGGCTATGAAATAAAACTCCTCTTTTTTTCTGAGGAGATGCTTTCTGTTCTCTAAGGTTGTAGAAACATGGTAGTGACCCTGAACGAGAGTAATCAAGTCTAGTTTTTCCAATGAATGAGCAGAAAGATTTAGCAGATACTGTATGTAAAAACTACAAACCCTCTCACACACACAGTCATTGAAGCACAGACAACTTCTGAGACACACAGTGTTCGTAGCCGTACACAAGCACAAGCACACAAGATGAAAGCATCCTAAAATCCCAGTGATGAATTGAACAACTAGGACACAACTCGTTAGAGATGCATTTGTGTAGATGTGAGAAAGGCAATTTAATGTTTTCAGCATTATGTATTCCACAGCTACTCGGATGAATCAGAGAGATATTTTTATGTCCTCAGCCCAGAAAATCTGTTTTGCACTTTGCTTAGGATGCACACACAAACAAACCGGAAACATTGGTTTTACCTGGCTTTTTTTATTGACTCAGAAAAAGGAGGTAAAATAAGTGGCATTGTAACTAAAAAATGAGGATTGTAGCGATAAATATAAATGAATAACATTTAAAGTGCAGTTGAAAGCTTTTTCTTTTCAGGATTTTGCACCAATGAGCCAGCAAGTGTTCAGTCAACCTCAGTACCAAGACTCCAGTAAAGCTCGGGTGTCTAAGGATTCCTTGGATCAACACTTCCTGTAGTAAAAGGTCATGGTTAACCACTTCTTTTGTGGTCCCGAGACTTCATTGCTTTTGTTACTGCTAAACTACACTTCTTTTTATGAGAAAAGCTGCAAAAACAAAAGAGGGCTTCCAGACCTGGTTCAGCACAGAGTTACAGTCACGTTGGCACAGTGCCTCTTCTCTCATGCTGGAATAAATGGTAAAGAAAACACCGTTTTGAATCTTTATGAGTTTTATGAAAATACAGATCGGAGCTAAGATTAAGAAATGATTATGCTCCTTATTTTAGTCTAAAATATTTTAAGTCAACCAAAATTGCAAAATCAAACAAAGACCATCGGATTGTAAAAAATGATTATATGTATAAACAATCCATAATTACAACGTCTGTCGTCTGAATCAATTCAAAGTGTTTCTAGTCGATTATATCAGCATGGCACCATCACTGTTTTTAGACCTTGCTATTACTGCAGGTATATACTTTTACTCTTTCTTCAAAAGTTGAACGTTAAGATGCAATTTGTGTTATTTACGAAACTGCTCGTTTTTTTTCTTTTGCGCTAAATGTTACACCCGACTTAACTAAATACTCCCCCTTTTCTCTCTATTTCGTACCTCATTTTTTGAATGAAAGTACTTTTATTTACAATGTGCCTAAATATATCCTTCTAACGTCTCAATCTTGCACATACACACACTTGCTACGATAAACGAGACATTTTTTTTTCCTAAACAAGCAGTCAACAACCTGCAAACCTAAATAGACCTGGATTTTTTCAATATTGGGGAAAAAAATCTCCTAAACAGAAAACTTTTCAAATATCCACAAAATAAATGAACGACTTTATTGGTTGAATTAAATTCAATAAAACACAATGAAATACAGCTGGTCACGCGGGAGATTTTAAGTACCTAAGAGACATAGAGCAGAGCAACATTTTAGGCCTCATTGAGAAGATTGGGATTAGTTTTATGATCTGTTACTATTACTGGTCCGTCCAACATAGACATAGGAAAGTTGTGCTATTGTTATTTTATAATGAAATGTTGCCAGCCTCTGCAATGCCTCCTCTAGCAATATGCTGAAACAAATGTCCAATATTGTTCATATGCAGTCAGTTTGCCAGACAGAATTTCACCCAAACAAGTAATGATAAGCACAGTGGTGCACAATAACATTCTTTGGAAAGGTAGGTGAATAAACCAGTTTTCTGATTCTGTTCCTTTGTAATAAAAAAACTCACTGATTACTAAATACCTGGCTTCAAACTTTTTGCATGTACAATAAATTGTCAGCTCTGATAGACTCATGGATAATGAGATCTTGTGGTTCTGACAATAAAAATACATTTAACGGCCATTTGCAAAGGATCATGGCCAATTCATAAACCCTATCAGTTGTACAGATTATGTGGATACACACAATGAAGTCTTGGTCACCAAAACTTGCTGTAATGTTTGAGTTTGTAACGTTTTCCATTCTTTTGCCAGTAAAATAACAAGCCCTCTTTACCAAGGTTTCCAACTGCTTTATTATTTTTGGTCACTTACCTTCCTCTCTTTTCAGCATTTCCCTTTAGGGCTCGCAACAGCAAGTTAGTTTCTTCCATCTAACCAGCATTCTTATCAGTTACACCAACTATCTTCATGTTTTCCTTCACTTTATCCATGAACCTCCTCTTTGGTCTTCCTCTAGGTCACCCTCCTGGCGGTCCCAAACTCAGCATCTTCCATCTCTCTCCTCTGCACATATCCAAACCATCTCAGTCTGGCCTCTCTGACTTTATCTCCAAAACCTCTAACATGCGCTGTTCCTCTGGTCCTGTCCATCCTAGTCACTCCCAGAGAGATCCTCAGCATCTTCATCTCTGCTACCTCCATCTCCTTCCTGTCTTTTTCTCGATGCCACTGTCTCAAAATGTTTCTTTTTGTCACTATGCTTTAAAAAAATCCTTTAGAATCAGCTGTTACAGCAACATAGCTTTAGAAGCACAATTCTTGGTGATACTTTTATAGTTCTTGAATATGACATTTGGAATTGCACGTGAGCAAAACATCACAAGTATACGATGATCAGAAGGCAGGATACACTAAATTACTGCTTACAGATCTTTGCAATTGACACTTTTTGTGGATTCACACACAACAATGCTGAATATAAATCTTTGGAAAATAATCTTCTCAAAAAGCTAGTTAAAAACAAAAGAAAATGTCACAATTCCAATCGTCTGTTATCAGTGTCCTTTGTGAATACTTCTGCTTGTTTTTTTTATTCTTTCAGTGTTTTAATGGGGTTCCAAAAGGATAAGAGTGTACACCTCCTTTTGTCTTTCTACTAATTCCACAATCTTGTCCACAAGAATAGCACTCCCGCTCACCATGTTTACTAAAGGCCCTCAAGCGTGACCCCTCATTATGTATGACCCCTCCTCTTACAACTGACAGGGGCCCTCAGGGCATCAAGCATCAGCGGCAGAAAAAAAAAATCACACAAACTGCATTTGCATTTGATTTGATTATCCTTCATGGTTGATTCATGGCTCTCTGAGCTTCTGTTGGGCAACTTTTATACAGGCCAGTCACCCATTTGTGCATCACGAAGGAAGATAAAGGTCTCTAATTTTTTTTAGATCTCATAAATATTTGTTTGATTTTTGCTTGTTTTGGACTTTTAGGCGCATTTTTCTCTATTTTATAAAGAATAATTTGTCAAAATAAAAATTTGGTGTTTCTTGCTTCGTCTCATTAAGAAACAAAGCAGTTTAGGTTGAGAATGCTTCAGCTTGCTTAATTCTTTTTCTCAGTCTTTTATGAAGAAATCTTGAATTTTTCTACCCAATAGAAGTAAGAAAAGGAAGCTATATATTGAAAAAAAAAACAACCCAAAAAAACAGCCATTGGATAAGACAGAATTTATTTGTATCAGACACACAATTTTATAACTTTGTTTTTTCCAAAGTCACCTTCTTAAAAGAAAGTTCCATTCCATCGTCTTCCAATTATCCGCGGCCGGGTCGCGGGGGCAACAGCCTTAGACGGAAAGCCCAGGCTTCTCTCAGCCTGGCTGCATCCTCCAGCTCACCCAAGAGGATCTTGAGTCATTCCCCGGCCAGCTGTGAGACATAGTTTCTCCAGCAAGTCCGGGGTCTGTTTCTTGGTCTCCTTCCGGTGAGACGTGCCCGAAACACCTCACCACCTCACTAGGCGCTCGGAGGGCATCCTGACCAGATGCCCGAACCACCCCATCTGGCTACTTTTAACCTGGAGAAGGAGCGGCTCGATACCAAGCTCCTCCTGGATAGCAGAACTCTTTACCCGATCTCTGAGGGAGAGCCCAACCAACCCTTGGCTCTCACTATCACTATCATCTTTTCAAGAAATGCTTGTGTTTGGTCAACATTGGCCCACAGAGATTCTCAAAAATGTCAGCCAGCTCACATTCCTACAGATTTGTAACAGAATTTTTTACATTTAATCAAACTTGTAGTTCAACATATTCATTCAACACTAAAAAAAAACACACAGGTTGGGTTGATTGGCCCCTATGAAATTGCCCCTCGGAGGGAGTGTGTGCGTGGATGGTTGTGTATGTGGCTCTGCAACAGACAGGCGACCTGTTCGGGGTGTACCCTGCCTCTCGCCTTAAATCAGCCAGGATAGGCTCCGGCACCTTCGTGGCACCACTAGGGATAAGTGTTTCAGAAAACTAAACTGATCTGTTTTGTCCTTTTCAGCCTCAATTATTTCTTTACCACTCAACGTTTTGCTTAATATTTCTTTAAATTCACCATGAAAGTCTCGTTACTGCAGATATTCTACGCAATTATTTTTTTCTCCATACTTGTGTCACAGCTATTGAATTTGATCCAATGTGGGCCGCAGTCCTGCAGGTTTAAGTAGCGCTGCTGCAAAACACCCGACTCACACAAAATGAAGTTAATAGTTTGTGACTGTTTTTACAATAATTATTTTGATTTATAAAATGTGCTGAAATCACTTAAGACTGTTTTCCAAATACTCTGAATCAAGTTTAATTAGTACATTTTGAATCACCTATTAGGATACTTAAGTCTTTTTTAACGAATTTCATAAGACATGGAGTTTTATGTTCTTACGTTTCTGCGTATGCGATCATATGACTAACAACAGAAATTTTGTTGCATACTTTTGCTCTGAGGCTGTTCAGATGCTCTGTTTTCCTGTTCCTGTTTGCCTGCTGCATCAGTGTGTGTGTGTGAGCACATGTCTGCAGGGCAGCTGTGTCCTCAATATGTGGGGACCTGACCCAGCTGTCACTAACCATAGTAGGGAAGGTCTTTCTGAAAGCACGAAAATAAAAATGTACATTGGTCTCTCAGCAGGAACTGGCAGGGAATTGTCAGCAGTTAATACAAACAAACGAGTCTCATCTGAGCACATATCAGCTCTAATTTATCATGTTAGACGTAGACAAAGCAGGACAACAATAACAAAGCTTTATTCCTGGTGCTGAATGTACTTTGTGTAAAAAAAAAATGCTTATGATCTTCAATAGATACTGGTCCCCAATTTAACATCCCTGAATGTTTCCAGAGTAATAAAAATGTTACTTTTATACTTGCAGATTGTGACGGTATGTTGTATAAATGAATACTCATCACTCACCAGCTATTTGACATGGGGTCACATCCCAACTTTGACCAAACTGGGCAAACAAAACTAAGTGGCTATGCACGCTAAAAGGGGATAAAAGCCTTGAGCAAATCCCATTATTTAGTTTCTTGTAACTCAGACTAGTTGCTTCTTTTTTCCCCCTCTTACTTCAACAAGCAGAACTCTGAATTTAAAGCATTATTTTTATGAATTTTCATCTACAAAGTAGTCCAGTGTGCCTGGATGGCTCTGGGGTTAAATACAATGTGGACAGGGTCTTTAAAGCAAATGTGAACCGAAAGGCTGGCAAAGGCGAAGGGACGCAGCTGTCGGCAAAGCATATCTTTTTTTAAGGGCTGCCCCTAATGATTGGAGACAGTTGGCAATTACGTAAGTATTCACTTTTAGGCCACTGGGCTGAACACTGTGTCGAACCCGCGCAGATCTTGGCACACAAGCAGAATGGGAAGACGAGTGAGAGAGGGAGGTTGGGGGGTGGGCGAACAAGAACACAAAGAGAAGAGAGGGGGAGCTGGCCGGGAACCAACCAGAAAATAGCATTGCACATGCCAATGTACAGAGAGGAATATACACAGGCTGGATGTAAGCCTGAACAAAGCAAAGATAATTACAGATAAAGATGAAAGCAAAAGGATAAAGCTGCCTAAAAATAAGCAAAGGAATACTCAAACATTTTTAGCCACTTTCAAATCTGTTTGTTTAATCTCTTTTTTTCAAAATTACTCACTGCTATTCAGGGGATCAACATTTTTAACCATGTAGCATGTACTGTATGTACATTTAATACGTTCAAAATAATCAAAAACGAGAGAAAGCAGCAGGCTTTGCTTCAATTGATTGTGTTTAAGTATTCAATAAAAGTCGCTCAAAACTTTCTACATTACGAAAATCAACCAAGATTACCGGCAACTTTTTTTTTTTATTAAAAGCAACACCACTTGCACGCTAGCAGCGCATTGTCAGTAAACAAACCATGTAGTGCATTCGTTCACCTCGCTGGGTGATATTTAGTGTGTTATTAGCAATCTGTCAACTATTAAACATGCTTTTGGTTTTCCTTCAAGCCAATTGGGTGTGTTTTACCCCACCACCTGTTTCTCATTCAAACCTGGAAGGTTAACAGCTGCCTGGGAAAAAAGATTGATGCATGTACATTCGCACTCACATATGCGAGCTCACACACATGTACAGTGGATTACTGATACGGTCAAAGTTTCTGGGAAAATCCACGCTGTGTCATTTACAGTCATACTTTATTAGCCACAATTTGTCTCTAGTTTCCCAATAAAAGCAATGTTTTATTTCGAAGTGGCTTTCTTCTCCCACAGCTTGTAGTATTGAAGTAATTCCTAGTTAAATAGTTTCTAATTGCTTTTTCATTTGCTCCGTTATTGATTGTAATGAGTGGTTCACAAGTGGTCTCATTTGTTCTTCTCAGTTCGCTGTGTGCTTGTTTGTTTAACTGAGGGTGTGTGTATGAGTGTGTGTGGCACCCCAACTTTGCTATTAGGGGGGAATCCTCTTCAGTGCATATGTGTGTCATCAGCGATGTGTGAGTTTTTCCTGCCATCTGAAAATCGAGTGCAGTCTTGAACACAGGAACTGCTGATGGCCTTTGCCTTGTTAGACGCCATTTTTTCTGTGCATGGAGTGGCCTCCCACGGAGTCCACTCATCTGTTGTCAAATATTTATAAATGTCACGTAGCTAAATCTTCCAAATGATGCCAGCGTCATCTTTGAGATTGTCATTATAGTGAGGTTGGTTTATCAAGAACCTGGAGGGTGAGGTGACAGTAGAAATGGAATCGACCCGGCTTTTATTTTTTGTGATTAGTTAATTCTATTCCAAGATGAGGTAACTATTCTATTGAATGATCAATCTATCCATCTTAACAATGTAAAACCAGCTAACTTGCTTATTTGCAGTGATTTACTTTGAGTATAGAATAAACCACAGGTGTCAAAGTCCGGTCCTGAAGGTTTTCCATGTGTTCTTGTATCTATACACCTGATCCAGGTTCGTGAGTCATTGTGCCAAATTTGATTGGTTGTTGATTTCACTTTATGTGCATCAGCTGTATTGAACCATGAACACATGGAAAACCTTCAGGACGAGGACCGGACTTTGACACCTCTGAATAAACAGCGAAGAAAAATGAACAGATCTGGTCAGATTTTTCATTTTGCTCCCTTTTGATTCAAGTTTCAATATCCATGTGAACTGTTGTGAATACTAAATCAGCTTTTATTAAAGAAAACAAAGTCATGTTCGCAAGTGTTGTCCATCGAGTAGCGCATTAATTGAAAATTAGCATGTTTTTGCAGAATAATGTGCAGACTGATCCCAATTAGAATGAATCCTGTACTTGAAGAGGCCTGGTACTTCAAAGGCAACTTGAATTGCACTGGATGCTAATCAAACATTTTATATTAAGCCCAGAAGCCAAATATTTGAAGCTGTGCCTTGTTTTCATAGAATACATTTTTTTTTTTGCCTCGAACACCTTTTTTTTTTTTTTTTTTTTTGCATAAACAGGATTTCTGTTGTACTAAAATTTAAAAACAAACAAGTTAGTTAAAACCATTAAGACTATTTTTTAAATCTTCTTTTGACTAAAATCAAACATTTTTTATACTAATTATTTATGATAAAACATCCAATTTTCACTTAAAAAATAAGTTGTCTTTTTTTTAATTCGTGTAACGTTAATGGGATGTCAATGTGAAGTGGAGGGAGGAACCGGTGGTGACTGGCATCTACTAGCACGCTTTGTTTATCTGTTTAAAACACTGTCCCAGTGAAGAAGCTGCAACAAAGGAGCTGTGTTTATTCCTTCAGACAGTTCTTGTCACGTTCTGTTTGTTTTAGCAGAACGATTATCCTAATGGATTAAGTCTTTGTGAGGAGAGAAAACACGACACTATGTGTGGAGTTTGATCCACATCACGGATGCTCCCATTGCATTTTTAATGAGAATGTTACATTTTATGTAACTCATTCTATTACCTTTCATCATTTAATCCTTTCGGATCCTCGAGCCAACACAAAGAAAAGAGAGATTATGTTATTACTATATGCTGTATACATATGTACATCCTCTCATCGGGCATTCCTTTAAATGTATTTAAATTCAACATTTGAACCACTGAGAATATTAGAGAATATTTTAATGCCTGTAAAACTTAAGGGTTTAATTTCTACATAAATATTGAAATCTCACTTATCTAGCTATCTGATTTTTGATGATGGGCTATTTTAATGACCTCAATGAGGTTCAATTATTTCACATCATCCTAAGAAAGGGACATTTTCTTTTCCATGATTTTCTTTTATATGAATTTATATTGAAAACATTAAGACACCGGCTTTACGGTGGTGCAGTGGCCACCACCAAGAAGGTCGGGGTTTGAGTCCAAAGTAGGACGAGTCTTGAATCACTGGTCTTTTTTGCGTGGAGTTTGCATGTGCTGCCTGTTTGCCCCTAGGAATGAGTGTGTATGTGGATGTTTGTGGGTGTATGGCCCCGCAACAGACTGGCGCCCTCTTCGGAGTGTATCCTGCCTCTCGCCTTAAATCAGACGGGGTAGGCTCTGGCAACTGAGGATCTCTCTGGGAGTGACCAGGATGGACAGGATCAGAAATTAGTATATCAGAGGAACAGCACATGTTAGAGGTTTTGGAGATAAAGTCCGAGAGGCCAGATTGAGATGGTTTGAACATGTACAGAGAACAGAGACTAAGTACATCGGCAGAAGGATGCTGGGTTTGGAACCACAGTGGGCTAGAAGAAGACCAAAGAGGAGGTTCATGGATACAGTGAAGGAAGACATGAAGATAGTTGACGTGACCGAAGAGGATGCAGCAGATAGGGTTAGATGAAAGAAACTGACTTGCTGTGGCGACCCCTGAAGGGAAATGCTCAAAGGAGAAGAAGAAGAGGCTCCGGGAACCCCTGCGACCCAGTTATGAAATAAGCAGTTCAGAAGATGAAACAACACACTAACTACACAACCCCATACACGTTATCGTTCCATCATCAATTTACAAGTCATAATGAATAATCAGAAACCATCACGTCTAAAAGGCTCCTGCGCTGAGAACCCTCATAGACTTGAGAATTGTAATTACAAAGACAAAAAAAACCCAAACACTTTAAAGCCTAAAAATCTCATTTGCATAGTTTATTTTGTGTCTTCGGGTATGTGAAATGTCAGCAAGTTAGCCCCTGTTTTATGGCTCAAAAATTCCAAACGGATTACCCTCATCTGTGACATGTTAGTGAGAAACCACCTCAATTCTTAAATATGTGATAAATAATAACTTGGAGTGCGGCTTGTCAAGCTGCGATTGCTAATCTACAAGCGGGGATTTGAATAAGTCCTCTCGGTGGCTCGGCACTCTCTCACATATCCTCAATCTCCTCTTCATCCCTTGCTCTGCAGTCTACTCCAAAGGAGGGCCCCTCCACAAGAGCCCGTTGAGCTATGTGAGATTAACTCCAACATCATATGTAACCCAAAGCAGGTCGGCAAGGGAGATGGGAAGCAGTAATATATGAAAGGCAAATTTATTTGAATGTGATTCGAATAATCCTTGTTCTTAATCCAGTCTTTGTTTTACAAAAGTAACACCAAAAATCCAAAAATGGAGCTCATCACAGAGGCATGTTGCATCGTTAGAAATGTCATCTTTAATTTGGTAATTGGAAACAAGACCTTCCGCAATTGATTTTACTCATAATCTTTCCATTGGTAACTATTACGGGTATAGTTTTTTTTTTTTTTAGTGAGCCAACGCAAAGTTTCAGCTACTAGTTTCTAAATGTCCTGGGTTTCCATGATACCCGTGGGCTTCAGGCCACCGCTAGATTTGTTTTTAGTTTCCGTGACTGCCACCTTACATACGTAACAATTGAAGTTTGTGAGACTAATTGCATTTGGACCTCAGGATGTTAGACCTTTCCCACATATTTTTCCAACTCCAACCACTTGATTTGACTGAGTTGTCAAACCAAACATTTCTGCTGATTAAAGTAAACTGTAAACTGACAGGAGTAGGTTTTTATTAAAGTTGTCTTGTTTGACTATGAAAATGAAGCCAAAATAGGGGAAAAAAAATGAGTGAAATTAAAAATATATAACGAGATGTGTCAGCGGAAGGCCAAACAAGGTCAACTGTCCGTTTTCAGTACAGTGAATAAGTCATAAACAATTATTTTACCCAAAAAAGAGTTGATCGATTAAAAATTAAAGGATCTATTGTAAGCCAGTAATAACAGATTACTGAACTAGTGAGTTTATTCATATATTTGCTGTTAAAAAACTATCCCAATGGGCCCCAGGAGAGCCTACCTCTGTTTATGCCGCGTGTCAGTGTGAGCTGATTCTTTAGTAAAGCTCACATATCACCAGGAAAAAAGGAGAAAAAAACAAGTACAGACAGTGGTTCTGTCATTACAGCATCAAATTCCAGAATACATGAATATATGATTTTTTTCCGCACAAAAAGGCTCAACAAACAAAACTCTGAAAAGTGGCTCGTGACCAAAGCGATTTAAGCAGGATTGACCTTAACTTGCTCAAACCTCCTTGGTTCTTCATGCATCTGAATTTGTGTGTGTTGGTTTCCATTAATTTGAGGGTGTCAGGGCCTGTTCTGCCTAGTTTGCTGTTAAGAGGATGAAAATGAGCAGTCAAATAGTGCTCCATTTATAAATCTGTTTATACATGCTAATACTTGGGGCTGTTTTCCACCCTCGCCAGCACTTCTGGGTACGAGTCAATCAACACAAAGGTGCCCTCCCTCGCACATATACAGACGCATACACACACAAACAAACATAATAATAACCAAGAATAGAACTACTTTTAGAGATGGAGGAAAATGTTAATCAGCGCTGTGAGTGAGTGTCTCTTTGGGACAGTAGAAATCAGCTTTACTAGCCTTTTACTTGAAGAACTTATAGCTAAACATTGTATGTCATGTGCAAGGCCAGCTGAAATGCACGAGGATAAGCTGGTATCTTCTATACTCTGCACCCACACTAAGCTACATCACCCCATGTCACGTGATTCAAGCATCAGAACACTTTTCTTCCTTTACTTTCTCTTCATCGTTACATAATTAAACTCACATATTTAATGGTTTCATGCAACGTCACACCTCATATGTCTCGTGGGTCTTTTTTTTTTTTGTCATTTTGATGACAAAAAAAGTACCACTCATGCCATTGCAAGCTTTAGCAAGAGTTTTGGTGCTACTTTGAATCAATTTCATGAACATCAACAGCCAGTCATTGCCTATTTTTTGTTTGTTTGTTTTAAAAGGTTAGTTAGTGGTTGTCAAATCAATTTACAGCTACGTCAAGATATCAAAACTGTATTTGCATCTTTCCGGGAACAAATCAACTCCATATACTGTCAAATAGTCTCTACATGGAAAGTCAAGCATTAGGACGTACAGACGTAACTGCCATGGACAGGACTAATGTGTTAGGAAGATGCTTTGGGCGTTCAGTGTTTTAAAGGAGATCACTCCAAGTCCTTTTCACTCGGTTCAGTTCAAGAATGTTCTACATCTTTTGACGAGAGTCACATAAAAGTCAAGGCAACGACAAAGTCGGTGTTCCTACACCTGCTCTAAAGCGCCTTCAGGAGTTTTCAACAGTTTGGTGTCAAAATAATGACAAAAACAGAACAAAAATAGACCCCCGTGTGCAAAGTTTTCTACATAACTTGACTTACCTAAAGTGACCGTTTTCTTTTTCTTTTCAGAAATGTAGACCATTGTTGAGCACAAAAACACTTTTACTCAGTATTATCTCATGCTGATCTGTCATTTTAGGTGATGCTATAAGACTCTCCTGATGAGTTGACCGAGGAGCACTTGCTATGCACGTTGGCCCACTTTGACCCTGGATGAGTGGGAGATGATGTAATGGTTCTAAGTTGACGTCTGAGCAAAAAAATCTGATGACACTTCATGACCCAACATATGAAACTCCCAGGTTACGAAAATCCCAAAGTAAGAATTGTTTCTGTATCCTAGCGTCTCACAGTTTAGTTGTGTGACATTTTGTAGAGCAGGGGTCACCAACAACCCGATGCCCACGGGCACCAGGTCGCCCGTAGCGACCGCATCAGTCGTCCGCAGGCCAGTTCTAAAAATAGCACTAATCACAAATTAGCTCTGTCTAAAATTTTATTTAATTATGTTGCTATTCTATTTGAATTGTATTTATAGTGATGTAAATTTAAAAACGAATACATAAAAACGTAAACGTGAGTGTTGCAAAGATGAGGTTATGAAATGCGTTTTCAACCCACAAAAACATGGCAGAAAAAAGGAAGAAAACTTTTCACAGTGAATGGGAGGAAGAGTTCTTTATTACTAACGTGAAAGAAAACTGTGTGTGTCTCATCTGCGGTGCGACTGTGGCGACGCAAAGTCGCACCGTCCTTATTTTGAAAGGAGTAGATTTTTGTTAAATCTTACATAATTGATCATTTGTACAAACATGGTTCAGAGTTTATGATTTGACAACTGTTGGTGGCTGGTAAAAATTGAAAAAGATTTTCTGCAAAATGTTGTGGAAGTGATCATTTGAAAATGAAACACTTGGATATTGCATATTGAAATGTATCTGTTTCCTACCTTGTTTAGTCATACTGAAATAATTATTGTGATGAATCATTAACAATCAGTGTCTTCACATAGAATATAATTATTAATAATATAAAATTAAAGGTACACTGTGTAACTTTGTTATTTCAGAAGTGTATTATCAAAGTGGTAGCCCTTTGCATTACTCAGTGCCCTTGAAGTAGCTCTCAGTTTCAAAAGGTTGGCGACCCCTGTTGTAGAGGGATTAGTGGTTGACGTCACTTCCGTCGTTTCCGACTGCACGCGACATGCACAGTGCAACTAAATTTTAAATCAGCATGTTTCGGCTTATTTTCTTTATCACAAGGCAGTAATATATGGTAATAGGTAGAGAATATGGTCATAACTTCAAAATTGTCGCAAATTTCTATGTTTATAACAAAGAACAGCGGCGCTTTTTGCTCCCGCGACGCACCTGCATCCGCTTTGTTTACAAACGACAAATCCCTCCGTAGAAAACCTAAAAACCTTCTTCCGATGGAGATAAAATTTTAATTTAAATTCATTCACTGTACAGTACTACATGTGCATGTTTTCAGTCTTTCTTTTTCCATCTTTGTCTGCTGTCCTTTGAGATTATCAAATGAGAGGCAACTATACTTGCTGCTGGTTTTTTGGTGAAAAGCAAACTTAGGCAAAAAGAAAAAAACAGTTTGAGCAAAATAGGTTTAGCCGCCACCCTTTGCGGCCATGCAGATTTATTACTTATGCAGTCACTCTGGATACTTCACAGCTGTGTTTACCCTGGACCCTATCCTGAGTATCAGGTGGCAGGTCAGGGACCAGCACATGTGATAATCCATTCACACATGCACTACTTCTACTTCCTCATACCCACACCTCGCTATCCACTGTTTAATACGTCCTTTGACACTGCTAATAAACAAAAATCCCAACAGGCCCCTTTTTTTTTTTCTAGGCCATAATTCACAGCATGCTTTAAAGTCAAAGGTTTTTTCTCTCTTTCTTTTTTTGCGCTCCTTTGAGGGGATTTAGTTATAACGTCAAGACAAATCCCCAGTTCGATCTCCTCTTGGTTAAGTCATCACTAACAGCCCCGGTCCATTGGAACTCTGGGATTGCTTCCAGCGTTTCTCAGATGGAAAGATTGACGGGTTAAGAGTTTGCTCAGCCTTAGAGGCATAAAACAGTTCTGTTGGTGGACCCGTACCTGTGGGATGTTTGAAGGGTTCTGATTTAGAGACGTTAGAGAACAAATAAAAGCAGAAAGGTTAGGTATTCACATGTTTTTCTTTTTTCTGACTCGGACACTCTGAAATGGGTTGTGGCTTCTCTTTAACGTGGACTAATAAGTTCATGACACGTAGTCTTTTTCACAAGAAATACTTTTTTTAACTCGCTAAATATGTTTTCTGTCCCCATAATTATTCAAATTTCTACTTTCACCGGCAGGAGTAATTTTTGCTGAAAAACAGAAACGGATGCTGTTGACTGCCAGATATTTTTCTTTTTATTTCCCGAGCATTAGATAATTTCCAATTGAATACAGTACATTTGAAAAGAAAAGACAAAAAGCAAGTGAACGAAAGATGGAGGAAAACAGACGACAGGTGCAATGCTGCGCTACCATAAATCAACGCTGTCATCAAACAAATCCAGCCTGTTTATACTTGTGCACTTAAGTCTGTGCCATATCCGACAGACACTAATCCCATCTGTATATTACGTCCCTGCTAACCCCCATCCCGGGAAGCTCTGCCTCAGATTTACAAAAACCAGTCCCAAAATATCACCAACAACATAAAATGGAACTGAGAAAGTCTGTTCCAAGGGGGAGTTTTGATCATTTTTATCATACGGTGTAGAAAAAAATACACATCTGCTTCTGCCATGGCTCTGGAGGCACAGAGGTGCTCAGCTCGAGGCCTAAATAGGGTGGGATGAAGTGACATATGCGGCAGGATGCTGCCGGTTCCATTACGGTTCACATGTTTTATTCACACTCGGCTGCTCGTTAACTATGTAACTTATGTGTCAGTTCACATGCACGAGCATATCAAGCGCACGTGGATCCACTTTGACATGCTAATGAGGTCAAATCAGACAAAAGCTGCCGTAGATGAAAGAAGATTCAGTGATTGGGTTGTTATTGGAACGTCTTCATTTAAAAAATGCAGAAAGGTAAAGAAAAAAAAAAGTGAAATAGTTTTTTGTTCACATCCAACACCGGTTGGTTAAAATGTCATTTCAGGTCATACAAAATATTATTTGGAGAGGAATGAAGCTATAAAAGAGCAAAATATACATTTTTAGATGCAGCAGGTCATGTGGAAGACGCATGCCTGCATGCATGCACAGATGTGGACACATATGGAACAGCCCTCACAGAAAACATACACAAATTCACTTTGACCCTGCAACACGTAAACATTACAAAACAACTTGAGCGCTGAAAATCTCACAAAATTCATCTCATTTTTGTAATTTGATGCTATATTTTGATCATCATTCAAGATGTCTGGTTTGGATCTTTTTTTTTGCACGCAAGCATTTTCGTTTCGTCTTCTAAACCGCTTATCCCTAACCAGGTCATGGGAGCCGGGGCCTATTCCAGCAGGTTGAAGGCGTGAGGCAGGGTACACCCCGAACAGGTCACCATTCTTTTGCAAGGCTTGAAGCAATATCAAAGTGGCCAATCTACCTAACTTGCATGTTTTTGGAGGGTTGGGGGAAACGGGAGTACCCGTAGAAAACCCATGCATACACAGGGAGAACATGCAAACTCCAGACAGAAAGGCTAGTGCTCCAAGCCTCGTCCCACCCTTGACTCGAACGCCCAACCTTCTTACTGAGATGCCACTATGCTAACTACTCCACCACATGCAGCTCTTATTCTAAAGTATTAATAATATATAGTTTTTTAAAAGCCAATGTTATTCTTTTCAATAACGCATCAAAATTTTTGGTGAATTTAAGCATTCTCAGTCTCTTTTGTTGATTTCCACACAGCGAAATGCATTCTAATGTCCCTCCACTGACCTGGATTTAGAAGAATTCTTATCTTACTTGATTGAATGAAAGCTAAATTAAAGCGAGCTCCCCATCAAGCCTCATCCCTTTTCCACTCTCTACATAACCAAGAGGAAAAAAAGAACCCTTCATCACAATCATGATCTCAGAAAATGCAAAGGTTAGTGCAGCAGAAGCCTTTCAGCTCCACTCTGGTCTTTATCTTCCTTCTGTCTTGGTCTGCAGAGAAAGCGAGTAGGAAAGAGGTCTGCCTGTGGCACAGCGAAGACGGAAATGTCCACTCTAATATCCTGTCTGGAACATAGGCTCTCTCTGTCAGTCCAGCTTCTATCAATCCATCTTCTGCATCTGGAGCTGGGGGATGCAGTCGCACAGATATCTGATGTTCTTCCTGTCGCTTTTGATACGTAGTGGCAAGGACATGCAGCAAATTTCAGAAGAGTAGTCTGAGTTTCGTGTAGAGACAGAATCATAGTAAGTGGTAAACAATAGCTTGATTTTTACTCGAATACCATTCTGTCTTTATTTGTACTTTGGCTGAAATGATTGAACTTTTGTTGCCAGTAAGGTAATTATATCGTGACGTTAAACCTTAAAATATAATCAAGAAATCACAAAGCTGCTTTTAAGGTAATAAAATGTTTGTAGAACAGTTTGTTCTTCACTAATTTTAGGTTTGGTTCAAAGAGATCCGCAGCTAAGTAACGGACAAATGGGTACGACAACTTGTAGATAGATAGGTGGAAAATATTTATACAAAGAACCTGGGATTCTTACAGATGATCAATCAACAACCAATTAAACTCAGAATGATATCTAAATCTCAAAGTCTGAACATGCTGGATGATGTTTGGGTCATAATCTGCTCACACAGGTCTTAGTGTTGGCGTACAACACTAGTGATTGAAGCAATATTGACTCAGAACGACAGAAGCAAACACCACACCTCCGAAATGTCCAGCCATCTTTGCCAAAATACAAATGCCAAAACAGAACAACCAGACCAGGAGACTCCGAAAAACAGCAGAGGAAGGGTGGAAAAAAAACAGTGAGGGAGCAAGGGAGAAAATGACAGATCCACATCTGTCAAAGCCTCATTTGTGGCATCTTTCCATTTAGCCTCGTATGACCTTCTCGTAAAGTACAGACTGTGAGGTTGATTCCAGTTAAAAGTAGTCGCTGCTAAATTCTACACTAGACTGTTTTATTTAGACTTTTTTTCTTTTTTCTTGTGAAAAAGGTCGTCTTCTCTGCCAACACCTTCACTTTTAGTTCATTCCTTGATGCATATTGTAAAGACAAGGTGCCAGAAAGGTGCCAAAAAGTAAGAAACAACCAGCTAGGGTGTTTACCCATAATACCCTTTTAATTTTGATGTGCAAAGAAAAAATACAAGTTTCAGAAACTACCAAGTTTTCTTTATATATATTTTTTAAAACCTAATCGAGGAGATAAATAGATCAAATTAGACAATTTTTTAACACTTGTTCTTATCTAAATTAATACAAAGATTCCTGGTATTAGAGCGGGACGGTGTGGTCCATCAAATATGGAGAGATGCGGTGCTCTTTTGTTTGTCAGTGTGTATACCATTATCTCTTCTTTTGGAGACTGAGATTGGGGATAGTGCTGGGTGTGTGACAAAGATTCAGCATGGGCCATGAGTACAAACAGGGAAACAAAAAACAGAGCCCTGATCAGCAGCATGGGGTACATACTGCAGCTGCCCTGCTAATGAGATTTTAAAATGGGTCATAATGCCCTCCTAAACGGCCCTTACATGGAGAATTATATGCTTCATGTGTCGACTTATTAAAAGGGGGAGGGGAGTTTATTAAATGTATGCATGCATCTGTGTTTGGGTGTCTGTTCAACACGATTATTTAGAGCACGCTATCGAAAGTTCAACTAATAATTTGGTCATTTTTCTAATTAAATTTGAAAAAGATAACAAAAGTAGAAGAAAAGTTTAAACGAATAAGCAAATTGATCGTCTAATTTTGCACATCGAGACTTTTTATGAACAAAAGAAAAACAGTGATTGAAATAAACGGTCATCAGTTCAGTTTATGAAGCCAAATGTTTTAGTATTATTGAGACATTTTGCTAAATAAATCAACAAAGTCTACGAGCATATTGGAGTTCTATTGATGCAGAACATGCACATGATTGTGCTCTATTCCCTCAGCAAACTAAATCCCCGGCCTCCTCTGGTTCAGTGCGTTTCCAAGTGAGCTGCACAGATTGTTAATTGCCGAGATTGTCCCTTTAATATAATAACAGGGCAGGAAAGAACACATTAAAAAGATAATAAGTCATTAAATGGTGTTGATTGGATGAAAAATGACAAGGTAGAAGAAAGGAAACGATTCCATAAAGGCCTTGGATCTCTTGATTGGGATTTTATTTTGTAAACATGCTATAAAGATGTGGTTGTCTGAGGATTCATAGTCACAAAGGCTGTGGTCATATTTGTGAGAAGACTAATGTTTAAAGTGTCTAGTCTCTGTGTGAATTTCTGTGCATCAGTGTGTGAATCAGACAAGAAATCAGTGTCTCCGCTCATTGAAATGGAGACTCTGTGAAAGCATGTGTAAGTGTGAACATGTTCAAGTGAGGGACAGAGACGAAGAGTTACGGGGCGTGTGTGAAGCCATCTTTTGTATGAGCTATGTATGCTCTTTGTGGAAGAAAACTGAAAAACATTAGCATGATAAAGGCCAGCCAGGGCTGCCGTGCTGGTCATGTGACACGTTACTGAAAAAGCACATAGATAGAAAATGACAGCAAGCTCATTCATGCAACTCAGAAACCAATGGGTGTGCCAATAAGGTCTGGGAGAAGAACCATTCATAGCATTCAGTACACAAGCAGCACCAGTTAACCATGAAAGAACAACAACAACAAAAAACGATAACACTTGTAACTTGTCAGTCTTTTGGAAAGACCGATGGAAAGACATAAACTCGTATTCTGTGTTCTTTTCTTTGATGTCTTGCGTCTTTCTATAAATTGCACATGTATTTGTGTGTGCGTACAGTATGTTTGTGTGTGTGTTTGCAGGGGGGAAAACACAGGCATCTGTGGGCCTCTCTAATTAAAGAGTGTGGCTGAGCCAAGCTCTTGTTTTTAAGATCCCATTTCAAAGCTGGAGACATGGAGGGCTTATTTTTGGGCTGGGAACGTGTTGGTTTATCCACAAACCTTACTTGCCTGATGACTGATGAAGCCAGCTTTCAACAGCCAGAGTGATTTGTAGCAAAAAGAGCAGACTGTTAAATAGGGAGATTCAGACAAAGGCTGTGCTTGTGTCTGCCACTGCGTGACTCTTTAAATTCATTTAATGAAGTGATAATTTCAGCATGAAAGAAAAGGCCAAAATGTCCAAACTGAATCCAACACTCCCCCCTTTTGGAATGGTGATAAATGGCAGCTCATTAACCTCATGGTGCTTTCAGCTATAAAACATGTTTCAGAATCAGGTCAGCACAGAGATGAGAAGACTTTGCCACCATGCAGATATATTTCTGCAATAAAACACATTGTATGCAATGGTTTTATGAGCACAAATGTGCAGGAATGAGTCTGATTGATCCTTTCTGAAAATGAGAAGAAATCTCATTCCATCAGAAAGAGCATGTCTTATTAGAACATGTACCAAGTGGTGTGTAACTACTTTTTATGTGCATGTTTACCTAAATACAGATCATTCTCATTATAAAATATCAGTGCATTTAGATTGAGTCATTTATATGCTATTTTCTTTAGCAGAATGTTTCAGTTTTGAAGTGAAAAGGACAAAAGCTGACAGTTAGGGTGTTTCCTTCAGGCTCACAAATGGTAATAAAGAGTAATGTGCTGACCTCTAGTGAAAAATGAGATGATAGCACTTTGAATCAGACTCAATCTCTATCTGGTTTAGGCCCTGCCACCAACTGATCCTGTACAGGTTGTACCCTGCCTTTCAATTGATATGTACTACAACCACAACTCTCAAATTACTTCATTTTATAATGAATTAAGGATTTAATTTGGATCAGTATCACAAATTATGTCACATTTTAGAAAATAGATCAATGTATCATCGCAACCTTTTTCTGTCGTTGATTTTCTTCTTTCGGCATTTCCCTTCAGGGGTCGCAACAGCAAGTCAGTTTCTTCCATCTAACCCTATCTGCTGCATCCTCTTTGGTCACTCCAACTATCTTCATGTCTTCCTTCACTGTATCCATGAACCTCCTCTTTGGTCTTCATCTAGTCCTCTTTCCTAGGGGTTCCAAACCCAGCATCCTTCTTCCGATGCACTCTCTCTCCTCTGCACATGTCCAAACCATCTCAGTCTGGCCTCTCTGACTTTATCTCCAAAACCTCTAACATGTGCTGTTCCTCTGATCCTGTCCATCCTGGTCACCTTCAGAGAGATCCTCAGCATCTTCATCTCTGCTACCTCCATCTCTGCTTCCTGTCTTTTCCTCAGTGCCACTGTCTCTAGATCAAACAGCAAGGCCAGTCTCACCACGGTTTTGTACACTTTTCCTTTCACTTTAGCTGAAACTCTTCTGTCGCACATCACACCTGATACTTTTCTCCACCCGTTCCAGCCTGCCTGCACGTGCCTCTTCACCTCTTTTCCACACTCTCCATTGCTCTAGACTGTTGATCCTAAGTACTTAAAATCTTCCACCTTCTTTATTTCTTCTACCTGTAACCTCACTTTTCCATTAATTTTTCAGCCATTAATGAATAAATAATTAGCGATATGTTGTCTAATAGATTTATAAAAATGTCTATTTTTTTCTCTGATTTTAAAACAAATATAGAAATCTAGCTCTGTGCTAGGAAACTATTCACCATAATCCCTGCCGTCCAAGGGGGAAAAAAACTCTAAAATGAGTTCAAATTTGTTGCAGGAGGGGATTTTGTGCTTTTGTGAGGTAATAAATCTCATCTCAGCAAATACCGTTAACTGTGTAGATAAACACAGTACATATCGTTAGCCAGGAACTGATATTTGCCACAAAAAAAAAAAAAAATCTAATCAATTCATTGATTTAATTTACTTCCATTTTTGACTTTGTGAATTCTCCTCTTGCTTCCAAATTAGACCCGCGCCGTAGTATCATATGTGCACAACACTAGGTAAAGAATGAAATATTATTATTTTTATTACATAAAAACAGAACTTTCTGTTGTGGAGAGGGACTGAGCGTGAGCAGATCAAATGCACTAAAATACTTCCTGCAGATGTTATTATATGGGTGTGGTGAAGAACACAATTTGAAGGTATATATAAATACATATAAATAATAAATAATATTAATAATTAATAAATAATAATAATAGTTAAAAATAATTAATAAATAATAATAAATAAATATATATAAATACTTTAAACTTCAACAAACTGTTTATGATTTCAGAGATGACTGTAAATTTATTTTACCCCAAACCAGAAAAGGGTTCAGACAAAGGTGTTTATCTTATGTTGGACCTCATTTATGGAATAATTTTATAACTAAAGATATAAAAGAATGTGTTTCGTTTAAAATTTTTAAAAAGAAACTCTCACAATTTATTTTTGAAAGTTACTAAATTTTGTGATTTGTGTCATTTTTTTCCTTTTTTCCATCTTTTCTGTAAATTTGTTTCAAGGTAACCTATGTTGTAAAAGCTAGTTTTTTTGGGCACACAAGCATTTTTTTTGCTTCAGCCTGTTCTTGGTCACCTGTATCATTTGAATATGAGGATTTGTTAATGTATATAATGTTATAGGAGACTGAGTCCGAAATAAAAAAGTTTCAAGTTTCAAGGTAAGAACAACCTGTTTTTCGAATGGATTCCAAACACTGTATGGGACTTCTTGCAAATACCTCAAACATACATGAATCAAATAATAATAAAATCCCTTCAGGCATGTTTTTGATCTGGGAATTCAGTTAAACATGGTAAAAACTTTCAAAAAAGAGATTTTACAAAATCCCTTTTTGTAATATTACTAACAATTAAATAAGTTGGTTAACAGCTTGAGAAAAAGGGTCACTGAATTTACATCCAAGAGAGCCTCATCGAGACTCAGACATAAGAAAAAAGTCAGTACCTGTGGGTTGCTAAATTCAATTCAATTCAATTTTATCCCAAAATCACAGAATTTCTGTCTCAATGTGCTTCACATGAAAGATTCAGGAGGAGGAAAAAAAAACAAGAAAAAGAGAAATGTATAAACACAAATACACAGCAAGAAAACTAACTAACAAATGCTAACTAAACAAGACTAGCACATTTATGCCCTTAGACTCTCCTTCACAGTGAGGAAAAACTCCTAAAAAACCCATCAGTGGGGAAAAAATAAGAAACCTCGTGGGGATCCACACGAAAGAGAGATCCCTCCTCGGGACAAGCATCCAACATGTATAAGATTATTGTTTAAATATTAGCTTATTCTACTCTACGGTTAAATATCTAAAGAAGCCAGTAGATGTTCTTCATCCTGATGGAAACACGGAGACTCCTCAGCCTGGAGATGTCCAGGAAGGGAGTGAATGTACCTAATTGATCAACAGGGTAGTTTAATTTAGTTTATGTTAGAATTTATGAACATATTTAGTGTATTCATTCAGATAAAAAAGAAACTCACTATCACATGTGGATTTTAATCATTTAATTCAAGCACTAAACCAAAGTTCAGATTTTCAGTTGAATTCTTTTAAAATGGTATGTTCCTCACAAGTCTACTAGTATCCCCTGAAGAGAATAGTCAAAGACTAAATTCAAATAGATAGACCTCCTCTTTTCTGCAATATGTCCCCCAGTTCCCAGCATCCTTTGGTTTTGATAAGTTGGGTCAGAGAGAGACAGATGAGAACCATGATGCACCACTTCACCTTCCCTCTCCTTCAGCCTGACAGGACCTGAATTACAGTAAATGATAGCCCTGCTTGGCCACAAAGCGATTTGACCTGCCACCGTCTCTCACCCCCCACCGCCCATTTGCTGTCTCCTCCTGAATTGCCACGCTCTCTTAGGAACCAAAGCGAAAGACTAAGAAGAAAAAGAGGGATGGAGGTGAGAGAATTGACTTGGAGGCTAGTATGATGATGCAGGGGGGAGTGAGAAACCAGCTGGAGGAGGAAGGTGAGGTGTGATTTGCTATTGGCTGCCTGGTGGAAATCCACATTTTCTGCTTAATAGATTGGTTGAGAGAGTAAAAAAAAAAAATGTATTGTTAGACATAAATTAAATTAGAAATAAACTGATAAAACTAACTCAGCAGCCTTCAAAATTTCTGAATGTTTAATTGTAAAAACAATTTTTTCCTTTAGACAATATTTTTGGACAATGCTCTTGAATTTCACAATTTAGTCTGTCATAGGAATATTTTCAGGCTGCAAGATGGTCCATTGGATAGTACTGTGGCCTCACAGCAAGAAGGTCAGGGTTTGAATCCCAGGTGGGAACGAGGCATTGGAACAATGGACTTTCTGTGTGGAGTTTGCATGTTCTCCTTTTGTATGTGTGGGTTTTCTCCAGGTACTCCAGTTTCTTCCAGTTTGTTAGATTGACTCACTGCCAAATTTTTTACTTTTTTTTAATATACTTTATTCATCCCTCACTGGGAAATTCGTGTGCTGCATTACACCGCAGCAGGCTGCCACCTATGATGGTGACTTTGGTGGGAGAAACGGGGTTTTAGGTGTCTTCTTCAAGGAACCTAGACGTGAACTCAGTGGGATGTGAACCTGCAAACTTCCAGTTAACTTCCGCGGGCGAACTGTCTAATCAATGAGCTACTGTCTCCCCCAAATTGCTCCTAGTAACGAGTGTGTGTGTGTGAATAGTTGTGTGTGGCCCCACGACAGACTGATGACCTGTTCGGGGTGTGCCCTGACTCTAACCTGAAATCAGCCAGGATAGGCTCCCGCACTCCCACAATCCCGATAGGGAATAAGCGGTTCAGAAGATGAAATGAAAGAAACATTTTCTAAACGGGAGGAGACGGTGGCTCAGTGGTTAGAGCGTTCAGTCCCGAAGTTAATTGGAAGTTAGCAGGTTTGCATCTCACTGAGTTCACGTCTAGGGTCCTTGGAGAAGACACCTAAGCCCCCGTTTCTCCCACCATTGGCGCCATATTAGGTGGCAGCCTACTGCGGTGTGATGCAGCACACAAATTTTCCGGTGAGGGATGACTGAAGTAAAAAAAAAAAAAAAGAAGTCTTTATTTTCCAACTCAATTTATTTAAGATTTTTTTCATCATAAAACAACAAAATAAAAGACGATATGAGTGTAAGTGTAATAGTTCTTGTTCATGTTAAATCTGATTGTGTGTTTCTGTTTTACTTAAAGTGTGTGTTGCCTTTTGAAACAACACGGTCACGATACATCTCACTGGAAACACATCTATAAATTTATATATACATGTACCACAGTATTAAAATAATTTTGTGATACTGCAGCCTCAGATGTGATCAGATGACTGTAAAGATGCTGAGCTCACTGGCCTTGGAGAATAATATTTTGATAAGAATCACTTTTGTTGGCTGTGGGATTTGTTGAAATGTGAACTCTTTGAAATTTGAAGCAGTGAGAAGTTCACTTCAGTAAAGGTCGTGCTGCATGAGGAGGAGAGACATTTTAAAAGAGGGAGAATTATGGCCTTCTGAAAGGGATTATTTTTATACAAAAGGTCATCATGTTCATTCAGGCTGCTGATATAAACCACTTCAGACATTGAAAGAACAACATAACTTCACAATAAAAATGAATCCAGGAGTGATTCATAAGGAACGAATTTTCTGAGACCCATCATCGTAGCACAATGGTTTTTAGAGATGAATGCTGGTTTAATTATGAGTTCAATCATTTTTGAAGACATTATATTCATTTCAAAAGCTGTTTCTTCCTTTTCAGGATCGGTTGGAGACTGTCTCTGTCGTGATGTGGGGATGTGGACCCAAATGCAAGACGACAAAACAAGATTTATAACCAAAAGTCAAGTAAGGCAAAAAGTCCAGTGAAGCTGTAAGGTAAAGGGCACAGGGTTAACTCAGGATCAAAAGTCCAAATAATATAACTGAGTTCAGATATGCAACTTATGGTCAGGCAGCCAGGATGGAAGACCTTGCTGGAAGGGATGGTGGTGACGACAACCCGACAAAGACGTCTGGAGTGATTGCCGTTAATTAGGCGGCAGAATACACAGGTGTGTATAATCATCCTCAGGTGTCCCTAATCAGGGTGATGAGAAAAGGTCCAGGGCTTCCTATGGTGGCATGGGAGGGTATCATTACAGTCTCAGCCATCAACAGGCAGAGTGCACCATGGACGAACAACTTCTTACACTGACTCTAAAAGCAGGTAAGAGAATTTAAATAAATCAATAGACCTAAAATGCATCTTTTCGACCATGAGTTGGAAGCTTCACGTGCACAAAGAGACATAGGAACAGAGCAAAATATATTTTGGAATCGATCCTCATGAGTTAAATTTTCTGATCAAACAAGCTTTTGAAAGATGAGATTTAAAATAATAATAAAAAAATACTCACATTGGAAGATCAATGATTTTTTTTTGTCAAAAATATACTCTTGTCTTTAATGTGTGAATGAAGTAAATCATAGATTTCTTTCCATTTTTTTTTTTTTATTTCAGGTAGCAGAATTCAGTTTGTGTGTCCTGTCCACCAGTAGATGACAGTGTTGCTTTAGTAAAGTGCTTCTGGTGTAACCTACTTGCATTTTTAACTTTAAGTTCAAAGAAAAATTATGTTTATTAAATGTGATTCTATATAAAAAGAAAAGAAACAATAAGATGCCCATATTTTGTAGGTAATGGTGTTAAACGATCGAACCAGATTAATACAGTCGATCAAAAGAAATTAGAATCCATCAAAAAATATGAATACACAAAAATCAAACTTTGAAAATTCCGTTAAATCTGTCTGGTTGTAAAATCCAGAGCAGCATCCGTCTTCAAAGTGAGCAAATTCAATCTTTACCATTCCTATTTAGAACTGTATCCAATGCTGGACTACATTTAACACAGTCTAAATAACAGGAATACCATTCTCACTATATATAAGTTGGTTTGACACTCGGCCCATAATGGGCTGTTAACACGTACTTCACTTTGCTGAGATGTTTATTAAGTGGCTCACACCCCTGTAGGGACACGATATGTAAATTAGAACACTTTTATTATTTGTTGTTGTCCTTTTTATCATATAGAAGGATTTCTGAATTATTCAAAAGGCATTTGGTTCAGATTGACTTTTTCTTTACAATTTGAATCAACCTTTTTTCTGTACATTCAATCATTTCTGAAGGTTCCACTTAAAAGTCAAGGATTTCACAGATTTGATCAGTTCTAAAAATAAAAGACAACTATTACATTATGGCATTTACTTGTTTTGGAAAGCAGCTGAATCATCTAGGAAGAACCTGGCCATTTACAGAGGAGAGCATCCAAACTTAGAATCATCAACCTTCTAATTCTAAAGCAGAGTTGCTCACCACCACACCTTCCTACAGCCTTCACTTTTTGGCTAAGCCATGTTTAATAACTGCTTACTTTAGCATTTATTTTTTAGGAAGATTTACGCTTTAATTCTACAGAAGGAGCATGAAAGTATATTTTTACTCCCAGATAAATCTCTCGGTTTAAAACGTGCGCTACACCAGTGGTTCCTAGATGTTTAGAACAGGTGTTTTACAGGGCCGCCTTCCTACCGATGACAGGCAAGACACAGAGCCCAGGATGAAATGGTGAAGTCCCCAAAGCCCGCAGAGCCTGAGAGAAGACCTGCAGCCATATATCTGCCTGGGTTCACACAGGCCCACATGCTGTGTGTACGGTTTAATGTGTGTGTGCTGTCTACTTACATTCATGTTCTTTCTTTTTCTTCATGTCAGGCTTTTTGTCCTTTCCGGAAAGAGGATTTAATCATCTTTACAACCATCTCAGATAGTTTGCTCTGCATTGAAACTAATGTAATATGAACCAGAACATGGCAGAAAATCACTATTTTATCAGATTTTTTTTTTTTTTTTACAGATAGAAAAATTATTTTTTTCTGTAAATTTAATTAAACAATAACTAGACCTCAAATAGGAAGATTAAGGGAAAAACTGAAGGTATATAAAAAATAATATGAATACATTTAGCTGGACAGACATTTTCAGTCACACCACAAGAGTTTCTTTGTCAATTTTTTATGCTTTGCTAAACTTGGCTGGACCAATGGACCGATTTTTCACTTGAAGCAATCATATCAGACAAAAATATCCTCAAGGCCAGAATGAATATTGTATGGATGGTTGTCGGCATTCAGAGAATGTATCAAACTTCAGACTCCAAATTTGCAACAGCCCACAATGGTATTCAGCAAAATAAGCTTGGAGATAATTTCTTTAAAGAACACAAATGTCTCAGTTTTTTTAACGTAACAACACAGTTGTTACTAATGACCATGATATTAAGTGACCTGTAATTACCTCGGGTGTAAATTATGTATTAACTATATACAGTATATTGTGACATACAAAGGTTACAGTCAATTATTCGGTGTTGTGTATTCAGTATTCTAATATCCAGACATAGTTCAGGGTGAACGTTCCGGTGATGGAGATTCCAGGTGGGAGAGGTAACGTGAGGGAGTCCTGGGAAAAGAATATTTTGCAAATATTTGGGATTATTTGCATTGGAAATTTATACTTTTTTCCAACTTAAATTTGAGGTTTTGCTGAAATTTTGAAAAAAATAAAAAAAAATCAAATATGGGATTTTGTAGAAGAAATAATTAAACTTGCGAAAAAAAAAAGTGGTTTTAGTATGTAATATAATTATTTTAAATTGATCAAATGATTTTACTTGTTGGAAATACTGTACATGCCACATAAGTGGTCTGATATTTCTATTTGTGTGTTTAGATGTCAAATTTATGGGTAATTTTTTACCACTACTGAAGTTTTTGTGGATTTTCTTTGTAAGAATGCATATAAATCAAAAGTGGAAATGAACAAAATTGTACTTTTTTGAAGCTAATATAACAAATAATCTATGAATTTCAGTAGTCCAAATTATAGATATTTACAATATGCTTCTTGAGGGATCCCTCCAAGAGGGAGAAAAGATTTTATCCAACATCAAAAATATGAAAAACATCAAGAATCTATTCAGAACAGTTGCTGTAGCTTTTACAGACTTGTCAAACTGGCGTTCTTTTGTTTATCCAGCTGTTTGTTTTCAGGTCAGCACATCAGGCAAAAACTGCAAGGGCAAATCCTGCTTGACTTAGTACTGAGGTGGAACATTAATAAAGAATGAGTCAATTGAACGTTAGCGCAGTTCAAGGTTAGAAATGATGTGATTGTAATGTATATGTGCACTGCTTTTTTTAACTGAGAAAAATCTACGAGTTTTACCGGTACGTGTACTATAATCTTTAAATAGCAACTCCATATTATAAATGGATATTTTTGGATGTTAATCGACACATTTTTATCAGGCAGATGGACACAAGATAAATAGTTTGTCTTTTTAAAAAATATTTGATTCTTTTATGTTGAACAATGCTATAAGAATGGCTATATATTTATAGCAAGAAAGCAAAAGCAGGGTTTGATCGTTAGTGATTTAAGCAAAATAATTACAATATTGACCAATGTGCCTTTAAAAGGATGAAGAAAGTCACATTTTGAATTACTGTGGATAAAAAAAAAAGAATATTTTGAATGTTGTAGAGTAGAATAAGCTAATGTTTAATTAACAGTGTTAGAAACATTGGGTGCTCGTCCTCGGGGAGGGATCCCTCTTTTGTGTGGATCCCCATGAGGGGAAGTTTTTCCCCAACTGCTGGGTTTTTGGAGTTTCTCCCCAACGTAAAAGGAGGTCTAAGGGCAAGAATGTACTGAACTTGTTTTGTGGTATTGAGCTATCCAAATAGGATTATATTCAGGAGATTTAATTACTGTTTTTTTTATCAATAAAAATGGCGTAATTGTTGTTGTTAAAGTTGCAAAACTCCTCAATGTATTTTGAGTTTGGTATACTCAGACTTCTTTTACAAAAAGTACCAGTTACACAATTCATGCATGTTTGTTTGCGTCCTTATTAATGGGAAGAAGAGGAGCTATGCATTGTGACCAGTGCACGATACAGAAATTCAGTTTTGGGCCCTTATGATTTCATATATTATTGTGCTTATCTGATTCACCCTGCCAAGTTTGTTTGCATTAAATCAACCTTCCTCAGTTCTTGATACACAACAAACCTTGAGTCAAACTATACTGCAGTTCTTCGTTCTGTCTCTCAGGGTCAAAGCACAAGAGTGCATGGTCTATAGCCTGCATTGTGCTCGCTCCATTCAGAGGATCTCTGAAGGAGACATACTATACAATACACAGAACATGGGCCTTCTGATTGTTGTTGGTCAAAACTCATTATTTGTGAAGGTTACATATTTGTCAGACTCTCCAACATCTGGCAATTACAAAAGTAATATCTCAGCAAACTTGCACTCATTTTCAATCATAGTTTTATTGAATTGTACCCATTTATCTGTAAACAAATTTGTCTAACCACGAGCCAGTATTCTCCATCTTGCAGGATTTTTTTAATGAGATGTGGGATATGCATGGTACATGTCCAAGTTGAAAGAATCAGTCACTGGTGGGAACAGTGCTGATCCATCAAGGATAGCACCTTTTACCCTGAAAATTCTGCCAACTCAGGAGGGCAATTAACACCTCGGCAGCCTGGGTCAGAAATGAGGAGAAGATTTCTCCCTTGTGGACGCTGTGGTCGGCTGCAGAGCCGCAATGGTCTTTGCTGATGCGCCGGCCTACGTATCAGTGTGTGAGTTAGTTTGAGAAAGAGAAAAAAAGAAGTACGAGGTTTGTGAGGAAAAGAAGAAAAGCTACCGTGCGTCTCTGGTTGTGTGTGAATGTGTGTGTAGTGCTGACATGAAGCAGGAGGTGTTCAGGTAAGTTGCTCCGCAGGGTAATTATGCACAACCTCAGGAGAGTTCACACTTGGGCATTGTGGGTATTTTTGTTTGTTTTAGCCATTTCCTTTGCTTCCTTTTTTTCTGTACTTGTTCACATGAATGAAATATCAAATGTACCTCAGAGGCTCATGTTGGGTTTAAAAGAGCGTTCATCTGCATATTAGGTTTGAAGCTAGAGGGAAATGTGATCACGTCTCAAGACTCCAGACACACGTTTCTTTTATTAATATGCACTCGATAGGCTCAGAGAAGAGGTTTTATGAATATTCATCAAGCTTAATGTGGATGTCTACAACTGATAGTACTCACGATTAGAATAAAATATACTTAATGTTTTTAATTGGTCAGAGTCCCAAGACTACATTAGGTTTTCATCGGGCAAACATTTGACGGGTGCTGTTCAAACCCAACAGTCTAACCTGAGAATACTAAATCTCCTGACCTTTGATCAAGGTAATTAACCCACTCTATCAATTATCAAATAAAGCCCAACACAATGAATTCATATTCACATGAGCAGGTCCATCCTGACTGATCTCACTCAATTTCCTCCTCAAGGGCCAAGGTGCATTAAAAAATCTACCTACTACACGTTTTTAAAGCAGTTCAGGAAATTATTGCTTTAAATTGATAGCTTGGCGAGATTCGGGAAATGGTTTCTAACTTGTAAAGTTAGACGAGTAAAATCTTTAGTTTTTTTGGATGATAAAAGTGAATTCATGAACGAGAAAAAATATGAGTTGGGGAGACGGTGGCTCAGTGGTTAGAGTCGGAAGTTCGCGGGTTCGCATCCCACTGAGTGCACGGCTAGGGTCCTTGGAGAAGACACCTAACACCCCAGTTTCTCCCACCATTGGCACCGTCGTGGACAGCCTGCTGCGGTGTAGGAGTCCAGCACACAAATTTTCCTGGTGAGGGATGAATAGAGTGAGTAAAAATTTTTAAAAATTGAAAAGAAAAAAAAAAAGAGTTAATCTAAACACCTGCTCTGATTTAGATTAGCTTCCTCTGAACAACTAAAATCTGACAACGTTCTTGCAGCTGCACTGTTGACTGACTTTCTTGTTCGTTTTAACTCTCAAAAAATGGGCAGGACCACTGTGGGGTTCACATAGCGTCTGCTAAAACCACCCTCCGTCATAACTTCTTCACAGACCAAAGTAGGTGGAGTCTCTCAGGAGGACGGGGAAACCTGAGCCCCTGTTAGACAAACACATGCTACTTCCAAAATAACAATGCACCCCCTTGTGACAGCGACCACAGCTCTCAGGACAGACATCAGGCATGCTGACATCAAACTGCCTGCACAGTGGGAGGATTGCATTACCTAGAATTGAACTACCAGCAAGTATATCACAGAGTAATCCAAAGG
Source organism: Neostethus bicornis (assembly GCA_902685375.1). NCBI lineage: Eukaryota > Metazoa > Chordata > Actinopteri > Atheriniformes > Phallostethidae > Neostethus > Neostethus bicornis. Next base: position 23,655,282 of record LR738547.1, read on the forward strand.
AGTGGACAAAACTATAGATAACCACGGGTGACCATTTCAAGCATTTGGTGAGGAGTGTGTCACTATTTAATAAAAACTGTTACATGGTTGTTTCTTTTCAGCTCAACAGGTTGAGGCACAATTTTTTTGTGTGGAAATGTGTTTGAACTAAAATGCAATTCCTGAAATGAATATCAAACTAGTACAAAAATCATTTGAAATAAAAAAAAACCCTTAAGAATGGACAAATTTTTTAAAAAGCTAAAATTTTTTATTTTATTTTCCAGTAACACGTCATCCTGCCCCAAGTGGAGGAGTTTAAATATCTCGGGGTCTTGTTCACAAGTGGGGGAAGAACGGAGCGGGAGATCGACAGGCGGATCGGTGCGGTATCAGCAATAACTAGGACGCTGCATCGGTCCGTGGTGGTAAAAAGAGAGCTGAGCTGAAAAGAAAAACTCTCGATTTACAAATTGATCTACGTTCCTACCCTCACCTATAGTCACCAGCTGTGGGTGGTGACCGAAAGAATTAGATCACGGATACAAACGGCCGAAATGAGCTTCCTCCGCAGGGTGGCTGGGCTCTCACTCAGAGATCAGGTGAGGAGTTCGGTGTCGAGCCGCTCATCCTCCAGGTCAAGAGGAGCCAGATGGGGTGGTTAGGGCATCTGGTTAGGATGCCCCCTGAGCGCCTTGCGGGTGAGCCACGTCCCACCGGGAGGAGACCAAGAGGCAGATCCCGGACCCACTGGAGAGACTATGTCTCACAGCTGGCCGGGGAACGACTTGGAATCCTTCCGGGTGAGCTTTAGGATGCAGCCGGGGTGAGAGAAGCCTGGGCTTCCTGTTTGAGGCTGTTGCCCCCGCGATCCTGTCCCGGAACCAGCACGAGACGATGGAATGGAGCGTCATTTGACTCAAAGGGTTCCACACACATAAAAACATATTTAACAGAATTAACACAGTAAAATAGAAACCAATCATGAATGTTGTAATATCCTCCTTTGTCAACAAAAAGGAGAGGCACCCAATTGGCTGCGCCCATGAATGCCATCTTGACTGCATTTGGGTACTCTTGACAAAAAGAGTCAAACAAATAGTCCGGAGTCTATCTCGGCTGATTTCAGGTGAAAGGCCGGATATACCCCGAACAGGTGGCCAGTCTCCTATGTGGCTACACACAGCCTTTCATGCACACACTCATTCCTAGGGGCAGTTTCATAGCAACCAATCAACCTAACATGTTTGGAGTTTTTGGAGCATGGGAGGAAACCCGGAGCACCTGGGGCACCCAGAGGAAATCCATGCATACATGGGGAGAACATACAAACTCCACACAGAAAGACCAGTGTTTCAAGCCTCACTCCCATGTGTATGGGTATAATTCTATCTCGTAATTAAATCTATTTCTCCTGAAATCATGCCTTTTTACCCCGTTGCAGTTTGTAGAGAGCTTATTTCCTTCCTAACTGTCCCTGTCATTTATAAGGGTTATAATATTGTCCAGTTAATGTTTCAGTACTGAACTATTTTCCTTTCAGGTTGTAATTGACCTTAAAAATCAATAACATGTTTATCCCTACTTGACTCTGACCTCACTCTTTTAATAGTGTTTTGATATGCTGAAAAATTAAATCTCCTTAATGGAGTACAGCAAGTCAATAGGTTTTCATTCCATTCGGGTTCCAATCTGGCAGAAGTCCATTTAGTTTGGAGGGGTTCAGGTTGAATGTGTGTATGTGTGTGTATTTGTTAAGGGTCACTAGTGCCAACCAGTCACATTTCTCTTTCTAGAGACCCTGAAATATCCCCTGGGCTCAATCCTGGGGGAACTAAAAGCTTAATTGTGCATGTTTTTAAGATAGAACCTTTAATGTAGAGCCATTATTATGTCATGACGACAGCATGCTGTTTACAGATGTGTAAATATCCATCTTAAGCAGCTTAATCTGTCTTACTCAAGTACTTCAAAAACACTTTGATCACTTGAAATGCAGGTAGAACTCGTGATGTAGATAGATTCTGAATTGGCATGCAAATAAATTTAGGTTTAGGTAATCTTTGCAGGGTGAGCTGTGAGTTTAGCTCAGTACGCCTCTCATCTCTCAACTCCACTCCTATTGATTTTGGTCTCTTGGCATTTTCCAATAAAGGCAGGTTCACGAGTTCATTATTACAAGAATGGAGGTGTAATTGGCTTTCAGGCATATAGGAGGCTGTTTGGACTAATATATCTGTATGGGAAATGTTAACGATCACTTTGACCGGCACGATTCGTGCCAACATGTGACTTTGGAGCCATCCCAACAGTCAATAAATGCATGAAGAAGATGAGCTATAAAAGTGTTTAGTGTTATGTTGTAAAAAAAAAAAAAGTTCCTAACAAAATAATGTACAAACTTACAAAAATTCTTGGTTGGGGAAACTATTCAAATCTTACAAATATTTTTTAAACTTAAATCTGAATCTAGAACATCTGTGGACTGTACAGTTTGCGTTATGTTTATTAATTGATGACCTATTTTTATCATGAGAGACACAAAGAAAGCAAATTCAACCCAGAAACTCATCCATCGACTTGTTAGGGTTTTGGGGGATGTGGAAGGAGGAGGACCCAATTGCAGGACTTTAAAACAAGATTTATTAACTCAATTCAGGAAAGTCTGTAAAGCAAGAAGCACAGGATTAACTCAAGGTTTCAAAAGCCCAAATAATTACAAAGTTCAAACATGGTCAGACAACCAGGGTGACCTGGCTGGAAGGGATTGTAAGACCCGACAGGGAAATTTGCGGTGATTCCCCTTGAATAGATGGCAGGGTGCGCCAATGTGTGGAATCAGGAATCATCCTCAGGTGACCCTAATCAGGCTAATTAGGAATATCCAGGGCTCCCTTTGGCAGCAGGTGAGTGATCATGACAGGACTGTTATGCTTTGCTCTGTGTTTAGTTTCAGACATCAAGATAGAACAATTCAAGAAGTTTTCTGCTATTAAAATCTGTTTGCTTTAAGTGAGTAAATCAAATGTTTAGATGTTGAAAGAGGATGAACAAATGAATGAATGGGACCAAGCAGATGGAGATTCAGCTGATAGGACAACTTCCTATTACAAAAAGTCTAGTGGCACCTGTAAATCTGGGCAGTCGAAGGAAAAAAAATAGGTTGGTTTGTGTGGAGAAGCAGGAGTTAATTTCTGATATATAGTTTTTAAAATAATATGCATTTCTTTTTGTCGTGCTTTTGGCTTTTTTATCTCCTCCAAAAATGTTAAGAGACCAAAATTGTGACAAAAAGTCACTTGTTTGAAATAAAATGATCAACGTGGTTGTTAAAAAAGATTAACTGGTCCTGCCGGTCGCACTAGAAAAGATATGTCTAAAATAAACATGAGCTTTATTAGAGATTAAATGACATGTCACAAGCTCTGTATTCAAAATAGATGGTTTGTTGGCACCAAAAAAAAAAGAAAATGATGTATTTTTAATTATTAAAATAACCTAAAAAGTATCTTCTTATGTGTCTTTTTTTTCTTGGTATCATAACAGTACTGCTTGATATAATCCATTCAGTACTTTGTGTATGCTCTCACATGTTTTGGTTAGTGCAGGTGCAGTATGTGTGGGTAGTGTGTGTGATCCCGCTGTGCGTATATTTGACTGTTGTGGGATACAGAGAGTGTGGATTTACTGTCCACTGCTTCAGGCCAGCTGAACGGTGGTATAGGACAGAAAAGAACCCAGTCAAGGCTACTTCCTCCTCCTGCAGCCCTAAAGGATACAGCATGCTGACAGATACCTGCTCTGAGCTGACGGAACACTTCCTCTTTCAAATTATGTATACATTTAGCTGACACACCATATCCACAGAAACCTCATTAATGTAGCCAGACGACGGTTGGTTCCAGTTCTTCTGGTGTTTCTGCCACAAAAAATCTGATTTGTTTGTTTATGGGGAAACCCGAACTATATTATTTCTATTAGTATGACTAAAAATATAATGAATTATTATACACTTTGATAGTACCACTTTAGAAAAATAATTTCGTCTTCCGCACCGCCTATCCCCAACAGGGTTGCGGACATGCCAGTGCTGCTGATTTAAGGCAAGAGACAGGGTACACCCCGAACAGGTCGCCAATCTGTTGCAAAGCTACACACATAAACAACCATCTACACACACATACCCATTCCTAGTGGCATTTTGGTACCGGCCTATCAACCTAACATGCATGTTTTTAGAAAGTGGAAAAAAAACAGAGTACCTGAAAAAAACACCCACACATACACAGGGAGAACATGCAAACTCCACACAGAGGGGCCAGTGTTTCAAACCTCGCCCCCACTCTGGGATTCAAACTCCAACTTTCTTGCTATGAGGCCAGTGTCACTTTAGAAAATCCAATGCGAAATGAAAAGGTGGGATTTGGGGCTGGATGTTATTTACAATAAAAAGCACAAAAAAAATAACAAAGTAAAAAATAATGGCTTACGGTGGGTCGTAAAAAGTGTTGTTTTCTTCATTCTTGTCTTGGTTCAAAAACTATGTATCTTTATTGTCGTTTCTAACCTTTTTCTGTCAAAAGATCTTAAACTTTGAATCTGGGCACTCCAGCACTTGAACCCCGACCTTCCTGGTATGAGACCATTGCACCACCGTGCTACCCTAGGTATAATTATGTACCTAAACAAAAACTTTTCTCAATAAATTAAATCTCTGCAAAAAAAGAAAGGATAAAAAAGAAAAAACACAGAAACTCATTGCAATATGTGTAAAAAAATTGTTTCATATTTGTACCCCCCCCGGGTTTTCTTTAAAATGAAGTTTAACATCTTCCTGTGTAACCGCCTTGTTAAAATTTTGTTTTCAATGTGCTTTGTTGTCATATTTCTGCTCATCCTGTACCAGTTTTTAGAAATCTATTGACGCCATCTACCACATCTAGGACTACACCTTCACATCAACACCAAAGTTTGCTCTGCCTTTTAAAGAACACATTGTAAATATGGCATTTTAAGCAGCATTAAAGAGTAGAAAAAATAAAACCTAATTAACAAAACAGCCTCTTGTCACTCGTACTGTCTTTTTGTGTGAACATTTTGGTAGGATGTGTCCCCTTTTCCTGGTAAACACTGCTGTACCTGACGCTTTTCCCCAAAGGTGGGACCGTGGCATGGGATCCTCAGGATGAGACGTAACCGCTTTCAGCACTTCCTCACATCCCCCCCTCACTCTGAAGTGTGACTCTTGCGTGTTTTATTGCGAGGCCTGGGTGAGCATGAAAACAAACGGGGGCCCGACTCGGACACTTTGATCTCCATTTCCTGGCCCATTATTTATGTCTGTTTCTCACGAACTTTTTTTTTTTCCTCCTTCTAAACTTGATTACTATATGTTTCCTCACACATTTTCAGCTTGACCCCTGGACAATGTCTTGCACTTTAATAGTTTCTTCTTGCAGGAAGCTATAAAAGACTTTTGATAGTTATTGTACTTTTTTTCTGATCCTCAAATTAAAGGGAAAATATATTAAGCTTAATTTACAGTCTGTTAAAAAGGAAAACTTTTTTAACAATATGCTTGACATTTGTAAATTTTTACGACTGTTCAGTTAATTATCTGTTAATTATCATAATTAAAGTTAGTGGAGAGTGGATTTCTTTTGGCAGCATGATCAGTCTACCACGTGCAAACTGTTAAATTTAAATGTGGACAAAAAATTATTACTCGAACCATGTCGTCCAAGTTTGTGGTTCAAAATGAAAAACTACTGTTTCCAGACCACCTCTGAGTTTGAGGCTGAAAAATGAGAAAGGTGGATAAGAAAGGAGCTGATCAATGAAATGACCTCCCACTCCAAAAAAAAAAAAAAAAAGACAAACCAAATAGACGACAAAACCAAGGAGTCAAATGCATTAACCAGAGTTCATCTGAGGTCTGACCAGCTGCTGCCCAGAACATCTCTCACCCTGACCCATGAGCTCCACCAGCTCAGCAGATAGATCAAAAAAGGCCTTTCCTCAGTAGAAACTGCTACTTTGTTGTAACCAACATGGTGGATGTCATTAGGGACCCTTTCCCTGAGGGTCACAGCCTAACTCAGTTTGTAACTCAAGCTGATTTTGATGTATGATCCCAGAGTTTTTCAGGTGATGCTGAACATGAATTCACACAACCCACTCATCCACCCTTTTCTTTTAATACACTGCATTGTGTGACTGAGGCATCATCATTTTTATGATTTGATATGAAGAGTAAGAGCTACATATTATTATTGTAGTTTTTTAAAAAGTTTGACTGCTCAATGTGAGTTGCAAACAAGTTTTGACATTCAACAATAAAACTCATGAATAATATTTGACAAGGGTTGACAAAAAAAAAATTGGTCCACCAAAATCTAAATACACATTGAAAAATTTTGCGGTTATTCTTGCTTTTATGTAACACACTCCTGCTTTGTGAAGTAAGGCTCAATTTGTGATAAACTACAAAAGAAACTAAATCTGCCATTTAACTTCCGCATATGAGCTTTCAATAAAATCTACATGACCCGACAAAGACCTCAGCAGTGATTGCCTTTAAATATGGGGAGACGGCAGCTCAATGGTTAGAGCGTTCGCACGCGGACCGGAAGTTCGTGAGTTCGCATCCCACAGAGAGCATGTCTAGGGTCCTTGGAGAAGACACCTAACTCTCGTTTCTCCCACCATTGGCGCTGTCGAAGGGCAGCGGTATAAGGAGTGCAGCACACAAATTTCCCTGGTAAGGGTTGAATAGAGTCATTCTTTCTTTCTTTTTTTTTTTCTAAATAGGCAGCAGGATCTACAGGTGTGTGCCATCAGACTAATCACCCTCAGGTGTCCCTAATTAGGGTGATGAGGGAAGGTCCAGGGCTCCTGCCCAGAGTTCATGCTGAGGAATCGCTGAGCAAGACACTGAATCCCCAATTTGTTCTGACGATTGTTTGCAACTTGCGTGGCAGCTTCCACCATCAGGTAGGAATGTGTGTGTCTATGGGTGAATGTGAGTTACAATGTAAAGGGCTTTGAGTACCAACGCAGGTAGAACAGCGCTATATAAATTGTCAATTTATTGAGGACTTTTGACTCTACAAAGGTTAATTCAGGATGCAAGAGGAATTCTTCCTATTTTACCGGCCACAATAATGTAAGCCTAGAACCCACAATTTTTCTGATGGTAAACACAACCATGATATTTTTTCAATGTCTCAAACTGATGAAGCTATGATATATGATCCCAAAAGAAAGAGAGACTGAAACTAGAACATGAGAGCTGTTTGTTTTCTATCGTTACAATAAATAAGTGATGAAGCAATCTTTCTCACCAGACAACAACTGAGGAAAACTTATCATTGATTTTTTTTTTTTTTTTCTGCTTGTAACACCAAGCATCGTAGGAACAACCACGACGATCCCTGAAAGCTTTCGTTCTGTTATAATTAACGTATGGTAAACTTTGTAGTGATCTTCCCACTTTTTTGTAATGGAGTTTATTGGCTACTTAATTAAAAAAAAAAAAACTTTCATTGTTCAGAGAAAATCCCAAGAAATCCTAAAAAAAGACAAGACAGCAGGTGTTTCCTGCTGAGAACATGAAACCTTCTATGAAGCTTCTACAGTTAATTGATACAACAGGGCAATGAAGCTGAGGAGACGGAGTCAATTTCAAAACAGCCTGATGGTGTCGTTTTGGCTTTGATGATCTTTTCCAGAGCTGTCACCAATCAGCCAGTCATCTGTCATTATGTCTTTCCTTACATCCGCCAGTCTGGTTCCGATATCAGAAGCACTTGAAAGCATCAACAGAAAGACTGAAATCATGACACTCGTTTGCCACAAAAACGTCGCTGGTTTAATAATTGGAGCTTGTTCGTGGGGCGTTTAAGGAGACATTACTGGAGAAAATTCTGCTGGGAGAGGGGGGTACACATAAAAGGAACTACAATAAAAAGCGACCCAAAGTTAAGCAGATAGCACAAGACAGGGAAGTACGTCTGGTCATTGCATGTTTGAAAGCAGCAGTTGGGATGCTGATGACAGAGTGGTCTTTGGGAATTTAAGAGCAAGGGCCGAGAAGAAGGCGTTTCCCCCCACTGAGGACCAGGCCAGGAAGGAAGGCTTTGCCTTTCAAAGCATCCACAGCTTTATTTATATTACATATTTTCATCACTAGGACTTTTTCAAAGGGAGAAAGAAGCTGTTTTCCAGTTTCTAATACTCTTTGGCCTCAGTCTTTTATTTCCGTGCTCCGACACTGACAATGAATTTGTTTCCTGAGCGACGTTTGCTCCAGGCATGCATGCAGGGACTGTATTTACTATTGAAATATATAAACGGGGGACAAGGTGGTTTGTTATCAAATGTGACGGGATTGATAGGAAGTTGGGTGACTGTTTCATCTCACCTGTTTTCCAGTGGGGTTCACAAGTAGAGAGAAATAGCTCATAAAACAATGGCAGAGAGACCTTGAAATGATGGTCTAATGAAAGGGTTAATCTCCAAATTACACTGGTATCCCTTCATTCATGATTTTTTTTTGTTTGGTTTTTACATCTTTAAATTTACGTAGTTTATCTTGTTCAAATTATGAGATTTCCAAAAAATGGTAGAATGCCCCCTGCAGGTCAGGGACAGGGTCCTGCCCCTAGTGGAGGAGTTTAAGTATCTCAGGGTCTTGTTTACGAGTGGGGGAAGCATGGAGCGGGAGATCGACAGGCGGATCGGTGCAGCATCAGCAATAACTAGGACGCTGCATCGATCTGTGGTGGTAAAGAAAGAGCTGAGCCGAAAAGGAAAGCTCTCTATTTACAAGTCGATCTATGTTCCCACCCTCACCTATGGTCACGAGCTGTGGGTGGCGACCAGAAAAATTAGATCGCGGATACAAGCGGCCGAAATGAGCTTCCTCCGCAGGGTGGTTGGGCTCTCACTCAGAGATCGGGTGAGGAAATCGGCCATCCGATGTCGAGCCGCTCCTTCTCCAGGTCGAGAGGAGCCAGATGGGGTGGTTAGGGCATCTGGTCAGAATGCCCTTGACTCCTCCCTGGTGAGGTGTTTTGGCCACGTCCCACCGGGAGGAGACCAAGAGGCAGACCCCGGACCTGCTGGAGAGACTGTGTCCTACAGCTGGCTGGGGAACGACTCGGGATCTTTCTGGGTGAGCTGGAGGATGCAGCTGGGGTGAAGAGAGGACTGGGCCTCCTGTCTGAGGCTCTTGCCCCCGCGGCCCGGCCCCAGATATGTGGTACCGGGTCAATTTCTCAATAGAGAACTTGCATTCTCTATTGAGAGAGAATGCAAGTTCCCTCTCAATAGATAAATAGTGTTAAAGTACGGTATATGAAAATATATTTTCAAGAAAAACTTCTAGTTTAAAAAAATCTTAGTTGGAGAAGTGATTGTTTTATTCATATTTTGTATTTATTTGTCCAAAAATGTTTGACTACGGGGCATAATTTCTTAGTTCAAAAACCAATAGTTACTCTTCTCCATTCTAAGTTTAAAAATTCATTCTTAAATAATTGGTAGTAATTAAAGGAATTAATCCTTGTTTTACTAAAGTAAATAAAATAGAACGCATGGGAAAACTTGGTTTGGACGTCAGTCAGACAGCCACTGATAAATTAGTCATCCATCAAAGGTTCCCCTATCATTTGGAGTTGTATGATCATTACTGGAGGCAAACATCAGGAACACTGGTAGACCACTCTCATGTCAGTCTCCTCTGGGAATAGAGTGCCCTTTTTATCAATCAGTATTTGAGCCATGAAAACTTGTTTTTTTACACTGTGCAGTGGTTGGTATTTTGCCTCACAGCAAGGAGGTCGGGGTTTGAGTTTCCAGAGAGGATGAGGCTTCTTACAGTGGACTTTCTGTATGAAGTTAGCATGTTCACTCCGTTTATGTGTGGGTTTTCTCACACATAAACTGAGTAAACGGATAAACGGTTTTCTCCCACCCTCCAGAAACATGCATGTTAGGTTGGCCATTATGAAATTGCCCCCAGGAATATGTGTGTGGCCGCATAACAGAGTGGCGACCCCTTTTTGGGGTGTACCCTGCCTCTCGCCTTAAATCAGCCGGGATAGGCACCGGCACCTCACGCGACCCTGTTAGGAGCAGTTTAGAAGACAAAACGAACCTCTTCCTCAGGTGGTCTTCCACACTCTCCGAAATCGAGTCCTCTATCAGAGGCCAGGCAGTTAGAGAGGTCTGCACGGTATCTTCCCTGTTCTTTGGACTGCACTCTTCTGGACTGAGTTATTTGATGTCTCCCCAGGGATCTGTTCGAGTTATTCCTCTAGATTGGGGGTCATTGCCCCCAGTGCTCAAAACACCACAGGCATCACTGTTACCTTCACTTTCCAAGCTTTCTCCAGCTCTTACCCGAGGCCTTTGTACTCCTCCAGTCTCTCATGTTCTTTCTTCCTGATGTTACTATTGCTTGGTATCGCCACATCCACCACTACTTCTTTTCTCTTCTTCTCATTTACAAACACAGTTACCATTAGCATTTGGTCATTCTGGATCTTTGACTTCAGAGTTTCCAATCCATATCTGCGCATATGTTTCCGTTTATTATCCTAGCCACCTGGTTATGGCGTTCTATGTAGGCATTGTCAGCAAGTATCGTACACCCTGCAGTTCTCTGCTGCACTGTCTATGGGGCTTCTTTTACAGCCGGTCTATATACACATACAGTATTTACTTTATAATGCTGTTCATTATGTTATGTGTATTATGTTACTTAGATCATTAGGGTTTTTTGTCCAGTCCTCGGTGCTTGATGTATCCACATCACACTTGTCTGATTCCTGACTTTCTCGTCCTGCGGTTCCATCTCTGGTTTCTTTCGTCTGTGCCCCTGGCCACCGCCCATTTCTACCAGGAGGAAGGCATCTGCTGATTTCTTCTGTAGAATTAGATGTACTAATATTTATTAGACAACCCAAGGTGCATTGAATTGAATTCTTATGGGTTTTTCAAGTCTTTTGACTTTTTGTCTGAATTTTGATAGAAATCTGAATTCTTTTGGATTCAGGTTCTAATTTAAAAAATCCAAATGTCCAAGTTAGATACACCATAAAAAGTACCACAAAATAACTTTTCTCTGTGTGAAACCAGCTAATCATTTTAAAACAAAAATAGATCTTTTTACCTTGTCTCTTGTAACCGCGTGAAAATGCTCCAGACCTCCTGAAACTCTATACTGGTTTAAGCATGTTTAGAAAATGAATGGATGGTACATGTGACAACATTCTTCATGTGCTCCTCAACAGCACCCAAGAGATGAGTCCCAACCAGCACAATGCTTAATTAATTAAGAAGCGGGCTGCCAGTTGCTCCTTGGACTCTTGGGTAATCATAGGGTAAATTACAACACATGAACCATGCGGTGGGAGGGTAGAGTCATCAGCGCTGTTGTCATCGTTGATTAATTTCTCTGTACAGCTTCTGACACCGCTGTGTATGTGTAACATGTCCCAATGCACTACTGTGTAGATTCATCACTGCCTGAGAGAAGAGTGTTTCTTACTGTGCAATGTAGCTTGCTTCAAAATCAGCTTTTATTGGAAGTAACAGGTGGTCACCCACTGCCCTCAAAATGAGTTCAAATTTGGTTTAAATTAGTTAAGTAGAGAAATAAATGTGAATCCATCTTTCATGACTATGTAATTCTGTTTTATATAAATGACTGTATCCTGTCTCCCATTACCATTTAAGTGTGTTATTATAAATGGTAGATGAGAGGTTCCTCTATCATAAACAAAATGTAGAACCGCTGATAAATAGAGCGGCGTTCCTGATGACAAATGGACAGTAATGTCTTGGGACAGAGTGGATGTGGAGGACTGTGAGGAAGTGTATTGATTAACCTTATTACCTAAAGCATCTGTCTTGGGAATGAGAGAGCAAAGAAAGGAGGGGTGGGAAATTAGCTGGGCTCCACCTCTGTTGACGGACTGATTACTCAGGGGGCCCTGAAAAGAACAAATGGCCCCTGCCTGTCTACACATGGGCATATGCATCATGTACACTTATCACCCAACATTTTTTTTTTTTTTTTTTCATTGGAAGCACTATTGTGAATCTTTTGAGGATGGTACTGCATATAAAGTGAAAAGTGGTTCCTTAATCTTGCCAATAGTTGATCAGAAACCCTGCCTTAAAGTTATTAGACACTAAATATCTATGTACCGTATTTTCATGACCAAAAGGCACATCGTGGTAAAGAGAGAGCTGAGCCGAAAAGCAAAGCTCTCGATTTACAAGTCGATCTACGTTCCAACCCTCACCTATGGTCACCAGCTGTGGGTGGTGACCGAAAGAATGAGATCGCGGGTACAAGCGGCAGAAATGAGATCCCTCCGCAGGGTGGCTGGGCTCTCACTCAGAGATCGGGTGAGGAGCTCTGCCATCCGAGAGGAGCACGGTGTAGAGCCGCTCCTCCTCCAGGTCGAGAGGAGCCAGATGGGGTGGTTCATGCCCCCCGAGCGCCTCGCAGGCGAGGTGTTTCGGGCACGTTCCACCGGGAGGAGACAAAGGGGCAGACCCTGCTGGAGAGACTATGTCTCACAGCTGGCAGGGGAACGACTCGGGATCCTTCCGGGAGAGCTGGAGGATGCAGCCGGGGTGAGAGAGGCCTGGGCTAACCGTTTGAGGCTGTGGTCCCCACGACCCGACCCCTGATCAAGCGGAAGATGACGGAATGGAAAGGCACACCGTACTAAAAGGCGCAGTCTCAGTTGCGTTTGCCATTATTGTATTTAACACACACATAAGGTGCACCTGATGACAGGGCGTGGGTTTTATATCAATATCGTCTACTACATCCGCCTAACAACAATACACACACAAGCAGACAAGAGTGTATGCCTTTTCGCACCCGGTTGTGCACATCGCTACCGCGCTGGTTCTCTTCTTCCGACTTGACTCACCGGGATGTCCAACGTGAGCAGCACCTCAGCGCACACACTGGCCGCACTGCACGATAGGGTGCGTCACTCAATTTGAAGAAAATCTAAGACTTTATATGCGCCTAGTGTCGTGAAAATACAGTAATCAAGAAGTTTGTAGCAAGTGTTGCAAGTCTTCTGTCTGTTTCCTTTTATTAGCTGTGCTGCTTCCAAATGTGTGTTTTTGCATCAAAGCATTTGACTAACCACATTTCAGCCAGCGTGTGTTGCCAGGTAGGCTAAAATCAGACAGGAACAAGACAACAGACGACCTGACAAAAGAGTGAAAGACACCAGGGTATCCACATTTATATACTGTACGTATATACACACGTTTGTGTATTTATATACCGTATACACATATCACATACGTACAGTAGATATCATCCGTATTTTACACTGTATTTTGTTACAACCTGAAGTGACATGCTTAATCGGTTTACAGATTTCCCCCACATTATTTTATTCCTGCACCACACGTATAAATAATTCAGTGCAGTTGTTTAGTTTGGTTCCCTCCACCCCTTTCAACACCACTTTGATTTCTGTGTTAATCACATTTCACTGTAATGATCTACTTTCCTGTACATATTGACGAAACCACTGCAATTACTTAGCTCAATATTTCCCACATTAGCCGCCCTCAGAGGTGTTTCGCACATCCATTTATCTGTATGGGGTTTTAACTGAATAAAATTGGCGTCAAAGTGCATCCATTTTTTATTCTATAGAGATGTTGCCGATAGGCTGCTCGTAATGCATAAGCTTAAGTAAGAGTAATTGCCTGAGCGTGAACTTTTCTGACAAGAAGGCAGTTTCAGTTCAAATTTTCCAGCTCCAAAACTAATTTATCTAGTAACTAGTTTTTTTTAGATATTTGTGGAAGGTTGTGATTTGTTTTTTAGAAAGCAAAGGTTCATTGTATTGTTTCAAATTTCGCATGACTTTAAGCGCATGACTGAAAAGGAGAAATAACATCTATAAAATTATGCTTAATTCAATTCAGATTGCTGGGGGTGTGGCTAAAGCAGTACCATAAAAAAAAAAAATCAAGCCAGTCACCCTTTTGGCTGTTTCACCAAATTTTGAACAAAGATGTACGTATGTAGGTATCTGACCTTCCTTTTTCTTTCCATTAAATCTTCTTCCATCATATTTTCTATTATGCTCTTATGTATTCCCCAAGTAGTTGACTTCAAAATCAAAACCAATACCAATTAAAAACCTCTTAAACCCACCTTACACAGAGCCAATTCATATTCCAGGTTCTTCCCACTTAACGAAGGCGAAAAATCATTATGTTCCCTTCTGTTTTCAGACTACATTATTCTTGGTTAAGAAAGCCCTTGTTTCATTTAAGCACTCTACTCGAAGGGAAGGGGGAGGTCTGTGATGTTAGTGGGATTGATCAATATCCATCTTCCACTTGCATTACTGTAAATGTGTTGAAGTATTTATGAATTAATTGACTTCCTTCAAAGAAGGAAAAGAAATGTTCAGCCAGCTCCAAAGCTCTGGTATGAAGGATACAAGTGACCACAACAATGTAAGGACTCTCTCTTTGGTCATAATGAAGTGATGGATAAATTTGTAATGTAATATTACTTTTCATTCAGTATTTTTTCTGCTATTTGTTTCAAATTTTCTTTTGAAAGCTGTATGTTGCAACTTGTTCTGTTGAGGTTCGTTGGGGTGGTGATGCTGAGGACATACTGTTGTACTCGTGTGTCAGACAGATGAACTGAGGTTTTGTGAAGGTCAGTTTCTTTGTAACTTAGTCTGCAATAACCACAAAGACAAATTGGATTGTGGAGGAGGAATACGTTTTTAAGCATTCGTTGTGTAGCGACATCCGTTTCGAAAGAAGTTGTGGATTTATTATTTTGCAATAAATATACAATGGATTAAAGTTTCTCAGGGTTCAGTATTTTGACTTTCCCAGTACAATTCATCAAATCTACTTGTTTTTTCTTATTGTTTTTTCTTTTCTATATGTAAATTATTCAGATCCACTATATTTATTTGTTGAAACATTTAACATTAAGAGATGTGAGTACAAAGTATTTCTTTTTCTCTACATATAATTTTTTTTCTCTAGAACATTAATATAGGGCTGCACAGTGGTGCAGTGGTTGGCTCTCAGCAAGAGGGTCGGGGTTTGAGTGCCGGAATGAGGGCGAGGCTTAAAAAACTGGCCTTTTTTAAAATATACTTTATTAATCCCTGACCGGGGAATTTGTGTGCTGCACTACACCGCAGCAGACTGCCACCTATGACAACGCCAATGGTGGGAGTAACGGGGGGTTAGGGTGTCTTCTTCAAGCATCCTAGACATGTACACAGTGGGATGCGACCCCGCAAGCTTCCGGTTAACTTCTCTCTAACCACTGAGCCACCGTCTCCCCCATTTCTGTGTGGATTTTGCATGCTCTCCCCATGTATGCATGGATTTTCTCTTGGCACTCCTGTATTCCTCTCCCCATCCAAAAACAGGTTGATTGGCTGCTACGAAATTGTCCCAAGGAACTAGTGTGTGGCCCCACAACAGACTGGCAACCTGTTTGGGTTGTTTCTTGCCTCTCGTCTGAAATCAGCTGGGATAGGCTCCGGCACTCCCAGTGACCCCATGAGGGATAAGCGGTTCAGGAGACAAAATAAGGAATCTTAATTCCTTATTATTCAACTAAATACTTTATTTTCAGCCATCACACAAACATTCCAAAAAGACTATGCTGAAGATAAACGAGCTAACGTCTATTACAACTGTACACCAGAAGAACAAGCCTAACCGAAATAACTGAATAAGTTGGGAAATGTGATTCATGGCCTGAACTGATTTATCTGTATATTTTGGCTACTGGATGTCCATATGCTTTAATAAGTGTTTCCATTAAAAAGAAACAGTCAGCAACATAATGTATTACATTTATGGGTATCTAATGTCCCGTTCCCATGCTTTATCACTGAGTTGACTGTGAATAAATACTTTTATTAAATAATGAAATACTTAATATTGAAGCTTATGCGATGATTAAAAGGATTGCAGAAGGGAATAATGACTTTCGAGGAAAAAAATTAATTTATTTATCAAAGGAGCATTTCCCATGTTAAATACAGTAATTCTTGCTGTTAAAATGTTTCATATTTTATTTTGGCTGAATATTACTAATACATCTCAGACCGTGGACCACCACTGCTTAAAGTGAATTACATGGTGGAGCACCTGACAGCAGTTTGTGCTTGAAGAAGTTAAATCATGGACTGTAATGTCATAAGATTCAATTTAAATGATTTTTACTTCCCTCCGCAGGGTAAAGGAAGCTGCCTAAAACTTGGGTGGTATTGAAGAAAGAGGGAGTGAGCAGACTTTTTTTTTTCCTTTTTTTTTTTTTTTCCCAAAAAAGGGAAACATGTTGAACAAGCTTCTTCCTCTGCCATGGTCTAGCAACCGCGGGTGGAGAACGGTGTAACCAACCACCCTGAGAAAACAGTGTGGTTTGACCACCACTTATAATGCTGGACTGGAAATGAAGAGATGATGGTGGGGGTGAATCTCAGAGGACAAAGAAAAGGAGAGGTTTGAATTTAAGCAAATGCTCTTCGTCATCTACGTGAAAAGTCAGACTCTATTAGGGAGAAAATGTAACTTCGGCCGTTCATTGACAGCAAGTCGGAGAAATAAGATGTCTCTTTTACACTTTATTAAAATAAATGAAATATGTTTTTCTGTTTTGGTTCTCACGTTGGTTTACTACTTTCCAGACTTTTCTTGAAGTGTAGACCACACGTGTAGCCCTCTCACCCTGGACAAGGGAAACAGGAATTATTTTTAGAGGAAAAACTTCACCGCTTAGACTTTTCCTGCAGAGATTTATGGTCCTCTTGCCTAACAAAAATAAAAATGAACATCTGAACGAACTAAGAATACCAGCCACCTACAGAGAAACTGAAGCTAGAAGAAACTTGTATCTTTATTTTAATGACTGAACAAAGTCTCGTCCCATTTTATTTGTAGTTTATTAAGAAAAGCAACTCGATACCTGGTTTTTAAGGGAGTGTTTTCTCAGTTGGAGAAAATCAGCAACTCATTTATAGATGTTTTGGTTAAGAGGAAATAGAGGGAGCCAAAAAGGTAGGTTCTGACAGTGTTTTATGCCTGTGAGTGTGTGTATGTGTGTTTGGGATTTGAAGGAGTTTCTTAAAACTTTGAAATATTTCAAACTAGCCCCTTACTTTTGTTTGCATTTTTTTGCAGTGTGTTTGTGTTCCTAATTCAGCGCAGATGGAGCTAAAATCCAATTTTTCTATTACTTCCATTGTTGTTGCTTTTTGCCGCATTGAGAGTGTTTGTGTGTTAGGTGTGCATGTGCGAGTTGACAGGACTATCTGCATCCTCTTTGGGTTTGCTCCCATTTCCGTCTGGACAGTTCCAAAATAACTTCCCCCCCGCCCTCCCTTCACACGCCGCACACTCACACACATATACACACACTTGTTGCTTCCTTTGAACACAGAACTACCATCGATCACGACTGAACTTGGACTTTGTATCTCTTCCTGACATAGTCAAGAGAAACAAGACAAAATACTCACATACGCTTCGGAGTGTTGTGAGCACAAATATATTGTTTTAGGACTTTTAAAAATTGCCCAAATGATAAAATTCATAACGCCTAATAAAAAGAAACCATTTGTAGCTCTTTTGCTGCTATTTTTTCTTCTTTGTTTTGCTCCTGGTGAATTACTATTTAATTGACTGGATGCATTGTTTGAACAGCGCAAGACAATTTGCCAAGTTTTGAGTCATTCACTTGCTTTGGTTTTGAAATCCAACATGAACAATCACCTTTCAACAAAGACAACTTGTTTTCTTTGACGCAATAGATGAAAACCAGGAAGTTTAGAGAATCAAGCGAGGATACCAGATATATATCAAATCATGAAAGTTGGCTTTAAAGACATCCTTTTCTTTTATGAGTGAGTACAGTCTTGAGAAAACAAGCCAACGTAATAAAACCATAACACAAGAGGTCCTTCATTAAATAACAACGTAACAGTATAAACGTGACCTTTACCTGTCTATTGCTAAAAAATCAACTGATTTAGTAGAACTATAAATAGACTCAAATGCATGTCCAAACTGACATCGGCTTTGAGGTGATCACCAAAACAACCCATTTAAAGATGGTCAAACCAGATTCCTTTTTTTAACATATGCAGTTTTGAAGAAACACACCATTTAGCATCCCATTGGCGAATGATGTCCACCCATTTTCAAAACCACTTTTCCTTCTTTAGTTTGTTGTAGTGTTTGGGTCTAAGGCATTCACCCTGAACATGTCACCAGTTTGTTATAGGGTTACACATAGGACTAACAACCACTTGATCACTATTCGATGACCAGTGGACTGCATGGGAGCAGGTAATTGGTATATTAGAAGAAATACAAAAAAGGAAAAAGAAAACGACACCTGTTAAAGAATTTTGTAAAACTGTACCTGCGTATTTAGAGATGTATCATACCATGTCAACTTTCATCTTATTTGATCTTCCCATTTTGGATGGATAACCATTCACACACACTCAAAGTGACTCAAACAGATACACTCCATTTTCCAGCATGAACTTAAAAGAAAACTTTTCCAGATGCTATCGAGCTTATTTATATTCTTCCATAATTTTCTTAACAGTTACTGAGATTAGTGAGATTTTTTTTTTCTTTCATTCCTTACTGTGTCTGGAAAGACTTTACACACAAATTATAGGCAATATTAATTAATGATTAAAAAGTAAAACTGTATTAGTATATTTTTTCTGAGGTAGTTATATATTGGGTGGCACAGTGGCACAGTGGCCTCACTGCAAGAAGGTTTGGGAAGTTTGCATTTTCTCCTCGTGAACGCGTGGGTTTCTCCGGGTACCAAGGTTTCCTACCACCCTCCAAAATTCTGCATGAGGGATTTATTAGCTGATATGAAATTGCACCTAAGAGTGAGTGTGTTTGGATGGTTGTGTGTATGGCCCCGTTACAGACTGGTGACCTGTTTTGGTGTATCCTGCCTCTCACCTTGAGTCAGCTGGGATGGGCTTCAGCACCCTCCGCAACCCCAATAGGGATGGACAGTTTAGAAGATATTCAATACATTTAGATCAAATTCTGCTTGAAAGAAAAAAAAAACATTATTCAAGTTTGAAACCAGTGAAAGTCTATAAACTATTCTAAATTATTTTAGTTTTTTTTTTTTTAAATAGTAAAGATGAAAAGGTTGAAATTAATGACAAATAAAATGTTATTTAGATAACCAAGAAATTTTAGAAGTGAAACTTTCTTGGGACATTAGGTAATCCAGGATATGATCCCCCACTGTGAAATAATTTTGATTGTGTTTAAGTTATTGGTATAGCTCATCATGTTCAAACATCATTTATTATTTTATCATCTGAGTCTGTGGATTTTGCACAATTTAGGTTGAAAGATTTTTATTTTTTTTGCAAAATAATAGACCCCAACCTGAAAGAATAGGAGTCAATCTCCAACATTAAGAAATATGATCAGAATTAGTGCTTCTTTAAGCTCTCATCTCAGCCCTCCCTTAACCATCCACCATCGCTGGCTGCGTACAGCCAGTTGGGCTTCCACTGCTAGACCCACTAGCCTCCACAGATATTTCCTGAGGAAAACATATCACCTCAGGCTAGACCCGTCGGCTCACTCTGCTGAGGCAGCAGCCGCCCCAGCCCACAATCCACCGCAGCTCCAAACCTCACTCTCCCTCCCTTTTTCTCTCTTTTCCCTCTTTAGTTTTTCTCATTCTTATGCTCGATCTCATTGACAATTTTATGCATATTTGTTGCTTTCAAAAGAACTCCTTATTTCCCTTTTTTTCATCTCTTTATGAACAGTCACACATTGGCTAGTGTTTGAAATTTTATAATTAATCAAAACAGTTAATCAATATCACAAGAGAAACATATTTTCTGGGACGATAATTATTTAGGCCATCATATGATAAGAGGGTCAGAGGCACGAATGAGAAAAATGAATAAGATCACATTTTAATTTTTCATTTGTGACCCAGCAAAATGTTTTATTATAAGACCATTAACATACTTGCAGAGCTTCAGAAAAATCAAAGTAGGTTTTAAATTCTTGGGACAATAATGGGAATTTGGACAAATAATTCGAATAAAAATTTGTTTCAAATCAACTAAAATCTTTGGTAGAACGACACAATCAACCGTTGTCTTCAACGGTTTACTTTTCAAAGAGCACACAAGTTAAACGGCTAAGACACCTTTTTTTTCCAAGTCTCCACAGACTCAACCGTGAATCAACATCTGTCAACATCTTTGCGAGCTGCTGAGAAGAGAAAAAACTCGATGATGTGTTTTATGTGAGATAGGAGGATGGGAATCTTCAGTTGGAACAGGAAAAAGAAGACATGTTAAACATATTGATACCTTTACCTCAGGAAATCCCACATACACAATTTCTTCTTATCTTCCGCTCCCATTCTTTTTCTCTCTATTCCCTGTTTTCAATTTTATGGTGCTTGTTTGGTTTTGTAATTTTTTTCTGGACTTTTTATCTCTTCACATTAGTACTACTAATTCACATTAGTACTAGTAGTACACATTAGTACTACTTCTGAGATTTTAGTGGTAAATGTAACCTTCACATGTCGTGATTTTTTTTTTGTTGTTGTCAAAACTACGTTTTTCAAATTGCAGAAAAAAATTATGACAACTGTTTGTAACTGTTGGCGTCCTCCCGTCTCTAGAGACAATGGCAGCAGTACCGACCACTCTTACTGCAAATGTGATAGGCGGTATGAGTCATGGGGGGAGCAGTAGCAGACTGACTTTTTGGCTGTTTCTGGGTCTTTGTGGCCTCACGCTGGATCTCTCTGTACTCCTCAGCCTGTTTGATACCTACTTTTATAACTATGATATGTATGTTTAAGTTACTGTGTTATATAAAAATAAATTCTTCGAAATATTTTTTAAGGGGGAATGTATGACTCAAAAGTACATAATAAAGATCAACGTAACAAAGAAATTGGTGTGCAATTTTTTTAGAGGATGATCAGAACCACTGATAAAGTGTCATTACACACAGCTACATTGACTTGTGAAGAAAAAATGATTCAGTGTTCCAGGGGTTTAAACTCAGCATGCAGCAATCACTAAAGTGCATCCTAATAATTTTCATTTGGGTTTTTCTACTCAGATTTTTCACTTTGCATCCAAACAATTTGACCCGAGTCTACCTTCTGCATTACACTGTCGGTCAAGCCAAAGGAAGTCAAGGCAAAAATGTCCATTACACCTCAGGGTCTATCTCAGTCTGCGTCAAAGCAATCCCACTTAGCATGAGGAATGGGCCTATATGTCCACGGTCTCATTTTGCCTGTCCAAATGCCCCCAGTGCCTCATGTCGACCTATCAACTGCTGTGATTTGTTGGGATCTGATCCCAGCAACAATAATTGGCTTAATTGGAGGTGATGAATGAAATTAATTTTGGGAGGATTCATCATAAGTTCATGACAGTGAGGAGAATTGTGTTGGAAGTTTAAGTCCAAATGCAAGATGATTGTGTTGGGAATTGTGTAGGTCATAGCAAAAGTTTGAGTTGATGGCAGAACTTTTTTTTTCACTTAAGCAGACACTATGTTAGTCATTTATTTTATTTGTTTCACTTCTGTGTCAGATCATCCTTCTGTGGTGCTGCTGTCTTGGACTCTGGAGTCATGATGGTGCCCCTGCACATTTGGTCCCTTATCCTGCTGAGCTCTATTTCTTAGTTCTTAATCCTGTTGAGCTCTGCCTCTGGTCCTTCATCCTGCTGAGCGCTACCTCTGTTTCGCATCCTGCTGAGCTCTATCTCTGGTCCTTCATCCTGCTGAGCTCTACCACTGGTCCTCATCCTGCTGAGCTCTACCTCTGGTCCCTCATCCTGCTGAGCTCTACCTTTGGTCCCTCAACCAGCTGAGCTCTACCTCTGGTCCCTCATCCTGCTGAGCTCTACCTCTGGTCCCTCATCTTGATGAGCTCTACCCATCGTCCCTCATACTGCTGAGCTCTGCCTCTGGTCCCTCATCTTGCTGGGCTCTACCTCTAGTCCTTTATCCTGTTAAGCTCTACCTCTGGTCCCTCATCCTGCTGAGCTCTACCTATGGTTCTCATCCTGCTGCTCTCTACCTCTAGTCCCTCATCCTGCTGAGCTCTACCTCTGGTCCCTCATCCTTCTGCACTCTGCCTTGGTCCCTCATCTTGCTGAGCTCTACCTCTGGTCCCTCATCCTGGTTCTGCACTTCTGTTACCTGCAATACACTAGCTATGATTTTGGGTCCCGCTTCTCCACCTTCACCACCATCATGACACTTCCATTTCATTGGTCCATTTTTTAGGCTTACCTGAGGATGTCAAAGTGTTCCCAAGAAATTTTCAAAAATGTTCGACAGTGTTTCTAGGAGAACATGCTAGTGGTTTCGCGAGATATCCTAACAAGATGGCCATGCTGCCCCATCTGGCGTTCAAAAATAAATGAGCTAATGTGTGCATGTTGCTTAGTTTTTATGGGTGTAAAATCAACTGTTATAATGAAGGAATAATTTTAAAGCCTCTAGAGTACAGAAAAGCAGTTTAAATCTTTTTGAAAGAGGTTACTACAATGTACACAGTCCAAACAAGCATTCAGATCCTGTAACAGGAAGGTTCGGATCAGTTCCTGTCTGATGGATGGGTTCCAATTGCTGTCCCATAAGTCACAGCTGGGATATTAACGTTTGTCAGTGAAAATTGGTAACATGGAGTCTAGATAATCAGAGAAAATACTGTACTGTATGTGAATACATCTCCCCTTTTTTTTCACAGATTGGAAAAAAAGAAATCTGGTTTGGCCAGAGATTTTATGTTGCTGCCAGACTTGGCAGCATTACTTGAGGAAATAAAAAATAAACCTTGAAACAAGAAACTCGTTTTATAATGCCCAGACCCTAATTTCTGAGTAAATGTTCTATTACAATCTGAACTCGAGACAAAAGTGACATTTATTGAAACCAGTGAAATGCAAGTGTAGAATGATAATTAAGTTAAAAACAGGATGCTGTCATTCATGACACACTTTCCACAGTTTTTTCATTCCTACACACACCCTTCATCGGTTTAAAGTTGTGCATCTTTCCTTCCTACTCTCTGTTTTATTCTGTCATCCTCCACACTTACCTTCCTGTTGCTCATTTAATCCTGTTTGCATGAGAAAAGGAACCGGAAGAAGAGAGGACAACCCTTACAGAAAAAAAAGCTGATTCTTTGTGTTGCGGTGGCAAAGAGCAATGTGAAGTAAAATGGGATTAAACATAAAACTGCATAGAAGAGGAATAACCAAAGAAAGATGAAGACAAGATTAATAAAAAGAGGTTAAGGAGGAAAACCGATACACAAAAAACAAAAGAATAGCGGTGAAGTTGAGAGGAAAAAGAAAAATGGCCAGAAAGAAATAGGGAGCAAGTTGGGTGTATGCTGCCAGGATCCAATTTCCACATTCTTCCTATCGCCACACCTAAATCCTTAATTGTGCGGCCGCAGAGAAAGTACTGCAGAGACCACAGTGCTGCTGCTAGCTGGCGTTTAGCTGCCGAAAACCTTGTTGTTTAAATTGGTCAGCAACCCAGTCTGCATGCGACTGGGGTTTTGGAGCGAGCACGAGAGAGAAAACAAATGAAAACTACTACCAGGAAAGAAAAAAGAAACAAATGAGAGAAAATCCTTTTCGGAATTCCATCTTGGCAAGGCCGACTGAGAAAATAAATATGAGCATTTTCTGCAAATCAAATTGCTGCCACACCATAGGCCTGTCAGATGTTTTATGGAGAGAATGGCGCCTGACGTTTTTAAACTGTGTATAAGAGAACGTTTTGGTTGTTGTTACATGTAATAAAACAGTGATACAGATTACACTCCACATAGCTGAATCAAATTAACACAACATTGATTTTAAAGTACATAATGAAAAACGGTGAAATACTTTTCGGCCTCTTGATGCCAACGGCTCCTTTTTCACAGACATTGCGGAAGCTCTCATATAGGGCCTTACAAACCACAAGAAAAACAACAAAAATAGGCATAAAAATATCCCAGTCTGACCTCACCTTTAACACAAACATCGAGAACGAGGGAAACTGCGTCTCTTCTAAGCCGCAAACTAGCGTTTATGTATGTTTGTATTTTGAGAGCACACGTGACGAGAGGATGAGCGACTTGGAGTGAACGAGGAAAGATGGGGTTCTGGTTGTCTATGAAATAGAAAACTCAGCGAGAACATCATTTTCCTGGAGGCTGACAGGCTTCAAACCTTCCCTGGCCTCACACACATACACACACATATCCAAACCGCACCATCCAACATGCCGTCTCTGATCAATAAACCTCTATTTTCTCCCCCACACAAGGTTTCCCATTCAATACAGCTGCCACTGGCTTTAAAAACATAGAAGCATGATCCATTTATTATTGGCTGTTATTATGATCTATCTGCTCATCCAACTCCCACCACCACCCCACCTCTCTTTATGTTGCTGCCCATTGGGAAAGCAGGGGTCTCTTTATTTCCTCCCCATGCTGCTTATTGGCAGGCCATCACAAAAGCCCATCATTCACTGTACACTGTACACCAATGTGAAGATATATGGCATATTGTTTGGAAGTGTATGCGTTTTAGATGGTTCGTTCAATTTTTATGTAGACAGAGCTTCGCGTTTCAGAGCTTTATGAGTACACAGGATTCTACAGGCAAATGAAAGGATCACTTTCAACAGCTTCACCTCAGAAAAACGGACTTATTTGTAAAGTTTAAAATGTGTCTCAGATATGCAAAACTTCTCTTGGCTTATCCAAAAAGGATAATATGGGACAGACTTTTTGGTTTTTGGTACTCTCAAGAATCAAAATTTGATCTGCAGTGCAAGAGCAACACTTTCAAGCATTCAAAAGTGGTTTTGAAAAAAAAAAAAGTAAAGCTTAAAGGCTCAAAGGCCTACATCCCCCTTTTCACGTTGCTCTGTTGAGTAGCTATGAACGTTAATGTAGGATTCCCCTAAATTTGTGATTAAATCATAAAATGATTGATTTACAAATCAATCCATGTTCCAAACTTCTATTCTCACAACGTTTGTAAATAGTTCCGTTTCGTTTTTCCGTTTCGTCATCTTCCGCTCATCTGGGGCCGGGTCACGGGGGCAACAGTATCAGACGGGAAGCCCAGGCTTCTCTTACCCCGGCTGTATCCTCCAGCTCACCCGGAAGGATCCCGAATCGTTCCCCGGCCAGCTGTGAGACATGGTCTTTCCAGCGAGTCCGGGGTCTGCCCCTTGGTCTCCTCACAGTGGGACGTGCCCGAAACACCTCACCAGCGAGGCGCTCGGGGGCATCCTGACCAGATGCCCGAACCACCCCATCTGGCTCCTCTCGACCTGGGGAGGAGTGGCTCAACACCGAGCTCCTCCCGGATGTGAATAGTATCTGATGGAACTAACCCTTAATAATTACAAGTGTTTCTAATGGGCTTCCTGGTGAGGACACGGTGAGGGATCTTGGCATTGGTTTGCAGTGCCATCACCGTTTTTCAAAGCCTTCTCAGTGTGTCTCTTACACGCCCTTGCAAGTCACAATGTCCTTTGGACACCTCACATTTTGTACTGTCTACAAGTCTTGGAGCAGACCCAAGACTTGTTGCTGATGTTATAAATTATGCTTCTGAAATAGTTTGAGGGTGTAACATTCAAGAGTCTTATTTAAACTTTTAATGAGATAGTCAACAATCTATGATCAACAAAGCTAAAAAATATATATAATTATGAAATTTAGGGGCATCATTGCTGGAGTAGTGTTTTTTTTTTTTTTTTTACTAATTGGAGAAGAAAACTTGTTTCTCAATTTAAGAAATTACAATTATATGTGAAATCTTTATGAAATGACAAAAAAAGGAATCAAGTTTGAAGCTTTTCTTGTAGAACTGCATGATTTTTACATAAACAAGTCATTCTTTTTGTTTTGTCTTATGAACCGCTTATCCCTAAAGGCTCACAAGGGGTGCCCGAGTCTGTTTTGGCTGATTTCAGGCAGGGTGCACCCTGAACAGGTCACCAGTCTATTACAGGGCCACACACACAACCATCCTCACAGACTCATTCCTAGGGTCAATTTCACAGTGGCCATTTTTGGAGGGTAAGAGGAAACTGGAGTACCCAAAGAAAACCATTACGTACAGTACGTGGAGAGAACATGCAAACCCCACACAGAATGACCAGTGTTTCAAGCCTTGTACTGAGTTCCACGACTTGAAACCCTGACCTCCTTTCTGTGAAGCCACTGTGCTAACCATTGAACCAAGGTTTTAAAGCAACTCTGTTTTTGGCTTGGCTGGAGAAATAAAACCAACCAATAATAATATCACAAAAAAAGTACCAACCAATCAGGATATTTTGTGCTTTTGATTATGTGAGAAGTTACTGTTACATAAGATATAAATAACCAATCTCATCATCTGTCTTGAATTATTTTTGAAATTTTTCTATTAAAACTAAGACATATAAAAATATTTTAAGTATAGTGAATTCCAAGTCATTCTAATTTGAACTCAATCATGTCGTTTAATTTATTTTGTCGATGCAAAATTAATGCAATTTACATGGAATTGTAAAAAAATTGGAGACAGCTCATGTTTTGCTTGTCTAAAACTGGCGTACCATTTTCTCCTAAGGATGAAGTTTTTTGAGTCTGGCTGTAGTAAGACTCAACTGTGACTGACTGCTGCAACTAGAGGTCTTTATTAATGTGGTCGTCCACATGTAGACCTCTGTTAGATAGACACAAATGTTCATTATCAAATCACAGAGCTGCAGAAGTTCTCTCAGCACTTTTTATAAATGTGGCCTGCAACATTTTTTTACCCTCTTTTTTTTTTTAATGCTGGCCTGCCATGACTTCATTTTATTTCCAACCCATGGAGATCTTTTAAATACCGATGCCAGGACAGAAAATATAGTGCACAGCCTTCATTTTCTGTGGAAGACAAAAATAGAGGACTCAAGCAGAAAGTGTTCCACTTTGTTGAAGAAATGAGAAAATGGAAATGATTGTATTATTGATGAACCTGATAAAATGATTGAAGAGAAAAGTAGCAAACAAGGGAAAAAGAAATCTTATGACACGCACACTTAAACGACACCTTTAAACTTGCTTACCACAGGATGTTTTGGCTGGTCAGCGGAAAAACACGAAGGCGACCATTTTGTCCGGATGATGAATGGGTTAGGCTGACAGGTCACTTCTCTCTCTTTTTTCCCCCTTCCTTCCATCTTTTGCTCTTTCTTCTCTCTCCTCAGGCTAAAGCCACTATTTGTCCCCTTTAACCATGGGCCCACAGACGGATTCCACCAAGTGACAGATTTATCAGCGTCACGATGAGGTGTAATGCCTCAAACCTTCTGCAACACCTGAAGAGCCACTGCCTAGGAGATGAGAAACATCATTTTATATATGTTCAGGCCCCAAGAAAGATATTTCTTATATTTCTTTACAACGGTGGGTCTGCATTTCTAAAAAAAAAAAATGCCCTTACTTCCACCTCCGTCTGGAAAAAAAAAAATCTCCCTCTGAATTCCCTCGTTCTTTAAACATGTCTACTTGATCATTTTCTTGAAAGGTTTTTTTGGGGGTCTTTAGAGTGGAAACCAAATCATTTTCACCCTAACCAAAATATCTACAAATCTGGCTTGAGGTTTGTGGTGTCAAATACACAGGTGTAACACACCAAGCCCCCACACTCTCTTACCAATCTGCTGTGAAACCACCACATAGGGGGACTGTAAATTTTATTTAGCTTAAAGCCTCACCCAGCAATATTTAAGGGGTATGGGTGGTCTGTATTGTTTTATCAACAAACACAGGCAATCCCAAAGTCAAAGGGTTTACAGTCATGTGTCGTGACGTTTCTTATCTTTTTAAAATTTAAACCATTGTTGGCGCACCATCTAAAAACTGTAAAATTTGCTTTTTATTCTATCATTAATGAACGCTACCTGCTTAATCAAAATTTTTTTGCTCAACCAACTCAGTCTTAGTAAAGCCCCAATTCCCTCTGACTGACCAGATCTAAATGTCTGGACAAGTTAATCCTTTTCACAGCAGAACCCAGTGGTTCCATACTAACTGTCTGACAGACTGGCCACCCTGCAGAAAGCAGGGTTCAGAGCAGAAGGGACCCTCTCCAGACAAAATTAACACACATCTCACTTCTCATCCTGTCCAAACTTCTGTCATAAAACTTGCTTGCCAAACTAACTTCTCCATTCCTCAAGTCAGCTAAAAATAAAGTGACGGCATGAGCTTCAGTGAAGAAAATATTGCAGTGCCCATCTCAGATCTTTCTCAGATTGAAAGTAAAAAGAAAATACAATCTTCATATTTTATCATGATCATTTTAAACTATGATTGTTTCAACTGCTTTTAAGTGGTCAACATTGTTGGGGTTTTTTGCAATTCCATAATCACCCACTTTTCTTTAAGTCAAAGTTGTTAAAACTATAAATATTTATTTCACTTAGTGTTTTCAGTTCAATATGTAACTCGTAAACTGTATTTAGGGTACAAGTGCCCGTTAAAGATTTGTCATTTAATTTTGAAATGTTTTAATTTTCCTTTTTTCAATTATGCAAACATGCAAATTAAAATGAAAAGGGTTTTCAAATTGTAAAATCTTGCAATTGATCAAAAATAAATGAGTGACCACTGTTGTACAATCGAATTAGTCCAAGGTGTGGATTACCTTGAAAAGCTGTTACAATTTAAATAAGAAGAATAACATTTATATAATCTCAAATCCCATTTTTTTTTTTTTGACTCACTCTATTCATCCCTCACTGGGAAAATTTGTGTGCTGCACTCCTACACCACGGCAAGCTTCCCATGCCGCCGACACTGGTGGAAGAAACAGGGGGTAAGGTGTCTTCTCCAAACCCTAGATATGCACTCAGTGAGATGCAAACCTGTGAACTTCCTGTTGGCAATTTAACAATTTATCAATATAATCATTTCTTGTCTGCGGCATATATTTTATTGAATCGAATTAATTAATCTAATTATTCTTTTCAATCAAAAAATTTTAGGTTTTTTTTTTTCTGTTGTTGTGAAGTTGTTTAGTTTAGGCATTTTTTTTTCCTTCAATGTAACTTTCCAAATACCTAAATTGACCAAAATCCTCTTTTGTCTTCACTTTAATTTCCTTATAAGACTTCTTCTTTTTCTAGAAGAATCTAACCCTATCTCCTTCATCCTCTTCAGTCACACCAACTATCTTCATGTCCTCCCTCAATGTATCTATGGATCTCCTCTTCGGTCTTCCTCTCGGCCTCCTCCCTGACTGTTCTTAACTTTTGTTTATCTATTTATGTGTAAAAACCCTTGCATATAAAATAGGTGTTAATAAAACATTTAGATGATGAAAAGCCACAGTAAATCTTGCAGTCATCTCTTTGGTGATATTTTTCTGTTTTTTAAGGTATCAAACTCCGGTCCTCAACAGCCAGTGTCCTGAAGGTTTTCCATGTTTTCTTGGTTCAAAAAAGCTGATGCATATAAAGTCAAATCAACAGCAATTAAAATTTGGTACATTGACTCAATATGCTGGATCAGGTGTGTAGATGCAAGAACAAATAAAACACCTGCAGGGACACCGGTCCTCCAGGAACTGAGTTTGACACCCAGATTCCAAATGATTACTTTTTTTCCTCTTATGATGTGATGATTTAATAAAACATTTAAACATGATAAGTCGTAAGATGTCGGATGCTTTGACCAAACACAATGTGGTGAAGAAAATGGTAGAAAGAGTTCAGTTAGTCTTTGATTCATTTGCTTAAAGCATTTATATATAAGTGCAGTATTTAGCAGTGTTGTTTTTAGGCCAAATTTGTTTTAAGGCCAAAAAACCATTTTATTCAGAATGTGATCAGGAAGAATGTTTGAACTCTACCTCAACACCAGAGGAAAGTAACGAGCCAGGCAAATTAATTTTGTGGTGGAATCTGGCTTTAAAATGATCAAAACTTTCCAGAGGACAAATTCTTGTTCAATAACTCCATATCTGGCAAACATGAAAGGAGATTAGGTATGGAATATAGTGAAACATAGTTTTCTGTCATTCGCTCTTTAAAGAAAATTAATAAATTACTCTGATACGTTTCACATCCTGCCAGTATCAACCACGGCATGACAGATTGAACAGAAAGTAAAACATTTCATTCATGAACAATTAAGTCATTTTTTAACGTTTGGCAATATTCACAAAATATTTAAATGTCAGTCAGTTTGAGGCCAATTTTGCTGATCTGAACTTTTAAAAGAACATTAGAAAAAATGTTTAAGATTATGTTGAAATTTTGAAAATCCGCTTTTTTAAAATCAACATTCAAGTATGGATTTCTGGTAAATGAAATAAAAGTTGACAAGTTTTCATTATGCTTTTGCTATTTTAAAAGAGGACCCACCATTAAAATTATCTGTGATAAATTGAATTAATTTGAAAATACTTTATTTATCCCTAAGAGAAATTTGAGTGTTGCCGTGCCACAATCATACAATGTCATACAACAACATGATTTTTTAATCTGTTGTGAGTGAAAGTGAAAAGGTTTGAAAGTGAAAGGTTGAATAGTTTGATGAAGGCAAGGCAAGGCAAGTTTATTTTTGTATAGCACAATTCATGCAAAATGTAATTCAAAGTGCTTCACAAGAAGGGGAAAAAAAGAATGCATCAATATCACAAAACATAGAATCAAAAAGTTTTTAAAAAATTATTAAATAAAATTATTAAAACAGATAAAAAGTGTAATTTTGTTCCAGACTTTTGCAGCATAAATTGAAATGCAGCTTCTCCATGTTTAGTCCTGACTCTAGACACCAGCAAGAGGCCGGTCCCGGAGGTCCTCAGAGTTCTAGATGGTTCATGTTTAGTCCTGACTCTAGACACCAGCAGGAGGCCGGTCCCGGAGGTCCTCAGAGTTCTAGATGGTTCATCTTTAATCCTGACTCTAGGCACCAGCAGGAGGCCGGTCCCGGAGGTCCTCAGAGTTCTAGATGGTTCATAAGGTACTAACATATCACAGATGTACTTTGTTGCTAGACCATGCAGAGACTTAAACACAAGCAGAGCAGCTTTAAAGTCTATTCTGTGAGCCACAGGAAGCCAGTGCAAAGACTTGAGCACAGGACTAATGTGATCATACGTTCTAGTTCTTGTTAGGACTCGAGCAGCAACATTTTGAAAAAACTGCAGCTGTTTTAAGGCCTTTTTGTTCAGACCAGTGAGTAGACCATTGCAATAATCTAACCTACTGGAAACAAATGCATGGATAAGAACCTCTTCTCTGTTTTAGATACCAAACCTCTGATTTTGGCAATGTTTTTCAGGTGGTAAAAGGCTGCTGATGTAATTGATTTGATGCGACTATTGAAGTTAAAGTCTGAGTCCATTATTACTCCCAGATTTCTAACTTGATTTGTCTGTTCTAGAGAGGCAGAAATTATTTTCAGTACTGTCCCTTTTAGCAGTGGGGTTGCAGGAGTCTGTTGCTGAAGCTGCTCTTCAGATGGTAACATATTCATGTGCTACTAAACAGGGTTTACATTATGTATTTCTTTGCCTGGATGATCCCACAAATTTTATGAAAGATTGTTTTCTGTCTAAAGATATTTTGCATGTTAGGATGGGGTTTGTCTCAACATAATCTACTTTCAGTATCTCTATTTATTTAATTTAGCTACAACTCTACGACTCTTTACTCTTCTCCCCTCATATGTGCACTTTCTTGTGACTTTTTTTTGGGTTTGGGGGTCGAGAGATTAAATGAGAAGAACAAAAGAAAATAAATTTCCAGGAGCAAATTCTTTCAGTCAAAGACAGGAACTGAGCGTAGATAATGTTTCATACGTCTTCATGACCAAACATTATGCCACAGTTAATGGTTAGGATCCTCTTTATTTACTCTCCATTTAGTCTCAGCACACATAGCAACACACACACACAAGCAGCCCTAAAAATGAACGAGTGACCTGCACGTCACCCACTCCTCTCAGTCTCTTACTTAAAGGTAAGTCAACATGCACACACACAAAAACATGTCACCAAAAATTATAACCGGAGGGTAAGCAAACGAATAAACTCTTGAGTAGAGTGGGACTTTATCAAGAGAGAACAATGCTAATTCCCTTCCCCTGTTTAAAACCATAAAACGCCTCTCTCAGTCCATTCACCTGCCTGATTTTATGGATCTCTGAGCTGCAATTAAGCTTTATTAGCCATTCTCTGACTGACAAAGCAATGGAGGTGCCCTGATTGAACAGCAGGACATTGATTAAATGTGGGTTTTTCAAACCAGAGCATTTCCATTTAAAAATGCTGTTTTTTACATGTGCAAAGATTCAAATAAATAATAATCATAACACAGATGAGGGTGTAAAACTGTTATGATCAAATTATAACAAGAAGTACCCTAATTTACACATTGTAAATGTAAACAAATTAAGCATCATTATGCTGTGCATCTTCACATAGATGGAAGAGTATAGTCTACAAATGCTCAGTTAACACTCCTGCATCATTACTAAGGTGCTAAACGGGAGGAGGGGTTTGTTGTGTGAAATAGGGGGTGAATAAATGGAAAAGCGAATGGTCCACTGGGCACACCTGTGTATATGTGTGTATCCCTGTATGTGGAATTGTTATTGACCAAAGGTCAGGCAGAGGGGATACAATGTGTCTGTCACAAGTGACCGCTCATGACCACAGACACCATTTGACTTGGTATTTGTGTGCATGTTAAAGGAAGAGGGAGTAACAGCAGTCCATTCTCCTTCAACACATTTTTTTCTTTTTCACTACCTAGGTTGTTACAGCCAACCGCACATTGACCCCAAGATCTCTATGAGCTTCTAATTCTGTCTCAAATGGAAGGAAAACGAGACAGAATAATAATGAATAATAATGAAAGGGTTTGAATCACATAGGTGTTTATAAATGTGAAATAGATGCTGCCAGGAACAGGGTCTTGTTCAGTATCTTCTTCTTCTCCTTTCGGCATTTCCCTTCAGGGGTCGCCACAGCAAGTCATTTTCTTCCATCTAACCCTATCTGCTGCATCCTCTTCGGTCACGCCAACTATCTTCATGTCTTCCTTCACTGTATCCATGAACCCCCTCTTTGGTCTTCCTCTAGCCCTCTTTCCTGGTAGTTCCAAATCCAGCATCCTTCTGCCGATGTACTCGGTCTCTCTCCTCTGTACATGTCCAAACCATCTCAGCCTGGCCTCTTGAAAAAAAATAAAATAAAATCATAATTTTAACAAACTGAAGTAAGAAGTTAAGGCACTTGAACAGTTACTTCAAAAAAGCAGAGTTGTCATTGGCAAATTAGTCTGACCTCTAACATGTGCTGTTCCTCTGATATACTCATTTCTGATCCTGTCCATCCTGGTCACTCCCAGAGAGATCCTCAGCATCTTCATCTCTGCTACCTCCATCTCTGCTTCCTGTCTTTTCCTCAGTGGCACTGTCTCTAGACCAAACAGCATGGCGGGTCTCACCACGGTTTTGTACACTTTTCCTTTCATTTTAGCTGAAACTCTTCTGTCACACATCACACCTGATACTTTTCTCCACCCGTTTCAGCCTGCTTGAACATGCTTCTTCACCTCTTTTCCACACTCTCCATTGCTCTGGACTGTTGATCCCAAGTACTTAAAATCTTCCATCTTCTTTATCTCTTCTCCCTGTAACCTCACTTTTCCATTTGGATCCCTCTCATTCACACACATGTACAGGGTCTTGTTCAGTATAAAAAGTACAAAAAAAAAATCACTGTTCCATTCGGTTGTCTTCTGCTTATCCAGGGCCAGGTCGTGGGGGCAATAGCCTCAGATCAGAGTCCGAGGGTTCTCTTACCCCAGCTGCATCCTCCAGCTCACCGGAAGGATCCCGAGGCGTACCCTAACCAACTGTGAGAAATAGTCTCTCCAGCAGGTCCAGCAGTCTGCCCATGGTCTTGTCCCGGTGGAACATACCTGAAACACCTCACCAGCAAGGCGTTCAGGAGGCATCCTGACCAGGTGCCCGAACCACCCCATCTGGCTTCTCTCGACCTGGAGGACCAATGACTCTACTCTGAGCTCCTCCTAGATATAAAATGCCGAAATGAACTTCCTTCACAGGGTGGCTGGGCTCTCCCTCATGGGTAGAGTGAAGACCTCTAAAAAAAGTTCACTGCTTCATACAAATTTTTGATAAAGGAGGCAAGTGAAGCTGGTTCGATTCCCACTGAGCTAAGTGTCCTTGAGGACACCTAACCCCCAGTTTCTCCCACCATTGCCACTGTCCCGATGCAATGCAGCAGAGAAATTTCTCTATTTGAGGGATGAATGTGGTACGTTACAAAAAAAAAAAAAAAACTTGGAGCGGGTCAGAAAAAACTTTCAGCTTATTCCCACCATATGACCAAACGTGGAAAGCTCTGAAAATGCGAATTGTGAATGAGATCTTTAAAAAACTCAAAGGCACATAATCAAGTTAATTTCTGAAGGATAAATTCTCTCGTTTTTAATCAGAAATGTGCTACTAATGGTAAAACATTCAGTGTCACAAAAAAATAAAAATACACAACCATGACAGGAACGTCTTGCGTGTTTGAAAAGAACAATGGTAAGTTCAGATTTTTCAGCTACAGATGTTTTTACCACTAGAGCACCCCTTTGGGAAACACCACCTGCAAATTTCACCTGATGAAATTCAAGAAAGCTGCTTAGATTAAACACCCGTACACTTAAAGTGTAAAACCCTCAATCTAGATTTCTGTAGCTTTACTCTGCACATTTACTGATAGGGGGAACACAGACTGTATCGTATAGAGATATTGAGACACATAAATAATCCTTTTTACACACTGTGCTTTGTTTGGGTTCAGACAGTACTAGTGAGTACTATTGTTCCTCAATGCTTGGTCTTGAAAATAGAAGCCTATAGGAAGCAATGAACAATGACTGTTACATGACCTGCTAATGGATCCAGCAGTTGCTCTTTGCTCCTTATGTGTGTATTTGTGCCAATGTGTGTTTACAAAGTAAAAGAGAGTGAGAGAAGACTGACGAACACTATGATGGAGATTTGAAGAGTTGCGTACATGTTTTTTCTGGTATCCTAGAAGCGCATGTAAATGTATTTGCGGTGTCCATTTCAAGTAAATTTAGAGCAACATCACAGAAAGTTAAGAAAACATATGTTCTTTAAAGTAGCACAGAAACGCTCAGCTCCCAGCATGCATTCCTCGTAGAGAAAGACAAAAAACTTGAAACAGATAATATCTGGTTTATATATCGAGGACAAAAAAATTGTGCCCACATTAGAAACTTGGTATTTTAGATTGTGACTCATTGTTGTAAATTGATTCCCAATCTGAATATAATTTCTTCTTGTCGATCCACTTTAGATAAACACAGTTCTGCAATTAGACACGCAACTTTCCATCAGAAGACAAAACCATTACAGTGTTCCTTACAAAGTGTTTTGAAAAGAATCAAAGAACTGGCACATTAATAATTATGTTGGATGTCTGTGTTTGTGTGTGAATGAATGGTGGTGTGGTCAGGCGGCGTGACTCACAGTTACCACAGCGTGTATTCCTGGACATGCTCTTGGGATTGATGTTTACACAAAGTGAATTGTGTGTGCAAGAGGGTTGTCTCACACTTCTTAAACTCTCTCAAGTTTCAGATGGAACTCTTCACAGATTTAATAGCTTCTTTTCCTGAATCTTTAATTCTTTATCAACTCCATCTGCAGCCACATTCCTCTCATTCTGTTCATCTCTACACATTAAAATAATTCCTGGTCCTCATTTGAGGGTCTGAAACCACATCGAGTGTTTTAGACTCCAAGAAATATTGTAAACCTGTTTATTTTTTTTTACTCAATTTAATAATTGTGGTGATAAATGAACTTGAGATATGTTCTTTCAAATCTGGAACATGGTGATGTTTTCCGTTTGGAGTCAGCTAAATCTGGTTAGTTTTTCCATCTTTTAATTCCTGTTTTGTACTCGGAATGTTTCAGCAGCTTTGTGAATGTTTTGATCTAATGAGGCAAAGGGGATTTATTTAGAAAGCCAATTGCAAAGCGAGTGTTTCCTGTTTTTCAAATGAAAAATCTGTTGAGTTGTTGTTGTTTCGCACCATTGAAACCACTGAAGCGATGCACATAAGGGCTTTTTGAAAATCTATAGACAGAAATATTTAAATAGGTGTTTGGGAAAAATAATTATTATAAATACTAAAAAATAATCCTTCCAGCAAACCAGACAATTATATTTAGCTGCCTATTGAACAAAATGTTTTAATCCACCTTAAAAATAAAAATGGAGGTATAAATGATGTTTCCCTAAATTATTTTTATATGACGTCTGTTCGCATCCATTAATAAAAACATGTCATTATTTTGAACTTGTATATATCCATTTATTTTAGCTATTAAGCTTTTTAAAAGAGCTTTTTCTAAAAGACTAATCCTCCGTTTTCCAGGCGAGTAATTTGCATCTGTAGCCACTATCGTGACGAGAGCCTCTAATCATGTTTTCCTGACCATATAATTGTCAGGAGAGTATTCTCTTCCTTCTGTGTCCTGTTTTCCCTCTTGTCCCTGTTTGTCTGCGTGTGTGTGGAGATGGGCGAATCCAGACGGGAGCTGCAACAAGTCACACCTGAAACTCATCTACTCATCTTCTGCAACATAAATGGATCACTTTTTCACACACTTTTTGCAAGATTGTTTGTTTACCATGCTTGACCTGCTATCAGTTGTGTCAAGTAGCGAAGTAGAACTACTTCGTTTCTTTACTCAAGTGGAAAATCTTGTTATCTTTACTTTAACGAAGTAATTATTTTTTTGTCTTCTTTTTACTTTTACTCACTACTTTTTTATGCAATTATCTGTACTTTTACTTCGTTACTTTTATAAAAAAGTAGTCGCTACTATCGCCATTTTGTCACCGTTAAAAATAAAGAAAAAACTAATTAAAAACCAATCCGGATCAATTGCGCCATTTAATTTGAATGTGGTTGGATGAGGACAGCCAACGCAATCTCGATACGACTTCATCTTGCTTCATCACTTCAACACGTGACACACAGCACGCGCGCATGCATGCACATATACACCCTCCCCGTAGCCCCCCCCCCGGCTGTGTTCCAGGTGTCACGCAGGCTGTATATGGCACTCCCAACCTTAGCAACTTGTGAAAGACTATTCAGTATTGCCTCAAAGAACTTTGAAAACTACCTGCCTTCAAGGCTTAAAAAAGCCTTTTTGTTATTTTTTTTTTATTATTTTTTTACATTGAGTGTGTTTGTGTCTGCTGAAGTTGGTTAAATTAGGTGATGCAGAGTGAAGCTTGGTAGCTGAAGGAACGTTACATTATGCCCTGCTTATGTTAATACATTTGATTGTGTTCATTAATCATTGGGTGGAGACGGTGGCCGCGTGGTTAGCGCGTTCGCCCGCGGACCGGAAGGTCGCGGGTTCGCGTCCCATGGAGAGCACGTCTAGGGTCCTTGGAGAAGACACCTAGCCCCCACTTCTCCCACCATTGGCGCCGTTGAAGGGCAGCCTGCTGCGGTGTAAGGAGTGCAGCAAACAAATTTCCCCGGTGAGGGATGAATAGAGTAATTCAAAATACAAAAAAAAAAATACAAAATAATCAATTTCCAATAAAGGTGATAAAGAAATAAATGTTTCTGATTTATGAAGTTTCAACCACAACACTTTCATTTAGTTATCATATGTTCTGCTCCTTGAAGCATGTGATGGTTAAAAATATGTTCATAGGCTTTTGTTGATAATATTTCTTTTACTTGAAAATTACTTTTACTTTTCTACTTGAAGTAGTTTTTTATTTGATTATTTTGAATTACTCTATTCATCCCTCACCGGGGAAATTTGTTTGCTGCACTCCTTACACCGCTACACAGGCTGCCCTTCAACAGCGCCAATGGTGGGAGCTAGGTGTCTTCTCCAAGGACCCTAGACGTGCTCTCCGTGGGACGCGAACCCGCGACCTTCCGGTCCGCGGGCGAACGCGCTAACCACGCGGCCACCGTCTCCACCCAGTAGTTTTGAAAATAGGTTACTTTTTACTTTTACTTGAGTAAAAAACTTCAGTTGATACTTCTACTTTTACTAAAGTAGTTTTTTAACTCGGTATCCATACTTCTACTTGAGTAGAAAATGTTGGTACTTTTGACACCTCTGCCTGCTATCCAGTTTTTGGCTCCAGCTCCCACGCCAAAACCAGCCTAATTAACCTGTTTTTGTCTTCTTCATCTGAACCTTTCATCAATCTAATAAATCTGTTTTGTTTTCCTCATCTGAGCCTGTCTGTTGTATCAAGGGTATATTTTTTGCCTCAGCTCCACATCATGACAATAATGTCTGCTTTTACGCTAATATAGACACATTTAAATTTTCTGGAATGAATCTGAGTCCACATCTATAAAAAAAATAAAACGGAATGGGTTTTTTTAAAAAGATATTTGTACAGACGTAGTGCTCTCTGGACGTTTAGTCTTCTTTCTTGGAGAAGTGAGGAATTATGGTTTGGCAATCCGTGGGTAAAACAGTTTTAAACCAGAGGGTCCACTTGTCTTTCATAGAGTAATGTGAAACATGAAAGAAGAGAATAAAATCACCATTTAAACATTTCTGAGTATAATCTGTGGTTCAACTGAACAATTGGGTCTCTGCATATTTGTGTTCTCTGAAAGGAATGAAAATGACATGATTCATGTTCTAAAACTACTAATAATCTGTGTATTTCAATCAGAAAGGCTTCAACCCATCGTCCCCTCTTCGCTCCATCATCTACTGTCTGTCCTTCTGTTCTTCCTTTTATTGACCCCCTCCTCCAACATCTTTTTCCCTTCTGTCAGAAATGTTAGCGGGACATTGAACTTTTAACTGGAACTTCTTTCATCTTTTGCTCTCTACTTCTGTAAGAATCATTAAAAACTTGCTCAGAACTCAGTTACAAGCTCCTACTACTTGGTTCATCTTTCTTCTTTTTAAAAATCAACACAGTTTGTGAAAGCTTTTTGAAATTTTAGAGTTTGATATCATTTTAGGATGATAAAACATCTTTAGTTTTTTTTTTTTTTTTCACATTTTAAGGAATTAGTATTTTTTGAAAATAACAATAACTTATAGAGCTAAGACATTTGTTTTCTCTGGCTCATCAAAGAAAATTAAGTTTATTCAAGGTGTTCAAAAATGAACATTTTTGATAATTTTACCTCCAAGCATTACTGTTATTTTGTGCAAATCTCCCTCTTCTTCTTTTGGCATTTTCCTTCGGGGGTAATGCAAGTCAGCTTCTTTCATCTAACCCTATCTGCTTAATCCTCTTTGGTCACGCCAACTATCTTCATGTCTTCCTTCACTGCGTCCATGAATCTCCTCTTTGGTCTTCCTCTAGGCCTCTTTCCTGGTCGTTCCAAAACCAGCATCCTTCTGCCGATGTGCTCGCGCTCTCTTCTCTGCATATGTCCAAACCATCTCAGTCTGGCCTCTCTGACTTTATCTCAAAAACCTCTAACATGTGCTGTTCCCCTGATATATTCATTTCTGATCCTGTTCATCCTTGTCACTCCCAGAGAGATCCTCAGCATCTTCATCTCTGCTACCTCCATCTCTGCTTCCTGTCTTTTTCTCAGAGCTACTGT
The DNA here is from genome assembly GCA_902685375.1 of Neostethus bicornis. NCBI lineage: Eukaryota > Metazoa > Chordata > Actinopteri > Atheriniformes > Phallostethidae > Neostethus > Neostethus bicornis. The sequence continues at coordinate 23,695,053 of LR738547.1, forward strand.
CTCTAGACCAGAAAGCATGGCCGGTCTCACCAGGGTTTTGGACACTTTACCTTTCATTTTAGCTGAAACTCTTCTGTCACATCTCACACCTGATACTTTTCTCCACGCATTCCAGCCTGCTTGAACATGCTTCTTCACCTCTTTTCCACACTCTCCATTGTTCTGGACTGTTGATCCTTAGTGCTTAAAATCTTTCACATTCTTCATCTCTTCTCCCTGTATTTTGTATAAATAATTGATGGATATTTATAACTAAGGATAGATATATTTCTAGTATTTAATCTCATCGTTTTCTCAGACATTTTTTTGTTGTTGGCCAAACTGATCACACATAATGAGCATTCTGAGCCATTGTAAATTTTTATTAGGGATGATAGTTCCTTTGACGTACACACAAAACATATGCGCACACACATGCACACGTCTATCAGCGGTGCCTGACTTTGTTTGATCCCATTAAGGTTTATCTTCTGAACCCAAATGTCAACAGATGCTGTTGACAGACTCAGTTTCCTTCAATAATCTATTGACCATCCACTTCTAAAGACCTAAGATCCAGCAGTTTGACCCGAGGCACAAAAGAAAGTTAAGTGAACACTAGATTCATTGAAGAATTGAGGGACTGAAGAGTAGCACAAAAAAAAAGAAAAAAGAGTTGAGCACTATGAAAGGTGGTCCAATTTGGCAGACTTAGGGGAAATTTTTTTTTTTTTTTTTGGTTTGTTTGTTTTGGGTATATGGTGGCACGGTGGCACATTGGCCTTTCTGTGTGAAATTTGTATGTTTTCCCCGTGAATGCGTGGGTTTTCTCTAGGTACTCCGGTTTCCTCCGATGCTCCAAAACCATGCATGCTTGGTTGATTGGCTGCTTTTTGATTGCCCGTAGGAATGAGTGTGTTTGTGTGTGGTTGTACATTTGTGGCCCTGCGACAGACTGGCGACCTGTTCGGGGTGTACCCTGCCCTTTGCCTCGAATCAGCCAGGATGGTCTCCGGTACCCCCCGCAATTCTGTCAGGCACAGGTGTCAAAGTCCGGTCCTCGAGGGCTGGTGTCTTGAAGGTTTTCCATATGTTCTTGCATCTACACACCTGATCAAGGTTATTGAGTCAATATTCCAAATTTTATTGGCTGTTGATTTCACTTTATATGCATCAGCTGTATTGAAACAGGAACTCGTGGAGAACCTTCAGGACATCGGCCCTTGAGGACCGGACTTTGACACCCCTGCTGTAAAGGATAGATGGTTAAGAAAGTGACTGACTGACTGTTCTGGTCATGACAACTTATTACATGCAAAGTAATTTAAAATAGTTTCTGAAAACTGGTCCTTATAATTCTAATCTCAAATTAAAAGCGTTCCAAGCGTTTATCTTAGCGGTAATTATTGATGACTATAGGTCAAAATGTTGCATCAGAATAACTTCCTGCAAATTGAACTTTCTCAGGCGATTCCACGCAAAACTGCATACGATGGGAATGGGGACTGTTTACTCTGAACACAAGAAGACCTTTCCCGCTCCCTTTCATCTTTCTCTTCTGAACTGTTTACTTTAGTCAATGCAGCCACCTTCTTTGTTTTGTTCCATAAGCTACTACTCCACTCGCTGTGGTATTTTTAGAACAAATGACTGTTTACAGTATATTTCAATAGAGAAAGTGTTCATCTGGAAGCGTGTGTGTCAATGAGTGTGCGCTGATTAATCGGTCAAAGATGCTGAAAGTTTGCTTATCAGAGTTTCAAGAAATTACATTTAATATTGAAAACTAATCCCACACCAGTCCCGCTCTGTGTGTTTATGGACTTGTAAAGTACCCACAATAAAAAAATAAAGGGCCAGCAAATGGGCCACCAAAATGCAGGAAAATTATTTTTATTTACGTAGGCTAATGAGACATTAGTGATCACTGTATTAAATCTAACTTACCGCAAACTACTTATTAGTAGTTTTCTCAGGTTGGATGTGGAGTTTTTGTAGACAGAAATGTCTGTTTGCTTTGGAGTGCACAGTACACACTGCATCATGTAGCTGTTTTTTTTGTGTGTGTGTTTAGCACAAACTAAACATGTTTTCAATATGAGGCCAGTTTCAGACTCCAAGCTCCTCACCTGATCTCTGAGTGAGAGCCCAGCCACCCTGCGGAAAAAGCTCATTTCGGCCGCTTGTATCTGCGATCTCAATCTTTCAGTCAGCACCCACAGCTGGTGACCATAGGTGAGGGTTGGAACGTAGATTGACTTGTAAATTGAGAGATTTGGTTTTTGGCTCACCTCTTTCTTTACCACCACGGACCTATGCAACATCCTAGTTATTGTTGATGCCGCACCGATCCGCCCGATAAAACAGTAAATTCTCTGAAAATTGGTACAAATTTCAACTAACATTTAATAGTGTGAAGAAAAAAAAATGCTTTGAATACGCATAAATAAAGAATAGAGTTTTTTAGTCGGGACATGAGCATTTTCAGAGTAAAGGGGTGTCTTTTATTTTCAGAAATACTATTCCAGATTTCATCTGTTTGAAATTGCAACGGTGTGTCCACCAGTTTAGTCCTTACACTGGGCACCAGTTTATGTCTTCATAGACGTGCCTATTTGGCTCTGTTTCAGGTTACTGAATATCTTTATCATGACTGATTACTTTTTTACAGTCGGCTGCTAGGTGTTCAAAGTGTGACTGACTTTTTTGAGTGTGTGCCAATCAGATTGCTTCAGTCCTAAAAGTGTAACATGAGTGAGGTTTAGTCCAAAGTTTGAGCGGTATGGTTTACAACACTTTGTGTGTCATTTATTGTGTCTTTTATCACCTCAAAGAGCAAGTGATTATGTCTAATAGGTAACAAATGTTTTATACAGATGTTTATTTGTAACACTCAGACTTCCTTAGTACATTTTTAAGTAACTATTAGTTCCCTTTGTGTTCTTTCTCTTTTACCACATTGCCCCTTTTTGCCAGACGGGTTAATGATTCCACTGAAGCTATCTTACCAGAGAAACTCTTATCAGGCTGTGTGTCAGTTTATGACCTAACCTGCAGCCCCGATCTCCACCACCCCCATCCGTTGCCCCTGTTTACCAGCTCCCTTGTCACCCTTTGACTCCGCCCAGCTCTTTTCTACAAGCAAACAAGTTTTAACCAATTCTTTGCCAATATTAGGGGTGAATGTCCTGAGCAGCAAATGAACAGCTGATCTGATGCTATGACCATTTATTTCTAAATCAGAAAAGAAACAAAGGTCTTAAAAATGTTTTCACAGAAGAATTGTGCAGATAGTGAAACTTAGTATTGGATACAGTAAATCTGAAAGTACTGACCAGTGAGCCCAAATCTGTTCGTACACAGTACTACCAAGTTTTGCAAACAATTGAAGAACCTGTGAGATTTACGTCATCAGAAACAGACGTATGCTATGCAAGTAAAATCAGAAGAAAGAAACATTTAAATTCATAGAAAAACAACCAGAACCCAAACACTGCAGTCGTTTATTCTGTTTCACGTTGAAAAAGAGATCTAAGCAATTTTCTTGGACATGAATTCTTCTCTCCACTGCTTTTTTTTTCCAAAATCCTGTTTCTAAGTTGATATGATGTCTTTAACACCTCTGTTTACTGCCGGATACAGATAGATACTTTATTGATCCTCAAGGATCAATAAATCAATAAAAATGTTTACTGAAAAAATTAAACAGAACATCATAAAATTTCTGTTTACATTTTTTATTTATGGTAGTTTATGGTTTTATTTTTTAAAAATCTTGAAAATGTTCCAGTTAATACTTCTGACTGCATGAAAGGATTTTTTTTTTTAATTAAACTGATTTCCCAATAAATGGGATACTTTGAGCTATACATTAAGAGCCTATATTTTATTAATTTGATTTTGAAAAGAAACGTGTTTGATTTTTTCTCACTATCAAAATTTTAAATTGTTTAAAGGAACATTTGGGGTGTTTCTAGTATCTCACCATGCTCTTAAAGACAATTAAAGAAACGTTTTGCCTTTCCAAAACCTGTGCAAATTTATGCCAATATGATCCTCATCAACTTGTCTTTTTGGGTGTATTTTTAAACTGTGGAAACAGCCTGAATCCAACGCAGGATGACTTATTGATCCCAACACAGCCAATTACTGCTAATAATTCAGAGGCAAAGGTATAATTTATTGCATAAGGCTGCCTTTGATACGAACATAAAGGCCATTCTGAGCCTGAGGCCCAAACTGATCCAAAAAAAAAATCTCCAAATGCAGCAACAGCTTTTCTTCCAAAAAGTCCTTCACCTGCATCAGGAGGGAACAAGAGATGAATGAAGAAAGACAAAAAAAAAACTGATTTTTATTCTGCTGCTTTTATTTTTTAAAGCTTGCTCAAATGCGTGAAGAAGATTGTGAATTTTAGATTTGAACATGCATGGATTTGCGCTTTTGAGCGCTTACCTTTGCGCATTCCTGTGCGCTTTCTGCTGTAGCCTCTCCTGATCTGCTGCTTTTAAACTCCATCATTAAGAGGATTAAACAGCTGGATTTTACTGAGGTGCAACTGGAGGCTTTAAGGAGATGTGTCCTGCTCTCTGAGCCCTATTGGAGCATAGAAAGATGATGTCAGAAAAGCACATGCTCCCCGGATTGGAGAGAGGGGAGTAAAGAAAGAAAGAGGAGGAGGAGGAGGAGGAGAGGTCTCCAGATCTCCAGACAGTCTGACCCACACATTCAATCTGACTTTACGCACAGGGGAGGGCTGATACACTCAGTTATTTAACAATCTAATTATTAGAAAGACTTTTAAATGGAGATAATCGTCTTTTTTTTTTTTTAATCCGGATGACGCGCATTTAGTGACTCTATTAAATCAGTTTAAGTAACCGTTAGAAGAAATCTGCGTCTTTTCTGATTTGTTAGAAACTTTAACAGAGAGATCAGAGCGTTTAGTGAAAAAAAATCTGATAAAAACTAACTCTTTTCTTCAGATTATGGTCCCATAACGGGAAAAAAAGAGTCAGAAAAGAGGTTTTGGACAGGTAAAGGTGTGTGTGTAAGAGTGTGTGTGTGTGCGCGCAGAGCGGTGCGCAGACTACTCTTAGGCCCGCAGAGCTGACATGCTGCCCAAAGTCGAGACTGAATCCTTGGGACTCACTCGATCTTATGGGGAACACGCGCACATGCCAAGGAACATGCAAGGTAAGCATTAGAATTATTATTTTTATTATAATTCATAACGGATCAGTGAAGCAGTTTGATTTAAATGAACTTAACGGAGCAGATCAGCAGAAAGCGCGCAGGATTCACCCCAAAAAGACCTGATCCCCTTTCTGACAGGTGGGAAAATAACAAGCTGATAATAAAAAATGAAGCTATGATTTGATCTGAAAAGATTTTTTTAACTCAAGTTTGACCGATTTACATTTTAAACAAAATTCCATCAAGCTTTAAAGTTTGATCCGCGCAGAAAAAAACTGTTATCTCTCAATCTGCTGCTTTTTTATTGCATCAAGTATCATAAAAGTGTGTTTTTATATATTTTAATGAAGGAAACATTTAACAAATTTAGTTAAAAAAATTCTAGATTATGTGAAAATGATGAAATTATGAAAATAGTTAAAATTACTAAACAGAAAAAAAAACTCTACAGGTTTAATTTACTGTCATGAATTTAAGAAGAAGTTAGAAATAAATTTAATTTATCATTTGCTAAAATAATTTAAAAACGCATAAAAAAAGAAATCAGTCGTGACATTTATTTTTCATCATTTGAAAAAATAAAATAGAGAAAATACATTTCATTTAAAGGAAAATGTAAAAACTTGAAATTTTGATTTTCTTGATTTTTTTTAGTCAATAACTTACTTAAATTTACAAACAAGAACAAATTGCATCAGACGGTTAAAATAATTGTAAAAAAAAATATATGAATGCTTAGATTTTTAAAAATCTGCCAAACCTGATTGCAAATTGCTTCAAAGTTTTTATGAAGCATTTCTTGCAGCAAACATTTACAACCTGCACATAAACTCTTTCTGATCAACTTTTATCTTCATGAGAACATTTAAAGACAAACTGCATAATTTTCCTCTGCAGGATGTTAATGAGTTCATCTGATTTTATGAGACCTTGATAACATCATTTGTTAAAAATTAAAAGTTAGAAAAAAACCCAAACTTCTCCTTTTTAGAGATGGGTTCATCTCCATGAGTGAGTTTAAAAATGTCATGTTCCAATTTGTTTTAAATGAGAGTGAAGCAAACACTTTTTATTTAGATTTAATTTACACTCTCTTATTTGCTCATTTTTTATTATGAATTATATTTATTTTTACAGTTAAAGTTCAAAATACAAATAATTTCTCAGTTTTATTTGTTCGTGCAAGTCTTCATTTTCATTTTGTCACTTTTAATATTTAATAGTGATCAGCTTTCCCTTTTTTTAGTGATTCCTTCTTAATTTAAATTTATTTTAAATCAATTGCAATTATAAACCTTCATAGTAATAATTGTTTGCTTTAAAATTAAAGAATAAAAATTCTTTCAAATGTAAAACTTTCAGGAGAAACTTGTTGCTTCAGCTTGAATTTGAATAGCAAATTCCAGCAAAGCACGCGAAAAGACTGGAATTATGTCCCAAATTTTACAAAAAAAAATTCTTTTGGAGAGTTGTATGTGTGAAGGCCGCAGAGATATATTTCTACATATTTTTTACAAACTATTTTCCCTTTTGCAATCACAACCACCAAGCTTTTCCTGTTTGATTCTGAATTCTATTTGCTTTGCGGACACTCATTCCAAAAATGTTTACATTTTAAATGTGTCCCATGGTTCTTGTAGAAGTAAAAAAAATCTTAAGCACAAAATTTAATGTGAACAAGTACAAATTTGACCAAAAAAAAAGAAGAGTGGTTTAATAGGCAATCATCTATTTACCACTTTTGAATTTTTGGTTTAAATTTCTCACAGTAAACTTTGAAATGTAGAACTGAAGCTTCTTCTTTCTTCAACCACTGAAATACAATCTGATCTAAACGTATTGGCCCTTTGGCATCACGGGTGATTCTTGGAAAAGGCACAAAAAAAAAAGTTGGTTTTGGATGTTTTTTCGTCTCGCCTACAGAGATAGAAGAGCTTCTCTGTGTGTCTTCATTTGTCTGTGGGTGGTAACATTTTCTCATCCAATCCACAAGTCTAATATCTTCCCATTTCCCCCAGCGACTCCATGCATATTTATGAGTCTGACTTTCATGAGCCCTTTTTTTTTTTTATTAATATATTTTTGGCTCTTGTCTGGAATCAGTGTAAAAGAGAGGTCAGCATCAGGGAGAAATGCTTGGCTTCTTTCTGCTCGTATTAAAACCTTCTCATTGATCCGCTTGGATGAACCTTTTCGAAGTGAGACGAACTTTCAGAAATCCAGTGTGTTTGGGAAGCTGCTTCTCCACTGGTGCGCCTTGATGGATGAGAGCTCACGTCTCAGCGCTGAAAGAGACTTTTCTGTTGTGTGTCCTCTGCAGCACCCCAGTTAAAAATGATGGACTACTCTTATGACGAAGATCTGGACGAGATGTGTCCCGTGTGCGGAGACAAGGTTTCAGGATACCACTACGGACTTTTAACCTGCGAAAGTTGCAAGGTTGGTGCTTCAAATCATGTTTCTGATGAGAACTTATGCACGTTAAAGTGAGTTGTGGTTTAAATTTAGTTTCTAAATAATCATATTTGTTCTGAATATTGACATTTTTTCACAATTTGTGTTTAAAGTTGGTTTTGTGTAATTCTGTTAATCGTCCCTGACAATTTTATTCAAATGTGAAGCCTTTAATAAGTTCTGTTGCTGTCATGCCTGCGACTTTGGTTGGGGAAAACCTCAGAAAACTGATAAGGGTTACTTTGTATTTGTTATTTTCCTGCTTTTGAGAGAAATAAAGTTTTCATTCTTTGAAGATTTTGGACGATATCGGTAGATAGACGTCATTTTCACAGTTTTTTGTGCAAAAAACTTAACAACACGGCAAATTTTCATTAATTTCTCTACCATGAGGGCGAGGGGTCAGATATTTGATTTTAAAAAAAAATCAACTTATTCTGAAAGAAATGTTTCTACTGCCAGTGGGTATTTGTTTTTGAGCAACCAGGTTGTAACTCTTGTGTCAAAGTACACACCGGTGATATTTTTGTTTGCACAGGCATGTGACCTGCTGCCTAAAATTTTCATCACAAGTTTTTAGCAGCTTATTTGCATTGCCCACGCTAATGATGGGATGGTTGTAAAATCCACTAACTCACTTTATTTCAACTCTATTGCAACTTTTTTTTGCCCACAAAGATAATAAACTAATTTGCAAGATCTTTCAGGGTTTTCCCTCCGGTCCAGTAAAGCTGCCGGATCAAAAACGAAGCAAAGACAAATGCCTGTGTGTTAACACTATTTCAGAGTAAAATAGCAACAGAGTATTGATGCAGCGGTGCACATTTCTTGCCTATGCAGTCATTATTCAAAGCAGATGTTATAGATTTTATCCCGTATTTTGACCTTGAGATGCTGAGCGTTTGCTTGAAGGGAGATGTTAGTGGCATCTCTGCTGCTTCTCAGCTTCAGCACACACACCGGAGAGCCGATCCACACCATTCCCAGCTGAGTTGAAACATTCTGCCTCTGCATGCGTGTGTGTGTGAGGGAAAGCGAGGGGAAAGCGTGCAGAATGGAAATGAAGAGGTGTTTTATAAAATGTGCATCCTTGTTCAAATTTTAATTATATTGATAATTACCTGAAGCTTGTCATTGATTATCTCGGAGATGTAGCAGCTTCTATGAGCATCATGATCACTGACATGTTACAGGTTCATTTCAACAGCAAATTTATGCAACTTGCAGCGCTTCGTCTAAGCAGCATAAGTGGTTAGATTTTACATCACTTTTAGTTTATCTTTTAAATGTAAAAACATATTACATATAGATATATTTTTACAAATTCTATTATTTATATAAATTTCTTCCCTTGTGAATGCATATTTAAACCTGCCAAACGCAGAGGGGATGAGGACACTTATCACAACTGGTTTTGTTCAACTTTTGCTCCGGCTGGGAGAAAAAAGAAAGAAAACATGAATCCTATTATCAGTTTAAATGCACTCATCGACACATCACTGTTTATTTAAACCCGCAGACAGGTTTGGTTTGTACATCCCAAGCCAAAAGTCCATATATAGGAGAAAATAGGAGGCTATTTGGGATGAACATCTTGACTTTATAGCTGAGTTTTAAGTTGACGCTAAGCTCGGGGTTGAAGGGAACGAGGAGCGGATCGGACATGTACTCACTGTGGAAGTGAGCAAAAATATGCACATAAACACTCTATTGTTCTTATATTTTTTTATTTGTGAGAAAAATAGATGTAGAACTTGAAGTGCTGCTGGAAAATACAGAAAGAAGTAGAATAATTTACTTTTTATTTATGTTTTAGGAAAGAAATGTTCAATTTCTGAAGCTTTTGCAGATAAAAAGTGCTGCAATTTTATCATAAAAACATAGTCAGAGGAAGATGAATATTATTTGTCTGAATTTTTACTTCAGATTAGTTTTTTAAAAGGTCATAAAACTTCTTCTTTTGTGGAACTTTTTTCACTTTCTTCAAAAAAATTTCTTATAAGTGAAACTATAAAAAATATGTTTGAATCCAGTTTGACTCAGGTGTGGATGGTGAACCCAGAAAGTTAAAAAAAGGGACAAAGTTCTCACTAAAGCATGTTTATCTCCATAAATCAATATTCTAAAAGGGAGAGAAACTGTATCTTCTTTTTTATTTCTTAGATTCGTCTGACCAGGCGGTGCAGATTGTCAATTAAATTTGTGTTTGGTGGAATATTGAAAGCAGTGCTTCAGCTTTTTTTTTTATATTTTATTTTATTTTAAAGACCAGGTTTAAGGATTCTCCTCCTCGGTTATAGATCTAGAATACGTTAATACCATCTTCCCTTCATTTGATTTCACTGCCGCTGCTGGTAATAAATTCCACGTTCAGGTATGAATCTCTGTAATCCCGGAACTGTGAATTATGGATATAATTTATTGGATTTTTTCAGACTTATAAGTCCATATTTTTTAATAATTAAGTAGATAGATAAAAAATGTGCAGCTTGTCATAAACATAGTAAAAACATTCAAAGTTGTAACAGAATGAGATTTTTTTTTGTCACTGCTTTATTCTAAATAGATGTGTAATAATTCACTTTACTCTTTTGTCCACTTTTTAATTTATTTTTTGTGCTCTTCTTGTTAAGAATAAAGACTGAGTATAATTTTGTGATCAAAACTAAGTTTAAAAAAGTCTTTTAAGCATAAAACACACTTAAAATAGCTTTTGATGCAAGTAGTAAGTATAAATTTTTGAATTTGTGTTCTTTGTGTCCAAAGTTTGACCTTAGTTGTGGGTTTACTAACTTTGCTGTATATGTGTGTGTATATGTGTCTGTGTGTGTGTGTGTGTGTGTGTGTGTGTGTATACCTATCCAATGTGTCTGTCCCTCTCTGTCTGTCTGGGAGTGTGAATGGCCCAATTACCATCGTATTGCAGGGGTCACACGGGTTGACGTCTTAATTGGTTTTCTCCGCAGGGCTTCTTCAAGCGCACCGTCCAGAACAACAAGCGTTACACATGTATAGAAAACCAAAGCTGCCAGATTGACAAGACCCAGAGAAAACGCTGCCCATACTGCCGCTTCCAGAAGTGTCTCACTGTCGGCATGAAGTTAGAAGGTATCTTTTTTTTTTTTTTGTCCATGTTAGTCTTCTGTAATTTGATTTGTTTTTAGCTTAAACATGAGGTTATGGTGAGTCATATTACAGGGAATCTACATGTTAAAAGAGCACCAGAGTGTCTGTGGATAATCAGCAGTGGTTTGAACGTCTGGGATCTTTCAGAATAGATAAGAGGATGCAGCTGCTGGCATGAGAGGAAAGTTGCTGCACACCCAAACAGCAGTCACTTTAATCATCTCGATATTGGTATCTCAGTATTTTACTTTTAACTGATGACTCTTCTTGGTGAGTTTTGTGTTTGCAAAGTAACCAGAGAAATCATTTTCACAGTGTTGGGCTTAAATTACAATTGAATGATAAATGTATTTCTCAAAAAGCCTGCAATTAAACTAACACTTTATGGTGTTTTATGACGGGAATAATTTTTTAAACCTCACCACATAACTTTGCAAATTATCCTTAAATAAGTGCATCATCGTTTAACAAAATCTTCATGTTCTTTGAGCTCATCTTTTCCCACTTCTAAATTGAAATGTGCTCTGCTTAGAAAGGACTAATCCATACATTGACGACATGATTGCAGTTGAAGTAAGAGTCAGATTATATTTACTTAATATTTAGCAGCGGACAACTCAGTGGGATCTTCTCTTTTAACCGTGCCAGAAACCCTGTTTCATTTGACTTATGCCACAAAATCCACCATTTATGTTACTAGTACAGGGTCAGAAAGAGGTGAGGGTATCATGTAGCCTAGGTCACTCAAACTTGCCAGACAAAGTCATTGATAAAATATTAGAGTTGGCGTCGAGGCGAGGGATGGTAATGCCGATACTTTTGGCGAGCTGTTTTGAGGCCTCTTTGTTTAACTTGAACACAGTTCAGAAAATTATTTAAATATGATTATTAAGAAGTGACAGTGTGGTTGGGGAGAAACGCTCGGCTGTTCAAAGATCTGATTCAGAATGATGAATAAAAGCGCACATGAAAGCCAGTTTCAGACCCCTGATGTGTGAGCAGAATGAAGAATCATTAAGGTCACGCTTTATGTGAACGACAAAGATTAGAAGGCCACAGATTTGAATTTATTCTTTAAATGATGAAAATCAAATTAAATTCTTCAAACTTTAAATATAATTTACAAATGAGGGATAATTGATATTTAATGGAATAAAATAAAATCTACTTCTCTTCTAAACTAGATTGAATTCAATGAAAAAAAAATTCTGAGAAAAAAAAAATAGACCTTTCAAGGATAGAAATTAAACAAAGAGAAAAATCCTTCTGGAAGCATCTCTCTGTATCTGCCATGCATAATTTAATTAATTGCTGTTAATTGTGAATGGCCGCTGGGCAGAATGTCCCGGCCTGTCATTTCCACGCTGATTTGTTTTGCCGGCGGTAACTTTCCACTCGCTTGGGGGTGACCAGCCTGCAGCTCTCTGTCAGGTGCCAGAAGCTGTGGTGGGCGGCTCCTGCCACCACCACTGAAGACCTCCCACACTCATACCACACAGATGCATACACACACATGCACACACATTTTTATTGGTAAAAAAAACATGCTCTTTTTCATAAAATGCCCTGAAAAGTATTCGGACAACCATTTACAAGACGAATAATCACAAACACATCTGGAAAAAAACAACATTTTAAGTTTAAAAACAGGACAGATGTGCCAGTGGTGGATGTTGCACATGTGTGTAGTTTTGAGTTGAGTTTAAGATGCATGTCTGTCGTTTTCATCCTCAATTATTCGTAAACTCCTTTCTTAATCACATAAAATGAAGAAAGTTTATCTTTAAACTTTATAGTTACAAAAGTTGGTTATGTTGCTACGGCTTGAATTTTTTTAAACGACCAAGTACTACACACATTTAACCACTCCTACACACAGACGGCACAATGCACCCACCTCTTTGTATGCTGTGCAGCTCTCCTGCCAGCATTGTCTCATTGTGAAAACAAGATTTGATCCATTAGAACATCACTCGCAGGAGCCGATGAAGCGTGGCGTATCTGAATAGCTCCCACTGGCATGATTTTCTTTTTTGCTTGCTAATAGTTGTCTTGTATCATATGCTTCACTGAACTGCCTAATAATTCCTCTCCTTGTACATCATATTGAAGGTAAAGCACAACAGTGATGTTTGCAATTTTGTGCGGTTGAATTCGCTTTGAAGTTACATCATGTTTGAAAGAGAGAAAAAAAAACAAGTTGGAAATTGTGTGAAATGAAAAAAAGACGATTTCTTAACTGATGAACTGAGGATAAACGATTTCAACATATGAGAGGAGATCTTCTTTAATCTTTACGTTTTCAAGCCATCGATTCCCTCATTTACAGCTTGATTTGAATAAATAGCTTAATGTACCAGTAAACCCTCTGAAGAGCCACTTAAATGAAATTACCAGCCCCAGTTGAGTGTTTCTGCTTTCTTCTCTGCATTCCTTTTCTATTCATTCCTCTTTTTATTTGCTCCCTGTCTCCATCTTTCTGGCTCTGATTTGTCTTCCATCAGCCTTCCAGTACCTGCTGTGGAAGCCAGGGAGCTGTCCCATTACTTATGCATAGGTATCATAGGTATTCATGTGTGTGCATGGGATAGGGCGCATCCAGAGCACGGGCCAGGGCCCCGACATGACAAACAGGGTGTCAGCAAGGCTCCGCGGGACCCATTAATATGCCGGCAGCCGACAGGGATCCTCACCTACGTTCGCTTAATATTCCTGTATATTAAACAACCATAAATCAGAGTATATAAGCACTGAGGGCTGTGTGGGAGAGAGACATGCAGGTGTACCCGAGAAAGTGGTCTGCTGTAAAAAAATGCACGGTGTTTGTTCCTGTTATCTTTTCACAAGTTTTAGGAAGGGTATTGGACACTTTTAGGGAATATCAATGATTGTTTTTGTCCAAAAGTTTGGTGATTAATGGATGTTTCTAAGATGTACTTTAGTGTAGATGTGATCTTAGATCATAATTAATAAAGCAACAGTTTAAATTAAGTTGGTATAAAACATGTAACAGTAAATTAGGGGAAAAAATCAACTTTAAATTCAGCTTTAATGATGATTTTCTTGAACATTTCCAATTATTCAAAGGCAGCATTTTTTACCCTTAAAGCTATAATATCACGTTTGATTTTTTTTCCCATAACTTCAATTTGTGCGACATCTAAAGAAAACCCACCTCACTACCTTATTCACAAATATGTTCATCCTCATTCTGATTACACAGAAGCGGTATCCCTCCTCCCCCTTACGCCCCACTCCATATTAATTCCTGTTACATGAATGCAAATCACCTTGTTTAATTAGAGACTGAAAATGTGTGTGTGCAAAATAGCGTGTGTAACAAGACCTACCGTCTCTAATATCTAGTATTCATGATGTGCTGTGAGTCCCAGGGTCCGAGGAAAGCAAGAAAGGCAGTAGAGGCTAATTTTGTTTTCCCAGTAGGGCCAGCTATTAGTTTCTCAGCTCATTAATCGTGCTGTTGTGGAGAATCATTAATAGTTAAAGTTGCCTTACAATAATGTATAATGGATACATTTTGACGGGGCTCCTGATTTCTTTCTTTTCTTTTTATGTGTGATCCATTTTTTAACGGTTGTGATGATCCCTGTAGCAGAGCGACCGGACAGTGAACTGACTTAACCCCAAGCATGTTGGGAAGTCATTGTGTGTGTGTGAAATCAGTGTTTAAATTACACACCATTTAGGCCACAAGGGGCTCTTCAAGGTGGTGGTGTGTCTAGCAGGCTCCCGTCCGTCTGATCCAGAGCGATGTGTGATGTTTTCCATGTTAGCCACTTTGTGCGTTTGTGTGCATTCTTTGCATATGTGTGTGTGTGTGATTGGGAGTGTGTGTCAGCCCTCTCGGCTGTACTCTTTCAGATCAGTGACAGGCATTTTTTTGTGTGACGGAGGTCATTAAAATCCCTCCCAAGGCAGATTGGCATGAGTGTGTGTGTGTATGCGTGTCTGCCCATCTATACCCCCTCCCCCTAACTTCAATCCCCGCTACGCCCTGTCCACTCCCCCTCTTCAGTTTTCTCTTCTGTTCTTTCATTCATCCGTCCTGATACTCTAAGCTGGAGTACGTGTAAGATGTTGCCATCATATGCCTGACTGTTGAGTGTCTACGAACAGGTCAGATGTGTGTGCGTGCACTTGCAAACCAACTTAGAAATGTCTGGATTTTAAAAAAGAATCTTCTATCAAATTCAGTTGAAAATAAAAGTAATCATATTTGAATTAGTGTGGAATTTTTTACTGTTTAAGTCCCAGATGTACATTAGGTCTTCGCACGCTGGGCCCTGTGAGCCGTGTAGGAATAAGAGGTAATTAAGAATGAATAATTAACACCAGTGCCCCCCAACTGAGAGACAGCAGAGCAGCTTCCCCATGGCAGCAGTGGGCCAGATCACACATGGTCCATATTGCAGTCAGTCCACCACAAGCCCAATTCCTTCATTAGAAATACCCACGGCACAGACTTTTTGTGATCCTCACCACAGGATCCCACACTGATGGGGGAAGCAGGGGGCATCATGGGGCATCATGGGGCATGTTTGTTTCATCAGAGAAAAGAGAGCCGTTTGGATTATTGTCAGGATCCTCAGGCTTTGGGTTCAAAAAAGAAGTTTCTGCTAATTGACAGTGACATTTTGAAAGCTTTTAGAAATTGCACGATGAGATAAAACTTGTAATTTGAAAAGAGAGGGATTTACACATAGTTTTCATCAGTTACAAGTTCATTTGTGGCAGATGTAGACAGCGGTAAGGGTATCGTTCAGAGTGTTTTGTACAAATTTCAATCTCAGGTCAATGAGTAACGGCGCTATCGGTCAGATCTGTGGGCTTCAAGAGTCAACATCTAAATGTCAAGTGTAGTCGTCACAGGAATACCTTTGCCCCATGCACAAGTTACGAACAAGCTATTTACCACTAAATTACTACGTGTGTGTTCAGATGCATGCCCGTACTTTGACTTTGTCTCTGTTTGGTTCCAGTTTATTTGGTTTCATTCTCTGATCAACAGATAAGGTACTATTTGGATTATTTATAGACATAGTAAGTATGTAATTCCAGTTCTGAATTCTTGCTTCAACCATCTCTAGGTCACAGATTGGATGTCACTGTTTGTAATTGTTGTTTTTTCTTGAATGAACAAAGACCAAAAATAAGCTGCACATTTGATCAAACTAATTCCCTTCTCTTTTTTTCTCATTTGTTTTGTTGTTAGCTGTTCGGGCTGACCGCATGCGAGGTGGTCGCAACAAGTTTGGCCCGATGTACAAACGTGACCGAGCCCTCAAGCAGCAAAAGAAGGCGCTTATCCGAGCAAATGGCCTGAAGATTGAGGCCATGAGCCAGGTGATGCAAGCTGTTCCCACTGACCTCACTATATCCTCAGCAATCCAGAACATTCACTCAGCAGCCTCCAAAGGCCTCCCCTTGAGCCATCACGCTGGCCACCACACCAGTCACCATCATCACCACCATCATCATCATGCCACTGCTTTACCACCTACAGACTATGACCGCAGTCCATTTGTCACTTCGCCGGTCAGCATGGCGATGCCACCACATGCTGGTAGTCTGCAAGGCTACCAAGCAGCTTATGGACACTTCCAGGGCACACGCACCATCAAGTCCGAGTACCCTGACCCATACACCAGCTCACCAGAGTCCATTATGGGCTACGCTTATGTCGATGCCTACCAGTCAGGTTCACCACCCAGCTTTCCTCACCTGATTGTTGAGCTGCTAAAGTGTGAACCAGATGAGCCGCAAGTTCAGGCGAAGATCCTGGCTTATCTACAGCAGGAGCAGGCCAGCCGGGGCAAGCACGAGAAGCTCAACACCTTCGGTCTTATGTGCAAGATGGCCGACCAAACACTCTTCTCCATTGTGGAGTGGGCTCGCAGCAGCATTTTCTTCCGTGAACTCAAGGTGAGTGCATAATTCACTTTAATTTTTAATGTATTTCTCAAAAAAGTAAACGCAATAATGACAAGTCTTATTTTGAGTCACATACAGTCACACATACATCTAAAAATCAATAATTCTGTATTGACCAACAAATACATTTTAAGCCAGACAAATTGTGTGTTATTTTAACTAAAACTAAATTAAAAGCTCAAACTAATCACCTGGTTTTAAAAAAAAAAGTTCAATGTTAAAGAATAATAGAAAAAGATTAACATGATGACAAAAGGTCTGTTTCTGCTTTCTTCCTCCATGTCAGACCAGATTCATGAAGTTGGCTGCCCTGTTTATGCATTTTTGGGAACTCTATAATCTGAGACATGGGTTTTCAGACATAAATGCATTGACGCTACATGGCTACATTTTTAACAATTATTAATGTCCTGTGAGAGTGCAACATTTGTTTGGTTTAATCGGCCAAACAATAAATTAGTTGCCAGCTAATGAACATATGCATAAGTTTGTATGCATTTGCAATGTATACAACACATAATTTCATGTAACGGTCCTACAGATTTTATTTAAGTTCCCTTTATGGTTAATCGCAAAACTTGAGTTTCTGATTTATATTTGGACATTTGCAGCTCTGCCTGATCTTAATGGAGGTTACTGTTCGAACCGACATAAAAAATTTGCTCCATATTCCTCATTTTTTGAAAACCTCTTGATCCCTTTGTTCTGTTTGTTTCACGTTGCTTTGCCAAAGGCTCAGCTACATTTTCTAGTGTCTGTCGGAACAACCTCTCCGAATATACAAGCTAATTTTGTTTTCAAAAGAGAAAAAAAAAAACAAAATGAAAAATGCATCATTGTAAAAAATTGAGCCAATTACAACAGAGACAAGAGTCCTTGAAAAACACATGATGACATTTAACACACACCGTTTCCTGCTATTGACATTATTAAGATTAGTATTTGCATTTACTGTAAATGTGCAGTATACAGCCTCTCACACACACACACACACACACATACACAAAAGCTCACAAAAGGGTGTGGCCACTGTTAATTATTGTGTGGGGTTTTCTCATTAACTTTGAATGATCATTTCTCCACCATTGTACGGCCTCTTTATTTCTCACACCCTCCTCCTAATTCAATTATCTCACCCACTAGTGTTTGTCACTCCCTGATTTGCTGCTGAATGAGCTGACATTATGTTTCCCTAATGACCACCCATATTACACTAGCTTAATAGTAATTGAGCGGAGTGCCTGTTGCAAAGGTACAAAATGGCCTGAGCTCAGTGTGGCAGAGAGCACCCCTCTGTAGCGCTGGGATGAGTCGTTTCTGGGTGAGCCAGCGCTGCATTTTACTCAAGTGAGAGAGATAATTGAACTCGCCCCGCTTCCCAGATTTTTAAGCGTCATTCAAACACAAGGGGTTTCGGTAAATTATACGCTAGCTGTGGCTCTGGCGAATTTTCCCACACACTTGACAGCTTTTTTTGCTTGCTTGTTTCTCATTATACAACACAGACTGCTGAGCAAAGATTAGTGCACAAGATAGAAAATACAAAGTATGAACCTTTCAGACCAATCAACTCTTTTGGAAGTCGGTAACCAATAACGAAGACTTTACATTTACATTTTAAAATAAATAACTGCCATTTAATAAGTTTATCTTACCAAACTTTGTGGGTTTTTATTTCTTGTATGAGTGTTTAAATGTGTCATTACTCCATGCTGGGCTTAGAGGTCACCTATTGCGCATGTCCACCAAAATATGCCACCCCTGGCTTTGGCCCTTTTAGCTTGATCTCTGTGCGTATTCCTGTGGGAATTCAGGTTGTTTTGCATGTTTTTTTGCGTGTGTTTCCTCAAAGATAAGACTACATGAATTCAGCTGTAAACACTGACAGAACATCAACCTCTGTAGACACTGAATTGGGACTCAACTAAAACCACCTGCTATAAAAAAGGAAGGGGCAATCCAAATGGTTTTACCTCTCAAATTGGAATTTGTTTTAGTCTGCTTATTCTTCAACTTCCTAAAACAAATTTTCAATTAGATGTGAGGTTAAGCTTCGAGCCAAAAAGACAGGAAGTGTATATGAATGACACATTTTTACAAGAGTGTTGTGCTGCTTTTAACTTACGCAAACTGAGACCCACATTAAAACACAGTCCCCGCTCACACACAACACAGAGCCCATCTCTCTATTATTAGCTCCGTAGGAACAAAAGAATTTCTCTGGTAATAGAGCCAAGCAAGGAGGGTGTGTGCAAGGCATCTGCCAGAAAAACGTTTAAAGATTTAGTTTCCATAAGTTGGCGTTGGTCACAAGACTCATAAATATTTCACCATTAGAAAAACCTTCATAAGAGTGCTCCCTATTCTTTTCCAATATGGTATGCTACTTCTTTTTCTCCCCGTTTTTACTTCTGGGAATGAGGCATGACGTGAGGGACATTTATTTCTAACACCTTGGAACTGGTTCTCTACGCCAGCGCTATTTCAATTTTGACTGGTTTAACACATCAGCAGTGGGAATGAGGCACGTCTGGTGCACTGATTTGGGAATCACGGTCATGATGAAGAACGTTTTGGCAGGGCTGAGGCCATGATCATTTGTGGTTACTTTATAGTTTTATGAAGTGAGTTGAAGACAGGTGCATGTGTGAATGTACATGTGTTTGGACTTTAATCCATAAAAAAGTCTGCTGAGTCTGGTATTAAATGTGTGTTGACATAATATTATTAATAAAAATTATGAGGCTGCAGGTTTTATTTCTAAATTTGAAGTATGATCTCTTATTTTAAAAAGGGTAGAAAGATAGTTGCTACAAAGTGTTGAGCTTTGGCTGAACTTTATGGTGGCCAGACTGCCACCATAACGTCCTCCACAGAGACTTTAGAATAGTTTAATATTTGATGGCTTTTCTTTACTTCATGGCTCAAAAATGTACATTTAGCAGATGGTTGTTTTTAATTTGATTCCATAGAGTTAAATCCAGTCAATTTAGAGTGAAGTTAGACAGAATTGCATTTTTATAAACTCAACGTAAAAATGTTAGAACAAGTTTGTTAATTTCAGAAAAACTTTTGCATCTCCATTATTAAGCATTGGTTGAATAAAAATTAAATATGTTTACTAAAAAAAACATTTTAGAGTAAAACCCATTTGCAGATGCATAATTTACGTGTTTTAAAATGTTATAAAAGAAAAAGGTGCCCTGTTGTTTGATCCAATTTGAGACGATAAATGACAACATTCCATCACATTACTAAACAAACTGATAAAAAAAAAAACCTGGACGTCTGGTTGGCTCACCCCTTGCCTGCGTGGAGGAGGTGGCAAGAGACATAATGAAAGCAAAACTGTCATCAATCATGCAAAATCCCTCCCTGAATCCCTCCATGAATCTGTGGACCATCTGAAGAGCAGCTTCAGCAACAGACTCCTGCAACCCCGCTGCTCAAAGGAACAGTACAGAAAATCATTTCTACTGTCCTACATCAAACTATTTAACCTTTCACTTTCAAACCTGTAACGACTTGCCATTCACAACAGTAAAAAAAAAATATATATATATAACCATGTTCGTATTTTAACAAGTTCTTGATTGCATGATTGTAACCCTGCAGCATACAAATTTCCCTTTGTGGATGAGTAAAGTATTGTCAATTCAATTCAAAACCATTCCGAATTGTACAAAAACGAAAAACAATGTTGAAAAATCAAATGATATAAAATTCGTAAAAGTTTATTTGTAAAAGTTTATTGTGAATAATGTTAATGACATTATTCATAAAAATAATGTCAGGTTTATTGAGCACTTTAAAATTGCCCCTAGGAATGATTGTGTGTGTGTGTGTGTGTGTGTGGATGGTTGTGTGTGTGTGACATTGCAGCAGACTAGCGACCTGTTCAGGGTGTACCCTGCCTCTTGCCTTAAATCAGCTAGGACTAGCTATGATCAGAAAGGCTCTGGCACCTACCGTGACTGCATTAGGGGTAAGTGGTTAAAAAAAAAAAAAAACATTATTTATAAAAATTATCAGTTGAGAAAAATGTTTCCAAATTATTCTTTTTTTCCATTGATAAGTAAAGACAATATCTGAACAAAAAAAATCCTTCAGTAAAATTAAAAAAAGTATTAAAAAGGTATTTTGTTTTAGTTATAACATGAAAACAACTTGACAGTTGTGTGAAAAAAAGGACGGTGGTTTACAATGGGTTTAATTTTGGCTTGGACTTGTGTTGTGTGTCTGTGCGTGCATCATAGTGACTCATTGAGCTGCTGTTTCTCTGCTCTATTGTTTCATTATGGGATGGTTAGCCCAACTCTCAGAACTAACACAATGGAAAGGAGGCTTTAGTTGGGCGATTGGGACGATTGGTGATTCATGTGTTTATATCTTACCTTCTATACCACACAGTCTTTTCACTGACATACACCCACCTCTTTTCCTCTCGACGCCTTTTAATAAAAAAAGGATGCGTGTTTGGTTTTTACGACAACAAACACTTTTGTCTGCCTTGTCAACACGCAGCATGTAGAGATTAATATGGAAAAAAACTACTTTGTAGATCAGAAGGCGTTGTCGGTGAACTAAAAACCCAGCAAAGACAAAAATGAAAAAAAAAAGATGAAAACACACAATCACAAGTTTCTTGTAAACAAATTATCTCTTGTTTTCTTAAATCCTTTCAACATCATTCTTTGTACTACGTGTAATTTGCATCTCTGACACTGCTCGTTTTAACACAACATGAATAACTGTGTCCACTGTGACTAATTAACAGTCACATACAGAAATTAATTTGTTTAAGAGGATAGGGGTCCAACCAAAAATATAGACTGAGCGAACATATCATCAACACTAATAATTAAAAAAAATGACTTAGATTAGTGTTAAAAAGAAGCAGGTGTTTTAAAGAAAAAAATGTGATCAACAAGAAAGTTTTGCACCTATGCCAAGTTTTTACTCAAGCAAAACAAATGTTAAAATAAAAATAATTTTAAAATCTTCTTTTTTTAAAAGAAAAATGCTTCCTTCGAAAATGCCAACGACCAGTCCATTGAAAGAAGAAAGTAACATTCCGCCCATTTTTTTTCTAAGCGTGAGCTTTTAAAGGTTTTATAGAATGGAATGAAACAGACACCAAAATAATATTCATTTTTCCAGACTGATTTTAAACACATTTATTTTCAAGTTCATCTAAAAATTTGTAATACTGAATATTGCAGTCTGTAGTATTTATCTTAGACATCCTACTCACTAAAAAAACTCATAATAATTGAAGCATGGCTTCATTGCAGGGAATCTGGACAGGTTTTTGAGCGTCTATCCTTTTTGTTTTCATCTGTTTTTGCTCAGCACTGCATGTTGTGGGAATGGCAAAAGCAGAACTGAGGGTCATTACAGTCAGGAGGAACTGTATTAGAAGTCTTGTTCTCTGGGAAAGCTCCCAGCTGAGGTGGGACAACCATATTGGATAAACAGATGGCAGGAGAGAGGAAGAGGAGGCGAGGATAAGAGAGGTGAAACAAAGAAGAAAGATGAGAGGACAGATGAACAGCAATATGGAGTATACGAGCCTGGAAAAGTGGGGAAGAAAGCAGCTGAAAACCCCACTGCTCAAAAAAAAAAAAAATAGCTTATGCTAATCTGTTTCTGATAAAATAACATCAGAATCAAAACATATTAATGAAAAAATAATTGTTTATTATTACACAACTAAAGTGTATTTAACAAAACAAAAATCAAGACAAAAAACATTAAAAATATTTGACGTCCGTCCCCGTTTATCACAACTCTACCAGCTTCAGAAAAAAAGCTACAAAGAGCATCACGCAAAATCCACTTTTTGGAGGTTTTTAACACGTTCGAATGTTTATCTCCCGTGGTTTTATTTTCCAGTCATGTATCTTCTCCTTTCGGCATTTCCCTTCAGGGGTCGCCACAGCAAGTCAATTTCTTCCATCTAACCCTATCTGCTGCACCTTTACTGTATTTATGAACCTCCTCTTTGGTCTTCCTCTAGGCCTCTTGCCTGGTAGTTCCAAATCCAGCATACTTCTTCCAATGTACTCTGTCTCTCTCCTCTGGACGTGTCCAAACTTTCTCAGTCTGGCCTCTCGGACCTTATCCCCAAAAACCTCCAACATGTGCTTGATATATACATTTCTAATCCTGTCCATCCTGGTCACTCCCAGAGAGATCTTAAGCATCTTCATCTCTGCTACCTCTATTTCTGTTTCCTGTGTTTTTCTCAGTGCTACTAGTTTGTTCAGTGCTGGTGTTTGTTTCTTGTATGTTTGAGCAATTTGCGAGCTCTTCCAACCAGTATTTAGATATTATTTGAATGCCAACTTGTTCTTGGCCACGGATTTTGTTCTCTGTCATGCTCACATTCTAACTTAAGCAGGAAGTTTTGGAAGTCTTAGTATCAGATGACAGATTTAACATGTAGGAATGTAATTTTTCATATAAATTTATCAAAATATGAATGCAAAAAAATATATGCCAGCTGTGCTAATTTGATCCACTTTTCACTGAAGCCAGAATTGAGATTTACGGTGTGTTGTGCATGTCCGCACAGGGCAGGACAGGATTAAGTAATCAAAAGGTAACATGATACTTACACATGCAAGAGATAAGATTTATCATCCCACATGAGCATTAAAATGGCAGTCAATTTGTTTGAGTTTGAACTTTTCAAAAGTTAATGACAAATTTACAAGAAAAACAACAACACTGTGTTTTTAAAACAGTAGATTAGTTTGTGAGTTGACCCCTTAAAGCGACCACATCAGTCAACATACAGAGCAACAAAGAAGGTACTAACGTTCACATCTTATAGCTGAATATTTTCCACTTATAGATCTACCTGAATTAATAATAGAAGACCCTGCTATACACCTAACCAGACCTTGCTGCATAAATTTCCTCACTTTCATCAACATCTATAAATTTTACATTATTTTACTTTGGTGAAATCACACTAACATGAAGCCTTTTAAAAAATTCTACATGCTCACACACATTTTTTTCTCAGCACGTGTGCAGAAACAGTTTCATGCTAAAAGTGTGTGGATGCTTGTAAGTTTAAATGTGCATACTGTAAGGAACAGTGACTGCCCATTTCTTCTCACCCAATAACCAAGTGGCAGTTAATCAGGTGTTTTAGCTGTGATATAGAAACCCTGAAAAGTACCACCACCTCCCTGTGCCCACACACCCTTGTACACAGTTATAGTCTCAGACCTCCAGACTGTAATGTCTGTCTTGTCAAAAAAGGTCAACGGTCCCCCATGTAGCACCTCCCGACACCTCAATCCTGACAAACGGCGAGCGTGATGGGGTTGGCGGCCGTGCGCAGTTGGCAGAGATTTGTAACCGTGTCCCTGGTCCATTGCATTTGAATTATTCTGCAGCTTCTGCCGCAGCCCCCTGCACATACTCCCAACTCAGAGCGTGCTTATCTTGGAACTGATGGAGAGAAGGTGAAGAAAAAGAGAGGACAAAGCAGAGTATGGGGAGAGCTTAAAGAGAATGGAAAGTTTAAATACTTTGTCTCACAAACAGATAGAGCAATCCAGTTGCACAGGTTGTGGCATGAGATTGAAACCGGGGGAAAAAAGAGACAACAGAAGACGTAGTATGATTTAGTGAGATCATGGCAACGGAGGACAATTTCATGCTGACGCTAGAATTAGAGATATACTGAATAAAGGGAGTGAAGAAGAGATGATGACGAGAATTGGAAACAGAAGGAGAGTTTGAAGAATTCCAAAAAGTAGACAAAAAGAAGGAGATTAAAGGAAAGAAAGATGAACAAGAAGTCATGAGAAGCAATGACCAAGGGCGAGCGGAGGAGGAGAAGGGGCATAATGAAGGACAACATGGGAGGGTGAAAAGAGGACCATAGGTTGAGAGGGTACGGTGGGGGAGTCGGGGGGAACAGGTGGAAGGTTAATGGGCCTGGAGCGGATTCACCAGACGCTCTTGGGGTTGATATATGGGCGCAGAGCCTGGCGCGGGGCGTAGGTTTTCAAAGATATATTATTTCATTTGAGGAGCAGCACCATTCTAGCTGACAATCCCACTCCCCACCATCGCCACCCATCTTTAAACCCCCCCACTGCCACCTCCCTATTTCCACTAGCACCCTCCACAGTCCAACATTTGTCCAGTGATAGATGACACCCCCAACACCTCCCTGCTGCAAGTCAAACACAGAAACAGACCGTATTGTCCCAGCCCGAGGAAAGCACATCCGCTGGTCACAGGCTTTTATTTTCTTATCAAACATCAGAGTATTTTTTTTTACTTATTCCAACACTTTTTATCTATATAAATCTGTTCCGTTACACATGTCTTTCTTTCCTTCTGTCTTTTTTTTTTTGCCTCCCTGCTGAGTCTCCCGGGCTGCCCCCAGGTCTTCTGGTTGGCCACGTTTTCTTTTTTAGTTTTTTTTCCCAGTTGCTATTTTTGTGGTAACAATATCTGTTTGATCAGTAGCATTGGGTCAGAGCAGGAGTTGAGGGGCTATTTAAGGTAGAGAGAGGGGTGTTCACGAAGGCCTTTTTTCATTCATGAATTATTGACAGTCACTCCAGATTTCTCTGTCTTTTTCATAAATACTGTAAAACTGCTGATTTTTTTTTTTTTTTTTTTTTAAACCAAATACCATAAAAAATCAAATATTTGGATTAATTTTTCCGAACACTCAATAGGGATGACAAAAGACGTATTAAATTAGATATGAGCCACTTCTGTATCATCACACGACCACCTTGACCCTCAGAAAGCTACAGATGGCTCGTATTTCCCCAGATCCCGCAAATGAATCATGAATAAAAATGCAAGTTTTCATACGTCGCATTTTGTGACGTTCCAATGTTATTCTCTTCCACAGTCAGACTAATAACGGGATAAATTAACTGTTCAAATCTCCACCTCCCCTGGTGGTTGTAGACCGAACATTACAGATGCAGCCGTTCCACATACAGGAGAGGTCCTGCAGGTCCAACCCTTTGGGACGGTAGGAGTCCGGAAGGAAGAACAGGAAACTTGTTAAAAGAGAAGATTTAAGGTCGCCCCTCCCAGGGGAGGAGCTGCTTTAAGGAGACGACAGGGGTTAGGAGGTTTTAGCATGCACAAAGTCTGCTCATGTACTTGTTGCTTTGATGAGGGATGACAGGCTGTCATGAAGTTCGAGTTTACAGAGCAAATGATGGACTCAACTGTTCTCAACATTTCCTCCTTTTACTCTTTCTTGTTGCTTGCTTTATTTTCGTGGTAACTTCCGACTCGGCTCATGTGAATTGTGGTGAATCGTAGGAAAGGTTGACAGATCTTCACATATGAGCATTACTAGATCAAATCCCTTTACAGACTCACTAAATCAAAGAAAGACATTTGTTTTTGACCGGTCACTGTTGCTGTTTGTCGCCATCTCAATAAGACCCCAGTGATGTAGACACAATAAAAAAAAAAAAACTCTTTCCTCCCCCTCCTCCTTGCTAGTTTTTTGTTTCCAAGCAAGTTAACACAGTTTGATTCACATTTGGGAGCACTTTGAACATCCGACAGGAGAAAAAGCAGGTTGTGTTTAAGTCTTGTTTGGAGATGATCAGGGTAAAAGCCTTTTTTATTGGCAGGTCCTGCTGCTTGTTAAGACGATGACACACGTGACTACGCTACGCCGTTAGCACCGATGGGCCTCAAAATAACATGGTTGCTTCCTCACAAGTTGCAAACAGTCAGCAAAATCAGAAAGTAGAGGGAAGCAGAGAGAGTGAAAGGAAAGAAAGTGGAGAAAAATGAGTAAGAAATTGGGTAAACAAAGTGGATCCGACAAACTGATTTACGTTTGGATAAAACAAATCAAGTTTGAATCGTGCAAACATATTACACTCTGCACTGTTTGACAAAGTAACTTTTTGTCTCCTCTTGGAGAAATCAGTGCTGGATTTAACACATTTTCCTTCTAATTAAATTCCTCTTTTCAAAAATCTACTTGCCAAAAAATGTTAAGAGAACTGAAAAATAAAAACTGGTGTATGTGCAGGTTTTCCCCACCGGTAGATCCACGTACAAACAGAAGCTCTGGTATTTGCCTCTAAATTGTTCCTGGTTATATGTTTTCTAGAGGTTACAGGGTTGAGGTGTGGCTGCTGCAGCCTCATGCTAACCCTTGACCTGTAAACTAAATCTACCAAGCAAAACTATGTAAACATGTCACTACATTTGCTTTTCACCCTAAACT
This sequence comes from Neostethus bicornis, assembly GCA_902685375.1. Classification (NCBI taxonomy): domain Eukaryota; kingdom Metazoa; phylum Chordata; class Actinopteri; order Atheriniformes; family Phallostethidae; genus Neostethus; species Neostethus bicornis. Next base: position 23,722,009 of record LR738547.1, read on the forward strand.
AGGCTCAATAAAAAATGATAAACAATCAAATCCCAATAGAACTTTTCCCTGACGATTATTTGGATGGTTTATATTTTTATTCAAATATGGCCGACAAATGCTATTAAATCACGTTTCGAAATGAAAATTAATTCAAATTAAATATAAACACAATCACTTAGTGTGTTTTATTCAATAAAACAAAAGGGATTTGAATAAAAAAATTACAAATGGCTTCCAGATTCTGATGTTTCTATGTTGCGTGGCTTCAATTATCTCCATGTAATCCAGCTTGTGCATGTGCCTGCTGCTTTCGTCACCCGGCTATCAACAGTTGTCCCCCGATGTCTATTTTTGAGGCTTATTTACAGCTTGTCTATTCTCGACAGGGAGCAGGGAAGCTTTTCGAGGGGTAGAACGGGTCAGGGGTCTAAGAGACAATAGATAAGACAGTGGTTGAGCAGAGTCAACAGCTTGCCGGCTACTTTTACACTTAAAGACTCGAGGGGTATTTATATTCACCCGGTAAAGGCGGGTGATTGAATTTGCACACTGTTGACTGATGCGCCCAGTTCAACGCCGTAACACTATACATTGTGGTTGTGTTGGGATGACGGGTGAGAAATTTCAATGGGGCCATGCCAAACAGAAACTGAGCTGAGAAAGCGGCCGTGGGACAAAGACACCTGTTCCAAATTTCTTCTTTAAGCAGAAGTCTATTTGCACGTTTTAATTTTTCTTTTAAATGCGTTTTACATTCAGCTCAGACTTTTTACTGCTCTTGAACAATTTCACTTTTCTCAGCTCTCAGTCCGTCAATTTTTTCCCGAATGGTGTAGCTACAAATCTGGCAAAAGCCGTGAATAAACTATTCCATACATGTGAAATAAAGAATGGGACTAATAATAACCGTCGCAGGCTTTTAGGATTGCTCCCTCTCAGAGGGGGATAAAAGGAGACTTTTCAAGCAAGCCGAAACAATGACGAGTAATAAACCAAATATGCTGAAAGGGGACTTGCTGAGAAAGGTGTCGACAAAACCGTTAAAGCACCTGAAATGAGCCAGAAAATCTGAACATAAACCTAGAGAAAGAAAAGGATTTCAGGTGAAAACCAGAGTGCAACCTTCCCATAGGCAAAGGCTTTAATGCACCACATGTTGCACAGCAGTTCTCATCAGGAAAAGCAGCAGCAGTAACATTGCTGGGGAGACATCTTTGTCTTAACCCAGATGTATTCGTGGCACTTTTTTTTTTCTTTTTTGGTCAAACAAGGCCTGGAGATGCACTTCAGGGAAAAGCAAGGCCCCATCTGTTTGGCGGCATCGCAGTTTTGATGCTTCATCTTCCTTGTAGTTGGATGGTTTACATATCACAGGAACTCTGGAAACGCTCAATTAGGTCATTCAGATATTTAATTTGCGCGTCCAGGCCTGTGGTCCTTGTGTTCTCTGGAGCTGTGCCACATTAGATGGACTCACAGCTGTTTGCTTTATGATCCACTATGGAACCCCGTAAGCAACCCTCTTTCACTCCTTCCCCCGCCCCTGAAAAAAAAAAAAAAAAAAAAAGAAAAACAAAGACCAGCCGTCCCAGCGCGTCAAATGCTAATGGGGATATGTGTCTTCCATCCTCTCAGACAGAAAGCATCACAGTCAGTCTCTGCATTTTAAAACAGCTTTAATCTTTTCGGTTGCGTTAAGGTATATTGCTTGTGTGAGAGAGGTGTATTCTGAATAATACAATAGGGTTAAAACATTTAGCATCCTTTATTATTTGTCCTGTCTTTTTCCATCTTGGTGTCCAACACTAACCCAAATTATGTCCACTATGTGTTGGGCAGCTACAAACACCATTCGTCTCACCTCTGACCGTCATCATCTTTCAATAATTGTTAAGCGAGTGCATTTTTTAAAAAACAAAACCAAAACACACACATGGACAAATACATATTTTCTCACATTTTCTATACTGCTAACCTGTCCCTTCCACTTCTACGTTTCACTCTCAACACCCAAACACATAAGTCATAAATTGCAGCATTAGCTCAAATAATGATTGCACAGCGCAAAAAAAAAAAGAAAAAAATCGAATGACTGAGGCTTAATGCCTCGGAATTGCCTGGTAGATTAAGTTCTGAGTGTGTGCTTGTGTGTGCTTGAGGGAGTACGAAGAGGAGACGGGGGCTCTGGTGGATCAATAGGATTCTATGATCAGAAAGTCCCGACCAGGAGCCTCAAAAGTCAGTCTGCTTCAACAGCAATACTTTACATCTGGAAGGTATAAAAATCAACATTTGAAGGAGAAGGAAAGTGTAGATTGAGAGACCAAAACAACGATCAGGAGAAAAAGGAAATGTGTGTTTGAATGCTATTACCAAGGATTTTTGTGTCTGTACAAATATGCAGATCCAAAAATGATTGCTTGTGTGAGTGTGTGTGTGTGTGTTTGAATGAAAGAGGAAGAGTTACTTTTGGGAGATGCCGTTCCCTGGGCTGCATGTGTATTAGCAGTCTAATGTTCATGTGAATAATTGATCAGGACTTCTCTGTGTTTTTGATAATTAGATGATAGCTTCTTAGCCCTGAGCCCTGAGATTTTATTTGCGTGTGTACGGTGGGGGTAGGAGCGAATCTAGAGCAGGTAGGTTTTCCACCTACAGAAACAATATGATGCATAAAAAAGAGAGGAAAAAAAGGAAAATTGCCTCCGAGCTTTCCACTTATGGATTATCTTTCTGCAGACATTAGACTCCAGCACATACATGTCTTTCTCATAACCTACTTTTTAAACTTTTCTAGCTGGATTATTCAATTTATGGGTGTAGTTTACATATTATAAGTTTGGTAATTCAAAGTGACTTATTTCTTTTGAATGTTGATTTAATAGAGAAAAACACCCAACAAAAAAAATCTTTCATGTTAGTTAAAACTACTGGCCTTTCTGTGTGGAGTTTGCATGTTCTCCTAGTGTATGCATGGGTTTTTTTCCGGGTACTCCGGTTTCCTCTCGCTTCACAAAAACATGCATGCTAGGTTAATTGGCCACTACGAAATTGCAGCTTGGTGTGTGTGTGGATGGTTGTCTGTGTGGAGCCCTGCAACAGCCTGGCAACCTGTTCTGGGTGTATCCTGCCCCTCGCCTGAAATCAGCCTGAATAGGTTCCAGCAACCCCTGCGACAACTTTAGGGATAAGTGGTTCAGATGACGAAAGAAATAGTTTATCTAAATAGTTTATATAGTCAGTTTATCTAAATTGTTAAAAAAAAAAAATAGAAGCCTGTGTTTTAAATTGTCGAGCGGAAAAAAAAGATAGTCCTGTAGAGGTCTATCTTGTGACCTCTACAGGGTGTACCCTGCTCCTCGCTGCCCAGTTAGCAGGCAAAACCAAATGAGAACTCGACATTGACTGTTCTACCTTTTATAAATTGATTTAATAATATTGATCAAACATTGCAGGATATTCTTGGTCTCCAAATAGGTTGATAAGTTGGTTCGAATTGCTGAAAGAGTGTGTGTGCCCCGTGATAGACTGGGGACTTTTTCAGGGTGTATCCTGTCTCTCGCCTAGAATCAGCCGGGATAGGCTCCAGCATTTCCCGCAATCCATTTAGGGATGGACAGCTCAGAAGATGCATGAACGAATGAGTGAGTGCTTGCACATATATCCTTTCCTGACTTCCTATAGGGCCTCTATCTTGTGACCTCTACAGGGTGTACCCTGCTCCTCGCTGCCCAGTTAGCAGGCAAAACCAAAAGAAAATTTGACATTGACTGTTCTACCTTTTATAAATTGAGTTAATAATATTGATCAAACGTTGCAGGATATTCTTGGTCTCCTTTTCACAACTTTACTGGATGATGAAGACAATTTCTTTTGGTCTTTCGATGACATAATGATTAACCTCATTTGTCTGGCTTTTAATTACCATTATTTTATCGTTCATCAAACAACTTTGTAGATTGAAGGTCATATTTAGGAGTCTGGCTATCCAATCAAAGCTCCGTCTCGATCTGTAGTGACCTTTTTCTCCTAGGGTCCGAGTATTTCTCAGCATTTTTTTTCCCTCAAATGTAAACAATCTCTGTTCAACGCTGGTCTGTGTGTTTTTGCTTGTTTGTTTGTTTGTTTTTGTCACCCATAAGAGTCTGCTGAACGGATCTAGTACCTGACAATAAACATTGCATATATGAAAAGATCAATTGAAATTCAAGTCTGGCCTTGGCCCGCTCTGTTTTCCTGCCGTATTGATTTTTCTATCTTTCATATGCTTATGCATCGGGTAAAAACAGAATAGAAAAGTTTGGGCGTGCTTGCTTCATCCTTAAATCCCTGCACTGATATCAGACTGAGAGGAAGGTTTGTTGCTATCATCAGCGTCCTTGAGAAAACAAGACACCCCCTCACTACCGTACTACACACCGGCCCTCGGAGATACTTTGTTTTTCCTTCCACGTGAACACGGTGCCATGCAGCTCTCGGATTCTCACAGATGTTTTTGTTTGTAGCCGTGCATGTTTAGCTTCACTGACTAAACAACTTACACTCATGCGCCATAATCCAAGATTGTTTTTATATCAAGAATCCTCTGGAAATGTCTTTGTTATATTATTAATTTATCATCTACATATTTATTCAAACACACAGAGCACATTGTTTGTCTCAGTGAAATCTAGTTGCATTTGGTCTCTGAATGTGACCTGTGTCGGCCAATCAGATCTAGTCATCAATTTAAGCTCCACGTCGTCTTTTCTCTCATCATGCGTTTGGTAAATGAAGCACAGATGGAACAGCCAACTTCTGACTGAATATTAAAATAAATGACCAGGTTTGTGGATGGATGAGAAGATGTGAAGAAGAGATGAGTGCGAGACCACGGCCCAATCGAATGTAGTGTGTTCTCAGTGTCAAAGGTTAGCCTTCTGAGTCTGTTAATGCAGTCACCGTGGGAACCAATCAATCTCAGTGCCTCGGTGATATCGATCAGATGTGTGCAGGCGCACATGCACGTAAACACACTCGGACACACAACGTTCTTTTGTGTCACGCATCACAACACAGCATTCATTAACTACTATGAAGCTATTTTAGTTTTCGATTTAGCACGTTGTGACAAACAGCAAACACCTAAGCATATATCACACTTTGAAATTCTGTCACCAAATCTCCGCAAAGAGGATGTGAACAACTTCAACGTGACATTGTTTCAGCCCATAGTCCGTAAAACAGAAACCTGCTAAATATTATTTGTCTGCAAAGGCTTATAAAACATTCTTTATCATTACTCACAAACAAAACAACACCTCCAGTATTCATCAGTTTGTACATGTCTCTGGCATTAAAATCCACATAAAATAAAATAATCAAAGCTCTCAGCTCTGACTGGAAAACCTTGAAAACACATTAAGATGTTCTAGGGCTAGTTGCTTTCAAAACAAGTTTAAAAAAAAAACTCTAAAGAATTTGCATAATTTATAAATTGTGCAATCCTGTGCAAGATGGGTTTTTTGGAAACAAAAAAAAAAAAGTATTTAATTTCTTCTTAAAATGAAACAATTATGCTTTCACATTTGAGCACAAACATGTAAACTTTCTTAAAGTTTCGGTCTGAGGATGAATGTGTTTTTAATCGATTGTGTACAATGTGTTTTAAATTAATGTGTACGATTTGGGGGAGAGCAAACAGAAGGAGAACATGCAAACGCATCCTGCAATTCATACATAATGCTGAACAAGGTTAAGTGCATTTTCTTCTAAAAAACACATAAAATATTTACCTGGATGCAAGCCCAAATTACTGAAAAGAGGTTGTGTATTTGAATATTTTGCTAATATACAAGCTCTAAAATTTCCAGGTTGTGGTAGTGTCAGAGCCTGTCCTGATTAGCTTCATAAGACAGGCAGGATGCACGCTGAACAGGTCACCAGTCTACCTCTAAAAATGTAAACCAGCAGTTTAAAAATAGGCAACTATTTAACTTTGTGAGAAATAAAAGTAAAAACCAGGTATTAAGATACGTTCTAATTTTTTTAAATAAAAACTGTAATGGCTGCACAGTGGTGCAGAGGCCTCACAACAAGAAGGTTGAGGTTTGAGTCCAGGAGTGGGGTGAGGCTTGAAACACTGGCTTTTCTGTGTGGAACTTGCATGTTCTCCCTATTTATGTGTGAGTTTTCTCCAAGTACTCGGTTCCCTCCCATCCTCCTAAAACATGCATGTTAGGTTGATTGGCCACTATGGAATCGCCCCTAGGGATGGCTATGCGTCTGGATGGTTGTATTTGTGAGTATGGCCTTGCAACACACTGGCAAACTGTTCAGGGTGTACCCTGCCTCTCGCCTGAAAACAGCCAAGATAGACTCCTGCATATGCTGTGAACCCAGTAGGGATAAGCTGTTCAGAAAACGAAACAAAAAACTGTAGCTACACGTTATTCTGCATAGAGCATAGAATTATTATTGTTCCATTTTTGTATCATGCTAAACATACTTTTTCACTTGTGTTTGTAGTAAAGTTTGTGTGCAAAACTAAAAGAAAAGTAAAAGTGTTTCTCAAGAGACTCATAACTCTATTCAAGCATAATCTTATCAGGCGCTCTTATCGGGCCTACTTTGTATTTTGTGGCTGAACATTTAGTTTGAAAGAATTCTTGGTTGACTCTAAAATTACTTTTGTCTTCTTGTAAATTTACTGTTTTGTTTTAAATACAGAAATTGAGCTCTTGAGTGATATTTCCAGGTCTACTGGTGGCCTGTGGAATCTCACTGGCTGCTCGCAGGCATAACAAAATGTAATATTTCTTGTGCACTCGGTTGGAGTTGAAGCTCGATGCATTCTCCACCTGATCTGCTGGATTAGAGACGCACGCAACCAACAAACAGGTGTCAGTAACATGAAATGCTGATAAGCATTCATGTAATGATACACATACATTCACAACTCAGCTGGATGAAACAAGGGAGAGAGCACATGATTCGTAGTTAAAAATAAGTTTTATGACTCTCAAAGGGAAAATTTCAGATGCTAAAGAAATTAGGCATACTGTAGCTGACTTCAATCAGACATGTCAAAAACTAGCTTTTTGTGTGTATTTTCTTGGCTTACTTTCTCCGATTAACTCCGGCTGATCGCCATATGGAAATTTCTGCACATTTTTCAGTGCGATTGTATAATTGAGACAAAATATTTATTTCTTAGCAACAAAATTAATTATCTTTATGTAAAGAAATTTCGAGTTAAATTAAGAAGACAACCAGCATGAATGAGAACGTTGGCTCTGCTGTACAACTACCTTCATTTTTTTAAGCTTGACACTCATTGTACAATCACCGGTATTATCATTCTTTCCCTTGGCATGGAACCACTTGCTGCAGCGCCACCTGTCACCTGTTCCTTTTCCCAGCGCTCTTATCACCCTGCCAGCCACAGCAGGGTGAGGCCCAAATGAACTGATAAGAGAGAGCAGGCTCAGTTGAAGTGAAAAGAGGGAATGAGGATTAACTTCTTGGTGTGTAGAAAGCAGTAGTTAAGAACAGAGATACCTCTTCCAAACCGTTATTCTGTCTACATGTTTGGATACTACAGTGACAGACATTGAATTTCACACCGAAGCCTTCACTAGTGCTCCATCTACATCGATCAGGATCTTAGGTACATACTGTATGTCATGGCTAAAAAGCCATGTTCCTATACTCACTGAACACAGAACAAAACATGATGGTGAAAAGTCAGCAAAACACAAAACAATTTTAAAGACTTATAAACGTCAATAAGTAAAAATATCACATTTAACTAATCAAAAATTTGGATTATTTCTTTTTCCAAAGTTCAGCATGTCCTGTCATATATCTGCATTAAGTTTCCTTTAGATGTGAACACATGAATTGTTTCACACTTTTTGAATTTCTTGAATTTTTGTTGAAAAGTCAGTGTCAAAAATGATTTAAAATATGTTTTGTTTTCCTCCTTCAGTTGTTGTTTAATTTATTTTTTTTAAATACTGCAATGAAACAACAGTTCCATTCACAAAGCTTGCATTGGCTACTGTTTGTTAGCTTAGCTGCAATTTCCCCATTGTGGGACAAATAAAAAAGCTTTCTTAATTGAAACTCTGTGACTGTCCAATCAGCAGTCAATAGCCTGCAAGAACAAGTGTTCCTAAACAGGTCTCAGATCAAAATCTGCCTAGTTAAAGCACATGTTGAACTCAATTTGTACAAAAATAACCAGTACAACCGATTATTTAGGCGGTGACTTTGATTTTAGCCTAACTAGCAACAAATGCTGGCTGAGATTTTTTTTTTCTTTCAATTTTTACATACTTGAATCAATGAGGAAATTACACCACATCAGGCTGCCAGGACAGTGCCAATGGATGGAGAAACAGGGGGTTTAGGTGTCTTTCCCAAGGACACCTAGACAAAAGCTCAGTGAGATTCGACCAAGGAAACTTACGGCAAACTTCTGGTCCAAAGTTGAACATTCTGCAACTGAGCTTGTAGCTCCTATGTCCCTATGTAGCTATCACCTCCTAATGGGAGGTGATAGCTTCAATCCCAATGCCAATTGAGGATTGGGATTGCTCCAATTGGGAGCTCCAATTGGGATAATTCCAATCCCAATCCCCAACCTATGACCAAGGATTGAATGCTTTGGTCATGCCTTGGAATGCCTTGTCCATTTGGAAATGTAATCAACATCACTTGTGATTTGAATTTTTTTTTAGGGCTGTAGAAAAGGCTATCAAGGTGTGAAGTGTCTGCCATTGGTGGGCCTTCACTCTTCCAAGCCTGATCTTCCGACCTGCTCGATGAAGAAATATCTATCATCTATCTCTCAACTTGTGAAAGTTGTGCAATTTCAGCAATCGAGATACTATTTTTTTCATCTGTTCATTACAAAAAAAAAAAATGGAACAAAGTGTTTTAAATCTTACCCAAATGATAGAATGAGTCACATGCATGTTTCCACAGTAAAGAGCATTGACTACATTAACTGGTCTACACTGTGTGACACATCAGTGGCCAATTAATTCAAATTACCAAAGATCATCAAAATGATATTGAGTGTGATGGGACCCCACACTGGGGCTCCTCAACTAAATTAATGAACTAAAGTAGAGCCAGGGTACACTGACAAGCACAGGATAATTAAGTGTTTGCAATGCTTAGAACAACCGGTACGATTCTAGGTAAATTAATGCTTATTCCCTGGTGTATTGTGGGCCTGTTTGGCTCAAGGCGAACAGATGCCAAGACAGGGACCACACCGAAAGATGGCTGCTAGAGACAAACAGGCATTGATGTAAGCTTCAAATCTCACCTGTAGTATTCTGAGACAGCACTGATTCTCGTCCAGCAGAGAGAGAGAGAAAAAAAATAGAAGCCACTGTTTATGTTCAAGTGGTTTGAGGCAGATACGTATACTTGCAATCCATGTGTGTGTGCGTGTTCCTCCCTAGCTTTAAAAAAAAAAACACTCACCATTCATTAAGGCTCAACAGAAGGAGATTCCATTAATCTGTTCATTAGGCTACATCAAAAATGGAAGTACTTATTAAAATCAGATCCAGCTGTGTACCCCCCATACCGTTCAGAGCTTTAACAATGCTTATGGCACAAGACCAAAACCAATCCACAAGAAAATGGAAGAAAGATGCTTCTACGTTGGTTTGCTTTGACTCAACACAACAGCGTCTTGGTGGGGAGGCGATGAATAAACATTATGTTTGGATGCTCAACTTACAATTAATTTACATTTGCACAGATATAACGGGAATGTGTTCTTAATCACTTTGTTTTATTTTCTCAACAACCCCAAAGTCATTGTTGAGCCGCATTTTGTAATAACGGTGCATTTTGTAATAAACGTCCAAAATGTAATAACTTTTTCATTTCATTTTGTAATAAAGTCGCATTTTGTAATTATTAAAGAAAAAAAGAGGATTAAAGACAGGAAAAGAAAAACTAATCTGAAAAAGCAGTAACTGCACAAAGTTTTTTTTTTCTTGCTGCAGTGCTCATACAAAACAGCAACAACACAAGCTTATTATGTGCTCTTATTAAAATTTTCCATACCTCATAACTGATATATAGAAAAAGCAGCACCCCCCTCCCAACCCAGATTCCCAGATTCAGTGTTGGACTGGAGGAGCCGGGTGGGCGTGTGGGTGAACCTGCTGTGGCGAGACGGTACCACGGTGACGTTGCCAAAGGCCAACATGGCCGCCGTACAGATGATTTTTACAAACGAAAAAGCGATGGTATTTACATCATCAACCTGAAGAAGACCTGGGAGAAGCTGCTGCTGGCAGCCAGAGCTATTGTTGCTATTGAGAATCCAAATGCGTTGGGGCAGTTTATTACAAAATGCGGCAGCTTATAACAAAATGCGGCTTTATTACAAAATGAAATGAAAAAGTTATTACATTTTGGACATTTATTACAAAATGCACCGTTATTACAAAATGCGGCTCAACAGTCATTCCCTGTATACTCATTCAGTAACCCTTTTCTTCTGGGCTCTTCTTCTTTTTCTATATTTTCTCACTGAGAAAACCTATTAATCCCAGCCGGCGGTTTTGAACAAAAGCTATGGGCTAAGTGATTGATCCGGGCATTGATTCCGCACGCCTGAATGATCATAACGGTGTTAAATTGGTTTCTAGGAGGATATCTATTTTTCATCGGTAGCTGCTGCAAGTAGAAATTCCGACTCTGAAATTTTTTAATTCTTTTTTTTCCCTCTTACCAAGCCAAATATTAGTGATAATATTTAAATAATAAATAGATAACACCTTGAAAAGTTGCCCTAAATGTGAATTTTGAAGTTCGTTTGAAGCAATTTCTGTAGACTGTTTTTTTTTTTTTGTAGAAGCATAAATGTTAGCAGCTAAATCTTTGTAATGAGTTTTGCTTCGTCCAAGGACAGATGGAGACTCTGGGTTTTTCACGAAGTCTTTCTGCTGTCGAGCTACAAGCAGGAAACTCTTTACTTTATAATTGCTCTAATTATTATTGTTATCTGTTGCTAGGCTGACCTGCTGTGACTCCAAATGAACATTTTATCTACAAAATTATATCATTTTAAAGTTACTGTATAAAACTATGAGATTTTTCAATTACCGTATTTTCCGCACTATAAGGCGCACTGCACTCCCAAAATGAATAAACAGCTGTTTTATTATTTTCTCCAAGATAAAGTATTAGTATTTTTGTGACACAGTTTATCTTCCATTGGAGATAAACTTTGTTTAGTCTTATTTACTTGGCGCAGCGCATCGTCTTGCTTCCTCCACTTCCTCACCATTGATTCATTGGTGTTAAACTCTCTCGCTGTGGCTCTATTCTCGTGTTCTACTGTGTGACCGATCGCCTTGAGTTTAAACTCTGCGGTGTAACAGTGTCTCTTGGTAGGAGCCATTTCCGGGTCTTTACACAAACACACAAATGGATTTGAGACGCCCTTGAGACGCCCTTTCATATATCCCTTCTTCTACGGGGGAAATGGAGTCGGCGGCAGCTTACCGCAATTGCGACACCTGTTGTAGCTCAATATTAATCCATATATATAAGGCGGTCCAGGTTAAAAGGCGCATCATGGACTTTAGAGAAAATTTAAGGTTTTTAGGTGCACCTTATAGTGCGGAAAATACGGTAATTAAAGTTTTTAAGCTTAATTTTATTTAGTTATGGCATATATGTAAAAAGATACCAACTACTTTTGGAACATTGGCTATTTTGAATATTTTTTCTACGAAGAAATGATTAGAATAAAAAAAAGTCTTCTTGTCATGAAATCAGAGACAAATTGGTTACTTGTTTCATGTGGGTGTTCGTGTTATCCTGACAAATAGGCAGAGCGTTGTGTAAGATCAGGCGTCATGACTGTGGCTTCTACGACAGAGCAAAGGAAGAGGTTGTCAGGGGAAACGGCTCATGTCACTGATACTTAAAAGGTCAGCAAACTGAACACCAACCCCTGGTCCACCCTCACGCCTGTCTGTCACTAAGTGGGTGTCCCATGTCCTCGTCTGGGCACCTATCACCCATCATGGTCCCTTGTGAACTGCGTGTCTTTGATGACCCGGGCTTCTTGTCAGGGAGGCGCTTCCAGGCAGGCAGAGTGAGGACAGTCCTTTGATGAGGACCCCGACACTTGCCAGCATCAGTGACAAGCAGCAGAGTCTTTTGAAGCACTGGGGCTCCACATTCAAACCCCACACACTTATTACACGTGCTTTCAGCATCCTTAGACAGAGCAAGTAGAAGAGGAGCTCTTTCCTTTGACGGCTTTCATGCTTTCTGATGATTTTAATGAAGGCATTTGAATTTAGCGTTGAAGACACAAAGAACGCGAGAATTGGGGTCTACAGGACACGTGTATGCAAAAACACAAGGACTTTGTTGTCATTTTTCTATGTTTTTTAAATGACTGCTATCATTAAACATAATTTATTCAAAGGGTTACAATTAGGATGCTAAAAAATAATGAAAAGCCGATTTAAAAGTGCCATTTTTTTAAACCTAGAACTGAAATGTTACGAGTTAGAGCCCCTGCGGAGATCCGAACGGTGTAAAACAGGTACAGTGAGAAGGCCGGACTGTTCACATCCTCCAGCTGTGTGAGTTGTCTGCTGTTATGTCTCCTTAAAAAGTAAAAACACAGGCTTTAAAACTCAACCTAAGTCAGCAGTCTAAACAAATCTCCTCAACAGGACCTTCATGCCGGATCCAAACACATCTGTTGCCTTGTTATTAGAGCTAATACAGACTTTTCCTTTGTAGGGATAGTGATCACTTTAGACATAAAATGACCATTAAAGGTCACCTGATCTGAACAAAATAGGTCTCTGTATAATTTCCCGACAAAAACCAGTAAAACATTCCTTTCAGGTACTTTCTCACCTACCCAGGTCTCAGTCAAAGCATTGATCCACATTCTTGACCCTGCAAGTGGTTGACATTAGGAATGATCCCAAATGTTCTCACAGACTGAAAACAGCAAAGCGATTCACACATCCTCACAGCACCCCAACGTGGACGCATTTACACACCAATACCACAAAGAAGACAATGTTTGATGATGAAGAGGGAGACAGAAAGAAAATTTTCCTCATTCCTGTCTTCTTAATGTGGCACTTTATTCATTCACGGGTGCCCACGTGCACTAATGATTAACACAATCAGGCATGGGAAGAGACTAGCTGCCACAATTGATGGGCTTGTTTTGGTTCACAAGCTTGATGTTTTATCTGTTCAAATTTTTTAAGTTAACTTGGTAGTTTCATGAGAGCTACTGGCCGCTATTTGGTAGGAAAAAAAAAAGGGACTTAGTCACCATCATCTGCGGAATCGCTCCGAAACTATAAACAAACAGATAAAGCTGGTAACACTGTTAAATCAGGCAGGTAGCGAAGTGTTTAAATGACTGGGAAAGTTCACATGAGAATGCTTAAGAGTGAGCACGAGGGACTTTTGAGCTCTGTGTAAGGTTTAAAAAACACCCACCTGATCAATAGGAATTGACCTGTGAGCAAGCTTATCCTGCAAACAGCTGCCTGTGATCCACACAAACTGATAAATCCAACACACTGAGGCGCTTTGTGTTTTAAGAGAGGCTTTGCTCCAACCGTAGCGGTTTTACCTTTAGTTTAGGCTCAATTTTGAGGTCGGTATATGTCTGGCAAAACAATTTTATCAATCGACTACACTACATAACAGTTACTGATGAAATATACAACTGTAGGGAGAAACAATTTTTATGTTTAAACTCCTTGCCCAAAAAAACTGTACGAGATATTTTTTATCGGGCTATGACAAAATCACTTTTTTTACCGTACTATATTTATCCCTCAAAGGGGAAATTCCTTTGCTACATTGCATCGCAGCAGGCAGCCACGACGATGCTGATGATGGGAGCAATTAAGGGGCTAGGTGTCTGAGGGGGCTCAGTGGGAATCGAGCTGACTTGTACCGATCTAAGGTCCAACGTTCCCTTCAAGCTGCAGGCCTGCACAATTGCGCACTGCTAGCAGAATAATAGCGCACAAGAAAACCTCTGCAGCACACAAAATGAATCTTAATTTAAACTAAAGGTCGGTAAATGAAACAGAGCTCCGCAGCATATCTCTTTCTTCTTTCATTCTGAAACAAATTGCTTCAAACTGCTGCTTCAGTGTTTGGTTCGTAGCTGACGTCACAAAAGTGTCAAAGTTTTTGTTCCGCCCCCTTCTGGTCAGAAAGCTTATTTTTCCTCAGACACATAAAAAATTAGAGGGAATATTGACAAGGACAAGCTACCACTCAGCAGACACCTCTTTTTTTTTTTAAAGTGTATTAAATCCGACTTAATGTTTTCTTTACAAGGTTTAATGATAATACAACCAGTAGGACAATATTACAATTTTTTTTTTTTAAAAAACATGGCAAAAGCAGATGTCTTTTTAGGGATTCAAATGGGAGGGAAACGCTTTTGAAGAGGATTTAGACTATAATACAACAGCTTTAACTACTTTTGGAATATCATTTTACCCAGGTTAATGGTAAGCGATGGTACATAAAATTAGAAAAGATTGTCAGTCAGTCACCTTCTATCCCTTATGGGGTTGCCTGAGCCCATCCAGGCTGATTCAAGGCAAGGGGCAGGTTACAACCTGAACAGGTCGCCAGTCTGTTGTGGGGCCACACACACACAACCATACACACACTCATTCCTATTTGGTACCAGCCAATCAACCTGACATGCGTGTTTTTGGAGGGTGGGAGGAAACCGGAGTACCTGGAAAAAACCCACGCAGACACAGGGAAAACATGCAAACTCCACACAGAAAGGTCATTGTTCCAAGCCTCATCCCCACCCGGGACTCGAACCCACGACCTTCTTGCAGTGAGGCCACTGTGCTTGCCACCGTGCTGCCTTAGCACTAGAAGGACTGCTATTGGATCATTAGAGCCAAATCTCTAGAAGACCCAAAGCCACAAAATTTTCACACAAAGGTTTTCATATTTCACACAAAAATTTTACTCTTTGCATTGTACTTCTAGGATGTGGATGTCTGCCACAGGGTCTATTCAGCCATTACATTCCAGGGTAGTGGGTCCAATCACCCACTGTAGTCCTTGAAGGAGTATCCAAAATTCCAGTCTTGCTAGTGTTAGAAAAGATTGTATTTAATATAATGCTGTGTACAATGCATAGCCAACTATAACCTCACTGTCATGTTGTATCAGAGGAAAACAGATGCATATCGAATGTATTTTGTGAGAGTAACAGAGTCAAATTGCTATTTTTTTTTGTTCCAAGAAAGAATGACCCTCAACGTCCTTATAGCCTTATCTTACATAATAGGTTAGCTTTTTTAGAATATAACAAAACCTAATCATGGCTAAGAAATAAACACATCCAGGTTCATTCACTCAGTTTACAGTATTCTGTTAAAAAAAAAAAAAAAGAATTGTCATCAGATCTGACGTTTTTTCTTCTAGCTAACTTTCTTTTTCTTTGAATACTAAAATTTTCCCTGCAGGATCTCTGAACTTTTAATCATGTATTTGAAATTTGTTTTCCCATTTTACCCCGCACAGGTCACTATGTTACCGGAAGCATGCTTACATAAGTTTTACAAAGACAAAACCCCCAGTTAAACAATAAAAGGGACAGTGACAGATACACAATCTCCAGCGATGACAGGTTTCTCACTGTGGATGTGACACAAACACGCACTGTTGTTCCAGCTGGATGGCAGAGGAAGGATAAATAGACGACCTGATGATTTCTGCTTTGTTTTTCTCTACCAGGTGGATGACCAGATGAAGCTGCTGCAGAACTGTTGGAGTGAACTTCTCATTCTTGACCACGTTTTCCGGCAGGTGGTGCATGCTAAGGAAGGCTCCATCCTGTTAGTCACGGGCCAGCAGGTAAGTTGAATCAAAACTTCAACTGGAAAACTTCAACTGAGTGCTTTTTTTTTTTTTTTTAATCTCCAAAACCTTGCAAACTGTACATCACTCACCCTGTGCAGTAACTTCATGTTCCTGAAGGTTTATTGATCCCACAGACACACAAGACTTCAGGTAATTAAAAATAGATTCCAAATATGGATTAAAGCCGTCATGACTAGTTGGCTAGTCACGATTGGTTTGAAAATGAAAATAGTCACCAACTAATTTACTAGTCAGTTTTTTTTTTTTGCCTGTTTTTGTTTCAAACTGTTATGACTGCTTTATAAAGCCACATCTGCCTTTGTCTTTGTGTAAGTGGTGATGTTGCAGGAAGTTATTGACGGATTGGGGTGTTATGTCTACTCAGCAATAGAGCTCAAAAGTGTGGGATTGTTTTAGGCAAACAAAAAGGAAGAGTGTGCAGGCGTTGCTTTTTACAGCAAAAACCTAGAACTTCCAATTTTACTCAGTGAATGCGACTTTCGTTCATGTTGTTGAATAATTTTTCATTACAAACTGCAGATTTCATTAAAGATTTTAAAACGATATTGTGTCTTTTTTACATCTTTATATACCTTAGACCAGGGGTGCCCATTACGTCAATCGCGATCGATTGGTCGATCGCAGATGCATTATGGGTAGATTGCATGGCATTGGAAAAAAAAAAAAAACTTTAAAAAAAAGTGTCAATCTAGCGGCTTTTCTGCTGTTACTGGAGATTTTTGGAGTCTGTGACGTGAAATCATGTTGTTAAGCCTGTAATCAATAAGCAGCCCGCATTGCTGCTGTGGCACCTCGCCCCCGCAAAGCGCTGTGAGTGTGTGCAGATGTAACAAATTGTATTGTAGGGGTAGTTACAGCAGGCTGGAAACGATCTGTTTGGGATGGTAACATGGGACTGGTAGATCTCAGGTGGTTTGATATTTGTAAAGTAGATCTTGGGACGAAAAAGGTTGGGCACCCCTTCCTTAGACAGTCCATCCTCAAATCTAATGATAATCTATAGAGGTGTGATAAAATGGATGTTTTACATTCTCTTTTTCTATGATCCGATTGGTCAAATAATCAATATAAATATTAAATTAAAGAATTACTCAATTCATCCCTCACTGGGGAAATTTGTGGGCTGCACTCCTTACACCGCAGCAGGCTGACCTTCGATGGCGCCAATGGTGGGAGAAACGGGGGTTAGGTGTCTTCTCCAACGACCCTAGACGTGCTCTCTGTGGGACGCGAACCCGCGAACTTCCGGGCCGCGTGCGAACGCTCTAACCACTGAGCTGCCGTCTCCACCCCAGCCCGCAATCCTTAATAGGGTTGCAGGGGGTTACGTAATGGCCTGGCTGCTTTCAAGCGGGAAGCAGGGTACACCCTGAACAAGTCACCAGTATGTTGCAGGGCCACACACACACAACCATCCACATACACATTCATTCCAAGGGGAAATTTCATAGTGACCAATCAACCTATCGTGCATGATATGGAGGGTAGGAAAAAAAAGATTTATCTGGAGACAATTTATGTTTACATGTGGAGAACATGCAAACTCCACACAGAAAGACCAGTGTTTCAAGCCTTCTTGTATGAATGTTTCTCTATTTAACTGCATCTCTGTGCTGAAATACACACTTCTAGGTATGTTAGAGCAGTATGAGTGGGTGGACGTGTAATGAATGTGGCTAAAAGTGTTATTGTGTTTTCCTTGTGTCTCTAAGACAGTCAGTGGGAGTCATGGCCTGAGGTCTCCACAGAAGTCCATGTTTCAATGCTTTGTCTGTTTCTGTTTTAACTCCATACACATGCTTTCACAAAGCACACAAAGATAGAAAAAAAAAAGCATGGAGCCTTTTTCTTAATCTCTTCCACATAAAAGTGTTACATTTTTAAACTTGTACCAACATAAAGGTGGAACTCAACGGGAATACGCCTCTCGCTCTTCACGTGGCTGTCAGTGAGATGAAAAGTCATAAATCATGGATTGTCTCGCACTCCAAAACATAGCATCCCAACAAAATGTTTTACAACAGAAGCCGGCATAAATATTGGAGCAAGACAAGTGCATGTGCTTTGTGTGCTGGGGACTCCGTCCTAAATACACAATTCTGAATGAAGACAAGGTCAAGGTAGTTTTTTACTCTATAGTAAGCAGTACTGAGTCTATCATCAATGTTCAAAAGCAAAATGACGGTATCAGCCCTGCACAAAAGTCAAAATTAATCCAATACATACAGGCAATTAATAATCAATATTTACATACATGATTTGGTGGAAGCAGAAAAGACAACATGAGAAAAAAAATACAACAAGTAATACGATGGGAGTTGAGGAGGGGGTGATGAGTAGAAGCAGATGAGGCAGTTTGAAGAGGAGGAGAAGGGGCCAATAGTCAGGGGAGGTGCAGGTCAGCGGTTTCGTTTGCATAGTTTGGTTAATGAACAGCTGGTGTTGAGCAGTGTGTAAGCGTGTGTAAATGTATGCATGTGGCTGTATGTCAGTGTGTGTGTGTGTGTGAGGCAGTGAAACAGTTCATTATCTCCTATTATTCTCTGCCTGGCCAGGGGTGACAGCGCAGCAGTAATAACAGGGATATTTAGACCAGAGTAGCGGCATCACCCTCAGCTAATGCTGCACACACACAAACACACAAAGAGGCATAGGACTAGCAAAACCAGCATTATTTACACACTGATTGAAAATATAATATTTGTGTGTAGATTTTGGTTAAATCTTGTAAATTTTTGTTGTAAATCTTTGGATTTTTAAAGATTTTTTTTTGTTCAAGAACATTACAGAATGTGTTTCATGCTAAATCAATTTTTTTTAAGATTTCAACCATGTTTGAACGTTATCCCCACATCAAAAACATACATGATATAGAAATAAATGCATTCTAAAATATGCAGAAAATGCTTTACCGCACATGCTCTGCTCATGCTCAGTCCCTCCCTTCAAAAAAGGAGTGATATTTTTATACAAATGCACCAAAATATAAAAGAATACACGCTAGCTGTCAGAAGAATTGTATTGTCGTGGAACTACAGGGGACTAATGAAACTACAGTTCTGGTCCACCTGACTCAAGATTTTGACAAAAACAATTACATATGAGGTACAAAGCTAGAATACAGACAACATGTAGCCATGTTTACAGTGCTTTGCTAACTTGATGCTCTTTACATTGGATTTGCAGCCTCAAGCAAGTTGTTGTTGTGTTGTGCATGTCCCCAGAAGGCAGGACTAAGTGGAATTTAAAAAGAGGGAGGGATTTATAAATGCATAAATGATTTATAAGCTTTTTGGAAATTATGACATTTTTGAGCTGGCTATCATGTTTATCTATATGTGTTATGTGATAAGAGATTACCCCACAATTTTTTTAAAGAAGTTAACTTGAAAGCAAAAACAAAGGAGAATATTCTTGTTGCAAACATAGTGAGGTGTCTACTGGTCAGTTTTTAAATTTTGGTCGGTAATCTTTAATAATAAGCTAGAACCAAAGTTATGGACAGATCCGGTAGCAAATGACAGCGCAAAACTTTACTATTGCCAAATCTCACAGCCAACATACACCTTGTGGTCAAACCATTATAAATATCTTTTTTTGTCTGTTTTTTTGCTTTTTGTTTTACGTTCCTAGAGTCCAATTTGTCAAAAATACTTTTAAGAAAATCAGTTTCTCGAGAAGAAACTATTTAATTTCAGAAGTAAGCGGACTATCACACATTTCAAATTTGCAATTAAGCAGAGGACAGAAGTTTTAAATATCGTTAATCTGCTCTGAATAGATAATTGAGCGTTCCTTCTATTGATTTTTGGTATCATCTCAAACTTTGCAAAATCCATGGTACGATAAAGTGTTTTATCTTAATATTGGTTATTAGCTCTTATTTCCATTTTAAAAAATGAGCAATTTGGAAACACCTTTAATTTCATGTTCCATCATGATGTTTGTGCTTTTATACACATTTGTGCAACTTTTACATAACTAAACAGATGCATTGCATTTTCAGTGAGATGAATAAAAGAGATTTGAAATATTTTACGTTAAATTTTTCGCCAAATTTTTATTCGCTCGCAGAAAGTTATTGTTTGTCATTTAAAACAAATTGTGCCTTCAGAACAAAGACGTCACAGTCTCGTGCTCGTGTTGCCAATCACACAACCCATTAAACGGACATTTTTTTAAAAATTCCATTGAAGTTGCAAATTATTCGCCACAACACATCACTTGCCTTCTGCTTCAATCTTTTACTTGACCTTACATCTGTCTTCACATGCTTACTAATTCCTCTCAAATGTATCTTTTTTTTCTCTACGCTACTGTTAGATGTCACATCACTGAGATCAGAAATGAAATGACCATGAGTTCTTGTTCTCGATCTTGTTGTGTGATCAAACACAAAGTGCAAATTGTACAAATGCGTGAAACATTGTAGGACAAAGACTGCATTGATCTTTTGAATGATTAGGCGAGTCCTTGTAGCTTGCCAGCCCGCGTATATCCTAATATTTTGATTGGACAATGTTCCTGATGTTTGCCACATGAAATGTTAAAAAATTCTGTATTTCCATTAGAGGTGTGAATTCTTGGAATAATTGTGATGATGAACTTAAAATATGTTCCAATCTTTTCTGTTTAATAAGAAATTTAAGTTATTACTGCTTAAAAAATATGCAAGTCTTGATGGTTAAATTCAAGCTTATATATATGAATTTAAAGTAACAATTGTATTACTTTTTCATTTGATGTTCAAATTTTCATTTTATGTGTTATGATGGATTTCTTAATATTAATTTACATGTTTTTGCTTTCATGGTGATTTGAAAAAAGGATCGGCGTAATGTACGTTTGCTTCAGCCGATACCTTTTCGGTTCCTTGGTGAAATATAATTTCAGAAAAAAAAATGTAACTTTCTTTAATGTGAATTTACAATGTTCCGTTCCGTCATCTTCCGCTTGTTCCGGGGTCGGGTCGCGGGGGCAACAGCCTCAAACGGGCAGCCCAGGCCTCTCTCTCCCCGGCTGCATCCTCTAGCTCACCTGGAAGGATCCCAAGTCGTTCCCCGGCCAGCTGTGAGACATAGTCTCTCCAGCGGGTCCGGGGTCTGCCCCTTGGTCTCCTCCCGGTGGGACGTGCCCAAAACACCTCGCCTGCGAGGCATCCACCCATCTGGCTCCTCTCGACCTGGAGGAGGAGCGGCTCGACACCGAGCTCCTCCCGGATGGCAGAACTCCTCACCCGATCTCTGAGTGAGATCCCAGCCACCCTGCGGAGGAAGCTCATTTCGCCCGCTTGTACCCGCGATTTCATTCTTTCGGTCACCGCCCACAGCTGTTGACCATAGGTGAGGGTTGGAACGTAGATCGACTTGTAAATCGAGAGAATTTACAATGTGACTGAAATAAATAAATAAATAATAAAAATCCAAAAATTAAAGAGAGACTACAATAGAAAATAAAACCAAATATTTAACCACTTAGTTATGTTTAAAGGAGCTACATTTTCTATTCATCATCTCCGACAAGTGAACCCATTTTACACTCCATCCATTCATCATTTTCATGATAGTTTCAAATAGAGAGGATTATTCGTATGTTTATCTTTTATGTTCCTCAAGCAGCAATAATAATACCGTATTGATTGATTGATCGATAGATACACAGGTCACCAAAGTCAGAGTCAGTGCTAAGTCTGCTAGTGACATTATAGCGTTATTTTCCTCTCTTTTTACTTAAGGCTTGGAGGTAATAACCCAAGGCATCGCCATCAACAATCCAATCCTTCAATGAACTTATTTCATGCACAGTTGATTTTATGTAAATTGATTGACACTTTAGATGGGGAGCAGGCAGTGTCTGCTTTTCACAGGGTCATAACTCTTTCCATCTCATAGCGGGGAAGACGAAGGGGGTGGTGGGACAAAGGAGTTAGGACAATGAGTGGTATAGTAAAAGCACGAGGAAGTCAAAGCAGTAAAAGAGATAGAAGATGAAAAACACGATCCACTGTCAACATTTACTTTGTTTTGAATCTTTCCTTTTGCTGTCAGATAAAAAGATTTGAAAGAAAGAAAGAAAAAATCCCAATCATCCTATTTACACAATAAATAAACTCCAAGCCCCTGAGCTGGTTTTAATTGCAAATGTAAGCTCACAGGGATTCTTTTTTTTCTCAGAGCTTTAGGAACTCTCCACGCCAACGTCTACCTTCCCCTGGAAACCCTTGCACAGTCAATTATGATAATGAATCGTCAATAAATATAAAAATTTAATATGGTCCTGCTTTACGCTGAGTGGCAGCTAAGGACTTGCCTCCTAGACAAATGTGCTGTGGCTGCAGATCTGAAGTAGATCGGAAAAGAAGCGTGTGTCTATTTACTGTATGTATTTGAATGGATGAGTTATTTCTATTTTAATAATGTAGTTTTATTGTTGTTTTATCTTTTAGAGTCAAAATAGGTATCAAGTCGGCTAGCACAATATATAGAAAAAAGGTTGAACTTGAAACAATTCACATGTTAGATTCACATAGAAAGTTGAATCATCTGCATATAGTGTTATCTGATCGGCAAAAAACAACAAAAAAGACCTTCTTCCTGGTGAAGAAGAACCATCACAGCACTAAAGTTAATGGCTCAGAGTGTTAACTAGTCTTGATTATGAATGCATTATTTCATAGAAATCCCACATTGATCATTAGAAAAACTATTTTGAAAGTTTAGAAAAATCATTTTATCAAACATCCAGGTTTTTACTTTTCCCTCTTTTCTGAACGCAATCAGAAGTTGAAACCTACCATCTTGTAATGCTCCTTCCTTCCTTCTCATTTCAGGTGGACTATGCAGTGATCGCTTCTCAGGCAGGAGCCACTCTCAACAACCTGCTAAGCCACGCCCAAGAATTGGTCGCTAAACTACGCTCCCTGCAGCTGGACCAACGGGAATTTGTCTGTCTCAAGTTCCTTGTGCTCTTCAGTCTAGGTGAGTCTCGAGTTTTCGAGTCAAATTTTTTCATGTAATACCGACACCAAACGCACTTTAAAGGAACAAATGGCTTAAAGTACCATTTGGGTGTGCCACCACCAGCTTAGACTCAACCAGTAGCCATCTTTAGAATGGCCTTCCTGGCTTCATTTATTCTTTTGGCACTGATAAACAGATAATGGAAAGACCTGACCATCATCTGTCAGCTTAGTTTTGTTTTTTTATTTCTGGTCAGCGGTTGCAAATGTCCCTTATTAGGACGAAGTGAGATGATGGATGGATGAACGCATGGATAGAAACATTTTTATGACAAAATGAACACAGAGTAAGTCGTCAACCCTCAGAGTAAGCGAGAAACAAAAAAAAAAAGAGAAAACCGAAAGAAAGTTCTTCTTCTCTCATATTTGAAACATTTTCAACTTTGTGGTTCATAAACTCCAGTCAAGGTCAACACCTCATCGGTAAACCGGTCATCAACATTTCACAGTTTTAAAATGAAGTTGTTGCTTTACGGGGTGTCTTTTTTGTGCTCACTTCAGATCAAATTCTACCACAACCGTGTTTGAAACCAAAAATCAAAATCACAGCTTGATGCAAAATAATCAATCATTTCTGAGAAAATCAGCTAAGAACTGGAATATATAAAAAAATATGTTTGGTGAATGGGTAGTGGTGATGGGAAAGATTTCTTTTTCTACTCCTTTTTACTTTGGAGGGGGGATTGGAGGTCAGATGGGATTTTTTTTTCCCTCTTAGGCTGAGCTTTAGTGGTTTGGAAAGGAAAGAAGTGAGTTTGAGGGGAAGCTAGTGGAAGGAGGGTGTTAGAAAGAGGAGATGAGTGGATGAAGTGGGAGAGGGTGGAAGTTGGGAATTGGGCAGAGGTATCTGCCTGAAGTATTTGGAATGGACAGGTGGGAGAGGGTGAAGCGAGGAGGAGGGAAAGAGCAAGGGATATAGGGAAAAGATAAGTAGCTTAATGAGTTAAGGGACAAAGACAAGGGTAACAATGATGGGATATGTGTGTACGTCCTGTCCCAAAGCTGCTCACTTGGTCAAGGTCAGACTTCGTCATGAGACGCCCATTTCTGACAAGTTGGTTAAAAAAAAAAGATACCTTCGAGGATACCAAATGCACACCCAAACAAGACTTTAAAAACATTTGGTACAGCTAAAAACCAGCAAATGTCACAGTTCAGCTTTTACTTTTTCACCTTTTCTTTGCAGTTAAATAAAGACTAAAGAACGTGAGATACATAAGTGTCTGATTGGACAAAATTAATTGTATTTTTAGCGAGTTTGTATAGAAAGCAAGAGGAAGACGGAATGTGCACAGGGACTTCGGAGTGTGTGTTTGTGTGCATGCATGTGTTTGCTTTGTCACGTCTTTTTCATGGTATAGGGATGTTTGTGGGGCTGGAGGTCTAAATAATTTGGCAGAGGCATCATCCATAATGAAAAGCCCACCAGAGGGATGTGTATCGCCCCCGGCAGTGCCTGTTCTCCGGCGTTGCTAAGGCTTCCCTCCAAAGAAGACCCACAAAGGCTCGGCAGTGCTGACTGAGGGGATTAGGATAGGAAGAGGAGATGTGTTTGTGGAATTGAGGGCAAGAAGAGGGGTTTTAAGAAAGCCAATGGTTTTAGAAGTTCTGTTATTAATGTTATGCAGCACAGTTGATTGGAAGCAGGCCTGTCAATGACTATAAGGGGTTAAAGATATGACCCTGCCCCTTTTGGGAAAATGAATGTGCAAAACATGGAAAAGAATATTTGTAAAGCTATCAACCCACAACATGTCCCGGCAACTTTTAAAAACCTATTGGACCAGGTTTCCACAGGTTCATTTAACATCAAATTAATCATAAGACCAGATTGGAATTAGGTACTCTAGCAGATGCACAGCTTCACATTTGCAGTTGTGATTCATTCAAGTACAGCTCAGGCTTTTTGGCAAACCCAAAATTTTCAACCTTTATAGTTAAACGATTTTTGTGCTTCATTGTTTTATCTTGTAAATATTTGTCCAGTTCTTTGTGAAAAGTTCAGTTTGTGAAATGTGCTTTAGAAAGAATTGGATTTGGAAGTTTTAAAGATCTACTCACTATTATTAACAGAAAAGAACCACAGGGTGAGGTTTAAAGAGCCGCAGTTCGCTGATCCATGGTCGTTAAAGACAGCTCTACCCTGAAAGCAACCAGTTAATAAGGACCTTAGTGACATTAAGTATGTAAATGGTTTTGTGATGATAGGTGATTCTTTAAATCATGTACTAGTCCTTCATTAGCCTCATTTAAACTCCAAAGCAAGTATCAGCATTTTCAATAAAAATGCACTCATTGTGATAAACCACAAATTACAGCTGTATTGTTGTTGTTTTAGTTATTTTTCTAAAGTGTCCGTTCCAATAGTCCCAGGAAAGTTTTGGGCCCAGTGGGAATCGAACCTGGTTCACCCGGTCAAAAGCTGGTATCTCTACCACTGGGCCATCGTGCCTGGGACTACAGCTGTATTTTATTGGTTCTGCTTTGGTCACCACAGAGAGTATCTATAACATTTCTAAAAGTATTTTTTTTCACCAAGTTCAATTCTTTAGTCCTTACTGATGACATAACTGAATCATTTAGACCATTTCAATGTCTATCAGCCTCTTGGCATCTTGTATTTTGTCTTTTCGGTCACCCTCTCGCTTCTCCTCATAACTTTACTTTGTCATTTCTTGTTGATTTCTTTGTGTTCTAATTTTCTACTTCTTACACCAACCCTGCCCCCCCCCCCCCCGCTCGTCTTTCTGTGTGAGGATAATCAGTCTCACCCCAACCCATCCCAATCTCTGCCAGAAGAGCTTTTAGTTAAGCCAGTTGTCGATAAATACGAGGATATAGATGTCAGCCCAGTTGAGAGGAGACACTTGTCATGATGTGTGTGATTGTGTTCAGAGGCACACGTCTTTTTTTTTTTAAGTTTATAGCTTCATTTGATCGCATTCTGTCTTTCTGTCTGCAGCCTGTCACTGTTTTCTTGAAGGCTTTTAACCTTTTTGTCAAGGAGGAAATCATCAGTCTGATCATTGATCTGCTAAGTGTTTGTAGTACCGAGAGCGATGATTGTACTGAATGTCTTTGGCATAGAGACTATAGAAGCTGCCCGGGTCAGAGTTCAGTAAAGGATTACAACAAGTTGTTCAGTGTCAGGACACTGTTAATGAGTCTTTGATTTTCTTTAAAAGGCTTTAAGGTCTAACAGAGACACTGACAAGTTGTATGGAGTTGTTAATCGAGCATCACTCGAGGTGAGACCTCGGTTATTATTCTGAACATTGAAGAATGCATTTCGTAGGATATATAGAATATATGAGGACCAGTATTGCGTCCTTTCTATGTTCAACCATTTCTTTGATCTGCTTTACATTTAAACTTGTGAAAAATGACAGAAAAAATTGTGTTAACCTTTACCTGAGATCAGGAGTGCATGACCGATGCACCACCGATCTGTTTTTTTCCATAAAACAGATGTGGTGACAGAGGTCAGGAGGGGCTCTGCCAGCAGCCAGTTAACCCAGCTTAGCGGGTCAAACCCCATCGGGTGTAATTGGGTGAGACAGGTGCTGCCAGGCCTTGTCAGATGAGAGGAGAGCCAGAATACCTGCCAGATCAGTGTGGGGTAGTAAATGGTCCCAGTGGAGAAAACAGAGTGGTGGGTAAGGTCTCAAATAATAACCTTTTATCAAGAACAAAGCAAGTGAAAAGTGGATGGAAAGTGGAGAATTCTGAAACTGTTTATGGGACACATTTGTCTGTAGGGGTTCAGCTTTCTTTACCTCCCAAAATTTTGCTTTTAAGTGCTTTAAATGTCACATTTTAAAAAGTTTTACAAGAGAATTGGACTCAAAATAAAATAAAAACATTCATATTAAAGTTCCCCCAGAAATTTATACTATATATTCAATATATTTCGTTAGATGTTTTGATCGAAGAAGTCAAGATAAAATAGAAGTTAAGGATTGACTTTGTTCATCGTGTGATAGGGTCTTGTAAAAAAACTGATGTCAAGTTCATTTCATTGTTGGAAATTTGTCTTCATTAGCTGAACCAAAATCCCACAACAATCTTGAAAAGCAGGAAAATTAAGGGATTTTTATTGTTTTATCACAAAATCTTCAAGTTAAAGTTTAGTTGAAATGAAAATTAATCAATGAAATACTTTTAGAAAGTCATCAGAAAATTAGGGAATTAAAGTTTGAGATGACGATTTGATGTGAAGATTTAAGAATGTTAAGAACCTGAACATTAAAATGTTTCCGATCATGCTCGAAGATGCAAGTATTTAGCTTTGGATTCCCTCTGTGTTTTTTTGGGGTGGAAACGCAGTACAGATAGGAAAGTTAGATCTTGGTAGATATTACTGGAGGTATTTTGCTTGGAGAAAAATAAAAAAACAATGAGGTCCGATAAAAATTTTTAAAAACCTGACTGCTCTGGGCGGCATGGTGGCGCAGTGGGTAGCACTGTGGGTAGCACAGTGGCTTTACAGTTTACAGCAAAGAAGTTGTGGGTTAGAGTCCCGGGTGGACTCTTTAAAAAAATATATGTACCAACAATAATTTTACAAAAACAATGTGTTTGTTCTAATTTTGGAGTATTGTTTTTCTTTTTGTTTGTGCACTTTATTCAAATAAATTTCCCTTCTAGCAATGTTATGTTATAGATCTAAGAGGTCTTCCATACTCAGTATTCCACAATTTTTTGTGGAAAAAAATCATTTTTTGAAGCTCAAAACCTCATTTTGAGCTTCAAGATTTTAATCTTTTTTTGTTTAAGATTTTACAAAATGTCACTGTAATTTTCACAAACTTTTTTATAGTGTATTTGTACATTGATAAAAATGCATAAAAATTTCATCACACTTAATATTACAATTGTTTTCGGCCAAATTCAAACACTTAAGGGGTTGGGTTTTTTTTATCATGATGAGAAGATTTTTCAAAGCCTCAGTGAATTCATGTTAAAATTAGATTATTTTTATTAAAATATAAATGGATCAATTAAATTTTTATGACAAAATAATCGTTTGAGGTAATTATTACAGAATATACTGTATTTATCCCCTCCAAAAAGTTTACGTTTTTCAATTTACAGTGGAGGCGTTGACCTGGGCGGCTGCCTGCTGCAGTGCTACCTGTTACTTTAGCGTTTACTCTAACTATGCTCAGTTTATGTCCCTTCTTCTGGCTATGTTTTGTCTTGTTTTGGAGATTTTATTTTGAGCGCACTTTGGATGTCATTTTGAACTTTGTTGGTTTATGTCGGACAGTTGGGTTTCTTTTTAGAAATAGTCAATTAACCATTTATCAAATACAAATATAAAAATACAAATAAAAAATTAGTCAGTTGATTAGTTGATTAAATGCAAAAACTTGATAAGTAAATCATTGTTAGCTTCTTCTTCATCATCTTTCGCCATCTCCCTTCAGGGGTCACCACAGCAAGTCAAGTTCTTCCATCTAGCCCTATCTGCTGCATCATCTTCGGTCACACCAACTATCTTCATGTCTTCCTTCACTGCATCCATGAACCTCCTCTTTGGTCTTCCTCTAGCCCTCTTTCCTGATGGTTCCAAATCCAGCATACTTCTTCCGATGTACTCTCTCTCTCCTCTGCACATGTCCAAACCATCTCAGTCTGGCCTCTCGGACTTTATCTCCAAAACCTCTAACATGTGCTGTTCCTTTCATCCGATCCATCCTGGTCACTCCCAGAGAGATCCTCAGCATTTTCATCTCTGCTACCTTCATCTCTGTTTCCTGTCTTTTCCTCAGTGCCATTGTCTCTGAACCAAACAGCATAGCCGGTCTCACCACGGTTTTGTACCTTTTCCCTTTCATTTTAGCTGAACTGTTCTATCACACGTCACACCTGATACTTTTTCCAACCCGTTCCAACCTCCTTGCACACGCTTCTTCACCTCTTTTCCACACTCTTCATTGCTCTGGATTGTTGATCCCAAGTAAGTGTTAGCTGCAGCCCTATTTAATTTGGTTTAACAGTGAATATCAGAAGTGCTACAATTCTCTCAAAAAACATGTGCCTACTTCTTGTAAAATAAAAATCTACGTCGATACACTGTTCACCGTCCGCAATCAAAATTAATACCAAAAACTACATCCTTCTAATTAGTCTAATGTCTTATTACAAAATAAATGGAGACTCAACAGAGAATATGAACGTGAATGCCTGTGTGGGGTTAAGACAAATTTGACTAGAGAGTGGTTTTCATTACTTTGTCTCTAGAGCAACGAAAGTGCAGAGCAAACATATGCTGATTGGAAACTATTGAGGCTCATCTAGCTTTTAAACAAACCTTTTTGCTATCCGTCTGTTTACTCCAACCATCATTCTGATACAGGAAACAAACACTCAAAAAAGAAGTTGCTCAAAAATTTCTCCACGATGGAACCAAATCCTGCTCATCATTTCTGAGTGTCCCAACTTTTCTTTCATTTTCTTTCATCTCATCCGGAGTACATGGTTGTGTGCCCTGGAGTAATGAACCTAATCCGTCCGTCTATGTTCTGTCAAATTTAGCTTAAGAAATCTAACATGGTGAGCAGTCAGCTCCTGGTGCAGACAGTCACTTTGTAGGGAATTACATGTAATGAGGTTGTCTAAAAGGCTTTCAGACTTCATCAAGCTCCAAAAGCAGCAGGTCTCCGGCCTGCCACTATTAACAGGCAACACTCCAGGCTCCTGTCATTACACAGCCGCTCCAGTTTGTAGAGGTGGTGGCAGACATAGTGAGGATCATTACCTCTCATCCAGGACTTTCTCTTTTAGTGTCACTCTTGTAACCTGCATGCAATTTCATGTCTGATCATTAGCAAATGATTTGCATAATCTGCATTTTAGTTTACGTGCAGTGATCTGCAGTCGTACATTTCCAAACGTATTACTCTTCAAGAATGAGCCATAGTTTAAATTCAGAGATTCGATTTTAAACTTAATCATCAATTGCGCCAAAGAAGATTGTTTAGAAGTACCTATAAAGCAAGAATAAGTCCTACCTAGCTAACAATTTAACGTTGCAAGAACGTTCTGGGAAGGTTTCTCAAAGGTTATCGGAACATTTCTTAAAGGTTATTTTTGGTACTCTAAAGGTTCAAATGGAAAGTTTTACGACAGTTGTGATACATTGTGTTTTGGTTTTCAGAATGTTCCTCTAACCTTTTAACCATAACCTTTATAATTTGGTTCTTTCAACGTTCTGGGAAGGTTAGGTTCTAACTTGACCAGCAACTAACGTTTGGGGAACGTCTGTTTTTGGTTAGGTAAAAACAAACCTTTAGAGAACTTCAGTTTCTTTGACGCAATGAAAACGTAACGAAATAGGCCTCAGATTTTCACATTTCTGTCTGTGAAAAGAAAAAACACAGCAGTTGCATCTGTATCTCATGGCGGCACACCCCCCACAATGCTGCATGTTCACACCGTCTACACAACACACCTGCAGCCATGAGGAAGTCACAAACCATGGTGAAAACAGCAGCAAAGGAATTTGGTGGTCAGAAACTTAAAGTTTTCTACATATTTTGCGCAAACAGCATACTAACTTCAAGCTAATGCTAGCTTGTCGGCGCTGCCAACTTCCTAGTTAGCCTAGTTGCGCTAACCACTGCTTTAAATGCATTCCAATGTTTACTTTGTTTACAGAAGTTATTAAGAGGTGTCATTTTTAAGTATACAACGTACCTCACTCACTGAAAAAATTATATTTATTTTACGTAGTTTTATTATGTTTGATGTTTTGTGCAAGTTAAAGCTCGGCAGAGTTTTTTTTTTTTTTAAAGACACAATTGTTAAAGTAAGAATTTTTTTACACTAAAACTAGACTAAAAACGTTTTTAGTCTTCCCTGACTAAAACTAGACAAAAACTCTTTTGGGTTTTTGTGACTAAAACGTGACTAAAACTAAAATATAAAGAGATGATGAAAACGTGACTAAAACTTAAATTAATATTCGTCCAAAGACGAAGACTAAAAGGAAAACTTCGATGGCTGCCAAAAACAACAATATTTCAGGCTAACGTTCTGTTGGCTGGGTAGTAGTTCAATCATAGATGATAGGTGGTATGGAATTGACTGAGCTTTCTGTTTTATATACAAATATTGCTCATTATGAAATTTTTAAAGGTGAAAATATTTCAAATAAACTAAATAAAATAATATGTTTTTTAAGAAGGAAAATTCTATGGAACCCATAATCTCAACCATCCATCTCACCGCCCTCAGGAAGCATATTTTATACTGAAATATTATATTTATACATTGCCTGACCTCGACTTCCCAAAAAGAAAATAAAGGCAATCTCTCATACAAGCACATGAGTAAAATGAATCCTAAGTAGTGACTTAAATGCAACAAGGTGTTTCTGCTTAGCAGGAAATATGCCCTATTCAGCAGCAGAGGGAGAGTAGAAATCTCTTTGTGAATTTCAGCACAGGGTTAGCGTCATTTGTGCCAAAATCTGATGGAATGTAATACGCTTTATCTCACTGCCCTGCTAAAGAATACGGGATACATCCTCTAACCTTACACTCCCCTCTATCAATACACTCATTAACTCCAACACTGGTGAGCACTGGTGGACAAATGCTCCTATAAGTTTTTTTTCTGTTTTTTTTTTTTTTTTTTAAAGTACCTCGATTCCTCCTTGACTTCTTAGCCTCCTCCTCTGCCCCACCCCTACACTCCCTGGTGGGGTGATTTAAAGTGTGGTGGCTATAGAGAAACGGTTGCCCTCTGTTTCTCTCTCCTCCTTTCCTCTCATTCTTGCTCTCCCTCGGTCTTATTACAGGCTGTCAGTTTATTATAAAACATTAGGAAAGCAGAGGGACACTTGCAGTTACTGTCTTATCGATCGGCTCGGATAGATTCTGTGATTTAGAGTCAGCCTCTGCTCACGACCTCCATGCTCTCGGTCTCCTATTAAGGCACCAGTGCTTTGCTTTGGCTATTGATGTCTCAACATTAACAGTTACAAGCTGCTACAGAAAATCAATGTTCAACTTTTATTACCAGCTGCATAACGCAAAGGACCTCCCACCAGCTGGTACTTAGCAGTCCAAAGGAGGCACCGATGGTCCGTCTGATACATCAGGTGTTTGCTAAGAGTATCTGTGCTAACATCAATCACATGTATAGCATGTAAGGGACTTCACAGGCCAGCTGAGGGCCTAAAGTGTATAATATAAGAAGGCAGAGGATGCCAAACAAATTAGCACATCCTTGGAAAAACGAGGCTCTGAGTCTAAACAGAGACTTTAAGGAGAAACTGAGCAGACTGGGGAGGTTTTTGTTCTTAAAATTGCAACATCTGCACTTTTTTTTTTTTCAATCCCTCCAAACACCTCTGATTCTGAGACAAAAAACAGACTCAAGTAGTGTACACCCTGAATGTCATCAAGTTAAAATAAGTATTGATCCATTCAACCACAAACAGCACCAAGCAGCCATCTGTCCGTCCATCACCAACATCAATCTGGATGTGTGTTTTGTAACACAGAATTTAAACTTCGTTGAGTTGGATCCAGAGCTGCAGAGGTCTCTCAAACATTTATGAGGGGCTACTGAGCAGGAGTAAGGCAACCCTTCAGGGACAAACAGCCCCCGGTTCAGTACTCTCGGTCCCGATCAATGGAACTCAAGTTCATTACACACACTTTTCAGCCGAACGGCGGCAACTGATTTTTCTCACCCCTCCTTTCTCTGATCATGAGCCTCCCCACCACTCGACCTGCATTACACTAGTTTGTTTACGTGACCACAAAGAAACATGTGCTGATGTACATTTATGTGTGTGTGTGTGTGTGTGTGTGTGTGTGTGTGTGTGTGTGGTTGAGGAGGGGATGATCCCAGTGGGCAGAGCTTGAGGTTATCATTATGTACAGGTCGGTCTGCTGCAATGCTAATGCTAATACATTCTCAGTGGTCGCAGCTCTGGTCCCAGTGCTGTGCTTCCAGGCCTGCTGCTCCTCTCCAATTAAAGACTGAGGGATGCCTGTTTGGGTAAGGGAGGACAGGCGCGGGTTATCAAGGACCCTGTGGAGAATAGGCTTATATTAGTCATGGAACACACATTTTTTTTTAGAGCAAATTGTGCATACATTTGTACAATGCGGGAAATTCCGATCTTGATTAGACTGGGGTTTCTTTTTGCCAGAAGATCAGTTAATCCCTGCTGAGCATGAAAACTGTTTAATAATCTGTTCAGTGGAAAAAAATTAGTTTAACTTTTTTTCAGACTGAGGCATAGAGTTTTGGGGTAATTTGAATGATAACTTTAGGGAAACATGATCCGACTAACATTAAAAAGGTCAGTCTTTCGACATAACTGAGAAGCAAGAGGAAACAAAATGTTGCATGCAGAAGAGTTCATAAACAACAATGCTGTGAAGTGCAGAATGAACAAAGGATTGAAAAAACTGATCAATCAATGGCAAGGTATGGTAGCAGTGAAATTTGCAAATTTCAGTTATTTTGGGTCAAATTTGTTCTAAAACATGATAAAATCACTCAGACCTCAAGCTTTACACACCAAACATGTAAATCATTTGTGTTTATTGTAGTTGCAGGAACTTTTTTGTTTCTCCAGTTTCCAGCAGGAACTCTAGCATTGTAGCTACAACAATCTCTCCTGCTGCCAGACATTTACGGTCACAGAGCTCATCATCTGTCATTAGATACTCGTTGGAAAATCATTACGCAAAATGTTAAAGGTTAAAATTCAATGTTGGAAAGAGACGCGGCATGTTGAGCTGTTTATTCATCTCCTAAACTACATTTTCCTCTAATGACTCATGGCTGACTTTAGCATGTAGCTAACGGCTTGAGAAAATGCTGACTGGACTCGAAGTAAAAATAATTCCTCACATTCACCTAGTAGTCTGATATTACAAATAGAGCTGACAGGAATGGCAGTACTGCCCGGCATGTGGATTGTCAGCCATTGTGTCCCCGTGTGATTATGTATAGTGCAGAGGCATGCGCCTAAACTAGAGTAAGCTATCGCTGGTCAGGTGGCTGCTATAAGATTATACACCCTTTGCTCTTTGAGCTTCTGTGTGTGTGCATGGACGTGTTTGTGTTACCATGTGCGCCTTCGGACAATGTGGTTACAAGATACTTCTGGCGGGGCAGAAAACAGCTCTAAAGTGATGAGTGTGTGCATGCTGGGATGTGTGTGTAACTAGAGACAGTGATTAAATGTTTTAAAGCACAGATGATCCAACAGTTGCTGTCTCTTGTTCTCCCAACCTTTCTTTCTGTCTCCCCCACAGCCACCTGTGACCCCCACACAACTCCTTTCTTGTCTCTTCGTTCTTGACCTGGTTGATATTTTAAGCAGCAAAGATCTGCAAGTGTGCTAGACACACATTTGTTGGGGATTTTTTTTTAAAAAAAGAAGACTAAATAAAAAAAGGGGGTGGGGTGCAAAAATTTTCTCTTTTAACATTCATATGGGTTGCACAAAAATATTTTCCCAGGATAAAAAAACAAAAGTTTGGTGGGCAACATATAAACCCTCAGCACATACACGCTGCTTCCCAGCATGAAGTTGTACTTTGGTGCCACCTGGCACTGATACTACCACACATCACATTATATAATATAGATTTGTCTGCCGCTAAAAGGTGTGTGTTTTACATGTTGAGTTGGATCCAGTTGGAAAGAGAAGGAGGGGGTGTGGAGAGTGTGAAGGGTCAACACTTTAAATAGGAAATAGACTTCAGCTTTTTTTCAGCTTCAGATTTTTTGAAATCCGTTCCGTTCAGTCATCTTCCGCTTGTTCCAGGGTTCGCAGGGGCAACAGCCTCAGACGGGAAGCCCAGGCTTTTCTCACCCCGGTTGCATCCTCCAGCTCACCCGGAAGGATCCCAATTCGTTCCCCAGCCAGCTGTGAGACATAGTCTCTCCAGTGGATCCGGGGTCTGCCCCTTGGTCTCCTCCCAGTGGGACGTGCCCAAAACACCTCGCCCGCGAGGCGCTCGGAGGGCATCCTGATCAGATGCCCGAACCACTCCATCTGGCTTCTCTCAACCTGGAGGAGGAGGAGCGGCTCGACACCGAGCTCCTCCCGGATGGCAGAGCTCCTCACCCGATCTCTGAGTGAGAGCCCAGCCACCCTGCGGAGGAAGCTCATTTCGGCCGCTTGTATTCACAATCTCATTCTTTCAGTCACCACCCACAGCTGGTGAAATCTTGTTATTTAATTTATAAACAGGCACGGGTGTCTGGTGGAAAGTTTGCCCATTGGTGTGTTTACTGTAACCATAGCGATCATCTTGCTTGTTCTTCTCCTTTACTTATCCTTCACATGACCTGCCCTGCCCATACTTTATACATGTTTTTCAAACTATCAATAGCGCAACCTTCCCGCTCCCCCATAAAAAACTAATTAGACAGTTGTACAAAAAAGAATTGCTTTTTGTTTAAGAAATTAATTAAAATGGTAGTATGTTATATCGTTTAATAAATACCTCTAATAATTTAATGAATGGAGGGGAGGCGGTGGCTCAGTGGTTAGAGTGTTCGCCCACTGAGCACTGAACACCTAAACTACCGTTTCTCCCACCATTGGTGCCGTCGTGGGCAGCCTTCTGCGGTGTACGAGTGCAGCACACAAATTTTTCTGGTGAGGGATGAATAGAGTGAGGAAAAATTAAATTTAAAAGAATATATGCTGCTGATATGGAAATGTTTGACTTTTTTTTTTTTTGTCGTTGTTGCTAATAGATCTTTTCATCTTGGTAATTTTCTTAGTAGTTCAAATACTGGAATGAAGGTGCCTCTGTCTCAGAGAAAGAAAAATGGAAAATTTCTGTCAGAAATGCAAACACAGAGAAACACGGAGAAACAAAACTTAAATGAGAAAGGAAACTTTTGTTGGACAGAATCAAATTTGGCAAATATTTAAAAAAATTTCTACAAAATTTTCTCACTTTTTTTGTTTTAATTAACTTTTAATGTTAGTAAAGGAATAAATATATAAACTTTTTACAAATTTCTCCAATAATTTTTGCAAAACTCAAATGACACAATCTGCGCTACTGTAGATTAACATGCTCCAATTAACTTTTCTAAACTGGTATATTTATGCAGGACTTATTTCTTGAGTAATCCCTGTGTTTGGGGTTGTAGTTGTTGATAGTGCAGAAAGAGTCCAGCTTTTAAAGACACTGTAGTACAAACATGTCATTTTCCATCAGTGGAAAGGAGGCGTCTCACTTTGTACTTTGGAATAAATTAAACCCTAATTTGCACTTTTTGAAAACCATAAGCTTTAGAGAGGAAAGAATTCCAAGAGGACAGTATTAGGGAGTTAGGGGGGAGTTTGGGGGGGTAGTAAATATGTGACACAGTCTTACTTTAGTCAGCACTCTTGTTCACTGGCTTCCATCATCAAATGAGAACCAAGCAGAAAAAAAATTGGAGGGAGAGGTGGGTAGATGTAAAATGAGAGCGAGCGAAAGAGTGAGAGACAGGGAAAGGGGGGAGGAGGGCGGACTGACGCTATAGATTATCTGTCCTTCATGCTGAAAATATACATCCCCGGGCACTTGGCGCTGAATTATTAATTCAAATTTGTCAGAGAAAGAATGAGAGAAATCTATTGACGGGGACACGGGCCCTTTAATGGTCTCATTAAAGGGGAGGCTTCCCACACCACGCACCTCCTGTGCTGCTGCAGGAGTTTTTGGTGTACTGGAGGGTTGGAAAAGGGGGGTACTTGACCCCCCAATGATTTTCTGTCACTTCATCATAAACAAGAAAGGTTGACGTGGCCCTCCACTCCAAACCCCCTTCTCAGCATCAGCAAACAAACCCTGTGTGTAATTAGCCAACGGCTGAAAAAGTGTGCTGAATCTAAATGAGTTTTGCATGCATTGGTACAGACGGATAAAATCACACACACACGCATACACACACACACATGCATAATAAACTCTGCCTACCTGAACTGTTACTGACAGGTACAAATAGAATACAAGGTAATGTCATGGAGAGCCTGAAGAGTCACCTCACATGATTTTTATCCATACAAATCAGTTTTATTTTCTTTGTTCAGTTTTATTGTTGTCCCTTCCAGAGATTTAGAGATGAGAACGTTCCTCTTAATCATTAACAGACTTGAACTTACCACTCAAGTGTTCGTGTCATTATTGCATGCAACCAGGAGTGATTCAGTTGAGAAGAAGTTGGGTCACAGGGTTACGTCTACAAATCGGGAAGGTAGATGAGCTCAGACATACAGGGAAGACCTATCGGAGAAACCTCAGCTCTCTAAAAGACTTCGTTTTGTCTCCAGAGAGGCTGAAGTGGGGGGAAAATGAGACGCTGGGGTGAGAAAGACTAGTGGTACCACAGAGCGGTAAAGCGCTGAGTTCATTGCTGATTCAGGTCTCTCTTTATTCCTCTGGCTAACAGATTTTCATAATGCTGAGACGATAGGGTTTTGTGACACCTACAACTCTGAAGCAGGTCAGAATCTCAGAAAGTGGTTTGTTTGTCAGGAGAGTAATCTGTTCCACCTCTGTGTCCTGTTTCCCCCCTCCCTCTTGTTTGTGTGTGTGCAACAAGTCACACCTGAAACTCATCTACTCATCTGCTGGACCAGAAATGGATCAGTTTTTGACACACTCTTCGCCAGATCGTTTGTTTATCATGCTTGACCTGTTATCCAGTTTTTGGATCCAGCTCCTACATCAGAACCTGCCTATTAATTTGTTTTTATCAATCTAATAAATCTGCTTGTGATTTCTTCATCTGAGCCTTTTTGGCTTTAGCTCCACATCATTGTTTGGTTATTAAATTATATTTTATTTTACTCACCTGCTTATCAGATAACTCATCTAACATCATTAATAACTGTTAGATTAATTAGGTTCAATCAAACATCCATATGGAACTGTTTATTATTTACAAACACTTATGTGAAATTTTTCTTTCCTTAAATCCAAACCTGCTTTCTCCCTATTTACTGAGACAACCACACACAGAGCTGGCTAATTCTAATTTAGGGTAAAAAAAAAAAGCGAAATGCTTTCCTTTTCACCTTAAGACAAATCCCCAGCAACGCCGAGGCGGCATAGGCGATGAGAAAAGGCTGAATTCTTCCCGCTCAGAGCACCTTTTCTCTTGTTTATTTTATCAGACCTAAGGCACATTTCTGCCCGTCTCAATGTCTCTCGACCTCTCTCCGCCGTCCCACAGAGCCCGCCAACCCATCCTTGGGCGACAGAACTCAACCAGACGCTACCTGTTTAGCTTAACAACAGTTGCTATGTTGTCAGCGGAGGTTTAAATCTGACTTAATATATCCCCAACTGGACTGTACCTGCATAATTCTCTTTCATTGCTGTGAAGTATTTGGGCCCCTGAGAGGCTAAAGAGAAGGTTTGATGGTTGTTGGTTAAATTGAGCCTTAATGCTTTATTCTGACATGCTGAAAGCAGCCTGTCCCCGTTGATGCTCTGTTTCCAGTTGCTCTGAGATTCTTATTATGCATCATGTGCACAGAGGAAATTCAGCCTCTGGACATTGGACCGAACATTAGCCCGAGGGCTTGTAGCTACAGTATGTAACTGTAAACTGGTGAAATAAATTTCACTGTTTAAGATAAAGGGACACTGCTCAGAGCCTAATGAGGCTTTTGTTAAATTATTTAATGTTTTGAAGAGTCAAGAGAACATGGTGACAAAAAAAAATGTGGGCAAAGATTTTTGGAAGAAAGAAATCTGCTGATTGGATTAGAAGCATGTTAAAGAATAAAAATAAAGTTTGACATCTACAATCCTAAACTAAACCTAACTCCATGGCCTCAGGGCAGCAGAATGGACAGCTTGTAGGTCAGTTTGAACCAGTCCCTAACCCTTTCACTTTTACCCAATCAAAAGCAAAGGCTTTGTTTACGATGTTTAGGATTCTATCATTTTGTGGGGTAATAATTCTTATCTCGGATTGTACTGTAGATAAACATGGCACATTTTGATTGCTCCAAAATACGATGTTCTCCCAAGTGTTAGAACTGTTGATTTTAACTGCAAACAAAAAAGTTTTAAAACTTATTATACAGCAATGCATATGGTAAAATTCAGTTTTGAACGCTACATTAACAAATATCAGTTAAACCACAATGTTTGACGTTTATATGCCTCACAACAATATTTTATACAGTTATTCAGAGCCAAGCAGCCATAATCATAAAGTAGAGCCAGGAAGAAATCATAACTGAACTGGAATGTAATTTAGATTAAAACGTTTAAAATCTGTAGAAACATATGCTTTCTAAGGTTAGTCAGTTATTCATTGTTCCATTCCGTCGTCTTCCGCTTATCCAGGGCCGGGCGGCAGGGGCAACAGCCTCCGACAGGAAGTCCATGCTTCTCTCTCCCCGGCTGCAGCCTCCAACTCACCCGAAAGGATCCCGAGTCATTCCCCAACCAGTTGTGAGACATAATCTCTCCAGCGGTTCTGAGGTCTGCCTCTTAGTATTCTCCCGGTGGGATGCACCCGAAACACCTCACCAGCGAGGCGCTTGGGAGACATCCTAACCAGATGCCTGAACCACCCCATCTGGCTTCTCTCGATTTGGAGGAGGAGCGGCTCGACACCGAATGAGAGCCAGACAGCCTGCGGAGGAAGCTCATTTCGGCAGCTTGTATCTGCGATCTCATTCTTTCTGGTGACAAACTGATGAAAACCTGGTGAAAAACTGGTGACATAGTTTATCCATTGTTTCTTTTGATTTAATGGTTACACTATCTTTTGTCTTGCAAGTCTTTAATGCATCAAATATAACTTCAGTTTACTACTTTTTTTTTTTTTTTTTTTAATGTTCTG
Source organism: Neostethus bicornis (assembly GCA_902685375.1). Taxonomy (NCBI): domain Eukaryota; kingdom Metazoa; phylum Chordata; class Actinopteri; order Atheriniformes; family Phallostethidae; genus Neostethus; species Neostethus bicornis. The sequence goes on from LR738547.1 coordinate 23,761,802, forward strand.
CTTTCAATGTGAGGGAATTATGTCAGAAAACAGGAATTCCCCAAATGGGATTTAAGGAAAAACAGGGAAGCAGCAAGCTACAGGGAAGAGGAGATCAGATGAGGATGGGGCTCATATTTGCAAAGATGAGGTGTAACATACTGTTAGATATGTATAAATCAGTGGTAAACCCTGAGTGGCTTTATAACCTCTTCTACTTGCCAAACAAATGTCTAAAAATGTCATAGGGAACCCCCATAAAACAAATAGATTTAGTTGCTGAAGTTGTTGCTATGGCAACAAACACATTGCTGTGAGCACACATAATAGTGTGTGATTATAATTGTGGAGAGAGACAAAGAGGACTCTGACGCCATTAAAAAGATTGAGTGAGATAATATTGAAGTGATACCATGAAGAGAGTAAGAAAATTGTCTGAATAAAGTCTGCCATGTTTTGCAGATAAGTCTTGAAAGTTCAGGTTAACATATTGGAATATAGCCTATAGCCAATTTTTAACGAGAAATGTGGGGGGAAAAGTAGGCTATTGACAAATTAGATCATTTTATTTTGATGTTTGCTTTTTATTCTAGGTTTTAAAAATATTTAACATTTTATCATTGTCTAAAAATTGAGTTTATTTATGCAAAATAGCAGCGCAAAACATGAATAATTACATAAGCGTCACATTGACGGGAAGGGCGCTTGCAAGAAGATTTAGAACGCGGCAGTCCTAGTGTTAAAAGTAATTGTCAAGACTTTTTTTCAAAATGAGAAATAAAACAAAGTGAAGAAATTAGACCAGCATGTGACAGCACGTGATGTTTGAGGTAATTTTTCTGTATTAATTCAGAATAGTAAGATGTTTTGAGAATGGAATGGGGTTATAGAAGGTCACCACATTGGCGTTTTCTAATCCTAAACCTGGCTTAACTATCAGGGCAGTGGAGCAAATCTCACATAAAAGCCTGCTGAAAAGGTGTCATTAAACATGCAGCCATTGCTCCCTGCCCTCTGACCCTTATTTGCTTTGACTGCTGACCCCCTATTTTTTTTTTTTTCTAATCTGTACACCTTCCATTGGACATACGGTCATTTACTGTTCATTGTGGCTAGTAAATGTGTAGTTCCTGATTCCTTCCAAGCCAGAAGTCATTGGGTTCTCGTCTGCCCACGCCCCCATTTCTGATTAGAGGCAAGAATAACATTGAATAAGGTATCCGTGACCAGTGTTGTCCTGATAGTACGGCAGGCTGGTGCCATAAAGAAGACAGAACAGGGGCACAGGTTCAACTCTTTGCTCTTTGAAGCGGCGCTGCTGTAGTAAAAGCTACCTGAGCTTTGATAGGCTCGTATAAACGCCTGTGAAACTTTTCTATTGGAAGAACAAGCTCCGAAGAGCTGCCGAGGCAGGAAGTAACCAGTTTGTCTTCCACTCACGTTTAATTGGCCAAGTTTACTGACAGCGGCTCACTCAATAACTGTTTATGACAGAAGTCTTTTATGTGTTTGTGGAGCCGGTGGAAAAAAACACGTGAAGTTCTAAAGTGTGTAGAGATTCAGTGTGACTCAGACTGTTGTTGATTGGACCAGTAAAGGCATCGGATAGGAAAACACATTGGACAGCCAGTTATGTGTTGTGGTTATTGAGCATTAGAATCCTTCCTGTGGCGAGGACGTGGTCATAGATTGCAGCTCATTTATTCATCCCTAAGAAGGTTCTAGAGGGTGCAAGAGCCTATTTTTTTTATTTTTTCATTTTACATACTCTATTCATCCCTCACCGGAAAATTTATGTGCTGCATTCCTACACCGCAGCAGGCTGCCACGACGACACCAATGGTGGGAGAAACGGGGGGTTCGGTGTCTTCTCCAAGAACCTTAGACATGCACTCAGTGGGAGTCAAACCCGCAAAATTCCGGTTAACTTCTAGTCCACAGGCAAATGAATGCTCTACCACTAAGCCACCGTCTATCCTGCATAATTCAAGACAAGAGGCAGGGTACACCCGAACAGGTCGCCAGTCTGTCATGGGTTCACACACACATAAACACATACCCGGACAACCACACAGACACACTCATTCCTTGGGGCAATTTTGTAACAGCCAATCAACCTAACATGCATGTTTGGAGAGTGGTAGGAAACCGGAGTACCTGGAAACAACTTGCGCAAATACGAGGAGAACATGCAAAGTCCACACAGATAGGCCAGTGTCTCACCCCTCGTCCCCACCTGAGAATCGAACCCCCGACCTTCTAGCTGTGAGGCCACCAAGAAAATGTTTTTTTTCTGGGGAAACTAAGCTTTTTCTTGAACTTTTTTAATGTTCTGTCATGATGAGGAGCTAAGGCCAAAAATATACCCTTAACTCAACAGACAGGCTCAGACGAAAAAATCACGAGCAGATTTATTAGATTGATAAAAAGTCCAAATAAAGAAGACAAAACAGATTAACTAGGAAGGTTCTGATGTAGGAGCTGGGGCCAAAAACTGGAAACAGGTCAAGCATGATAAACAAATGATCTGGCAAAGAGTGTCTTACTTTACTTTTACTTTATTGAATGTCGCGAGATATCCGTGATGGTATATTACGTCTGACAGGGAACCGAAATCCCCTGTGACCATTGCTCTGGTCATTGCTCCAAAGTATAATCAGAGAGATTGACCAGTCGTAGCCATAAGTTGGCAAAGAGTGTGTCAAAAACTTATCCATTTATGCTCCAGCAAATGAGCAGATGAGTTTCAGGTATGACTACTTGCACACACACAGACAAGAGGGAGGAGGGAAACAGGACACTTAGGGGGTACAGACTACTCTCCTGACATGTTCCTTCTTAATACTTGCATTTTTATGATTTAAATAAAACTAAAAACCTCCAATTTGAATTTTGCACCTAATAAAAATATGTCTCTCCTTTTTTATTGAATATTTGTTCCTTAAAAAGCATCTTATTTATAGAAAACAAAGAGGTTTGATTTGTGATCTTTGACATCATCTTATGGGTTATTTTTCACAGCACACTGACCACTCTGTGAGGCGCCTGAAAGATCAGAGTAAAATAATGAGAGAAGTGAATGTGTGGTAGGTTTAAATGTGTGTGTGTGTGTGTCCCTGGAGCAGGTTGATTGTAAGGGTCGTGAAAGTCTGTAAAAGCACATATGGAGACAAACACGCACAGCTCAGAGTAGATCTCATCTAATTAAAAAGCACAGCGGAGATTTCAGGAGTTATGTTGAAGAAAATGTGTGTGTGTGTATGTGTGTGTGCCTCTGTATTAGGTCGTTGGCTTCAGCCTGATTGGCCGTCAAATGAAACAATGTATTCTGAGGGACCTCGGGGTTTCCATTTGAGTTTTCGGACGCAGTGCTGCAACAAAATGTGGCTGTTTTATGTGGAAAAAAAAAGTTGATAATTAGTCCCACAGTGACTGAAAGGATAAGATGGAGAGGAGGAGGAGGAGGGGGTATGAAGGCGGAGAAGAAAGTGCTTAGCACATTTAGTACTCTATCCGGACAGAGTCTGGGAATCATCGATCAGTTGTTTTTCCCCTCTTTTTTTTGTTGTTTTTTTACTACTTTTTTTTTTCTTTCTTTTTTCATGCTCCATCCTGCTTTTCTTTGATCAGTAGATAAAAGTAACTCATTTCATTTCATTCTTGGCTAAATTAAGACAAATTTCTATCCAGCTTATCTTCTTGCAACTCGTAGATATCCAACCATTTACATTTTTTTGAAGCTCCAATTCATTATTTTTCCAAAGAAGATTCGAAGTATGTTTAACAATCAAATGCTGTCTTGTTATCTCATGTTCTCCCAATTAGCTTGACAAAGAAATTGAATAGTTGTTACATTTTTTTCCCCAATTCTCTCCATGTGTGAACTTGTTTGCAATTCAGGCTCATTTCGTCATGTTCCTGATGATTTTATTTTTATAGAGTGACTTTTTGTTGAAATCATTCAAATTGAACAGTCAGTTATTCTTATCCGTCTATCCTTTACGGAGTTGCGGGGGTGCCGGAGCCCATCCCGACCTATTCAAGGCGAGGGGCAGGGTACACCCCAAACAGGTCGCCAGTCTGTCGCGGTCAAATTGAACAGTTATTTTGAAATCCACAACTATTTTTTTTATTATTATTTTCAATTTTCACTCATTCCCTCGCCGGGAAAATTTGTATGCTGCACTTCTACACCGCAGCAGGCTGCCACGACGGTGCTAATGGTGGGAGAAACAGGGAATTTGGTGTCTTCTCCAAGGACCCTAGAGAAACTCTGTGAAGTTGGCCCCTCTTAAAAAAATATATAAACAAAAATAAACAAAACTATGTCAATCGTTTGTGCTGTAAAAATTTTCGTTTGTGCTGTTTTATTTATTTTTTTGTAGATATTTACGATTCTTTTATAGGTCAATATGACGTCATCCAGCCCCTCACTCTTAAAAACGGTGTAATCGTTTGTGCTGTTTTGTGCTGTAAAAAGTTTCGTTTGTGCTGTTTCAGTTTTCTTTCATTTAAAGAAAAACGATTCGGACGATGACGTCATACAGACCTTTATTTCTTTCCGGACGTCGCCATCTTTGATGACGTCATCGTTCAAATCATTTTCCAAAAATTTAAATAAACTAAAACAGCACAGACGAACATTTTAACTGCACATAACAGCACAAACGTAGTACAAACGATTGACATCATTTTTAAGAATTTTCTTGCATTTTTAAGCAATATGAGGGGCTCGGTGACCGCAGATTGACCTATAAAAGAATTGTAAATATAAAAAAAAACCAGTACAAACCCAGCACAAACGATTGATATATTTTTTGTATATATATTTTTTTAAGAGGGGCCAACTTCACGGAGCTCTCTAGACATGCACTTAGTGAGATGCAAACTCGCGAACTTCCGGTCCACAGGCGAAAGCTCAACCACAGAGCTACGTCTAAGTTTTAATGTAAAACTTTAAAAAAAAAAAAAAAAAAAAGATGTACAAAATTGCTTTTCCCAAACTTTTCTGCGATGCGTCTGATTATTTAATCATTTCCATCTCATTTTCCTAAATTTGCAGATACGAGAAATCCCATCGTAACTTTTCTGATGTCGGTTTTCCGTTTTTTTTTGCTTTTTAATTTAATAACTAAATTAGAATTCGGATGATTTAATAAATCTTTTAGTGATGTCTCATTAGGATTTCAGTTTTGGAAGCAGTAAGAAAACTTTCCAAACATGTTCAACTAAACTTATTTCCATGTTTTTTTTCTAATACTTTGAATAATAAAGACGCTTTTCTCTCCATGTTTGTGCCGTGCACAGATAAAACATAGCACCCCTGACTTGCCCCCCCTTCGTTGACCTGCGTAGGACGTCTACGTGTTAATGCTTGAAGCACACTGTGCGAGTCGGCTTATGTAAGGCTATATGTTGGCCACTCTGAGGTGTTGATGGTGTGTGAGCTCGTTTGAGAGCGAGCAGGAGTTACACAGCTGATTGGCAGCAGGAAAAAGCGCACGTCATGTTTGTTTGTAGGCTCCTTTGTCACAGGCCTCACCCCTCCCCAATCTTGCCCTCCACTTGGCCTTATTTAGCCCCCTGTCGTGTCACCCAGAGGTCAGGGCGAGAGTGCACATGTTAGACACCAACGAGCACAGTCGCACACTCGGATTGTGTTTGCATGGTAGGATGCATCATAGATGGAAGTGCCTAGAAGGACCTGCTTCTCATTCTCCAGACCTCATTAGCTGCTGATTTATCCCCCCCACCCTCTTTCCTCTTAATGCTCTCGGTGGGCAGATGGGGTGTATGTGTGCGAGTGAGAATGTGAGCTCGCAAAAAGGGGGTTTTGTACAAGAGAGAATGAAAATGATGTTTATGTCCGTAGATTAGTGACTCGGGATGTGAAAGGCAGTGATTCAGTCTGAAGGATGAGTGTATTTAATGTGAACGTGCCGCGGTATCACACACAGGGACTCTGCCATCCCCTTTAAGTCCACCGTGTGCTCACTTGACCTGGGGTCAAACAGATTAATAAAAGATCACGCACACGTGCGCGCCGAGCTAAAACCTTATTAAATATTCTTTAGCCATGCGCTTCATAATCATGACGAGTACACAAAAGCACGCCGCTTCACTATTATCCATTTAGCAATTTTTTTTTACTTGTCTTGCAATAATCTGCTTTCAATCCCCAGTGAGCTTATTATTGCCAAGGAAAAGTGCTTATAGCTGAATAGAAAAGGTGGGTTTTTAAAAAAGATGCACAATTTATTTTGCTCAAAGAATTAATTGTGAAAAGAGACTTCCGATCAGAAAGAAAATCTTGGTCACGAATTAGACTCTGAGATTATAGTCAAATTAATTTGCTAAAACTAAGCATTTTAAAATCTTAAATCTGTTTGTTAATCAATATGAAAAAAAATCTTTTGACATGTCGTGCTTGGTTACAAAGTAGTCCTAGCATAAATACAACTATGACTCTCCTACATAATTTATTAACCCCTTGGGAATTTATGTCTCATGAGGAGATCCTTCTTGTTTTACGTGCCTGTTTGTCTCAAGAGACGATTCAGAAGAAAAGCAGAAAAGGTGGCGAGAAGAATCTTTCATCATCCTGTTTTTGAGCCAAGTGGAAATAGGCCCTAACCAACGGAGTCAACACGTAGTGTTGTCCCTTGATAAATAGGAACACCAATTATTCTAACCTTTTTCTGTGATATTTAGACCCATGAATTCCTGTGAGATTTCTTTTTTTTTCAAAGTTCAATCAGTTTAGTTTTGTCTCAAGTTTGAGAAAAATAAGCAAAGGATATCTCAAAGCTAGTTTTTTTTTCTCCTGTAGTAAAAAAAAAGTACCCCAAAGGCAGCAGTTTAAAAGTTTGAAAATCAAATTCTCTTTTTTAAAAAAAAAATGTTTTAACCAAACTTTTTCTTTATTCTCATAGATGTGAAAAACCTGGAGAACTTCCATCTGGTGGAGAGTGTGCAGGAGCAGGTGAACGCAGCGCTGTTGGACTACGTTATGTGTAACTACCCACAGCAAACAGACAAGTTTGGCCAGCTTCTTCTCCGGCTGCCTGAGATCCGAGCCATCAGCCTGCAGGCTGAAGAATACCTTTACTACAAACACCTGAATGGTGACGTGCCATGCAACAACCTGCTCATTGAAATGCTGCATGCCAAACGAGCTTAAAAAAGGAGGAAACATCTCCAACCTTCACAGCAGGTTTTTCTGCTGCACAGGAACTCAACCTCATGCTGTGATCGAAATGAACCTCCGGCTTGTGGTCGACTGTGCGATGACAAGGATGAAGAACAAGAAGTGTTAAGAACTCGAATTTATTTGGAGCTCACACAAGCGCACATTCAGAGACTAATATTGTGCTCAAAAGAGCAGAATTAGTTCCCTTTATTGTTAAAAAAGAAAATAAGAAATTCCAAATGTCACTTTTTCCTCTGGCACATGAAAAGATGCTGATGAGGGAAAGGGAAAAAAAAAACTTTACGTTTGACACTAAATATCTGAGACTATCAAACTGCTGGGGTGATTTATCGGTTGGATGGAAAGTTGGATAACACTGCCCATCTTTCAGACAGCTTCCTAACCACAGCTGGATGAACCGCCAGGAAAATCTCTAGGTACTGTAAAGTTGAACGGACACACAACCAACAAGGCAAGAGACTTACCCAACAAAATATCTGCTTTTTGGACATTTTCACCATGAGAACTTCACTCGAACGTACAGAGAGGGAGTAAGTGTTGAAAAAAAAGATGGTAATGTTTTTAATAAAAAAGAAAAAGTGGAATAGGCTAAAAAAAAAAAGATGTGTTCTTTCTCTTCTAATGGAAATAATTTGTTCCTTAAAGTCACCCTGTCGTTCCCTCGTCTTTTTTCACCATCTTAAATCATCTATTTGGTAAATTCAGTTCATTATGCCAGCTGTTTTGTTTCTGAAAGGAAAAAAAGAAAAAAAAACATATTTTATTTCATTTAAATGGAACAAAAATTTGATTTAATTATAGAGAATAGTTCAATCCGGTTTTTCTTTGAATTGACCAAATCTTGCAACAGAACAGAGGAAGGAAATTATTAACACGTTAAAAATCAGTGTTATGAGAAGGAGGGAAGTGAAGTCACAGTTCTGTGAGTCTTGCCTTATTTCATTAACATGCTAGCTAACCGTGCAGATGTGAATGAACATATGTACAATTGATATATATATACATAAATATATATATGAAGTATTATTGGTGTAAAACTTAATTAAAAGAGTAATTCAACAGGTGTTTACATTCATGTGCTCATATGGGAGAGAACTGTGATGAAGCATTGATTGCAAAGCAATGATTTCCACAAAAAAAGAGTAGAAAAAAAAAGAAAATCAAAGAATTTAAAAAAAAAAATCCCTCTGGTTTGCTTTGTTTGTCGTGTACAGCGTCTAATTTTTGGTTTCGAGCAGTACTTAAATGATGTCGTGAGACACTAAAATCAAAAAGGAATCACACTTAAAATTGAAATTTTTGTTGTGTTAGCTGGCATTTAAATATCTGTTTCATGAGCTGTGTATGGATACTGTTTCATTCAGCATTCTATTTGTAAAGCTTTTTTTAAAAAACAATTTTTTGACTTATTTGATGTACAGTATGTCACAGGTTACACTTAATAATGAAGATAATTTATTGCGTCGCCGGGTCTCCATCTCTGTGTTACATGACGTGATGTGTCCACGCCAAAATAAATTTGTTTACTGTAGCATGTTCTTTGTTTGCTTCCATGAATGCAAAAAAGGGGATGATTTCAGTCTTTTTTTTTTTTTAAGTCTTTGTAATGTTCATGCTGGTGTGTGAAAAGAATATTGTATTTAAATGAGTCGGTGTAAAAAAAAAAAAAAAAAAGAAAGAAAGAAAGCGTCATCGTTTTTAGATTTTTAATTTGAACCTGGATCTGTTTTTATGATTTGCTCTTATACCAAAGACTGCATCACATACAGAGTTCAAACCGAACAAAGCTGGCTTTTTAAAAAATATATTTAACTTTTCACAGCATGCATTACCTCTATGTCCAGGATCTCCATGTGTACAGTAGGTGTTTCTATTTTTTAACAAACTCCCATTCCCTTCTGTCTGCCACAACAATCTGTGGTATGTATTTATCTTGTGAATATTTTTCTTAAAAAAAAGTTATGAAATGATCAACAATCCTTTCTGGTGGCATGTTTAATGTACAGAAAACCCCCCAAAAGTCAGTCAGCTGTTTCTGATTCTTACTCTCATCATCTGTTCCCTCCTTTTTTGTATCTTGATTAGACAATCTTATGTATTATCCACTCAAATTTTGTGTTCAAGTTCTGCAGCAGTTTTGGACGTTCCATGGGAATAAAGCACCAACGAGCCATGTTTGAATGAATGGTTAAAAACCGACTGCAATCCTGCTTTAAGCAGAATGATCAAATGATGGGAAAGAGTTTGTTTGGTGGCTTCGAAGTCTAACCTTTGCTTCTCTTCAAACTAAATTTCAGCTGCATGAACATCGTCTGATAGACTTGTGTGCGCAGGACAAGTTTGCTTTTGAGTCTTGCTGTAAACACATGGGGGAAATCCATTAAATTCTCATTTTTCACCCGTTCGTGGCTTCAGCCAACATTCTGACTGCTTTCAACAAAACTCGAGTATTTCAATAAATAACTATTATGCTTAAAACACCAGATTTTTGCTTCCTGCTAACATCGATTTCACTTGCTTAAGTCTGGGTAAGGGGCAACGAGATGTAAGGCATTCACTACACACAACTATACAAATAAAAGCTTTTTACGTCACCACTTGCTGCATTGAGGACATTTTGAATCACCAAAACTTCAGAAGTTTTTTTTAAAGTAATCACATGTAAACAATATTTTCACATGAATTAAATTGGACACATTGTCATTACATTTTTCTGTGGTTTACAAAGTTATTCCCAAACGATTGTAAAGCTAACGACTGATTATTAAGCAATACAGGAAAAATGCAGATCCCACAAAAAAAAATTCAATTTCAACAAGTTTTTCTAATAAAAGACCTAAAATATACAGTTTGATAAGAAAAGAGAAGTTACATGTTCACAAACACTATTTTACAAAGCAATAAGGTAGCAGAGAAACTACAGGGATTAAACATCACAGACAAAAAAGAGACAAAGTCACAATCAAATAAAAAAAAAAAAAACAGAAGAATCATACTATTACCACCTTACTCAACGCGGACAGTACCGTTACTTTTCTGAGACTCAGAACTACGAGGAAAACAGGAAGTTGCAAACTCCAGCTCCATGGGAACATGAAGATTACAACCTGATGAGGAGGCTTCAGCTTCTGCATGAGGGGAACCCTAAAGGGCGAAAAAGAGAGGAACGTATGAGGACGCATATAAATTTATAATCATCTGCTGTGATATAAAGAAATGTAAAAATGAAGATGAACAAACAGTGACATCAAAATTAGTTAAAGATGTTAAAATACAGATCTAAACATTGATCTGATTAAATATGACAAATGTTATGCTTTGTCAAAAAAATCTCACAACTCAATATTAAACTTCTCCTTAAGTTTTACAACCATGTTTGTCTTTTAATTCCATTCATCTTTAACACCATAAATGTCCCGTGAATATTCATAACCGTATAAATCGCCCAAACACACTTATGTGACACTAACTCTATATTTGAAAATAAAAAGTTGAAAAAAAAAAAAGAAATGCCATTATATAACCATTAGATAAAGAAAAAGTGAAACGAAAGATGAAAGATCTCATTGTTCAGATTTCTTAAAAATTTACCATCTGCCTTTTTCTCAGATATAAAAAAAATTTAGAGGTGATTAATTGGAGAGATAATTTTATTCCTGAAGAGGGTAAGATTATGTTGGAGGTGTTCACGTGCAGCATTAAGGATGCTGGTCACAGACTGGCGAGCTGCCAGCTCGATTCCCAGCGTACAATGTTGCAATCCTCACTTGGAGCTTGGCTTGCAGTGCCTGGCCTCCTGTCTGTAAATGTGTTAAACCTGCTTTCACTCGCTCTGAATTTGTATAAATAATGTATATACATTTATCCACAGACTCTAACAAGTGCAGCCTCAGGTGAAAATACTCAGAAATGCATGCTCTGCGCATCCCCGAAGGTGGACATCAGCTCCAAACCAACTAACTCAAAGATAACCACACAGAAGCAAAAAAAGAAAAACACACGAACGAATAACTTGCCAAAAGCAACATAAACACACACACACACTCACTCTTTCGCTCTCTCACACACATACAATTGTCAGTTTTCTAAACAAGTTCTCTTTTCCGTCACACAAACAGCCCCAAGTTGTGTCTGCCAGTCTTCTGTGAAGCTTTTAAACTCTGGAACCACATCACTCGTGTTTATCGAGATGCGCTTGTATGTTTCCCTGCATTGTCAAGCACAGTCAAGGGAAAGACACCAAGGGCATTTAAAAAAAAAAAAGGAGAGGAAAAAGAAGTAGAAAAAAAAAGCAAGCTTTTAGAAAAGCTCTGAGATTGTTAAAAAATATGTAACTGAATACTGGAATTAGTGAGTTTAATATTTAGTAGTGCTTAGAGCTGAAGAGACAATGTGGTTGCAAGATTCATCTTTGCGAAAAATAAAGACAAAAATATGATACTTTTAATATTCCCACCATCTGCAAGCATTGTGCATGACATTAAATTATTTTTTTTTTTACAAGTTTAATTTCCCATCCCTGTCTGAAACGGGTGGGGGACGTCGGGAGTCGGTCCTTATCCCTGCTGATTTGAGGCGAGAGGAAGATTCACCCAAAGAGGTCGACAGTCTGTCGTGGGGCCATACATAAACTCATTCCTCGGAACAATTTCGTAGTGGCCAATCAACCTAACATCCATGTTTTTGGAGGGTGGGAAGTAATTGGATTACTTGGAGAAAACCCACACAGACACGAGGAGAACATGCAAACTCCACATAGAAAAAAACAGTGTTTCAAGCCTCGTCCCTCCCAGGACTCGAATCCTAACTTTCTCGCTGTGAGGCTAATGTGCAAACCTCTGCGCCACCGTGTCGCATTTCTTACAAGTTATTACATTAAATTCATGGCTCCAAAAATATGTGCCATATAGAACGCTTTATGAATTCCACGTAAATGCAAATATAATAAAACACAAAAAATTTTCAATTGAATCTAGAAGACCTCTAAGGACTATAGATTATTGCGCAAGACGCAAAACCAGTGTGGTGATCCATTTTTATGTAAACCCGAATCAAGCAATTCCACAGTAAACACATATTTGTCACAAAGAAATTAATCATGTCCACACACACTTTCCAGAAGGTGCTGTAGCTGCCTAACCAAGTAATAGCCAAAGGACGAGAGAGAAGAAGCGAAAAAAATGATAAAGTGTAAAACAAAAAAGAAAGTTGTGGACTCTCAAAGTTTCATGCCAGCTACAAAGAAATCTAAATTCTGCCCTCTCAAATATGGACGCCTTGATTGTCCGATTTGGGCCCAATATAGAGGACCGTCAAATATTGTGGAGCTTTTCACAAATTTTCCACTTAAAAAGGAGTCCGTTGCCAAAGGAAGTGTTAATAATTTCTGTTTGTGATTTCCAGCTTCATTATCAAAACAAACCTGGTCTAAATCTTAAAGTAAAACCATTTTAAGCACTCGAAGAAAATGAAATGTAAGCAGGGTTCAATAACTAATTTTCCATTTTTTACGCTGCCTTTTCTTTCTAATTTACTTTATCAAAAATAAAATGTAAGCTCTTCCAATATAAAATGTTCAAAAAAGAAAAAACTGGTTTTTTACGTCTATGATTTGTTCAAAGCTAAATCTGGTTAGAAGCGCACAAGTGAAGAATATAAAATCGAAAAAAAAACAGGACAACTCTTCAGAGAGGCAATTAGCCCACGTTCTAATCACTTTCACCAAACAGAAACTCAGGGAACTGATGGTCGGCCGTCTGATGGACAAACTTTAAAAATGTAAAGAACAGATTAATAAGCAAGCATTGTAAATGCGAACACTCACAATTATTATGCAAAAACCGCAGTGCAGCATGCAAAACAAATACGCTGAGGTTTGGAGATGGAATGGTTCGAAGGCCGCTGCCGTTTCATTTCAAAGCATGCATTATACATCATTGTGCACAAAGAGGAAGCCTACAGCATTACTGTGGTTATTTTTCCACAATGATTATCCTTTATTAGTCATTAAAAAGAGATTGAGAGAGGGAGAGAGAGAGATAGAGAAATAGAACAGAGGAAGAGAGAGAAAAGAGAGGGAGGGGAAAAAAACAACTTTTAAGCACCTGAACCTCGCTGCCAGCATTCCATTAATTGCCAGCACAAAGGGGACAGCCTTTGGAGATTTTTCAATTTTCAAAAAATGAGGAGCATGCATTCAGTCGTGCTCATGTTATACCGGCACTTAAATCCTACCGAGCTCACATAAAAAAAGGACTCAAGGTTGCATCCGATTGAAAGCCTCCAACTACTGCCACTTTAGAAATCCATTTAGCAAGCGGGGGGTTAGAACATCTAATTCAAACAGCCGCCCTGTTAAAATGGTTGCACCAATGTCTTTTAAACACACACACATACACTTCCCTTGTGTTTGCTGGGTTTCATTGTAAGAAACATGGCAAGACACAAAGAATCCATTTTGTCAGACCTCCGCCAAGTGGCGAAGGTGAACTCTGGAGAACAGCTGCATGTGGGATCTTGACCTTTCCTTCAATATCATCAAAAGGGGTGCTCACTGGGGGCAACAAAAAGAGGTATGCGGTGACTGTAATGAGATGAAAAACTGAAAATCACTGTAAACATTTCATCTGCTTCAGAATTCTATTATGAACAGATTTATATTGAATAAGACAGAAACATTAAGGTAATTAAATCAAATTAAGCATCTAAAAATGATATATTGCCACAAAAAACAGTGTTTCTTTTTTTTTTAAATGTAGGGTTTTCTTTTTATTCTATTGTGATTTCCTCACCAATCACACTTCAGAGAACATTTTCCAGCATGAATGCTTTTCTTCTTAATAGGTTATTTGGCTGCATTTTATATTAAATTAAATGTTACACTTGTACATTTGGACACTTAAACGCTAAACCAGGCAAAGTTTTTCACATTTTCTAACCTGATCGGGCGACACGTTTTCCGCAAAAGGCAATCTAAAGGGGTTTTAAAAGGAATATTTTGTATTTTCCACAAAGATATGTTTATTTCCTGAAAACTGGCTATAAAGTAAAATCACAGCGTTTGGTAAAATTTTATTTGAGATTTAGAAGTTTTGAAGTTTTAGATAATAATATTAATAATAATTTTATTTGTAACGCACTTTATATCTCCAGTGGAGATCTCAAAGTGCTACAATGACCAAAAGGAACAACAAACAGCAAAATTAAATAAAACCACAACACAGATATGTGAAGAGGGATCGAACCTACAGCCATCCGAACAAAAATAATAAGAGTAACATAAACTTAGTATTTGACCTGTTTCAACAGATCGGTTTAACTTTTACCTACTTAGAGCAAAGGTATTTATTTAAAAAAAAAAAAACAGGCACCTTGGGTTCAAATGCCATCACTGACTTTGTTTCACACAATACATCTGATCATAGTTCCGAACTTGAATTCACTGAGCTCCTGATCACATCAAAGTCATTTAAAAATGTTTGCAAAATTTTCAGCAAAGATTTGGCCAAAATGAGCTTCTTCCACAGGGTGGTTAGGCTCTCACTCAGAGATAGGGGGAGGTGCTCAGTGTAGAGCAGTTGCTCCTGTAAGTTGAGAGAAGCCTGATGGGGTTGTTTGGGCATCTGGTTGGGATGCCTCCCAAACGCCTCACCAGTAAGGTGTTTTGGGCATGTCCCACCAGGAGGAGACCCAGAGGCAGATTTGAACCTGCTGCAAAGACTTTGTCTCACAGCTTGCCGGGAAGGCCTCGGGATCTTTACAGGTGAGCTGGAGGAAGCAGTCAAGGTGATGGAAGCCTGGGTTTCCCATCTGAGGCTCTTTTCCCTGCGACCCAGTTAAGCGTATGATGAGTGTAAGAAAACAGAAGATTCAGCATACCCATTTACACACTGTATACACCCATGCCGACCTGCTACACAAACTATAGTCAGTAGGATTTTTAATACCTACATTTTTTAGAGTGTGGAGGGGATACAAATGTGGAATCAAGACATTTTTTAAAATAAAAATGTCAGTTGTTATTTGTAAAAGTTGCTTAATAATATATGTTTCAAGATGGTATCATCAATACACCCGGAGAGCAGTACAGTGTCATTTCCAAAATGAGGAGCCAAAATGCTAATGACTCCACCCGGAGTCTCCCCACTTGAGAGTCTCCTTTCCACAAATCCACCCCTTTTCATCACCAAATCCATTGGTGCCCCTTTGTTAGACCTATTCTTGCTCCTAACTACTGTATTTCCATCAGAAGGGAACATTGAACTCTTAAATTAAACATTGACAGCAGTGGTAGCTGTCTGTTTTAGGCAAATCAGTAGAAAATGAAGCAAACAGGGTGCCTCAGGAAGATCTATGCATGTGCAATTGAGCCATTTCTGGAGGGTAAGTGGTGGCGTCTCGCAAGATTTGTGGGGAGCAGAAAAGGCAAATAATGTTACATGGCTGTGTTTGTACAGTGGTTAATGCCTTTTGGGGAGGATGAAAGAAACTGTTTAAGAATTTTCCATTCTGGGGAACTGAAGGAGGAAGATAGTGAGGCAAAAAGAAAACAACAAAAACAGCTGAAAATGACCAAATGAGTTCTTCTTTTTCTACAAAAAATATGTTGGAATTAGTCAAGCTCACACTTGAACTGTTTCACACCAAAAAGGGCATACAGTCAATAGAGTGTATCAAAAAAAGAACGTTAGCGGCTTTACTGTGGATTATAAGGTCTTGGGGAAACATTGACTGTGGATAAGGTAGGGGTGACTATACCCCTCTCCTGACCTGCATTCACACACAAACAGGAAATTGCCTTCAGGAAGGAAGTCATATTTTTTACAGCTGTGCCCTGCGATGAGGACAGCACAGTGTGAGTGCTGCTCTTTCAATATGTTGAAGAGATTTACCAACAATATTTGGAATGAACCAGTCAGTCTCATAAACAACCTGGAAGAAAATGACTGACCAAACAGCAGAAGAGGCAATGTTTCGGTTTGAAATGAAAATTCAGGGAATTTTATTTTCAGGTGACCATTGACAAAGGGTTTCCCTGAACTTGGCAAAGAAAGATTTTTGGTGATTTTTTTTTTTTCTTAGATTCTTGGATGAAGATCAAGGCTTAGGTTCAGACTAAGGGCTTGTGATCTGTCACAGACCAGATTTATACGGTACTTCCATCCTATGATACTCATCACATCTGCAAGTCATGGCGATAAATCAAACATGGAGCTAGCACAGAATTTAATACATACAAGGACGCGGATCAAACGTGTTTTGAGATTTAAAGATTAAAATTACACTCAGAATTTTCACACTTTTTCTTTTTGTTAGTGCATTGAACATGGGAGGAGACCAACCGTCGTGCAAACGCAAAATTTCACAACTTTTTCTATCTGTCAAAGAGGTGGTTAAACTACATAAAACTGTAGAGTTTGAGGATGTAAGGCAAAGCAGTCCATTGCCGTACAGGAAGTGATTTAATGTCCAAAAAGACATGCACTTGTTTTTGCTCTGTCCTTTTCCTGTTGTGTTCTGATAGGGACTTCCTCTCCCTCGTGGGGGTGGATAAGATGTCATCCGACCATCAATCCCACCCACCAACACCCAAACATTTCTTACAAAAAGATACCAGAAAAAAAAAAAAACATCTTGAAATTGGCAGACTTCTGAATAGATCCTCAAAGATGACTTGCACTGTTTTTATTTTTTGCCAGTTTGTGTGTGTAATATGCACAGGTCTGGGGCAGCCAGAGGACTTAACCTCATACCAGGATGATCTCTTCCTGTTCGTCCCAGTATCTTTTGACCAACTCCCTTCCTTCCCATTATAAGAGCAATACAGCGCAGCATTTGTCACGAGGAACACGATTCAACAATATTCTTCCAATTAACTTTGTAAATCTCTGATGTTCTTGCTATTCTTGGCTTTTATTTTAAAGGCGCATGCTGGTGATGCAAATTTCAAATAAGAATTTTGTTGTTTTCTAATAATCAAATTGTCTAAATTTGATCCAAAAAGATAACTGATGACAGAAAACAAGCCAGCAAATAGTAGAAAAAGTTTCAAAAAAGTCTTTTTTGAAGAAGAAGACTTTTTTGAAACTTTTTCTACTATGGATCACTCCTTGATGAATGAGGGACTACACGGATTTGAAGCCAGCAAATACTAAATAAAATCATGGGTATGGTCACCGACTGTAGGAGCCTTTTTGTCGACGTCCAAAAGCTCGTCCTTGTCTCTCTCCAATTCTCCATCTTTATTATTTATAACAAATTTTAACACAAACTTACAAAGTTTGTCGCTTTCTGACTCACATTAAAACACACTCAGAGAAAAACATACCGTGAGTAGGATGCGTATTCACATTCACCTACAGATGGAGGAAACACACTCAGTGGAGCCTGTGTCTGCTGAGGATGTGAGGTGTGGTGATGGCACATTAACGACGGGACCCATGACAGCAGTATGCATCAGCTTCTCTTTACAAAGCATGCTGCCAGTTTTTAATTCAATGAGGATTGTTTTGCTGAAACAATGGTTCTCCGCCCCAGTGAGAGTACAGAGAGGGTGAGAAAGGTGAGTTTGTCAATGGTAGTAGACCAGTATTTTTGTATTTTAGCCCACAGATGATCCCGTGGGTTCGAAGAGGTTGCGCATCAGACACATCACAGCGGGGTGAGGGACATCCGCTGTTTTTTTTGACAACTAACAAACAGGCCAACAAAGACTAGGGTGAAAAGGAAGCCCAACGAGACATGCTTTATATGTAACCATAAAATCTATTTACAGGAACAATAGGGTGTGTACAGTATTTTAGGATTATATTTAAAGATCTACCTAAAATATTGTAGCATAGAAAAATACATAAGACACAATCATTGTCTTACGTGTTGGTCAAATTGGTCATTAACCGTTCTATTTTTTTCATGTACCGATCAATTCGAATTCTTGCACTTTGCTTGGTCTATGTTAATTGAGTTCATTCATGCAAAGCAGCAGATCTTAATGGAAAACCTTAGACTGATCAATAGAGCCAATTATGAGCCAGAGACCCGGCTTTCAGCAGTGCTAATTTATCAATCACCTCTGTTTGCTTTGGATTAATGGAATGACTTGAGTACCCACCAAACCCCCAACACGTAGAGACATACAGTAATCCAGTAGTAATCATAATTAAATATATATGTGTACAGCATATGTGTGACTTTTAGGGCAAAACAGGAACACACACATCCTGAAAACCACAGTAAAATCCCTCCCGATGAATGACTGGTATTCAGACTGGACAGTGGCGGCTCTGTGAGGGAGTAGACCCCGTGTGGGTATTTGAGGGTGTTGTTGTGCTCTGAATATTCCAGCTGGCCTGTCATGGGGCTCCCCATCGCGTGTGAATGGTACTCTCGGAGGGTTGTGGCTAATGAGTTCAAAACTGAAATACTTAACAAGATGAAAAGATCATCTGAGGTGAAGTCGTTGGGATAAAATCAGAAATACTTTTTTCCCCCTTTGTAATATTAATTTATTGTCATCGTGTAACAAGTAAATCCTTATTTATGATTTAATGGATCTAAGACGCATCATGACATCTGAATTAATCTATTATTTTCCATTTCTACAGTAAAGTAGTCTTTGGTTCTGACTGTGGAAGCTTTAGAAGCTTTCATGTGCCGAAAACCACTTCACAAAACTTCAAAATACTCGTGCCCTGTATCCAAGCGTGTGGTTACACTTGAACAACAAAGCAACACATAAACAACTCACACCCTTCTTTCCTGACTTGCATATTTTGTGGACTGAAACGTGGCCTCCACCCAATAACCTCCAGTGTGAACTAAATTGTGTATACTCAAGTATTGGGTTTCAGACCTTTCTTAGGTCCCACAGCACTCAAAGAGAAACAGGCACAGTGAACTTGACAATGAGTAAGAGAGCGATAGTGTGAGAGAAGAGAGGTAGAGCGACATGGACCACCCAACAGCTGCAAAGAAAAACAAAGCAGGGTGGAGAACGGAGTCAGTTTTGATCAATTTAGAAGAGGGACAGTCAAGACTTTTTTTTGCCGGAGCTCTTTGTTGAAAGCAGAAAAAGAGCTAAGTGCTAAAAAGATATTTAACCACAAGGTTTGTTTTAAACGTCTTTACTACAGAGTAAACTTACAGGCTGTCGTGTTTGAAGTAAAATCAAGGTTAAAGTTCAAATGGAGTCACAACTTGTTGCAGTTACTTTTAAAAAAAAAAAAACGACATTTCCACAGGTGTGTGTTCACACACATGTATATTTCCATGTTAAAAGTGTTTTCATTGATAGAAAATCTTGTAATAACATAAGAGAAATTCCAAATTTATTTAAGGTCTAAAAATAAAAAACTTTCTAACTCAAATAATTTCCCAAAAAGTAGATTTATTTATTTTTTTATTGAATAAAAGAGCCGCTCCTCCTCCAGGTTGAGAGAAGCCATATGGGGTGGTTCGGGCATCTGGTCAGTATACCTCCTGAATGCCTCGCTGGCGAGGTGTTTTAGGCACGTACCACCAGGAGGAGACCAGGAGGCAGACCCCAAACTCGCTGGAGAGACTATGTCTCACATCTGGCCGGGCACTGACTCAGGATCCCTCTGGGTGAGCTGGAAGATGCAGCTGAGATGAGAGAAGCTTGTGATTCCCGTCTGAGGCTGTTGCCCCACGACCCGGCCCCGGATAAGCGGAAGACGACGGAACGAAAAAGAGACTATTTTAAATAATAATGACTTTAAAACCAAGAAGAGATGTGTGTGTTTTTTCAAACTGATTTGTGTCATTATGTTAGGTATGATGGGTTTAATGTCAGGCAATAAATGAAAAAATTCCAGCAAAGTTAAGTTTGTGAGTTAAAAAGCTAATCTCTGTTTGTTTAGATGAAAACATTCAAATGTCCAAGAGTGTGAATCTAAAGGGTAACAAAAATAATATTAGTTATGATTGGTTCTTTTTCTTATCAAGATTTTTACACATAACACATTTGACGAGGGCGGCACATTAGTTCAATGGGTATCGCAGTGGCCTCGCAACAAAAAGGTCGGGGCTTGAGTCCTGGGTGAGATGAGACTTGAAACACTAGTCTTTCTGTGTGGAGTTTGCATGTTCAACCTATGTATGTGCGGGTTTTCACTCAAAAAACATGCATGTTAGGTTGGTTGGTCGCAATGAAATTGTTCGTAGGGATGAGCGTGTTTGTGTGTTGGGATGGTTGTGTGTGTAGCTCCGCAACAGACTGGTGACCTATTCAGGGTGTACCCTGCCTCTCGTCTGAAATTAGCTGGGATATTCTTCGGCATCCCCTGCGACCTCGGTATGCATAGGCAGATGGGAAGATGAAAAAAACACATATGACTTCATACAACACTGGTTGAAATGGTTTCAAGTATATCAGAAAGATTCCCATGATGGCCAGCAGGTGGATGAAGGAGATAGTTTAATACATTAGACACAACTTTATTTTTCCTATTCAAATGTAATCACTCAGTTTAGGTGAGCATTCTGAATTTTCCATAAATAATTTTGAGCCTGACAAAATGTTTCGATAAAATAAAAAAAAAAGAAAAGTCAGTACAATATATCTAATTAATTTAAGTAGTTTTGCTCATAAGAAAAAATAACTTACAAAGAAATGCAAGCTGAGGTTTTGAATTTATTAGAGACATTCTTGAAAGTGTCAAAAAAGTCACTTTTATTCATAATTAACACTACTGCCGTAAGAACAAAATGCACTTTTTTCACTTAAATGCTAAAAAGCAAATTATTTTCTATTCAGTTTGTGCATGCTATCCAAGTCTAATATATTTTGGGGTCACAATTGCTGTTTTGACAATTATCACAAGTAGGTTGATGATAAGGTGATGTGCAAATGTTGTGTTATCTAGAAAATAGAAGAGGTCATACAGAGGTACAAGTAAATTTTGTTGTGCATTAACTGACATAAAACCCAAATGAAAGATTTTTAAAGAGAGGCTGTTGTGCTTTTGTGGGCTAATTGTTGTCATGTCAGAGCATTTACAGATGAACACAGTGCTTTTTATTAACTCAGAAATACGAAATTTGCTAAAAAAAAAAAAAAATTAGAAAAAAAACCCCCTGATACATCCATCTATTAAGTTTCACTTTTGTTTTTCAATCTCTTCTCCCCGCCGCCCCGCACCTCAGTGCAGTTCATGAGTGGAAGGATGGAGCGTTTGCAGAGTGCATGCATACTACAAAAAACACTTCCTGCTTACGATAGACCGTGCACGGGGCAAAGAACAAAAGACATGGCGGAGAAAAACCTGGCATTCAAGAAGTGTCCGAATACTTGCTGGGAGAGTGTGCAAATGACTCAAACATGCATAAATTACAAAGACAAGTACTGCAGTTGTTTTGATGTGGGATGAGGTTCAAACATGGTTGATACTTCCAAAAAAAAGGATTTTGTATGAAACTTCACTTTTAGCAAAAAAAAAAAAAAAAATAGTCTAAAACAGACTAATCCTGGCACTGATTTCGAAATGTGATTTAAACTGCATCACTTTTCTTGTCTTCTGTTCTTGCAAAGTAAGTCTTCTGATTGATTTAGACACAACATTTTAATCATGTATGAAATTCTCAGGCACTCACCTTGTCTTCCAGATGAGTGTCTTTGGACCGCTGGATTGGGGACTTCTTAGAAACACAAGGTTCAGGCAATTGACCTGTTAAAAGATGCACACAGACATGCATACTTAGCTCTGCAAACAGTGAAAATTGAAATCCTCTTCCAATGGCAATGTGTATTTGAAAACCCAATGATTTCAATTTAATTTTTGGGATGTTTTCATATGTCCAAAATGGGTTTTAAATTATATTCATGTCTGGAACAGTTTTATACAAACTACACAACAGATACATGGAAGCATATTTTCATCATTGAGAGCATGTCTGCCTCGTATGTCTTTCAACCTGTTTGTTGTTCCTTGTTCAGGACCTGTCATGACTGCTCTGTAGCTGGTTGCCTGTGTCTGGATTAATCTGCCTGAATGACTTCTGATTTAATGGTTGGAATGGTCACCATTCAGCAACAGCAAAACTAATTTCACCGTCTTGCTGCGGGACACTCCCGCCCACAATTCCCAGGAACACACATTTATGCACGTATGACAAAATATTTTCATCTGTCTTTGTCTCATCTGCATCTAAACGGCTATGAAGGCGGGTGGCTCGTCCAGAGCAGAAAGGTCAGAACACCGATGGGGTTCATCATTCTGAGGTGTCAGAGTTGGTCCTTTAGAAAACATGTGATGAAAAAGAAGGGGTAGATAAACACAGAAAGGGCATGGAGGGGGCTGGGGGTCTGTTTAATGTCTACGTGTTCGGTGGTTATCAGAAAAACTTTTGCCATGTTCACCAAACGGTGGAAAGAAGTTGAAGAGTACAAATCAGCTTATGCAGTACAGATGATGAATGAATGAATGTACCGTACTCAATTAAATGTGTTTATTATGTATTAATGATTTTTTTTTCCGCCCACTCACATACAATCATTTTTTGAATAGCATACTGTAAATGATTTAGAGATAAAACAGTGAAGATGACATGACTCACGGCATTGTTTGATCCTCTAAATATTCTCTTCCTTTTTGAGTTATCCTTACAAAACATACATAAATTGATGGATTAATGGGCAGAAAATTCAAGCTATGATTTTTAAAATAGCATGTTACCATTGACTTCTCAGAAACATCTTACTATTATCTCACTACTGTTTACTGGGAGTACACAGGCACTCAGATTAATATTTTTGTTCTGTTCCGGTGTCTTCCATATATCCGGGGCCAGGTCACAGGGGCAGCAGCCTCAGATGGAAAACCCAGGCTTCCCTCATCCCGGCTGCATCCACCAGCTCACCCAGAAGGGTCCCAAGGCATTCCCTGACTAGCTGTGAGTCATAGTCTCTCAGACGGGTCCAGAGCCTATGCATAGGTCTCCTCCCAGTGGAATGTGCCTGAAACACCTCACCAACAAGGTACTCAGGATGCATCCTAATCCAGATGCCCAAACCACCCTATTTGGCTTCTCTCAACCCGAAAGAGCAACGGTGTCCTGACGAGCTCTGTGACCATCGAGATCTAAGACTTTGCGCCTATGCGCAAGCCAGGATTGCTCCTTCTCCCTCCAGATGATATAACCACTGAGATCTACGACCTGTCATACTTTTATTGAAATTAGCGTTAGGGTTAGTTCTCTGAGCTCCGATCGGTCGCAGATCTCGATAGAACAACGGCTCTACTTCTAGTATGAATATCAGAAACTAGAGTTAAGTTGGTTGAAATGTTTGAGTTGGGTTTGGCGTATAGAGTTGACTGAGATTAACAGAATATCTAATAGTGCTGCTAATTGGTCTACTAATGCTAGACCCGGCTTAGACGGAACAAAAAATGTTTAAAGGAAAGTTACAGGTATTTTTGATTTGCTGGTTGTATTTGTTAATATTGCAGTAAGAATTCAATATCAATATATTGATCAGCCCTACTAAGATGTGCATTGTCCTTTCATCTCAGAATTGGTGAACAGCCAACTAGAGAAACGCCATTGCAAATTTAGACTACTTGGCGTTTTTCATAGAAATGCCAGCCTGAACACAAGAGAAAGTTCTTGAAGATTCATGTGAACGTCAGAGGCAAAAAGTGCAGGGTGAAAGTTGAGTCGAGGAAGTTTTCACTTCTTTCTTCTTTGCCTGCCCCTGGCCTCTCCAACTTTTAGTCAATTGCTGAAAAAAGCCAGATGCAGGCAGGATAATTACCATCTAATAACAGGCAATATTGAAAGCAGGCTAGCAGTCACATACTAAGAGCTTCAAAGTTACCTACACACACATGCACATAAAAACAAGTACACACTCCTACAGAGTGTTGAATATAGAAGATCACATAAACTTAGGTGATCAGATAGCATAATAACTTCTGAAAGGACGTATCGTTAAAACTCTCTGCATGTATGGAAAAGTGCATGTACAAAAACACACAGGTTCATATCCTCTTACATGTCTGAATGTGTCCCTCTGTCCACTACATGGAAAAATGTTAGCACATGGTAAAAAAAAAATGAAAAAAATGAAAATGCATTTACGTAAATAAGAAAGAACAAGATCTTTCAGGTTTTGTGTAGAAGTAGAAGTTAAATGTGACTGTATGCAAGAGAGCAAAGCATTATGTGGAAAAGAAGAATGTTACTTTTACTGAATGAAAAGGGGGGGCGTGATAGCTTAGTGTGGGTGAGGGGGTGTCAACAGCTCAGTGGTAGAATGTTCGCCCTTGGACCAGAAGTTCGCTGGGTCGAAATCCCACTGAGCTCATGTCTTGGCATCCTTGGGGAAGAAACCTAACGCCCCATTTCTCTCACCATTGGCGCCATCCTGGCAGCCTGCTGCGTAGTAATGCAGCACAGAAATTTTCCCGTTGAGGGATAAATACAGGCCAATATAAAAAACACATTGTTTTCAGTTATGTAACCTGAAGATAAACTTGTTTAGGTCAATAAGGTATTACAAAATGTTAGATCCAGCACTAGGAACATGAATATGTTGATATGCTGATGATACACTAGTGTTCACTAATAATGAAAATAAGAAAAGCAAAGAGAGCTTTTGATATATACGTACATACATACTATATAGGTATGCACGATGGCACAGTGGCCTCACAGCAAGAAT
The DNA here is from genome assembly GCA_902685375.1 of Neostethus bicornis. NCBI lineage: Eukaryota > Metazoa > Chordata > Actinopteri > Atheriniformes > Phallostethidae > Neostethus > Neostethus bicornis. Next base: position 23,786,671 of record LR738547.1, read on the forward strand.
GTCGGGGTTGTCCCAGAAGACGAGGCTTGGAACACTGGCCTTTCTGTGGGGAGTGTGCATGTTCTCCTATGCATGTGTGGGTTTTCTCTGTGTACTCCAGTTTTTTCCCACCCTCCAAAAACATGCATATTAGGTCTTTTGGCTGCTAGGAATGGGTGTGTGGATGGATGGTTGTGTGGCCATACAATAGACTGGTGACCTGTTTGGGGGCTACCCTACCTCTCGCCTTAAATCAGCCAGAATAGCGTCTCGCAACCTCGTTAGGGATAAGTGGTTCAGAAGACGAAACAAATTCATTTCTTCAATAACAGTCAACTATTTCTTTGAATGAGATTAAGAGTCTAATTGTGTATTCATACCACTGTATTACTTTAAAATAATAATATCTAATAATTTACATGTTTATAGTTTCTTATGTGTCCAATCAAACCAAATAACACAATAATCTACGATTGTCTAATGAGGTTTTGAAGAATAGGAGAATTTTTTTTCTAGAATTTTTAACTTCCATTGAAACCATTTCATTTCCATTGCCTTAGAATTTAAAAACTAAGGACAAAATATATTCACGCACAAGTCTTCTTATTGATAACTGTACTTACAAACTATCAAACCACTTCACATACACAGCCATCTTCTCTTTATAACTCCTCACCCAGTGTCCTGCTCTAACACCATCAGCAGCATCAAAAAGGAGAATCTATATTCCCTCCTCTGTCTTCTTTTTTTTTTTTCATTTGAGTGACTGTGAGTGGCAGCAGCAGCAGCTGCAGCATCTCTGCCTGCCCGTGTTCAGTCAGACTGAAGCAATAGGTTTAGCAGGCGAGGAGGCGAGGCAGATTTATGGTGGTGGATGTGACCTCTGGGGCCGTAACACGGTGATGGGTGAGTGGCTCTCAACGGTAAGCTACTGGCACTTGACAAAGTGCCCGAAGCAGAATGAATTTACTTCTCTTTTCCTCAATCATCAAGCAGCCACTGCCCTGACCCCCATCCTGACTGCTATAACAAGATCTCCCATCTCACAAGGGCCTGAAAAATTTACTGTCACATCTACTTTTCAATGAGCTCAAGTGAGCACTTCTTTCACCTTCAGCGGAGCAGGTGCTGGGATAGAGGAGGGCTAACCTGCCCTGGCGTGTGTTTTCACGACTTTACCTTTTATGTGTGTTAGCGCATGTGAGGGACAAATTTTTGCACCTGGCAAATATGATCTGCTCACTGGTCTACCTCTGAGCTCTTTTCAAGTAAAGTCAGCAGTTTGCACGCCAAAAAGGATGCACAGAAAATATCTCATAAGCTACCTGTAAGATATATTTAAAAATTCAAAAGAACTGAAAATTTCTCACAGATACACAAATGTTTTATTTTTAATGCCCCATGACAAAGTCATCATGACCCCCACACAGAAAAGGTTGTAAGGGACACAGAGGGCATTGCCTTATGGATGCTGGGATATACCTCCACTGTTTATTGTAGAACTCAATCTACCTTATCATATCTATTATACAAGCACATTCACCAGGCATTATGAGATGTCTGTGTATGGAGGTTTTCATCAGCTTGATGGCAGTAGACTTGAACTTAATGATCCTGGCATTCTTTCTTTTTATATGCCGTCACTAAATCTTGATGCAAACGCATTCAAATTTCACCTTTCCTGCACTCTGCAGACTGAGCTGAAATCACAGTGAATGTGACACAGAATAAAGCAGCTCAAATCAATTAAAGGTAATAAACTATAAGAATGTGTTTGGCGTTATTTCATTTTGATTAGGAGGCATGTAAGTTAATTAAAGCAAAACAACATGACTTGCAATGTCAAAGTATTAGATAAAAAACACATACATTCTTTTTTCACTCTAAAACATATTTAGATTTTAGAAGTTTTGTAACAGGACGACACGGTGATGAAGTGGTTAGCACGGTGGCCTCACGGCTAGAAGGTCGGGGGTTTGAGTCCTGAGTCGGAGATGAGGTTTGAAATATTGGCCTATGTGGAGTTTGCATGTTCTCCCTGTGTATGCGGGAGTTTTCCCCGGATATTCTGGTTTCCTCCCACCCTCTGAAAACAAGCAGGTTAGGTTGATTGGCCACCATGAAATTGTCCCTAGGAATGAGTGTGGATGGATGGTTGTCTGTGTGTGACCCCACAACAGACTGGTGACCTGTTTGGGGTGTACCCTGCCTCTAACATTGAATTAGCCTGGATAGGCTCTGGCACCCTGCAGGACCCAGTTAAGGATGGAGGGTTCAGAATGACTGAAGTTTTGTAACAAAATCCGATTTATTATAAAATAATTTCATGTAGGGGGGATGGTGGCTCAGTGGTAGAGCATTCGCCCTCAGACTGGAAGTTAACCGGAAGATTACGGGTTTGATTCCCACTGAGATCATGTTTTGGATCTTTGGAAAAGACACCTAACCCCTCGTTCTCCCACCATTGGTGTTGTGACAGCCTGCTGTGGTGTAATGCAGCACACAAATTTACCCGGTGAGGAATCAATAAAGTATATATTATTATTATTATTAATATTAGATATTAGACATTTCATACTTTAAATATTTTTTGCTTATCATCTCCCAAATTCTCCCTTTTTGATTCCTAATTTAAAGTCTACAGTTATAAATTAAGCTTGTTTGTTACGTCTATAGATACGTTTTTTAAAAATAAAAAAATGTAGGAATAAATAACAGGTGAATGTTCCACCTTACACCAGCATGGCGTTTCGCTGATAACGGCATTAAATTCTCTGTTGGTGCAGCATATTTAATCTAAATCAATAAACTGTATATTAGACACAGGAAGTTGGTAGTGCAAACATTTCTTCTGTCAGGTTCAGTCTTTAAAATGTCATTACTAATTGAACCTGTTTTCTTTTATGAGCCTAGCCTCACAGCTCGAATAATGTCATCATGACGAGCCAATAAAAATCAATGATTAAACATGTGTAATTTTCCACAGACAATGGAATCAAAATTTATCGTTTCTTTCCCTCTCTAGCGAGTCATCACATCAGCCCTGGAGCAGTGGAACAGTCTGTAGGTTACAACTGGAAATAAAGAAAGGCATTAAAAGCTATTCAATAAGCCACTGTAAAATTGATCAGGCTATAAAATCTGCTATGCGCTCGCTCTCGCTCTGTTGGCCAACCATCCTAAACCAAAAAGTAGGGATGTGTCTAGGCCACAAAGACTGTGATAAAACATCAGGGAGTAGGCTTGTAACAAAAATAAGACATGGTGGAGCTTTAGGGGAAAAGGAAAGATGAATTGAAAAAGGAAACATTCATTTAGTCAGACTTAGAATTTCTCTATTTGCCTCCATGACATATATAGCAAACAATTCTGTAAATTATAGCAAATAGTTGTTCTTATTCATATGTTTCAGAAACTGGTTCTAAAAGCTGTTGTGCATTTACGGTATTTGTTCCTCAGGGATGACTTAAATGACTAAAATGGCTAAAGTTCATTTTAGTCTATACTATGGAAAAGTGAGGTTACAGAGAGAAGAGATAAAGAAACTGGAAGATTTTAAGTACTTAGAATCAACAGCAGAGCAATGGAGAGTGTGGAAAAGAGGTGAAGAAGCGTGTGCAGGCAGGCTGGAACGGGTGGAAAAAAGTATCAGGCGTGATGTGTGACAGAAGAGTTAGAGCTAAAATGAATAGGGAAAGTATACAAAACCGTGGTGAGACCGGTCATGTTGTTTGGTCTAGAAACAGTAGGAAACAGAGAAGGTAGCAGAGATGAAGATGCCGAGGATCTCTCTGGGAGTGACCATGATGGACAGAATTAGAAATGAATACAGTATATCAAGGGAACAGCACATGTTAGAGGTTTTGTAGATAAAGTCAGAGAGCCCAGAGTGAGATGATTTGGACATGTGCAGAGGAGAGAGAGAGTACATCGGCAGAAGGATGCTGGGTTTGGAAACACCAGGAAAGAGGCCTAGAGGAAGGCCAAAGAGGAGGGTCATGGATGCAGTGAAGGAAGACATGAAGATAGTTGGTGTGACCGAAGAGGATGCAGCAGATAGGGTTAGATGGAAGAAAATGACATGCTGTACCAGCCCGTGAAGGGAAATACCGAAAGAAGAAGGAGATACTAAAATGTTTAGTCATTTCAGACCAAACAGAACTTTGTGCTGTCATTATCGTTACAGTGAACAAACTATCAAGCGATCTGTCTCACCAGACAGCTCTGCCCGTCTGCAAAGAATATGACAAAAAATTGTACAAATGGTACGGAAATAAGCTGTTGTTTTTGTTAAAAAAAAAACTAAGCGCTAGCCTGATACATTGAATTGATTTATTCACTTAGTGGAAACGGTCTGATTTCTGAGATTTGGGGTTGGTTCACTCCTCAATGTGGAGGTACATTTTGGCTTTAACCGATACATTCTGATTGGGAAAACATGTGACGTATGCAATGTGTCCGAACAGTTTGTGTAGTCCAGAAAGTAGAGCATAAAAACAAACTGTTTCTGTTGGTATCAAGGCAACCACATCTTTCTTAACATTGCCAATATTCTGGCTTTAAACTCTCTGTTCTCAATTTTTCTTAATTGTTAGGAATTGTTGAGAACATGAACTGCATAGCTTCAATTACCTCCTTTTTTTAGCCAAAAAAAACTACAAACATGGCGTGGATGAATGCTTCTTGTTACGTCACTGCTACCAAAGCACCATAAAATCAACCAGTCAGTCGCGATCGACGGAATGGGCACACTCAGTGAAAGCCAGCAGATGTGGCAACAAGGCAGAAAGCATCCAGATAGACGTCCCCATTGGAATTTATTGAACATGTCTCAGTACAAATGGATTAGGAAGCGATGGCCTGCAGTCTGGCCCCTATGCACAGACAACTTGGTGTAACTCTTGGCCAGATGGTTCGTAAAATCCTGGTACGGAGACTTTGTAAAGACTGTCAAAGTTGCCGAGGGTGGCGATGCAGCCCTGAGTGGAGGTGTAACAGTCATCCAAACCAGGCATCATGAGCAGATTCTTGGGCATTGTGGCAGACACAATTCTGGTACTACAGGGGTCGGGATGAGACGCACCAGCATGAAACCAAAGCAATCGGTTACCTTGCAGTGTACGGTGTGGAGTTTACTGATTTTGTTACCCTAGTAACCTCTATGTACAGGGACGAAGGACAGCTTGGCACTTCATCCCCAAGCCCAGTCACCGATAGTAACAATGGCCTTCAATCTTTTACGCTAACCTAATTTAAAGAGAAAGTGTTTCCAATCTTGCGACTACTAGGATTCATGAGGTGAGGCTTTGAGTTGGTCGTAATAATTTAACTTTAAAGAAAGATAGTCTTTACATCAAGATGCTTTTGGCTACAAAAGTGCCCCCAAAATATGTTCCCTCCAACTGTGGCAAGACATTTTTATATTCATTCATAAGTTATTCAAAAATGGTCAATGCTGATAGGATGTCTAAATCCCAGTAAGAAATTCTTACTTTTAACAAATATTTCTAATAATGTATGAAATTTAAAAAAGAGTCCCGTCCTTCGGTCATATATTGGCATCAATAAATGTTACAAAAAAGGAAAAAAGACTCTTGGCCAATCTGAAACATTAATCCATTGAGATTTATTGTTTGATCATTAGCATGGACAGAATTCCACTCGGGCTTCTCGCCTCTCTAAATGAAAAGGAATAGTACAAAAAAAAATCTGCTATCTGCAAGTGACGCCTCTGGCTCAATCAGTGGTGGTGGCTTGGCAAACTGCGTTTTTCTTTTAACTTTCAATTCTCCTAAGCATCCGTGCTTCACAGCTCCTAGGGCTATTGCCTTTCTCAATCTGTCCCTGGAGAGGTAGGAGTTATGGTCCCTGTCGATTGAGGAGAAAGGGATGTTATTCCCCTGTCACCTCCTGGTCCCGCCGCCATCCTCCCTGGCCTGATCTACAACCTCACCCCCACTACCTAGCACCGTGGTCCTCTCTCCCTTTTTCTCACATTGCTTTGTCGCTGGCTGTTGGCTGTGTTGTTGCCATTGGCTGTTGAGATGAAGATGATGGAAAAATGTTCTTGGGGAGGGGTGATTGTGCTGAAATTGGTTTAGGGGTACCTTTTGCTACTTTATGACAGAAGTAACCATGAATGTTTTGTAACACTATTAAGGCACTTGATTAAAACTCAGTAAGTTTTCTTTGTATAGAAATGTGTTGTACAGAGTAGATACATAGAAAAAAATGAACTTGACATAAAACAATCTCCTTTCTCACAGGGAGCAAGATGAGGTCGTAGGGGGAAACTGTGAGACAGCTTGGCCCAGGGGAGGTGACCTGCCCTAGGGCACATGCAGGTCTTTGAATGACACGCTTGATAGTGACAGGGTTAAACATAAAAGGCAGTGAGCTGACGATTACATGTGGTGCTGCTAACATATGTCATGGGACCTCCTGAAGATGTGTTTTTATGTTGATTCGGTGTCTGCGCCTGAATTTTATCAATCAAATCGTTTTAGTGTCTAACAGAATCTATTAACTGAGCGACCTGCATAACCTTTCATTCGTCCTGCTACGAAGAATTTACAGACAACTGTTTGTAAAAAATACAAATTATGCATTTCAATTTTTTTTTTATAAACTACACACATACAAATACCTATAAGTACAAAAATTTCACACACACATACACAATCAAGCCAACTATTATTCATACCGCTTGGGAAATTATGATTTTAAATAACTTTTAATCAAACGTCATATGTTTATTAACTAGAAATGACACATGCATTATCTATAACACACTGTTGAAGAAGTATTGCTGCGGAAAATAATATTTTTCAGCATTTGAAATATAAATATATTTATATTCATATATAGATGGATAGATATAATATATATACTGTCGGGGCGTGTGAAGCAATAACCATCTGAACGACAATTCAAAAGTTCTAAATATGAATAAATCAAAATATATAGTTATGAATGATCTAAAATAACAACACAAGAATCAGTCTTCCCAAATATTAAATAATGATGAGTGAACGTTGTCTTCACTGCTCAGACCAGATATAATTCTGGCGCCAGACATCACAAGAGAGGAAGGACACGTCGTCCCTCTCTGTAATGGACCCTGTTTGAGGAAGTCTGTTGCTGATGGTGCAGTTATTCCTAAGTAAAGAGTTGGAGATATTGTCTATTATTGATGACAGTTTTGCCATAAGTCTCTTGTTGCTCATCATTTCCATCAAGTTGCGACTGTGACCTATGATAAAGCTGCTTTTCTTCATTTTTTAAACTTTTTTTCCCCTCACTGTTACCGTAATGCGTCTGTACCAAGAGACTGAGATATGAAAGTCAGACATAACTTTTTGTTCTATGAACCCCGCTTCACATTGTTCACTGTTCGAAGGAATCTCCTTATTGGTTAAAATATCATCATTCAAATTATACATGTTAGCTTTAAAGTATTCTACAGTTTAATTTTAAGAATTACTTTCAAATGTTTTCTAAATTTGATTTATCATCTCAACAGCACTTATATTTTGTGTTGAGAAGCAATCCAAAGAGGAGCAATTCAGTCGGATGAGTAATTGCACTGGCATGAGTTCGTTTGAACCATAAACAGTGTTCTAAAATCTATGTCCATGCTTTTCATTTTCTTGTTTTGTGTTATGCATTTTAGGCAAATCTTGAATTTGTGAGGGTCTCTCTGGGTGAAAGAATAAATAAATAAGCAGATAAACAGATGAACAACCCAGAGGGATGGGAGCCCATACTACTTGGCCATCCATCATATATCCTATTACCCCACACTCAGCGGCTTCTGCAGTATGTATAATGTAGTCAACCTCTGTAAGCAGATACAAATTCAACTCTTTTCCTCCTCAATTTGTTATATCTGACAACGCCATAGCTTGCACCTTGTTTTTTCTTTGAATTATGAATAGATTCCCTTCAACAGACTTCCACTTGTGCATGATGGTGTGGCGCTGTTATGTAGAACAGCTGTGGAAAACAAATTTGTAAAGCCCGGCACGCTTTGAAGTGGTTGGGCAAATATGCATAAACAGTTGCGCTTAAAGCTACTTAAGAACAACCAAATGGACTCAATTTTTCATCTCAGGATTTGTTTCATTGGGTGTGATGAATATAAAATGCTAGGAAGTTGTACAAGGACACTAAATCCAGCTGTTTAACTGTTCAAAATGAACTGATTTGTGATATTTCACAGTGAACAATGAAAACAGCAATTCAAAAAGTCAACTCTTGTTGGAGGGTCTTTAAACACAACCGCTACAAATATCAATGACAAATTGTGGGAATGGAGAGAACGGGAGAATACGCACAGAACAAAAAGCAATAGAGTAACTACAAATTATAGAATGAAATGTAAGAGTGTGAGAAACCAGAGAGAAATGTAAATACCTCGCAAACCAATTGCACATTTTAACTGCTGCCTGTTTGTTTTGGTATTTACATTTTTGGGTAACAATCAAGTTTTCAAACTTTCAGCCGACATAACCAGAGCCAATTTCTGAATTACACATCTTCTAAAAAGCCAATTCTAATTTCAGTCTCTAAAACACACACAAACAAAACCCTTATCCACTTAGTTGTTCATCAATTCAAAATGCAACAGGAATGCTGAAAAATGGAAGTTCAATTCATGCACAGAGAGATAGAAAGGATGAGGAAGCAATTTCTTTTTTTTTTTTTTCATGATTTGGCTGAACTCTTGAGTCCTGTTTGGTTGGAGCAGATGTAGAATTAGTCCACATCACTTTGTATCACTGAGACACTGAGCATAAGCTGACTTTTAGATTCCAAACAACTCTCTTTTAAACAGACACGCACATGCTCACATCACCATTTTTTCCAAAATCAGCCAAACCAAGAAAGTGATGTCACTTGGAGAAAAATGTTGAGTTGGGGGGAAATGATCACTTCTTGAGTAAAATATGGGGAAAAAATTGCAAAGTATTTGGTTTGCCTTTCACATTTCACTGCACACTATTCGTACAGATTCACAAGTTTCATAAAGATAATGAGGGATCTTGATTTAGGGTAGTATTCCACTTTGATCCCAATCCACACCTTAAATAAATAAATAAATAAATGAATTACTCTATTCATCCCTCACCGGGGAAATTTGTTTGCTGCACTCCTTACACCGCAGCAGGCTGCCCTTCAACAGCGCCAATGGTGGGAGAAGCGGGGGTTAGGTGTCTTCTCCAAGGACCCTAGACGTGCTCTCCGTGAGACGCAAACCCGCGACCTTCCGGTCCGCGGGCGAACGCTCTAACCACGCGGCCACCGTCTCCACCCGTGACCTCAGCATATTTACACAAAGCTCAGCATATTTACACAAAGTAATTTTCTGCAGAAGAAATGCCTAATAGAGCCATTGGCTGTTAGTCCCAGGGAGGGATCCCTCTTTCATGTGGATCTCCATGAGGTTTCTTTCTTTTTCTTTTTTTCTGTCTATTGGCTTTTTTTTTTTTTTCCCCTCAATGTTAAGGGGGGTCTGAGGGCAGGAATGTGCTGAATTTGTTTAGCCAGCTTTTGGTTAGTTAGATTTTAGTTGTGCATTTGTGTTTATACATTGTTTTGTTTGTTTCAGTGCTTTTTTTTTTCAATATAAACCTTGTTGTGACCGTTTTTTTGTGATATTGGCCTCTACAAATATAATTAAATTGAATAAATATGTTGAAATGTCGCTATAAATTTGTAAAATCAAAATGAATGAACGGGAAAGGTTTTTGTTTTACAAAGTATTACGCATACTTATGGGAAATAAGGAAGTATTGTCATGCCAGACCACTCTGGTTCAACTTTATCACTGTTCCCCAGGTGCAGTTCAGGGTCTTCGACCACATGCATTAAAATTCTATTGCTGCAAACTCATCATCCTATCAGGGATTTTGTTTTTTCTTTTTCGTATTAAAACAGAGAATTCTGTTGCATGTCAATGAACTGAACTAAATATGCTTGACACATGATGGCGTGTGTGAAGGGGAAAATAAATGGAAATAAACCCAATGGTGGTGTCAGCAAAGATCTGTGTGTAATCTGCAGAAGATGCATGCTGTAGACCACCGCACTGTTTTTATCTGCAAGGCCCCTAATTGCGAGTGGTGGCGAGGAACACATGTGAAGAAGAGAGGACGGGTGTCAGATGTCAGCAGTGTGCAGGACATGTGGTTCCTACAACATGAATTTTCCAAACTGGAAATGACATCAAGAATCGGCATTGCTGCAATGTTATTTTATGGACAGTGTCATACTGCGCTGTCACATGTTTTTCATTACATTCACCTGGTAAACAGGTGACATAAATGGCTACAAACTCAGAAAACTGGCAAACCAATCAGCCTGTTTCCCCATACATGACAGTCCCTGTAAGTGCTCAAAAAATAAATACACAAAAACCTGAATGTCAAGAATACATGTGGCCAACGTTAAAACTGAATTTTCAAAACATCTCGGAAAAGGGATTGATTGTATCTTTGCTACACAATACACGTGTGTTCATCTATTTAAAAAAATGAGGAACAGGAAAAGAAACTTCTGTGACCTTTGAGACTTGAAATGAACCACACAAGAGAGATAAGTGTTTGGTTGTCTTTACTTCATAAGTAAGAGGCTTTACAAAGCAAGAAAATACATGCAGTAACATTTGTGACCTACCCCATTATTACTGTATAAAAGAGCTTGCAACCTTCAACTCAACCATTGTGCGGGACCACTTCTCATCAAAAATGCAACACTCATTCACACACAGACAGACGCCTACACAGCCTTTTCAATTCAAAAACGTCCCACACTTCATGTCCTGTTCCTTTTTATGCACTTGTCCTTCTCCAGTGTTCACAGCCAAAAAGTAGTTTAGTATGAATTCTCAATCTCCAAGTCTTGTAAGTATACCGCAATGTCTGTTTATGACAAAGGGGAAAATAATAGGGAAACATTTATGCGCATTCACATTTAAAGGTATAATAGTTTTGGTACTCTTATTTTTCGATATTAGTCAGGCTGCAGAAACGTCTACTTATGTATTTAGAATTCCACACTTCAGCTTTAAAAATAAAATTGGAAAACCGTTGTCGTTTCATTTTATGAACCACTTATTCCTAATCATGTTGCGCAGGGTAATTACCGGCTGATTTCAGGCCAGAGGCGGGATACACTCCGAACAGGTTGCCAATCTGTTGCGGAGTCATTTGAAAACATCATTTCATCTTCTGAACCGCTTAGCCCTGGCGGGCCGCAGGGGGTGCCGAAGCTTATCCCTTTTGATTCAAGGCAAGAGGCAGGGTACACCCCCATCAGGTCACTAGTCTGTCTCAGGGGTACACACACACTCATTCCTAGGGGAAATTTAATAGCGACCAATCAACCTAATATATATGTTTTTGGAGGTTGAGAGGAAACTGGAGCACACCGAAAAAAACAACGCATACACGAGGAGAACATGCAAACTCCACACAAAAAGACCAGTGCTCAAGCCTTGTTCCAAACCTTGTCCCCAACCCCGGGATTCAAACAGTGACCATTTTACCACCGTGCATTCCATTTGAAAACCAGAATTCTGACATTTTTTGAGTTTAATCCAATGGATTACTAATATAGGTCTTTTTCTAAAAGACTCTGCTTCAATTAGATATTAAACTTTAAATGTGTTGCCGATTTTTAGAAAGTTATGGTGTCAATGAGAACAAAAAAGACATTGAGATGTTGGTCAGCGGCAACTATTTCATGAGGAAGTGATGTGTATGTATTTGTTTTTCTCAAACAGCCACAGTGTCCTATTGTATGTTGTGACTGATATCAGTACATTTTTAACGCTGTCAGGACAAGCAGTGACTAAACTACATGAAGTAACTAAATATTCCTGCATTTGCATTCCATCAGACACACTTTTGTGCAGCTTCATTGAAGGTGTCTGTCTCATTCGGCAGTTTAGCATGAATTTGAATCACGGTGACTGATTTATTAACTGTGTACAGAGTAACTGAAGGAGAGTGATAACGCCGAATATCATGCAAATCATCTGCAAAGGAAATGCTGTGAATCAGCGTGAGAGGTGCTTAGAGCTGAAATAATAAAAAATATCAAACTATGCATCTGTTGTCCAAATAAAAATTATTTTATATAGTCCTGTAAAGAAAAAATAAGTTGATCTGTTTCAGAAACAGGAGTTTCTTTACTAATTGTATCACTAATCTTTTCCATAGTCAAATTTTTTTTTTGAGTGCCTCACGGGTCAGGGTATAGAACCAAAGCCACGTGTCTGGTTTGTGTTAAAAGTTTAACGGAAGACTTCTGAAGTCTGATTTAACTCAAAAGACCAGCCACTGCTGTTTATTTCAGAATATTTTGCAGTGACGCCTTGCAGAAACACCAGTGGGAGAACAGCTGGAAAATATACTCCATCACAAACTATCAAACACGCTTAATTAATAACATATCAGCTTCATATGAAAACAAAGTATATATCAACAATATTTAACAAAAGTTTTGGAGTAAATTTAAGAAAATTTTACTAAAGAATATGATGCATCAAACTAAAGTTTTTTCAAACTAATGCTGTAACATGAAGTTTTTCTGAATCAGTTGCGTCAATTGTTCGCTGATCAAGGATCAGTGACCTTCTTCAAATTCCAATGAATTCAAATGAAAGCTGGTCGCTGTTTTCTGGACAAGTATTTGACAAATTCCTGATATTTTCTAAGGTTTTCAGGAACATTTAATTTCATGTATCTCTAGCAAAGATACAAACTGTTGCAAGTCCATTTTTTAAGATGTAGTTGTACATGTTGATCTGAAAATGTTCTGTATTAATATGCAGAAAAGTAAGTTACCTTTGGTCTTCTCGTCCTCAGTCCCCGGCCCAAGTGGGTCACTGCTTGGATAAGTTTCCTCCTGGCTTGGAGTTTGTCCAAGTGGTAAACTGACTGGACGGGAGTTGGTAACTGAACTGGATGGTCGGGAGCTGACACAGTTCTATAAAAAATTAAAGACAACTCTTAGTCAATGGTGAAGTTCTGTCATTACGTAAGCCATCAAGTCAACTGAATTATGAGACGTAATCGAGACATTTGAGTTATGGGAGTAGAGCCAAAGCTCCACCAGGTTGAGAGAAGCCAGATGGGGTAGTTCGGGCATTTGGTCAGGATGTCTCACGAGCACCTCGCTGGTGAAGTGTTTCGGGCAGGTTCCACCAGAAGGAAACCAAGAAGCAGACTATGGACCCGCTGGAGAGACTATGTCTCACAGCTAGCTGGTGAATGTCTCGGGAACCTCCTGGGTGAGCTGGAGGATGCAGCTAGGCTGAGAGAAGCCCGGAGTGAGCCCCGGATAAGCCGAAGACGACAGAACGCAATGTTAACGTTTCATTATTTCTTCAAACTGTCTCAACTACATTTAAAATTAATTTTTCTGGTTAGTCACAATTGTTATTACACTTTTAAAATATGATCAGGGAATATAAATTCAGATTGTTTTGACATATGCCTTTTAATATTAAAATACAGTACATCCCATGTTTAACGATGCACAATTTTCAACGCAGACTAAATTACATGCACAAGAGAACTCAAATACATCCTCAGCAAAATATCAAATTACCACACAACCTTTAATTATTTTATTTTTAACGTATTGTATTTATCTCTTATGGGGAAATTACTTTTGCTGCATTGCACTGCAGCAGGCAGCCATGACGGCACCAATGGTAGGAGTAACTATGTAGAGCAGACACAGGCAAACTATGGCCCGTGGGCCACATGTGGACCGTTAATAAACGTTATATTCTAGCCCGCCAAATTTGAAAAAATAAAATAAATAAACCTTGTCAGTATTTTATTTTCCCTGTAATTTGAATGTTTTCCTACTAGATGGCGCACTGTATGATATGGAAAGCCATCTGGCCCAATACACGCACGTAAACAAGTGTGCTAGATGTTAAAACAAGCGAACGTTACGTCAAGTGCTTAGATTTCAAACCTAGCGCCGCTAAATACACATTTTTAAGCGCTATCGCACAAGATTTCAGACCTAGCGCTCTCGATTTGAAATTTAACACTCTTTATGTAACAAGTAGCGTGCTTGTTTAAAATCTAGCGCCCCATTCTATCGGTCTAATCTAGCGGTTACCAAAGCATGCCATCCATCTGCTTCTGTTCCGGCCTTTTTGTCAAATGTTAAAACTCAATGTTGCCCGCGAACCACAACGTTTGCCCACCCCTGAACTAGAGGGTTAGGTGTCTTCCCCAAGGACACCTAGGCATAGGCCAAATGGGAATTGAAACGGCTTTTACAAGTCCAAAGACAGACCTCCTACCACAGAGTTAACTTGTCCTCCTTAATAGGCTCTTCTTGCAAGGATATGCCCATTTGTCTTTGATTTTTTTCTAAGCAAGTACAGGGAAATTGAATTATCCCAAATAATAAAATTAAATGCATTTTTTTTAAATGCTCTTATTTCTCCTCGATTAGACGTGCTCCTTCCTGTAGCTTTCCGTCATGTCAAAATTTGAATTAGGATTTAAAAAAAAAAAAAAAAACTAAACCACTTCCAATTTATATCTGTATTTCAGTGGTGTCAGGGGCATGAAGTGCTGAGAAGGGGGGTGTTTTTTATTTGGGACTTGCAACTGACAGCTTTATTTCACAAAGCAATCTGGCGGTGTGTGTACAAGCAGAAGGTCAGGGTAGGTCAAGAGGTGTGCAGTATCAAATAGGCTGGCAACACACCTCAAAGTGACCGTGTGTTCAATCTCAGCCTGTGTGCAGAAATGTAAAAAATCACACCCAAAATTGGGGAAGAGGAAATTGAATTGAATTTTGGAATGGAAGAAATGTCTAAAAATGATTAGTTTTGTTGAAAAAGAGCAGAGTTTTGAGAACTCAAAAGTCACAAAAATTTTGTATTAAAAAAAAATAAAAAATTTTAAATCCCTGAAGCCGCAGTAAATATTTGGGTTTGATTTCATCTTTACTGGCTCATAATGTAACATATAAATCCTCCTGGCTGTGACAAATACAATTTGTCATCAAATGACCCCATATGCTGTAACAATGCCTAATCGTCTTTACCTCTCACCCAGAAACATACAACACCCAATCCTGTGTTTTACAACATGGGAATATATAGGGCCATGTGCGGTCATCTAGAGCCAAATGTCTCCTATCTAACCACAGGACAGCTAGATACAGTATTTCAAACCAGATTTATTGTACAAAACAACATTAGCTGAAAACCGTCAGACAGCAGTGATGGCTAAAAACCTATTCTGGTAGCGGAACCCGGTGAGATTGGAAAATTGCCACCACGAGAGGTGAGGAAGCAGTAAAAATGACGCTAGATGGGGGTCCCTCACTGATAACATGAGCACCCAATATATCAGACTACACTTGGTGGCATACCCCTTCTGCACCCCACATATACAAACCCGGGAACACATCAACTTATTTATTTTATTCCTTGCTACCGTCATTGTCCACTCTGGGATGGAGCAGGTCAAAAGGAAGTAGCGGCAGCACACCGAAAATCAATCTCACATTCAGAAATAGCTTCATGGGTTGGGGTCTTTAAGTACATATGTGCAGTTCAGGGTGCAGAGGGAGGGGCAGAACAAAGTATTGCCGGCCATTAAGCGTGACACACCGACCTGACGAGGAGCATTTTGTGCGTGTGGATGTGATGGAGGATACACTTGCTAGACACTGAGGGTAACAAAGGCTGGAGTGATGAGTGGCTGTTTGTCATGGTGCTAAGGCTTATAATTGCATGTGTGTGTGTGTCAGGGCTGTGGTTGTGTGTGTTCGACTTTTAAGTGCTATTAAATTCTGTCGCGCAGGCTATAATCTTCCTTTAGACACACACACACATACTTGCACATACACACAAAGTTGCAGCATCTCACAGTTTCAGCCAAACGGCAGCGTCCAACAAGGAATAAATACTGGCCTGACATTTTAATGTCAGGGGACGGCTTGTCCTGGATTAGAAACTTGTAACCCACAGCAGAGCTTGACATTGCTGGGATGAAGGTGCTGCAATGGGGAGAATGAGGAAAAGGTGGGGGTGGGCTATTATAGAGGGCCCATGTTTGATGTATAAGGGCATCTAACACAGACTGTCGACTAGTCAGAAGCTATCAGACCTGGAGTGTTGCTTTGTGGCCGGCTTTCAATCGGACTGAAGAAGCAGTGATATTTTCCTTCACTAGAAGTGAGGTGTGGATGAAAATTGACTTGGTCACACAAGTGTTTTCACACACAAAAGCACATACACTACAGGAATTTAAAGAACTACATACGGAGAAATTGAGTGCTTTTCTTCTCTCCTTGATCTTGTTGACCGTACTGCGTACCTGGAAGAAAAAAAAAAACTCTATAAGTGTTAATAATAGTGATCATTACAAAATAAAACCAAACGAACTGCACAAAAAACATTTGTGCGTATGCATCTAAGAAAAGAAAACAAAATGTGAGATGAATTGAAGACGATTTGAAGGCTAGTTGCAGATACAAGGATTCAGTGAGTGGTGGAGTGTGTGTGTGAGTGTGTGTGGAAATGTCCCAGTGGCTAATGGGACTTGAAAGTGACACATAGAGCTGGCAAACTAAAAAGACGACTTCTTGCTATCATCTGTCAACACAGAGTAAATGGAGCAAATGGAGGAGAAGGGGCCGGC
The DNA here is from genome assembly GCA_902685375.1 of Neostethus bicornis. Lineage (NCBI taxonomy): Eukaryota > Metazoa > Chordata > Actinopteri > Atheriniformes > Phallostethidae > Neostethus > Neostethus bicornis. Next base: position 23,803,341 of record LR738547.1, read on the forward strand.
CTAGCAGAACAGATTACATTTTTACACTTGAGATAAAACAGTACAGCTTACACCTTTATTCAACACACAAAACCAGTTTAAAAAAAAGAAATAAATAACCTATTCGGAAATACTAAACACTATGCATCTAACATCAGATTTAAAAAAAAAATAAATAAAGCATTGCACATTTTTATTTTATTAAATTTAATAATTTGAGGCATCAATTTGAATTAATTTTCAGGTTATTTTTAACTGCAAATATTTTCTAATTCTATATTGCATTCTTGAAGACAATTCTTATTTTAGAAGCTTTTAATTACAGATTAATTACCTAATAAATTACTGAACTGCCTTGTAATCAATTCATAAAAAAAAAAAAAAAAATTCAAATTTTCAGAAAATAAAAAAAGCCGAAATAATCCGATTGGAAGTCGATGCCAAATTAAGCCATTAAATCGGACAAAAAAGGAAAAAAAAAAATATTTACATTTTAATAAAAAAAATCTAAATAAGTTTTCTTTGTTTTTCCATCAGAAACTGAGAAATTTATACGAATAAAGCAATTTGGCCAGAAAATAATACAAATTTTTCAGGAAATTATTTATTATTAATTTTGTTCCTTTTTTTTTGTCAATTTGTCAAAAATATATTTTTTTAAATGCAAGAAATGCAAAAAAATATATATATATAATTGGAAACAAGAGCAGATCATTTACAAAAAAAAAAAAGATACAGACTAATTTAAGACATCAAAAATGTCGGTAGCAGTCTTTCATGTTACACCTCTGCCACCTTCGAACTCGGCATTTACGTGTGTGTCTCTGTGTGTGCAAACACATTTCACGTGTGCACATTTTCTGCCCTGAACTGTAAATTTGTAACAGCTGGGCACTCATCACACCGGCCCAGCTCAGACCATCCCACACCATTAGTGAATATGCATTATAGCTTATGGCTTTACTAACTCAGGCTGTGTTATAAATTATGACACCACATCAAACTCGCACGCATTCCCAGAGATGGCATGTGTATGCAGCGGATGGTTTGCATACATACAACTATTCAAGGGGTAAATAATGGAGAGGGTCCAAGCCATCTGACAGCGCAGAATCAACAGCGCTAGCATCATATTTCCTAAACCCTCTCATTATTTCTGACATCTAGCTAAAAGGCCTTCAACGCAGTACAGATGTTTCACGAGGCACCGTCATACAACAACATTTAAAAAGGAGAAAATAAGACTTTAGGATTTCACTGATATCAAAAGCAGCAGGCATGCTGAGGCAATTACATGACGCAACTTAATTAATCATTTGACAATGAGGGGAAGGGCATTGTTTTAGATTATTGTTATGTGTTTAAGGGCTTTTGAGCTCACTCAAGGTTTCAAAATGATGCAAAGCGTGGTTTCCCATGTAAATAGCTGCAAAGTGATTACCATATAAAAGCAGAACACCCAACAACACCTGCCGACATCCTTGGAGTTGATAGAGATAAAAGGTCATCAAAGCGTGGGATTACAAGGTGACCACCAAGGAAAAGCTAATTGTGGTGAATAATAGGAAGGTACTTAGCTATTAAAACATAGCATTTTGAGTATAATTACACTACAAGTTATTCTCCACGCCATATTTTATAATTATTCACTCTGGAAAACAACCTTATGAATGAAAAACATTGTGGCTTTCAAGCTTCCTGTATTTTACCACCTGATTTTTGCATATCAAAGTAAAATATTTCTGAAAAAAAAATCCACACGGAGTTCCTTCGCTACAATAAAGAAACTTATTATAAAGTCTCTTTTGTATACACACACCATAATTTATCAGCTATTGTTTAATATTTCACACACACACACAGCAGGCAGTGGTTAGCAAAGTGGTCTCATCGCAAGAAGGTCGGGGTTCGCATCCTGCGTTGGACATGGCTTAAACGCTGGGATTTCTGTGTGAAGTTTGCATGTTCTCCCCATGTATGCATGGGTTTCCTTCCGCCCTCCAAAAAAAACATGTGTGTCAGGTTGAGGACCCCCTCGAAAACAGGATGTCGCATCTCAAGGGGCTTATCCTCTTAATAAAATAAATTAAATTAAAAAAAAAAAATTCAAAAAGTGTCCGCACAGCAAGAAGGTCGGGGTGGAGGAGGCATGAAACAATAGTCTTTCTGTGTGGAGTTTGCATGTTCTCCCGGTCTATGCGTGGGTTTTCTTCAGGTACCCCAATTTCCTCCCACTCTCCAAAAACATGCATGCTAGGTTAATTGGCTGCTGCAAAACTGCCACTAGGAATGAGTTTGTTTGTGGCCCTGCAACTTTCGGGTAGCGTATTCCGGGAGTACCCTGCCTCTCGCCTGAATTCAGCCAAGATAGGCTCTTGCATCCCCTGCAACTCAGGGATAAGCGGTTCAAAAAGACAAAACACACGCAGAGAGACAGCTAGAAAATCTCACAATGTCTGATTAGGTATGTAAAGTAAAAGTGATCAAAAGTAAGTTTTGGAGTGGAAACAACATTGATATCTATACTTTTTATCTTAATACAGAAGTAAAATCCCTTTAAAAAATCAGGACATAAACACAACCTGATCAAAAACTAAGATGACTGCAAGGTCAAGGACAACATCAGCGTAAGGGTAGTCATTCCCAAGCACTAAAAAAACCATTTAAGTAAGAATGTGGTGTTGATTTATTTTACAAGGTGATGGGTCAGCCAACCCTGGCTCTGCATTGTTTGTGACATAGGAACATCATTTCATAGAGCTGAAGACGGCTTAAATAAAATAAATAAATACAAAGATCACAAGTGGAGATATCAGAGATCTGGACGGCAAAGATGGAAAGGTTAGGAGGGTGCTTAGTGACTCAGTGAGACGCGGGAAAGGATTTGACATCCTTGTGCACGTAAGATCAGAAATTTAGCTGATCTTTTAAAAAATCCGGGGACACAGAAATCTACAACCGAAGGGATCATGGTCTGTTATATTTACTTGCAACAGACTGATATTAAAGATTTCTGTACAAAAGTGGATTTTGAGGCAGTTTTTGTCAGATCAAGCATTACAAACTTTTTCCGTTCTGTTTCGACTGTGTCTCACAGCTGACCGGAGAACGACTCGGGATCCTTCCGGGTGAGCTGGAGGATGCAGCTGGGGTGAGAGAAGCATGGGTTTCTCATCTAAGGCTATTGCCGCCAGGACCCGACCCCGGATAAGCGGAAACGACAGAACAAGTGAACATAACCATACTTGAAAGTGTCAAAGAATAATATTAAAAAAGTTTCAAAGACATGCTCAGTTAAAAATGGTGCCCAAATCTGCTTTGACATGTGCACAGTTGAAGTTTTTCTCATCTACATACAACAGCAGCCGCATGTGACCGAGAAAAATTTTTATGAGTTAAGTCTCATCTGTTAAACTGTATCCCTCTGTCTCAACCCTGATATGCTTTCCAACCCCCCACACACCTCTACTGTATTTAAATGGTAATAACACAGCATATAAATGATATTTTCCGACTCCTTCATTGCATATTATTTGTTACATATTGTTGTTCTTTCTTGTCCTGCTAGGGGCCTGCAAAGCCCTGGCCAGCACCTTTGTCAGGATGCTAAATGGAAGGCCGTGAGTTTAAAAACTTAAAGAGGCAGTGAAATATTAGCCAATGTGGGTGAGGAATGAGTGGCTGAGAACTGCAGCGTGTCAGTGTTAAATGGTTGGACTCGGATGCATATAAGTTAGTCCAAGCATGAAGGGCAGTGGGACGCTCGCGTGGAAACGATGCCCCCTCCCATCCCTCTACTCATTCACAGACACACACTCACACGTAAACACACTCTGTCACACACCACCCACCCACCCACACAGCTTTTAAGCAAGGAGCCCATCAGAAACTTGTCATTTCTCTCATTCACTTCGACAGCCTTGAGACACAATGCAGACTTACCTCTGTGTTGTACACCCCATATATCAGAAAGATGAACAGGCCCTGCAAACACAGACAAAGAAAGAGTGAAAAAAAAGAGGATACGAAAGAAAAGAAGGACAAAGTTGTTAATGTTGTTTTCTCTCTTGTATTTTTAAAGCGGTATTATCAGAATAAATCTGGATTAATAAAAAGTTGGCGACTCTTTTGAGATCTTGCAAACAATTTTTTTGCTCTTCATTTTATTGAACAAGAAGAGGGTCAGACCTGCTCAGTTTATGTTCATAAAAATGTAGCATTTCAATAAGTATGAACTCATTGAGACACTCCCTTAGTTATTCAAACACATATACAACAGAAACACACAGCCGTAAACGAGAGTGTAAAAACAAGAGCGCAAGGATATATATTAAACACACGAATGCAAACGCATAAAGAGAGCAATCCGCGCCTGACGAGACGATCAAGGAAAACCATTGGAAGAAAACAGAGACAGACGGAGGAAAAATAGTGGAAAAAAAAATGACACATAAAAGAAAATATTTCATCTTCACAAAACTCACGGCAAGTACCCGGGACACAAGAATGCCATGCCCTTGGATACATAAAGGCAGCACTTTTTGGTCACAGAAAAACAGCTATTTTTCATTCAAATCCATTGTGGCATTCGGTGAATGTACAAGATTGTATATTTGCCTTCGGGCCTGAATTCAATCCTGAAGCCTCAATGGAAACAGTGAGAGCAACATCCTCTGAGCACTGATTGAATTGTGTCACTAAAGATGTGCCGAGAAAAATGAAAAGGCAGTTAAAATCCCATAAATCTCAAGGCTGATAGACACAGTTGATGCTTTGATAAGAAAACTGCACATTGCGACGGGTCTAGCAAATGGAAACGCACACAAACACGCGCGCAAATACGCACACACCCAAACTAAACTAAAGGTTGAAACGGTTTTATTGAGGTGCGTTGGTGATGTTACGCCTTTAAACGGGGGGTAAGGACACATCCTGAAGACGGGTAGGTAACGCCTGGTCAAAGCATCAATCAAGTTGAGTTTGGAACATCCAATTTTTGCCAGCGGGAGATCTCCATGCATCACCATTGACAAGATGATTTGGGAGGCCATCCAATGTGACAGACCATCAATGGCTGACGATGACGACCTCTAGCCCGAGCTACTGCCCATTCACCTCTTGCTGGCCGCTTTGTCCCCGAGGGATTGAATTGTCCTGTCTGTAGCACTGTCAGGTGACAACTCAGGACATCCATCCTCCTAAAACTGACTGTTCTACTGGTGTCTGACATGCTAAAGACAACACATAACACAAGGGACCGGATGCCGAAGGTTTTAGGTCGGCATGGACTTAATAGATTACTTACTAAATTATTATTACATGTCTAATGATTTTTTTTAACTGAACAAAACTGAATTAATAGTTATTTACTTCCTGCTTACCGTAATTTCACGGCTATAAGGCGCATATAAAAGTCTTAGATTTCTTCAAAATGAGCGGTGCGCCTTTTCGTGCGGTGCGCCTTGTGTGTGAGAAAAGGCGGACCTAAAAGAAAACGCGGTTCCCGCGAGGCGGACCTGAAAGAAAAGGCATGAGAACGTTAAAGAGTGAAGTATGAGCGGCGTGGGAGCGAAGGATGACCGAAGGAGACCACAGTTTCACGAAGGGTGGAAGGCAGCTCCGGGTGAGTTACGCTACAGTTTGCCAATGGATTGTAGATGCTTGGACTAACGTGTCTGCTGATACTGTTATCCGAGCTTTCGCAAAAGCTGGTATCCTTTCTGAGGAGCCGCACAGTACAGACAGTGACTTTGACAGCGAGGAGTGAAGTAGACCTGCTCTGTTGGATTTTGCGCAGCTGTTCGATTCCAAAACAGAGGATGAGGACTTTGACGGATTTGAATAAAGACTATTACCGGTAATGTGCTTGTTTATACTTCTTAAATAAAGTACAACCAAACTCAGTTTTGCTCCCGATCTATTTTTTAATACGCACATTTGCATGCTTGCGTGTGTGTTGTTGTAAGGCGGTGTGTGACTGAGACTGCGCCTTTTTGTACGGTGCGCCTTATATGTGTTAAATACAGCAATGGCGCACATAACTGAGGCTGCGCCTTTTCGTACGGTGCGCCTAATGGTCGTGAAATTACGGTAATTTGTGAAAAACATATTTAATGATGACCAAACTGTTGCCTTGAAGACAAACGTTTGTTGATAGAAACACTGTACGTACAGTATATACAGTGTATGCCCTTAGATATACCGTATTGATTTGGACGTAGAGACAGGTATACAGTAGATTGATCGAAAGAAAATGTGATGCCAGTACAATAAATGACAAAACGAACGTGGCCAATGTTCCACATCCACTCTATTATTAGAGTGTATGTTAGGATTGCAGTGTTCAACTTATTGTTGCAATTTAATTTACATGTGTTTGATCGCTTCCCTTATTTGTAATTAATCTTTTGTTGTGCTGTGAACAAAGTGGAGAGAACATACTGGAGAAAAATGATCTATTAAAATATAATTGAGTTAAAAATAAGCAAAACAATGAAGATGGATTGTTTAAAATGTTAATTTGTTATTATCATCGCGAAAAACAGACAAGAAAATGGGGCACATTATTAAAATTGAATATTTTTTTACATTAAAAAAAGCCCATTTTCTTTTGAACTCAGTGCAAGATTTGACAAATTTATGCAAAAAATGAACACAGTTGCTTTCAAAGTATTGTTATATAGTACATCAAACAAGGGAGTGTAAATTAATTAGCATCTCACTAATTAGGAAACAATTGTATATTTAAAAGTGAAAGCTAACAAGCACTGTTTGACAATAAACATCATCACCCCTGAGAGATGGAGAGCCACGATGCAAAGCAAAACAAAAAAAAATAGCATTTCAACAGTGTAAAAACTGGTTTATTGAAAAGGAAAAATCTGGGAGGAAAAAATGCGAAGATTTCAACCCTATAGTTGGTCATTTCTGGCTATTTGAAAACTGACAAAACTGCTGTGCTTGCAACTCAAAAATGAGAAAACAACAACATTGTGCATAAAATATTATCATGGTAAAATAATCTTAAGATGTTGGTTTAATTTTTTTGTAATTGCATCAGACTAAATCTGAAATACTCCTTGTAAAAATTGATCATATATCACTCATATTTTCATCAGATATAGTTACTGTTACACATGGCTCCATCACCGTGTGGTCCACAGCCAGGGACAAACTCAGACTGCAGCGCATTGTGCGCTCTGCCGAGATGGCAATTGGCTGCAGCCTTAATCTCTCCACAACACATAAGTCTCCAGGACCCGGGGGCGTGCAGGTCAGATAGCAGCTGACCTTTCCCACCCTAGACATGGGCTTTTGAGCAACTTCCCTCAGACAGGAGGCTCCAGTCCATTCGTAGCAGAACGTCCCGCCACAAAAATAGCTTCTTCCCTTCTGCCGTTGGACTTATGAACACTTTATAACCTGGATCTGTCATCACTTGGTCATTTTACTTTTGTCACTTTACTGTCTTTATTATTTTCCATGCCATTGTACCACAGTTTACATTTTTTGTTCTGAGCACTCTTGGTTTTGTTCAAATTAATTTAGTTAATTTTGGGGGGGTTGTCTCCTAATTATTACTTTATTACCATGTTTATTCTTTGCACATTGGTACCTCAGTAAGTTCCTAGTCTCTGAATCTTGTTAATAAAGGCTTTTTTGAGTCTGATGAAAAAATGTTAAAATCTTGCAGAATTTGATCAAAAGTACTATTTAGTTTGCAGAAAGTTTATATCTTAACTTGAACTAGACACAATGCAAAAACTTATAATTCCGTTTCTTGGTCTTGGAATGCTCATAGATGGTCATGATTAGATACTAAACTTGTCCTTGGGGGCGTTAGCCTAGTGGAGAGCTACTGTCTTTTGACCGAGAGTATCGGATTTCATTCGGTTCCAAGGGACAGAACCGAACCGTCTCAGGGACGGCTGGGGCCAAGCTGTCCCTGGGACCACAGGAGAAACACAAAAACAAAAAAAAAAAACATGATTAGATAATACATCTTTAAGGAGCTTGAATTGAGCCATCTAAACTCATTTCTGAACAACAACAAATACTTACTATAGATAATTTGCAGATCAGAAATTTTCCCGTGTGGTATGAATGAAGTACTTCTGATTCTGATATGAGCACAGCTGCGTTCGAGGGATACATGTGACTAGAAATGTTACTGTCTGAAACATGTCATCTAAGTTCCCAGAGAGCATAAATAAGATTTTTTTTAAAGCCACTCAAAAGTGTGTGAATTTGTGCAGCTATACATTCATCATGTTTATGTTTCCTCAAAGTATATCACAAAAATTGAAAAAGACAAAGATATGAATACATTTGTAAAAGATGCTGAATCCGTTTGCTTTCACACACACCCTGACACACTGGTTCCAAGCATTAGTCTCCACTCCTTTGTGAGTTATAAATGGTAACAAATTCTCAGTGAGCAATACCTTTATACCCCTCACTCACCTTTCAGCAACCCTATTTCCCATCTCCATCAACCTCCCTAATTGTGTGGAGTTAGGGAGCAGAGCCCTGGCAGGTAAAAATCTCAGAAAACAGCAAGTTTATGACACTGTCCTTGAGAAACAAATTTTCAATGTACAGATATGAAAACTATGATTAAAGAGGAAGGGCAGTGTCTTGGCAAGGGGAGAAGAAGTGATGGGGCTGCTTTTTCTTTTTTGCTAGAATATATTGCCTCTGTCATCTTACTGTTCCCATTTATAATAGAAGCAGGTAAAATGTTAACATGAGTGAGAATGACAAGTCAGAAAGGAACTTCAGTCTGATACCAGTCTCTATTTCTACAAAGAACAAGGTAGAAAATAACACAGTAAAATCTAGTTATTATCGCTACAATTATTACGACATAGCTCTTTTTTTACCAGTCGATTTACATTCCAACCCGCACCTATGGTCACCAACTGTGGGTGGTGACTGAAAGAACGAGAACACAGACACAAGCAGCCGAAATGAGCTTCCTCTATAGAGTGGCTGGGCTCTCACTCAGAGACAGAGTGAAGAGCTCTGCCATCCAGGAGAAGCTCAGAGTAGACCCATTGCTCCTCCTGGTTGAGATGAGTCAGGTGGGGTGACTCAGGCATCTGTTTAGGATACCTCACCAGCGAGGTCTTCGGGAGGTATTTCGGGTACGTCCCACAGAGAGGAGACCCAGAGGGAGGCCCTGGACCCGCTGGAGAGCCTGACTCACAGCTGGAGAGAGAACACCTCGGGATCCTCCTAGGTGAGCTGGAGGATGCAGTCGGGTGAGAAAAGTCTGGGCTTCCCATCTAAGGCTGTTGCCCCTGTGGCCCAGCCCCAGATAAGCGAAAGACAATGGAACGGAAAACTCTTTTTTTGCTGCAATGCACACACAAGTTTTTAATAATTTTTTTCTTTCACAATAGAATTAGATTCTACCACAATTTTTTTCCAATGGCTCACAGGAACAAACCTTATTTTTATGTTATGCAAAGCACATTTATAAGACAGTTTAAAGTGCTTTAAATAAAAAAAAAAAAAAACATTAACAACATAGTAGGAAAAAGAAAAAAGTCATAATGATAGGATTATTAATAAAAAACTAGGAATAAATCACAAAAATATGCACTGTTGTGGTTTTTTATGATATAGACAATTTAATAAGTACCTTCTTTGTCTTCTTATGTTTGGTTAATCACTTAAGATAATGGAACAAAACTGCAATTTTTGGGTCTAAATGTGTCATGGAATGACCGCATGAAAAGATAAAATTACATGGTACATTAAGAGCCTAATTTTGCTCAGTAGCACCATTCAATAGAATGGTTGTAATAGAGGTAATAGAAAAAGATGGGAGAGGGGCAAATCAACTCGTCAAAATTGAGAAAATAATATCTTGAAATGTGAAAAAAACTGCACATTTTCTACAAAAAGAAAAAGTTTTCTGTGCTCGGCGTTCAAAACCAACTGAAATAGACACGTTATTAAAACTATTGTGCTTACGAAGTCGACCACAAGATTCAAATACGAAAAGAACTTTTAACGCTGCCGATAATCAAAAACAAAAACGTGATATATTTATACATGTCAAAGCAAGCATTAAAAAAGCTTAAATGTATTTTAAGAACTTCTTTCAATCAGACCAACAGTTTTCTAAAAGGGAAACAAAGAACCAGAAGTCCAGCTTTCACTATTCACTAGTGCCAAAAAATGAAAGCTGTTTGAACAAGTTGGACCTGCCGTCAAATTTCTTCGCCGTAATTCAAACACGGAGACACTTTTTCACAAATAGAGCTATCTGCATCTCCTCTTGGCTAAAACTGAGAGGAAAAATTCAGCTCTTACACCTGGTAATCATTAAGGAAATGAGAGACAGAAGAGGTTAAAACGCTGTGATGGAGGAAAAGCAAAGAAATTCACACTTCTGCACTGGGGCTTGCTAATGTCTCTGACCCCTCCATGCATAAACAGTTTAATTAACATGTATACATAACTTTCACTTTAACTGCTCATGGCATGTCAAATCAAAGTGTCTGTCAGAGCTGTGAAATAGGGAGTTGATATTTTGCAGGTCCTCAGTTCAGATCCAGCTTTGTATCTGCTCCAGCTGGCCAGAGAAGCTGGCAGGAAGACTTGAGGGCAAAGAGACGTGTAGGTATAAGAACATTGAGTGCTAGAGGGGAAAATACTTCTCAAAAAATACCTGACTAATTTCTATTAAAACTGACGAGACAAGATTTAATATTACGGGAATACAAACTACACAAAAAATTTGTGTGCATTTAAAACTAGGGGTGTGCAAACTACAGCCCAAGAGCCATAAGCGCTCCATCAAACGTTTTGACTTGGAACGCCAAAAATGAAAAAAAAAGTTGCACAACAAACGTTTTCATTGGGTTTTTTTTTTTCTTTGCAATTCTAGAATTTTCCTCTTGTTGCTGTACATTCATTTGTTGTCAGAATATTAGACAACAAAGTTGTTTTCTTCATCATTTTTTTTTTAAAATTGTACCATAATCGTATATGGTACGAATATGTGGACATGTGGTTGGCTCACCCCGTGACTGCTTCGAGGAGGAAGCAAGAGACAGAATGAAAGCAAAACTGTCATAAATTGTGCTAAATCCCTCCTTCCCTCTCCATGAATCTGTGGACCATCTGAAGAGCAGCTTCAGCAACAGACTCCTGCAACCCCGCTGCTCAAAGGAAGGTTACAGAAAATCATTCTTACCATCCGCCATCAAACTATTTAACCTTTCACTCTCTAACCTGTAATTACTTGCCATTCACAACGTTGTATGAGATTGTGTGAATGTAACACTGCAGCACTCAAATTTCCCTTCAGGGATAAATAAAGTATTTTCAATTCATCTCTCATGAGGAGATTATTTTTGCTGGATTGCACCATAGCAGGCAGCTAGTTCGTCGCCAATGGTGGGAATAACAGGTGGTTGGGTGCCTTCTCTATTTAGGCATGAGCCCAGAGGAAATCAAACTGGCATCTCCAGGTCCAAGAATGGACATTTTAGTGCTGAGCTGACGACTCTTCCTTATTTGGGGGTGTTTTAAAATTCATTTTCCCACTCAAAAAGTTATTTTTGACTGTTCTTATCCCACTTAGATACGTTTCCTTTTCAATTATTTTATATATATACAGTATTGCCTGGTACGACATCATCTCTACAGCTTCATTCAGACAGATAAAAAGGGATAACCTTCCTGTAAATATTAGAGTCGCACAAGAGTAGCATAATGGCATAAAATAAAAGTGGATGGAAAATATTCATTCATTCATCCTCTGAATAAATTAACCCGGCCCTTTGGTTGCAAAATAAGACCCGTAAGACGCAAGTCAAAAACTTTCCTTGCCCCTAATTTAAAGATTTTCCGAACATGGATGACACTGTAATGTTATAAAATGAAATAAACTGATGCATTCGTGGGCATGCTTTTCTTTTACAAACACCCCGTTCAAGTTAACAACTATAGTCTGTTATTAACAATGCCAAACTTATTTGAGGATCTATTTAATTTTATGTTCATAATAACATTGAAACAGCAGCAGTTCAAACAGCAACCTAACTGGGCTTTGGTTTTATTTGATGCATGATTAAACGGATAAACTTCATCACCGTGTGTTACAGTAAAAATGAACAAACTACTTTGTACAGACTCTTGCTGAGGGCTGGGATGGCGCCAAAGTTTTCATCCGGTTTCCACTTTATTGTACATTATTAAGGAAAGTGGATAAGTTATTCTTTGAGCGACCTATTAGGACTCCCTGTCTCTCTTCCGTGCACACATTCATTCAGCTAGGCTGTCAAATTGAGGAAAGGACCCCCAAGCCAGCCTGCCTCAATGGGGTACGTAGCTACAGAGGTAAACTGAGAGCGTGCATACACACAGGCACACTCTGAGGCCAGAAGCAACACCAGTACTGGCGTGTGATGGCTCAGGAGAGGAGGGAGAGTTATTAGCTTAGCCCTGAACCACCTACTTAATATAGGGGCCGGCGGTGATCGCTAACAGAGCCTGGCAGAGGTGACAGCTTTTGGCCCTGCTTGAGGAAATCCAATTGAAAAGCAGCCAAGAGGAACAACAAGCCCGAAACAGATGTTGCTCGCTACCACTGGTGCAACTTGGGTACACATAACCCAGCGGCAACAAACCGCGATGGCATGGCTGACACACAAACTTACACACGAGGCAGACATTTGGGGTAGCACACACATACACACATAAATTGCAAAGCCACCCCAAAAAAAACATAAGCGGCAAACTGAATATGAAGAAATATCAGCACATAAATTGTACGTCTAATTTGATTTATTTTGTGCTCATAGATTTGAAAAATTATTGGTTTGATACTCACTTTGCTCATTCATATCGCCATAAAAAATTTAGCCGTTTTTATCAGAATAAAGTTCTTATGTAAGTTTTTTTTTTATTCTTGCCAATGCTGCATCTTTATCCACACAAACTGCACAACCTTAAATTCAGGTGAAGGGTTCACAACAAAACCCCTGTGGAACATAGAACCAGCTAACAACTCATCCATGAATTACTTTTTTTTTTTTAAATAATCTCTGCTTGGATCTCAATAAAAACAACACGCAGCCTCTCAAATCACAACCCTTTGCTCCAATATTAATTGAGTTTGGCAAGGCCGACCATCCGTTAGTCATAATAACATTCATTAATTTTTTCTATCACCGCTACTGCAAAAGCACTGGAAAAGAGGGGGAGGGGGGAGAGTATGGTTAAAAGAGAGCGAGAAGGGGGGAAAACGGGCTAAAATCAATTGTGACATATCTTTATTACCAGTCGATGACGAATGACGACACATTTGCCATTGCTCCGGTATTGTGTCAGTGTGTGTCTTATCGATTTTACTTCAGTCGGACAAATGTTATTGATGAAGTGCTTGAAAAACAGATGAGAACTCTATTTTAACTTGTTTTAACGTTTAGATAAACCAGAGTGACAAAGAATGAAGATGATAGAGCTGTGCAGTAAATTTTTCTTTTAAATTAACTTAATGCTATGGTGTCTATCCGGGTATAGCCCGAGACCGACGGCTGCTAGTAACTATACTTTTAACCACATTGAGCAACACACATATGGCAGTGTAGTAAAGTGAGCAAAAAAAAAAAAAAGAACTGTAAACAAACTAGATTTTGGATTGCGTGTTTCAGGTGCCAAGAAAAATAAAGTCATGGAAAATTGATATAAACTTTTAACACATGGGTCAAAGGAGATCCTTTGAAATGGTGAAAAACAAAGCATGCGGATAGTGCGGAAAGCTGTTTAATTAAAAATACTTTGGAATCCAACTGGTTTTTCTGGGGTAAGCACTTGTCAAATTAAATGTGATCACATTGTCAATCTTTTAAGACATTTTCTGAGTGAATAGTTTTCTTTTGACAAAAAATGAAAAATCCTATGGAACTGGTGCTTGAATGATTTGGGAGGAAATGTAGGCACATAAGCAGATGTGTAAACACAGTTTTAACATGACTAATTCCTCTTTGTTTCTCTGTTCGCTTAGATGTCTGTGTCATCTTTCCCATTTTAACACAGTCTACAAGAGCACTTTAAATTTTCAATAACCTTGGATCAAATTTGAAATTCTAAACTGGAATGGTGAGCTTGACTTAATTTCCAAACTAGGAAAAAAAAATGTTTTTACGTCAAAAATGACTCAAAACTTCTTTAGGTAGTAAGTCCCAAATTTTTTTATTTTTTATTTTTTTAGAGGAAATACATTCATATAATACATGGCAGGTGCCAAAATTGCCCCTAGGATTGAGTGTGTCAAACAGAGAACTACCAGGTAATGTTAGCCTGAAGTTCTCTAAAGGTTTGTTTTTACCTAACCAAAAACTAATATTCCCTAAATGTTAGTTGTTGGTTTTGTTAGAACCTAACCGTCCCAGAACATTGAGAGAACCAAATTCCAAACGTCATGGTTAAAATTAAGGTTAGAAGAATGTTCTGAAAACCAAAAATATCGTTCGCAAAGTCATAAAACTTTCCATTCAAACCTTTAGAGAACCAAAAAAAACCTTTTAGGAACGTTCTGCTAACCTTTGAAAAACCTTCCCAGAATGTTCTGGGAGCATTAAATTGTTAGCTGGGTGTACAGTTGTATGTGTGTGGGCCCCGCAACAAAGTGGCGACCTGTTCGGGGTGTACCCTGCCACTCGCCTTGAATCAGCCAGGATGCCCTCCCGGCCCCCGTACTGCCTGCAACCCCGCAAGGTGACCGACTGATTAAGAGGAAATACAAGAGAGTAGTTCAGAATCAAAATCAGAAATACTTCAGTTGCTTTAAATGGAAAATTTCACACCTCACGTGTTATTCTCTCATCAATCTATTAGAATGTGAAAAGAGGGGGCAGAACAAGCAAGGCTTTCTTAGTAAGAGTCTTTGTAATCTGTGCCTACATTATTGAGATATCAGACCTTTTACACATGAAGAAAATCAAGCAGTATTCATTCATTCATCTTCTGAACCGTCCATCCTTAAAGAGGTTGTGAGGGGTGCCGGAGCCTATCCCGGCTAAAGCAACCATCTTTGACTAAATTGGCTATACAAGTAATTAGTGAATAAGTAACTTCTGATATATCACCAAAATGTAAAGGTTTGATCCCAAATACATTATCGGATTGTAAAGGTCTAAAATAGTGTTAGACCTTTAGACTTTTTTTTTTTGCGTGACTAACTAAAGAGTCTTCAAAATGCACCAATCCGCACAAAAGAAAACTTAAACTGGTGCACTGAGTAACATTAGAAAAGGATCATTGAGAATATTTTCACCTGATTCAAGGTTTTTGTGTTTTTCATATGTTCCTAGAAAACTCCACTTTTGTGTCCCTTGCATCTTCACATTTGCCGTGTGTGTTGGGATGTATTTGTGTGCTGCAGCTCTACCTTTACTGTTCGGTGTATCCATCATGATAAAGTGGGAGACTTGGTGACTGTCACATGCAATCACACTTCACTACGGTTCGCAGGACTTCAAAGTGAAAATGAATGGTAGTTCATCGACATGAAGACTTCATAGATCTTCGTTTGGGTGAGCTTTTTTTTTTATTTTCTGTTTTTTTTTTTTAAGACTTGAAACTCTTGTTTCTGTCCCCTTTTGTTGGAAAAAAATCATATCTTGATTTGTCCATCTAATATTCAGCAGTGGTGGAACAAAGTAAATGTACTTTGATACTGTACTTAAGTAAAAAAATTGTGAATCTGTACTTTACTTAAGTAAAATTTGAGACCGGTACTTTTACTTTTACTTCAACACATTTTAGAGCAAATATCTGTACTTTTACTTTGCTGTTTTTTTAAAGTGTGTTTTGCATTGTTTGTTACATTTTCGGTTGGGAATTTGAAAAAATATACAGTTGTTTTTAGCGTATCTTGAAGCCGCATTGTCAAACTCAACCAGTAGAGGGAGTAGTTTATCGCCTGCAGACTCCAAGAGGGAGAAAAAGTAATGAATTGAGAACCAATCAGAATCGAGAGCAAACATTTTCTGCAATCATTCATTGCCAAAAAAACAACATCGACTATAGCACAAATTAAAAAAAGAGTCAGAGGATTGTTGTTTATTGTGTTTACTTTTAAAGAAAAAGTTGAGCCATCATTACACAGAGTATTTATCTGTGATCCTACAGCACATAACATAATGTTTGAATTATGGTCAAATACTTTTACTTTTTAATTAAAAAGTAAAATGAAAACCAATTACTTTTGTACTTTTACTTTTTTTATTGGTACTTTTACTTAAGTATTTTTTTTGTTTAATTATCTGTACTTTTACTTAAGTACAAAAAGTGAATACTTCATCCACCACTGATTTTCAAACATGTTGATTTTCAAGCAAAGAAAAAAAAACAATTAAAAACTCATGACGTTTCGGTTTTAACTTTCTTTTTAAAAACGAATGTGATCGTTTCATAAGAGTTTGAAGTTAGTATTTTTTTTTAGAAATTCTCAAAAGACAAACAATTTACGTCGACGCATTGTGACAATGATGACTATATATTTTTAATCCCATTCAATCTCAATATGAAGAAATTTTTTAAGCATGGCATTGCTTCACAAGAAACTAATCTTTCATTTTCTCTGAGACAAAGTAAAATACTGTAAGAATATCAAATAATTATTAATAAATAAGAATTTGTGGTTCTTAAATGTGAACACATCATTCCAAATCCAATAAGTTGATTCTTTTAATTCTCAAACAAACATAAACTACGGTCATTAAAAAAAAAAAAAAAAATCTGTAATATATTATAAGATTGAGTTAAATGTGATAATTGAGTATAAAAATGTGAGAAAAAAAATATGCATAAGACAACAATGCCATAGCTGTCGCTTCTCCCACAGTTGCAGGTCTCTCCTTTAATCTAATAATGACTCTAAAATTACGCTGTGCTTTTAAAAACTGTGAAGATCGGGCTACAGGTCTCTCTGACTTTCCTCATCTCCTTCTGCCCCGGCCGAGGCTCTGTTCTCACTCTCCAAGCTGTTTGATTGGCACATGCTTTCACTTAATGAGGGATAATTACTAAGCAAAACAAGTGGGAGACCACATCTGCTCAGTGTAAAAGAAGTCCAGGCCTGGTGCAATCTGTCAGACAAGGCTTTCAGGTTGTGTGTGTGTTAATGCTTTACCCACATTCAGTGGCCTCTCGGTCCAACACAAAACCCTCCAGGACTGCTCCGCTCCCCCACCCGGACGAGAAGCAGATTAATAGGAATCAGCGTGTGACTACAAACACTCAGCGGGAAGAGAGCATATCTGTGTGCGTTGACATGCGTAGGAAATGACCCCGTGTATCTGTTGGAAGACTGGTCGGGGCGCCGCAGCAGGAAGGGCAAGAGGGCAGAAGGGACAATCAACATCGACATCCCAATCAGTGTCCTGTTGCCAGCGCTGTTGTTCTGCTCCTATCAGTACTGTTATGTTTACGTTCACACAATGCAGTAGCGTAACGCTTCCCAAACTCCTAGACATGCTGCCCATAAATCATCTCACAAGGAATACCCTAAGTGCTAAACGGTCTCCTAATGGCTTGCCTGTGAATATAGGTAGTTGTCTTAATTAGCGCTAACAGCGTAAATCCCGCTATTAGAAGGGATCTTGTCATGTCTTACAAGTGACATTTCAAAGTATTGGATTTCCAAATGTGTATTGATTAAGAAAACCATGAGAAAATTTACACACACGCAACCTATGCATTCATTACTACGACGAAAAGGCAGCATCTCTATGTTAGAGCAACAGGAAGTGAGAAATACAGATTTGATAAAAGAGGCAGACACACAAAATTGAGGGAAATAATTGTGTATATATACTGTATATATAATTGGTTTTATTTTGAAAACTTCTTAAAAATGTCACATCCAAAAATGTGGGAACTTAAGAGGGACAGACCTTCGCTTATGGAGGGACAAGACTCTCGTTTAAGTCTTCTTGAATTATTTTATTTTTTAACGTACTGTATTCATCCCATCCTGGCTGATTCAAGGCGAGAGGCGGGTACATCCCCGAACAGCCGGGATGGGCTCCGCAAGCCCGTATGGGATAGACGGTAGAGAAGGTGACTGACTGAATTCATCCCACAAATGCGGAAATTTCTGTG
Organism: Neostethus bicornis; assembly: GCA_902685375.1. Classification (NCBI taxonomy): domain Eukaryota; kingdom Metazoa; phylum Chordata; class Actinopteri; order Atheriniformes; family Phallostethidae; genus Neostethus; species Neostethus bicornis. The sequence goes on from LR738547.1 coordinate 23,821,449, forward strand.
CAGCATTGCATCGCAACAGGCTGCCAAGAGGGCGCCAATGTTTGGAGAAAAGAGGGGTTAGGTGTCTTTCCCAATGATACTTAGGCATAGACCCAGTAGGAATCGAACCACTATCTCCTGGTCCACTGAGCTTATGCCCCTTGATCCGTTTTCCCCTTAGCTCATAAGAAACAATTCAGGTTTTTTGGTTTTTTTTTAAACTGGGAAAGTTTTATAAACTTTTAAATAAATATTTCAATAAACATTTTAATAAAAATGGCTGCAGTATTTTAATTTTAGATATCATCACCCCATTTTTCTATGAACTTTTACCCTCCTATTAACAGCTATCGTGAATCTCCTTACCACCCAGCCAACAGACCAACAAAACTTTTGCTTTTTTGCCCTATTTTGACCCAGTTCTCTCTAATAACCCACAAAACACACATCAAAGCCCGACAAATCCACAGATCTTCGGTGACATGGCAGAATAAGGAAAACCAGGGCTATCCCTAACCTGGTCACCCCCAAGTCAACACTGCTATGGTTATTTAAGTTTGTATCTGCATATGTGTGTGTGTGAGAGAGAGACTGTGTATACAAATGCCGAGGGGTGTCAGCCAATACAAAAGACAAGGCGGTGAACTCATAAATAGAACAGTCATTGTTTCAACATGGGTAATTTTGGGTGCTGGAGTTGTTTCTGACACAGTGTAGGTTGGATAAAGAAAAAGGAGGAGGAGGACCGGGGGACTGAGGTCATAAAGTCAGCTGATGAGTTGACGTGCATACACATACACACAAATACGTGCTTACAACTAAGGAAATAGATAACTGATGGAGTCAAAGAATGAATGAAAAGAAGTCCATCAAGCAGAAAACAAGCAAATGATATTTATTATAGTCTTTTTCTAACGTAACAAAGTGCTCACATAGAAGTGTGGCTGCGGAAAGACAGAGGCAATGGTTTGCTTTCTCATGCCACTTTCCATTAACAAAATGAAACTGGCAGGTAATTCTAAGGCAAATAAATGCCTGCAGGTTTAACACAGGGGTCTTCTGGGTGGTGGCAAGAGAAATGACAGGAATTCTTTAGCTTCTTTGGACAGGATGTCTATTATTCCTGCTGCTTTATTTTCATAGGCCAGTTTCTCAAAACTGATCAGTCCAATAGAATTTCGGTCCCACCCAAAAAAAAAAAAAAGAACAGTATCTTTATTATTTAGCTTTGCTTTGATAGCTCGTTTTTCTGCTCTGAGGTGAAAGATTCAAAGTTTAAGAAAATGAAAGTTGAGATCAAAAAGTTGAGATTTCCTTTACAACCTGTTCAACAGACTGTTCATATCAAGACCGCTTCTTTGATCCCTTGCACAAGAAATCTTGCAATATTCGGAATTATAGTTGCTTCTAATAAATAAAGTAAAAAAAAATACGATATCTGAAGAAGTAAACATGCAAGCATGATCTTCTCAGCAAATCTTTAACAGATAAATATAAAGAAAACAACATGCAAAGTTAAAGAAAAAAAAGACAAAAGGAAAAAAACAAATAGAAGTGTAGAAATAACCGACTATAAATATACTACTTGAAACAGCAGTGCTATTCTCATTATGAGTGCCATTTGAGAGGAGTGTGGTGGGAGTCAGACTGACCTTGGTTTGAATATTGTTTTAATGCTGCGCCTGGTAATTGAGGATGCAATGCAAACTGTAGACTCTTTTTCAAAGGGACTCTTATATTCCCGGGCAGTGGGAATGCAAACAATCATGTTGCGTTATCTGTTTGTTTGTTTTCCAACCCCACCTCGTAATTATCCAAGACTCCAATTAAAATGTGGATTTTGAAATAAATCTACATGATTTCACCTATGAATACATTAACTTGAAATTATGCATAAGCTGTTCAAATTTTAAACAAATTTTTAAGTACCCGAAGACATGGTAGAAAATTTTACACAAATAAAAGTTGTCAATGTAGTGGAAAAAAATGCATTAATTGGTTTCAATTAAAATACTCTGATACATCACACACGTGCATATGGCTTGCAATGTTCCAGTACATCCAGTAAGTTTACCTCCACTGGGGGAAAAATGGCTTCTGTTTTAAATTGCGTGTGATCTAAGATACAGCCGACAAAGAATAGGGACGTCAGGGGAATATGGTTCCTGTTTGCTCAAACACTCCAAATTGAAAAACATTTCCCTCCATAATCGGACCAGTGAGAGGTTTGCCATGTGTGCATGTGTATGCTGCATCTGTCTCAGAGTGTGTGTACCGGCATGAACAGTGTGTTTGTAGGTAGCTGGAACTGGTTTGCAGCTAAGTTTGTAATGAATTATGAAAATTTGGGAACAAGTATTGTTATTTTTGTCACCATGTGAGAATGATTCGTTAGACTTAAATCAAAATTATCTACTCTGTATCTCTAGCAACAAAATAAAATTAAACACAATTGTAACAGCACCCAAAATTAAGAGAAAAATGAAAGAGAATGAGAGAAACTTTTTTTCTTAATTGTGTGTTTATTCAGATGATTAAAGAGGAGCCAAAACTAAATAAGTAGCTTCCAATTTTTAACTTCGCCTGCAGGATGAAGAGGGTAGTGATCATTTGTAATCCTGCTCTCAACCTGCTCTCAACCCAGTTAAACAAAGATTACAGAAAATAATCTTTTTGGTATATTTATAGGTTGTTATGTGGCATAAAACTTTTTTCTGTGAAAACTGATTTGGGTGGAAATGTGTGAACCTATAGCAAGGCCAATGTAACCAGAGCATAACGTTAAAGTAACATTTTGGGAATGGACTTCAGTGTTTAAATTTATTTGCTGTCTCATTTTGAATCAATAAGAGTAGAAATTGAGTAAAAATGCAATAAAAAAATTTGTAAAATTTCCAATATATAAAGTTGTGTTAGCTTTATTTAGTTAATAAAATGCATTTAATAAACCCAAACGAGACATGTGCACAGTGATACATGTTTGTCGGTGATCACAGAAGTGGTCAGAATAAGTTATCTCCTATCTATTATCAATAGTTGAATTAAATAAATCACTGCATTCGGATTTAAAAGATCAAAATGTGAAAGATATGCTGCAAGCTACATATAGTGAAAGAAAATCACTAACACTGCGGTCATGAACTAGTCAAAGAGCTACTGTGGTAAATTGAAATGAAAAAAAAAAGAAAAAGAAAACGTCTCACAATCTCTTCAGACGCTATAAAAGCAATGCTTACTCACACAACAAATCTCCCATATGGCAAAAATCAATAAGTAGAGCAACACTCTATTGATCACATCTATATTGTGGACACACTATTATCTCCACAAGCCAAGAATGTGTGCGTGCTGATGGAACTTTAAAGGATGAATGGTCATACTAATGCAAATGTTATTCCAACTAGTTTTAACTTATCATTTATCAGGTTTAAGTTGCAAAAATGACAAATACTACATTATTGAGAAAGTAATAATAGTATTAATAAAACAAATTTAAGGAAGATTATCCAAATCATAATCCATGAAAATCAAAGCCAACTCTTACTGTGTTTTTATTGGTCATTTTTAACTACTTACTAATCATAACAATGCCGTATTAGCAGCTCGTTTTATTGAAATACATTTTAAAAGTCTATTTCTCTTTCCAATTATTGCATTTGCCAAAATTAATCTATTTTTTAAATAAATCAGATTTTTACTTTGAGAAAGTTTATTAAACGCTAATAACAGTCACTATTTTTTAATAAGAAAAAAATGTGTCATTGCTGCAACAGAGGAAATATTATATGAACGATGAATCTAAAGCAAATCCTCTAATTATTTTAGATTTGAATTTAATAGGAAGGCACAGGGCTGCCCTCCACAGGAATGAAACAACACAACATCAAGAAATAGACGATCTCTAGCAAAATCTTTCTGTGCAAAGTTACCAAATAACCACGCAGGACATCATGCACTACTAACTTTTCACAGAGGACAACAGCTACCCTAACATTTTCTTTTGAACTCCTTCAGTTCATTCACCTCTCCTTTGTTTTTTTCTCCCTCTCCTCCTCTCACTTCCTTCCCAAAGTGTCCCTTAAAGTTATTGATAGTTTTAAGTTATGGGCTAATAATAAGATGGACACTGCATGGCCAGAAGCCTATTATACCCGGGTAATGGATAGTGAGGGGGTTTGAATGACATTGCCCTGAGATTGGATGACGGGGAGCAGAAAAATTTATGGTCTACACAAAGAACTCATTGACATACACAGGCACACACACACACACAATTCACTTCATGCTATCTATCTCCAGCTGATGAGAAAGCAGATGAGGCATGTCTGTATTTATGGTGAAGATTCATAAAAATCTAATAGTTCTCTGCAAAAGGTTTGAAGAAATTCAAACTTTACGGAAAGAATGAAATATTCTAAAATACACGCTTAAAAATGAGTTTAATTTGAAAATTCTTCATCATATATCCTGAAGTACGTTTCAAATCATCTATGCTTAACCACAAATTTACAAAACTGTGATATGATTTGATCAATAAAACAAAACAACTTCAACAAGCAGCAACAAACTACCGTCTAGTCATAAAATCAGGGAATAAAATATTCAGATAAGTGTGCCGTGAGGACTTTTGCTAGCCAAAGTTGCAGAAAGTTTACTCATAATGACGACAACAGCAGCATTAATGATCAATCAGAGAGTCTTGTGGGGATGAAAGGCGAAGAGTGAAGATGGCATCCGGGAGAGCAATGAAAAAGGCTTGTCAACATTATCTGTTTTATTGATTTTACTGTAAAAGCTTGCCGCTTAAGCTTTATGTTGCTTTAGCTGCTCCCATTGAAAATACAACAGCTACAAATAATAAAAAAAAAAAAAATACCCACAAAGACTTTCTATTGTTTCATTGATTGACTTACAGTTTTTTTATCTGGCAGGTTTTGCATGCATCATTCTTGTGGTTGCACATATTTCATCATCTTTATGAGAGACTATTAGTGGGACGATATTCCACTCTATTCTCCCTGTCGTTATGATCAATGACAGACACAGAGAAATGTACATAGAGATTAGAATCAATTCAAACCCACAATCTGACGAATGTATGCGATTATGCAGTATGCTCCTGACTGAGATAAAATGACCCACATTCTACCAACAGGAAAACACAAAATTTATGTTTTATAGTATCACAAAATTATTACATTTAAATTATCGTAACTTTTTCTAGTGTTCCGTTCTGTCATCTTCCACTTGTTCCGGGGTCGGGTCGCGGGGGCAACAGCCTCAAACGGGTAGCCCAGGCCTCTCTCTCCCCGGCTGCGTCCTCTAGCTCACCTGGAAAGATCCCAAGTCGTTCCCCGGCCAGCTGTGAGACATAGTCTCTCCAGCGGGTCCGGGGTCTGCCCCTTGGTCTCCTCCTGGTGGGACGTGCCCAAAGCACCTCGCCCGCGAGGCGCTCGGGGGGCATCCTGACCAGATGCCCGAACCACCCCATCTGGCTCCTCTCGTCCTGGAGGAGGAGCGGCTCGACACCGAGCTCCTCCCGGATGGCAGAGCTCCTCACCCGATCTCTGAGTGAGAGCCCAGCCACCCTGCGGAGGAAGCTCATTTTTTAATGTTAGATTTTCTAGTGTTAGATTAAAATATTTTCCACAGTTTGCACAAAACACATTCTTTAGGAATTATTGAAAACTAATAAATTCCTTCCAAACATAGTTTGAACCATTTAATTCAGAAGAATTGTATTAATTTATTTTTTTTTTTTTTTTAAAAACAGGCAATGAGCCCATCTGAAGAAGATTATTTAGTTTTTCTTATTATTATGAAAATGATCATTACTATTCTGTTCTTTGTTATCTTAGGCTGCGCCACCAAGAAGGTGGAAGATTCGAGCCCCAGGTGGATTGAGCCTTGAATTACTGGGCTTTCTGTGTGAAGTTTGCATGTTCTCCCTGTGTAAGTGTGGGTTTCTCCAGGTATTCTGGTTTACTCCCACGCTCCAAAAACATGCATGTTAGGTTGATTGGCCACTTTGAAATTGCGACTAGGTATGAGACTGTCATACAGACTGGTGACCTGTTCGAAAAGTAACCTTGTTCTTGCCTATAACAAGGCTACGGCACACCCCGGAATCCCAACAAATCTAACAGAGAGTTGTAGTCAAGCAGCTGTAACACCACCTACAGTACGATAGCCTTTTGAAAAAAGAGTTTAATCAGGATTTAGACCACAGCAAAGCACAAAAATTCCACTAGTTAGAGTGACATACAACTAGCCCCAGAAAAGGGACTAATTTATTCGTCATCATTAGGACTAATATCCGATTAACACTTTTGACCACTGCTTTCTACTCTAAAGATTAAAATGTGACTTGGGTATCAGTAAATCAGCCCTTCAATGGTTAAATCTTTTTTATCTGAAATATACCAGTTTGTTCATGTAAATGATCAGCCCTCTACTTCCACTAAAGTTAGCTTTGGCGTCCCACAAGGTTCAGTTCTTGGACTCTTTCTGTTTATCTTTTAAATGCTGTCCTCAGGAAACGTAATACGAAAATACAGCGTTATTTTTTTACTATTAGAAGGTACACAGATGGTAAACAGTTCTATTTTTCATTTAAACTTGAACAGTGTCACTTTACAGAGAAAATCATGCATGACCAGCCAGTCCTCTCGGACGGTGTGATAGTGGCCTCCGAACTCACAGTTGGAAACTTTGAAGATTTATTTGATCAGGATTTTTTATTGAGGTCTCACATAATGCACGGCTGTAAAACTGCATTTTTCACCAACGCACCATTAATAGAATCTGAGATATTTTATGCAAAAATGAAAAAAACTTCTCCAAACACTTGCTTTGCTAGCAGCATGCACTAAATCTTTTCTGAAAAAAAAAAAAAAGAGGGGGATGCTGTTTTCATGTGGATCTCAATAAGGTTTCTTCCCTTTTTTCCCACTGGTGAGGGTTTTGGGGGCTTTTCGGAGTTGTTCCTCACCGAGTAGGATTGTGGAAGGGCAGGAATGTGCTGAGTTTGTTTGGTATATGCATGCATGTACAGTATACAAAAATTTATGGTCCCACAAAAATTTTCTTAATGGTTTTCTTTTTTCATATTTAAAAGTCTAAAAGACTGTGAAATAAAAATATCAATGCAGGGAAAAAAGAAAAACAATGAGTGCAGGAAACAGGCAGACAGAATTATGCATAAAACAATAAAAAAATCCATATTACATATTAACATGTGAAGCAGAGCAGACACACTACCGCCCAGTACAAACCCTCCATGTTAATTACTGCTTACATGGAGAAAACGGATAATTAGATATGAGAAGGAAATAGAAACTATTTATGGAAACCAAGAAGCCCAGCTTAATGATCGGAGAACAGCTAACACCTCTATTGATTTCACAGTTAAATATACAGCTCAATTAAAGATACAGATGATTAAAAGATGAATGCAACTTGCAGAAACAGATTTAGATATGCTGGAGAAATTAGGGATCATCAAGCTGCACGGTGGATCATAAAACTTATATGATGTCATCCCAGTCTATTCCATGAGCGGCTTGGTGGAAAGCACTGACTGACTATTTTTACATGGAAATTGATACCCTAAGACAGGGGTGCCCATCACGTCGATCTCGATCGATTGGTCAATCGCAATCGATTGGTCAATCGCAAAGGCATTATAGCTAGATCGCATGGCATTGAAAATAAAGTAAAAAAAAAAAAAAAAAAGAAAAAAAAGTTGGTGCCAGCCTATTATCAGCCTCACAATTACATCTGCCCTACAATCAGCCGCTAGAGTTGCTAAAATTTAGGGACTCTTTTTTTTTTTTCCCAAGAGTGTCAAAAAGTGTCTGTGACGTGAAATCCCGTTGTTAAGCTTGTAATCAATAAGCAGCCCGCGGTGCTGCTGCGGTCCCTCCCCTTCGCAAAGCGCTGTGAGTTTGTGCGTGTGCGTATGTAACAAATGGTGTTGTAGGGGTAGTTACAGCAGACAGGAAACAATCTGTTGGGGGTTGCGATGGTAAGATCGCTGGTAGATCTCAGGAGGTTTGATATTTGCAAAGCAGATCGTGGGACAAAAAGGTTGGGCACCCCTGCTCTAAGATGTGGCCTTTTTTGTTTTTCAAATGGTGCATTTTGAATAGAAAAACGTACATTTTGTAATTTGTTAGAGAAAGAAAACTTGGACTTTTCCATCTAATGAGACCAAAGTAGGTGAGCCACAAACAACAATTTATGAAGCAAAACTAATCAAGTAAATAATGCAAACCCATCTTCTTTGCTAATATACTGTAAAGCATTTGCTTAACCGACTCACACAAAATACCTTTTTCTGCCACAGACAAATAACAACCTTGACTGTTTGTCCTCAAAGAGTGAGGAGGACAGAATTACAATGTCTAATAGAAAACCTTTCTGTTCCACAATGATTGGCTGAAAAAAAAAAAATCTAAATTGTTTTTGTTTGCTTTGAAGTTTTAGCACTAAAAAATTTCACTAACCAGTGTTTCAGTAGGAAAACGAACAAAACGAAACACAGAATATTTCTTATATGTACATTTGGGAAGCTGTTTATAGCAATATTTGTTTAGTTTCCTCCTCTGAACCACTTTTTTCTACATGTGTTGTGGGGGTTCCAGAGCCTACCCCAGCTGATTTAAGGCGAGAGGCAGGGTACACCCCAAACAGGGTACCAGTCTGTTGTGGGGCAACACACACAAATAACCATCTACACGCTCTCATTCCTAGAGAAAGTTTCATAGCAGCCAATCAACCTAACATGTATGTTTTTGGAGGGTGGGAGAAGGTGGCTCAGTGGTTAGAGCGTTCACCAACGAACCGAAAGTAAACCGGAAGTTTGCGTGTTAGCATCCCACTGAGTTCACTTCTAGGTGCCTTGGAAAAGACACCTAACCCCCCGTTTGTTCCACCATTAGCGCCATCATAGGTAGCAGCCAGCTGCATTGGAATGCAGCACACAAATTTCCCGATCAGGGATTAATAAAGTATATATAAAAATTTTTAAAAACAGAGTACCTGGAAAAAATCCACCATACACATGTGGAACATGCAAACTCCACACAGAAACACCAGTGTTTCAAGCTTCGCCCCCCACTCCGGGACTCGAACTTCAACCTTTATGCTCGGAAATCACTGTGCAAATCACTGCACCACCATGCAGACCAACAATATTTGTATAAAACTCATAAACTCATAAAATTCATAGTCGAAAAACATGACCTCTTTGGTTTTTTTAGAGGCAGATCAGAGTTAATTACGGCACAATTTTTTTAAATTTTAGTAATTAATTACCTTAAAAGGAGATACTATGTTGGCTTCCTCATTAAAACCACAGTTTGATCGTTTATCTTGGTTTTTTGGGATTTTTTTAGTTCCCTTTCGATCAATTTGTGGATTTTTCCAGGACATGTGACTTTACATTACCAAAAGAATCTATCCATCACTGGGCAGGTGTTTTTTTGTGTGCGGAGCCTTTATGACCATTGTGTTCATTTTTGTAATCATCACTACAACCTTCTTTTTATCAAAAATGAAAAAATCAGAACCTTGGAGGTCTACTTTATATTCTTTTCTGTTCCTTCTCTATTATTTGTGCACGTCTGTGTGTTTTCATACCTGTAGTGAATTGAGAAGAAGAAAGATGTAGGCCATGACAATGGAGAAAGGTACCAAAACGCCACACAACCACGTCAGTCCAAGGATTGGTAGCAGCACCAGCACTGCTTTCACCGCAGCTCTGTAATCATAAAACACACACACACACAAAAAACATTTTAAAGTTATTTTACACACAATCCTGGTAAGAAAACGGTTTAAAAACAGATTCTTCTAATCAATTTTATGCTCATTTCCATTTAGAATTCACACTTAATTTAATGTTGAACGTAATCCTGATTCGTCTGGTGACATATTAATTGTTTGGCACAAATCAAATGTTTGAATTTCAAATGGGACAAATTTTTAAGCATTAATAGAAAACTGACATACATTAAAATCAACCTTGGAATTTTATGATTTATTTGATTATTCAAACTAAGATTGATCTAGATTAGATATGTAAGTGGTTTTTTGTGTCCTTTTTAGATCAAACCGAGCAGAATAGAAATTTAATTTGATCATTTACACTGATTAATTTTAGCAATCTTTGATCATGTGGGTTATGGAGCGGACTCGCCAGCTTGGGATCATGGATTCAACTTCAATCTAATCATCTATAGATTATATCGTTGGACTTTTGGATACGGCTGCAACCCTGGTGTCTCGTATGTTTAAAGTCTATTCGAATACGTTGCAGAGAACTTAAAAAAAAAATTTAAAAGCGAGAAGATTTGTACTTTTTTAAAAGTCCTAAATAATTATGCTTTTGATGAAGTTGAATCCAATGCATTGCATGTCGTGTAATTTTGCCATGGTGAGACAAGGCAAGGAAAAAAATTAATTTCAAATACAGTGTCAGAAACATCAAGGACTGAATTATAAAGTATTATAAAGCAAACCAGGGAAACATGTTATAGAAACAAAGCAATGTGCATGAGTTGAAAAAAACCATTGATAATACAAAAAAGGCACAAATTACAAACAAACCTCAAATACATCCACATAACTAAAAAAATTATGAAAAGGCCAATGAATGTGGTTAAATGAATTTTTAAAAGGATAAATGCTGCCTCCTTGTGGTTGTACCTGACTTGCTCAGAGGCTTGCTCCAAAGGACTTGCACCAGTAGCCAGCATGATGGAGCGTCTCTTTGCAGTGGAGATGGTGATGATCACCACTCTGGTCAGCACCATTATATTAACCTGAAAATAAAAAACAGCAGGACAGAATAATGAGAGAAGATTACAGGAGGGCCGCCCTAGAAAAGAGCTCTGAATCAGCTGAATAAAAACATTTGACCAGCATCTGAGCACAAAACGTTTCCACTTGCAAAACTCATCTTCAGAACCGTTTATCCCTAATAGGGTCGACAGACCCTACCCTGGCTGATTTAAGACGAGAGGCAGGATACACCCCAAACAGTTTGCCAGTCTGTGGCGGGGTCACACATTACCATCCACACACACACTCATTCCGAGGAAAAATTTTGTATCAGCCAATCAAATTAACATGCATGTTTTTGTAGAGTGGGAGAAAACCAGAGGACCTGGAGAAAACCCATGCCTACACAGAGAGAACATGTAAACTCCACACAGAAGAGTCAGTGTTCCAAGCGTCGTCCCCACCCGGGATTCAAACCCCGACTTTCTTGCTGTGAGCACACAATGGTAGGCAGAGTACCATCGTGCAGCACTGCTACTTGCAAAATGCACTTGTGAATACTCATGTCATGATCCCCTCACCTGCCACCAGAAGGAGCGCTGGACCTTCCTCCTTCTCCTGGATCTCAACCTGATCCCAAACACCTGGCTGGTTAGCCTGATGCTAATCAGCCATGGTGTCTATTTAAAGCCAGTCTCTTATAACTTCCAAGTTGGGTCATCATGAGTTTCATCCTTAAACACTGTTCTATTATTTGAACTTTTGATCCTGTGTTAATCCTGTGCCCTTTGCCTTTCAGCCTCACCGGACTTTTCGCCTTACTGGACTTTTGGTTCGTAAATCCTGTTTTGTTGTCCTGCAATTGTGTCCTCCTTTTCCTTCCATATCCCCACATCACAACAACTCAATCCCAATGTTCAAACTTTTACCATAATTATGAAGATGACAGGACCAGCGAAACCCCAGATTACACCATTCTGAATACTGAGCCAGCAATAGTCATCAGCTGTGTATTTGCCAGAAGCTGATGCTAATGTGATGGTGACTATCAACACTGGCAGACCTGTCGGAAATGGAACAAAAACAAAGGTTAGAAATAAAATCATGGAAAAGAGTGCATAAAAGAAAAGCTTTAAACTGATGATTCAAAAAAAGAGGCAAAAAATAAAAAGAAGTTTAGTATGGAAGCTCTCATGCCTCTTAAATTGTGTGTGTGTGTACAAGTCTGAAATGCATAGTGTAATTTTCTTGATCTGAATGTTAATCTGAAACATCTGTGACAATTTTACTGATAAAATGTGTAAACGTCTTCCTAAACAAAAAAAAATTGATTTTTCATCAGTGACAAATTATGATTTGGTTTTAAAAATGATTTATACCCCAGCCGATGAGATAGTAATACTTCATGTGGTGATCCTCGCTCAGGTTGACAGCGACCACTTTACTCCAAAGCAGCAGACCTTCCACCAGCATCCAACTAAAAGCTGCCATGAAGAAGAGATGGAGCAGTGCTGCCACAAGTGTACATGCAACCTTTAAACACACCAACACCAGAATAGAGACAGATATCAGAAATAAATTTTACATTTTAAAAGTATCAGGTGTGATGTGTGATAAAAGAATTTCAGTTAAAATGAAAGCGAAAGTGTACAAAATTGTGGTGAGACCGGCCATGCTGTTTTATCTAGAAACAGTAGCACTGAGAAAAAGACAGGAAGCAGAGATGGAGGTAGCAGAGATGAAGATGCTGAGGATCTCTCTGGGAGTGACCAGGATGGACAGGATCAGAGGAACAGCACATGTTAGAGGTTTTGGAAATAAAGTCAGAGAGGCCAGACTGAGATGGTTTGGACATGTGCAGAAGAAAGAGAGAGAGTACATCAGAAGAAGGATGCTGGGTTTGGAACCACCAGGAAAGAGGTCTAGAGGAAGACTAAAGAGGAGGTTCATGGATACAGTGAAGGAAGACATGAAGATAGTTGGTGTGACCGAAGAAGATGCAGAAGATAGGGTTAGATGGAAGAAACTGACTTGCTGTGGGGAACCCTAAAGGGAAATGCCGAAAAAAGAAGAAAAAAGGGAAAAACCTTTTTTTATTCAAGCTTGAAACACAAACTGGATTTCAAAATGCTACTTCAAAAATTTGTTACAATTTGCCACTTCCAGACTTTGATTTTTCTTGAAGATAGATTATATAACTTTTGTAACTCTACAGGTTTTTTTAAGTGATTTTTAATTCTGGCTTTTTTTTTTGGAAACCTGCAGAGATCAGAAGATAAAATTGTTTTCTTCACCATGATGTTCCCTGGCAATGTAGCCATCTTTTGCTTCATGTATCACTTCATACAACAGTGTGCAGATAACAACAGGCCGGATGCTTTGAACTCGGATCATGGCTGATTAAGCAAAAAATATGAAAATGTGAAACGGTAGAAGAAAACAGACAGTGAAAAATAGAGAAAGAGAACATTCAAGACTATTGTTAGACATGTGGGGAAAATCCCCTCCAAGATTAATAAAGTATTTCTGATTCTGAAAAGCTTTTTGGGCTGTTTTTGAATAAAACTGTTTAATGTGTCTAGATGAAGTACCTTGTTGTGAATAGCTGTGCCGCTGCAGAGCAGAATCACCTGACCACATATTAGAGCGATGAACAGGTTTTTGTGGATGGATATTCTATCTGATTTCGGAATGCTAGAGAAAAAAAAAGACAAAAATACACAATTTTAGAGTTAATTACGTCATTAGTACTTAAAAAAAACTGCATGTGCTTCATTGAAAAAACTCCCTTTTTAAAAAAAAATAAATACATCTAGTACGTTCTTTCGGTCCCTACCTAAAGCTCATGACCATAGGTGAGGGTAGGAACGTAGATCAACTGGTAAATTGAGAGCTCTACTTTTCGGTGCAGCTCTTTCGTCATCATGACAGACCGATCTAGCTTCCTGATTATTGCGGACGCTGCACAGATTCTCATCTATGGTCACCAGCTGTGGGTGGTGACTGAAAGAATGAGATTGTGGATAAAAGCGGCTGAAATGAGCTTCCTACGCAGGGTAGCTGGGCTCTCACTCAGAAATGGAGTGAGAAGCTCTGATATCCGGGGGAGCTCAAAGTAGAGCCGCTGCTCCTCCAAGTCGAGAGAAGCCAGATGGGGTGGTTCGGGCATTTGGTTAGGATAGCTCCCAAGCGCCTTTCTGGTGACGTGTTTTGGGCACGCCCCACCTGGAGGAGACACAGAGGCAGACACCGGACCCACTGGAGAGACTATATCTGATAGGTAGACATAACTCCTTGGTAAGCTGAAGAATGCAGCCGGAGTGAGAGAAGCCTGGGCTTGCTGTCTGAAGCTGTTGCGATCGCGACTTGGCCCCAGATCAGTGGAATACAATGGAACAGAACATCTAGTGCATTTAAATTTCTAAAAGGGATTAATTTTGTTAGACATTGTCCCATGATCTCACTTGTAGCTCTATTATACTATTATACTATTACCACATTATTTAATCAGCATTTGTTAATTAGCATTCAGATTTTTTTTTCAGATATTTTCAAAGAAAAAAATCAAAGTCTTTGGGTCTCTACACCGAAAAACAGGTTGATTGATCAAAATGTCTTGCATGTACCAGCATTGGTAAAATGCATGAGCGCACACTGATTTTGTTTAAGAAGAGTTGTAAATTATCAGGGTTGATTTTTCTCCTGCTGACTGTGATCCCTCTGTGACCATAATGGTAATTAACTGCTGGTGTATTTTGCCATAAACCTTTAAAGCAGACTCACACATAGACAACAGTAATTACTGCATTAGCAAAATTCAATACTTATAGAAGCATTAGGGACAGTAGAGATTAACTGCTCCACCAGTTCTCCCATAGTTTCTAATGGCTATTTCACACTTTAAATCACTTCGTCAATGCAAGAGATAAAACAAAGACTCATACTGTATATAGCGAACTTATTTCACATTGTGGGAAATAGAACTTACTCTAAAACAGTCAACAGCATCAAGGTCACCACTAACGCGCAAAGGGACGCACCGGAACCGATGAATGTGAGCTTGGTCAAAATGAGCTCTTCTTCAGGAGTCCACTGCAACAAAAGAGAGGGGAAAAAAAAGAAAAACCAAATTAGGGGTTAAATATGATTGCAGGTGGTTAGAAAGAAGAAAAGAGCAGCTCAGGATTCTATACTTAGGGTCAAAAATAATGATTAACAAAAAATTGACATGCAAGGTTCATTTGTTCAAAAACAGCAAATAGACATTTTACTTCTTGCATTTGCTTTTGCAGTAAAAAAAAAAAGTTTGCAGTCAAAAATGACCTGTTTCTTTAAGGTGTCTCTGATTGGTGAAATAATAACGTATACTTTATTGATTCCTCAACAGGAAAATTTGTGTGCTTCACTCCTACCCCGCAGCAGGCTGCCACGACGGCACCAATGGTGGGAGAAACAGGGGGTTAGGTGTCTTCTCCAAGGACCCTAGACTTGAACTCAGTGGCAATCGAACCCGCAAACTTTCGGCTAACTTCCGATCCGAGAGCGAACGCTTTAACACTGAGCCAAGCCTCCCCCAAAAGTTTTTTTTTTTTTTGTCTTTTTAGTGTTCATTTTTTTGTTGTTGTTTTTCCATCCTGTGGTCCCACGGACGGCTTGGGCCCAGTGGAATTTGAACCAGGTTCTCACGGTCAA
The DNA here is from genome assembly GCA_902685375.1 of Neostethus bicornis. Lineage (NCBI taxonomy): Eukaryota > Metazoa > Chordata > Actinopteri > Atheriniformes > Phallostethidae > Neostethus > Neostethus bicornis. Next base: position 23,836,905 of record LR738547.1, read on the forward strand.
AACACAGTAACTCTACCACTAAGCCAACACCTCTGGGACCTGGGCATCACTGATCTCATATAAAAAGAAGAGAGTTGCCCACCATTGTTATATCAGAAATAGAATGATCATTGAGCTGAATCTGTTCGAACTTAAGATGTATCAAAACAAATCCACATCTTGAACTGATGATAATCTAGATTGAGAACTGTTTTTAAAATGTGGCTAGGCTGACAAGCTGACCCACCTGCTTGAACCAACAGGCAAAAATTCCAACATGAGGCTATAAATGTTTTTGCATGCATGGCTGAAATCATCCACTCTGTGATTTTGGATGGTAAATACTCTTCATGCCAGCTTTGGATGGAAGACACTGTCATCTCGTCAGACCATTTAAAGCTCCATAACATCAGCATCTTCAACATGCAAGAAGGACTGGTCCACTCCAGCCACAGAATCCCAAACATCGTTATAGGGTAACTTAGGCTTTCACATCAGTGGATCTCTCCATGTACGTCCCTTCCCAGACCATCGCTGCCAAACTGCTCTTACTAAATGATGTTGCAGGGAGTCGATTGTTCTCTTTACTGCCTTGTTAGACTCACATCTCTTGTAGTTAATGTGGAACTACTCTCATTTATGAAGAGCAAGTGACCCCCAATGGTCACATTAGCATTTCGAGTTAATTCAAATTGGCCTTGTTACTCTTGTACTGCGAGCACAGAGCACTCTTGTGCACACTAGGCCCTTAAGTCACCCTCATGGCTTCTAAGAGTTCGTACAGAAACATGAGTTTTTACAGACACAATAGTCTTCTGCAGGTCATTTTGCGAAACCTTGGCTGTGTCCTTCCTTGTACAAGGAGGGGGCAGATAGTAATCCTGCTCCATTTCCAAGCTGAGCTGGGGTAAATCTGAATATTTGATGCTCTTGTTGATGCCTAGAGCTGCAGCCACACGAGTATAGGGGGAGGTCCTGCAAGAGCACCTGTCAATTTTACATCTTTCTTTGAAAAAGCCACTAATATCATCAGAAAAATTATGAGGGTCTGGACATTTTTTGCAACGTGACACTCAACTATGTATGTTTAAAAAATTGAATTGGTTTTAATGCATCTTGAGATCAAATTGAATTGATCTCAAGCTGTGAGATCACAATACTAACCAACTGTGCCACCTTGCAGTCTCGCAAGAAGGTTAGGATTCGAGCCCTAGCGCAAGCAAGGTTTGAGACACTGGCCTTTCTCTGCGGTGCTCGGATGTTAGCATATGCTTAGTTTCTCTCTGTAAACCATGGGTTCCTCTCACCCTCCAAAAACATGTTAGGTTAATTAGCTTAGAAAATCAGGAAATTGCCCCTTGAAAAGAGTGGTTGTGTGAGTCATTGTATGTACAGCACGCAACAGGCCGGTGAAATGTTTGTGGTGTACCCCGCCTCTCGCCTGTAACCAGCCAGGATTAGCTTTATCAAGTAGTACTGAATGAGGATTTCCACTTCTTTTGAACACCAAAGTACATCTCATCTTCTTCACCATTAATTCCTTACAAGGTTGCGGGGGGTGCCATAGCCATTCCGGCTGATTCAAGACGAGGGGCAGGGTACACCCCAAACAGGTCACCAGTCTGTTGCAGGGCCACACACGTACAACCATACACACAAACACTCTCATTCCTAGGGGCAATTTGGTACCGGCCTTTCAACTTGACATACATGTCTTTGGAGGGTAGGAGGAAACCGGGGTACCTGGAGGAAACCCACGCATACACGGGCAGAACATGCAAACTCCACACAGAAAGGCCAATGTTCCAAGCCTCGTCCCCACTTAGGACTTAAACCCCTGACCTTCATGCTGTGAGGCCACCATGCTAACCCCTGCACCACCGTGCTGCCCACCAAAGTACATAGTAAACATGATTATTTTGTCCCTGTCTGTATTATTTAAGGGTTTTACATTTATATTTACCCGAGAAGGCAGGTACTTCATCAGCACTGCAAAGTTGGTGGTGTGGTTACAATAACATGAAGTAACACCTGAGCCAGCGTGGGTCACTGAACAGCCATCACTGGACCAACCATTCATTTCACCGAGACTGAGGAACAAAATCAAGAACGTCAGAAGGAAATACAGACTAAAACATAACATAGAATTTAATCTTCTTTGAAGCAAAACCTGTATCAAAAGAACACAGACATTCTATGTATTTCTTGTTCACCATTTATTGGTGCCACCAATGAAAATATTCCGCTGGTTCAAACTTACAATTGGTTGAATTTCCAGAATGCACAAACAGGCATAACTCTCTTCGAATATTCAACCTAGAAAACAGAAACACAACTCAATAGTATTTCTGCAGTTCTGGCTCAATAAAAAGATTAAGCATGAAACGTCTCTAACATGCTTTAAAAAAAAAAAGCCCCTTGTGTGCATGTGTATGTTTCTGACTTCATTCTCTAAGTTTCTTTTTTCTACTTCCCATAATGAGTAACAGCCATGTGCTGTTGGCTAAGAATTCCTCTCTAGTGACAACTTGCTGTAATGTTAGTCTAAAGCAAAACAATCTTGATTACTTTGGGAGATATTTTTTTTGTTCCCATGGCAGCCAATTCCTATGGGTGTTTTCTGCCTTTTTTACACCTTGGCCAGACGACTGCAGATTAAAAGTAGTGTTCTGGCGAATTTGGGATTTTTTACTCATGTTCTTTTTTTGTGTTTCATAAAATTACACTAATCGATTCCAATTGTGCTGCTCTTTAGTTGTTATAAAAAAATTTACAGTATGTTGAAAATCCATCCCAGACTATTTACCATCTTTTTTTAATATTAACTTTTTTCACTCCTATTTTGGACTGAATGACCATAATGTCTGAACAATGGATCATACCACATGAGAAGAAGAAAGAGAGTACTGGATGGCCACAGGAATGTTCCGAATCTTTGAAACGTCACGCACAGTTGCTGATATAACAGAGGAAGTTAGGATGCCAGGTTGCAATCTGGACAGACAAATGGCACTGATTAGTTACAATTTGCTCACACCTCTTAATCAACATTTTATCTGGTAAATGGTATCTACAGTACTTGTATGAATGGAAAAAAACACAGGTAGAGGTTCACTTTTCATCTGCTTATTTGTTCAAAGATCTTTTTTACTGTGTGCCTGACAAAAAATTATTTTAAGGTCTTTTCAACAAACATTTTTTTGTATTGCTATGTATCCATTTTGAACACTACGTACTCCAATGTACGATTGTTGAGAAGGAGTGCGCGTACTCTTGAATTGCAAGAGTGATGATCACGTGTTTTTATCTCAGATAATAAGCTGAACTCTACAAGAATGTCCTGTACTGACAGCAGACAGGTAGAGCTAGTTGTTTGATTAAAAGTCCCATCTCATGCAAATGACTCTTTTTCTTCTTCTATCTTATGAGGATTAACAACCACATTTTGGGATTTGAAACAATTGGGGGAAGGATGGCTCAGTGGTTAGGGCAACCGTCCTGTAACTGAAGGGTTGCTGGTTCGAGTTCCCCGCCCAGAGTTCATGCTGAGGTGTCCTTGAGTGAGACACCAAATCCCCGATTGCTCCTGATGATGTTTTTCATCTTGTATGGCAGCTTCCACAATCAGGTGTGGATATGAGTTAGACTGTAAAGCGCTTTGAGTACCAACGCAGGTTGAAAAGCTCTATATAAGAAGATTCCATTCCATTCTGTCGTCTTCCACTTATCCGGGGCGGGGTCGTGGGGGAAACAGCCTCAGACGTGAAGCCCAGGCTTCTCTCACCCCGGCTGCATCCTCCAGCTCACTCGGAAGGATCCCGAGCCATTACCCGGCTAGCTGTGAGACATAGTCTCTCCAGTGGGTCCAGGGTCTGCCTCTTGGTCTCCACCCGGTGGGACGTGCCCAAAACACCTCACCAGTGAGGCGCTCAAGGGGCAACTTGACCAGATGCCCGAACTACCCAAACTTGCTTCTCTCGACCTGGAGGAGAAACGCTCGACACTGGGCTTTTACCCATGGGGCCAGAACGGGCTTAGCCCAAACGGAGGACATGGGCCACCCATCTCGTAGACTCTCCACCTGCAGGAGGGGCTATAGGGGTCGGGTGAAGGAGGAGATGGGTGGCAGCCAACAACGGGGACCCTAGAGGTCAGATCCTCGGCTGCATAAGCTAGCTAAGAAGAATCCATTTTTACAAAAGTTTTTTTTTTTTTCCTGATTTACAAAACCCTATAAAAGATCAGAAAACCAGCAAATACAATTCCTACACATCCAGAGAGCTCTGAAACTTTATTTTGCATGAGATGGGCCCTTCAGCGAAAAAAAACCCCTAAACTAAACAGCCCAAATCTGCATACTGTTCATCAGAATATAAGATTTATAAATCATATACAACTTTTTTTGCTTCATTAAAACCCACTAATTGCAGTACAAAAAAAAACATAATTACCGTTTTTCTTTTAGTTGGTGATTTACCTCCTCTGCTTTGGAAGCCACCTCACTGAGATGGCTGTAGTGGGTATAAATAAACATCACTTCTTCACAACCTGATTTAGAAGAAAGTTAAGCAGAGATGAGAGTTGCTGAAAGTATTTTTTCTATTGAAAGAGAACGTAAAGCCAATTTGGACAGTGATATCACTAAAGATATCCAGTTATCAGTTATCCAATACCTTTTTTTAAACTGGTTATTACTACAAACTAATCGACGTAAATGATTTGGCAAATTGAAAAAACACTGGGAATAAAAAAACAAATAATTTTTATTGGGTCTATGAGAACAGATTAAACTTCAAAATGATCGACAAACTCATTGGTTCACTCAAATGTGTGTAGCATTGAATTTCTACAAATGTGCGTGTCAATGGATAATCCATCCTGTGAGTGGACATTCTATGGAAATAGATTTTTTGGAGGGCGAAGTGGGCTTACCTTCTGTGTGTATTCGCTTGAGTTCGGTTTCTGGGATGAGCATCTCGTCATGGCCACTTCGACTTTGTTTTTGAGAATCAACCACAGAAGGCTTAAAAACTTCATTATTGCTTTCTTGTGACAGTTTTTGCCACTTCATGTAAATCTCTAATGGAACATAAAGCATATTTAAGTAAAAGAAATGACGCCGGCCAATGATAAAGACTTGTAAAATATTGCTTCACAATCTAATATGTCTGATGCATAATTGTAATATTACCGATATTTTTGGTAGAAAGGGTAAAGCCTCTTTTTTCACGAAACAATAAATCAGCCAGAGCTTCAGTAATACTATCAATGCTCTTCACGACGGTAAATGGTCCAACGTTTTCCTTGAAAATGGTCAAGATATTTTTCGTTTTTGGCTAAATTATCATTCTTTAAAAAATTATTCAAGACAGAAAAGGTGTTACTTTTTTTAGATTTCAGAAAAAAAGATTCTCTCACCCCGTCCTCAGAGTCACTCTCACTCATCCACTGTACAGCCATGCCTGACTCCAGTATTTCACTTGCAACATTAACATAGTTGGTTGTTATTGACTCCATGACTTCTGTAGAAGTTCCTGCAGAATGGACATTATCTGCAATCATTTCAATCAGTTGGGAAAAAGAAAGAACATCAGTGGAAGTCAAAACCGGAGTGCGACTAATTTTCACTGTGTCCAGGATGGCCTCGGTAAGGCCATCCAGCAAGGTCAGGTCTTTGTTCCAAGAGGAATTGCTATTAAGTGCCTCCATCGCCTGGAAAAAAAAAGGAACAAAGAACAATTTTGGTCATTGCTGATTTGTGGAAATACCACTATTTTGCAGAATGAATAAATCAATAAATTTGACTTACTAATTTTGCCTTGGGAACATTGTTCAGTCTAGAAAAGAACAGCGACTCAGGAAAAGTGAAACTTTCTGCAGAAACAAACACATTTTAGTAGTTGTGTCAGATAAGCAAAATCAGACCACTGCACTAAAGACAAAGACACTCAATATTGAAGTACAAATGTAATAGATTTTCATAAAATATCGAGATACAAAGGTCTTTTATGATTAACATGATAACGTTGAATGAGCATTGTAATCTGATTACCTTTCTTGAATTGGCAGACAGCTCCAGTACTTGAGTTGCACTCTGTTAGGTTAGTGCTGTTCCTAATGGGGTCAAAAACGAAGCAGTCTTCATTTGATGAAGTGCTCCGAAACAACTCAACCGTCAAATCTGCAAAAGCTTTTGCCTCCAAAAGAGAGTCTAAAAACGATTCTGCAAAGACAAAATGTTTTTCATATTAAAGAGACTGCTGTGAACCATTCATAATGGGTTTTTTTTACTGTACCCATTCCTTTGTTCATCCAAGGTCAGCTCATGAAGAAGCAGCAGCCTAAGCAGGGAAGTTCAGACTCTCTTCTCCCTGCCCACTTTTTTCAGCTCACCCAGAGGATTACCAATGCTTTCCCAGTTATATATGATACATGGTACCCTCAACAGTGTTCTGGATCGTCCCAGGAATTTTAACCGAGAGAGACGTGCCAAGAGCACTTCCACATGGAGCCAGCCATCCAGCAGAGATCCTAATCATATGCTCAAATTCACTTTCTCTCAATACAGAGGAGCACTGCCTCTACTATGAGCCTCTTTTGAATGGCAAAGGTCCTCATTCCATCACTAAGGTATAGCCTGACCACAAAGGAGAGGAAACCAGCTTTGGTCTCTGAGACTACATTCTCCATTCTTTTGTCCACAAATAAAAATGAGGACTGCAGATGACAGCACCTTTGCTATTTGGCTCAGTTCCTTCTTTGATCTTATGAACCAAGTTCGTATAACACCTGTCCATTGGTCAATCTACTGCCCTATCCTGCCACAAATTAAAAAACAAAACCCCTACAGACTGGGACTCCTTCACTTGGGGAAAAAAAGTAATCTCTGACCTACAGTAGAGAGGGCATTCTACGCTTTGCTGTTTGAAGACCATTATCTCTGATTTAGAGGTGATAATTCCTGCACTAGTTGCTTCACAATAAGCTATGATTTACACAAGCACGAGTCAATGGTTATTGCATAATGAAACCAATCAGATCATGGCATGTAACAAAAATCCCAGACCTAATCCTGAGCCCTTAAAAACACCTGTGATAGAGTGAGTGTACACCTGTACTGGACCATTTTTGTTTTCTGTTGTTATATATAGTATATGAATATTTATTAAGCCACCAAATAGAACAGTCAAACCCTCACCAGAAAATAATCCATTGCCAGCAATGAATACCAAACTCTGGCACCGATCATAGACAAACTGGACCACCCAAACTAGTTGCTCCAGGACTACATTAAAGTGAGAGTTAAAAGTATTTGATCCCATGCTGATTTTAGTTGGTTTGTTAACTAACAAAGATACGATCATTCTATATTTTACCTACTAGATGTATTTTAGTAGGAAAAGACAACATAGGCACACATTCTGACTAAATATAGGGAAATCATAGACCCCTAGAGCCAGGTTAAACAGCTGGGGACCAGAACGTCAGGGCTCTTGCATTTGACTGCCACTCCACACATTTCACATTTCATACTCCACATATTCTACACCTGACTCTAGAGCAGAGCCCCAGTTACCAGAGTATGGGCAAATTTAGTCACATGTTAAGTCACATATCTTTACACCAGAATCATAAAAGAACGTTTTCAACTGCCAGGTAAGAAGCCAAGAGGAAAACCAGATAGCATGAATGTGGTTAAAATGGACTGCAAGGTATATGGGGCAGATCCATTGATCCACAAAAAAAAGTAGAAGAAAGGGAAGGAGACTAGTCAAGCATTGTTCAGTTTGACTATGCTGGGCAAGCATACGGCCACCAAAATGCCAAAAAATTACTCTTATTTTTCAAAATGTACTTGGGGGGAATGCCTATACCGGCTTTGTCAATGACGTCACGCCACCCTCCCCCTTTAGAAAGTCCTAGATCCGCCCCTGGGTATTTGGTCGAAGACTGCAACTGTTTTAACACAACTTCTGCATATTGAAAAAAATGTTTGAGTTTTTTCTTTTTTTTTACTTTTAAAGTACACAAATCACATATTTTAGAAAGTTAAACAGCTTGTTAAATAATCCAACTACTGCATTATTGTGTCAAATTTGATTAGTAAAACTTTTTATTCCTAAAAAAAAACAAAAAAAAACACACATTTATTTTCTCATCTAGAAATAGCTGATCTCAACCAATTGTGACATAAATTATTGTGTGTTAAATAAAACTTGTTTTATCCAATAATGGTTCTTCAGACTAAAATAAACGAGAAACAATCTTGAGTCCCAAACACTGTTTAACAATTCCTTCAGCATGTTCCGTTTAAGGAGAGAGTGGGGCCTTATGGAGTCAGTGCTCACAGGGGACTATTATGTCAGAGTGGGAGAAGTCTGTATATAAGGGTGGGACTCTGAATGAGGTAACCTCAAAAACATTTACAAGAACTATTAGGAGTGTAACCGTTTGTCCATTACTTTCATCAGAAAGGGAAAGTAAAAAAGGAGTTAAAAAGGACATTTTTAAACATTTGGTATAATGTGCTGAAACTTCAATAATTCTAAGATTTTTTAAGTCAGCTTGTTGCTGGGCAACTTAATGAGATTGGATCGTAATTAGTTTTTAATTGCTGAGAAACAACTGATTTTTCTCAAAAGTTTTGAAGTTCTCAAAAGTAACTATCAGAATGTGAACAAACAATATATTTATGACATATAATTATGTTTTGGCCTGCTGTCCACACGAAAATGGAGGGGGTTTCACTCAAGACAGGCGTTTTTTAAAACTCCCGCCAAAGTGGAGATTTGAAAACGGAGATTTGCGTTTTTATAATTCACTACCTGCGACAAGTAATGTACATACATCATTCGTGTGCATCCTTGTTTGGATTGCAAACAAGGTTTGGGCAGCATGAACCAAATCTATATTTTCCCGTGTTTTATTAACTATATAGTCGATGACGACTTTTAAAAGCAATTCCACCTCGTTGTCGGTCCACACAAACGAGATGCCTGGCGCCATGTTTCAGGTTTTGCGGAAATGACGACAGAGGTGCTCTGATTGGATAGCTCAGAACTTACGTTTACATCCATACTGCCGACTACGGGCCTGGCATGCTTGTAACCGCACTCAGAAGCGTATTTATACGGCTCTGTGTGGACGGGGATATTTTGAAAACGGTTACGTGTGGACGGGAGTGTTTTCCTAAAATTGAGGACAGCAGATATGCGTTTTCAAAAACACCCAGCTTTGTGTGGACGGGGCAATATCATATTGGCCAATCAACCTAACATGCATGTTTTTGGAGAGTGGGAGGCGACTGGAGAACACCCACGCATACATGGGAAGAACATGCAAATTCCACACAGAAAGACTAGTGTTCCAAGCCTTATCCCACTCCGGGACTCAAACCCTGACCTTCTTTCTATGAGGCCTCTGTGCTAACCACTGCTCCACCATCGTATATTAGTATAAAGTAAATCAAACTTCATTTCTAAAGGGCTGGACAGAACAAATAAACTATGAGAATTAAAATCCAGATCATAAAAAATAATAACTTAAAACCAAAGAAACATTTATAAAAAAAAAAATCACACTTAAACAAAACACTGCACACATGCATCAACATTTACACAGCCCCACTCTTCTTCTAACTCCTCCACCACCCAGACCCTTGCTAGCTACTGTCTCTTTAACTGAGTTAAAAATAACGGTAAATAAATCGATCTACGTTCCAACCCTCACCTATGGTCACCAGCTGTGGGTGATGACCGAAAGAATGAGATCGTGGACACAAGCGGTTGAAATGAGCTTCCTCCGCAGGGTGGCTGGGCTCTCACTCAGAGATCGGGTGAGGAGTTCTGCCATTCGGGAGGAGCTCAGTGTCGAGCCGCTCCTCCCCCAGGTCGAGGCGAGGTGTTTCAGGCACGTCCCACCGGGAGAAGACCAAGGGGCAGACCCACTGGAAAGACTATGTCTCACAGCTGGCCGGGGAACAACTTGGGATCCTTCCGGGTGAGCTGGGGGACGGGGGCGGGATGAGAGAAGCCTGGGCTTCCCGTTTTAGGCTGTTGACCCGCGACCCGGACCTGGAACAAGCGGAAGTAGACGGAACGAACGGTAACTAAATCAAACATCTGGCTTGATGCTGCTGTGAGAAGATAATAACTGGGGATGGATCCACACCAAGGAGTCGGCCTGCCCACTACTGCAGTGGTCAAAGCCACAAGGGTTTCCCCGGCTCCAGGAGATAAAGGCACCCACAAAAAACTTAGGATGTTGTATATTACATTTGCAGGTCAAAAAATTGTTATATTGTTGTTGTTTTTTTCTTTTAAATTTTGAGGAAATCCGAAAATTTGTTTTTAACATTTGATATTTTATCATTTTTGTGATTCATGGCATCCAGTTTGTACCGTCATTGTACTTACTTGACTTTTTGACTTTTAACATTAAAATATCAGCCTGACAGAGTTTAGATTTAACTCCATGGTTTGTACGATTAAAAATTAGGCAAATAAAAATGGCTGTTCACACACATCATAAGTAGATTTCCACTAATTTTTTTTGTAAAGAGATTCACTAATTTACCCAAACATGGGTTCTTTCTCCACAGCCTTTTGAGGGAGGATTCCACTTTTATGGCAGCTCCCCTCCACTTGAACTGCAGTCCTGTAGATATGGGTGAGCACGTTTTTTCCATGGAGAGTATTTGGCTGCTGTTTAGTACTTGATCCCAAATGTACAGTTCTGTGATGCTCCCTGAGAATGATTCATCAGACTTGTAGGAGCCAAATTTGCCCTGCCGCTGACCGATTATAAAAAGGCCATTAGGGCTAAGGTTGCCTGGACTGCTTAGGCCTTCACCATTTGAGAACATATGACCTTGTCTATACAGAGCCCAGCGTCCACCATCTCGGCTCCAAGTCAAACAGATGGAGTGCCAAGAATTGTTATGGTTGAAAGCATCTACATAAGGTCCATCCACGCCATGCACGCGCAGAGCCAATTGCACAACGTCACCCTTGATCCGATTTGCACGGAGCTGGAACTCATAAACATATGACTTGCTGGAATAAGAGAAGACTGTGGAAACTCCAAAGTAATTTGGATCAAAGCGGACTTGGGTGCAAACAGTCAGCGAAGCCATGGAAGGGAATTCATGCAGGAGACAGGCATGCTTTCTGTCAGGGCTTCCAGAAAAGTCCAGTATTAGTGATGAAGAGGGGTCTTTAATTTAAATACATAAAAGAGAGAAAAAGAATAAGAAAATAAGTTAGAAGTGAAAATTGAAATATAAAAGAAGTTAATATTCCATTTTGCAGCACAAATAAAGCGTTTAACTGCTCGGAAACACGTATGAATGAATTATGGAAAGTGTCAAACTTTTACAACACTTTCCTGTTCGTAAGCAAACATGTGACTATTACAAAAACGATTAAAAAACGTGCATTTGAAATGCGACAAATAGTTTATTGAACCTACTTTTTGGTTGTGTGGAGACTTTTCTGGCAACCCACACAGGTTGTGAGATGTTCAAGGCTTTTAAATAGCTGGCCAGGTCTTCTTTCTCTTGGAGGTTGGAAACTGTTGCTAAGGCTCCAGAGCGGTGGTAACACAGTTCTGTGGCGTTCTTCCAGGACAAGCGATTACTTACGTACTTATAGTACGACTCTTCAAACACCTGGGTTAGTGTTTTCTGTGTGAAGACTTTAAGAAAGAAAAAAAAGGATGAGTAAAATAAGCTACAGAAAAATTTATAGTATGTAATAAAATATAGAATTTTGTCTTGAATGGACCCCATTGTTTTGGAATACTACTCATAAACTCATTGCCATCTCTAAGTACTGGCATCTGTTAGATACATCAGAAAGAACTGCCAATATATCCTGAGACATTTCCAGTAAAACGTAATATGGTAATCAGAGCATAAACATTTACTGGAACGTTTAGAACTCCAAGAATTCACGGGCAATGGGATTCTGCAAACTTGCCAATCCTTTCTATTGACCTGTCACCGAATAAGCAGTCGGCTAGAAGACCATTACTTTTTCACATATAAAAAAGCTAACCTAGAGGGAAGAACCAGAAATTTGTACTCTCTCAACCCCAAGAATTATGTAAAGATCCCTTTGCGACAAGCTCAAACCATATTTGATGAGGCTGTTGCCCCTGCAACCCAGCCCCAGATAAGCGGAAGACGACGCAACGGAACACTCTCAAAAATGTGTTGCACTATTAGCACTAGAATTCTAAATGAATGCTCAGTTTCTGCTTATTTATGGACACTGAAAAAGCTAACATACAGAATCCGTTCTGTCGTGTTCCGCTTATCCAGGGACGGATTGCGAGGGAAACAGTGTAAGACGGAAAGCCCAGGCTTCTCTTATCCCGACTGCATCCTGTAGCCTACCCAGGATGATCCCGAGGTGTTCCCCGGCCAGCTATGAGACATAATCTCTCCAGTGGGCCCATGGTTTGCCTCTGGGTCTCCTCCTAGTTCAAGGTGCTTGAAACACCTCATTGGCGAGGCATTCAGGAGGCATCCTAAAAAGATGCCCGAACCAATCCATCTAGTTTCTCTCAACTCGAAGGAGCAACGGCTCCACTCCGAGGTCCTCCCAGATGGCAGAGCTCCTCACTCTATATCTGAGGGAGAGCTCAGCCATCTTGCAGAGGAAGCTCATACCAGCCAATTGTATCCATGATTTTGTTCTTTCGGTCACCATAGGTGAGGGTTGGAACGCAGAGCGACTGGTAAATCAAGAGCTTTGTATTGCTGCTCAATTCTTTCTTCACCATGATGGACTGATTATTGCGGACGCCGCACTGATCTTGTAGCTTCCTCATCAGAAACCATTCAGCATTTATTTTACTAATGTAAAGACATTAAATTATATTCTATTTCCTGCAGAAAAGGTTCGTCTTTCTAAACCAGGCATTTAAAAAGGACAATCTGACACTAAGAGGTGTAAAAAAAATACAATAACTACAAAATGTATCTAAATTTAGGGACACGGAAGAAAATGAAACGTTTCGTTTTGTTTCATCTTCTGAACTGCTGATTCCGAATGGGGTCGAAAGGGGTGCCGGAGTCTATCCCGACTGATTACAGAAGAGAGGCAGGGTACATCCCAAACAGGTCACCAGTCTGTCACGGGGAAATTTAACATGATTCCAACAATTGCACAAAAATACACATGAAGGGCAAATGTTTTTTTTACACTTTTCTCTCATGTGTCATTTTTTACTTTAAGTAGTTCTGTTGATAATTTTTAATGACTTTATGACAATTTGCCAAAATTTGAGAGTAAATTTAAAAAATCACTTTTCCAGACATGTGAAATTTAAACTTACCTATAATAAAACTCTGAAGAAAAACCTGAAAGTGACAAATAGGAGTTTTAAATAATTCAGTTGCAAAAGATGAAATAAATTTACAAGTTAAAATATGATGCACTGTTTTTGAAGCAGATGGTACACTAGTAAGTTTAACTGTTTTAATCTGAATGCATGCTTAAACAATTATAAATACTAATAAATTTACAGCAATAAAACTTGGAATAGAGTTGATTTTACTCTTTAAAAACCTTTTATTTAATATTTAACAGCAATGCAGTTTAAAATCAGACTCATTGGGAGAAAATAAAGAAAAATGTTCTATAACTTTTTTAAAATCACTTTTTAGAAAAAGTACCCTGAGAATGATCAAAAAGAAAAAGAAACTTTAGTATCATAGTTTGTACTTACAAGCAGTCCTAGAGGGAAGAAAAATAAATAGTTCATCCTGAAAAATCCGTTTTTATTAAGAGTGATCCTTCTTCTTGTGAAACCCGACTTTTCCTTTATTTTCTGTTTTAGTCCTCTTTTTGCTTGTTTTTCATCAGGAACAGTTCATTTTTTTAAAAAGTCATTCGGAAAATAGTCATAAAACTGTTTTTCTCTGTGTTGTACAAAAAGATCTCCAGTGTTCTGTTAAGTCGCGGAATCCAGAGAGCATGTAGGAGGATGTAGGGAGTAGGTGTAACCTGCTACAGCGCAGGATCTCTGCCAGAGAGGGGCAACACGGCTGCTATAGGAAACTTTAATATGTGCTTTGAGACTTGCATAGTTTTCAAAAACTGTATTTAAATAAATAAAAGAAAGGATAATTGGCCATAACAAAAATGCGCCGAGGAATATGCGCCCACAACAGACTGGCGATCTGTTCAGGGTGTATCCTGCCTTTCGCCTGAAATCATCCAGAAAAACAAATAACACTGAGAAAAAGTAGAATTCCATAAGTCTACTGAGGAGATGAAATATGTTAAACTGTCGATTTACATGAGACAACTTTGACAATTATGATATTATCAGATTGGTTCAGCATCTGCACTAATTAGGATGCTGATAGAGCCAAAAGCAAAGCTCCTGATTTTTAAATCAAGTTATGTTCTGATCCCGTCCTAAGATCAAAAGTAGGGAATTCTGAATGCAAGCAGCTTAGATGAGCAGATCTGCAGGGTGCTGAATGAGAGGGGTTTCAGGGAAGTTAGAAGGTATGATTCAAGGATATCTCCCAAATGTCTCTTTACAGATAGACCTAGGAACTGTTGTAAAAAGCATCTCTCACAGTTGACCAGGGAATGCCTCAAGATCATCCTTGGCATGGGTATCACACTATTCTTCATCAGCCAAGTGAAATCCCCAATAGATACATTTCTGCACATTGACTCACACCTAGACTCACATCTTTGAGTCTAGGTGTGTTGGTACACATTGAAAACCTCTAGAAACTTGACCTGTGAGGAACTGTTTGAAACCCCTGTGATGGAAGTCTGCTGCCCCTGAAACCCTTCCCTGGAGGAGTGAAAGATGATGCAATCAAGCTTTTTTTTTCACAAAGTAATAAAAATCAGCACTTTATTCATGCACATATATAAGAAATCAAAGAAACATACAAGTTATTCTTCAGAGCAGATAGTAAAACACACGAGTACATTTTTTATGCAAAAAAAATTAAAAGATACATCTTCGACCTTTTTCACAAGCACGAGCAAAAAGAGAAAAATCTCATCAATATTTATATATACCTGTATATATAAAGTAAACCTGATCTGCTATAAAAATATAATCATTGCTGTAGCATAAAAACTATCCACCAATTAAAACCAATCGTTCTGCATTGCGAGGAAAAACAGTTACATGAGTTATTTTACAACGTTAAAGGAGTTTCAGTCGACTTTGAGGCGGTGCGTTACAACAAAAACGTCCTTTTTTATATAAAAAAAAATACTATGCTAAACAAAAATATCATCGCGACAAACAAACTCTACACCCAACGTGGACTGCCAATGGTTTCCTCATCTGGGGCAAAGGAGTAAACAGTCTTGTTTACAACTCTATTTCTATCTGTACTGTGTGTGACGACTCCTTTGGTTAACAAATTATTTTCTGCAGCCTTCTCAGAACTGGCTGAAGCACTGCTCTCTTCTCCGTCCTCCTCTTGGCCCCATGAAAAGGTGGACAGTCCATGCAATGCACAAAGGAGATCATTGCTTGTAGTCGCCACAGTCTGAAAACGGGGAGGATTTTGGGAGAACACGTCGCCTCCCTCTTTAGACAAGCTGGTGATCAGCTTGTCAACGGTCTCAACAGAAGAAATGATCATCTCTCTGCAGCCGGAGACGTCAGAATTTACACCTGTTCCTGAAGAATGATATTTAGAGACATTAGTTCAGAAAGTATAGAGACAAAAACTTTTAATTTAATTAAGCAATATAAACATATTAAACAACAACTAATTCTTCAGCTATGGATTCAGCTCTAGAAAATATTTTAGATGAATAGAAACAGTGTGGTGCGGAGTCAGCAATAACTAGGATACTGCATCGGTCCGTCGTGGTAAAGAAAGAGCTAAGCCAAAAAGCAAAGCTCTCGATTTACAAGTCGATCTACGTTCCTACCCTCACCTATGGTCACCAGCTGTGGGTGGTGACCGAAAGAATGAGATTGCGGATACAAGCAGCCGAAATGAGCTTCCTGCGCAGGGTGGCTGGGCTCTCACTCAGAGATCAGGTGAGGAGCTCTGCGTCGAGCCGCTCCTCCTCCAGGTTGAGAGAAGCCAGATGGGGTGGTTCGGGCACCTGGTCAGGCTGCCCCCCCAAGCGCCTCGCTGGTGAGGTGTTTTGGGCACGTCACACTGGGAGGAGACCAAGAGGCAGACCCCGGATCCGGTGGAGAGACTATGTCTCACAGCTGGCCGGGGAACAACTCGGGATCTTTCCGGGTGAGCTGGAGGATGCAGCTGAGGTGAGAGAAGCCTGGGCTTCCCGTCTGAGGGTGTTGCCTCCGCAACACGGCCCCGGATAAGCGGAAGACAACGGAACAGATTTGAGAAGGTGGGAATTACTATGCAAGGAGGTAGAAATTGGACAAATGAAAGGAAATTCCGAGTTTTATCTGTGATGGGTGAATGAATGTAATACAGTTTGCAGACATGTCAGACGCGTTACCAATTGTATGAGATTAAAATCTCCAGCTCATTTTCATTTTTACTACTGAGGCTAGTTATATTTGATCTTTGGATAGTTTTAACCTTCTCTACAGCTTGATGTTTATGTGGTAAGAGACTTGAGCAGAGCCCGATGGTGGACGCAAATAATAAACAATAAATGATCCAACCAGGATAGAAAAACAGAATAATCTCTGACAACATTAGACTGAACCGGAGTTGACATTAAAAATCATGACTTATCAATAACCACTTTGATAGAAATATGGATATAAAAAGGATGTAAATAAAAGGTTAAAGACTTGAGATTGTGACTTGCTTTTCCTAAAGTAAAGAGTCTGTGTAATCCCTTATTCGTCCATGAGTGATCCATCATAGAAAAGGCTTCAAAGTGTCTTCAGGACAGTGTATTGATGATCAAGACGTTTCCACTTCCATCCTGAAATAATTTTCAATCTGATAGAACCAGTTCACAGGTTCATTCTATCAGATTGAAAATGATTTCTGGATGGAAGTTGAAACGTCTGTCCAGAAGACACTTTGAAACCCTTTCTACAGTTTCCCTGATGCATGCGAGATATTCACAATTAGTCCTGAAGCAGATTTAAATCCAACATGTTTTTGTTCCATTTGCCAGTACTCTTAAAGTACACAGACATTGGCTTTCAGACAAATACTTCCATAAAAAAATTGGGGCATTAAAAAGCGTACCCTTCAAGGCTTTAGACAAATACAAATGCAGTTGTTGAACGGCTTGGTTGAGCTGAAAAAGTTGGGCTGATGTATTCCTCGTTTTCTGTAAATGAGCAGCAGCAGCCTCTTCCATTTCCTCCTCCTCCTCTGGGTCAGATTTTCTTTCCTGCTTAAATTAAATTCACCCCAAAGACATGAATCATTAGCTTGAAATGTAGCAAAAAAAAAAAAAAATCTAATGTATTTTCCATACATTTGGAAAAATATCAGGGGATTGCATGCACTTTAAAAGTTTGATCATTTTTTTTTAACCACATTGCAGTTCGAAAGTATCCTAAAAACTTAAAAGCAGTTCGTGTTTTAGATTACTTTTATCAACTGTACTTTTTGTTACAACTTAACAATTTCATGTGCTTAAATACTTACCGGTAGTACAAAAAGATTTGTCGAAAGTAACTGTTTGAACTGCTGTGGTAAAGTGAGAGGTGAAACTACTCACCCCCCACTAATTTGTTTCCATTACTGATTCAACAAAAAAAAAGGACTGTGAGTTTGTGTGGCTAAGATAAGAGCAAACAAGCCCGTTAGACGTGACTAATGGGACTTCATTCAACACATTCTTTACATGAACGATCATCCAGGGATGACTGTGGAGAGATAAGCTACAGAGCATTGAGTTTTACAGGAGCAATAAAGGTTGAGTGTCATCTTTAACAGGACCGTTATGGGCATGCGTTTAAACGTGTCAGAAAGAAGGGGTTGTTTTTTAATCACATGCATAAGGAAGCTTAACTTAGCATGCATTTTATATTATTAAAGTCAGGCAATTTCTTACCAAAAAGTAAAAAATGAAAGCGTTAAATAATCTGTTTGCACTTTACTGTGGGGCTTAAACTCACCATTAGGAGGCTGGTTATGTGGCTCTGCAGGGCACGAGCTAAATCAACTGTTCTGGATTTTAAACTCTGCAGGACCTGAGAAGGACGAATAAAAATAATGAATTAAAACACATGAAATAGCAAGTGGGAATTAGCGCCTTCAAATCAGAGACCATGGTCCTCGCCCGGAAAAGGGTGGAATGCCTCCTGCGGATCAGGGACAGGGTCCTGCCCTAAGTGGAGGAGTTTAAGTATCTCGGGGTCTTGTTCACGAGTGGGGGAAGGATGGAGCGGGAGATCGACAGGCGGATCGGTGCAGCATCAGCAATAACTAGGACGCTGCATCGGTCCGTCGTGGTAAAGAGAGAGCTGAGCCCAAAAGCAAAGCTCTCAATTTACAAGTCGATCTACGTTCCAACCTTCACCATGGTAACCAGCTGTGGGTGGTGACCGAGAGAATGAGATCGCGGGTACAAGTGGCCGAAATGAGCTTCCTCCGCACGGTGGCTGGGCTCTCACTCAGAGATCGGGTGAGGAGCCGAGGAGCGGCTCGGTGTCAAGCCGCTCCTCCTTCAGGTCGAGAGGAGCCAGATGTGGTGGTTCGGGCATCTGGTCCGGATGCCCCCCGAGCGCCTCGACCAAGGGGCAGACCCCGGACCCGCTGGAGAGACTATGTCTCACAGCTGGCCGGGGAACGACTTGGGATCCTTCCAGTTGAGCTGGAGGATGCAGCCGGGGAGAGAGAGGCCTGGGCTGCCCGCTTGAGGCTGTTGCCCCCGCGACCCGACCCCGGAACAAGCGGAAGATGACTGAACGGAACGGAAAATAGCAAGTCCATATTCAAGTACCGTATTTTCACAACCATAAGACACACCATACTAAAAGGCGCTGTGTGCATTTAATGTTTTTTTTTTTTTTAACGTACTATATTCATCCCTCAAACAGGGAATGAATTCTGTGCTGCATTACACTGCAGCAGGCAGCCACAATGGCCCCAATGATAGGAAAAACGAAGGGTTCGATGTCTTTCCCAAGGACACTTAGGCATAGACTCAGTGGGAGTTGAACCAGCTTCTCTCCATCCAAGGGTGGACATTCTACCACTGAGCCAATGCCCCATTCCCAAAGTATTTAACACATACAAAGGGCACACCTGATTATAGGGTGCCGGTTTCATATACAATTCATACTCATACTCCCCCGTTAACATTCTCATGGTGTTCTCTACAACGTCTGCCTTATGATAACACACACACTAGCATACAAGTGTGTGTTTTTAAAAATAGAGTGAGAGCAAAACTGCGTTTTGGGTTACACTGTTTTATGAAATGATGGCACCAAGATGGACCTCATTGGAGATGTTCAAGTTTCATTTCTTCTGCTAGCATTACTCCTTTAAGTCGAACGATGACCATCGAAACACTTCCTACTTGTTCTTTGCTCGTTGATCCACTGTTTAAGTCTTTCTTCCATTTCGGGCCACCTTGCCTTATGTTCACGGATGTCAGAGCTTGTTTTCCAGCTTCCTTCGCTTGCGAATCATCGATTCCCTAATCCTTAAATTCTCTCGTGGCTGTTTGGTTTCCATGTTCCTCTGCGGAGCTGATGGCCTTCAGTTTAAACTGTATCTCTGTCATTTTCAGGGTTGTTAAATCTATGATGTTCTGCATAACGCACAAATCCATTTTCTTACCTATAAGCCAAACCCACTCTTCCCCCGTTAACGTTCTCAAGGTGTTCTCTACAACGTCCACCTTACAACAAGACACACAGGGTGCACAGCACTTTAGGGCGTGCCACATATTTTGAAGGAAATCAAAGAGTTTTATGTGCGCCTAATATTTGGGAAAATACGGTAATCCCATTCTTTTATTGTCAGCAAATTACTAAGTTATAATTGTTCCACCTAAAAAAGTGTAAGACCAAATATCCCATTTTTATAAATTGTGAGTGCTTACTGGATTCCTGGGAGAGGACAGCTGAGCGTCTCTGAGCATTTGGTTACCGATGACGAGGATTTCCTCAAAGAGAGAGAGAACACCTTTACTTGTTCCTTTTAGCAGAAGTGATGCCAAACACCGCTGAACGGAGAACAAAAAGAAAAAATATTACAAAAGCACATTTATGATCATTTTCTGCCATTATATATGTAGTGGGTTAAAAAAGAAAAAAACAAACAAAACAAACAAGGGTATTTTATGGCTATCATTATTAAACTGAGTATAAAATGTCTTACAATTAATTTTACAAACACAAAGTCATATCAATAATATATTTGTTTAAAAGGTACTAAAAGCTTTTTTTTGCATTTTTGATTAAATTTGTTAAAAAGTTTCCTGTGGGTCTGATGAGATCAAAAATTCAATTGTCCTGTAAATATAATCCAAACATTAAAAAAATACCACAATTTAAAGCGAAAAAAAAAAAAAAAAAATCAAAGCAAATACACTTTATTTAGATTTGAAAAAAAAAAAAAGTATGGATGTGTTTGTGGAAAAAAGCTACTGTTTTGAAGATGAAAAAAAATGGTCAAAGACATTATGACACACACAAAAAAAAAACAAAAGCGTAGCAATGTACCCCAATTTTTTAAAGCAAAAAAGTGTTTTCCACTGAAAATTTTTTACGTCTCTTTAATGTTTTAAGTTATCCTGCTGACGACAGCTTCTGATCCATCTGCTTGGAGTGAGAGTGTAAAATCTAAAAACACTTTTATTTGTTGGCGTCAGAGTCCTCCTTGTCTCTCTCCACAAATATAAACACACACTTATACGTGGCAACACGTGTTGCAATGGCTGTGTTTTATCTATTGTAATTAGCATATTGGGAGGAGACGGCAGCTCAGTGGTTAGAGCGTTCGCGCACGGACCGGAAGTTTGCAGGTTCGCATCCCACAGAGAGCACGTCTAGGGTCCTTGGAGAAGACACATAAGCCCCGCTTCTCCCACCATTGGCGCCGTCGAAGGGCAGCCTGCTGCGGTGTAAGGAGTGCAGCGCACAAATTTCCCCGGTGAGGGATGAATAGAGTAATTCATTTATATTTATTTATTTTTATTTATATTAAAGTGACGTAGAGTCAAATTGACGGCTGCAGCGGTCCTAGTGTTACTTGCTTTTTTACATTGTCTGGTTGATACGAGACTGCAACAAATCTGAACATAACTTTAATTTGTTTTATGTACAAGTGTTGCAAATAATTCATTTGGAGATTTTTACATTCAGATCATTTCCTCTGCACCTCTTAATATCTTACTCGTTCTGAGATTCACACAGCTAATCTTAGATTCTCTGGTATTATGTTGAAGGGCTTAAATCCGGTGGACCCACGAGCTTTAGTAAAAGTAGCTGCGTTATTGGTGGTTTTACCTTGCCTGTGGCCTGAGCGTCCAACACATGGATGTTCAGCGGCATGCCGGTCACCGCTGCCATGTGACCGACTGCATGCAAAGCTGCATCCAGACACTGACCGCTCTTCCTTCTTGCCTCATTCACCATCGACGTGATCTCAGATTCACAACCCTGCGTTGGGGATGTTTAAGGAAAAAAAAAAAAGCATATTTGACATCATGTCAGAATAAACAAACTGTCAAACATGTTGAATTAAAATTGATTTTAATAGCAAATCAATGCGGGCAAAGCATCGCATTGGTTAACAAAGTCTAAAAGATCAGTAAATAAGAAAAAAAAAAGATTAAAAATGAGGACAGAGAGGGGAAAACTGTGTGTTTAGATGCAGAGCCTGGAAAGGAATTTAGATTTATTTTCCATATATTCATGTTCTGCATGGCGCTCAAGGTTGAGAATTCCCTCTGCTTTGCCATTTCCATAGACGGAGCTCAAACAGCTCAGAGCTAAGACCTATCAATCAATGCTCTGCATTTTGATTATCCAACATGTCTGCAAACTATGCCAAATTGAAAACCATTTTACCAGCTTACCATCTTAACTTTTTAAAGAACAGAACCAGTCGATCCGACTCCGATGCTCCTGCGTAGCTTAAATCTAAGGTAAATGTTTCAGTGTGTACCTGGATGAGCATTTGGAAGAATCCACCCATTTTCCTGACTTGACTCTTGAGTTCTTCAGCGATGGTGTAAAGCAGGCCAGAAGTTGGCTTGATTCTGGCAAACCACTGCATGGTTACAAATATGGCACCCTCCATGGCGGAGGTGGCTTTAACCAGCTCAGTTTGAGCCACCAAATTGCAAGCGAATACTGACGAAGAAATGAAAATGACAAAATATGTTTCTCAAAAAAGAATAGTGAAAATGTATACCGTAATTTCACGGCTATAAGGCGCATATAAAAGTCTTAGATTTTCTTCAAAATGAGTGGTGCGCCTTTTTGTGCGGTGCGCCTTGTGTGTGAGAAAAGGCGGACCTAAAAGAAAACGCGGTGCTCGTGAGAAAAGGCGGACCTAAAAAAAACGCTGTGCCCGCGAGGCAGACCTGAAAGAAAAGGCATGAGAACGTTAATGAGTGAAGTGTGAGCAGCGTGGGAGGATGGATGACCGAAGGAGACCACAGTTTTCACAAAGGGTGGAAGGCAGCGCCGGGCGAGTTACGCTACAGTTTGCCAATGGATTGTAGATGCTTGGACAAACGTGTCTGCTGGTACTGTTAGCCGAGCTTTCGCAAAAGCTGGTATCCTTTCTGAGGAGCCGCACAGTACCGACAGTGACTTTGACAGCGAGGAGCGAAGTGGACCTGCTCTGTTGGATTTTGCGCAGCTGTTCGATTCGGAAACAGAGGATGAGGACTTTGACGGATTTGAATAAAGACTATTACCGGTAATGTGCTTGTTTATACTACTTAAATAAAGTACAACCAAACTCAGTTTTGCTCCCGATCTATTTTTTAATATGCACATTTGCATGCTTGCGTGTGTGTTGTTGTAAGGCGGTGTGTGACTGAGACTGCGCTTTTTCGTACGGTGCGCCTAATGGTCGTGAAATTACGGTATATATTTTTCACACTGAAAAAACTTTAAACAGGTGGTACAATCCAAAAATCAACATTTGGGGGGCTACAACACGCACTCTTTAGCATGAAATTAAACTCACCTCTGTCGTGGCTGTCGTCATCCAAGCCATCATAAAGGTCAGATATAATTTGGACGGCCTTATTAACCAGATTTAAATTAGCAATCAGCCTGTCCCCCAGGCTCTCTTCTGTCCCACTAAAGCTACGCAGACGAGACAGCGACTGGCAAATCAAGTCTTTGCAGATTCCAGCAATAGCGGTGTCTGTCGTGTGGGATCGGGTGGTGGGGGGTGTGGCTGCACCCATCAGTCCTGCAGTCACATGATCAAATAATTATAACCCAATTTCTCATTAATCTTCAGTCTCATAATTTTTATACATAAAACAAATAAGCAAACAGTCACAGAAATATTCACAGTCCAACTTCAAAGCCTTTTTCTAGTGATTAGTCTAAACTCTCATTTCTTTAAGTACCAAATTAATCTTCATTGCCTTTTAATAAAAATAAATTATGAGGGTGATTTAATTTTTTTTTGTCTTACCTGACTGTGAGGACCTGTTGAGGCTTTGAATCGGATGGACCCGGATCTCAAAAAGACGTCCAGAGATTCTCTTACTCTTCAGAAGACTTCGGCTCCTAAAATCCAGATAAAATAGAAGTTTATGCTCCAAATTTATAAATTATTTTCTAGTGCAACCAGTAGTGCTCTCCTTTGATATTCTTATAAATGTTAAAAAAATGACTACATCTAATTGCACGCCAGTTTTTCTGCTGTAGACCTTGAACTCTAATTAGTTAAATTGTTGGATTTCTGTTTTAGCATCTGTTTTCTATTATTTATTAGCTCAATAACCATCATAAAAGGGTGTACCCATATAATTCCTCCAGCCCCCAAGGAGTAATATAAAATTATAATTGAACGAGCATATAAAAATTATTTTTTGAAAAAAAAAACAAACAAAAACAAAACAACTAAAATTTTCCATTTTAAGGAGCAATTTAGAAGTAGAAAAATCAGTAAACAATGATGGTTTGTGACGTTTGTGATGACTCTGAAGGAATCAAGGAAAAACGCAAGAGAGAAACACAGAGTTTGTGCCACCATTTTTTTTGGCTGAATCTTACGTTTTTTAGGTTTCCAACGGGAGCGCTTGACAAAAGTTAAAACACTGTGAGGGGAAAATGTGGAGGGTTCAACATTTACAACAGGTGATGTTTGTGGATGTTTAGATTATGGGTTGTGAAGTGAGAAACCAGGAGATTTTTTTTGCTTCTTTTGGGACCTTTGAGGACATGACATTAATAAACAGAAGAAATACAGCACAGTGGGAAATATTTTGTGGGCAGAAATGCAAGAAAGAATGAAAGAAAGTAAGAAAGGGGAAAAAAAAAAAAAAGATTTGCTGAAAGTCATAAAAATGTGTGCCAGACTATAAAACATGTTGCTGGAAACTAGAAGAAATAAATAAAATCTTCAAAAGTTGAACTTTCCTTTCATAACTTTCCTACAGTTTTTTCCGTTTCTAAACAAATCGTTTTAGTTCCGCTCTTTTCTAATTAAAATTCACAGGTCTGAGGGTGAACATGACTTTTACATAATAAAAAACTAAATAACGGTGGCAGGGTTACAACCTTATACACACTAAAGAAAATCCACCCTGTTTTTCTTTCCTGTGGGACTAGATGTTCCTCAGGATTTCCTACTAATATATTTCTAGATAATTACCTCCGACGAGAAAAGGAAGACGTGGAGGCATGCGAGGCCGATATGTCTTGCTCCCACTCGTCATAGGGGTCGTAAAACACGTCGTCATCTTTAAAGGTGGAATCCACCTGCAGAGAGTGAAGTACTGCCCTGGTTTACTCAATTTAATGAGAAAAGCGCTGCAAAGTGATGCATCTTAAGGGCATAAAACAACCGTTTCTGGATGATGAATAAGGTCTCAGATGTCTGGTGAAATGGGCATTTGAGCGTAATTGTTTAGAGATGCAGGTTTTCAAACTGTTGTTTTACTGTTTAAACAATTTAAAAAATTGCAGTAGTCTAATACAAAACCTTTATTTCTTAACACAGTAAAACAAATTTTACCAGATGTTTTATATTCTGATAAAAACCAACACTGCTTATTTGAGACACTTAAAATATTCGTCAAAAAAGCAGAGACTCCATGAACTGAAAACTCAAACATTTTCAAAACATCAAATTTGAAAAGACACTTAACTATTTTAACAATAAAAATCAGCCAAAAACATAAAATATCATTGTTGTTACACGGATCACATAAAAGTGAGTAATGTTTGAGGCAAACCTGCTCCATCTCTCTCATGGCAACCATATTGTTCTGGAACTTTTCTAGGCTCCAGAAGGTGGAGATTCCAAGTTTTGTGTTCTGCACCCGCACTTGAAGATTGCTTTGCTTCCCATCTCCAGAGCTATCGTGTCTAACATCAAGAGAAAAGAAGAAGAACGTTAAATTATTGGTTCCCAACCAATTCCCAACCGATTCCGGAGATCTTCGGTTTCTGTCCCAATTATCCTCTGGTCTGAGTTATTTTTAACACTTTATTGTTAAAATTAACAACTAAATTATAATTAATGAGTATCATTAAGGCATTATCACTGAGGCCTCCCTGCAAGAAAATTGGAGTTTGAGTCTTTGGTGGGGCGAGGTTTGATTTGCTACCCTTTCTGTATGGAGTTTGCCCGGTTTTTCCCGTTTACGTGAGAGTTCTCTATGGGTACTTCAGTTTCCTCCCTCCAAAGAAATGCATGTTAGGTTAATTGGCCACTGGGAAATTGGCCCTAGGAATGAGTGTGTGAATTGTTGTCAGTCTCAATTTGTCTCCATGTTTTGGGGATAAAGTTTGAGAGGCAAGACTGAGATGATTTGGACATGTGCATAGGAGAGAGAGAGAGTACATAGGAAGAAGTATGCTAGATTTGGAACCATCAGGAAAGAGGACTGGAGGAAGGCCAAAGAGGAGGTTCATGGACACAGTGAAGGAAGACATGAAGATGGTTGGTGTGACCAGGGAGGATGCAGCAGATGGGGTTGGATGGAAGAAACTGACTTGCTGTGGTGACCCATGAAGGGAAATGCCGCAAGAAGAAGTATGGCCCTACACCAGACCCTGCACCCTACCTCTCTCCAATAATCAGCCGGGA
The DNA here is from genome assembly GCA_902685375.1 of Neostethus bicornis. Taxonomy (NCBI): domain Eukaryota; kingdom Metazoa; phylum Chordata; class Actinopteri; order Atheriniformes; family Phallostethidae; genus Neostethus; species Neostethus bicornis. The sequence goes on from LR738547.1 coordinate 23,863,081, forward strand.
TAGGCTCCAACAACCCCCGTCGAACCAACAGTGAAAAGAATGAAGTATCTTTCACATGCATTAATATAAATCAATTGCGAAAACTTCAAGCAAACATTGCTGATCGATTCTGTGTGACTTTGAACATAAAAAAAGACTGCATTTAACTTTCTTTGGAAAATTCAAACAAACACTAATGGTTGGAACACATCGAGTTTGTGGATGAATACGACCATGAAGAAAATAGTTCTCTGTTTTCTCTTTATTCAAAGGGGGGATGTGTTTTTCCACATCATAACCTCTAAATCTTCTTTACTTCTTAAATGTATTCAATTCAATTTTATTTATATAGCCCAAAATCACAGAATTTCTGTCTCAATGGGCTTCACAAGAAAAAGAGGAATGTATTAACACAAATATACAGCAAGAAAAATAACTAACAAATGCTAACTAAACAAGACTAGCACAATTATGCCCTTAGACTCTCCTTCTCGGTGAGGAAAAACTCCTAAAAAACCCATCAGTGGGGAAAAAATAAGAAACCTCATGGGGATCCACGTGAAAGAGAGATCCCTCCCCCGGGATGAGCAATTGTGTATTGATGTTTACAAATGTGTCCACATCCTACCTGCTGAAAACTGTGTTTTTCTTCAGTTTTGAGCTTATTTTATTGGCCTCCTCTATCATCAAGGAAAGTTTCATGGCATCCCAGTGAGGAGAGGCTGCAACACAGAAACAAAGTATCGACATTCGGTAGTTCACCTCACCTTATTTAAGAGTTTTCCCAATAAAAACATGTGAAATCTTTTTTTTTCCCCTACTTGCAGGGATTATACCTGTACAGATTACACAAACAGACTCAGTATGGGAAAAAAAACAGGAAAGGAACACTGAAATAATATTTGCAATGACTTATTTTGTCAAAAATACATGTGGTGTTACTCCGCTTCTAACTGACCGTTTTGAAGAGTGTGGTTTTCTCTTAAGGCTCTTTTCTTCTGCATTTCCTCCAGTTCCTTGCTGATTTTCATTTTCTCCGCCTCCAGGGCCTCAACAATCTTAGCTTGGCACACTCTGTGTTCTTCCATAGCCTGAAGTGAATCACAGCAATGTAAATAATATTTAAACCCATTGAGCTGTAGTATGTATCATCAAGAAGGAATCTAGCATGACTCCAAACACATCCCACCGTTCTTCTTTACTTAAACAGAAAACCAGGTGTCCGTGTGTGGATTTAAGATCTCTGCTGTTTGTTTTTGAATGGTTAAAAATTATAAAAAATGAGTAATTGAAGGAATGTAACTACGTGATTGTGTCATTTCTTTATTTTAATAGAAAAAAAAACATTTTAATGTCTTCTCAGACATTTTACGACACGGTTTAGAGTAAAAAAAAAACAAAGAAAAACACAATGGCCCTCATTTAGCAAAGTTGATCAAAGAACGGAGACGATTTCAGGCACACACAGAAAATACAAAAAGTGTGCATGGCGTTCAAAATGACGAGTATTTCGGTCTCTTATTAATGTCAATGGACTCACCTACTTGAATTTAAAAATAAAATATGAAAGAAACCAAAGTGAATATTCTGACCTGAGCCTCCATGTGGAGACGTAGGCGTTTCCTCTGAGTGTCCACCTCCTGCTCCAGCTCCAGTTTCGCCATTTTGAGCTCCTCCACCTGACTGGCTACTTTCTGCTGGTCTAATTCCTGCTGCCGCTTACGCTCCGTCTCCTCATTCTGACAAAAATGTAGAAATAGTGTCTTAAATTTGTTACAAATTTAAAATTTGTTAAGGCACAAAAAAAAGATAAAAAACTTTACCAGCTCTTTCTCTAAAACCCGGATTCTACTTTCATAAAGAGATTTCTGGTCAGAAAGCTCTTTCTGAGCGACCACTTTCGCCATCTGAATCCCTTGCATCATCTCTTCTTTTGCTTTTAAATGAGCTTCCTCGATTTCTTCCTCCAATCTAAAACAAACACCCCATCACAAAGAGAAAGAAAACAAAAAGCAGCATCACGTTCTTTCACCAAATTCTTACTTTGCTCGTTGAGCTGCCAGCAACTCGTTTTTGGCAAATTCAAAGTCTTTTTGGCCATTGCCTGCACTCGTCCAGCACGACACCCTCTTACCAGACTGCACCTCAGAAGGATGATTGAAGCGGAAGTAGTGATCCCCGCCAAGGATGACCCGGTCACCCTGGTGAATAATAAGAAAAGGGAAGATTTATTTGCAATCTACTGTTACGTTTCCTAACAAAAAAAAATCCCCCGGCTCCCCGATGCAACATGTTCTGCGTCCACTGGAAAGTTATTTTAAGTAATAATGCCAAAACATTTTCTTTACTCACATGATGGAGGACAATGGATGAGGAGATGAGATTTCCGTTGACAAAAGTTTTTGCGTTTTTCATGGGAACGATGCTGACCGTGTTGCTGATGTTGGATATGACACTAGACGAAAAACAGATAGAAAGTGAGAAAAATAAAGATAAGCTATTATTGTCTCACAATTTTTGTTATATAGTCCGTGCTTTTTTAGTTTTATTCCTTTTCTATCTATCTAATGATTTAACAGCTGATGTGTTTTTTTTTCTGATGTGTTTTTTTTTCTCACCAGTGCTGGTCGGCAATAAGAGCTCCTGTTAGCTGGATATCATGGATGGAGTTGGGTTTCAGTTTTCCTACTGTTGTCCGTCCCTCTTTGATCATATAGAGGAGCATCTCAGACAGCTGAGGATCCTCGTTCAGGTTGACCAGGTTGGGAAGACGATTGTCCACTTTGAATGTCACGCCCGCTTTCTGATTGGATAAATCGACAATATTTCTTACACACTTGGCATTTGACATAGCTCACACGCTTTGGACACTGCATTGCATCCAAGACACAAAAAAATTTAAATGTTTTATGGTTTCATACAGTGTAAGCAGGATTAATATTATTAGAAAAATAAGTATGAAAGTAAATCAAGGGGGGAAAATTTGGAAAATATACCTGTAGCTCTTTGGTTTCTTCTCTTTTACGAATTTCTGCTTGTTCGAGTTTCTCTCTCCACTTCCTGACAAAAAAAATACGAGTTCTGCTACAATGTCTTAAAATACATAAAAGATTTTTATTGCCTAAAACAGCCATAAATCAGACAGCACATTAGTTATTATTACCTATTTAAACTCAAGCTATAATTTTTTCTATTTTTAAATTGGTTAGCATCCATTATCAAAAAAAAAAAAAAAAAAAAAAAAGATAAAGTGATTGCTTTGATGTTACCGATTGGCCTCAACCATTTCTCGCTCTTGTTGACAGAGTTTGTTTTTTAGAGTGGTGATCTCCTGCTGGAACAGTCTGACTCGTTCAGGTTCAACGCCCTGCGAGCTCATTTGGGCAGCTCGTAGTTTTTCCACCTCTGCTTTCAGATCTAAGGTACAAAACAAATGAAAGACTGAATAAACAGCTTGAATTGAATGTGAAAGTGAAGTCTTCAAGTGATTTGACTTTCAAGAGGCCACAGAATTATTCTAAACTTCTTCCTGGGTGACAATGTCACATAGTAAAGATGATTTACTGACCAACATTGACCTGATCTGAACACCGAGTCTTATACGCACGAAGATGTGAGGAAAATACACAGCAAGAGCTCTCCCTACTGGTAAAAATATCAAACGGCAGCACATCATTGTGGAAAAAAAAATCAGCTTGCATGACAGTTAGCTGCCATCTGCAACAGACTGAGCATAAATATGGCCAGGAGGCAAGGCTAGGGCCAGGCTTTTATTTCAGCTGGGCAAGGAGCTAGAAATGGATAAATGGAAAAGATGAGTTGATGCAAGCGATCGGAGTGGGGGGAGAAAAGTGAGCCGCAAAAGGAGAAAAATAAAATCCTCGTTCTAATCACAGGTTAGAGAAAGTGCAACTTCCAGTGCAAAAACTAAGTTTAACAAATATAAACAACAAACCTCTAATGAGTTTGGCGTTTGTATCTTCGTTAACTTTGGCCACATTAATGATGGTGCGAGCCTTTTGGGCGTAGCGCAGTGTGCTCAGGCTCTCCTCCATGTTGTTGCCTGCTGGACTCACAGTAGCGATCATTGCTGTCTTTGAGTTTCCACCGAGGCTCTCTTTTAACAACCTGGAAGAAGAAAAAAAAGTGTATCCAACTTTGGTCTAAAACCTTTTAAATATTCAAACTGCTTTGGAAAAAAATGAGAAAATGGAATATTTTTGTGTGCATACCATGTTAGGACTGATTCTCTGTAAGGTATGAAGACCCCTTTTCTGGAAAGGGCTTGCTCCGATAGGGCAGAAATGACCTTTCCGAGAGTTAGAAGGGATTTGTTGATACTAGCTCCTTCCTACAAAAAAATGGGTGTTAGTTTCTAAAGGATCTTATTCTTCTTCTTTCGACATTTTCCAAACTAAAATACATACAAATTTAGGCCAGCATGGAACGACAAAGCAAAAATAGAAATCTATTAGTGAAATAGATTTTTTTGTTTATATAAGCTGAAAATCTAAGTGCATTTGAGTGTTTGGGTACCCGCAGTCTTTCTCCACTTGTCTGAGCGGAGTTACACCGCTCGCTACCAGCCAGGTCTATCAGGTTGATTCGACTGGTGATGCTGTGATCGTGCTCCTCTCCTTCTACAAACTCGGTCTAAAACACACACACAAAAAGGGACATGAATAAACACCACAAAAAGATGGTTTGTATGTGATAATGTGGATATTTTAAATCAAGAGCTCCTACTTTAGTCTGTGTCATAACTAATGTAAAGACAGAGTGAGATCTGGAGCTCTTGTCGTTCATTCCTGTTGCTGCTGTGGCTCTCTGCTTGTTACCGAGCTCCAGCCAGGCCTGAAGAAGAAGAAACCAACGGCATGTTTTGTCTAATTTTTCTAATTCACATGCAATTACACACATTATGTTCGACGGTTTTGGTTACCTGGATGTCACTGTAGGAGCACACTATATTTCTGAAAAATAAAAACATGTAAGTTAATTATTTAAATAAATCAAAAACTATTTTGATTTCTTTATCATTTTAACATGCATGAAACATTTACTTACGCAGAAAGTTCAGCAACATAAGGTCCATGGATTGGATGCTCTCTCACCCGGAGCTAAAAAAAAAAAAAAAAAAGAAAGAAGAAATACATCCGGTTTTAAAAGTCATAGTCAACAGGGACATTTTTTTTTCAAGGAAATTATACAGAAAGCTGAACGCTTACGTTGGGAGAGAATATTTTCTGACATGAAAAACAAATGATTATCAATTTTTTCAAAAAAGGAATTGATTCAATTCAATACAGTTTAAAATATGAAAGTCTGTTAATAATAATGTGTTGTTTCGCTTCGTCTTCTGAACCGCTTATCCCTGACAAGGTCACAGGGGGTACCGGAGCCTATCTCGGCTAATTTCAGACTAGAGGCAGGCTACAGCCCGAACAGATCACCAATCTGCTACGGAGCAACACACATGCTCATTCAAAGGGACAATTTCATAGTGACAATGTGTTGTTTTGAACTCAAACAGTCAAATTTACAATAAAAAATCCTTTCCTTACCGGCATCCCCCTGTGGTTCGGCTCATCCCGAGTCACCAGGAGGTCATGGATTTTCTCATTGTACACCTCAAAGTAACTCATCTCAACATGACATTTTACCTGAAATACCAAAACGTAAAAAACATATTCAAATATTAAAAGCGGCTGCAAGGAATGTTTCTTTAAAAATTACATCAACATAGAACTTTAGTAACGCAATAATAAAGTACCTCTTTATTTTTTATTGAGGTCAGTTTCGAAAAGAGATCCTGACAGAAACGAGGAATGACTCCCGGCTCCTCCTCAAACCCCATCATCCTGCAAAACCATCACTTAAATAAAAATCACCAGACTGAAAAACTAACATTTCAACAGACTAACAAGCTATTTTATAAAAATCAAAAATGATAATACAACACTCACGTGTATGATTTACCAGAACCTGTTTGACCATAAGCGAACAGGCATGTGTTGAAACCTTCGAAGGCCCTCAGTAGCAGAGGTTTGGCCAGCGTGTCGTACACTGTTTTTTGGCTGGCAAAGTTAGGGTCTTTGTCATCCACGGAATAAAGAGAGAAGTCGTACGAGAAGGAGTGCCTCTGTTTGGACTCAGGATGCTGGACAGCAGTCTCCTGACCATTCATGAAAATAACTTGTAAGGCCTTTGCTTCTTTCTCCCTGAAACAGAACAAAATACAATATGAAAATGTGAACCACCTCAGAAGACATTTTTACTTTTCACAGACAATTTATGACATTTCTCTCACAAACATAGGAATAAGAAATAATGAAATAATACAACGTTTGAATCAAACATTAATCAAACAAAAAGCTGCTGCATTCATAATCCGTTCCGTCATCTTCCGCTTGCTTTGGGGTCGGGTCGCGGGGGCAACAGCCTCAAGCGGGCAGCCCAGGCCTCTCTCTTCCCGGCTGCATCCTCTAGCTCACCTGGAAGGATCCCAAGTCGTTCCCCGGCCAGCTGTGAGAGATAGTCTCTCCAGCGGGTCCGGGGTCTGCCCCTTGGTCTCCTCCCGGTGGGACGTGCCCAAAACACCCCGCCCGCGAGGCGCTCGGGGGGCATCCTGTCCAGATGCCCGAACCACCTCATCTGGCTCCTCTCGACCTGGAGGAGGAGCAGCTCCTCACCCAATCTCTGAGTGAGAGCCCAGCCACCCTGCGGTGGAAGCTCACTTCGGCCGCTTGTACCCGCGATCTCAGTCTTTCGGTCACCACCCACAGCTGGTGACCATAGGTGAGGGTAGGAACGTAGATCGACTTGTAAATCGAGAGCTTTGCTTTTCGGCTCAGCTCTTTCTTTACCACGACGGACCGATGCAGCGTCCTCATTGTTGCTGATGCCGCACCGATCCGCCTGTCGATCTCCCGCTCCATCCTTCCCCCACTCGTGAACAAGACCCCGAGATACTTAAACTCCTCCAGTTGGGGCAGAACCCTGTCCCTGACCCGCATTCATAATAATGTGATTTATTTTTCTATTTAATTGCATGTAGTTATTTTTGCAGCAGCACAGTGGTGCAGTGGTTAGGGCCTCACAGCAAGAAGATCGGGGTTCTAGTGCGGGGTGGGACGAGGCTTGAAACACGGGTCTTTCTATGTGGAGTTTGCATGTTCTGCTCTTGTGTCGGTTTCCCTCCCAGTTTCCTCCCACCCTCCAAAAACACGCATGTTAGATTGATTGCCTGCTGTGACAATTTACCCTAGGAATGAGTGTGTGTGTGTGGTCCTGCAACTGGCGACCTGTTCCAGGTGATTCTGAAATCAGTAGGGATAGGCTCTGCCACCCCATAAACCCATTAGTGATAAGCAATTCAGAAGACGAAACAAAATACTATCAGATCTTCTTTATGGTCACATATTTCTTTTTAAATCAAACTATTTACTGACCTTGTATTGAAAGGTCGGACACGGACAGCCACAGTCACTGCACTGTTTTCCATCTTGAAGGAGATCTCCTCCTTCACAGCCTCCTTGGTGTGGTTTGGGGGTTCTTTAACAGGTACCACAGCAGCAGAAGAGGTCTTTCCATCTTCTTTTTGCTGTGAACTCACTGTCTTCTTTACCTGCACACTTGGAGTGACCTTGTTGACCCTAGGCGTTGGTACAGGTTTGGTTACTCCTCCTTGTTCTTTTGTTTTTGGTCTTTCAAATTTAGAAACCACCGGTTTTGGAGCTTCTTTGCATGCCAATTTCTCAAAGACATCCCTTCTGGCTGCGATCTTCTCAAACTGTGTCTTTCTGGTGGGTGTTTTGAAGGTTTGATCCTCAGATTGTTTGCTTACAGATGAAGAAGAACTCAGTTTCTTCTGGGTTCCCACAAGAAATCTACTCTCTGTGCCTTTACTTGTTGATGTGGTTTCTTTTAAACTTACAGATCTGAATAAACTAGGAGATCTAGAGTTAGACTCCTTGAGGATTTTGGATGTTTGATGGTGTCCAGGTCCACTGATCCCACGCTGAACACGTGTACTTTTATCCATGGAAGGAGTCCTGGTTCTACGTTGAAGAGTCAGTCTCTTCTCTGTAGCTGGGGTGCTGATTTGACTGCTTTCTGTTTTCTCAACTGTTTCAGACCCTGTCTTTCTTCTTGATCTTCTTTGTAATGTAAGCCGGCCTCTGTAAGCAGGCTGCTGCCCACAGTTTGTTTTTGACAGCGTGGAAATGACATAAGTCCTTTTGAGCAGACTACTTTTATCAGATAATCCGTCCTCAGAAGCAGATTCAGCACTGGATCTATCACTTCTTCCTTGTGATAAGTTAGTCCCCTTTAGTCCAGCTTGTAGATCTCTTCCTTGTGTCCTGGATGAAAGTAGATGATCGTAATACGCAGTGTGTTTCCTAGCTTGGACGCTAAATATAGACATGTTGAATTTATTCCTACAACCTAAAATCAATTAGTCCTTTAGATTCTTAAGAATATCTTAAACCAACGCAATGATTTATAGTAAAAATTAAAGTTCTACATAGACATTTTTTTTTTTTATAAAATGCTCACTTCGTACAGAAAACCGGACTGCTATTGTTTATTATTGTCTTCCTCTTTACTTCCGTGTTCGCCCGCCTCAATTTCAAATCATCTTCGTCTCTGCTCGCTGATTGGCTGAATTCTCTGAAACAGTTGCGTCATTACATGCAGTTACATGGATTTGGCCACTAGATGGCAGCAGAGATGGAATCATTTGACCTTATATAGAAGTGTTCATGAATTCAAACTGTGGAAACATGCTTGAGTCTTTTTTTTTTTTTTTTTTTCATTTCCAGGCTTTAATTAGCATCCTACAGTTAGGATCATTCAATCTCTGGGAGTGACCAGGATGGACAGGATTAGAAATGAGTACATCAGGGGAACAGCACATGTTAGAGGTTTTGGGGATAAAGTTCGAGAGGCAACACTGAGATGGTTTGGGCACGTACAGAGGAGAGAGAGAGTACATAGGAAGAAGGATGCTGGATTTGGAACCACCAGGAAAGAGGACTGGAGGAAGGCCAAAGAGGAGGTTCATGGACTTAGTGAAGGAAGACATGAAGATAGTTGGTGTGACCAAAGAGGATACAGAAGATAGGATTAGATGGAAGAAACTGACTTGCTGTGGTGACCCCTAAAGGGAAAAGCTGAAAGAAGAAGAAGAAGTTAGGATCATTCCACTAGAGGAACCTTTATGGTTCATTTTTGTAAAACTAAAAAAAAAAGAAAAAAAAAAAAAGACTAGCACCTTGTTCGGGGTGTACCCTGCCTCTCGCCTTGAATCAGCAGGGATGGACGGTTCAGAAGACTAAACGAAATTTAAATTTACCCTCATGGCAAGGTTGGGTGTTCGAGTCCCAGAGTAGGGCGATGCTTGAAACACTGATCTTTCTGTGTGGAGTTTGCATGTTCTCCCCACGTATGTGTGGGTTTTCTCCAAGTACTCTGGTTTCCTCCAAAAACATGCATGTCTGGTTGATAGGCCGCTATGAAATTGCCTCTAGGAATGAATGTGTGTGTGTGTGTGTGGATGGTTGTCTGTGTGTGGTCCCACAACCGACTAGCGACCTGCCTCTCTGCCTGTAATCAGCCAGGATAGGCTCCGGCACCGCCCTGTGATAAGCGGTTCAGAAGACGAAACAAATTCAAATTCGGGTTAATTTACTGGTCTCACATTCAATTTTCCAGAGAGGATTGCAATAAAAAAATTTACCACAATTTAAACACTTTTATTTTAACAAACAATATAAAAAAAAAACTCTTACTCAATAAACAGACGAGGAAGTTACTTTTTGCGGCGATCATGCTTCTTAATAATATCTAACAGATTGCTTTTTGTTACTAATATGTCGTCAGATCCACTGTTGGCTCTTAGTTTTTCCCTTCTTTGCTGTTCATGGAGATGAGGGGAGTTTAAAAGCTGAGGAGGTAGAATTGACCCTGTAGGTTTGACTCGGTTCACAACTTCCAGGAACAGCCGTTTGTTGTTGTTGTTCAGAAAAGTGATGGCTGTACCTCTGTGTCCAAGCCTCCCTGCTCTGCCCACCTGAACAGGAAGAAATGGAGAGAAAAAAAATTAAAAATGTATAAAAAAGAAATAAAAGAAAAAAGTTACTGTTTGACTAACCTGGTGAACGTACTCGTCCATTGTATTTGGCATGTCGAAGTTAACCACCACTCTGACATTGACTAGGTCCAGTCCTCTGCCCAGCACACCCGTACTGATGACCACTTCAAAGTCTCCCTCAAGAAGGCCCTGAAGAAACAAAGTGAAATGTTTAGAATTGAAAAATTGGACTCATAAAGCAAGCCTCAATATATTACCACCAAGTTTAAAGTTATTTTAAAGAGTCAAAATCTTGCAATCAAAGCAAAATCATTAAATAATTATGATGTGCAAGAAATAAATCATCTAAATTAGGGGTGTCCACACTTTTCCAGTCTGTGAGCTACTTTCACAGCTCACTTTCACTCGGACCCAGTGAAATACAAAGAGGCCAGTTTGGTGTTCTTCACTGCGGCCTGGCTTTGTGACCTATTCCGGACACCAGATTTTGGGTTGCCAGGTTGGACACAGTGCGACCGGACTGATACCCCGGTGTATAGAGGTGAGGGGGCATCGAGGTGTTAAACACCTGGTGTTTGCACTGCAGCACTCAAATTTCCCTTCAGGGATTAATAAAGTATTTTCAATTCAATTTCACAAATGACCAAATTGAAGTGATCTACCGTCAAAATAAATTTAAATGTTTACACATATGAATTGGAGGCGACAAACACTAAACATTAAAAATGCTATTTCAACAGTGCAACATTGGGATTAAAATAATACAAAATAAAAATAATTATGTAATGGAACTTTGAGGTAATATCTTGCACTGCAAAACTTTGGTTTTCACAAATTGAGCCTGTACTTTTGGGAGGATTTGCAGGAATGCAAAAGAAAATCTTCCAGACTTTTAATGAAGCAAAAACACAAGCTTCAGGCAATGTTCAGTTCTTTTAAGGCAAATTACCTAATTAAAGTAAAAACTATCTTTCTCTTTGCAAAAGGGGGCACATGCCACAGAAAGGCAGGGGGAAAGAGCAAGTTGTCCGGTTCCTATAGTTACGGTAAACAACCAATCAGGTGAACTTTCAGCCAGGACAACCATGTTTTTCTGTAAATAAAATTACAAGATTTCATACTGACAATGAATAAATAAGCTAAATTTTTTTTTACATTAAAAACAGAAACATGAAATTGAGCAACACAATCGTCCAGAGCTACCAGATCTCATTGTGAGGATGAATAATAGGAAAGGCCCCAACTCTCTTTTTTCAAAGCAATGCAATCTACCCACAATGCTGTTACAGGCACCCCTGATCATAATTTGATCATTTCATTAACTCCTCATGGTGTATGGAATATTTTTTGGTTGTTTGACTTCCCAAACGTTTGTGAATTTTTACAATTGTTAGAAATCTGCTGTTATTTGTTCGTGTGTGTCTGTTACATGTTCTTCCACCAGACTCACCCTGAGGATGCGATTACGTTCCCACTGGTTCTTGTCGGAGTGGATTGCCACGGTGTTGAGGCCCATCACCTTGGTGACCGCCTCGCACAGCAGATCGGCACCAAGTTTACAATCTACAAACACTACCACTGGAGGCTGGTACAGTTTGCTGTCCTGAAAATTCAATTTAGACAACAGAGAAGGTAATGTGGCATTTTTTATAAATGCTTTCATGATGATTTTGAAGTAATATTTTTGTTCTACTAGTCATCTATTTAGACATATCTGTACGAAAATAATAGACAAATAATAGTTCATTTGAACCAAAGATAAGACAGATTTTCACATATTCAAAAATTAAAATCTGCCCTAAATCTGACTATTTTTTTGTCCCTTTTAAGAATAATTAAAGTCTTTGTCTTCTTCTTCTTTCAGCATTTCCCTTCAGGGGTCGCCACCGCAAGTCAGTTTCTTCCATCTAACCCTATCTGCTGCATCCTCTTCAGTCACACCAACTATCTTCATGTCTTCCTTCACTGTATCCATGAACCTCCTCTTTGGCCTTCCTATAGGCCTCTTTTCTGGTGGTTCCAAATCCGGCATCTTTCTTCTGATGTACTCTCTCTCTCTCCTCTGCACATGTTCAAACCATCTCAGTCTGGCCTCTGTACAAAACCTCTAACAGTCTTAGTCTTTGTATTAAGTTGAAATAGTTCTTATCAATGTGGGCTCATTTAAAATGACATTAGAGGTCAGTATAATGTAATCCTGTCCTGTTAATTTTAACAGGATTGACTCAAAAGTCAACAACATAAACTCTTTTCATTTCTTTTTTTGTTTAAATAGTGAAAGCCATAGCTGGAATTCTTTTCCTTAGGAATCACCCTTATCCTCTTGATGGGTTCCACAGCAACAGTAATGACTGTTTAAAAACGGTGCCTCGGTGAAACTATTTACTGGTGCTGGAGGAACTCCAACCTCCTACACTGTCGAGCTGAAGTAGTAAATTAACTCAATTCTGACATAAAGTTTTGTATTTTTTATTTCATTACACAGAAAATAAGTTTTATATTTATTATACCCTGACATTTGAAAAAAAAATCCCTATTTTGGCAGTAAAAGTTAAATCTACCAAAGTGATGCTTTAAGCATAAAATTTTTTTTTTCTTCCAAATCAGATACGTAAAAGTCTTACATTGAGAATTTCAAACAGCTTCTTCTTCTTGGACGGCTCTTCCACCCATAGCAGGATCTGTCTGACATTAGAGCAAGGCTGGTTCTTCTCACCGATCACAATGCGAACGGGCTCGTGGACCAACCGAGCAGCTAGTTCCTCCGTCCCTGCTGGGATTGTCGCCGAGGCTAAGAGAGTCTGACGTTCCTTTGGCACCTGCTCTAAAATCTCCAAAACTTGCTGCTGAAAACCCATTTTCAGCATTGTGTCCACCTAGAGTACACACAAAAGGAGTTTAGAAAAATCTGCGTGGTTTTGTCCATTCTCACAACAATTTGAATAAATACCACAGAGATTGTACACCACAACTCTAGCAGGCGCTTAAACCGCTTTTATTATTAGCAATACCTACCTCATCAACCACCACAACTTTCACTTTGTCAAGCTGGAGTGCTTTTTGCTTCAGGATTTCAATAAGTCTTCCTGGTGTGGCGATAACAATCTAATGGAAATGGAAAAAGAAGAAAATGATCAAAAAATGAAAAAGATGTATATATATTAAAAAAAAAACAGGTACTGTACCTTGATACTGCTCTTGAGCCTGTGGAGCTGTGGTGGGAGTGGCATGCCGCCCACCAGTAGAGCAGTTCTCATGTTGGGAAGCCCCATCACTAGCTCTTTGGCTTGTCTTTCGATCTGAATAGCAAGCTCTCTTGTAGGGGTCAGGATCAGAGCTACAGGGCTGCACACACTATGACCTGGTTTCTGAAACCAAAAGTAAGGTTAAATGGGAACTTTAGCCAGTACATAACATATGGTGACAATATCTCATGACCATAACAATGTCTCATTGGTCTAGTTGTTGAAATCTATTACTTTTATTCCCAAGACTGTGACAATAGTAGAAGTCACCTATGGTTACCAGCTGTAGGTGGTGACCGACAGAACGAGATTGCAGATATAAGTGGCTGAAATGAGCTTTTACCGCAGGTTGGCTGGGCTCTCACTCAGAGATAGAGTGAGGAGCGCTGCCATCCGGAGGAGCGCTGCCATCCGGAGGAGCTGGGAGTAGAGCTGGTACTTCCCCAATTTGAGAGAAGCTAAATTGGATAGTTCGGGCATCTGGTTGGGATGCTTCCCGAACGTCTCACTGGTAAGGTGTTTCAGACACGTTCCACCGGGAGGATACCCAGTGACAGACCAAAGACCTGCTGGAGAGACTATGTCTCACAGATGGCCAGGGAACACTGTGGGATCCTCCCGAGTGAGCTAGAGGATGCAGTAGGGTGCAGCTGGGCTTACCATTTGAGGCTGTTGCCCCCACGACCCAGCCCCATTTAAGTGGAAGACGACAGAATGGAACTGTAAATTCAAATCCTACTAATTAATACAAGGTCAAAAAGCGATACCATAAGCTTTAACCCATAAGCATTCTTTTTTATATCATTGTATGTGTCTTACTGTACCTCTATTGCTCTCACCACCACCGGTAAGAGAAAGGCAACGGTCTTCCCCGATCCCGTGTCAGCACTGGTGATCACATCTCGGCCTGTTAGACCAACTGGTATCATCTGCATCTGCACTGGTGTCGGTGCCTCATACCCAGCTTTTTTCAGATTCCCATTTAATGTGGGAGGGAAGCCACAGTGTGCAAACTCGATGATGGGTCTCCTGATATCCGTCCCTTGGGTTTCAATCCCCAGCTCCTGTTTGATTCTCTGCACCTGTTCATCGGTCAGACCTGAAATGAATGTGTTTTCTTTGTAGGAATAACATGCTTCAGTTGGATCTGTTCCATCACTTTGAACTGTGACATGTGGTTTTTTATCAAACACTTCTCCTCCAGTCCCTAAACCCATCTGCATTAAATGCTTTGCTTTGCATTCAAGACTGCAAACATCATTATCAGTTGCATCACAAATATACTCCCCAAAACGTCCACACATCACACAGATAGGCTCTCCAGGATCAGGCCATCTCTGATGCTTTTTGAAAGATTTAACTGGTTCTTCTTCATCATCATCAGTGGAGATCACAGGGTCCTGTTCATGTTCTACACTTTCTGGCAAAGATGAGATGACATCTTCTTGCTTGGTTTCATTCTGTTCCTTCTTGTTCTCATATGATTCTGTATTTTCTTCTGTTGTAGTTAATACATTTTGCTCACTTGGCTTTTCATCGGTTTTACTTTTCTTGTTCACATCTTGTCCTTGATCAGCTGTGTTAGCGGGTCTCTTTATCTTTAAAGATCTTGGCATAAACATCTTGAGATGAAACTTCAACAGCAAACTAACTATTGTGAATGTAAAGCTTGACCAATGATTCAAATCTGACTAAAAGATGTTTTTAGCTCATGTTCGCCATCTTTTTACGAGTTTTAGCAGAATAAACATCCCTCAAACGATTTTAAAGTTTACGTTCTTTGCTTTCTATCGACAAAAAAAGCTAAATATCTCATATAAACGAGAAAATCTGTACGATAACAACTGCATTACATCTCATCGTCATTTCTTCCAACAGTACTAAACAGACACCGGCGCACATTGATTACGCATCTAAAAACGTTGCATGTTGGGAAATGTAGTTCTGACTGCATCGATATTTTAGCTTTGCTTGTGGGGAAATAGTTTGTGTTGATTTTACTGCTTTGAATCTTGTTATAATAAAATATTAATTTCTATGGTAATTATTTATTTTCTAATCTCTGATTTCAGCAAAAACATGGATATTTTTCCATCGAAAATATTTTCATATTTTTCCATACCCACAGTCTGTGAACCGCGGTGTTTTAAGTCTGATCTCTTGTTTGGATCCCACAAAAATTGATTTAACGCGTTTATTTTAATTCCACATGCAAGTGTTTGTTGTAGTCCTAAAGAAGATAAACTAAAAAAGTAATGTTGAAATAGGTTCATTGGCTGCTATGTTGCCTCTAGGAAAGCATGTGTATGGTTGTCTGAATGTGGCACCGGAACAGACTGGCGATCTGTTCGGGGTGTACCCTGCCCTTCGCTTGAAATCAGCCAGGATAAGCATTGGCAACCCAAATAGGAGTAAACTATATAGAAAATTTAATGAAAAAGATCTTTCTGCATTTATATTAGAAATATAAAAACCGCAATAAATGCCTTTCATAACATAGACTCTATGCTGTGTTCATGTTTTTGTAGGAAATGTGGCAACTCCTGTTCAAAACGAACATAAAAAAAATCATTTTTAAGCGATTTCAGAACAACAAAACCATTGATACCAGTATTTCAACGAAAAGGTAAACTATCCATTTAATCTTCAAACATATTACATGGGAAATAACACGTTTATAAAGGAAAAATTGAAGCACAAAACAAATAGAAGTAACATTTCCAACCGTATTTGAAAGCGCTTCGTGCACATGCGCACTGCGTAAAAAGCAGCAGAGATGAGGTTTTGTGCGGGAGGCAATGGGAATTTTTTCAGACAGAAGAATTTTTGTTCCATTCTAGAAAAATGATTTAAACTGTTGTGGATTTTTTTTAAAAATATTTGAAGTATATTTTTTTCTTTGAAATGTTCTGAAACCCAGGTTTGGACAACTGATGGAATCCATTTCAACTGGTTGGGAGCAGCATGGATGAATAACACTAAGACCAGACATTCATTGTGTAAAAAAAAAGAAAGAAATTAGAAAAAGAGACAAAAACGCATTCATCCTGGTATTTCATGACTGAAAGAAGCCGTGGAAAATCTTCACAAAGACATTTTACTTCTTTGATTGAAAAATCTTTTGTTGTTTTTTCCAAACCCAGTTGTTGAGATGCTTCATCATAAGGTTTTACTGTAAATCCAAAGGAAACAATGGGTGAAGTTCAGGATGTAAAGAAGACTTTTATTGCTCCAACTATCAAATCTTATGAGCATTATGACTTCTCTCGAGCTAAGATCTGCTGCAGTCTTGGATGGCTTGGATCTAAAGCTTATGGAACAGGTAGGTGAAATGATGCACACAAGAACATGCACATCAAGATCTCAATTTATTAATGAATAAAAAAATATATAATGTGGGAGGATGCTGAAGAAAAATCAAAGTCACATATAACACTAAAATAGATCCCAGATTTCTCCAAATATGTAGATTGAATAATTATCCATGCTGATCTCCTGTAGGTTAAAAGAAAATCATTATTTTATAACATATAATGACAGTAGATATCCAGATTCTAAGGAATCAGTTGGTGATACAGATGTGACCTTCAGGTTGTTGCATGCAAGTCAAAATTAGATGCATTATCACACGTGGGACTTATTCAGGACAAAGAGAGTGTTTGTTACATGTATAATCTGAAATAATTGAAACAGATTTGTGATCATTACACAGTCACAAGGCAAAAATCAACTGTTCTTCAACGAGTTTGAAGAGGATCCCATTTAGGAGAATGTTTACTCATTTTAAAGAGATCAACATTCAGTGTAATAACTAGAAATATGGCTTTGATCTATACAGATGCTCACACCCAAATCCAAGAAAACAGACTCATTGTATAGATTTGATCACTAACGGTAGCTACAGTACATGGACGTTCTGCAGAGATGATCCCATCTATTCATCCAAAGGAGAATTATTCAATCAAAAACTGGTGAACAGCTGTACTATTTGAGATTGATCAGAAGAGCCGCATTGTAATTACAACCTTTTTTCTGGTTAGAGTCATTTTACAGTGCTGCCTTTTCAAATCAAAATTATTTTTTTTTTAAATGCACAAATTAAATCAATCATCATTTGCTTGGTTTATTGTCACTAGACATCAGTGATGTATCAGATAAATTTCCATTTCTTTTTGTCTCTTCGATTGGGTCATATATTTGTATTATCGACACACAGCTTCGTAATCTCCCGTGGTTATAGAATACATGGTCAATCCTGAGTTTTCTTGCAGACCTTGTGCATATTTCCAATCGAGGTTGAATGAAATGGGTGGATTCCAAAAATATAACCCTCCAAAGGGAGCAGGAGGAAAGGAAAAAAGAACGAGCGAGTGAGCTGGCTCATCTCCAGATCTCAGCCTACGCTGCACTGAAAACCTCACATGAATTTAGGCAATAATGCAGAGTTGCACCAAGAATATGTAGCTTTTCATCCATAAGAAAGCAACACACTAGGTATTTTATTTCTTATTATGATGGTTTAGCTCAGTTTAGCTGGCAAAGAGGTCAAATTGAAGTTCTACATATGCAATTACACAAATCAACAAAATAAAAGACAGATGCACTGAATTGCCCCTCAGCACACTGGCGGCCTGTTCAGGTTGTACCCTGCCTCTTGCCTGAAATCAACCAGGATAGGCTCCAGCACCCCCGTAACCACAATAGGGATAAGCGGTGCAGAAGACAAAACGAATTAAATAAATAAAAAAAATAAATAAATGAATTACTCTATTCATCCCTCACCAGGGAAATTTGTGAATTGAAGATGCACTACATTTTGATTTATTATTTGAATAAAAGAAATTAAAAGTACTTAATAGAAAATCATAAATCTCTAAGTGTTGCTGCCTGGCTTTATGTCCAATATGGACAAAGAGTTCATCTCCAGATGACCTCTGTGGTCAACAAACGTGATGTATTGACTTCTTTGTGTGTGTGAACACATGTTTTGCAGGAGAGGAAGCAACATTTGAGACTAAAAACAGGAATGTGCATTGTTGGTTTGAGGAATAATCTATTCGCACACTGATCCCTAATAAGTAGCATTTTCAAGAACAGTTGACTATGTGTTATTAGTTAGATTAAAAACCATGAGAATTGCTCATAAAAAATACATCCTCAGGCAAAAATGTAACCATTGACATCCCTAAACATTAAAACAAAAAGCAGCATTAGTTGCACGTTGCTTTCCAGAGGTGATAAACACACTCGTGCACGCCTCTATGTCCCCTCTTTTTCTGACCGTGAGAAGGGTGTTCCCAGGAAGCTGCAGAGATAGACTAAATGAATCAATCAGCTTCCACTCCTCCTAGCAGTTGTCATAGCAACGCTTTGGTTCATCAACACAATTCTACATCAAGAGGTTGTCAAACCATGATGATAAAACAGAGGTAGTTTCTGTTTAGAAAGAAAAATAATCATTAAAAAAGCAGATTTTGTGAAAAATAGCTTGAAGTATTTTGCTATTTTTGATATAATTGATTGTTAATTTTCTTTTTTAAATTATGCACGCTTATTCTTAGTGAGAATAATGGTTTAGTTTCTGTTTTTTATGTTTTATTGTGTGTTTTTAGCTTTTTATTGCAAATTTTAAAAAATGCATTCACTTCTTTGTGCAGGTTTTTGCTTGCATGGACTAATTAAGGAGGAAACCAATTCTATGTTAATCCCACAGATCACAATGAAAAATCACATTTCCTCTCTTTCATTTAACAGAAAGCATCCCTGCAGACCTGAAGGAACCGTTTTACACTGACCAGTATGAGCAGGAGCATCTGAAGCCTCCTGTAGCCAGCCTCCTGCTTTCTGCAGACCTCTACTGCAGAGCTGGTAGCTTCATTCTGAAGAGTTACACAGCTAAGCCACTGCTGGGCCACGATGCCGTCATTCAAGCTCTGGCTCAACGTGGTCTTTACGTCACTGACCAGGAGCGGCTGGTCACTGAGCGGGACCTTCGGAAAAGGCCTCTGCAAATGGTAAGAACATTGTAATATGGTTTTAGTGGAGAATTGATTGTCAAAAGAACATGTTTTTTTAAAATACTGTAACAGGTTTAATATGTATGAAAGCGTAAAGAACCACTGAGCCAAAAACATCATTAAAAAAACATTTTATAATCTTCCACTCATAATTTAAAATTTGCATATTTAAACTAAAAATGAAACACTACGTTTTAGGTGGACCTTACATTTTCACCTTCCAATTTTTTATTAGATCATAGAATATCCAAATTTTCTTTGCTTTTCTCTTTTTGGAAGAGCGATGACTTTCCAAGCCTCTCAGTAAGTGACAACTACTTGTTTCGGGGCAAAATCCCAACAGGAGGTTTCGTTGCTTCAGCGAAAACCAATTCAAAGACAATTAAGGCACAGTGTGCCCACAGACTGTTTGCAGAAGCTTGCTGCTTTTAAATTCTCTCTCATGCTTATTCTCAAGTTATTTAAGATACATTCGGGTTTTTAAATACTTTGATTTACCAGGGCAGTATTAAGGGTTTTTGAAGTTTTCGCTGTTGTTGAGACTTTTAGAATCTCCCCGATGTGCCGGATATCTTATTTAGCTTTATTTTAGAAGTTACGTAGTTTTGGAGTTTGAGGAATTGTGCTGCAGAGTCCTACTTTCTGTTGTGATGTGGAAGGAGGAGGATTCAAATGCAGGAGATAAACAGGATTTATTTAACAGAAGTCAAGCAAGGCAGTAAGGCAAAAGCATAGGATTAATCCAAAAAAATGTCTTTAAATCCAAAAATATAACAGTTCAATGGGAAAACTTGGTCAGGCAGCCAGAGAAGGATGGTGATGACCTAACGTGAAAGTCAGGGGAGACTGCCTTTAAATAGGCACCAGGATCCACAGGCGTATGTCATCAGATTAGTCACCCTCAGGAGTCCCTAATCATGTTGAGGAGGGAAGGTCCAGGGATCATGACACTTTCATTTGTTCCTTATATCTACCTTCATACAGTTGTTGGTTATTTAGATTTGAAGAAAAAAATTTTCTCAGACAAAGCATGGCTCAAAATACCCCTATGAAGATATCAAACATGGTCATGTTGCTCTTGCCCGGACGCGGGTCACCGGGCCCCCCCCTTGGAGCTAGGCCCGAGGGTGGGGCACGAAAGCGAGCGCCTGGTGGCCGGGCTTTTACCCATGGGGCCCGGCCGGGCTCAGCCCGAACAGAGGACATGGGCCGCCCTTCCAGTGGACTCACCACCTGCAGAAGGGGCCATAGGGGTCGAGTGAAGGAGGAGATGGGTGGCAGCCAACGGCGCAGGACGCTGCATCGGTTCGTCGTGGTAAAAAGAGAGCTGAGCCGAAAAGCAAAGCTCTCGATTTACAAGTCGATCTACGTTCCAACCCTCACCTATGGTCACCAGCTGTGGGTGGTTACCGAAAGAATGAGATCGCGGGTACAAGCGGACGAAATGAGCTTCCTCCGCAGGGTGGCTGGGCTCTCACTCAGAGATCGGGTGAGGAGCTCTGCCATCCGGGAGGAGCTCGGTGTCGAGCCGCTCCTCTCCAGGTCGAGAGGAGCCAGATGGGGTGGTTTCCCCTGAGCGCCTCGCGGTCGAGGTGTTTCGGGCACGTCCCACCGGAAGGAGACCAAGGGGCAGACCCCGGACCCGCTGGAGAGACCATGTCTCACAGCTGGCCGGGGAACGACTTGGGATCCTTCCGGGAGAGCTGGAGGATGCAGCTGGGGTGAGAGAGGCCTGGGCTGCCCGTTTGAGGCTGTTGCCCCCGCGACCCGACCCCGGAACAAGCGGAAGATGACGGAACAGACAAGTTTTTTTTTTTTTTTTTTTTTTGTGAAAACTGCACTAAACTGTTACATAAAGAGATACAATTTACTGCTGTGTTTTATATTTAATTTGCAGGATGAATGGTCTAAAGATCACGTAAACACTTTCTGCACTGCAGAATCAGTTCAACCGATTTGTTGGAACAGGAAGCTGCAACAACGTATTATATAATAATCAAATTATTCTAATTTCCAAAGATGCGCCTTTAATGTTCCTTCAAGGTAATGCTGGAAGATGAGACTTATAAAACAGATTATGTGTTTAGAAATCTGTTTGGTTTAGAGACAGTGGCACTGAGGAAAAGACAGGAAAAAGAGATGGAGGTAGCAGAGATGAAGATGCTGAGGATCTCTCTGGGAGTGACCAGGATGAACAGGATCAGAGGAACAGCACATGTTAGAGGTTTTGGAGATAAAGTCAGAGAGACCAGACTGAGATGGCTTGGACATGTGCAGAGGAGAGAGTGCACATCGGAGGAAGGATGCTGGATCGGAATCACCAGGAAAGAGGTCTAGAGGAAGACCAAAGAGGAGGTTCATGGTTACAGTGAAGGAAGACATGAAGATGTTGGAGTGACTGAAGAGGATGCAGCAGACAGGGTTAGATGGAAGAAATGGACTTCCATCTGTCTGACCTCCTGGTCAGACAGGAATCCCCATGGACAATAATGTTTGCAGATGACATTGTGACGTGTAGTGAGAGGAAGGAAGAGGTGGAAGAAAAGCTGGAGAGGTGGAGGTTTGCACTAGAAAGAAGAGGAATGAAGATTAGTCAGAGTAAGACAGAGTACATGTGTGTGAATGAGAGGGATCCAAATGGAAAAGTGAGGTTACATGGAGAAGAGATAAAGAAGGTGGAAGATTTTAAGTATCTAGGATCAACAGTCCAGAGCAATGGAGAGTGTGGAAAAGAGGTGAAGAAGCGTGGTCAGGCAGGCTGGAACGGGTGCAGGGAAGTATCAGGTGTGATGTGTGACAGAAGAGTTTCAGCTAGAATGAAAAGGAAAAGTGTACAAAACCGTGGTGAGACCGACCATGGTGTTTGGTCTAGAAACAGTAGCACTGAGGAAAAGACAGGAAGCAGAGATGGAGGTAGCAGAGATGAAGATGCTGAGAATCTCTCTGCGAGTGACCAGGATGGATAGGATTAGAAATGAGTACATCAGGGGAACATCACATGTTAGAGGTTTTGGGGATAAATTTCGAGAGGCAAGACTGAGATGGTTTGGACATGTACAGAGGAGAGAGAGAGAGCACATAGGAAGAAGGATGCTGGGTTTGGAACCATCAGGAAAGAGGACTAGAAGAAGACCAAAGAGGAGGTTCATGGATACAGTGAAGGAAGACATGAAGATAGTTGGTGTGACCAAAGAGGATGCAGCAGATAGGGTTAGATGGAAGAAACTGACTTGATGTGGCGATCCCTAAAGGGAAATGCCAGAAGAAGAAGATTCTCGGCTATACTGTAGCAGCAGGTAATCTTATTGCACCTACTGCTCATTGAAGTGGCGGAGGAGGGAGGCATCAATTATTAAAAAAGTGTCAAGATCAGACATAGCAAGCAAGATGGCTGTCCTCTCTATGGTCTGGTTCAGTGGAGTGATTAAAAACAACCTATAAAAGACCAAAGAAGAGGTTTTCACATGAACATTTCAAGTGTAACACCGATATTATTTCACCTGTAGCTGCTTGTGAAATGAGAAGAAAATATGCACTTGCAAAGATATCTAAACTCCTCTGTTAATATCACAAAAGAACGTTTCACTGGACGTCACAATGAGCATCTACAGCATTTTAGTTCAGCAGTTCGTGTAGGAATAAAATTGTTCGAATAAGCAACTTTAGTTGACATTGAAAGGCAACTTTAGTTGGTCGGTCAGCAAAAAAGAGGGAGATGCTGATTACGTCTGAAACATGTCACAACTCTTCACATAAACCGACATATTTCACTGGATTGCCGTTTTCAACCTTGCGCCGTCTTCACTTCCTCCATCACCGCTCTGCCCGCTCCTCCAGTCTGCCATGTGACACTTCCACACGTGAAGACAGAGAATCCAAATCACAGTTTCAGCCCGCTCAATCGCCCACGCACAATCTGTACTGCGGCCTCCTTCTTCTCCACCTGAATTGCTCGGAGAATAAAGGAGAAATGTGGAGGTGGGCTGATGATCGGAATATTTTACTGCGGTGTTACAATTAAATCCTACAGGAAGCACCGCAGTAACACACCTGCAAAAAGATGCAGAAAAAAGATATTTCACAACTTTTTACATACGGATTTTCACATTAAATTACATAACATTAGTCTATAAGGGTAAATGGTACGCAGCAAAGGTGGATTAATATACTATGTACATAAATTTCCATCGGCCATTAAAATGAATCACTCAGTGTTTATATCCGTTTTTTTTTTTAAATCAATGTAGTTCTCTATTTGTTATTTCCACACTCATTGAAGCAAGGCAGCATATAAACAAGGTACTTAACATGTACTGGGTTACACTTAATATATTACTTGTCACAACCACAGTTTATCATCGGATGATGAGGTGATACACTGCAGCAGTGGTTGTTAATTGCCTTGCTCAAGGGCAACTTTGTTGTGATAATCATCAGAAATTCCACCTTGCATCCAGTCTGCTACATTTGGTAAATTAGTAAGTTGTTGCGTTGTTTCCAATTTTCTATCAACCGCTTGAAGTATTTTACACGTCCAGTCTACATGTTTCCGTACAGGGAGGTTGGCACCTTTCACACACAAGTGTCAAAATGCCCTACAGCGAGGTGTAGAGGGTTAAAACAATAGTTCTTTGTAAATGTAGGCCATTAACCATTTGGCACTTTTTATATTTAACACATTCATCACTTTTTGATTTCACACATGCTTTAGCACATATCGAGGCTAAGTGGGGGTCTTTTAGTCTTTTGCCCAGTTACACCTCGAAAAAGCTAAGGAAAATAGAGAAATATAGTTGTGAGACCAGCCATGCTGTTTGGTCTAGAGACAGTAGCATTGAGGAAAAGACAGAAAACAGAGATGGAGGTAGCAGAGATGAAGATGCTGAGGATGTCTCTAGGAGTGACCAGGATGGACAGGATCAGAGGAACAGCACATGTTAGAGGTTTTGGAGATAAAGTCAGAGAGGCTTGACTGAGATGGTTTGGACATGTGCAGAGGAGAGAGAGTACATAGGCAGAAGGATGCTAGATTTGGAACCACCAGAAAAGCGGTCTAGAGGAAGACCAAAGAGTAGGTTTATGTATACAGTGAAGGAAGACGTGAAGATAGTTGATGTGACTGAAGAGGATGCAGGACATAGGGTTAGATGGAAGAAACTGACTTGCTGTGGCGACCCCTGAAGGTAAATGCCAAAAGAAGAAGAATACGGAAATCATAATCCTTATGTGAGTCTGTATAAGCCATAAAAGAAGAATTGTCACCCCAGTAAAGCCCAATACCCCAGATAAAGAATGTATTATCTATGGACAACCTGAATGGACAACCAATGGACCTCACCATTGGAGCCGTGATTGGTTGCCTGCTGCATAGGAATAGACAGTGGCACTGAGGAAAAGACAGGAAACAGAGATGGAGGTAGCAGAGATGAAGATGCTGAGGATCTCTCTGGGAGTGACCAGGATGGACAGGATCAGAGAAACAGCACATGTTAGAGGTTTTGGAGATAAAGTTAGAGAGGCTTGGACATGTGCAGAGAAGAGAGAGAGTGTACACAGGCAGAACAATGCTGGATTTGGAACCACCAGAAAAGAGGTCTAGAGGAAGTCCAAAGAGGAGGTTCATGGATACAGTGAAGGAACACATGAAGAAAGTTGGCGTGACTAAAGAGGATGCAGGAGATAGGATTAGATGGAAGAAACTGACTTGATGTGGCGACCCCTGAAGGGAAATGCTCAAAAGAGAAGAAGAACACTACCTTAGTTGATGTTAAACTGTAGGTCGAAATAGATTATCATCTTCTTATCTTGAGGAAATGTTGCAGAGTCACGAGTAAATGAATCACACATTCTCACTTGGGATCATCTTTACCTTATAAAATATTGTTCATAATAAAAACCAATACAAGTTGTGACTTGAATAAAATGAGCACCCGACTAGATGGGCATTATTTCCTTTTTAAGCCATTATTTAGGTACTTTGGGGGGATGTAAACA
This sequence comes from Neostethus bicornis, assembly GCA_902685375.1. Classification (NCBI taxonomy): domain Eukaryota; kingdom Metazoa; phylum Chordata; class Actinopteri; order Atheriniformes; family Phallostethidae; genus Neostethus; species Neostethus bicornis. The sequence continues at coordinate 23,888,412 of LR738547.1, forward strand.
CAATTTCATTTTCACAAAGCAAAAAGCAAACAAAGAAAATAGGCAGACATAAATGATAATTAAATGATAATAAAAAAAGATTGTGTTAGGATTTTACCCAGAATTTTCTATCAAAACCAAATATGTAGCAGTTGAAACATTTGCTGCAAGTACAGATCATTAGCGTTTCCAAATAGACCATATTTCAAAATGAGCCACAGCTTTCTTGGTAAAGTAAAAATGCACACCATGTGTGTCAAATATTAGCTTTACTATTAGACAGACTGATTAATAAGCTCCTGTTCAGCGTGGATGAATACAGAAAGCACATTTCTCTTTCTTTCACTGCTCCCATCATAGACCGTATTTGGCAGGCGCTTTGTTTCCATGGTTACACTCCAGTAGGTAGGGTGTTGAGTCTGAGTGTGTTGAGGGTGCATGTGCCTGCATATGTTGTGTGTGTGCTGTGAGCTTGTATGCACCGTGTGCATTTGCGGATACGTGTGTGAAGTGGGGGTTGTGGTTGTAGAGACTGCTGCCAAGCTCCGAGGCTGAAATGTTGGATTCCTGTAAAAGGGCAGGCAGCAGTTCTTAAGACGCATCTCATGCAGTAAACTGCACACAGACACACACATACTTACATCTACAAGTAGAATGCCGAGCAGAAAACGAGATACTCGACATCAAACATCATGGTTCATGAGTAAAGATGAGCTGAAGAAACAAGATGAGAGGAGACCCTTCAAGTATTTTCTGTTCTCATCAGGCTCAGCGTAGACACACACAGTATGTTGTGTACAATGCCAGCGGCAGATATCAGCCAGTATAGTTTAGATGGATAGGCAATGACACACGATGCCTTTCCATGTGATGGCTGAAGAGCTGCAGATTTCTGCTTAATGAATGTCACATTGTAGTTCGTTATGTAATATAGATAGTATTTTGCCTACAATCAAGGACACCATTATTCATGTTACATAAAACTGTTTACTGTTCATTTGGTTCATATCAGCTGTTTACTGATTCTTCTTTTTCTTTTGGCATTTTCCTTCAGGGATCACCACAGCAAGTCCGTTTCTTTCTTCTATCCCTATGTCCTGCATCCTCTTCAGTCACACCAACTATCCTTATGTCTTCCTTCACTGTATCCATGAACCTCCTCTTTGGTCTTCTTCTAGGGCTCTTGCCTGGTAGTTCCGAACCCAGCATCCTTCTGCCGATGTACTCTCTCTCTCCCCTGTACATGTTCAAACCATCTCAGTCTGGCCTCTCTGACTTCCGTTCCGTCATCTTCCGCTTGTTCCGGGGTCGGGTCGCGGGGGCAACAGCCTCAAACGGGCAGCCCAGGCTTCTCTCACCCCGGCTGCATCCTCCAGCTCACCTGGAAGGATCCCAAGTCGTTCCCCGGCCAGCTGTGAGACATAGTCTCTCCAGCGGGTCCGGGGTCTGCCCCTTGGTCTCCTCCCGGTGGGACGTGCCCGAAACACCTCGCCTGCGAGGCGCTCGGGGGGCATCCTGACCAGATGCTTGAACCACCCCATCTGACTCCTCTCGACCTGGAGGAGGAGCGGCTCGACACCGAGCTCCTCCCGGATGGCAGAGCTCCTCACCCGATCTCTGAGTGAGAGCCCAGCCACCCTGTGGAGGAAGCTCATTTCGGCCGCTTGTACCCGCGATCTCATTCTTTCGGTCACCACCCACAGCTGGTGACCATAGGTGAGGGTTGGAACGTAGATCGACTTGTAAATCAAGAGCTTTGCTTTACGGCTCAGCTCTCTCTTTACCACGACGGACCGATGCAGCGTCCTCTCTGACTTTATTTCGAAAATTTCTAAAATGTGCTATTCCTCTGATCCTGTCCATCCTGGTCACTCCCAGAGAGATCCTCAGCATCTTCATCTCTGCTACCTCCATCTCTGCTTCCTGTCTTTTTCTCAGTGCCACAGTCTCTAGACCAAACACCATGACCGGTCTCACCACGGTTTGGTACACTTTCCCTTTCATTTTAACAGAAAACTTTGCTCACACATCACACCTAATACTTTTCTCCACCCGTTCCAGCCTGCCTACACATGCTTCTTCACTTCTTTTCCACATTGCTCTGGACTGTTGATCCGAAGTACTTAAAATCTTCCACCTTCTTTATCTCTTCTCCCTGTAACCTCACTACTCTAAAACAGAAGGGGATTATGTTTTTATACTTATCAACTTGCTGAAGGTATAAAAAGATTTTTCTGGACTGGAAACTGTTATGGCTTCTTTACCAAAATTTTTACAAAAAGGGAATGGTTAAAATAAAAAGTATAGACTGCTAGAATTAGGTGATAACTTAAGTATCAGAAACAAGTTGCTGAGAAGATGAATGGAGTTACCGGCTTAGTTTTGGTGAAGCATTAACAGTTCTAACTCTAGGGCTTAAAAACTGAGTTTACATGACTCTATGAACAACGCCTGGTTTGAATTTTTATAATCGGATTAATTAACAGCATGAGAAAAGATTTCATTGCAATTTAAAGATACAGTTTTTTTGTGACCTGCAAGTCTTTCATACATAGATTACCTTACTAGCACAGTAATAGGTTTAAATATTAAGTCTACAAGGACCCACATTTTTTTAAAGCAATTTATTAAGAAATCAATTTAAAATGCATTTAAAATTCACAATCGGTACATTAGAGCCCTAATTTACATCCAGTACAATTTAGGGAGGGGAGTGTTTTTCCCTTCTAAATTTAAATTATGTTCCTAGTTTACATTACCAGCTATCGTTTTTATGTAAAAATACATTTTTGAACAGGATGAAAGAACATGGAAAGCAGACATTACCTCTGTAGATCAACACTGGCTTTTAGCCACGGGTTTGTCCACAGATACCACTCCAAGATTAGCTTTGAGGTCTCCATGTAATTGCTAGGTTGGCTGTGGAGCATTTTTGGAACGAGGAGGTATGCTGCTTAAAACTATATTCCTACATCTGATGCCAAACCTCACAGTTTGTACTTTTAACATCCAAAAATGTTGATGAGAGCATTTTATTTCAGTTCTCGGGCTGGTGTGCTATTAAAGGAAACCTGTTATTAATTCCATGCAAAAAACAAAAGCTAAACAATAGGATTTTTTATTATTTATATATTTTTTACTATTATTATTTATTTCGGGTGGCACTGTGGTGCAGTAGCACAGTGGCCTCACAGTAAGAAGGTTGTGGGTTCAAGTCCCGGCTGGGGACAAGGCTTTGAACACTGGCCTTTCTGTGTGAAGTTTGCATGTTCTTCCTGTGTCTGCGTAGGTTTTCTACAGGTACGGTGGTTTCCTCCCACCCTCCAAAAAAAACCCATACATGTTAGGTTGATTGGCCAGTGCCAAATTGCCCCTATGAATGAGTGTGTGTGTGGTTGTATGTGTGTGGCCCTGCGACAGACTGGCGACCTGTTTGGGGTGTACCCTGACCCCCGCCTAGAATCCACCAGGATGGGCTCCGGTGCCTCTTGGAGCCCTTTAAGGAACAGATACCAGTAGCTTCTGATGTTTTTTTAGTTGTGATGTTCGTTTTTTCAACCTTTTTTTGACCTTGCTAAAAGCCCAGAGAGTGATACAGCTGAGTGGTTTTCCATGTCCAGCTGATAGAACGTGTGACCATTTGGAGTTAGACTGTCTCAGTTTTGAGTTTTGGCCTCATCAATGAGTCTGAACAAGCGTGTCTTCATACTAAAATAAGGCACAGCTTTTTAATATTGCAGCAAGTTTCTAGCTAATGGCAAATCACTGCACGAGTCTGCGTTTTTCTGCTTTTTTAAAGTTGGATATGCACAAGAAAATGCTTGCTTATGTAGGTTAAAAAGTTGAATCCCATTAAAACCAGGTGCAAACTTTAATATTTAATAGGCACGTTAAACAACGCCATATGCCTTCTTCATGAGTTGTTATTTGATTGATTAATTTATTAAATATGAATAGAAAGCCAAAGTTAATTTCATCTGAATCAAAAACAAAGAATGCCAACAGACTAAATAAACTGATAAAAAAAAATTTGGGCGTGTGGTTGGCTCACCCCTCGCCTGCGTGGATGAGGTTGCGAGAGACAAAATGAAAGCAAAACTGTCATCAATCATACTTAATCCCTCTCATCCCGTCCATGAATCTGTGGACCATCTGAAGAGCAGCTTTAGCAACAGACTCCTGCAACCCCACTGCTCAAAGGAACGGTACAGAAAATCATTTCTGCTGTTCTCGATCAAACTATTTAATCTTTCACTTTTCACTCACGACAGATTAAAAAGCATCTTGTTGTATGTTTGTAGCACTGCTGCACTCAAATTTTCCTTCAGGGATAAAGCTGACCGAAAGAATGAGATCGCGGGTACAAGCGGCCGAAATGAGCTTCCTCCGCAGGGTGGCTGGGCTCTCACTCAGAAATCGGGTGAGGAGCTCTGCCATCCGGGAGGAGCTCGGTGTCGAGCCGCTCCTCCTCCAGGTCGAGAGGAGCCAGATGGGGTGGTTCAGGCATCTGGTCAGAATGCCCCCCGAGCGCCTCGCGGGCGAGGTGTTTCGGCCACGTCCCACTGGGAGGAGACCAAGGAGCAGACCCCGGTCCCGCTGAGAGACTATGTCTCACAGCTGGCCGGGGAAAGACTTGGGATCGTTCCGGGTGAGCTAGAGGATGCAGCCGGGGAGAGAGAGGCCTGGGCTACCCGTTTGAGGATGTTGCCCCCGCGACCCGACCCCGGAACAAGCGGAAGATGACGGAACGGAACGAACGGAACGAAATAAAAGGTTTTCAATTCAATCATTCCGAAGTGAAATCATAAAAATGTGGTGAATCCCATCTTTTGGTATGGAGGATTCCTTTGCTCATCTTCTTATGATCGACCTGGGTAAACCCACAAGGAGCTCAGCTCTGCTCACAAAGGAGATTTTCACTCCTATCACAACAGACCTATTTCCATGGAAGCGAAATACATCACATTAAGTCTTTTGTTGCTCACATTTGCAATTCTTTTGTGTGATATTAAGTCATGCTCTTGTGGTGTATTTCCACTTCTGCTTTTTAAGCGAGAAGCTTTATTAGAGATGAGTGGTTGTTTACCTATTCACCCAGAGAGCCATCCATATCACGGTACAATGGAAACAAGATATCAAAACCTTGAAGCATCATCTGCTTACCTTTTAGGAAATCTGTATGAACACAATCAAATAAGGATAAAGGAAGAAAGAAATGTCTGAATGCATGTCTTTTTACTTGGATTTGAATGAATCATTTCATCATTATGGTACAAAACGGCATAAAAAAACATAAAGGTTTAGAAAGCTTATTTTAAATGAAATTAATAGGCTTTTGTTTTTTTCGGAAGAATTCTGATGTTTTCCTGATAAATAGAACATGTCGCATTTGGACGACTTTACGTTGTATTGTCACAACTAATTTGTTGTCCATCTCCGAAACAATAGGCTCCATTAATCACTTAAAACTGGTTATTTATTTTTGAATGGGAAATGCTTCATGCAGAAAAAGGCTGTCTTCAAGTAAAGATTGAAATAGCCGAAATCAATAGACCTATCAACAATCAAATGATTATGTAAAGTACGGGATTAACAATTTAATATAAATTTTTAAAAGTAATAAGTCCTTTGGAGAATGTGACTCACACATATGTAAAAATAGGGGTTTGGTTCATGTGGGCGTCTGCCTCAATGTGGGTTTGTGACGGTGAACGGTCATTTCAGCCACGGACATTTCAGCCATGGACATTTCAGCCATGGGCATTTCAGCCACGGACATTTCAGCCATGGACATTTAGGCCAAAACTTGCAACCTAGGATATTTGAGCCATAGGATAAAAATGACTAAAAGCAATTATTTTCTGTAGTGCAACTGTTTATTTACAGTCGCTGGTAATGGCCAGGTCCTGCAGCGACTGAGGATCCTGCGGACGGTGTGCAGCCCGGATGCCCGCATGCAATTTTCTACATAAAATAGTTTTTTGGCCCAAATGTCCATGGACAAAATGTCCACGGCTGAAATGTCATAGATTATTTTGTGACAGACTGGTGACCTGTCCAGGGTGTACCTCCCATCTTGCGTGATTATGTGGTTCTATTGTCTTGAAGCCTCCTGCTTTGTGGAGTTGAAAGAAATCTGCACCGCACATCCAAACTCTTACTAATTAATTAAGAGTTGAAATAATGTTCGTATTATTTGGTGTTGCATTATTTTTGAGCTTTAAAATGCATGGATATGAGCGTGCGGTTGTGTCAGCCTCTTCCTCCTACACACACACACTGACATTTAATGCAAGCAGAGACTGACCTGACCGTCTGTCTATCCTTCCACAAAATGAACTCACTTTCTTGTCATTTCATCTCAAAGACCACTGCAAGTCGAGATCAATAATTTTTCTCAACAGAAGGGAGGAGGCAAGAAAAGATAGAAGACTCTGGAGATTTGAACCGGTCCCCTGACAAATGTTTCAATTGATATTGTTTACAGTTGAACATGGATTGAGCTTTAAAATGCATGGATATGAGCGTGCGGTTGTGTCAGCCTCTTCCTCCTACACACACACACTGACATTTAATGCAAGCAGAGACTGACCTGACCGTCTGTCTATCCTTCCACAAAATGAACTCACTTTCTTGTCATTTCATCTCAAAGACCACTGCAAGTCGAGATCAATAATTTTTCTCAACAGAAGGGAGGAGGCAAGAAAAGATAGAAGACTCTGGAGATTTGAACCGGTCCCCTGACAAATGTTTCAATTGATATTGTTTACAGTTGAACATGGATTACCCGATATTTTTTTGCAAACTGATAGCAGAATGTATGCGTCCATGCTTCTGTGTGGGATTGTTGTGGTGTAACATGAGGATTATGTTGCGTTTGTGTTTGGACAGGCTAAGTGAGACCAGACGGAAACAACTCGGCAGTGTGTTATTAAATGGGATTGCTTCTCTGCCTCGATTCCAAATTAGAGATAGCGGGAATCAAACATTAGCTTAATGAAATTTCACACTGCTAATTAGTTTAAAAGCTTTAGATTCTCAGATTGATCAGTTATAGAGGTTTAGATCTGGTAAATGTGACTTTTATACTTCATAGAGAAACTTTAAATTATGTGTTTAGTATCTGTCAGGCGCTGGATTTTTTTAACTACTGTCACAGATTAGATTTTTTTGTGGTGCATCTTCCAATTACAACATTTGTCAATGCATTCAATATGATATGTGGGGTTTTCTCGGAGGCTTTGATTTTCTTGGATCGCCAAACCATGCGCATTAAGTTGATTGGTCAATTTAAATTGCCCACAGGGGTGAACGTGCACATGATTGGTTGTGTTTCTATTTGTTGTCCCGTGACAGACTGGATGTATTCTTTCTTTTACCTGCTTCAGCACTCTGCGTGACCCAGCACAGCAGTATGAAAGTCATGACTTAAAGAAGAACAGGAGAAGTAAAACCAATGCGGAAAATCCTATTGAAGACAAGCACATTGATTTAATAGCAACTTTGCTCAGAGAATTTAAAGCTGGCGCAATGTGTGGACTTGAGTTTTAAGCAGATTTTAAACATTACATCCAATTAACTAACCGACGACAAAAAGCAACGTTAACAAAAAGGAGACAAACTTCTGGCCAAAAGTAAAGAAAATTAAAGCATGTACATTGTATAATAAGCTGAAGCAACAATCCACTGGAAAAGGGTGGAATGCCCCCTGCGGGTCAAGGACAGGGTCCTGCCCCAAGTGGAGAAGTTTAAGTATCTCGGGGTCTTGTTCACGAGTGGGGTAAGGATGGAGCGGGAGATCGACAGGCGGACTGGTGCGGCATCGGCAATAACTAGGATGCTGCATCGGTCCGTCGTGGTAAAGAGAGAGCTGAGCCGAAATTCAAAGGTCTCGATTTACAAGTCGATCTACGTTCCAACCCTCACATTTGGTCACCAGCTGTGGGTGGTGACCGAAAGAATGAGATTGCAGATACAAACGGTCGAAAAAAGCTTCCTCCGCAGGGTGGCTGGGCTCTCACTCAGAGACCGAGTGAGGAGCTCTGCCATCCGGGAGGAGCTCGGTGTCGAGCTGCTCCTCCTCCAGGTCGAGAGGAGATAGATGCGGTGGTTAGCCCCAAGTGCCTCGCGGGCAAGGTGTTTTGGGCACGTCCCACCGTGTGGAGGCCAAGAGGCAAACCCCGGACCTGCTGGAGAGACTATGTCTCACAGCTTGCCGGGGATCTCAAGTTGATCGACTTGGGATCCTTCCGGGTGAGCTGGAGGATGCAGCTGTAGTGAGAGAAGCCTGAGCTTCCCGTTTGAGGCTGTTGCCCCTGTGAACGGGCCTCCGGATGTCGGAACAGAACTGAAAGTTTGAAAATCTTTAAGTAAAAACCAAGGAGCAAAATGTGAAAATTTTACAGAATAATAATATGTTGCATCGAAATAGGTAGTTCCTCTAACAAATAATGGATATGTTTGTAACCATGATGAACAGACATCTGGATTTCTTCATTTGAAATTTTTTTGGTAAAAAGTACAGAAAAGAACAAAACATCATAGAAAAAGTCCAGAAGTTCTCCACTATTTCCCTGTCAGGTTAACCACCAAGTTATGTCAGATTATAATTATTTCTATGACAAATGTTTTCTAATTTTGTTCCTTCATTAATTCTAATGACTAATTTATCAGGCAAGTAATTTTTCCATTTTGCTCACACTCTTTCCTGATATGTCTAAGTTAGACTAAACGACAACAGAAAAACTAGTTTGAATTCAACCTGTGCCTCCAGAGATGATTTATTCAGATGATAATCTTTGTTTTTATTCTTGCTTTTTCTTATTTTTCCGACAGAGCGCACACCTGGCAATGATTGATACTCTAATGATGGCGTACACAGAAGAGAATGTGAGCGTGGAGAAAGTGATGGTCTGCATTCGTCAGTATTCATCATCAACCTGTGATCCTGAGGTTGAAGCATTACATGACACGGAGGATGCAGTGACTACTTGGATTAACACGGTTTGTAACGACGTCTATGTGCATCATATTTTGCAACGATCATATAATTTAATTATTTAAACATCACAAAATTTTCAGTCTGCTTTTCGCAATCTAGACTGCTGAGTCAGTTACAAAAAGCAAGACTCGTGGATAGAGGGGTCTTTAAAAAGTTTTCTTCTAGTGAATTTTTTTTTTTTTTTATAATTGTGTCATTTGTCATTGCTTGAATCAAGGAAGGGTTTTAGAAATCTCCCACGGCTTCCAACAACCAGCCTTGATGTGGTATCTATCAGACAGATAAAACAAGCTCATTCATGATCCCTATGAAAGAGATGCCCCCTATGGGTCAGGGATAGGGTCCTGCCCCAAGTGGAGGAGTTTAAGTATCTCAGGGTCTTGTTAACCAGGACGCTGCATCGGTCCGTCGTGGTAAAGAGAGAGATGAGCCGAAAAGCAAAGGTCTCGATTTACAAGTCGATCTACGTTCCCATCCTCACCTAAAAGAATGAGATCGCGAATATAAGCGGCCGAAATGAGCTTCCTCCGCTGGGTGGCTCGGCTCTCACTCAGAGATCGGGGGAGGAGCTCTGCCATCCGGGTGGAGCTCGGTGTCGAGCCGCTCCTCCTCCAGGTCGAGAGGAGCCAGATGGGGTGGTCCGGGCATCTGGTCAGAATGCTCCCCGAGCGCCTCGCGGCAAAGTTTTTCGGGCACGTCCCACTGGGAGGAGACCTAGGGGGCAGACCCCGGACCCGCTGGAGAGACTGTCACAGCTAGCCGGGAAACAATTTGGGATCCTTCCAGGTGAGCTAGAGGATGCAGCTGGAGTGTGAGAAGCTGGGCTTCCCGTTTGAGGCTGTTGCCCTCGCGACCCGACCCCAGAACAAGCGGAAGATAACGGAACGAAATGTATATGATGTCCATTTTGTCGCTATCCATAGATGCGTAAAATTCCACAATTCAAAGCAAAAAAAAATCAAGTTGATTTTGGATCTTTGTGCAATTGGCAGACGCGAATTCTGAAATGACTCAAAGAGGAGGTGCAGTCAAGGAGTCCTACTGACCAAACATCTGTTGGAAATACTTTTTTCCTTCAATATGAATCTAATTTTAGGATCTAGCTCAAGTTATAATTAATGCATAACAAGAAATTAGAGATTTTTTACACAACCATAGGAAAATATTCTAAGATGAAGAAATTCCAGCAATTATTTTTGGAAGATTAAATTATTGAAGTGTTTCCATTGATATTTTTACTTACGGCCAAAACCATGCATTTTAGATCAATTGGGTACAATAAATTCTCCCCAATAGGGACTAAGCTATTGTTTGTCTCTCTTTTTATATTGGTTTTAGTGTCCTGTTGTTAATAGTGTTTGATTTCTTTTGTATAAAAGCTATTCTGTGAATCATAATGCATTCTCTGCTTTAAAATAAGCTCTGTTTGGAGTACGGAGATTGTTTAAATCATACTTGTCCTGTTCCCTCCAGGTGAATGAGTATCTTAAAGATGTTGTGGCCCAGGAGCAGAAGAAGAAGGAAACACAGAATGCTGAACCAGCAGGGAGTCCACGAGTGAGTGTTTTCTTTTCTCCTTAATTATCCAGCTCTACACTTCACAAACTGTAACCAACGCTAGTTTGAGAGACAGCTTGCGAGCCATTTAAGTAAAACGCTCGGCCACACTTAATGGATTTATCACGGCGTTTGCTTTTAGACTGACACTTTTGTATACGAGGCCTCTTCGTCACTTCAATATTTGAAGGAAGTCTGTACCATGGACTTGGAGATGTTTAAATAATCTAGGAATATGTGACTCACATGGCAACATTGGATTAGAAGGTGGAAGATTTTAAGTACTTAGGATCAACAGTCCAGAGCAATGGAGAGTGTGGAAAAGAGGTGAAGAAGCGTGTTCAAGCAGGCTGGAACGGGTGGAGAAAAGTATCAGGTGTGATGTGTGACAAAAGAGTTTCATCTAAAATTAAAGGAAAAGTGTACAAAACCGTGGTGAGACCGCCCATGCTGTTTGGTCTAGAGACATTAGCACAGAGAAAAAGACAGGAAACAGAGATGGAGGTAGCAGAGATGAAGATGCTGAGGATCTCTCTGGGAGTGACCAGGATGGACAGGATCAGAAATAAGTAATAATAATAATAATAATAATAATGCATTGAACTTATATAGCGCTTTTCTAGACACTCAAAGACGCTTTACATATATATATGTATATATATGCATTATTCATGCATATTCATTATTCGAGTATATCAGAGGAACAGCACATGTTAGAGGTTTTGGAGATAAAGTCAGAGAGGCAAGACTGAGATGGTTTGGACATGTACAGAGAAGAGAGAGTACATCGGAAGAAGGATGCTGGATTTGGAACCACCAGGAAAGAGGACTAGAGGAAGACCAAAGAGGAGGTTCATGGACGCAGTGAAGGAAGACATGAAGATAGTTGGTATGACCGAAGAGGATGCAGGAGATAGGGTTAGATGGAAGAAACTGACTTGCTGTGGCGACCCCTGAAGGGAAATGTCGAAAGGAGAAGAAGAAGACGGCTAACATTGGATTGGGTTTTAATCTGTGTTGATTAAATGACAGGAATTAAACAGGAAACATCTTGATAAATTGATTTACCTTAAAAATTGGACACAATTCGTTTGCTTTTTCTGTTTCTCCACCTAAGATTAAGTACCTAGACGTCTTTCAAGGTTTAGTCGCCAATACAGACTGGTTATATAACCAGTGTGTGGAATCAGCAATAGTGTTAAATGGCAAAAAGTAATTCTGTGTGCTTTTTGTTTGTGTGTCCCTCTCTGTTACGTGTTTGATTAACTGGAGAGATTTTTGTCTGCGTTCTCGTTTGGCAGCCTGTTTGTGACAAATCGTTCTTTGATCCACTAAATAATGCATTTTTCTACTTGTGGAAATAAATTACTAGAAGGAATATCGCGTTGAAGCTGAATGCCAAATAGATCTTAGAAATACACAACAAAAATGTACTCATATACCACTGATCGAGATCATAACAGTTCAGAATGCGAGTCATATTGCGGAAAAATTTAAATATTCTTTACATGTGCGTTAACAAAAAAATGGGTGTTACAGGCGAGGTGGACAGTATGTTTGATTTCAACTCAATGTAATGTTACTTTTCTTTAGTTTTATACAGCGATATGACACCCTAACGTAATTTATTTGATAGTTTTTGCATCATTTAGGCAGACGAAGGTAAATATTGAACGTATCACTATATTTGTCATAAATTATTCAGGAGACTGAGCCCTGTTGTTTTAAAACTGCAGGAATGTGGTCAAATACTGTATGTGTCTGCCTTGTTTCTGCTACATTCGCACAGTTAACACGAGATTTCATACTCTGTACTCTGTAAATTAATTTTCTCTGATAAAAATCTTGTCCTAATTTGCACCCCGAACACATTTTAGTAGGTGATAAATATCTTTATGATGGCTTTGTGTATCAACAATTTAGCTACTGCAAAAGTGAAAAATGGCACTGCAATAATTTTGGATTAGACTAGAAAAGACAAGGACAAGAGTAAGTGGAGCTGATGAAAAATGTCGTTCAAATATGCTGCACCTCTGTATCCATCCTTCACAATGGTGTCTGCACTTTACTTTCATCAGTTATATTACACCTTACAATCTGCATGTGGGACCAGAAGTTTTTCTTGTTGCTAATTTCTTTTACCTGTTTAAAATGCGATCTTTAGTGTCGGATCTGTGTAATCTATCATTTGTCCAGGACTAATCCATTGTAGAAAAGGCTTCAAAGTTGTCTTCTGGACAGTTTATCTGATGATCTAGACGAAATCAAAAAGACAACTAAAAAGCCTATTCTTAGTTAGAATTACAGTATGGGACAGTGGTGGATGAAGTACTCACTTTTTGTAATTAAGTAAAAATACAGATAATTAGGCAAAAAATTTACTTAAGTAAAAGTAAAAGTACAGTACCAATAAAAAAATCTACTTAAGTAAAAGTACAAAAGTAGTTGGTGTAAATTGTACTTTTTAAGTAAAAAGTAAAAGTATTCGACCATAATTCAAATGTTATTTTTTGTGCTATAGGGTGTCACCATGGTAACCAGGATAAATAATCTGCAGGGGTGTGACCCCCCTCTCCCGCCTCTTTTGGTCCACAAAAAAAATAAATAAATAAAATAAAAGGAAAGGGGACAAGTCAAGCTATCCCCTAGAAGGGCCAGTGAATGGGCCACCAAAATGGAGGAAAATGACACTTATTTTTTAAAATGTTTTGGGGTAGAGGCCCCCACCCCCCTTTGGAAAATATTAGATCCGCCCCTGCTCTGTGTAATGATGGCTCAACTTTTTATTTAGAATTAAACACAACGAACAATGATCTTCTGACTCTTTAATTTGTTCTATATTTGATGTTAGGTTTTTGGCGCTGAATAAATGCGGAAAATGTTTCTCGATTCATTACTTCTTCTCCCGATCAACTGCTTCTTTTGATTTTGGCGATGCGGCTTTAAGATGCGCTAAAAAAACCTGTGTATTTTTCAAATTCCTGAAAGAAAACGTAACGAAAAATGTAAAACACACTTTTAAAAAGTAGCAAAGTAAAAGTACAAATATTTGCTCTAAAAATGTAGTGAAGTAAAAGTAAAAGTACCGGTCTTAAATTTTACTTAAGTAAAGTACAGATACACAATTTTTTTACTTAAGTACAGTAACGAAGTACTTTGTACATTTACTTCGTTATGTTCCACCACTGGTATGGGACAGCATACAGTAAGGCTTATTTTTTGAAAGAATTAAGAGTTAAAGAGTTAAGTTCTGCATATGGTAAAACATGACAGTCATACTCGTATGTTTTGACCTGCAGAAATGTGAAACTGCACTTTTGGCGTTGGTTGTCTCACTCCCAACGTTGCACAAACTTCCAGAGGGTTTGATGCTGATTTAAGCAGGCAGTGTGCAGACACAGCCCCACATTCCCCAGCTATCCCTTATAAACACACACACACAATGACACTCATTTTTTTTAACTGGGGATAAAAGTAAATCAATATTAAATTCTTAGTTAATTATCAGATATTTTGTACAGTTGTCAAAGTGTTTAATTTTTTTCTAATTCTGACTGCAATTAGGAAAAAAAATCAGCAGTAATTTGCTGTGGTAAAGTTTTGCTGATGGCAGCCATCGCTCTAATTTTAACTGACCTCGGTGAAAGTCGGTCGCTGCATGCTGTAGTTTGTTTTCACTTTATTGGATGTGTATACCAACTGCTCTCAGTTGCGGGTGATGGTTTTACATAATTATATGCCTTCGCTCACAGAATGAAGGAGGTATTACGCACTGACACTGTCTGTGCATTAATTTGCATTCCGTATCAAACCACTGAAAATATTTTATTTAAACTGCCTACAGTTACTCAGTACCTTCTAAAGATGGATTTGAGGAATTACCTCCAACTTGTCACATCTTTCTAATAGCAAGTGTTCTGCAGTCTTTTCAACTCCACTACAAAAATTTATACTATTGCCACCTGTTTTTGGGAATTTTTGTAATATGGTAACATAATACATTTTGATAACATTTAGTTTTGTCTTATGAACTGCTTATCCCTGACGGGGTCTCGGGAAGTGCTGGTGCCTATCCCAGCTGATTTTTAGGTGAAAGGAAGGGTTCAACCCAAACAGGTTGCCAGTCTGTTGCAGGGCCAAATAAACAGACTACCAGCCACACACACACTCATGCCTAGAGGCAATTTTGTAGCGGCCAATCAAGCTTGTATTTTTTTTTTTTTTTTTTTGAGAGTTGGAGGAAACAAGAGTAACTGGAGAAAATCCACTCATACACAGGGAGAACATGCAAACTCCACACAGAAAGGCCAGTATTTCAAGCTTCATCCCTACTCCAGAACTGTAACCCTGACCTTTTTGCTGTGAGGCCACTATGTTAACCAGTGTGCCATCATGCAGCCCCTTTTGATAACATAGTAGCTAAAAACTAAAAACATCTTACACACATGAATACTTCAACCTACGTATCACATAGACCTGAGCCTTTCAGTATTATTAGTCGTATAGATTGTGGCAGGCAGAGGCATTTGTTTGGCGCACTTATTGACATCAACATTCTCATTGTCGTTTAATAATTAGAAGAAAAAAAAGTCTAAAATATTAAAGATTCAATGGATAAAATTAACTTTCAAAGCAATATAAATAATTTCATAAATTACTTTTTGTTTTTGATGTTCACTAATCGCTAGTTTGTCAGGATATTTAAATTCAGGATTAAATGTCAAGATAATTTTTTTCTTTGCCGCAGGTATCATAATATAAAAGTTGCACTCACCTTATTCCTCTTTCACTTCCCCCACCCTGTTTTTTTGCTTTATGAGTCATGCAGGCAGTCTCTGTCTCAAAGACATCTGCATGATGTGTAGGGGTAAGGACGGGTAAAGGAGAATAGAGAAGGATGCCTTCAAGACAAAGAAAATAGTACTAATCGCTTCTTAGTTTGAAAAGCTGAGCCGCAGATTGGTTAGACTGATCTGGATGAGAGTGATCAGAGGATGGATGAAATGAGCAAAGTCAGAATAATTTAATTAGGTTGAGTGTTGTGTAATATATCAGATACATTTATGGTCTATGTGGGTGGTCACACACTGCGGTAAGGAGATAATAGATCAGAGCCTGACCGCTCCCTAGGGTGCCAGTAGTGGTCACTCTCCTGTTCAGTCAACAGTCCGACACTGATAGTTTATCGGGAATCACTCTTTGTTCTTCTAACCTTCTGTTTTAATGGGCTAGCAGGCTGCAGAGATGGTAAGATTGATGACTGGAGAAGCAGTGATCAGGTCAACTTTGGTGCAAAGGAAACGTTGCGTTTGTGTTTCATTATTGAATATGTGTTTTGAAATGTTTCTCATCTGTATTGGCAAAAAAAAAAAATTAAAAACACTTTTAAGTACCAGTATATGATCAATAATCTAAACCAGGCACAGGCAAACTACGGCCACATGCGGTCCGTTAAATGTTTAATTCCAGTCCGCCAAACTTGAAAAAATTAAATAAATAAATCTTGTTAGTGTTTTATTTCCCCTGCAATTCCAATGTTTCTTCACTAGATGGCACACTGTATGATATGGAAAGCCATCGGGCCCAATGCACGCACATAAACAAGCGTGTTAGATGTTAAAACAAGCAAAATGTTACATCGAGCGCTTAGATGTCAAACTTTGCGCTGCTAAATGCACGTTTTTAAGCACGATCGCACTAGATTTCAGACCTAGCGCCGCTAGATTTGAAATTTAATGCTCTTAATGTAACATTTAGCGCGCTTGTTTAAAATCTAGCGCATCGTTCTATTGGTCTAATTGAGCGGTTAGCAGAGCATGCCATCCATCTGCTTCTGTTCCAGCCCCGATTGTCAAATGTTAAAATTCAATGTGGCTTACGAACCAAAGATTTCTCATCCTTGATATAAACTAATAGACTAAATTTGTTCTTAAGCATTTCACTGCTATTCCAGAGGTAATCTGGTTATCTTTAAATGGGCAAAACAGATCAACTAATAAATTTAATGTTATATTTCATGTGTTTGAACGTGTTTTGCTGATGACTTCAGACCCCTCTGGAAAACAAATTGCTGTTCAGAGATCTGCAACTAAACTCAAGATAAGCAAAAAAACAAGAAAACCATAGAGTTTTATTTGATCCTTTTGAAGCTTTTAACAGTTCTCAGTTCTACTAGACAATGTCTGTATTTTCATCTGTCACAATTTGTCTTTGAAGTTTAAGAATTACAGGCAACTCTTATTTTTTACTTCTTTGATGATTTTGAGTGGATTTAGTTGAAAGTATCTCTTACTGTAAAGTGATGATTCAGGGACACTCCGTCTGTGGAAAACTTAAACATTCACACTCAATAGCCATTTGGCTTTTTTGGTTGGGTTTTTTTTTTTTTTTTTTCATTTGCAACTGCTTCTTTTTTAGACTTACTAAGTTGTTGGGAAAAAAAAATTACAGAGATTTTTTCTCATTTGGCAATGCAGTATAACGTTAACTTTACATTCACAATGAGAATTTCTAATTACAATGTATTGATCTGTTTAAGAAAACAGATTGTTTTAGTCAATCCGGGTTTTGTTGCAACATTAGTTATTGATTTCCAATTCACTTGATGGTTCTCCTGTGATTGAACAGCAATCAGGAAACAAATCTGCTGATTTGACTTTATTTTCAATTTTATTTGTATAGCCCAAAATCACAGAATTTCTGTCTCAGTGGGCTTCACATTGTAGATTCAGAAAGAAGTAAAACAAGAAAAAAAGGATGGAATAAACACAAATACACTGCAAGAAAACTAACTAACAAATACTAACTAAACAATACTAGCACATTTCTGCCCTTAGACTCCCCTTCATGGTAAAGAAAAACTCCTAAAAAACCAATCAGTGAGGAAAAAATGAGAAACCTCATGGGGATCCACATGAAAAAGAGATCCCTCCCCCGGGACGAGCATCCAATGTGTCTAAGATTATTGTTTAAATATTAGCTTATTCTACTCTACAGCTAAATATCTAAAGAAGTCAATAGATGTTCTTCATCCTGATGGAAACACAGGGAATCATGGGTGGAAAAACCCATGATTTTGGAGTCATTATTTTCAAATATTAAAAACGAATGTTCTCAGAAAATCAGATCCAATTTGTAATAACTATACTACCTATTATGTTTAACAAAAAACTGAATTAATTTCGATTTGATAGATTAAATGTGAGGCAATGTAAATTTGCAAAAAACATGCTGAGACTTAAGTTTTTTTGTCCCCAAACATTTCATTTTCAATAGGTTTCTCATAATAATGTATTGTTATTAAAATCATCTGATAATCTTTTTTCATTCCAGCTATTTTTATTGTTTTTTAATAAATGTAATAATTTCTTAAATACAATTTTTGGTAGTTTTGTGATAAGTTAACTCAAGCTGTAGATGAACAATTAGTCCATGTATTGTTCCAAAACTCCAAAAAATTAAAGTAAAGCTTTGATATTTTTTAAATAATTGGACCTCTTGCACTAATTTGAAACCGTACTTGTATTTTTCCACCTTTGCCACGTTTCTATACGTAAAACAATTGTTCTTACAAACTAATCTAAAATGTAACTGCTGTTTTCTTTTTTCTTTGCTGTGCGGCTGCAGTCTCCAACCAAGTGGTACATGAAGCTTGTTCCTGTAAGTTAACTAACCCATATGTCTTCACTCTTTAATCTTTGTTCCAAACAATCGTGTTCCCTCCAGTTAATTTTCTTTGTCCTCACTGTTTTTATGTAATTTCATGTGTGATGTCAGCATGTAAGAAAAAAAAATTCTGCTTTTTTTGTGCCTATTTTTTTTGCTTCTGTATCTTTGCGAAAGATGGATACGAAATATAGCATCCATGGGGAAGGGTTTCCATGGTGATTACCCAAAAACAAAAAGGAAAAGAAAATAGTCAATCACGTTGATTACGTGTCTGGAAGACATTGGCATGAAACAGTTTCAAACCCCCTTCAAACCCCACACACATCCCTCCCTACCCCCCTTTCACCTGAAACGCTAGCTACTGTCTTTTTAACGGAAATAAAAATAAGCATCTGGCCTGATGCTGCTGTGAGGAAACAATAACTGGGGATCAATCCACACCAAGAGTCAGCCTTCCCATGACTGCAGCAGCCAAAACCACAGGGGTCCACCCGTCTCCAGGAGACACGGGCACCCATAGAAACACTCACTTTAACCACCCCTATCTATTTGTTCAGAATCAGGATGCTTTCTTAATTTCACTATTAAGGCAACCTTTTTGCAATAACAGCATCCAGAGAAATAATTCTGACTGATAGTCAGGTTTTAACCAGTATCCCTCGTTTGTCTTAAAATAAAAGCCTCATCTATAAAACATTTAGCATTCACGTTGCAAAGCTCCAGATCAATTTGATTACTTCAGTTCCAAAGACAATTTAATGAAGCCGTGCTGCTTTTGTCGTGTTATTTGAAACTATAAAAATCCAGTTAAATGCAGAAAACACTTTAGCTGGTTTTCAGAAAGCAACAAGGTAAGAAAAAAGGAGTGCTGCATTGTCCAGTTTGTTTATAGGTTTTCTTTTTTTATTGCATGCAGGCTCGCTACAGGAAAGAACAGGCCTCGATCCAGCCAGCTCCCTTCATCCCCCCAGTGGACAATCTGCTAAAGGACTGCACAGATGGCGCGGCTTTGGGTGCACTGCTGCACTTCTACTGCCCTCAGCTGCTATCACTGGACGGTAAAGAAAACAGAAAGGAGTCCTTAGGCTTGTTAATCTAACCAGGATATTAATGTATCTTTTTTGTTTTTACCATTTAGAATCCATCGGTTGTTTCTTAAGCTGCTAAAACTCCACATTTTTTTATTTATCGCAAAATTGGAAACAATAAGACATTTAATTTTATTCAGCATTATTTGATTAAAAAAGACGTTCTTACTTCTTGTTAAGCTTTTATTTACTTGATCAAAGTTCAGCTAAAAGGTTCAACTTAACTACATCAGATCATTGATTAACACAAGACACGCAGACACATCAGTTTACGTCTGTTTGACCCAACTCATAGAAACTCGTTCATCAATTCTTTTTTCAAAACAACGTGACCACACAGGTCTGCTATCAGCTGATTCAATTAGACATTGATCGACGGTTCAGACAAACAAGGACGCTTTAAAAACCCAGCAGTTCATTGAAGTGCAGCTTGTTTCTGAATCATTTCACATCGAGAAGGTTTTAAAGAATCACCCTGTAAAACTGGGGAGTGTTTCATAAGATCTGATCAGTGTATGTTCACTCTTAGACATCTGTCTGAAGGAGAACATGACGCTGGCGGATCGACTCTACAACCTGCAGCTCATAGTGGATTTCTGCAAAGATAACCTGAACAAATGCTGCCACTTCACCATGGAGGACATGCTCTACGCCTCTTCTACGATCAAGGTATGGCTCTTACGCTGTTTGCCAATTTTGTTATTTCCGATACAAATTGTGTTGATCATTTGAGATTGATTAGTGAAACAAGAAAATTTACTTTTTACTCTGACAGAGATTCAGGTGGAGGTTTGTGTTAAAACAAGCAGCATTTGCCAGGTTTATATGATTTTTCTCTGCTTCTTCTACTTTTCAGGAATTTAAAGACATTTGAAAGCTTGTAATCCTCCTGTCTGTGCGGTGGCTTTATGCACGTTCTGTTTCCTCTGAGCTAATCTGTGTTTTTCTGCATAACCGCTGAGTTAATGCAGAGTCTGGATTTGCCTTTGCTGTCATTTCAGAGGATCCTTGTTTGTAGGGTTGTTGTTCTCAGCAGAGGCAGAATGTAGGTCACAGAAAGGACGAAAACTCTATATCAACTGAAACATTGTAGGTAGTTAAAAAATTTAAAAAGAGATGAGGATCTTTGTTGTTGTCAAATACTTAATGATCAGTTTATTGAGTTATTTGAATTACTGAGCCAAGCATTTTATTCTGTAAAAATGATCATAAAATAAGTGAAAATAATTATTAAGTTTGGATTCATGCGCCCTAAATGCCTTATAATGATCTAAATTTGCCAACGAGAAGGATTGTGTCATGATTTAAACGACGCATGATCTCGAGCTTCAAGTCGATTTGCAGTTCACACAATAAGTGAAAAAATATTGCATTGGCAGAACCAGCGAGCCGTGGTATTTTGCTGACACTGATTTCTGGAGGTATAAAACTGTCCCAGCAGGGCAGAGTTACTGCCAGAGAGAAGCAGCACTGCACAAGCAGGAATCTGTCCCTCTCACTAACCTTGACCCAGATTCAAGTCAGGCACATCTTCTGAGGCTGTGCGCTGTGGACCGTCACACTAATAGAGACCTCATTATTGAGTGTGAGCCAAGACGTTTTTAGAGGTGAGAGAAAGGTGTTCATATGGAAGGAAGAAAAACAGAGGAGAATGATGGTAGCATGAAACAATTAAGAGATGGAGTGGATTGAAAATACAACATCATGCAAGTAAAAAAAAAAAAAAGATCCCTTAACATAAATCACAGTATTAAATGAAACATTTTTCTAAGTATTAATTATCTTAAAAATCCTGTAATCAAATGTGACATTTTATTTTCTTATCTAAAACATTATCTGTGCCATTAACTGTAATGTTACGTCCACGGTGCCAGCAGTGGTGGATGAAGTACTCACTTTTTGTACTTAAGTAAAAGTACAGATAATTAGGCAAAAAATTTACTTAAGTAAACGTAAACGTACCAATAAAAAAAATCTACTTAAGTAAAAGTACAAAAGTAGTTGGTGTAAATTGTACTTTTTAAGTAAAAAGTAAAAGTATTCGACCATAATTCAAATGTTATTTGTTGTGCTATAGGGTGTCACCATGGTAACCAGGATAAATAATCTGCAGGGGTGTGACCCCCCTCTCCCGCCTCTTTTGGTCCACAAAAAAAAATTAATAAATAAAATAAAAGGAAAGGGTACAAGTCAAGCTATCCCCTAGAAGGGCCAGTGAATGGGCCGCCAAAATGGAGGAAAATGACACTTATTTTTTAAAATGTTTTGGGAGGGAGGCCCCCAGTCACTATATGTTGGCTTTGTCAAAGGCCCACCTCCCTTTGGAAAATTCTAGATCCGCCCCTGCTCTGTGTAATGATGGCTCAACTTTTTATTTAGAAGTAAACACAACGAACAACGATCTTCTGACTCCTTTTAATTTGTACTATATTTGATGTTAGGTTTTTTGCGTTGAATGAATGCGGAAAATGTTTCTCGATTCATTACTTCTTCTCCCGATCAGCTGCTTCTTTTGATTTTGGCGATGCGGCTTCAAGATGCGCTAAAAAAAACCTGTGTGTTTTTCAAATTCCTGAACGAAAATGTAACAAAAAATGTAAAACACACTTTTAAAAAGTAGCGAAGTAAAAGTACAGATATTTGCTCTAAAAATGTAGTGAAGTAAAAGTACCAGTCTTAAATTTTACTTAAGTAAAGTACAGATACACAATTTTTTTACTTAAGTACAGTAACGAAGTACATTTACTTCGTTACGTTCCACCACTGGGTGCCAGTGACTATAGCTGTTGTTTTATCTGTTAAAACCCAACCCCCTCCCCCAAAGCCAAATTTTATATACATTAACCAGGCCCTCTCCTTCCTAATTGGCACAGACCATTAAATCACGTCTACCCACTCCCATTTACAGCCTCTATGTCTAATTAATTCACAGTGCATCTAAACTACCATCTGTGGATCTGAGGAAGGGGAATTAAATCCACCAGCTTTACATTTTTACTAGCTTTTTTTTTTTATGTCTCTAATGCAAACATGTCTCCCCAAAGCAACCCCCAATTTGTCATCTGGCTGTCAAGGATAAAAACCTTAACCAGTAGGTAGTTTCATTTGGCAAAAAGTAGCACACATGTATTATAACTGACCTGATTTGGTTATTTCGTTGCTCGGCTGGACCAGTTGTAGTTATTTTAAGTTCAATCAATTCGTTAAATGTCCTCCTAGCTTTTAAATTATTTGGATTTTTTGTCATATCATGCCTATGTAAAGATATTTTTTGCCCATGCGTGCAGATAACTGATGCACAAATGCATATCAATTGTGTTGAAGTGCTTTTCTGCATCAACATATGTAGCAAGTGACATTGTACATTCACAAAAATTTTTATTTTGATTTGTCTTCTGAACCGCTTATGCCTAACTGGGTTGTGGGGGATGCCGGAGCCTAACCCGGCTGATTGCAGCCAAGATGCAGGGTACACCCCGAACAAGTCGGGTCTGCTGCAGGGCCACAAACACACTCAATTCCTAGAGGCAATTTTATAGTGGCCAAAATCGTTTTATCACTTAACATTTTAAAGATGCATTTATAAAAGGTCTTCTTATGATGCAAAATGTCATTAAAAGCGGCGTTTAAAGACATACCGATGTATCGGAGAAACAAAATTATGAGCAAATAAACTCTGACCTCAGATTCTGGTCAAATAAATGGTAGATTGGTGTGTTGCTGATTGCAGGTTTAAAAATAACTGCCCTATGGAAGAATCTTTTACTACAGCTAATTTGTGGTATTTAGTTATTAAAAATTTCAAAATGCACTGAGATCAAAATCACTTAGAAGCAATAATAATGTCTCCAGTATCTGACCAGCTTTGGGAATGACCATTAGAAGTCACTGTGGTCAAACCAACCTCTGGATCAGATAAAGTAGTTCTAAAGTAGTCACCTTCTTAACTGTCTATCCCGAGATGCGCGAGATGCCGGAGCCCATTGTGGCTGATTCAAGGCAAAAGGCAGGGTACACCCCAAACAGGTCACCAGTCTGTCGCAGGACCACACATACAACCATACACACACACATTTCTAGGGGCAATTTTACACCAGCCAATCAACCTAGCATGCATGTTTTTGGAGGGTGGGAGGAAACCAACGCAGAAATGGGAAGAACATGCAAGTTCCACACAGAAAGGATTCTTAAGTGTTCCAAGCCTCGTCCCCACCACGGACTTGAACCCATGACCTTCTTGCTGTGAGGCCACTGTGCTACCCACAGCGCTACTGTGCCACCTGTTCTAAAGTAATATAACAGAAATTTTGTTCATTCATTTTAAACAGAAAAAATACATATACCGTAATTTCACGGCTATAAGGCGCATATAAACGT
The DNA here is from genome assembly GCA_902685375.1 of Neostethus bicornis. NCBI lineage: Eukaryota > Metazoa > Chordata > Actinopteri > Atheriniformes > Phallostethidae > Neostethus > Neostethus bicornis. The sequence goes on from LR738547.1 coordinate 23,912,082, forward strand.
CTTAGATTTTCTTCAAAATAAGCGGTGCGCCCTTTCGTGCGGTGCGCCTTTTGTGTGAGAAAAGGCGGACCTAAAAGAAAAAGCGGTGCCCATGAGGCGAGGCGGACCTGAAAGAAAAGGCATGAGAACGTTAAAGAGTGAAGTGTGGGCGTGGATTGTGTGTAAAAAAGGTATGTGCTGTATGCACAACATTGCTGTTTTAACCCTGAAAATGGCAAAGAGACACGGTTATGACGCTCAGTTTAAGCTGAAGGCAATCAGCTACGCGGAGGAACATGGGAATCGAGCTGCCGCGAGAAATTTCAGCATTAATGAGTCAATGGATTGTAGATGCTTGGACTAACGTGTCTGCTGGTACTGTTATCCGAGCTTTTGCAAAAGCTGGTATCCTTTCTGAGGAGCCGCACAGTACAGACAGTGACTTTGACAGCGAGGAGCGAAGTGGACCTGCTCTGTTGGATTCCGAAACAGAGGATGAGGACTTTGACGGATTTGAATAAAGACTATTACCGGTAATGTGCTCGTTTTGTATCGTTACTACTTAAATAAAGCACAACCAAACTTAGTTTTACTCCCGATCTATTTTTTAATACGCATGCTTGCATGTGTGTTGTTGTAAGGCGGTGTGTGACTGAGACGACGCCTTTTCGTACGGTGCGCGTAATGGTCGTAAAATTACGGTAGCCTTTTCAGAATCAGAAAATATTGATCCCATGCATGGGAAATTTGTGTGTTACAGCAACCAATTATCTGTTAATTTTCTGAGTTATTGTAGAGTTTGATTGTGTATGGAAAGAAAGGTCTCCCCTAGTTGTCTGTTTCTAACTGGGAAACACCATGGGGTGTGTCTGCTGGTAAACTTGGTATAAAGTAGCACACCGCTAGACCTAGATTCTTAAGTGAGCCATCTGACATATGCTGGTTAAGATTAATGCTCTCTGAACTCTACTGGTGTTCTGACTCTGGATCAGCAACCTTTAGTGTTCCTATTTTTATGGATTTTTTCACCTTACAGTGCCGTTGCATTTAACCTTCCACTATCATTTTGTGTATGTGTGTGTGCGTGTGTCTTCATGTGCATATGGCATAAGAGTAGGTCTGTCCCTGCAGAGTGGATTAACCCCTCCACCACACTTAACTCTTGAGCTCTTTTCTTGTAATCACCAATCAGGTTTCAATGTGAGTCGCTCGCTCAAATCTCTAAAACGGCCAAATCTGGTGATGCCACAAACCGAGCACAACCAGTGATGAAGTGGGGGGATAGGTGGGGCACTGGTGCAGTGGTTGGGATGTGTAGTTGTGTAGGGATCGGTGTGTGTATGTGCTTAGAGGTGGTATTAAACGATAACCCTCACACCTGGTGTGTGTGTGGTAGAACAGATGGAAGAGAGAAACGGAGAGGTTTGGTTGTCTCACCAGACGCAGCAAGATGGATTAGAGGGGATCCTTTTTTTTTTTTTACCTTTAATTTTACCATGTTTTTTGTGTACTTTTTATGAATGATTCTAGAAGGTTTCTTCACGTGATGACCACACCTCAAAGGTAATAGTTTTACGTTTATGTTGAATTTTCCTCACCTTTAAAATAGCATTGCTACAATTTTACACGCACATGTAAAGTTGAAGCATTTCTACTAAACTATTCCTGAAACAAGCGTGATTTATTATTCTTTTTATCCACTATGTGAAACCGAGCTGCAAGCGTGTAGAAAAATTTAACAAAAAAAGACTGAAACACTGCAGTAAAACTGAGGTAAACCAGTGTCACTGCTGTTAATTGCTTCCACCCTCCTGGGGGGTTTCTGCACTGCTGTTTGGGGGCTTACAGAGTGTATATATGACGTATGCGCACCACCACTGCTCAGCACAGCAAAATGTTGCTGATGAGGTGAATCAGGCATGTTTGGAGCTGAGCCATGCGCCAGTGTCTTTGTCTGAGGCCCGCGGACTGAGGGTGTGTTTGCTCAAGGTCGTTTTTGCTTCAGAACATTCACTTTGCATTTGAATTTTTGCACGTGTGCAAGAAAAGACGTGTGGCCTTTGTTAAAAGAAAGAAAAAAAAAACAGTTTGTTGCATTGTAGATTAGACAAACATTCATTCTTAAACATTCAAGTGATGTGAGCTCAAAAATGAGATCATTTTGCTAACATTTTAGTATAGATTTGATTTGATCTGTTAATATTTTCCACACACTTTCTTTTGCAGCTTCATCTCTTGTGTCACTTGAGTTTATCCTGACGTGGATTGGAATTTAAAAAAACCAAAATATTTAATGCAAATGATAGATTTGCATGAGTCCACCACTCTCTGAAGTACCAATACTGTTTTTATGATATAAGGAAGATAATATTTTATTGGAAATCGGACGGCAAATATTCCACCTTGACTTCAAGTTCGAATTTTTTACAAGCAAATCGATTATTTAGTGCAATTTAAAATGTGTTTTCATCACGATTGGGTCTGAACAGCACTCTCTGTTGGACATCTGGTCACAATGCAGTCCAGCGTCCTAAACTGAATATTAAATATGCTGATCTGAATTCATATCATTTTTTTCCCCTCAGAATAACTTCCTGGCATTGCTGGCAGAGCTGTTTTGGTGGTTCGAGGTGGTCAAGCCATCTTTTGTGAAGCCAAGAGTGCTGGAAAATGATGGCACAGGCAAGTATTACAAACCATCTAACATTTACAAACGTAGCACAATCAGTTATAGTAAAATACTTTAAATCAAATGAGTTATTTCATAAAGTTTTTTTGAGATTGTTTTTAAATCAAATGCATTTGTATTATAGAGCCATCATCAATGTTGAAGAATTTGCCTGCTATTCCTATTTCCAAAGCAACAAAGAGAAGTTTTATGGAAAAACCTCCAAGTCCTGAAAGACCAAGGTTTGTTAAACCATGTATTTTGTGGCATTTGTTTAACACGAGGACTGCCGCAGCCGTCAATATGACTCCACGTCACTTTAATATGCTAATTAGAATAAATAAAACTCAACCTAGGAGGCTGACCTTTTATGACTTTTAGGTTTTCTATTTTATCATGTATTTTTGTACATGTTAATGTAAAGTTAACATTTTAAAATTTATAAGCATTTTATCTCCTCTAACCTGCTGCACCCCGCAGCAGCTGAGAGGAAGCACGCATTGCCACCATAGCAACATAGTTCTAACTTCTGTGGGAAGTTTTTGCTACGGCAATGTGTCTTGCCACATATTACTGTGTGTATTTATATTTGTAGAGAGAGACAAGGAGGGCACTGACGCCATTACAGAAACTTTTTAGAAGGTCGGGTGAGATAATATTGAAGAAATATTATGAAAAGAGTAACAAAATTGTCGTCTGAATAAAACATGCCATGTTTTGTAGATAAGTCTTGAAAGTTCAGGTTAACATATTGGAATATGGCCAATTTTTAACGAGGACATTTTTGAAGCAGCAGCGCAAAATGCAGGAAATATGTAGGCTATTGACAAATTAGATCATTTTACTTTGGTGTTTGCTTTTTATTTTAGGTTTTAAAAATATTTAACATTTTATAATTATTATTACTTCAAAAATTGAGTGGTGTAAAAGTTTATTTATGCATTATAGCGCAAAACATGAATAATTACATAAGCGTCAGATTGACGGTCATGGCGCTTATAGGTAGATTTAGAACGCGGCGATCTCAGTGTTAAATGAGAACAATAAGATAAATTAAGAAAGTGCGGCCGTGTCATTCTCAGAGAAATATTAGAACTCTATCACTAATAACACGAGTTATCTTGCTGTCTAAGAATAATTCTTGTGCAGACATGAGTAAAATGGTGGGGCACCATTTCTGCACTCAGCAAAGACTGTGTGGCAGTGTGTGTGGTGGTCAACCTCTTGTTTACACGTAGTGACTAATGACTAGCTCCTCCAAACCCAAAAAACGATCATTTGCTTTGTTAAGGCTGTGAATGAGGCCTTTGGATCTGAACATATAGTCCATAATAACTTGGATGATTTACATATCGGTTGCTATAAAAAAGAGAGAGCTGAGCCGAAAAGGAAAGCTCCAATTTACAAGTCGATCTATGTTCCCACCCTCACCAATGGTCACCAGCTGTGGGTGGTGACCGAAAGAATGAGATCACGGAGCCAAAATGAGCTTACTCCGCAGGGTGGCTGGGCTCTCACTCAGAGATCGGGTGAGGAGCTCTGCCATCCGGGAGGAGCTCAGTGTCGAGCCGCTCCTCCTCCAGGTTGAGAGGAGCCAGATGGGGTGGTTCGGGCATCTGGTCAGGATGCCCCCCGAGAGCCTCACTGGTGAGGTGTTTTAGGCACGTCTCACCAGGAGGAGACCAAGACGCAGACTCCGGACCAGCTGGATAGACTATGTCTCACAGCTGACCGGGGAACGACTCAGGATCCTTCCGGGTGAGCTGAAGGATGCAGCTGGGGTGAGAGAAGTCTGTGCTTCCCATCTGAGGCTTTTGCCCCTGAACCCAGCCCGGGTGAGCGAAAGATGACGGAATGGAACAGTTGCTATAGTGATGACATCTGTGTGTCGTGTGAAAGCAGTCTGCGACAGGTTGAGCTGCCGTTGTTGTCTTATTTAACACAAAAATGACTAACTGTTTGTTTTCATCCTCCAGTTTACCCCTCCGACCCCAGCCTCGTAACTCAGGTTCGTATAATGTCTCTAAAACCTTTTTTCTGTTTGATGAAGTGTTTCTTTCTTTTTTTTTTTTTTTTTTTTTTACTGTCTTTGCTTTGTGTCATTCAGGGGAAATCAAAAGATCAACTTCAATGTCCTTTGTCGATGGGAACCTTGGCACATGGCCTAAAGAAAAACGGTCAGTTAATTTTCAACTAAGTTTCTGTTAAATACATTTATTTACCAGCTTCCAAAATGTTATTTTAGTGAGTGATTTCAGATGGGTCTGATTTTCTATCCTAAGTAATAATTATTTCTGCTTTCTGCCTGAAGGTCTGGACCATATGGAGTATCTTTTGACATCCCCTTTGATAAAGACGACTCTGTCTCTGCCACACAAGCATCCACGCGTGGTATGGTCCGCTCTGTTAGTACTGATGATGGATCCGGCTTTAAGGTTCACCAAATGTCCCGTGCAATCAAGCGGAATCTCTCCTTCCAACCAGTAAACGGTCAGAGCATGGGTATTGAGGAAGAAGGCTGCCCAGACAGTCTGGCAGGTGAGGAGCCAATCAGACGAGTATATCCAAACGGTCACGGAGGAGTCACCAGCGCACCTCCTTCCATGGAGGAAGCCCTTAAGATCATCCACAGCCCAAGTAGGCCTCCAGTTGAGGGCATCAACAATGGTTTCTTTTTACACAGTCAGTACCACGGTGTTTTGGACCCGGTGTCAGAGTTAGACTCCAAAACCACGGTGAGTTCTTCAGATACCACAGAGGTAGATACCGGCATCCATATCCGTACAGAAGACATGCTGGATGAAGACTCTTCTTTGAAAGACTGCTCTGTAAACATGGAGCTGGACGTGGACACACCGAGCCCCTGTCCAAGCAGTCACAGCAAATCTCCTTCAGCAGTGAAGATGACTAGCTTTGCCGAGCAGAAGATGAGGAAGCTGAGTCCGTCGGCTCTTGATTCCGGCAGAGGCAGCAGCAGCTCAATGAAGACCACCCCAGAGGGATCTGAATTTGGCCTTCCACTCTCTGTTTCTTGGGCTCCTACGCCGGAGCACAGTCCAGTCCATCAACAAACATCCCCGTTCGTACCATTGAAGGCATCGCCCACACCTGTACAGCTTCCACCTAACGATCCTGCTCAGGTCATGGCCAATGAGATGGTGCACTTGCGGATGAGGCTCGAGGAGAAACGGAAAGCCATTGAAGCACAAAAAAAGAAAGTGGAGGCGGCTTTTACGAGGCATCGACAGAAGATGGGTCACTCTGTGTTCCTCAATGTGGTTAAGAGGAAAGGTGACGGTGCTGCCAGTGGAGATGAAAGAGGGAAAACCGACGGAGAAGGACAATCGGCGAGTTCAAGTCCCGTTTTTAAGTTTGGGAGGAGTAAAGCGGACAGTCCTGATGGAGCGGAGCAGAGCATCACAGCCTCCTGCTGCCAAAAGCCAAAAGGTGAGGAGAGTGGGCAAAGTCACAGTCAGGTGTCTGAAGTGGACCTCTCAGAGTACACTCGGTCTATTGAGAAGCTCAACCACTCCTTGGCGTTCCTGCAAACTGAGATGCAGCGTTTGGCTCAGCAGCAGGAAGTGATTATGGCCATGAGAGAGAAACAACATCAACAGGCATGGGTGATCCATCAACCACACACAAATCCTTCACCCCAAAAACACACCCGAGCTGGAGCAGTCACTCGATCTTCAGGACCCTCTTCTCCTGCTGACTCACCATGCTCCTCCCACCGCTCCCCAACCAGCATTAAACGTAAATCTGCTTCTTTCCACTCACGCAATCCTCGCGTAGCTCGGCCTAATGAACTGAAGCTCGCCCCCTACAGTCGAGTCCTAACAGCTCCACAGTCTGTCGACAGTATCCCACGGTTACGCCGCTTTTCTCCCTGCCAACCTTTAACCAGCTCCTTTATCTACATGGGGGAGAAACTAGGGGACAGAGATGATCAGAAGGAGATGGATTCACCTCTATCTCCTGAGGGGGATTTGGCAAGCATGTGTGTCACCAACTCACCTCTCACATCTCCAAAACTTCGGGGAAAAACAGAAGAAATTCAAGACCCAGAGACAGATGGTCTTTACATTTCTGACCTGGAATCAGATATTCAGAAATCATGTGTAGAACTCAAACCAACCTTTGAGTCTTCATTCTCAGAGGTTTTGGCCCACCCTGTGGTAGAGACAGTCATAGTGAAGCCTACAGAAATCCCTTCAGAACCAACAACCTCAAACCAGACAAAAAGCAACCTGATTGAGGTCCCACTGTCGGTTGTGAAGCCACTGGAAGATCTGATGACGGATGATGATCTGGAGGTGGAACAGGATGGTGTGGATGATGAACAAAAGCTGTGTCGGGGTTTCTTCTTTAAGGTAAATAAAACTTACAAAGGAATTTATTTCATCTGTAACTTTTCCGTCCTGTTTCTAGTTATCTCAACAAATTGTTTGTGTGGTTTAAAACAACTCGAACTAAATTGTGCTACATGAGGATGGTGTTATCTTCTTGTTTGTGGGATTGTTGTCGGCCGCTGTCTGGTCTTCCATGTAGGTCAGAAAACTGGGGCTGCTGTAAATAATTCAGGCACAACTGCTTTAAATTTAGATTTAAAAGGGGTTGGCTGGATTACACGGGTTGGGAAATGAATGTTCAAATTGATAAAAAATACAGAATAAAGCTAACTTCATTCAAAAGAGATTATCACATTAGTAGAACCGAGCATACAGCATATAAATAACTTATATTGCGTAAAAGAATCATCTTGATGCAGCCTTTTTAAGTTTTATAATGACAATGAGTTCATAACTGAGAATTAGGATTCATTTTAAATGCATTTATGAAAAAAGTTAATTTTTTAACTTGACCCGTCCCCCCTCCCCAGAATTAATTATTTTAATTGCATAAAATTTAAAGAGAGAGCTGAGCCGAAAAGCAAAGCTCTAGATTTACAAGTCGATCTACGTTCCAACCCTCACCTATGGTCACCAGCTGTGGGTGGTGACCGAAAGAATGAGATCGCGGGTACAAGCGGCCAAAATGAGCTTCCTCCGCAGGGTGGCTGCGCTCTCACTCAGAGATCGGGTGAAGAGCTTTGCCATCCTGGAGGAGCTCGGTGTCGAGCCGTTCCTCCTCCAGGTCGAGAGGAGCCAGATGGGGTGGTTCGGGCATCTGGTCAAAATGCCCCCCGAGCGCATCGCGGGCGAGGTGTTTCGGGCAGTCCCACCGGGAGGAGACCAAGGGGCAGACCCCAGACACGCTGGAGAGACTATGTCTCACAGCTGGCCAGGGAACGACTTGGGATCCTTCCAGGTGAGCTACAGGATGCAGCCGGGGAGAGAGAGGCCTGGACTGCCCGTTTGAGGCTGTTGCCCCTGCGACCCGACCCCGGAACAAGCGGAAGAACGGAACTGAAAATTTAAACAGATCTGCTTTGCACACGTTGCAAACTTTTAGCAATGCATCAACACTTTTTTTAATGTGCTGTCTTGTGATCTTTATTTAGGATGATGAGAAAGCAGAAGAGAACATGGCACAAAAGAGGGCTGCCCTGCTGGAAAAGAGGATGAGAAGAGAGAAGGAGAGCCTGATTAGAAAGATGCAGCTGGAGGCAGAGCTGGGTCAGAAAAAAGAAGAAGCTAGGTATGCTATTTTTTTGTCAAGTTACTCCGTTCATTTTTCTTTTTTTATTTGTACACGTATTCTACAGCCCTTTACATCACAAATTTATTGTTAGATTCACTTTGAAGTTGGTTCAATATTGTATTTCCTTTAGGTGTTTTTTAGATGCATAACATCAGTTGAATCATCAAATTTATCATAACATCATGTGAATTATATTCCCTTAAATTCCTGAACTAAGGTTTTATGTTTCTAACTAGACTGAAAGCAGAAGAGGAGCGAATCAGAAAGGAGGAAGACCGGGCAAGGAAGGAGTTTATCAAGCAAGAGTACCTGAGAAGGAAGCAGCTGAAGCTGATGGAGGACATGGACACACTTATCAAACCTCGATCAGCTGGCGGAGCCAAACAGAGGCGAGGCCGACCAAAATCCATCCATCGAGACAGTCTGGAATCCCCCAAAACCCCTGTTAGAGGTGCCACAGGTAACCATAGAGACATATCCATCTGTCATCTCAGTGTCCTGCTGCTCTCACTCTGTGCCAACTCAGTCCTATTTACTGATTTATTAAACATGTGTATGGAGGTATTGCGCTCTCAGGATAGGTAAACTGTCTCAAAATACTTTCATCAGTCTTTAAACTGTCACAGACTGGCTCTGATTCTGGGACAAAAATGAGGGAAACAGAGACAAAGTATGGGCCAAATTAAGTTTAGTATAAAATAAAGACACAATCAACATAAATACAAATTCAACATGGAAGAAACTGAAAAACCAAAAGCAGACCTAACCTGCAGATCACAAAACAGAGAGAGAAAACAATTAGTGCAGGCATCTTCTTCAAAATAAGCAGCTGGCTTCACTCAGATGGCCCTCCCCCTGCCTGCAGGAGGCTCTCCCCCTGCCTGCAGGAGGCTCTGCCCCTGCCAGGCAATGGAGGGGCCGTGACCAAACGTTCACCTATACACATGTACAACCATGACCATCCTCTCTACCCACTCTTGGACGAACAGCGGAGCTCCTTCTCCAAGAGGCTCAGACAGCTCCGCTCGAGAACATCTCGTTACTGGAGATCTTTCTTCCCGTACGTGATCGGGCTCTACAACGACTCACTTAGCAGATAGGAAGTTGTTGCTGTGACACACAAATTTCCCATGTGTGGGATCAATAAAGTTGATTCGGATTCTGAAATTGTGTATTTTACTCTTAATCAGAGTCAGTAAAGCGCTGACGCTGTGTAGGCAAAAACCTGAGTGAAAAGTCACCAGCTATCTTCATCTGTGGTGTTTGTGTAATCATGTTGTGTTGTGCTCCACACTTTGATGCCCCCCTACACATATAGGTTCACGGGAACGTGTCTTTTCAGTCTCCAGCTTGTCCCTCGCATCCCTCAACTTGGGCGACGGCGACAGTGTTCTCTCTGAGAAAAGATCACCAAGGTGAGATTCTTTATGTGTGAAATTACTGGTAAAATATGTAGATTTTAATCAAAATCAATCTACTAACAGTGTCAAATCTGACATTTTCTCCTTCAAATTTTCTACTCTACATGTTTTTTATCTCCTGTTTCATTTGTCAGAAGTTCTAGTTTAGCTTCTAGCAGTCTCTTCTACTTTCTGAATTCTCCTAAACTAAGAAAGAGAAGGTTAGTTTTTCTTCTTTGCAGCTGGATTTTAAAGCACTTTGCACTGAGCCAATCTCAATCCTTCACTGAAACCTTTTGTCCTCTACAAGTTTTATTGGGGATTGAGTAAGCACTTATAGCTAAAGCAAAACGTTTCTCACCATCTGAATGAAATTCCAAACTAATCTTGAAGCACTTTAGTTGCTGCACTAACCTTCACTACAGGACAGAAAGATACAAAAAAAAAAGCTTGATTATAGCTGTATTTATGATACTCTGAAACACAGTGATGAATCTCATTATGGAGGGCTTCAAATTAATAAAAAAATATGGAATTTATAAGTCTTTAAGTTATTTTAAACTGCAAGGGTGGTCAGATTTTGTAAGCATGGCTTTTGAGCCTATTTTGATCACCTGTTAAGAGGAAATGTTTAACTCACGTAAACTGACTGCCTCCATAATGAGATGTTTGCATGGGATTAGTACTTTTTTTTTTTGCTTTCTCATCTGCCGTGCATTTTTCATCGGTTAATTTAGTTTGTATCATTTTTATGACTGATAAGAGAGAAGGTAAACTTTGACAATGGGTTGTAAACTTCATAGATTAGCTTCATTAGATTCTTATGTAGTCCTTACAACACGTTTTCTAATTTGAATCATTTTATTTCTCAAAAATCACAGTTAGGCGGTAGCTCAGTGGTAGAAAATTTGCAGGATCGAATCCCACTAAGCTCGTGTGCTTGGGGAAGACACCTACCCCCCCATTTCTCCTATCATTGGGGGCCGTCGTGGCAGCCTGCTGCGGTGTAATGCAGCACAGAAATTTCCACATTGAGGGATGAATAAAGTATGTTTATTCTTCTTCTCTTCAATAATAATGTGGGAAATTTTTTGCTGCCTTGTTTATCAAATTCTTACACAACACTGTGTGTTACACTCAGGTCATTTTTTTTGGCATACGTACATTCCGTTTTTGATCTGCTTGCACACCGGAAAACAGGAAGCACATCTAGCATCAGCAGGAAAAGAGCACATAAACGCCAACTAAAGCACTATTTGATTGACCTTTTTTTTTTTCTTAAACACACCACGCTGCACTTCTCAGCTGAGCTTGCAAGTTTTAGTTGTTACTAAAAGAATGTCAGCCGAGTTCTTGCTTCTGATCACCAAACTTGGAACACAGCCCTGCTTATGTTCAGATGTGCTGTTTTTAAAAATATGGATGTGTGTTCTATAGGCCAGACTCAGCTGATGGTTTCCTGTCCCCAAGTCGCTCTAGTAGCAGGAATGGAGAAAAGGATTGGGAAAACGGATCCACCACTTCATCTGTAACATCAACAACTGAGTATACAGGTGGGTAAATGTGGTGCATGTTATCTGGAACATGTGTTTTGTTTTTGTTGTTTTTTTTTTCTAAAATTAGTTCTTAGTATCTATCTAGGCTATGCAGTGCTTTGCAAAAGTATTGGCCCTTTTTTAATTTTTTACACCATTTCCAGCCTCAAAATGTCACAAGGGACACAATTCTGAAGTGTAACAAAATTGTCAGGATATTATACTAAAACCTGAAAACTAATACGTGGAAAAAATATCATCCACCTGTTCTCTCAGTGCAGTCTATTGACTCCAGAAGTTTCCTGATGATTTCTAAATGATCCAATGTTGACCTAAATGAAAAACTGTGTTTCACTGAGTCTCAGTATCAATGCACCTGCTCTGTGTTGGTCAAAACTAGCCATTTAAAGATATTAGAATGGCCAAGTAATAGGCCAGATTTTAGTTTGATAGACAATCTTTGGATAGATCTGGTACTTCAATTGTTTTACAAAGAGGAATGGGCAAATATTTTGGTGTCGAGGTGGACAAAACGTGAACAGACACACCCAAAACGACGGTTAGCTGTAACCAGGAGGAGGTTCTAAAATACAGTATATTAACACAAAGAGGCAAGTCATTTTTTACGTTTTTCAATTTTTGATTTGCAAAAACAGTATAAAAAGTTGAAAAAATTTTGTTCACTACACGATTCTTCCTCACGTGATATTGATCATTGAAACCATTTTTAATTTCTCTTATTTTAAGTTTAAAGTCTGAAATGTGGCAAAATGTCTACAAATTATAGGAAGGGGTACTTTTGCTAAACATTAAATTTTGCATCATGTACCAGTTTGATTTTAGTCATTTAACTCTTCAGTGACAGAAAATGTCATTTCTTATTTGCAAAGTTTTAATTAAAAAAAAAAATTTGTTTTTATAAAAAGGAAAAAGGTCCTTTGTGTCCCACATAAATTCACTCTACACATCCTTTGTCTGATGTTGAACTGAGGTCGTAATACATAATTTATGAAAAGAATATAAATAGGAATGCTATGGTTTCTGAGGCATGATTGCTATGGCAACTATACCCTTCTGATTTTCACTGCTCTCTTCTCATTCAGGACCGAAGCTGTACAAGGAACCCAGTGCCAAATCTAACAAGCACATTATTCAAAATGCTTTGGCCCACTGCTGTTTGGCGGGCAAGGTCAACGAGGGGCAAAAGAACAAGATCCTGGAGGTAAAATTATAGGGAAGCATGTTGCTGAAGTATTTTCCCAATTCTGCTGTAGAAAAGAGCATGTAGGAAATTTTCAAAAATGGAATGTGTATGTTCCGTTTCGTCGTCTTCTTTTTATCTGGGGCCGGGTCACAGAGGCAGCAGCCTCAAACGGGAAGCCCAGGCTTCTCTTATCCCGGCTGCATCCTTGAGCTCACCAGGGAAGATCTCGAGGTGTTTCCTGCCCAGCTGTGAGACAGCCTCTCCAGCGGGTCCAGGGTCTACCTCTTGGTCTCCTCCCGGTGGAACATGCCTGAAACACCTCACCACTGAGGCATCCTAACCAGATACCTGAACCACTCTATCTGGCTTCTCTCGAACTGGAGAAGCAAAGCCTCTACTTCGAACTCCTCCTCCCGGATGGCAGAGCTTCTCACTCTCTCTCCAAGTGAGAGCCCAGCCATCCTGCAGAGGAAGCAAGTGTTTTCTAGTGAAAATCACACCAACAACCAAAGAGCAGTCAAGTTTTTTAAAACCATCACTCTGATTTCTTATGAGCAAACTTGTTGTGTTTTATAGGAAATGGAAAAGTCCGAAGCAAACAACTTTTTAGTGTTGTTCCGAGATGCCGGCTGTCAATTTCGCTCTCTCTACACATACTGCCCGGAAACAGAAGAGATTAACAGGCTCACGGGAATCGGCCCAAAGAGCATCACACGCAAGATGATCGACGGGCTTTACAAGTACAACTCAGACAAGAAGCAGTTCAGTCAGATACCAGCTAAGACCATGTCAGCTAGCGTGGATGCGGTGACCATCCACAACCACCTGTGGCAAACCAAGAAGCCACCTACTCCTAAAAAAGTAGTGCCTGCACAATCCTAATGGAACTTGTTTTTCCCGCCTGTTACCATTTTCCTCTTATTTGCACTTCACTGTACATATCCATGAAGATTCAAACACCTGCAAATCCAGTTAGACGAATGCATACTTTTTCCATCCTGTCATTGTTTATCCTAAATACTTTGAACTGGGTTTAAAAGATATCAAACTGGAATGTAACTAAAAATGTATTCCTTGTGTAGAGACTGTGATTTCTGAATCAATTTTTGAAGGCATGTGTGAGTGTTATTTTTCTTTTTTTAATGTGCCAAATTTAAAAGAAAAAAAAGACAACATGAATGCTTGGACAATTCTTGTTACACTGAAGCACTGAATGTTTCAATTTTTGTATAGATGTTTTTTTTTTTTTGAGCATTAACCTGTTTATGTGTGGCCTTATGCACATTTTATTTTGCGTGTGAGTGCAATGAAGTGATTGTAAAGCAGGAGGGTTTTTTTACTTGCAAAAAAAAGAAAAAAAATGTCTGTTGGTAAAAGCGTTTGTACGTTACGGTTATGTACAACTATAAAGGGCCAAAAAAACTGATTGCATACAGCTAGTGTTAGCCACACAAACATGTGTGTTCAGCTTAACAAAGTAAAGCGGTTTTAGCTTTTTCACAACCCTTTTAAAGGAGACCATTGAAAACAAAAAAATGCAGATAATCCCCTTTTGCTCACTGGATCGCAACCAATAGGTGAGTTACTTGCGGAGAGCTCATTCTGTCGGGAATAAGGAGTGGAATTTGTGATATGAAGCAGTTTGTGGTTTTATTTCTTGAGATTTTTAACAAAATAACTAAATTAACTATGGATTTATCCGATTGTTTGAAGGTGAAACTTCATTTTTTTTATGGATCGATTAAGCCAGGATCATGAAGTGCTGTTGTTGTGAAAATCTTTGCTGCTGGTTCACAGCAGGTTTGTGAACAAATGAATCAACCAAGCATTATTTTTCGTTTCTTTGTTTCTTTAAGTGATCTAATTGTGTTTTGATTTAATTATGAGGTTAATTTATTATTTCTCGTCCATATGTAAGGAATATCTGAAGAAGAGCTCTGAGAAAAAGTTACACCTATAAAGTATTGTTTTGGGTTTTTTTGTACTGGTGCTTCAAAAATTTTGAAATCAGGAGTCAAAGCTAAGCTAATTATTCTTCTGATATCTGCACATTTAAAACCGAACGACCTCCACAACGCACTAAAATGTAGAAAGTAGTGCATATTGAATTGGAGTCCAATTCAAAAGCGTTTTAGGAAACAGCTTTGTTGATAATCTCAGTAGACCATCAGTATTTTACATGTATTACTATTTGTGGCCACATGTGTCTGAATCTGTTTTTCTGCATTGAGCAGTTTGAACTGAAACAAAGCCAAAGGTGTGGATCAGCAGCATCTACTGTATGTTATTGCAAATGCAACTTGTCTTTGGTCAGTAAAAAGCCAGTTTCACTCGATTGTCTTCGAATTTTAGGTAGAATTTGCCTAATAATGACAAGCAGAACAGGACATTATTTCCTATCTGCTGCATACGGGTAGGGACTAGCCATCAGGTATTATTGGTGTATGTTTTTTTTGAATTGCTAAAAAAAAAACTTAATTTGCAACAAAATTCTGAGTGATGTTTATGACCAAAAACAAGCATGTTTGTGTAAGATAGTTACGGCAGAGAGATGTGATTTTTGTTGTAAATTGAACTCATTTCTCTGCAGAAATCTGTTTTTTTTTTTGGCTGTTTAAGGTCAAGGATGGAGATCATTTCAATTGTAATCTAACTGTACAGTGTGTTCATGTGAGCTGTTTAGTCACGAAAAAAATGGTGCATCTAATCAACGTTTCAAGGATTTCTTTTTTCATTTTTTTTTCTTTTTGCATTTAATAAACTTAAGCATGATCTCATCATACATGTGGTGTTCCTATTTAATCCATTTATATATTTATCAGGAAAATAGATTACTTTTTATTTGATTTTATAAGGTTGTCCAAAGATTTTAATACATCCTATGGTGGTGTGTAGGATGACCCTGGTAATGGGGAAGTTTAAGAAGATGAAGGGAGTGCAGAATACTAAACGGTGGAAGCTGTAAAAGGAAGAGTGGTGCAAAAAAGAAAAGTATGCAGCAGATAGGGTTTGATGGAACTCCTGAAAGGAAATGCCGAAAGAAGAAGAAGACATCCTACAACACAGTTAAGGCCTGTGAGTTAAGACCAGAATTTCTCCTGCAGGAGATTAATAAAGTTTTTATCTATCTAATCACAATTTTTTAAAAATAAAACGAACTATTCACTGAATATTATTAATAAATAACACCATGCAGCCTCTTTTAGGAACATTTTGGAACATTGGCTATTAAAAAAAACTTCTTGAGTCTTAACGTTTTCTGATTTCATTCTTTTAGACCTATTTCAGTAAAAATTAATACAAATTTCACAGTAAATTAGCAAATGAACCTGATCGAGATTAAAACTTGCTCACATAAAGTTAGTAAAGGTTAGTTTGTTTGGGGTTTAATGAAAATAGGTTATTTGATTATCGACTGACTTCAGACTCAAATATTTTGTTAATCCCCCCAAATTTGGGGAAATTTGTGTGTCGGGTAGCTCTCCAAGCAGTTCAAGAGAGAGCTCCAAACAGCTTCTGAAAAGCTGCTACCCAAGTTGGTGCCAAGTTGGGTGGGGTGGAGCTGGAACACCTGTCTGGTGGAAGAGAGATGGAACATCCACTTGGTGGAACAGAGCTACAACATCTACTTGGTGGGACAGCATCTTGTTGGAACAGTGCTAGAACAGTCACTTGGCGGAACAGAACTGAAACAGTCACTTGGTGGAACAGAGCTAAAACAGCCACTTGGTGGGAGAGCAGCTCAGGCTTACAGAGCTGGAATGGCATTTTGGTGGAACAGATTTAGAATAGCCACTTGGTGTAACAGAGCTAGTAAAGTCACTTGGTGGAACAGCCATGTGGAGGAACACACTGGGCGTAACTGTGGGTTACCAAGGCAACGATGTTTGAAAGTTCCATTAATATCTTAAACTGACCACTAAAAGCTCCACAGCTTGACAGAAATTCACAACCAACTAATCAAATTTATTAATCCCACGTGTTTTTACAATACGTAAATAAACGCTAGCATCAGCGACTCGCTTTTTTTCTGTTTTGAATTAAAAACTTGAATATCTGCGGTGTTTTGTGGGCGTGGCCTGCAGGCCATTTGACGCTTCATTGGATTGAACGTTTATACGCGTCTTCATGGCAACCGTGTGTGTGTGCGTGTGTGTGTACGGCATTAAAGAGCTTTTAAAAAATAAGATCTCACCTTGAAAAATCCGTTTGATTCTTCGTCTGCCTCAAAGAACAATAATAAAGGAGGTGCTTGAATGCGGCGGGCTGCTGGTGCAGGCTGACAGGTAAGCAACTGGCGCAGTTTCAGCATCTTTTTATTCCATCTGTGCGGTTTAACATGGATCAAGTAAATGCTGTGTGTTTAGAAGCAGGTTGAGAATGAAGCTGTCAGGTTTGTAGGTTTGATGCAGGAGAGGATACAGGGCGGTGTCATGCTGCTTCTCCTTTTTTTACTGAAACACCATTCTGCACAGAAACACCATTCTGCACAGAGATCTCTCTCATCAACCTTTAAACATTTGATGCAAACCTTGCAGAACACTGAGGATCACATCCAACCAGATTGTGTTTTTTAATGCATACAAATTTGCAGATTTATATGCATTAAATGTCTTGAAGATATCAGATGTTGATGTTTTGCAGGTAGACAGCACATGGTCGAAGGAGACATCTGCAGATTTATATGTACATAATTACAAAACTATCAACTTCAATCAATAATTTTTTACCTGATCATATTGCAACCTGCATGCTTTGTCAGTGTAATTAAATGTAAATAAAAATCATTAAAAAAATTATTCTTCTTTTATTGATAATTTGCAACTATGTTAAGTTGCAATGCATTACATTCTTCTTCTTTCGGCATTTCCCTTCAAGGGTCGCCACAGCAAGTCAGTTTCTTCCATCTAACCCTATCTGCTGCATATTCTTCAGTCACACCAACTATCTTCATGTCTTCCCTCACTGTATCCATGAACCTCTTCTTTGGTCTTCCTCTAGTCCTCTTTCCTGGTGGTTCCAAACCCAGCATCCTTCTTCCGATGTACTCTCTCTCTCTCTCCTCTGCACATGCCCAAACCATCTCAGTCTGGCCTCTCGGACTTTATCCCCAAAATCTCTAATATGCTGTTCTCCTGATATACTCATTTCTGATCCTGTCCATCCTGGTCACTCCCAGAGAGATCCTCAGCATCTTCATCTCTGCTACCTCCATCTCTGTTTCCTGTCTTTTCTTGAGTGCTACTGCCTCTAGACCAAACAGCTTGGCTGGTCTCACCACAGTTTTCTACACTTTCCCTTTCACTCTAGCTGAAACTCTTTTGTCACACATCACACCTGATATTTTCCTCCACCCGTCCAGCCTGCCTGAACACGATTCTTCACCTCTTTTCCACACTCTCCATTGCTCTGGACTGTTGATCCTAGATACTTAAAATCTTCTACCTTCTTTATCTCTTCTCTTCTAGCATGCATTACATTAAAAAATGAAAAGATTTAAAATGGGACATTCTTATTTTGATTTAAGCAAAAGATGTTGGACAAAATAGTAAAACAAAGAGTTATGTGTTGAATTCTTTCTGTTTACAATTATCTTAGGTTGAATTGAGTTTTTTTTATTTTGCACTCTACTTGTTCATTTTGACTTTTATTTTTTCTTGATTTGTTATGAATGTTGCATTTAAGTTTTAATCAAAAGTAGATGTAAAAATGCTTTTTTAAATTTTTAAATAAAAATTAGGATCTAAATGCATGAAGTTTTCATTAAGCTGTAGGTTCTATTAATTAGTGGTGCAGCATCTGCAATAATCAAGATGCTGCATCAATCAGTTGTGGTAAAGAAAGAGCTGAGCCAAAAAACAAAGCTCTCGATTTACAAGTAGATCTACATTCCTATGCTCACCTATAAAGAACGAGATTGTAGTTACAAGGATTCGAAATGAGCTGCCTGCACAAGGTAGCTGGGCTCTCACTCAGACATAAAGTGAGGAGCTATGCCATCTGAGAGAAGCTTGGGGAAGAGCTGTTGCCCCTCCATGTCGAGAAAAGCCAGATGGGGTGGTTTGGAATCTGGTTCAAATGCCTCCCAAATGCCTCGCTGGTGAGGTGTTTTGGGCACCACACTAGCGTCCCACTGGGAGGCGACTAAGAGGCAGACCCCGAATCCACTGGAGAGACTATGTCTGGGGAACACCTCTGGATCCTCCCGGGTGAGCTAAGGAATGCAGCCGAGGTGGGCTTCTCTTGTGAGACGGTTGCCCCCGCGAGCTGGCCCCAGAGAAGCAGAAGACCACAGAACAATTCAATCAGTAAAAATGCCATCAAGCTATAGATGAACCATAAATGTATCTTCACATTTTAAGGCTGTTTGTTTCATTATGTCGAAAGTATCTATTTCTAGTCTACATTTTTTTTTATTTACAGGCAATAAGTTGTGGCCGCTTCAAACATCTGTAACCATGACAGCAGATGAAACGATCAACATCAAGGAGTCCGAAGTGATCAAGCTCATTCTGGACTTCCTAAACTCCAGGAAGCTTCACATCAGTATGGTAGCCTTAGAGAAGGAGAGTGGAATCATTAACGGACTCTACTCTGATGACATGCTCTTCCTCAGGTATGACCACACACACATCTGTGTCAGAGGACTTGTTTTTTCAGATTATCTGTTTTTTTTTTATCAGGCAACTCATTCTAGACGGCCAGTGGGAAGAAGTACTTCAATTTATACAACCTTTAGAAGGGATGGAACACTTTGATAAGAAGAGGTGAGATTTGTTTTAATGATTTTATAATTATATCCATCTTCAAAAAGATCCTTATAAAAAGTTTGAGCAAGCTCAGCAGACTGATTTTATCAGAAAGCTTCCAAAAAAATTAAACTGTTGTAGTTGGTTAATCACTAAAAAATGCTTCCTAATATTTATGTTTCTAGGTTTCGTTACATCATACTGAAGCAGAAGTTCCTTGAAGCTTTGTGTATAAATAATGCCATGCCAGCCAATGAAGATCCACACACCGTGAGATAAATGAATATTTTCTTATATCCATCTCATAGTGTAATGTATGTTAAGCAGCACATGCCTATCATCCTTGACCTGAAATTAGAACAGACATGGGCAAACTACGGCCCGCGGGCCACATGCGGCCTGTTAAACGTCTCAATCCGGTCCGCCAAACATAAAAAACTTAAACAAAAAAAACATGTTAATGGTTTATTTTCCCTGCAATTTTGAAATTTCCTCACCAGATGGCGCACTCTAGACGTATTGGCTTTGTTAAGAAAACAACAACACTGCTTCTTTTAAAATGTGTGTGTCCTAGTGATGTGCACGCAGTCAAAATAAACAGTGTGCACAGATATAGAAAGTCATCGGGCCCCATACTCGCACGTAAACAAGCGTGTTAGATGTTAAAACAAGCGCTTAGATTTCAGACCTAGCGCTGCTAAATGCAGATTTTTAAGCGTTATCACACTAAATTCCAGACCTAGCGCGCTAGATTTGAAATTTAACGCTCTTGATGCAACATTTAGAGCACTTGTTTAAAATCTAGTGCGTCATTCTATTGGTCTAATCTAGCGATTAACAAAGCATGCCAACCATGTGCTCCTGTTCCGGCCCCTTGGTCAAATGTTAGAACTCAATGTGGCCCGCAAATCAAAAAGTTTGCCCACCCCTGAATTAGAACCTAATGTTTTGGCGCCAAAAACCTCACTTATTCCCTGAATTCTCTACCATCTACAGCTGGAATCTACCATGCAACACGCGGTGAAATCTCTACACAATCTGGAGGAATTCTGCCCGACAAAGGAAGACTACAGCACGCTATGTCTGCTCCTCACCCTGCCACGCCTCACCCAGCATGCAGAGTTTAAAGACTGGAATCCAAGCACTGCTCGTGTCCATTGCTTCGAGGAGGCCTGCGCCATGGTCGCTGATTTCATCCCCGCAGACAGGAAGCTGAGCGAGGCAGGTTTCAGGGCGAGCGGTAACCGCCTCTTCCAGCTGCTTATCAAAGGAATTCTGTACGAGTGCTGTCTGGAGTTCTGTCAGGTATGATTGTGTTGATGTGCTGGTTAAATCTATTTGTAAAATACCCAAAGTAAAGTCCCTCTTTAATCTTTGGTGTAAAAACAAAGGATGCCAACAGACTAGACCAGGCATGGGCAAACTGCGGCCCGTGGGCAACTCGCGGCCTGTTAAATGTTTTAATCCGGCCCACCGAACTAGAAAAAAAAAACAAAAAACCATGATAGTTTGATTTTTCTTGATTTTCTTGATTTTTTTAATGTTCGTCACTAAATGGCGCCAAAAATACAACAACACTGCTCCCGTTATAATGTGTGTATCCTTGATATGTAAAGCTATTGGCCCAATAAATGCACGTAAAACAAGCGTTTTTGATGTTAAAAGAAACAAAATGTTACATCAAGAGCTTAGATTTCAAACCTAGCGCCGCTAGATTTGAAATTTAACGCTCTTGATGTAATATTTAGCGCGCGCTTGTTTAAAATCTAGCGTCTCATTCTATCGGTCTAATCTAGTGGTTACCAAAGCATACCATCCGTCTGATCTTGTTCCCAGGGGCGAATACAGGATTTTCTAAAGGAAGCGGGACAGGGGGGTGGGCACAAAACGAGCACCTGTGGTGCTCGCCAGTATAGAAGGTTCTGGGGGCATAGCAAACACCGCCCCCAGAACCTTTTTAAAAAATAAGTAATTTTTCTGCATTTGGTGCATATTTTAACCGAAGTTTACAATAATTAAAGTAGTAAGAACACTTTTTTTTGTCAACCTAGAGGGGGGGCCCGCTTGTCAAATGTTAGAACTCAATGTGGCCTGCGAGTCAAAACCCTGGACTAGACAAACTGATAAAAAGAAAAAAAAGCTAGACGTGTGGTTGGCTCACCCCTCGCCTGCGTGAAGGCGGTGGCAAGGGGCAGAATGAAAGCAAGCAACAGACTCCTGCAACCCCAACCCCGCTGCTCAAAGGAACGGTACAAAAAACAATTTCTGCCGTCCATCATCAAAATATTCAACCTTTTACTTTCAAAATTTTAAATCTTCACTCACAACAAATTTTTTTTTAAATGATGTTGTATGACATTGTATGATTGTAACACTGCTGCACTCAAATTTCCCTTCGGGGATAAATAAAGTATGAAGTATCTTCAATTAAAGATTGCTTTATAGATGGAACCAATTAGATTTTTCTGTTTTCTAGAGTAAAGCGACAGGCGAGGAGATCAGAGAAGGAGAAGTGTTGCTCGGCTTGGACTTACTATGTGGAAACGGTTGCGATGAGCTGGATTTGTCACTGCTTTCCTGGCTGCAGAACCTCTCTTCAGGTGCCTTCACACGTGCCTTCCAGCAACAAACCCTCAACATTCACGTGGACCGTCTGGTAAAACCCAGCAAGACTGGATACGCTGATTTCCTCACTCCTTTAATCCACCGCCTGTCTCCGTGCCCTACGTCGCCTTTTCAGCAGCGACCTCATTCAGCCGACACTTACATGTCCAGATCACTCAACCCGGCACTGGACGGACTGTCACACGGCCTCGCAGCACAGGATAAGAGAGGTGTGGAGGCAAGCGTAAAGTCTAACCTCAGCAGGAGCCTGGTGGAGAACAATGTGCATCAGCAAGATGATTCACCAGAGAAGTAGGAAACAAATATTTATGTTTACATATTTATACATACGGGTATGTCAATGCAGCTACTGTCAGACTTGAATTTGTTTGGACTCTTTACAGATTTGCACTTAAAATTACTTTTTTTTTTTTAATCGCCACAAGACAGACTTCATTCATCTTCCGAACCACTTATTCGTACTTGGTTCGCAGGGGGTATGAGAGCCTATCTTGGCAGGATACACCCCGTACAGGTCGCCAGCCTGTTGCGGCCTCACACAGACAATGTCCACACACACTCATTTCCAGTGGTGGAACGTAACGAAGTAAATGTACTTTGTTACTGTACTGAAGTAGAAAAATTGTGTATCTGTACTTTACTTAAGTAAAATTTAAGACCGGTACTTTTACTTTTACTTCACTACATTTTTAGAGCAAATATCTGTACTTTTACTTTGCTATTTTTTAAAAGTGTGTTTTACATTTTTCGTTACATTTTCGTTCAGGAATTTGTAAAATACACAGGTTTTTTGGCGCATCTTGAAGCCGCATCGCCAAAATCAAAACAAGCAGTTGATCGGGAGAAGAAGTAATGAATCGAGAAACATTTTCCGCATTCATTCAGCTCCAAAAACCTAACATCAAATATAGTACAAATTAAAAAGAGTCAGAAGATCGTTGTGTTTACTTCTAAATAAAAAGTTGAGCCATCATTACACAGACCAGGGGCGGATCTAGAATTTTCCAAAGGGGGGGCGGGGCTTTGACAAAGCCAATATATAGTGACTGGGGGCCTCCCCCCCAAAACATTTAAAAAATAAGTGTCATTTTCCTCCATTTTGGAGGCCCATTCACTGGCCCTTCTAGGGGATAGCTTGACTTGTCCCCTTTCCTTTTATTTTTATTTATTTATTTATTTTGTGGACCAAAAGAGGCGGGAGAGGGGGGTCACACCCCTGCAGAGTTTCCATGGTGACACCCTATAGCACAAAAAATAACACTTGAATTATGATTGAATACTTTTACTTTTTACTTAAAAAGTACAATTTACACCAACTACTTTTGTACTTCTACTTAAGTAGATTTTTTTTATTGGTACTTTTACTTTTACTTAAGTAATTTTTTTGCCTAAGTATCTGTACTTTTACTTAAGTACAAAAAGTGAGTACTTCATCCACCATTGCTCATTCCTAAGGGCAATTTCGTAGCAGCCAATTAACCTAATATGCATGTTTTCGGAGAGTGGGAGGAAACCAGAGTACCTGTGAAAAAACCCATGCTTATGCAGGGAGAACATGCAAACTCCACACAGAAAGGCCAGAGTTTCAAGACTCGCCCCCACTCTGGGACTTGAACCCTGACCTTCTTGCTGTGAGGCCACTGTGCTAACCACTGCACCACCATGAGACAGGGCTTTTTATTCCGAAAAAATGCAATTATTGTAGAAAAAAAAATAGTTTACAGTAAGAAAAAAACTACTTCTCATCTTTTATTTTTATTGGAACCAATTTGGAATTGCTAAAGGCGCAGGGTCAAAATTCCAATAGGACAAGCAGAAAGCTCATCTATCGAGGCCCCGTCCACATGTAGCCGGGTATTTTTGAAAACGCATATTTGCTGTCCTCCGTTTTTAAGAAAACGCTCGCGTCCACACAGAACCGTTTTCAAAATATCCCCGTCCACACGGAGCCGTATAAATACGCTTCTGAGTGCGATTATAACAATGCCAGACCATTAGTCTACAGTATTGATGTAAACATAAGTTCTGAGCTATCCAATCGGAGCACCTCTGTCGTCATTTCCGCAAAACCTGAAACATGGCGCCAGGTATCTCATTTGTGTGGACCAATAAGGAGGTGGAATTGCTTTTAAAAGTCATCATCGACTATAAAGTTAATAAAACACAGTCAAATATAGATTGGGTCCATGCTGCCCAAACCAAACAAGGACGCACACGAATGACGTATGAGCATTACTTGTCGCAGGTGGTGACGCATAAAAACGCAAATGTCTGTTTTCGCACGTCCACACGCAAACGCAAAGACGGAGTTTTCCAATATCTCCACTTTGGCCAGAGTTTTCAAAAACGCCGGTTTTGAGTTAAAAAAAAAAAAACAACTCCGTTTTTGTGTGGACGGCAGACCAAAACGGATAAAAATATATGCGTTTTCAAAAATACCCGTCTACCTGTGGACGGGACTTAGAGCAAGCATGTGATTCATAAAAGCCTTTTTAATAATCAGTGAGAAAAGTAGGAATTACTATGAATATTTTTACATTTATGTTTGAATGTAAAAAGAATTTACGTTTTAATTAACCTTTTAAATTAAGTTTCGACACATGTATACACACACATAATAAGAAATCAGATGAAGAATGGTCAAAATATGTCCAGCAAGCCACCTGAAGATGAACTTGGAAGTAAAGAAAAAGCAAATAAAATTATCTGCGAGGTAAAATTTAAAAAATGGGGTTATTAAAAGTAACCATGACAGAATTTAACAGTGGAATTACTAATTTCAGATTTGACTATATACATGCGTACATGCACACACAACATCTTAACACACATTCTATATACTTGTGTATGTATACATCTGTGCTGTGTGTATGTCTAATCTCAGATTTAATCCTATAGTAGATTTATGACTATCTATAGCACCATTAATCCTGTTCGCTCTACATTAAAATGTAAGTACTGTATGTCTGAACAAAACAATGGAGCCTAACGGACACTACATCATCCTGACACAACGTGCACAACCATCAAAGATCACTTCTTCTCTTTTCGGCATTTCCCTTCAAGGGGTCGTCACAGCAAGTCAGTTTCTTCGATCTAACCCTATCTGCTGCATCCTCTTCGGTCCCGCCAACTATCTTCATGTCTTCCTTCACTGTATCCATGAACCTCCTCTTTGGTCTTCCTCTAGTCCTCTTTCCTGGTGGTTCCAATTCCAACATCCTTCTTCCGATGTACTCTCTCTCCTCTGTACATGTCCAAACCATCTCAGTCTGGCCTCTCTGACTTTATCTCCAAAACCTCTAACATGTGCTGTTCCTCTGATCCTGTCCATCCTGGTCACTCCCAGAGAGATCCTCAGCATCTTCATCTCTGCTACTTCTATCTCTGTTTCCTGTCTTTTCCTTAGTGCCACTGTCTCTAGACCAAACAGCATGATACTAAGGATATTAAAAGTGAAAAAAAATTATATCCATGTGGTTAAACTTGAGTTTGTGCATTTTAATTGACTTTAAAGAGCAAAAGAGGTTTAGTGACTGTAGAATAATTCATTTGGGCTTTTTGCTACCTATTCTATGAACTCATTCAAGTAATCAGTAGTGTTTTATTCTCTCTCTGTTGGACGTGGCCACATAAGGTGTAAAATAATCTTTTTATAATGTTGGCGGAGAAAACGCCTCTTTTTGTGTTTAAAACTAAATTACTTTCATTTATTCATTTCCTGAACCGCTTCTCCTTAGAGGAGGCTGCGGAGTATGCCAAAGCCTATTCCAGCTGATTTCAGGCAAGAGGCAAGGTGCACCCCGTACAGGTTACCAGTCTGTTGCGTGGCCAAACTAAACAACTTTTCAGATGAAATTTTATTTATAAACCACCTTTTATACTCAGTGCATTAAAATGTGTCTTTAAAATACTTCTTATGATAAATAACTCATCTATGCTATGTTAAAGAAACGTAGGACTCAGCCACAAAGGAAGAAAACACATCGTTGAGACTAAGAGACCACTCAGATCCAGGTAGGCCAGGTTCCACACCACATGTACAAAACGGGGGACGATGATTTCTGTCTCCCGGACCAGGTTGACTCCCTCTGTGATCATCCCTCACACTAACCAGATTGATAGTCCCTTTCAGAAAACATGTACAGTCATGTTTTAGAAATGAATTGTCTATTTGTATTTTTATTTTAAGGAAACCCCCACAGCGAGTGGATTGTCCAAGCAGCCCACGTACACCTCTAACACCTGGAAGAGATGGAGGACCACCCAACGGCACGGAAACTCATGAGGTTAGATGAACAGCTGACCACAGTGGGGAGATTTTAGTTCCGTTCCGTCATCTTCCGCTTGTTCCGGGGTCGGGTCGTGGGGGCAACAGCCTCATACGGGCAGCCCAGGCCTCTCTCACCCCGGCTGCATCCTCCAGCTCACCCAGAAGGATCCCAAGTCTTTCCCTGGCCAGCAGTGAGACATAGTCTCTCCAGCGGGTCCGGGGTCTGCCCCTTAGTCTTCTCCCAGAGGAATGTGCCCAAAACACCTCACCCGCGAGTCACTCGGGGGGCATCCTGACCAGATGCCCAAACCACCCCATCTGGCTCCTCTCGACCTAGAGGAGGAGCGGCTCGACACCTGTCCCGGATGACAGAGCTCCTCACCCGATCTCTGAGTGAGAGCCCAGCCACCCTGCGGAGGAAGCTCATGTCGGCCGCTTGTACCCGCGATCTGATTCTTTCGGTCACCACCCACAGCTGGTGACCATAGGTGAGGGTAGGGACCTAGATCGACTTGTAAATCGAGAGCTTTGCTTTTCGGCTCAGCTCTCTCTTTACCACGACGGACCGATGCAGCGTCCTAGTTATTGCTGACGCCGCACCGATCCGCCTAATTTATTACCAATTTATTTATTACTAATTTATTTTAGTTGAGATTTAGTTATTTAATCCTGATGTAGACTGTAAAATAAATTAAACTGACTAGTCTCCAGATCGCTGTTCCATAAATCTTTGCTAGATGTGTCCGTGGGGCACATCCCTCCCCCGTCTGAGTACAGGGCCAGAAGATCATGGACTCTGGTTTAATAACCAGTCACACCCAAGATGGCCCAGGGTTTCAATCATCGCTCATCTTTATGCATCTCTGAGAAGCAAAGTACTTTGAGATTAGATGGTTTGCAGAGGAGAATGACCAGTGGAGACTGCTGTGATTTGTTGAGAGCCTTGAAAACTTGCTTTTATGGGATGGATAATGAAGGGCAGATCCTTGGGAGATGGAGAGATGTTAATATCGGCTGTTTGAAAAGTTGGAAAGACAATCATTTATTTTCTGCCTCCTCAGTTGAAACAACTGCACTCTGAGTACTTTGCAAATGCTCTATGTGTGTTGCAGTGGTGGAACGTAACAAAGTAAATGTACTTTGTTACTGTACTCGAGTAAAAAAATTGTGTATATGTGCTTTACTTAAGTAAAATTTAAGACCAGTACTTTTACTTTTACTTCACTACATTTTTAGAGCAAATATCTGTACTTTTACTTTGCTACTTTTTAAAAGTGTGTTTTACATTTTTTGTTACATTTTTGTTCAGGAATTTAAAAAAATTCACAGGTTTTTTAGCGCATCTTGAAGCCGCATCGCCAAAATCAAAAGAAACAGTTGATCGGGAGAAGAAGTAATGAATCGAGAAACATTTTCCGCATTCATTCAGCGCCAAAAACCTTACATCAAATATAGTACAAATTAAAAAGAGTCAGAAGATCGTTGTTCGTTGTGTTTACTTCTAAATAAAAAGTTGAGCCATCATTACACAGAGCAGGGGCGGATCTAGAATTTTCCAAAGGGGGGTGGGGCTTTGACAAAGCCAATACATAGTGACTGGGGGCCTCACCCCCAAAACATTTTAAAAAATAAGTGTCATTTTCCTCCATTTTGGTGGCCCATTCACTGGCCCTTCTAGGGGATAGCTTGACTTGTCCCCTTTCCTTTTATTTTATATATTTATTTTTTTCGCGGACCAAAAGAGGCGGGAGAGGGGGGGTCACACCCCTGCAGAGTATTTATCCTGGTTACCATGGTGACACTCTATAGCACAACAAATAATACTTGAATTATGGTCGAATACTTTTACTTTTTACTTAAAAAGTACAATTTACACCATTTATTTTTTTTTACTTTTACTTAAGTAGATTTTTTTTATTGGTACTTTTACTTAAGTAAATTTTTTGAATAATTATATGTACTTTTACTTAAGTACAAAAAGTGAGTACTTCATCCACCACTGCTGTGTTGTGTCTATGCAGCTGCATGAATCTACAGAGCAGGTCCAGGAGTATTACAGGCAGCGTATGCGCGTGCAGCAGCACCTGGAGCAGAAGCAGCAGCAGAAGCAGCTTTACCAGCAGATGCTGCTGGAAGGAGGAGTGAAGCCTGGAGATGGAGACCAACACAACCTCACCGAAACTTTCCTCACCAAGTAAGAAAACCAGCTTAAATAAGCCTGTTTCAACAACCTAGTGGCTCTAAAAGTTCTCGTCTTTTCTTCAGATCTATTCAACGGCTGGAAGAGATGAACGTCAACATCGATTCTAAAGGAGATGACGTGAGGGCACAACTGAGTCCACACTGGAATGGAGATGTGGGGAACACCGACAGTGTGAGTCCAATGAAAACCAAGGCACGTCAAAGCCTAGATGAAGGCCGGGTGAAGGACAGAGCAGGAGGGAGTGGAACCAGCAACTCACAGAGCTCTACAAATAAAAGTTTATCTTTTGGCAAAGAATCCAAACTTTCTTCCAGTCAAAGGTAAAATACAAGGTCTCAAAATAAAAAAATAAAATAAAGGGTTCAAAATTATTCTTTTTTGTACTTTTATTACCAGTGCTGAAAGACTTGGGGCATCTGAACCAGTTGTCCAGGACGATTCTGACTCCAGTTCAACACAAAAAACAATCGAGGTAAAATAAAATTTAAAAAAAGCATCAACTTATTGCTTTTATTGAAACGACAATTTTTACTGTTACGAGTGATATAATTTTTAACCATATTTATGAGCCTAATTGTGTTTTTTTCTTGATTTTTTTGTTTCCTTTAAAGCCCAAAACACAGTTTGTGAAGGTCACCCAGCTGGAGGACACACAAGCAGTCCGGGCAGTGGCTTTTCATCCCTCTGGAAAACTTTATGCTGTTGGATCCAACTCAAAAACCTTGAGAGTTTGTTCTTACACTGAAACACTGAGCCCAAGGTAGGAACCCACTGCACCCCACTCCCTGACCTCATCCACTTTTAAGATGTCAAAGTAAACAAGATAAATCCTACATCGGTGGTTTACAAACCTTTTTGGAGTCATAACTTTACAGTGTTATACTTGAAATCAACAGAAGAATTATAGATAAAGAATTTGCATTCTTGTAAATGAATGAAATTATAATTACATTCGTATATATTACTTTAGTCTCTATTGGAACATTTTGAGGTCGGGTCCCAGGGGCAACAGCCTCAGACAGGAAGCCCAGGCTTCCCTCACCCTGGCTGCATCCTCCAGCTCACCTGGAAGGATCCCGAGTCGTTCCCCAGCCAGCTGTGAGACATAGTCCCTCCAGCGGGTCCGGGGTCTGCCTCTTGATCTCCTCCCAGTGGGACGTGCCCGAAACACCTCACCGGCGAAGCGCTCGGGGGCAACCACCCCATTTGTCACCACCCATTTACGGGGGGATGGGGAACTGCTGACCTCGACTCTTGATGTCTTGGATCGGTGGAAGGAATACTTTGAAGACCTCCTCAATTCCATCAACATGTCTTCCAATGAGGAAGCAGGGTCTTTGGAATCTGGGATGGGTCTTCCTATCTCCTCTACAGAGATCGCCAAGGTAGTCAAAAAGCTCTGTGGCGAATAGGCTCTGGGGGTGGACGAGATCCGCCCAGAGCCCCTAAGGACTGTGGATGGTGTTGGGCTGTCTTGGCTGACACGCCTTTGCACCATTGCATGGACATCAGGTACAGTGCCTCTGGATTGGCAGACCGAGGTGGTGGTCCCTCTTTACAAGAAGGGGGATCGGAGAGTGTGCTATAACTACCGAGGGATCACACTCCTCAGCCTCCCTGGGAAGGTGTATTAAAAATGCATCACCAGCAAAATGAAACATTGTCCATAGTGCGGCACGGTAGCGTACAGTGGCCTCACAGCAACGAGGGTTCAGGTTCCGGTTTGGGGGCGAGGTTTGAAACACTGCCCTTTCTGTGTGGAGTTTGCATGTTCTCCTTGTGCATGTTTGGGTTTTCTTCAGGTTTTCCGGTTTCTTCCCATCCTCCAAAAAACATGCATGATAGGTTGATTGGCCACTATGAAATTGCCCCTTGGAATCAGTGTGTGTGGCCCTGTTAAAGACTGGTGACCTGTTTGGGGTGTACCCTGTCTTTTGCCTTGAATCAGCCGGGATAGGCTTCGGCACCCCTTGCGACCTCACTAGGGATGAACGATTCAGAAGATAACGATGTTTTTGTGAACTCTGATTGTGTCAAAAATGCACATGGAAGCACATTTTTTTTAACTTACAAGACAAGCAGCTAATTAGCACGACAAATCGGTTGAAATATGGAACCAGCTTTTATTTCCTCTATGTAACAAGTTTTAATCGGACCACCCACCAGTTTTCCATCTGTCTGCATGTTGTTTTAGTGCTTTTTCTCCAATCAAGCAGCCAGTGGTGCGCTTTAGGCGAAACAAACATCACAAAGGCTCCATCTACTGCATCGCCTGGAGTCCCTGTGGGCAGCTGCTGGCCACTGGCTCCAATGACAAATATGTCAAGGTCCTGCCGTTTAACGCCGACACCTGCAACGCTACAGGTACACTGAGCTTTGTGTCACAAGAGAATAAAAGTGGGTTTTTTAAACAATTCATTAGTTTTAGGAAAAAAACTGTATCGGTATGACAACAAAGTGAACTCTTTGATGGGCTAAGACATCATTCCTCCAGGAGGTGTTGGGTCTACCTCTGTGCTCAAAACACCTCACTTGCGAGGCATCTGAGAGACATCCTAATCAGATGCTCGAACCACCCCATCTGGCTCCTCTTGATCTGAATGATCAATGTCTCTATTCAATCCCTTCCAATATCTCTGCGCAAAATTCTGGCACTGAGATCAACACTAATAATGATTGATAATGATGATGCACAAATTTCTCACTTGTGGGATCAAAAAAGTAATTCTGATTCAGATAGCTGGTGACCATGTGCACAAAATGTTTACATTTTAGATGCATGTTAAATTTTTAACCCATATTTTCATAGGCTGTGGCAGAAATTGAACTAACATCTTTTGTAAATCTCTAATTAGGCCCAGATCTGGAGTTCAGCATGCACGATGGCACCATAAGAGATTTGGTTTTTATGGAGGACAGTGTAGGATCTATTTTGATCAGTGCCGGAGCTGGAGACTGCAACATCTACACCACTGATTGTCAAAGAGGACAGGGTCTACATGCCATGAGTGGACACACAGGTGCGAAAACAGAAGAATGAAAGAATGTAATGTAAAGCGATGTCAGTGTTTATGGTAAAAAGAAAACATCTATTTAACAGCATCGTATTTGAACAGGTCACATTCTGTCTCTATTCACGTGGGGCGGCTGGTTGATCGCTTCAGGTTCGCAGGACAAGACGGTTCGCTTCTGGGACTTAAGAATTCCAAGTTGTGTTCGTGTGTTGAGTGCAACCCTGCACGGATCAGGTCTTTTTCAAGTCTAATTTATACTGCATATAAATGTTTATGTATAAAAACATAATTTTGACTCACTGCTACTAGGTCAATTTTTCTTTTTAAATACAATTTTAACTAAACAATGAATATTTAAAACATATTTATTGAAGATTTATGATGAAATGAAGGAAGCATGGTAGGGAAACCATGCTTATGAGTGATTCTAACCTGCTCTGTCTCACACAGGAAGCGCGGTTGCTTCAGTTGCCGTGGATCCCAGCGGCCGTCTGCTAGCCACCGGTTCGGAGGACAGTACCTGCATGCTGTACGACATCAGAGGAGGCCGAATTGTCCAGTCGTGTCATCCCCACAGCAGTGACATCCGCTCTGTGCGCTTCTCACCTGGGGCACATCACCTCCTCACCGGTTCCTATGACAACAAAATCATCCTCAGTGACCTTGAAGGTAAGAAAAAACTTTATATGATCAAAGTGCAAACTGAAAATTAACATAAATATATACGTTTAATAACCTTTGATTGTTATTTATTATTTTCAGGTGACCTGACGAAGCCCCTACCCCAGAGAGTGGCAGCAGAACATTGGGATAAGGTGATCCAGTGCAGGTGGCATCCACACGAACAGACTTTCCTCTCATCGTCTGCAGATCGCACTGTCGTCCTCTGGGCTCCAAAAGCCTGATACCATGCAGAGCGAGATGATCTGGGACAGTAGAAGCATCCCGTCTGATCGGAATAAAACGTAAAATTTAAACAAGAAAATTAAAAAAGCAGATTGCAGATGTAGCCTTCATCAGAAAGCACAGCGTGTGCCATGAGCACCTCTCTGATTAGTTTTGGTTATTCTCTCATCATTTATAGCTTAAAATCTCAAATGCTAGTTTATAAAGATTTTTTATTTTTGATGCGACATCCCACCGTTGCCATGTCTAATATTTCCACAAAGTTGTGGAAGAAAACCTCCTTAAGTTATGCATTTCATAATGTGCCTTTTAAAAATTTTAATTGCAATTTTACCTTCTTATTTGCATTTTTTTTTATTTAGTAAAACCAGAAAAAAATATTTAGCTTTTATGCACATTAACATTTGAAAGCTAAAAGTTGCCTACATGCAGATGTTTGATCTATTTAGCAAGTTTATGTACTTAAAAATGAACATATCTGATTATGAGAAGTGTTTAACCTAGAATTGCTGCTTTTTGAGAAAATATATCAATCCGAGGATCACATTTTAACAAATAAGCAAAGCCGCTTTGACCCTTTCTCCTCTAAGTCTATTTTGAATCCTAATTTTTTATTTATTTTTTTATAAATTGGCTTTTTTCAGCAACCTTAAGGTGTATTTGAAAAAATTTTGTGTCACTACGAAGGGATCATAATTTGTGTTTTATTTAATGACAAAAAAAAAAAATTTGGAAGGTCCTCTCGGTAAAAAAAGGGTTCTATTCTGTCCCGTTGACTTCCGCTTATCTGGGACCGGGTCGCGGGGGCAACAACCTCAAACGGGAAACCCAGGCTTCTCTCACCCCAGCTGCATCCTCCAGCTCACCTGGAAGGATCCCAAGTCATTCCCCGGCCAGCTGCAGCGGGCCCGGGGTATGCCTCTTGGTCTCCTCCCAGTGGAACGTGCACAAAAAACCTCATCAGCGAGGGGCTCGAGGGGCATCCTGACCAGATGTCCGAACCACCCCATCTGGCTTCTCTCGACCTGGAGGAGGAGCGGCTTGACACCGAGCTCTTCGCGGATGGCAGAGCTCCTCACCCGATCTCTGAGTGAGAACCCAGCCACCCGGCGGAGGAAGCTCATTTCGGCCGAGTTAAAAAAGGGTTAAAAAAACAAAACAGATTTGTTTAGGTTTTTTTTTTTCTCTTCACTTTCAGCTTATTTGCATTTTAAAACTCAACAGAAAGAAAAATTTGACTTCACAGTGTAAATAATTGATGAATGGCAGAAGTTTATTAAGAGGATAAACTTCATACACCTGATTTTTAAATAAATAATTTCCACTCATTCGGTTCAGTCCGAGTATCACGAACATCTCGTTGCAACAAGAATAATCCATTAGGTTCACAAAACACTCTTTCCCAACAAGTCAGTTAAATTGATCAAACTTTTTTAGTGGTGTCATGATGTTTGAGATGTTTTAAATGTGGTACGTCTAAAATTCTTTGCAAGACTATCATAGTTAGACTAATAGCAAATAAAATGAAGTGAGGATGCAGATGACTTTCTGATGTGTAGTATGAGGAGGGAGGAGGTGCAGAAAAGCTGGAGAGCTGGAGAGGTGGAGGTTCGCACTAGAAAGAAGAGGAATGATTAGTCAGAGTAAAACAGAGTACATGTGTGTGAATGAGAGGGATCCAAATGGAAAAGTGAGGTTACAGGGAGAAGAGATAAAGAAGGTGGAAGATTTTAAGTACTTGGGATCAACAGTCCGGAGCAACGAAGAGTGTGGAAAAGAGGTGAAGAAGCGTGTGCAGGCAGGCTGAAACAGGTGGAGGAAAGTATCAGGTGTGATGTGTGACAAAAGATTTTCAGCTTAAATGAAAGGGAAAGTGTTCAAAACCGTGGTGAGACCAGCCATGCTGTTTGGTCTAGAGACAGTGGCACTGAGGAAAAGACAGGAAGCAGAGATGGAGGTAGCAGAGATGAAGATGCTGAAGGTCTCTCTGGGAGTGACCAGGATGGACAGGATCAGAGGAACAGGACATGTTAGAGGTTTTGTAGATAAAGTCAGAGAGGCCAGACTGAGATGGTTTGGACATGTGCAGAGGAGAGAGAGTACATCGGAAGAAGGATGCTGGGTTTGGAACCACCAGGAAAGAGGACTAGAGGAAGACCAAAGAGGAGGTTCATGGACGCGGTGAAGGAAGACATGAAGATAGTCGGCGTGACCGAAGAAGATGCAGAAGATAGGGTTAGATGGAAGAAACTGACTTGCTGTGGCGACAAGAAGAAGAAGGATGATGAGAACTCTGAAGTTTTTTTGAGTTTTACTGTAAAGCTCAGTGTGTGAAAAGTCTAATCTAATATTCAGATTTATAGTAAAAAATATTTCATGTTATTTATTTGGAAACCAAAAAAGAATTTTTCAAAGAGTTTCTACACATGGTATTCTGTTTATAATCCCAACCCAATGTGTGACCCCAATGACATTTTCAATGTTGTTTCTTTTTTAAATGTACACACTAAATGTGCCACAAAGTAAGAAACAGACGGTTCACGATGATTCGAGCAGTTCAAACAATAAAAAGTTGTTCCTGCTTTCCAATCGCTTTTTATCCAATG
Organism: Neostethus bicornis; assembly: GCA_902685375.1. Classification (NCBI taxonomy): domain Eukaryota; kingdom Metazoa; phylum Chordata; class Actinopteri; order Atheriniformes; family Phallostethidae; genus Neostethus; species Neostethus bicornis. The sequence continues at coordinate 23,946,887 of LR738547.1, forward strand.
CTCTGCAGAACAATAAGATGAATAAAAACAAAAGAAAGTGAATCATTCTGTTTCTCTTTTTATTTGATTCTGTCTACATGCACCATGCACCGTACCTCCATGCACACGGGTTCACTAACAAGAAGAAAGACTCATCACTACAGATGCAGGGGTGTAGTGTTAAAGGGGGTGATGGAGGGATGATAGAGGCCAAGAGAGGGCGGGGGGGATTTACCATCACTCTGATGCTGCGCTCGATCATTCCCTCTTTTGTGTCGTAGACAATGAGAGCCAGAGGTTCAGGGTTTAAAAGGATAGGCACAAAGTTCCAACCAGTGACCCTGGATGGAGACCAGCCACATCAGAGGTATCATGTGGATTAACCAGGATCCGTTAAAATCAGCGAGATTCTATTTTTTTTTTTTTGTTTTTATAAAGCCAAACAAGTTTTGGAGAATAAGAGGAACGACTAACGCTCTAGAAGATCTAATGAAAGAATAACTGAGAGCTTACACAGAGCATACCTGCTGCTTTCTGGACCTCAGATCAGTTTATATTTTGAGTTTTAAACTTCAGATTTATTTACCATGGATTCATTTCGGGTGATTTTTAAAGATCTGCCATGTGTTGAAATGAGTGCGTGAAGTCATCGGTTTGCTGGCCGGGTGACAGAGCAGCACTGCTGACCATTCAGTGTCTCTGTGATACTAGATTAGTTTGTGGTGCATAAAGGGGAATTAGTGATGAACAAAAGCTCTGAACTGCCTGATAGGCAAGCTTATTGTCATCCATTAGTTTGGGTCAGATGCTCTGCTGCCTGCAGCCAAATTTAACAACAATAATTATCTGTATGGAGATGATTTGCTGAAAATTGCCTGCAGAAATGAGTTGAAATTTGCTTGTTTTTTTAAATTTATGGATTTTAAATTATGTGCAATAATTGAAAAGGAAAATGAAAGGTTGTAAAACTTAAGAGTAAAGAAACTTAAGAGCTTTTAACGTTTAATGTTTGAAATTATTGATTTTATCTTAACAGTATTTTAAATCTATAAAATAATGGGCTATTTTACATAAAAAAAATAATGCAATATATTTTAATTGTAAAGTTTAAAAAAGTAAAAATGCCTAATATTGAAGTTTGTAATAGTTTGTGTTTAAACTGTTTCGTTTCCTCCTGAACAGTTGCTGAATGCTTAGGAGGACAGCGTCGACCCCGGCCTCTCTACCATGTTGTACACTTTAGCAGGAGGAGGCACTCTTTGTGGCGTGGCTGCCCTTGTGCTCCTCATTGTTTCCACAGCAACAGATTTCTGGATGCAGTATCGTTACTCTGGTAGTTCAGCCAATCAAGGGCTTTGGAGGTTCTGCATCAATCACAAATGCCACGCTCACACCATAACCGTGGGTGAGTAGTGTGTGTAAGGTCTGATTAAAAGTTTTTAAGTTGTGTGTGTTCAGAGTGTTGTTGTAAATGGGTTAATTATGCAGCTTTCTGGGATGCCACTCGGGCCTTCATGCTGCTGGCTGTGCTGAGCTGTTTTGCTGGTGTTGTGTTGGGCCTGACCGCCTTCACAAACGGTACCAAGAACAGGAGGGTTCGAACGGGAGGCATCGCTCTGGTTCTATCAGGTGACCAGAAAACACCACAGTAACACCAGCATGTCTGAGTCGCTCCTTAAAAAACCCCACTAAGTTATATTAAGTTTAAGAGCAATAATAGGAAATATTTTTTTGTTTTTCAAGTTTCATTCAGTGTCTTTTTTTCTTTCTATCTAAGGTTTCTTTGCCCTGCTGGCTTTGGCAATTTACACAGGAGTGACCGTCACTGTGTTTGGCAAACGCTTTCTGGACTGGCGCTTTTCATGGTCCTACATCATTGGCTGGGTCGCTGTACTTTTGGCTTTTGCTGCAGGTTTTTCTCAGATTTTATTTAGAAATGAATAAATCCATAATAAACCAGCCTAGAATAGATCTTAACTCCTAAATTCTCTATTTTAGGTGTGTTTCAGCTGTGTGCTTACCGTGGGACCACCGCAGAACCTCCACCATCAAATAACCAGGATGGATGAATCAGAGCAGTTCACTGATCCACTGCTGCTTTAGAGGACCTAGAATGAAATAAATCATATAGACATCTGGATTTGGTTTCGCTTCCATTGCATTCCATATGTCAACTTTTTGTGTGGCCTTCGTTATTTTCCAGAGCAGCACAAAGTTTAGCAAAACATCCCAGGTTTCTAAAGTTCAGATTTGCAATCCTCCACCTTCAGCTTGAGGAGGCCAAGAGGTACTCCTGCACTCATTCAGCCCCAGATCCTGATATCCCTATTAACATGCTTAACTATATTCTCATCTGGTTGCTTCCACACATGCTGGTGATCATCTGAATCAAACAAATTTAGCTTGGTTTAACCAGACCATAAGACATGACTCCATAATCCATGCCTACAGCAAACTGTTTGCAGGCTCTCAGCCGTGCAGATGTAGCATGTAGCAAGTGTGATCTGACCTCTCACCTCTTAAATGTTTAATGCAATGCTGACAGGATTCCTGGATCTAGTTTTCAAAGACAGCATTTCAATGTGATTTCAGCTATTGTAGGTATTTGCAACGGGGTGTCAAACTCTGGTCCTGGATGACCGGCACCCTGGAAGTTCTCCATGTGTTCTTGCTTCTACACACCTGATCCAGGTTACTGAGTCAATGTGTCAAATTTTATGTTATGTGCATCAGCTGTATTGAACCAGGAACACATTGAAAACCATGACAACACTGACCCTTCAGGCCCAGATCTTGACACCCCTGATCTAAAAAGGCCCCATGTGGATCTTTCAGACCTAAAATCAATAACGAGTCACATAATATTTTGGAGGGGAAATGAGAAACAGTGCTCAATTTTGACACTCATGAGTGTACTTTTATTGTCAGAGGTTTAAACCTTAGATTTTTAATTTTAGCTAGTTTTACACTTTCTCCACAAGATGGTGCTATTTCACCTAAATTCCTACATTATGTGCAGAAAGTTTTGATCAATTTTTTTTTCAATTACTTTTATAGTTTAAATGATTAAATTTAGCTGCATCACTTCTAAAAGGTGACATTTGCATTTAAAAAGAATGCAGCTCATGAATTGCAACAAAAAATAGACGATATAGATATTAAGTTATATATAGGCACATATGTGCAACACACCTGTGCAACTATACACACACACACACACACACAGATTTCTACTTCTTAACATCCAAGTATTAGTTCTTTAAAATTGCTTACATTAACAATCTGGATTTATTTTTTATTTAGTATGTTTATGTATTATAAAATTAAAAATGAAAATATACATAAAACATATGATCTTAAAGAAGTAAATTATTCCAATTTATCGTAGAAAGTATAACAATGGAAAATGATGTTTGCAGATGATATTGTGATCTGTAGTGAGAGGACGGAAGAGGTGGAGGAAAAGCTGGAGAGGTGGAGGTTTGCACTAGAAGAGGAATGAAGATTAGTCAGAGTAAAACAGAGTACATGTGTGTGAATGAGAGGGATCCAAATGGAAAAGAAAGGTTACAGGGAGAAGAGATAAAGAAGATGGAATGATCAACAACCCAGAGCAATGGAGAGTGTGGAAAAGAGGTGAAGTGTGTGCAGGCAGGCTGGAACGGGTGGAGGAAAGTATCAGACATGAGGTGTGATAGAAGAGTTTCAGCTAGAACTAAAGGGAAAGTGTACAAAACCGTAGTGAGACATACTATACATGTGGCCTATGCCATCAATGTACAGTTATTAACATAATGCTTTTATCCATATGAAAGTGAAAAATGGGGGGATTTAGCGATGAAGTACCTTAAACAATGGAAGTTTGACTTGCACACAGATCAAATGAAGAAAATCACCCACCTATTCCTCTGGCCTCAAGCCTTCAAATAAGTTTGACTCGTCCAATGACCCTGATAAACCAATGCAAAACAGAAAAATGTTGCAGAAGATACGCTTAAAGAGCAGTCCAGAGCAATGGAGAGTGTGGAAAAGAGGTGAAGAAGTGTGTGCAGGCGGGCTGGACCAGGTGGAGGAAAGTATCAGGTGTGATGTGTCATTGAAGAGTTTCAGTTACAGTGAAAGTGTACAAAACCGTGGTGAGATTGGCCATGCTGTTTGGTCTAGAGACAGTGGCACTGAGGAAAAGACAGGAAACAGAGATGGAGGTAGCAGAGATGAAGATGCTGAGGATATCTCTTGAAGTGACCAGGTTGGACAGGATCAGGGGAACAGCACATCTTAGAGGTTTTGGAGATAAAGTCAGAGAGGCCAGACTGAGAGAGAACATTGGAAGGGGGATGCTGGGTTTGGAACCACCAGGAAAGAGGACTAGAGGAAGACCAAAGAGGAGGTTCATGGATACAGTGAAGGAAGACATGAAGATAGTTGGTGTGACTGAAGAGGATGCAGAAGATAGGGTTAGATGGAAGAAACTGACTTGCTGTGGCGACCCCTAAAGGGAAATGCCAAAAGAAGAAGATTGTAGAAAGTACAAAATATTTGGAAAAAGTTCCGTTCCGTCATCTTCCGCTTGTTCCGGGGTCGGGTCGCGGGGGCAACAGCCTCAAACGGGTAGCCCAGGCCTCTCTCTCCCCGGCTGCATCCTCTAGCTCACCCGGAAGGATCCCCAGTCGTTCCCCGGCCAGCCGTGAGACATAGTCTCTCCAGCGGGTCCGGGGTCTGCCCCTTGGTCTCCTCCCGGTGGGCATCCTGACCAGATGCCCGAACCACCCAATCTGGCTCCTCTCGACCTGGGGGAAGAGCGGCTCGAAAGTTTGATTAAAATATAAAAAGGGGAAAAAATTAAAATTCTATTTTAAACTTCGCAATCTGTATTTTTCTTTAAAAAAAAAAAATCAAATAAATCAAACCAAACTTTTCTGAACATTCTAGTAATACGATAACGTGCAGGATTGTCTGAAATAAAACTAGAGGATTTCATATTTGATACTTTGAAACAATTTTATTTTTGAACAATAACAAAGCCATCTCACAGAGACTACTTTGTATTACAACAGAATGCAAATAAATATATACTAAACATCAGAATTAAAGGATATTAACAATTGGTACAAAATTATTTACAACAGTCAATAGTGCAAAACCACTCAAATATTCTGCCCTCATCCAGTCTTCAGCCATCTGAGGGCATTAAGTGTGTGCTGCCCTCTGGTCGAGGAAATAATTACTGAAAGTTTTGTAGATTGCATGACTATTAGAACCATATCTCCTGATGAGGACGTACGAAACCAGACTGGCTGCTTTCACGGTCACCAGGAACAGTTGAAATGTTACGATACAGTGTGGATATGCGTCTTGAATTCTTTTTGCAAGATCAACAAAAAAAAAAAAAAAAGGCATACGAGGAGCAGAGTGCAGGTGCATTCAAATCAAGTAGGAAAACATTTTGTTCTACTTCTCCTTTGCAAAAGAAAACAAACGAAATGCAAACTAAGAACCCCGTCATGATGAAGCTACCTGCAGCAGATTGGGCCGCAGAGTATTCATCAACCCCTGAGTAAAATAATATTAATATATTTATTTAAACTTTTTAGCACCATCAGATGCCACGACAACGCCGGCTTTGCCCTTTCTCTTTAATCCGTAGCGGATTGGGACAGGCACAAGACATTTAAAGTGCTCTCGCTCTCTGGAGACGCTTCTTTTCTCATTCAGTTTCTTTATCTGCTTTTTAAAAAAAAAAAAGAAAAACACAAACCTGCACATGAACAAACTCATTTCTTTTCATGCATAATTTACTTGTTGCATATTGAAATGTATATTTTTATGTTTAGATATTTTAAAAAAAGTAGAAATGTGCCCGCGGAGATGCAGCAGCGGGGTATCGGTGCTACTTTAGAACCTGGTTTGTACTGTTTAAAAAAAAACATGAGATTTTTTTTTTGCTATTTTTTTAAAAGACAAAAGCAATAGAGAAAAAAACTTCCAAATGAAGCTCTTGATGATTTTTAAGCATTAGTTCTTGTGCATCGACGTTCATTAAGAAGAGGAAACGACTCTTTGAGCGATGGTCATTAAACTGATTTAAATCATACCAAAGACGAGGAAAACTGTTTCCCGATCACTGGTCGGAAAAAGCGAACGAGAAAGATAAAGAGAGACCTTTATGAGGGGGTGATCAGGGATTTGTGTCATCGTTTTGATCTGCTGTTGATTAGGATTACACAAGAACAATCTGAAGTACCTAAAAACGTAGAGACAGGCCTCCATGTACAGCTCGGAAATAGAGGGGAATAAAAGAGTGCACGTCTTTCAAATCTCTTTCTTTCTTTCTGTCTGTGTGCATCTTTGGCTGTGCAGGACACGTCTCTGTGCTCCGTCTGCGTGCTCAGCAGCAGAGGAGCACACGGGACTCAGGGGTCTTTTGGCTTTGGTTCGAAGACATGCCACAACCGGGCGGCACGCGCACACATTTGGCTCGGAGTTGTGTGTGACTTTTGTTTGCTGTGTGTGTAAGTGGGGGTTTGGGGTGGTATAGCCCTTCAAGTCAACATGTCTGAAATTGCACAGTCGGCCAGTGTTCCGCTCCGTACCAGCGCAGAGTCCTGGGAAAACATTTGGAGTTTCTTCCTGCTGCATTTTTTTTTTTTTTTCCTTCTTCATCAGCCAAATTTTTTCTTCTCACGTCAGCAGTTGTTACGTGTCTTTCTGGTACCTGCGGAAGGAAAAGGAACCAGTTTAAAAAAAAAAATTCAAAGTTAATCAGTCTTGATGACAGCTTGTGCACGCCCGTGTTGGGAATGTGAGTGCTTTACACTTCCTGCTTTAGCAAATCAGTCATGCAAACAAGATCAGACAGAATTCCCACATATTGTAAAAGATTCACTTTCCTGGCTTCACTGATTGGCCAATAGCCTGTTAAACACTTTCTGGTTGTTATAGAAAATATTTTTATTGATCAGAAACACAAACCCTGAAGAAGCCAAAAAAAAAAAGGACCGAAGTGGGTATGTTGACGCATGCTCAGAATTTAAGATGTTGATCTGAAACCCCTGATTCAGCTTTAAGTTAGAGATTGGATCAGGCAGAGAGCGGGCTGTCTTCCTAACATCAAGAAAACAAGACTGTGGAAGATGATCCAACACAAAATGAGAGATAAAGATCTCACCCGCTCTGTAAGGTGAACTCGGGGAGCGCGCCCAGTGATGTAAGTTGTTCCTCCAGAGCGATGATCCGCAGCCCGATGTATCCTGAGGATAGCAGCAGCAGGACAACCCTGCCAACGGGGAGGAACACGGACGCTCAGATTAACATTCAGACATCAAACCAAACACTGAACACATCGGGTGTCTGTGATAAGAAAACTCGGGAGGAATTTGTTTAACAAACTGTAAGATGGAAAGTGTGACGCAAATCTCAGCAAGGAGATAAATTGGGCGGGTTTTACTGGTCGCGGGTCAGGGACAGGGTCCTGCCCAAGTGGAGGAGTTTAAGTATCTCGGGGTCTTGTTCAAGAGTGGGGGAAGGATGGAGCGGGAGATCGACAGGCGGATCGGTGCAGCATCAGCAATAACTAGGACGCTGCATTGGTCCGTTGTGGTAAAGAGAGAGCTGAGCCGAAAAGCAAAGCTCTCGATTTACAAGTCAACCTACGTTCCCACCCTCACCTACGGTCACCAGCTGTGGGTGGTGACCGAAAGAATGAGATCGCGGGTACAAGCGGCCAAAATGTGCTTCCTCTGCAGGATGGCTGGGCTCTTACTCAGAGATCGGGTGAGGAGCTCTGCCATTCGGGAGGAGCTCAGTGTCGAGCCGTTCCTCCTCCAGGTCGAGAGGAGCCAGATGGGGTGGTTCAAGCATCTGGTCAGGATGCTCCCCCGAGCGCCTCGCAGGCGAGGTGTTTTGGGCACCTCGCCTGCGAGGTCTACCGGGAGGAGACCAAGGGGCAGACCCCGGACCCGCTGGAGAGACTGTGTCTCACAGCTGGCCGGGGAACGACTTGGGATCCTTCCAGGTGAGCTGGAGGATGCACCCGGGGTGAGAGAGGCCTGGTGCTGCCCGTTTGGGGCTGTTGCCCCTGCGACCCGATCCCGGAACAAGTGGAAGATGACGGAACGGGTTTTACTTACAAAATCAAGTAAATGAAGAGGAGTGTGTTCAGGGTGCTGGCTTCTCTCTGAACCAGCAGAGATTTTGCTTTTTCGGTCACATTCCAGACCCACGATCCGCCTGCAAACACAAACACACAAACACACACACACACACACACAGGAACATTAGAACGTCATATAATAGATGGAATGAAACAGGCATGAGTTGGCATTTAAAAAAGAAAGTAAACAGCAAGCTATGTTTAAAAAGAAAGTGGAATGCAGCCCGGTGTGTCAAACTAGAATTCAGATGGTTGTTCTTAATTAGAAACGAGTGCCTAAGCTGGTATTCGCACACACACACACATTACCTGACTCTGAAAGCTCGTCTAAGGATGAGCTGTCACTTTGCTGCATGTTCAGGTTCCTGAAAGGCACTGCGACTACGAAAAGAAAAAAAAACACATTAGAACTCATACTTTGGTCCAGAGTTCAGACTGAACGGGTCACATGAAGCGAAGGTGTCGCCGTACCTTTGGGAGGTTTTTGCAGAGGCTGGTGGAGCGAAGCTTCAGATCCATCCAGCTGTTCGTAGCTATCGTCCAAACTGGACTGGCTGGAGTTCTGTTAAGGACGGACAAAAACAAACAAAGAAGTATAAAGAAGAGCAATCCATCACCTCACAGAGTTCTTAATGGTTATTTTATTTGTTTTAATGAGTGAACAAAACGAGTCTCACCACAGGTTTGGTCTTATCGAAGCTGGTTTCGCCCAGGGAGAGAAGAGGGCTGCTGTTTGTGCTTCTGTCCTTTAAAAAAAAAAAAATCCCAGAAAATTACAGCTTCACCCGTCTGATAATCTCCACATCATGTATCTGAGATTTTTTCTTTCAGACTTACTTCTATTTGAGGACAAACGGAGCGCAGCAGCTGGTAACATGACTCTCTATTTCGCAGCGACACAAAGAGGTACTGAACAAGAGAGGGGGGAAAAAAAAAAAAAAAAGGAGTGTAAGTTCAGGGTCAGAAAGTCAGACTCATGTCTGACCTCAAAGACTAAACCAGAATGTTCAGACAGCATGTGTGTGTGTGTGTGTGTGTGTAGCTGACCTTATCTCCGTCTGTGGTTCGAACGGACAGAGCGTTGGGAACTAGTAACACCGTGTTCTGTTTCTTCACGATGTGGATGGAAGAAACGGGGATGACGACCTGCACCCGAACACACACATGATTATTTAAAACTATCCGGCAGAAAGATGAATGAGTCATAACTCCACTGATGCCTACCCTAGTGTCCTTGAGCAAAACAGAGGAGTAGAAGCAGGCGTTGGTTTCGGTGACGTAGAGGCGGCCGTGATACGGCACTTCTTTCTGCAGCGCACAGACGTATGCTGGAAAACCAAAGAGAAAAAAAATTCAGATTTTTTTTTTTTTTTCTTCCTTCTGAATGGTCGTTTTCTGCCTCCTGGGTTTTTTACTCACCGTGGATCAGATCCTCGCTCTCAGGAAGGTCTGGGAAAAGCTTGTGGAATGTCTTGTTGTGCTTACTGAAGCTCTGCAAGAAGAAAAAAAAAGAAATGTAAGAAAAAAACATTAAATCTGGGACGGATCAAGGTGTGTGTGTGTGTGTGTGTGTGTGTGTGTGTGGTTGACGTACGCTTTGTGTGCTGCTGCCCTCGCTCTTCTCAAATACTCTGTTGTCAACATCAAATGTTTGCGACCTGCTGAGAGATTAAAAAAAAAAGATACATGTTACGGTTACATAACATACAGGACATTTTTTTTTTTTTTAATTTCCAAATTGAAACGCTTCTAAAATTCCATTAAATGATCATCTATTTAATCGAAACCAACATCAAGGTTTTTCTTTCGACCTTCTTTCTTCACACAGACATCTCGACTCTATTTAAAACATTTGAATCATGTGAGAAGACATGGTGCAGTCATGTGTGTGTCACGGCTAACCAACAGCGAGGAGCCGGGTCGGATCTTGTGATGCCGGCGTCATGAATAGCTCAAAGTCTGAAAAGTATTTGGTCTTATTTCATATTAAAAAAAAAAAAAGAAAAAAAAGATCCTCCCACATTTCTAATCCTACCTGACTGCTACTTGTCTGGTGAGGGTCTTCTGCTCCTGTTGGATCTCAAGCTGTGCCGCTTCTAAACTCAGTGCTTTCCTCGTCTCCAACTTCTTGATGGTTCCATTGCTCAGGCTGCTCTTGCTTTTCTTCACTTTGACCGGCAGACCGCCGCCCTCCACCGGGTAACTGCTGGAATAAAAAAAAGACAAAAAAAGATAGAAAAACTTTAGATTTTATGTATGAGCAGAAAGAAAAATTTGTTTGGAACGCCGTTTTAGAGCGATCCCTCGCTGGAACGTGGTTCGCTGCTTTGCAGGTTTCTTTCTTAACTTCATCCTGATTTAGGTTTTGTGTTCAGCTTGCTGATTGGCTGTGGTTCCCAATCTTTTTTGTCCCAAGATCTACTTTTCAAGCAGCAAACCTCTTGAGATCTACCGGTCTCGCGCAACATTGCAAACCGCTACAGATTTTTCCAGCCTGTATTAAAGGTCCCCTATTATGCAAAACTGACTTTTATGAGGTTTTAACCTTTTATTTTACTTAGTACTACCCCAAACAATCCCCCAAAGTGTGTTTTATTGTGATTCATGCTATTTTGAGATATTTAAATTCAAAGTAAGGGGCGTGTTCTCCAAACCTCTAACGACTGGTGGAACATAGTGACGTACATCTGTTTTTTGTTCAGCCCCCTGCAGCTCAAACACCCTCCCCCACTTCTACCTGCTCGCCACCCTGATATCCACCCATTTCCGTGCTTCACTCTACTGTGAAGCACACCTCGCCCCTCCCGCTCCACGCTGTGCTGGGTGGGTGGGGAAATCACAATGAATGACAACCAATCGCAACCAACGGGGCGGGTCCCGGGAAAAAAAAAAGAAAAAAAGACTGAAACAAGCTGTTTTGAGTTCCGGGTATGAAACTGCGCTCCAAAACAGGCTAGTATTTATAACCTTTTGTGTTGAGATTGTGGCGGAATGTAAAATTATGCATATCAGATACATAGCACAGGATAAAATAAGGGAAAAAATGCATAATAGGGGACCTTTAAAACTAATATCGGTCCTGAGTAGTTCCTTCAGATCCACAACCAATTAGAGCATTTATTGAGGAAAAACTACAGTTGATTATCCAATCAGCTGTAGTTTTTCATTTTTCGGGTTAATGACGTCTCACATGATGCATCAACCCGGAACTATGCATCCCCTCCTTTATTAGCCTTCAGATCTGCTGCGGAGAAGTAATTTGAGGTGAATTGCAGGCATCAAATTGGGATTGTTTGAAAATAAATTATTTAGAATTGTATAACGATCTTCTCCACCAATCAACAAAAAATATTGCTTTGATAATTTCATCCTTATCCTGATTGACTTCCGGGTTTTAGTCACGTGGATGAAAGCGTTCAATAACACAAGAAAGGTGTTAGATTGTTGCTAGACGCTTTTTGAGCGGCGGAATGGTCGCTCTATTTAGCGTCAAAGTCGCTAAATTTAGCAACACTGACTTTCTATCATTTAAAAAAAAAAAAAAAGTCATAATTTTTTTTCAACATGTCTCGCGGTCGACTCTGGACCAGTTCGCGATCGACCGGTAGACCGCAATTGACCGGTAGACCGCGGTCGACCGGTTGGGCACTGCCGCTTTAGACCACTGCCAACCAGTGCAGTGTCTTCAGTCGAACTGCAGAGAAATTGGGAATTACTGTGTTTGAGAAGCACTCAGATTTTAGGTGTGCATCGTAAACGAGGTCTGGTCGTTAGTTCGAGCTGAGAAAAAGTGAAAATAAAATTTATTATGATATTAAATTATGAATGTGTCTAACTTTGCTGGTTTATCGTCAAAGCTAAATATGATCGTTCTATAATCCAGTGGAAAAAAAAATGCTGTTTTTCTTTCTCAGATGTTTAAATATTTGGGGCTGAAATTTGGTTTTAATATTTTATTTCTTTCTCAAACACTGTACTTATTTTTTTTATGAAAGTTTTGAACCTTGCGATAGTTTAAACATGAGAAAAGTTCAGAGAAATAAACTGAAAAAAAGTTCATTAAACGTCTGGTGATGGATTTTAAATCTAAAAAAAATCTAAAATTGAGAAGAAGAATTGACTACGTTGCAGATTTTGAACGTCACGGGTTATTTTTTTTGGAATGCAACTTTCAAGATCATCAAGATCGTTTCCCAGATGTTTGCACCAGATGTTCAAACTACTGATGAAACACGTCTCTACAGATCACACTGAGATATAAATAAAGATAAAAACTTTAACCACAAAAAAAAAAAAGAAGAGACCACAATCAAAGCCTGCTGACAAAAAGAAGATGTCCTCTAAACAGGACGGATGATGATGGTCTTATCTTTACGAGGTGTTACATATGCCCACTCGCTTCCTAATGACACACTTTATTGGACGTTTGTTGCGTCAGTACCAAGCCACTAAACACACAGACACACACACTTCCCGGTACATTTATCTGCAACTCAAACATGACTGAAAATAATAAAACATAAGGTTAAAAAAGTGTCGAGAAAGAAGATTCTTATAGCTGAACAAATGTGGTTCAATTTCACAAGCAAAGCGTTAAAAAAAAAACAAAAAAAAAAAAACAACTCACCTGCTAAATTTGAATTTCTTTGAACGAAAACTCATGTACCTACTGATCGTAGGCATTTCCTTTTCTTAAAGATGAACCAAGAGCTCCGATTTTTCTAACAAGCTAACTTTAAAACATAAAAACAAACAAAACTGAAGAAATAAAAAAGGACATGAACGTTGCCAAGATGGAAAATTTAAAAAAAAAAAGAAACCTGAAGATTAAATGGTCCTTTTTGTTGCAGACGTCTCATTAAAATTTATGGTAATTTTTCTCCTTTTGCTTGTTGCCACATCCTGCTGTGTGGGGATGCATGCAGAGAGGAAGCCACTTTGTGCTGAGAGTGGTGTGATACTTCGTAGAGGCTGACGTCTGACTCTGACACACCCCCCACAGCCAAATATGTAACAAAAAGCCCGCCTGTTCACTCCTCCCTGTTTTTAAACGCATGTCCAAACGTAAATATTCACCAGAATGCAAAACAGGTCCAGACAGGCTTGGGAAGCATTCCCACAAACCGATCTGATGGCAAATAATACAAATTTAAACCAGTCTAAAGTGATTTGATGTGGATTTAAAAGCTTAAAGCTTCAACGATGAGTTCAATTTATTTAAATATCTGAACCAAATGATCCGGATTTTGATTTTTATGAGTTAGGAAAAAAGTTTTAAATTCAAGTGCATTTTTTTTAAAGATAAAAAATTAAATAACATCCAACTTTTTACAAAGTACTTGCAGCATGCAAAAAAAAAGTTGCAATAACCAAATTATGTCGAATTATGAAAGTTGCTTTTACAAATTTTTTTTTTTTTTTTTTCACGTTCGATGTTACGCGTCATCTGTTTAGTCGTGTTTTCCTAAGAAAACCTCCTCTTGCGTGCAACAGCTAGAAAATCCAGTTTATATTCAAATGCACGGATCAGATTTGGTCCCAGAGACATTGGCTTAGTGGTACATATACCATCTTTCGACTGGTTTGATTCTCACTGGGTCCAAGACGTCCCTAAGGCTACTAGACATAAGAGATAAGATTTCTAGCCGTCCGTTTATGTTCTTTATTCTGATCACTTCTAAAGGCTTGCAACGCTGATCCCAACTCTTAAAAAAATTGTTTTGATCGTTGAATCAAATAAAAAACCCTTTCTAATCATAATCAAAAGATCCAAATGTAATCTAATGAGTTGAAAACTTTTAATCAAACTTTAAACACAATTGAATCCTTTTTTTTTTGACAACTTAAGTGACAACTTTTTATCACTGACGCAAGTGCAAAAAGAAAAAAATCTAGCAATCGTGCATCTTGTTGCTGCACGTTTATTACTGAGAAAATTCAACCTTCCAGATGCATGAAAGTTCAGTTTCACTGGAAGTCAGAAAAAAAATTGGTTATGTCAGGTAGCAGGAGTCAGATGATGAACTATGTCCTGAATTACTGTGCCTCCAGTAAATTATGTGTGTGTTTGTGTATGTGAGGCCTGGTATGGGTGTGTACTGTTCACACAGGGAACACGACCTCTGACACACTTAGCTATCATAAAGGAAGTGAATGAAAAAAAGAAACATGGGTCCTTTTTTTTTTTTTTGATCATTGAAAACTCACTGTTTCTAAAAGTTTCTAATCGACATTTGTTGCAAATCCAAATAGTCGAGTTTCTGCAGAAACTTTACAAAAAGTTACATTTGGAGGCAAAAAAAAAATCTACCAACACAAATGTCCAACTTAAAAAATGAAAATGCAAGCATCGCAAATAAGTCAAACTAATCACTTGTAATAATTTTTCTTCATGTTTTAATTATAAAAAAATAAAGCACAGATAGAGCATAAAAACTGAGACGTGCACATGGGCACGCAGGCATTGTGATCCAAAAGGAAAGCAATGTTTTTTGTGGGATAATGGAAAAAAAAAAAAACGTGACTGAATTTAAAATGCAGATTGGTGCCGTCTGATCCCGTTCAAGTAAGAAGATCCGTTTGCTCGTCTTACCTTCTCACATCCTCTGAACAATCATCGTCACCCGGCGTTCCCTCAAGGTTCACCAAGTCTCTCTTTTCCTCCATCATCAATTCAAATGGTCACTTCTAATCCTCAACGGCTCCGAAAAGCTGCTCACCAACCGCAGTGGTGCGAAGGTGAAGTATGACAACGTTTTTGCTCTCATGTCCTTAATAACCGACACTGATGGGATTAAAGGTCTGATTTTACAGCCGAGCATAAATGAGCTCAGCATCAAGTTATAAAACAAAAAAAAAATCAGATAGAGTCAAATATGAACGAAATTAAAGCTGAAATAATGACTGTTTTAAATTTAAAATCAGAATCATCTCTTGTTTCTAGTCTATTCTCGTGTGCAGGGTTGTCATGGAAACGATGGGTGGTGGTTTGTGGCAATGTGAGGAGCCGAGGGAAACATCCCAGAGTTATTCTGGTCTCCGAAAAGCAAAGCCGGCAGTGGATGCTTCGTTTACATCAGCAGCAAGTAGAATGTTCTGAAAGCTGAGAGGACGATCAGCAGAGCAGCGGACGGAAAACAAAGCGCACACAGTTGTTTTGTCTGCTAAAAAAAAATAATCTATTAACAATAATGCACCGGCATTAGATTTCATACCTCCGGCATCACCGTGAATAAAGTTAAACTGCATTCGTGACAACAGTCTTACTTTAATGAGAGTGGATCACTTACGAACCTCTCTCCTGTTTCAATTCAGATACTGGACGAAAAAAAAAAGGGAATGACCTACATAAAAGGAAACTAGAGTTTTTTTTAAAAGGTTTATTAGGTTGCAATAATCCTCATTCGTTTATAGGGTTGCGGTGACTTTAAACCAGGTGAATGTAACCCAGAAAGTAGGATGCATGATGCAGATCCGTGAGATCATTTTCCATAAAACGTTCCACATCCAGTAAACTTTGACATCATCCAGGAAAAATAACTTTCCCAACAAGCACTTAGACACCGTGTTCAACGCTCTTATCTGCAGATAAGACCTGCGGGACGTTTATGAGGGAATCGGAGAAAGAAAACCTTTTCCAAGTCATTAAAAAAAATAATAAACTAGTAACAAAGTTACTGTTTTTATTTGTTCAAAAGGTTTAAAATGTCTCGTACTGATGCGGAGTGTAATTTCACTATTACAGGACGTTCCTTCTAAAGACACAAAAGAAAAAAACCCTTGTGTTTAAGAAAGAAAAGATTAAATAAGTTTCATTTTCTGTGAAAAACAGACAATCGACCGCAGGACGTCAGCGTGTCAGCTGGTCAGCAGCACCGGCTCCTCTCAGACAGATTCTCCTCTGTGCAGGAAACCTTCCACTAACTGGCACCACTGTTAAAACAACGTGATCCCTGCCTTGGCATGTGGACCATGCACATGTTTGACTCCCTGGATTTTAAACATCCAATGCATGAAGAGTAAGAGAGCGCCACCTTCTGGGAAAACAGTAAAACACCAACAGCTATGTTTTTAAAAAAGCTGAATCAACTGAATTTTTTAAGTCCGACTCCACCCCGAAACACAACAATGCACCATATTCTAGACTTATGGGTAAAAATAACTTTTATAAACTGTTAATTAAGTCAGTTTTTCAAAAAGCTGTCATTAAAGTTCGAGAAACCAGTGATCATGGTGAAAACGAGTCAGTGGTGCTCTGCCAGAACTCCGCAGTAAGAAGCTGTGTGAGTGTGTGTTTGCCAAGTGGAACAGAGACTGCAACTGTGCACGTATGTTCCTCAATAAGAGAGTGTGTGTGTGTGTGTGTGTTTAAAGATTGGGAAGTCATGTGGCTCTGTGCATGCAGCATCTCGCTTAACTTCCTCCCAGCAAACTGGTGAACAGTCAGGGTCTTTCTTTATCCGGACTGTGCAAAGTGCAGGCTGTGCACGTTAAAAAGCAAAATTACAAACTTAGAAATACTTCATTTGACTTTTGCATGTAAAAATAACTAATAATAAATCACATATAAAAAAAAAAGTCATCATAGTGCCTAATTTTTCTCCTTTACCGAGTCAGGAGCGTCATACTGAGATACCAGACGTTCTCTTTCAGGGTTTCAGACAAAAAAACTGGCCTCAAGATACTTCATCATCCAAGGAGAAGAACAACGATGACCTGCTTGCCGAGGTCGTGTCCTCCGTTTCAAGGAACCGACTATATCTCAATGTCAACACGTCAAAAACGCCACGTCATGAAACAGAAAGGCAAGTACAGGATTACCCCACACCTCAAAAAAAAAAAAAGCCACAAATTGACAAAATCTGGTTGACGTTCGGTTGATTCATCCAGATCCGGATGTAGACGTAAGCATGAGGTAGACAGATTCAATTTTATTTGTATAGCCCAAAATCACAGAATTTCCGTCTCAATGGGCTTCACAAGAAAAAGAGGAATGTTTTAACACAAATACACAGCAAGAAAAATAACTAACAATTGCTAACTAAACAAGACTAGCACATTTCTGCCCTTAGACTCCCCTTCTCGGTGAGGAAAAACTCCTAAAAAACCCATCAGCAGGGAAAAAATAAGAAACCTCGTGGGGATCCACATGAAAGACAGATCCCTCCCCCGGGATGAGCAACCCACAACAGATGTGGGTTGATTTCTTATGTACTAGTCTAAATAACTTTATCTTAAACCAGCTGGTTACTTTTAAACCCTTCATTAAGAGATAAACAAGGAGGAGATTAGTTTCCACCTGTAAACCTACTGTATTTCTTACAGTTTTCACAACCTGAAGCAGGAGTGAAGTTCTGTCCTGTAAGAATCTTCTAGAAGACAATAAGACGACTCTATAGCTCTGCCGCCCTGTCCGTCTCTAATCTTAAAATCCCAGAAGACTTACCCACGCGTCTTACCAGCTTATTCCCAACATATTCATAACTTTTAAACAGTACGCTCTGCAGACATGAATACAAAACAAGATCCCAAGAGCTAACAAACAAGAGCTGTGGTTTTTCATCTTCTGGAGTGGGCTGCCGGAGGCTATCCCGGCTGATTTCAGGTGAGAAGTAGGGTACACCCTAAACAGGTCACCATTCTGTTGCGAGGCAAAACACACACAACTATCAACACATACAATTTTATAGCAGCCTATCAAAATTAAATACATGTTTTTGGAGGGTGGGAGGAAACCGGTGTACCCGAAGATAACCAACGCAGACAAGGGCAGAACATGCAAACTCCACACAGGAATTGAAACAATTGTTTCTGCAAATTTCTTTCAATGCTTGACAATAACTTACATACCATAAAAACATTTTTCTATTGGCCGGCATTGCTATGTAATTCATTTATGTGGCTTAAAATAGACTCCTGAGAAAATCCAAAGTGTCTCGTTGAATGTGTGATAGGTGAACGCTCAGCTTCCCAGGATAAAAAGTGACACAGGCGACACACAGTGTGTGTGAATCCCTGGAAAGACATGTGACTGGACACCGTGTTTACATGAAGTGTGGAAACTAGACGTCCAGAAATAACCTTTATGGAACAAATGTTGATGCTAATCCGATCCCCATGCACAAGGTGGATAAAGACATGATTTAAAACCAACAAGATTAAACCTCTCAATCTGCTATTGTTCTTATTAGGAATAGTATTTAAGATGTTTTATAGTCACGTTGCAAGAAATAAAAACTTGTGACATTTGAAAACATTGATCTACCAACAACTTGTGATATTTGAAATGTGTTTAAAATGAAAGTTATGACAATCAGTTTGAAAATATGATCTTAATTCATGCTTGATAGTATTTTCTAACCTTTTACACACTTTGGAAGGTTTAGATCTTTGGGATAATTCATAGTAAATACAAAAATACTCTAATAAAAAAACAGATTTTGATTAAACTTGTATTGATTTTATGAAATCAAACCAAAAAAGACTGTGAAGAAACTTTTTAGAAGCAATCTAGATCTCAATCCATGAAAGATCTAAACTGATTCTGGTGAAATTACATAAAAATAACCTCATTTTTTGATCAAACAGATGAAATTTGATACATTTGATGGTTCATTTAATTCTTTAAGTGGAGTTTAAACAGAAAAATATGACATATGTGGGATTTGTTATTGAAAAGAGTGGAATTATTTAAGAATAATCTGTATTTATGTGGCGATCAGCAGCTTGTGTGATTATAAATACGTCTAGATTTTTTATTTTTCAGTCTGATTGGATAAAAAATGTAAAAAAAAATTAAAATTCTTTACAGTGAATGACTTTCTGATGTAAGTTAACGTTAGCATTAAAGCTAACAGTCTGTGTCATCAAATTTATCATCTATTTAATGTTAGATTGTCAATTAATGCGTTTTAACCAAACATTTCTTGTTGTAAAAATTAAAGTATTAAATGAAACATTTTAAATGTTAAATGTAGTCAAATCGAAACAAAGTGTTAGCATCATAACGGTTCAGATTAGCTCACCTCTCCTTCATGAAATGCTTGATTCTGACGATCGCTTTCTCATCAATCTTTCTAAGAAAGATTTTTAACCTCTCTTTTTTATTTTCAAGCATTCTTTCTTCAGCCAGCGGTGGTCGATTCCTCTAGAAACGACTCTCCAGGCTAAAAATCCACCGATCTTTTCAGCTTCTGATTTTTTTCTCACTTCATCCACTTCTCATTATGTTAATGAGACCAAATCGGACCAAGTGTGTTGACCAATCAGAGCTAGCGACACGTTGTGAAAAAACGGTCATGTCAGGTTGATTACCCAATCAGATTGAGAAAGTCAGCCCACACAGTCCGCCCATTTTCCTTATATGGAAATAAGACTATGTAGCGGAAACAGAGATAAACTGAGGCCTGATTTTATCTGTTTTATCAGTTTGTTTTCGTAAAATCTAACAAATCACAATCAAAGTATTTTATTGGCTAAGTATCTGTTTTAAAATATATTTTTTAGTTGTATTGATAATTATGGGCCTTCTTTCTGTTAATCCTAGGTGTGGCAAAGACACATCCATCCATATTCCTCCATCCCTCATCCATCCATTCATCCATTCATTTCTGAGTATTTCAAACATAGGCAAACTTTTACTATTGTACATACAAATCACTATCCGGTCACAGCTAAGAGAAAAAGCCCTCTACTATAAGCTGTGAAAGATTTATTTTTGAGTCGTGGTACTACAGCACCAAGAACAGAAGAGGCTGTGTTTGGCCACATGACACAGCAAACACACCACCCTCACACAATCTGCCTCAACCCACTCTGGTCTATCCTTCCAGCCAGGAAACAAAGCAGACACACAGGAGGAAATCATGCTATATAGGGAAATGTGAGCGTAGATACAGCTCACAGCTGATTTGAATCATCAGAGTGAGTGGTGGGCTGTATTGTGGGCATAAACGGTGGCCACGCAAATCCTACGAAAGCCCACCATCAAATGTGTCATTCGGTTTGATGAAATTGAACTACTATTGTGATGGAGGGGTTTGCGTGCCACAATGATCCTGGGGGCTCTGTTGTCTGAGGCATAATGCCCCTGGTAGGGTCACCCAACGCAAACAGGTCCAGGGTGAGGCGTCAGACAAAGCACGTCTGAAAATTCACTAATGAAGAACAATCATGGCAAGATTTCTCTTGCCCAGATGCGGGTAACTGGGCCCTCTCCGTCGAGCAATGCCCGAGGGTGGAGCACGAGAGAGCAAGCGCCTGATGGCTGGGCTTTTACCCATGGGGGCCAGACACCCTCAGCCCGAACATGGAACAGGGGCCACTCTTCTATTGGACTCACCACCTGCAGGAAGGGACAAAAGGATCCAGCATGGAAGAGATGAGCAGCAGCCGACGACAGGGACCCTGGCGGTCAGACCCTTGGCTGGATAGGCTAGTTCTAAGGACAGAAAACATCACCTCTCTGACGGTGATGGAGCCCGAGCTGGTACGTGATGTAGAGCGGTTCCAAGAAGATGTAGTTGGACTTGCCTCAATGCACAGCTTGGGCTATGGAACCAGGCCTCTTGACAGGGGTTGGATCCTGTTCTATTCTGGAGTTGCCACCAGTGAAAGGTGCTGAACTGGGGTGGGCAAACTTATTGCCCCCCAGCTCGGCTCCTGTGTGTTGAAGTTCTCCCCAGTGGACAAAAAGGTTGCTTCCCTCCGCCTTCGGGTGGGGCCACAGGTCCTCCCTGTCATTTGTTGTTATACACCGAATAGCAGTGTGGACTACCCGCTCTTTTTTTAGTCTTTGGGGGCAGTCTTGGAGAATCCTGGCGTGGAATCTGGGAGGAGCTTGGAGTAGAGCCATTTCTCCCCCGGGTCGAGAGAAGCAAGATGGGGTGGTTTGGACATCTGGTTAGGATGACTCTTGAACGCCTCGCTGGTGAGGTGTTTCAGGCACGTGCCACTGGGAGGAGACCCAGAGGCAGACCTCGGACTTGCTGAAGAGGCTATGTCTCACAGATGGCCGGGGAACACCTTGGGATCCTACCGGGTGAGCTAGAGAATGCAGCTAGGGTGAGAGAAGCCTTGGCTTTTGCGACCCATCCCCAGATAAGCAGAAGATAACAGAACAAAAATTGACTGAGAAATCAGCTTGAGGTTATGTCAATAGTTCATAACAACAACCTGTTCTCATTATTTTGGTTAAAACAACATTATAAAATTGATCAAATAGAGCAGGTTTGTGGTTTAAATCCATCCGAACAGAGCTGATAAGTGTCAAAATGGAAATTGCCACAATTTTATTCTAATATTTACAAAAATTTGCTTGATTTGTATAAAATAAAGAAGAAATTGATCAAAAAATCCCCACAGCTGACAAAATTACATTCAAGATTCAAACTTCAAACAGTTACATGAAATTAAATCTGTAATATTTCACACAAAAGAAAATGATTACAAAGCAGCTCCACCCTGCACGGCCGCACAGTCAGATAATATTTACACACTGTAACAGGAGATTTTCTGAATGGTTTGACTGTAGTTCAGTTGATGATTGAAAAAAACTTCAACAGAACTGAAAAAAAAAACCACAACTTGTTTGGAATTTTATGACATATATTATTACATTAAAAAAAAATCTAAATCGTACTGTGAAATAATTTGTTTGCATCACAAACTGGATAATTCCGACAATAAAATGACTTCGTTTCCATATTTTCCTTTTCCTAAATATGCAAATAAAGCATTACAGTAAAATTCAAGCATCAGGTTTCAATTTAAATACAAAACTACCTTTATGTTCTTTCCAAAAACGGTATTAGAACAAAAAACCAAACAGAAATATTGAAATTATTGAGTGATATTTATAAAGCAAGAGAAACTATTTATAGATACAACTCACAATAGTTCTTATTAGGGGGAGGCGGTGGCTCAGTGGTAGAGCATTCGCCCTCAGACCGGAAGTTCGGCAGACCCTGGACCATGTCTCACAGCTGGCCGGGGAACGACTGGGGATTCCTCTGGGTGAGATGGGGGATGCAGCCGGGGTGAGAGAAGCCAGGGCTTCCCGTCTGAGGCTCTTGCCCCCGCGACCCGGCCCCGGATGAGCGGAAGATGACGGAATGGAACGGAACAATTTATTTAGATTGTGCTGCAGTAAAAAATAAGAAAATCCTAAAGCGCTTTTATTTTGGTAAAAGTGAAAGAAACTATTCATCTCATGAATGGCATGTTCCAGTTGGGGTCACACCAGAGCTATCCCGGCTGGTTACAAGTGAGTGGCGGGGTACACCTAAAACAGATCACCAGTTTGTGGCGGGGCAGCATGTAGTGTCAAAGGCAGACAACCTTTGACACTCACACACACATTTCCAGTGGCAGTATCTCGATTGTGCAAACTTAACATGAATGTCTAACATGGGGAGAACATGCAAACTTCACACAATCAAGCTAGTGATTTATGCTTCGCAGCAACCGGAGACTCAAACCCCTTAACTAAATCTCAAATGATATTTTGTGCTTGTATTCAGGAGGACTACAGCTTGTTGGATTGTTGTGCTGAGCAGATTTTTGTTATCAGCTAGCACAGGATAGACTAACCTTGAGAGGCTCGGAATACCTTGACCTGTAAATTCAGGGTTATGACGCAGAAACAGGTGCGAAAAAATGCTCATGAAGCAAAAGAAAAAGAGAAACTCTCTAATGAATGCATTTGATGATGTACACACACAATAAAAACCTATGTAAGCATTGCACCATTTTAAAAGTTACTTTTATAAAAAATAGAAAGTTTATGCAACTTTTTTTTATTGAGATATGTTTATTAAATGAATGTTTTGGAGAGCCCCTTGAATTTGTGTAAATCTTTTAAACGAACATCTCAGTATTTTAGTAGAGATCCATTCTTTGTTTGACCGTGTCGATCCGGCGATCTGTGGAAATTCCCTCATTAGTTTCTCTTTGAACGTCATTCAGTTTTTCCTCTGATCCAAGCAATGACTCAGCTCATATTTCACACTGTGTGTCAAATAAGGGAGAAACTAATTGTTTGATTATGGTGAACTCCCAAAAGAAATAAAACTTTCACTTATTGGCTTGTCTCAGTCTTTTATTTGCCTGGTCAAAAAAGGTCAAAGCATCTTTGGGATTCATCCAAGCAACAACCTTTATTATCCAATAAGGCCTGTGGGCAGGAGCATCTCACAGCCTAACCAGAGATATCATCTTACCAACAACACTGGAGCTCTCTGTCTGAGTGCCCACTAGAGCTCCTGCTTTGCAGATAACCACAACTTTTCTTAATCCTGAGAAATATTTACACGTTGAAAGCCATGTGCTCTGTTTATGCCTTCCAGTTTGTGATAAGAGTGATCAGAGCATCACATGAACAAACTTTCGTCTTGTGTGCTTATTTGTGCTCTTATTGCTTGAGCTGCCAAAGGCTCAGGTGTAACACACACAATCCTCAACTGGAATGGTGTTGGGTTACTACCCAGCAAGGTCTGGCTGGCCTCTTTCATCTACTGTTACCAAGCTACACTCATTATTAATTTATCTCTGATCATCACCCCAAAACTCTGGGTGGTTGGTCACTTCTGTTAAGCTAAGCGTGGGGAAGAACACACGGGAAGAATCATATCTGAATTAGGGCCAATGCAGAACGGGAAGGAAATGAGCCCACAGGACTCCAAGGCAGCAGGGGTTGAAGCCATGGAGGAACAGAAGACCCAGAACCAGGACCCTAAGCAGGCTTGTGTGGAGCCCACAGCACCATTGCCACCTCCTCCTTCACCACCTCCAGGCCCACCAGAATATCCAAGACCTAGGCTCATCTTCCACACCCAGCTGGCTCACGGCAGCCCAACAGGCCGCATACATGGATTTACAAATGTCAAGGAACTGTATGCCAAGATAGCAGAGGTGTTCAACATCTCTCCATCTGAGGTAAGACTGTAACTGAACTGTAAGGCAACATTTTAACTACGTCTCAAAAATCAAGAATGATATAAAAGATATGCTCCTGTTGACCGGCTATGAGACAGGGTAACGATCACATTCTTTCTTTCTTTTCCGGGTTTTATTTCTTATAATGGTATCTCATGACAAGCACTGTTGTTGAGAGTCCAAACAGATGTTCACTACTAATAGTCAAAAGCTAACAGATTCGTTTACATTTCGTCTACTGAACCATTTACCCGTAATGCGGTCGCAGGCGGTGCCAGAGCCTATCCCGGATGATGTCAGACGAAAGGCAGGGATCACCCCGAACAGGTTGCTAGTCTGTGGTGGAGCTCACCACACACAGACAATTCAATTTTATTTGTATAGCCCAAAATCACAATTTTGTCCTGTCAAAGGGCTTTACGTTGCAGATTTAAAAAGAACATACCCAAGAAAAAAAATGCATAGTAGACACAACATACTGCTAAAAGCCAACTAACAAATACTAGCTAGACAGTTTTAGCACATTCCTGCCCTTAGACTGGGCATGGGCAAACTACGGCCGGTGGGCCACATGCGGCCCGTTAAATGTTTTAATCCAGCCCGCCGAACTTGAAAAAATTAAATAAAGGAACCATGTTAGTTTGATTTTTCCTGCAATCCTGATGTTCGTCATTAGATGGCGCCAAAGATACAACAACACTGCTCCCATTAAAATGTGTGTGTCAAAATAAACAGTGTGCACAGATATGGAAAGCAGGGGCACGCCCCTTTTCCTTTCAACCCCCCCTGGTAACAGCCCGCTTGTCAAATGTTAGAACTCAATGTGGCCCGCGAATCAAAAAGTTTGCCCACCCCTGCCTTAGACTCTCCTTCACGGTGAGAAAAAACTCCTAAAAATCCATCTGTGTGGAAAAATAAGAAACCTCATGGGGGTCCACACAAAAGAGAGATCCCTCCCGTGGGAGGAGCATCCAATGTGTCTAAGACTATTGTTTAAGTATTAGCTTATTCTACTCTACAGTTTGATATCTGAAGGAGTCAGTAAATGCTTTTCTTTCTGATGGAAACCGGATGGTTAAGCAAGCACGGGGGCAACAATTGTCAATGAGGATTGACAACAATCCACATGTTTTTAGGGACCATTTTTGTTGCGGTCATTCAACTTAACATGCACGTTTTTGGAGGCTGGGAGGAAACCGGAGTACCTGCAGAAAACTCACACATACACAGGGACAGAAAGGCCAGTGTTTCAAGCCTCACCCTCACTCCGTGACTCAAACCCTGACCTTCTTGCTGTGTGGTCATAATGCTAACCACTGCACCAGCATGTGGCTCGAGCCAACAAAATGCACAAAAAAATGATCTTATATTCAATGCTCGTCAAAGTGAGACATGTCCACAAATTTGTACTTTATATGCACAATATTTTAGACACCGTGATGGAGTAGCATGTGTCTAGATTAGCTCGCAAGAGGAGGAACTGTGGATGAACCAGCATGAATAAGATGATTGAGCCTGTGACAATAGTTTCATGTCCTAAATTTTTGAACATTTTGTGTCCTGAAAGTAATGTTGTGTAATCTGAAGTAGGTTTAAGAACTAAAAATAGAGTGTAGTTGGAACTTTTTCGCAGAAAAAGTTACAGAACAAAGACTTTTCATTCTGACCAAGTCGGATACTTATCAGTGATTAAAGCCAACAAGAAAGGTTTTCCATATTGTTCTCTATCTGCTTGTCTTATCAGAACTAAAGACATTTAGAGATGAAAGGATAAAGACAATTATGTATCCTTCCTCAAGCAGGAGTTCTATGTTTTCTGATTCAATTCAATTTCCATTCAATTTTATTTACATAGCCCAAAATCACTGAATTTATGTCTCAATGGGGTTCACATTGTAGATTCAGAAAGACGAAAAACAAGAAAAAAGAGGAATGTATAAACAAAAATACACAGCAAAAAACTAACAAATGCTAGCTAGACAATAGTGGCACATTCCCAGGGGCGAATCCAGGATTTTCTGAAGGGGGGTTGAGGAGGTTGTAAGATCATAGACAAAACGAGCACCTGTGGTGCTCGCCAGTGTGGGAGGATCTGGGACATTCTCCTCCAAAACATTCTGAAAAATAAGTAATTTTTCTGAATTTTTGTTGCATATTTTGCCCAAAGTTTATAATAATTAAAGTAATAATAATACACTGAACTTATATAGCGCTTTTCTAGACACTCAAAGACGCTTTACATTTATATATACATGCATTATTCATTCACTCCATACAATCATTCACACACACAACATTCATTCCTGATGATGGGAGCTACCATGCAAGGCGCATACCACTATCATCAGAAGCAACTGAGGGTTCGGTGTCTTGCTCAAGGACACCTCGGCATGGACTCTGGGCGGGGGATCGAACCTGCGACCTTCCGGTTACGGCGCGGTCGCACTACCCACCGAGCCATCCTTCCCCCGAGTAGTAATAACACTTTTTTTTTGTGGACCTAAAGGTGGGGAGTTGCCCCATCCCCAGGGATCCGCCTTAGACTCTACTTAACGGTGCGGAAAAACTTTTTAAAAAAAACACCATCAGTGGGGAAAAAAATAAGAAACCTCATGGGGATCCACACAAAAGAGAGACCCCCCCACAACACGAGCATCCAATGTGTCTAACACTATTGTTTAATTATTAGCTTATTCGACTCTACCACTAGATATTTAAGGAAGTCAATAGTTGTTCTTCATCCTGATGGAAACAGGATGGCTAAGCAAACACAGGGGCCTCCTCACCCAGCGATGCCCAGGACGGGGATGAATATATGGATTCTATTTATGATCACGTCACTGCACTGCACTGTCTTTGAAAATAAACGTAAAAACCTAAATATTGTTCACCACAGAACTTAAATTACAGTTGAAAAGCGATGAAGATAAACTCATGTGAAGATTTTGCGGCCGATTTTGATTTGGATGAAGTTGTCATTTTTTTTTTAAAACTCAATCAAAAACCCAAAGCAAAACATAAATGTATGATTTTTTATAGATACGTATTGACATGTGAACGCACAGATATATCAAATAAAAGCGTTAAAATTACACGATCTATGTTTTTAGATATCTAAAGATCTATAGATATCTAAAGCTAATTTGAACGTGCAGACAAAATAATTTTAGACCATTTGATATGGTTTCAACAAAAAATGTCATTTTTTTCTTGAACGTTGTGGGTATATTTTGTTTTCTTTTTACTTAAAACCCAATTTAAGACCTTGAACTTCACCCATACTTGATGATAGATTACATCCTGTTAAATAAAGGTCATGTAATTAGTTGGTGATAAACTTGAAGCGGTTTCCTTGACCTGTGATGGACTGAACTGTAGCAGAAGAAAGAAGTCTAATGTTGAAAAAAAACACCTTGAACTTTGCTCCAACTGATTAAAACATAATCCCTTATCTACAGGAACAGCTTGAAGATAGCAAGTCTTTCATTATAACATTCATTTTATCAAGAATTTAATACATGTTTTTAAAAAATATTCAACTTTCATGTGTGAATTCAGTCATTCTGCTTTACAGACATCAGATATTCAGATTTAGAATCTTGATTGTCATTAAAAAATTATGTCAAAAATGTGGTAACATGCTCAGGATGAATAGGATTTAGATTTGGGAAGCAATACGATTATGTTGATTTTAAGATTTACTAAAATTATGCGATCAAAACTGCTTCTATATTAAGTTGCATTTTTTATTGTTTAAAAATTTGCTCTAAATAAATAAATTTTGCAGCCATCTTAACTGCATAAATAAAATTCAGCTTGAACATTTTGGGTTCTTCTGTCCTCTGCTGGATTAAAATCATATTGCATTGCAAAGAAAAACCCCACATGGTCCATGAGTGAACTGTTCAACTCCAAAATATATTTTTACACTTTAGAATCTTGCTGTTGCAAGGGTTGGCAGTAGCTATCCTGGCTGATTTAAGGTGAGAGGCAGGGTAGGGTACACCCCAAACAGGTCACCAGTCTGACATGAGGCCACACACTATTTCCCAGGGGCAATTTTTTCATATAGTGGCCAGTCAACCTAATACATATGTTTTTGGGGGTGGGAGGAATCCGGAGTACCTGGAGAAAACTCATGCTTACACAGGGAGAGCATGCAAACTCCACACAGAAAGCCCAGTGTTCCAAAACTTGTCCCCACTCTTGACATCGGGACTCAAACCGATGACTTTCTTGCCACTGTGCTACCCACTGCGCCCCCATGCAGCCAAAACTAAATCTTTATACTTTATAATCCTGTTAGAAAGAAAAATTAAAATGGCCCAAATAATTGTTGCTAGGGAACAATTCAGGAACCTTCCGGGTGAGCTGGAGGATTCATCTGGGGTGAGAGAAGCCTGGGCTTCCCATCTGAGGCTGTTGCTCCCACGACCTGGCCTCTGATAAGTGGAAGACAATAGAATGGAACAAAATTTTTGCTCCGATATATTTTATAAGTTTGTTTTCTGTGTTTAATTTGTCTCTCATTCTGCTACTCTTTCCATCCCAGATTCTTTTCTGTACTCTAAACTCACATAAAGTGGACATGCAGAAGTTGCTCGGGGGACAAATCGGACTGGAAGATTTCATCTTTGCTCACGTCCGAGGAGAGACTAAGGAGGTGGAAGTGACAAAGACAGAAGATGCTTTGGGCCTCACCATTACAGATAACGGAGCAGGTTATGCCTTCATTAAGGTGATTTAAAAAAATGACACAATCTACTGTCTATTCAGTCAATTTAGATTAAGTTTTTACAATCATTTGCGGAAAAATTTCAGCCATACTTAAAGTTTTGCAAAAACAGACCAGTATATTTATGGCAGAGACATTCACAAAATTTTTTTCAAGTGTCTTGATAAAGTCTTATTAATTGAGCAATTTTTCTTCCAGAGAATAAAAGAGGGGAGCACCATAGACCGTTTGAAGTCTGTATGTGTTGGTGATCACATCGAGGCTATAAATGACCAGAGTATTGTAGGCTGTCGACACTATGAGGTGGCTAAAATGCTAAAAGAACAACCAAGAGGAATACCATTCACTCTTCGGCTTGTGGGACCCAAGAAGGCTTTTGGTGAGTAGAAGATTTATAATTTTGTGCATCACAAATGGAGCTGATTTTATTCTGATTGCATGTTCGTTTCACTAAAATGATGAGAGAATTTTTGTAAATTTAGGAAATATCTTGTTCTTCTTTTGGCATTTTCCTTCAGGGGTCGCCACAGCAAGTCAGTTTCTTCCATCTAATCCTGTCTCCTGCATCCTCTTCGGTCACGCCATCTACCTGCATGTCTTCCTTCACTGGATCCATGGACCTCCTCTTTAGTCTTCCTCTAGTCCTCTTTCCTGGTGGTTCCAAATCCAGCATCTTTCTTCTGATGTACTCTCCCTCCTCTGTACATGTCCAAACCATGTCAGTCTGGCCTCTCTGACTTTATCTCCAAAACCTCTAACATGTGCTGTTCCTCTGATATGCTCATTTCTAATCCTGTCCATCCTGGTCACTCCCAGAGAGATCCTCAGCATCTTCATCTCTGCTACCTCCATCTCTGTTTCCTGTCTTTTCCTCAGTACCACTGTCTCTAAACCAAACAGCATGGCCGGTCTCACCACGGTTTTGTACACTTTTCCTTTCATTTTAGCTGAAAATCTCCACGCATAACAGCCTACCTGCACATGCTTCTTCACCTCTTTTCCACACTCTTAATTAAAAACGGATTCTTTTTAAATTTAGAAAATAACTCAATAGTTCAAATTCACCAATAAATATTGTCATTCTATGTAGTTTTTTTTCCCATCTCTCCGATGTGCCGCTTACTCAGATTGCATGTATAGATGCCAGCAATACAAAATCACTATTTTTTAAAGTAAATTATTACTTATTTTACAAACTTCTTGTAAAGAAATAACCTTTAATTTATTTTAGGGTGAGTTTGTTTACCTTTAGAAGTTCTCTAGATTCAATGTGTGTATGAGCAGAGAAGGAAGTCCAATTTTCAAAGTGGAAGTGGTTGCTTATCAAACAGGAAACCAAATCCATGGCTAAGTGTCTGACTTCCTGTCACTTACAATTTTTTTACTTGTGTGTTCAAGAGAGTCTGCAGTAACCAAGTATGAGTGGAAATTCCAAAGTACAAGTATGTTCAATTGTTTGCCATCTAGCTTATTTACATTGTTTAGGTTTACATTGGATACTGGGTTTCCAGGAAACCCCGCATTGGGAACGCCGGGAGCCTGATATATAGTAAATAAAGATGTTATAGTTGGTATCAATTGGACACTTGGATACTAACTATAATGTTTTCTATATGTTAGATGGTATTTTAGATGGATTTTAGATATGTTCGGTGATATTTTGGATGGTTTCGGACATGTGCGGAGGAGAGAGAGGGACTACCAGGCACGACATGTAGAGGAAGACATGAAGATAGTTGGTATGACCGAAAAGGATGCAGGAAGGAACTGACTTGTCTTGAAAATATGATGTTTTTTTTTTATTTTTTGATGTAATTAAAAATGGGAGCAGTCAAGATTGATTTGTTTTTCTGTATGATTGGGAGCAGATATGATTGGAATGAGAACCAGAGCACCAAAATCAAATGAGGGCAAGATGGTGAATGGGAAAGAAACGCTTCGACTTCGTTCTAAAGGCGCTGCGACAGTTCAAGAAGTGGTGAGTTTCACACACTCTCAAGGAACCAAATGAAAGGAACCAGATAACCCGAACTCATTCCAAACACAAATAAACACTAAATTCTGTAACGTGAAGTTTTCGGTATTTTTGGACTTCAGTGTGTAGTGCTGCTGGTATTCTGATCTTGTAAAATAAACTTGTGGAGAAAACGGCTTTTCTGAACTTTGATGGCACAAAATGATTTTGACTTTAAGGTAAACAGGCTAAAACATTAACTTTGAGAAAGATTGAGGAAAAGATTGAAATGTTTTTCCTGCAGGATGATGGTCTCTAAAGAGTTTGGCCTTGAACTTTATATCAGCACCAGAGCAGCAAGTACGTCTGTGGCATGTCCTGATAAGAAAAGCCTTTAAAAGTTGAACGGCCCATCTGCAAAGCTTTAGCCTCATTAAAAAAAAACAAAAAAACGCTCAGTTTAAGGTTTTCCAGACTCATCTGTCTCACTGATATTTCTCAGTTAGTTCACAAACGTTTTTGTGTCTGCTCTGCTCACAGAATGAGTTTGAAGAACAAGCCATCAGGAAAGTGGATGATCTGCTAGAAAGCTACATGGGCATCAGAGATCTGGAGTTGGGTAAGATGATGAAAACAAATCCCTGTATTAAATGGCAGTTAATCATCTATCCATTTTTAGGGGTTGTTTTTCCATCTTCAAACATGTTATTCCTTCAATCTCCCCCGTCTTCTAACATCTCCTCAATCGATGCATTAAACAGCGACAATAAGTTAGCATTAGCTTACCACTATATAAGCATTAGGAACCAAATAGTTTCTAAAAGGCATTTTTTCGGTTGGTGAAGACTCATGCATACCTGGGTAGAACATGCAAACTCTACACAGAAAGGCCAGCGGCTCGAGCTTTGTCCCATCAGTAGGCTTGAACCAGCCATCTAACCTTAACCATTAACCAGAAGTAGACACAATCCAACACTGGCAACCCCGCCGAGCTCCGTCACACACAGACTGCTGCACCCAATGCAAGTCTGTACACATGTTATAGTCAAACTGGAAACCAGCTTTCTTTCCTACACTGTTATCAATTTTCAATGATAATTTTATTCGTTCATCTTCTGAACCATCCATCCTATCAACCAATCCCAGCTGATTCAAGGTGAGAGGCAGGATACACCCCCGAACAGGTTGCCAGTCTGTTGCAGGGCCATATACACAACCATCCACACATCCTCTCATTCTTAGCGGCAATTTTTTTTCTATGGTGGCCAATCAGCCATGTTTTTGGAGGGTGGGAGGAAACCGGCGTACTTGGAGAAAACTCCCCCAAAATGTGGGAACATGCAAACTCCACACAGAAAGACTAGCATTCCGAAGCTCATCGAGATTTGAATTCTCAACATTCTTTCTGTGAGGCCACCGTGCTAACCACGGCATCACCATGCAGCCCCATGGTAACTAAAAAAAAGGGTTATAGGAAAACCCATATACAGTAAAACATGTGTTTCACAGACTGGACTTTTTTTGTTGTTACTTTTTGGCCCTAAATTGATGAGAATATGAATAATTTATGTTAGTCATTTTACCATAAAATTGTGACTTTTGTTTGTCATTCTTTACAGCAACCACCATTGTTGAAGCAGGGAAAGACAAGAAGAATCCTGACGACTTTGCTGAAGCTTTGGATTCGGTTTTGGGAGATTTTGCTTTCCCTGATGTCTTTTTGTTTGATGTATGGGGAGCTATTGGAGATGTCAAAAATGGTCGAATTTAGACCACTAACAAGATTTTCTTTGGTCCATCCAGTTGTAAAAAGAAGAAACATGTAAAAGTGCTTTGATGGTTTTTGCTTTCATTTCTACTTCTTTCATCATAATCATGACAGAGATGATGTATTTCTTCAAAATGTGCTTTTGTACTGTCAAATATGTTCTCTACAGACAAGTCATCGATATTTAATAAATGGGAAACAACACATGGCGGTTTTGTAGGAAGGGCTTCAAAAAAACAACACTTTTATCATTTGCTAATTTCAAAAAAGTATGTGTGTGAAAGATAAAAAGCTTGCAAACCGATGACTAATTTTTCAAGCATTTGGTTCACAATTTAAATTATGTGGGAAACAGGAAGTTACAAAGGGAATGAAGTCAGAATCTGGGATTCCAGGAAGTCAAACCAAGAGCACAACAATATTTTTTTTAAGATTAAAACTTGCAAAATAAAACTGAAAATTTCAGTTCATATATTTTTTGCCTGATGCAACTTTACAAAAACTCTTACTGGTTTACAGAAGCAAAAAAACTGCAAAATGGCCAACAACATAATCAATGTAGTTTCTTTTATCATCATCATTATACAAGGGTTAGGACAATTCTTTTTTTAAATAAAGAAAAAATGCAATCAAGTACTTTTTATTTTTACAAATTATGAATACAGCAGCTTTCTTTTACTTAAAATCACATTCCAGGTTACGGTTATTTATACAGACTAAATATATCTACTTTGTATTAAAACAATTAGATATTTTTTTACACAGGCAACCGACATGTTTTATGCAATGTTCAAATCCCCATAAAAGTTAGAGGAAATCATTTGCAAAACATGCAAAAGTGCTTCAACAATAAAAAGCAGCACAAACTTTTAATATTTACATATACATATTGTGAGGGACCAAACAGTGAGGCAAAGGACTTTTTTTTTGAGGCAGTCCATTTAAACAATGGGATCTTTTATTTACTCCACAGGATGTAAATACTACAACAACAAACCAGCTGGTTCTCTAAAAGAGGACTCAAGAGAACAATCCTCAAAATGCGTAGATCAACAAAATAATACTAAACTAAAGGCAAAACAGATCTAAAGTGGTGACACAGAATGGGAACTTATATATGAGGTTGGACAAACTAATTTAGATACCCGAGGGGGAGGGAAATAACTTAACAAAGACTTAATTGAACTAAACCTAAAGAACACCCCCACTGTCCAGCAGTACATGGTTTGGTCTGATTATTCAGCAACCCACAGCCACGCCCTGTTCAGCCAGGGAGGAAGCTTTCCTCTCCATGTGGGATTGTGGAGCTTCAGTCATTACACATATACAGTATATATTTCAAAATCTGTCTGATGTTTTTTCAGTGTGCATAAATCCAAACAGCATGGTACAATTTGCAGGAATAATCAAATTCCATACAAATGTTACACACAAAACTTTAAAAAGAAAAATGGTAGTGCAGTTTTGACTAAAATACTTTCTCCCCCCCAAATATATTTTTGTGCAGTCAGCTCAGTAGAGTTGGCAAAATTCTGATTACGGTACATGAATAAAAAACTCACTGAGGTCACAACAATATGTTACGTTATATACAATCTAATTCCTTAAACATGATAAAACAAAACTATTAACACAAGCATTCAATTGAACACAGTTATTGACATAACCAGATGTTGACCACTATAACGTGACAATAACATTCAAATATCACAGATGAACTTAATTTGGAAGAAAACGTGTATGTACACAGCTCTGACTGTCCTCAAGCTGGCATAAGCACTTGATACATTTATTTATACTGTATGTTTCTGTTAATAGATCATAAAGCGTTATTCTTGCAACAAATCCACTGCTAGGTAATCTTAGACAAAATATAATGAAGTCACATTCCCGGTAGCGACCCGCAACCCATTTGCATACATAACAAACATAACAAAGAAAAATGAGAAAATAATGTGACTTTGAAACACTGCTGTATTGCAAACTCAACTCCATCCAATCATTGAGAAGGACGTGATTCTTCCAAAGCAGAAAGAGGGGTCGTATTTTTTTTCTCCGTCTCCTCCAAGTCCTCAGAGTCTAAGTTGCTCCTCAGAGAAGTTTGTGTGAATCTGCGGATGGTCTCACGGAAGGAAGGGTATATAGTCTCTGACAAGTCGAAGCGAGGGTACACTTTTTTAAGAATGGACCTGCGAAACAGGATGTAGACCCATGGGTCTAAGATCTGGTTGCAGGTGGCAAAACGAATCCAGAGAAGAAGGTACCCGACCTGGAGGGGAAGTCCTGACAGAGCAGTTTGGGCAATGAAGATCTGGTTGTATGAAGATGTGGAGATCCATGACAGGAGAAGGGGAAAGAAATGAAGAAAAATAAAGTCAGATATTTAGAAGATTCATGTACAATGATTGTTAGGTAGAAAATATAAAATTTTGGATACTTCTTTTGTTATTACTTCTTTTGTTACTACATCTTTTGTTACTTCTTTTATTTTTATCATTCAAAAGTGTCTCTTCGGTTAATGTGGTTCCCAGCTGCAATCACAAATACACCCCGAATAGGTCGCCAGTCTGTCTCTGGGCTACACACACAATCTAGGGGCAATCATGCCATGGCCAATCAAACTAGCATGCATGTTTTTGGAGCGTGGGAGGAAACTGGAGTATTCGGAGAAAACCAACGCATACACGGGGAGAACATGTGAACTCCACAAAGAAAGGCCAGTGTTTCATGTCTCGTCCCCATCTGGGACTTGAACCCACGACTTTCTTGCTGTGAGGCTACTTTGCTAATCATTGAAATGTAATTTTTACAAATGTACCATCCTCAAATGGGATCAAGAACATCAGCATAGAAACTGGATGTTTCTATTTGTATGGAGCTGAATGTGGATAAAAACAGACAGCTTATACAGCCATCTAGAATTTCCACACTGAATATTTTAAAGACGTGTTTAAGACGTCTTGGAAATATTCCAGCACCTTTCTAAAAGTAATTGATATTTTCAGGGAATCAGAGGTGGAGTCGCTGGGTGTTTTGTCTACAAGGAAGGAAAGTAAGAAGGAAGGAAGTCTGTAACTCCATTAGAACAGACGAGTCTGAGAGCATGTCAGAGTAGACGTGGGAAAACAGATGAGTAACGAACAACAAACGCTAACCCAACAAAATGGGTAAATGATTGTATAAGCTACGATCTGAAGACACTGATGTCTTTTCAATGTTTGTAGTGAACACTGAGATAAAACAGGAGACGTCGTGCATCATGACATGACTGCAGATAAAGTTTAGAACTGCCTTAACTTTTTAAAATGAGATAAAACACATGTCAAAGGTTACATCTGGAGTACTTCAAAATATTATCAAGGAGTTTTTGAAAGGAATTTAGAAAAGTATAAAACACAAAAAATATTTTCAATTTCCATTACTGATTAAAGTTTTATGCAGCTTATGTTAGAGGTCTTTGAAATAAAGTCAGAGATGTCATGCTGACATGGCTCAGAGGAAATGCATATTTTGAGAAGTAGGTTGTGTTTCCGATTGCCAAGAGTAAGACCAAAAATAAGATTCGTGGATGTTGCGAAACCGGACGGGAAGGTATTTGGTGTTAGAGAAGAAAAAAAAGAGGGATCAAACCGAGGCTTTTGTCACGACCACCTCAAGAAAACCAGAAGGAAAAAAAAAAGACTGATAACAGTTTGATTATGGGTTTATAACTTAAAAAGTGACATTCTTTTAAATATAGAAGTAACATTGGAAGAAATATTCATCTTTATACACATAAAATGATTTTTTTTTTTTTTTTTTTTAATTTTTACTCACTCTATTCATCCCTCAACGGGGAAATTTGTGTGCTGCACTCCTACACCGCAGCAGGCTGCCACGACGGTGCTAATGGTGGGAGGAATGGGGGGTTAGGTGTCTTCTCCAAGGACCCTAGATGTGAACTTCCGGTTGACTTCCAGTCCGCGGGCGAACGTTCTAACCACTGAGCCACTGTCTCTCCCCAATTGTAACCTTTAGAATTAGAATCAAATCTGATTTAGAGACCCTGCACTGCTTGAAACTCACTCATAACAACCTTTGTTAGGAGCTTGATGTTCAGGAAGAGGTCATCCCTGATGTAATTTTCGGTGATGAACATTTTATCTTGATTTAAAACAGATGGTATGAGATCATAACATGTCTCATAGTTTCTTCTGGCTCAGTGGGTAGAGCTGGCTCTGACTGGAAGTTAACTGGAAGTTAACTGGAAGTTCGTGAGTTCAAATCTCACTGAGTTCATGTCTAGGGTCCTTGGAGAAGACACCTAAGCTCCTGCTTCTCCCACCATTGGCGCTGTCATAGGTGGCAGCCTGCTGCGGTGTATTGCAACACACAAATTCCCCCGGTGAGGGATCAATAAAGTATATGTTATTATTATTCTCCGTTCATTTAGAGCGTACACCTCCAGAATCAAGCACGATTCTCACAATCAAAAAACAGTTCTCCTGATATCAACCAAATGTCTTTTTTTTAATTTTCATCTCATTGGTTTAGAAGAAAGTAAACAATGTTAAAGATGACTTCTATTTCATGTGATTTCTTATTATAAATTTTCCAATCAGGTACTGTTTGTGTTACAATGGTAAATAATTTTTTTAAAAGGTGTCAAATTTACACCCGGATGCTGGACTTCGTGATACTAAATTGGGACCACGACTTTTTTTTAATGACAAAAAAAGCTTAAAACTCACATTGACTTGTTAATTCATTGACGATGTGTCTTCGTGGTGCTACTTAGTGCTTTATACTGTAATGACATCTGACTCGTTAAGCTTTGATAAGAATGATTGCAGATGATGCAGAAAAGTTTAGAGGAAAAAAGTTCAGACTAAGAAAATAGTTTATTTAAAACATTAAAATTTTGAAAGAAAACTTTCAAAATCAGCTACTACGATCAGGATATCCTGGCGTTCTTTGTCAGGACAGCTATTGTTTTAACCAAAAAAAAAGTAAACACCTGAGGTCACCAGCTGTGAGTGGTGACCGAAAGAATGAGAACGCGGACACAAGTGGCCGAAATGAGCTTCCTTCGCAGGGTGGCTGGGCTCTCACTCAGAGATTGGGTGAGGGGTTCTGCCATCCGAGTGGAGCTCGATGTTGAGCCACCCCTCCACCTTCTCTCGACCTCTCTCTCGACCTTCTCTCCAGGTCGAGAGAAGCCAGATTGGGTGGTTCGGGCATCTGGTCATGATGCCCCCCGAATGCTACGCTGGTGAGGTGTTTCGGGCACGTCCCACTGAGAGGAGACCAAGAGGCAGACCCCGAACCCACTGGAGAGACTATGTCTCACAGCTGGCTGGGGAACGACTCGGGATCCTTCCGGGTGAGCTAGAGGATGCTGGCTGTTGTTCCTGCGACCTGGATAACCGGAAGACGACGGAATGAAACAAAGCAATCCTTGCTAACAAATTATTTTTATGTGAGAAAAGAGGGTACTGAGTGCGGAATTCGTTCAACAACAAAAAAATGGCTCTCATTTGTTGGCCGTTCATCACAAGAGCCATGCAAACAGCGGAAAATTGTTTTTTTCTATTTGTGGTAATATTGGTGAAATTAGGTTAAGATTTTTGAAACGCACAATTATTTGGGTAAACAAGATTTTTTTTACCAAACTGTTAAAAGTTCCAAAACTATCTGACTAAAATTAATGGACTAGTTTTTGATGATTTTGTCATGTTTGTACTTTTACTGCTGTAAAAAAGTATGAATAGGTTAAGATTTTAGATTTAGATTGTAAACTTACCAGGAGTGGGCACCAACAGATGGTTGCGATGAGCATAATGAGGATAAGCTGTACCATCATTTCCACTTCATGATCTCTTCGTCTTTGGGTTCTGTCCGGCCCACAGCACACTTTGATCAGAGTCACCACGCTGACTGTGTTCAGCAGAAACGACACAATGATGCTGATCAGTCCAACCAAGGAGAAAAGCAAAGAAAAAGCCATGTCATCTCCGTCTGAACTGACATTAAGAAAGCACCAGGAGCCAGGTGTCTGAATGTGATAGCTACCAAATCCTGTCACGGGTAGCAGCGATATGGAACCAGCAACCAACCAAACTATCAATACCATGGAGACACTCCGTCCCTTGGACTTGCTGGTGGAGCGTGCAAATGGGTGGTTGATGCCAATGAATCTTTCTATAGCCATGGAAGCACCGAGCAGCAGTGGGGACAGTCCGTAGAATACCATTGACATTCCCATAAAGTTACAAAAATGACAGGTTGGGTCCATCAGGCGCCAATCCACCTGCGTGATATAGAAGGAAATCACAAAAGTGCCTGTGACTAGAAGACCCATGAAGTCTGTAACAACCAGACCGCCCAGGAAGATGAGGAAAAAAGAGCGAGATCGGCTTTTTGCTTGCTGACAGGACTTGATAAGAACAATAAATGCGATGAGATTAGAGATGAGACCCAAAGTGGCAAAGGTGGCTGAAATATGGACATTCCCAGTGTTTGGACGATAACTAAACAGAGTGCTAGTGTTGGAATAGCACACCGGGGTGGTGTCGTTGGTGTCGTTCATGGTGATTGGTTATAAATCACTCAGAAACCACCAATGGAAGAGCTTTGATTATCCCATTTATCATCTGAAAAACAAAAAAAAAAGTTGAATATCAAAACTGTGTAGAGGTTTGGTTTAGATAAACTCCTAAAACATATAAGTAAAATGTGGTGGAAAAAAAATCAAATTACGTTAATTGAATTATCACATGAAATTATTCAATCATCACTCAATAATTGGACCCTGGAACAATTTAACCTGATATAATAAGGCTGGTGACAGTCCAGAGCAAGGGAGAGTGCGGAAAAGAGGTGAAGAATTGTGTGCAGGCAGGCCGAAACGGGTGGAGAAAAGTATCAGGTGTGATGTGTGACAAAAGAGTTTCCGCTAAAATGAAAGGGAAAGTGTACAAAACCGTGGTGAGACCAGCCATACTGTTTGGTCTGGAAACAGTAGCGCTGAAAAAAAAGACAGGAAACATAGATGGAGTTGGCAGAGATGAAGATGCTGAGGATCTCTCTGGGAGTGACCAGGATGGACAGAATAAGAAATGAGTATATCAGGGGGACAGCACATGTTAGAGGTTTTAGGGATAAAGTCCGATAGGCCAGATTGAGATGGTTTGGACATGTGCAGAGGAGAGACAGAGAGTACATCGGAAGAAGGATGCTGGATTTGGAACCACCAGGAAAGCGGGCTAGAGGAAGACCAAAGAGGAGGTTCATGGATACAGTGAAGGAAGACATGAAGATAGTTGGAGTGACCAAAGAGGATCCAGCAGATAGGGTTAGATGGAAGAAACTGACTTGCTGTGGCGACCCCTGAAGGGGAATGTTGAAAGAAGAAGATAATAAGGCTGGTGACATCAGTAACTTCTTTAAATCACTTGTTAAAACACACTTTAATTAAAAAATTGTACTATTCTTTTATTCTTCTGACTATAAAATAAGTAAACTTTTCTGTTCCAACTTCTTCTTATCCTGGACCGGGTCAAGGGGCCAACAACCTCAGACGGGAAACCCAGGCTTCTCTAACCCTGGCTGCGTCCTTCAGCTCCCCTGAGAGGATCCTGATGCGTTCTCTATCCAGCTCTGTCCAGCAGGGATCTGCATTCTTGGGCAATCTAACCAGCTGCCCGAACCACCCCATCTGGTTTCTCTCAACCCGGAGGAGCAACAGCCCTACTCCGAGCTCTTCCTGGATGGCAGAACCCCTCACTCTACCTCTGAGTGAGAGCCCAGCACCCCTGTGACAGAAACTCATTTTGGCTGTTTGTATCCATGATCTCATTCTTTCGGTCACCACCCACAGCTGGTGGCCATAGGGGACGGTAGGAACGTAGATCGACTGGTAAATCTGGCATATACAGTATATATATTTTTAATTCTATACAATTAAAGTTGTTTTAAATTGAATGCTCACTTCATTTTAAAGATATATTTCAAATAAGGTCTTGTGTTGACATCGAACCAGATGATAATGTGAACAGTCTCTAAACAAAAAAAAAAACTCAGCTCAGATGGAGCCTGCACAGTAACACCCACACATCATGCAGACAGCGATAGACAGAATGATGCATTGCCATTGCTCAGATAGATGGACAGCTGGTATATCTTGGCCGGAAATGTGCTCTGAGAGTGCCCATGACGGAGTTACTAACAGGAAATACATGCTTCTACCCATAATTAGTCTACCACATTTTCCCTAGTGGTCTATTTCTGTACCATAAATGATGTTTCATTGTTATAATGGCCTTTTAGGGCGACCCATTAGGCTGCATCTACCGGACAAATAAAAACTATGTTTTACAATTACCTCACTTACGCTAAATGGTTGTTTAGTTGCCTAATATGGATGTGGGGAGCTTATCTTGTAAAGAAATTCTATGTATGTGTGGCATCTGATAATACTTACAAATAGGAACTTTTACATAAAGATTTGATTACTTCTTCTCCTTTCGGTATTTCCCTTCAGGGTCGCCACAGCAACTCAGTTTCTTCCATCTAACCCTATCTGCTGCATCTTCTTCTGTCACACCAACTATCTTCATGTCTTCCTTCACTGTATCCATGAACCTCCTCTTTGGTCTTCCTCTAGGCCTCTTTCCTGGTGGTTCCAAACCCACCATCTTTCTTCCAATGTACTCTCTCTTTTTCCTCTGTAAATGTCTAAACCATCTCAGTCTGGACTCTCGGACTTTATCTCCAAAAGCTCTATCATGTGCTGTTCCCCTGATCCTGTCCATCCTGGTCACTCCCAGAGAGATCCTCAGCATCTTCATCTCTGCTACCTCCATCTCTGTTTCCTGTCTTTTCCTCAGTGCCACTGTCTCTAGACCAAACAGCATGGCCGGTCTCACCACGGTTTTGTACACTTTCTCTTTAATTTTTTTTAGATTTGATAACTATTAGTACCATTTTTTGAGTAAAAGGCAAGCATAGAAGATGTTTTTAAAATAGAAAATGAACAAACCCGAATTATTCTGAAGAGCAATGACGTGGTATGGAGATCATTTGGGCAAGAAGTTATTGAAATTTCAAAGATAGTCACAGTTTAAAGTTCCTGGACATCATTTATTCACCTTAGAAACCCATAACAGGTTGCCAATCTGTTACAGATATCTGTCATCGGTTAGTGTTATTTCCTTTGAGCTATTGTTTAGTTTGTTTATTTGAAACCTAAACATTGAACAAAGAATCCGACAGATGATTTGAGACAAACGGAATACACACTGACGGGAAAAAATCTGTGTCATAATTTTGTTTTTGCTTTTTTTGTGTTAAAGATGCAAATTTTTTACACCGAAATGTGGAAAATTTCATTTAAAAAGAAAAAAATTAAATATTCATCATTTTATGGAATATTTTTAACTACTCGGGTGAGGAGTTTATCCTTCCGGGAAGAGCTCGGTGTCGAGCTGCTCCTCCTCCAAGTTGAGAGGAGCCAGATGGGGTAGTTTGGGTATCTGGTAAGGATGCCCCTCGAGCATAAATGTATGTCTCACAGCTGGTTGAGGAACAACTCGGGATCCCCCCGGGTGAGCTGGAGGATGCAGCCGGGTTGAGAGACGCCTGGGCTTCCAATCTGAGGTTGTTGCCCCCGCGACCCGGCCCCAGATAAGCGGAAGATGACAGAATGAAACAATATTTTATGCTTTGAAATGGTCTAAGTTTGTGTCTGATGGAAAAAAATACACAAAAATTTTTTCAAGGTTATTGAGAATAATTTCTAGAAGGTTTTGCATTTCATCCTAGTTTTGTTAAAATCTATGACTCATAGAATAACTAAAATGAGCATCCTCATTTTGTAGCACCTGTAGGAATTCAGTTTTTTTCCACAGTTATTTTATGTTCCAGTACCAGATTGGGACACCGCTGCAGCATTGCTCAGATTCTCATGCTTGATGGAGCGTATAAACTTGTCAGGTGCTCTGCTGCTCTGAGGTTTAGGGAAAGAGAAAAACTTTGATTGCTTTACAACACCATAAAAGTACAAAACACTAGTCAGGTTCACACTGAGTAAACTAGAGCATATGGTGTTAACGCAATTCAAATTCAATTTTACCAAAAAAAAAAAAAAAAATCTTTTTCTGTGAAATTATACCATTTTTTCTGCTGTACAAATTTTTCCTTTTATAATTTTTTTTATAATGATTAGTTTCACAAAGTTTTGTAGAGCTGATCATAAAAAGTGATCAATTTCAGCATTTAATAGAATTTTTCTTTTTAATCTTCAAGTCTTTTGTAATAATGATTTAGAAAGAAAACAGGACAAAATTATTTAATTATAATTATGCAAATGTTATTCTCTGTCATCCCGCAGGTCAAGAAATTGAAATATCACAAGATTTGGATCACAAGTGAGAGGATGGAGATCCACATGCAGATTGATACATCATCCACAATAATTAGGATGCTGAATAAGACTGTTGCGGATATAAAAAAAAAAGCTAAATTGTTTTGAGATTTTTGGTTTATTACAAAGATTTTCCAAGATCAGATTTTTTTCCCTGTGAATAGAAAAAAAATTCTTATTTAGTTCATTAACTTTTAAATTTTGAGACTAAAAATATTATTTATTTATTCATTTCGGTCACATTGTAAATTCACATTAAAGAAAGTTAAAATTTTTTCTGAAATTGTATTTTACCAAGGGATCGAAAAGGTATCGGCTGAAGCAAACGCTTATCACGCCGACCCTTTTTTCAAATTACCATGAAAGCAAAAACATATATGTAAATATTCAGAAATCCATCATAACACATAAAATGAAAATTAGAACATCAAATGAAAAAGTAATACAATTGTTACTTTAAATTCATTGTATATAAGCTTGAATTTAACCATCAAGACTTGCATATTTTTTAAGCAATAATAACTTAAAACGTTCCAAACTTTTACAAATTAAAGTTCTAGAAGGACTTCAATAAAATTAAAGACTAATTAATATTCTGGCTTTACATTGAATCAAGCTAAACAAAATTAAATGAGAATTGGCTCTCATAAAATTTCTTTAACATCTTTTGTTTTTTTTTTTAAGTCAAAGAAGTAAATTAAAACAGACCTTAAGGAAACAAAAATATCTGAGAAAATCGAACAGTTAAAGGAAGAAATTTTATTTAAACTGAAACATTGAAAATAGTAGTGAAGCAACATAATCTATTATTTAAACACACAAATCCAGCAAAAACTATGTTCACATAGAGATTAAAATAAGTCTTACCATCACTGAAGAGCTTTTAAGGACCAAGTTGAATCTCAAGTGGATGAATAAAATTTCTCTGTGTGGATCATTTCTGTCTTTGCATGATCCTTGACTGCAGCACAGAGAACAACTACTGGAAGAGGAGGAGAAGAAGAGGTCAAACCCAGTCTAGTCTCTCTGTTACAGCAGCTGGTTTCTCTCTTGCTGCAGTTCAGATATGCATCTTTTCCCCTTCTGATTACACTTTCCTCTGC
The DNA here is from genome assembly GCA_902685375.1 of Neostethus bicornis. Classification (NCBI taxonomy): domain Eukaryota; kingdom Metazoa; phylum Chordata; class Actinopteri; order Atheriniformes; family Phallostethidae; genus Neostethus; species Neostethus bicornis. The sequence goes on from LR738547.1 coordinate 23,990,913, forward strand.
TTGGCTCACTCCTCCCCGGAAAACAAAGAGGGTGGGCTTTATGTGAACACTTTATCATCTCATAGGCAAAGGAAGAGCATCGTTCAAAGGGTGCAGAATGGTGAGACAACATAACCTTCATTTTGGGGTCAAGTCTCCATTTATTTTTTACACGTTTGAGGGGAATGTTGAGGAAGTAAGGGTTAAAATGGTTGCACAAATTTCTTCTTTGAATTGCTCTTGTTTAAAACTGAGTTCCAACTCAGTAGGATAGCAGGGACCTTGTTATGGGCTGTCTAGTCTCTGTATGACCAATGTTCTGCCATTTCTTCATTCCCTGCCGGTTTCTCATACCCTTAGAAGTGCACATGCACAGAACGATGTGCAGAACATGTCGTATGGGAAAATGGCAAGGAATGAAGAATTGGCAGAACACCGGCAGTACAGTATGTCCACTTCATTTCTAGGAAAGAAATTCCAGTGCGGACTTGGTCAGACCGGACCAAGTCTACCATTTGTCATCAGTTCAGTTTCTTACTTTTATGGACAGAACTTCTAGGGCACAGCTGAGGCTTTTTGGGGATTTGGTTCGGCGATGTCAAGATTGGTCTCTGCTTTTTTGCAAATGACTTGGTCCTATTAGCTTCATCACCAATTAGGTACCGAGTTTGAAGCAGCCTGGATGGGAATCAGTGCCTCCAAAGCCAAGATGATGGTGCTTGCCTGAAAAAGGGTGGAACGCCCCCTCCAAGTCCTCAAGCATCATTACTAGGCCTAACTAGTGAGATGCTCCAAGTACGGCCCACCAGCAGGAGACCAAGACGCAGACCTAGGACCTGCTGGAGAGACTACGTCTGATAGCTCGCCAGTAAATGACTCAGGATACCCCCAGGTTAGCTGGAGGATGTGGTCCTGGTGAGGGCAGCCTGAGATTCCCGGTTTTGCTGTTGCCCTTGTGATCTGATCCCGGATGAAGCAGAAGACATGCTGTGAAATTGGATGATGTAACAGATGACCATGTTTTCAGTTTAGGCCATTCCCTTTCACCTTTTAAAACCACCAAATTAATATGGTTAGGTCTAAAGATGATTCTACTGGCTCATCAACTGCATTGGTATCGACATGTTTGGATTGAGAACATCGCCCAAAACATATACGATGTTATCAAACTGTAAATTCTAACTTGTTGGACTCTTTCCTCTCTGCCCGGTTGCCATTCCCCCACATGTAAACAGAAACACTACCCTCTGTTGGAAGGACATCTTCTGATCGTTATGAACAGTTTTCATACACAGCATCAGTTTAACGCATAAAGGACACAGTTTGATTAAATTTCATTAGAAAATCAGGGATGTTTGGTTATGACAAACTTGTAAAATTCTTGTTGCAAAATGATAACTTTGCACCCTGGGATACACAACCGAACTAGTGATGGTCAAATATGTAAGAGTAATTTTGGAAGCAAATAGTCGGAACAAACTGTTTACACAAAGTCTAGTCTGGGCTCTAATCTTAGATCATATTCTCTTTTATGTGGAACACTGTTTTTTTCAAAGCTAAGCTAAAAACAAACCATGTTTTAAATTGTTTAACATTTCTCAGATATTTCTATATTTGCAGCCTTTCTATCTGCTAAAAATAAAATCTAGAAGTATCCTCAATACCTCAAGGAAAGACTCACTTTAATAATTACATATCACTCCCTCGGCTCTTGCCATGTTCCACCTCCCTTCTGAGACCTTTCCTCATTCCCTATCCTGACCTTCGTCCTCATTCAGCACACTTAGCACAGATTGCCTCTCCCTAATGTTAGCATCTGTGTCCCGTCTTCCCTCTTGTTATTTAAGCCTTGCCGGCTTTGGCTTCATGCAATTGCCAAGTCATCTGCTATCCAGCTGTGTCATGATGGTGTCCTCCACATCTAGTCCCTCCTCCTCAGCATCTGGTGATGGGAAATCCGACTCCTCACGTGTCGAAAAGCGGGCCGACCCTTCAGTCTCCTGAGGCTGAAACAGGTCGGACACCAGGAGAGTCCAGAAGTCCGTTCACCCTCATCGTACAATATTCATCTTTAAACCTGAATGCCTGCTTATACAGGATTCTTCTTAAATCAGGAGATCTCTGATCTTCCACTTTAAAGGACAGAGAAGACTATTCTATATATAGAACTCGTGCCCTACTGTATTATGAACCTGGCTGGATCTTTTTGACCAACATTTGTAAGGTTTCATCTAAATGTCTCTTACCTTGACAGTGGAGAAGAGAAGCCTCAGGTGAATCGATGAAGATCGCTCCGCACCTCAAAGAGGTCTGCGGCTGGTCTTCGTCCTCGCACCGCAAAAAGAAAATTAATCTATTCTGAGTGAAAGTCTTAACTATGGTACAGGGTAAATACTCAATCCCAACGTTATCGTAGCTCTCACTATGTCTGGTAAGACAGAAAGAAAAAAAGAGCTCCTTAACACCATCCCCCCTAGAAATATGTATATACCCTTAAAACCTCAAAACAGGAAACCACCTATCACTGCTATAAATTCAATTGCTCATTTTGGACATTACCGTAACCTGCTGTCATAGCTATGTAATCATGTTCTTCATCAGTGACATCGACTTTCCAACCACATCATTCTCTTGTTCAAAAAGTTCTCAGAAATAATATGATAAGAATCTCCACATACGCCAGATAGCGTCAGAAACTTGTTAACATAAACAACTTTTGACATTTAAAGAAACCCCTTTTTCATACCTAACAAAGGTGGGTCAGATCATTGGTCACACTTTGAGTACATACTTGTTAAAATGCTGGTTAGCATATCTTACTTTGCATGCCATTATTTTATACGATAATATCAGTACATGATTTCACATAAGAATTAGCCACATGGATAGTTCAACAATGACGCATCACGCTACTTTGTCACAAATGCCAAAAATTGATAAAGTGTCAATGCATCTGGAGACTCTAAAGAGCACCATTTGCAGGCTGTTGAAGGAAAAAAAACCTTCTTATCTACTCCGTGCATTAAAATTGTAATAAAATGTACAATAAATTACACAATGACCACACTTTTTTCTTTCAATATGAATTACTTAAAAAGGCTCACAACATTTTTCAAGAAAACGTCTCCTTGAGGACCTCAGCCTTCTCTTTTCCCTGTGCAGTACACTTCTACCTGTCTGGTCCTACCTAGCCTGCCCAAGACACAATCCTGCGCAAGTTGGCATCCAGGCCACAGCTTCTGATCTGTCTTCCCTAACGCTTTCCTTGCTGGTTAAAAGTGGCAAGCAACTAGGTCCTGCATCTCTAGATCAAATGCAATAAGATTTGAATTATTTTTTAAATGGAACCGCTTTCCGTCTTTACGACAGTTTAATTTTGTCAAATCAAATAGTTCAAAGAAACCAACTCTTTCTGTTGAAACATATTAAATTAAATCTTTTAATTTACAACCTCACCTCTTGTGATCTCATCACATCCATTTTATTACTTTGTCTTTTTTATCAGAAGCTGAATATTAGATCCATTGTTTTGCTGCAGATCGGCCTGAAACCCCATTATCTCTACAATTGGGTTTGAATGCACTACAGCAATATTCATGCTTTGTTGCATTTAAATCATCAATTCTACTTTCCGTGCTCCCTGATCATACCTGTTCCAAAAACGTTGTGCCTGTAGATTCCAATATCAAAGGTCAAATTGTGTTATCGTCTGTTCAGACTAACACACTCGAACAGATTCACAGAGGTTTCCCACAATCAAACTTGACCACATAACAGTCAAAGGCACCTGGTTTTTCATCTCTTTGTACATAATTCTGAAAAATCGAATAAGTCAGTTTATTGTCTTTAATCCAGCCTTTTAACAATACATGGATTGTTTACTATAAATCCAGTTTATCTAATAAATAAATATGACATTCTTATTGCAATGTTTCACACAAACCTTGGAGTCAAAACAATTTCTCTGTGTCATGATGGTGTTGAGGGTGAAGCAGTGGAACCCAGATGCAAAGGAAGGACGGAAGAAAGGAAGGGAAAAAGAAAGAAAGGAAGAAACAAAAGAAAGAACAAACAAAGGAACAAGGAAGTAAGAAACAAAGAAAGGAACAAGCGACAAAAGGAAGGAACAAGGGACAAAAAAGGAACGAAGGGAAGTAACAAAAACAAAGGAAAGAGAAAGGAAGCGACAAAGGAACAAAGGAAGGAACAACGGAACAAAGGAAGGAACAAAGGAACAAAAAAAAAACAACGGAACAAAGAAAGGAACAACTGAACAAAGGAAGGAAAAACGGAAAAAAGGAAGGAACAACGGAACAAAGAAAGGAACAAAGGAACAAAGGAAGGAACAACGGAACAAAGGAAGGAACAAAGGAACAAAGGAAGGAACAACGGAACAAAGAAAGGAACAAAGTAACAAAGAAAGGAACAAAGGAAGGAACAACGGAAAAAAGGAAGGAACAACGGAACAAAGGAAGGAACAAAGGAAGGAACAACGGAACAAAGGAAGGAACAATGGAACAAAGAAAGGAACAACGGAACAAAGAAAGGAACAAAGGAACAACGGAACAAAGAAAGGAACAAAGGAAGGAACAAAGGAACAAAGGAAGGAACAACGGAACAAAGGAAGGAACAATGGAACAAAGAAAGGAACAACGGAACAAAGAAAGGAACAAAGGAACAACGGAACAAAGAAAGGAACAAAGGAAGGAACAATGGAACAAAGAAAGGAACAACGGAACAAAGAAAGGAACAAAGGAACAAAGGAAGGAACAACGGAACAAAGAAAGGAACAACGGAACAAAGGAAGGAACAACGGAACAAAGGAACAAAGGAAGGAACAACGGAACAAAGAAAGGAACAACGGAACAAAGGAAGGAACAATGGAACAAAGAAATGAACAACGGAACAAGGGAAGGAACAACGGAACAAAGAAAGCAAAAAAAGGAACAAAAGAAGGAACAATGGAACAAAGGAAAGAACAACGGAACAAAGGAAGGAACAAAGGAACAAAGGAAAAGGAAAGAACAACGGAATAAAGGAAGGAACAAAGGAAGGAACAAAGGAACAAAGTAAGTAACAAAGGAACAAAGGAAGGAACAACGGAACAAAGGAAGGAACAAAGGAAGGAACAAAGGAAGGAACAACGGAAAAAAGAAAGGAACAAAGGAACAAAGAAAGGAACAAAGGAAAGAACAACGGAACAAAGGAACAAAGGAAAGAACAACGGAACAAAGAAAGGAACAAAGGAAGGAACAACGGAACAAAGAAAGGAACAACGGAACAAAGAAAGGAACAAAGGAACAAAGGAACAAAGAAAGGAACAAAGAAAGGAACAAAGAAAGGAACAAAGGAAGGAACGACGGAACAAAGAAAGGAACAAAGGAACAAAGGAACAAAGAAAGGAACAACGGAACAAAGGAAAGAACAAAGGAAAGAACAAAGGAACAAAGAAAGGAACAAAGGAAAGAACAACGGAACAAAGGAAGGAACAAAGGAACAAAGGAAAGAACAAAGGAACAAAGAAAGGAACAACGGAACAAAGGAACAAAGGAAAGAACAACGGAACAAAGAAAGGAACAAAGGAAGGAACAACGGAACAAAAGAAGGAACAAAGGAAAGAACAACGGAACAAAGGAACAAAGGAAAGAACAAAGGAACAAAGGAAAGAACAACGGAACAAAGAAAGGAACAAAGGAAGGAACAAAGGAACAAAGAAAGGAACAACTGAACAAAGGAACAAAGGAAAGAACAAAGGAACAAAGAAAGGAACAACGGAACAAAGGAAGGAACAACGGAACAAAGAAAGGAACAAAGGACAAAGGAACAAAGGACAAAGGAACAAAGAAAGGAACAAAGGAAGGAACAACGGAACAAAGAAAGGAACAAAGGAAAGAACAAAGGAACAAAGAAAGGAACAACTGAACAAAGGAACAAAGGAAAGAACAAAGGAACAAAGAAAGGAACAAAGGAAAGAACAACGGAACAAAGAAAGGAACAAAGGAAAGAACAACGTAACAAAGGAAGGAACAAAGGAACAAAGAAAGGAACAACGGAACAAAGGAACAAAGGAAAGAACAACGGAACAAAGAAAGGAACAAAGGAAGGAACAACGGAACAAAGGAAGGAACAACAAAACAAAGAAAGGAACAAAGGAACAAAGAAAGGAACAAAGGAAAGAACAACGGAACAAAGGAAGGAACAAAGAAAGGAACAAAGGAAAAAACAACGGAACAAAGGAAGGAACAAAGGAACAAAGAAAGGAACAAAGGAAAGAACAACGGAACAAAGAAAGGAAACACGGAACAAAGAAAGGAACAACGGAACAAAGGAAGGAACAACGGAACAAAGAAAGGAACAAAGGAACAAAGGAAGGAACAACGGAACAAAGAAAGGAACAAAGGAACAAAGGAAGGAACAATGGAACAAAGAAATGAACAACGGAACAAAGGAAGGAACAACGGAACAAAGAAAGCAAAAAAAGGAACAAAAGAAGGAACAATGGAACAAAGGAAAGAACAACGGAACAAAGGAAGGAACAAAGGAACAAAGGAAAAGGAAAGAACAACGGAATAAAGGAAGGAACAAAGGAACAAAGGAAGGAACAAAGGAACAAAGTAAGTAACAAAGGAACAAAGGAAGGAACAACGGAACAAAGGAAGGAACAACGGAACAAAGGAAGGAACAACGTAACAAAGGAAGGAACAACGGAACAAAGGAAGGAACAACGGAACAAAGAAAGGAACAACGGAACAAAGGAACAAAGGAAGGAACAACGTAACAAAGGAAGGAACAACGTAACAAAGGAAGGAACAACGGAACAAAGGAAGGAACAAGGAACAAAGGAAGGAACAACGGAACAAAAGAAGGAACAAAGGAAGGAACAAAGGAACAAAGGAAGGAACAACGGAACAAAGGAAGGAACAAAGGAACAACGGAAGAACAACGGAACAAAGGAAGGAACAAGGAACAAAGGAAGGAACAACGGAACAAAAGAAGGAACAAAGGAAGGAACAAAGGAACAAAGGAAGGAACAAAGGAACAAAGAAAGGAACAAGGGACAAAAAAGGGAACAAAGGAAGTAACAAAAACAAAGGAAAGAGAAAGGAAGCGACAAAGGAACAAAGGAAGGAACAAAGCCGGTTCTTTGAACAAAGAAAGGAACAAAGGAACAAAGAAAGGAACAAAGGAAAAAAGGAAGGAACAACGGAACAAAGAAAGGAACAAAGGAACAAAGAAAGGAACAAAGGAAGGAACAACGGAACAAAGAAAGGAACAAAGGAAGGAACAATGGAACAAAGCTACCTTTGTTCCATTGTTCCTTCCTTTGTTCCTTTCTTTGTTCCTTCCTTTGTTACGTTGTTCCTTCCTTTGAACAACGGAACAAAGGAAGGAACAACGGAACAAAGGAAGGAACAACGGAACAAAGAAAAGAACAAAGGAACAAAGGAAGAAACAACGGAACAAAGGAAGGAACAAAGGAACAAAGGAACAAAGGAAAGAACAACGGAAGGAACAAGGGACAAAAAAGGGAACAAAGGAAGTAACAAAAACAAAGGAAAGAGAAAGGAAGCGACAAAGGAATAAAGTAAGGAACAAAGCCGGTTCTTTGAACAACGGAACAAAGAAAGGAACAAAGGAACAAAGGAAGGAACAACGGAACAAAGAAAGGAACAAAGGAAGAAACAACGGAACAAAGGAAGGAACAACGGAAGGAACAACGGAACAAAGAAAGGAACAAAGGAAGGAACAACGGAACAAAAGAAGGAACAAAGGAACAAAGAACGGAACAAAGAAAAGAACAACGGAACAAAGAAAGGAACAACAGAACAAAGGAAGGAACAAAGGAACAAAGAAACAAAGGAAGGAAAAAAGGAACAAAGGAAGGAACAACGGAACAAAGGAAGGAACCAAGGAACAAAGAAACAAAGGAAGGAAAAAAGGAACAAAGGAAGGAACAACGGAACAAAGGAAGGAACAACGGAACAAAGAAAAGAACAAAGGAACAAATAAAGGAACAACGGAACAAAGGAACAAAGAAAGGAACAACGGAACAACGGAACAAAGGAAAGAACAAAGGAACAAAGAAAGGAACAACGGAACACAGGAACAAAGGAAAGAACAACGGAACAAAGGAAGGAACAAAGGAAGGAACAAAGGAAGGAACAACGGAAAAAAGAAAGGAACAAAGGAACAAAGAAAGGAACAAATGAAAGAACAACGGAACAAAGGAACAAAGGAAAGAACAAAGGAACAAAGAAAGGAACAAAGGAACAAAGGAAAGAACAAAGGAACAAAGAAAGGAACAAAGGAAGGAACAACGGAACAAAGGAAGGAACAACGGAACAAAGAAAGGAACAAAGGAACAAAGGAACAAAGAAAGGAACAAAGAAAGGAACAAAGGAAGGAACGACGGAACAAAGAAAGGAACAAAGGAACAAAGGAACAAAGGAAAGAACAACGGAACAAAGGAAGGAACAAAGGAACAAAGGAACAAAGGAAAGAACAAAGGAACAAAGAAAGGAACAACAGAACAAAGGAACAAAGGAAAGAACAACGGAACAAAGAAAGGAACAAAGGAAGGAACAAAGGAAGGAACAACGGAACAAAGGAAGGAACAAAGGAAAGAACAAAGGAACAAAGGAAAGAACAACGGAACAAAGAAAGGAACAAAGGAAAGAACAACGGAACAAAGGAACAAAGGAAAGAACAAAGGAAAGAACAAAGGAACAAAGGAAAGAACAACGGAACAAAGAAAGGAACAAAGGAAGGAACAACGGAACAAAGAAAGGAACAAAGGAAAGAACAAAGGAACAAAGAAAGGAACAACTGAACAAAGGAACAAAGGAAAGAACAAAGGAACAAAGAAAGGAACAACGGAACAAAGAAAGGAACAAAGGAAGGAACAACGGAACAAAGAAAGGAACAAAGGACAAAGGAACAAAGAAAGGAACAAAGGAAGGAACAACGGAACAAAGAAAGGAACAAAGGAAAGAACAACGGAACAAAGGAAGGAACAACAAAACAAAGAAAGGAACAACGGAACAAAGGAACAAAGGAAAGAACAACGGAACAAAGAAAGGAACAAAGGAAGGAACAACGGAACAAAGGAAGGAACAACAAAACAAAGAAAGGAACAAAGGAACAAAGAAAGGAACAAAGGAAAGAACAACGGAACAAAGGAAGGAACAAAGAAAGGAACAAAGGAAAAAACAACGGAACAAAGGAAAGAACAAAGGAACAAAGAAAGGAACAACGGAACAAAGGAACAAAGGAAAGAACAACGGAACAAAGAAAGGAACAAAGGAAGGAACAACTGAACAAAGGAAGGAACAACAAAACAAAGAAAGGAACAAAGGAACAAAGAAAGGAACAAAGGAAAGAACAACGGAACAAAGGAAGGAACAACGGAACAAAGAAAGGAACAAAGGAACAAAGGAACAAAGGAACAAAGAAAGGAACAAAGGAACAAAGGAAGGAACAAAGAAAGGAACAAAGGAAGGAACAACGGAACAAAGAAAGGAACAAAGGAAAGAACAACGGAACAAAGGAAGGAACAAAGGAACAAAGAAAGGAACAACGGAACAAAGGAACAAAGGAAAGAACAACGGAACAAAGAAAGGAACAAAGGAAGGAACAACAAAACAAAGAAAGGAACAAAGGAACAAAGAAAGGAACAAAGGAAAGAACAACGGAACAAAGGAAGGAACAAAGAAAGGAACAAAGGAAAAAAACAACGGAACAAAGGAAAGAACAAAGGAACAAAGAAAGGAACAAAGGAAAGAACAACGGAACAAAGGAAGGAACAACGGAACAAAGAAAGGAACAAAGGAACAAAGGAACAAAGGAACAAAGGAAGGAACAAAGGAACAAACAGATTTTGTCTGATCGTTGATCAGATGGAAATGCATCTGTTCAGCAGGCCCGGCTGTCCAGCAGGTCCCACAAATTGTCATTCTCCGCTGAAGATGACGCTCCCGGTTGTGACTATTATAGCAGAATTGGTTCTCCCTCCATTTACCCTTCCTCTCGATACAACTTGCACACAGAAACATACACTCACCTTTCACTCTGTGACACAAAAAGTCTTTCAACCTCTCAATCCCAAATACTCTACATTTGTGTTGGTCAATCCTAAAAACTAATCTAATAAATGTGTGTGCTGTGTGTGACTGTGTGTTGGTTATATGTGTGTCTGTGTTTTAAGAGACACCTACTAAAGGTCAACAAGATCAAGGTAATGTTGATGTGTGCAATAACTACTGTGGTAGTATCCCTGTACAATTCAAAGCTGTGATGAGTAGAACAGCTCCTCCTCGCAAAAATCTACAACTCCCTGAATGAATGCAACCCTTTTATATCATTTGACTAATTGACCGACCCGCCTCTTCAAACTTTCCGAGCTCTTCGACACCTGGCTCAATGTGACAGTAGCTCAGGGATTGGGTCGCGCAATGTTTGACATTCCGACACACGGAATCTGAGCAATTCTCGCGATACATTAGTGCCACTCTGTTCGGCTCAGCTCGACTGGCCATCCCTAACTAAAGGTCTAACAAGTTTAAGGTGATCTTAATGTGTGCAATAACTACTGTGATAAAATTCCAGCTGTGATAAAACGTTCCAGCCTGCTTCAAGCTGTCCACCATCGTTCCTGTTCCCAAGAAGCCCCGTATCACTGGACTTAATGACTACAGGCCTGTGGCGCTTACGTCTGTAGTCATGAAGTCATTCGAACGCCTGGTCCTCCCTCATCTCAAGCACTTCACCTCTCCCTCTCTGGACCCTCTGCAGTTTGCCTACAGAGCCAACAGGTCTGTAGACGACGCCATCAACCTGGCCCTCCACTTCACCCTGCAGCACCTGGACTCCCCGGGAACCTATGCCAGGATCCTGTTTGTGGACTTCAGCTCTGCATTCAACACCATCCTCCCTACCCTGCTTCAGGACAAGCTCTCTCAGCTCAACGTGCCTGACTCCACTTGCAGGTGGATTACTGACTTCCTAACAGACCGGAAGCAGTGCGTGCGGCTGGGGAAGAATGTCTCCACCTCTCGGACTATCAACACAGGATCTCCACAGGGCTGTGTCCTCTCTCCCCTGCTCCTCTCCCTGTACACCAACTCCTGCACTTCCAGCCATGACTCTGTCAAACTGATCAAGTTTGCAGATGACACCACACTCATTGGGCTCATCTCTGATGGCGATGAGTCGGCCTACAGGATGGAGGTAGACCGGCTGGTGTCCTGGTGCAGCAACAACAGCCTGGAGCTCAACGCTCAGAAGACAGTGGAGATGATCGTGGACTTTAGGAAAGTCACAGCTCCCATTACCCCCCTTGCACTGACAGACTTCTCCATCACCACTGTAGACTCTTTCCGCTTCCTCGGCACTACCATCACACAGGACCTAAAGTGGGAGCCATCCATCAGCTTCCTGATCAAAAAGGCCCAGCAGAGGATGTACTTTCTGCGGCAGTTGAAGAAAGCCAAGCTGCCTGCCCAGATGTTGATGCAGTTTTACAGAGCCATCATCGAGTCTGTCCTCACCTCCTCCATCACCGTGTGGTACGCTGGAGCCACAGCCAGGGACAAACACAGACTGCAGCGCATTGTGCGCTCCGCAGAGAAGGTGATCGGCTGCAGCCTTCCATCTCTCGAAGACCTGTACGTCTCCAGGACTCGGGGGCGTGCAGGTCGGATAGTAGCTGACCCTTCCCACCCTGGACATGGACTTTTTGAGCGACTCCCCTCGGGCAGGAGGCTCCGGTCCATTCGGACCAGAACGTCCCGCCACAAAAACAGCTTCTTCCCTTCTGCCGTTGGACTTATGAACTCTTTATAACCTGGATCCCCACATCTCTTAGTCACTTCCCTCTTGTCATTTTACTATCTTTATTATTTTCTATTATTTTCTATGACATTGCACTACTTTTCTTTTTCTTCTGAGCACTCTTAGTTTTGTAAAAATTATTATTATTTTTATTTATTTTATTTTTATTATTTTTATTTTATATTTTTGCACACCAGTACCAGAACAAGTTCCTAGTCTCTGATGTTTTTCACTGACATGGCAATAAAAGCATTCTGATTCTGATTCTGATTCTGAAAATCCCTGTAGAATCCAAAGCTGTGATGACGCAAAATTGCTACAAAATCTCCTCCTCGCAAAAATCCACGACTCCCTGAATGAATGCAACCCTTTTATATCTTTTGACTTATTGACCGACGGCCCCTTCAAACTTTCCGAGCTCTTTGACACCTGGCTCCATGTGACAGTAGCTTGGGGATTGGGTCGTGCCATATTTGACATTCCGACACACAAAATCGGACCAATTCTCGCAATACTCTAGTATCACTCTGTTCGGCTCAGCTCGATCAGAAAGGCTCGAGCTGGCCATCCTTACCTGCCACCAGAGAGACCCTGGACCATCCTCCCTCTCCCGGATTCCCGCCTGATACTAAAAATCTGTGGTCATTAACCTCATGCTGATCACCTGAGGATCATTTGCCTGCTGCCTATTTGAAGGCAGTCACCCCTGACTCCATTGTGGGGTCATCCCCACTCCCAGCCAGGCAGACCTGGCTGCCCGACAAGAGACATTAGTGACGATAGGAGGCGGTAACGCCCCAGAAGGGTGCTTCTGCCGTAAAACCACAAGAAGAAGAAGAAGAGACATTCCTTGTTCTGATCTTGTGCCTTTGTCTTACAGCCTTGCTGCAACCCTTTGGTTAATAAATTCTGTTTGTTGTCCTGTAATTGGGTCCTCCTTCTGCCCCCTCACCGTGACAGATTCAAACTTTTCCATAACTCACACAATGAGTTTTATCCTCAACCTTCATCCAGCAAATTTTCCTTCAGTACTTTAACGACCACAGAGACAAAAACCCTTTTAGTCTTTTCCATTTAAACCTTTTCTGTGGTCTAATATGGTTTAGAATAAACTGCTTCTCATCAATTATTAATAAATGGAAATCATTTCGATACAATCATGAACTTGAGAAATGCGGTTGCTAGCCATTCTGGCCTTGCACATATTTACAATATGAGTGACTATCGGGATAAAAACTTGTATCATTCCGAGAAATGTTTCCAGTCCTGAAATATTTTTGCACTCAAAAATGGTAAGTAACAGTTATTTATTTACTTATACATGCGTACAAAAATATTTGAACGGATTATATTTATCTGAGACTATGGTCCTCTCCCAGGAAAGGGTGGAATGCCCCCTGCGGGTCAGGGACAGGGTCCTGCCCCAAGTGCAGGAGTTTAAGTATCTTGGGGCCTTGTTGACGAGTGGGGGAAGAATGGAGTGGGAGATCGACAGACGCATTGGTGCGGTGTCTGCAATATTTAGGATTCTGCATCAGTCTGTTCTGATGAATAAAGAGCTGAGCTGAAAAGCAAAGCTCTCAATTTACCAGTCAATCTACGTTCCCACCGTCACATATGGTCACCAGCTGTGAGTGGTGACCAAAAGAATGAGATCACGGATACAAGCAGCCAAAATGAGCTTCCTCTGCAGTGTAGCCGAGCTCTCACTCAGAGATCGAGTGAGGAGCTCTACCATCCAGGAGAAGTTCGGAGTAGAGCCTTTGTTTCTCTGGATCGAGAGAAGATGGGGTGGTTTGGGCATCTGGTTAGGATGCCTCCTAAACGACTCGCTGATGAGGTGTTTCAGGCATGTCCTACCAGGAGGAGAGGCAGACCCAGCACCTGCCGGAGAGACTGTCTCACAGCTGGACAGGGAACACCTCGGGATCCTCCTGGATGAGCTGCAGGATGCAACGGGGTGAGATAAAAGCCTGGGTTTTCCATTTGAGGGCGTTACAGCTGCGACCTAGCCCCAGATTCTCTCTTAAGTAACTCTTAAATAATTTATTACTCTCGTAAAAATGTTTATACAATTTATGATTTACTTCCTGAGCAAGTGAACCCTTTTTCTCTAGCATATCAATACATCTACCTACACTCTAAAGTTGTCTGAACACATGACCACTTCTTTAACTCGCTTCTATAAATAAAAACAGACGAGACTAAAATGGTTTCAGAGAAGTAAGAGAATGATGAATGTGTACTTTTAACGCAGTGTAGAAAATAAATCATGCACGGTCATCTTTGGATGAAGATCATTCAAACAAATGAAGACAAAAAACTCAAAACACAGACAAACTTTAAGTAGGATTTAAATTCTTGCACATCTGTTAAAGGATAAAAAACGATAAGACTGTTGTTTCAATCTTATTGTAACTAGAATTGCTGTTAAAGACGTGCTTTTAAAAGATAGTAGTGTCTCCAAAAATGACAGGTAGTTTTTTTTTTTCGGGACAGGAAAATAAAAAAAAGCCCTCAAAACTACAAGAAAAATGATTGACTCTAATAAAATATGACGTAAGGCATTACTTGTTTAATTTTGTACAGCAAGTAAATGTAAGGTAGGATTTGCAATGAAAGAAGAGAAATTTAAAAAACAAAAAAGCTATAAAAACTCATTTTTCCAACGAACACAAAAACTTTTTTCTGCTTCATTAGGGAGTGATACAAGTTTAATACAATCCTCAATGGAGTAGAATCTTCTAACAGGTTTATTAACAAAGAGCATTCTATTATTTTAGTCACAGGTTTGTCTTTATGCAGATGATGTGATTCTCTTTCTTCCAGCAGGTGGAGATCATTAGCTCTCAATGAACTGATTTACAGCAGACTGTGAAACAGCCAGTATGGGAATTCATTTGTCTATCTTTTAAACCACTTGTCCAACCTGTGGCCAGAAAATAACACACTAAAAATTCCAAGCACCATAATAGATAGCTTATCCGGGGCGGGTCAGCGGGGCAACAGCCTCAGACGGGAAGCCCAGGCTTCTCTCAACCCAGCTTCATCCTTCCGGCTCACCCAGTTGGATCCTGAGACGTTCCCCAGCCAACTGTGAGACATAGTCTCTTCAGCGGGTCTAGGGTCTGCCTCTTGGTCTCCTCCCGGTGGGACGTGCCTGAAACACCTCACCAGCAAGGCTCTCGGGAGCCATTATGACCAGATGACCGAACCACTCCATGTGGTTTCTCTAAACCCGGAGGAAGATCGGCTCTACTCCGAGCTCCTCCCGGATGGCAGAACTTCTTACTCTATTTCTGAGTGAGAGGCCAGACACCCTGTGGAGGAAGCTCATTTTGGCTGCTTGTATCTGCGTTCTTGTTCTATCGGTTCCCACCAAATGAATTGACCAGAAGGAGAGTTTTAAGTCTTTAAGATAGAAATCACTATTTGGTCAAAATGTTAGGTTAAGGCGATATCTTACGACACTCGAGTAAAGGATGCTAAATGGTTTTATAAATCTAATCACATTCTGCGAAACAAAATTGCAACAGAATTGAACATAATTTTTATCTGAAGCTATTATTTTTTGTTCCACTCCAGAAACATCATCTCTTCTGTTCCGGGTGTTAATGACCCTCTGTTTCGGATCAAATTTCACATCAGAGTTCAAACAAGCTTTCAGAAACTGCTGAGGAGGAGCTCTTTCTCCATATGTTTCTAAAAGTTTACTGTTTCTGCAAAACATAAACTGGATGATGACTTTCTAATCAGAGCCAACGTCTTACATAACCGTCACCCTTTCAAAGAACATTCTCCATCCTTATATGGACACTAACAGAGGAAATTAAAAAAATATATATCTGAAAACAGAATGTGTTCTGTTGTCGGCTCGGATGAAAAAAATTTCCATCTGGATTTAAACCACATCTAACATCTCATGTGAGGCTGATCTAGAATGTTTTATGTACCAGATTTATTGGAAGCTTTGATGATAGACTAGTTGGATATGTGCAGAACAAAAACATGCACGTTGGATAAATAACTGCATAAAAAATTTGGTTACATGTTTGGAAAATCTTACAAGCAAAGAACCAGATAACAAAATACGCATGTGATATGAACGCTGCTGGAACACACCGAGTGGACATGAGCCAACTATTCAAACTTTGTTTGAACGTCTTCTTCCTTTAAACCTAAACAAAGGCATCAAACTGGAGGGGTTCGTTTATTTACAGAGTGTTATGACACTACGGAAACAAGGAGGAAGGAAGGTGTTTGGGGAAGAGGTGACGGGGGAGACTTTGCTCGTCTTACTTTTTAGCAGGACAGTCTATTTTTATTGCCAGCAATCGTTTAGTGGCTGTACGCACACACACACACACACGCACACGGACGCAAACACACACAGAAGAACAGTTACTGTTTGTATTATAACTCAAAAATACATTCATTCGCTCATTCATCTTCTGAACCGCTTATTCCCTGACGTTGCAGGGGGTGCCGGAGCCTGACCCGGCTGTTTCAAGGCGACAGGCAGGTTACACCCTGAACAGGTTGCCAGTCTGTCATGGGCCATACACACTCATTCCTAGGGGCAATTACATAGCAGCCAATCCACCTAACATGCACGTTTTCAAGGGGTGAGAGGAAACCGGAGTACCTGGAGAAAACCTACGAATACACAGGGAGAACATGCAAACTCCACACAGAGGCCAATGTTCCCCATCTGTGAGGCCACCGTGTTAACCACTGCGCCACCATGCAGCCACAAAACACATTGCAAATAATTATAATAATAACCAACAATTAGCTTCTCCGGCTTCTCCTCATCTAGGTCGAGAGAAGCCAGATGGGGTGGTTCGGGCATTTAGTCAGGATATCTCCCGAGCGCCTCGCTGGTGAGCTGTTTCTGGCACATCCAACTGGGAGGAGACCAAGAGGCAGACCCTGAACCTGCTAGAGAGATTATGTCTCACAGCTGGCCGGGGAACAACTCGGGATCCTGCCAGGTGAGCTGGAGGATTCAGCTGGGGTGAGAGAAGTTCGGGCTTCCTGTCTGAGACTGTTGTCCCCAAGATCCGGCCCCAGATGAGCAGAAGAAGACGGAACACAACAAAAAACCTTTTTAAAATCAGAATATATTTGAGGGATTTGTTTTTGTTTGAAAAAATGAGTAGAAATTCAATTTTTGCTTTTCAAATCCAAACAAAACCCTGCAGATGGCAGCAAAGTTCTTTAACAGTGTTCTAGTCTTCATTTTTTTCTCATGGAATTCTTTCTTATTTGAGCAGTTTTACTCTTTATAAAATCCATATTCTCTCAGTTTCATCAGTTGTTTTTTCTTTATCTTGAAATTGTGATGCACAGAATAACATTTCATCACATTGATTTTTGATGGAGCAGATTTATCATGTGTGAGTTTTGGATAAAAAAAAAAGTGAGTAGAGATCTTTCTTTCTGTGGATTTTATTTATCAGTGATCATCATCCAGAGCCGAGGTGCTTCCTTTGGGATGAATCAGTAAACATGTGGTACCGTAGCCCGCCGACACCTTTATGGTTTTGGCTGCAGTTCAAATGTCAGTAAATCTCTTTTTATAAATGGCAGTCATAAACATCTAATGGTCTGTCATGAATATTTTAGAGGCCTGAATATCGTACAGAAATGACCTCTGGAAAACTACCCTAACAAGACTCATCTCTCAGAGGGATAACCTCCTCGAGCTGGTGAAACACAAGCTCCCTTTTTTGGGATTTTTTTTTTTTTTTGTGGCGTGATTGGATTGATTTGTCATTTGCAACAGAAGGAGCTTGGCCACGGGGCTGTAGATAATCCAATTTATCGCTTTGCCGTTTATTACAAATTTCTGTGGCTTTTGGGTCCACTGTCACATCGATTCGCTGATTGCTTGCTTAGCTGGGTCCTAATGAGCTGCTGTCTGAATCACTGCATAATCACCACCCTAATTCACTTCCTCGCCTACCCTTACACTCTCTGTGTGTTGGCTCCCACCATTAGAACAGAATGGACTAAAACATCTTTCTCAACAGACAATTAGTAACATGTTCGTTGAAATAGGAAGTCATTCGGCAGATATTACCCTTAAATAATGACGCTCTCTTTCAGACTGTCCAGAAAATGGTCACTGGGTTGCTCTTTGTGAGAGATCACATCATCATCTGCATAGAAATCAAAACAGCTGTAAATAGAAAGGAAGTCTAAACACAAGGCTGAATGATGGCGCAGTGATTAGCACAGTGTACTCACAGCAAGATGGTCAGGGTTTTGAGTCCTGGAGTGGGCGTGGCCGTTCTATTTGGAGTTTGCATGTTCCCCCTGTGTATGTGTGGGTTTTCTTCAGGTACTCCGGTTTCTTCCTACTCTCCAAAAATGTGCATGTTAGGTTAACTGTCCGCTGCAAAATTGTCCTTAGGTATGAGTGCGTGTGTGTGGATGGTTGTGTGTTTGTGACCCTACAACAGACTGACAACCTGTTTGGGGTGTACCCTGCCCTTGCCTCGAATCAGCCGGGATACCCCACAAACCCGTAAGGGATAGATAGTTAAGAAGGTGACGGAAGTTGATTGGTCGCAGTAAAATTGTCCCTAAGAATGAGTGTGTGTGGAAAGTTCTTTGTGGCCCCACAACAGACTGGCGACCTGTTCGGGGTGTACCCTGCCTCTTGCCTGAAATCATCCGGGATAGGATCCGGCAACCCCACGACCGAATTAAAGATAAGCTCTAAACACTATTTTTAGTGCATTTTACGTTACGTATGCCCACATCTAATTTTTTTTTAGCTTCTGTGAGGTACCTCTAATAATTTCTGAATATCGTTGGTACTTTAAAAAGATTAAGTGGGTAACACACTTCAATTTAGTGGAGACTTAGAAATACATTAAAGAGAAGCTATAAATAGCTTTCCAGTTCCATTCTTCATACTCAGTAATCACTGGTTTACGTATACTGAGAAAGGGACTAAAGATCGCTTCGGTTTACGACCTCCAACGGCACTATAATTAAAGAGAGGGAGGGCTGAACAATATACCAATTTATATAAAAGTAAAAACAGTAAAAAGGAGGTGATATGCATTCACTCTAAACCTAACTATAGACTGCAGCTATGAGATCGCAACCATATTCAAACAATGTGTGGAACAAAAAAAAAAATAGTATGTTCTAAAATATGAGTATTACTATTTAAGTGGGCGGCACGGTGACGCAGTGGGTAGCACAGTGGTCTCACAGCAAGAAGGTCGTGGGTTCAAGTCCAGGGAGGGGACGAGGCTTGGAACACTGTCCTTTCTGAGTGGAGTTTGCATGTTCTCCCCATGTTTGCGTGGGTTTCCTCCCACCCTCCAAAGACATGCATGCTAGGTTGATTGGCCGGTGCCAAATTGCCCCTAGGAATGAGTGTGTGTGTGTGTATGGTTGTATGTGTGTGGCCCCACGACAGACTGACGACCTGTCTGGGGTGTACCCTGCCCCTCGCCTTGAGTCTGCCGGGACGGGTTCTGGCACCCCCCTCAACCCTGTAAGGGGGTATATGGATAAGAACGTGACTATTTAAGCATCAAGAAATCAGGCTGTGTGTGTGTCTTCATAACACTTTTATTAATGTGATATCTTCCGAACCACGCGAAGGGTTTAAAGTAAATCAGTACCAACTAAACATGAACTAATTCGATTTTCAGGGTCATGCTACCAACGATCAAGATTACAAAAAATTGAGGTCTCAAATACTTGAGAAAGCGATATCTCAATTCCTTCAGCCCACTGATGAAACTACCCACTCATGGCCTACATGAAATTGCCACTAGGAAAGAGTATGTGTGTGACTTTACAACAGACTGATGACCTGTTTGGAGTGTACCCCGCTTCTCGCCTAAAAGCAGCTGAGATAGGGCCCGCATTAGGGATAAGTGTTTGAGAAGCTGATATTCTTGTAAAAGCGGTATGTCCCAAGCCACTGAAGGGATTTGAATGAAACAGTCCGCAGTTACTCAGTACCCACTATAGATAAACTGATTACATTTTTTTTAGGTCATGCAACCAAGGGTTAAGGTCCCAAAATTTATCGTTCAGACATAGACATATTTTCAACACCCTAGTTTCCATCTATTCTCGTTTTATCTCGTAAAGTTAACTCCAAAAGTGTCCAGGTGAAAAACAGGCGTGGTAAGCATGAAGTAAGTTTATAAAAGCCAAACATTTAAGATAAACATCAACAGGTTCCCGACATTTTACTTTAAGGTTAACGGATAACAGGGGAGCCTCTCATAAATCCAGATGAGTGAGTAAATACCACCAGGTGAGGATGTACCTCCCACATGCAATCGGCCTCTCAGGGTGGCATTTATCAAGTTTGAAGTGGGGCTTAAAGACACAACGGGATCTATTTGGTAAAAGGCTTCTGGGTAAATATAGGACGGAGTTAATCAAGCCTTTTATCAACAATAAAAAGGAGCACCATCTGTTTTCTTCACTACTTTCTTTAGACAGATTTGCAGGTTCAAGTCTCAATCTGTTCGTTGATGGATAACGTAGACGTTGATGATGTTAAAAGTATTGTAGCTAAAATCACGACATATTCTAATATTAACAGATGGAGATGCAACCAGTGTAATAAAAAAATAAATAGAAATCATTAAGATCAAGCAGCTTAAGTTGGTAAAAGAAAGGCTCATTTTAAACAAGAAAAATTTCCGTTTCGTCATCTTCCGCTTGTTCCGGGGTCGGGTCGTGGGGGCAACAGCCTCAAGCGGGCAGCCCAGGCCTCTCTCTCCCCGGCTGCATCCTCCAGCTCACCTGGAAGGATCCCAAGTTGTTCCCCGGCCAGCCGTGAGACATAGTCTCTCCAGCGGGTCCGGGGTCATCTTGACCAGATGCCCGCACCACCCCATCTGGCTCCTCTCGACCTGGAGGAGGAGCGGCTCGACAACGAGCTCCTCCCAGATGGCAGAGCTCCTCACCCGATCTCTGAGTACATCGGCAGAAGGATGCTGGGTTTGGAACCACCAGGAAAGAGGACTAGAGAAAGACCAAAGAAGAGGTTCATGGATATCGTGATGGAGGATGACAATGGATGCAGGAAGTTAAGGTTAGATGGAAGAAACTGACTCGCTGTGGCGACCCCTGAAGATAAATGCTGAAAAAAGAAGAAGATAGTAAAGAAAGAAAACCAATAGCAGACTTTTCAGACAACATTTCTTTAATACAAAGTCAACATATCTACATACACAGTGGCTTTAAACCAATTATAGTTTCAATTCGAAGTAACAGCTTTAAAGTGATAGCACTTGGCCCTCATACAAAGAAAAAACTGGTTTGCTGTCTTTTGAGTTTTCTTTTGTAGGTTGGTATGTTCCGTATATGTTCTAGTCTTTTGATGTCATCTTTTGTTCACGTTGTCTCGTTAATCCTCCGCCTCCTTTTCAGACATTTTCCAAGAAATTTGGCAGATGTTCTCAAAAGTCTAGAATCTTTACATGAAGTCAAAATAGTAACACATTGCACAAGCTTTGAACAACTTCCACAGTTTCAGTTTTGGCTTGGGCTCTTTTATCGGTCTCTTGGAATCCCAAAGGATTTTAGTTCTTAATGAGACATTTCAAGGTTTCCCAACGTTTACAGGATGACATGCTGGAAATGTAAATTTGCAGCAAGTTTTTGGTTGTCTCAGTCTGTCCTTGGTTGTGTCGCACTTCTACTTTTCATTGAGTCCTGATTTCTTTCTGCATCCCACAATGAATCATGGTTAAAAAAAAAAAAGAAAAAAAAGAAGCATGATTCTTTACAAAGCTTGAAAAACACTTTAAAAAATGAAACATGTTGCATCTGAAGCATGTGTAACCTGTAGTGTAATGATACATATGGATTTGTACTTCGGTGTCTAAGGTTTTCAGAAATTTAGAATTACTGGGAATTAACGTCTCATAATGTAGAGGAAACACGAGGCCGTCTTTGAAACTTCTCATTACTTATAAACTACACTGTGAATGAGAGATGATTTGAATAATTAGCATCAGCTAAATTCACCCATCAAATCACTGCATCAAATTTTTGTGCCTTTATTGGGCGTTAAAACAGAAGCGGACACGATTCCCAGTTTATCTGCTCGCAGGGGAAATTAAAAAAGTAGAGCAAAAGTTTAGAAATGTAATTAAAAACTAAGTCATAAGGCTGGAGAATGGGCTTCAGAAAACAGTCCTCACAAACACCGAGAAGTGGAGATGAGCAAAACCTTGATCTGTGCAATTCTGTTTTTAAGGTATGAGAACTTTGAGGGTAAAATGATACAAATACATATAATCTATATATTTGTTTATTTACAGCTATACTCTTGATCAAAGTGGATTTCTAATCAAATCAACGGGCACGATGTCTAAAAAAAAAGAATGAAATAACATAAAAGAAGATCAATCGGATTGCGAGGATCGAGGATCAGTCTGTACAGATTTGATATATTTTGTTAAACTGGTCTGACATAGATCAACAAAAAAATAGAGTTAATAACTTTTTGCTTGATTAGATTAAAAAATATTAACTTTGATCATTTAAAGAAGGACAAATAAAAACAACAGTCTTTAAAAAGATGGCATCTGGTCAGCGGAATGGCTCCAACTGAACGAGTTAATGATTTAAAAAAAACGGTTAAATGGAGGTAAAAGATTCAGTCATACTTCTTAAAACTCATCAGTTTACAGTTAGAAACACGAGGGTGTTCAGGAATACAAAAAAAAAGGTACAAAAGACATATAAAAATATGAAAATGAAGAACTATAATCGTGGGAATCAACATGATAAGATTTGATCTGTACTGTTTGGATATATCTTCATACTCTGCATTTAAATATAGAAGCATGTGTGAGTGTTAGGTACATATGTAACTATGTATAAGTAACTACATACGTACATATGTGCACACGTACACGCTGACATGTTATACTTAATATTTCTACTGTGGAAAAATATAATGTCTTTAAACGTAATATGAACACATAAGCATTTATCTTTTTCTGCTAATTAAAAAAAAAAGGTCAACAAAACGTCGTACGATATCTCTGATAAAAAAAAAAAAACTAAAGCAAAATGAAAAAAGTCAAATATGTCGTGTAAAATAAGTCGTCATAATACAATGTTAATGTTTTTTTTTTTTTCACAATGTTACAAGAACAATAAGGCTTTTTTGGAAATTAAAAAAAAAAATACACACAGTTCTGTCCATAGTTTCGGTTTTTTGTGCACAAAACCGTTGCAGAAATCATATGCACGTCGGTCCTTAAAACAAAAACCTTTTTAAAAAAAACTTGGGTTTTCTTTAAGCCAGACACATTGACGATGGTGTGTCAACCTGCAGATGTTTGAAGAGATTTTTTAACGTTAGTCTCTTCTTGTCTTCAGGATGTGCAAGTAATTTGTGCTGCAGAATTGATTTACGACACCACGGCATTGAGATCCAACATGGCTGCTTGGTCTGGTTTCCCGACAATTTTTCAAAATGAAAAGCAAACGGCGAAGCGTCTAACTTGCGTATCCACCGGTTACCAAACACACACACAGTGGAACTTACAGCCAATTTTCACCCACATTAATGTACAGATCTGTAAATGCAACCGGCTATTGTCACTTTTGAGCATCTATTAGAAACAGATGAAAAGAGGCTCAAACAAACCAACCACAAAAAAAAATGGCCTTGGAAGATGGCGTCACTTGGATGCGCTTTCAGTCGTGGCCCCCCTCGGGCGAGAGAGGAGTTTCCAGAGCTAGCATCTTTTATTCATCAGTTTCTTCTCTTTTAAGAATCACATGTCATGTACAGCATACACGAGATAAGCAGCATGTTTGGTTTCGACAGAAAAAAAATGTTAAAAACGACAATGATGAGCGTTGGTCACTGTACACAAAGAAAGCCACTACTTTGCGACAATCCTTGTTGGGTTGATCCATTGGAAAGCTTTTTGCACCACTAGACTGAAGGTAGATGTTTCTGCCACTGACCCATAATGCCGTGATTTTCTCTTCTTGGCCATCGAGCAAGAAACCAAATTCACTACCGTCGGTGCAGATGTGGTCCTCAATGAGATCCAAAGTTGAGCATCCAGAAGAACACGTCACCTCACACGCTCTGGTCTCCCCCAGATTGCTTACTTGGTTTGTTATTTTTTCAAATAAATTGATTTTACGATGTTTTGCTGCATTTTTTCCAGACTAGAACACTCTGAGCATTATCGCACCAGGCATTGTGAATATTTTTCTGCCCAAAATGATGCATAATAATAACAGAGGATAATCCTCATCTATTATCTGCTGAATGTGAACATTTTTGTTTTGTTTCAATGTCTTTGAACGACTGAAATTTCGGGGGAAAAAAACTCGTTGAGTTTTAAAAGGCAGTAATTTGAATTTTTTTTTTTTTTGAAAACTCACTCGCAAAAAATAAACAGACAAAAATCAACAAAAAAAAAAAAAAAACTAATGCTCGATAGAAATACTTGAACCCCTTTTACACCCGGAAAACGAGAAAGTCTCTCAGTCTCGGCTACATCCATCTGCATTTTGTATGATTTTCCTTTTCCTTCATTTTCTGTTGCTTGTTTCTGTTGTATCACAAAGATTTGATTTTTTTTTTTTAGAAGAGAAATGTCCACGAATGTTTACAATGTCCTCCACATTGAAACACTTGAGGTAAGGTAAGCAATCTGACACTTTGATCGATACCCGCCCCACAGTTTGAGCCACAGCGTCTCACTACCCCCCTTTTTTAGAGGATATTCTCATGGAATCGGGTAATTTTCTGGTCTCAATTGGAATAAATCTGAACTTCTTGGATTTGAATGAACAGGACTCTGTTCAATATGTCAGAATTAGGGGGCAGAGGAAGAGTTGTTTCTAATTTTAAAGTTTCTATGGCTCAGGAAACTATCGAGGTGGGTTGGGGGCAACAGGACTCACGGGGAAGAGATGGCTTTTACGTTGCATAGTGATCAAAGCTTCCTAAGTACTCCAGGGCTGCGTGGTAGCAGAATTGGTACTCGTCCTACGAAGAGAGAAGAACACAAACAAGAAAATAAAAAACACACGTTTAAGATCAATTACTGGATTGAATGAAGAGGTAATCTGTGATTTCTAACCTCGGTCTGGACCATAGCAGGCCTCTGTGTTCGGAGCATCTTTACTGTTTGGAAGATGTCGACCACACCTTCGTAACGCATTCTTTCCAGGACTATGCTGAGGGTGATGAAGACTCCGGTCCTCCCGACTCCGGCACTGAAACAAAAACAGATGAATAAAGAGTTATTTTTAAATAGAAGAACCCCTGCTCTTGCTCTTGTGGGAACTGAACAGTGGTGGATGAAGTACTCACTTTTTGTACTTAAGTAAAAGTACAGATAATTAGGAAAAAAATTTACTTAAGTAAAAGTACCAATAAAAAAAATCTACTTAAGTAAAAGTACAAAAGTAGTTGGTGTAAATTGTACTTTTTAAGTAAAAAGTAAAACTATTCGATCATAATTCAAATGTCATTTTTTGTGCTGTAGGATCACAAATAAATACTCTGCAGGAGCGTGACCCCCCTCTCCTGCCTTTTTTGGCCCACAAAAAAAAAAAAAAGAAGAAGAAAGGAAAGGGGACTAGTCAAGCTATCCCCTTGCAGGGCCAGCAAATGGGCACCAAAATACAGGAAAATTACACTTGTTTTTAAAATGTTTTGGGGGGGTTGCCCCCAGTTACCCTATATTGGCTTTGTCAATGACCTCACGCCCCCCCCTTGTCCTTTAGAAAATTCTAGATCCGCCCCTGCTCTGTGTAACGACGGCTGAACTTTTTATTTAGAAGTAAACACAACGAACAACAATCTTCTGACTCTTTTATTTGATGTTAGTTTTTTGGTGGAAAATGTTTACTCTCGATTCTGATTGGTCCTCGATTCATTACTTCTTCTCCCAATCAGCTGCTCCTTTTGATTTTGGCGATGCGGCTTCAAGATGCGCTAAAAAAAAAAACTGTGTATTTTTCAAATTCCTAAACGAAAATGCAACAAAAAATGTAAAACACACTTTTAAAAAATAGCGAAGTAAAAGTACAGATATTTGCTCTAAAATTGTAGTGAAGTAAAAGTACCAGTCTTAAATTTTACTTAAGTAAAGTACAGATACACAATTTTTTTTACTGAAGTACAGTAACGAAGTACATTTACTTTGTTACGTTCTGAAGACTTTCTGTTGCAACTAAACCACACATTAACAACCTGTGCAACCTGAGATGACTTATTATGATCAGTTAGAGACGACTTTAAAGGAACAAAAGCTGCAGAAAGAAAACCTTCCTGTTTCACATCTACTTGCCTACATTGTCATCTTCAAGGACACAGATCCACTTCAAATCACACATAAAAAAAAAAACATTTCATCTCCTAAACCCCGCCTCTTTTCTGCAGAAAAAGGAGAAAAATATCATTCTGCTGCTGGTGCTGCTGCTCTCTAAAAATCCAGTCTTAACTCAGATCCTGAAATACTTGAGACTTTCCTCTTTAAGCTGCTTTGCTGTGAAATGACTTCCACTTCAACTATGGGATCCAAATTGATATGACAACAGTTTTGGGGTTGTTTTCCAGCCTGTGATGAGACTTTGTTCACTTAGAAGTGAACGTGAGGAAGCATGTGCATGTTGAAATAAACATGCTCATGCAGTATTAGCTTGTATTCATTTTTCTTTGTGTGAATAATAATCACAACTTTAATCACGTAAAACATGCGACCACCCCAATACGTAGTTGTGTCTCATCCCACCCAAAGCCCCGTTGCTTGGAGTCAGTCACAGCTCATCACATGGCTTCTTAAACTCAGAGCTTTCAACTTCCTTCTTTCCCCAGATCCAAATCTTAAAGCTTGACTAGCCGCCGCAGACTGAGAGGATTTGGTGTCCCCGTTCGCAGGAAGTAATCAGGCAATTAATAACAAAAAGCATGTGGCTCTGTTAGATAGAGGCTAAGGAGAAGAGATGAAGGGGAGGAGGGGGGGATAGAAAAGAACTTCCAGAGAATGGACGGATGAATAGAGAGGATTAAGAAAATAGCAGATGACAGACGAAGAAGTCCAGTGATACAAAGAAAAGAGAGAAATAAGCTCTTTTATCAAAGAGAAAAAAAGGAGGAGAAACCAGTGCAAAGTGGAAACCATGGATTTTATAATAATAAAAAAAAAGGCTTAATTATTTTAGATTTCTGTTATTGTTAAAAACAAATAGTCTGAAAATGACACAGATTTAGACTTAATGTGCACAGATTTCTGAAAACTGTAAAATAAACCTCCGAATGTGCCGCTGACAAGGTGCTTCCTTCCATTACGTCGGCCTTCCGCTTTAAAACAACCTACTTCCACTAACGACTCCACGGAAGAATAAAATAACTCAACTCTTATTGGAGCTTCCTTGACACATATTACACCACCCGAAGGGGCATTTACTGGCCGATGACATCATTTTACTTTTTAATCCAAGAGATGATGTTATGTGTGATGATGTCATGGCACCTACGTGTGGAGCTAAAGTGACCTTCTGTTCTGACCATAAAACACTTTTATAAGACGGCAGGGAAATAAATCAATGTTAAAACACAGATTGGGACAATTTAAGAGTAGTCACACTAATAAACTCAATTTATATTCAATAAGAAAAAAAAAAAGAACCATGGACCATTGGACCATGGCCTCCAAATCCGAGACCATGGTCCTCGCCCAGAAAAGGGTGGAATGCCCCCTGTGGGTCAGGGACAGGGTCCTGCCCCAAGTGGAGGAGTTTAAGTATCTCGGGGTCTTGTTCACGAATGGGAAAAGGATGGAGCGGGAGATCGACAGGCGGATCGGTGCGGCGTCAGCAATAACTAGGACCCTGCATCGGTCTATCGTGGTAAAGAAAGAGCTGAGTCGAAAAACAAAGCTCTCGATTTACAAATCGATCTACGTTCCAACCCTCACCTATGGTCACCAGCTGTGGGTGGTGACCGAAAGAATGAGATTGCGGGTACAAGTGGCCGAAATGAGCTTCCTCTGCAGGGTGGCTGGGCTCTCACTCAGAGATCGGGTGAGGAGCTCTGCCATCCGGGAGGCGCTTGGTGTCGAGCCGCTCCTCCTCCAGGTCGAGAGGAGCCAGATGGGGTGGTTCGGGCATCTGGTAAGGATGCCCACCGAGCGCCTCGCGGGCGAGGTGTTTCGGGCACATTCCACCGAGAGGAGACCAAGGGGCAGACCCCGGACCCGCTGGAGAGACTATGTCTCACAGCTGGCCGGGGAGAGACTTGGGATCCTTCCGGGTGAGCTGGAGGATGCAGCCGGGGCGAGAGAGGCCTAGGCTGCCCGTTTGAGGCTGTTGCCCCCGCGACCCGACCCCGGAACAAGCGGAAGATGACAGAACGGTACGGAAAAAAAAAAAGATTCAAATTTAGATCGGTTTCTTTGTTTTTTAAAGAAAAATATCCTCCAAAAGACTCTCTTACCGAGGTTTATTAACGGATGGGAATTATCTGAGGTCTTGATGACAACCTTTGCCAAATATCAATTTTCTCTTCCTTTCTACATGTGAGGTTAATGATGGAAGTTACCTTGAATGTTACACCTGAGGTGATCAAAATGCAACACGAACCGGTTGTAAAAAAAAAAAACCCAAAGAAAGGCTAGATCGTTTCATAGGTCTCATCTTTGCAAATGCCAAACCACATCTGAGGCTCATCTATTATGGAAGAGGTGCAGAGGGAGCCCTCCACATTGGCAGAAAGAAGAGGAATCATATCTGATGATGTGGTTACAGCCGCATTTTAGAGGAAAGGAGAAACTCCTTGGAAAACAATGACCTTTTAAGCAGTTTTTTAAACTTGGACTTTTATGTCTTGATACAAAAAGAATGTTTTTTGGGGTTCAGAAGATGATCAAAAGAAAGAACAGGTATATGATTGATTAAAAAACACATCTTCTTTTTGTTAAAAGGTTTAACCTTTACATGATAGATGGAGATCTTACCTGCAGTGGACAGAGATGGGTCCATCTTGTCCAAACTGTTCCTTAGTTTTATGCACCTGACCAATGAAGTCAATAAATCCCTCTCCGGATTTGGGAACACCTTGCTCCGGCCAGTCAGTAAATTGGAACTGTCTTACTGTTCTTGACTGGCCGTCCTGTAAAAAAAAACAAGAAGATAAGTGGTTATGAGAGGTCGAGGAGGACAAACGTTTGAAAATGAACTTTAGAGCTAACTGCGTGCTGCGTTTCCATTTTTTTTATTCCTTTATTTTCTCCACTCTTGTATGAGGACGTGTCCCAGTATGTGTCGTAGAAACATTCTAACCAATTGACTAATCAACAGTCTATCTGTCATGATCCCCTCCCCTGCCACCAGAGGGAGCCCTGGACCTTCCATCATCATCCTGATTCGAGACACCTGAGGGTGAGTGGATTGATAACACACACCTGTGGATCCTGCAGCCTATTTAAAGGCAATTCTTTGTCACCATCCCTTCCAGCCAGGGCTTCCTGATCATAAGTTTAATCTTTGAACTCTACTTTTGGTTAAACAAATCCTGTTTTGTTGTCCTGCATTTGGGTCCTCCTTCTACATCCACACATCCTGACACTATCCGCCATGTTTGGTATAACGCTATGGTACAATCAATAAAGTGACCTGTTGGATGAACCTGTTTAAAAGCTGTATAAAACAAGCAGCAGAATTATAGACGGTTGGACATTAAAAACTGGGAGGAAAAATAACTGCTTCGTCTCTTGTGTTTGAAATACTTTAAACAGCTTTAATTCACAAGAAATTCTTCGTCTCTGAAGCGGGTTCATACCAGGACGAAAGGAGTCGTTTGCTCCATCTCCATCTCTTTTTCCTGTTTTTTCCTCAGTGCCACTGTCTCTAGACCAATTCTCAAACAATGTAAATAAATTCATACAATTTTGAATTGAACGTCACAATTTTTTAGCATTTTAATTTGTATTTTTCTGGTGAAATTTCTCTTTTCACTACAGGGAGACAATAAAATGATGCACATAATCATCCCATTGACTCTACCTGCAAATTTTCTTCCTCCAAAATGCTTTTTGAACTGACACCAAGACGTACTCTTCTACGTAATTGTTTACGACAAACACACTGATTCTAATAGGTTAAGCTCCATGCACCATCTCTCTTTGTTCATCATCTCATGTTTCACTGTTTCATAACGCATTGCATATTTTCTTTCTTTCACCGCCTTTTGTTTTTCCTCTCAGAAACATTTAGCCTCAGCAGGAGGATTAAAAATGAAAGAGGGGCAAAGACAGTAATACAATAAACCAAGCATACCAAGGAACGAGCAGTGAGAGAAAGAAAGAAAGAGAGACAGAGAAGGAAAAAAAATAGAAAATTTTACACACAACCCGGGGGCCCACGTGGCGTGTCAAATTGTGTGATTAAATACGTGACTGGCTCACTAGATGTGTGTGTTGAGCCGTAGAGTGTGTGCTTCGGTGTAGAGTGTATGCTATTACTGTGCAAAGGTATGCAACGACACACATTTACACACACTTTATGCAAATAGATAAACAGACATCGATCAAGAATATGAGGAGTTGGAACAGATTTACAAACAACTACAGTATTCACAAGCAGTAAAAATGAGCTCGACCTGTTAAAGAAACACACTTCATTTAAACACACAAATATATCAACATGCACGCTAAAAAAGAAAGTCACGCTTTTAACGGGGTCCAAAATCTAATTAAAAATCTTCAGAGCGAGTGAAACTGTGTTTTACATTGAAGCCCAGAAACTGGAGCAATTTAGAGAATATACTGGTCCAAAATGTCCTGCATGGTGTGCAAACCTGGTCATGAACAATAGGAGCTGGTTCTCCTCTTAAATTGTTAAAAATGGGTCTGCGTACCAAATTACTGATACTGTTTGACCCAATGACATGGGTTCAGGTCCCGGGTGGGGACGAGGCTTGGAATACTGGCCTTTCTGTGTGTAGTTTGCATGTTCTCCCTATGTCTATGTGGGGGTACTCCAGTTTCCTTCCACCCCCCAAAAACATGCATGTTAGGTTGATGGGCCAGTGCCAAATTGCTCCTAGGAATGAGTGTGTGCGTGTAGGGTTGTATGTGTGTGGCCCTGCTACAGACTGGCGACCTATTTAGGGTGTACCCTGCCCCTCGCCTTGAATCAACTGGGATGAGCTTTGGCAAACCCCACAAGAGTAGACGGTTAAGAAGGTGACCGACTAACTCAAAGAATTATAAATTAATTGATGCAGTAAAATATAAACATATTGTTGAACATATTTTAATATAATTTTGACAGAATTTCTTTAAAATTTTGTCTCTCGAAGAGAAATATGAGATTCAGTTGTCTTCTGCTTATCTGGGGCCTGATCGCGAGGCAACAGCCTCAGATGGGAAACCAAGACATCTCTCACCCCGGCTGCATACTCCAGCAGCCTGGGTGAGATTCAGAGGTGTTCACCGGACAGCTATGAGACACAGCCTTTCCAGCGGATCCGGGGTCTGCCTCCCAGTCTCTTCCCGGTGGGACGTGCCCAAAACACCTCGCCAGAGAGGCGTTTGGAAGGCATTCTAACCAAATGCCCGAACCACCCCATCTGGCTTCTCTCGACCCAGAGGAGCAACGGCTCTACTCTGAGCAATGGCGGATTCAGAGGTGTTCACCGGAAGGCTATGAGACACAGCCTTTCCAGCGGATCCGGGGTCTGCCTCACAATCTCTTCCCGGTGGGACGTGCCCAAAACGCCTGACCAGAGAGGCGTTCGGAAGGCATTCTAACCAGATGCCCGAACCACCCCATCTGGCTTCTCTCGACCTAGAGGAGAAACGGCTCTACTCTGAGCCACTCCTGGATGCTAGAGCTCCTCACTCTGAGTGTGAGCCCAGCCACCCTGCGGAGGAAGCTCATTTTGTATTTTTTTAAGTACATACCTATGTATACGTACGGACACAGACAGACTTAGAATATAATTTCTCAACATTTTAAACCTGAATAACATTTTTATCATCAGTCTTACCCTGGCATCTGTGACTTTGAACTCTCGCAGGATGTACTGGGGCATGTTGTACTCCGCCATCGGATCCACCACAAAGTACTGATATCTGGCTGAGCGTTCAGCCGGCCAGTACTGATGACACTTTTCCTATGTAAACAAAAAATTTTAGAATTTTGCTTCTGAATTTGACTCCTTTTGAAAGTAGATTAAAAAATAAATAAATTCCTACCCGTCCCATTTCTCTAAGTTTGGTCAACATGACTACTATTGTGGAGTTGTTTTCCCAGAGCATTCTCCAGAAGTCTTCTGTAGTCTCTGCCAGAGGGCCTTGTGTAGCGATGTAAGCCCTCTGCTGCCTGTGTGTGTCAGAAACATGTTAAAACCCATTTCGGTTTTGTCTGTAGAACGCTATCAGCGATCTCAGCTCTCCTACCTGTAACCATCAATAAAACTGGCGTTGATGTAGTCAGATCCTTCCAGGCCTCTGATTGGCTGCAGGCAGACGCGTGTCGTCTCATAGGGCATGATGTTGACCAGCCGATTCTTGAACTTGTTGCAGGGGAGGTTGGCACTGATGAAGCGTGACGTGTGGGCTTTGGAATTGGCCAAACGCTGTTGAGGAAAGAAAAGGAGAGAATTTATCACATCCACAGGAAGAATAATAAAAGAGTTAACATAAAAAAGGTGAAAAGAGACATAAAGGTTAAAAAAGAAAGATGATAAAGTTTGATGAGTTTTCAAATGGTTGGAAAGTCTCAAATATCAACGCTGGAAAGCTCTGTTCCGTTCCGTCATCTTCTGCTTGTTCCGGGGTCGGGTCGCGGGGGCAACAGCCTCAAACGGGCAGCCCAGGCCTCTCTCACCCTGGCTGCATCCTCCAGCTCACCCGGAAGGATCCCAAGTCTTTCCCCGGCCAGCTGTGAGACATAGTCTCTCCAGCGGGTTTGGGGTCTGCCCCTTTGTCTCCTCCCGCTGGGATGTGCCCGAAACACCTCGCCCGCGAGGCGCTCGGGGGGCATCCTGACCAGATGCCCGAACCACCCCATCTGGCTCCTCTCGACCTGGAGGAGGAGCGGCTCGACACCAAGCTCCTCCCGGATGGCAGAGCTCCTCACCCGATCTCTGAGTGAGAGCCCAGCCACCCTGCGCAGGAAGCTCATTTCAGCCGCTTGTACCCGCGATCTCACCACCCACAGCTGTGACCAGGGGGTGGAGCACGAGAGCGAGCGCTTGGTGGCCGGGCTTTTACCCATGGGGCCCGGCCGGGCTCAGCCCGAACAGGGGACATGGGCTGCCCTTCCAGCGGACTCACCACCTGCAGGAGGGGCCATAGGGGTCGAGTGAAGGAGGAGATGGGTGGCAGCCAACGACGGGGACCCTGGCGATCAGGTCCTCGGCTGCATAGGCTGTCTCTAGGGACGCTGGAAAGCTGACCCAGTTTAATTTGATCTTTCACTCCAGACTTCAGAGGAACAATTATTATCAGAAATACGCTATACGTTGTAGAAGAAATGTAAAAATCTTCCCTCTATTTGCAACTTGTGAGGTCCAGCAGGTTCATGTGTAATGAGAGAAAATATGCCACACACCCTGACTAACAAGCCTCTGCATCAAGTCTGTACCAAACCGAAAACTCCTCTAAAACTGGGTCACTAGCGCCTTTGAAAACAGCAATGTGTGCATAAAACACTGGCAAACGCACACACACATACACACACACACACACACACACACACACAAACACACAATATAAAATGATCAAATGAAAAGTGATTCTGCTAAATCACCATTGTCATAAGGACCCCAGTGGGAGTTTGTGGGGTCCCATGATCACCTCCTTTTGGACCGCTCGACATGGTTGTGTACGTGGGATTGCTTGTTAGCTGCTAAATAAAACCCACTTTTGTCAGATAGTTTAGAGCCTATTTCAGACAGAAAAAGACACGGTCCATTGCAGACACAAGCAGCATCATAAAAAAATAATAAGCGATAAGCTTCAGCTAACCCAATCTGGATTTACTTTCTTCTTCACTCACTGGTTGTCAAAATATGGAAGCTGTTTCTTTAATCTATACTGGATAGATTCTATTGTTTTTTTCTCTTCGCCACATGAGTCCTCTCATCTTCTCTCAATCTCCTCTTTATAATCAGTATCTCTTTATTCATCTGGAATGTCTCCAGGATTTTTCTTTCTTCTCCACATTTGCCTTCATCATTGTGTACGACTCCCCCTTTGATGTGTAATTCACATAAGTACCTGGAAAGGCTTGAGATGGCCTGGCTGGGCATGTGTACCACCAACCAGAGTTCAGGAATCTGAGCCAAACCTGGCAACCAGGGAGCCACAAACACCTTGTAGCCAACATTGCCAAAACCCTCCTTTTTATATTACACCATGTGTGGTCACCGGAATCATCTACATACAGTACATTAGAGGAGTTCTTAGATGAGGGAGAGTCGAAACTGGTTATTCAGTGAATTGCAAGCAGAAAAACACCAGTGTATCAAGCTTGTTGGCATCCTTCTGTCTCTAGAAAAAATGCACCGTGCATTTGGATACTTATTTATTTGTTCAGCGTTGGCTTTGGCTGACTAAGCCAATGCGGGACCTGCAACTCTGACCACACTATCTGCAAATGTGATAGGCGGTATGAGTCATGGGGGGAGCAGTGGTCAACTATGTTGCTGTAGTGCAGTTCTTCTCAAATAACCTGGGACCCTGTGGAACATGTTTTTTTTTTTTGACGGACTAAAATAAATTGTAATTGCACATCCACTACAGTAGTTGTAATTTATAGTTTAAATTATAGGTCCCAAACCTTTCCTGTGCTACGGACCGGATTAGCAGAAAACCTAAATAAGACCAGCCTGAAAAAAAAATAGTTTTTTAAAATAATAAACTAAAATCCTTTTTGCTCTCACAAAAAAATGTATTAGCTGCGTCTTTATAGCATGGAAACATTCTTTCTGCTGTAAGTACTCTGATTGCTTTGGTAACGGTAAACATACCTTCAAAATAAAATACATCACAAAAACAAAGTGAATAAAAACAATAAGACTACATCAATCGGAGTTCTGAGTTTGTTTTGCTGGAACCAGACAGTCCCACCTGAAACCTGAAGAGTGTTTCTAAAGTTTAGTCTCCTTTTCTAATTAAACCATCGTCATCAAGAATCAAGAAAACCTTTAAGATAAAGGTTCAAATAATAAACCAAATGGAAATAATGGAAGTTATTTCTTCTTTCTATGCGGCCCGGTTCCACATGACCCACGGCCCAGTACTGGTCCGCGGCCCGTGGTTTGGGACCACTGGTTCAAATAAGAATTTAGTTTTTTTTTGTTTTGTTTTTTTAAGTTAATTAATGCACTTGAAATCTTTTCTGTTACAAACTAAAAAACAATGTTAATAAAACTGTTCTATTTCTTGTGTTCTTTAATGTTAATGAGGATACAATGTTATGCAGATGTGTACTTAGAACAATTTCATAGACAGATACTAACTATAGTCACGGCGGAGAGTGGGGGGTTGAGGGGGCGCAACAGGAAATAATTGAGAAGCACTGCTATAGTGTCAAGCTCTGCTGCCTCTTATTGACATGGTTGCATAATTTGAAGGGTAGCTTTGATCGACCGGACACCGGTTTCATCTCAAAAGTTTGTGAGTACACAAAAAATAATGTTCTGAAATGTATTTACAGAAAAAGTTTTTGCTGTTATGTGAATTTTAGGAAGTGCAGTTTACAGAAATTTGAAAGGTCAAGTGAAGCCCTCAATTTTTTAAGAAAAGCCTCCAAAGGAACTCCTCGTTTAACTGTTGGTGTAACAAATTAAAGCTCTGTTCGACAGCGGAAGACCTTCTGGAGGATTTACCAACCTCTGGAACTGCGGCGCATTCTTACTTGTGCATAAATGGAACTCTCTGAAGGAGACATGCTTGACTTTTTAACCAGAAAAAAAAATCTGTCTTATGCTGATGCTCAGTGAAACAATCTTAGAACAACCAAGTTTAGAAAAATGAACTCTTCAGCTATAGATCAGCCAGATGTTTGACTTTATTCCAGCTTTTCTTGAAGTTTAAGATCTGCAGCTTGCTAAACCAATGCATGTCAAGGGACAAATATTTATTTTCTGTATTTAAGAGGAAATATTTCAGCATCTGAGGTCATTAGAAAGAAGTGAAATGAAATATGTAGCTGTATATTTTTATTTTCAATGAAGGACGGTAGCCAGACACGCACTACCATATGGAACGGTAGTTTAAAACCTAAACTAAACACAGAGGAATGGAAAAACTATCAATTATCCTCAGCTCATTGCCGCTCCGCAGCACGCCAACCAACAAAAACATTTGTGTCAGTTTGTGGAGAAAATATAGAACTCATGATTTGCTTGTGAATTTAAAAAAAATAATAATTATGCATTATTTTGTAATAATTAGAATTTTACGCTTGGTGAAAAAAAATGTTGAAACTCTTCTTTTTTTTTTGTTTGTGTTCCAATTAAAACACAAAATTCAAATTATTCTTTTTCAACTTGATTATGGAAAAAATCCCACAACCCCGGTTGCATATGATTGTTTTTTTATGCACTTGATTTAATCATGCATATCTGCATCTCTCTCACACAACATGAGAGAAATGCCCGAACTGACCAGGATGCATCTGGTCAGTTTGGGCATCCTGACCAGATGCCCGAACCACTCCATCTAGCTCCTCTCGACCTGGAGGGGGAGCGGCTCGACACCGAGCTCCTCCCGGATGGCAGAGCTCCTCACCCAATCTCTGAGTGAGAGCCCAGCCACCTTGCGGAGGAAGCTCATTTCGGCCGCTTGTACCCGTCTGTAAATCTCCGGGCTGAGGAGTCTCCCATGTTTCCATCAGGATGAAGAACATCTATTGACTTCTTTAGATATTTAACTGTAGAGTAGAATAAGATCATATTTAAACAATAATCTTTGACACATTGGTTGCTCATCCAGGGGGAGGGATCTCTCTTTCATGTGGATCCCCACGAGGTTTCTTATTTTTTCCCCACTGATGGGTTTTTTAGGAGTTTTTCCTCACCGTGAAGGAGAGTCTAAGGGCATAAATGTGCTAGTCTTGTTTAGTTAGCATTTGTTAGTTATTTTTCTTGCTGTGTATTTGTGTTAATACATTCCTCTTTTTCTTGTGAAGTCCATTGAGACGGAAATTCAGTGATTTTGAGCTATACATATAAAATTGAATTGAATTAAAGCAGTCCTCCACATTCTCAAAACATGGATTAACTTTGAACTTTGCTACATTCAACCTGCGTGCTGAAATTCCCCTCCCACCCATCTTCATTTTATAGTCTTCTGCAAGAGCACTCCCTTACCTTCAAGTTAGCATATAGTCGTCCCTTTGTTCATTAACCAGACGTTCCTCCTTCCACTTGCCCTGCCGTCCACCTCCATTTGTCATCATCAAGTATTAATTACTTAGCTCACCCACCTTTTTCACACAAAGCTTACTCTACTATTCTGGCTGTATCGTGGACGTTATTAATCCCAGTTCGACTCCTGACGCTAGCTCAGCATTATTCTTGTTACAAATAGCAAGCGAGATTCCATCACTGTTGTACACCAGTGAGTAGCAAAAAAAAAAGAAGAAGAAGGTCATAACACACCAGTACAATTATTGTTTCTTGGCAGGGGGTTTTGTTGATAAATTGCATTGGGAGGATGACAGATGATTTGAGAGTAAGAGTGTATGCAACCCAAGGTCAATAGATAGTGTCTACAGCGCAGCGCTGAGGTGTGTTTATTAGCTGATGACCGTAGTGAATTTTACAAGGTTTCTATTTAAAGACTCTATAAACAGTTGGGTGTGTATTTCCTTTCCAAACTGAATTCAAATCCAAGCTGCTTGAAACTGTAATTTGAGATATGCGTCTAAGAAAAAATTCTATTTTTAGGCACATCGATCCAAAAGTAGACGACTTCAAATCTTAAAGCTGAAAGTAAAACATCATCTTGGGAAGAAATACTTGGAATAGCAGCCAAATAAATATAAATAAATAAATGAATTACTCTATTCATCCCTCACCGGGGAAATTTGTGTGCTGCACTCCTTACACCGCAGCAGGCTGACCTTCAACGGCGCCAATGGTGGGAGAAGTGGGTGTTAGGTGTCTTCTCCAAGGACCCTAGACGTGCTCTCTGTGGGACGCGAACCCGCGAACTTCCGGTTTATGTTTTTGTCTAGCAGTTTCATGAGTGTCATGGCTCCAACGTGTGTAATGGGGTTTTGATACAACTTGAGAACTTTGAGTGTGGCGTTCACGTTTAGCCCCGGGCAGAGTAGTGGCAGAAATTGATCCCCGATCCCATTTCCACTAATATAGCTTAATATCCTGATCTGATTGTGATTAATAATCGGTTATGTATTCCATAAGAGACAGATATGTATTACATTTTTTGGTCTTCAGAGCCGTTTATCCCTGATAAGGTTATAAGGGGTGCTGATTTCAGGCGAAAGACAGGACACCCCCAAACAGGTCGCCAGTCTGTTTCAGAGCAGTTTTGTTTAGATTGATCCTAATCCACTTGGTCGATTTTTCTCCCAGATAAACAAAGCTACATGCCTTTTAGATTCTATTCCAACTTCTAATGGTTTCTTTGAGTCTGAGCTTTTAAATATTGTAAATTGCTCTCTCCAGACGGGTGTCTTTCCATCAGTGGTGGATGAAGTACTCACTTTTTGTACTTAAGTAAAAGTACAGATAATTAGGAAAAAAAAAATACTTAAGTAAAAGTACCAATAAAAAAATCTACTTAAGTAAAAGTACAAAAGTAATTGGTGTACATTTTACTTTTTAAGTAGAAAGTAAAAGTATTCGACCGTAATTCAAATGTTATTTTTTGTGCTGCAGGGTCACAAATAAATATTCTGCAGGGGCGTGACCCTCTCCCCTGCCTCTTTTGGTCCACAAAAAAAAAGAAGAAAGGAAAGGGGACAAGTCAAGCTATCACCTAGAAGGACCAGTGAATGGGCACCAAAATGGAGGAAAATGACACTTATTTTTTAAAATGTTTTGGGGGTGAGGCGCCCAGTCACTATATATTGGCTTTGTCAAAGCCCCACCCCCCTTTTGGAAAATTCTAGATCCGCCCCTGCTCTGTGTAATGATGGCTCAACTTTTTATTCAGAAGTAAACACAACAAACAACGATCTTCTGACTCTTTTTAATTTGTACTATATTTGATGTTAGGTTTTTGGCGCTGAATAAATGCGGAAAATGCTTCTCGATTCATTACTTCTTCTCCCGATCAGCTGCTTCTTTTGATTTTGGCGATGCGGCTTTAAGATGCGGTTAAAAACCTGTGTATTTTTCAAATTCGAAAAAAGAAAATGTAATGAAAAATGTAAAACACACTTTTAAAAAGTAGCGAAGTAAAAGTACAGATATTTGCTCTAAAAATGTAGTGAAGTAAAAGTAAAAGTAGCGGTCTTAGATTTTACTTAAGTAAAGTACAGATACACAATTTTTTTACTTAAGTACATTAACAAAGTACATTTACTTCGTTACGTTCCACCACTGCTTACCATCTGCCTGTGGAACAGCAGTGGTGAGGTCCCTCCAGAAACAGATTAGATTCCTAAATTCTTGATAATTATCAGCCTGATAGTAAAAAATTAAATTCTTGAGTGTGTCCAAGTTATGCATACAATTTGTCTTTAAATGCATGTTTGAAAATAATAGTCTATTTAATTAACAACAGTAATATTTGATCCTATTTACGGCTTGATTACATTTATATTTTTTTAAACTTACGATATGCGGGTAGAGGAGCAGTGTGCATTGCAGCATATCGTGGAATTTCAGTTTGATGTATAGATGCAATTAAGGTATACACATGTTTGCATAATGAGACCAAAATCGACATAGTCCACAAAGCACAATTCAATTAAGGTTTACTTTCAATCTGACCTTTTTCAGGCCAAGTTGACTGGAAAATGCTGCTCACATAACGGCGTCTTAAACATTTTAATAACTTAATTGGGTTAGTATTCCAGTGCCGGTGGGCATGTAAACATAACTTAGTCATGCCCACTCAAATCTCTCACAGCTGTTTGTTTAGAACTACCAGCAACACTGAAATGAACCGAAACACAAACCGCAAATTAAACAACAGTGATTACCGTGTTCATCTTTACCTTAAATTCTAACTCCATCCCAGTGACATGCTCGCCGCTCTCCACCTGGGCGAGCTTCTGGATGTAGGAGTACAGGCTTCGAGCAGCTACTTCCGTGTTGCCGCAGGCGACCGCCTCCAGCAGTGCATCGTGAATGAAGCTGTACTGGTCCTCCGTCTGGACCATGTAGTTCCGCTGGGAGCGCATCAGTGTCACGTGGCCGTAAATGTCGACTGTCTTCTCGTGCTTGATCCGCTCTAGCATGGCATCGATTACTATAAAGCATCCAGTTCGACCGACACCCGCACTATAATGGAAGAAAAATAAAAAAACAGAAATTTCTTTTGTGTCTTTTTCTAATCTTTGTTTTGAATAAAACCATTTGCACCAAATTAAAGCTAATACGACAACTTGAAATCAGTACTGACCTGCAGTGAGCGATGATAGGTCCGGCATCTGGAGGGTTGCAAGTCTTCACTCTACGTAGGAAGGCCAGGAAAGGGGTTGGGTACTCTGGCACGCCGTGGTCAGGCCACGCCGTGAACTGGAACTGACGAACTTCTCGCTTCTCACTAGAACCATTCTGAAAAAAACAAAAGAAAACAAGTTTATTTCCATTACTGTGAACTGACAGATCTACTAGCTTCTACCTGATAGAAAAGGTCTTAATAAATAAAAGATTTGACTGCTTTCATTCACTTTCCAGCTAATACGAGGGTGGGCAAACTTTTTGTTTCGCGGGCCACATTGAGTTCTAATATTAAAGCGGTCGGAACAGGAGCAGGTGGATGGGATGCTTTGGTAACCGCTAGATTAGGCCGATAGAATGGCGCATTCGATTTTAAACAAACACGCTAAATGTTACATCAAGAGCATTAAATTTCAAATCTAGCGGCGCTAGGTCTGAAATCTGGTGCGATAGTGCTTAAAAACATGCATTTGGTGGCGTTAGGTTTGAAATCTAAGCGCTTGATGTAACATTTTGCTTGTTCCAACATCTAACACGCGTGTTTACGTGCGTGTATTGGGTCTGGTGGCTTTCCATATCTGTGCACACTGTTTATTTTGACAGCGTGCGGATCACGAAGACACACGCATTTTAATGGGAGCAGTGTTGTTGTATCTAGAGTGCACCATTTAGTGAGGAAACATTAGAATTGCAGGGAAATTAAAACATTAACAAGGTTTATTTATTTAATTTTTTCCATATTAGGCGGACCGGATTAAACCGTTAAACAAGACACATGTGGCCCGCGGGCCGTAGTTTGTCTGTCCCTGAGCTAATAGCACAAGCCTTCAGCTAATCTGCTAACTGAGCCCTGATCACAGAGCGGCCTGTCATAACAGTCCCTAAATGGAAAAACTAATTCTAGTATGCAAACAG
The DNA here is from genome assembly GCA_902685375.1 of Neostethus bicornis. Classification (NCBI taxonomy): domain Eukaryota; kingdom Metazoa; phylum Chordata; class Actinopteri; order Atheriniformes; family Phallostethidae; genus Neostethus; species Neostethus bicornis. The sequence continues at coordinate 24,032,275 of LR738547.1, forward strand.
GCAGGAGATTTCTCCATAAGTGATGCTTGTGTGATGATTTATTCAGCCAATGCATGTGATTTATTTCAAGCTTGGTGCATTAGGATGTAAATGATTTTAAAATAATTTGATGAAAAATCCCGGTACGGGTTATTGCATTTTAAATTCCACTTCCAAAGCATCATAACATGCTTGGATGTACACAAAGTTTTCTCTCTGCAGAAGGATGTGAAGAAAGAAAAAAGACCTCTTTTAGATCTTTTCTCCTTCCTTTCCCATCAGATTCTCTAATGCAGAGACCGTTTGCATTTCAGTACGCTGCTTTGGCTTTCCTGACGGAGGGAAATTTTTATTGCTGAATAAATGAATAACTGAGTGTGGTAATTAAAAGCAAACTGACCCAGTTCGTACAGTCTTTATTTTATTAGTTTACTTTATTTTGGACATCCTCAGTTTTGCTTGGTGTGCACACTGCACAGATGAAACCAGTTTCTGCCAGATAAAAGTAATTTAATCTTTTCAAATAGTGAGCGAAGAATGGTGCATGACCGTATATTACATAAACATATACATCTGTTTGGTTCAGTTGTTTAAGTTGTTATTTTACAGCCAGAAAATTCTGCATAGTGAGAACATCACATGAAGAAATCACAGGATCAGCTCGATATTAAAAAGGAGAGGGGAGATAGTGAAAAAGCCATATTGGTGGGTTTGATAAAGGCTCGGAGTGGCAAGAATATAAACAGGCCTAAATGTCAACCAGCCATAAAAAAAAAAAAAAAATAAAAGCCATGAAGGCTGATATGCTGCTATCTATCGCGTTGGCGGCTTGCTTTGGCATTCATCGTTCTGCCAGGGATCTAGCCCAAAAGTCAACTGCATAGGTCCTTCCTTTTCTGCTACCTATCAGAAAAAGGAATTTTGGAAATATATTACATGTGAGCGAAACCTTCTCATCTTCTAACAGTTCACGTATCAGAGTTGTGCATGTATGTTTAAAAACTTGGTCGCATGCAGGACATGATACATTTGACATTGTGCTTCAGAGATTGAATTTGTGCGGGCGTATGCGTGTCCACGCACACACACACGTGCATGAGAGTAGTCTACCAATTATCAATATTGAGTTTCTCTTCTGTTCACTTTACCTAAGTGCTCCAATTTGGCAGGTGCACATAAACATATGATCTATTGAGGAGCGACAGAGCTAGAGAAGGTAAAAGGGTTTGGACTAGAAGGGCACTGGAGCTAAAGGCTTATTTTTGCACAGAATGGGTAATAAACTAAGCTTAAAAGCATTTTGTATTGCTTTGAGGAACTTTTGCTTTGTACTGTCACTTTATTCAACCCTAATATTTTATTGTTTGTCCACCAAAAAGAAAAAAAAGTTGAAAGTCCACTGCCCCATGACTGCGTGTGTTTTTGCCTTTGTGTGCCTGCAAGATGAAAAACTTTCATACCTTGTGCAAAGAGAAAGTGCGAACGCAGAAAGTGGCCAATTCTATGGTGTCCAGCAGAGTCACCTGGGTCATACCGTAGGTTTCTGTACCCCGGCTGGGCCAGTACTGGTCACATTTAATCTGGAAAGGAACAGACAGAGAACAGCAGACGGTGTTAAATCAGTATGTCACTTTCTATTAAATGATGTTTCAAGCAGTAACATCACAGATAAAAGACACAGAGTTATGAAAGGATACCGTAACATCAGACAGTTTGGGAAAAAAAAAGAAAAAAAAACAGCAGGAAAGCTCATTTTAAATTCATCTTTATGTAAACACAACTCATTTATCACACAGAAGACCGTCACTGCTGGTTTCTCATTTACTATCAGTCTGACAAATTCTGCTCATTTCACTTACATCACAAATTGAATAGAATGTCGTCCAACATTACTTATAACCACAAGAAAATTTGACTAACTGTTAGAATCAATCCCAGAAAAGGATTTATCGATCTAGAATTGACACTGATTTCTTTCAGAAATGCTATTGTGTAAAGCAGAGCTTTTAAAATGTTTGAACCAAAGTGGTATGGATTTAGAGAGATGGAGCTCGTTGCTAAGAATAAGACAAGTTAGCAGTGGGACGTGCAAACTATCGGTGATCTACAATAAGAAGTGCTTTTTTCTTGCAACAAAACACAGACCTATTTAAAAAAAAAAATCAGTGAGAAAGATTGGAAAAATTTTGAACATGCAACCTTTTGTTAAAATGCAAAGTTGAGAAATGTTTTCTTTCACGATCTTCAATTTAACATAATCTTATGATGTTTGAGAAGAAACCAACGTCATTTCCAGGTGAAACAAGAAATTCTTTTCGTTCCGTTCCGTTGTCTTCTGCTTATCCGGGGCTGGATTGCAGGGGCAACAGCGTCAGATGGAAAACCCAGGGTTCTCTCACATCAGCTGCATCCTCCAGCTCACCCGGAAGGACCCCAAGTTGTTCCCCAGCCAGCTGTGAGACATAGTCTCTCCAGCGAATCAGGAGTCTGCCTCTTGGTTTCCTCCCGGTGGGACCTGCTCGAAACACCTCACCAGTGATGCGCTCGGGAGGCATCCTGACTAGATGTCCGAACCGCCCCATCTGGCTCTTCTCGATCTGGAGGAAGAGCGGCTCAACACCGAGATCCTCTCAGAACTCCTCACACGATCTCTGAGTGAGAGTCCAGCCACCCTGCGGAGGAAGCTCATTTCGGCTGCTTGTATCCGCGTTCTCGTACTTTTGGTCACCACCCACAGCTGGTGACCATAGGTGAGGGTTGGAACGTAGATCGACTTGTAAATCGTGAGCTTTGCTTTTCAGCTTAGCTCTTTCTTCACTGTCCGAAATAACTTTTGCTTTTATATATCATTTAGAAAAACTCTTGGAGAAAAAAAAAATGATTAAGATTTCTTTGTGGTTGTGAGAGCGTTGTACTTTCCCTGGCCTGAATAGACCATCTAATATACATTCATCCAGTTTGGGGTGCGACGCCCCAGTGGACATTTGATGAGATGAGACGTGCTGCTCTCCAGCTTTCTCTCCCATTTCCTGCTCCGACTGACACTCAAGTTCCACTATCCGCTAATCCTGATCACGTTTGACAGCAGTGGAATGCACATGTCGGCACGAAGGATGGGTAAACAATTGAAAAACAATAGAAGGGGGAAGAATAAGTGGAGACACCTGGGGTGAGAGAGGGTGATGTTGACAAGGGTTTGAGCTGACAGGTTGAAACATTGCACTTGGCTTTTTGACATTTAGACGAGTCCACGCCTCCACGGAACAGGATATTATCACTGTAAATTTAGTCGCAGTGATGGAACGAGTGTTTACGTCCTTTTCTGGGAAAGTTTCAAACCACTATGTTTAAAAATACAACAATAGAGTTCGACGGCTCGGATTCATACGTGTGAAAAGCAAAAAATGTACTCATTAAAATGTACTAATCAGGCAGCTGGCTGCTAATTTATTATGCATTACATAGCGAGGTTATCATCAATAATGCCTGAATGTGTCAGCAGAATTCTAATGCGGCTGATTGAGGTGTCGTTAAATTTAACAACTTTGTTTACAGCTAAATATTTTAATGTGCGATTACGAACGTCAGTCTTTGTACTTTAAAGTTTCGATCAGCTCATTTAAAAAAGTACATAGGACTGAAAACAACGGTCATAATAATCCCTTATAAAAGTTTCAAGCAGACTCAACGTCATTTGTAAAAAAGCAGTGAGAACTTTGTCTCACGATTCAGCACAAACGCAGGTGTACGGTTGAATAAAAAAAGACTCCTAAACCGTGATGTCCAAATATATCTTGCAGATTATCATGACTGGAGGCATGTAGCGGCTCGGTCGTACTCTGAATTGAGCAGGTAAACAGAGACAAATCTATAGAGTTGCACTTAGTGGGGCTTTTTGTGAAAAAAACCTGGAGATTTCCACCATGTTTTAAAAGTATTCCTACATGCATGAAGTGTTCATTTTCATTCACGCATGTTTGACAAATCTGTACGCATTCTCATCCAAATCAGATACTATTTTTAATTTAATTTTTACTCACTCTATTCATCTCTCACCGGGGAGATTTGTGTGCTGCACTCCTACACCGCAGCAGGCTGCCTGTGATGGCGCCAATGGTGGAAGAAACGGGGGGTTGGGTGTCTTCTCCAAGGACCCTACATGTGCACTCAGTGAAATGCAAACCCGCGAATTTCCGGTTGACTTCTGGTCCAATGGCGAACGCTCTAACCCTGAGCCATCGGCTACCCCCTATTTGAATAACAGGTTGTTCTTTTCCAGGCATTTTTTTCTCCGCCACACTCCAGTGCCCTCCTTTCAACAGGTACTAACATTTTTATATAAAATGCACCAAATGTGAGCTCATGCGCCAGCTTTACAAACTTTATATTCAGCCTCTAGCAGGATTTATGCTGTGTTGTGCACGTACTTGGGAGGCAGTACTAAGCGTGGTTTAAAAAAAAAAAAAAGTCCCAAGTGGAGGAGTTTAAGTATCTCGGGGTCTTGTTCACGAGTGGGCCAAGGATGGTTCGGGATATCGAAAGGCAGATCGGTGCGGCGTCAGCAATAACTAGGACCCTGTATCGGTCCGTCGTGGTAAAAAGGAGCTGAGCCGAAAAGCAAAGCTCTCGATTTACAAGTCGATCTACGTTCCTACCCTCACCTATGTTCACCAGCTGTGGGTGGTGACCGAAAGAATGAGATCGCGGGTACAAGCGGCCGAAATGAGCTTCCTCCGCAGGGTGGCTAGGCTCTCACTCAGAGATTGGGTGAGGAGCTCTGCCATCCGGGAGGAGCTCGGCGTCGAGCCGCTCCTCCTCCAGGTCGAGAGGAGCCAGATGGGGTGGTTCGGGCATCTGGTCAAAATGCCCCCCGAGCACCTCGCGGGCGAGGTGTTTTGGCCACGTTCCACTGGGAGGAGACGAAGGGGCAGACCCCGGACCGGCTGGAGAGACTATGTCTCACAGCTGGCTGGGGAACGACTTGGGATTCTTCCGGGTGAGCTGGACGATGCAGCCGGGGGTGAGAGAGGCCTGGGCTACCCCTTTGAGGCTGTTGCCCCCACAACCCGACCCCGGAAAAAGCGGAAGATGACGGAACGAAACACTTGCTTTTTGGCAAATTTTGAAAACCTTTCTAAGTTAACAAACTCATCATCTCCATTTCTTTAGGCTTTGAGATAAGAATTATTCCCACACGAAAACCCCACATCCCTGTTTAAATAGTTAGACGCCCACAGGTGGACCACATCCAAGTTTACTCTCTTTTGTCGAACATTCTCGTGATTTCCTTTCAGTTTCTGTCGCTCTGAGAAAGCAATCAGCCTACAGAAAATGAAGTCTGATTACCTATCGATGGGGCGGGGGTGGGAAGCTGCTAAATCAATGTAAAGTTGAAGTCTTGTCAGGAGTGGTTTGTTTTATTTGTTCGGTTTTACTTTAAGACGCAGTGATTTAATTTATCAGTGTATTTAAAAGAAAGGGATTAAAAGTAAACCAGAGATTTAGATGAAAAAAAAAAAAACTCTTACCCGTGATTTCTCCTCTAGTTTAGTCATCATGACCACAGTGGCTGCTCGCTGTTCCCACACCATCCTCCAAAAGTCCCCGAATGTCTCTGGTAAGGGTCCCTGCGTGGCTATGTAGGCGTTCTGCTTCCTGTAGCCGTCTATGTAGTTGGCATTGATGTAGTCACTTCCTGTTATACCTACATTCAGACAAACACATGAAAATAAAAATGAAAATCCGCACAATGATTTTTTTTACTCCTTATTAAGACCTTGTGTGTTTTACCTTCTGTCTTAATAAATCACAGTTTTTCAGTAAACACAAACATAAAAAAAAGCATGTTATTCCTTTTTCTCTATCCTCATGGCCCTGCCTCGTTTGAGTAAATATGCAGAGAAAAAATTGCATCTGCTTTCCCACCATCGCAGGTGGTGTGTGTGTGTGTGTGTGGAGATTGGGGTAGTAAAGGTAAATCAGCCACTCAGGCATGACAGCACATCCCATCCTTCTCAGGATGCTGCCATGCTTAGCCACAAAGCGATCCCACTAAATCTCAAATGTGAAGACCTGCCCACTTGCTTTAGATAGCTGTCCAATGTTTAAGACAAGCAGCAGTGTGTGTGTGTGTGTGTTTACAACCTGTTATTTTAAACTAATCCTAAAGCCATCTCGGTAATTTGGTGACAAGATTGTTCTTGAGTTTGCGACAAACAGGCTCTATCGTTTCAAGTTGTCGTGAGAGTAAGACTCGAGCCAAGATGAGATCATCTTGTGATTAGAGTTTGTCGAACACAGAAAAGCTGACGGTGATAAAGACAAGTCATCCCCGTCTTCTTTAAGCCAAATCTTACCGCTCCTGGTTTCAAACAGGATATCAGTGTGATGAACCACGGCTCTTAGACTGGCACGTCCTCCACCTAAGCGGCTAACAATAAAACACTTGAGTGGGCTGATGAAGAGTCGAGACTCAACGAGGACAACAAGACGAAAATGGAGAGCAGCAAGATAAAGAAACTCACTGAGAGAGTGAGCTAAAAAAAATTGAAAAAAAGAGAAAGAAATCTGTAATTAAAACGGATTCCACGTCGTAGCCGGCTTTGACTGCCTTGGCGTTAGTCATAGCTAAGTGAACAGAAAATGGTGGCGTGCATGGATTCTTCTACTGCTGCGACTAATAGCAAAATCACTGCAGTGTAAAATAGAAATTTCAGACTTGATTAATTTATGCATTTATGGACGAGGTGTATTTTTTCTGGGATAATTTCTCTACGAATGTTGTGGCACTGCGGTATCGGCCTGACTGCTGCAAGATGTGGAAAATCTACTCTTAGACACTTAGCTCGCATTTTAAACAGGAAATATTCTTGAGTGTAGAGTTTGACGTTACTGCGAAGATTTCCGAGCTCTACTTGTGTCTCAAAGCCAGAACAATGTTAGTAGTGAAGGCTGAGTATCTCTGACAATGTCCCTTAGGATTTAGTAGTCAGAGGAGGAGATTTTCAGGCTCTGAGATTCAAAGTATGTAGGGTCTGTGGGATAGTTAGAGAGAATTCAAAAGCATGGGGAAGATCTGATGAGACAAATGGGACCTGGATCTTTTTGAGTGTGAGATTTGAGGACTCAATGATGACTTCAAACTAGGGCTGAAACAACTAATCAAATTAATCGATTATAATCGATTATTGAAATAGTTGTCAACTAATTTAGTCATCGATTAATCGTTTAGGAAGTTTTTGCTGTCAACTCCACTTAATATTACACAACTTGATTGTTTTTTGTGTATTTTTACTCATGTTAACCTCGGCCATTTTTGTTTGGTACTATACCTCTGAACAAGGTTAAATTTGCAAATCTAAAACTGTTAATGATTTCTTGTTTTTAAATGTGATCCTGGATGGTCAACAGTTTCCATTTTATGTTTTTTTAGCCAGTACTATAAAACACATTTTATGGGTGCTCGTGATTTACCTTTACTGTATACAGTAAGTAGATTTATTATTTTATATTTGCTGTAGAAATGGTAATATTCTCCCTCTTTATTTCACAGAAAGATTAACATTTTTACTTATTAGAATGAGCCCAACGTGTTGTTTAAGTGGTTATGAGTTGTTTTGCATAATTACATTCAATAAAATGCCAAAAAACTATTATTTATTAAGTTGCCAATTTTACCTGATTAATCGATTAATCGAGCCAGTAATCGCCAGATTAATCGATCACCAAAATAATCGTTAGTTGCAGCCCTACCTCAAACAAATCTTTGCTTCAATCCTAAAATAATTCAGTTGCAGAGATGTTTTCGCTCAATAAAAAAACCTCTGCTTCTTCACTCTATATAACTGTAGATGCATCGAGGCTCCGGGTGGGTCTTACCTTCAATGGGAGCCAAGATGACCCGGGAATGATCGTAGGCGATGACGTTGGCGTAACGATTTTTGGGTTTGTTCACCTCCAGGTTGGAGTGCTCCCAGGTGAACTGCTGGCCTGGATCGATAGACTGATGGAAAGCAGAGACAGTCACAACATGCACACATAAAGAAGCAATCAGAGAAGCCGTGAGTGGAGCCAAGCTTCAACAATACATCCTTAATGTTGGAAAGAAAAGGAAAAAGATTGAAAGATTTTACTTAGAAGACAGAAGAAAAACAAGATATTTGAACATCTGGTTTAAATATTGCTCCATAGAAAACCAGGTTTGAACGTTTTATCATTCGAATAACTTGGTAACAATTGTTGAACTCCTTTAGGGTAGTTAGATATCTTAAAATTAGATTTAAAATTTAATTATAATTTAAAAGACCCCGCATCTGCTGCTCAAAAAACTGAACCTGATTAGAAATCCAATCTAACATTGAATTTTTTTGTAAACTTCAGATGAACAATAAACACTCGGCCCCTCTCTCTATTAGCTTCACCTATTTTCTTCTTTTCTCTCTCTGCTCTATTTTTCTCTGTCCTCATTTTTCTTATCTCAGTCTCCCCATCTTCCAAGTCTTTATTTTGCATTTCTCTCCTTTCATCCTTTTCTTCGTCACCCTTCCTCTCTATTATTTACACCCGTTTTCTCTCCGCCAGTCTTCAAGCTATTCTTCCCATTTCCTTTTGCTTTCTAGATTATCTTTAGCTTCGCTGTGTTCTGTGGATCTGCATGTATGTGATGAAGATCGGGGTCACATTCCTGAATCGTGTCTCAGTTTAAAATTTAAAAACCACATCTGTGCATATTTTGTTGAAAAGTTGCTGTTTTTTTTTTTTTTTTTTTTTTCCCACTGAACCAGATTGAAAACAACACATTATGTATAAATAGTCACAAAATTCATCTAAAAATGATTTTTTGGATAATTTTTCATTGCTTACTTGAGTTTCTTGATAACAGAAGGATGTTTGGGTTCATTGATTAAGATGTTGCCTTTTCGTTGCTATTTGTACATCAGATTCTCTCCTGATCTCAATTCTCCTGCTGCGGTTCCTTCGTCTCTCTCTCTCCTCACACTGAAACCTCACCATTAACCATCCTCCTCTACCTCATCTCCCTTTTCTCTCCTACACTTCCCTCCATTTCTCCCTTACATTCTGCTTGGCTGAAAACCAATCAGTCAAAGCTCTGTAAAGCTGCGCTTGGCAAGCACGAGCTCCGAAACGAACAACCATCCATCAAGAAAATAACAAAATTAAAATTACACTTCTCTATTTAATTTGGTCATCTATTTTTCCTGGGGGTGCAGTTTGTGCGAGGGGGCAGAGAGGAACGGAAAGAGATGAGCGGGTAGTTTAAGTGTCTCTTGCGCCAAGTAATTAGAAGTTGTGGAGTCGACTTTGGCATCACGATTTTTCCGTCTCGCCGGATGGAACCAGCTTGTCTGTTAGGTATACAGCCCGGATGTGGATTTATGAATAATAGATACCCAAGAAATACTGGATCGCTATGAGAAGTCATTATCCACCAACATCCACCAGCAGGCATGATGCCGGCAATCTATGCTGGTGAACCCGCTTCCTACCATCGGCTTGCGTACAGCGAGGCGACAGCCTCGGTGATTTAGGGATGGCGAGGAGGGCATATTGCTTGTATGCAAACGAGAGCTGATTCAGCGCTCCTGATTTCTAATCAACTCCGGTGTCATTTATAACCGCTGCAGTCTCACTGCTCAGACAGCTCAGTTAGCCACTCTCTCTCTTTACACACACACATTCAAAGGCTGTCTGGCAGTGTGGAGCTATGAGTAACAAAACAGCCCATTTCTCTATTTTAGAGGAAAGAAAATCTTTAGTTTAAGTTCATTGAAGTGTGCGTGAAGAATTTCCAACCACTTATTTATCCGCCCTATTGAGCAAGTCATTAGATTTTCTCTAATATGGAAAAATATGTTCAGGATGAGTCAGCCTTCAATCTGCTTCCCTTCTTTTTCTTTTTCACTTGGTGATGATTTACATCGTTTTTTTTTTCTCTTAAACGATCAATTAAATTCTACACCCTGCCAGTACCCACATAATAACACCGGGTGCATCCCACGACAATTATTTAACAAAATAAAAGTATTAAGTAACACATGATTGATCAAGTTTCTACCATGTTTGAACATTAAACCCACATCGAGTGCTTTTCTATTTCATTCATGCACGTTTGAAAACTTTGCAGAAGGATGCAGGGTTTGGAACCACCAGGAAAGAGGCCTAGAGGAAGACCAAAGAGGAGGTTCATGGATACAGTGAAGGAAGGCATGAAGATAGTTGGTGTGACCGAAGAGGATTCAGCAGATAGGGTTAGATGGAAGAAACTGACTTACTGTGGCGACCCCTGAAGGGAAATGCCGAAAGAAGATGTTTGAAAACTTTGCAATCTCTCCCGTCCAGTATTCGGATGCTATTCGAACACCAAGTTGTTCTTGGCCACTAATTTTGTTCTCCACCGCACTCTTATTCTCATGTAAACTTTTCTGCTGCAACACTCTGTTCAAACTCAGTCTCTCCCTTCAGGTATTGCTTTCCCTCCTGGAAACTTTTACCTAAATTCACTAAAATATGAATATAAAAGAATATGTACTAACATTGCTAACTCCAAGTGCGTTATGCTGTATTTGGGGCCTTAAACAAGATTTCCACTGTGTGGCGCACACGAGCAGGGGTTGGGCATAAGCAATGACGGGAAGAGGGGGAATTCCCAGTGTTAAAATGGCAATGAAACAGTAGAAAAAAAAATTTTTTTTAGTGAACATCATATTTTAGAGCCAATAAAATCCACCATGTTTAGATGTATGCTAAATATGAAATAAGACACTTTCTCTAAAAGAAATCATCTTCGAAATCAACACACAGGACCTAAAGCGGGAGTCATCCATCAGCTCCCTGATCAAAAAGACCCAGCAGAGGATGTACAGTCTGCGGCAGCTGAAGAAAGCCAAGCTGCCTGCCCAGATGTTGGTGCAATTACACAGCCATCATCGAGTCCATCCTCACCTCCTCCATCACTGTGTGGTACGCTGGAGCTACAACCAGGGACAAACATAGACTGCAGCGCATTGTGCGCTCTGCCGAGAAGGCGATCGGCTGCAGCCTTCCATCTCTCGAAGACCTGTATGTCTCCAGGACTTGGGGGTGTGCAGGTCGGATAGCAGCTGACCCTTACCACCCTGGACATGGACTTTTTGAGCGACTCCCTTCGGGCAGGAGGCTCAGGTCCATTCGGGCCAGAACGTCCCGCCACAAAAACAGCTTCTTCCCTTCTGCCGTTGGACTTATGAACTCTTTATAACCAAGATCCCCATATTTCTTAGTCACTTCCCTCTTGTCACTTTACTATCTTTATTATTTTCTATTATTTTCTATGACATTGCACTACTTTTCTTTTTCTTTCTGAGCACCCTAAGTTTTGTTAAAATTATTTTTATTTTATATTTTTGCACACCTGTATCAAAGCAAGTTCCTAGTCTCTGATATTCTTCATTGACATGGCAATAAAAGCATTCTGATTCTAATTGTTTTAGAAAAGCATCAAATGAGTGTTACATGCCTCAAGCTGTGTATTTCTTATCACGTGTCTCACACCTAGCCGCAGTGCAGCCAGGAAGCAGAAAATACACAGCAAAAAATATATACTTGTATATAGCTACACAACATAACAATAGAGACTCCCATGTCATTTTCTAGTGAAAACACAATCAGGGAGAAATCAATACTTTTTGACCTCTGAACATTAGGTCCACTCACCTCATATTCCTGGGAGAGTTTAAGGTTGTCGTTAGCCTTGAGATGTTCAGTGTGTTCAGCCAGCTCTGAGATAGGAATCGGGGGATGACTCATCATACCTACTCGCCAGAAAATAGACACAAAAAAGTTCCAACAGGAAAAAAAAAAAAGAAAAAGTTGATTAGTTACAGCTAAAAGATGCTCAGATAAAGACGTTTAATGGTGAAAATTTGTAGTTTACACAACAATGGAAGTTTGGTTTTAGTGATGGGGGAAGCTTAAGCACAATGTGATCAACATCAAACATAGAGGTGCATTGACTGTGAGGTTACAGTATCTTTAGTGGACCAGGTCAGAGATCGAAAAAAAAAAATCCACTTTTTACAAAAGTTAGAGATTTTAAACACAAAAATAAATAAACTCTGCTGCAAAAAAACAAAGAAAATGAAGCCAATTAACGCTCAAACGTAGCTCGGGGGAGTTAATTTAAAACGACACGAGATGAAAAATAAAAGGTTTTCATGTAGCGATGAAAGGATAACAAACAACAATCAACTTTATTCTTTCAATAAGCTGAAAGCACATGTTAAACGTTTTTTTGTCTTTTGAAGATAATCAAAAAATATCTGTCATTTTGGTTTGTTTGAATAAATTAACATAAGCACACAAAAAACAATGAGTGGAATGCACCCTGCGGGTCAGGGACAGGGTCCTGCCCCAAGTGGAGGAGTTTAATTATCTCGGGGTCTTGTTCACGAGTGGGGGAAGGATGGAGCGGGAGACCGACAGGCGGATCGGTGCGGCATCAGCAATAACTAGGATGCTGCATCGGTCCGAGAGCTGAGCCGAAAAGCAAAGCTCTGGATTTACAAGTCGATCTACGTTCCAACCCTCACCTATGGTCACCAGCTGTGGGTGGTGACCGAAAGAATGAGATCGCGGGTACAAGCGGCCGAAATTAGCTTCCTCCGCAGGGTGGCTGGGCTCTCACTCAGAGATCAGGTGAGGAGCTCTGCCATCCGAGAGAAGCTCAGTGTCGAGCCGCTCCTCCTCCAGGTCGAGAGGAGCCAGATGGGGTGGTTCGATACCCACCGAGAGCCTCGCGGGAGAGGTGTTTTGGGCACGTCCCACCGGGAGGAGACCAAGGGGCAGACCCCGGACCCGCTGGAGAGACTATGTCTCACAGCTGGCCGGGGAAGGACTTGGGATCCTTCCAGGTGAGCTAGAGGATGCAGCCGGGGAGAGAGAGGCCTGGGCTGCTCATTTGAGGCTGTTGCCCCCGCGACCCGACCCCGGAACAAGCAGAAGATGACGGAACGGAACACAAAAAACACATAAAAATAAAATACTGATCATTGCGGTAAATTAATAAATAAGTGATTTGTTTTCATTACTTTTGTTAGAATCTTGATTTGGTATATTTCCATAATAAGTGTTCCTTTAAAAAAAATCACCTGTTTTGTATGGAAATCCTGACCTGGAATCTTATGTGAGGTGAGAAGGATCAGACATTCAGAAATGTGAGTGACTCAGTGAGCTGCTCCATCCCAGACAGCATGTGCAGAACATCTGAAATATCCTTTCCTCCATCAAATGTTTCCTCCAACCAGTGAATACAAGCGCAGAGATAAACAGCCCTATCCTTTCAGAACCACAAACAAACATTTCCAATATGCACTTCTTCTAAATCCTGAAATGAGCTCTCCCAAGTACAAGGCTTTCACTTGCTTTTTTTTTTTTTGCATTTCGAGTTTACTCTCCTATCCGCTGAATATTGTGTTCCTTCTGCCATAATATTATCAGCACTGCTGTGCACTCCAGTCACTAATCCATTTAGTAGCATAATGCTGAGGCCATGTAATGGAATATGGAACAGCATGGATCGTGACTCCGTCCCGGCAATACATAACGCTTTTTTATTTGAAGTTCGAAGCTTCTTTTCCCCGTCGAGTCTTGCGGTCAAAAGTCAAGAAAATCTTGACATCCCTTTACAAAAAAAAAAAGCTAGCTCGGGTTAATTGGCCGTGCAAATCGACATAATCACATTAAGCATCCCTAATTTCTCCTTATTGACAGTGCTTAGTATCCTAGCAATGTCAGAGAGGTCAGCCATGTTTGGGCTGCCTTTGTTATACTTAAGACGAGCCTGATTCTGTACTGACAGTCTTCATTAGTAATGGTAATTTATTTTACACACAGAGAACAATAAGGAGCTCAATTACATGAGGATTACAAAAGCAAACTGTAAATGAGATGAATTGAGATGACACCGGATGCTGTGTCATCCCTTGGACATGAACGGACGGATCCTATTAACACATTACTTGAAAGACTATACACCAGTGGTGGAACGTAACGAAGTAAATGTACTTTGTTACTGTACTTAAGTAAAAAAATTGTGTATCTGTGCTTTACTTAAGTAAAATTTAAGACCGGTACTTTTACTTTTACTTCACTACATTTTTAGAGCAAATATCTGTACTTTTACTTCGCTACTTTTTAAAAGTGTGTTTCACATTTTTTGTTACATTTTCTTTTTTCGAATTTGAAAAATACACAGGTTTTTTATCGCATCTTAAAGCCGCATCGCCAAAATCAAAAGAAGCAGTTGATCGGGAGAAGACGTAATGAATCGAGAAACATTTTCCACATTTATTCAGCGCCAAAAACCTAACATCAAATATAGTACAAATTAAAAAGAGTCAGAAGGTCGTTGCTCGTTGTGTTTACTTCTAAATAAAAAGTTGACCCATCATTACACAGAGCAGGGGCGGATCTAGAATTTTCCAAAAGGGGGTGGGGCTTTGACAAAGCCAATATATAGTGATCAGGGGCCTCCCCCCAAAACGTTTTTAAAAATAAGTGTCATTTTCCTCCATTTTGGTGCCCATTCACTGGCCCCTCTTGGGGATAGCTTGACTTGTCTCCTTTCCTTTTATTTTATATATTATTTTTTTTTGTGGACCAAAAGAGGCGGGAGAGGGGGGTCACACCCCTGCAGAGTATTTATCCTGGTTACCATGGTAACACCCTATAGCACAAAAAATAACATTTGAATTATGGTCGAATACTTTTACTTTTTACTTAAAAAGTACAATTTACACCAACTACTTTTGTACTTTTACTTAAGTAGATTTTTTTTATTGGTACTTTTACTTTTACTTAAGTAAATTTTTTGCCTAATTATCTGTACTTTTACTTAAGTACAAAAAGTGAGTACTTCATACACCACTGGTATACAGTATGCACATACTTTTACAGGCTTTTTGATGGTTCAATTAAATGAAAAAAAAAACACAAAACATCTGGACAAGTTTGGATCTTAATTGTACAAAAAGATTTTAGCAACTCTGCTTGTTAGATTTTAATTTTGAGACATCTTCTAAAAGCAAACCAGGCGTCTGTGTTTGTGAATGTTGTAAATGTAAGAAATCATAGATAAAAATTCATCTTTATTCATGTTCAATAATTTAAAATTTTTTTCGGATCTAAAATCCAAAGGACAAAAAAAAGTTTGGAGAAAACGAGCGGATCAAATCTTTGTGAATATAAATAAGGAGTTCAGAGTTTGAGGATGATCAAAAACATTTGCTGCAAGTTTCCCAAACTTAAAGTTTCTCAATTTATTTTAGCATCGAAGTGGTTGCTCACAGTCTAACGTACTTAATCTAGTATTTACTTTTTAATTTAAGCATCTGCAGAAGAATGAATCAATTGACAAATTTGGTTTTTATGGTAACTATTATCTTCTCGTGCATCGAAACGAGAATCAAAACAAAAAAACGCTTTTCCGCCCAATCTCTTAACACTTTCCTCCTTTTTCAACCAGAACTCATCCACCTCCCATTTTTCTAACCAGACTTCTATTATTCTGCAGCAATCAACACGCGTAGTGAGCTCTGAAAAACAAACTAGTATCTAATTACACGTTTTCCATCTCCTCATTCCGCAGTCGATGTGCCTGATAAATAAAATGATTTTTTAATAAGCTAAGCTAGTTTCTCCAACAGTCGATTTCTGATGTTGCATTTTTTTAAATAAAGAGGAGACACGTCGAACCAAAAAAAAAAGACCCAGTGTTAAAGGGAAAATAACAAAACTGTTTTTCTCTTGGATGATTCTTTTGGAAGGAAAGGATGTGATCAAATGGAGAGCCATTGATTGGAGCTGCTTTAATTAATTCAACTCGTTATCTCTGAGCACAGAAGAGACCCCGAAATGGAGCAGTGGTGGTGAAAAGAGGAAGGAGAAGAAGAGAGAACAACAACAAGGAGCTGAGCAAAAGGAGTAACACACAATGTTACTCTATATTTAAAAAAAAAAAACTTTCAAAGCATCCATACATCAGCAGAAGTGATTATACATGTTATTTATGCATGGTGGATTAATGCACAGCCAACAGCCCAAGTGAATACCGTGACTGGCATTCAATTAAAGAAAAAAGTTATGAAAAATTAAATAATATATTAAAAAAAAACCCTGACAGGAACCGACATAATTAGTGCTGGAAGATTGTTGCATCACCAAACAAATGCAAGTTATGTATTTATAAAGTGAGGCAAGCACATCTAAAAAAAAAATAAAGGACACACAAAAATATAAATACAATTAAAAAATAAAAAGCTGGAGCATAAATTCTAAATGCATAGAGACTAACTTTCATAGTCAAAATCTGCTTCACTCTGAGGACTGCTTAGACCAGAATCTGTAAAGAACAGCAAACAAAGGAGACAATGGTTTCAAAGAGCTTCACGCAACAAAACAGGGTATGAAAAAAATGAAATGTACAAAATAATAAAAGATTTCAAAGTGAAGCATCAAGGCAATAATACAATTCTGTCAAATGTGAGACTAGAGGTGAGATCGGGCCCTAAAAATCCAGCCTGACCTGATCCGGCCCGCGGGTATTAAAACCCAATCCAACCCGAAGCAAACCCGAAATGTCATATTTTATTTGTGAGGACTCAGAGGGAGGAGGGTTATTTAAAAACAGGAACATTTTCAGGGACACGCTTTTTTAATTTTTTGTTTACATTTTATAAACATATATTTATTTGAACAAAAAGTCAGCGAGTGAGAAGCCCGAGCCTGAACCCGACCCGGATTTTGGTCTTAAGATCTTACCTCTACGAGAGACTAAACTCAGTACATTTAAGTCTTTAAAAACTTGGTCTTCAGTATAATTTAGAAAACAAATACCACTCATAATTGAAGTGAATGAGACCCACTTTTTGACCTCGCTAAATCAGTAAAACCAAAATCTTCTTGGCCCAGAATTTGAAGGTGAGATCGGACCTAAATATCCAGCCTGACCTGACCCGGCCTGCGGGTATTAAAACCCGACCTGACCAATTAACTTGATTTGCAGGCCTGAACCCAAAGCAAACCCGAAATGTCATATTTTATTTGTGAGGACTCCGGGGGAGGAGGATTATTTACAGTATAAACAGGAACATTTTCAGGGACACGCTTTTTAAATTTTCTTAGAATACATTTTGTAAACATATATTTATTTGAAAAAAAAGTCCTCGAGTGAAAAGCCCGAGCCTGACCCGAACCTGAATTTTGGTCATAAGATCTTACCTCTGTGTGAGACTAAACTCAGTCCACTCAAGTCTTTAAAAACTTGGTGTTCAGTATAATTTAGAAAATAGATACCACTTATCTATAACCACTTAGGGAGGAGACGGCAGCTCAGTGGTTAGAGCATTCGCGCGCAAACCGGAAGTTTGCGGGTTTGCGTCCCACAGAGATCACGTCTGGGGTCCTTGGAGAAGACACCTAACCCCCACTTCTCCCACCATTGGCGCCGTCGAAAGGCAGCCTGCTGCGGTGTAAGGAGTGCAGCACACAAATTTCCCCGGTGAGGGATAGATAGAGTCATTCATTTATATTTATTTACGTCAATGAGACCCACTTTTTGACCTCGCTAAATCAATAAAACAAAAATCTTCTTGACCCCGAATTTGAGTCTAAATCTCCTCTGCTGAGTTTCATACCAACAGTTCTAGAGACAAAAAAAAGAGCATTAATTTGCTTAGTTTGAGCTGTTAGAAGAAGTCTATATGACACAGCAGAAGGGGGATACCAGCTTATGTTTGCTGGTGAAACTAATTCTGAAAGCTTTCTTTGTCTGTTGCTTGGCGTTGATACACTGAGAGTGAAAGGTGTGGAAAAGTGTCGGCATTCTTGGCTGACAGCTGTGGAGCCGGAGATGATGAGCTCTGACGCATCAAGAGTGTGGTGAAGGCTCAAACTCTTATCTTCTCCTGAGCAGAGGTCCTTTGAGGTCGCAGCCAATGGGTGTTACATCCAGGTAGAGCTGGGTCTTTCTATATGTTTTCTGATTCCAGCGACTGTAACAACTAGACGTGGTGCTACGAGTTCAGTTGGACGTTGCCAGCAAGGCTTTAGACACTGTACAAAGTATTGTTTTTAAAATCTGGCTTTTGTGAGAAATTATAATAAGAATGATTATAGCCTTTATGAACAGAATATCTAGGCGCAGCCGAGGCGTTGGAGGGATCCGGTTTGGTGACCTCAGGATCGGATCTCTGCTTTTTGCGGATGATGTGGTCCTGTTGACTTCATCAGACCGTGATCTCCAGCTCTCACTGGATCGATTTGCTGACCCCCCCTGGGTCAGGGACAAGGTTCTGCCCCAAGTGGAGGAGTTTAAGTATCTCGGGGTCTTGTTCACGAGTGGGGGAAGGATGGAGCGGGAGATCGACAGGCGGATCGGTGCGGCGTCAGCAATAACTAGGACGCTGCATCGGTCCGTCGTGGTAAAGAGAGAGCTGAGCCGAAAAGCAAAGCTCTCAATTTACAAGTCGATCTACGTTCCAACCCTCACCTATGGTCACCAGCTGTGGGTGGTGACCGAAAGAATGAGATTGCGGATACAAGCGGCCGAAATGAGCTTCCTCC
Organism: Neostethus bicornis; assembly: GCA_902685375.1. NCBI lineage: Eukaryota > Metazoa > Chordata > Actinopteri > Atheriniformes > Phallostethidae > Neostethus > Neostethus bicornis. The sequence continues at coordinate 24,050,872 of LR738547.1, forward strand.
ACAGGGTGGCTGGGCTCTCACTCAGAGATCGGGTGAGGAGCTCTGCCATCCGGGAGGAGCTCAGTGTCGAGCCGCTCCTCCTCCAGGTCGAGAGGAACCAGATGGGTGGTTCGGGCATCTGGTCAGGATGCCCCCTGAGCACCTCGCGGGTGAGGTGTTTTGGACACGTCCCACCGGGAGGAGACCAAGGGGCAGACCCCGGACCTGCTGGAGAGACTATGTCTCACAGCTGGCCGGGGAACGACTTGGGATCCTTCTGGGTGAGCTGGAGGATGCAGCCGGGGTGAGAGAGGCCTGGGCTACCCGTTTAAGGCTGTTGCCCCCGCGACCAGACCCCGGAACAAGCGGAAGATGACGGAACGGAATAGATGCACCATCTAGTGGGAAATACCAGACTCGCATGCAAAAATAAAAAATGTTTACCGCACATTATTTTTTATAATTTGGTGGGTCAAATGCAAAGCTTTTACAGGCCAATGTGTGGTCCTCGGGCCGTAGATTGCCAACCCCTGGTTTATGTTCATACGTCTTAGTGTAAGGAAATTACACCAGTAGCTTCAAGCGAGAGCAAAAGGGATGAAGACATTGAACATCCCCCCTTTTCCCTAATTGATTTGTGACAATGACTAATTAAGCCTAGCGGGTGGTGCTATGATCTCCTGTCTCCAAACGTCATTCATCCCAGCAGGGAGGAGGTACAGACACGCCGAATCCTGTTTCTGAGTACTGTGTGTGATTCCACAAAACTGTGTGTGGGAGGGCACGGTTATTACAGCTGCTGCTGTAATCTGCAGCAACATGTAGATTGCCGAAACATGCATCCGACTGCCTGCTATCTGTGGGATTTCTAAGAGTACAAAAGCAGTCTGCTTAAAAAGTCGGAATTGTTGACCTAGAAATGTTTTTTTTCTTGGTCGGATTTAGAATTAGATGCTACATTGCAAAGTATTTGTTCTGTCTGTATCCTGAGTTGCTCTGAAAATGCCAATTAGAACATGTTCAATGAGCAGGAGACAAAAAGAAAGGAAGAAATAACGACTATTCAAGGGTGAACTAGGCAGTTTGAACTGTGCCCGAGTGCATTTGACCACCAAACCATGGTTTATTTGACTATTGTAAATATTCCAAACCTGACCTCCCATTTTTGCAATGCTCTAAAATTAGTTTTTCTAGCCACAATAGACTTTTCTGACACGATGGCGATAGACTTTTTGGGTGACAGACTGAGAGGACTGTGGATCACCCTGAACCAAATAATTTCTTCTTTCAGCATTTCCCTTCGGGGTGGCCACAGCAAGTCAGTTTCTTCCATCTAACCCTGTCTGCTGTAACCTCTTTGGTCACACCAACTATCTTCATGTCTTCCTTCACTGTGTCCATGAACCTCCTCTTTGGCCTTCCTCTAGTCCTCTTTCCTGGTGGTTCCAAATCATAGGTACTCTCCCTCCTCTGAACGTGCCCAAACCATCTCAGTCTTGCCTCTCGAACTTTATCCCCGAAACCTGTAACATGTGCTGTTCCCCTGATGTACTCATTTTTAATCCTGTCCATCCTGGTCACTCCCAGAGAGATCCTCAGCATCTTCATTTCTGCTACCTCCATCTCTGTTTCCTGTCTTTTCTTCAGTGCTACTGTTTCTAGACCAAACAGCATGGCAGGTCTTACCATAGTTTTGTACACTTTTCCTTTCATTTTAGCTAAAAACTCTTCTGTCGCACATCACATCTGATACTTTCCTCCACCCGTTCCAGCCTGCCTGCACATGCTTCTTCACCTCTTTTCCACACTCTCCATTGCTCTGGACTGTTGATCCTAGATACTTAAAATCTTCCACCTTCTTTATCTCTTCTCCCTGTAACCTCGCCCTTTCCATTTGGACCCCTCTCATTCACATACATACTGCAGATGACAATTTAAAAGTCAACAAGAGCGATGGATTTCATTACATTCAGTTAGAGTGTTGCTCTTAATGTTTACCGTCACACCATAGTGACGTAAGTACGAATGGTGAAACCCTACGTAAATGAAAGCGAGAACGGGAATTGGTAGAGTTGTAGTTTGGCCCGATTCACTGCCACCATAACTGGCGTGAGTAAACTCTGAGAGCTACTCACTTTATCACCATATTGCAAATAAACTTAAACTAATAAACTTAAACTTTTACTTAAGCCATGCATAAACAATTGACGTAAGAAAAACTTTAATCAATCCCCACTATGGCGAGACGGTGACTCAGTGGTTAGAGCATTTGCCTTTGGACCGGAAGTTAAGAGGTTCAAGTCCACATTTGGGATCCTTGGAGAAGACACCCAACCCCCTGTTTCTCCCACCATTGGCGCCGTCATAAGTGGCAGCTTGCTGCAGTGTAATGCAGCACCCAAATTTCCCGGTGAAGGATGACTGAAGTATATTAAACAATTTAAAATTTGCAATAGTGTCCGAGTATAAGCTCGGTTCGGCTATGCTAACACCACTGCTTCCATTTTTTTTTTTTTTTTTTTGCTGTTTTCAAGAAAAAAATATTACGAGACGTTTTGGTCTGCCATCATACTAAAAAAAAAAAAAATTTTTGAACTCCTTCTTCTACTCATTAGATATGATGAACACAATAAGATACTGATCAGACTCTCAGTTCCAGCTCACTGAAAACTACACTCTGTGGATGTGGACAGAGTCGATCATTTGGTGGAAAATGGTCAAAGAAGGAAAAAAAAAAGTTTCCAAAGCTAAAATCTTACATTTTTTGCATCTTATTTAAGTAAACAAATGACATCATCTCATACCTGGTCTGGATGTGGACATGGACAAAGTGCAATATAATTTAACGAGAAAAAAAAAAAACAGGCTAAATGACTGTTTTTAGCACTGACTCGTTAGTTGCACAGAGGTAGAAAATAGAAGCAAATAAATGAACTCCAAACAGAAAAGTGGAGCTTTGTTGATGACGGAGAGCATTTATGTATCGAGTTGTGCTGCTTTATTACTTTGAACCCATTCGCCAATTAGACCCTCGGCAACAAGAACGATAATGACAAAACTAGACTCTGCCCTGAGGAGAGTTTGGAATGTCATTGTGAGGGTGTCACATCACCTATGGGCTTTACAGTACCAACACACACACACACACACACACACACACAAAACCCAATCAAAACATATTTTATGTTCTTCAGCACTGTGGAGAGGGGGGTCACTGAGCACACATAGCCGATGTGGGACATGCTCTGATGGATCGGAGAAGCTTACGATAACTGCACTAGGAGTGCACTCATTTGAACAATGGTCGCTATTAGCTGATGGGGATGTTCACAAATGCTCACCGTCCCACTTAATTGGTCTAAAATGTCTGTTCAAATTAAATTCCTGGGGTGTAGAGATAACAACAGCGCAGATTTCTGCAGAACAACGGCCAGGCTGCAGAATGTGAAGACTTGTCATATATAAAAAAGGCTCCTTGTGAATAAAACACAAAGGCTTGTGGTGGAAAATAATTTCTCTATTTATAATATTTAAGCCAGACAGACCAAGGGCAAGGTGAAAAGAAGAGAGTAAAGTAGGGCTGAAACAACTAATCAAATTAATCGATTATAATCGATTATTGAAATAGTTGTCAACTAATTTAGTCATCGATTAATCGTTTAGAAAGTTTTTGCTGTCAACTGCACTTAATATTACACAACTTGATTGTTTTTTGTGTATTTTTACTCATGTTAACCTAGGCCATTTTTGTTTGGTACTATACCTCTGAACAAGGTTAAATTTGCAAATCTAAAACTGTAAACGATTTCTTGTTTTTAAATGTGATCCTGGATGGTCAACAGTTTACATTTTATGTTTTTTTTAGCCAGTACTATAAAACACATTTTATGGGTGCTCGTGATTTACCTTTACTGTATACAGTAAGTAGATTTATTATTTTAATATTTGCTGTAGAACTGGTAATATTCTCCCTCTTTATTTCACAGAAAGACTAACATTTTTATTTATTAGAATGAGCACAACGTGTTGTTTAAGTGGTTATGAGTTGTGTTTTGCATAACTACATTCAATAAAATGCCAAAAAACTATTATTTATTAAGTTGTAAATGCTACCCGATTAATCGAGCTAATAATCGCCAGATTAATCGATTATCAAAATAATCGTTAGTTGCAGCCCTAGAGTAAAGAATGAAACACTCACAGCGCTACTTTTATTATATGTGGAGACTTAAATGGGAATCTTTAAATCTGTAAAATCTCTTCTCTTAGATGCTAGAAAACTCCATTTTTCTGTTTTTTTTTTCAGCTGATAAACAAACTGAAGGCAGCATGCTTGTGCTCCCAAAGAAGCTGAAGGAGAAACGCTCTATTTTTGAAATGCAAGTCTTTTGATGGTGCAGGAACTAGCCATGGATGACAGATGGATGGCTGAAAGACAACTAGGGTAACAGGCTGACTTCTGAAAGGCAAAAAAAAAAAAAAAAAACAGGCAGAAGAAACAAGTTTGGTGCCATCTTCCCATCAATTCCGGAATGTGTTCTTTCCTTTTTAATGAAGAAGGTAAGATAAATATCATTTAGATGAACAAGCACATTCCTCAATAAGCAGGGAAACATTCTCAGTCAAAAACGTGAACACAAAAAAGATAATGTTCCACATCCGATTTAAAAAAATGTCATTACATCAGAACTTTAAGATCCAAGTTGGAAACAACCCTACAGACCACAACCGGATCAGGTTAGGTCAGATTACGCCAACAAGAATGGTGGCACGCAAATCCACGGAAATTTTCTGGTATGTAATTAAAGGATAGAGACCACGAGCAGAATTCAAGTAACACGAGAAACCATCATAATTCAACTGAGGTTGTGATGAAACACAACAAACCGCAGATGCCAATGTAGTCGAATCACAGGAGGCTCGACGGTAGAGAGACAGACGGACAGAAAAGTGGGTCTGCAGGAGATGAGTGTCAGACCAGCTTCACCCGTTGAAGCCTTAGAGAATGTAAGCTGGATGTAATGTGTTCCGTTGCTAACACCAGACTTTAGCTTGGATGAACATCAGAAAGAAAGAAAGACAAAAGCGGAAGCGTGTAAACCCAAGAGAACAAAAAGAGGAAAAAGGGATTTGTTTCCAGTCCAACAATAGACATGGTTTCAAACATTTTGTAATTCATCAATGGTTAATTGTTACATGGGTACATGGCAAATGGATAAATGTGGCCTACGGGCAGTTATGACGCCAAAAAAAAAAAAAAAAGTTGAACAAAAAGACATATGAGGGAATTCAATGCATTCCATTTAACATGGATCCGCTTTGTGCATACGTGTTCCAGGTAAATGTTTGACTTCATTTTAATGTTGCATGTTACATGCATAAAATCTTCTGCCTGTAAATGAATAATTGAGCCTCCAAAGGGACAAGAGGACCACTTATAGGTAGCAGCTATAAAGTAATTATGCACCCCTGCTAATTGACAATGACGAAATTTGTCCAAAGTTTGATACTTTTAGGTTGAAAAAGGTCTGAAATTACATAAAGGTTTACACTAAGTGTCTGAAAGGAAATAACTTTACATTCTGTTCCTGGCCAAACTGGTTTGCAGATAAAGTTTAAAGCCTTAGCATGTTTTGGGGAGGCGATAGCTCAGTGGAGGAATGTTCGCTCTAAGATCGGAAGTTCTCCGGATGTTTGCAGGATCAAATTTCACTAAGCTCATGTCTAGGTGTCCTCGGGGAAGACACCTAACCCCTGTTTCTCCCACCATTGAATAAAGCTGATGTTCATGAATAAATGAATGTTCATGTTGATGACATGAATAAAGTTTCGTTCTATTCTGTCTTCTTTCGCTAATCTGGGGCAGGGTTGCGGGGGCAACAGCCTCAGACGGGAAGCCCAGGCTTCTCTCACACCAACTGCATCCTCCAGCTCACCCGGAAGGATCCCGAATCATTCACCAGCTAGCTGTGAGACATAGTCTCTCCAGCGGTACCCTTCTGGTGGAATGTGCTCGAAACACCTCACTAGCGAGTTGCTCGGAGGGCATCCAGACCAGATGCCCGAACCACCCTATCTGGCTTCTCTTGACCCGGACGAGGAGCGGCTCGACACCGAGCTCCTCCTGGATGGCAGAGCTCCTCACCCAATCTCTGAGTGAGAGCCCAGCCACCCTGCAGAGGAAGCTCATTTCGGCCGCTTGTATCCCCGATTTGATTATTTCGGTCACCACCCACAGCTGGTGTTGAGGGTGGGAACGTAGATTGACTTGTAAATTGAGAGCTTTGCTTTTCGGCTCAGCTCTTTCTTTACCATGTATGAATAAAGTATACATTTATTTTTATTTATATTTTTAGATGTAAGTTCCTTTGTTGTGTATAAAAATGCTGTGAGCGTGTCTCTTACCTGGAGTTTGGAAGTTGATGCGTCTCATCTCCACGGGGTCAGTAGGGTGGTGGGGTGTAATGTCTGCATTGTTCAGAAGACATTTTGTGCGTGGCTCTGACTCTTTCCTTTTACGGCTGAATGGAGAACAGAGAGGGATAGACGAACGATAAAACAACAGGGTACATTTTGAGTACTTCTTTCATTCATAATTGAACAACTCCAACTGTCTGATGGCTCGGTAAGTCAAACAATGCAGGAACCGACATCAAATCCGTAACAAAGATGTGCACTTTTTCACGCCTCAATAATTAATCTAAACCTTATTGACTGATTTCTTTTTTTCACTTAAAAACACTGAAGCTAAGTGAGACTACAACTTACCTGTCTGGTTTGCTGTTTCCAGAGAAAGCAAGAGGAGCCAAATAAATATATAAAGATGGTAAAAACACAACACACAAGGAGAAAGGGGGGAGGGAGAGGCAAGAAGAAAGATAAATCAATAGAGAGCAGTTTAAAATTCACAGGGGTCGCCGCTACGCTTGCAGTAGGCGAGATAACGCTCATCAGCATTTGGAAGAAGCGTGTGCGTGTGAGCGCGCATGTCCGTGAGTGAGAATGAACGAGTATTCGGTGAAATGTACAAGTAAGAGCATGCGTTTGTTAATAGATGTGTATGCGTGTGTGCACAAGGAGTAGATACAGCTGGGATAGGGAAGCATGTCAGGGCCAAGGGCAGACCTGGGAAACACTATTCACCAGGGAGAGATGTGGGGTGGAGGGTGGAGGGTGGGAAAGTGAGGTTGAGAGAAAGAGAAGAAGAAAAAAAAAGAGATCCAAGGAGAGAAGTTACTCTCCCTAACCACCAAGATAGAGGTAAAGCAAGGTCAGGCAGCATGGGATTATCTGACAGTCCCTCTGCCACCTTTACAACATTCTCTCCTGGTTTTTATTTAGGTTCACTAAGTAAAACACTTAAATAAAAGTTCTGCTTTTAAAGTGCTTTTTGAGCCTTCGAGATAAAAACGCACAGCGTTAAAATCCTACTTTATAAATAGTGTGTTAGTTTGTTCGTTCCTACACAGTGATCCCTCACTTCTTTTTTTGTGGGAGTTACCTTAAAAAAATTAACCGCACTAGCGAATCCGAAAAGTAGATAACTTTTAGTTTTAATTATAAAAGCCTCTCACGAAACAAGTTGCAGATTTTTCTCAGACAAGCATTAAATAAATAAAGAATAAAGCATCTTAAATTTGAACATTTTCACACATTTCTCTTTTGTTTAAAGTTTTGTTGAAAATAAAACTGAGTTAAAACAGTGAAGTGCAGCAATTATCAAACAATAATCCCAGAAAAATTATGCACGTTGTTGCATAGGAAGTGTGTGTTTCAGTGGCGGCTGGTGACGTGTGGCGCAGGGGCGCCGCCCCCCCGACCTGATCACCAAAAAATATATATGCATATATATCTATATATACATATATAAACATGTATGTGTTTATAAGTATGCAAAACTGTCGAGTGTGAAGATTACATGCATTTTAATAATGTTTCACACCGTTTTATTTTGTTTTATTACTTCCTGTGCAAACCGGAACGAGGGCACGGGGTATGCACGCCCCATCCAGGAAAACCTATTAGTGTGTATGTGGCTTCTGGTTTTTATGGAAAAAACGTGACGTCAGCTCTACATTTTTTCCCATTCATGTGTATTGCAAACCATAACCACGCCCGCGGGGCGAAGATATTTTCCGCCCATCGGGTGTGTGATAGGTTATCCTCTCTGTCAGTCTGTTACATGAACCAATCAATTAGCTATAAGATGACCTATAAATCTCACCCACGCCCTTTCTTTTCACTGCGTAATTCTGGGAGTCTTCATCATGGCGTCGGAAGCTAGTTCAGATGCTAACAAAGCTAGCGGCTCTTTTAAAGAGAATTCGGTGTTGTCCCTTCTACAGAATCTGTTTTCTAAGCGTTCTAAAGAAGAAAAAAAAGATTTGACTGTGCAACAAAACAGTGGAGATCGCGGCCGCTTTTATGTGAGAGGATAATGAAGGTCTATGAAAAGTGGCCAGTAACTGGATGAGAAACACTTTTTTTGTTTCCCCTGCTTATTGTTTAGTTCAGCAGCAACTGAAAAGGTGTGTATATCAACAGGGGTGAGTGACTTGAAGCATTTGTCTGAAAAGTGCAAACGTCATGAAACTTGTCGCACCCATTTTGATAGTAGCTATAAGCTAGGTGTTTTTGGCAGTAGTAACATCCTGGCACAATTAAATGAAGGCTACCGAACTGGCATAAGGAAACATAATGAAGAAGTCACCAAAAACAGACACATATTGTCACGAATAATTTTATATTTATTTTTTTATACATACATATATATATATTTTATATAATATATCTAAAAAAAATGTTTGTGTGTGTTTGAAAAATGTGCGCCCCCCCGGTTTTTTTACACCACCAGCCGCCACTGGTGTGTTTGTGACCGGATGCATGCTGAGTACTGCTCTTGTGTTCTGAGTTGTGCAACAGACTTTTCACAACTGTAAGAAAGTTCCTCATCAATTTGTGCGACTTTATATAATTTTCTGCAGAAAATAAAGAAATAAGAACTATGTTTTTTCTCTTAAGCCAAAAAAATAGGTGACTGGGCAGGTGTAAGTTAACCCCAAACACCCATGGTCTACTGTATGTACAGTAGACTCTATAATCAGCATGTAGAAAAAACGGAGTAAATGGGGATACAGAAAAAAAAGCTGCAAAATTGCACTAAAAATTTTGCACTAAAAAACCCAGAGGCAGCAAATGGCGAAGCGTATTATAACGAGGAATCGTTGTATACATAAAAATAATATGTTATTCGTCTGCTTTTTATTTTTTACAGCATATGTCTCATTCATCCTCTGGGCTGCTTGTCCCTGTCAGGGCTCCAAGGGGTACTGGACTCTATCCTGTCTGGTTACAAGAGGCAGAGTACACCCAAAGCAGGTTGCCAGCTTGTTGCAGGGCACAAGTATCTCAAAATTATGTAATTAAAAAAAATTACAATACCTTAATTACATTAATTTTCAATTATGGGCAAAAAAATTGTTTTAATTTTTAAAAATGAACATTATGTATTACACATCATCTCAAATCTCTTCTTTCTCCAACCAACTCACTTACCACGACAAGCCTGCTAGCAACATTAACATGCAGAAACATTATTGGGTGTTTGAATCTCATGCTGCAATGAATACAAAATATGCCCCCATTTCCACGTGCATCTTATCATGCAATTATTTCCCAGTGACCCAATTTTCCCAAGTTAGTAATACTGGTTCAACATCAAATGGCCATAAACCCTTGTCGGGTGAAGAGGATGGCGAAGGATTTTACAGCACATTTACCCTGATCAACGAAGAATGAACACAACAAACTGCGTGTGGATGTTGAGTTGCAGGCACGTACAGATATGGATTCTATCCATTCAATCCTAAGTAATAGGGTCACAGCAACAAAGCTACAAAGACATGTAGTCTAATTTCTATCCAGAGATGTTTCTAAACTGCTGACCTATTCAAAATAATACAAATAAAAAATAGTATGTCTGCACTTTGGAAGTAGTTTTCTTGCATTTGAGATTGAACCGTATTATTTTCATTTTTGATGCAAAGTAATATAAACTTTTTAAAGCCAACTCACTTTTTATAGAGAAGAATAGCAATGACGATGCAGATTATGAAGACAACAGCCAGAACAGGGCCAACCACCCATATGAGTCCATCACCAGGTTCTACCGGCAACGGATCCACCACCATATCTGGAGTCTTCACGGTGTCGGTGTAGGGACTGTTTGCAAACATTCTCTGAAACGATCACACAGTGAAATGCATATGAAAACCAAAAATCCACTCAGCTAAAAATAGTTTGAAGTGAGCTGAATAAAAAATAAAACCTCACCCCCGTAGTGGCATTGAGTTCAGCCATTAGGAAGAAGACATACTCCTGGCCGGGTTTCAGAGGCTTATTCTCGCAGGTGCTGTGGCGGTGGTCAGATCCCACCGTGAAGCTAGTGGGAAGCTGTCTGAAGCATGCCGTTATGTAGGGATCCCTCTGGTCCAGCTGTGCCAGCTGACGGCGTGAGCGACGCTTTGGAACCACCTCCAGCAAAAGCTGCTCAATAAACATGGGTATTAGTCTGCATCTCATACCATCTATCTTTTCTATCTTTGTTTAGTCATATAATTAATAGAAACCACTAATTCTGTTGATCAATTATGCTTTTTTTGAAAGAACGGATCAAAAAACAATTAATTCTGCATGTGTTTGTATTAACTGAACAAAAAGGGCCAGATGACTAAAAACGGTAGTCCCATTTATACAATCCTCCCATAGATATTTATTTTTATACATATGCACATATTCTGTTTTATTCCATTAGAGCTGCAAATAGGAGCAAACCCTAAATACTGTAGAGGGAACGTGTGTAATCCCAAAATCCAATTGGGATGCTTGCTGTTGATCTGCTGCTCAAGGTGACCTCGAGCTATGGGAAGAGTGGGAAAAGAATGTAATTCTCTGTTCTGAATGCTTCTGGGTATAAATTAGCATTGCTGAGATGTACTTATGTGTGTGGCTACTTCAACTACACAGCCAGCGTTTGCAACTATTAATGCCACTGACAGGGAATCCTCTGCTGAAAACATCATAGTATCACATTTATTTGATGCAGTGCCAGGTTGACTTCTACCTCTTCCAAGTCCATTTCATCAGCGTTCATCAGGTTTTTAACGGTTCCTGGTGACGGTTTAAGAGGCACCACAACTATATAGAAACTCCTAGAAATGCAAAACAAAATCCAAATGAATGAAATGCATCATTTACAAATTTTTTCAGTTGTAAAAACAGAATTCCAAGCAATCTGTGGACATTTTACGACTTCATATTCCGAAACATAAATTTGGACAGATATTTAAGATGTTACATTTGTAGATACTTACTTAACGTCCTTGGCATTCACTGGTGGGAAGGACATTGTGAGCACATTCTCCGGCTCAAAGTAGGTGTCCAGCTTGGGTTTCTTGTCCAGTATGCGCGGTGCAGTCCTGGCGACCACACGATGTTGTGGCCCTCCGTTCAAACTTTCTTGGCAGGTCACCCGAAAATCGTAAGTTGTGTTGGGGACTAAGCCTGTGATATATGCCTTCAATTTCCTGGCATCTACGTCCATCTTTTGACGATTGTACTCAATCTAGAAAACAACAAATTGTTATAAAATGAAATTAAAAGATATTACAAGTAGATTAGTGCATTGGTAATCTAAAGGTAGACTATAATTTGAACTAGGGCTGAAACAGTTAATCGATTTAATTGATTATAATTGATTATCAAAATAGTTGTCAACTAATTTGGTCATCGATTAATCGTCTAAAAAATTTGCTGTCAACTGCACTTAAATTGGTCTCCAAGTGGGGCAGTAGAGAGCAAATTGACGATGCCAGCTACCAAAATAGGAGGAGAAGAAGATAGCATGTCATTTTTATCAGATTAATTGAATAATCGAGCCAATAATCGAGAGATTAATCGATTACCAAAATAATCGTTAGTTGCAGCCCTAATCTGAACATGGGTTTCGTTTTTTCCCTCTCAAGCTCACCAAGCATTTGTAAGGAGATGTGTTTTTGGAAAACTTCCATGCGAGGACAATTGTTGTTTTTGTGGCCCACTTCACGGAGAAATTCTTTGGAACATCTGTTGAATGAATAAATGAAAGGGAAAAGTACATCTTGAGTTAAACACTCAGTGGAGATAAAAGTAGGTTTAAAAAACAAACAAAAAAACATTCTTCTTCTGCAACATTCTTCTGGGTTGAAGAGTGAATATTTCGGTGAGCTGTGATTGGCTGTGAGAAGGGCAATGCCATTGGTTAGGACACACAGCACATAAGACTCATGGACAACAAAACCCACATAGGACAATGGTGCACCCTTCGGCCGACCACAGCGGACAGTGCCAACCCATCTCAACAGTGAGCTTGAACCATGACCGTTTGATTATTAGCAGATGACCTGTGTAAACCCAAAGCCAACTGCTTTTACACATTACAGAGTTTGAGTTGGCACTGCCTACGTGCTGCCACATGGGCACAGATACGAGTTCAAAACACATCATGCCAAAAAATCTTCAGCAGTGCATCTGTGGGATGCCATGCCACAAGCTGTCCTGTTCTGGAAAAGGGGTGAGAAACCTCAGGGGAAGGAAGGGAGTTAGGAAGGGAGTAAGGAAGGGAGTGATCTCTTGAAAAAAAAAACCCAAAAAGAAACAAAATGAAATTCAAAATAATTTTTACAAATTTAAAAATAATTTTTATAATCTCTTGAAGTGACTAGTGGTGACTGAAATCCTACCTTTTTTTGAAAACTGAGAATGTGAGCTGGCTTTGTGAATGTGCTTGGCAAAGGGCTGCAAGGACCGGCAGGTGTGTCAGACCAAACGACACTTACCTTCAGACTATTCTTCTCTCCACTTTCATTAAACGACTGACTAGAACTTACTGACTTACATTTTACCTGGTTTGGGTTAGTGAAGTGAGTATCCCACTGCAAGCAATTGAAAAATCAATCCTTTTAGAGGAGCGGTGCGGGTGGTTGAAAGAGTGAGTGGGTTGCTTTCATTAATGTGTAGTTGCAGGATTTTTTTTTTTTTTTTTATTGAATCTCCAACCCCTGCCATTGGGGTCAAGAAAGAAACCGGCAAACCCTACCTGTTGGATCAATGGCCACCGTCCGATATTGCATAGGTGGGCTGTAGGGCCCTGGACCTATACTGGTGTGTGCACGTATTTTCACATCGTATGCCGAGTTTGGTTTGAGGCTGTTGAGCATATAGCTGGAACGGCCGGGAGGCAAGCGGAGTTCTTTTGGTGCTTCTTTAGAGCCGGCTTCTTTATAGGCCAAAGTGTACTCTGTGATGACCCCATTCCTCTCTGCTAGGACTGGCGGAGACCAGGATAGCTGTACTGAGCAGCATGTTATATTGGAGCCCTCATTAATTTGAGGATATCCCCCTGGCGTATTTTCAGGCACAGTGAGTTCTTCCACAGCCTCTTCCCCAAATCCCCCTCTACTCTTGGCTGAGATCTTAAAGATATAAGTGGCCCCCCGGTGAATGCTGTCCACAGAGTATTGATGCTCTTGAGGAGCAAATTCCAGTATGGCCAAAGGGTAGACATCTTTGCGGCCAAACTGGAGCCTGTATCCTTGGAGGTCCATCCCATTGGTTAGGTCTGGAGGACCCCACTGAACTATTGCTGATGCCTTTGAGTCTTGAGCCACTGACAGATAGGGTGGACCGGGCACTGTTGACAAAACAAAAAAAAACAGGTCATTTCACGTGTCCATTTTACTAATGTACAAATACATTGTCAATATAAAGAAGAATAAAAAGTAAAAAGGTTTAAACTACCAAAGAAAAGTCCCACGCAAGCTTTAGGCAGACCAAAAATATGAACTGAACAAAGCTTGAATGTTTCATGACACATGCTTTTATAAGCTTTTCAAGCTTTTACCCTGGATGTTCCTCATCACCTTGATTAGGGACACCTGAGATTGATTCCTGATGCCACACATCTGTGGACCCTGCCATCTATTTAAGGGCAATCACCCGGACTTCCCTGTTGGGTCATACCATCCCTTCCAGCCAGGTCTTCCTGGTTGCCTGACCATGAAACATTCTGAACAATAACAATTTGCAATGCCACTGAAACTTTGTTTTTTCTCTTCACAGTATTAATGGATTGCCAAATTCAAATAAACCATGTTTTCTGGTCTTCCTCTTTCCACCCACACACCACTTCATGACAGTTTCATTGCAGTTCATAGAAAATTAAGAAGTCTGTGAACACAATTAACAGTAAAATATAACACAAACTATTCTTGTTGCAATATATTGGATTTACCGTATTTTCCGTACTATAAGGCGCACCTAAAAACCTTAAATTTTCTCTAAAGTCCACGATGCGCCTTTTAACCCAGAGCGCCTTATATATGGATTAATATTGAGCTACAACAGGTGTCGCAACTGCGGTAAGCAGCCACCGACTCCATTTCCCCCGTAGAAGAAGTAGTGCGCGGTGTATGCTGGGATATATGAAAGGGCGTTAGTTTTTGAATGCAAAACCTAACCGGCATGCATTGCGCACCGATCTGCGCCGATCGGAACTGCGTCCGTGTCATCTGTGTCATCTCGAACGCACCATTTGTGTGTTTGTGTAAAGACCCGGAAATGGCTCCTACCAAGAGACACTGTTACACTGCAGAGTTTAAACTCAAGGCGATCGGTCACGCAGTAGAACACGGGAATAGAGCCACAGCGAGAGAGTTTAACATCAATGAATCAATGGTGAGGGAGAGGAGGAAGCAAGAGGATGCGCTGCGCCAAGTAAGTAAGACTAAACACGAAAATACTAATACTTTATATAAAAAAAAAATAATAAAGAGAAAATAATAAAATAGCTGTTTATTCATTTTGGGAGTAAAAACAGAAAGCTGTAATTGTTAATAAAGTTTGACTGATCTATCTGACTGTTTTTTTTTTTTTACATTCCCTTTAGCGCAGCACCATTTAGTGAACACATAACATAACCTCAGCCTTTACTGTAGCGCCTTATAATGTGGTGCGACTTATATATGGAAAAAGTTTTTAAAAATGTCATTTATTGAAGGTGCGCCTTATAATGCAGTGCGCCTTATAGTGCGGAAAATACGGTAATTGATCTACCATGAAGTTCTATTTGTCGAGATAATTTTGTCCATCACTACATCATGACGTAAGCCAAGAACTGAGATTTTTAAAAGCATCACTCCATGTTTACTAAGAACAGTCTTATTTTGAGCTACACTACCACCGACTTGTAAAATGGGATGATCTCTCTACTCCTGGGGTCCAGCCAGTTTTGCTACTTGTATGGATGACAAATGTCTCATCTGAACCCCTATTTTAAGACCTAATCACTAAGAAAGAAACATGAAGAGAGGCCCTCCTTTCTCAAGCAGCTGTCAAAGTTTTGTGAAAGATGACTATAGCTGATTTGCTCTTGGGCCCCATCTCACAGTAAATAAATTCTAACTTGCCTTGCTCATCTATTTGCCTTTCCTTTCTTAGAAATACAAGACAGTTTTAGGACAATAGCTGTCAAATATTACTCAGACATATGAGATGCTGTCACACCATGGGAACTTTTTCCAAAAAGTATTTACGGTATCCTTTTTTCTATTTGTCGGCACGGAAAGTATCAGGAATGGGTATGGTATTCTCCCAGAGTGAGCGACGCTATGAGACTGCTTGGGGAACGATCCAAACACTCTGAACGTACAAAGATTTGTTGAAAACATGAATGCAGTATCAGTGACTGTCGTTCTTAAAAAGAAAAAAAAAATGGTCCAACGCTAGAGAAAAGAACAGCTTAGACAAAGAACTTTGCTTTGAATAATGCAAAAAGAAAAATGGCCAGGCTAAAGATTTGCCAAAACTCAATTAAATAAAGCGATATGGTGACCGTATCTTGGTTACAAACTGCTGCAAGCAACAGTCAAAAATGTAATCTTTAAAGTTCTGTATTTTCACAACCATATGGCGCATATAAAAGTTTTAGATTCCCTTCTGGTACATCCCCACTGGACATCGGCATAAACTGGCCGTAAGACTGCGAGCGGCGTGAAACCGATGGATGACCAGAGGAGGCCACAGCTTCATGAAGGGTGGAATGAAGCGCAGGGCGAGTTACGCCACAGTTTGCCAATTGACTGTAGATGCTTGGGCTAATGTGTTCGCTGGCACTGTTGTCTGAGCTTTTGCAAAAGCAGGCACGATTTCCGAGGAGACGCACGGTACAGAAAGTGACTCTGACAGCGAGGAAAGTGAACCTGCTAAGTTGGATTTAGCGCACCTGTTAGATTCTGAAACAGAGGATGAGGACTTTGATGGATTTGATAAATGACTTTATGACGACTGTAACTAACATCTAAATAAAGCCATCCAAACTCAGATTTACTCCCAATCTATTTTTAAATACGCACACTTGTCTGCTTGGGTGAGTGTTGTTGTAAGTCTGACGTAGTAGAGGACATGTATATAAAGCCCCCGCCCTATCATCAGGTGCGCCTTATGTGTGTGTTAAATACAGAGCACACGAAACTGGGACTGCGCCTTTTAATACGGTGCGCATTTTGGTCGTGAAAATACGGAAAGTATAAATTAAATCCATTAGTGATAAAGAAGGAGCTCTGTACCAGCTCAAGTCGGAGCTTCAAATTACCTCACTGCGACGGTGTTTTCGTTCCATTACGTGACTAATAAAGGTGAATGAAAAACAGCTTTTTTTTTTCCTCTTCTTTGTCAACACAATCTTTTGTGTCTTGTGACTTTTCATTCACTGTAGCATGCTTATTATTAGAAGGACTAAAATATATATATTCATAGCTCTGTGCTTAACAGCTAGTGTGTTGCAACTATTCTGTTAAAAATATCCCTCCTTCTCGTCTACATACCCTACCTTTGTCACATTCGTCATGTCAGAATAAAAAAAGTAATTCTCAGTAAAGCGAAAACCAAACCGAAAAATGTGTAAAATTATGCTGCAAACAATAAAACACTATTTTATTCAAATTCAGATAAAAAAAAATCTCATTCCTAGGGGCAATTTTTTTTGTGGCCAATCAACCTAACATGCATGTTTTTGGAGGGTGGGAGGAAACCGGCGTACCTGGAGAAAACCCACCCATACATGGGCAGAACATGCAAAATCCACACAGAAAGGCCAGTGTTTCAAGCCTTGTCCCATCCAGGACTCAAACCCTGACCTTCTTGCTGTGAGGGTACTGTGCTAACCATTGCGCCACCGTGCCGCCCATTTACTCGTTCACGGGTGATCAGATTAAAAGTCGACACCTCAGAGTAAAAAATGTGCCTCTCTATTCTTTCAACCAGTCTTTTCCCGCCTTATCACTATCTACTTAGTGTGGAATGATTACTAACACAGGGAATCCATGCATGAATCTGTTTGAGTTCAAACCCTAGTTAAACTCTCAAATTAAACCTGAATTTGATGATCAGTGGATCAAATATTAACAATTTATAAAAAGTTATGCTGTCAAAGAATCCTTCCGTTCCGTCATCTTCCGCTTGTTCCAGGGTCAGGTCGCGGGGGCAACAGCCTCAAGCGGGCAGCCCAGGCCTCTCTCCCCCCGGCTGCATCCTCCAGCTCACCCGGAAGGATCCCGAGTCGTTCCACAGCGAGCTGTGAGACATAGTCTCTCCAGCGGGGCCGGGGTCTGCCCTTTGGTCTCCTCCCGGTGGGACGTGCCTGAAACACCCCGCCCGCGAGGCGCTCGAACCACCCCATCTGGCTCCTCTCGACCCGGAGGAGGAGCGGCTCGACACCGCTCCTGTCTGCCACCCTGCGGAGGAAGCTCATTTTGGCCGCTTGTACCCGCGATCTCATTCTTCCGGTCACCACCCACAGCTGGTGACGATAGGTGAGGGTTGGAACGTAGATCGACTTGTAAATTGAGAGCTTTGCTTTTCGGCTCAGCTCTCTCTTTACCAAAACAGACCGATGCAGCGTCCTAGTTATTGCTGATGCCGCACCGATCCACCTGTCGATCTCCCGCTCCATCCTTCCCCCACTCGTGAGCAAGACCCCGAGATACTTAAACTCCTCCACTTGGGGCAGGACCCTGTCCCTGACCCGCAGGGGGCATTCCACCCTTTTCCGGGCGAGGACCATGGTCTCGGATTTGGAGGCGCTAATTCCCATCCCGGCCGCTTCACACTCGGCAGCAAATCGATTCAGCGAGAGCTGGAGATCACGTCAAAGAATCCTATCAAATTTAAGTGCTACTACTACCACAGCCATTGTTTGATAGTCACATGTTTATGTACTCACCCTCCACCCCAAAAAAACAATCATGTGTGCAGAATGCAGCAGAAAAGGGCAATTTAGAGGTGGTCCCTGCAGCTTTACTGCTATGATCCAAACACATCCATAAACATGTAAAATGGAATCTTCTGTGAAAGCGAACTATCTCACAAAGAGCTGCTAACCTATACTCATTCTGGCTTGAGCTCGGCTTCTTCGCTGTACCATAGCACAGAACAGTATATAAAGATGCTGAGCCAAGCAGTGGTGTTGGGAAAGGAACATGCTGTTTGTATGTATGTGGAGCTCCACGTGATGATAGAAGGGCTTTGTGAGAGGATGAAAAATGAGTGAATAAGAGATGATGAAGGCGACTAGGGACAGAGAACAATCAGCTCCAAGGAGGACCCAACAAAGATCAGAGAGGGCTGAATTATTTTCCTATGTGCGTGTATGTGTGTCTTTCTGGGATTGCAGTGTGCCTCTTGATTGTTCTCCTCTGTTACCCTCCCACTGCACACTCTCCCTTATATTCCTTCCTCATTCCCTCACTTCACTCTTTGCACTTTACCCAGTCACCCTTTTCATTTTGAAACCTCCTCCACATCTCTCCCTCCACACTTCCATATTAGAGCCGACCGTTGAGCAATCCCTCCCTGTGGGACTCCCGGCACGTTTTCCCATCAGGCCGAAGCATTAACGGCTCGCTGTTTGCACTCGCTCAGCCCGGCTGAGAGAGGAAATGATCAGGTTTTCTTCTCATTAGCCCCTTGATGGTCCTCACCCATCACACACAATCACACCAACACGCACTGTAAACACAAACACACCCGTGCTTGTGTAAAAAAGACAGGACAAGATGAAAATCGAAAATTTTTAATCAAGTTGCTCGAGATGAAAGATTCTCTGCTTTGAGGTTCATTTCTCGATTAAAAAAAAAAACTCAGATGAAGCTGTGATTACCACAAACCCAAGTAGACTTAAAATATCCAAGGATGTGGAGGGAGTAGAGGAAGATTTTTTTTTTAAGCTGTAAAGGTCAGGACAAATCTGCTTCTGTTCCCCCTTCATTTTCCCTTCCCTTTTTAATGGAGTCTGCTTGGTGTGTGTGTGTGTGTGTGGGGTGGTGGGTGGAGTTCATGAGGGCTTGTCATTGATAGGAAATGTCATTGTTCCGTTCCGTCATCTTCCGCTTGCTCCGGGGTCGGGTCGCGGGGACAACAGCCCCAAGCGGGCAGCCCAGGCCTCCCTCTCCCCAGCTGCATCCTCCAGCTCACCCGGAAGGATCCCAAGTCGTTCCCCGGCCAGCTGTAAGACATAGTCTCTCCAGCGGGTCCGGGGTCTGCCCCTTGGTCTCCTCCCGGTGGGACGTGTCCGAAACACCTCGCCTGCGAGGCGCTCGGGGGGCATCCTGACCAGATGCCCGAACCACCCCATCTGGCTCCTCTCGACCTGGAGGAGGAGCGGCTCAACACCGAGCTCCTCCCGGATGGCAGAGCTCCTTACCCGAGCCCAGCCACCCTACGGAGGAAGCTCATTTCGGCCGCTTGTACCCGCGATCTCATTCTTTCGGTCACCACCCACAGCTGGTGACCATAGGTGAGGGTTGGAACGTAGATCGATTTGTAAATCGAGAGCTTTGCTTTTTGGCTCAGCTGAAATGTCATTGTTACAAATAAAAAATAAAATAAAGCTCAAAGATTGAGACCATAACTCAAAAGAGACTACCACCAAACATGAACAGTTTAACCAAGATTTATTAAGGACAACCTAAATAAATGAGATAGATACTCTGACCAAAGAGCAAAATGTAGGAGACGAATCAGACAAACCATGCAATGGGTCGTTGCAGTCAAGCTGCTTGCCAAACATTCAAGCAGGCCTAATATAATAAAAACCATGCCAAACTAGAATAAGACACTCCAAAATAAAACGCAAACACATGCATAAATAGTGGTGGCTCCTCTTGATATGAGCTCTATTCTTCTGGACTAAGCGAGACCTCTGAGCCAATCCCTGAAGGAATAGAAAATATAGAGTTAATTGATAGTCAGCGGGAGTTAACCGGCAGACAATCTCGCCACAATCCCTCCACTGGCTACCCGTTAAATATAGAATTCAGTACAAGATCTGCCTCCTCACCCATCAGTGCATACACGGCATTGCACCTGTTTATCTCCAAGAACTCCTAACCCTCCACACCACTGTCCGAGACCTGCGCTCCTCCTCCTCCTTCTCCTACTGCCTGCACCAACCAAGGACCAAACTCTCCACTATGGGGTACATGGCCTTCCATGCAGCTGCTCCACAGCTCTGGAACACTCTTCCCGAGAGCTTGAGGGCTCCACAGAGCGTTGAGGCTTTTAAGAAAAGACTGAAGACATTTTTATTTCTAAAGGCTTTTCAACAAAGTTTTTAGTGTTGTTTTTTGTGTTGTGGTTTTATGTAATTTTGCTGTTTGTTGTTCCTTTTGGTCATTGTAGCACTTTGAGATCTCCACTGGAGATGTAAAGTGCGTTACAAATAAAATTATTATTATTATTATTATTATTACAATGGTCATAAAGTCAAATTTCTAACAACTCCAATACTATAATTTACTAACTGAAGTGCTCTGGACTCTCCCCTCAACTACTGATGAACTTCTACAGAGCCACTACAAAGAGCATCCTGTCTCTCGACACGACTGTGTGGTATGGCAGCTGCACCACACAGGATAAAGAGGACTTGGCCCGAGTGGTGAAGATTGCACATTATATTCTTTACATTTTCAATTATGCTTGGCTTATAACGCCTACCAACTTTGAGACGGGATTGCTCCTTCAACTCCATGAGGTTTCTGCTTCCTCCCCAAACTAGGTTTCAAATATTTTTTTAACCAAAACAAGTGTCTACGTACTGGGATGTCTTGGTTCTGCTTAATTTTGTTAAACATCTCAAATGAGATTTGGCAAGATTACCAACTTAAATGTTTGTTTTTTTTATTTTTGCTTTAAAGTTGCCCAAATAAATTACATCTCAGAGCTTGGTAGCACAGTGGCTAGCACAGTGGCCTCACTGAACGAAGGATGGGGTTTGAGTCCTGGGGGGGATGAGGCCGGGAACACTGGCCTTTCTATGTGGAGTTTGCATGTTCTCCCCGTGTATGTGTGGGTTTTCTCCGGGTGCTCTGGTTTCCTCCCAAACTCCCATGTTAAGTTGATTAGCTGCTATAAAATTATCCCTAGGAATAAGTGTGTGTAGATGGTGATTTGTGTGTGCCCCAACGACAAACTGGCGACCTGTTCTGGGTGCACCTATCCCTATCCCTGCCTTAAAATCAGCCGGGATAGGCTCTAGCACCCCCTGCCATTCTGATGGGGTTGGGCGAAACGAGTTACATCTCCTGCATTATGGTGTCATAATGAAATGGCATTACCAATGAGTTTTAAAATAAAAACGTTATAATTAATGTCAGGAACACTAGAAAGCTTTTTCTCACTGAGGAAGGTTAGTAAGTTCAGTATGAATAAAACAAACCAGAGTTTTCCTTTACAACATAAACAGCTCCCACCACAAAATGATTTGGTTTGTCTGAGTCACAAAACCCTTCTTTTCCTTTTTCCATTCCCAGTGCGTAGAGCTGCAATAGTTCATAATTCATTTTGTAAGGCCGGAAATAAATTGTTTTGACGACGTATTGAACCATAAAAGTACTCGTAGAGAAATTGGGATGTGGTGAATTGTCTTTTTTGTAATACAAACATGGCTAATACCATTTTTTTTTCTTTAGATATGAATATGACGTCTTTATTTCTTGAGGCAATTGTCCTTCATAAAAGCATGGTTTTACGTAAGAGAGGGAACACCAGTTGCATCACTTTCAAGACCCCATACGTGTCGTGGAAATACATCAATTTTAATCTTCATTAAAAAAATATTACAAAATATATGAAGCTAACCAATCTACATTTCTGGATTTTGATGCTGTGCTTTAAATAGACTTCTGTTCGACATTGTGTTGTGCGTAACTGTCATTTGCTAAAGAAATAAACCAAAAAAAAAATGGTTAGAATGAACCTGAGAAGCGTCACATGAGGCAAATGATTACTTTGGCTAGACAATAATTTTATTTTAGAAAATCTTTTTAAAGATGCTGAAAAATGATTTAATTAAAACAGAATTTGAGCTTTGAGAATTTGAGGTCGAGAGGAGCCAGATGGGGTGGTTCGGGCATCTGGTCAGGATGCCCCCCGAGCGCCTCGCGGGCGGGGTGTTTTGGGCACGTCCCACCGGGAGGAGACCAAGGGGCAGACCCTGGACCCGCTGGAGAGACTATGTCTCACAGCTGGCCGGGGAACGACTTGGGATCCTTCCAGGTGAGCTAGAGGCTGCAGCCGGGGTGAGAGAGGCCTGGGCTGCCCGTTTGAGGCTGTTGCCCCCGCGACCTGACCCCGGAACAAGCGGAAGATGACGGAACGGAAGAATTTGAGCTTTTAAATTAGATTCAGGCATCAACACCCACCACAGACTGGTGACCTTTTAAGGGTGTATCCTGCACCTTGTCTGAAATCAGCTAGGATAGGCACCGGCACACTTCGTGACTGGATTAGGGATAAGTAGTTCAGAAGACGAATGAATGATTGAATAATTTTGATTCAACCTCATAAATTACAATTTAATCTCAAACATATGATTTGAAAATTAGAAATCAAATGAGATGAGCCAATGAATGTAGAATAATTCTGAAACTTTGAGAAAAAAAAAAAACATTTTTTAAATTTTTTCAACCACTTTTAACACTGATTAATACAACATTTATATATACTTTTCTTTCTTTTGTTCTTAAAGAAGAAAAGTTGGCCAATTAAAAAGGGATTCATTCGATTTTGAACCCAACTGGGTTCAAACCCAGCCTACTACCCGCAGACTTTACTTAGTTTAGCTGTTTTGTGAAAACCAGGTTGAACCAGGTTGCTTCTTTTTTTTTTAAATCCAGAGCCTCACTTCATCCCTGGCGTCTGAGTCGGGCATGGTGATTACCACTAAGATTATATTATGATAAATGATTGAAATACACTGTGTTTTCTTAATTGGAAGATAATTTGAGTAATTTCACTTAAATGGAAATTAATCCCTTTAATTTTTTTTCTGAACTTTGATAAATTTTCTAATTAACAATTAACAGAAAAAAAGACACTCACTAAAAACATGACTTTCATAACAAATCATTTAAAGACTTGTGATTGTCTTTCATTTTCTTAAAAAATTGATTAAATTTTTGTTTTGAATTCAGACATTAAAGCAGTTTGTTGTTTTTTTTTCACCATTTTTTGATCTAGCATTATTTTCATCAACTTTTTCAAAAATCACTTTCTGAACTTTTTGTTTATTTTTCAAACAAAATCAATCAAGTATAACTAAAAGAAAACTTTGTGAAGAAATTACTTGTTGGGATAGCTGAAAATTCAGTTCTTCAGAAAAAAGAGAGAGGAAAAAAAAATCCCTTTATTCACAGCGTGATTCAGACCATCAGTGTGGAAGTTAGTTCAAATCTAGGGAGAGAACGGCTATTTAATAAGCTATCATAACATCCCTGAGAACATGAAAGCTTGAACCGTTTCACCTCAAAGAAAAGGTGTTTTTTGTATGTTATTCCTCTCTTCTCTCACCCAATTTATCTTGTTCTTTAAGATAAACCATTTTTCTCTTCTAAAAAAAAATACGAGTGTTGAAAAAAAGAGAATCAAAATCAAGACATTCAGAGATCTAAATATTTCTCAGCAAATGCCACAAGAGTGGGTGGAGACGGTGGCCGCGTGGTTAGCGCGTTCGCCCGCGGACCGGAAGGTCGCGGGTTTGCGTCCTACGGAGAGCACGTCTAGGGTCCTTGGAGAAGACACCTAGCCCCCACTTCTCCCACCATTGGCGCCGTTGAAGGGCAGCCTGCTGCGGTGTAAGGAGTGCAGCAAACAAATTTCCCTGGTGAGGGATGAATAGAGTAATTCAAAATAATAAAAAAAAAAAAAATAAAAAAAAAAAAAGAGAGTAAAGACAGACAGACTTTACTCTCAATCAAAAAATGCAGCAGCGACTTATTCATTGATCGATATTTACACCTATCAGGATATGTGGAATTTCCCAATCAGTGTGTGTTTGTGTGTAACTGAGGGAATGCATGATGCTGTTACACAGCATAGCATAGGATAAGGTGGTAGAAGAGATTTTTTGCAACTAGCCTTGTGTATGACGTGTGTATTCATCAGTGGGATGAAGTACTCACTTTTTGTACTGAAGTAAAAGTACAGATAATTAGGCAAAAAATTTACTTAAGTAAAAGTAAAAGTACCAATAAAAAAAAAAATCTACTTAAGTAAAAGTACCAATAAAAAAAAAAATCTACTTAAGTAAAAGTACAAAATAGTTGGTGTAAATTGTGCTTTTTAAGTAAAAAGTAAAAGTATTCGATCATAATTCAAATGTTATTTTTTGTGCTGTTGGATGTCACCATGGTAACCAGGATAAATACTCTGCAGGGGCGTGTCCCCCCTCTCCCGCCTCTTTTGGTCCACAATAAAAAAAAAAAAAAGTAAATAAAAGAAAAAGTCAAGCTATCCCCTAGAAGGGCCAGTGAATGAGCCGCCAAAATGGAGGAAAATGACACTGATTTTTTAAAACGTTTTGGCTATGTCAAAGCCCCACGCCCCTTTGGAAAATTCTAGATCCGCCCCTGCTCTGTGTAATGATGGCTCAACTTTTATTTAGAAGTAAATACAACGAACAACGATCTTCTGACTCTTTTTAATTTGTACTATATTTGATGTTAGGTTTTCGGTGCTGAATGAATGCGGAAAATGTTTCTCGATTCATTACTTCTTCTCCCGATCAACTGCTTCTTTTGATTTTGGCGATGCGGCTTCAAGATGCGCTAAAAAACTTGTGTATTTTTCAAATTCGAAAAAGAAAATGTAACAAAAAATGTAAAACACACTTTTAAAAAGTAGCAAAGTAAAAGTACAGATATTTGCTCTAAAAATGTAGTGAAGTAAAAGTAAAAGTACCGGTCTTAAATTTTACTTAAGTAAAGTACAGATACACAATTTTTTTACTTAAGTACAGTAACGAAGTACATTTACGTCGTTACGTTCCACCACTGGTATTGCCAGCTACACAGTATGAAAATGACCAAATCACGATGTGCTCACTAGTAATTGGAAAACAATAAAATGAAAGAATATATTCAATGGAGGCATCATCTTCAAATATTTTATTCCTGCCGCTACCACCAAAGACCCAACATGCTGTCATAATCTGTCTAAAAATCTCAGAGTAACTTAAACCAAGCCCTTGATCTCTAAAAATCTGTGAGTCTTCGAACATCAATGAAATGATAAAAGCAACATGGATAATAAGCTGACATCCACTTAGCTTTAGATGTGTCTCACATAAAAAGCACAAGTTGACTGGATTGTTAAACGAGTCGGGTATTTTTAAAGCAAACTTTTTAACATGAGCCACCTTAAATATAGATGATCTGTCTTTAAATGCCCCAGAAATCAGACCTTTCGTTGTTCATTTTCATTTCTACAAAACAAACATGTACAGTTTATAGCAGGGGTGGGCAAACTTTTTGATTTGCGGGCCACATTGATTTGTTTGACCAAGAGGCCGGAAGCAGATGGATGGCATGCTTTGGTAACTGCTAGATTAGACTGATAGAATGGAGTGCTAGATTTTAAACCAGCGCGCTAAATGTTACATCAAGAGTGGTAAATTTGGAATCTAGCGCGCTAGGTCTGAAATCTAGTGCGATAGCGCTTAAAAACGTGTATTCAGTGGCGCTAAGTTTAAAATCTAAGCGCTTGATGTAACATTTTGCTTGTTTTAACATCCAACACGCTTGTTTATGTGCGTGTATTGGGTCTGATGGCTTTCCATATCATACAGTCCACCATCTAGTGAGGAAACATCAGAATTGCAGGGGAAATAAAATACTAACAAGGTTTATTTATTTAAGTTTTTCATGTTTGGTGGGCCGGATTAAAACGTTTAATGGGCCGCATGTGGCCCGCAGGCTATACTTTGCCCATGCCTGGTTCATAATCACTTAGTAAAGATCCATACTCATTAAATCTTATGCATATAAACAACCACAATTCGGATTTTGGAACATTCATTACACAATTGTTATGAAATTATATGGATTTACATAGAAGACCAAGAGCTGTGAAAGCCTGACTATTGCTCATCCCTGCCTGTCCAGAAAAAGCATAGGCTCCACCTCGGAAATTTGATACAAGTCCTGAGTGAATAACCCATCCTCGGCCCAACTCATAGAGATGCAAGAAGCAGTATTGGGGGAGTAGAGAGTTGGGGAAACACTTCCTCATATGTAAAAAGCGTCATGGCCGTAACAAGAAATCATTCATTGTCACTTAATAATTCTAAAATCTGCGTTGGTGACTAATGCAAGACCCTCACATCACTATTAAAAGTTAAAAAACTCAGATAATTTGATTTTACAACATGGGGTATTTGACAATTTTTTTATCGGTTCGGACTATTTCAGAATTATTTATAATAAAAAATATTTACTAAATCAACAGAAACACAATGTATCTCTTCACTGACCTGGCCCTCTGGTCACAACCACTTTAGGTTTGCTCCGGGCTCCATCACCCTTGGTGGTGTACGCTGCCACCGTGATAGAGTAAGTAGTGTCTGGCTTGAGTCCTTCGATGACCATCTCCTACGAGAGATATGAAAGAAAGACAGAACAGAAAAATGTCAAAATGTGATTTGAATTTTTCATGATTTGACCCCACTTTGTGCAGCGAAAACTGCCATGTGCTGAATGTTAATCGTCTTGTCTCCCGGTCTTCTTTATTAATTTTCACGAGGCATGCATTAAACGTAATGTTTCCCCCTGTGTAATGAGAGACTATTCCATTACGCAAATTCTTAAGGCCGCCGAGGTGGAGGAGAGACATTCTGAATGTAAATGGAAAGTGGCCTTCTTTTATTCTTTCAGTAAAATCCCAATCAACAACTTAACTTTGATAAATGCATGCTGGATACATCCTGGCCTTTCGCTGGCAGTTTTTACCTAAGCCATTAAGTTTCCTGAAGACCTCTTCAAAGAGAGGCTTCCGATCAATTCTAATGAATCTTTAAAGGCAGAGGGTTTGAACGAATGCAGAATAAGGTTTTTAACAGGCAGCTTGGCAGAAGGATGGTTGGAAGTAGTTGGAGATAAATGAGCTATAACTACTGTCTTCTAATCAGGGTTCAAAACAAGGGTACGTTTTTTACAGGAGAAAAATGTCGGTCGCTACTTGCAATAAAGAGTTTCTTAATTTAAAACAAACTATAGACATTTAATTTGACTACATAAAACTTAATGTTGCAAGCAAACACCAAATAAACACACTGAGATTAAAGTGTACACAGTAAAACCAAAAAAAAGGTGGGAAAACACAAACTAAACACAAGATTAAACACTATTTCAGCATACAGAAAAGATCTAAGGACCTCGATTAGCATTCCAAGCACGGTGGCCACTGGTCACTGCATCTGCTGGTCTTTTATACGAGCTAACTGGCATTTTCCTTCGGAGAGTATTGAGATTATGCGGAGAATGACTGGCCACACAGACAAACTAAAACTGCTGAACCACAATGTTAGCCTAATAAAATAATCAAAGGCTGGAAAAAAGGGTCGTGCACACAGCAAATCCAAACAGACTGATGCAATAGCCTCTGTTTCAGG
This sequence comes from Neostethus bicornis, assembly GCA_902685375.1. NCBI lineage: Eukaryota > Metazoa > Chordata > Actinopteri > Atheriniformes > Phallostethidae > Neostethus > Neostethus bicornis. The sequence goes on from LR738547.1 coordinate 24,078,887, forward strand.
CACAAAAAAACACACAAGAGAAACTTTATACTCACATATTCAGCTGTATCGTCCGTTTCCCACTAACCCACCCGCCAAAGAGGAGAGTGCAGCAAAGAGAGAAAGAGAGCAATATTTTGTTTTAAAGAAAGAAAAAGAAGAAATAGGATTTTGTGAAAGAGGGCATTAGAGGTTTTAAAGCAGAGGATATATAGTAAAAAATGGGTCACAGTTTGGGGAGGTCAGGAAAAAGAAAAGCTTTTTGAAGCTCAAGGGAAGCAACTAAAAAGTCTGAGTGGCACAGGTCTGTTTGTTGTCCTGAGGAGACGTATCGCTGAAGAAATATCGGAATTAAATATACAAAGATACAGATGTTTCTGGAGCTTTTTGCAAACTAAAAGTGCGCCAGTAGGTTATTTACTTTTGGCTGTTAATCTGTGTGGTTTTATAAAGTAAAGGATTGATGTTCTTAAGCTTAAATAGCTGATTTATTCCTCTTTTTAAATTCTTATAACATATTTTTCCTTCATTCTATTGCTTGTACAAAATCATTTACATTTGAAAAGAAACATTTCCGTCTAGCTGAAATGTTGGGACATGTTTTGGATAAAGGTGGCATATTTTTAACAGGTCTGTGAAGCTTCCTACCATTACATTTCAGACGGGCAATTCATCAAATATATTAACTATTTCTAAGACATGTTGCTTGAAAACATTCCGTTCCGTCATCTTCCGCTTGTTCCGGGGTCGGGTCGCGGGGGCAGCAGCCTCAAACGGGCAGCCCAGGCCTTTTTCTCCCCGGCTGCATCCTCTGGCTCACCTGGAAGGATCCCAAGTCGTTCCCCGGCCAGCTGTGAGACATAGTCTCTCCAGCGGGTGAAACGTGCACAAAACACCTCGCCCGCGAGGCGCTCGGGGGGCACTTTGACCAGATACCCAAACCACACCATCTGGCTCCTCTCGACCTGGAGGAGGAGCGGCTCTACACCGAGCTCCTCCCGGATGGCAGAGCACCTCACCCGATCTCTGAGTGAGAGCCCAGCCACCCTGCGGAGGAAGCTCATTTCGGCCGCTTGTACCCGCGATCTCATTCTTTCGGTCACCACCCAAAGCTGGTGACCATAGGTGAGGGTTGGAACGTAGATCAACTTGTAAATAGAGAGCTTTGCTTTTCGGCTCTGCTCTCTCTTTACCACGACGGACCGAAGCAGCGTCCTAATGCTTGGAAACGTACATTTTTAATCAAAACAAATGCTGGATGTGTACGGATGTGTAAAATTACAAGTAAGAAGGAACAAATGATTTCGTTAGTATTTTTGAAAAGGCCAAATGATGTGGATACACATAAACAAATTAAAGTCTCTATGAAATCATTTTTAGCCACTGTTTCTTATAAATGGGAGACTGTAAAAGGATCCTACCTGGGCATCAGAAAGCATGACATCCTTGATGAGGGGCAGGCCCCGTGACTCTCCGTTTTCCACCCGAACATAGTGAACCTGGTAGCCACGGATCTGGCCATTTTGCTTGCCTGGCAATGGGGAACGCCACATCACCTTAATTGCTGTAGAGTTGAGGACTTCCACCTCAACTCGTCTCGGTGGAGCCCCGGGAACTAAATCCAGAAATGAAAATAAGTTAAAAAAACCCCCCCAAGAATAAAAAATAATGTTTGTTTTCATAATGATGTGGGACATTGTGACAAAAAACTGAATACAAAGTCTAAAAAGATGTTGCTAATTTTACAGTTCCATATTGGCCATAACCAGTGGCGGGCGGTCAGGGCCAGCAGGACCTTCTCTGCTTGCTTGAAAAGTCAATTTCATTTTAAACATATTTTTCCTAAATATATATATAATTATTCTCCATATTCTGTTTTCTTCATGTCATATTATATCCATTTGGTTATACAGCTTTCAGTGTTGTAACGTTAGGTTAAAGTTTTTATCCAATCAGAATTCAGCTCGCTGGTGTCACTAGGCTGTATGAAATCTGCCTCCAGCCCTTAAGGTCGAGCAGTGCGGGCCCTGCTTACTTCAAAGTAAACGGAACCTGTAGTTTCTGACAGCCAATCAGATCATGAGTTGGTGACAAGAAAACCTGCTAGAATACCTTACGTAAAACGTGACATGTACGTGTCTTGTGATTGGATACTAACTTGACATAAGCGGAAGCAACCCTTCTCATGTTAACAAAGCGACACAGAGGCAGATCCAGGAGCTTTAGCAGCAAAATCTGAAATATCTACACGTTTTTTTAACTCACGATGGCAAAAGGGTTTCAAAATGGCAGAACCGATTTCAAGACCACGAAAAATGACTGTTTCTCTCCCTTCTCGACCCTCAGCACTTTCAGACATACCGGAGAAAATTTCCACAAACAGCAAAATTTCCACAAACATGGAAAACATTGGCCTCCATGTCTTGATGAAAGAAAGGAGAATGGATTTTGTGTTGAAATAAGTGTTTTGGGGGACAGCTGTTTTGGTGAGTATATGTTTTATACGCGGGTTTATTGATGTTTAAATGCTCTTGAAAAAAGCCTGTGATGTACACCAGTGGTCCCCAACCACCGGGCTGCAGACTGGTACAGGGCCGTGGGTCATGTTGTACCGGGCCGCACGGAACTGTTATTTTTATTCACTTCGTTTTTGTGATGTCTTTTATTTTGAAGGTACATGTTTACCGTTACCATGACAACAAGATTACGTTCGAGCAGAGAGAATGTTTCCACGTTATAAAGATGCTGCTAATACTTTTTCTCGTGAAGACAAAGTGCATTTAAGTTTATTATTATTGATTTTAAAAAGCCATTTTTTTCAGGCTGGTCTCATCACCTTAAAACCAGTCCGTGAAAATATTGTCAGACACTAAACCGGTCTGTGGCGCAGAAATGGTTGAGGACCCCTGTTGTACACATTTAAGGTGATGCAATGCCCAGTAGTGCCTACGTCTGCTTCTGTATATAATTTCTCCAGCCGTGGTGTCATTAATGATGGTATTTGAGGGATATTTATCTAAGTCAGACAAAGTAACACATCACCGAAGGCCTAGGTGTGAAATGCACGGACCGCCACTGGCCATAACATATCAGTCCATTGGATCAGTAGTTCCATTCTTTTATTATTTGTTGGACTATCTGTTGGTGATTCACCTTTATCTTGATCTCGCTCTTGCAACAAGGCGATTCAGACTGGTCTCTTTTCAATGAATAGTAGTAATCATCTCAAGCTGCTTCCCTTCAACAAACACTAGCACAACCCGAACACTCTTTGACCCTAAATTACAGCCCCACTGCTACTACCCACATCACAGCGAGTCTGTTTATGACCAGAATCCAGTGGTGGAACGTAACGAAGTAAATGTACTTCGTTACTGTACTTAAGTAGAAAAATTGTGTATCTGTACTTTACTTAAGTAAAATTTAAGACCGGTACTTTTACTTTTACTTCACTACAATTTTAGAGCAAATATCTGTACTTTTACTTCGCTATTTTTTAAAAGTGTGTTTTACATTTTTTGTTACATTTTTGTTCAGGAATTTGTAAAATACACAGGTTTTTTAGTGCATCTTGAAGCCGCATCGTCAAAATCAAAAGAAGCAATTGATCGGGAGAAGAAGTAATGAATCGAGAAACATTTTCCGCATTCATTCAGCGCCAAAAACCTAACATCAAATCTAGTACAAATTAAAGAGTCAGAAGATCGTTGTTCGCTGTGTTTACTTCTAAATAAAAAAGTTGAGCCATCATTACACGGAGCAGGGGCGGTTCTAGGATTTTCCAAAGGGGGGTGGGGCTTTGACAAAGCCAATATATAGTGACTGGGGGCCTCCCCCCCAAAACATTTTAAAAAATAAGTGTCATTTTTCTCATTTTGTGCCCATTCATTGGCCCTTCTAGAGGATAGCTTGACTTGTCCCCTTTCCTTTTATTTTTATTTATTTATTTATTTTGTGGACCAAAAGAGGCAGGAGAGGAGGGTCACACCCCTGCAGAGTATTTATCCTGGTTACCATGGTGACACCCTATAGCACAAAAAACAACACTTGAATTATGATCGAATACTTTTACTTTTTACTTAAAAGTACAATTTACACCAACTACTTTTGTACTTTTACTTAAGTAGATTTTTTTTATTGGTAATTTTACTTTTACTTAAGTACATTCTTTGCCTTATTATCTGTACTTTTACTTAAGTACAAAAAGTGAGTACTTCATCCACCACTGCCAGAATCTCACATGGTGTTGGTATGTCTGAAACTGCATCATCTGCTGTTAAAGTGACACCGAAATATAAAATCTATTTGTCCATTTTTGCCTCCTAGCTTAAAAAAACAAGCTCTCTTTCCAAACAATGTGTACTTGTGTTCATAAAAAAAAACACCAAAGAAATTTTCTCTAACGGTGGTAATGGATGTGAAACGGATTATGAAGAACCAAAGTCAATTTCAGTCATTCGGCTGTGACTCAGATGTGCCATGACATGCTCACATCTCCACCTCAGTTTTCCATTTATGTTCTGTGATTCAACTCAGATGTATAGTCTTTACTTATGTTATAAATAAGACAGATCTACAAGCATCTCAACTTGCCTCCATTTTCTCTGCTTAGTCTTCACCTAAGTACTTTGTTGTATTCACTATTCGCACCAACAAACCACAAAAAAGCAACTCAAACTGAAAAATTAAAAGAAACAAACTGACATTGTGCGCAGCAGTTTATCACCATTTTTTTTCCAATTCAACAGCTTAGTTTACACTCAGTGACTGCTCGGGGAATCTCAGTTGTTTCAGAGGCCTGAGTTGCCTGCTGCAGGGCACTGCGATAGCGATCATCAAGCACACAGAGTGATCATTTTGTTTCATTAACCTGATTTTCTAAGTCGGGTCGTTTCTGCTCTAACCTTAGACATGCATGCACACATCTTTCACATCCAGCCTGCAGTCGATTATGACCACAGATGCAAGGACAGATACAGCCTTGAGGTGAACATAACTGATGCTATAACGGCTCATTTTTCTCAGCTCTGCAATAAAAAGCTGTAAAAAGCCTGCAGATAGTGAGAACCTATCTGTTACACAAGCCATTATGAATAATGTTCAATTAGTCATTGTTAAATATCAATACCCTTGGTGCGTTTTTAACAGCATCCAACAAGCGGATCTATTTAGAATTTAAATAGGAAACAAGTCTGTAAGGTCATACAAAGTTCAATTAGCATAAGATCTTGATGAAAATTCACCCACCGTCTTCATCCGTCCGGCATATTAAGGGCTCACTCTCCGGACCTGACCCAATTGCAGTGGATGCAGACACGGTGATGCGGTACTGGGTCCACTTTTCCAGTCGCTGCAGCAGCATTTGCTCTTCAGTTGGAGGCACCATGGGCTCCTCCAAGACCTCGATGTCATCACCTGCCCCTTCTGATGGGCTCACCACTTTGTAGAGCACCTTGTACCCCGTCAGGTCACCATTCTGACTCTCCGGGGGTGGAGGGCGCCAACTTACCAACAAGCTGGTGGAGCTGGTGCTGCTGCACTTAATTTCTTGTGGAGGAGCTGAGGGTTCTGATCAGGTGGGAAAGGACAGGAAGGAAGGGGGGGTACAGGATGAAGAGGATGGAGAACGGGGGAGAAGAGGTGAAAAAACAAACGAAAAGCAAAAAAAGATGGGAGAGATAAAGAAAATGAAAAAAAGGAAAAGCCAAAAACAGCCAAACAAAAAAACAAAAAGGGACTGAAAGATTTTTTTCAAACTTAAAATTGTGACAAAAATTTTAAACATAAAATACAAAATAATGATGTTTTAAAAAAAATGCCAACTGAAAAAAAGAACATCACAATTGAGTGTAATAATGAATTAAACCAAAAATCCAGGTTTTTTTATTTTAATATACATTTAAATTGTGTTTTTTACACATGATGTTGCAATAAATTTTTTTTGATAATTCATTATTTTTTGTAGTCGTTCTTGAAACTACCTCCACTGATTGGACTAAAGCTTAAAAAATGAATAATTTAAAATATATACATTAAAGGTTTATTCTTTGGGAAATTAAAAACTTCTGCTAGCCATTTCTATGGTGAGCAAAAAATCCAAACTTTGTCAAAAAATACTTTTGTACAAATTTGTGCAAAATATATATATTAAATTATGTGTTTACATATGATAAACATATTTATTAGCATAGCGTCTTTGTCTCTTAAAATATATTTGTATCAGCAAGCGCGGGATGTTAGTTGCTGACACCGAGTCCGACATACTAAGCAATGAGTTCAATAAGGTTTGACTTTTTTTTTTTTTAAATGAAAGTCAGGTTCTAGAAAAATACTTTTTTTTCCCTATTTTTTCTTCCCTGCTAAAAAAATATTATCAAATTGCGATGTACTTAATCAAATTCATTATTGCACCTTTTGTGTGGTAGTTAGAAAAAATCAAAACAGTCAAAAACCCAATTATCATGATAAAACAAAAACCCCACATCTGAGACAACAACAAAACCATGATGGAAGAAAAGAGATTAAGGGAAAAAAAAATAATATCATGATCCAAAAATCAAATACATAAAATATGACATTAAGAACCGTGCAAAAAAGAAAGAATTTGCAACTCAAAACACAAAATGAAAAATTGTGAAAAAAAACAATACATAAACATTTAAAGGAAAAGTTAAATCACAAACGTTGTCTGCATCATACGTACCTGAATTTCCCAAAACACACAATTTAAAGACTTTCTTACCACCAGCACTTGACAACAGAGTGTGTTTTATCTGGAGTCAATGATCAGCAATGCTCTCCCTCCCAAAAAATGTTGCATATATCTAAAACTAATCATCGTTATTAAATTATCAAGTATGTGTCTATTTTTTAACCAATTTGGAGCTTGTTTAGAACTCATGTAGAGGTTTACAGGAGGGAAAGAATTGTCTCTGTGCTGTATATTTTGGACTGTTTAGTACTGTACTGTTGGGCAGGTGGGTCTATAACGACTGCGAGAGAGGAAGCTTAAGGTAGGGAGGCAAACTACAAAGATATTTTGCGTTGTTGTGAACTTAGAAAAGCCCGCAAACACAATTTTTGTTGACAATTTATGCAATTAAATCCCATTTTATTATTGTGTCCATTTTTGCAAGAGCGCCAACAGACAAGAACGGAGAAAGAAACAATAAAAGGAATTCATAAAAAATTTAATGATACTGTTTTGACTGTAATATGACTTTGAGGAATAACAGCTTTAAAAAATAAAAATAAAAACTAGACGTTTTAAAGTAGAAAGACGTCCAACCAGGGAAAACAAAATGTTCCAGTTAACTAAAATAAGACAGGACCTCAGCCAGAGTTTCAAAACTCTTCTCTGTGTCCAATGAGCTTATTTACTTAAGGTCTTACTGGATTTTGAGTCTTTCAGCTTCTTCCCTTTGCCCATATTGTATTTGCAAACGCTCCACGTCAAAGATGATTGCTCAGTTCTCAATCTTCGTGGTATGAAAAAGGCTGTGAATGTGACATGGACTGGGCTATCACAGCACACAGGCATCTCCAAACCTGATAAGGGTTTGTGGTAAGCCTTAACAAAGCGCATACACCAAGAAGGCTAGCATTAGGATTATAGAAGTTAGAACTATACAGACAAAAAAATAAATCAGCTAAGGTTTCACTTTATTTACTACTAACGTCCTCAAACCTCGTAAGGGATAGACTGTTAGAAAAATGGCTGACTGACTGAATTAGCATTGTCCAAATCGATTATTAATTCTGTTATTCTCTGTGCTGCTGACGCTTCATATTGAAAATATCTTTAAAGGGCCCATCTCATGCAAAATAACTTTTTTCACATTGTATCCTACGCACATACACACGCAAAATGTGGGGTTTGCAACATGCATTACACGATAGTTATGAAAATACCGTGATTTCACGGCCATAAGGCGCACCTAAAAGTCTCAAATTTTCTTCAAAACGAGCAGTGCGCCTTTTTGTGCGGTGCGCCTTGCGTGTGAGAAAAAGCGGACCTAAAAAAAAACGCGGTGCCCGTGAGAAAAAGTGGACCTAAAAGAAAACGCGGTGCCCGCGAGGTGGACCTGAAAGAAAAGGCATGAGAACGTTAAAGAGTGAAGTGTGAGCGGCGTGGGAGCGATGGATGACCGAAGGAGACCACAGTTTCACGAAGGGTGAAAGGTAGCACCGGGCGAGTTACACTACAGTTTGCCAATGGATTGTAGATGCTTGGTCTAACGTGTCTGCTGGTACTGTTATTCGAGCTTTCGCAAAAGCTGGTATCCTTTCTGAGGAGCCGCACAGTACAGACAGTGACTTTGACAGCGAGGAGCGAAGTGGACCTGCTCTGTTGGATTTTGCGCAGCTGTTCGATTCGGAAACAGAGGATGAGGACTTTGACGGATTTGAATAAGGACAACGTATTACCGGTAATGTGCTTGTTTATACTACTTAAATAAAGTACAACCAAACTCAGTTTTGCTCCCGATCTATTTTTTAATACCCACATTTGCATGCTTGCGTGTGTGTTGCGTGTGTGACTGAGACTGCGCCTTTTCGTACGGTGCGCCTAATGTGTGTGTTAAATACAGCAATGGCGCACATAACTGAGGCTGCGCCTTTTCGTACGGTGCGCCCAATGGCCGTGAAATTACGGTATATTGATTTGGTGGAGCGCAGTCACAGACCCGGAACTAAGAAAGGCCGGGTATTGATCATCCCCCCCGCCCGTCCTGAGAAAGTACAAGCTCCGCCCTCTGCTCTCACTGAGCTGCTATTCCTCCGCCCATCTCTGAGCGGGAGGGGGAAGGCAGGCGTACCCCTTGCGTAGCGGTTTGGTAGCGTCTGAAATAAGATTTTATCATGTCGATTCATCAAAAAAGCGTGTTTCAAGCAAGAAAATAAAAAAGACGCAGAGCAGCGAACCAGCCTGTATATCGGACGTTGAAAGTGAGTTTGTGAGGGCGTAAGGTAAGATTGGAGGCGGGTGAGGAGGGCGGGCAGGTGGTGAGGAGGAAGGGTTTGCTGCGAACGGGGGCGTGTGCGAAGTCCGTCCGGGCTACGTCAAATGCGTCATACTTTAGACATCTGCTCATTGGTTGTTTTGTCTGAGCGTTCCAAAAATCCACAGCAATTTGTGAAAAAGGGGCTAAATCAATCTAGAAACCCCTTTGGTGACATATACAAGGCCCGGACATCACTCTTACAAGGTGGAAAACTCTGGAAAGTCTATTTTGCATGAGATGGGCCCTTTAATCCCCGCCCTGGGCATCGCTGGGCTGAGGAGTCTCCCGTGTTTCCATCAGTATGAAGAACATCTACTCATCCCCGTCCTGTACATCTCCGGGCTTAGGAGTCCCCGTGTTTCCATCAGGATGAAGAACATTTATTGAGTTCTTTAGATATTTAGCTGTAGATTAGAATAAGCTAATATTTAAACAATAATCTTTGACACATTGGTTGCTCGTCCCGGGGAGGGATTTCTCTTTCACGTAGATCCCCATGAGGTTTCTTATTTTTTCCCGACTGATGGGTTTTTTAGGAGTTTTTCTTCACCATGAAGGAGAGTCTAAGGGCCTAAATGTGCTAGTCTTGTTTAGTTAGCATTTGTTAGTTATTTTTCTTGCTGTGTATTTGTGTTAATACATTCCTCTTTTTCTTGTGAAGCCCATTGAGACGGAAATTCTGTGATTTTGGGCTATACAAATAAAATTGAATTGAATTTAAATAAAATGGTTTATTTCATACGACTATAATCATTGGTGTTTGTTTAAGACTATTTTTGGCACTCAAACAGTGATTGTTTATTTCTGTCAGAGTTTAAGTGTGTATCTGTGTTTAAACTGCATTTTATCCAAAGCCTCCAATGCCAGAATGTTTGTATTTGTTGATCATTATGAAATTAATCCTTAAAATACCATTTGGCCACGATGGAGCTCACACAGATATTTTAATACATTTAAAAACCTGCAGCAATTACACTAAGTGGGGGAGCTGAAGAGCTTGTTTGGTTAAAAACAGGATTTAGAATCTGCCACTTTAATTTTAGAGATAGCTTTTGACTGGCCACTGGCAGGTTTTAGGTATAGTCTAAATGTGTAACAAAGCCTGACAATCTAAGGCCTTAGCTCATAGCTCAAGGAAAAGCATGAAATTAATTCAGACGCTATGAAATGGGATTCTTATCTGCCATTCTAGGTCCCTGCAGTTCCTTTACACCCACTCTAAGGGTCTGTCTCAAACCATGTTACCAAGCTTTGTATCTGGAGAAATACTGGAGACTTCCCAGCTCTCGAGTTATAGACCCACTGGACCGCAAACATTGTCTCAACCTTGTCTGACAAAAAGGTAGCATGACACATGAGGCCTTGCTTCTGAATGAGGACCAGTGCTGCCAGTAAACTAAAAAAAAAAAGAGGTAAGACTAAATAAGAAAAATCAACTATTGTAACTGTACCAATAATCATTTTATGGTTGAGATTTTGTCTCTTGAGAGTTCTAGACAGAGTGGTCCCCATGACAAGCCTGCAGTGTAATGCTACTTGGACTGAGCATGTACTTTAATAATTTAAGCATTGGTTATTTTAATAGAAGTTAGCAAAAAAAAACAAAAACACACCAAACAAAAAAAAAGCAGCTTATAAAAATTATTTTGTACCACCTCTCTGAGCAGGCAAAAGCTTTCAGTCTGCCAAAATAATTAATATGTAACTAATATCAAATATTAACGTGTGAGGCAAATTGCTGTATTTCTAGCGTGTTTAATAATTTTCAAAATTATGCACAAAATTTGCATAATTTTACCGCCCTGCAATTTCTTTGGACAAAATTAGATTTTATTTTCAAATTGCGAGCATTTAATTAATAACGTACCAACTTTTTTTTTTTCTCCCCAGCAAAATATGCATTTATTTTTTTTTGGCACTTGAAAATATTAATAAAAAAAGTGCAGCATTATGGGAAAGTTTGCCATTTACAAGAAAATGTTGTGGTATTTGATTTCATGTCTACGTTTTATTCAATATATATACATATGGGAAATAGCGCCTCCAAATCCGAGACCATGGTGCGGCATCGGTCCGTCGTGGTAAAGAGAGAGCTGAGCCGAAAAGCAAAGCTCTCGATTTACAAGTCGATCTACGTTCCAACCCTCACCTATGGTCACCAGCTGTGGGTGGTGACCGAAAGAATGAGATCATGGGTACAAGCGGCCAAAATGAGCTTCCTCCGCAGGGTGGCTGGGCTCTCACTCAGAGATCGGGTGAGGAGCTCGGTGTCGAGCCGCTCCTCCTCCAGGTCGAGAGGAGCCAGATGGGGTGGTTCGGGCATCTGGTCAGGATGCCCCCCGAGCGCCTCGCAGGCGAGGTGTTTCGGGCACGTCCCAACGGGAAGAGACCAAGGGGCATACCTTGGACCCGCTGGAGAGACTATGTCTCACGGCTGGCCGGGGAACGACTTGGGATCCTTCCAGGTGAGTTGGAGGATGCAGCCGGGGAGAGAGAAGCCTGGGCTACCCGTTTGGGGCTGTTGCCCCCGCGACCCGACCCCAGAACAAGTGGAAGATGACGGAACGGAATATACATATTTTTAAATCATTGCTTTTTAAATGTGCATATAATTGATTCTTATACGTTTAATTTTTTCCCACTACTTCTTTAAAAACTGCTACCTTATGCCATATTGATAAAGTAAAAACTTAGTAAATAAATTAATAAACTATATAAATGCGACTCTAACAAAATAAAAAAAATGGGCAGAAATATGGCAGACTGAATCCTTTGCCACCATTCACTTACCTTGAAGCGTCCAAAAGTTTGAATATTTCAGTCCAAGTTAGTCTTAGTCTGACTTCAGTCCTGACGAACCCATATGTGTGTAATCCGTGTGAAAGGGTTAATATGTCTATAAAATCTATGATGATGAGGTAGCATTAAAACATAACCTGAAGTTGTTCTTGTGTTTGTGGTTCAGAAGTGTTCTTGAGAAAATTCTACAGAAATATCAAACCATCTTTTTTCAAAATTATTACTAAATTTTCAAAATACAAAAAAAAAATTAAACTTAAATCCAAACCATTTAAAAAGGAGGAGTTTGATGTGGAAAAGTGATTTAAAGCCATTCCAAGGTGTTCTTTCTTCCAAAACACAGGAGATCAAGTGGATAATAATAATAAAATAAAAAAAAAAAAAACTGGAAAGGGTTGGATGTGAGAGTTAATGTTGGGATGTCACCATCCCATCTGCTTGCAGTTTCCAAGTCAGCAACAAGTGCACAATCAGAAGCACAGGAACGACTCAACACACACTGACAAGTGAGAATGTGAACAAACACTCGAGACAAACCAAGACAGAGATGGGACAGAAAAACGTCGTGTTTTCATGCTTGAAGTGATAAAAGATCAACAGAGCAAATATGGCATCTCAATATTACCCAGGTGAATAAGAGGAAGTACTACATGCAAGAGAGCTTTCAGCAGTGACGTTGCACTGGTTTGTTTTGCAGTGAAATAAAAAATAGTGAAGTGGTTCATCCAAACTGCCCGTTACACTTACATGTGGTGGCACTGTCAACAAGTTGCACCAATAGAGACAATAGTAATGTTACCAGAGGTCAACGTTTATCACCAGGGCTCTCCTTTTAATCTAGTTTTTAATAATCTTAGTACTCACGAGACAAGGAAGGATATTTTTCTTGATCTAAATCATATCATGCACGACATGCTTGAATTCACCTGTAATCTAATAAAAATCTAGCCCCAATTTGATATTTTTCTCTAATGCATTACATGTAAATAAACTAGAATACATTTTTCTAGTCTTTGTGTCATTATGTGAGTGAATTACCGTATTTTCACGACCATAGGGTGCATGATAGAGTAGTAGAGTAGAGTAAAACAGAGTACGTGTGTGAATGAGAGGGATCCAAATGGAAAAGTGAGGATACAGGGAGAAGAGATATAGAAGGTGGAAGATTTTAAGTATCTAGGATCAACAGTCCAGAGCAATGAAGAGTGTGGAAAAGAGGTGAAGAAGCGTGTTCAGGCAGGCTGGAACGGGTGGAGGAAAGTATCAGGTGTGATGTGCGACAGAAGCGTTTCAGCTAGAATGAAAGGGAAAGTGAAAAAAACCGTGGTGAGACCGACCATGCTGTTTGGTCTAGAAACAGTAGCACTGAAGAAAAGAAAGGAAGCAGAAATGGAGGTAGCAGAGATGAAGATGCTGAGGATCTCTCTGGGAGTGACCAGGATGGACAGGATTAGAAATGAGTACATCAGGGGAACAGCACATGTTAGAGGTTTTGGGGATAAAGTTAGAGAGGCAAGACTGAGATGGTTTGGACATGTGCAGAGGAGAGAGAGAACATAGGAAGAAGGATGCTGGATTTGGAAACACCAGGAAAGAGGACTAGAGGAAGACCAAAGAGGAGGTTCATGGACGCAGTGAAGGAAGACATGGAGATAGTTGGTGTGACCAAAGAGGATACAGCAGATAGGATTAGATGGAAGAAACTGACTTGCTGTGGCGACCCCTAAAGGGAAATGCCGAAAGAAGAAGAATAGGGTGCATATAAACATCTTAGATTTTCTTCAAAATGAGCAACATGTGTGTTAAGGCAAACAAAAATGATTGGATGGACGTGGAAATGATGAAAGACTGTCTGAGGCAGGTGTGTGTAAGGAGACCGGCATCACCATCACCTCTATGCGTGCTCATCTCTCCGCTGACATGAAAAAACAAGTGACGCAGATGAATACTACGCTTGCTGTGATTCTGGGAGGTTTGACAAAGGAACTTAGGCATGAACCGGCGAGTTATGCCACAGTTTGCCAATGGATTGTAGATGGTTGGGCTAACATGTCTGCTGGCACTGTTGTTTGAGCTTTCGCAAAAGCTGGCATCATTTCCGAGGAGCGGCACGTTACAGAAAGTGACTGATAGTGAGAAAAGTGAACCTGCTATGTTGGATTTAGCGCAGCTGTTTGATTCTGAAACAGAGGATGAGGACTTTGATGGATTTGATTATTGACTATTACTAAATAAAGCACAACCAAACTCAGTTTTGCTCTCGATCTATTTTTAAATACGCACAATTGTCTGCTTGTGTGTGTGTGTTGTTGGAAGGCGGACGTACGTAGTAGGATATGTATATAAAACCCGCACCCTATCATCAGGTGCAACTTATGTGTGTGTTAAATACAATAATGGTGCACGTAACTGAGACTGTACGGTGCGCCTTTTCGTCGTGAAAATACGGTACAAAAGTAAGGGAGCAAGTTCTAAATTGATCCCGAATTTATGATTCTAGATTTTGCAAGCTTTAGCGTTAAAAAGCACGTCTGATTTGTTTCTGATGAGAAAAAATCAGAGTAGTGATCTCTGATTCGACCGTTGAGTTCAATGATGTCACAATTCAAAATAGACATTTAATTACTTTTGATATTTACTATTTTATTTAGAAATCATTCAATGGAAAGCCTTGGTGATTTTTTTTTTTTTTTTACTATAATGTGTCTTTTAGGTGCTGAAGTGAGCTTGCTGTTGACAAAGGAATTATGAATAAAAGTAAAACGGAAGAAAAAACTGCCAATGTCAGTAAATGTAGATGCTCATTTGACCTGACATATTTGATGACATGCCCGTTGTTGCACCAAACTAATGTGAAAAAAAAAAAGAATAAAAATACTAAAACAGTTTGATAAAATTCTCAACATTTTGTGTCATAGTTTTGAGTGCATTCGTCCTGTAAATGCCAGTTGATGTAGAGTTGATCAGATTCGTTTTACGGTGCAACCCATAGTTGGTAGAAATACACAAAAACCACGTTTAAAAGTGGCAATTCGAAAACATCATAATCATTTTTTTAGGCAAATTCAAAGCTTTAAAACACACTCTTTTGCAGAAAAAACATCACAAAAAAGGCAGTTAAAGTTGGGGTAAAATGTTCACATTTGTGTTTTTAAAAAGACCTTTTAAAAAAGTCACAATAGGAAAGACACAGGTGCATGTGAATCATCAAGATCCAACCTGGGTGAAACTTTTGTTATCACAGCTGCAAAAAAATCCAGATAAAGAGAAAACAGGAGATAGGAATGAATGAAATTCTACATACTGGCTTGCAAGGTCTTCTGTGAAATTTCATTAGTGAAGGCTCCAATGCCTTTGTTAGAAATGGCCGCCAGGGAGAAGCGGTATTCTGTGTTCGAACGGAGTCCTTCCAGAATATATGATCTTCTGGGCCCAAAGGTTTTCTTCATCTGTTGATTTAGAATAAAGTCGTTGGAAGCTTTCCGAATGATTTTGCTATGCTACGCTAGCAGAGTGTTTTTTTTTTTTTACCTGGGTGCCAAAATTGCCTTCCTGATAGCGGAGTTCATAATTAATAATTCCTTCTTTCTCATAGGCAGGTTCCCAGGTCAGCTCAATGCTGGTGTCAGACACGTCCCCAACCTGGAATTTGGATGGCTGTCCAGGAACTGCAGAATACAAAAAAATTGTGTAACAAGCTATTTCACATAGAAAAGAGCAAAATCCCGTAATAAATAAAAAAATAGGGTTCATCTATGGTCAGCAGCTGTGGATGGCGGCTAAAATGAGCTTCCTCCGCAGGGTGGCTGGGCTCTCATTCAGAGATCGGGTGAGGAGCTCTGCCATCTGGGAGGAGCTCGGTGTCGAGCTGTTCCTTCAGGTCGAGAGGAGCCAGATGGGGTGGTTTGGGCATCTGGTAAGAATGCCCCCCGAGCGCCTCGCTGGTGAGGTGTTTCAGACACTTCCCACCGGGAAGAGACCAAGAGGCATACCCTGGACCTGCTGGAGAGACTATGTCTCACAGCTGGCTGGGGAACAACTCGGGATCCTTCCAGGTGAGCTGGAGGATGCAGCTGGGGTGAGAGAAGCCTGGGTTTCCCATCTGAGGCCGTTGCCCCTGCGACCCGGACCCGGATGAGCGAAAGACGACGGAAAGAGTTCACCTTATCCAATGTTTAGCTATGCCTTATAAATGACATGATAAGGATGGATTTGGATCTAATTTGACAATGAGTTTAAAATGTATTGAAAAAAATGTTTTTTTAGCTTAATTTATTTGAGTCTTTTGGAGGAGTCAAACCCTCAGCCAAATGGAATGATTTCATACGATTGAAGGTCATTTCGGTAACGTACCGCACATTAGATGTTTGGTTTTGGTTGTTTATCAGGCTATTATAATCAGATTGCAAAGCAGCTTGGATGATTTTCACACAGCAGGAAATCATCTTTTAGCAATCACAGTGAGTTTAAAGTCTTATAAACGTGTTGCTAATCCATAAAAAAGCTCAATTGAATTCAGAATTGAATTAAGAAGCAATTACATAGATATGCAGCATGAAATCCCAACATAATAAATTGTAAAGTAAATATATATCTATACATACAGTATGTATAAAATGACAAAACAAGATTATTTTGAAAGAAAACCAACCACCACATGCACGGCTCAAAAATCGGTCTTTGTGTACATACCTCCTTGCACTACTTTGACATGAATAGGTTCCGAAAAAGGTCCATCTCCCACAGAGGTGAACGCAAGGACTCTGATAGTGTACGTCTCCTGAGGGACTAGGCTTTGGATAGTAGTGATGAGGCTGTCCTGGACATTGTGAATTTGCCAGAGACTCATTGTTTGAGAGTCGTCCATGGTGTAATAAACTCGGTAGCCCTTGATTTGTCCATTGGGTTCCTCGGGCTCTTCCCACTGCACCATCATAGTGTTTTGAGGGAGAATTTGGGCTTTAACGTTTCTTGGTGGACTGGCAGGGGCTTGTTCCCCTGTTCTAGCTTCAACTGGGAAACTGGGAGGACCCTGACCAATAGTATTGATGGCGGACACGCGTATTTCATACTCTGTGTTGGGGTACAGCCCACCGATGCTGTAGCGAGTAGTGGTGATGTCATCATTCGTCTCAAATCTGCTATCAGCAGACTTGGCTCGATACTGTATGATGTAATGTGTCACCGGGTCTGGGTTTCCAGAATCCCAGGTGATGGTAACACTGGTGGCAGTGGTCTCAGTGACCACAGGAATACCCGGGGGTTTGGGAAGAGCTGTTGTGGTGACAAAAAAGCAAGAAGTGAGTCATGTCCTTGTAGAAGATAAAATCCTAGACATTAATTCTTAACAGTTTTATGAATACACAGATTTTTGTCTGTGTTAAAGGGCCCATCTCATGCAAAATAGACTTTCCAGAGTTTTCCACCTTGTAAGAGTGATGTCCGGGCCTTGTATATGTCACCAAAGGGCTTTCTAGATTGATTTAGCCCGTTTTTCTGTGGATTTCTGGTACGCTCAGACAAAACAACCAATGAGCAGATGTCTAAAGTATGACGCATTTGACGTAGCCAGGACGTACTTTGCACACGCCCCCCTCCGCAGCAAACCCTCCCTCCTCACCACCCGCCCGCCCTCCTCACCCGCCTCCACTCCTGCCTTACGCCCTCACAAACTCGCTTTCAACGTCCGATATACAGGCTCGTTCGCTGCTCTGCGTCTTTTTTATTTTCTTGCTTGAAACACGCTTTTTTGATGAATCGACATGATAAAATCTTATTTCAGACTAGGGCTGACACTAACGATTATTCTGATGATCGATTAATCTGGCGATTATTGGCTCGATTAATCGGGTAGAATAGACAACTTAATAAATTATAGTTTTTTGGCATTTTATTGAATGTAGTTATGCAAAACACGACTCATAACCACTTAAACAACACGTTAGGCTCATTCTAATAAGTAAAAATGTTAATCTTTCTGTGAAATAAAGAGGGAGAATATTACCATTTCTACAGCAAATATAAAATAATAAATCTACTTACTGTATACAGTAAAGGTAAATCACGAGCACCCATAAAATGTGTTTTATAGTACTGGCTAAAAAAACATAAAATGTAAACTGTTGACCATCCAGGATCACATTTAAAAACAAGAAATCGTTAACAGTTTTAGATT
Organism: Neostethus bicornis; assembly: GCA_902685375.1. Taxonomy (NCBI): domain Eukaryota; kingdom Metazoa; phylum Chordata; class Actinopteri; order Atheriniformes; family Phallostethidae; genus Neostethus; species Neostethus bicornis. The sequence continues at coordinate 24,096,845 of LR738547.1, forward strand.
TGCAAATTTAACCTTGTTCAGAGGTATAGTACCAAACAAAAATGGCCTTGGTTAACATGAGTAAAAATACACAAAAAACAATAAAGTTGTGTGATATTAAGTGCAGTTGACAGCAAAAACTTTCTAAACGATTAATCGATGACTAAATTAGTCGACAACTATTTCAATAATCGATTAATTCGATTAGTTGTTTCAGCCCTATTTCAGACGCTACCAAACCGCTACGCACGGGTTTACGCCTGCCTTCCCCCTCCCGCTCAGAGATGGGCGGAGGGATAGCGTCTCAGTGAGAGCAGAAGGCGGAGCTTATAGTTTCTCAGGAGAGGCGGCGGGATGAGCAGACCCGGCTTTTCTTATTTCCGGGTCTGTGACTGCGCTCCACCAAATCAATATATTTTCATAACTATCGTGTAATGCATGTTGCAAACCCCACATTTTGCGTGTGTATGTGCATAGGATACAATGTGAAGAGTTATTTTGCATGAGATGGGCCCTTTAAAATAAGTTCATCTCTTCCACACCCACCAAACACCAATAGCACATCTATGTCTTACATTTGACAAGGATCTGGGCTGTAGCTTCGATGATGCCGAGGCTGCTCATGGCCACACAGGTATAGTTGCCGGACTCACGGACACCATTCAGCTCGAGAACATTTCTGCCCACTGGCATCTCATCCTCCGGTGTCAAATCCTCAGAGTTCAGCATCCACTTGACATAAGGCATGGGCGACCCTACTGCCACGCATGTTATGTTCACACTGCCACCTGGCATTATTTCCTGATTTGTGGGTGGAATGGAGAAGCGAGGAGGCACCCGCCGGACTGGAAGGAGGTATGAGGAAGGGGTCAAGATGAAAATAGAGGGTGGGGGAGTAAAAAAGAAGAGAAAAAAGAGAGGTAACAAGAGAGGCCGATGAAAATTGACTCATTTTTTAAAAGGAAGCATAGCATTAAAAGACCACTGTGGTAAATGAGAACACAAAAAAAATTAAACTAGACTTCTGAAAACAAAATATACAAATAATAGGAAGGAACTAAACTAACAAAAATTGCTTCAACAACAATATAGATTAACAGTTAAGCAACGATTCATAGCAACAAGGTTCCATTGACCAAAATTTGACCCATCACAGCACAATTAAAGACACAAAAATCTATTATGAGTTTCTCATCTTTGGCTCTGAACTGCTTGAGTTTTAAAACTACAACATAATCAAATCTTGAATTATGAAGATGTGAAGCCCATGTGATGGTGTCACATAGGCTCGACACGGCAACCTGAAACTTCCTGTCCTCTCAGGCACTCATGCCGAACAGGAAGTAGGCCTTGGCAGGCTTCTCCCACTGTACAGGAAGTGTAGGGTTACCGAACTATGTTGACCATCTCTGGGAAGTTTAACACCACTCTAGTTTTTATTTGCACTCGGCATCTATTTTTTTTATTCTTTGCTATTCAAAAGATGAGAAACTTTAATGAGATTTTTGTGGTTTCGGGTAGATCCACTGGACAAAGCCTTTTTAAGATCTGACACGGTTCCATTGATAGATGCAGCTATCAGTTTCACAGACAGCATGCATAAATAGATTGAGGTAAATTAAGGAGTTAATGATAACAAAATCAGATAAAAACTTGAGATAAAATGCATAGAGGAATATAACTGAAGGGTCGCTAGCATGCCCAGACAAGAGACGATTGGAGAGGAAAGTAGAAGTAATAACATCTGTAGAGAAGATTGAGAGAAAGAAAAATAGAGTAGTAAACAGTGACAGAGGGAGAAAAAAGAGAGGGGAAGGTTGGAGCAGGGAAAAGGGGGGACAACCCGCCTCAGTGCTGTGTAAACTTTGTTTTTCTTCAGCTAATGTGACAAAATGTGAGGGTGGCACATTGTCACATCGCAGTCCCAGTTAACACAAAGTAAGTACTGAAGAACAAGGTGTGTGCCTAGAAATACACAGAAAGAAAATTATAGCAATTATAACTGAAGAGCTAGGTATCACAGAGTGTAGGAGTAAAACAGAACTGGATCCACAGTGAGTAGAGATTGAGAGTGTAAGAAAGAAATGGCAGAAGAGGAACAGAGAGATGAAGAAAAGGCAGACTGCCACCTTCGAGGGGGAGATACGGGGAACCTCAAAATTCATGGACAGGACTTTAAATTGAAGTGAAAGGGTAATGAACCTGAGACGAAGAGTGTGACTGGTACGATGCACCTGCACATCTGTTGTGCTTAGGGGTTCATTATTGTGTGTGCTTTTTTGCATTAGTGTCACATGAGTCTGTGTAGACAGTATGCAAAAGTCAAAAAGAACGAATTTGAATGTTTTTCAAAAACAATGAATGGATGAAGAGGCATCCCAGCAAACACTTGACATCAACCGGCACACAGATACTTGCTTACTTGAAAGTACTAAAAATCTATCGTTTCTTTCTAACAGTTTATCATAAGCATTTGAAAATTTTTCCATCGCCTTTTAAGACTTGAAAAGGCATATATATGATATATGAAAAGCAAAAACTCCTATAACCATTAAAAACTATTAACAAAAATAATTCCACATTAACAACTACTAAAATCTATTATTTATCAGTAACACATTTTACAGAAAAAACGACATTTTTCAGTAAAGTAATGCCAAAATGTTAGTTGGGATGTGTAGTTTAAATTAAAGAGAGAGACAAAAAAAATAGTATAAAAAAAACTAATGGAAGAGATGACTTTAGAGATAGACATCACAGGAAAGACAGGGATTGGAGACAAGACACGAGGCAGAACAAAACAGACTCAAGCAGCAAGACAGCAGACTGGACAGACAAACAGAGGGAGACCTATGGACACGAAGACGTACTATATAATACACAAACAAGAGAGGGCAGGGTTTGGCTTGTCAGAAAAAGAGGAAGGAGTAGGAAGAGGAAAAGTAGGACTTAAGTGGGGGAGAGAATAAGTAAACTATGACTTCAAAGAAAAAATAGTAATAAAGAGACAAAAAAAAAAGAAGAAGAGACCATGGCTTCAAAGTGGGTTTGGAAGTCTCACACACTGGGGCTTAAAAACAAGAATTGAGTTCACGTTCCTCTCTTTGCCACCATAACATTTCACTTGAGTGGAATAGCGACTTCATGTCAGCATTAGGTAGATGTGGTGTGGGTGTACGGGTTGGAGTTGGGGAACTAAAAGGAATTTCTAGAGTGAAGACTGAATGGGGTCTCAAGGTTGTTTGCATTCAATAGTACACCGTGTCGATCCAAATGGGATTCATATGATCGTTGCATGGCACAGCTGGACTTTTCCCTTCGAATGACTTCAAACGCTGAGGGAATTTTACCTGATAGCTCACTAATGAAGATAAAGATTTGTTCAGACGCAAAGATATTGAGTAAGTAGAAAGCGGGTGTACGATCTGGACATAGTGGAAATACATGCTTTAAATTTGGCTTTGAACATTTATAGTTCAAATTAATTTCTAAACAACAAAGGTAACGGGAATCAAGAAATAATATGACATATTCTAAAGTAAACTGCATGAATCTTCTTAGCAATTAACTGCCATTGGTGAATGAATCTATTACGCTGATTGAGACGTTACCAGACGTTCAGGCCAAAATATTAATATCTGACGTCTGATTGAATGTCCTTATTTAATGAAACTTCCAGATTTAAAAAGTTTTTATGTTAAAATTTTCATTTAGTATTTGTGTTGATAAGTCAACACATTTTAGAGATCATTTTATTTTTTCTAAATGAATACAAAGCAAGTTATAAAAAAGATTGTCATTTCAGATTATTTAAAATTAAAAAATAAAAACCAAAATTCTGACTGAAGGACAAAAGTGAAAGGGCAGCCCATTCCTCACAAAGACATGCATGAGTGTGGCTATGGCATGAGGGACATATACAAGTGCGCCCCCATCCAGTTGGGCGAACACCAAATAACCAATACAAACCAAAACACTGTCACCCAATCCCATTCAAGCATGCCACTCATTCCTAAAACTGCATTGCTCCACACACACAAAATAAGATGAAAGGAAAGAAATAAAACTGAATAAAACCACAAAACAAACTGTCCAAACAGCATACAGTACCAGAGTGCAGCTGTGTTCACATGGAGGTATGCATCTATACTATTAGATGTTTTTAACTGGGATTAAATATCTTGGAATTTTTGGTTCCAATCCAACAAAACTTGAGGAATATAAATTTTGAGGGCGGGAGAAATGCCCAGTCAAAATTAATCAGAGGTTGCACTTCTCTCCCTGGGGCTCGGGTCAGCCAATGGACCGGGATCTGTAATGGTTGAGTGAATGAGGTTTCCTCAAAGAAAGAGAGAAATATTGGCACGGAGAGTGAGGTAACCAACATTTGTAACAAAACCTAACTAACGCTGGTGAAATCAAAGAAGTGGATTTAAATAAACAACCTAATGGGACAACGTGATAATCTCTTGCGTTCCACTTCGTGGGAATTTAATAACCTATTACAATGAAGCTATAATTTGCAAATAACGACAAAAGAAAATAGCTAAGAAAGTTGACTTGCAAACACCTGCATACAAATCTGACAAAAACAAAAATTGGAATTTCTCTTTCAGTCAAATTCGTCTTTGCAACACAGTGAGATTTAGATTAATAGACAAGAAACCAAGGGTGAACGGTCTTTTCAGCCACAAATATTTCAGCCACGGACATTTGAGCCAAAAAACTGCAACCTAGGATATTTGAGCCACGGTGACTCGGAGATTTCAGCCACGGACATTTGAAGAACTGCAACCTCGGCGCAACTGTTTATTTACGATAAAAAAAATTTAAATGACTAAAAGCACAATAAAAATTTTTGCACGATAAAAATTTTTAAGACTAAAAGCAATTATTTTCTGTAGTGCAACTGTTTATTTACAATAAAAAATTTTACATAAAATATCAAATTTTTACATAAAATGTCAAAATTTTTTATCAGAATTTGTTATTTGAGCCATGGGATAAAAATGACTAAAACCAATTATTTTCTGTAGTGCAACTGTTTATTTACGATAAAAATTTTACATAAAATATCAGAATTTTTACATAAAATATCAAAATTCTTAAAAAATATCAGAATTTGTTATTTGAGCCATGGGATAAAAATGACTAAAACCAATTATTTTCTGTAGTGCAACTGTTTATTTACGATAAATTTTTTTCATAAAGTATCACAATTTTCTACATAAAATAGGTTTTTGGCCCAAATGTCCGTGGCTGAAATGTCCTAAATTCGGGGGCGCACATGGCTCAAATATCCTAGGTTGCAGTTTTTTGGCTCAAATGTCCGTGGCTGAAATATCCGTGGCTGAAATGTCTTAGAACCGAAACCAAGATAACCATGAAAAAGAACTGAGGATACAATTGGGAGAACCAGGTGGAACGCCATCAGCTGTGCAGTTAGATCTCAATGAATCACTGTGCAAAAACTGGACACAACTCTGACAAAACATTTCTTAATGATCAGCAAATTTATTCCTAATTTTTAGTGAGACACCGACTTTATCATATCAACAACAGAACAATAAATAATATTAATAACTACAAACCCCGCCCCCAATTGCATGGACAGGCTCCTCATTCACAGAGACCAGAAGCCCGGCCGGCCTATTTGAATTGAGATAAAATAAAAGACAAATAAAGCTTACATTTAATCTCCTAACAACATGTAATCTTGTTTCAAGCCCCAATGTGGAGAGAAAGACAAGAAGTCGTACACTGGACGAGGTGAGAAGCAGTCGAGAGAGAATGCCAGAGTACTGCTCTAAGTAACAATGGGCAGTGTTGTGGAGGGATTTGTGCCAAAAAAAAAAAAAAAAAAACAGAGGTCAGAAGGTGGACATTATCGGCCATTTTGGTGAGGCAGATTCCGCTGCCCCAAAATGAAGGGGGAAGCCAAAATAATGTGCAGCCTTTAGTGTCACCTTGAAGCTGAGATTACACCCTCTTGCAGCCTGAAGACACAGGCAGAGTATGGAGATCCTTTAGTCACACTTGCCGGGTGAGACCTACGGCATTTACATTTAAGCTGCAGGGGTCGGTCTGTATTAACATACCTCGGCTGTGCCAATGCTAAACAGTCTCTATAGGTGGCTTATTAAAATGGAAATTATCACCAAAAAGAAACTGACAGGAATCATAGAAGGGGTATCTAATAATAGCAAGTCCTGGCTTTAACAGATTTCAAAGTGTATCACATTTGCCTGTTGTGTTGCAGGTAGATGACAAGCAGCTTAATCACACTGCAAGTTCATTCCCCACTGTGGCGATGGCTTCAGAGAATTGGGAAATTGGAAAAGATTGAAATTTAACATATTTGCATTAGAAAAAAAAAAGGCAAAGATATTCCTAATTACTTTTTGATAGCAAACGGAACATTTTCAAAGGTGGTTAATATCTTCTGGGTTCCATCAGACAAACATCTAATAGAGATAGCAGGAGTTTGCTTAGGCCAGTGAGAACATAAGGTGTAATCTAGCTTTCTTTCCCAACATCACACACAAATGCATAGCAGGGCATGCAGGCACATCCAAGAACAGGCATGAACATTGCAGGATAGACATGCACATGCATACAGAACAGCCCAGTCTTTCTGCATCGCTTTTTCAAACAAAATGATTACATAGTTAGGCCAGATGTGGAAACCAATTCTGTTCTTTTTAAAACATAGACAATCCCAGATTTTATGAGCAATGTTTTAAGACAGCAGCATGATTAATTGTGATTTTTACAGATATTTCTTGCTTTTTTCCGACGTGTTATTGTTTTACTGCCAGTCAAGGCATTGCAAGAAAGCGACTAAATTTTTCCTTTTTAAAACGATATCAACCTAATTAAGAGGGCTACATTCATTTTAAATAGCACGTGACTGGTTTAGTGCAAACTAAAGACATGCATGTGGCAGTCGAGAGTTAAAAAATTATGGCAAGGAGTATTTTCTGGATCGGTTTAACTAGTATCATTTTATGGCTTTGTGACTATTATTAAATCTTAAAAAAAAAAAAAAAAAAAAAAAGGCCTCAGCAGTTCAGTTCAAATTTACTTTGGTTGCATAATGGCTACGATCAAAAGGCCTAAAAGTTTGTGCCACAGCTGTAACAAAAAATGTATCTCTATAAGTGCAAACGGTAACCAAAGCCAAAAAAGTGCATTCATTTGCATCAGCCTTCTTTTAGAATGACTTCCAGGTATTTCATTTCAATCCGTTGGGGATTGGTGTGCTTTGATTTCAACACATATAGACCATTTCAGAAAAGGCTTTTCGCAAGTAGATGTGGTATCTACACTCTGATAGAATAATAAACCTGACCTGCTCAGATTCGCTGAGATTCGTGCAATATCCTGTGTAAAATTCTGATGGTTCTCTTGGGGGAAAAAAAAAATGTATCAAATGTATTTGTGAAAGTGGCACCAAATTCACATAAGCAAGTTTTTTTTAAAAAAATAAGGGACCAAAGAGTTGGTCAACAAAATTAACAATAAGCAGTCACGCTGCTCAAAGAAAAGTCGCTTTGAACACTGTCGAAGCAACAGCCGATATAATGTTGAAGTCATTAAATTGTTATTGATTCGCACAACAGTGTAAATGGCATCTTTTAATGGCTGCTTGAAAATCACTATGGAACCCAATAAAGCCTGATTAAGCCCGTTTTTTCAGTAATGGATCACTATGAACAAGATGACAGAAACACTGGCCGTAAATACACCGATTGGTTCTGGTACTTGCATTTAGAATCAAGAGGAAGAGCAACGTCTGTTTAACATAAAAGAAAGAAAGACCACAAATGATACACCACAAAAACAAAAATATGATTGTTTTTTAAAAAAAAAGGTTAGAAATGAATGTAAAGAGAAGGAAATACACAAACACAACACTAAACTCAAAACCATAAAAAAGGGAAATCACAAAAAAGGAAACAAACTGACCGAAAAAACAAAGGAAACGAGGGTAAAAAGTAAACTCAACCCAGGAATTGCAGGAAGAAAAGAAAGACCGTTGTAGTCAAAGGGGATTTGGCAGAGGCATGCAAGCGCAGTTACATTCTCCCATCATGCAACAGGTTCTGTAATTTTCACGTGCTGGGTTTCCATGACAACATGTGCAAGAAAGCCTTTAGGTGCAGAAGCAATACCAAAGGATGCAAAAACGAGAAAAGGCCCCACAATGCAAACAGAAAAGTAAAATAACAAGACCCGACTTAATCGGGTTTGCCTTCATCATTTCTTCCTCGAAGATATAAATATATAAAAAAATATTTTATAATCAATCAGTTAGCAGTTTGGATTGTTGTTATTTTTTTTTTTCATTCAAATTAGTAGCTAATTGAGCTCATTCAATAAGCAAATGCAGCTAAAATTTTCAAACATGTTGAGATATATATAGTTTTTTTTTCAAATGTGGGTTAAAAAAAGTAAAAAAGAAAAAACACACCAACCTTCTCGAAGCTCTGAGGGATGTAAAGGGGTTGATGCAGAACACAATGACATGAGGAGAAGAGAAAAATAGGGGAAACACAGAGAGAGTAAAAAAAGCCACCTCAAGGTGTTTAGCTGCAGCTATATGTCCCTGTTTTCTTTCGTTTTTCTTGCTTTCCCTGGCCATGCTATCAGTGACACCCGTCTTGAAAGTACACTTGTCTGCCCTCCCCCCCTTTAAATAAATAAACCTTGAACCAAGACAATCAGATTCACCCCAGTGGCACCACAGTTGCTTGCTAGGAGAAAAAAAAAAAAGAATGCACCACTGGAGTTAAATCAAATGTACCATATTCATAACTCAGATGTTTCTTTTATCTCCATATGGCCACCAGCAGAATCTTCTGCAGTGGCCAATTTGGATTTTTTTTCAGAGATATAATCAAAATAAAGATAAAACAAATAAAATTAATGTGATTGAAGAAAAAAGAAAAGACACAGTTTGGGATCAAATTAGCAGCTGTAGTTCAAGTTAATGCAAACATTTAAGAAGTGGTTTGGAAACTTTACTCTATTTTTGTTGAATCCAAAACGGTATCTCTTTATCTTTTACAATACAGGATTATTGACTCGATTTGTCCCCTTCCAATCGATCCCTACAGCTGCTAATCTCAAGTGCAATTTGCTTTGTGAACAAAACGTAGTCAACATCAAGTATCAGAATTGATCGACAAAAGTTAACCAAAAAAAAGAAAAACGGACAAAGGTTGACACCATCACGGCATAACAAGTGTGTTACATGGTGTGACAGTGCTTAAGTAATTACGTCCCTTGTGTACTCTTTTTAAAGGCATGCGGATGGAGCTAGTGTTCGTGGAAAATTCAATGGGTTGTTGGAAATGGCATCAGGGTATCGTTGTGTGTCTTCTGATTAAGAGAACTGCTTAAAATCCCAGAGCTGTGTCAATAAAATGTCCCCAAAAAGACTCGTGTTAAGAGCTTGAAGATAATTCAACCTCGTAAAAAAGGGGTGTTTTGTGTTTCCCCCAAATCATCGTGGTGGTGATACAAGCCACCAACAAGCTATTTTTTTAACCTTCTGGGTTATTTTGTTCCATTTTTCTGTGCATATTTACCGCAAAGCATAATATTAGCAATAATAATTAAAAAAAAAGCAGCTCACTGACCCATTTTATTATGTCACGAGTGGTGAATTATTTATTGGGAACAAAGTTATTTGGTATACAGCAGCGGGAGTGAACTGAGTAGATACCGAGGCATCTTTATTTAATATGCACAATATAAATAATACATGTTGAAAATGCATCTGCTTCAATTTATTAAAGCTCCCTTGACGGGGAGTCTTTGTCATTTAGCATTAGTGAAGGAAGACGCGCTTTTGTCTTCATCGTGTTCCCATTGAAACTTTTCAGTGCTTGTGACCAGTTTTTTTTTTCTTCCTATTCCTCCACTTTGCGACAACATGCCATCCATAATTATAACTGACTGTAAAATGCTTTAAAGATAATATACCAAAGCAGAGACAGGGGACCACTGCTGATTTATGCTCCAATTCAGTTTGCAGAAGATAAAGTGGAGGACCTATAGTATTTATGATTTACGCGAGAGAACTTTGTTTTTAATCTGATTGAAAGTAGTTGACTGTGTCAACAGTGCATTTTTCACAGAATTTCATCCCACAAATCTGGAAAAAAAAAAAAAACCTAAGGAGGGTTAAGATTTTGATTGGTGAGCAATAATACCTAGCTACCCAATCAAAATCCTGACTTACCGTTTCGCTCCGTCACCTGTAAAAAGACTAGTGAATAATAAAAAAAATTTTTTCCCCAAACTCTTTAGGTAGATAAGTGGGACATTTGATTGGGCCAAGATCTTTTACGATCAATAAACACTGTAAACATTTCCTTCCTAAAGGGGAGGGCGTTAAAAGACAAAATAAATTAGCATGTTATTTTAAGAAAGAGGAAAAATTAGTTGGTTAATCAAAGTTTTACTTTTGGAAATTTCAGAAAATCTAAAAACTACAGCTTAGAATAGTATTAGATTGTAGGTAGTATTTTAAAAGTTATTTAAAATACATTTAGGTTAAAAAATAATTGAATAAAAAACATAGCATCTGTTCAAGTCAATAGTAATAGATGCATAAAAAAGAATTTATGGAGAATTAGTCTTTTTAAGAAATCATTGTTATTATTTATTCATCATGTTTTAGATTTTTTTTTCTTTTTAAATGCCTGACTCCGGGGCCAGGTTGCTCCCTACCTCGCACATAAAGGTTAGCAGGGGACGAGTAGCGCACGCCTTCCTGATTAGACGCCACGCACTCGTACTTCCCCTGGTCGGTTTCCTCGGTGTTCTCAATCTGCAAGGCACCTGGGAAATGACAGCATCAGGCAAAAAGACAAAAAAAAGGAGAGAAAAAGGGGATGGGAGAAGAGACAGAAAAAAAAGAGAGAGGGAGAAAGAAAGAAAGCAAAGAGAACATGATTAATCATTCTGACTTTGAATGTGCACGAAGAAAACTCACAGTCTCCTTAATGGTAGATATCTTGAATATATAATGACCATTTCACCGTAGACTGTTTTCTACCCTCCAACGTTTATGCAGATTGGCATGACTAACAGAGTTCCACTCAAGCCTAAGCTTTTCGTTCCCAGAAAAAAAAAAAAAAGCTAGTTAAATAAAAAATGTGAACTGAATCAGTCACAGTAAATTTGCAGTTGTTTCGGTATTTGCAACTCATCTAAGAATAAACGAAAAGAAGAAAGCAACTTCAAAGTAATGGTGTGTGATGAAATGTAAAGGGCAGGGCCTTCAGATGATCTCGTAACCTCATTGAAATTAGTAAATCATCCTCTCCGAGAGAGTATTTATTTGTGTGTGTAGATGGTCGCACAAACATGAACAAGAACTCGTGTGAAAATAAGCGGTGGCACAATAAACGGCACTTCCACTCAGTGGCGGCTGGTGACGTGTGGCGCAGGGGCGCCGCCCCCCCCGACCTGATCACCAAAAAATATATATGCATATATATCTATATATACATATATAAACATATATGTGTTTATAAGTATGCAAAACTGTCGAGTGTGAAGATTACATGCATTTTAATAATGTTTTACACCGTTTTATTTTATTTTATTCCTTCCTGTGCAGACCGGAACGAGGGCGTTGGGTATGCACGCCCCACCAGGAAAACCTATTAGTGTGTATGTGGCTCCCGGTTTTTATGGAAAAAACGTGACATCAGCTCTAGATTTTTTCCCATTCATGTGTATTGCAAACCATAACCATGCCCGCGGGGCGCAGATATTTTCCGCCCATCGGGTGTGTAATAGGTTATCCTCTCTGTCAGTCTGTTACATGAACCAATCAATTAGCTATAAGCTGACCTATAAATCCCACCCACGCCCTTTCTTTTCACTGCGGAATTCTGGGAGTCTTCATCATGGCGTCGGAAGCTAGTTCAGTTGCTAACAATGCTAGTGGCTTTTTTAAAGAGAATTCAGTGTCGTCCCTTCTACAGAATCCGTTTTCTAAGCGTTCTAAAGAAGAAAAAAGAAGAGTGAAGGAGCTTGGACTGGACACCCCAGATTTGACTGTGCAACAAAACAGTGGAGATTGCGGCGCTTTTATGTGAGAGGATAATGAAGGTCTATGAAAACTGGCGGTGACTAACTGAATGAGAAACACTTTGTTTTGTTTCCCCAGCTTATTGTTTAGTTCAGCAGCAACTGACAAGGTGTGGATATCAACAGGGGTGAGTGACTTGAAGCATTTGTCTGAAAAGTGCAAACGTCATGAAACTTGCCGCACCCATCTTGATAGTAGCTATAAGCTAGGTGTTTTTGGCAGTAGTAACATCCTGGCACAATTAAATGAAGGCTACCGAACTGGCATAAGGAAACATAATGAAGAAGTCACCAAAAACAGACACATATTGTCACGAATAATTTTATATTTATTTTATATATATATTTATATATACTTTTATATAATATATCTAAAAAAAAAATTTTGTGCGTGTTTGAAAAATGTGCGCCCCCCCAGTTTTTTTTTACCACCAGCCGCCACTGCTCCCACTCCTCTGGATTTGTGTGATTCACTTTTATGAGGAAAAATTACACCTAATACCCCGCATATGCATCAATGCAATTTATTGCTTTTATCAAGGTTGGGTTGCTTTAACTCATTTGTATTCTCTTTTAGTGACTGATGCGCTTCAGAGGACCATTAAGATTAAACGCGTTCTCTCATTCCACGTCCACCTCACCTGCACCTCCATTTTCTCTCTCCCGCTCGGTCATTATTATTTTATATGAACACCTCAGGGCTCCTGTTTTTCAAACACACTTTATTTCTTATCTCGGTGTAGATTTTATCTCTCGTCTGTGCCGCGCGAGACAACCTGAGAGCTCGGCGGCAACACGGGGGCAGAGGGAGGGAGGTGAAACACCAGGCGTCCGATCATTCCTCGTTAGAGTGCTGTTGACGGCACTTCCTGATGATATCATTAGGGCTTCTGGCTGGCTCAGCAGACAGATTGCAGTCTAGGTCTCGTTGACAAACACAGCACCGTCGCTTGTTAACATTAGGCCAAAAAGCATCAACTAGCCGGCAGCTTTCTAATATGTTATAATCGTCTCCATCACATCTGCAAGTGGAGTGAACACAATGTTTAACAATTCAGGAACGCTGGTCCAATAATATGTTTCGGGACGGCAACAAATGAGACTATCGATCCAGGCTAATTATAAAGATTAGTCACACTTCCACTGTGTCTGAAGTCTAATAGAGAAAAGGAGCGTACTAGTGACTGGAGTGTCAACAAATACCTTCAACCTTTTGAAAAACGGTGCAAACCTGGACCTAAAAACATCTACAGAGCTTCATCCTTTATTTTAGATTATCATTGTCGCTCACAGACACTCTGTTCTTGGCACGTAGTTCATGAATTGAATAAAAATTTCTACCTGCAGAGCGCAGGTGGTGCAGTGTTTCATTCTGGATTTATACGAGCACTTGATTTGGATCTGTTTGATGTGTGCTTGGAGCAGCTAATGCCAGCGTGGTGGCAGGTGGGTTGGAATGTGCTCTGACGCCCAGACCACAAAGTAAGGACTGTGTGAAGTTCAACTCCAGGCGGACAGTTCCAGCGAGCTCTGCCAGCGGCTAGTCTGCTCAGCTCTCTCTCATGAATTATAATATTTTTGGAGGTTCTCTTTTGAGAAGATCATAAGCAGCAATGTGGATATATCCTGCATTTTTCAACCTGTTCACTTTAGTTTAGCTTTACAAATCGGCTTCTTGCAAACAGCACTGATGCTAAATCCAAAATTTTCGCTAATAAGGTTTATTTAACACCAGGAAGCAGTGAATTGCATCTCGCAGTGAAGGAAACAAAGGAAGACGAGAGAAAGGCAGAAGCCATCGAAGAGTGTAATTTGTTCCTGCACATCTTTGGTGGAGGCTTCTCACCGGGAACTATTATCCGTTTCCAAGCCCCTACCAGCTTTATTACATACTCCAACCATCATTTCAAAGTGGAGCTGTGAAGAACACATATAGTCGGTTTTCACAGCACAGAAAGCAGGGAAAGAAAGTCAGCAAGGTTTTAAAGAAAAGAAAAAAAATACAAAGAATGGAAGGAGACAGCAAAGCAAACAAACATTAAGTCGATATAAACTCAAATTTTTGTGTTCTTTTTCAATCTAATGCCTTTCTAACGTGTAATATTTTGCATGATATATTAACGGTGGTTTAGTAGTGATATCATAGGCTGGCTTATTTCTTAGCTCTACACATAAAATTAATTTGAAAGTATCGTACGGTCTACAAATCAGCAAAAGTAGAGAAAATCATAAGCAGTTTTATTCATAGTTATCTAGTGACCTCGGGGTGTTTCCTCATTACCCTGCACTTTCAGACCACTTTCTAATTACCTTCCAGTCTATATTGTTCATTAGATGTGACCACTCAAATGAGTAAAACACAACTTAGAACATCATCTGACCATTGAGTGTCTTGAGTTTAAACTCCAAATTCAGCCAATATTTATTATCATGCTGAATGAATTTACTGAGAGCACCTCTAACAGCTCTAGTGACATTGTGAACAGGGGGATGCCCTTCAATGTTTTAAATCTTATTTATCTGGAAGGTACCAATTTGTTAGTGTAAATTATCAGTCCTCTACTTCCACTAAAGTTAGTTACGGAGTCCCACAAGGTTCCGTTCTTGGACCTATTCTGTTCACGCTGCCCTAAGGAAATGTTCTTTTTTCGGCATTTCCTTTCAGGGGTCGCCACAGCAAGTCAGTGTCTTCCTTGTAACCATAACTGGTGCATCCTCTTTGGTCCCGTTAACTATCTTCATGTCTTCCTTTTCTGTATCCCTCAACCTCCTCTTCGGTCTTCCTCTAGGTTTTCTTTCCTGGTGGTTCCAAACCCAGCATCCTTTGCCGATGTACTCTCTCTCTCTCCTCTGCACATGTCCAAACCATCTCAGTTTGGCCTCTCTGACTTATCTCCAAAAACTCTAACATGTGCTGTTCCTCTGATCCTGTCCATCCTGGTCACTCCCAAAGAGATCCTCAGCATCTTCATCTCTGCTACCTCCATCTCTTTTTCATATCATCAGTCAAAACTCTGATAATATGGGTTTAATTGCAAACTTCTAAGAATCGGAATCAATTTTTTTCCCCTCTTTGTTGATATCCTATTATCAGGAGCAGCAAGCACATGCATTTCTACACCAACCGAAAACTCAACTCATATGTTTTTTTGTACCCATTTCCTTTTGTCTCCTTCTCTGTCATTTTCAATCCATCTTTAAAAGATGACGGCACTGTTTTGCATAATTGTGCTCTGTCTCTTCTGCCGTCCCGTGGCGAACCAGAACACATGTGGCTTGTGGCGTTTGCCCTTACCCCATCCCTTTCTTTTATCAGAGAAAACCACAAAACACAGAACCAAGTAAAAGTCTGAAATTATCAGTCGTGAACACAATAAACCCAAGCAAAGAGTGTGCTCCCATGCTGAGTGTTTGTTCATAGACGTGGTTCGTGACAAACTGGAATTTTCTTTCCAAGTGTTCACAAATGGAAAGAGTCATTAAACTAACCCAACATAAGACCTTGTGGCATGTTGTTCTATTTCCCTCAGCTTTTAGATCACACCACAAAAAATAACTACTGTTTACAAGCTGCATTTGTTTAATTTAAAAGAAAATTATGAATAGAAAAAGAATATTTCAGCTGTCATACAGACTAAACAAATTAAGCTTCACTTCAACATTTTAATTGTTGTGGAAATAAGAGCATCTGCTCTTCTGAAACAAACTACATTTCATTATGAACACTAAAAAAGAGGTTTGCACTAGAAAAAAAAAAGGAGAAAGAAGATTAGTCAGAGTAAGAGAGAGTACATGTGTGTGAATGAGAGGGATCCAAATGGAAAAGTGAGGCTACAGAGAGAAGAGATAAAAAAGGGAGAAAGATTTTAAGTATCTAGGATCAACAGTCCAGAGCAATGGAGAGTGTGGAAAAGAGGTGAAGAAGCGTGTGCAGGCAGGCTGGAACAGGTGGAGAAATGTATCAGGTGTGATGTGTGACAGAAGAGTTTCAGCTAAACTGAAAGGGAAAGTGTACAAAACCGCGGTGAGATTGGCCATGCTGTTTGGTCCAGAGACAGTGGCACTGAGGAAAAGACAGGAAACAGAGATGGAGGTAGCAGAGATGAAGATGCTGAGGATCTCTCTGGGTGTGACCAGGATGGACAGGATCAGAGGAACAGCACATGTTAGAGGTTTTGGAGATAAAGTCAGAGAGACCAGACTGAGTTGGTTTGGACATGTGCAAGCGAGAGAGTACATCGGAAGAAGGATGCTGAGTTTGGAATCACCAGGAAAGAGGCCTAGAGGAAGACCAAAGAAGAGATTCATGGACGCAGTGAAGGAAGACATGAAAATAGTTGCTGTGACTGAAGAGGATGCAGCAGATAGGGTTAGATGGAAGAAACTAACTTGCTGTGGCGACTTCTGAAGGAAAATGCCAAAAGAAGAATCATAAAAACTAAAAAGAGAGCTGCACTTATAGCAATATTTCAAATTAATAATAATAATAAAACAACTTTAAAAAGACGGAAGATTATTAGAAAGCGGTGAAACTTTAATTTTGAACGCCTTGCAAACAGACCAACTCTCAATCGCTAACCCCCCACAATTTAAAGAAGGAAAATTGTGCTTTCATGGGGTAATAATTGTTATCTCATTACATATAGGATCATTTTGATAGTTCAGTAATATCATTTTTGCCCAAAAAAGTACACAAATACGTACATTTATTTATTGCTTGTCCACCAAGCACTCAAAATTACACTGTTTCTGTAAATGCATGATCATGTAAAATTAAACTACAGTTAACATAGTGACTCTGCTCTGACTTGCAGGAAAAAACTAAAAACTACTTAAAAAAAAAAAAATGCATTTCACAAGATACCCTTGTGCCTCTTTAATATTTGATGCATTTAATTTCAAATTTCTAAAGATACACACATAAAAACCTACAAAATAACACAGACAACCCCCTTTTATAATAATGACATCATCTTCTATGCAAAGTCATTTCTCTACAGTCAGTGAGGACAAACACCCCCAACCGCTCTCCACTCCTGCTAGGATGTTCACTACCTTCATCCATCCAATAAAGGAGGCTGTAATGGGCAGTGGGTCTGGAGCATTTGTTCCAGCCGTGACAGCTGCCCTGGTTAACAGCGCCGTGTGCTGCAGGCTGATCTGATGAGCTGCGAGATGCCAAGATAACAAAGCGATCTGCCAGGGCAGAGTTCAACAACTACATGTTTTTTGGAGGTGCACGTTCTCCCGAAAGTGTGAAAAGCCGGCACTCTAAGCCAGTGAACTTAATATTTTGCCTTTTTCGATCAAATATTTGTCAGATTCTAACTCATTCTTTTTTTTGACATCTTGCCGAACAAACAATTGTCAAAACATATTTTTAAGATTTTCAATGTGGAGCTTTGGCATGCTTGGTTGCAACAAACATGACAACAGAAGAATGTACCTTGCAAAACAGCGGAGAAAAGTTAAAAAAAAATAAATAAAAGGGACAGGAAAACAAATCCAAGAACGTCAAACAAGTGAAGGAAGTATGATGGAATAAATGAAAAAAGGAGGGGCTAGTATGGATGATTAATTTCAGAAAGTGCCTAAAGAGGAGGTCTGCTGCGTGGTATCAGCTTTACCATGTGTGTCACCCTCCCAACCCTGCCGCCAGTCCCATTTGTGTAATTCAATTAGAGTGCTCCAGTGGGCCTTGATTGATTTGTTTAGGCGATCAACAAAATGGCTGGCCAAGTCACACTCTTCCTCCTCATCCATCCCTCTCGGTCCTTGTGCGTCCCACTCTGGCCTCCTGGTGGCACATTGCTCTTTTCATCATTTTATCTCTCTTTTTAATTCATGAGTCTCATTAGCCTTTCGTTTTTCCTCTCTTGTCATTTCCCTTCATCCCAACACAGCTCACTAACACTCCACTTCAGTCTAATTACAGCTACAAATTACCACCTTTCTGTATCAGTGAATACACAAGAAATATTACCCTGCTCAGGACGGAAAGCCCACTTAACAGCAGTGGTAGATGAAGTACTCACTTTTTGTACTTAAGTAAAAGTACAGATAATTAGGCAAAAAATTTACTTAAGTAAAAGTACAAAAGTAGTTGGTGTAAATTGTACTTTTTAAGTAAAAAGTAAAAGTATTCGATCATAATTCAAATGTTTTTTTTTGTGCTATAGGGTGTCACCATGGTAACCAGGATAAATAATCTGCAGGGGTGTGACCCCCCCTCTCCCGCCTCTTTTGGTCCACAAAAAAATAAATAAATAAAATAAAAGGAAAGGGGACAAGTCAAGCTATCCCCTAGAAGGGCCAGTGAATGGGCCACCAAAATGGAGGAAAATGACACTTATTTTTTAAAATGTTTTTGGAGGGGAGGCCCCCAGTCACTATATATTGGCTTTGTCAAAGTCCCACCCCCTTTGGAAAATTCTAGATCCGCCCCTGCTCTGTGTAATGATAGCTCAACTTTTTATTTAGAAGTAAACACAACGAACAACGATCTTCTGACTCTTTTTAATTTGTACTATATTTGATGTTAGGTTTTTGGTGCTGAATGAATGCGGAAAATGTTTCTCGATTCATTACTTCTTCTCCCGATCAACCGCTCCCTTTGATTTTGACGATGCGGCTTCAAGATGCGCTAAAAAAAAACCTGTGTATTTTTCAAATTCCTGAACGAAAATGTAACGAAAAATGTAAAACACACTTTTAAAAAGTAGCGAAGTAAAACTACAGATATTTGCTCTATAAATGTAGTGAAGTAAAAGTAAAAGTACCGGTCTTAAATTTTACTTGAGTAAAGCACAGATACACAATTTTTTTTTACTTAAGTACAGTAACGAAGTACATTTACTTCGTTATGTTCCACCACTGCTTAACAGCACAGAGAAGCGCATAATTCAACATTTTTAAATGGCATCAGTTTTCCTAACTTTAGCAAAAGTTGAAATAAAAGTTGTCACATTGGGCCACAAAGTTGATTTACTGCTGAAGAGCTGTTAAATATCAATTCAATTCAATTTTATTTGTATAGCCCAAAATCACAGAATTTCCGTCTCAATGGGCTTCACAAGAAAAAGAGGAATGTATTAACACAAATACACAACAAGAAAAATAACTAACAAGTGCTAACTAAACAAGACTAGCACATTTATGCCCTTAGACTCTCCTTCATGGTGAGGAAAAACTCCTAAAAAAACCCATCACTGGGGAAAAAAATAAGAAACCTCGTGGGGATCCACATGAAAGAGGGATCCCTCCCCCGGTACGATCAACCAATGTGTCAAAGATTATTGTTTAAATATTAGTTTATTCTACTCTACAACTTTAAATGTAATGCTATCCAGGGAGTTGTCATCTGTTATCTTTTGGTTTTATTTGGGTGTCTTAAATAAATCAGAAAGTAGCATCTAAGTCTGGATTTTACATTTCCCTCTTTCTTTTTCTCTGCATCCTATCACTCCGGCAATGCTCTGTCACTGCTCCAAGGTCATTGTGGTGTGACCGCTCCAGCATGGAGCACCACGTGGGATGCCATTGTTGTCACAGCCCATCTGGTGGTTTGTAACGCTCCCATTAAAGAGGCGATGAAGCAGGTAGGGAGTCCGGCTACCCTTCCACCTGTCACGTACCTCATGGTTTTGCATCGATGTAATGACACTAAAAAATGAGATTTCCTTTTGTATTTTGGGAATCAGCTCTTACGCATAGTCTGTCCAAGAATGACTCATCAGTTTTACGTTAATATCTTTCTTTAAAAAGATGACTCAGACGTGAGCGTACTGATGCATAACGTTAGACAAGGACGAGTGCATAAGACAACGTGCCAAAATATTCAACACGTTTTATATTTAAAAACTAGCAAAACAGTGCAGCCAAGGGGTGACGTGTGTGAATGTGTGTGTTTTTCCCCTCTTTCTAAAAGCAGCTTATCTCCGTATGCAAATACAAAGTTCATTAGTAAGACTTCCTTTTGTTCAGCGTGATGATTTATGAGCCTCTCTTAATCAAACAAAGAAGATGAGAAAAGGGATCTGTGATGTTGTTCACAGGTAAGAGGTTTAAAGGTGTGAAGCATTAAAAATGAGTCTTAAAATGCGTTGGAGATGGAAGAATCATAACGTGAATGTGCGAGCAGTACAGTCAAATTGAAATAACTCTTTGGTTGTAGTGAGCTAATCAGAAAACCAAAATCATTTTTGCACCATAACCCCCAAAATGTATCAGCGATTCTGTTTAAACAGAGTTATTCACTTACCTGCTCATCCTGTGGATCGAAATAAATTTACAACAAACACACTTTATCATTTTAAATCACCTGCAAATGAATGAGTTGTCAAAGTTACACTTGTGGCAAAAAAATGAATGGTTTTTTTTAAAAATTTTGTGTAATTTTAAATAATCACACAACTTTAGATTTTTTTTTAAATTCCTTCTCTGACATTGCAAAAATGCAGAGGATGTGCATTTTGTCAGTTTGGATGAGGAAGCCAGCGTAGACACAATCCTCCCTTGCTTTGCAGTTACAAGCTGCAGTACAGCAGAGTGGAGGGAATTAAATCGAATGTAATTTATGCCAGCTTTTCCCCAGACATACCATCTCCAGCTATGAGGGCGGTGCATTAACATACATGATGTGGCTGGTGCTTCGGTGTTCAACAGAAAGATCAAAGCAGAGAAGGAAAGAAAAAGGCTCAGGAAAACAGCCTCGTACAGTTCATAACCTGGGCTTATCAGTATACAACGCCACCATTACCTGTCCTCTTAGTTTTAATTTTTTTTTAAACTCACATGCCTGTTTCAATCGGACAGCTTGGCCACCTTAGAAACAGCATTGACCATTCATCCTGCTTTTAAACTTTGCGATCTTTATCACAAACATCTGGCAACACTGTTCAAATTCCTCTACAGTTTCTGGACAAAAAACATGTGGATATCACGACACAGATCACACACACATGGGGGAACAATACAAGTACAACATGAGGTGTGAGAGTGTGAAACATATTAGAAACAAACACGCAACAAAAACACAGATGAGACACTGATGAAAGAAAAATAAATTTGATTTTTTTTTTAATTTTAGTTTTCATATTTAGTTCCATTTTATAAAATTAGAAGTGATTTTTTAAGTATATTTTCCCCTGTTTATTTGTAATTTTTAAATTATTTTTTGTGATCGTTAAATATCTTACCTCGAATCGGGGTGCCCTCTGGAGAAAACACAAAAACGAAGACAACATCATCAGTTCAAGTCCAGGTTAGTGTGATTGGATGTGGAATTTGGGTTCAAGCATCCATTGAACTGTGTCATCAAATCTTTGTATAATATCTTCAAGGGGAGGGTCAGTTTTAATTGGGAGAAAAATTATGATCAAAAATTCTTCTAATAACTGGTACCACAAAAGAATGTGTAAGTATTTTCATTGCCGTTGTTTTTGACCTTACTTTGGGTTTGATTTTCTTCGATATGAAGTGTAACGCTTTGATAAAACACATGGAAATTGAGGTCTTTCTATTTTATCATGACTAAAACTTAAAGTGATAAACAGTGCATGAAAAGGTTAGTTTTCTAACTTGACATGACGTGCTCTACTATAAGCTTTCTCCCAACCAATGAACCTTAAAAAAAGAGGTCAGTAAAACAGTTAAAGGCGCCTCTCCTCCATCCCTGCCTTCCAGATAAGTATTAAACAAACTTGTGGCAAAAATAATGGAATCTACTATGTACTAAAATTTCAAACTATACCTCCTAGAAACTGAAGTTTAAATCTTACAGATTGACGTTTTTATTTATTCTCCAAGTCATAAACCTGTTTAACTGTGACAGATAGACTCTTTACCTCAAGGTTCATCCCTTCTCCCCAGCCGTTCAATTCCCTGGCTCTTCCGATTGTTTTATTTCACTGGGAGTTCTTTCTCTTTTCTTTGTTTATTGTGAGTCAGTATTGTGTTACATGGTTGACTACAAGCCAAATGCCCCATTAGGGACAATAACATATTGAGTTTTCTGCTTTTAAGCTGGTGGGCCTTTTTAAACGCAGTCAAAACTGTTGAGATGGAAAATGTATGGCTTGAAGCAAAGCTTTGGGTTTGTGTAGGGGCGCCAGCTTAATGTTAGCCCCTTCAGATACACATTAAACTGTCCTCCTACTCTTGGCTGTTTTTCTTAATTCCCCTTTTCTTCTTGCTTCAACTGTTACTTCATTTATTTTCTCTCTTCTGTCTCTCACTTTCAGTGGTGGAACGTAACAAAGTAAATGTACTTTGTTACTGTACTTAAGTAAAAAAATTGTGTATCTGTACTTTCCTTCAGTAAAATTTAAGACCGGTACTTTTACTTTTACTTCACTACATTTTTAGAGCAAATATCTGTACTTTTACTTCGCTACTTTTTAAAAGTGTGTTTTATATTTTTCGTTACATTTTCGTTCAGGAATTTGAAAAATACACAGGTTTTTTAGCGCATCTTGAAGCCGCATCGCCAAAATTAAAAGAAGCAGTTGATCGGGAGAAGAAGTCATGAATCGAGAAACATTTTCCGCATTCATTAGCGCCAAAAACCTAACATAAAAAATAGTACGAATTAAAAAGAGTCAGAAGATCGTTGTTCGTTGTGTTTACTTCTAAATAGAAAGTTGAGCCATCATTACACAGAGCAGGGGCGGATCTAGAATTTGCCAAAGGGGGTAGGGGCTTTGACAAAGCTAATATATAGTGACTAGGGGCCTCCCCCCAAAACATTTTAAAAAATAAGTGTCATTTTCCTCCATTTTGGCGGCCCATTCACTGGCCCTTCTAGGGGATAGCTTGACTTGCCCCCTTTCCTTTTATTTTATATATTTATTTTTTTTGTGGACCAAAAGAGGCGGGAGAGGGGGGATCACACCCCTGCAGAGTATTAATCCTGGTTACCATGGTGACACCCTATAGCACAAAAAAAACCATTTGAATTATGATAGAATACTTTTACTTTTTACTTAAAAAGTACAATTTACACCAATTACTTTTGTACTTTTACTTAAGTAGATGTTTTTAATTGGTACTTTTACTTTAGTAAATTTTTTGCCTAATTATCTGAACTTTTACTTAAGTACAAAAAGTGAGTACTTCATCCACCACTGGTCACTTTACTACATATACGGACTACATCATGTCATTGATTCCACACAATGTAGTTGAACCAGACGAACGTTTATGTGTGGTTACTCTTCATCGACCTCTTCTCCAACTAACCCTGCCAGTTTTCACATTGACCTGTGTCTCAATGCCCACTAGTGCAACTGGATTCAAATTTTTCTTCAAGCTGTTCATGGCTACACATCCCAGCTTCCATCAGTCCGGATACAAGTATCCTTATAGTTAGACATCCGGCAAGAAGGTCAATTCTATGGTGAAGTTTGGCTTTGACATCACCAAGCAGAATAAATGTGATCTGAATAGAGGTGTAGAAAATGAACACTTGGGATTGAATATAATTGATACTCCTGTCCAATATAAAGAAGACTATCCCAGAATATGGAAGCCTCTATATCCATCTCTTCTGCATCATTAGCGGTGAGAGAACGGAGGTTGCTCCGACCTTCAGACACCTTGGAGTTTACATCAGTCAGAGCTTGTCTTAGTCCATCAACACCACTGTGATGATGAAAAAGAGCGACCCAGACTTCCTGTGGAGTCTAGGGAGGACATGAATCGTCAGGTGAACCAGTGATGGGACCTCTAAAGATCAACCGTAAAGGCTGCCTTCATCTATTATATTGCTGTGTTGCATTTTAGCCGCACCGGAGAAAGATGGGAAACTCTCCATCAAATTAACAAGATCCCAGTGGTAAGTGAGGGTGAAAACTAAAAGGACCCTGCATGTAAATGTTCATCTTCATGCAATTCTTTCTGCTCTGAACCAACCCCTGGTGGGGT
Source organism: Neostethus bicornis (assembly GCA_902685375.1). Classification (NCBI taxonomy): domain Eukaryota; kingdom Metazoa; phylum Chordata; class Actinopteri; order Atheriniformes; family Phallostethidae; genus Neostethus; species Neostethus bicornis. The sequence goes on from LR738547.1 coordinate 24,120,857, forward strand.
TTAAGACATATGCTGGTCCCAGCAATTTCCAAGTTTTATGTGTGTGGATCTACTCGATGGGGAAGACAAACTTCTTACCAGTGGTGGATGAAGTACTCGTTTTTTGTACTTAAGTAAAAGTACATATAATTAGGCAAAAAAAAAATTACTTAAATAAAAGTACCAATAAAAAAAATCTACTTAAGTAAAAGTACAAAAGTAATTGGTGTAAATTTTACGTTTTTAGTAAAAAGTAAAATTTGACCATAAGTCAAATGTTATTTTTTGTAATGATGGCTCAACTTTTTAATCAAAAGTAAACAACGGTCTTCTGACTCTTTTTCAATTTGTGCTATGTTTGATGTTAGTTTTTTGGCGGTGAATGACTGTGGAAAATGTTTATTCTCGATTCTTATTGATCCTCGATTCATTACTTCTTCTCCCTCTTGGAGACCGCAGGCGATCAACTGCTCCCTTTATAGGCAAAAAAAAAAAAAAAAACCTTCAGTAAAAGTACCAATAAAAAAATCTACTTAAGTAAAAGTACAAAAGTAATTGGTGTAAATTTTACGTTTTTAGTAAAAAGTAAAATTCGACCATAAGTCAAATGCTATTTTTTGTAATGATGGCTCAACTTTTTAATCAAAAGTAAACAACGATCTTCTGACTCTTTTTCAATTTGTGTTGTAACTGATGTTAGTTTTTTTGGCGTTGAATGACTGCGGAAAATGTTTATTCTCGATTCTTATTGATCCTCGATTCATTACTTCTTCTCCCTCTTGGAGACCGCAGGCAATCAACTGCTCCCTCTACAGGTTGATTTTCGGCTTCAAGTTGTGCTAAAAAAAACCTGTATATTTTTCAAATTCCTGATCAAAAACTTAACAAAAAATGCAAAACACACTTTTAAAAAGTAGTGGAGTAAAAGTACAGATAGTTACTCTGAAATGTAGTGAAGTAAAAGTAAAAAGTACAGGTCTTAAATTTTACTTAAGTAAAGTACAGATGCTCAATTTTTTTTACTCAAGTACAGTAACGAAGTACATTTACTTCGTTACGTTCCCCCACTGCCTCTTACTGCCTCTTGATTGCACTGTCATTGTTTTTGTGGATAAATATCTTTTGTGATACCAGCAATCAGGATTCAGTCACTGTATTGAAAGTTCTGCCTGGATGCAAGGGACCATCATTTTGTACGTTTGTCCTTGCATTGAATTGTGTTAAAATTACAGTGAAAAAAAATACAATAATTCTAAGCTATTACACCTCACAATATATAAATGTTAAATTATTTAATTCGTTTCAATGCACAATTAATTGTGAAAAATTTGCTCTACTTACTTATTTGCTCAATTATAAAACAGAGAATTAGTGTGGATGCTTTATCTTTTTTTAAATCAGTGACTTTTATTTCCCAGATTTCTACAGCTTGTCTATAATCTATGAGCACATGAACTTTGACCAGTCAGAATAAAAACCAGGCAAAACCAAAGTGACGCTAATAATTTCTGTAATAAAAGTTCACATTATAAGTTATTCACAAGACAAAGGACAACGGGGCGCTGGGAAGGTTACGGGGTTATTGAGTTAGAGTTTGATTAGAGGCTGCAGGTACGCTTTGCTTTAGCGAAAATGGATTTTAGTTGGGAGTTAAGAGGTCACAAGTTAACGGTTAGAGGTTAAGAGTTAAGTTAATGTTAATAAAGCAGGTTTATAAATGGGAGGACTTTCACAAGGACCTTTTAAAAGGAAACTAAAAGAAACAAAAGAAGTGAAATGAGGAGAGCGTAGAGAGCCAGGTGAGGGATAGCAGAGGTATTTCAGTGCAAAGGTTGGACAGAAATGTAAAAAGTAGAAAAAACAAGGTTTAGATCATTTGAAAAATAATACTCAGCTTTTAGGGTTAAATTTTATTTATGAGCCTCTCATTTTTAATAATGAAACTTCATGCAAAAGTTTTCAACTGGCCAGTTTTGCTGCAATTTCCGTTCCGTCATCTTCCGCTTGCTCCGGGGTCGGGTCGCAGGGGCAACAGCCTCAAACGGGTAGCCCAGGCCTCTCTTTCCCCGGTTGCATCCTCCAGCTCACCCGGAAGGATCCCAAGTCGTTCCCCGGCCAGCCGTGAGACATAGTCTCTCCAGCGGGTCCGGGGTCTGCCCCTTGGTCTCCTCCCGGTGGGACGTGCCCGAAACACCTCGCCTGTGAGGCGCTTGGGGGGCATCCTGACCAGATGCCCAAACCACCCATCTGACTCCTCTCGACCTGGAGGAGGAGCGGCTCGACACCGAGCTCTTCCCGGATGGCAGAGCTCCTCACCCGATCTCTGAGTGAGAGCCCAACCACCCTGCGGAGGAAGCTCATTTCGGCCGCTTGTACCCGCGACCTCATTCTTTCGGTCACCACCCACAGCTGGTGACCATAGGTGAGGGTAGGAACGTAGATCGACTTGTAAATCGAGAGCTTTGCTTTTCGGCTCAGCTCTCTCTTTACCACGACGGACCGATGCGAGGTCCTAGTTATTGCTGATGCCGCACCGATCCGCCTGTTGATCTCTCGCTCCATCTTTCCCCCAGTCGTGAACAAGACCCCGAGATACTTAAACTCCTCCACTTCGGGCAGGACCCTGTCCCTGATCCGCAGGGGGCATTCCACCCTTTTCTGGGCGAGGACCATGGTTTTGCTTCCGGGCGAGGACCATGGTTTTGCTGCAATTTTAACAGTTTTAATCTGAATTATAATTAAGATGCTACATTCTACAAAAAAATACTATTGATCTAGTTTGACAAATACAATTTCTTCAGACATATTTCCTTTTGGGGGAGGAAAAAAAAGTGTCCCAATGGGATTCAGCTCCAAAAAAACATGTTTACATCAGAATTGCATTGCATTTCATTGCTCACTCTCATAGTTTCCTCTCTCTAGCAAGGAGAGCGATGATTTAAAAAAAAAAAAAAAGTTTCTCTCCATCCTCAAAATTCTTCAGTGGATATGTCCCCAAAGGGGATGTAAAGCCCATCAAAGTTTCCATGGTAAGAAGTTTTAACAACTTCATAATTTAAGGTTAGGATGAGTCACACGTTTCATTTAAATATTTTGTGACAACTACATCCAGCCTGAAGTTCACACTTCCGATTTAGCCTTTTTTTTTTTTTTTATTAAAAAAATTAAAAAAAAGAGAGGAAACATTGAAAGCAAAACAGAACTGAAAAATAAAAAAAATCTCAAACTCAAACAAGTTTAAACCCAGGAAAACGTGGCGATGTTTAAAACTATTATCTCCTTTATATGATTTAAATAAGAGTAAAAGTTCGGTTTGTTCAGACTGTTTAGTCTTTACTTAAAGAAAAAACCTGTTTGAGAACAACTGAAACCTTCTCATTTTTGTTTTGGCTACGGGTTGCATCTTGCAGCTGGTCTGTGAAACCAGTCACATATAGTGATAATCCCCCTCCCGGTATTTAGAAAAACTTAACGGATGTATAAAATTATTGGGTGAAAATCAAACTAAACTGTAATAAGATCATTTAAATAAACACATTAAGTCTATGGCCGAAATGAGCTTCCTCCGCAGGGTGGCTGGGCTCTCACTCAGAGATCGGGTGAGGAGCTCTGCCATCCGGAAGGAGCTCGGTGTCGAGCCGCTCCTCCTCCAGGTTGAGAGGAGCCAGATGGGGTGGTTCGGGCATCTGGTCAGGATGCCTCCCGAGCACCTTGCGGGCGAGGTGTTTCGGGCACGTCCCACCGGGAGGAGACCAAGGGGCACACCCCGGACCCGCTGGAGAGACTATGTCTCACAGCTGGCCGGGGAACGACTTGGGATCCTTCCAGGTGAGCTAGAGGATGCAGCCGGGGAGAGAGAGGCCTGGGCTGCCCGCTTGAGGCTGTTACCCCTGCGACCCGATCCCGGAACAAGTGGAAGATGACCGAACGGAACATTAAGTGTATTTTTAGGTCTTCTACTCATTGTTCAATTCAAATGGTAAATCTACCTGTATCGGGGTCATGCAATCTATTGGCCATAAGCTCTCCTTCAACTCTGGTCATCCAGGGGTTGATCAGATTAGGGTGGCAATGACCTAAATATAGCTCAACATGCTGCTGTCTTCACATTATTAAATGTGGGATTATTATTTTTTTCAGCAAACACCCAGCTGGTTTGTTAAACAACTCTCTGATTAAAAAAAAGAAAATCATCCAAGGCCATGGTCTGGCCAGACACAATCTGGCCCGATATGTTGTGCATCTGCGTGAGAGGTGGAAAGGGTTGTGAGATTGGCTGCATGTCAAAATCCAACCACTCTGCAGAGGGCATTTAGGTGACCTTCTCCACTACCCCCCTTGACTTCTCGATGAAGTCACAGAAAGTGTCAGAGAATAATATAAAAATAAGATAGAAATATTGCCTATTGTTACCGCATCTACTGAGGTCTTAGCCTTTCCCTCCAGAGCGGCTTTGATGCCGACATGCGAGAATTTCCTCCAGATTAACTGCCACCGAACTCTGTGTGAGTCACACGTGCGTAAATCTGTGAGTGTAAAAGATCCGTGTAATGTCGGATCATGATTTCAAACCTTTATATTAAAAAAGGTCTTTAATCTTTATGAAAACTCTTCTCCATCCTCTCACTGTCACCGTGGCCTGTGGTTAATCTGTTCTGGCTGACAAGGCCAGCAAGGGCCCGGGGTCTGCCGCCATGGAAACTTAGGAAGAAATGTCAGGCTCCCTACACTCCACTAAAGAATCTCCTCAGGGGAGCCTGATGCAAATATCACTGCCCCACCAGCACAGCATGCTCTGGAACATAAGGAACCAGTCTGCAAGCTCGGCAGCCATCTTGAAACTAACAGTAAACACCTGGTAGTGTTTTGTTCTTTGGTGTCAAAGAATAGATTTAAGAGAAAGATTTAGAAAGAGAGGAAGGAATACTTTCTCAAACATCTAATTATATTTCCACTTGGTATAATCCTGCCTTCGTTCTTATTTTATTCCATGTTTCACCAAGTTTTTCTCAGAGTCAGAGTTACCTTCTGATATCTGAGAGTCGGGCTGCTGCAAAAGAGCAAACAGCCGGATCCCAGAAACTGTCAAGAATGATTTGATCAACATGGAAAAAAAAACAACTTATGTGTTCAACTTTTGAACTTTAACCTTTTCTAGCTGTGCATTGCAGGATTTTTCTTTTTCTTGGCTAAAGCCTGGAGGTCTAGGGTGGCTGCTGAAGGTGCTGAAGACACGAGGTACTGGCATTATACAGGCTTTTTTCTCATCAGCATAAATCCAACACAAGTGCTGAACTCTCCAGCAAAAGCACTAAAAAAAAAAGGGCTTGCCCCCAAAACTAACATTACCTTGCGAGGAGAAGTCATTTCCTTTGCTGCCCTCTTATACACACATAAGGTTTAAAATGAGAGAAAAATATAGGGAGCTTAAAGTGGTAGGGTGTATTTTTGTAACTAGTTCAAAAAGAGTGCAAAGCATGGCAATAGCGGGGGATCTACAGGCTAAACTGCAAAACGTGTGAAAAAAAGAGAAAAATAATATTTGCTCAAAACCCAAAAAACGTAACCCAATCTGATTGTGAAATAGAAAGGCGAGATTTTTACCTGTAAAACACTAAATTTTAGCTCCTAAAAGCACATTCTGCACATTTTTGGGGTATTTTGAGAAAGCACTGCATGTATGAGCGGCCGAAATGAGCTTCCTCTGCAGGGTGGCTGGACCCTCACTCAGAGATCGGGTGAGGAGCTCTGCCATCCGGGAGGAGCTCGATGTTGAGCCGCTCCTCCTCCAGGTCGAGAGGAGCCAGATGGGGTGGTTCGGGCATCTGGTCAGGATGTTTTGTGCACGTCCCACTGGGAGGAGACCAAGGGGCAGACCCCGGACCCGCTGGAGAGACTATGTCTCACAGCTGGCCGGGGAACGACTTGGGATCCTTGCAGGTGAGATAGAGGATGCAGCCGGGGTGAGAGAGGCCTGGGCTGCCCGTTTGAGACTGTTGCCCCCGCGACCCGACCCCGGAACAAGCGGAAGATGATGGAACGGAACGGAACTGCATGTATTATAAGAACTAGAGTTTAGGTATTTAGAATCCGAGTATAAATATACACTTTACAAGAAGCAAAAAAGCCCCAAAAGTGTGTTTCTTGGAAATATACACGCTCTTCTTTATGCCTAAAAATACTCAGCGAGCTGTGACTGAGGAATAATTATTGTCTTGGATTCAAACTAAAGTTCAATTGTTTCCCTAAAGTTTGCAGTCTTGCAACATTTCAAGAAGAAAATAGAAATATAAGTATTGTGGGTTGTGGTTTGAAAAACAAAAAAAGAAAGAAAAAAAGCTGTAAAATAAATTACATGGTATAACAAGGCAGCTTTTATTTTTAAGGTAACTAAAAATCCCTAAATGCATCCTTAAAAATAAGCATCTGAGAGTCTCCGATGTGAATATTTGGATAATTAAAACTATTAATTAAAAAGCAAGTTAACATTTGGAGGCCACAAAAAAAGTCAATAAGTGATTAATTAAAAATATCCCTCTGACATTGAGACTCTGCTCGCACAAGTCGTGCAGCATGTTGGAGTCTGAGAGTGGTGAATAGAAAGAAGAAAACAGGTAGAGAGTGAGTAAAACAACATTAGAGTTATAATGAACAGAAGTAGAAAAAAATGGGAGAAAAAAATTACAAGGGAAGGCGAGGGATTCATGCATTTTGAAAAGTAGTTAGATGCCATCTGCTTCAAGGTGAGTTTTGTGTCACACTTACCAAAGGTTTCTGAAAATGACAAAGCAAGGAGTAAATGAAAAAAAAAAAGAACAAGACAGTTTATTTTAGGTAAAGTTAGGAGTGATTTTAGAATTTTTCTCATGCCTTTAGTTTCATTTAACTTCAGTTTGTCGTTAGGAAAGTGATTTTTATTTGAAAAAAAAATCTGGTTAACTACTTCACTTTCAATTTTATCCACATTTAGATGGATTTTATGTATTTTTAACCTATTTTTTGGTCTTTTAAGTCAGTTTACAAGTTGAAAACTAAATAAGTTGTGTTTGAAGACTCTGATGTGTGGAGAAGCACATCTAAGTTTCAGACACTGACACAGACAAAACACTTTTAACAGACACAAAAACAAGTTTTGTCAGTTAGACAAAAAAAAATACAAAGACATTTGACAGAATCATGAAAAACAGATGATACACAGGTTAGACAAAACAGCAGCAGACAAACGGCTGAAATTCTGTCTTCTATAAAACACAAGTTGAAGTCACAAACCCAGACGGACCCTGTAGGTGTGTTCGAGATGACACAGGTGGACGCAGTTCTCATCGGCGCAGATCGGTGCGCAATGCATGCCGTTTAGTTTTTCTCCATATTAGCTAGAGGACAGAGAAGTTGAATCTGTGCTTTTCTTCAACCAATCGTTTACTTTGGTCCCTCGCAGAGTGCTATGATTTCACTCGGCAATATGATTTCACTGTACTGTTGCACCCAGTGTGACCCCGTGTCCTAATTGGGATTCACAGCCAGCTAAACTCTCCTTTCCATAAAATCCTCCAAAGAACAATCCGTTGTAGCCTTTTTAGAATTTATTTAGAAAGAAGTGTGAAATCATATTGCCGCTCAAAGGGCTCGAAAAGTGTGGATGGTTGATTAGATTTCAACTAGAAAGTGTGGATGGTTGATTAGAAAAACTAAACGGCATGCATTGCGCACCGATCTGCGCCGATCAGAACTGCGTCTGCCTGTGTCATCTCGAACACACCTATTATGTAACAGCAACGCTTCACTGACAACTTTTCCAATTGGAGTAGAAAACCTTTTCAGTTTTGCAAGATGGAGATGAAAATATTAAGGTAAAGCACAATCATGTTGTAACGTAACACCACAATCATCTGCATGTGAGTTACATGTTTCCATGTATCTTCTTCCTATGACAAAATTAGAATAATTAATATTTCTTGGCCACATAGGGGCAGCAATTAACAAGTGCTAATTTTGCTCTATTTTTGTGCTATATTTTCAAATAAAATTCATTTTGGTGCTTAGTGTTGCTTCTGAAACGTCACACCTTCGAACAAGCGGTCTTTTTTATACTAAAGCGATGAAAAATTATTATAATGATACGAAGACTGATGAACTCAAATCTAAGGCAAAGACTTGCAACTATAATTTTTGCATAAATAATCAGATGAGAGTTCATTTTCTTAAACTCTTTAACACTTGAGAACCACAAATAGGACGATAACTAGATGGAAACCAGCTCTTTATTTAGACTCGTCTTCCCTGATTTACGTTTTCAGCGACAAATCAAATGCGAGTCATTGAGTTTTTCAAATGGCGACAAATCATTGACCTAAAATATCTACCCCTTATTGCCCGGAGCTACTCCTGAGCATGCACTTAATTAGCTACATAATTAGATCTTGCTTTACTGGGCCTCTGATTAGGCTTCAATCAATGGGAGCAAGACAACATATCCACATCTGAGGTTTTCATTGGGATTTGGGAATTGTTTCGATCATCCAGAGTCACATGTATAAATGTGAGATGTTCTAAATTTATTTCACCTCACTCTGCAAATTCACACTTAAAAATATTTTTTAGATGTTACACCTTTCCGAAACTGATCAATAAAATTAGCACGTATACTTGCGTATTCGGGTTCTTTTTAAAACCATGAATCTGTTTATTTTTGTTAATATAAACCTCTATAGTTTAAAAAAAAAGAAAAGAAAGCAGGAGTTTTTCTTACCTGAACGAAGCTGCTTGATTCGCCCATTACTTGCGCTGGGATCAATGGGAAGGAAGTCTTTGTACCAGGTGATTTCTGGGTCAGGGTTGCCACTGGCAGCACAAAGCATGGTGGCCGTTCGAGTGCGTTCTACCACTTTGAGTTGGGGGCCCATGTCGATGATCGGGAAGCCTGTTGGAAGAAGGTCCTCTGGAAAAGAGAAAGATCGATCATTAAAGTCACTTGATTTTACAAAATATATTCCAATATTTAACTATTATTCTGAAAAAATACAATAAATTTGTCACTTTAATCTGTTTAGAGGAAAAAAATCCAGATCCAAACAAATGCAAAAAAACAGAAAAATAAGTAGTAATAAGAATATATTTTTTAATTTAAAAAAAAAAAAAGAAATACTTTTAGTATATAGGAATAGAAAAATCCTTTTAATTTTTATCAAGTTGTGTCTAAATTTACACCAGATGTAACAAATCTGGAAAATCTGCAGTTAAAATGTGTAAGATTTCAGCTCAACCAAAGCTGCACTTATAATTTTCTAAAAAAGTCTCTCCCGTTAATATGTATTTACTTGGGATTACAAGCCCTGTGGTTTCTTTGCAGCTAATAATCATGCGTGATTGAACCATTATTTCATTTTTAAGAGATGACAGTGTAGTGCACTCTGTGGTCATTGTTCCAGTCCCCGCTGTCTTTGGGCAATTAGTTCCGTGGGTCAAATTGCCTGAACTCTACCCCGACTGGAGCCAGAATAGTGATTCATTCTCTTATGACATGAGCTGAGGGGGGAGCACCCTGAGCTATAATGTGCTTTAGAAGCCCAAGGCCACATAACAAATGGGAGAGGATTGACTGACTTAGATACTGGCTAGCGGCATAGCAGCGCACACTTGGTAAAGTCGGAGACTTCGTGTTCATTTTACAGATCTCAGTCTCAGGAATAAATTAATCCTTTAAATACAATTAAAAAATCTAACTAAATGGCAATTTGTGTCATTTTTATACAGTTGCATTGAGCTTTGGAACAATATGGAGCAGATCTGTGCTCGCATTTTAAAGTCTAGTAATGTTGAACATGCATGACAGGAATGGGAGGAATATTCTAATGGTCTCACTCCTAAGTTCAGAGAGGTTCGTTCTGAGGTTGACATCAAAGAAAAATGCATATTTTAACAGTAGGTTCAACAAAATACATGCATTTATACTGATTCAAGTTTTCTGAGCTGTATCCTCTTTCATTATTTATTCATGATCATCTCTGTTTAATCTCTTTATACAGATTCCCCTGCAGCAGAGAAAAAAAAACTACAGCCCAGACTTCACTTAGCCAAGCTTCACAATGTGTTCTAACAAATGTCCTTCTCTGTGTCATCACTGTGTAAGATACCATCTAAGGTGCTGTGCCCGTATATCCCTCTGGCTAAGTCTGTCTTTTAAAAAGGTATATCTGCAATGGGAAGCTCTGAGCGTTACATCTGGTGTCACTTCACCTTTTTGTACTTCACCCAATCCCTCCTTCATGCTATAAAAAAAAAAGAACAACACAATCATCTAAACTGACCCTTTAAAAGCAGCATTTGTTTTCTTCACTTGTTTTTTAGGACTTTGACATTTAAGACTACCGTATTTTCCGCACTATAAGGCGCACCTAAAAACCTTAAGTTTTCTCTAAAGTCCACGATGCGCATTTTAACCCGGAGCGCCTTATATATTGAATAATATTGAGCTACAACAGGTGTCGCAATTGCGGTAAGCAGCCGCCGACTCCATTTCCCCCGTAGAAGAAGTAGTGCGCGGTGCATGCTGGGATATATGAAAGGGCGTCTCATTAGATGTGTTCGAGATGACACAAGCGGACGCAGTTCTGATCGGCGCAGATTGGTGCGCAATGCATGCCGGTTAGGCTTTGGATTCAAACAAACATACATTTGTGTGTTTGTGTAAAAACCCGGGAATGGCTCCTACCAATAGACACTGTTACACCGCAGAGTTTAAACTCAAGGCGATCGGTCGCGCAGTAGAACACGGGAATAGAACCGCAGCGAGAGAGTTTAACATCAATGAATCAATGGTGAGGAAGTGGAGGAAGCAAGAGGATCCGCTGCACCAAGTAAACAAGACTAAACAGAGTTTATCTCCAATGGAAGGTAAACTGTGTCACAAAAATACTAATACTTTATCTCGGAGAAAATAATAAAACAGCTGTTTATTCATTTCGGAAGTAAAAACAGAAAGCTGTTTTGTAATTGTTAATAAAGTTTGACTAACCTATCTGACTGTTTTTTTTTTTTTTTTTTTACATTCCCTTTAGTCCAGCACCATTTAGTGAATGCATAACGTAACCCCAGCCTTTACTGTAGCGCCTTATAATGCAGTGTACCTTATAGTGCGGAAAATACGGTAATATAATTAGGCAATTAACAGAGGGACTGTAGCATAAGGTGGTATAATAAGGTAGAAAAGGTGGCTGCACAAACAAATTGCACAAAAATAAGAACAGACAAAGCTGGTGGATTCTCACCGAGATAATGCCGTCATTACAGCTGCTCTGTCCAGATACAATACCAGAAGCCATTTCCTGAATAAACAGCATGTATGCTTGCTGCTTGCTTTCCTGGGAATAAAGTCTGATACCATCTTCTCCCTGAAGTTTACAGACTCTGTCGATAAAGGCGGCCATGCAAAAATAAATAGATCATTCATCGAGGGAGTGTTACTTTGGGCTTAGCCAGCATGACTGTGAAAGGGAGAAGGCAACAATGACATGGACCGATAGTATCCTAGTATTCCCAAAGGGCGAGTCCCCTGTAATGGCACAACAATTGCATTTTTCCGATTTATACGCTTTCTGAAGACGAATCCACACGAGTTAAAGAGAATCAGCTCATATGAACTGTTGCTGGCTGGCATCACCGTGCAGCGATGGTTAATTGGACCAACTACATTTCATGCTGCAGCTTAAAAACAAATCTTTTCATTTTTGGACATTTGAAAAATAATTTAATTTAAATGGAATTTCTATGTTGATAAGAACAAAAATACAGATTGGATCATCTTGGAATTGATGTTATCCAATTTTTTTTTAACACATTCTTTCAAAAGTCTTTTTTGTCTGCTGCAGCAGATGCTCATTTCTGTCCATTTTACCATGTTTTTTTTACAGTTTTCCCGCATATTTAAAAACTCTTACTCAAAAGTAATAAATTTATCTTTGAATGAAGTTATGCATAAATGTTTTAACAGTTTACAGCCAAAAAAGTAAAATGATTATATCCAAAAATAAGATTACCTCACAAAAAACTGTTAAGCATTCCAAAAGCCGTGTTTATATTTATGCAATATAAATGAGCCGTTCCGTCATCTTCCACTTGTTCCGGGGTCGGGTCGCGGGGGCAACAGCCTCAAACGGGCAGCCCAGGCCTCTCTGTCCCCGGCTGCATCCTCCAGCTCACCCGGAAGGATCCCAAGTCGTTCCCCGGCCAGCCGTGAGACATAGTCTCTCCAGCGGGTCTGCCCCTTGGTTTCCTCCCGGTGGGACGTGCCCGAAACACCTCGCCCGCGATGCGCTCGGGGGGCATCCTGACCAGATGCCCTAACCACCCCATCTGGCTCCTCTCGACCCGGAGGAGGAGCGGCTCGACACCGAGCTCCTCCCGGATGGCAGAGCTCCTCACCCGATCTCTGAGTGAGAGCCCAGCCACCCTGCGGAGGAAGCTCATTTCGGCCGCTTGTACCCGCGATCTCATTCTTTCGGTCACCACCCACAGCTGGTGACAATAGGTGAGGGTTGGAACGTAGATAGACTTGTAAATCGAGAGCTTTGCTTTTCGGCTCAGCTCTCTCTTCACCTCGACGGACCGATGCAGCGTCCTAGCATCCAATATAAATGTATCTACAGTTATGTAAAAATATGTATAGATATAAAAGATTTATACACTGTTTTTATAGCCGTGAGTCATGTATATTTTGGAACACGGCACCTTCTTGGATAAGCTATTCAACGACATTTAGAGATGTTCCTAAAATTACATTCTCTCCCGATGTGTGTTTATTTCTGCAAGCTTTGCAGTCTTTACAGAGACAGACGACTAACTTTAGGTTAGTGTTTTGGAAATAATACTTGAGCTCAATAAACTCGCTTAGTCAGCTTCACCACAAGGCAACCTTCCAACAGGCAATAAATAGTTCTTATAATTGTATTTCTTTTTGATTTTGTTTATCTGAGACACTCATATTTTGTATTTGTCTTTATTTTCCAGCAGGATTTAATATTATTACACAAGTGGCAGGTGCAGAGCCTTTAATCAGCTTCTGGTTAGCTTTGCTGCTGATAATCTGCTGATTTCTGCCTGCTGTCGCTTTCTGCTTTCCATCATGCTTGAAATTTCTCTTTTAGGGTGTACTACGCATGGTTCTGTAAACTGGGCCAGGGAATGATCGGCCTGCGTTCACATTACCCATTCAGCCTGCACTCACATAGGGTTGCACCATTTGTGCCGGAATACACTCACATATGTCATTATGGTGCAACAGTTAGTGATAAACAGGAACAGGGCGTCTTGCTTAACGCAATAATTTTATTGCTCTGGTTATTTTGTGGGTATTAATTTTAAGTCATTTGATCTGCAGTGGTTTACAGATCTTTCACAACCGATTGCTAAAAAAGCCTATCACTGTAGGGGAGAAAAGACGTCTCAAAAATGTGCCATTACGCCTCGTGTTCCATGCTGCAGCATTTTTGCATTCGCACCACATGTGAACTGCACGGTGTTGGGATACCGTTTAGTTCACATGCAGTGGTTTCTTCTCCTTCCAAGAGGGGCAAGGATGGCAAAAGAACCGCACCCGGGCGTGGTTTGGAAAACTTCCACAAGTCAAACAAACCATGGTGGAGATAAAACACACTCTGATTCAGTTCTTTTTTATTTTAAATGCTGCAAGTAAACCAACTCTGAGGTATAGACACTTTTACTATCTGTAACAAGTAAATAAAAATCTAATAGTTTTGGTCAATTGAAACCAGTGGCGGCTGGTGACGTGTGGCGCAGGGGCGCCGCCCCACCGACCTGATCACCAAAATATATAAACATATATATCTATATATACATATATAAACATGTATGTGTTTATAAGTATGCAAAACTGTCGAGTGTGAAGATTACATGCATTTTAATAATGTTTTATACCGTTTTATTTTATTTTATTTTATTACTTCCTGTGCTAACCGGAACGACGCCCCACCAGGAAAACGTATTGGTGTGTATGTGGCTTTCGGTTTTTATGGAAAAACGTGACGTCAGCTCTAAATTTTTTCCCATTCATGTGTATTGCAAACCATAACCACGCCCGCGGGGCGCAGAGATTTTCCGCCCATCGGGTGTGTGATAGGTTATCCTCTCTGTCAGTCTGTTACATGAACCAATCAATTAGCTATAAGCTGACCTATAAATCCCACCCACGCCACGCCCTTTCTTTTCACTGTGGTATTCTGGGAGTCTTCATCATGGCGTCGGAAGCTAGTTCAGTTGCTAACAAAGCTAGAGGTTTTTTTAAAGCGAATTCAGTGTCGTCCCTTCTACAGAATCAGTTTTCTAAGCGTTCTAAAGAAGAAAAAAGAAGAGTGAAGGAGCTTGGACCGGACACCCCAGATTTGACTGTACAACAAAACAGTGGAGATCGCGGCCGCTTTTATGTGAGAGGATAATGAAGGTCTATGAAAACTTGCGGTGGCTAACTGGATGAGAAACACTTTTTTTAGTGTCCCCTGCTTATTGTTTAGTTCAACAGCAACTGAAAAGGTGTGGATATCAACAGGGGTGAGTGACTTGAAGCATTTGTCTGAAAAGTGCAAACGTCATGAAACTTGCCGCACCCATCTTGATAGTAGCTATAAGCTAGGTGTTTTTGGCAGTAGTAACATCCTGTCACAAATAAATGAAGGCTACCGAACTGGCATAAGGAAACATAATGAAGAAGTCACCAAAAACAGACACATATTGTCACGAATAATTTTATATTTATTTTATATATATATATATATATATATATATATACTTTTATGTAATATATCTAAAAAAAAAAAATTGTGTGTTTGAAAAATGTGCGCCCCCCCAGTTTTTTTTACCACCAGCCGCCACTGATTGAAACTAACAAAACCCAATTTTGGGAGTTGCTAAATATTTTCTACATCTGGTCCCAAGTAATTAAAAATAAAACATCAGATTGACTTCCAGCCAGATAAATAACATACTCTATGAGGACATAATCCTATTGGTTGTATGTTATTTAAGTTAGGGACTAGCAGGTCTAATCATTTTCTCTGCTTGTGTAGCTACAATAATCTTGAAGCCTTTCATATCAGTGTTCAGGTCAATTTACCACTGCATAACATACCATCTAATCTCTAGGTGTTGGGAGTTTGATGCATAGATGCACATGCAAACAAAGCATAAACCCTGGGAGATTATTGCTTTACATCGGTCAGGATTACATACTGTGAGTATTTAACCTATTCTTTAGTGATGCCAACACTGGTCGGTTAAAACAACTTGCTCTGAGCAATCATTGACCTCTGCGTTATAAGCAATAATATGTAGAGGAAGGTGAATCTCATCTTGCCAGGACTGCAGCAAAGTGCCATGATGTGCTCCACCGTATCCCGCATCCATTACTCATATTATTATTTTCACTTACAGCAATGATTTAATTTCATCAGCAGCTTAATCAGGTTAACTGATTACCCAGCGCCACTGCATACAGAACACAGACCATGGCTCTAATATTATAGAAGGACAGAGGCCAAGTGAGCTCAAGGAAACGCAGATAGAGATTGTAACATAAATAGAAAAATAAAAACGGGTATGTTGAAGATGGACAAAGAAACCAAAGCCAGACTTTCCCAAAAATGAAAACAGACAAGACTTCTTTTAATTTGAGCTGCTTCTTTGAATGTTTCTTTTGGGTTTCCATCTAGCAGGAAGTTTCTTACACGATACAAAATATTTTCTATTTTTTTTTTTTGTCATTTTAGTTTTTCTTTGTAAGTTTTCGTTTCAATAGTCCCAGGGAAGTTTAGCACCCAGTGGGATTCGAACCCGGTCGAAAGACAAATTTTCTACCGCTGGGCTATACCGCCCGAGCAGAATATTTGGAAAAAAAAAAAAGTCATTTGTGAATATGAATCCTCATTAATTTTCAATTCGATTCAATTTTATTTGTATAGCCCAAAATCACAGAATTTCCGTCTCAATGGGCTTCACAAGAAAAAGAGGAATGTATTAACACAGATACACAGTAAGAAAAATAACTAACAAATGCTAACTAAACAAGACTAGCACATTTATGCACTTAGACTCTCCTTCACGGTGAGGAAAAACTCCTAAAAAACCCATCAGTGGGGAAAAAATAAGAAACCTCGTGGGGATCCACATGAAAGAGAGATCCCTCCCCCGGGACGAGCATCCAATGTGTCTGAACATTTCATTTCAAAATGCTCAGAATTTTGTAACTCTTGCTAATCACGTCTTCGAATGCTTGCGAGGATTTTTCTACCTCCTGGAAGTAATAATTATTTAATGTTTATAATATTCTTAATCTAAACAGTTATGATCAATTATTCAGCAGCGGAAACATTGAGTCTGTTTGTGATGTGAACTTTGTGACCTCATTGGTTTGTGTTGATAGTTCAAAACGAACGGTTTAATAAATCTCTGTTTTTCAGTCACATAGTCCATTTTTGTGTTTGCTTTCTCGAATTCTTTTACAAGCAACATTCCTGTTGAAATGCCTGAGAAAAACACAAAAGCAGAAAAGGGAGCAGTGGAAGGGATCCAAGGACAGAGAAGAATAGCAACAACACGGAAATCTAATCACAATGTCTCTGGTGCTGGCCCTGATAGCCCTCTCCGGATAGCCATCCTCGCTGAATAAGGGTTATTATACAACTAGCGCTCAATCTCTTCCTTCTTCTTTATTCCTAGACAGACGTCTGATGTCCAATTGGTATTCTCTGCATTTAGCGCATGTAGGCACAAAAAAGGGACCGTTTAGGTTCAAAAGTCTAAAAATACAACCAGGGGAAACACATTGAAGCACCAAATGAAAGCAAAAAAATCAGAAAAAAGTAGAGCAGCACAGCTAAAAATGAAAAAAAAAATGTGAGTCTTATTTAATTTTTTCTTTTGGAAAATTAATCTGTTGAATCAACTTTCTAGTCTCATGAAGATCCCACAAAAATAAGATTTTTAAAGAAAAAATTTCCAGAATTAAGAAATTAAAAATTTCCTTGTGTATGTGTAAAAAAACCTCTAAAAATGCCAAAAAAAAAAAAAAACTCTCTAAGCTCCCAAAAGAAAAAAAGGGTTAAAAGTGGAAAGAAAATTCTTTTTTCGTGTCTCAGCAAGAGTCAGGTAATTAAATAACACCCCACCCCTAAACAAATCCACACACACATTCTCTTCTCAGTTTCGTTCTCTGTCAGTCTTGACAGGCCCTTGAGGTGACTGGGGTACGACAGGCAAACTGCAGGGGAGACGACAAAGGTGCCCATAGGCCATTATTGAAAGTGTCCCTCTATATAAGAAGAAAAATAAAAAGTCAACCGGTCAGGTTGAGTTTAGGATTACTGATGAGTGGTTCAGAGGGTGTGTGTGTTTTTTGTTTTTTTTTAAAATGTGGGCAGATGTGAGGTGCTGGGACTTTACGGGACAAATGGTGTCCCATAAAGTGTAAAATCTGCTGCATAGCATGTGGAGAAGTTCTGTTTTTGAACTTCTCATGATAGTTTGAAACAGCAGAAAATCTTATTAAACTCCACGTATTAAATACATAACGATATTAAAAGTCACACACACAGAATTTTCCCTGTTCACTGAAAAAAAAAGCCCAACTTTTCAATATATAAGCCACTGATTGAATCCGATCAATAAATTTAGCTAAATGGTAAAATTTGTGTCGTATTTAATCAACACTGACATTGAGGAGTAACTGGTAGCGGTGCTTTGGCAGCTCACTGAAGCAAAACGTGCCCCACAAGTTCAGCAATTATGCTGGAGTCAAAAGTAGTTTGTGCTAAATAATATATTTAAAAAGTGGTGAACAGATGAGGGATTTTATTGTCCTCGAGGTCAAAATTTTTACCCCGACATGTTTTGCCATCTGTAAAAATTCTGGAACAGGACAAAAAAATGGTCATATTGGACATAACGTATTTTCCGCTCTATGAGGCACACCTAAAAACCTTAAATTTTCTCTAAAGTCCACAATGCGCCTTTTAACCCGGAGCGCCTTATATATGGATTAATATTGAGGTACAACAGGTGTTGCAACTGCGGTAAGCAGCCGCCGACTCCATTTCCCCCGTAGAAGAAGTAGTGCGCGGTGCATGCTGGGATACATGAAAGGGCGTCTCATTAGGTGTGTTCGAGATGACACGGGCGGACGCAGTTCTGATCTGCGCCGATCAGAACTACGTCCGCCTTTGTCATCTCAAACGCACCTATTTCCATTTGTGTGTTTGTGTAAAGACCCGGAAATGGCAGCGAGAGACTTTAACATTAACAAATCATTAACAAACCTAAAAGAAAAAGCGGTGCCCGTGAGGCGAGGCGGACCGGAAACAAAAGGCATGAGAACATTAAAGAGTGAAGTGTGGGCGTGGATTGTGTATAAAAAAGGTATGTGCTGTATGCACAACATCGCTGTTTTAACCCTGAAAATGGCAAAGAGACACGCTTATGACGCTCAGCGAGCGGCGTGGGAGCGATGGATGACCGGAGAAGACCACAGTTTCACGAAGGGTGGAAGGCAGCGCCGGGCGAGTTACGCTACAGTTTGCCAATGGATTGTAGATGCTTGGACTAACGTGTCTGCTGGTACTGTTATCCGAGCTTTTGCAAAAGCTGGTATCCTTTCTGAGGAGCCGCACAGTATAGACAGTGACTTTGACAGCGAGGAGTGAAGTGGACCTGGTCTGTTGGATTTTGCGCAGCTGTTCAATTCTGAAACAGAGGATGAGGACTTTGACGGATTTGAATAAAGACTATTACCGGTAATGTGCTTGTTTAGTATCGTTACTACTTAAATAAAGCACAACCAAACTCAGTTTTGCTCCCGATCTATTTTTTAATACGCACATTTGCATGCTTGCGTGTGTGTTGATGTAAGGCGGTGTGTGACTGAGACTACGCCTTTTCGTACGGTGCGCCTTATGCGTGTCTTAAATACAGCAATGGCGCACATAACTGAGGCTGCGCCTTTTCGTACGGTGCGCCTAATGGTCGTAAAATTACGGTACTTCATCTCGGAGAAAATAATAAATCAGCTGTTTATTCATTTTGGGAGTAAAAACAGAAAGCTGTTTTGTAATTGTTAAAAAAGTTTGACTGACCTATCTGACTGGGTTTTTTTTTTTAATTCGCTTTAGCGCAGCACCATTTAGTGAATGCATAACGTAACCCCAGCCTTTACTGTAGCGCCTTATAATGCGGTGTGCCTTATATATGGAATATGTTTTAAAAAATTTAATTTATTGAAGGTGCGCCTTATAATGCAGTGCGCCTTATAGTACGGAAAATACGGTAATTGAATTACCTTGCACATTTGTTGAGACAAAACTCCAATAAGAAGGTATTCGTTTACAGTGACAATAAATATTTGAACAAGTTTTGAATGTAAGATAGGAAAAGGTTCTGACATGTGAATCAAAGACTTTTTAAGTTGGCTTAACAATAGCAAAGACCCTGAGCTGTTGAACGGTATAATTTGGCCAAAAGAAACCTGAGAATTCTTAAACACCACCGGTGTGTGTCTAAGGATTTGAAAGAGGTGGACGGGTGAGGAAGAGCAGGCAAGGTTATTTTCTTGGTTGGTTATTAGTGCAATCAAGACACTAATGACAGATTCGGAGGCACCTTCAGTGTGCAGAACAACAATTATGAATATGCAGAGGCTTGAAATGAGTGGAGGACTGGTCAGATGAGCGCCTCGTAATTGCGTAATGTCACTTTGAGTTGTGGTGAAAAAAACATGATGTGACAACAAGGGTCACAAAACGTGTGCCGTCACTATGGTGTGAACAGGTGGACCGAGATGGCCCGATCGAAAAGTTATGTCTAGCATGATCATATGTTGGGAAAAAAAGCGGAATTATTTGAAGAAAAAAAGTAGAAACAAATCCAAGTTCTAGTTATTTAATGCAGGAAAAAAACTTTGGTTTTTAAGTAGAAGAAGGATATAGACTAAACTAAGACCAGAAATAGTTGGACATACCGTTACCCTAAAGGAGCCAACAAAATAGGATGGATATTAATCTAGACCAAATAAAAGTGACATCTCAAAAGGTCCCCAAACTGTATTGAATCTAGACTCAAAATCTCTCATTTACTTATTTTCACTAGAGAATTGGAAATTAAATTCAAAATTGAACATATTCATTGAGTATGAATTTCCAATTTTACAGGGTATAATACTTGTCATTATTAAACCAAGAGTATTAAACTTTTACTGAGCTTTACTCCATTTTTTCGGTCTTGTATGTCTCCCCTTTCCTTCTCAGTCTTAATCATGAGATATCCTCCAGCAAAAGAGGAAATACTAATAATCATGCAATTAAGCTTTCCATCCAACCTTTAACACAACAAGTACTCATGAGGCATGACGACTTTTAAGTCTCATCAACTGCCAGTTCTGCAGAGTCCACAGCGTGACCCCTCTGTTGTATAAATTCTATCACCTAAGTTGTCGGCTGATGTTTATGCATGAAGCTGGCGGTCCAGGTCACATCCCCTTGCTCTTTTTTATGCATGAGCTGAGCCCCTCCAAAAGTCATCATTGCTACAGATTCCAAGGGAAAAGCTGCTTGAAACTCCAGTTTGATGAGGAGTAGAGCGTCCCATCCGTTTTGGCACATTTAAATACTTATATTACATTTTTTTATGACGTTTTGTATAACTAAGGATGCTACTTGCTGAACTGTCCCTTGTGCACGATGTGTAACTCTAAAAACAAGTTAGTCCCACCCCTTGGGTGTGTGCACAACACAGTGTAAATTTTGCTCGAGGCTGCAAATACAGTATAAAGCACATTAAGTTTGCAAAGTTATTCATATTCTTTTAAATTTTTACGATGGTTCATTCACTTAAAATGTCACCAAACGTGAGCAAAGTGCCTGCACGGATGCTGCAAAAGCACTTCCTGCTCAGATTTTGGGAGTGGCATAGATTTAAATCCATGGCCAGGACAAGCTTGACATTTTAATAATTCTGGAGAGTGTGGAAAAGAGGTGAAGAAGCGTGTTCAGGCAGGCTGGAACGAGTGGAGGAAAGTATCAGGTATGATGTGCAACAGAAGAGTTTCAGGTAGAATGAAAGGGAAAGTGTACAAAACCGTGGTGAGACCGGCCATGCTGTTTGGTCTAGAAACAGAAGCACTGAAGAAAAGACAGGAAGCAGAGATGAAGATGCTGAGGATCTCTCTGGGAGTGACCAGGATAGACAGGATTAGAAATGAGTACATCAAAGGGAACAGCACATGTTAGAGGTTTAGGGGATAAAGTTCGAGAGGCAAGACTGAGATGGTTTGGACATGTGCAGAGGAGAGAGAGTATATAGGAAGAAGGATGCTGGGTTTGGAACCACCAGGAAAGAGGCCTAGAGGAAGACCAAAGATGAGGTTCATGGACGCAGTGAAGGAAGACATGAAAATAGTTGGTGTGACCAAAGAGGATGCAGCAGATAGGGTTAGATGGAAGAAACTGACTTGCTGTGGCGCCCCCTAAAGGGAAAAGCCGAAAGAAGAAGAAGATGGATTCTCTCTGCCACCCTAACTGGAATAGGTGGTTCAAAAGATGAATGAATAAAAAAGATGGATTCTACATTTATAAACTCTTTAGAAAATCTGGGACAAGTTGACCTTATCAAGTTTCTTAAGCAAAAAAAAATATATTTTTTAAAGATCTTTCTGTAAAAAAAGACTGAGAGGACATATTACAAACCAAGCTGTGTCACATTCTCGCTTTACTTTTTCAACTTTGTTTTTCCTTCCTTTAATATGTCATATTGACTGTGGTCAGATTTCAGACATCCAGGGTGGCCCCGGGTTGCTAGAAATCATAAGAGATAGATGGCAAAGGTCTAGCACTTGGCCACCCCAGACGAGGGACCGGGCCTTTCCACTTTCCCAACTCTATCAGCAGCTAAATGATTTTTCTCCTCCCTCTGTCCTTTATCTGTCTGGCTGCCACTTAACTTACGTCTCTGTTCCTCTTCCTCCAGTCACACCTGATTACAGCACTGAAGGTTCAGGAGCTCAAAGGATTCAGTAGCCATAAAGTCTCTACAGAGCGAATGTTCTCTGGAGGAAACTTTTTTTTTAATAGAACACAGAGAGAAAGAGAGAGATAGAAGGCAGATAACAGACTGAAAGGGACAGAAATGTCAAAATTATGTTGGTAGGAGGTGGTGTAATGGAAAGAAAGGGTGAAAGGTACAGAGAGAAAAAGCTTACGAGACTGATGGAGTCACTGAAGGACAGTAAAGGGGATATTTCTGAGGAAACAACACAAAACTTCTAAAGCTGCCAATAAGAAATCAGGGGCGCAAGGGCCATCCATGTGGTCAACATCCATCTATTGATTTGTTGTTTGTGCCCGGTCTGCCCTCCACTATGCACCAATAACTGAAAAGGCTCAGCAGGGAGTAGAACACCTTAAACACAATCACTGAACAAATCAGAAAATTTGCTCCCTATGTAATTCCCTTTCAAAAGAGCCGACGACTGCAAATAATAATAATAATAAAAAACGAGTGGTTGAAAGTGTTTCATCAAAACACTGTGATAAAGCATTTACAAGTGAAACAAGAGCTACCCCACACTGCCTGGTAATGGTTGCATGTTAAATCGGGTTGACTCTGGGCAGGTAACCTTCGCTGATGGGTGCCGATCTTAACGGCACTAAGCTAATGTATTATTTAAAGATGAAGGTGGAGAGTGCTGCATGGGAAAGAGAATTGACTTGTTTGTCAGGCACAAACAAGAGGTAATGCATCTGGCAAACAGATACCAGCTCAATTTGGAGCAACAGTAGAAAGTGAATTGCGGCAGTACAAAAATGGCAGAATTGATCCATTCTGTCATTTATTATCTCATGTTGTTGCACCTCCTGACTTTACTTAGTGGCTAAATGCACCAAAAGCATTAAAATTAAAGCATCATATGTAGGGCTGAAACAACTAATCGAATTAATCAATTATAATCGATTATTGAAATAGTTGTCGACTAATTTAGTCATCGATTAATCGTTTAGGAAGTTTTTGCTGTCAACTCCACTTAATATTACACAACTTGATTGTTTTTTGTGTATTTTTACTCATGTTAACCTAGGCCATTTTTGTTTGGTACTATACCTCTGAACAAGGTTAAATTTGCAAATCTAAAACTGTTAACGATTTCTTGTTTTTAAATGTGATCCTGGATGGTCAACAGTTTACAATTTATGTTTTTTTAGCCAGTACTATAAAACACATCTTATGGGTGCTTGTGATTTACCTTTACTGTATACAGTAAGTAGATTTATTATTTTATATTTGCTGTAGAAATGGTAATATTCTCCCTCTTTATTTCACAAAAAGATTAACATTTTTACTTATTAGAATGAGCCTAACGTGTTGTTTAAGTGGTTATGAGTTGTGTTTTGCATAACTACATTCAATAAAATGCCAAAAAACTATTATTTATTAAGTTGTCAATTTTATCCGATTAATCGAATAATCGAGCCAATAATCGCCAGATTAATCGATCACCAAAATAATCGTTAGTTGCAGCCCTAATCATATGTCAATTTAAACTCTACAAAAAACGTGCAGTGTACCAAATAATCATCAGCCTCTTTTAATACTCGATTTTGAGTATATGCCATTGTTTATGTATCTAATTCTTCCACTTTGACACTCCAAGCCACTTCTTCACCATCTCATTATGGAGTAGTCACTGTCTGCTTTGCTGTTTTTTTTATTTGTCTCCCTATTTCTGCTGAATAAACACTCTAATAGGGGATAAACTCTCCACAAACCATATACCTCATTACATATAAACAGTGGCCCATGTGCCAATTTAAGAAGGCTTGATCTCTCTTCATGTGTTTAATTAATTCTTTATCTGTCTTTTCATTTGAGTCAAAGCTTAAATACACTAAAACACAAATTTGACACCGACATGGTAACATAAAATAAAATAAGAAAGCAAACAGCTTAATTTTATATTAAATGTAAAAATCATGGCTATCGTCACTGGATTTTTTTTTTCTTTTACAAAGTAGTCTTCTTCTTCTTCTTTCGGCATTTCCCTTCAGGGGTCGCCACAGCAAGTCAGGTTCTTCCATCTAACCTTATCTTCTGTATCCTCTTTGGTCACACCAACTGTCTTTATGTCTTCCTTCACTGCATCCATGAACCTCCTCTTTGGTCCGCTTGTTCCAGGTTCGGGTCGCGGGGGCAACAGCCTCAAACGGGTAGCCTAGGCCTCTCTCTCCCCGGCTGCATCCTCCAGCTCACCCGGAAGGATCCCAAGTCGTTCCGCGGCCAGCCGTGAGACATAGTCTCTCCAGTGGGTCCGGGGTCTGCCCCTTGGTCTCCTCCCGGTGGGACGTGCCCAAAACACCTCGCCTGTGAGGCGCTCGGGGGGCATCCTGACCAGATGCCCGAACCACCCCATCTAGTGGTATATATAAGGTAGATATACTTATATATAAGGTAGATATACTTTTTCTTCTTTCGACATTTCCCTTCATGGGTCGCCACAGCAAGTCAGTTTCTTCCATCTAACCCTATCTGCTGTATCCTCTTTGGTCACACCAACTATCTTCATGTCTTCCTTCACCGCATCCATGAACCTCCTCTTTGGTCTTCCTCGAGGCCTCTTTCCTGGTGGTTCTAAATCCAGCATCCTTCTCCCGATGTACTCTCTCTCTCTTCTCTGCACATGTCCAAACCATCTCTGTCTGGCCTCTTTGACTTTATCCCCAAAACCTCAAACATGTGCTGTTCCCCTGATATACTCATTTCTAATCCTGTCCAGCCTGGACAGGACAGGATCTCTCGCAGAGAGATCCTTAGCATCTTCATCTCTGTTTCTTGTCTTTTCTTCAGTGCTACTGTCTCTAGACCAAACAGCACGGCCGGTCACCTCGGTTTTGTACACTTTCCCTTTCATTTTAGCTGAAACTCTTGTGTCACACATCACACCTGATACTTTTTCTTTTACAAAGTAGTTAATACTTCCATATTTGACCAATTACCGCAGGGAAAACAGAAAGAAGTTTTAGTTTGTTACAAAAAAACCCTCAAGACCACCATACTGAAGACTGACAGAGCA
Organism: Neostethus bicornis; assembly: GCA_902685375.1. Taxonomy (NCBI): domain Eukaryota; kingdom Metazoa; phylum Chordata; class Actinopteri; order Atheriniformes; family Phallostethidae; genus Neostethus; species Neostethus bicornis. The sequence goes on from LR738547.1 coordinate 24,145,950, forward strand.
AAAGACAAGCTCAAATGTGTTTGTATTTTTCACCCTTATTTTTTCTCCCATATTTTTTTTTATTCTTTTTACCTCTTTGATAATTCAGTTTGGGAGGATTTACCAAAAAAGATTCCACTAATCAAACGGATTAACAGAAAAAACTTTGCTAGAAAACAAAAAAAAAGAAATAACGGTAAATTAAAGGTTCAGTTTATGGTTCATTATCTGCAAATTAAATAATCAGAATGAGAATATACTTTAATGATCCCACACATGGGAAATTTGTGTGTCACAGCAACAACTTCCTATCTGCTAAGTGAGTCGTTGTAGAGCCCGATCACGTACGGGAAGAAAGACCTCCGGTAACGAGATGTTCTTGAGCGGAGCTGTCTGAGCCTCTTGGAGAAGGAACTTTGCTGTTCGTCTAGGAGTGAGTAGAGAACAGCGAAGTTCCTTTTCCAAGAGGCTCAGACAGCTCCGCTCGAGAACATCTCGTTAAAAAGTTAATCGCAACTCACTTTTTCTCGTGTTTTCGACCAAATTTTCCCATTCATAATCAACCAATAAAACTGTGCATTTGCGTTTCTTTAAACAATATCTGACACGTTGTTGCTGATACTAATTTTTCTGCTATAGCAATGAAGAACACAATCTTTTAAAAAAAAGTGTCAAAAAGGTCAAACAAAGAAAAGTGTGTCTGGTCACAGAGCAGGGTCAAATACATGCGGAAGATAAAACTGAGAAAAAAAAAAAATCATATTTTTGGAGAAAATAAGTGCCGTGACTAAAAAAAAATCAAGCTTGGCTCACTGAGAACATGTTTGACAACTGGAAAGAGTTTGGATAGAGAAGGATGGCTTTGATTGGTTCCACCTGGTTGGGAGTGGCAACCAAAATAAGGAAGGCGTGAGCGTGACGAAGTGTGTGAGTTTCTGGTGGCCTCTGGTTTTAGCAGCACAGGGCAGCGAGTTCACCAACTTCGACAACGAGGCTTAACTTAACAAACTCGATTGTGTCTGCTTCAAGAGCTCCGTACGAATGTGATCTATGTGTGAGTACAGTGAACATGACAGAGTTTCCCAACTTTTCCAACAAGAAAAGAAAGACAAAAATAAACTTTAGATCAAATTTAGATAATTTATCATCATTCGGACCAGAACGTCCCGCCACAAAATCAGCTTCTTCCCTTCTGCCGTTGGACTTATAAACACTTTATAACACTAGTACCACAACAAGTTCCTAGTCTCTGATCCTCTTCATTGAAGGCAGTAAAAGCATTTCTGATTTAATTTTGTGGTCCTGTGAAAAGACTATTGACCTGTTGAGTGGGTATCCCGTATTTCACCTGATAACTAGTCAGTAAAGAGTCTGGTAAACTCTGGAACTAGGTGAAAGATTAACAAATTTTTAAAATGTCTTTGAACTTCTCCTTTCGGCGTTTCCCTTCAGGGGTCGCCACAGCAAGTCAGTTTCTTCCATCTAATCCTATCTGCTGTATCCTCTTTGGTCACACCAACTATCTTCATGTCTTCCTTCACTGCGTCCATGAACCTCCTCTTTGATCGTCCTCTAGGCCTCTTTCCTGGTGGTTCCAAATCCAGCATCCTTCTTGCATCTAATCTTGTAGATTAGAATAAGCTAATATTCAAACAATAATCCGTGACACATTGTTTGCTCGTCCTGGGGGAGGGATCTCTCTTTCACGTGGATCCCCATGAGGTTTCTTATTTTTTCCCCACTGATGGGTTTTTTAGGAGTTTTTCCTCACCGAGAAGGAGAGTCTAAGAGCATAAATGTGCTAGTCTTGTTTAGTTAGCATTTGTTAGTTATTTTTCTTGCTGTGTATTTGTGTTAATACATTCCTCTTTTTCTTGTGAAGCCCATTGAGACGGAAATTCTGTGATTTTGGGCTATACAAATAAAATTGAATTGAATTCATCCGATGTACTCTCTCTCTCCTCTGTACATGTCCAAACCATCTCAGTCTTGCCTCTTGGACCTAATCCCCAAAACCTCTAACATGTGCTGTTCCCCTGATGTACTCATTTCTAATCCTTTCCATCCTGGTCACTCCCAGAAAGATCCTCAGCATCTTCATCTCTGCTACCTCCATCTCTGCTTCCTGTCTCTTCCTCAGTGCTACTGTTTCTAGACCAAACAGCATCGCCGGTCTCACCACGGTGAAAAGTCTTTGAACATTATTTATAAATTGTGCGAGAAAATGAACTGATCCAAATAATCAAAATCAAATACGTGACAAAAAAGAGAAAGAGAAAAACAAACAGCAAACTACATGTTGGGTCACATCTCCAGAGTGTTTCATAAAGCTTGTCGGTTCTCTTCCAAGGACGCCCAGAGGACTGTGTGAAACTGTTGGTGGAGCCAGATGGCCCCCATCTTAGGTATTCAGCTGCAGTAGCGAAGTAAGAGCCAAGGAAGCGTCACAGGCTATGCTAAATGCACCCTGCCATTGCCATCAACATAAGTACACACACACACACATAAACCCAGCGGACAACAACAGATGAAAAAGTGAGGCTTTGTCATTGTTGCAGTGGCGCAAACTGAAAAATTAATCAAGCCTTGTCCATTGCTTCTTGGGGTCACAAAGCTTGCTTTTGTACATTAATTAAAGCTTTTTTTTTTTTTTTAAAGTCAAAGTCTGAGTTTGTGTACATATTTTTAAAGAGAGTATGAGGAGAAATTAAATACAAGTGTACCTCTGAGGAGTGTGTGTCCGTGTCTAACAATGAGGAGCATTGTAGTGTGTGTGGTCAGCAGTGTCTGGTTATTGATTTCATTTCAAGCTGCAGACGGGGACCACATGCTGTCATGCTAGATGAATTCTCACTATGACAGAAAAACACACATACCTCTCTGACCAGATCTACAGACATTATCCACGCAGAAACCCAGACATCTTCTCACACGCGGTCGCCGTGCATGTGTTTGTCTGCAGTAAACATTTCCTATTTTGTGAACGTTTAGTAATGCCCTCTGAATTTCAGCATTTGTTGCGTAAAATTGCAAACCGGATTGGTGAATAAGCCAGTCGTGTTTGCTCAAATTAATGCGCCCGTGTACATGCGGCTAGATACTGTCACGTGCATGCGCCATAGCTTTCTGGCCAAGTCACCCATCGTGGCGACCCATTTTTGTCCACTCTAAATCCCAAAGCACATCCCTTGTTTTCTGGAAATGTGTCCCATGCGCCTTGTCCTATATCCCATAATCCTTTACGACATTCCAGGATGCCGTTCAGTTATTGTCCTTCCCACCAGGTCGATGTTACCAATCAACCTCATCACCTTGTGTTGTCCCCTTCATCTTTAGCCAACTTATTTTTTCCAAATTTGAATTTTACTTTTTTTTTTTTACACTTTAACAGACTTACTCTCTTTCCTCAAATATTTTTTTCCTTCTAGGCTTTAATTTAGTTAAGCTTGTATCCTCACTGCAGCTGAAATGTGCTCCTGCCCCACCTGACCCTGAGTTGGAATAAGTGTGTAGAAAATGGATGGGTGGTATATTTCCGCTCTCACTCAGATGTTCATATTTCAATTTCAACCCCATCATCACACTCTCATCCTCCCTGTGGAGCTCGGCCTTGTCTAAGCAGGAGAGCTGCTATCGTCCTTTTTATTCTTAAAAAAAAATCTTTACTTTCACCATGCACGTGTGGTCTCTTCTTATCTGTTCAGTGTCCTTTCTGAAGGTGCTCACATGTCTGAACTTGCCTTTTAGAAAGTTGTCTACATGGTTCTTGTTTGTTCAGTCCCTACCTGTCCAAACTTGCAAAGGCTTTTACAAACTGGACATTCCATATGAAAACCAAGGCAATGTGAAGTTTTTTTTTTTTTTATTCTGTGTTTCAGCAATAGAGGATGATACAATATAAGCTGTGGATAAAGGCTCGCATTTAAAATAAAAATTAAATCTTTCTTCTGAAAAAGCCAAATATTTGGTTAATTTTTGTGCATTCTTTTAAAAGTATGCAAAGTGAGCAAAGTTATATAAAATTGCTTAAAATTTAAAGGTGGCATGGAAAAGTCTCAGGCATCTGAGAGCGCCTTGCTGATTAGGTGTTTTGGGCACTTCCCACCTGGAGGAGACCAAGAGGCAGACCCTGGACCTGCTGGAGAGACTACGTATGTCTCACAGCTGGCTGGCGAACGACTCGGGATCCGTCTGGGTGAGCTGAAAGGATCCCGGCTTCTCGCAGCTAGGATGAGAGAAGCCTGGGCTTCCCGTCTGAGGCTGTCGCCCCTGGGACCCGGCCCCAGATAAGCGGAAGACGAAGGTACAGAACTTTCTGCTATATTTCATAAACCAGCCATCACTGGTTGGACTTATGCCTTTAAACGGATTTACTGTAAGACAAACAAAAATGCATTTACGTATCAATAAGTAAAGCTCCACCAAAGTTGAAATTTAATTAAAATTGATCGCTATTATCATATTTAAATACATGTATTTACGAAAAGGAAAAAAATGTCAAAACAGAAGATAAAATATCATTTATCAGGTGAAAAAAAATAATTAGACATACTTTTCTCCACATGACTTTGACTTAAAATTCTCTTATTTAGGCAATTCCATAATAAAAAATCTACACCTGAAGCACTCACACCCTTGTCAAAGAACTCTGGGTTGTTTCTAACAATAACTAAGCCAGGATGTTGGACCAGGCTTCTAATCTCTGGTCCAACACCCTCACACGCGCAAACACTGCCTATGGATGTGAGAGCCAGGAAGGCCTTGCAAGTATGCTGCCAACCAGCCAGCAATAGCTCAGCTTCATCCAGCCTAGAGAACACGGCAGATGGCAGCAGGAGGGAACAGAATAGAGGAGAAAAAAAACAGCATGCTTGTGGATACAGTGTGCATGTACAGCAGACATTAAAAGGTAGAATGAGACTAAAAAAAATTGAGTGTAAAACTATGTGTTTGCATTCATGTTTCACTGGTGTACGTGAACTCTAAATTTGTTGGACCACTTTCAAGTAGCATTCAGTAACGTTAGGAGTGATTTTACACGTTATAACTATGCAGTGGTGGATGGAGTACTTACTTTTTGTACTTAAGTAAAAGTACAGATAATTAGGCAAAAAAAAATACTTAAGTAAAAGTAAAAGTACCAATAAAAAAAATCTACTTAAGTAAAAGTACAAAAGTAGTTGGTGTAAATTGTACTTTTTAAGTAAAAGGTAAAAGTATTCGACCATAATTCAAATGTTATTTTTTGTGCTCTAGGCTGTCACCATGGTAACCAGGATAAATACTGGAAAGGGGACTAGTCAAGTTATCCCCTTGCAGGGCCAGCAAATGATCCACCTAAATACAGGAAAATGACACTTATTTTTTAAAATGTCCGGGGGGAGGAGGCCCCCAGTCACCCTTTATTGGCTTTGTCAATGACTTTACGCCCCCCCTTTACAAAATCCTAGAACCGCCCCTGCTCTGTGTAATGATGGCTCAACTTTTTATTTAGAAGTAAACACAACGAACGATCTTCTGACTCTTTTTAATTTGTACTATATTTGATGTTAGTTTTTTGGCGCTGAATGAATGCGGAAAATGTTTACTCTCGATTCTGATTGGTCCTTTATTCATTACTTCTTCTCCCGATCAACTGCTTCTTTTGATTTTGGCGATGCAGCTTCAAGATGCGCAAAAAAAAAACTATATTTTTCAAATTCCCGAACGAAAATGTAACGAAAAATGTAAAACACACTTTTAAAAAGTGTGTTTTACACACTTTGTGTAAAGTGTAGTAAAAATGTAGTGAAGTAAAAAATGTAGTGAAGTAAAAGTCTCAAATTTTACTTAAGTAAAGTACAGATACACAATTTTTTTTACTTAAATACAGCAGTGGTGGAACGTAACGAAGTAAATGTACTTCGTTACTGTACTTAAGTAAAAAAATTGTGTATCTGTACTTTACTTAAGTAAAATTTAAGACCGGTACTTTTACTTCACTACATTTTTAGAGCAAATATCTGTACTTTTACTTCGCTACTTTTTAAAAGTGTGTTTTACATTTTTCGTTACATTTTCGTTCAGGAATTTGAAAAATACACAGGTTTTTTAGCGCATCTTGAAGCCGCATCGCCAAAATCAAAAGAAGCAGTTGATCGGGAGAAGAAGTAATGAATCGAGAAACATTTTCCGCATTCATTCAGCGCCAAAAACCTAACATCAAATACAAATTAAAAAGAGTCAGAAGATCGTTGCTCGTTGTGTTTACTTCTAAATAAAAAGTTGAGCCATCATTACACAAGAGCAGGGGCGGATCTAGAATTTTCCAAAGGGGGGTGGGGCTTTGACAAAGCCAATATATAGTGACTGGGGGCCTCCCCTCCAAAAACATTTTAAAAAATAAGTGTCATTTTCCTCCATTTTGGTGCCCATTCACTGGCCCTTCTAGGGGATAGCTTGACTTGTCCCCTTTCCCTTTATTTTATTTATTTATTTTTTTTGTGGACCAAAAGAGGCGGGAGAGGGGGGTCACAACCCTGCAGAGTATTTATCCTGGTTACCATGGTGACACCCTATAGCACAAAAAATAACATTTGAATTATGATTGAATACTTTCTTTTACTTTTTACTTAAAAAGTACAATTTACACCAACTACTTTTGTACTTTTACTTAAGTAGATTTTTTTATTGGTATTTTTTTATTGGTACTTTTACTTTTACTTAAGTAAAGTTTTTGCCTAATTATCTGTACTTTTACTTAAGTACAAAAAGTGAGTACTTCATCCACCACTGAAGTACAGTAACGAAGTACATTTACTTGGCTACGTTCCACCACTGTAACTATGGATATTGTTTGTGTATTTTCTTTTAAAAAAAATCTTCTGACACATCTGTCAGGTGCTGTTCTGACTTTGAGTGAATGGCCAATCAATCCGTTTGATTCGGAGACACGTGGGAATGTCAAAGAGAGGTTCTGGGACGCCATGAATGACAGTTGATTGGTGGCATCAAACTGATGTGTAATTAACAGCCTTCACACTGTTCATCTGTAAACATGTTCATTACAGGCTGTGATGAGAATCTGAACAATCAATCTTCTACAATTTTCACAAATATCAAGACTAGCATGGCTGAACTGCATGATTGTGTTTAATTCTTTCATTTACCAGTTTTGGCGCTTAGCAAGTGGTAGCTTTGAAAATAATGTGAAAATACTTTTGCCAAAAATTTCTGTCTGTGGTCAGAATATTAACATAAAAATAAGAAATAAATGTTAATGTTTTGGCTTCATCAGACTGTGATCTCCAGCTCTCACTGGATCGATTTGCTGCCGAGTGTGAAGCGGCCGAGATGGGTTTTAGTGCCTCCAAATCCGAGACCATGGTCCTCGCCCGGAAAAGGGTGGAATGCCCCCTGCGGGTCAGGGACAGGGTCTTGCCCCAAGTGGAGGAGTTTAAGTATCTCGGGGTCTTGTTCACGAGTGGGGAAAGGATGGAGCGGGAGATCGACAGACGGATCGGTGCGGCGTCAGCAATACCTAGGACGCTGCATCGACCCGTCGTGGTAAAGAGAGAGCTGAGCCGAAAAGCAAAGCTCTCGATTTACAAGTCGATCTACGTTCCAACCCTCACCATGGTAACCAGCTGTGGGTGGTCACCGAAAGAATGAGATTGCGGGTACAAGCAGCCGAAATGAGCTTCCTCCGCATGGCTCTGCCATCCGGGAGGAGCTCGGTGTCGAGCCGCTCCTCCTCCAGGTCAAGAGGAGCCAGATGGGGTGGTTCGGGCATCTGGTCAGGATGCCCCCCGAGCGCCTTGTGGGCGGGGTGTTTTGGGCACATCCCACCGGGAGGAGACCAAGGGGCAGACCCCGAACCCGCTGGAGAGACTATGTCTCACAGCTGGCCGGGGAACGACTTGGGATCCTTCCGGGTGAGTTGGAGGATGCAGCCGGGGAGAGAGAGGCCTCTACTGAGCATTTGAGGCTGTTGCCCAGCGACCCGAGCCCGGAACAAGTGGAAGATGACGGAACGGAATGTTAATGTTTTTCTTTTCTTGTTTAATTTAATTCACCACAGTAGAACTGATGGATTTAATTTCTCGCGGTCTCATTTGCACAGACTGAGAGAAAAAGAAAGCAATAAAGAACCTCAGTGAGAATTAAATTAAATTTACCTCGAATGATGGACAGCCTGGCGTTGACGGTAAGCTCGCCCTCCGAGTTTTCAGCCACGCATTCATAGGTGTTTTCGTCACGAGGAGCTCGGAGTGGTTGGATTCGGAGCACAGCACCGGCTCCCTCATCAAACTCGATGGTCTAAAAAGAAAACCCAGAAATAGTTGGACCAAACACATGTAGAATTCCATAATACAACACCCCAAAGCAGTGCTTCTTAAATAGCCGGGCACGTGGGACCCTGTAGAACATGTTTTTTTTTTTTTTTGACGGACTAAAATAAATTGTAATTGCGCATCCACTACAGTAGTTGTAGTTTATTTAAGTTAATTGTTAAGTTAAATCGTTTCTGTTACAGACTAAAAAACAATGTTAATAAAGCTGTTCTTTGTTGTACGTTGCTTTTTCTTTTTTTGTTAATGTTAATGAGGATACAATGTTATGCAGAGGTGTACTTATAACCAGAGTCCCCAACCTTTTCTGCGCACGGAGAGGTTTTGAGTCTGATAATATTTTCACGGACCGGTCTAAAGGTGATAAGACCAGCCGGAAAAAATGGCTTAATTCCACTTTGTCTTCACGAGAAAATTTATTAGCAGGGTCTTTATAACAGCTGTGGTAACGCACTCTGGTTGCAATGGTAACGGTAAACATACCTTCAAAATAAAAGACATCACACAAACAAAGTGAATAAAAATACTAGTCAGGCTCCTCATAGTAAGACCCGATCAATCAGAGTTCTGAGTTTGTTTTGCTGGAACCAGACAGTCCCATCTTGACCTGAAACCTGAAGAGTGTTTCTAAGGTCCAGTCTGCTTCGTGACTCTGTAACTCCCCTTAGTAAAGAGGCTTCCTGTAGTTCTTTGGGTTTTTTTTACTCATTTTGCTAGTTTAGGGGTTTAAATTTAATGGGATGATGCGTCATTGGTGAGTCATTGATGGATGTAAGGAAGAAAATCCGGTGACTTTTCAAACTAAAACAGCATTGCTTATAACAATTTCATAGACAAATGATACTAATTATAGTCACGACGGAGAGTGGGGTTGGGGGCGTGGAATATTTTCTACTGCCTAGGGGGGGGGCGCAACAGAAATTATTGAGAAGCACTGCCCTAAAGTTAAAAAAAAATTATTTCTTTCAACAAAAAGATGTTCACACAGTTCTGGTTTACCATATTTGGTAAGATTTTGTGCTCCTATAACTCTACATTTAGATGGAAACATGCCTTCAATTCACACTGTGTTTTTATCTGGTTTTAATTTACAACGATGTTTTTTATAACTTGTGAATGCATTTGTGCGTTTTGAAACCCAACGTGACGCGAATACTGAGATTATAAAGAAATGTTATGCTCGAGCAGCTGCACTAAACAAACCATGCGTTCTCAAAATACGGCCACCAGCAACAGCATGGATTTGTTTGCACTTGCAGAAAAACCAATAAATTGCCAGTTCTTTTATCCTGCAGCTATATGCTAACCATAGCTAAAAGACTAGAATTTAAATGAGACAAATTCAAAACAAATGATCCATTACTGTAATTTAGATTAAATTGTAATTTTTAAACCCATTTCTTTGCCCTCAATCTGGATGGTTGGTGTTTAAGAAAATCTCACAGCAGGCATATAATTCCTGTATCTGCTTCTTACATCATCTTAGTGAGGGACTTGGGTTCCAATCTCAAAGCGAGGCATGACTTTGAGACACAAGAACATGTCTATAGCGGTCCTGCTGTTCCTCTCCTACACATCTCAGGGCTGAGCTCCTAATTAGGCTAAAAACACTGCAGAGCATGGCATCATAATCAATATCAAAGCAGCTGTCTAGAGGGTAGAACAGATAAAAAAAAAGACACTTCAAAACCTCTTTTCCCTTTTTTTTCCAGCTAAATGGGAGAAGAGAAGTGTCCGTTCTAGTGGGCTTCTTCACGCCCTTGGCTCTGTTTCCCCACTTAGCATGCAGAAAAGGGGGTATGCACAAATAGAACTTGTCTTTTTATTTGGTCCTCAGTGGGGATGCTGAGCTCCCCCTGTTGATGTTGTTGTCATTTTTTTTTTTTTGCTTTTTGCCGCCCTCCCCCACACTCGTCTTGATGCTGCAGTGTGTAGGTGCAAGTGTGTACGTGTGCACCGTCACTGCAGTCTCTGTTAACTAAAGCAACTTTTTAATTAAGAGACACTGAGCATCAATCAAGACTTTTAGAGATGCCATCTGGGATGCCTGCCGAGGAGTGAACAACAAACATCATGAATAACGCACAGACACATTCACGTAGACAGGGCGGCATGCGGTGAGAGAGAAAAAAAAAAAAGAAAAACTCCACTGGAAGGATATGACAACAGCAGAGCCAGTCAAGTGCAAAAAGGACAAAGCTAGAAGAAGACTGCCTGCATTACATTACGGGGCGGTTTTGGCTAATATCAGACTTTGTCAGTGTTAAAAAAACCCAACGGATAAAAATCCTGTACTTTATAAAAATCTCAGATATATAGCCGCAATTTAAGGTGTTATGGGATAAACATAACATTTTATATTTTTATTTTTTCCTGTAGCACACTATGAATGTCAGGATTTACTCACCTCTATACGTTGCGAATTCACCTTCTTCCCCTTCTTGTTCCAACTAACCAACGGCTTTGGGTCACCTGTAGCCTGGCAGACGAAGGAGACGACGCCCCCTGACACACCTGTCTGGTCAACGGGAACTTTAGTGAACCTTGGTGGAGCTGAAAAGCAGAAAAGAAGAGAAGACAATTTAAAATACAAGTGAGGAGACAAAGTGTATATCCCTGGTCATAAATCAAATTTTAATTGGATTTTTGTTGACAAACCAACTGGATATGTACACGTATATCGCCACCTAAACTGCTTCACTTTCATTTTTTTTTAAAGATATTTATAGAATTAGATTGTTAAAAATATAACTTTTTTTTTTTTTTTTAAGTATTTAGGATCAACAGTCCAGAGCAATGGAGAGTGTGGAAAAGAGGTGAAGAAGTGTGTTCAAGCAGGCTGGAACGGGTGGAGGAAAGTATCAGGTGTGATGTGCGATGGAAGAGTTTCAGCTAAAATGGAAGGAAAAGTGTACAAAACCGTGGTGAGACCGGCCATGCTGTTTGGTCTAGAAATAGTGGCACTGAGGAAAAGACAGGAAGCAGAGATAGGGGTAGCAGAGATGAAGATGCTGAGGATCTCTCTGGGAGTGACCAGGATGGACAGGATACAAAATGAGTATATCAGAGGAACAGCACATGTTAGAGGTTTTGGAGATAAAGTCAGAGAGGCCAGGCTGAGATGGTTTGAACATGTGCAGAGAAGAGAGACGGAGTACATCGGCAGAAGGATGCTGGGTTTGGAACCACCAGGAAAGAGGGCTAGAGGAAGACCAAAGAAGAGGTTCATGGATACAGTGAAGGAAGAAATGAAGGTAGTTGGCTTGACCGAAGAGGATTCAGCAGATAGGGTTAGATGGAAGAAACTAACTTGCTGTGGCGCCCCCTGAAGGGAAATGCCGAAAGGAGAAGAAGAAGATAACTTTTTTTTTTTGAGCCGAAAAGCAAAGCTCTCGGTTTACAAGTCGATCTACGTTCCTACACTCACGTATGGTCACCAGCTGTGGGTGGTGACCGAAAGAATGAGATCGCGGGTACAAGCGGCCGAAATGAGCTTCCTCCGCAGGGTGGCTGGGCTCTCGCTCAGAGATCGGGTGAGGAGCTCTGCCATCAGGGAGGAGCTCGGTGTCGAGCCGCTCCTCCTCCTGGTCGAGAGGAGCCAGATGGGGTGGTTCGGGCATCTGGTCAAAAATGCCCCCCGAGCGCCTCACGGGCGAGGTGTTTCGGGCACATTCCACCGGGAGGAGACCAAGGGGCAGACCCAGGACCCGCTGGAGAGACTATGTCTCACAGCTAGCCGGGGAAAGACTTGGGATCCTTCCGGGTGAGCTGGAGGATGCACCCGGGCTGAGAGAGGCCTGGGCTGCTCGATTGAGGCTGTTGCCCCCGCGACCCGACCCCGGAACAAGCGGAAGATGACGGAACGGAAAAATATAACTTCAGGTAATATCACTATAAAGAGGCAACTGCCTGTGTGAAGATGAGCACTTAAGTTTCATTTTCTGAGTCACACACCGTAAAAATGTTAAAAAAAAATGTGTGATAGATGATACTTTATTGATCTCTGTAGTAAAATTCAAGTATCCAGCAGCATCGTTGGTAGGCAACCAAAAAAAAAAAAGTATGTACGGTATGTATCTGAGGCCTCTTTGCTAAATACTACGGCAAAAAATTTCCCTGTAGCCTTTGCTTCTGTATGTTTAGAGACAACAAACCTGTTAGAGGAAAAAAAAAAAGAAGTGAGAGAAAAACAGCGTCTCCTGGGGTACTCATTCTATCTGAATCATACAGATATACTAGGATGATCAAACGGCCAGAACATCATCGAATTAATAATTAAAGGACCACGGGCCAACACCGGTCTCCTGGCTCTGCTAAGTACACACAAAGTGCGCCTGCATTTATTACCGAGTGAAGAAAACTACAGAAAGAGAAATACTGAACGATGAGGTAAAAGAAAAGAAGATGGTTGAGTGGACCGCCTTAGGAAAACTGAAGCACATTTAAAGTTCAACATACGGACCCTAAATGTCAACCATAGGACCTACGCTAAAAATAATGCAACATGGGACATTAACTATGTAAATGATGTATGATTAATTTGAAACAACAACACAAGACATTTGCAGTCAAATGTAAACAAATGCAGGAAAAAGTTTTCTTTGCTACAGAAGAAGTCACCTCATCATGCCAGCCAATGCTCCAAACGGGTTTCTATCGTAATGTTCCGTTCCGTCATCTTCCGCTTGTTCCGGGGTCGGGTCACGGGGGCAACATACCTCAAACAGGCAGCCCAGGCCTCTCTCTCCCCGGCTGCATCCTCCAGCTCACCTGGAAGGATCCCAAGTCGTTCCCCGGCCAGCTGTGAGACATAGTCTCTCCAGCAGGTCCGGGGTCTGCCCCTTGGACGTGCCTGAAACACCTCGCCCGCGAGGCGTTCGGGGGGCATCCTGACCAGATGCCCGAACCACCCCATCTGGCTCCTCTCGACCTGGAGGAGGAGCGGCTTGACACCGAGCTCCTCCCGGATGGCAGAGCACCTCACCCGATCTCTGAGTGAGAGCCCAGCCACCCTGCGGAGGAAGCTCATTTCGGCTGCTTGTACCCGCGATCTCATTCTTTCGGTCACCACCCACAGCTGGTGACCATAGGTGAGGGTTGGAACGTAGATCGACTTGTAAATCGAGAGCTTTGCTTTTCGGCTCAGCTCTCTCTTTACCACGACGGACCGATGCAGCGTCCTATTTGTTTGTAATGTGATGTAATGTGAGAAAATAATATTTCGTTTTGAGGACCAGTAGGTTCCTGTGCAGAAAGCTGATATCCTTACCCTGCTGTGATCGTGTCTGCTTTAACATAATTTGTTTTTTGATATAAGACTCAGTGGGTAGAGAATGACAGTGACAGCAGTACCAATGCCAGCTGTGTTTGTCCAAATACCACCTGGGCTAAAATTTGTAAATGGCTTTATGAGACTTTAATTCTTTCGGCGATCCTATCTTTAGGTTTTTGAATAAAACATGTAAACTAAAAATAAAAAAAAAAGAATTCAATCAAATTTATGAATGCAAACAAAACAACAAATAACTGATTAAACCGTTACAAAAACTGGTCAAAAAAAGAATCTAATATTTATATATTGCTCCGTTCCATTCCGTCATCTTCCGCTTGTTCCGGGATCGGGTCACGGGGGCAACAGCCTCAAACGGGCAGCCCAGGCCTCTCTCACCCCGGCTGCATCCTCCAGCTCACCTGGAAGGATCCCAAGTCGTTCTCCGGCCAGCTGTGAGACATAGTCTCTCCAGCGGGTCTGGGGTCTGCCCCTTGGTCTCCTCCCGGTAGAACGTGCTCAAAACACCCCGCGCGCAAAGCGCTCGGGGGGCATCCTGACCAGATGCCCGAACCACCCCATGTGGCTCCTCTTGACCTGGAGGAGCGACTCGACACCAAGCTCGTCCCGGATGGCAGACCTCCTCACCCGATCTCTGAGTGAGAGCCCAGTCACCCTGCGGAGGAAGCTCATTTCGGCCGCTTGTACCTGCGATCGCATTCTTTGGTAGATCGCGTGTACAAGCGGCCGAAATGAGCTTCCTCCGCAGGGTGGCTGGGCTCTCACAGAGATCGGATGGCAGAGCTCCTCCCCGTTCCTACCCAGTTCCAGGGTAGGAACGTAGATCGACTTGTAAATCAAGAGCTTTGCTTTTCGGCTCAGCTCTCTCTTTACCACGACGGACCGATGCGGCGTCCTAGTTATTTATATATTGGTGTTGGCAAATAACATAGAGTGCGTCGTTTTATGTTATCGCAAGATTGAGCCAGTCAAAGCCTGCCTGAATAACTCATAATGGCGCTTTGTATTGGGAAATCCATAAAGTTAGACCACTTGCATTGTTATATGATCGCCTCACTCCAGTAAAGCTGGATATTGACATACTACACCATTGTGAGCTTAATAAATCTGTCAAGGTGCAGGAATTAATCTTCCACTGATAAAAAATAAAGTGTGTGGCTACTTGACAATTATTTTAATGCAAAAACATGTTCACTTGATTTAAAAGAATATTGATCATCGAGAGTCATACATGCATTTGGATTTATTAATGTGATGCAAAGATATTCTTCAGCTTTTTATATCTAAGTTGCCATGAGAACTTGAAAAGGAAAAACGCAAAAACGGACAAGGAAACAAAAGCAAATATTTGCATAAAAATAAAAAAATTGAAATGATTTTGACCGACACAGAAAGGTTACATATACCGTACATACCAGTGTAAATTCTGCAAAGCTTGCATTGATAAAAAAAAATATCCAGGCCTTTTCTTATTATTCAAGAAGTGGGTCTACTTCACCTGTCTGGTGCAAACAATGATCCCTTCTGGCAATTTACACTTTCAATTTCTATTCTGAAACTACGCAGCACAGCTTGACACAACACAGCTTCTCTGCATTTGACCCCTTTTTACAATTTGCCCTCTGTTTTCAACATAGGAGGATTTTTTACCCCAACCAGGCCTGTGGCACCGGTTTTATTGAAAGCCAACCTTCTTTGATTAGTTTTTCCTGAGGACCATCTGACATTTCCAACTAATCATTTTCTCTTTCTCGCTCTTGGTTTGTGGAGAGAGATGTACTAAAAATGTGAAACCTGCATGTCCAACTGAATTTAACTCCTGACAAGGTCCAGATTTTCTTGTAAAAAAACACTATATATAGTTTTTCTATTTTACTTTGGCAAAGTTTAAAAAAACAGCAAGAATACCACTGCAAGAAAAATGGATGGAATGAAAAGAAAGAACCCAGAATGACAGAAGGAGGAGTGCAGGAGGTGATGGAAAGGTCAGCGGTGAGAAGTCTGGAAAGGGAGAGTGGAAAAGGTGACGAGAGGTCCGAAGACAAAAAAAAAGACTTGAGGCACAGAAGGAGCTGGAAAAAAAAATACAAGAATCGGAATGTTTTCAAAACTTTCACTTATTAATTATTTTTATTGTTGCTGCCAATATTTCTGAGAGCTTGTTGTGTTCTCACTTTCGGCCTGTGCTCAGACATGCACTCTCATCTTAAAGTGTAAGCATCAAAAGAACTTTTTTTTGCCTAAAGCATCATCCAATAATCATGAGCTAAAAGGGGAGCAAGGCTTTATACATTTCTCTTTAGCATTTCATACTGTTGAAAAAGAAATTTCTATGCTTACAGACAGATAGATAAAGAAAAACCAGAGCACAGAGGGCATCAAGGCCAACAGACCGACTGTGAAGCGATGCTAACAGCTCCACGACAACAAGGGTAATTCCAGAAAATGGACAGTCTTGCTTCTAAAAGATGTGTTTGTGTCTATACTATTTATCCAGTGCTCGCAGAGGAAAAGCACAACAGCCTGCAAACGCATTCCACAATTGACATACTTAGCTTCTCCCAATGTCAGTGGTTGCTCTGAGGTTCGTCGACATCACCACGGTAACCCATAAAGACACATGAACATAAATTTCAGCTCCGCTTTTACCATAGATTTATTTGGATTTCTATCTCCGGAGAATTACATGTTCTTCAAATGTTATTTGTCAAAACCCATAAAAATGTTACCATGTTTTGTTTTTTTTTTCGTTATGCCTAACGGAAAGAAACAATAATAATGATGCTTTGATCTTATATGGCCCTTTTCTGGACGCTCAAAGCCTCACATATGCATTATTCATTCCCTCCGTACTAGATACATACAGTACATACATATTCATTCCTGACGATGGAAGCCACCATGCAAGGCGCTTAGCACTATCATCAGAACCAACTGGGGGTTCAGTGTCTTGCTCAAGGACACCTCGGCATCTCCCCTAGGTGGGGGATCAAACCAGCAACGTTCCGGTTACAGATCGGTCACCTTCCCCACTGAGCCATCCTTACCCCAAGCAACATGAAACAAAGTGCATCAAGTGTTGCGTTTACTTCAATTTGTGTGTGTATACTTTGTTCAAAACCGTGGTGAGACCGGCCATGCTGTTTGTTCACAGTCCAGAGCAATGGAGAGTGTGGAAAAGAGGTGAAGAAGCGTGTGCAGGTAGGCTGGAATGGGTGGAGAAAAGTATCAGGTGTGATGTGCGACAGAAGAGTTTCAGCTAAAATGAAAGGAAAAGTGTACAAAACCGTGGTGAGACCGGCCATGCTGTTTGGTCTAGAAACAGTAGCACTGAAGAAAAGACAGGAAGCATACATGGAGGTAGCAGAGATGAAGATGCTGAGGATCTCTCTGGGAGTGACCAGGAGATACAGAAGATCTGTCATCCTACAAAAGTTGGCACTTTTCCTGTTTTTTTTTTTTTTTTATTTATTTATCAAATCTCTAATACGGATGAAAGCGAAAGCCTTTTCCAAGAATGGTTTCATTAATCAAAACCATTCTTGGCAAATGAATGGTTTCATTTGCCACCAGGATCATCCACCACCAGGATGGGTCACTCCCAGAGAGAGTGTATACTTTGTATACGTTGTACAAAACCGTGGAGTGTACAAAACCGTGGTGAGACCGGCCATGCTGTTTGTTCACAGTCCAGAGCAATGGACAGTGTGGAAAAGAGGTGAAGAAGCGTATTCAGGCAGGCTGTAACGGGTGGAGGAAAGTATCAGGTGTGATGTGCGACAGGAGAGTTTCAGCTAGAATGAAAGGGAAAGTGTACAAAACCGTTGTGAGACCGGCCATGCTGTTTGGTCTAGAGACAGTGGCACAGAAGAAAAGACAGGAAGCAGAGATGGAGGTAGCAGGGATGAAGATGCTGAGGATCTCTCTGGGAGTGACCAGGATGGGCAGGATCAGAAATTACTACATCAGGGGAACAGCACATGTTAGAGGTTTTGGGGATAAAGTTCGAGAGGCAAGACTGAGATGGTTTGGGCATGTACAGAGGAGAGAGAGAGAGTACATAGGAAGAAGGATGCTGGATTTGGAACCACCAGGAATGAGGACTAGAGGAAGACCAAAGAGGAGGTTCATGGACGCAGTGAAGGAAGACATGAAGATAGTTGGTGTGACCAAAGAGGATAGGGTTAGATGGAAGAAATTGACTTGCTGTGGCGACCCCTAAAGGGAAATGCCAAAAGAAGAAGACTTTCTAAAATGTGCTTCATAGCGTGTGTATCTCTACACATTCATATCAGAGTCCCTTTACATCAGAAAATATGCAGTGTGTGATTTTATAAAGTCTTTAAGATATGTTCCTATGAGAATAAAACTTAATAAACTTTTTTTCCCCTTCTTTCTTTCTTTTTAAATTATACTTAACTGTGCGTGCCTTTGGGCTTCAGCTACCACTTATTAAACACTTAAAGCTGTGTTTTTTTTCTTAAAATATTAAACTCCTTGTAAGACTGCTAATTGTAAGGTAGAGAAGCTGAAATGTCTAGACTTAAAACACTCTACATATTTTTGCAGTATCAGGTGATGTCACAGACAATCCCAGACAGTTCTTTCACAATATTTCGTAGATATTTTTGGGGTCCAGCTTACATTTTGTTACATCAGGATGAAATAATGCAGTAATTCATTTTTTGTCTTTCTTCAGCTAAGTTTCACAAGTACAAAGTCAACGAGTCTCATTAAGTTGTTTACGAATAGATACTCAATGGAAAGCAACTGATTGCATGTTTGCTTCCACTTAAAATAACAGTGATTAGTTTTTTTTTTTTTTAACAGATTTTGTGGAGAAAAAAATATAACATATATAAATCCCAAAGTCAAACAAAGCTATGAACAGGTCATGATGGATGCTAGCTCCGTTCCGTCATCTTCCGCTTGTTCCGGGGTCGGGTTGCGGGGGCAACAGCCTTAAGTGGGCAGC
Organism: Neostethus bicornis; assembly: GCA_902685375.1. Lineage (NCBI taxonomy): Eukaryota > Metazoa > Chordata > Actinopteri > Atheriniformes > Phallostethidae > Neostethus > Neostethus bicornis. Next base: position 24,164,524 of record LR738547.1, read on the forward strand.
CCAGGCCTCTCTCTCCCCAGCTGCATCCTCCAGCTCACCTGGAAGGATCCCAAGTCGTTCCCCGGACAGCTGTGAGACATAGTCTCTCCAGCGGGTCCGGGGTCCGCCCCTTGGTCTCCTCCCGGTGGGACGTGCCCAAAACACCTCGCCCGCGAGGCGCTCGGGGGGCATCCTGACCAGATGCCCGAACCACCCCATCTGGCTCCTCTCGACCTGGAGGAGGAGCGGCTCGACACCGAGCTCCTCCCGGATGGCAGGGCTCCTCACCCGATCTCTGAGTGAGAGCCCAGCCACTCTGCGGAGGAAGCTCATTTCGGCCGCTTGTACCCGCGATCTCATTCTTTCGGTCACCACCCACAGCTGGTGACCATAGGTGAGGGTAGGAACGTAGATCGACTTGTAAATCGAGCTCATATATTATAATATTTTTTCATCAACAAGTAGACTGAGTGGCCTTGATCTACTTGTTGAGTTACTCTAAAGATGTAATAAAATATGTAACTAGTTACACAGATGTTACAGGTTTTGAAGATAAAGTCTGAGAGGCTAGACTGAGATGGTTTGGACATGTGCAGAGGAGAGAGAGAGAGAGTACAACGGCAGAAGGATGCTAGTATTGGAACCACCAGGCAAGAGGCCGGGAGGAAGACCAAAGAGGAGGTTTATGGATACAATGAAGGAAGACATGAAGACAGTTGGTGTGACCGTAGAGGATGCAGCAGATAGGGTTAGATGGAAGAAACTGACTTGCTGTGGCGACCCCTGAAGGGGAATGCTGAAAGAAGAACTAGTTACAAAGATAAATAAGTAACACAATTGGTTTTACAATATTGCTGCTCCAAAATTGTAACGCAATAAGACGACTTTAGGAAGTTTTAGCAAACAAAACATTCATTTTTAACCAACTGTACATACTAATTATATAAAATTGATATTTGATCACAGATTACTTTGTGAACAGTTTGACACCACAAAACTTGATCTTTTTGTTATATTTTATTAACCTTTGAATAAAATCGATCTTAGCCAACTATTACGTAAACAGGGACAATGTTTTAAAAAAGTGTCCTACTTTTGCAAAACAGTGTCTAAACATGAATATTCACGAGTAATAAACTCAGTAAAAACAAAACCACGTCAAAAGTAAGAATTTTGTTTTTGTTTTATACTTTGTAGAAATACGTAAATGACTGCATCATTGCCTAAAAAACCGCATTCCAAATAGACGTGCATATATTTATGTCATAACATATTAATAATATTTGTAAATTTTAAAATAGATTTTCATAAAATATGCAGGCCTAAAAATGCAAACCTGATTATAAAATGCGTTCTAAAATCAAACAATGCACATGCTGCAGTTTTTAATCTCAGAAGCTTCTTATTTCATTTGAAGGATTATTGTATAAAAAGTGGCACAATTTTAGAATCTGTTATGTATGTGGATTCATGGTGATAAAATAACTCATTTTACAAATCTTCTTTCGGCATTTTCCTTCAGGGGTCGCCACAGCAAGTCAGTTTCTTCCATCTAGCCCTATCTGCTGCATCCTCTTCGGTCACGCCAACTATCTTCATGTCTTCCTTCACTGTATCCATGAACCTCCTCTTTGGTCTTCCTCTAGGCCTCTTTCCTGGTGGTTCCAAACCCAGCAACCTTCTGCCGATGTACTCTCTCTCTTCTCTGCACATGTCCAAACCATCTCAGTCTGGTCTCTCGGACTTTATCTCCAAAATTTCTAACGTGTGCTGCTCCTCTGATATACTCATTTCTGATCCTGTCCATCCTGGTCACTCCCAGAGAGATCCTCAGCATCTTCATCTCTGCTACCTCCATCTCTGCTTCCTGTCTTTTCCTCAGTGCCACTGTCTCTAGACCAAACAGCATGGCCGGTCTCACCACGGTTTTGTACACTTTTCCTTTCATTTTAGTTGAAACTCTTCTATCATACTTAACACCTGATACTTTTCTCCACCCGTTCCAGCCTGCTTGAACACGCTTCTTCACCTCGTTTCCACACTCTCCATTGCTCTGGACTGTTGATCCTAGATACTTAAAATCTTCCACCTTCTTTATTTCTTCTCCCTGTAACCTCACTTTTCCATTTGGATCCCTCTCATTCACACACATGTACTCTGTCTTACTCTGACTAATCTTAATTCCTCTTCTTTCTAGTGCAAACCTCCACCTCTCCAGCTTTTCCTCCACCTCTTCCCTCCTCTCACTACAGATCACAATGTCATCTGCAAACATCATTGTCCATGGGGATTCCTGTCTGACCTCGTCTGTCAGCCTGCCCATCACCATAGAAAACAGCAGAGGACTCAGAGCAGATCCCTGGTGCAGTCCCACCCCCACACTGAACTCCTCTGTCACACCTACAGCACACCTCACCACTGTCTTGCATTTTATAAATGCTTGCTGAAAAATGATCTCATTTGCATTCTTAGCTATAATTTTACTTGTTGCAAAAGAACTAGTTGATTCTCTGATTTGATATTTTATACATTGTTCATATTTTTTTTTATAGTCATAGAATCAGCGGCGAGTTGTACAAATGTTTCATTCTCCTCAATAATAAAAAATTTACATGGAAAGGATTCAATTTAAGATTTTTTTTTTTTACTTCAAGTTGTAATTTTGTCATGTTTTTTCACTATTATTTCATTATGAGTAGTTTCATGAAACTTTTTAGACAGTTTTGAGGTTAATAATGGCCACTCTATCAGTTTTTACCGACACAGTGAGCCATATTTTTTTTTCACATTGCAAAAATGTATTTCTCTACCAAGGTCTAGTAGCATCATATGACTGTTGCAACTTGTGTTGCAAAATATGATCATCGTCTTGCAACAAATTCTATATATCAAACTTCGGGATGCCATTGTGTTGAGGTAATGGTGTGTGATGCCCAAAAACAGCAAACACTTCGGGCTCCTTTTATGTTTCTATAACATTTTCCAAATAAGTAATCACTTTGGTTTGTTGCATAAGTATCTTGTACATATCTTCAACAAATAGATTGTGTTATGTTTCCAGAGATGACATTGAAAGGGCATTCCACCTGCAGTGGTCATTTGTCGCTCCCAAAGACTCCCTCTATTCCCTAAGCTTCTTTCAGATAGGCAGAGGTACAGCACTGCCCAGATAAGCACACAAGACTGGTCTTTATCTGCCTAGCAGGGGGACATGGCCTCACCGAAAATAACCAGCAATAGGGGCCCGGCTATCTTCACTCAGCCCCGAATATAGAACAGATCAACACAAGCAAGGCTGAATAGAGAAAGAGAGAGAGAAAAAAAACTCAAACTGTGCACACAGACGGTTGTTTAGCTAATACAGCAACCACCTGCTACTGGCTGCTAACTCTGTTGGACCTGATAAAGCAGAACCCACCAGCACTGATTATTAAGTGGAGAAGAGTGGGAGGTGGGAACGCAAAAATGAGACGGCTCCATTTACAGTACTTTACTGCTGTCGTTTGTTAAGGGAGGAGACTGCCTTTATGACTAATACCATAATTGATGGAGAAAAGCTTCTCTGGACATAAATAGGATCCATCATCCACTGAATTAGCAAAGTGGGAGACAAAATGTTGCAGAGCCATTGAGTGATTTGCAGACAAAAAGGAGTAAATTGTTAAAGGGTAGTTGTTATCCATCTTCTTAGATATAGTTATCTTTCACAGTGCATTTACCTGACACATCTTAAGAGAAAATTGGCTGCAAATTACAGACAGACTCCACTTTTTCTGCCAGTTGTGTTCTAACCAAAGCGAACAGCACTTGAGGTGCAAACTCAGAAAAACAATTTAGTTTTTTTTTTTTTTTTGTTGTTGTTTTCTTTTAGTTTTTTGTTTCAACTATTTTTGCACAAAGAAACTTGCTTCGTAGTTGGCGTGACCGAAGAGCAGTGGTGGAACGTAACGAAGTAAATGTACTTTGTTACTGTACTTAAGGAAAAAAATTGTGTATCTGTACTTTACTTAAGTAAAATTTAAGACCGGTACTTTTACTTTTACTTTACTACATTTTTAGAGCAAATATCTGTACTTTTACTTCGCTACTTTTTAAAAGTGTGTTTTACATTTTCGTTACATTTTCGTTCAGAAATTTGAAAAATATATAGTTTTTTTTAGCGCACCTTGAAGCTGCATCGCAAAAATCAAAAGAAGCAGTTGATCGGGAGAAGAAGTAATGAATCGAGAAACATTTTCCGCATTCATTCAGCGCCAAAAACCTAACATCAAATATAGTACAAATTAAAAAGAGTCAGAAGATCGTTGTTCGTTGTGTTTACTTCTAAATAAAAAGTTGAGCTATCATTACACAGAGCAGGGGCGGATCTAGAATTTCCAAAAAGGGGTGGGGCTTTGACAAAACCAATTTATATTGACTGGGGTCCCTACCCCCAAAACATTTAAAAAAATAAGTGTCATTTTCCTCCATTTTTGTGCCCATTCACTGGCCCTTCTAGGGGATAGCTTGACTTGTCCCCTTTCCTTTTATTTTATTTATTAATTTTTTTTGTGGACCAAAAGAGGCGGGAGAGGGGGGGTCACACCCCTGCTGAGTATTTATCCTGGTTACCATGGTGACACCCTATAGCACAACAAATAACATTTGAATTATGATTGAATACTTTTACTTTTTACTTAAAAAGTACAATTTACACCAACTAATTTTGTACTTTTACTTAAGTAGATTTTTTTATTAGTACTTTTACTTTAGTAAATTTTTTGCCTAATTATCTGTACTTTTACTTAAGTACAAAAAGTGAGTACTTCATCCACCACTGCCGAAGAGGATGCAGCAGATAGGGTTAGATGGAAGTAACCTACTTGCTGTGGCGACCCCTGAAGGGAAAAGCCGAAAGAAGAAGAAGAAGACAAAACATTGCTGACCTTCCTCGCCACAATTCCAACCCACCCGGCCCACCTTATCTCAACAACCACCACGTATATTTACAATCGGGTATGATCTTAAAGTCTATTTCTGTGTGATTATCAAGTGGTGAAATCATTATGAACCACAGCATGTTGCTGATTTAAACAAGTTAGGTCAAAGACGCTAAACAGGGATTAAATCTAATTTTCGTATTACCTAAACAGCAGAAGCATGATTCACGTGTGCATGGTCAACATCTCTCCACACGCTCTTTGGTGAGGAAGAAACACACTTACAAACACTTTGAAAGAGAAAACAACCAAACCAAAAAAAAAAATCTAATTTCTTCATCTATTTTTAATCATTTAAACATGAACATTTGCTAATAATCTTGATTTCAATCCCTTCAAATTGATCGGTTCTGTGCTTGTTCAATCAAATATGCAGATAAACACATTTTAACCAATCAAGATCTTAAATTAGCCTTTGCTTTTTAAGTTTCGCTCAAAACCTGCAGTGTTTTTATTTTGAACGTGGTGCTATGTATATTTTTTTTTCTATATGAAAGAAAAGACAGACAAAAAGACAGAGAGACTGACAAAGTCAAATGTGCATTCAACTGAATGCATGAGTAGACACACACACACACACACACACGCACACAGTCAAGCTAGCGTGTGCACACTCCAGGACCCAAACAACCGAGCCCCATCAATCAGGACCAATTCTCACAGGCGGCCTGGGTAAGCAGCATCGCTATGGAAACCAAGCCTTTATTCTAAACCCACCTTTGCTTTGTTTTGTTTGAAGGTTTTCACACAGTATCACTTCTGAAACAGGTGAGCCAAAAAAAAAAAAAAAGAAAATCTTCAACAAAGTAAAAGAGGAAACAAAACAACAGTGTGTAAGAAAAGTATGAAAAAGTTTGTTGTGGATTTTTGATAAAAATGAGGGAAGGGCAGACAAATGAATTCTTCATGTCAATATGCTCTTTTCTAGATCCGTTCCGTCATCTTCCGTTTGTTCCGGGGTCGGGTCACAGGGGCAACAGCCCCAAACGGGTAGCTCAGGCATCTCTCTCTCTGGCTGCATCCTCCGGCTCACCCGGAAGGATCTCAAGTCATTCCCGGGCCAGCTGTGAGACATAGTCTCTCCAGCGGGTCCAGGGTCTGCCCCTTGGTCTCCTCCCGGTGAGACGTGCCCGAAACACCTCACCCGCGAGACGCTCGGGGGGCATACCTATTAGATGCCCGAACCACCCCATCTGGCTCCTCTCGACCTGGAGGAGGAGCGGCTCGACACCGAGCTCCTCCCGGATGGCAGAGCACCTCACCCGATCTCTGAGTGAGAGCCCCTCACCCGATCTCTGAGTGAGAGCCCAGCCATCCTGCGGAGGAAGCTCATTTCGGCTGCTTGTTCCCGCAATCTCATTCTTTCGGTCACCACCCACAGCTGCTGATTATAGGGGAGGGTTGGAACGTAGATCGACTTATAAATCGAGAGCTTTGCTTTTCGGCTCAGCCGGACCGATGCGGCGTCCTAGTTATTGCTGATGCTGCACCGATCCGCCTGTCGATCTCCCGCTCCATCCTTCCCCCACTCGTGAACAAGACCCCGAGATACTTAAACTCCTCCACTTGGGGCAGGACTCTGTGCCTGACCCGCAGGGGGCATTCCACCCTTTTCCGGGCGAGGACCATGGTTTTCGGATTTGGAGGTGCTAATTCCCATCCCGGCCGCTTCACATACGGCAGCAAATCGATCCAGCGAGAGCTGGAGATCACGGTCATTTAAAATCACTTTTACATTTAAAAATAATTATGTTTAAATCTAGAAAAGAACACGATTTGTGTTCTTTTCTAGATTTAAACATAATTACTTTTAAATATAAAATGTGCTTACAATGGCTGAAATGTTCTTTCAAAATATTAAAAATCTAAATAAAATTTTTACCAAAATAGTAGCGATAACGCTAATCATTTTTGCAGAAGAAATCTTGCCGCTTGGGTCAGCTTTCATCCGTTTGCAAGTCCTCTTTCTACTCCGTGAGCTTTAGGCTTAATGATACAGTTGCTTTTCCAATTAATTTATAAGGAAGAATGAATAATTGGAATTTGCACTTGGGGCAGCTGGCGTGTTAAAGTTTTTTTTTTTTTTTCTGCCTGGACTCTGAAGCGAGTTTCTAGTCTTCATTTATAATTCTCTTTTAAATAAATTCATTGGAGCCAATTGAGGATAGAGAACCTGTGTGAATAACCTCCTCACATATTTTATTTTTTTAAGTTAACTTAGAAATTCATTTTTATGCTACATGATTGAAAAATACTTAAAAAATCACTGCTACAATGTGGTAGATATTACAGAAACTAATTTTTTTTTCTTTTTAGATTTAAACAACTGATAACATCTGAGGGCTAAGTTGAGTAAAATCTTACATCATCAACATCCAAGAAAATCATGTGAAATTGTAGGAGGATAAAAGTCAGCATGATTATTTAAGAAAAAGGATTACATATGAGACGTTTCGGGACGCAGGGGAATCTGTTAATGTTTGGGGATTGAGTTAAAAGTTTTGTATGCTGGTACAAAGAAATGTAACTCCGTCCAAACACACTGTGGTTACTATAGAAAAATGGAAAACCAGTAAACTGCACAACTTAGTCCCTTTGGAAGTCTTGGATAAAAATAAAATAATAATAATAAAAAAAATGAATATTTTTCTAACCACCAAAAAACAGTAGCTTAACTCCTCAGAGAGATGAAATAGAAAAAGTTAGTTTTTATGTGACCAATTTCAAAATACAACAATTTTTTTTTTTATAATTTAAAAGCTTGTGTAGAAGAAAAACTTTGCGACTTCTTAAACCAAAGGACCTGCTCAAATTTCTAAGGGGTGTTCTTGGTCTAATCAAAGTCAAGGACAACGATAAAAAAAACAAAAAAACAAAAACAGACAATCTGTCCACTAAGATGAAAAAAAAAAACCTGCAGAATATAAAGAAAGACAAGTGCATGGGTCAGGGACAGGGTCCTGCCCCAAGTGGAGGAGTTTAAGTATCTCGGGGTCTTGTTCACGAGTGGGGGAAGGATGGAGCGGTAGATCGACAGGCGGATCGGTGCGGCATCAGCAATAACTAGGACGCTGCATCGGTCCGTCGTGGTAAAGAGAGAGCTGAGCCGAAAAGCAAAGCTCTCGATTTACAAGTCGATCTACGTTCCAACCCTCACCTATGGTCACCAGCTTTGGGTGGTGACCGAAAGAATGAGATCACGGGTACAAGCGGCCGAAATGAGCTTCCTCCGCAGGGTGGCTGGGCTCTCACTCAGAGATCGGGTGAGGAGCTCTGCCATCCGGGAGGAGCTCGGTGTCGAGCCGCTCCTCCTCCAGGTCGAGAGGAGCTAGATGTGGTGGTTCGGGCATCTGGTCAGGATGCCCCCCGAGCGCCTCGCAGGCGAGGTGTTTCGGGCACGTCCCACTGGGAGGAGACCAAGGGGCAGACACCAGACCCGCTGGAGTGACTATGTCTCACAGCTGGGCCGGGGAACGACTTGGGATCCTTCTGGCTGAGCTGGAGGATGCAGCCGGGGAGAGAGAGGCCTGGGCTGCCCGTTTGAGGCTGTTGCCCCCGCGACCCGACCCCAGAACAAGCGGAAGATGACGGAATGGAACAAGTGCATGGATTAAATCAAGCTTCTCTACAGTTATGACGCTCAAAAACTTCTGTGTTCTATTTCTGAGTGCAGAAAATAAAATAACTTCTTTTAAAAACCACCTTTGCAATGACTTGAACTCTTTTTTTTCTTCTTCTTTTTTACCGGCGGGCAGCAGAAAATCCTCCTTCACACGCTTCAATCTCATGTATTTCTCTGTCAAACTAAGTTCATGCAACATCACTCAAACTACTGGAGCATGTTAATGAAAAGAGGCTGTGAACGAGGCAAAAGGGAAGATATGGTAAACATCATCATTAGGTTGCAGCCTCGCAGGATGCCACTTATTTCCACGGTGCTGACTCAAACTGTTTTCTAAAAAAAAAAAAAAAACATCTTCAAACTTCTCTCTAAAACCATCACCGAAGAAATTTATCTTTGATTCAAGAATTTCGAGTTAGAACTTCTCAACTGGTGGCTTAACAGAGAATATAATGGAAAGTATTTGAAGGTCTTTTTCACCACTAAAATATTTTTACAGTGAAGTTAGAAAAGTATCTGCTGCATCCTCTTCGGCAGTGGTGGATGAAGTACTCACTTTTTGTACTTAAGTAAAAGTACAGATAATTAGGCAAAAAATTTACTTAAGTAAAAGTAAAAGTACCAATAAAAACAATCTACTTAAGTAAAAATACAAAAATAGTTGGTGTAAATTGTACTTTTTAAGTAAAAAGTAAAAGTATTCGATCATAATTCAAATGTTATTTTTTGTGCAATAGGGTGTCACCATGGTAACCAGGATAAATACTCTGCAGGGGTGTGACCCCCCTCTCCCGCCTCTTTTGGTCCACAAAATAAATAAATAAAATAAACGGAAAGGGGACAAGTCAAGCTATCCCCTAGAAGGGCCAGTGAATGGGCTCCAAAATGGAGGAAAATGACACTTTAAAATGTTTTGGGGGGGAGGCCCCCAGTCACTATATATTGGCTTTGTCAAAGCCCCACCCCCCTTTGGAAAATTCTAGATCCGCCCCTGCTCTGTGTAATGATGGATCAACTTTTTATTTAGAAGTAAACACAACGAACAACAATCTTCTGACTCTTTTTAATTTGATGTTAGGTTTTTGGCGCTGAATGAATGCGGAAAATGTTTCTCGATTCATTACTTCTTCTCCCGATCAACTGCTTCTTTTGATTTTGACGATGCGGCTTCAAGATGCGCTAAAAAAACCTGTGTATTTTTCAAATTCCTGAACGAAAATGTAACGAAAAATGTAAAACACACTTTTAAAAAGTAGCGAAGTAAAAGTACAGATATTTACTCTAAAAATGTAGTGAAGTAAAAGTAAAAGTAGCCGTCTTAAATTTTACTTAAGTAAAGTACAGATATACATTTTTTTTACTTAAGTACAGTAACGAAGTACATTTACTTCGTTACGTTCCACCACTGTTATTACACATGTAGCTTTACCAAAAAACTGCCCAATATGTAGTAGCTATTGAGTTAATAGAGATGCCTCAACAAATATGATATAGATCAACGTGACAAATCTATTCATAGCCCAGCTCGAGTGAAAACCACACAGAAGTTTTTTGGCCATTTGCATCCACCCAAACACGTACTTGAATACAAATGTATGCAAACACATAGACAAATATAGACTTGCATGCAAGCAATGCATTAATATAGTTGGGGTGGCAGGATTTATTGAGTCATATTTCTTTCTCTTTTGATTAAAAACGTCTCCTCAGTGTGATTTATGGGTGTAAATAAAAGGAATGGGGGTGGGAGTGAGAGAGGACAGGATGACATCATGCTTTCAGATGGGCTTTTCTGCAAAACGGTGGCATCCTTTCAGTCCGGCGAGTGGGAGTGAACATAATTGGACAAGTACACTACTGTGTGTGGACATGTGGGGGTGGGGAGTGTGGGGGTGAATCAGAGCAAAGCAAAGGAAGGTAGTGCATACATGCACATATGTTTTCAAATATGAGTAAAGGAGAGTCATGTGGTTGCAAAAATGAATACGTCGCTTGAAAAGAGCTATGCAAGTCTGAATTTGCAAGAACGGACCAATAAACACAGATGTAGACTGCAAAGAGACAAAGAACTGAATCCTAGTTCATTATAACAAATTAAAACACTTCATAACGATGTCTTCTTCTTCTTTAGGCATTTCCCTTCAGGGGTCGCCACAGCAAGTCAGCCTCTTCTATCTAACCCTATCTGCTGTATCCTCTTTGGTCACACCAACTATCTTCAAGTCTTTCTTTACTGCGTCCATGAACCTCCTCTTTGGCCTTCCTCTAGTCCTCTTTCCTGGTGGTTCCAAATCCAGCATCTCTCTACCCACTCCTGGATGAACAGCGGAGCTCCTTCTCCAAGAGGCTCAGACAGCTCCGCTCAAGAACATCTCGTTACCGGAGCTCTTTCTTTCCGTACGTGATCGGACTCTACAACGATCACGTATGTGATCAATTTCCCATGTGTGGGATCATTAAAGTATATTCTGATTCTCTCTCCTCTGCACATGTCCAAACCATCTCAGTCTTGCCTCTTGAACGTTATCCCCAAAACCTCTAACATGTGCTGTTCCCCTGATGTACTCATTTCTAATCCTGTCCATCCTGGTCACTCCCAGAGAGATCCTCAGCATCTTCATCTCTGTTTCCTGTCTTTTCTTCAGTGCTACTGTTTCTAGACCAAACAGTATGGCCAGTCTCACCACGGTTTTGTACACTTTCCCTTTCATTCTAGCTGAAACTCTTCTGTTACACATCACGCCTGATAATTTCCTCCACCCAATCCAGCCTGCTTGAACATGCTTCTTCACCTCTTTTCCACACTCTCCATTGCTCTGGACTGTTGATCCTAAATACTTAAAATCTTCCACCTTCTTTATCTCTTCTCCCTGTAACCTCACTTTTCTATTTTGATCCCTCTCATTCACACACATGTACTCTGTTTTACTCTGACTAATTTTCATTCCTCTTCTTTCCAGTGCAAACCTCCACCTCTCCAGCCTTCATAACTTCATAACGATGTAATTTCAGCATTTGGTAAGAAGGCAAGAAAATACAAAAAAATGGTAAACATATTTGATGTACAGTTGTCTGAGTGGGTTTTCAGGAGCTTTTGGCCAATTTAGCCCACTTAAGATACTTCTCCAAGCTAATCAACCCACAAAGCAATCCTGATAGAGACATTGCCGTGGTTACAAGGAGGAAAAAAGGGCGAGGGAAAAAAGTAATATGGTCCTCATGTAGTCATGCAGTTCTAACCTAGTGAATGTAAAAACAACAAACAAACAAGGTAAAATGTGAAATCTATCTTGCATTTTACACAGATACCGACAAACATGTAAACTCATTTCAGACCACTTTACCGTGTACTCCCAGGAGATTTACAAACAATAAAACCCAAGGGGAAGCCTTCCCACCTTGCCATCACTCTTGTTCCATTTCTCACAGGAGTCTCATCTGTTTTGTCTCCCTAATGCTGCACTAAGCCCATCTTAACGGGGAAATGGTGCAGAACAAATCCTAAGCAGGAGTTGACAGAATGGGATAAGAGACTACTGACTCTTCCACTGGTACAAACACAGGAAGTTACTAAGGAGAAAGCAATATTTAGTGACAGATAAAACATGATAGAAATATTTGGGGAAATTTGTGATGTAATAGCTGACTTAGCTTGTATCTGATTGCATTTGTACTTTCTGTAAATACCAATCAGCAGCTAGAAGCCTTGACTTTATAAAGTACTGTAATTCTGTGAGAGGAGAGCTTGCATTGTTTCGGTACGTAATGTAAAAACAAACAAGTTTTAGTCATTGAATCCGTCGGCACTTGTTGCAGATTATTTAAAATAACTACTGTAATCTGCGTTCTCTACTCTGACACTACAAAGTTCCGTTCCGTCATCTTCCGTTTGTTCCAGGGTCGGGTCGCGGGGGTAACAGCCTCAAACGGGTAGCCCAGGCCTCTCTCTCCCCGGCTGCATCCTCCAGCTCACCGGGAAGGATCCCAAGTGGTTCCCCGGCCAGCCGTGAGACATAGTCTCTCCAGCGGGTCCGGGTCTGCCCCTTGGACTCCTCCCGGTGGGACGTGCCCGAAACACCTCGCCTGCAAGGCGTTCGGGGGGCATCCTGACCAGATGCTCGAACCACCCCATTTGGTGGTATATATAAGATAGATATACTTTTTGTTCTTTCAACATTTCCCTTCAGGGGTCGCCACAGTTTCTTCCATCTAACCCTATCTGTTACATCCTCTTCGGTCACACCAACTATCTTCATGTCTTCCTTCACTGTATCCATGAACCTCCTCTTTGGTCTTCCTCTAGTCCTCTTTCCTGGTGGTTCCAAATCCAGCATCCTTCTTCCTACGTACTTTCTCTCTCTCCTCTGCACATGTCCAAACCATCTCAGTCTGGCCTCTCTGACTTTATCTCCAAAATCTCTGACATGTGCTGTTCCCCTGATGTACTCATTTCTAATCCCGTCCATCCTGGTCACTCCCAGAGAGATTGTCAGCATATTCATCTCCGCTTCCCGCAAGGTAGATATACAAACTCTCCAAAAGAAAAACGTAACACTGGAGTGCTTTTAAGCCAAATAAAAAAAGAACACGTTCAAAACAAACCTACAGAGTCTACACAATAAAATGCATTGCATTTATACAGCACTTTTCAGGACTCTCAAAGAAGCTTCACATATGCATTATTTATTCACTCCATACCAGGTGATGGTAAGTTACTGTTGTACCCACAGCTGCCCCGGGGCAAACTGACAGAAGCGAGGCTGCCATTTTGCACCATCGGCCATTCTGACCATCACCAACCAATCACACACACACCATTCAGACTAGAGAACGTGGGTGAAGTGTCTTGCCCAGGCACACAACGGCAATTTAATCTCAACGGCCGTCCTACCGTGGCACTAGGGGATCCAGCGGTCTCCCATCCAAGTACAGCCCAGGTCTAGCCTGCTTAGCTTCTGAGGTCTGACGGGATCAGGCATTGACAGGCTGGTATGGCCATAAATAAACTATGAATGTGTATTTAAACTTGGCAAAGTAGTCAATGTACTGATATACTTATCCTGGACCAGTTGGCAAGCTAAGTTGATGATTCCAAAAAAAAAAAAAAAAAACAGAATATAGTTGGAACCGGTTCTTACTTAAGGCGTGGGAGGAGGTGAGCAGCAGTGATAGCAGCAGAATGGTCATATGCAGAAGGACTGACAAGGAGATCCGCAGAGTAATGCTGGTGGCCATCTTTGCTGCGGTAAGAATTGGGTGTCAGGATCAGGCGGGGCAAACCGAAACGATGACCTGGCCAAGGAGCCGAGGCCCCGACTGCACAGGGAACCTCGCGGTCTTAATGCAGGATGGCTTGGGACTCTGTGAAATAAGCAGAATATTTCAAACTGATTAATATTTGAAAAACATTTTAATGAAAGTTCTAAATTTCTTTTATATACCGGCGTTATTGGTTCAATCCACTGACTGAAGAAGGGGTGGACTTAGGGAGTTTAATGTTATACATAATGACATGGTAAGCCAAATTATACATGCTATGTCTAGTTTATATATACAGTTATAGCTTCACTTACAAACCACAGTGACAATTTTGACCAAGTTTACGATGCAAACACATGATTGTAGGCAGAGTTAGAAAAAGTCTGGGTCATTTCTACTAACAAGTATCCCATCTGCAGAACGTGTGTAACCTTTTCTTTTTTCTAATCAGCATTCTTTCTGTAATTAGCACAGCAGTGGCTGTTCTCTTTTTTTGTTGTTGTTGTTGTTGTAATCACCACATCTCCCTGCTATTTGCTAGGCTCATTTACTTGTAATTACACAAACACCCAATGACAATTTGTGGCATTGTCTTTTTCTTTTAGCCAAATTGTCATTAATCCCATAAATCACACAAAGGAATGAGGTTCTACACCCAACTCACTCTAGATTTCTAGTGGTTGTGGTTTTATTTTTTTGAATAAAATAAAAACAAGTTGAGATCAATGTTTTGGTTAATTATTTCCCAAGTTTATTATCCTGATACTTTCCTCCACCCGTTCCAGCCTGCCTGAACACGCTTCTTCACCTCTTTTCCACACTCTCCATAGCTCTGACTGTTGATCCTAAGTACTTAAAATCTTCAACCTTCTTTATATTTTCTCTCTGTAACCTCACTTTTCCATTTGGATCCCTCTCATTCACACATATGTACTCTGTTTTACTCTGACTAATCTTCATTGGTATGAAGGTTACCAATTTTAGTAACCTTCATAAGATGTTCTAGAGAAGATGATGTGTAGGAACTAAGATGGAAGACATTGCGCGATAAATGATTGTCTCGGTTACCGTTCGACAAAGAAGAAAACACACGTGTTAACTCCCAAAAGGTAATGGACACAAAGAGGGTCATGGCCTCGCATTAGCCACAATCTGATCCACTTTAGTGTCTCTCTTGAAGTCGAGGAACTCGCCTGAGCTTTGGGCAATCAACGACTTGGCTAACAGTTTTTGAATGAATGAATTTGAGTCCGGGCTGAGTCCGGACTCGGACTTAGCCCCTCCAAATCCGAGACCATGGTCCTCGCCCGGAAAAGAGTGGAATGCCCCTGCGGGTCAGGGACAGGGTCCTGCTCCAAGTGGAGGAGTTTAAGTATCTCGGGGTCTTGTTCACGAGTGGGGGAAGGATGGAGCGGGAGATCGACAGGCGGATGGGTGCGGCATCAGCAATAACTAGGACGCTGCATCGGTCCGTCGTGGTAAAGAGAGAGCTGAGCCGAAAAGCAAAGCTCTCGATTTACAAGTCGATCTACGTTCCTACCCTCACCTATGGTCACCAGCTGTGGGTGGTGACCGAAAGAATGAGATCACGGGTACAAGCGGCCTAAATAAGCTTCCTCCGCAGGGTGGCTGGGCTCTCACTCAGAGATCGGTTGAGGAGCTCTGCCATCCGGGAGGAGCTTGGTGTCGAGCCGCTCCTCCTCCAGGTCGAGAGGAGCCAGATGGGGTGGTTCGGGCATCTGGTTAGGATGCCCCCCAAGCGCCTCGCGGGTGAGGTGTTTTGGGCACATCCCACCGGGAGGAGACCAAGGGGCAGACCCCGGACCCGCTGGAGAGACTACGTCTCACAGCTGGCCGGGGAACGACTTGGGATCCTTCCGGGTGAGCTGGAGGATGCAGCCGGGGAGAGAGAGGCCTGGGCTGCCCGTTTGAGGCTGTTGCCCCCACGACCTGACCCCGGAACAAGCGGAAGATGACGGAACGGAATTTGAGTCCCTAAGAGATCAAATAATCATCACATCAAGTACGTACTGTAGATGTATGGTACAATGTACAGTATATGCCTTAAAGTGGTCACTTTTCAAAACTAGGAATATGGTTGGTCAATCTAGTGAAATCCATACTCCTGAAGCCTTTGGTCATGCGACATAAGTTTTTTATGTTCATGCAACCAAAACTCAAGATCAAAAAGCTTGAGAAGACAAATTCTTGTGAAGGTGATATCTCTCAAATCACAAAAGTTATTTTAAAAGCTGCTCAAAGTTACTCAAAGTAGCTTATTTTAAGGGATCAGAAATACTTTTATTGCCATGGTTAATGAAGAGGATCAGAGACTAGGAACTTGCTGTGGTACTAGTGTGGATCGCCTAGTGGATCACCTCCAACTTGCCATATCGTTCTACCACAAATAAGTGAATTACAGATCTTTAGCACCTACTATAAAAAATGGCCACAAATTTTGATTTCAAATTTAAGAATTCCCACATTAAGGTCACATAAATTTTAATAACAAGATTGCAAAAAGTTTATTTCAAATGAGTTATCACACAGCCCTCAATCCTTGATTACTAAAACAGTTTGAGACTTGTTGTTCATCAAGATACCAAAACACTGTGATTCAAAGCAAATGATTTAGTTGAAAGCTACCTCAGATATATACATTAACTTTACTGGGTTATTTAGATTTATTGAGCTGCTAAATCAGGGCGGTGAAAAGGTTAGTATCCCTCAGCTCTTTAATGGGCTTCTTTTTTGACTGCGGCCTTGTGAGAAAGGCAGAAAACCACAGCTAATTGCAGTGTAACCGGGCACCTCTAACAGCAGGCGTATTAGAGTACCCCGCCCTCCTTTGCGACTACCAAACCAGACTCTTCAACTGGCACAAACACAGCACACATTGCAGCTGCAGGCAAACTGAAAATTCAACCACAAACACATCGAACGAAAACACGACATGACAGAAGCTCTATTCACTTCTGAACACAAATAATCTTTTTATATCTGTGATTTAAACCGAGAAATTCTCTGAACACGTGACAAGACCGCACTTTTAAATGGCGCACATGAATAAAAAAAAAGAGAAATCAACAATGGATCCTTTGAAGCAACGGCAGGTCAGCAAAGAGTGGATGGTATTCAGAAGCTCTGCTCATCTTTCAGCACAATGACACACACACACGACCTACATGTGTGGGCTCCTTTTGTTTGTTGCCTTTTTTTTTTCTTTCTCAGGCAAAAAACCAGGTGATGTCATTGTTTCTGGAGTGAAAGACGAACTGAAACATTTATAGAGATGGTAGGAGAGTATCAAACCGTCTTGGGGAATTATGAACGATGTCTCATTGTTCTCTCTGTAAACATTGGTTGAAGTGAAGAGAAACTCACATGCCTACAGGGAGTAAGTACATCTTTGCTCACAAGACACCAAGGTCATGATTTATGACTCTCTCTTTAGGGCATTACTATCTTCACCTCTGGTTGCTATATAAACTGCAAAACACAATTACAACAGCTATTGTTGTTGAACACCCTCAACATACGTAGCCTAGGGGCATGTGTGAGAAACATCTTAGCCTCAAATATCCTCTACAAGAGCGTGGATAGAAAATTAGGAAAAGAATGCAGCTTTTCTGGGGATTTTTAGACTAAGTAACACAGTGCATTTTCTAATAATATTGTGTAATATTGGTAGGAGACGGCACCTCAGTGGTTAGATCGCTCGCGCGCGGACCAGAAGATCGCGAGTTTGCGTCCCACAGAGAGCATGTCTAGGGTCCTTGGAAAAGACACCTAACCCCCGCTTCTCCCACCATTGGCGCCGTCGAACGCCAGCCTGCTGCGGTGTAAGGAGTGCAGCACACAAATTTCCCCGGTGAGGGATGAATAGAGTAATTCATTTTTCCGTTCCGTAATCTTCCGCTTGTTCCGGGGTCGGGTCGCGGGGGCAACAGCCTCAAACGGGTAGCCCAGGCCTCTCTCACCCCAGCTGTATCCTCTAGCTCACCCGGAAGGATCCCAAGTCTTTCCCCGGCCAGCTGTGAGACATAGTCTCTCCAGCAGGTCCGGGGTCTGCATCCTGACCAGATGCCCGAACCACCCCATCTGGCTCCTCTCGACCTGGAGGAGGAGCGGCTCGACACCGGGCTCGACACCGAGCTCCTCCCGGATGGCAGAGCTCCTCCTCCAGCTCACCCGGAAGGATCTCAAGTCTTTCCCCGGCCAGCTGTGAGACATAGTCTCTCCAGCGAGTCCGGGATCTGCCCCTTGGTCTCCTCCCGATGGGATGTGCGCGAGGCGCTCGGGATACATCCTGACCAGATGCCCAAACCACCCCATCTGGCTCCACTTGACCTGGAGGAGGAGTGCCTCGACACCGAGCTCCTCCCGGATGGCAGAGCTCCTCACCCGATCTCTGAGTGAGAGCCCAGCCACCCTGCGGAGGAAGTAATTCATTTTATTATTTTTTTTTCAGTGTTTATAAAAAATTTGCAGACTAAACAGCTAGTTTACAAAGTTTCTTCATACTGTCTGATAAGTAGATTTTAAAAGTAAACATTTTATCCATTTTTAGCATTGGAAACAGCTTGTTTTCATCATTTCATGGCTCCACTGTGGGAATACCAATCAACTCCTGCTAAAAGTATTTATCACGTCTCCATCCAGAATGAGCCGAGTGAGCAGAAAATGCTAAATGTGTGTTTAGCATTCTAGCGACGCTAAGAGGCTAATCGATTGATAAACCTTCAGCTGCTTCCACATTATAGGCTGTGATTGAAGGGGAATTATTGATAATCGGATTTTACAAATTCTAGTGCCACTTTTCCAACCAACAACTTCTCCTCACGTAGCAACGTAGCTTCCCACAGCTCTACTCTAAATTAACAGAGCTTTTCATCATGGCAAAGGGCTCCCCCCCGATACCCCTGCTAATGTTGTTGATATTCTAATTGCAGAAATGATAATATTAACTCTTGCAAAGGTCACGCAATTAATACAAATGGATAGGTTTAGGTTTGAGCCGAAAAGCAAACCTCTCGATTTACAAGTCGATCTACGTTCCAACCCTCACCTATGGTCACCAGCTGTGGGTGGTGACCGAAAGAATGAGATCGCCGGTACAAGCGGCCGAAATGAGCTTCATCCGCAGGGTGGCTGGGCTCTCACTCAGAGATTGGGTGAGGAGCTCTGCCATCCGGGAGGAGCTCGGTGTCGAGCCGCTCCTCCTCCAGGTCGAGAGGAGCCAGATGGGGTGGTTCGGGCATCTGGTCAGGATGCCTCCCGAGCGCCTCGCAGGCAAGGTGTTTCTGGCACGTCCCACCGGGAGGAGACCAAGGGGCAGACCCCGGACCTGCTGGGGAGACTGTCTCACAGCTGGCCGGGGAACGACTTGGGATCCTTCCAGTTGAGCCGCTCCTCCTCCAGGTCGAGAGGAGCCAGATGGGGTGGTTCGGGCATCTGGTCAGGATGCCTCCCGAGCGCCTCGCAGGCAAGGTGTTTCTGGCACGTCCCACCGGGAGGAGACCAAGGGGCAGACCCCGGACCTGCTGGGGAGACTGTCTCACAGCTGGCCGGGGAACGACTTGGGATCCTTCCAGTTGAGCTGGAGGATGCAGCCGGGGAGAGAGAGGCCTGGGCTGCCCGTTTGATGCTGTTGCCCCCGCGACCCGACCCCGGAACAAGCGGAAGATGACGGAACGGAACGGATAGGTTTAGATTAAAAAATGTATGCTTAGACTAGAAACTGATATATTAAAAAGTAATGTTTCAACATCCTTAATACTCAAAATAGTCAAAATAAATGGTTTAGCCATTTAGAAGGTGACAAAGTCTCACTTCTCAAGCTTATTTCTGATCATGGGTACTGAATTAATTTCAGATGTGGAACTTTTATCCCCTGTGAACACTGCCCAGCAGTCTAAATATTAACTCAGTGCCAAGCTTCAGTAATTACAGCCAAAATGGCAGCACAATTTCCACTGAATGGTAGCAGTCACTGGCTATCAGGGACTCTCACTTTGACATGGTCAAGCTTTAAATTCAGCTCAGTTCCCCATGCAATATTGATACTAATGCATTTGATTACAGAGATTGAGAAATGTGCAGAAGGGAAGGGGAGATTGGAATTTGCACCATAAGCATGAAATGAAAGTAGGAGCTGCAAGATAAAAATCAACTTGAGAAAATACACAGCGACTCAGATTGAGATACATACGTTTGTTAAAAAAAAGAGTTAAGTCTAACTAACCAAATGACAGAAGGATCTCTCCAGGCATCATAAAGTTCTTCATATGAAGCTTTATAGTACCAACACTTTTCCAATTCTGTCATCTGTTCTTTTATTCTTAAAAATGACTAGGGCTGCAACTAACGATTATTTTGATAATCGAGTAATCTGCCGATTATTGGAGCGATTAATCGATAATTCGGATAAAAAATGACAACTTTGAAAATATTAGGTTTTCAGCATTTTATTGAATGTAATTGTGTAAAACACAACTCATAACCACTTAAACAGCATGCTGGGCTTGCTCAAGTAAGTGCAAATGTTAATCTTTTTGTGAAATAAAGAGCAAATATTCTAGAGCGAATATAAACTAATAAATGTTTATTATTGTTGACATGTTTTATTTATTTTTTTTAATGTTCATGCAGCGACGTCATGCTTCCGTGCCAAAACGTGTCTGTTTAGCAAACTTTGCATTTCAACGAGAGTCTTTTTCACATTAAGCGGAAAATGATCCCAAACATTGGAAGATTTTGTTTGTGTTTTCTTTCCGCCATCTTGTTGAATCTACCGGATCACGTGAGGCGGGGTGAAATAAAGGCCAATCATTGGCTACCATCTTCTCCTCGTCCTGTTTTGGTAGCTCGCATCGTCAATTTGCTCTCTACTGCCCCACTTGGAAACCAATTGCAGTTGATAGTAAAAACTTTTTAGACGATTAATCGATGACCAAATTAGTTGACAACTATTTCAATAATCAATTTTAATTAATAAAATCGATTAGTTGTTTCAGCCCTAAAAATGACTAAACACATGATTGCAAAAATGGTGTGTACAATGTGTAAAAATCATACGTCACCTGAGGGATGACATAGATCAGATGAAAAGCTCGCTCACCTCATACACGTGGGTTAAAAAGAACTGTTTGGTTGGCCTTGATGATCAAACCTCGGTTATTTGATGTCTAGATTTTCAAAAAGAATAATATTTCCTGCTTTTAGTTTGGCCCAAAAAAGCATTGTGTTCCCTTGAGGTTTAAAAAAAAAAAGCAACACACATTTCAAGATGCTCACAATCCGCAATTACATTCAGATTCTATCTTTGGGGAGTCTGAATTTTTACTGGCTTCTTTTTTGGAAAACAATCAGTAATCAACTTTTTTTTATAACAACACCAAATTATTTCATATTTGTAAAACAATCACATGGTCTTGTTCACGAGTGGGGGAAGGATGGAGCGGGAGATCGACAGGCGGATCGGTGCAGCGTCAGCAATAACTAGGACGCTGCATCGGTCCATCGTGGTAAAGAAAGAGCTAAGCCAAAAAGGAAAGCTCTTGATTTACAAGTCGGTTTACGTTCCCACCCTCACCTATGGTCACCAGCTGTTGGTGGTGACCGAAAGAATGAGATACCGGATACAAGTGGCCGAAATGAGCTTCCTCCACAGGGTTGTCTGGCTCTCACTCAGAGATCGGGTGAGAAGCGCTGCCATCTGGGAGGAGCTCGGTGTCGAGCCACTCCTCCTTCAAGTAAAGAGGAGCGAGATGGGGTGGTTCGGGCATCTGGTCAGGATGCTCCCCGAGCGCCCCGCTGGTGAAGTGTTTCGGGCTCGTCCCACCGGGAGGAGACCAAGAGGCACTCTGGACCCGCTGGAGAGACTATGTCTCACAGTTGGCCGGGAAACGACTCAGCATCCTTGCAGGTGAGCTGGAGGATGCAGATGGGGTGAAAGAAGCCTGGGCCTCCAGTCTAAGGTTGTACGCCCCCAGACCTGGCCCTGGAAAAGCGGAAGATGACAGAACGAGAAAAAAAATCACACTGTCTCACATTTAATTTTAAAAAAAGTTGTATACTTATTAAAACTAATTAAAATTCTGTAATAGTTTATAATAAATGCATTATATAGTTTTGAAATAGTAACAAAACAAAAATTTTAAAAGTTTAGTGAAATACTACTGAACTTTTTTTATGCCTCCCCCTTTTTTATAATTTATGGATTAAAGAGAATCAGCATTACATTTAAGATACAGATGCTTTCTATTCTTATTATATTATAAATGAGTGTTTGCACGTCACTCTTCACATGCTTTCAAGGCATGTTTTATGCATTTTCTTGCATAAACAGATAAATATGGAACGTATATGTTGCTTTATATTTGTCCTAATTTGGTTTTGCGCATTAATACATGAGTGGGTGATTTTATTATCATGTTTGTATGCAGTAAATATAAACCTATTTATCCCTTAAAATGTGGGCTGTAAATGTGTAATATAGATGAGGTTTGTCTCTAAGATATCTGCCAATATCCTACTAGTCATGCCCTTCAAATCCATTTCTTTCCCTGTACTCTCTTCCCTCTTGTTAGCTTCCCCTTAAACTCATGCATACTTAACTATGCTGGCATTGCAGATGTTTGGTGGCGGAATCACATGAATTTGCATGGAATTGCTTGACTATTATGTAAATGTTCCCGTGCGTTCTTATCTCGCAGCTTCATTTTTTTTTTTTTTGTTGCAGTGCATTTTGTTTTCCGAGATCAATGTCAAAGGAATTTAAACAAGGTGCACCAGTCAATAAGAAGCCAATATTACACAAGAAAAACACTAAATCCACAATATGTTTAAAAGTAGGATTTGTTTATGACTCAAGTGTAGTAAAATTGAATTAATATTATTTACAGGAAGTAAATAATCTTTTTATTTTGGAGGTGGCAGAAATGAAGATGCTGAGGATCTCTCTGGGAGGGACCAGAATGGACAGGATCAGAGAAACAGCACATGTTAAAGGTTTTGAAGATAAAGTCAGAGACGCCAGACTGAGATGGTTTGGACATGTACAGAGGAGAGAGAGAGTACATCGGAAGAAGGATGTTGGATTTGGAACCACCAGGATAGAGGCCAAGAGGAAGACCAAAAGGAGCTTCATGCATACAGTGAAGGAAGACATGAAGATAGTTGGTGTGACCAAAGAAGATTCAGAAGATAGGGTTAGATGGATGAAAGTGACTTGCTGTGGCGACTCCTGAAGGGAAATGCCGAAAAAAAAAGAAGGTTTTGTGTTTGCAAAAGAGCAATAAAAATACTGTGTGACTGTTTTTTTTTTCTGTTTACATTTGAATGTATGGAGACCTTTGTCTAAAACGGACGACTGTTTGAATAGGTAACAAAAACTTGCACTATGACCCCCAAAAAAATTGCAGAACACCCTGTCCTAGCAACCCTCACCATGTGGCATTTTTCCCATGAGCCTCTTTACCCTAAAATACTCACAATCTCAAAATCCACCAATGACGCTTAACACCTAAGAGACACCTTGTATCTGCCATCTGCTGACCCCCTGGGAGCACAATAACCTTTCTTATGTATCTCAGCTGCCTTTTGAGCTTCTGTTTTCCTTCTAAAAGAAGTGTGATCTTCAAATCAAGGCTGAGGATAGCCCGGGGGAAGCGGAAAGATGAGCGAAGGGTTACCACTTCTTTTTCAGAGTTAGGATGTTAACTTCAACTACACTTGAATTGCCACTGTCTGCTTCCAAAAGAATGTAGTTACACTTCCAATTTTACAGTTGACGGTGAGACCTCAACAATGTGCCTCCACCTGCCCTATGTTGCAAACTGTGTTAATAATGGTGGTGGAGACGGTGGCCGCGTGGTTAGCGCGTTCGCCCGCGGACCGGAGGGTCGCGGGTTCGCGTCCCACGGAGCGCACGTCTAGGGTCCTTGGAGAAGACACCTAACCCCCGCTTCTCCCACCATTGGCGCCGTCGAAGGGCAGCCTGCTGCGGTGTAAGGAGTGCAGCAAACAAATTTCCCCGGTGAGGGATGAATAGAGTAATTCAAAATAATCAAAAAAAAAAAATAATGAATAGTAAAGTTCTATGTCATAACTACCGTATTTTACGCACTTTAAGGGGCACTGCATTATTAGGCGCACCTTCAATAAATTACATTTTTAAAAACTTTTTTCCATATATAAGGTGCACCGCATTGTAAGGCGCTACAGTAAAGGCTGGGGTTACGTTATGCATTCACTAAATGGTGCTGCGCTAAAGGGAATGTAAAAAAAAAAGAAGTATTTTTGTGACACAGTTTATCTTTCATTGGAGATAAACTCTGTTTAGTCTTACTTACTTGGCGCAGCGCATCCTCTTGCTTCCTCCACTTCCTCACCATTGATTCATTAATGTTAAACTCTCTCGCTGCGCTCTATTCCCGTGTTCTACTGCGTGACCGATCGCCTTGAGTTTAAACTCTGCGGTGTAACAGTGTCTATTGGTAGGAGCCATATCCGGGTCTTTACACAAACACACAAATGGAAATAGGTGCGTTCGAGATGACACAGGCGGACGGAGTTTTTGAATGCAAAACCTAACCGGCATGCATTGTGCACCGATCTGCGCCGATCAGAACTGCGTACGCCTGTGTCATCTCGAACACACTTAATGAGACGCCCTTTCATACATCCCAGCATGCACCGCGCACTACTTCTTCTACGATGAAGAAGTAGTGATATTGAGCTGAATTGATATTGAGCTACCCATTGTAGCTCAATATCAATTCATATATAAGGTGCTCCGAGTTAAAAGGCGCATTGTGGACTTTAGAGAAAATTTAAGGTTTTTAGGTGCGCCTTATAGTGCGGAAAATACGGTATTTCAAAGAAGTCATATGTGTATGGTTTTTCAATTGTGTTACCTTGACCCTTGGCTGCATGACTTTGAAAGCTTAATTAGTTCATCTATAGAATACTGGTATTGAGTAACTGTGGACAGTTGAATTAAAATCTTATTTGTGGTTTGAAGGCTATAGCGTTCACAAAAGTTTGAATGAAGCACAAACAGACGCACAAACTGTTTAATACCTTCTTCACATTCTGTGTGCGGAGGCTTAAAAAATGTGACCAATTCACTACAAGAATTCTAAATCAGCATCGTTTTGTCTTTTTTTTGAGGCGCTGCCCCGAGTCACAGGAAATGGTTTTACCCTGAATGTTATGAGACATTTCTGTGCTTCCAGTAAATATCCAGAGCTGTGTGGCCTTTTGCTGAAATCCACCTCTGCAGAGGTTGAGTGCACAGTGTAGCGAACAATGTGCAACGGAGATGAACGGATTGGCAGCAGGGAAGCTTGGTTGGTGAAGTGGTGAGCTGATCACCCACATTTTGTTTCCCACTGAGGATTGAGGCACTAGATTGCGTTCATCAAACCACAACGACGTTCAAACTCATTCACACACTCCTATATTGTAAATACATTTGGTTTCTACTTCTTCTCTTTAGTAGAAAAAGGTTCAAAAAAGTCTTCTAGACACTTAATTCTTGAAGTGTAAAGAACACTACATTGGTGAAACGAAGCAGCCACTCCACAAAAAACTTTACCAACACAGAAGAGAAGCCTCAAGTGGTCCACAGTCTGCTGTACATCTGCATATTAAATCCACCAAACACACTTTTGAGGACAGTGAGGTGAAGATTCTAAGTAGAGAGAAAGGATGGTTTGAAAGAGGGATGAAGGAAGCCATCTTTGTGATGAAAGAAAATCCCTCACTGAATCGGAGTGGAGGCGTTAGATACGTTTTGCCCGGTATTTATAGTAGCCTTTTAAAGCCATGGACTAAAGATGACACCTCGTGACGCAGTTTCACGCCTCTCGTTAGCAGGTATTTTCTATTCACTAGGCTTTTAGCATTTTTACAATAGGTTCGTTTACTGGTCTGTGGCTACAATATGAGCCATTCACGGCCATCTTAGGGAACAGGCTCATTGGTCGAGCCCATCCTTACTATTTTTTTACCTTTTACCTAGGTTAGTATAATTAGATCCAGTTTTCTGTCCATTTCATTCAGATTGAAAATGATTTCCGGATGGAAGTCGAAACGTCTCGTTCAAGAATTAAACTGTCCAGAAGACTTTTTTGAAACTTTTTCTACTATGGATCACTCCTGGATGAATGAGGGACTACACGGACTTCTTCTCTTGTGAATAAGTACCAACCACTACAGCTACAGAAAAAAAACCCCAAAAAACAACTTGTGTTTTTTATCCTGCTCCCAAGCGCTTTATTAGCAGATTAGAGTGCAATCAGAGGAAAAGGCGCCATTTGAGAGGCTGTTTTAGAAGTTTATAAGAAATGTTTAAAAAAAAAACTACATAGGAATTTAAAAATAGAAGGGAAAAGAGATGAAAGAGTGACATCAGTTTTTGGCTAGTCTCCAAAAGAGTCAGACATGCATTGCAGCGTCTGGCCAGCAGCATGAATGCCCTTTAAAAAATTGCCACAGGAGGGGGATGAGAAGTTTTTGAAGGGCGACGGGGACAGCTGAGGATGCACGCTTCATATTCATTGGATGTGGATTGAGAAGGAAATAAGATTATTTTAAATGATCAAGTAAGGGAGAGGAGAGAGTGTTCAAAAAAATTTCTCCATAGGTCTTCTCTGAAAATTGGCTGCCTTAACGGTAACATTTGCTGTGTGGTTTGAGAAGTTTAATTTCTAAAATGAGATATGCATAAAAGGGTGTGTGACACCTACGCATCCAATTACTACTGGCATGTTCAGAAAATTCACATCTAAGAAAAAACTGGAGCTATCTTTGAATGTACCCTCTAATAGTAAAACTTCTTAAAGCAAACTGCAAGTTCAGTGAGTTTTTTCTTAACTTTGGAAAATTAATTAGGAGAGTTTAATGGAATCAATATAATATTCTTTTATGGAAATAAACTTTTTACCTGAAACCAAAAAACCTGATCCATTTTTACCTGAGAGGGATCCAAATGGAAAAATGAGGTTACAGGGAGAAGTGATTAACAAGGTGGAAGATTTTAAGTACTTGGGATCAACAGTCCAGAGCAATGGAGAGTGTGGAAAAGAGGTGAAGAAGCGTGTTCAAGCAGGCTGGAACGGGTGAAGAAAAGTATCAGGTGTGATGTGTGACAGAAGAGTCTCAGCTAAAATGAAATGAAAAGTGTACAAAACCATGGTGAGACCGGCCATGCTGTTTGGTCTAGAGACAGTGCCACTGAGGAAAAGACAGGAAGCAGAGATGGAGGTAGCAGAGATGAAGATGCTGAGGATCTCTCTGGGAGTGACCAGGATGGACAGGATCAGAAATGAGTATATCAGAGGAACAGCACATGTTAGAGGTTTTGGTGATAAAGACAAAGAGGTCAGACTGAGATGGTTTGGACATGTGCAGAGGAAAGAGAGTACGTCGGAAGAAGCATGCTGAGTTTGGAACCACCAAGAAAGAAGCCTAGAGGAAGACCAAAGAGGAGGTTCATGGACGCAGTGAAGGAAGACATGAAGATAGTTGGTGTGACCAAAGAGGATGCAGGAGATAGGGTTAGATGGAAGAAACTGACTTGCTGTGGCGACCCATGAAGGGAAATACCAAAAAAAGAAGAAGGATGAAGCTAAAAGACTTCAAATTTAAACTCTAACTTTTTTGTAATCATGTTGAATTTCAATGACACAGCTATGGCAAAACATTTTAAAAAATTTTAATTATTCATTTAAGTATTTTTTTTAAACTTAATTACAAGACCTGTCACCATCATTAACTTCACGCTGATAGTCGAACAGCTACTTCTTCTTCTTCTCCTTTCGGCATTTCCCTTTAAGGGTCGCCACAGCAAGTCAGTTTCTTCCATCTAACCCTATCTGCTGCATCTTCTTCGGTCACGCCAACTATCTTCATGTCTTCCTTCACTGCATCCATGAACCTCCTCTTTGGTCTTCCTCTAGACCTCTTTTCTGGTGGTTCCAAACCCAGCATCCTTCTGCGGATATACTCGGTCTCTCTTCTCTGTACATGTCCAAACCATCTCAGTCTTGCCTCTTGAACTTTATCCCCAAAACCTCTAACATGTGCTGTTCCTCTGATATACTAATTTCTAATCCTGTCCATCGTGGTCACTCCCAGAGACATCCTCAGCATCTTCATCTCTGCTACCTCCATCTCTGCTTCCTGTTTTTTCCTCAGTGACACTGTCTCTAGACCAAACAGCATGGCCGGTCTCACCACGGTTTTGTATACTTTTCCTTTCATTTTAGCTGAGACACATCACACCTGATACTTTTCTCCACCCGTTCCAGCCTGCCTGCACATGCTTCTTCACCTCTTTTCCACACTCTCCATTGCTCTGGACTGTTGATCCTAAGTACTTAAAATCTTCCACCTTCTTTATCTCTTCTCCCTGTAACCTCACTTAGTCGAACACCTACAATTCTCCATTTAAAACACAAGAACAACCCAAGGCATCTTACTTTACAAGCTTTAGTTTCAATCCCAGGACACAGCCTGAAGCAAAAATGAAAAAAGAAAGGGTTCATTAAGCTCTTAATGTACAAACATGAAAACGCTTTTGTTTTTTTGGTTATGAACTAATTCAAGTCATTGTCAAAGTACCAACATCCTCTAACACAATTTTTTTTTCTTAGCTGTGGTCTAGAGGAGCTTTGGGTCGTGGTTTCTATTTTTAAATGAGAAAAAAAGGAGGAAAATAAACACAGTTCCAAATATAAATCTTGGCAAAATGATGATTTCAGATTCTTCAACTGGGTCGGACAGTGTTTTGGTAATCTTAGGTTTGCATTTGTGGTTGAAAATTAACTTGGTGGGTATTTTACTTAGTGGGTATTTTGCTATCATTTCTTTGTGGAAATCTAGGGTTTTCTGAACGAGAAGAAGGAACAAGTCCAGAATCAAATCTGAAGCTCTTGAGTCAATAGAGTTGAAATCAAATAAACAACACACTTAGAACGCCTCAATGAGCATCCCCCAAAATACTGCAACTTATACAATACTCTTCAGATTACTTTGTTGAAGTAGTCATTCATCATACAAGACAAAGAATAGTCGCTACAGCAACTGGTTTGGTACGACCCAAAGTGTAACAGACTGTTTTTTAGGCTGGAGGTTTGAGGGTTATCTAGATTCTAGTCAATCAAACAACCCAGAAAAGAGCAGAGACAGATGGAGAGTTTGACCCACAAGGTTTCTCCGCTTGTCAGTGCACCAATCACAGTCTTACCATCAACACAGCCACTATCGCCTGCGGAAGACAACTGCTCTTTACAGCCACTTTAAAATGGATTGGGGAACAGACGACAGCAAATGTGACTCCTTGACCTGAGACTTTCTACAGATATCCTAAATGGCAGCTCATGAAAGACTTTGGAACAGTAAACAAAGTAAAAGGAGATGAACGCTGGCAAAACTAGCACCGTAAATTTGAATTAATTCCTAATCAAAATTACACGTCTTTCACTTGGATTCTTGGAACAGTAGATTTTAAGATTTTGTTTTGCAAAGTTAAAACCAGATAATGACCTCAAGTTTTTGGAATGGGAAAAATGATATTTCTTCAAAACAATGTACTGTAATTTCACGACCATTAGGCGCACCGTACAAAAAGGCGTAGTCTCAGTCACACACCGCCTTACAACAACACACACGCAAGCATGCAAATGTGCATATTAAAAAATAGATCGAGAGCAAAACTGAGTTTGGTTGCGCTTTATTTAAGTAGTAACGATACTAAACAAGCACATTACCGGTAATAGTCTTTATTCAAATCCGTCAAAGTCCTCATCCTCTGTTTCTGAATCGAACAGCTGCGCAAAATCCAACAGAGCAGGTCTACTTCGCTCCTTGCTGTCAAAGTCACTGTCTATACTGTGCGGCTTCCCAGAAAGGATACCAGCTTTTGCGAAAGCTCGGAAAACAGTACCAGCAGACACGTTAGTCCAAGAATCTACAATCCATTGGCAAACTATAGCGTAACTCGCCCGGCGCTGCCTTTTACCCTTCCACGGCTCGATTCCCACGTTCCTCCTCGTAGCTGATTGCCTTCAGCTTAAACTGAGCGTCATAAGCGTGTCTCTTTGCCATTTTCAAGGTTAAAACAGCAATGTTGTGCATACAGCACATACCTTTTTTATACACAATCCACGCCCACACTTCACTCTTTAACGTTCTCATGCCTTTTCTTTCAGGTCTGCCTTGCCTCACGGGCACCACGTTTTCTTTTATGTCCGCCTTTTCTCATGAGCATTGCGTTTTCTTTTAGGTCCGCCTTTTCTCACACACAAAGCGCACCGCACGAAAGGGCGCACCGCTCATTTTGAAGAAAATCTAAGATGTTTATATGCGCCTTATAGCCGGGAAATTACGGTAAGCAGAAGTTATTTATCTAAAAAGAAACAGTTGACCATACCTCTCTAGTGTCCCTAGATATCTATCCAAAGATCCAGTTGGATCAAACATTCTGTTTGGCAGAAAACTGAGATCGAATGTCACCTCATGTGACCTGTGTTTAGGCCCTGGCTGGTACAGTGTAAGTGGTGAAGAGGACGGAGTTCAGTGGGAGGTTATAATGTTGCATGATCCATATTAATGTAGTCTTCCACAGAAACTTACTGAAACACTGAGCCAGTGTTGAGAATTTCTACCCGACCGCTGGAGAAAGAGTATGCTTGTGAGCCAAACAGAAGCTTATTGTGGATAACTGGCATGCATGTGTGCAAGAGTCTGAAGATGGGCACTGACAAAGCAACGGCTGTTCTAAACTCTACTTCACACACATAGAGGATGTGGAACCTCGTACAGTGGGAACATGTTGCTTCCCAATAATGCTTTTATATGTTTTTTTTCCTAAGTAAAAAACTCTACATTGTGAACACTCTCTCGTTATGTTGCAATCTACTCTCAGACCCTTCCACTTCACTGGCTCCCCAGCATGCACCCCCAGCCTAACCATACACCAATGCTTTGTGTGGTGTTGACTTGAGAATGAATTTCACATGAGGCCAAGGAGGCACTGAGGGTGGGTGGTGTGTCGAAGTCAAAGGTTGAAGGTCAGACAGCTGGTAAACCTCTTTAAATACTCTTTTTTTAACATCGCACATTCTTTCTCAGCAGGGTACCGTTAGTCAGCCATCTTTCTATGTCCCAGTTAACTCAGCACTGTTCAAGTTCTTTTCATATGTGTGCATGAGTCAGAATGCAGTGCTGGGGGGAGGAACCAATCGTAGGTAGCGCATATGCGCCACTATTGCAAAAGCACTTCCTGCTTACGTTAGAATGAAGGCTTGGCAGAGAACAAAATCTGTGGCCAAGTGTCTAAATACTGAATAGGAGAAATCTCAAATTGCTCAAATGTGCAGAGATGTAATAGAAAACAGCTTTAAGTATGTTTTTGATGTGGAATTAACGTTTAAACATGAGAGGAACCAAAAAGTTGATGTCACATAAAAGACTTTAAGCCCAGATGAAAACCCCTTTGTATTTTAATTCTTTTGATTTTCTCAAAAAACTTGTTGATTGCATCAGAGTTGTGTGTTGTTAGTCAGTGTGTGTTGTTAGAGTAGAATAAGCTAATATTTAAACAATAATCTTTGACACATTGGTTGCTTGTCCAGGAAGAGGGATCTCTCTTTCATGTGGATCCCCATGAGGTTTCTTATTTTTTACCCACTGATGTTTTTTTTAGGAGTTTTTCCTCACCGAAAAGGAGAGTCTAAGTGCATAAATGTGCTAGTCTTGTTTAGTTAGCATTTGTTAGTTATTTTTCTTGCTGTATATTTGTGTTAATACATTCCTCTTTTTTCTTGTAAAGTCCATGGAGATGGAAATTCTGTGATTTTGGGCTATACAAATAAAATTGAATTGTTGTGTTCTATGCCATGCTTCAAGAGGTTAGTCAAGAGCGAGAAAAAATTTAAAGGAGAAAAATATCGAGGGAAAGGATTGCACCATCACCTAGACTTCAAAGAAACAGAATATATTTACCTGGTCAGGAAGCAACACACACACAGTAACACATTCTGTATGTACAGAAGAGGGAGAAGAGAAAGGAATAAAAGCATGGGGACTTGCTTATATGCAGAAATAAAACATAAGAGAAGAAAACCCAAAGGATTTAGGGGGGGGGGGAGACACACCCGGGCTCTATAAAACATAGTAACACTCAGAGACTCCAGTGGAAGCCACATCCAGAGTATGAGTGTCTAACTGACAGACGATGAAGCCATGCGACGGATGTGGGAGGTGATGTGGTCTGCAATGGGGGTTTACTGGAGACAGATGGATATATTATACAGGGCCGAGACAAGACTGCAGACCACAGCCAGTTCTGATGACCTGCGGAACAATGGACAGTGTACAAAGGAGCGGAGGAGAGGCTGGGACAGAAGTGCAGACTGCAGAGTCAGTACTTCATACCACTGTGTGGGCATTGGGATTTACACTTTGGCAATGAAAGAGAGGCAGTGGAATTGCTAATGTCCTTAAATTTCACAGTTCAGTTTTAAGAATACAACCAAAACAACCTAAAGATGGCAAACAAAATCTTGGTGCACTACTTTGAATGCATTGCTGAAGGTGAACTTGTTTTTTTCCTATTTATTTTAGATATAGACCCAGTTTCAAGCAAAGATTTCTCCTCCATCATTAAAATTTTATATCTCTATGTCTGTCAGGGATTTGTCATGAAGTTAGAACATTTAAAATAAAATAAATAAAAATAAATGAATTACTCATCCCTCATCGGGGAAATTTGTGTGATGCACTCCTTACACCGCAGCAGGCTGCCCTTTGACGGCGCCAATGGTGGGAGAAGCGGGGGTTAGGTGTCTTCTACAAAAACCCTAGATGTACTCTCTGTGGGACGCGAACCCGCGAACTTCCAGTCCGCGTGCGAATGCTCTAAATGGGTCTTCACCCATTTAGTAGAACATTTTTCTATTAATTTCCCATTTTTCTGACAAAGAGTTTAAAAATGAAACACTCTTCTTTCAAAACATCCAACTAATGAAGGTAAAAAATAAGTTCAAACCAGACCATAAAATCAATTTTCAGAAATCAGCATCAACAAGTTCAGTCTATCCCTTTCAGGGTTGCGGGGGGAGCCGGAGCCCATCCCGGCCAATTTAAGGCGAAGGGCAGAGTACACCCTGAACAGGTTGCCAGTCTGTCGCGGGGCCACACACATACAACCATCCACACACACACACTCATTCCTAGGGGCAATTTTGGCACCGGACAATCAACCTAGCATGCATGTCTTTGGAGGATGGGAGGAAACCGGAGCAAACACAGGGAGAACATGCAAACTCCACACAGAAAGGACAGTGTTCCCAGCCACCGTGCTGCCCTAACAAGTTAAGAACACAAAAAGATAAGCTGCCCTATCGCTGCATTTTTTTAGTTTTTCAAAAATAGGGTTGAAATGATGAAATGATTTGGTGGCAAATGTGCTTAAACTTGTTAAACACACTGTCTGTTCCTTTTTACCAAGTCAGGAACACTGTGAAATCCGTTCCTGCAGGGTTGTGTGAAAGGTGGAATGAAAACATGCACCCTTTTCAGGCTTTGTAATAATATATGGAAGCTTTCCAAAGTGTCAACATGCCTCAAAGGACTTATCAGCAGAACAAAATCAGAACATCAGGTGCAGAGGTACAAATGTAATGAGGTAGATATTGTTGAATTTCAACAAAAGAAAAGAGAAAGATTAAATGTGCTTAGAGGGGAAAAAAAAAAGCATCCCGGCCAGGTTGTATCCTCAAGCTGCTCATCTTTTCTGCACCTTCTAGTCTTGGCATCTATTCAACTGTGAGGTCCATTTTGTTCCTTTCTTTTTACATTTTATTTTATTTATCCAAAGCAAAGTGCACAATTTGCTCTTTGGACTTTTTGATTGCCTTTTTTTTTCTTTATTGGATTGAAAAAGACACCATTTTCATTGCCAATCCTCCCGGCCCTAAAATGCAAGCAGGCTTGAATCCTAAGCCACTAATCACAGCTGTGAGGGAACAGCCTGACTTGTGAGTGAAGACTTGAAGCAACAGAAAACATAGGTGCTAATGAGAAGCTGATGGAAAAATAGAATAAAACAGCAATAAACAGCTTTTAGACCTGAAAAAGGACCAAAAACTGCGTCCAAAGAAATCCCTACTTCACCAGTGAAGTATCAAAAAATAAAGATTTCCATTTTAATTTTGTTTAAATGCTGTTATTGTTTACTGGAGGCATTAAAAGATGAAAAAAGAAGTGTATGACGTGGTTTGTCAATATATTTGTCCATGTGTGTACAGTATGTGACCATGTTTGTGTGTGTAAGTGGCCTGCCACTTTGGTGTACCTCAAGCTATTCAGCTGTTGTCAAGCTCGCGCAGCAAGAAGCGGACCGCTCCATCTGGTCGACCGCCCCTCCGCTGTCTTCTCCAACAACTCCATGTGTAATCTTTGAGTGTATGTTGTCTGGATTGGTTTGAGTGTGTGTCTAAGTGGCATAGCTTTCATTATCAGGTGCAGTAATGCAGTACAAAAAACTGCACAAATGGGCATGTGTTGTTATATACGCGCAACACAGGAAAGCAGCTTAGCAAGCACTACATATTTAATCAGTATTCTGATGCGTTTTCATCCCTTACTCCGAGCCAGTGTTTGCTGTCATGAGAGAAGAAAAGCCTCTGAGCTAATTTAGAGACAATGACACAAAACAGGATGGAGAGTCATGAAGACAAACCCACACAGGCCTGCAAGAAGCTTGTGTACTAAAGATTTAAGACTGTGGCTTGTTCCCAGATTTGCTCAACCTAATTTGTGTGCAAAGGAATTTACTGATGATGGTAGTTAAATTTCAATATCTCACCGTTTTTAGGATAACTAAAAATCACCACTTGGAAACACTCGCTTTTTAAACAATAACTTTAAAAGTTTATAGCAGAAAAAGTTTCAAAAAAGTCTTCTGGACAGTTTAATTCTTGAACGAGACGTTTTGACTTCCATCCGGAAATCCTTTTCAATCTGAATGAAATGGACTGAAAACTGGATCTATTTATACTAACCTGAGTAAAAGGTAAAAAAAATAGTAAGGATGGGCTCGACCAATGAGCCTGTGTTACCTAAGATGGCCGTGAATGGCTCCTATTGTAGCCACAGACCAGTAAACAAACCTATTATAAAAATGCTAAAAAAAAAAAAAAAAAAAAAAATTGAATTACTCTATTCATCCCTCACCGGGGAAATTTGTTTGCTGCACTCCTTACACCGCAGCAGGCTGCCCTTCAACGGCGCCAATGGTGGGAGAAGTGGGGGCTAGGTGTCTTCTCCAAGGACCCTAGACGTGCTCTCCGTGGGACGTGAACCCGCGACCTTCCGGTCCGCAGGCGAACGCTCTAACCACGCGGCCACCATCTCCACCCAAAAGCCTAGCGAATAGAAAATACCTGCTAACGAGAGGCGTGAATCTGGGTCACGAGGTGTCATCTTTAGTCCATGGCTTCAAAAGGCTGCTGTAAATACCGGGCAAAACATATCTAACGCCTCCACTCCGATTCAGTGAGGGATTTTCTTTCATCACAAAGATGGCTTCCTTCACCCCTCTTTCAAACCAACCTTTCTCAGAATCTTCACCTCACTGTCCTCAAAAGTGTGTTTGGTGAATTTAAGATGCAGATGTACAGCAGACTGTGGACCATTTGAGGCTTTTCTTCTGTGTTGGTAAAGTCTTTTGTGGAGTGGCTGCTTCGTTTCACCAATGTAGTGTTCTTTGCAGTTATCTTCACTGCACCGGATCGAATAAACTACATTGCTCTGTTTTTCTGTAGGCATCTTGTCTTTAGGATGTACTAGTTTCTACCGTAACTTTAAAAGTTAAATAAAACGTGGCAGTTGTTGTGAAAAGTTGTAATTAATGTAACGTATTTATGGGTCTGGATTTTCCTCTGCTCCAGGTCTCGGTATAGAAAGGAAATTAATGTATAGTTTGAATCATTGTTGCTAACAAGCCCACTGAGGCTGTCTCGGTCACCTGGGCATTGAAGCAAAGCACACAGCCAGGTCAGCTGATGAATGAACCTTGAGTAACTACAGCGCAGTACACCGTTTTCCAATCGACTGACAGTATGTATGCTCATATTTGTTTGTACAGCATCAGAGCTGACGTGCTGCAAGATGCCATCTTCCTGAACCATTGAAATGTGAACCAGCTTCTTTCCTCATTATCTGTGGCAGATGACACAGGATTTACGGCTGTTCCGATGCACACACAAACACATAAATCAGCTCCCCCTGTCTTTTTTGTACCGTTAGCTGATTATTTCTCTAAATGCATCATTTTGAACAATGATAAACAGGTTTTTTAGCAACATTTTCAACATTAAACAGATGCAATTTCTATTTCTGTGCAACCGCTACACTGGGCCTTCTTTGTTGATTTTAAAAATCCCATTCATAAAACAGGCTTTCAACAGAAGTTTTTCACATTAATACCAATTATTCACACCAGATTATCCATACAGATGTTATAACCTGCCAACAATTACAAACGACTGCCAAAAAAGGTTAAAACAAACCATCCACATGTACCGTATTTTCCGCACTATAAGGCGCACCTAAAAACCTTAAATTTTCTCTAAAGTCCACGATGTGCCTTTTAACCCGGAGCGCCTTATATATGGATTAATAGGATTAATAGGGGGAGATGGTGGCTCAGTGGGTACAGCGTTCGCCCGCAAACCGGAAGCTGGCAGGTTCACATCTCACTGAGTGCACATCTTGGGTCCTTGGAGAAGACCCTAACCCCTCGTTTTTCCCACCATTGGCGCCGTCATAGGTGGTAGCCTGCTGCGGTGAAATGCAGCACACAAATTTCCCGTGAGGGATTAATATAGTATTAAAAAAATAATAATAATATTGAGCTACAACAGGTGTCGCAACTGCGGTAAGCAGCTGCCGACTCCATTTCCCCCGTAGAAAAAGTAGTGCGCGGTGCATGTTGGGATATATGAAAGGTCGTCTCATTTCCATTTGTGTGTTTGTGTAAAGACCCGGAAATGGCTCCTACCAAGAGACACTGTTACACCGCAGAGTTTAAACTCAAGGCGATCGGTCACGCAGTAGAACACGGGGATAGAGCCGCAGCGAGAGAGTTTAACATTAACGAATCAATGGTGAGGAAGTGGACGAAGCCAGAGGATGTGCTGCGCCAAGTAAGACTAAACAGAGTTTATCTCCAATGGAAGATAAACTGTATCACGAAAATACTAATACTTTATCTCAGAGAAAATAATAAAATAGCTGTTTATTCATTTTGGGAGTAAAAACAGAAAGCTGTTTTGTAATTGTTAATAAAGTTTTACTGACCTATCGGACTGGGTTTTTTACATTCCCTTTAGCGCAGCACCATTTAGTGAATGCATAACGTAACCCCAGCCTTTACTGTAGAGCCTTATAATGCGGTGCGTCTTATATATGGAAAAAGTTTTAAAAAATGTCGATTATTGAAGGTGCGCCTTATAGTCCGGAAAATACGGTACTTCTTCTGGACAATACTTAGACTTAGTGAACGGCAAGACACCCTAAAAAACAAAATAATTCCCTAGTTGCTTTTTTTTTCACTCAAAAGGAAAAGATAAATGCAAACATATAATAGAAAATGGAGAAGTCATATTATTCTAATTACTGTCATTTGTCCTTTTCACTACGTACTCTGCATGCTCTCTAATTCCATGGACGATCACTTGTTGACTTGATTTTTTTTCCCCCCAACCTCCCCCTGCTGGGTTCAAGCCTCATCTTCATCTTGTCTCCCTCTCATCTTAACATCACTCATCTGCCTGCTGTTTTTCTTGTTTGCTTTGCTTCTTCCTCTTAGTCTCCCCCACCACTCTTTCCCCCCGTTTGGCTGGCTTTCACTCTTCTGTGAAAAGAGGAAGAGGAAGAAACGACAACATGGCGACTGGTTTTCACACAGAATTACTAACAGTGCCATGTCGGGCTAGAACCAAAAGCCACACACACTCAACTATAGTATATGATAGGCTCAGTTAAACCTCTACACTCACATAATCCAAAATAAACCATGCACCACTAGAACAAAGACACTCACACAGAAACAAGCCACTGTGAACAAACAGATCAGAGCTAAAACCAAACAGCAATTCCTTCGATAAACAACAACAGAGATGCATCCTCCTTCTCATTAGGAAGAAGGGAAACCAGTCGTTTGGTGAGGAGATGGGGATGTGTGTGGAATAAGGAAAGAAAAGAGGGTGAGGGGAAGGAGAGTTCTCGGATGACATCCTGACATTTGAGACTGAAGCAAACTAATCGATCCTAATTAAATTATTCATCTGTCTGTTTACAGTGGAAATTAGGAGATTTTAAAGGAAATGGG
Source organism: Neostethus bicornis (assembly GCA_902685375.1). Lineage (NCBI taxonomy): Eukaryota > Metazoa > Chordata > Actinopteri > Atheriniformes > Phallostethidae > Neostethus > Neostethus bicornis. The sequence goes on from LR738547.1 coordinate 24,202,772, forward strand.
AGGACAAAATAAAAGGGAAAAGGCCAGAAAGAGGTAAGCCAATAGCACTCAGATGGGTACTTCTCATAATTCCATTAGAATGATGTAGTGGACTTACGATAGCTTGCAGCAGCTGCATCAAAGTAGCACTTTAAACAAAACTGCAGTTATTTTACTTCAGAAGTGGGATTGAGGGGAGATGGCAGCTCAGTGGTTGGAGCGTTTGAGCACGGACCGGAAGTTCGCGGGTTCGTATACCACAGAGAGGACATCTAGGGTCCTTGGAGAAGACACCTAACCCCCATTTCTCCAACCGTTGGTGCCGTCAAAGGGCAGCCTGCTGCGGTGTAAGGAGTGCAGCAAACAAGTTTCCCCGATAAGGAATGAATAGAGTAATTCTTTCCTTTCCTTATTGAATAAAAAAAATCTAAAAAAACAAACAAACCCCAAATCCAGGTACAGGACATATGGAAGCTTACCATTTGGACTGAATTGGAATTTGATTTTCTTCTTCCCAACTAAAACCCCACTTTGATTTTCTTTATTACGCACAAACATAAAACTTTTCCTACCATACTATCATTTTGACAAAGTGAGTTTGAAATATATTTTTTCCTACATTTTCTTCTTAAATAATTCTTGATTCTTCTTCTTTCATAGGTTAACTTGCCCTATAGATCTGTTTCCTGAGTATTATTGCAAGAACTCGGCAAGCAACTTTTAGGATCATTCTGATGCTTAAATTATCTCTGGAGAACAGCAGAATCCAACACCATCAGAGATAGAGTTGTTGTTATAATTCCACAATAGCTGAAATCCACTCGAGGAAGGCATCTGCTTCTTCACACTTTGCCATGGAAGAGCAAAGTTTAAAACTGGTAAACAGTTGGGAGGAGGTGGCGAATGCAGAGCAGAACAGTTCAAGCACATGCTCAAATAGCCTTTAGCTTGTCCAGTTTTTTCTTTCTTTTTGACAAATGTTTGTTCTGGACAGTAAAATGGACTAGATTTCTAAACCAGATCAAGACTTTTTTAACGCTTCCACCAAGTGGACTTATTTGCTTCAAAAAGCATCTTGACAAATGGTCAATTTGTTCATTTGAATGGACATTTTTTGCAGCTATCACTACGTCAAAGCAGTACATTCTAGCAATGCGTGATTGTGTGTACAAAGTTTTTACACACCTAACACAGTCTGGTGTGTAAAGCGAATTGTAAGTGCGTACACCCAAAACATGCTGCATTACATGCAAAATCATATCGCAAATTATTATGAGAATCGAAAACATAAGATATCATTAACTTTACATTGAAAATGGATATTTTGATGCCAGACATTGTCCAGTGGAAACACACCATAAGCCAAACTGCTAAAGAAAATACGAAGTAAGAACAACATCAGACGCTATGACAAAAAAATACTCTGTGAATCTTCGATTTAAGATGCCGTTCAGTGTCTGAGCTTGAGGAAAACATTCCATCTTTAGGTGAAGTTGTCTTCCAAGTTTACATCTAGTGTTTTGATTCATTTATCGGGACATATACTCCGAATTATTGGCTTAACTTCTTGGTACATGGCCCTCAACATGACAAACTCATTCAACACAATAACTATTTATAAGGCCATTAAAGGGTTATTTGACACAGATTGAACAAAAAAAATTCTCAGCACAGTCTAAACATCTGAGATCAGGTCATCTGATCTCCTTTATTTTAAAAATAATGGCTTGTATCTGTTTGTTTTTCAAGGTTAGAAGGAAATTGTAAGTCACTGAAGAGCAGTGGTGGAACGTAACAAAGTAAATGTACTTCGTTACTGTACTTAAGTAAAAAAATTGTGTATCTGTACTTTACTTAAGTAAAATTTAAGACCTGTACTTTTACTTTTACTTTACTACATTTTTAGAGCAAATATCTGTACTTTTACTTCGCTACTTTTTAAAAGTGTGTTTTACATTTTTTGTTACATTTTCGTTCAGGAATTTGAAAAATACACAGGTTTTTTTAGCGCATCTTGAAGCCGCATCGCCAAAATCAAAAGAAGCAGTTGATCGGGAGAAGAAGTCATGAATCGAGAAACATTTTCTGCATTCATTCAGCTCCAAAAACCTAACATCAAATATAGTACAAATTAAAAAGAGTCAGAAGATTGTTGTTCGTTGTGTTTACTTCTAAATAAAAAGTTGAGCCATCATTACACAGAGCAGGGGCGGATCTAGAATTTTCCAAAGGGGGGTGGGGCTTTGACAAAGCCAATATATAGTGACTGGGGGGCCTCCCCCCCAAAACATTTTAAAAAATAAGTGTCATTTTCCTCCATTTTGGCGGCCCATTCTCTGGGCTAGGGGATAGCTTGACTTGTACCCTTTCCTTTTATTTTATTTTTTTTTGTGGACCAAAAGAGGCGGGAGAGGGGGGTCACACCCTTGCAGAGTATTTATCCTGGTTACCATGGTGACACCCTATAGCACAAAAAATAACATTTGAATTATGATAGAATACTTTTACTTTTTACTTAAAAGTACAATTTACACCAACTACTTTTGTACTTTTACTTAAGTAGATTTTTTTATTGGTACTTTTACTTGAATACATTTTTTGTCTAATTATCTGTACTTTTACTTAAGTACAAAAAGTGAGTACTTCATCCACCACTGATGAAGAGGCACTTTGGTTATTTTCCTAACTGGAAGATGACATCTATTATCAGGTCACCAACTTTTCTCCATTATTTTAGAATATTAAATTTGTGAAAGGAAAAAATAAAAGTAGATACAACTAGCTAACCGTAGTTTTATAAATTTGAACAATTTAGGACACTACGAATAGAATGATAATAAATTGGACTACTTAGAAGTTATAACGACATGATTAAACTAAATCAAAGAGCATCAGACTGAATGCTTTTATTTCTCTGTTGATACGACTTGATAAGATTTATATTTGGAAATGAAGCTTTGGTAAAATGAATTAAATTAGTTTGAAAATGGCTCTTTAAATATCACAAAACCTAAGTCATTTGGCATGTATCATTATCATATCTAAGAGGATCTCACTAAAATTTGTTCAATCCAAAAAAAAAAAAAAAAAAGGCCTTTTATGAAATGATTATTGCTGACGATTAAAGATGGGTATTGGTCTGACTAATGTCGGAAATAACTGCCTGGAAGAAGCTCTTTTAATGTTTCAATTAACGCAGAATCAATTATTTTTAATGTTTGAAAAGTGGTCTGTCCCTAGTTTCCTATTCCCTTCATTTGCTTGTAATATATGGCAACATTTACTATGACGACTTTTCATGCACTGTGATTGAGAGTTGCAATTGGACTGAGCAGATGGTTTGGAGTGGAAATGACTTTGCTAAGCGTGGGTGACATTTTTCAATTTGCTTAAGCTTGTCTTCCCTATCAGTTAGATGGCATGAAAAATTTATGGGAGAAACAGTCCAAACTCTCGATTAACAATTCTTCCCGTCTCAACATGAAATCAGTGCGTGGGTAAAGCACATCCAATGGATTAGTGAAAATCACTATATGTAGGGCCTAAAAGACCTCAAACTCTCAGTAGAAAACTAGATAACTATCATTTGTCCAAGAATATGATCTATTAGCACAACAACTCAAGAAACTTTTCAGAAAAATACTAAAAATGACTAACTTGCAAAGACACAGTAAGGAGGTAAAAATGAGGGGGCGCACATACATTATGTTTTTATACACTTGCAGCCTCTCTGTTTTCAAGAAACTCAATATGGCTGCTTCCTCACTCCCCTCTGCATTCCACAGATAGAATAGATGGGTCTGCTTAGGATGACATTTTAATGAGTGTGTGTGGGAGAAAGCCTCCAAGTGAGTAGTGAAACAGCGAAACGCACGTCCTCAGGCTCCTATACACATAAAAACTCGAACAGAAAATGTGCCATGTTTGCAGAAATGGCGCACATCATACATCGTAGACACACCTATCTAAAGCATCTCATCATGTAAACTTAATACTTATGACTTCACCTGAATGTCATGGTTATGCGTCACATTCCACTGATTCAATAATTGCTAAACCATCCCACAACAGGCAAGCTGGCGCGAAACCGAAACTGGAGAACAAATTACTGTTATGGTACTTTCTGTAAGTAGATAATTCCAACTTTTGCTGAGACAGATTGTCTACCTTGAGACAAAAAAAAGTCTTGGGGCAGCAACAGGTCAGCTTTTTAAAACCTATAAGCAATCAAAATATGTCAAAATCCCTTTGACTATTTGACAAATGGCCTTTTCTGCAGGTCTAATATATTTCAGAATCCCAAATTGGGGTAATTATATTTTAGCTTGAAATAATATTTCCAGATGTCTGTTTTCTTTCATGCTTTTCCAAGAGCTACACTTCAGATTTCTTGTTATTCAAGACATTGAAGACTTGTACTGTATCTGTTTGCATCACCCTCACAAAAAAAAAAAGCATTGCAGATATCCGTTCCGTTCTGCCATCTTCCGCTTGTTCCGGGGTCGGGTCGCGGGGGCAACACCCTCAAACGGGCAGCCCAGGCCTCTTTCTCCCCGGCTGCATCCTCCAGCTCACCTGGAAGGATCCCAAGTTGTTCCCCGGCCAGCTGTGAGACATAGTCTCTCCAGCGGGTCCGGGGATCTGCCTCTTGGTATCCTCCCGGTGGGACGTGTCCGAAACACCTCGCCTGCGAGGCGCTCGGGGGGCATCCTGACCAGATGCCCGAACCACCCCATCTGGCTCCTCTCGACCTGGAAGAGGAGCGGCTCAACACCGAGCTCCTCCCGGATGGCAGAGCTCCTCACCCGATCTCTGAGTGAGAGTCCAGCCACCCTGCGGAGGAAGCTCATTTCGGCCGCTTGTACCCACGATCTCATTCTTTCGGTCACCACCCACAGCTGGTGACCATAGGTGAGGGTTGGAACGTAGATCAACTTGTAAATCGAGAGCTTTGCTTTTCGTCTCAGCTCTCTCTTTACCACGACGGACCGATGCAGCGTCCTAGTTATTGCTGATGCCGCACCGATCCGCCTGTCGATCTCCCGCTCCATCCTTCCCCCACTCGTGAACAAGACCCCGAGATACTTAAACTCCTCCACTTGGGGCAGGACCCTGTCCCTGACCCACAGGGGGCATTCAACCCTTTTCCGGGCGAGATACCATACTAAAAAAGGACAACATAAAGAAATTATCTTTAAAATGTTTTCACACTAAAGCTTTTGACCAATCATATTTCATCCAGGTTGGCTACGATCTTCCAGAAAGGCTCTTGCAGTCTTGTTGTTGGCTCTCTCTGCACAAGGTGGAAAGTGATGAAGCTTTTGCTTCATTCATTCAAATTTTGTATGAACAATACTGGATTCAACTCAAAGAGTTCTTCATCTGCAATGTCAGAGCTGTTTTTGTATTAATTCAGTACAGTATTCAGAATTAGAAGTGCATTATTGATCCCACACTTGGGAAATTTGTTTGTTACAGCAGCACAGTAATCATAAAAAAAGAAATAGCAAGATGGTTATAGAATCATAAAATAGTTTATGAGGGGACCATGATCTGCCACCAACCAAAACAAGAAAAAAAATACAATTTTGTCAAGAATTAAAATATTCTTTTGCCCTGCTTTCAACAATCTAACCATGTTCAGCTAAAATACTTCCATAAAAAGTACTGCAGTGTTTTATCACATCTATAAAATGATATAAAATTGCCAAACTTACATTCTTAAATTACGTTCCTACCCTCACCTATGGTCACCAGCTGTAGGTGGTGACCGAAAGAACAAGATCGCAGATACAAGCGGCCAAAAGGAGCTCCCTCTGCAGAGTGCCTAAGCTCTCACTCAGAATGGTAAATGGACTCTACTTATTTAGCGCTTTTCTACCTGCATCGTTACTCAAAGCGCTTTACAGTGTAGCTCACATTCACCCATTCACACATACACATTCATACCTGATGGAGATGCTGCCATGCAAGGTGCAAACCACCATCAGTAGCAATTGGGGGTTCAGTGTCTTGCTCAAGGACACCTCGGCATGAACTCATGGCGGGGGATCGAACCGGCAACCTTCCGGTTACAGGGCGGTCACCCTACTCACTGAGCCATCCTTCCCCTTAGAAATCAGATAAAGCCATCTGGGAGGAGCTCGGTGTCGAGCCGCTCCTCCTTCAGGTCGAGAGGTGCCAGATTGGGTGGTTTGGGCATCTGGTCAGTTTGTTTTCCGAGCGCCTCGCTGGTGAGGTATTTTGGGCACATGCCACCGGAAGGAGACCAAAGATGCAGATCCCAGACCCGCTGGGCGGGGGACTATTCGGAATCCTTCCAGGTGAGCTGGAGGATGCAGCAGTGGTGAGAGAAGTCTGGGCTTCCCATCTGAGGCTTATGCCCCCACGACCCGGCCCCGAATAAGTGGAAGACGACGCCTAACATTTGACAAATCTTTCTTAATATAACTCAAATAATTATTTGCGTTTTTTTTGCCATCAGTCGTATTTGAAATTAGCACGATCACAATCTGTCGAATATTAATATTACATTAATAAGTACAGCAAGACAAAACACAAAGCAGCCAAAAGTGTTGACACATCATTTCTGAAGGGACGGGGGATCTACAGATAGTTAACCTCAGCTGTGGCAGATTATATTAACCTTTTCCAGGAAGTGTTTGCACATGGAAGGAGAAGAAGGAGAGAAGAAGAGAGCTAGCACTGCAGTATAGCCGATGGGTAGAATTAATGAGATTGTAGGTATCTGCATGGCTGCACATTTTGACTGGCTTCTGGATGAGAACACAGAGAGAGAGAGAGGAAAAAGAGAGAGAGAAAAGGAGGAGAAACTGGTAGTGTGGAGGTCAGGGCAAGCAAAGGAGGTGAATTACAGGCACACGCGCATGTTAACGTTGAAAGCCTCTCATCTGTAGCTCCCCAGTTATAACCTTCAATTAACCTTCCTCCTGAATACTGGAGTGTGAGTAGTCTGGGTAAGTTTGTGTGTGATTGTGATGTGCTGGCATATTCTCCTGCGTGTGTATGTGTGTGTATGTGTGTGTGTGTGCACCTTCACACTAGCTCTCAAGCATCTGTTTTTGCTCAGCCAAAAATCGATTTTACCTCCCTGCCCCCCCCCCTCCACTTTTCTGCCCGCATTTGAGGCTTATTGAAATTCAGAACACTCAAAACACACATTTCTTTATTAGTTTAGTGTTCCTGAATTGTGGACATACAAAGCAATAAAAAATCTGGACACACACAGAAACAAGTTCAAGGAACTATAACAAAAAAAGACAAAAAAAAAAAAAAAGAAACAGAAAGCTTTCAGCCTTGCACATGTTTAATGATCACTGTTTGCCCAGTATAAAAGCGTCTGACTTGAGTTTGCATGAAGTCTGTACACAAGCCAACAGCTTTTATTTGAGCTGAAAAAGAACTACTGCAACAAAAACCAGCTTAAACAGATGAAACTTAAAAAGTTGACCGGATCAAATGAATTTTTTGAGTATGTATTTTGAGTGTAAGAGTTTCATAATTTTGAAAATGAGAATATGCTGTGGTCACCAGCTGTGGGTGGTGACCGAAAGAATGAGATCGCGGGTACAAGCGGCCGAAATGAGCTTCCTCCGCAGGGTGGCTGGGCTCTCACTCAGAGACCGGGTGAGGAGCTCTGCCATCCGGGAGGAGCTCGGTGTCGAGCCGTTTCTCCTCCAGGTCGAGAGGAGCCAGATGGGGTGGTTTGGGCATCTGCTCAAGATGCCCCCCGAGGAGACCAAGGGGCAGACCCAGACCCGCTGGAGAGACTATGTCTCACAGCTGGCCGGGGACCGACTTGGGATCCTTCTGGGTGAGCTGGAGGATGCACCTGGGGAGAGAGGCCTGGGCTACCCGTTTGAGGCTGTTGCCCCCGCGACCCGACCCCGGAACAAGCGGAAGATGACGGAACGGAACGGAGAATATGCTTCTATATAATCCAATACTTTTTGTTCTACTGTTTACAGAAGCACCTAATCTTTGGTTAAATCTTAAATTACACACTTCAAACCTAGCGTTTGCAGCGACTCAATCCTCTACTCTGCCCGAGTCCTAAAAATAAAGCCAAAACTAATAAATAGGATGGTTACGGTTTGCAGTCAAGAAATCAATTTTTGAAGAATGTGTAGCAGAACTGTTTTCTGTGCTGGACTTCCATGTTATCTGGAGCAGGTGAGAAGTGTTTGGGACATATTTTGGAACCCATCCCGTATCCCGTTACAGGATCTTTATTTTCTGTAGTTTATATTAAAGTATCCCAGATGAAGCAAAGAAACAAAATCTCAGAAAATAACATTACCTTAATTAAAAGAAACGGACTGGTTGCTAAACTCCTAGTACGGTTACCGTGCCTAAGAATAGCAAGTTACTATGTGTGTATGTGATGAAAAGAAGCTGATGAAGGCCATATAAACAGTGAACATCTGTGTGAGCCTATTCATACCGTAAAAATATAGTGTGCAGTAAAGTGTTCACACGTGTGTGTGTTCGTGTGTGCACACGTTCATAAATTTGGAGAACCACACCCCACACCAAGTTTCTATCCAAGGCTGAAGTGAGCTTGCCCATCCCCCTCATAGCCATTTCTACATTCCAGACATCAGGGGCCCTCGATGACTTCCTGACTGCCTCTTTCTGTCTCGTACATCCACTCGTGCTTGTATGTCAAACTTATGGGTGCCCCTTTCAAATGTAACGCTGATTTTCATGGGGTGTATTTTATGGACATATAGTAACTTAATTTGAATATAGCTGTTCATCAGACTTGCCTTAAGTGAGTCATAAAACTTTAGTGATGCACAGAATGAGTTAATGCAATCCTGTTGAGACAATGCATCTCATTGCAATAATAAGTATGCAAAAAAAAAAGGGTTGTGGTATTCCTCATAATGCTGTTTGCTTCTTTTGCAATTTAGGATTATGCACATTTGCACATTTACTTTTATTTGTTGCAAATACTGAGTACTTCTTAAAGCTTTTCAAAAAGGGTGGAATGCCTCCCTCAGGTTAGGGACAGGGTCCTGCCCCAAGTGGAGGAGTTTAAGTATCTCAGGGTCTTGTTCACGAGTGGGGGAAGGATGGAGCGGGAGGTCGACAGGCGGATCGGTGCAGCGTCAGCAATAACTAGGACGCTGCATCGGTCCGTCGTGGTAAAAAGAGAGCTGAGCCGAAAAGCAAAGCTCTCGTTTTACAAGTTGATCTACGTTCCAACCCTCACCTATGGTGACCAGCTGTGGGTGGTGACCGAAAGAATGAGATCACGGATACAAGCGGCCGAAATGAGCTTCCTCTGCAGGGTGGCTGGGCTCTCACTCAGAGATCGTGTGAGCAGCGCTGCCATCCGGGAGGAGCTCGGTGTCGAGCCGCTCCTCCTGCAAGTTGAGAGGAGCCAGATGGGGTGGTTCGGGCATCTGGTCAGGATGCCCCCCGAGCGCCTCGCGGGTGAGGTGTTTCGGGCACGTCCCACTGGGAGGAGACAAGGGGCAGACCCCGGACCCGCTGGAGAGACTATGTGTCACAGCTGGTTGGGGAACGGCTTGGAATCCTTACGGGTGAGCTGAAGGATGCAGCCGGGGTGAGAAAGGCCTGGGCTGCCCGCCTGAGGCTGTTGCCCCTGCGACCCGACCCCAGAACAAGCGGAAGATGACGGAACGGAACAAAAAGTTTATGAATTAATCATATAACTTGAACAAGTGTTTAGAAATTATAAAGTACGATATCTTGTTTCTTTATTATAAAACACAAAATATTAACTTATTTCCTTTTTTATTGAGATGAATATTGATGATTATTTGAAAGCAATACCAATTTGGAGGATGAAAAATGTGTCCTGCGTATGATATACTTGCTTTAAAAAAAATTTTAAGTATTCAGCAAGGAACTTTAAAGGAGCCAGCCTCTAGGCCAAACCGGGTTGGAACAAAATGACTACGTATCATTAAAAGCCCTTGACGAATGACTTATGTGTTCAATTGTTAAGCAAATGAAAGGTTGAAAAAAATACATATTTTAACTACAAAGCCAAGATTAAAAAAACTAACGTGAGAGCCAATTACAGAACAACAAAGTAACTATTTGAACCATCTTACATCATGGATGGGTTTATCAGGAATCAATCAGAGCACATTTACAGTCCAGGTAAGCTCTGCCTCTTGGTCTCTTTGAAATACTAAAATTAGAAGTGCTTTCTATCTAGGGCTGAAACAACTAATCGAATTAATCAATTATAATCGATTATTGAAATAGTTGTCGACTAATTTAGTCATCGATTAATCGTTTAGAAAGTTTTTGCTGTCAACTGCACCTAATATTACACAACTTGATTGTTTTTTGTGTATTTTTACTCATGTTAACCTCGGCCATTTTTGTTTGGTACTATACCTCTGAACAAGGTTAAATTTGCAAATCTAAAACTGTTAACGATTTCTTGTTTTTAAATGTGATCCTGGATGGTCAACAGTTTACATTTTGTGTTTTTTTAGCCAGTACTATAAAACACATTTTATGGGTGCTCGTGATTTACCTTTACTGTATACAGTAAGTAGATTTATTATTTTATATTTGCTGTACAAATGGTAATATTCTCCCTCTTTATTTCACAGAAAGATTAACATTTTTACTTATTAGAATGAGCCCAACGTGTTGTTTAAGTGGTTATGAGTCGTGTTTTGCATAACTACATTCAATAAAATGCCAAAAAACTATTATTTAAGTTGTCAAGTCTACCCGATTAATCGATTAATCGAGCCAATAATCGCCAGATTAATCGATCATCAAAATAATCGTTAGTTGCAGCCCTATTTCTATCCAAACCAGCTGCAACACAGAGCCGAAGTTTTAGGCTTGAGATTCAAAATTTTAAATTCAAAGACTAAACAGACATCCGTTTCCCAAACCATGCAATGTTTTGGCAACTACCATCATCACCATGCGTTCCTGTTGCTGTATGAGAGTTTCTGCAGTCTACTGTAGAGAGATCGTGCAAGCTATCCCTTCACAAAAAATAGCAGAAAAAACACTCCATTGTCTGAAAAGTTTCTCTACAGTAAATAGATGAAGCAAGAATCGCCACAAATTTGGGAAAAGTTTTGGATTTTTTTTAAAAGTAACTTTTTGCTTTCAAATAATCATATTTTTCGTAGTTTTCATTTACATTCCGGGTTGAGATGGCACACTTCTATCGCTTCTATCATTCAATGATTAATTTAAATTCCTTTTCAACTATGTTTTTAACACAGAAAGCACAATTTTCTACAAAGGAAGAAAACGACACCCATGAACTGCTTCATTTAGAATTTTTGGAAATTAAATATTGAAAAACAGAAAATCCACTGGTACGTTTAACTTGGTTTCTAAGAATGAATTTGATCAAAAAGAAAGTAAATCCATTTATTTCTACAAGTGCAAACAAAAGAAAGAGCAAATCATAATGCTTGATTTTTTTTAAAAAAAAGGTTCTATTTTATTTGCTATTTGCTTTGTTGTTATTCTTTTAAAAACGAGCGAAAATTGAGTTCTTTTGGCTAACAGCAGATCAGTTGGTGGTTTGTGTGACCTTGAAGTCTTTTGTGTCCCGAAATGTAGATAACTAAATGAAATAGTTACATAAAGCTTGTAGACACTGTCTGCATGAATTAAACCACATGTTGCTTAAAGGGACAGCAAAAGCAGATCACGTTTTTAAAAGGCGAATAAAGAACTCAGCAAATTTGGTCGGTACTGTGCCCCGGAGTGGTTTGATTGCAATGCAGATATATTAATACAGAAATAGCCTTACATTGTGTGTTTTAAACGTGTGTCTTCTTCTTCTTTCGGCTTTTCCTTTTAGGGGTCGCCACAGCAAGTCAGTTTCTTCCATCTAACCCTATCTGCTGCATCCTCTTTGGTCACACCAACTGTCTTCATGTCTTCCTTCACTGCATCCATGAACCTCCTCTTTGGCCTTCCTCTAGTCCTCTTTCCTGGTGGTTCCAAATCCAGCATCCTTCATAGGTACTCTCTCTCTCTCCTCTGTACGTGCCCAAACCATCTCAGTCTTGCCTCTCTAACTTTATCCCCAAAACCTCTAACATGTGCTGTTCCCCCTTGGTGAGAAAAAACTCCTAAAAAAACCCATCAGTGGGGAAAAAATTAGAAACCTCGTGGGGGTCCACATGAAAGAGAGATCCCTTCCCAGGGACGAGCAACTAAACCATCTCAGTCTTGCCTCTCTAACTTTATCCCCAAAACCTCAAACATGTGCTGTTCCTTTGATGTACTCATTTCTAATCCTGTCCATCCTGGTCACTCCCAGAGAGATCCTCAGCATCTTCATCTCTGCTACCTCCATCTCTGCTTCCTGTCTTTTCTTCAGTGCTGCTCTTTCTAGACCAAACATCATGGTCGGTCTCACCACGGTTTTGTACACTTTCCCTTTCATTCTAGCTGAAACTCTTCTGTCGCACATCAAACCTGATACTTTCCTCCACCCGTTCCAGCCTGAATGAACATGCTTCTTCAGCTCTTTTCCACACTCTCCATTGCTCTGGACTGTTGATCCTAGATCCTATTTTTAAACGTGTGTGAGAGCACAATATGATCAGGAAAATAGTGTAGGAACAATACAACTCATCTGTTGCTGAAATCTAATATTTTTTTTAAAACAAAAAATCTTTTTCAGAATTCCTCCCACATGTTGCCTGGTTTCTCACTCTTTTAAAAATTCAAAACTCTTAATCACAGCTGCGAGTGTTTCTTTTGGCATTGGCTTCATTTTGACTTTTTCTGCTAAAAGCAAAATGTCAGAAACTTCATTTCTTTCATAGCGACGGATCAGCTGCTTGACAACCAGCCTCCCTAAGTCAATAAGGTGAGCATTTTTTTTTTTAGTTACTGTAATTGAATTGCTTTCTTGTTACTATTTTTCGACTTGAGAACCATCCAAGGAAGGGAAGTAGAGAGAGAGAGAGAAGCAAAACTGAGCGATCGAGCACTTTGGCCAAGGAATGCAAACGAGAAAATAAAGCTGAAGTGAAGAAAAACAAAGAGCAGAATGGGAATAAGACAGAGCGAGAGAGAAAATCAATACCTTGCCTTGAAGGGAGGCCTACACCAAAGGTGCAATTATGCTAAATGTGTTTTGTTTACGTGGCAGCAGGCCACAGAAATTTTACAATCAAGGAGCTGAGGCTAAATTAAAACATTATGACCTGTGGGTATAATAACTCCAAACTAATTTGTTCAGATTTTCACATTCCTTCTCACATTTTGGGAGGTTTTATAGGAACATAACCTAACATTAAAGAAAACAAAGACCTTTGTGTGTCAAATTTGTTCCCTCATCTTTTTACTTGTTAAAAATACTTCTCTGTGGCAGCTTGCTTTGATCCAAATGGCATACTTGCTGGTTCTTCATTTAGGATAACTTGTGGAAACATGTCGATGCAAGAAGGATTTTTTTTCCTCATTTCGCTGCAGTTACATGTCATGTTCTTAAAGAGGAATCTGGAAAAAGATTTCAGGAATGAGATATGAAAATTAATTGGCCATTGATGTGCTTTGATTTAGCAAGATATTCTAAAGAATAAAACTTCTTGAAGAAAATTTTGAGGTTATTTTGTTCCGTTCCGTCATTTTCCGCTTGTTCCGGGGTCGGGTCGCGGGGGCAACAGCCTCAAACGGGTAGCCCAGGCCTTTCTCTCCCCGGCTGCATCCTCTAGCTCACCTGGAAGGATCCCAAGTCGTTCCCCGGCCAGCCGTGAGACATAGTCTCTCCAGCGGGTCCGGGGTCTGCCCCTCGGTCTCCTCCCGGTGGGACGTGTCCGAAAGACCTCGCCTGCAAGACACTCGGGGGGCATCCTGACCAGATGCCTGAACCACCCCATCTGGCTCCTCTCGGCACCGAGTTTCTCCCGGATGGCAGAGCTCCTCACCCGATCTCTGAGTGAGAGCCCTGCCACCCTGTGGAGGAAGCTCATTTCGGCCGCTTGTACCCGCGATCTCATTCTTTGAGTCACCACCCACAGCTGGTGACCATAGGTGAGGGTTGGAACGTAGATCGACTTGTAAATCGAGAGCTTTGCTTTTCGGCTCAGCTCTCTCTTTAACACGACGGACCGATGCAGGTTATTTTGTTTTCATCTGAAATAATTGTGATCTTCAAAAGATGGTAATCGCATATCCTTATGCTAAGCCCATTTGAAGCTCTGCTCCTATATTTTTCTCTTTCTTTTGTCACAAAGTACACAAGAAAAACTGTTGTGAATCTCAACATTGCAGCTGTCTCAGTTCATTAAGATTATCTGAGTATCATGTATTGGAGTTAAAGAAATCTCCCAGGTCTATCCTTAGAGAGTCTGATAATGTGCAGGTTTAATTCTACATATAACAGAACCGACAGCCCGAGTTTGAGATTAAACTGTGTCGAAAAGGGAAAGAAAGCCAATCAGTTTTCTGGGAAAAAATCCATCCTATGAGTCAACAAAACCAGAGCCTCAAAGCTAAGTGCATGTCGTTTTGCCTTGAACTGTTTAAAATCCAACGTAATTGGTTATTTTTGTTTACTATTATCCAAATCTAGCCGTTCTCTCACAAGATTAAGAGTCTGGAATCGGGTAGATTTTGAGCAACTTTTTTTCATAAAACACCTCAAGCACTAGGAGTTAAAATCAAAAAAGAGACAGGAGTATTACAGAAAGGCCAAACAAAATTTTATTATGAGCAGAAGCTGTGAAACCTCACACAGCTGTGAAACCCCTAAACAGCATTTGAAATTCTGTGGAAAGTGAAGAATTTGGCCATGCACGACTCCCAAGTTCGTTCCGTTCCGTCATCTTCCGCTTGTTCCGGGGGCAACAGCCTCAAACGGGTAGCCCAGGCCTCTCTCTCCCCGGCTGCATCCTCCACCTCACCCGGAAAGATCCCAAGTTGTTCCCCGGCCAGCTGTGAGACATAGTCTCTCCAGCGGGTCCGGGGTCTGCCCCTTGGTCTCCTCCTGCTGGGACGTGTCCGAAACACCTCGCCTGCGAGGGCGCTCGGGGGGCATCTTGACCAGATGCCCGAACCACCCCATCTGGCTCCTCTCGACCTGGAGGAGGAGCGGCTCGACACCGAGCTCCTCCCGGATGGCAGAGCTCCTCACCCGATCTCTGAGTGAGAGACCAGCCACCCTGCGGAGGAAGCTCATTTCGGCCGCTTGTACCCGCGATCTCATTCTTTCGATCACCACCCACAGCTGGTGACCATAGGTGAGGGTTGGAACGTAGATCGACTTGTAAATCGAGAGCTTTGCTTTTCGGCTCAGCTCTCTCTTTACCACAACGGACCCTGCATCGACTCCATAGTTAAATCAATTTTTTTTATTTGGAAACATATGTAGTCTGGCCAATCAAGTCACTGCTTTTATCTCATGTGAATATTTTAGTTTTCACGATGTTATATAATGATAAATCGTAAGTAGTCTGTGTGTTGTTGATCGGGCATTTAAGTGTGCTTTAAAAGCACCATCGGGGCAGTGGGTGGTGCTTCAACACAACAGCTGTGGTGCTAAAACTAAACAACAACACGACCACATGAAAGGCTGACGTGACAAAGGCCAAGATTTTTCATGGATGCCGTGCAAGAGTAACCACGAGTCTTTTGAGACGTGTCAAGTTGAAATGGAGAAGGGTGTGAATTTGGCTAAGTTCGCTTCAGAAAACGCCGCAACACTAGCCAGGCATTCCTGTCATTAGCAAAGCCAAAATGATTTACAGCTGCTTCGTTTTCTTCCAAGTGTTCCACCTATCTCCAGAAGCTATGGCAGCTATATTCAGACACTAATCCAATCAGCGTTCTTCTGAGAGTTGTTCAACAGCATAAATTCAGAGTTGGTAAAAGCAAGGCCTGCTTTGATATTTGAGCTGACGCGTAAAGGACAAGCCTACAGCGGAAGGTGATGCTCACCGCCTGTGCTACACGGCACAAAGGCCGTGTCGGGAGCAGTGGCGGCTGGTGGTAAAAAAAACTGGGGGGGCGCACATTTTTCAAACACACACAAAAATTTTTTTTTAGATATACTATATAAAAGTATATATAAATATATATATATATATAAAATAAATATAAAATTATTCGTGACAATATGTGTCTGTTTTTGGTGACTTCTTCATTATGTTTCCTTATGCCAGTTCGGTAGCCTTCATTTAATTGTGCCAGGATGTTACTACTGCCAAAAACACCTAGCTTATAGCTACTATCAAGATGGGTGCGGCAAGTTTCATGACGTTTGCACTTTTCAGACAAATGCTTCAAGTCACTCACCCCTGTTGATATCCACACCTTTTCAGTTGCTGCTGAACTGAACAATAAGCAGGGGACACTAAAAAAAGTGTTTCTCATGTTGCATCCAGTTAGCCACCGCCACTTTTGATAGACAGCAGGCGAAAATCCTCTCACATAAAAGCGGCCGCGATCTCCACTGTTTTGTTGCACAGTCAAATCTGGGGTGTCCAGTCCAAGCTCCTTCACTCTCCTTTTTTCTTCTTCAGAATGCTTAGAAAAAGGATTCTGTAGAAGGGACGACACTGAATTCTCTTTAAAAAAGCCACTAGCGTTGTTAGCAACTGAACTACAGTAGCTTCCGACGCCATGATGAAGACTACCAGAATTCCGCAGTGAAAAAAAAGGGCGTGGCGTGGGTGGGATTTATAGGTCAGCTTATAGCTTATTGATTGGTTCATGTAACAGACTGACAGAGAGTATAACCTATTACACACCCGATGGGCGGAAATATCTGCGCCCCGCGGGCGTGGTTATGGTTTGCAATACACATGAATGGAAAAAAATTTAGAGCTGACGTCACGTTTTTTTCCATAAAAACCGGAAGCCACATACACACTAATATGTTTTCCTGGTAGGGCGTAAGTACCCCGCGCCCTCGTTCCGGTTTGCACAGAAAGTAAGAAAATAAAATGAAATGGTATAAAACATTATTAAAATGCATGTAATCTTCACACTCGACAGTTTTGCATACTTATAAACACATACATGTTTATATATGTATATATAGATATATATGCATATATATTTTTTGGTGATCAGGTCGGGGGGGCGGCGCCCCTGCGCCACACGTCACCAGCCGCCACTGGTTGGGAGTGAGACAAACGGTGACGATTGTCAAACTACATTACCCATAATGCTTGAGCCAGCAATTTTTCAATTTTAAGGGGAGTAGAGAAGGAATAAGAGGAGGGAGGTGAAACATCACAATGATTGAAAGCTAAGTTGATATTTGCACGCAGGAATGCCGAAACCAAAGTTAACATCAAGAGGTGTCATCTGATCTTCAGTAGAGCGCAAGGTGATGAGTCGGTGGCTGCTGAAAGATGAAAGCGGAGGGGAACATAATTCACCTTGTGTCAACAACACTACAACCCAGCATGACATTGCTCCCAAGACTTTTAAAAATCATATTCCGACAAGATGAATCGCACGGCATCATGTTGCCGTGTTTACTTTTAAAGATGAGTTCAAAGAGAATTAAACGGGGCTGTTACAGTCAAGAGGCAATCTCTGAATCATGCGCTGGCGAGAAGAAATCAAGTATTTTTGGAAACGCAGAGAGTGCTGAAGATCACCTGCTGCAATCATCAGCTGATACCATTTCTAT
Source organism: Neostethus bicornis (assembly GCA_902685375.1). Classification (NCBI taxonomy): domain Eukaryota; kingdom Metazoa; phylum Chordata; class Actinopteri; order Atheriniformes; family Phallostethidae; genus Neostethus; species Neostethus bicornis. Next base: position 24,220,398 of record LR738547.1, read on the forward strand.
CTGCACAGCTCCATTTTCACTCACAACAGAGATCATCCAAAGATCCAAAGCATGAAAGGGCCACATGGTAGAAACAGGAACATGAAAGACATAATAAGGAGTGTACCGTTAATGAACGAATAGTGAAGGAAGATTGAACTTATTTGTCATTCTTTTACAATCTAAGGTGGGAAATGAGTTAGGAAAGTATAACAACCCAAAAGACTTTTCTAGATGGTGAGAGAGCCTGTTTTTCACTCCCTGCAACTCACTTGTATCCCAATCTGAAGTGCAGCAATTCCACAAAGAGATGTAATTTTGGTAAGCAAGAAAGATCTCTTTCTTATTCAAATTGCAAGTAAAAGTTGTTAAAATACCACTTGTTTCATTCATATTTAGTCTAATAATGAATCTGAAAAGTGCAGATGAGATCCAACCAAGGTCAGTTTCCTTTGTCTAACGTAATTGGATACATAAAAAAAAAAATCAAATGGTGATATTAGAGCTTTTTTTTTCTCTTCATGACATTTTTTTGTATTATGGTCACTCTTAAATTTGGTTATTCTCACTGTTGTGATTTCCTTCTATAATAGTGCAAAGCATGTAATGCCATGTATAGATGGTTTACACCAGACCTGGGCAAATTAAGGCCCGCGGGCCACATCCGGCCCTTTGTACGTCCCTGTCCGGCCCGTGTGAGGCCAATCAAAAACACCATAAATTAAACTTTTTTTTTAACTTTTATTTTGAAATTTTATTTTGAAAATTTTATTTTGAAAATTTTATTTTGAAAAGCGTTACGTCGCTACGTGGACGTCGTATGCATACGTAGCGACATGCATGTGAAGTTCAGATGGAACTTATTGATCTGCAGTCTGACACACATCTGGCAGATCACTTCAAGTCAGTCTCACTGCTGGACTTTTACTCCGCCCTCAAAGAGGAGAACTTTCCACACCTGAGGAGGCATGCTCAGAGGATCCTACTCCTCTTTGGATCTACTTATCAATGTGAACAGAAATTCTCAGTTATGAAGTTCAACAAATCCAAACACAGATCCTCTATGACTGATGACCACCTCTTAGCTTCAGGTTCAAGCCCAGAACAGACTGGATTATTCTCACTGAAGAGGTAACATGAGGTGGAAAGCATTACAAGTTATTGTTTGTGGAGATTAACAAGTTAAAAAATAAATTGCACTGGTTCAATAATTGTTTTTCTTATTTAACCAATACACCACAGTTTCACCTAATATACATATTTACAGAGTGCTTTATTCTTCTGATTATCAGTACCAGCTATTCAAAATATTTAAGTATTTTACAATGAAAGAAAGTTGGTGGCCCTCTGACACAATTCAGGCTTCTCATGCGGCCCCTGAAAAAAATTAATTGCCCACCCCTGGTTTACACCATCACAATAAAGTGAAAATGCATTTAAGAAATCTTTGCATACACAGGTCCTATTCAACTACTTTTTCATCTTACTCCATGCCTAATTCTTTTTCTTTCCTTCCTGGAACAAATAAAAAAACAGCTCATGCAACCAAGGCAACCCAGTGTTCTTCTTTCTCTATTCATCCCTCTCTCTTCCATCTCAGAGCCCGGTGCTGTGTGGTGACACTGCTTGCAAGAGCACGCAATAGCTTCAGCTAACGACCTGCACCGACACAGATCAAGCAGGATCAGAGAGTCGGGGTAAAAATATCTTGAACACTTGGCTGCACTTTGGATGCCAGTGGGAAAACATTTAAACTCCCAGAAACATCTATAGCTCATTTAACTTCCATTTTAACATGCTAATGCTTGTTATTTGTCCTTTTTTTTCTGCGTCAGTTACAATGTTTGGTCAATAGAGAAATAGAGACAAGATAAAAGGTCAAAGTTACCAGCAGAATAAAACAAATGGATGCACTCATGTGTGCTCAAAAATTTGGATAAAGTCAGAAGGAAATCCCATGTTAGACGGTCCAGGGAACTGAAAAAAAAAAAACACTGCTTTCCAACACTTGTGAAATGGACTGATTTTCACGCCAATTGCCAACTTCTTGCATCCCTCCTACACACACCGTTGCAGCTGCGAACCCAATACACATCTCTTGCACAGATGGTTGCTAGCACACATTATGGGATCATTACAAACCAATACAGACACATGAAGGCACTTGCAAATGCACACTGTGTACGAGCATGCACATACAAGAAGACATGTAAAATCCATCCCTGCTGCAACTAGAAAACAACACACACTTATCTGTTCTCGAGCTTGTTTATCAGCGCTATCTACAGCTAATAAAAGAGAAAAAAAATATCAAGTAGAAGTTTAAATTTCCATCATAGCTGATTTTGTTTTTAAAATGAGCTGTAATATGCTTTAAAACACTAAAAGCATTGCAAAGGACATAATTTCACTAAGTACGCATGAGCAAAAACACATTTCCCATGCCGCGCTGCCACTTTACTCCAATCAAGTCTGTACTTTATTGACATCAAAGTCATTATCACATAATAACTTCTAATATAATTGGGGCCTGTCTGGTTTGGGAGACTTGAAATGCAATTTTCAGATTTTTTTTTAAAGACATCTGACTTTAACTAACAAAGCCTCTAACTCACAAACCACATAAAATCCTCCTCCTGAAATTCAAACCACAAGGGTCGAACCTGTCAAACCATGACACCACACGTGGCTGATAGTCTCTGGATCCCATCTAGCTAGCAAAAGCAGTGCAGTAGACCACCGCCGAGCATCTGCAGGGCTCACTGGAAATGTGTAAGATCACACATGCAACTATGTGAGCCCCACAAGTTGTCAAGAGGCTGACACACACTCAGAGATGGAGTCATCTTAGGTTACAAAAACCTCCAGATAAAATTCCTCAGACCCTTTTAATGTGCTGTAAAATTGAGATGGGGGAACAAAATTATTTTGAAAGATGCACTCAACTGGCTGAAGAAAAATACCTGACTTCAAAGTCTGCGCCTGGTTGCTGAGGATTTCTCTGCACTTTTTTTTTCAGCTCAAATCAGCGCAAGAAAATGGATTGCTATTGGAAGAGTAAAATATTAAAGTAGTACTCTATAATAAATGCAAACTCATAGCTAGATTTGTGAAGAGATTATCAGAGATGTAAGTTATCATAAGCAAAAAAAAAAAAAACTCTTCTGCATTTCTGCACATTATTCTTTCATTCTTATGGAGGAGTTTAAGTATCTTGGGGTCTTGTTCACGAATGGGGGAAGGATGGAGCGGGAGATCGACAGGCGGATCGGTGCGGCATCAGCAATAACTAGGACGCTGCATCGGTCCGTCGTGGTAAAGAGAGAGCTGAGCCGAAAAGCAAAGCTTTCGATTTACAAGTTGATCAAAGTTCAACCCTCACCTATGGTCACCAGCTGTGGGTGGTGACCGAAAGAATGAGATCGCGGGTACAAGCGGCCGAAATGAGCTTCCTCCACAAGGTGGCTGGGCTCTCACTCAGAGACCGGGTGAGGAGCTCTGCCATCCGGGAGGAGCTCTGTGTCTAGCCGCTCCTCCTCCAGGTCGAGAGGAGCCAGGTGGGGTAGTTCGGGCATCTGGTCAGGATGCCCCCCGAGCGCCTCGCGGGCGAGGTTTTTTGAGCACGTTCCACCGGAAGGAGACCAAGGGGCAGAACCCAGACCTGCTGGAGAGACCAAGATTTCACAGCTGGCCAGGGAACGACTTGGGATCCTTGCGGGTGAGCTGGAGGATGCAGCTGGGGAGAGGCCTGGGCTACCCGTTTGAGGCTGTTGTCCCCGCAACCCGACCCCGGAACGGAACATTATGAACCAACTCTTAACACATTTGGTGGTGTTGTAAAGCAGACAAATTTGCTTCCATAATATGCTCTAAATTTCTGACAAAAGAAAGTGACCGTCACACGTGTCGATGTGCTGCTTTAAAATTGAACTCATAAAAAATACACTTTTCAAAGCGAGATGTGTGTCAGGTTTACAGGTCAGGTATAAATAACAATGCAGTAGAATGTTAAGAAGTGAGAGCTCCTTTTCGAGTCCAATGCATTGAAAAGATCAGACAGGTGTACGTATGCTTGCAGACTGTGGAAGCCCCGTTTTGAATGAAAATGCCAAATCTTAGAAGGATACAACAGTAACGGTCACAGCATATCTCTTATCTCCTCAATTCCTTTTTAATATTCAGATCACATATGACACAAACGGAGGCAAAAGGCCAGCATCTATCATGTATGGCGGTGCCTTCTCTTTTTCTCTGGTAACGCTAAAGCTAAGCTGCCCTTCGTTTCACATGCTCTCAAACCATTTTCCCAAAAGGCATCAGACAAACAAGATCCCTCAGTGATTTACAACCAAGGGGCCCCACTTCATTATTTACTGGCAAGGCTTGCAGTCTAAGAGCCAGACCATTACCTTCTCAGTGGTGCAGATGCCACAGGCAGCAGTTGGTCTCCCTGTGTGGTAAAACAGCATGTTGTCGAAATAACATAAGGATTGTAGATTCAGGCCCCATGTAGAAGATTAAACAATAGTAAACAAAGTTTTTCTTATGGTTAGCCAAGTGATCAACAGGAGCAGTACATGAAGCACGTTCACAATAAAAAAATAACTAAATTCAAACTAATTCAGGAGTTATTTTATATTTTCATTTTACCAAACGTGCACGGCTATACTTGAGAAACTAAGAACCAATCAAAACTCTAAAATGTCCTTTTTAAACTATATACAACCCCCTGTGACATAAACAGGCCCACACAAATAGTTTTTCAAATGAGTTTAAATAAAGTTCGATGAGCAGATAAATGATCTTGTTGGCTAACGAGGCGGTTAAAGCCCGGCCAGCTAGGCACATCTCAGCTGGCATTCAACCCTCAGCGAGCCCTGGCACAGACCACTGTTTCAGAAATTGGCAAAAGAGGCAACAGCCATCTCTGTGTTTGTAGAATTGTGAGCACCCTTGTGTGACTAAAAGACAGTTTGGCTGATTTTTAAAAAGAAAGAAAAAAAACTCAATCTGCTTCTTCATATTTTTGCCCTTATGGCATATCCCTGGAGGGCATCAGTTTAAATTCATTAGTATTTCTTTATCTCCATAAAAATGGGTGACCCTCTTCTCCCCATCTACCTCCTGCTCTCCTGCCTACAGTTACTGTTCCCTCTATTCAATTCCTACTATCATTTATACTCTCATTGTTTAATGCATATCCCTCATTTACCACCACGCTAACCCGAGGGCAAATGCAATGGGGCTGTAAACAGCAATTCAACCCCACCCCTTTTCTCTTGTCCCCAATCCAAAGCCAAACCTGTTTTTGTCTTTGATGTTTTGATCCCCAACCACTGCCCTGTTAGGATAACAGATTGGGGGTAAAACGACAAGTCATAAGGGCTTGCCTTGAGCAGTTGAAACTGAAGTAGGATTTATTTCCAAATTGCTCCCACCCAACCCTTTGGCTCCTGGACCATGATTGCAAGACCTCTAGAGTTCAACCATGTACTTCTGTTGGTTTTCTGGCATTATTTGTAATACCGTAATTTCACGGCCATAAGGCGCACCTAAAAGTCTCAAATTTTCTTCAAAATGAGCGGTGCGCCTTTTTGTGCAGTGCGCCTTGTGTGTGAGAAAAGGCGGACCTAAAAGAAAACGCAGTGCCCGCAAGGTGGACCTGAAAGAAAACACATGAGAATGTTAAAGAGTGAAGTGTGAGCGGCGTGGGAGCGATGGATGACCGAAGGAGACCACAATTTCACGAAGGGTAGAAGGCAGCGCCAGGCGAGTTACGCTACAGTTTGCCGATGGATTGTAGATGCTTGGTCTAACGTGTCTGCTGGTACTGTTATCCGAGCTTTCGCAAAAGCTGGTATCCTTTCTGAGGAGCCGCACAGTACAGACAGTGACTTTGACAGCGAGGAGCGAAGTTGACCTGCTCTGTTGGATTTTGCGCAGCTGTTCGATTCTGAAACAGAGGATGAGGACTTTGACGGATTTGAATAAGGACAACGTATTACCGGTAATGTGCTTGTTTATACTACTTAAATAAAGTACAACCAAACTCAGTTTTGCTCCCGATCTATTTTTTAAAACCCACATTTGCATGCGTGCGTGTGTGTTGTTGTAAGGTGGTGTGTGACTGAGACTGCGCCTTTTCGTACGGTGCGCCTTATGTGTGTTAAATACAGCAATGGCGCACAAAACTGAGGCTGCGCCTTTTCGTACGGTGCGCCTAATGGCCGTGAAATGACGGTAGTTTAATGTGTTGCGTTTGAAGAATGGACTCTTAGCTCAAGGACAAACGGACATCATGGTATTAAGAAAGCCAAAGAAGTTTTTCAGAACTCTTATGGCACAGATTGTGTTTCGTTGTATTATTTAGACCAATTTTTATGTAATTATGAGTGACTCAATATGTTGTCTGTTGTCCATGGACATCTAGGTACACTTTTTTAAATATTCCTAAAGTAATAACTGTTTATTCCTAAAGCAAAAAAAAAAAGTTCTAGTGAGACCGTACCCAAAAAAGAAAGCCATACATCCTCTAAACAGATGGTTAAAAAAAACCCTTCAAATTCATTTCACCGCTGACTTTATCCATAAACATTAGCGTGATGGGGACACCAAGCCCCCACTCCCACTACTCTCGTGACACTAATCCCCCTCAAAACGGTGGCTGGCTTCTATGCCACCTTGTCTTTCTCCCCTCAACCTAAATCATTTTTTAATCAGGATTATCTTCTGCTATGGAGAGTTAGGGGTTAATTAGGAGTACAGCCAAAGCAGGTGCTTGAGCCACATCAGAAAAGCTTGGATTATGTTGTCTATTCTTCGGCTCATCGTAAATTATCACCATCCATCTGAGAATTTAATCATGAGCCACCCAAACAAGCCAGACTTCAAAAGAAGTGTGTTGACTGATGATGAGTTCATCGGGACGTATGGTCCTCGCCTGGACAAGGGTGGAATGCCCCCTGCGGGTCAGGTTCTTGCCCCTAGTGGAGGAGTTTAACTATCTCGGGGTCTTGTTCACGAGTGGGGGAATGATGGAGCGGGAGATCGACAGGCGGATCGGTGCGGCGTCAGCAATAGCTAGGACGATCCATCGGTCCGTCGTGGTAAAGAGAGAGCTGAGCCGAAAAGCAAAGCTCTCGATTTACAAGTCGATCTACGTTCCAACCCTCACCTATGGTCAGGGTTGAGCTTATGGTCAGGCGGCCGAAATGAGCTTCCTCCGCAGGGGGCCTGAGCTCTCACTCAGAGATCAGGTGAGGAGCTCTGCCATCTGGGAGGAGCTCGGTGTCGAGCCGCCCCTCCTCCAGGTCGAGAGGAGCCAGATGGGGTGGTTCGGGCATTTGGTCAGGATGCCCCCCAAGCGCCTCGCGGGCAAGATGTTTGGGCACGATTCACCGGGAGGAGACCAAGGGGCAGACCCCGGACCTGCTGGAGAGACTCCAACCCTCACCTAAGGTCACCAGCTGTGGGTGGTGACCGAAAGAATGAGATTGCGGGTACAAGTGGCCGAAATGAGCTTCCTCCGCAGGGTGCCTGAGCTCTCACTCAGAGATCAGATAAGGAGCTCTGCCATCCGGGAGGACGCTGTTGACGTATCGGGATATTGTTCTTTGTGTAGATCGGTTTTTCACGTCTTTGACGAAAGACCAAATATTCATAGTTCTAAAAATATAAGAACATTACATTTAAAATGAGACTATTCCTCTGTAACAAAACCACAACCATAAAAAATAAAAGTCTTGCAGCTTTCAAAACGAGAATAGAAAATGCCATAATGCCTACATTGTTTCCTGTCAACTAGGATACAGTGGAGAGTGTCTCTCTCCATTTACATACAAATGTCACCTTCCATCTTCCCAGGGGCTGGGGGAGATTTTACTCTTTTCTCCACGATGCGCTTGACAAACCTTTCTACCCCGTCTGGTAGACAAGCTTGTGTTGCACACAGAGAAAAGTGAGAGGAAACTCAATGCGTTTTGCCTCTGGTGCCTTCCCTCTGCCTGGGCTCCATTATGCGGCACTAGTACGCTGTAATTTGTGTATCCAGTCTGGAGAACATTGGCTTTGTTTCCATTTAACTGAGAGATGAGGCAACGTGCTTTTTGAAAAGGCTGTAATGGCTGAGGAAGTCTTATTATTGAGCTTTTTGATGGAGGGGTTTTGTTGGAACATGACAATTGGTAAAATAAATCATTTAACTCTTCAAGATTGCAAATAGAGCTGGTAAATTAGAACAACTACTGTAATAACTTATCTTGCGTAACAAAGGGTGATAGCGTCATCAGCATTAAGAAATTACCGTAAATTCCGGACTATAAGCCGCTACTTTTTTCCCAAACTTTCAACCCTGCGGCTTATTTAGTGATGCGGCCAATTTATGTAATTTTTCTAACAGCCGCCAGCGGCGCTCGAGTAGAAAAGGTAAGATTTAGACCGGTGGAATATATGCGTCGAGGAAGACTGCAACTACTTGTCTTGTGCATAAATTAAATAAGCGTGAACATACCCTCATCATGGAAAATGCAAAAAGAAAGGCATATGACGCAGCTTTCAAGCTAAAAGCAATCGAGCAGTCCGATAAAGAAGGAAACAGAGCTGCTGCACGTAGATGAGGACTGCTTACCGTGATTTTTACAAGTACAGTATGGTCTTTTACCAGACCTGTTTACTGTGTTGCTAGCGTGTTGCTACCATTAACTGCCCTGTCACAGGCACCGTTTGGGATGAAAGTTATATTATTATTATTAAAACTTTGAAAACTCTCTCGGTGTACCGTCTTTCTTTGTAAATATGTGGAACCCATGTATAATATGTATTTGCAACTGTATATTTTTGTAATGTATTTATTTGTATTTATTTTAGACACTTATTCTGATATGTTTTGCACGGGTGAATGAAAAAGGAGGGGCGGAACAAACGCGGGGTGATGGGTTTAAGTGGATACCGGTAAAGGTGAGGGACAGACAAAAAAAAAAGGTGAAGAGGGGGTAAAAAGTTGGTTAAAGAAAAACCCACCTGTTTGTGGACGCAGCGGACAATAGTCTTTTGGAAATATATACTTTTTTTCCCCCTTGGATTGCTTTCAACGGGACCCGGATTCTGCAGGCCTACATCAAACCTTAAGTATCATTTTCCGTTCATTTTGCCGGCTGTGATTTTTGGACTGTGGACTTTAATGAAAGACATTTAGTTTCATTCGCGGGACTTGAAGTCGGGTTTGGGTTAATTTTGTGTTACATGTTTTAATGTGGGCACATGCGGCTTATATACAGGTGCGGCTTGTGTATGTACAAAATAGGTTTTCCTCTTAAAATGTGGTGGGTGCGGCTTATAATCAGGTGCGCTCTATAAGCCGGAAATCACGGTAACTCTTCAAGATTGCAAATAGAGCTGGTAAAATTAGAGCAACTAATTGTTATGCAAGATAACCCTTTGTTATCTTGCATAACAAAGGGTTATGCAAGATAACCCTCACGTATGGCTCCGAGGTGTGGGGCAACACATATCAAACAAATACCAGTCCAATTACCATTATTCAAAAAAGAGCAATAAGAACTGTAAGTAAAGCCAATTACAGGGCACATAAAAATCAACTGTTTATTAACAAAAAGGCATTAAAATTTAAGGATTTGGTTCAATTTAAAACTGCACAAATCATGTTTAAAATAAACAATAATCATCTACCCAATTCTATTCAAAACTTTTTTCATAAGAGGGATACTGTGTATAATTTCAGAAGATGCAATGTGTTTAAAAAGATGGCAATAAGAACAAATGTAAAACAACATTCTATTTCAAGTATTGGTGTAAATCTTTGGAACAACCTGGATCAACATTTAAAAGAATGTAAAACACTTAAACAGTTCAACACTTTATATAAAAAAAATATTATAAAATCATACGAAGAAAAAGAGCTCTAAAGATGGACACTTTATTTTATGTAAATTACTGTACATGTGGATTTTTTTTTTTTGTTTGTTGTTATTTTTAAAGTGTCAACAGCTTAATTATACATAGTTTGGATGAGTTAGGGGCAGGCATCATGAGCTTCGGCTTCAGACTGCTCCTTTCCAGACCTTATACATATTGTTTGCTTTTGTTTTGTAAGAAAATGATCAAATGTCTGGAAAAATAAAATAAACTACTAAAACTACTAAAAAAAAAAAGGGTGATAGCGTCATCAGCATTAAGAAATTAACTACTAAGAAAGACCAACCTGGCAGTACAGCTACAGTCCCAGAAATGTGCAGGAGGCCATTTTCTGCATTTAAGTGGCCCACATAGTGTTTCTGCGCCATTTCTCATAAACCAGGACATGTATCCCCTGATGCATAGGGATGAACAATCAGCCTGACAGGCAGGTAGTTACTCCTTCTTAACCCCAGCTATCACTGAGTGATGCAACACCCTCCGCCTTTCCCTTCTTCTCTCCTCGATTTTTCTCATTTCTCTCTACCCCGCTTTGCACACTCCCTCCTTTCATTATTCTCTTTATCCCTCTCCTTTCATGACTACTATTCAACCACTCGCTCGCTCTACCAGGCAATCTCACTGTTTCCCAGAGGCCCGTGTTTCCGTGCTTGCATTACACACAATTACTTCCATCCATCAATTATCTGCCTACTCCTCTTTAGCTACCCCACTTCCCTCTCTCTCTCTCCGCTCTACGACAATAACCCCCACTATACCGATTACACATGTTTTACTGTGACCACCATCTCACAAACACACCCCAAACCCCAAGGGCAGCTGAGTGTGCCTCCTGCACCCTCCCCTCCTTTCTCCTAAGCTCACCTCCCCTGTTGGCCACCCTCACACCAGATGTCCCAAAAGTTTGGTTGAGCATGTGCATGTATGGGTAGAGCTGGAACAATAGGACTGGGTGATGGTGCGGTGGGGGTAAAGACACAGATGGGTGGTAGTGGTCCTGCAGCGTGAGGGTAGGGGGAGGTCGCGGTGGAGGGTGTTTAAATGTCGCTCTGCCATGTTGCCTCAGGCTTTTTTGTGTCACTTTAAAGACCAGTGGATTAACAACATCTAGAGCACATATTCGCATGCAAACCTAATCACTTTAAACACAATTTAAAACCAAGGACTGTATCGCTTGTGTGAGTCGGTCAAAATAGGAACCCATTTCAGCTGCCAAACTATTTTAGGATGGACCATTGCTGTTAAACTTCTTCTTTCGGCATTTCCCTTCAGGGGTCGCCACAGCAAGTCAGTTTCTTCCATCTAACCCTATCTGCTGTATCCTCTTTGGTCACACCAACTATCTTCATGTCTTCCTTCACTGTATCCATGAACCTCCTCTTAAGTCTTCCTCTAGTCCTCTTTCCTGGTGGTTCCAAATCCAGCATGTACATGTCCAAACCATCTCAGTCTTGCCTCTCGAACTTTATCCCCAAAACCTCTAACATGTGCTGTTCCCCTGATGTACTAATTTCTAATCCTGTCCATCCTGGTCACTTTCAGAGAGATCCTCAGCATCTTCATCTCTGCTACCTCCATCTCTGCTTCCTGTCTTTTCTTCGGTGCTGCTGTTTCTAGACAAAACAGCATGGCCGGTCTCACCACGGTTTTGTACACTTTCCCTTTCATTCTAGCTGAAACTCTTCTGTCTCACATCACACCTGATACTTTCCTCCACCCATTCCAGCCTGCCTGAACACGCTCCTTCACCTCTTTTCCACACTCTCCATTGCTCTGGACTGTTGATCCTAGACACTTAAAATCTTCCACCTTCTTTATTTCTTCTCCCTGTAATCTCACTTTTCCATTTGGATCCCTCTCATTCACACACGTACACCGTTTTACTCTGACTAATCTTCTTGTCAAACAATTATTAATTTTACTTGTATTAATTTTTCCTAAAGTTTAAGTAACTCTTATCAGAAAGAGAAGGGGCACAATAATCTCATTGGAGTATGATATCATAATCAAGACACTGGTATCCAAAATTATACTTTTAGAAACATGCAACATGTTTGAAGCCTTGGGACACAACAATGTGATGCCCATCTATTACCCCCTCCCAAATTGCGTGACTGCATTTAGCTTGTTTAAATCAAATAAAGGTCAAACACCTAAAGCAAAAGAAAGCCCTTTTCTGCCATACCTTGTTTGCACAGAGAAGAAAGTGCCTCAAGGGAACCTCTGCACATCAGTTTGTGAAAAGCCAGCTGGTAATCACACTTAACATAAGTGCAGCCCAATAGCGAGCATCAGTAGACGCCCAGAAGAGATAGATACAGACAGACAAGACTAGACACGCCCACCTGATGTCAGTCCCAGACTGGGTGTTAATTACTTCTCACCATGAAACACTGGTTCACATCAGCTCCATATTCATAGGGATGGGATCAGGGCCAGAGGGAGAGAGGAATAGATTGACGTTGTGCAAAGACTCCATGTTTGGTGGTTGTATCTGACTGGCTGTGCCGAACTGCAGACTATATTTCTTCAACTGTGTTATACCTTAAGGGATGTGAGTGAGGGGGTATCCTATGAGTCCGCAAAAGCAGATTACTGTCACATCAGAGAGAGAGTGCAACCAAACCTGAAGCGCCAAGGGAATAGACAAGAAGCAAAGGGGGAGTGTGTAGATGAATTCCCTGAAGACTCCCCAGATAGTCTGCAAGGGATTAGTACATTTTTTGAGGATAAGAGCTACCTTTAATCCATGAAAGAATGGTCTCTAAATAAAACTCACTCACATGAAAGGAGGGGAAAAAAAACAAGAGAAAACAAGAAAACAATTCCTGTGTACTCAATGGAAAAGACAAATGTAGAAATCTAAAAGGAAAATACAGCCAACAGAAGTTTAAAGTTACCTGACAGAAGGCCAAGATGCAAGAAGTCAGCCAGTAATAGATCAATCCTGTTGAGTTCACTCGTTTTATCACGGCTTTGCCTTATCTGAGCCCTGTTTCACAACCAGTGTCATCTCAAATCCAAACCCCTGCCTCCTTATCTAAGAGAGGCAACCTTTAAGATTTCAGGAGAGCCAACGAGCAAATATAGCTTTTGGCTGCTGCCAAATATGTCATAGCTATTTCTCCAAGTTCAAATGAGAACTGAGCAACACCGGCCAGTAGAGGTGTTTGAGAAGACAGTCTGGAACTCCTCCACCATCATATTTTCATCTCTGCTGCTGGAAGTTTGTGCAACCAAGAAGTAAAAGAAACAAATGAGCCGTCTTCGGTTGCTTTTGGCGTAAAAGTTATAACATTTACGCAACAAGAATTCACGTTCAAGCAACACTCGCTGACTGAGGAAACCCTGAAGCTTTAAAGCAAATACCGCCGATGCATCAGATAAAGTACCGTGTTTTCCGCACTATAAGGCGCACCTAAAAACCTTAATTTTTTTCTAAAATCCACGATGCGCCTTTTAACCCGGAGCGCCTTATATATGGATTAATATTGAGCTACAACAGGTGTCGTAACTGCGGTAAGCAGCCGCCGACTCCATTTCCCCCGTAGAAGAAGTAGTGCGCGGTGCATGCTGGGATATATGAAAGGGCGTCTCATTTCCATTTGTGTGTTTGTGTAAAGACCCGGAAATGGCTCCTACCAAGAGACACTGTTACACCGCAAGTTTAAACTCAAGGCGATCGGTCACTCAGTAGAACACGGGAACAGAGCCGCAGCGAGAGAGTTTAACATCAATGAATCAATGGTGAGGGAGTGGAGGAAGCAAGAGGATGCGCTGCGCCAAGTAAACAAGACTAAACAGAGTTTCCGTGGGAACAAAGCAAGATGGCCACAGTTAGAGGACAAAGTTGAACAGCCTTTACTGTAGCGCCTTATAATGCGGTGCGCCTTATATGTGGAAAAAGTTTTTTAAAAAATGTCATTTATTGAAGGTGCGCCTTATAGTGCGGAAAATACGGTAACCAAACAGAAGTTTAAACTAATTTTCTAATTTTTTGTGAATAATTGTCGATTCATAACCTATCAGCTCGTTCAATTAAAAATGTAACACAGAGTTCAGAACATCTTTAATGTTGACATTAGAAACTAAATGTAATTTGCGGTTTAACAACGTCATTATTGGCTGTTTGCTTGTTACAAGCTTCTAGAAAAATGCAAGTTTAGAATTATCATATGCATTTAATTACAAGTTAATTCTTATTTTAAGCACCTATTTAAAAAACTAATCAAAATAAACTTTTTTAAAAAATTAAAATCTTCCTTCGTGGAAAAAGTCTGTGTGTAAAAAACATTTAGAATGTAATTTGAGACCGGTGCGTCATTTTTTTTTATTTTTTTTGTTAAACAAATTATTGCTAAAATTTTAGATTAATTACATTCGCTAATCATCTCTAACAATCCTCCACCCACAACATAATGAGGTAAGAGCTTTAGTGGTGACAAATTAATTACTGTTAACATTGAAAATGGGTATTTAGAAGAAACCCTGAGACTGTTTATGTGGAAAGATACACGAAATATTGATATCAAGAAATTACAATCCAAAACTCAACAAGAAAAGGAGATTTGTCAAAGCCCGCTCCCTACAAACTAATTGTACCTTGTGCCACTGGAAGAGCACTAATTTAGCTCTGGGAGAAAATTAAAATGAATAAACACAATTAGCTGCAACTGCAACAGTAACTATGAGAGAAGTTTTTTTTTTTAACAACAAAAGTCACATCAGTGCAGCTATTAATAACTCCACTTCTGCATCAAGTACACAACGTGACTAATTGCAAAGCCCTTGATTTAATTAAAATACTTCCAAGAAAAATAAGCAGGTCTCAAAGTCTGCAGAAGCAAAACATTACAAAAAATAATGTTGGGTTTTGATCTTTCTGTGTGAAGTTTGCATGTTCTCCCAGTGTATGCGTGGGTTTTCTCCAGGTACTCTGGTTTCTTCCCACCCTCCAAAAACATGTGTTAGGTGTAATGACCACTGAGAAATTGTCCCTAGGAATGTAGGAGTGTGAATGGTGGTACAGTATTTATGTGTGGCCCTGTGACAGACTGGCGACCTGTTTGGGTTGTATCCTGCCTCTCACCTGAAACCCAACGGGATAGGCTTCGGCACCCCCAGTACCCAGTAAGGACATACACACAACGTCAGAAAAAACACACAAAAAGATTGCAAAACAGAATGTTTGGTCGATAGTCAACTCTACATCTCAAAGTAAAAAAGAAAAAATGACGGTGTCTCTAGTGAAGAAAGTAGGTGATCAATTTTAGCATTTGTGAAAAAAGTCATCAATATATTTGCAATACATCAGGCGACTATGATCGCTATTTTTAAATAGAGTCGAATACTTAAAATTTCACAGCACCATCTGGAACTGTTTGTACCATAAAAGTCTATTTAAATGGGAAAAACTGCCGAGTGTGAAGTGGCCGGGATGGGAATTAGCGCCTCCAAATCAGAGACCATGGTCCTCGCCCGGAAAAGGGTGGAATGCCCCCTGCGGGTCAGGGACAGGTTTCTGCCCCTAGTGGAAGAGTTTAAGTATCTCGAGGTCTTGTTCACGAGTGGGGGAAGGATGGAGCGGGAGATCAAAAGGCGGATCGGTGCGGCATCAGCAATAACTAGGACGCTGCATCGGTCCGTCGTGGTAAAGAGAGAGCTGAGCCGAAAAGCAAAGCTCTCGATTTACAAGTCGATCTACGTTCCAACCCTCACCTATGGTCACCAGCTGTGGGTGGTGACCGACAGAATGAGATCGTGGGTACAAGCGGCCAAAATGAGCTTCCTCCGCAGGGTGGCTGGGCTCTCACTCAGAGATTGGGTGAAGAGCTCTGCCATCCGGGAGGAGCTCGGTGTCGAGCCGCTCCTCCTCCAGGTCGAGAGGAGCCAGATGGGGTGGTTCGGGCATTTGGTCAGGATGCCCCCAAGCGCCTCGCGGGCAAGGTGTTTGGGCACGACCCACCGGGAGGAGACCAAGGGGCAGACCCCGGACCCGCTGAAGAGACTATGTCTCACAGCTGGCCGGGGAACGACTTGGGATCCTTCCAGGTGAGCTAGAGGATGCAGCCGGGGAGAGAGAGGCCTGGGCTGCCCGTTTGAGGCTGTTGCCCCCGCGACCCGACCCCGGAACAAGCTGAAGATGACGGAACGGAAACTGTACGTGTGCATGGAACTATCTCATCAGACATAAATCTTAGTCATCTGTCAGGATAATAAATCGCTCAGTATTTTTAATAAAAAGCTTTTACAAGAGCATTAAAACTTCGTAAATTCTTCAAGAAAGGCAACTTACTTTTACATTCTAAACGGTAAAAAAAAAAATTACTAAATAAATCTGGGTCCACCTGCTAGGCCTGCAGCATAGTCGAATCTCCTTCTTTTCAAAAATAAAATGAAGAGCAAACACCATCATGTAGCGATAGCAGGAATGAAAAAAAAAATCACGTATGAGTAGTAATTGGAAAGAAAATGAATTTCTAAAACCAAATGGGAGATATTTCCTCAAGACTTTCATAGTTTGAGGTGAAAAATACAAACTACATCTAGAACACAGAAAAACACCTCCAGGGACGAAAAAATGAACGACAAGTTTGGTTAAAATATAAAGATTCCAAAAGTTTTTTACACTACCTTCCTCCAGAACAATAAATGACTACTTCACCCATTCCCGAAATAAACTAAACAGAGATTTTGTCTTAAATAAATTGATATTAAAAAAATGAAGTGCTGCATATTTTCCATGGTTCTGTATTAAACAGCAGCTGCCTGGAAGCTTATCCCTTGCAATCCCAATTCCTTTGTCTTTTTCGCCCAGTTGTTTGACAGTGATCAGGAGTGATAAATTGTTCAATTAAAGATGCATTAAGAGTCCAAAACACACTTGACGTGAAGCCTCTTGGTTTAGGTGTTGTCCAATTACTCTGAAGGACAAGACTCCTCCTCACTACCGACAATCAAAATGGGACTCATCAGGAGACAAACGACTTTATTTATACAAGACAGCAGGAAGATTGCGTACATGAGAAAAAAAAAAGGTTGGTGAATTAGAAATCCAAAATCGGCTAATTTGATCTTTAAACCCAGACAAAAATGTACACAATCTGTTAGAAAATGTCAAACAAAGAGCTGTTTCCATTGGTACCAAGAAACATGTCGAATGTTGGTTCTACTTCTGATAATTTTCTGTTTTTAAGGGATTACAGTGACTTTAATTGGCTACAAAATCTGTATCTCAATTCCTTAAACAACCATCAACTTCTTCTTCTTTCGGCATTTCCCTTCAGGGGTCGCCACAGCAAGTCAGTTTCTTCCATCTAACCCTATCTGCTGTATCCTCTTTGGTCACACCAACTATCTTCATGTCTTCCTTCACTGCATCCATAAACCTCCTCGTTGGTTTTCCTCTAGTCCTCTTTCCTGGTGGTTCCAAATCCAGCATCCTTCTTCCTATGTACTCTCTCTCTCTCCTCTGCACGTGCCCAAACCATCTCAGTCTTGCCTCTCGAACTTTATCCCCAAAACCTCTAACATGTGCTGTTCCTCTGCTATACTCATTTCTAATCCTGTCCATCCTGGTCACTCCCAGAGAGATCCTCAGCATCTTCATCTCTGCTACCTCCATCTCTGCTTCCCGTCTTTTCTTCAGTGCTACTGTTTCTAGACCAATCAGCATCGCCTGTCTCACCACGGTTTTGTACACTTTCCCTTTCATTCTAGCTGAAACTCTTCTGTTGCACATCACACCTGATACTTTCCTCCACCCGTTCCAGCCTGCCTGCACACGCTTCTTCACCTCTTTTCCACACTCTCCATTGCTCTGAACTGTTGATCCTAGATATTTAAAATCTTCAACCTTCTTTATCTCTTCTCCCTGTAACCTCACTTTTCCATTTGGATCCCCCTCATTCACACACATGTACTCTGTTTTACTCTGACTAATCTTCATTATCTTCTTTCCTCTTCTTTTTTTCCTTCAATAATCATCAACAAAAATGCTTTTTAAACTTTAACTGTATCTTTTTAAGGGGTTAACTTGCTGTTAAGTAAAAGTTAGATTGCCTGGGGAAAGTTCATCCATAGCCTATTCACAAAACTTAAATTATTATAATTTGCAACCTATTAAGTTTATTGCCTTAGCTTAAAACTGAGGATTAAAAAAAGACAGAAGTTCCATAGCCTGCAGCAATGTAAACTTGCATGTCTGGTTTGTGACCAACCAGACACAAACTGCTCCTTGAGGGTGCGGAATCCCTGGTAGTAAAGGAAAAAAGCTACATAAAGTAAAAGAAGAACCCAAACTGTAGAAATTTTCCCAAAATATCACAATATCATTAAAAACAACAAGATAAGCAACATATCAAAACATATGTTCAGTCTTCTGAACCGCTTATCACAGGTCGCGGCGGGTGCCGGAATCTATCCCAACCAGTTACAGGCGAGAGGCAGAGAACACCCCGAACAAGTCACCAGTCTCTCACACTCATACTCATTCCTAAGGGCATTTTTGTGATGGTCAGTCAACCTAACATGCCTGTTCTTTACAGAATGGGAGGAAACCAGAGTACCCGGAGAAAATCAACACATTTGCAGGGAGAACATGCAAACTACACACAGAGAAACAGTTTCAAGCCTTAGCCCGACTCCAGGACTTGAACCCCAGACCATCTTGCTGTGCGACTACTGCTAACAAATACCACCTTGGAGCCAAAACATATGTATGAAATATTAATAGGGGAAAATAAGACAATATCTCCTGAAACCTTTCTAATTACGCATTAATGACCCTCATTCTCTTCTACTTAACCAGAGCCTGGTTTCAGGGCAACAACCTCAGACGGGAAACCCAGGCTTTTCTCACCCGGGCTGCATCCTCCAGCTCACCTGGGAGGATCCCGAGGTGTTCCCTGTCCAGCTGTGATACATAGTCTCTCCATCAGGTTCTGGGCCTGTCTCTAGGTTTCCTCCTGGTGAGAAGTGCCCATACGCACATCACCAGCGAGGAATTGAAGGCATTCTAACCAGATGCCCGAACCACCCCATCTGACTTCTCTCGACTTGGAGTAGCATTGGGTCTACTTCGAGCTCCTCCCAGATGGCAAAGCTACTCACTTTATCTCTGATGGAAAGTACAGCTACCCTGTGGAAGAAGCTCATTTCAGCCGCTCGTGCCTGTGATTTCGTTCTTTCGGTCACAAACCCCGGGAAGTGACCACAGGTGAAGATAGGAAGGTTAAATCGAGAGGTTTTTTTGCATTTCGGAGACATAGTAACCAGATGCCCGAACCACCCCATCTGGCTCCTCTCGACCCAAATTTAACAAGCACTCTACTCCAAGCTCATTGAACTTTATCATTAATCCTCACTTTATTCTAATAATCATCTGATTAGTAAAATATTGGTAAACAATGTTTTATTATAAATTTAACCCGTAAAACAGCAACATATTATTATTATTCTCATTAAATTATAATTGAATTGAAACAACACGTTTTTAAAAACAGAATCTAGAGGAGTTTAAACCGTTTATAATTAATCTTATTAGATATTAATGATAAAAAAAGTTCATGTTACTTACTTCACCTCCTTGAGAAAAAGTATTTCTTCGACCACCCCCTGGTTAGTTTTATGGGGTACAGATTTAAAAACTGTATTATATGTACTGTGGTCACTAAAACCAGTCCAGAAAAGATTTGAAAAAAGCAAGCTAGTGAAAATTCAGCATCCTTTTTCAGAAAAAAATCCACATATTCCACTTTCTCCAGCGTCAGAAAGTCACTTGTTTGAAATCAGTCCGAGTTTTAAATACTTCTTTTCTTCTGTTGCGGTGAGTTTCTGTTGCTTTTCTCATCGAAATCAGAAGCGCTTTAATCAGAATTTACAAAGAAAGAAAATAAACGGTACAATAATCGGATTTTTTTTTTATTATTTGAGTCTCTGGTTATCTCTTCGGTCCAGGTTTAGATTCCTTTCTTTCGTAGAGTTGGGGGTGGTCTGGGGGCGGGGAGACAGGGCACAGACACCCCCTCCTCTATAAAGAGCTGTGCTGCTTTCACTGCCGCCTCAGAAACTACATTACTTCACTTCTATTCAGTTCTACAGCCTACTGTGTGGTGCGTTCAAGGACACCAAGCCGCTTAGTAACTCAGAGGGAATTGTAGCGGAAAAGTCACCACTTTTTACATCCATATGAAAAAACTTTAAAAAAAAAAAAAAAGGAGAAAAAAACGCAGCATATTTAGAAGATGCATCACCATGTTCTCCCGTGTACAGACAAGACAGCTTTGGTATCAGTCAGGATGATTTTTAGATGCCTCTATGATGAGACATTTCAGGTATTCTTAGTGAAAAACATGCTGGTTGCACAACATAGCTCAATTGGCCCATGAACAACTTTGGATCCTCCTGAAAACTAACTGTAATCATAAACATAAACTCTCATATAAAGGAAGGTTTGATCTAACCCTTTTTATTTTATTTTTCTGACTAGCTTATAAATTGATTGTATACCTGACTGTTGGATAGTTTGATCCGATCCCAAACAGGCTATTGGTAAAGATGAAAACACTCTGGAGAATCTAAAGTATTTTTTTAAGTAATCAAAATCCAGGGTGCAGGATGGCAGAGTGGCCTCACAGCAAGAAGGTCAGGGTGTCAAGTCCCAGAGTGGGGGCGAGGCTTGAAACACTTGCCTTTCTGTGTGGAGTTTGCATGCTCTCCCCATGTATGCGTGAGTTTTCTTGGTTTCCTTTGGTTCCCTCTCACTCGCTAAAGAATATTCATGTTAGGTTGATTGAACACAGAGAAATTGATCATAGGAATGAGTGTGTATGGGTGTGTATGACTGATTCTCTGGCCCGGCAGCAGACAGGGAAGCTGTTCAGGGTGTATCCTGCCTCTCGCTTGTAATCAGCCAGAATAGGCTCCGGCATTCCCTCTGACCCTGTTAGGGATAAGTGGTTCAGAAGATGAATGAATGAATTTAAAATCCTCCCCAGGGGACTAATAAAGTATCTATAGTAAATGGACTCTACTTTAATAGTGCTTTTCTATCTCTGCTGGCTCACATTCACACACACACATTCATACCTGATGGCTGGAGCTGCCATGGACGGTGTAAACCACCATCAGGAGTAATTTGATGTCTTGCCCAAGGGATCTTGGCATGAACTCCAGGTGGAGATCAACCCTACATCCGTCTTGTTGCAGGACTTTTGCTCTAATCCGAGAGCCATTCTTCTATTGTCGGTCTGTCTGATGGTCTATTTTAATAATAGGCACTCAAATACTAAATCAAATCCAAATTTGTTTTCAAGATGATGGGGTGCTGAAGTCCTATCTGGCTGATTACAGGCATGAGTTTGAGTACACCCCAAAAAGGTTGCAGAGCCACACATAGAGACAGCCAGCCATTCACACATATACTCATTTCTCGGGATGATTTTTCAATGGCCAACTGACTAAATCTGGCACCCGGAAAAAAACTGCATGCACGCAGAGAGAACACAGTAACTCCAGACAGAGGCCAGAGTCAGGGCTCGAACCCCTGACTTTTTTGGCTGTGAGGCCACAGTGCTAACCACCATGTATATATATATGGTGATTACTTAGCCAATCACTTTTGCATATTAGCGGATGGAGCCGTCTCATTGGCTGGTGAAATTTGAATTTTATCGTTACCAGCCAGTGACCACAATGTCAGTCAGGTTGCCTGGGCACACATTGGACACAGACCAACCAACCCACAGTCACACAGCTGGTAACTACAGCTAACTGAGGCTAGCTTCTTATGAATGAGATCATAAGTTTATTCCAAATGCGTCCTTGCTCAGCAGGTTGTAAAACTGACCGACTTTTCCTTACATTTTACAGCACAGCCTCAGAGCAGAAACATAACTTTGTCCCTTTCCTCAGCAACTACCGCTCAGCTGAAAAATGTCTCTAGCTGTGCTGAGTCAAAGCACATTCTCAAAGCATTAAGTACCGAACTCTATGATGGAAACCTGCTGAAAATGAAATGGAATTAGGCATTCTTTAGAGGCTGCCACACTTTTTGAAGCACAGTGCATCAAATAAAAGCCTCTCCTGTCTAACTGCAAGGAGTGTGGTAATATATTTTGTGTGAACTTTTCAAGTTGTGCAGGCATTAATGAATGGGAACAAGGCCTTTTAAAAAGACCCATCTTAAAGGCTTTTGGCAGGAAGCCATTTGGAGCTACAAGCAATCCTCCACTGCCCCCTTTCTGCTCTTTGTTTAAAACCCAGTGTGACATGTAGCACACCATAAAGAAATGTGAAAGGTGTGCATGCGTGTGAGTGGGTGAGGATGTAATCAATTTATGGGAGAGTAAAAAAACATCTGTTTATGTTGGGTGGATTTCTCACTTGGCCTCTTATTCACACTACAGTCTCTTATTTAATCAAGTCGGTAAATCTAAGCAGCAACCCAGAGCTCTCACCACCATTCCCCTGGTGCCATGAGCCTTACCATGGTAAATTTCACTCGGTCAGGGAAATGGGCTCGGTGGCCGAGGCTTGTACTTTGGATGGATAAAAAGAACACTTACTGCATGACATGTGCAATCCATAACAGAATAATGAGGCTCCTCTAGTCTAGCTCAAGCTCTCTTCTTCCTCTCTCCTCGTCCACTTTTTTGTTTTCCTTGTGAGTGTTCATAAATGCCATGTAAATTCACTGAGCGGAAGATGTGGCGAGAGCTCCACGGAGAGAGTGTTTAATCGTTTTCGCCTTGTTACTAAATCTTGTAACAGCATGTAGTGTTAGAAGATGCCCCAACCAAGCAGTGAACCGTGCGGGTGATGGTGGCTTCCTTCCGCCTGCTGCTTTGCTTTTAAGAGAAGGTGAGCTCAACTACATCTGCTTTTAGCTGCAATCGAAGCCGTGCATTCGAGGAAAAAAAAAGGTGAGTTAAGTGGGATGAGTCACCAAAAATTAAAAAAAGAATAGTTTAACATAGCTCAAGTTCAGCCTATACAGATTTACATGCATGCTGACAACTTTTCCTTGCTCCTGTCCTGTTACAAAACCCATGAGAGACTATAAAAAGAAGCGTGCTTCTGTCTGCATTGTCTTCTAGCTCCCCTTTCGTTCATCTTTGTCACCCTTAGGGGTTGAGGCACAATCACCTCCGATAGCAGCGGGCCATCGCTCACTCTGTCCCCGGAGGCGACAGCCCACTTACTGCCAGCTTGTGCTCAAATGGAGGATATTTCATCACCCCACTGAAAACACAATTAAAAACGCATGCACGCGCCGGCTGTCCCACGAGAGCCACCCTTTGACACAAGTTTAGTTACCCTGAGACGGCCACAGTCTCCCAGATATTTACTTTCCCCATGACAGAGTGTTTGTCAGTGAGGTTCAAAACTGTTGTGGTTTTATTTTTTGGGGGTTTCTTTTCCATTGTATACAACAAAACGAAATAAAAAAAATGTGTCTCTTCTCTTTGAAACACATTTGCTGCCTTGTAGCTTCAACAGTTTGCTGATAAGTGACGGTGCCCTGGGCAAGAGCCTTTTCTCTTCCTTCCTGGAAGCCATAATGGAGGACAGTGTCCCACAGGGTTCATGGCAATGGGTGGTTTTTATTAACACACACATACTGTACTCACAAATGTACACACGGCTAGCAGGAAAAGAGACAGACTGACGGCTATTAGAGTGCAATGATGCTTGTCCTTATCTCCCACAATGATAGTGATCTACAAAGAGCTTGAGAGAGATTATGAATTCATTACCTTGATACACAAGTGAGCACTGAAATAGGAGTTTTAGAAAAGAGATTAAAGTCTGGTAGGTGCAACGAGAGAGGCAGAAAAATGATGATGCATTTAAGAAAATCTTCTTATTCTTTCGGCATTTCCCTTCAGGGGTCGCCACAGCAAGTCAGTTTCTTCCATCTAACCCTATCTGCTGTATCCTCTTTGGCAGAGGTGTCAAAAGTACCAACATTTCCTACTCAAGTAGAAGTATAAATACCGAGTTAAAAAACTACTTTAGTAAAAGTAGAAGTATCAACTCAAGTTTTCTACTTAAGTAAAAGTAAAAAGTAACCTATTTTAAAACTACTTAAAGTAAAAAAAGTAAAAGTAATTTTCAGAAAAAAAGGAATATTGTTAACAAAAGCGTATGAACATATTTTTTAACTATTATCACATGCTTTAAGGAGCAGAAAATATGATAATAAATGAAAGTGTTTTGGTGAAACTTTATGAATCAGAATGATTTATTTCTTAATAATGGAACCAGCGCATGGAACCAGCGTTGCCAGGTGGGAGGTGCTGGATTATCGTACTAATGACGTAAAATTATCGTATTTTACAAAAAATATCGTACACCCAGTAAAACCACGCCCATTGTTAAAATAACACCCTTTACATGCACTCGTAAGGCAGTGGGAGTGAAGGAAACACACAGGAGGCAAAATCCTTGGATTCTTTTTCTAAAATTTTAAGAACTGTAAAAATGAAAAAATAACCAGGGAAATAAGATTTTAAAAAAACAGTAGGGGCGGGACTTAGGAGACGGTATATATAAATTTATATTTATACATATCTACATATATATGTGTACATATAAGGTTTTTTAATATTAACCCAAACATCTTCATGATACAAAATCTAAGCGATGTGTAGTTTTAATCTCCTCAGTCAGTCTTTATAAACTAATCAATAACATTTTGGATGCTTTTAAGCACAAATACTTCATCCACTACTATTTATGGATTAATCAGTTCAATCAGCTTTGTTTATGAAGATAAAATAGTGCATCACAGGTCAAAGTTATTTTTATAAAAATACCATCTACAACATTTTCAGCAAAGACGTTTACAATAACCTAAGACTGAAAATAATAATAAAACATTTCTTTGCTGTTGTTGTTTTTTTTTTTTTAAAAAAACTGATAATTCAATCAAAGTTCAGTGTTGCAGCATCAGAAACACTTTGATTTCCGAGCCCGAGTCTCAAACACGGAAATTGACGTCCTTGCTCTTTAAAAGTTTGTAGGCGGGGCTACTCGCCCCAAAGTAATGATTGACTGGACCTTTCAGCCAATCATTCATCTGTTCCTTTGTTTGATGCATTCAGGGTTCATAAAAAAAAAAAAAATCCGACAAACAGTCGCGGCTTTATAACGGTGACAAAATGGAGAAAGTAGCGACTACTTTTGATAAAATTAACGAAGTAAAAGTACAGATAATTGCATAAAAAAGTAGTGAGTAAAAGTAAAAAGTAGACAAAAAAATAATTACTTCGTTAAAGTAAAGATAACGAGATTTTCTACTTGAGTAAGGTAACGAAGTAGTCTTACTTCGTTACTTGACACCTCTGCTCTTTGGTCACACCAACTATCTTCATGTCTTCCTTCTCTGCGTCCATGAACCTCCTCTTTGGCCTTCCTCTAGTCCTCTTTCCTGGTGGTTCCAAATTCAGCATCCTTCTTCCTATGTACTCTCTCTCTCTCTCCTCTGCCATGTCCAAACCATCTCAGTCTTGCCTCTCGAACTTTATCCTCAAAACCTCTAACATGTGATGTTCCCCTGATGTACTCATTTCTAATCCTGTCCATGCTGGTTACTCCCAGAGAGATCCTCAGCATCTTCATCCCTGCTTCCTGTCTTTTCTTCAGTGCAACTGTTTCTAGACCAAACAGCATGGCCAGTCTCACCACAGTTTTGTACACTTTCCCTTTCATTCTAGCTGAAACTCTTCTGTCGCACATCACACCTGATACTTTCCTCCACCCGTTCCAGCCTGCCTGAAAACGCTTCTTCACCCCTTTTCCACACTCTCCATTGCTCTGGACTGTTGATCCTAGATACTTAAAATCTTCCACCTTCTTTATCTCTTCTCCCTGTAACCTCACTTTTCCATTTGGATCCCTCTCATTCACACATATGTACTCTGTTTTACTCTGACTAATCTTCATTCCTCTTCTTTCTAGTGTTCGTTTTTTTTTTTTTGCAATAATGGGTCAAGCATTGTCTATTGTGCTGTTTGCTTTGGAGTAATCTCTGATTATACATTTCTGAGTTTGATAGCAGTAAATCTAAGTTTAGCTGAAGTAGAACGAGTGTGGAACATGTCAGACAGTCATTAAAAATTCTGAGCAACCTAATAAGTAATGAGGAGTAAAATGGCCAAAAACGGAAAAAAAATGTAACAGTTTTACACCATTTACCCAGA
Organism: Neostethus bicornis; assembly: GCA_902685375.1. NCBI lineage: Eukaryota > Metazoa > Chordata > Actinopteri > Atheriniformes > Phallostethidae > Neostethus > Neostethus bicornis. Next base: position 24,246,515 of record LR738547.1, read on the forward strand.
AGTCTAGTCCTGTTTTATTGTTGTAGTGTTGGTTGGTTTGGGCATTTTTAATTGGTAGTTTCACTGTCGGCTGAGAATATGTGGTATCCGCCACATAAATATTTAAGCAAAGTTAAATCCACTTTTTTGATTGTTTAGTCCTTGTAGAAACCAAAGTGTATAATTTATGTTTTGACTAGCAGTGCTTTTGTTCAGTTTGTGCACAAACTGAGTGCATGTGTGGTGTCCCACAAATATTCCTTCGTATCTAAACTGGAGGTTTTTCTGTTCCCTGCATGTATTTCTATCTCTTTATGTTCCAACTCATTTAAAAGCCTATCATTGTACAGCATACTGTATCCCAGTGGCTTTGATGCTTTTAGGTTCCTGTGCACATTGTGCCAAGTGCATGACCATGAGCTTTAGAAAGTGTTTGTGAATGTAGAGCATGTGCACGTCCACACAATAAAGAAAGGTCGAGTCAAAGAAGCAAGACGTGATGAGTGATGCCAGAGGTGGTTTTCTACCAACCCCTTTTACTGGCTTGCTGGCTTCTTAATGGCCTCCTCATTGGGCAGGGTGACCGAGTTGCTGACTCTCAGAGGCATGGTTTTCCTTATTTGGAAGAAAAAGTAGGGGGATGGTGGTAGGATAGGGTGAGGAATGGGGTAAGCAGTGGTACTCAGTTTACACAAAGGGTCGGGAGGTTAGAACACCAGGGTGCCACGGAGAAAACGCAGATCACTTAAAGACAGTAGGAAAGTAAATGAGTTGTTGCTCTGCGGGGGTCACGGCAGGTTTACCATAAAAAGAGTGTGAACAAGTCTGGGTAAGTGTGAGGAAAAAAGTTTGGTTAGTATGTGCTTTAGTGAAAGCTGGGGAGGAAAGATAATAGCTCAGGTAATTTCACTTGCATGCACAGTTTGTTCTCTCTCTTCCTTCTATTGCTCTCAGCTTCTGGACAGTTGAGAGGACTCAGTAGAAAGGAAATTAAAGGCAACCATCCTTATAGTTTTGCTCTTGGCCGCTTGAGTGGCTACATGCCTGCCCGTGTTCCCCGGGCAATGTTTATGCTGTGCCCTGCCCAGGACAGAATAGATTCGCCCACACAGCACTGTGCTCTCAACCAGAACCTAAGTAGGTCTGGCAAGCCAAAGCAACAGTACCATTCAGTCTCACTCCTCTGGATTAGGTCCTAACGCCTGAGGAAACATTGCAACGAGTGTTTTTAATAGATCTAAGATAGTCTCTTTGGCCCATTGCCGCCCACCCCTTAAAATATCTTCTATATTCCTACATAATCAGCATATTCTTTTTAAAATTTCATCTATTGAATTTCTCAAAGTTTGAGGAGATAGTTTTGCATCAAAGCACTAAAATGCTCAAGTTGTTTGTGTCTAATACCGAACTTAAACTTGTGATCAAAATGCTGCATTTGGCCACATTGAACAAGTGCTGGCAGGTTTTGAAGTTACAAAAAAAGAGCTAAAGATGCAAAACATTTCACAAAAAAGAGCATATTTAACATGCTTTGCACTGGATAGCTAAGAGGAATGGGTAATGGGGAATACATCTTTCATTCCCAAACACCATGAAATTACATGCAGTGGCGTAATCAAATTCATTACCTCAAAACTTAAGGTCAATTTACATTTCTTTAAACATGGCTGCAGATAAATGGAGCGTATATAATGGAACAATGCTAATTCATCTGTTCTCTATCTTCTTTTTTATGATGTATATTAGGATTCATGCGAAGTGGAGAAAAATTGTAGAACAGGCTTCACCGTGGTGAGAGGTTGGCTGCTCACAGGGCACGTTATCCCGCCTGTCAGACTCCTGGTGCCATGTTATGGATAACATTGCTCTGAGATAACAGGATGCCTCTTGACACCTGCTATAAAGATTAGCAAAGCATTGTTTAATTGTCCTGCTAACGTCTGAGGAACCACTTAAGCGCTACTGCTCTCTTTTCCTTAGAAACTGTCTTTAAAGCTCAGCCAGTGGTGAAAATGCCTTCAGGATTTTCTGGCATGCGGAACAGTCACCTCTCTCCCACACAATGGAGGAATTAAAACATCAAAGTAAAACAGGTGTCAAAGGGTGGCATTTAATCACAAAAACACATCAATTTCGGATCAATATCAGGTTCTTCCTCAAAATGTTGCACATCGAAAAAGGGCAAATGCCTGTTGGTGTGTATGCAAATTCAGGCTGAGAATGAGATCGCGGGTACAAGCGGCCAAAATGAGCTTCCTCCGCAGGGTGGCTGGGCTCTCACTCAGAGATTGGGTGAAGAGCTCTGCCATCCGGAAGGAGCTCGGTGTCGAGCCGCTCCTCCTCCAGGTCGAGAGGAGCCAGATGGGGTGGTTCGGGCATTTGGTCAGGATGCCCCCAAGCGCCTCGCGGGCAAGGTGTTTGGGCACGACCCACCGGGAGGAGACCAAGGGGCAGACCCCGGACTCGCTGAAGAGACTATGTCTCACAGCTGGCCGGGGAACGACTTGGGATCCTTCCAGGTGAGCTAGAGGATGCGGCCGGGGTGAGAGAGGCCTGGGCTGCCCGCTTGAGGCTGTTGCCCCCGCGACCCGACCCCGGAACAAGCGGAAGATGACGGAACGGAACGGAGCAAATTCAGGCTAAGCCAGCAACAACAGGTTTTACTGATGACCCCTGTGGGTCATGGTTCTACCCTAATTTAATTAGAGTGAAAAGTTTTGTAACGAGGAACGTATCTAACAAATGCCAGTGACATTTTATGTGAATGAAGGCTTATTTCCTCTTGAGATGGAAGTCTCATTTAAAGGGACAATAAAAATTGCAAATTACACCTGCTGGCAAGCTCGGATTGACCTTTTATCAGCATAGCAGTGATGGTGCTTCACAGATTTGAAGGCATCAAGCTGTCTGTTCTAAACCTGAAGCATTAAGCATCAAGAAAAGGACAAACTTCTAATTTATTGTTTTTTGTGACTGCTGAGAAGCATTAATAAAATCAGATATAACGTGTGATATACAGTATGCCCATACGACATGTTCACATATCCATCAATGTGTTACTGAAGCAACATTTTAGAGATTTTTATCATGTTTGAACATCAAAAACATGTTTGAACTTGGTTTCTATTTTATTCATGCATGTTTCTGTAATTTGTTCTTCAATTCAATTAAATTTTATTTGTATAGCCCAAAATCACAGAATTTCCATCTCAATGGGCTTCACATGAAAAAGAGGAATGTATTAACACAAATACACAGCAAGAAAAATAACTAACAAATGCTAACTAAACAAAACTAGCACATTTCTGCCCTTAGACTCCCCTTCTCGGTGAGGAAAAACTCCTAAAAAACCCATCAGTGGGGAAAAAATAAGAAACCTCGTGGGGATCCACATGAAAGAGAAATCCCTCCCCCGGGACGAGCAATTAATATGTCAAAGATTATTGTTTAAATATTAGCTTATTCTAATCTACAGCTAAATATCTGTTCTTCATCCTGATGGAAACACTTCATTATCAGCTGCCCGGGTCCTGATAAGGAGGCCCAAATATGACCATATCACTCCCATCCTCAAATCCCTCCACTGGCTACCCGTTAAATACAGAATTCAGTACAAGCTCTGCCTCCTCTCCCATCAGTGCATACACGGCACTGCACCTGTTTATCTCCAAGAACTCCTAACCCTCCACACCACTGTCCAAGACCTGCGCTCCTCCTCCTACTACTGCCTGCACCAACCAAGGACCAAACTCTCCACTATGGGGGACAGGGCCTTCCAGGCAGCTGCTCCACAGCTCTGGAATGCTCTTCCCGAGAGCTTGAGGGCTCCACAGAGCGTTGAGGTTTTTAAAAAAAAGACTGAAGACATTTTTATTTCAAAAGGCTTTTCAACAAAGTTTTTAGCTTTTTTTTTTTGTTTTGTGGTTTTATTTAATTTTGCTGTTTGTTGTTGGTTTTGGTCATTGTAGCACTTTGAGATCTCCATTAGAGATATAAAGTGCATTATAAATAAAATTTTTATTATTATTTGGTATTCAGAAACCATTTGAACAACACATAGTTCTTAGCCATGGATTTTGTTCTCCGCCACCAGCACATTGCAAAATAAGTAGAAAATGTGTTTGCATTTCAAAACTAAATACACATGATTTATTACTTTTTTTTTAACCTCAACTAGTGTTTACTCAAGATGTTTGCATTGGAAGGTTTTCTGCAGGAGATGTCCCCTCCAGCAGAAAGATGGAAGAACTAATAAGTTATGTGTGTCTACAGAGCACGGAAAGCAGCACATGATGTCAATATTGTGAAAATCGCTGTGATTCTCATGGCTAAATGAAGATAGCAGATCAGGTTCCATATTGAGTTGTTATAAGAAGATATCTACGATGGGAGCGGAGTGAGTGTGAAGAAGCACATAGGTCAGGAGAAAGGGCAAACAAATATTGGATGTTGTGTAGGATTTAACGAGGGGATCAGGTGAAAAATCTCTCACGAAAAGTCCAAAACTAATTGTGTTTCCTCTCAGATATGCTTTTGTTTTGACAAATCTTGAGATCACTCCCTGAAGTCGAATCGGTTTAGATGGGAAAGCATCTTACGTCTACTTCATAGCCACCAAAACTTGAGATTTGTATGCTCTTATTTACATTCAAACATCCCCATTTGACTTTTGAGAAAAGTTTCGGCCAACAACACAGCGAAACTGGAACTTAAAAGAAAGTTATTTCTAGAATTTCCTGTGCCAACAGTTACATCACACTGTCAGGATCCCTAATCTGCCGCTAGATGGAACCCTGGAGGTTCCTAATCAACCCTATTAGGGTCACCTGAGGATGATTACTGATTCCACACATCTGTGTACCCTCCCATCTATTTAAGGGCACCCGGACGTACAATCCCTTCCAGCCAGGTCTTCCTGGTTGCCTGACCAAGTACACATTCTTACAATAACCTTATGCCATACCACTGAAACTTTGTTTTTTCTTTTTATAGTATTTATAGATTGCCAAATTCAAATACACCATGTTTTCTGTCTGCAATTGGGTCCTCCTCTTTCCACTTGTGCACCGCTTCATGACACACACACACCTTCAGCCAGCAAAATTTATCGGTGGATTTGAGTCGTCCTCCTTCACTACTAGTTTACACACTTCTAAACACATTTGCAGGAGGTCCAGATGTGCTATTTCATCTTTCCTCCTTTCCTGCAGTTCAATGACGCAGCGTACGGAGACCTTGCTGTCATCACAGCTCAATTTCTCCAAATACAGCTGTTAATGGGACACTAGTGGCCTTCAGTGACATAGGACAAAAATCTGCATGAACATAAAGAGGTAATGTTTCGATTTACATCTGCTCTGACACTCATTTACTCATATTCATTCACAGTCTGATGATATGGAAATGAGGATACGGTGCACTCTGTATGTAATAGCAATTGAGCCAACTAGAGTAGATATTTATGCTCAAAGGAAAACTCCCAGCGTGGAGCAATAAAAATGAGGATGTTTGACAACATGGTGATCAGATGTTAGTTAGACTGAATGCTGTGATGTGTGGAGGAGTGATGCTGAAGCAGATGGAAGGTTTTACAGATCTACTAGCATGTTAAAAATCCTATCCAAAACTTTGCATTCCAATTCTGGTTTCCAAGGTAATTACAAAAATACGTTTACGGATATTTTAAGATTGAAGAGCTGGACGACTTGGCGGATTACACGCCAAAACTGACATGAGACAGATTTCAGGTCTGAAAAATCATTTGTTTTGTTTGTTGAGTGAACAAACTGCAAAAAGAGCCTGATAGCGGCAGCATGCTGTGACAGGTAGATGCTGATCTCTCTGAGCCTCTGCTAAGCTGTCAGCTTAAATGGATAGTTTTACAAGAGCTAGTCATTAAAATATGAAGAAAAAGTCTAATTGCAATGTGTCAAATTATTGTTACAATTAGAAAGGGTGAAGAAACTGGTCCTGAAATGATATTCTGAGTCAAACTTAAACATGTTTTCATGACCGTCGGCATTCAAACCTGTTTGAATCAGATATAACGTGTGATATATGCACATACGACATGTTCACGTATCAATTAATGTGTTACTGAATCAACATTGGGTAGCACGGTGGCACAGTGGGTAGCACATTGGCTTCACAGCAAGAAGGTCGTGGGTTCACGTCCCGGGTGGGGACGAGGCTTGGAACACTGTCATTTCTGTGTGGAGTTTGCATGTTCTCCCCGTGTTTGCGTGGGTTTCCTCCCACCCTCCAAAGACATGCATGCTAGGTTGATTGGCTGGTGCCAAAATTGCCCCTAGGAATAAGTGTGTGTGTGTGTGTGGATGGTTGTATGTATGTGTGTGGCCCCGCGACAGACTGGCGACCTGTTCGGGGTGTACCCTGCCCTTCACCTTAAATCAGCCGGGATGGGCTCCGGCAACTCCGAAAGGGACTGACGGACAAGAAGATGACTTCTTGTCCGTGTCAAAAACATGCCTGAACTGTTTTTCTATTTTATTCATCCACGTTTGGGTAATTTGTTTTTCATACGGTATTCAGAAACAATTTGAACGACACATAGTTCTTAGCCATGGATTTTGTTCTCCACAGCCCCCACATTGCGACATAAGAAGGAAATGTGCTTGTAGCAGCAATGCATGCATTTTGTTCTCTAGGGTCTCCCATTAGGTAATCCCAGGAAATCCCACTCCACCCCAGATTTTTATGAATATAAAAGAATGAATCTTCTCAATTTGATGTGCTTTGCATTCTTTTTGCAGCCTCAAACAAGATTTACGCTGTGTTGTGCATGCACCTACTGTGCAGAGTGAAAGGAGTGGGAAATTTGCACCGTCAAAGTCAATGCAGTCTTGTATTTGGTACAACTTTATAAAACAGAATGATGCTTTTAAGAAGCACCAGAATTTTTTTTCGTTTTCTTCATGTCCCATAAATCGCTTTACCCATGTTGATCCCCATTGTCTTTCATTTCTTGGAAGAATAAGTGTTTCCACTTATTCTGAATCTGTATAGATCTATACCTAAATATAATATATTCCTTATGGTTTAGAGCTTGTCCCAACAAGGATCAACTGAAAGGCAGGGTACACCTTGCACCTTCCAGTTAACTGGAGAACAACCTGATACATGTTGGCATGAGATCACACAAACTCCAGATCAAATGATCTGTATTCCAATCCCAGCCAAAATGAGGTTCAAAGGAGAATTTTTAGCTAGAAGGATGCTTGCAATGTGAACCATTCATGCTGACACAGAATGGCGGCTTGTTCAGGGTGTACCCCATTTTCTCCATCTGCCTAGCTCAGATAGGCTCCTGCACCCTTGTGGACAAAGTGAGTTACAATATAGATGTACACGTACTGTACATATGTTCATCTTCTAAGCTGGAAATGAAAAAAAACCCCTCTTATTCAGGGGTCTACTTACCTATGGGTTGCTTTCAAAACCACTTTAGCTTCATATCTTCAGCCTTTCCAGTGCCTTCTCCTTCTTCTGGTTACCCACTCACTCGTACCTTTAAAGTAGACAGAAAATTGGCAGAGATGGAGAAGAGAGGGGAAAATGAAAGAGAAACATTAATGAAAGGGACTGCCAAATGAACTTCCTCTTCGAGAGGTTGGTAGGAGTGTTCGACAATCGCTGAGACGAGTTATTCTCTCTTTTCTTTTTCTCCTCTTTGCCCTTTGTGACCACAGGACAACAGCTCTCGGGTGAGGAGGAGTACTGCTGCTGATTGCCTAAGAGTCGTGGAGTGTCTATCTGCATGAAATTCCTCCCGACTTTTTTTTTCTTTTTCTCTTTTTTTCATTATCACTTTCTCCTTCACATCTCTAATGAGCCTAGGTTAGAATCCGTGGGTGAATGTATCTGTGTGGGTGTGTGAGTGTGGTTGATACGTGCTTTCATAATCACCCACCGGATCTAAGTGTGGCTGAAACACTTCACATTCGGTTTTCTTTCTTTGAATAACTAATAAATTCTATTTGTAAATTGCTGTATTCTCATACATATGTGTCATTATGTGTTTCAATGAGTTTCATAAGAATTCAGTAAATATTCTTAGTGTGTGGAGTGGGTGGATAACAGACCAATCCACCTTAAGAAACTTCCTGTGGAGCTACAGGAGGTTACCTCAAGTGAAAGGCCAGAGATCCTCACTCTCCACAGACTTGAATCTTCTTCTAGATATAAATATAATTACTCACATAATCACTTTGATATGGACCTTTGCTGCTTATCCGCGGCATCTAATCTTGTGTTGTCAAAATAGCATCATATTATACTTTTGAACCTGGTCTGTAGTTCGATATTTGACAAAACTGTCAGATTTCTAGACTGTTTCCATCTTTATTCTAACATCACCTCAATTTGAACCCATTTCCATGGAAAAGCGGATTAAACCAAGACAAACCGATTGCAAAGTTCAGAGAATCTCTTTGTGTTTTCAAATCACTCCAAAATATCTCCAGCCTGGAATTCAGACTTCAAAAGTGCACTGATACAAAAAAAAAAAACAATCACGCCAAGTTTTCAGTTGTATTAAGTCATTTAGTCAATCACAAGTTTTTTATACCCATTTATTTAAACTTTTCAATTTAAACTTTGAGGGATGCCGAGTGTGAAGCGGCCGGGATGGGAATCCGAGACCATGGTCCCCGCCCGGAAAAGGGTGGAATGCCCCCTGCAGGTCAGGGACAGGGTCCTGCCCCAAGTGGAGGAGTTTCAGTATCTCAGGGTCTTGTTCACAAGTGGGGGAAGGATGGAGCGGGAGATCGACAGGCGGATTGGTGCGGCGTCAACAATAACTAGGACAAGCATCAGTAAAGAGAGAGCTGAGCCGAAAAGCAAAGCTCTCGATTTACAAGTTGATCTACGTTCCTAGCCTCAACTATGGTCACCAGCTGTGGGTGGTGACCGAAAGAATGAGATCGTGGATACAAGCGGCCGATTTGAGCTTCCTCCGCAGGATGGCTGGGCTCTCACTGAGAGATCGGGTGAGGAGCTCTGCCATCCGGGAGCAGCTCGGTGTCAAGCCGCTTCTCCTCCAGGTCGAGAGAAGCCAATTGGAGGAGTCGGGCATCTGGTCAGGATGCTTCCCAAGCGCCTCGCTGGTGAGGTGTTTCGGGCACGTCCCACCGGGAGGAGACCAAGAGGCAGACCCGGACCCACTGGAGAGACTATGTCTCACAGCTAGTTGGGGAACGACTCAGGATCCTTCCAGGTGAGTTGGAAGATGCAGCTGGGGTGAGAGAAGCCTGGGCTTCCCGTCTGAGGCTGTTGCCCCTGCGACCCGGCCCGGAATAAGCGGAAAACGACGGAACGGTTTGGTTTATGAGGGTTTTGACTTGTGTCCTATCTATCAAACTAGCCAACTTAAATAATTGAAAGTCTGTTTTAAGTTTTATTTATCTCTTATTTATGCAAATGTGTAGAAAAAAATCTCAATAAGAGGATGCAGTCAAACCTAATTTTTTTATCCATGGTTGCCCCCTTCCCTCTCTTAATATTTTGTAGGATTAAAATATCTTTCCTTGGTCCAAGTTTATTTTTTTCTCATTTCTCTTCCAACAGCGTGGCATTTTGATAAAGAGCGTTTGAGACGTTGCAATCAAGAGATATCCTGCAAGGTGGATGGATGATTCCTCACTGGCAAACTTGTTGCTGTATGAATCCATACAGACAAATTAAATGAATGGGAATGAAATCCTAAACCTGGAATTTTGAAGCACGAAAAAACCCAGTTGTATCCCACATGCATAGCTGATCAAATACATAAACATGCATACTTTGTAGAAATTAAAAAAATATGATCAGCCAAATCCTGCAATACTCCCACACGCCTGCTGCCAAGACAAGCATGGGGAATTTGTTTAATGTGCAGCATTTATTCACTGCACACACGCTGTTGCACTACCGCTTCCTCCATCACATGAGACACTCCCTTCACCGGGCAACTCGCCATTAATCTGCCGGAATAAAGGGCTAGCCAAACAGCGTGGACGCTAAAGTGAATTCAATATGAACATCTAAGATAGTGTTTATCTGTGCTAGCGTCGTCACAGTAACGTGCAAGCGAAAGTCGATAACCAAAGACAATCGGTGTCTTTGCTTTTTTTTTTTCTTAGACAGTGTTTTCCAATACCGATGGGCTAAGTTATTCTTTGTCCAGTCATGTGGAAAGCAGGTCTGGTTTGTTTTCTCATGACCCTGCAACACACTGGCATCGAGTTTAGTCACTGCTCTGAGACAGATGGCCAAGCATCATGGTGCAAGGCAAATTGGGAAATGAAAACATTCATGAGCCGAACTGGGCCTGTGCAGTTTCTCTACCAAACATGATGAATTTAGATAAGAGGATAAAAATGTGAAAGTAAGGAACCTCTTGGATGACCTTTCCTGTCTAATAAGGCCCCCTCCCCTCGGCTGTAAAACTTTCAATAAATTCCTAATTTCAAACAACATGAGAATGTCGGAACAAAAATTTAGTTATTTCACGTGTTTTATTTGTTTTTTTTTTTTTTTGTGTGATGTACGACAGAAGAGTTCCAGCTAGAATTAAAGGGAAAGTGTACAAAACCGTGGTGAGACCGGCCATGCTGTTTGGTCTACAAACAGTAGCACTGAAGAAAAGACAGGAAGCAGAGATGGAGGTAGCAGAGATGAAGATGCTGAGGATCTCTCTAGGAGTGACCAGGATGGACAGGATCAGAGGAACAGCACCTGTTAGAGGTTTTGGGGATAACGTTCGAGAGGCCAGACTGAGATGGTTTGGACTTTCTATCTCATTCATTGTTCTCAATTGTCTGTTTATTTAGAATTACACTGCTAGTTGGTACAATACAATTCACATGTTGTCCACCTCTCTCCCTCCTCTCTAGGAGAGAGCCCCATTCAGGACTCCGTGTTCCTGTCCTTGGCATGGCCACACCGAGGATACCTCCGCGCTTTATCATCCCCGCTCCATCAGGATGAAGAACATCTACTCATCCCTGTACTGGACATCGCTGGGCTGAGGAGTCCCCCATGTTTCCATCAGGATGAAGAACATCGATTGACTTATTTAGATATTTAACTGTAGATTAGAATAAGCTAATATTTAAACAATAATCTTTGACACATTGGTTGCTCATCCCGGGGGGATTGCTCTTTCATGTGGACCCCCACGAGGTTTCTTTTTTTTCACCCACTGATGGGTTTTTTAGGAATTTTTCCTCACCAAGAAGGAGAGTCTAAGGGCAGGAATGTGCTAGTCTTGTTTAGTTAGCATTTGTTAGTTATTTTTCTAGTTGTGTCTTTCTGTTAACACATTCCAGCAAGAAACTAACTTGCTGTGGCGACCCCTGAAGGGAAATGCTGAAAGAAGAAGTAGTTAAAAAAAAATTTGCTGTAGAGTAGAATAAGCTAATATTTAAACAATAATCTTTGACACATTGGTTGCTCGTCCCGGGGGAGGGATCTCTCTTTCATGTGGACCCCCACGAGGTTTCTAATTTTTTCCCCACTGATGGATTTTTTTAGGAGTTTTTCCTCACCGAGAAGGAGTCTAAGGGCATAAATGTGCTAGTCTTGTTTAGTTAGCATTTGTTAGTTATTTTTCTTGCTGTATATTTGTGTTAATACATTCCTCATTTTCTTGTGAAGCCCATTGAGACGGAAATTCTGTGATTTGGGGCTATACAAATAAAATTGAATTGAACGGTATTATGTATACAGTAAAGGAAGACATGAAGATAGTTGGTGTGACCAAAGAGGATACAGCAGATAGGGTTAGATGGAAGAAACTGACTTGCTGTGGCGACCCCTGAAGGGAAATGCCGAAAGAAGAAGATGAAGAATTTGTTTGTTTTTTTGCATATGTTAAATGGAAAAAAAAATGTTGCCATGGTTGCACTTGATTTCTTCCCATCCTCACTTTACTGTCGATCATCCACCTCCTCACTTTCCATTGTTCCAAGAAGAAAATAGATCTTTACCACAGAGTCAGACGATGAGAATGAGTGTGAAAGAAGACCATGGAGGAGGTGTGAATGGAAAAAAAAAAAAGAGGAGAAATATTAAACTCAGGTAATCAATGGAGTGGGATGTGTTAAAGTGAGAAAAAATGAAGAGAGAAATAAGAAGGGGAAGCAAAGCCTAACGTTTGGAGAGCAGAATGTGATAGACAAAAGCAGGTAAGTCAAGATGACAGAGGAGAAAAGCAAAAGACCAGAGTCGAGGATGAAAAAGCAGGAAAGTGGTGTGGAAACGATGGCTGAACACGGCAGAACAGATGAAAAGATGTGGGTGGGGGTCAAGCGAGAGGAGAAAAAGGCATTAGAGAAGACTTTGAGGGTGGAGAAGAAAGAACGAACCAGACAGAGGAGGAAATGAAACTGAAGAGAAACGACAAGCAAGAAATTAAATAAGAAAAATAAAATGGAGATTTTCAAGGAAATGAAAAAAAAAAGTGGAGAATGACGGGCTACAATCACCTCATATATAAAAACTATTTAAAGGTCTCCGTTGTACCATAACCCAAGATTTTAATTCTGTTTCTGGATTATTATCTTTCAACTGTGGATGAAAGATATTCTTGAGCAGAACTGAGTGGGCAATTTATAGAAAAAAAAGTAAAAAGACAGTCATTTCAAAATGTAGTATCTGTTTTATGAAAAAGATCAGGTGCATGGTGGCCTTACAGCAAAAAGGTTGGGGTTCGAGGCCCAGGTGGGGACGTAACTTGGTGTTTGCATGTTCTCCCTGTGTACATGTGGGTTTCCTCTGGGTGCTCCTGTTTCCTCCCACCCTCCAAAAACATGCATGTTAGGTTAACTGGCCACTTCAAAATAGTCTCTACGAAAGAGTGTGTAGATGGTTGTGTGTGTGTGTGTGTGTGGCCTGGCGACAGACTGGCCGGTCTACCCTGCCTCTCGCCTTGAATCAGCTGGTATAGGGTCTGGCACACCCACGACCTTGTCAGGGCATGAGTGGTTCAGAAGATGAATGAATGAATGTAAAAGACCATCGCAACAAAAATATTTTGGGCCAAACTTTTGGGTTTAGACATGATGGCTGGGGTAAAAAAAAAAAAAAAAAAAAAAAGAGCTGCTCCCTTATATCAAGATGACTCCGGTAGTTTAGACTTTGGTGGTTGGGTTAGCTACCCATATGGGTCCATGCCCCTATGTCAATATAGATGTTTTAATTTCTAATTATGTCCCTAATTTGGATTCTTGCATGGTGTTTGTGTATGAGACAGTGGAACCAACCTGAGGTTTCACAAATTATGTGTGAGAATTTTTAGCAGAAGAAGCCTTTTGAATTTTTTCCAAATAGCAAAGCTGCTTTTGAAATTAAACTTGACTTAAAGTCAAGGGTTTACTTTCTTTTTTGGCTTTCCAGAACTGTTTGAATGTAAGTCAATCGGTTTTACAATTTCAAGAAGCACCATCTCAGAAGCTCAATGAGATGCTGCTTTTTATTTTATTACAAAATTATTAACATTTTGTTGCGGCTGCTAGTTTTCCACCTGGCAAAAGCTCTTCTCTTTTCTTGGGAAAAGCAAACTATTTTATCTCTCTGAGATACCATATGAACTTTAAGTGACATTTGTTCTTTATTGGAATTTGTGCGTTAATTCTCGTACATTACCAGCACTAATCATTTCAACATTTCATGTTTCCATTGGCTCCATTAAGAAGAGCTGACAGATAGGCTGTTTAGTGCAGGAAATGAGTGCTTGAAAAGCAAGAAAACAATGAGAACGCTAATGGAGAAGTCATGCACACTTGTCTATTCACTTCTTTTTACAAATTTTGTAGGCTGCCCCAGGGCAGCTGAGGCTCCAACAGTAGCTTACCATTATCTAGTATGGAGTGAATGGATAATGCATATGGTAAGCGTCTTTGATTGTCCTGAAAAGCACTATATTGATGTTTTTTTTCCCTCTTATCTCCCGTAGTCCCAGGGACGTCTTGGGCCCAGTGGGAATCGAACCAGGTTCTCCCGGTCGAAAGACAGTATCTCTACCACTAAGCCAACGCCCCTGGGACCGTGAAAAGCACTATATAACTACAATTACAAATTAGATTCTTATCATAATTTTTAAAAAGTACAAATGTTGCAAAAGCTGACCCTAACCCAAACACCTGATGAAATCAAACAGTCAAAACAAGTGACTGGAAATGTATAAAGTATACATTTTGAGTTTGATTAAAAGAAAATCATTACCTAAAAGCCTAAAATAAATGCTCATAAACTAATGTCACAATATATGGACAAGTCGATCTACGTTCCAACCCTCACCTATGGTCACCAGCCGTGAGTGGTGACCGAAAGAATGAGATCGCGGATACAAGCGACTAAAATGAGCTTCCTCCGCAAGGTGGCTGGGCTCTCACTCAGAGATTGGGTGAGGAGCTCTGCCATCTGGGAGGAGCTCGGTGTCGAGCCGCTCCTCCTGCAAGTCGAGAGGAGTCAGACAGGGTGGTTTGGGCATCTGGTCAGGACACCTCCTGAGCGCCTCGCGGGCGAGGTGTTTTGGGCACGTTCCACCGGGAGGAGACCAAGGGGCAGACCACGGACCCGCTGGAGATACTATGTCTCACAGCTGGCTGGGGAACGACTTGGGACTCTTCCCGGTGGGCTGGAGGATGCAGCTGGGGTGAGGGAAGCCTGGGCTTATCGCCTGAGGCTGTTGCCCCCGTGACCCGGCCCCGGAACAAGCGGAAGATGACGGAACGGAACAATATACTGAAAAAATATACTTCTATTTAAATGTGCTGCCACAGGATAAAAATTCAAAGTAACCTGAATGAACCGTTGCAAATATACAACTCAAGTTTATTTCATGTACAATGTTAAAATTGAACTTTTAACAGGAAGGAAAAGCCACCATAATTCTTCGTTTGTGCCACATTGCAACATTCAACTTATTTTGAGCTGTTGTTTTAATACGAACACCACAATATCAGTCAGTCACCTTAGTAACTATCTATTCCTTTCGGCATCACAGGAATGCCGGAGCCTATTTCGGCTGATTCAAGGCGAGGGCCAGAGGAAACCCCAAATAGGTCGCTAGTCTGTTGCAAGGTCATACTCATACTACCATATGTACACACATTCATTACTAGGGACAATCACATAGTGGCTAATCAACCTAGCATTCATGTTTTTGGAGGGTGGGAGGAAACTGGAGTACCCGGAGAAATCCATTCATACATGGGGAGTATGCATTACAAGCATTACTGAAATAAAATATACCTAAACAGAATTTTTTGTCTTCAAAACTTCTTTGCAACAACGCTCTTAGTCAGGAGCGGATCTAGGGGGCGTTTGTACAAAGTCCCACCCCCTTTTGGTCCACAAAAAAAAAAAGAAGAAGAAAGGAAAGGGGACTAGTCAAGCTATTCCCATGCGGGGCCAGCGAATGGGCCACCAAAATATAGGAAAATTACTCTTATTTGTCAAAATGTTCTGGGGGGAATGCCCCCAGTATCCACTATACTAGCTTTGTCAATGACCTGACGTCCCCCCTTTAGAAAATCCTGGATCCGCCCCTGTTAGTGTTGACTCACCTTCAGTAGATTTTTTGCTTATAATTACATCTATAAAACACTGCTTTAAAAAAATTGAAATATCAACCTCTGTGCAGAATTTTTTCTCACCCATTTGAGCTAAAAGTGAGGTAACGTGAGTCTTTTTTGAGTGTGAATGGGTCGGTCTGTGCGCTTGGTCAGTGGTAAGTGGGTGTCTATTGGCATGCAGTGACTTATATTCAATTAGTCCACCTGCCACCTCTACATGGCTCGGCATTCCAGAGCTCAGTAAATCAACTCGCCTGACAGCGCACAGGTCGATATTAATATTAACGTCTCCATAAATAATGTTATTGTAGAGCTGCATGTTAATGGTTCATAAAATGATAGACATGATAAAGTAGAGTATGTTTTCTATTGTAAGGGTCCACGAGTTTAACACGGGGACAGAAAAAAAAGGAAAGTGTTCGAGAGTGACTAAATCCTCCACAATGTCCTTTGAGAGGAACAGTGATGACATTGGGTTGGAAAGGCGCCGAGGTGGTCACAGCTGTGTTCTCAAGCTTGAACGTCCGAGGGAGGGGAGGTGGTGTAGCAAAGTTGTGAGTGTGTATTATATGCGTGTGTTCGGTTGGTGAGACTGGGGACCGAACGCACTGGATTAATTATCATAAATCATCTCTGAGGCCACATGTTTATGGCAGCAACTCAAATTAGTCGGACTATCTGGTTTCCATCTTGGAATCTGCAGTGCATGCACTGTATTTGTATATGTGACAGAAAAGGTCCGGGGATTGTATGAAAGAGTAGCTTTGCTGTTTTGTGACAATTGCCCATATTTCATTTTGACAGCGAACATATCGCTGTAACATCTTTATATGGTTGCTGCAAATCTCTAGATTAGCTATTGGCTGCAACAATGTGGCCATCATTAAACCAAGAGGGTGTCTGAAATGTCAGCATGTTCACTTGACCTTGTACGCAAATTGAGGGCATCATTCATTACATTTGTAAAAGCAATAGCTGCAGTGTGAATGTGAAAACACGATATAACTGTATATTTTATTTATGTGATTTGAAAGCATTCAATTTGCTAAAAAAAAAAAAACTTTGTTGTATTGTTTTGCTGCGAGTCCAAATGCGAAGTTCAAGGAGCTTCATTACTACGTACAGTTGAAGAAACGAGTTCTCCTTATTGACATACTCCAGAGACCATGCGGGATGGAATTTTTAGCATACAAATTCAAATCGGTGATGCTGCTGCTCTCAGCAGGAACAAAATTTGTCTCTGCCAAAAACTTGCTTCAAACAGTTTGGTTTAAATGGGGTCATTTTAACCTCAAAATATCCCAAAAGTTTGTGCATTCGAGCCAAAAAACCCCAACTATTTAATTCCTGTCCTTTAGTTAATCCAGAAGCAAAGCTAGGAATTATTAAAAAAAAAAAAAAAAAAAAAAAAAGCCGGCAACTGCTTTCAAATTATTGAATGAATGAATACATCACTGCATAGAATAATTAATCAGATCTTAACTCTCATCTGTAGGGTACTGGGGTGTTGTTTTAAAGCACCGTGATTAGTGGAAAGAGGAAAAGATGGGCAAACACACTCACACACATTCACATGTGGATTGAAGAATATTTGCATAGAGATTTTCTGTTGAGGAGATTTCTGGAAAAGATTTCTAAAAAAACTTTGAAATTGGGCTATGTCACCTCAAACGATCACACACAAATAACCACACACACACACGCATGTGCACAGCACTCACAAGCTGTGGACCAGGGGTTTTGCAAAGCTCGGATCATCCCTGCTAATCCACACTCATTAAGGATGAACTCCATGATAGTGTGCCACCACCAGCTTTCATGGCTCCCGCCCCTTTTACCCCACTTTCACATGGGCGAAAGCCACAGTGGAGAAGTAGCAGCTTTGATAGTGATTTTAATAAATTACTCTGGGTGGTTTGATGCATGTTTGTTACAGGAGCGCCTGCATCACACCTTCCGATTGGGTATAATTAAAAGTGACAAAGCTTTCAATTTGCAGCAGCAAAGGTGTGATGTGTTTGGCCGAGGGAAGCCGAGAAGAGTTTGTCGCTCTCTTCAGAGATCTTTGTCTTCAAAACAAAAGAGTAATTCAAGATGAAAGCAACAGTTAGGTGACAGAATCACTTTACTAGGCTTAAATGTAAAAGAAGTTTTAACAAAACTTCACATCAATTATTCAAACATCTTCATTGTTCTTCCAGATAAAGGAGAAGAATTTTATCTCTACACTCAACATTTTAACCCAAGGACTCGAGCATAAATAGACTTTTTACCCCCCCTCTCCTTGTTCCTCCACATCAGAGAGAAGGTCACTTTTGAGCAGTCTACCTGCAAACCCCTTGAGCGGAACAAAAAAGAAACGGGGGAAAAAAAAGCCACAGATGCTTCTTTTCTTGTTCTCCGGCTTCAAAATAACCCTCTCTCGCTCTCTGTGGACATCTTAAATAAATTACAGATATGCTATCCTCCCAAGATGTGATCTCTGTTCTCCGGCACAAATTAAAAATTTAAACCCATTTAGGTTGATGCCCAGTGTAACTTGAAGCAGTGTGGTTACAAGTGGTGATATCTAACCAGAACTGTGACACTGTACTACTTAGAAGTGATGCTTGTTGCTCTGGGCACTGCATCAGAGAAAGAGAGCAGAGTGGCTTGATGTAAGAGAGAATATCCTATGACTGTGGGGGTCAAAGACAAGTCGTAACTACTGGTTCTACCTGGAGCTATATGTCGCATCACAGTGTCCTAACACCAAAGTCTGACTCACTGGCTCTGAGTCAATCACCTCTTGTCAAATCAGCTCACACAAAATATGAAATGAACAGCCCTGCAACTTTGAAGACTCAACTTTGAAGGTGTTATGCTTTAAACCGCTTTCTCATCCAAGTCTCAAGCTTAATCCATCATTTTTAATTCGGTATAAAACGGTTGCTGCATCCAATTCAGTGCTGTGCAACCAAAGAGTTTTTAATATGTCTCTGTATCAACACAATTACATTAATAAGCAACCTGATTAGGGTCACCCGAGGATGATTCCTGATTCCACACATCTGTGCACCCTGCCATCTATTTAAGGGCAATCGCCCCGGACCTCCCTGTCAGTTCATACCATTCCTTCCAGCCAGGTCACTCTGGTTGCCTGACCATGTTTGAACTTTTGAAATCCTGAGTTAATTCTGTGCCCTTTGCATACTTACTCAAATTGTGTTAATAAACCTTATTTTAATGTCCTGCAATTGGGTCCTCCTCCTTCCACATCCCAAAACCCAGACAAGGATTGCACTGCTTGGGACCAGGAGGATACCGAATTGGGAGTCACATTTGGACCCGGTGTACTGAACTAAGAATCAGAAAATACTTTAATGATCCTACACATGGAAAATTTGTGTGGTAGAGGAACAACTTTCTATCTGCTGAGTGAGTTTTAGTAGAGCCTGACTACATAGGGGGAGAAAGACTTCCGTTACCAAGATGTTTTTGAGCGGAGCTGTCTGAGCCTCTTGGAGAAGGAGCTCCACTGTTCGTCCAGGAGTGGGTAGAGAGGATTGTCATGGTTGTCCATGATGAACAAAAGTTTGTTCAGTGACCTCCTCTCTACCACTGCCTCAAGTGAGTCCTGTTTGCTGCCAATGACAGAGCTAGCCATTCTGATCGGTTTATTCAGTCTGTTGGCGTCACTGGCTGCGATGCTGCTCCCCCAGCAGATGACAGAGAAGAACAAGGAGCTGACCACCATAGACTGGTAGAAGATCTCCAGGATCTTGTTGCACACAATGAAGGACCTCAGCTTCCTTAGGAAGTAAAGTCAGCTGCCGGTCTTCTTGTCCAACTCCGTAAATGATCTAAAGATGGATAAAAACTTCGGAATCAAAAGAAGGAAAAAAAAAACTTACACTGAAAAGCAACAATAAGTTCAAATTCAATTGGTTGAAACACCTGTTCATTGTCTCACATACCGTAGCCAATAATCAAAGCCAAAGCCACCTTCCCTGTGAAATGTGTGGAACTCAGAAAAGCCCAAATACTCATTGTAATCCAAAATACCTCAAATCAATTAAAAACTAAACAAATCCATTTGTCCTTAATGAAGGAAAAGGCAATCTGCCAAGGGAAACAGGATTACGACCAATCTCTAATGCTTGATTATTAAGAATAAATAGACTATTAAACACACAAGAGGATTGCCTGGGAGGCTTACTTATGTGCACAACACATCCTATTTATTTAGTATTTTACAGATTGGGTGAGACTAAAAAGGCTAATTAAGCAGAAACTTTACAAAAAAAATAATACATTATCCAACATTATGAGAGACTGTGTGGAGTAAATGTCTTGCAATCATTAAGCAGCAAAGAGTTTAATAAATGTGTGTGAATGTGTGTGAGAGGTTGGGTGCATTTATTAGACTTAATCTTACTATGAACCCAGAGAAAGCTTTTTGTCATTTGACCTTCATTAACATCTTCTATTCATTGCTTTAACTCTGGTGATAAATCAGAAAATGGCTCCTATTGTATCTTCCACCGGCGTGCCGTAAAGCATTCGCATGTACCTGACTTTCATTAACTTCTGTCTCCTCACACAATAAGAGACTCGATCGAATTTAGGTTTAATAAGGTGTTTGTCTTGTGCAGATTCTACGGGCAGAAATTAAACAGAAATCAAAGCCAGCGATGATTCAGCAAAGCTGCAAGGAAGACGTATGACCTCGACTGTGGAGTGCACTTTGAAGCACTTTCACTTAAAATGAGCCATGTGATGAGGAGCAACACCTTTAACTCCAGACTAGGAGATTATCACAGAAAGTCCCAATGAGAGCTTAGTTTAGGAAGAGAAATATGTTCTCTTTTAACGCAGGAGAGGGGGAGGGTTTCTCTCCATGAAGCATGGTGGGATTAACCTAATCAGAAGATTAATCAGACTGAAACTCTTTATCCGACGATGCTGGCCAACAGAATTAGGATTGAGAGTAGGGAGATGGCGTTCCCACAACCTCTCTCTCTCTACGATAGAGTCTGCAGTTTGATCACACACATTTGAGACAGAAGTGAAAATGCATGATTTTTTTTCGGAATCTGTTTTAATTTGAAGAAACAACCGTTTTTGTGTGAATCGGAGAAAACCTCAGTTTTTCAATCTAAAACAAAACTGATTGAAAAACCTTAGTTTTTCAGTCTTTTTTCAATCATAAAGCCTTTTTAAAGTTTAAAAAGGCTTTATGTCACATTTTAAACAAATTTAAAATCTAAGTTGAGATATATGCAGTAACATTTTTTTAATCTTGAAGATCTCGAAGAATCTTGAAGAATCTTGAATCTGAACTTTGTTGAAATGCTTTGAGAGATCAAAAAGATTCTTAAACTCAAAAACCCTCAAAAACTTCACATCAAATTACAAAGCCTATGGTAAGTCATGTTGTTCAACAGTCTATGATGACACAAACACTCTTTGAAGCCCTTGACCACACAAGAAAATCTCGCAACAACATCTAAATAGCTTTCGTAACAAGCTGTGATGTCTGTTTTCTTATCAAGTGTCTTTTTTAAATATAACATTCCAACCTATCTCGCCAACTAGGTCAAACAAAGAAAAAATGAGAGGACAGCAGATGTCCATGAGGTGAAAAGAAAAAAAAACAGATGCCTGGAGTGTGAACAGCGAGGGCAACATTGATCGCAGCTTTCTGGTAGGGAGGTCATCGATTGTAGAATACAGCTGTGATACTTGGCACACCTTGCTGACTCCCACTACAACCTTGAATTTGTAGCCAAGAGCAAGCATTTTCTTCTTTTATTTAGTCAGTTGATCAAAACATAGATTGGAGGTTGCAGAGGTGGAAAAGAAAGGGTCCTCAGAGTCATCACATAATTACATGGGAGCATATTTTTCTTTTTTTTTTTTCAACCACAGCCTCACTTTTTTTTCCCGTGAGGGCCATTTTCTCCAGTGATCCCCGTATATTGCAGCGGAAGCGGTTGGTAGAGTTGGAAATTTAGATCAAGCCTGCACTGGCACATTTACTTGGGTGTTCACAAATAGGGGCATCGCAGTGTGAACTGGGAATTACAAGAAAGAGGTGGAAGTAAATGAAGAGCCCAGTTTTGATCTTTTCTACTCCCTTGAGATTTATTGATCCCGGAATCTCATCAAGAAATCTTTTGGACGGTAAAACACAGACATCAAAGATCAACTTGTTTTTCTTTGCTGCCCTCCTCCGCAGATGCTCTTCCCACACACTCTATTCTATTTAAAGATGTGTTTCTACCAACATTTCACACGGAGATACAGCAGAAGTGAACAAAAAAGGGAGACTGAAATAACAAAAAAAGCTTGGAACAAGCAGTGGCATCACGCTGTTATTGGTCATCTGATCTGCCAATGTTATTTCAAAAAATATAATAGGATTTTCAAACGCTCTGGAAATATAAAGAGCTGCTGTGTGTAAATTATTCTGCTATCTATGTATCCAGGCCATGCTTAGTTGGTATTCTGCCCTTTTATCTCTTGTCCTGCCGCGTCTTCTTAATCCTTGCCAAAACAAAATGTAATACATACAGTTCACATTCATATGTAAAAGCTGTTACATAGACACAAGTTTTTGCTTTGAAATGACAGTTTTTCTCTTCGTCAGGTGCTCGTCCATCAATTCCCAGACAATCTGGGTATTGACTCTGACAAATTCTTGGATACAACTGATAACGTCTTGACAAATGGGCCTCACTCTTCCTCCTCCAACATCCAATACATCTCTCTACGTCTTCTTGTTGCCCACCTCTATCAGATTCTATTATGTGATATGATATCACAGCCTTGGATGAGCACAACCAGGAAGAGCTAGTGAATACAGCAAACCCTTTAAAGTGTGATTTGGAAATAGGACGCTTTGTGCAGAGGATACAGAGATCTAAAATCTTGAGGTTATATTCAAAGAAATCAGAAATTATCCCTACACGATTACATTTTCTCATCGGGCACAGAAGGAAATCTGCAAGACTATCTTAAAAAAAAAAAAAAAAAAAAGACAATGAAACAAACTACAGCAACACTATTTTTAAAATTTCTAATTACAAAAAAAAAAACCTACCATGAAGGACTCTTCTGTGATCAGAAGATGTAAATAAATATTTCAGTTTGTAATATGAACAGAAAATGTTGAATAAACATAATTTCACAAAACAATTTATTTAGTATCATTTAGATTTAATGGGGTCGAGAGGAGTCAAATGGGGTAGTTCGGCATCTGGTCAGAATGCCTCCCGAGCGCCTCGCGGGCGAGGTATTTCAGGCACGTCCCACCGGGAGGAGACCAAGGGGCAGACCCTGGACCCGCTGGAGAGACTATGTCTCACAGCTGGCCGGGGAACGACTTGGGATCCTTCCGGGTGAGCTGGAGGATGCAGCTGGGGTGAGAGAAGCCTGGACTTCCCGTTTGAGGCTGTCTGCCCCCGCGACCCGGCCCCGGATGAGCGGAAGATGACGGAACAGAACAATTAACAACCGAACGCAGTTAAATATTTACATGACATTGTTCATTCATCTCCCAAACTACTCATCCATATTGAGGGATCTCCGGAGCCTATCTTGGCTGATTACAGGCAAGAGGTGGAGTGCATCCCAAACAGCTACCAGTCTGTTGCAGTGGCCACACATGGAAGCAGACAACAATTCACACATGCTCAATACGATGAACAATTTCCAAATAGCCAACCTAACCTGCATGAGTTTGGAGGCTGGAACGAAACCAAACTACCCCAAGAAACCCATGCATACTCTGGGAGAACATGTGATTTAAGCCACACCCCGAATACGGCTCGAATCCCTGGCCTTGTTGCTGTGAGGCCACAGAACTAATTACTGCACTAACGTGCAGCCTTCATTACACCACGTTAAAGTTAAATAGAAAACTAAGTAGGCTGTATGATAAAAAGATTGTTTTTATTCTAGAGGGGGAAATCCAGCATCACTTTATTTTATAATCTACCAATAAGACGGCAATTCCCTATTTGTCACTGTGTGTTTATCTAAATAAAATAGCTTTGCACCTGTCGGAGACGTCTGGATTTTCTCTGATCAAGCTCACTGTGCGAGGCCACCTTGCAACTTTTCACAAAACACACACTGAGGAAAACCAAACTCACACTAGAGTAATTTGGGCAACCCCATCATCAAAGAGGAATAATGCAAGATTGTGTTTACACGGTTCCTAAATGAGCTCATGCCAGATGTGTGAAGGAGCTGTTTGCAATCATCTGACTAACAAAGTAATTCACAGTTAGCATTCAATGCTTTTCTCAAGCTACTGCTTGTGCACTTTCTCACCGTGATTAAAATTTATTACAAACATCCATTAGGTAAAAGTTGCAAACACAAATCCCTGAAACTGTCTCTGAGAAGTGGAATTTACTGCACTCCTGCAAACTACGCTACTATCTAAATTATTGTCTGTATCCAACAGGATCTGATCTCTTATTGTCCACTATCTCTGAAGAAGTTGCTCGTTTTAGCCTGGGGCTCTTTGTTTAATATTCCGCACAGATGCTTCCTTACTTTATGTTGGCTTTTTGATTGGTGTTGTTTGTATTTTATTCCAGACGGCATCACATTCCTTAGTGTTGAGCACCGGTATGTTGAAGGGTCCTCTTCGTAGGATCTTCAACTGGCAACCTGCATGGTGTGGTGGATCTGAACATCTAATGTTCTGATCCCTCAGGCTTCCGTTGTTGCTATGATTAGCACCTCTGTTGCCCAGCAGTCAAGCCCTCTCCAACCACAAGAAGCACATTTTATATCCTCTCCAGCTGTCTATCAGTTGTGCAGTACATATGGGGGCCTTTTCTTCCCATAATGGTTCCTCAAGTTTTTTTCCCTTCCACTGCCTGAGGAATGTTTGGTCCTCTCGAGGCAAATTAGAAATGTATTTATACATAATCTTTCCCAAGAGGACAAAGCGATGAAGACAATTTTTTAATCACTCATAGTGCGATTCAATAACCTCTCCCCATGTATCAATCCGTGCAAAATGATTACTATTCTTGTTGTTTTTATGTTTTCTCTACTTGTGAAAAATATCATTTGCAAACACATAAAAGCATCCACAAAAAGTGAACAGGAGAGATGTAAATTATACTTTTTCGCTTCCACTAATAACAGGTTGCAAACTGGCCGCTGAAAGGCACGAAGCCTTTAAAAAGACCTTGCTAATGTTAGGTGTGGTTTATGCCCCCTGGTGCCATTTAGAGCAGAGTGATGAGAGTTCATCTCTTCACATCCTCCTCTTCACCCCACCAGACAGGGAGTACAGAAATAGTCTTTGTCACCAAGTAGCAGGGCACCTATTACACACCAACACATCTCAACGGAGGTCCTTGTGTGTGTGCCAGTGTGTGAAGTTTAGCAGAATATTGAAGGTTAATGTGTTGCTGTAGTTTTAATAAAACCAAAGAAACTCGTTTTATTCATGCACAGTTTGAAAAAAAAACCTCACACATGTATTTCATTTTTTTTTTTACTTAAAAGCAGGGGTGATTCTAAACTTGTAAAATAAAATGTGCTTCGTAATATGAAAATGTTTTTAACAACTAAATTTTTTGCTATAATTTCTGATTGTCCTTTTATATCCACTCCTTAGAGGTATATTATCTGCTCTAATAATTTTTTTTTACGTGATTTAATCAATGGTTGTCAATTGAAACTAATGCATAGATAGTAACCAGGGGCGGATCCAGGATTTTCTTAAAGGGGCATGAGGTCATTAACAAAGCCAGCATAGAGAGACTGTGGGCATTTCCCCCCAGATCATTTTGAAAAATAAGAGTCATTTACCTACATTTTGGTGGCCCATTCGCTGGTTGCAGGGGATGGCTTGACTAGTCCCCTTTTCTTTCTTCTCTTTTTTTTTTGTGGACCAAACTGGGGGCGTGGGCCCCTCACGTTCCCCCCTCCCCATCTGCCACTGGTAACTTAAATAATATGTCACATGTTTTGAATTTTTTAATTGAAAAAAAAAATTATTTGATATCCATGAATAGACTGACTGTGGCTTATAAACACACAAGCTTACAAAACCACAAACACTGTAACAAATTTGACTTATAAAATAAATATAGAGAGTAAAATGACATTAACTCATATTATTAGTAGTAATGATACTAGAAAAAAATGAACTAGTTTTAGAGCTGCTGCGAGTAATTTAACAAGAGCTTTAACACCCCAAAAAAATTATCTAGACTCACCCCTGCTTGAAAGATTTTTAGAAAATAATCAATGCTTTTTTTATATATAGAAACATAGACAATCATCATTTTGAACAGCAATGGCCATTTTCCTAGTATTTTACCATTGTAATTGGAACTGAGAGAAATGGTGCCCCAAAGTCAAATGGGGGAGAAAAATATCAACGGTGCAGCTCAGTGTGGAATGATACACCAGAGCAGAAGAAAATGATCTGCGAGGGTGAAGGAAGCAGCAACAGATAAGAGGATTACTCCATTACTATCAACCCCAGGGGCTGTTACCCCTGAGCAAAGAAATACGGTTAAAAAGGGCGAGACCTTGATTTTTTTTTTTCTTCTCTTTGACATGCTCGTATCGTGTGAGTGAAGCAAAGTCACTACACGACATACAATCCCACTCTGGGCAGGCAAAGGCATGTTTTTAGCTCAACCTCATATGCAGCAACCTGAGGTGTGACCTTGCTCTCCTGTCCAGCCTTCCTCTAACCTCCCTCCAGAGACATAAGATAGATGATATGATATCAGCTTTGGAATTTGAGCTTTAAATAAGATGGAGATTTCTGAATATGTTTTTGAATGAAATGCTTATTTGGTGATTTATTACAAATCCATTTCCAGCAAAAATACAAAGTAAAACGACTTTGTCCAAATTACATTTTATTTCTATCTTGTTAGTATTGAAGTGACAAAACAATGAAATTCACTGGCGATTGTTCCTGCAGTAGGGTTATTTTGCGTGGGTGACAATGCTGGGCTATCACTTCGGTTTGAACAAAGACATCAAAAGTGTTGGTGTCTACGAATCAAAATTGAAACAATAATTAGTGTCATTCAAGAAGAAAACTCGTGGCACAGGCGGGAAGTGGTGTGTGTTTGTGAGATAAACTTATAGCAGATCGCTTTTAGAAACTGCACGTTGTAATCCAGCGATGTTAGTCTCATTAGCACTCCTTATTTTATATTTTACAGCGTGAGATGTCTGTGCTGACAATGTGAGTATGGAATTTCTTACCAGGCTGGTCACAAAAAATGAGGTATTGATGACTGATTTTTAAGCTTTGAAATCCAAATATTAATTTATTTGAATGAAATGATCAGATTAATTATTTGAACGTGAAATGTTTCCTTAATTACTTTGTATTAAAATTTTATTTATCCCTCACTGGGGGAAATTTGTGTGCTGCACTCTTACACCGCAGCAGGCTGCCACGATGGCGCCAATGGTGGAAGAAACGGGGGGTTAGGTGTCTTATCCAAAGACCCTAGATGTGCACTCAGTGGGATGCAAACCCACAAACCGGTTGACTACCGGTCCGCAGGCGAACGCTCTAACCACTGAGCCATCGTCTCAGTGGTTTTTACAACGCTTTTCCACTAGCATTGGCACTTGGGGGTCGCTCCTGATGGTGTAAGCCCTATTATTCTCACATTAAGGAGAATTATTACTCCAAATGTTTTAAGAATATTACACCAAGTAAAATTATGTTTAATTTTATCAACCAGATTTCCTCATTTGGATCAATACCAAATAGGAACCTATTCATAACTAAATTCTACAAAATAGTTTTTGACTATATCATTGCACGGCAATAAAACACACTGAATTTCACTGAAAGAGTACATTTTTTAAATTAATTTTATCATCACTGAAAGGTATGATTGTGTTTATTTAACAAATCATAGAAAACGCTGCAAGGTTGTCTTCTGGACAGTGTATTTGATGATCAAGACTTTTTAACAGTTTATACTTAAAATAGACTGTCCAGAAGACAAGGTTGAAGCCTTTTCTACGATGGATCACTCCTGGACGAATGAGGGGTTACACACATTTATTAAACAAAATATTTGTTCAGTGATACTATGTTAATTAATATGACGTGAGATTAAACATACAGTTTTAAATTTTGGATACATTTAGGCAGTATATTGAGTCATATAACTGTGATGTGAAAATTTAGTCATAATGATTTAAAATGTACAATAAAATAATGCCTCTTTGAAAAAGTAGAGGTTCAAATAAATCGTTTTGCAAAATTTAAAAAACCTGAAGTTGTCAATTCAGGAAAAAACAGCACCTTCCGTTTTTTCCGTCGTCTTCCGCTTATCCGGGGCCGGGTTGCGGGGGCAACAGCCTTGAACGGGAAGCCCAGGCCTCTCTCACCCCAGCTGCATCCTCCAGCTCACCTGGAAGGATCCCAAGTCGTTCCACGGCCATCTGGTAGACATAGTCTCTCCAGCGGGTCCAAGGTCTGTCTCTTAGTCTCCTCCCGGTGGAACGTGCCAAAACACCTCACCAGCGAGGCGCTTGGAGCATCCTGACCAGGTGCCCAAACCACCCCATCTGGCTTCTCTCAACCTGGACGAGGAGCAGCTCGACACCGAGCTCCTCCCGGATGGCAGAACTCCTCTCCCGATCTCTGAGTGAGAGCCCAGCCACGCATCAGGGGAAGCTCATTTCGGCTGCTTTATCCGTGCTGAAAACAGCACCTAAAAAATATAAAATTCCAAACAAATCTTTTTTTTTTTCTCAAATAATTTAGCAATTTTCCTTAGTTGTCACAAATTTTCTCTAAAACCAGATTCAACCTAATTCTAAACAAGTTAGGAAATTTGGGGGGTTATTATTTTTTTATGTTTACATCTTTGAGTATCCTGAAAAGCGCTATATAAGTACAATGTATTATTTTTATTATGTCCTATTCTCAGTTTTCCTTTTTCCCCCGCCCCAACTCTGAAAAATCACTTTAACTTTAGTTGCATGAGTTTAAGTCTGGTGACCACTTTCTGAAAAAGTCAAACTGAAAGACATTTTTTGTTCAAATAAAGCAATCAAAAGTTTGCATGAAAACTTCTTACAGAAAGAGACAAGTTCAAATATAATTAATCATGGTCCAATATAACATAAGAATAAAGAAAGAGCGTTCGGAAGAAAAGATCTATTTTATACTTTGTGCGATATGACTGTAAAAGCTCAGAAGTCTCCTACCTATCTCAAAGAGCAGACTATTAACAGCAAAAGAGGAACGCTGAGATGGCAGAGCGACTGCATTTGATAGCAACGTCGTGCAGAAAATGGAATTTCTGTTATACCTTTTACAAGGCGAAGGACCCTTGGCCTTTGGATGGCTCACTCCCCCTATTTCTCTATTAGTACATGAAGGCATACCGCGACAACACACGTATGCACCTTTACAATTTCTCTTTAAAGTAGTCTTCCTAATACACACATAGCAACTCTGTGTCCGAGAGTCAATATTATCTGAAGAATGGCCTTTCTTGGGAACTAGAGGGCGAGCTGAAAGGAGGCCCCTGCGATGAAAGGACCCCTGATTGCACCGGGCTGTAGCCCTTCCAGAGATGTTGTACATCAAATGCCAACAGATAAAAAGTCTTCCACAAAGAGTTAATCACGAGAGCTGCTTTCATGGTTGCACAGCAATTTGTCTCAATAACACAGACTAAAGAAGACTCTAGTACTAAAAAAAAAAAGGAGAGAAGAATAGGAAAAAAAGCATGAATTACCACGTAATCTAAAAACAACACTTCACAAGTCCTTCATGCAAAACTGGATATGTTGTCTCACACTACTCTGCAGCTTCAAGTGACTCTTTGCTTTTATCCTGCCATATGCCAATATCGCCTGACCTTGAGAGCGAGTCTGCCAGCAATGTGTCTGCTTTTGTACACTTATCTGCATGTATTTTCCTACACCAATGTAACCCTCCCTCTTCTTGTTCAGCTGATTCTGTTGAGTTGAAGAGCCTGGCCAATTTGCTTTCTGAGTCAGTGGAAATGCCTGTCTAAGAGTCTGTTAAGCATTTTGCATACTTACCACTTCATACCTGTTAGGTAAAAACACTGCTGTGATTCTCACAGGGTGGCACGACAGGTGAGAATGAGGTTTTATCACAATAGCTGTTAACCCCTATTTCTGACCCCTTGTACGAGGCACCACATTCGAACTGATTTGACACGCTTGCCCCTGCCAAAGCTGGAAAAATGAACAAAAAGATCAATGTAGGAACAAGGTATTTAACCTGGGCCAAAAGCTTGCCAAACACTCAGAAACCCATTCTGAACTGCAGCATGAACGACATGTCGGTGTAGAATACAAAATGAGAAACATTAAAATCAATTATAATGAAATATTCAACACTTTTTTTTTTTTTACTAAATCAATACCGACAAACATATTTGAAAAAGAGAAAATTAAATTATAACATTTTTTTTTATAAATTTGTACCGTATTTTGGTGTTGAGAGAAGACAAATTCTCTTAACTACTTTGTAAAAGAGACATTTGAAATTAGAAACCTCCAAATTTGAGCTTGTATAGGATCGAGAACACTGTATCCAATGGATGTAATGATACTCAATGAAAACCTGAGAAACATCTAGAAAGATACAGTAATCTGACTCTCAGGGAAGACGCTATAAATAGCTTAAGCCATTATAGAATAATTATGTCTTCTTTCCATTTACTAAAAAAGCCACATATGAACTTCTCTGAATAAAAGGAGACGTATAACTATATAATCAGAAACAAAAAAATTTGGCAAGACACAGCAGTCGCCTTTAAATAGGGAAAGAAAATGGGTGTTAGGACTGAACATGTGGACAGGCTTATTGAGGGATTCATTTCAAGAGGAAACAATAATTCATTAACATTTCACAACTTTTTAAAAAATTGTTTTAAATCATTAGAGTGGTCCTGCAACAGACTGGCAACCTGTTCGGGGTGTACCCGGTTTCTGGCCTGAAATTATCCGGGATAGACTCTGGCTCCCCCCATGAGGCGCTAGGGATAAGTAATTCAGAAGACGAAACAAAATCTTTACAGCAACGATTGCAATCAAGCCTGATAACAAAAAAGAATCTGATGTGCAAAATTTCTGGTAAGAAAACCAACGAACCGCGACAGACTGGCGACCTGTTCGGGGTGTATCCTGCCCTTCGCCTTAAATCGGCTGGGATGGGCTCCGGCACCCACCACAACCCCGAAAGGGACAGACGGATAAGAAGATGACTGACTGACTGAAAACCAATGATAGAATAATTGGAAGTGAGGTTCATATGCACTCATTAAAAAAATCAAGAGGTTAAACTGACAAGACATTAAAAACTATGTATTTGATTTAAAGAAAAAAACGGTCATAAATATGAAAAAAAAAAGAAAAAGCCAACAAATCTAAAATATTTGTTAGAAATTCAGAAGAATTATTTCTTCCTCATGCTGTTCGACAAAAATTTGGGACTCTCACTGTATCTTAAGTTCTGTTTTGTTGTCTTCCATTTATCTGGGCCCGGATCACGTCGGCCACAGCCTCAGATGGACGACCCAGGCTTCTCTCAATCTGAAACCTCCAGCACTCCCGGAAATTTGTGTGCTGCATTACACTGCAGCAGGCTGCCACCTATGATGGCGCTAATGGGGGTTAGGTGTCTTCTCCAAGGAGACACCAGGGTGGCTGGGCTCTCACTCAGAGAAAGAGTGAGGTTCTCTGCCCTCTGGAAGAAGCTCGGAATAGAGCCATTGCTCCTCCGGATCGAGAGCAGCCAGATGGGGGGGTTCGGGCAAGTGGTTGGGATGCCTCCCGAACACCTTGCAGGGCATGCCCTAAGGGCAGACTTTGTCTCACAGCTGGCAGGGGAGCTTCAAGTTAAGTAATTATTTATTTTATTTCTTATTGTATTCTGGTTCTTGTTTCTGAAACTGTATTTTTTTTTCAGTGACCAAAATACACATTTAAATTTCATAACTCATAGTCTTAAGATGACAAATTCAGCCAACTACAGAAAAAGAATGATAGGTATATGGTTCATTCAGCTCCAATCCACAAAGCGAACACCGGTCTTTGTTTTCCGAAATAGTCTCAGCTCATCAGCTGGTATTATTGGAAGCAATCAAGTCTCTTAGCAACATAGCGTTTGGCATGCTATCAATATTCTAATCTTGTTTCAGCTCTCTTTGGAACAGTCCATCCACCATGGCTGCACACACACTCGATTATGTTCAAGGCTAAAAAAATCCCAGGGGTAAAATTCCTCATCTGTACCTGGATATCTAGACTGTCCCTTGTTTGCTCTCTGGACACGTCAACACACACTGTCAGCATCGGTTGTATCAGTCCGCACTGACATCGACATCTGTCAACATCCATTAACCTATCTGATGATGTGAGTAAGGTAGAATTATTCAGTAAATATAAAACCCATTCATGTTGTTTAGGTTATAGTGAAGCTTTCATCCTGATTGGTGGTTCATTTTTAGTTTTCACCTTTGTAAGACCGCATCAAATTATTAACCTCTTTATCTCAATTTGAGATTTTAAAATCTTCCAAGCAGAAATTGAATTGTTATTCTAAAGTTGGAATATTTGTATTCAGATAAAAATTGCACGTCCTGTCACGGATCCGTCGTTGAGGGAGCAATGCCCTTTGGAGATTGAAGTTTCCTCAAGCTCTACATCAGACATCTGCTAAGCGTGTCATCATGAAAGGGCGGAGGTTTATTCCCTTGTGTTGTCGTGCCAAGAACAACTGAGAAGTGCCAAGAAACCATTCACTCTGCCACCAAGGTTAGGTGAATGGCAATTCGAGGTTTCTGAGGTTCTAGACAAGAATGAAGCGAGTGTAAGAGACATCTAATGCCAAGAAAGAGAGCTGCAGTCGTCTGTGCATGCAAATCTTTGTCCTCTATTCACTTCAGAATTTTATTGATATATACGTAAAAAGAGGCCTAGAACTAACAGTGTAACACTTTATTTTGTTCACATTTTTACATGTTCATAACTTAACCTGGCCGTTCGACATATTCACAAAGTATCAGAACAGGAATAGAAGCAGAGCTCCATACCCACTCATTTTGCAAGATGAGAAATTATACCTGTTTTGACGGATTAAAAAAAAAAAAATCCAAAGCATATTTTTTTCTATAAGTAAGAGAAATTCAAGAATTTCCTAAGATAAACGTGCTCAAATAACCGAACTACTCAATACTTTGAAGAGAATTAAGAATGAGACAGAAATTTAGCCAAAACATACAGGGCGAGTTTTGTAAAGATAAATCTCAAGAGCAGACAACAGTGGGGGAGGCACAGCGTTAGATCTGGGACATGCTGATGATACTTAACCACAAATAGTGGGAAAGTATGGAACAACTGAAGTCAAGGTCATAGATGGCACAAAACCCAATGAGACATTTAAAGAGGATATTCTAGAATAAGAGCTTGAACAGCCATCAAATCCATTTCTTGCATTCCATTGCAATCTTTATCTCGACTTCTTTTTTTTTTTTGCCATTTTACTATCTTCATAAAGTCTTCAAATGTCCCAGATTGCTTTTAATATTTTAAATCACCGACCAAATTTTGCATTTTTTTATTGATTCGATTCTTCTTCTTCTTTCGGCATTTCCCTTCAGGGGTCGCCACAGCAAGTCAGTTTCTTAAATCTAAACCTATCTGCTGTATCCTCTTTGGTTACACCAACTATCTTCATGTCTTCCTTCACTGTATCCATGAACCTCCTCTTTGGTCTTCCTCTAGGCCTCTTTCCTGGTGGTTCCAAACTCAGCATCCTTCTTCCGATGTACTCTCTCTCTCTTCTCTGCACATGTCCAAACCATCTCAGTCTGGCTTCTCTGACTTTATCTACAAAACCTCTAACATGTGCAGTTCCTCTGGTCCTGTCCATCCTGGTCACTCCCAGAGCGATCCTCAGCATCTTCATCTCTGAACCTCCATCTTTGTTTCCTGTCTTTTTTCCAGTGCTACTGTCTCTAGACCAATCAGCATGGCCGGTCTCACCACGGTTTTGTACACTTTCCCTTTCTTTTTAGCTGAAACTCTTCTGTCACACATCACACCTGATACTTTTGTCCACCCGTTCCAGTCTGCCTGCACATGCTTCTTCATCTCTTTTCCACACTCTCCACTGCTCTGGACTGTTGATCCTATTTAAATATTTTTTTTTATGTCAAAACACTACAAAAAATCCAAGGCCAAGAGTGAGAGCATGAATTAAAGCTCAGACAACAAGAAAGCAGAAAGGGCAGATTGTGAGTAAAGCGACAAAACGATACACTAGATGCGTAAACTCAGTTGACATCTTGAAACAAACTTGAGCAAGGACACTACGTCAGCCAATTCCAGTTGTCAATAATTTGATAAAGAGAGCTAGTAGAGTGCTACACGCTGGTGAAACAGGGAGTAAACTAAGAAAATCTCAGCATGATGGGGAAAAATACACATTTAGTGTTTGAAAGTCAAAATCTAATGATTCAAATATGAAAGTTGAACAGCAGAAATATAAACCGCAAAATAAAAGACATAAAAATTCTGAAATTCTTAGAAAAATCAATATTCACAGAATTATTAGCATTAAAAAAGTCTTTAAGGTTTCAAAAGTTTTTTATGATATAATGTTTTTCAGGTCACGTTAAGAGTTAAAACGTAAAGTATTCCTACAATTTTAGATGTCGGAAGTGTTTCTTTTTGGCTACGTATGCCCAAGTCTATCCCATTGAATTTTATGCGAGAGGCAGGGTACACTAGGGACAACTGTATAGTGGCCAATCAACTTAACATGCATGTTTTTGGAGGGTCAGAGGAAACCGGTGTACCTGCAGAAAGCCCACACATACACGTGGAGAACATGAAAGCTCCACACAGAAAGGCCAGTGTTTCAAGCCCCACCCGGGACTTGAATCCCAACCGTCTTGCTGTGAGTCCACCGTGCTAACCCCCGTGCTGCTCATTTTTTATGTTATTAATTGCATTGATAATTGCATTGCAAACACATTGCATAAAAAGTAGAAGATGATTCGACCTCTCTTTACATCCAATCAGCATACAGCTACTATATCTGACGTATGAAGAAAAACTGTTTTTTTCCTTTAAAGATCAGAGTGTCTCACAAAATGGCTGCTCTTTAAGAGTGATCGTTTCTCAGTGAAGTTGCAAAGCTGGGAGTTTGTATCCACCATCTGTGAAATAAGTACAAGAGAAGCCCCACAGAGTGTCATGAGATATATGGGTTGCAGGGTTAGCCAGGGATTCCCCCAACGGGTCTCTGGCTTGTCGATAGGCTAAAGCCTTTCCCTTAGAATCCAAAGTAAGACGAGCCATCCATCAGACCTCAACTCACACTACACAGGACGGAGGAGGGAGGGAAAAAAACAGCTTGATTAATGTGCCCACTGTGTGGTCAGTCCTTTTCTTCTGCTCACATACACAAGCAGAAAGCCAGCTGTGGATGTATTCTCAAAACCTGCATGAACACTTACCTACACGAAGCACTTGCACATAAGCAGAAAAATGCATGCGGAAACACATCACCAGAGGGTTGTATTCCAGAGGATAGTAGATGAAAAATGTCTTAGCTCAAGTCTGCTCTTGGCTAACCTCCATGGTGAATAGAGGGATATTGACTAAAGAACGAGACAGCAAGCCCCTTTTTAATAAATGTTACTGCTGAGCCAACTGCAAGCATTGCAACAAAAACAAGTAAAAAACATCCACATGGAAGTAAAATTCCTCAAACTCACCACAACACATTATCCATCACCTTATCTGTTGACTTTAACTTCAACAGTCACATCAAATCAGCCTTTTATCATCTGAAAAACATTGCCAAAATCAGAGGTTTGGTATCCAACACTTAGAGGTTCTTATCCATGCATTTGTTTCCAGTAGGTTAGATTATTGCAACGGTTTATTCACTGGTCTGAACAAAAAGGCTTTAAAAAGCTGCAGTTTATTCTAAATGCTGCTGCTCGAGTCCTAACAAGAACTAGAAAATATGATCACATTAGTCCTGTGCTCAAGACTCTGCACTGGCTTCCAGTGGCACTGGGAATAGAGTTTAAAGCTGCTCTGCTTGTGTTTAAGTCTCTCCATGGTCTAGCACCAAAGTACATCTGTGATATGTTAGTGCCTTATAAAACATCTAGAACTCTGAGGACCTCCGGGACCGGTCTCCTGCTGGAGCCTAGAGTCAGGACTAAACATGAACCATCTAGAACTCTGAGGACCTCCAGGACCGGCCTCCTGCTGGTGTCTAGAGTCAGGACTAAACATGAACCATCTAGAACTCTGAGGACCTCTGGGACCGGCCTCCTGCTGGTGCCTAGAGTCAGTACTAAACATAGACCATCTAGAACTCTGAGGACCTCTGGGACCGGCCTCCTGCTGGTGTCTAGAGTCAGGACTAAACATGAACCATCTAGAACTCTGAGGACCTCTGGGACCGGCCTTCTGCTGGTGTCTAGAGTCAGGACTAAACATAGACCATCTAGAACTCTGAGGACCTCCGGGACCGACCTCCTGCTGGTGCCTAGAGTCAGGACTAAAAATGGAGAAGCTGCATTTCAATTTTATGCTGCAAAAGTCTGGAACAAACTTTCTGAGGCTGTGAGACAGGCCTCTACTGTGACAATGTTTAAATCTAGGCTGAAAACAGTTCTGTTTAACTGAGCATTTGATTAATTACTCTTTTTATCTGTTTTAATGATTTTGTTTATTTATTTTTTTAAACTTTTTGATTCTATGTTTTGTGATTTTAATGCATTCTTTTTTTCCTTCTTGTGAAGCACTTTGAATTACATTTTGTATGAATTGTGCTACAAATAATCTTACCTTGCCTTGTACAACTAAAAACATGGTTTCAATAAACGAGGCCACAGAAAGACAGAAATCCTTGTTATTAAAAACTGCGTAATTACAAAGCAATTATTATCTGTAATTGTAGATTTAGCATTAAGAAGACGCTGCGTGACGGTTTTGTTTTTCTAGACAAAACACAGCATGTCATAACTGCACAAGACATAAACAAACAAACAAAAAAAAGTAAAAGGAACTCTCGGGCTTTTTTGTGCATGCTTAATTGTATATATTTTATTCTGATTTGACGGGAACCAAGTCAAATGCAGAGAAAAATGCCTTATCTGCTTCTTCCCTCCTGGATCTCTTCCAAGCTAATAGTCTCCACGACTGAGTGAACACAATGGGATGTATTCCATTGTTAAAAAAAAAAAAGTAGCATAATTTAGTCTTTAAAAGTAGCCACACTAAAGTGGATTCATAGTTGTCTGGCCACAAAGAATGCCAGAGAGCTTAAAAGCCGCACATTAATACGACCACAGATCAATGTGGCTGTAAGCGGTCTGAAGGTATTGTTGACGTATTGGATGGATTCAGGAGGGAGCAGAAATACATAGAGCATAGGCACGCTGGTTTGAAGACTTCACATCCTTTGTAGTGCTCTGTCAAAATGGGGTGGTGTGTTAGAACGGGAAAAATGTTTGTGTTTCGTCTTCTAGAGTAACTCAAAGAAGGAACACACAGTTTGCTTGAAACACTGGTCTTTCTGTGTGGAGTTTGCATGTTCTTCCTGTGTATGTGTGGATTTTCTCCATGTACTTTGGTTTCCTCCCACTATCCAAAAACGATAGGAGGATGCATGTTAGGCTGATTGGCCGCTATGAAATTGTCCCTAGGAATACTTGTATGTGTGTGGATGGTTTGTCTGTGTGTGTGGTCCAAACCCGAACCCCTTAACCCTGCCGTTTCGTTCTGTCATCTTCCGCTTGTTCCGGGGTCGGGTCGCGGGGGCAACAGCCTCAGACGGGAAGCCCAGGCTTCTCTCTCCTCCAGCTCACCCGGAAGGATCCCAAGTCGTTCCCTTGCCAGCTATGAGACATAGTCTCTCCAGTGGGTCCGAGGTCTGCCCCTTGGTCTCCTCCCAGTGAAACATGCCCAAAACACCTTGCCCGCGAGGCGCACGGGGGGCAGCCTGACCTGATGCCCCAACCACCCCATCTGGCTCCTCTCAACCTGGAGGAGGAGCGGCTTGACACCGAGCTCCTCCCGGATGGCAGAGCTCCTCACCCGATCTCTGAGTGAGAGCCCAGTCACACTGCGGAGGAAGCTCATTTCGGCCGCTTGTACCCCCGATCTCATTCTTTTGGTCACCACCCACAGCTGGTGACCATAGGTGAGAGTTGGAACGTAGATCGACTTGTAAATCGAGAGCTTTGCTTTTTCAGCTCAGGTCTCTCTTTACCACAATGGACCGATGCGGCGTCCTAGTTATTGCTGATGCCGCACCGAACTGCCTGTCGATCTCCCGCTCCATCCTTCCCCCACTCGTGAACAAGACCCCGAGATACTTAAACTCCTCCACTTGGGGCAGGACCCTGTCCCTGACCTGCAGGGGGCATTCCACCCTTTTCCCGGCGAGGACCATGGTCTCGGATTTGGAGGCGCTAACTCCCTTTACCCCGCCTCTTGTCTTTAATCAACCTGGATAGGCCTCAGCACCCCCGTGACTCTTGAAGGGATAAGCGGATCAGAAGACGAAACAAAACGAACACACGTTTTCTCTTGTTTTATAATCAAGTTGACCAATAGAATTTTTCTTGACTTAACAGTCACTTTCAAAACGCTTTCTTTTTCGTGTGGTTGCAACGAAGAACAAAATCAACTCAAGAACACTTGATCAAGAACACGTGGGTCGTTACCCTGTGTTTGAATACTGTCCAGTTACTGGATGGAAGAACTCATCAATTACTCAAACATGCATGAATATAATTAAAAACAACAACAACAAAAACCCTTCAAGAATGTTCTTGATGTGGGTACAATTTTCAAACATGGAAGAATTCTCCAAAAAATTGATTTTCATTGTTACTCCTTTGAGTTTTTACTTAGCCGTCTGCAAAGAAAACGTACTTTGACCGTCTTTAATTGTTTGTTTTTCTTTGTGTTGCCACACCATTTTGTTGTTACCTCCTTTGAGGAATATTTGGGGCATGTTTGTACCTGTGTTGTAGTTGATGTATTGGAAAGGATAATGGAAGCTGATCCAATGGTACCACAGTAGATTTTAGTACCATTCTGTCTGTTCTTCTGTTCCAGTGTGGGCGGGGCACAACTGGCCCCGGGCCCTGAACTATCATTCAGGTTGATGTATAGGTCTACAGGGTACAAATGAAACCTGTCACAACAAGGGTAATGATGTCAGAGCCACTATAGCTCACTGCTGGAGCAGGGAGAGGGAGAGGAAGGGGTGCGAAGTTTGGAGGATCGGAAGAATGAGGGTAAGTGGTACAGAAAGAGAAGAAGTGGAAAATCTTACAATGATAAAAGGAAAGATAGCAGATGAGAAAGAAGTTCTTCTTCTTTCGGCATTTCCCTTCAGGGGTCGCCACAGCAAGTCAGTTTCTTCCATCTAACCCTATCTGCTGCATCCTCTTTGGTCACACCAACTATTTTCATGTCTTCCTTCACTGCGTCCACGAACCTCCTCTTTGGTCTTCCTCTAGTCCTCTTTCCTGGTGGTTCCAAATCTAGCATCCTTCTTCCTATGTACTCTCTCTCTCTCGTCTGTACATGTCCAAACCATCTCAGTCTTGTCTCTTGAACTTTATATCCAAAACCTCTAACATGTGCTGTTCCTCCGATCCTGTCCATTCTGGTCCCTCCCAGAGAGATCCTCAGCATCTTCATCTCTGCTTCCTGTCTTTTCTTCTGTTCTACTTCTTCTAGACCAAACAGCATGGCCGGTCTCTCCACGGTTTTGTATACTTTTCCTTTCATTTTAACTGAAACTCTTCTGTCGCACATCACACCTGATACTTTCCTCCACCCGTTCCAGCCTGCCTGAACACGCTTCTTCACCTCTTTTCCACACTCTCCATTGCTCTGGTCTGGACTGTTGATCCTAGATACTTAAAATCTTCCACCTTCTTTATTTCTTCTCCCTGTAACCTCATTTTTCCATTTGGATTCCTCTCATTCACACACATGTACTCTGTTTTACTCTGACTAATCTTCATTCCTCTTCTAAGAGAAAGAAGTTCAGAATTTAGACAAATCAAAAGGACACGATAGTCATTTTTATGAAGAAGATAAAGAAAATGGGATGATAAAAATTTAACAATTATTTAAATCTTCAAACATCACGTGAATTTA
Organism: Neostethus bicornis; assembly: GCA_902685375.1. Classification (NCBI taxonomy): domain Eukaryota; kingdom Metazoa; phylum Chordata; class Actinopteri; order Atheriniformes; family Phallostethidae; genus Neostethus; species Neostethus bicornis. The sequence goes on from LR738547.1 coordinate 24,286,276, forward strand.
ATTTTTATTTTTTCCTCCTCTTAGACCAACATAGAAACAAGACTATCCTGTTCCTTCTTGAGAACCACACAGTAGCTGACATGGCAGAGATTTTAAAGCATCCACGTCCTTCTGCTTTATTGTTTATCACTCTCAATATCACTTTCTGCCTCCCTCTCTCTCTCCTCCTGATACCTCTATGTTGGCTCAACCTTTCCTCCTTTTTCTGTCCTCATCCTCCATTATCATTGACATCATCCCTTCCATTGCATTCTCTTCACCATCTTGCCCTATCTGCAACACATACGTACACACACACCCACTCGCTGGCTTTGCCTCTATAGCAATCTCTCCCCATCTCAAGATGTGGCCACTAATGGATTGAAAGTCTTGAGGAAGAGGCAACAGTCATTTAAAGATTAATGTCAGCCTTAGTATTCTGAAGGGCAGTCAGCCAAACCCTTGTGTGTGTGTCTGAGTGTGTGTATATGTCCAGTAGAGGACGTGCACATGCCATCTCAACAAAGATGGCCCCTTCATTATCAGCCATTAGGCAAAGACTCATTGAGAAAAGAAGCTAGAGGGGGTTAGCTGGCTGGCCCGTAAATGCACACATCAAAGTTTGTCACAGTCATTAAAATCAAGGACTTTCATTAGGTAATATATATCATTTGAACACATAAAAATATTAATCCCAACACTTTAGGAAAATTCGGAAGCGCAAACATCTGGAAGATCAGTAGTAAAGAAAAAGGGTTTCTGGCAAATTCCGAAATGACTTGGCAGGCTATTATATGAGCTGTTTATAATGTTATTATCTACTGCCACATCACATTGTGACTGAAGTCAATCATGACGTGAGAATAATAACTGAATCACCCGCAGCTGAAGTGCAACTGAACCAAAAAGAGGTACGCCATTGGCTTTAGGATTTAATCCACGGGCATGAAAAAAACCACAGCTAACCTATGACCTAGTATGTGATGATCTGTACATTGTAGCATATCAGTTATTTATTTCATTTCAATCTACCTCCCCCTACCCTGTCCCCGCCACACACACACAAAGACATATATGTATTTATATATATGTATTTTTTCACAGAAACACACATATATATTCCAACCCTCCGAAAAAATGAGATCGCGAGTACAAGCGGCCGAAATGAGCTTCCTCCGCAGGGGGGCTGGGCTCTCACTCAGAGATCGGGTGAGGAGCTCTGACATCCGGGAGGAGCTCGGTGTCGAGCCGCTCCTCCAGGTCGAGAGGAGCCAGATGGGGTGGTTCGGGCATCTGGTCAGGATGCGTGTTTCGGGCACGTCCCAGTGGGAGGAGACCAAGGGGCAGACCCCAGACCCGCTGGAGAGACTATGTCTCACAGCTGGCCAGGGAACGACTTGGGATCCTTCCAGGTGAGCTAGAGGATGCAGCCGGGGAGAGAGAGGCCCGGGCTGCCCGCTTGAGGTTGTTGCCCCCGCGACCCGACCCCGGAACAAGCGGAAGATGACGGAACAGAACACATATATATACTGTACATAAACGTTCGGTTTTGGAATCGCAACTGAATTTTTAAGGGGAAGCAAAGCCAGAAAGTCTTTACATGGGGCAACAGAAAAGTGAATTTTAATATACTTTATTAATCCCTGACCGGGAAATTTGTGTGCTGTGCTGCACTGCACCGCCCGTCCTTCCTAGGGGCACCACCGTGCACTGTAGTGCACAGCCAATCACGATGCACTGTAGTACACTGTGATAGGCTGCTTCCTATCACGGCGCCAATGGTGGGAGAAACGGGGGTTAGGTGTTTAACCAACTAAAACAACCAAACTATCAGTTTTCTCACCTGTTCGAATACATTTTAACACTTGCCTGTTTTTCTGTATATTTTTTATGCCCAATTGTGTACGTTGGGACTTTTTTTTTCTGCAGCAAATCATTCCTGGAGCTGTACCTTATATTCTACATTAAGTTGGCTTCCTGGCCGTTCAGACAGCAAATGGCAATTAGCAAAAGAAATTATGTAAAAAAAAAATTCTGTCATACACTTTTTTGCCAATTTTAAAGTGCATTTGGAATCAAACAAAGAGAATAATAAACTGTACCAAATTTGCAACCAGAATAACTTAAAAAATCAAGAAAGAAAATCTGAGTGAAAAGCGGTAAAGAGAACATTAATACTGATGACATTTGATTCAATTAATGTGGGATTAAAGTTATTTTAAATTGTGATAATGAACTTTTTGATCTGTTTTGCTTTTCAGTTAACAAGAATGTTTTCTTCAAGCTGGAAGCATGGAGTCTGTTCTATCCCAGATCACGTAATACCTACTAATACACACTCAACATAATCCTTCATTCATCAAAAGATACAGTTACGGGTCGTAACCAAGTTACCCAGAACAAATATCAAAGCTTCCTGTTGCTGCTCGGATCTTTGCCTGGCATAAAGAAATGACCGGCATGCTTGTTATCAGCTTCATATTTTATTACCTTACCAATGGTAAGAATCCGTCCCCAAAAAAATCTTTTAATGTTGAAATGTTTGACAATTTTTTTAAATCTCTGGTGTGTTCATAATCTGGATACATCAACTGATCATATTGCAGATTAAAAAATAGATTCTACTCTTTGATATGATGTAAAAATTTAAAATAATCTTAGAAAGAACATTGGTGTCTAAAAAACTTAGGTGACGACATTGATGGAACTTGTTTTTTCATCATACTAGTGTCTAAGTACCAAATTTCTGATTGATTTCAGATGAGTCTACTGAAATTTAGTGTCAACAAAGATTTGTCGTACAAGTACTGTGGCTTGTTGGTGTATTTCATGTGGTGGTGACCACATGCCACCTGGGGTACAGTTTGTTCTGTGATTCTCAAGAATACAGATGGTCAGTATTCCCCAGCCCACAGGATGTGCAGATACACGAGAATCCTTAAACTCATTCCATATGAAAAGTAGACTTTACTTCTTTTGAGAAACAATTGGGGTAAATTCTGAAACTGGGAGGGCTTTTTAGTTCTTAAATCTCTTGGAGTTAAAGAACAAAAAAGGGGTGGATTTGCATTAAATTTCTAGAACAGTCAAAACAACCCTCAGCAAGACACTGAACGTTGGCTGCCTGTTCGCTTTTTGTCCTTTAAAAGAACAACAGCTGAGATAACAAAACTAGCTTTTGCCTCAAGGTCAAAAAGATTTCGCCAGAAAATTTTTAACGCGTCAGCTTCCAAAAGTAGTTTAACTGAATACAGCATGTTATTTCAAAATAAACAGAATACAAAATACTTGGTAACTATTCACTCTATTTTGTCTTTTGAACTACTTCGCCTTAAAGAGGTCGCAGGAGATGCTGGAGGGGCAGGGTACACCCCAAACAGGTCATCAGTCTGTTACGGGGCCACATACACTCATTTCTGAGGGGAATTTTTGTGGCCAATCAACCTAACATGTATGTTTTTGGATGGTGGGAGGAAACACGAGTACCTGGAGCAAAACCCACATATCCACAGGAAGAACATGCAAACTCCACACAGAAAGGACAGTGTTTCAAGCCTCGTCCCACCGCGGATGAGGTGGTGGGATGCATGCTTACCACTGCACCAACGTGCCGCCATAATTACTAATGATACTCCAAAAAATAAATGGAAAAACAAGTCAAGTATAAACGATTTAGTCTCCTGTATAGTTCCATGGTGTTTAACTACATAGGATCAACAGTCCAGAGCACTGGAGAGTGTGGAAAAGAGGTGAAGAAGCGTGTTCAGGCAGGCTGGAAAGGGTGGAGGAAAGTATCAGGCATGATGTGTGACAAAAGAGTTTCAGCGATAATGAAAGTAAAAGTGTATAAAACCATGGTGAGACCGGCCATGCTGTTTGGTCTACAGACAGTGGCACTGAGGAAAAGACGGGAAACATAGATGGAGGTAGCAGAGATGAAGATGCTGAGGATCTCTCTGGGAGTGACCAGGATGGACAGGATTAAAAATGAGCACATCAGAGGAACAGCACATGTTAGAGCTTTTGGAGATAAAGTCAGAGAGGCCAGACTGAGATGGTTTTGACTTGTACAGAGGAGAGAGAGAGAATACATGAAGAAGGATGCTGGATTTGGAACCACCAGGAAAGAGGCCTAGAGGAAGACCAAAGAGGAAATTCATGGATACAGTGAAGGAAGACATGAAGATAGTTGGCATGACCAAAGAAGATTCAGAAGATAGGGTTAAATGGAAGAAACTGACTTGCTGTGGCGACCCTTGGAGGGAAATGCCGAAAGAAGAAGACAGTTCCACGGTGTTAAACTAACACTCCAATAAAATTTTTAAAATTTCTAATGTAATAGTTAAAAAGAGATCATTTCTAAAGTTAATGTGTGTCAGTGTGTTTTAGATGAATCAATGGTGGAGGAGCTTATTTATTGTTCGCTCAAGCAAGTGATCATTCCAATTCCTTCTGCAGAGGAAATAAACGATGGACTTGCATATAAATTTTGTACGATTGAACCTCAAAGTAATCTGAGGGGCAGCCACTGGAAAAAACACACACACAGCAGGCAAAGAAATGATTATAGCAGTAAATACAGCACAGGGAGCAAGCATACGCAAACATAAGTACACTTCATGCACTCACAAGTGGTAACTAAAGGACAGAAAAATAAAACACGCCTGAGCGATGGTCTACATGCAAACTTGAATGCAGCACAGATTGTGTAACTCCCCGCCCCCAGTTTTTATTTATCTGCCCCTTTAAAAGATATACTCTCTGACACACGTGAACAGACTCTTTGACTGTCTTGTGTGCCCCTGAGAAACCAGTGAGAGTGGCAGCCTGAATGCTACTGAATATTTAATGTGACTGTCTGATGGTCATAATCGCTTTTGGAACAATAGATGAAAACAAAGGGTGCCATGTGAAAAAATGCACCAGAGGTTAAAGCCACATCTCAGACTGACAGGACATGCTGGTTAGAGGGAGGAGAGGAAGAAACAGCAGGATGAAAAAAAAAAAAGCCTCTCCGAGCCATGGAATATACATGACGGAGGACTATCGATGATAAGCAGGATTGGCGTTTGACCTGAGAGGAGTTTATGGTCTCCCGTGGCGAGACGCGCACTTAAAGTCTACTTTTGAAGGTGACATGTGGAAATTAGTGTAAAAGACAAGCAGAGTGAAATCAAACAAAGAGAATCTCTGTCACACCGCACCCACTTTTATATTTCATCTGTATTGGTTTGAAAAGCTGCACGATAGCGACAAAAAATAGATTTGTGACTTTTCAGTTTGATCTTGCGATCTTGATTTAAAATTTAATTTTAACAGTAATCTTTTTTGTATTTACTAGGTAGTTACTAGCATTATGTCAGGAGAGTAGGCTGTTCCCCCTCTGCGTCCTGTTTCCCCCCTCCCTCTTGTTTGTGTGTGTGCAACTAGTCACACCTGAAACCCATCTACTCATCTGCTGGAGCATAAATGGAACAGTTTTTGACACACTCTTCGCCAGATTATTATTTTTCATGCTTGACTTGTTATTCAGTTTTTTGGCTCCAGCTCCTACATCAGAACCTGCCTAGTTTATCTGTTGTTGTCTACTTTATTTGGACTTTTTTATCAATCTAATAAATCTGCTTATGATTTTTCATCTGAGCCTGTCTGTTGTGTCAAAGGTATATTTTTGCCTCAGCTCCACATCATGACACATTAGGTGTTTTAAAGCCACAAACACAGAGTTCCTAGAGAAGAAACCAATCGGTTTCCTTAGTTAACATTTCAAAATTGTTTTTGTAAAGCTTTGAAGCCATAGAAGTCCCCACCCGGGACTCAAACCCATGATCTTCTCGTTAAGGCCTCTAAAATGCCCTTTGACATCAATCAAGGCGAGTCTTCTATTGTTTTTCTAACTTTTTGCTATTTTAAAAGCTGATTACTATGTTTATGTACAACTGGGGTGTCCAAAGCCAGTCCTCGAGGGCCGGTGTCCTGATGGTTTTCCACACGTTCCTGGTTCAATACAGCTAATGCACAGAAAGCGAAATCAACAGCCAATAGAATTTGGCACAATGACTCAATTAACTGGATCAGGTGTGTAGATGCAAAAACATATGGAAAACCTTCAGGACACCGGCCCTCAAGGACCAGATTTGGACACCCCTGATGTACAAGAAGCACAAGTTAGTACACCGCCCTGGTACAAACCAAGCTGATTCGTCAGTTGTGAAGGGTCTGACCCAACAGGTGGCTAATTAGAGTCACACTGAGACTGTGTGTGAGAGACACACAAAAAAATTACAGCTTGGTACGATTAGCCAATCGCAGGTATTGATATTGCAATATCGATTCGATATCGATTCAATACCAACTCGATATTGATATATTGTGCAGTTCTGTTGTTTAGGACGCTTTTTTGTTTTACAAAGTTGAACTATTTTAAGTTAAATTCTTTTATTAGCTAAATTAACTTATTCGACAAGGAGGTCATATTGTGTAACATAAAATAAAATGCTACATGTAAAACCCTGTCGTACTTGGTTCTACTAAAAGAACATTTTCAACATATCTCCTACCTTTTGCAAAGAAGAGGCAAGAATAGGACTCACCTTCTTCTGTCCACTCTGAAATGGATGAAAACACACAGTATTGAGGTTCTGTCAGGCCATGTCTCAGGTGGCCATCTTAACCGATCTATGAGGAAATGTATTACTTTCATTTTCAGGGCTGAAGTGCTTCAATGTGGGGAGGACATATAACAGTGTCAGTCAAACAAAACTTGTCATGTCTGATTCAAGGATGAAGGGGACCAGGATCTCATATAGTTTATCTGTGACATGCTAGATGTCTGATACCGCCGGAGTGTAATGATGAGACATATTTTTTTCACAATGTGACCATTAATAATTTATAAGTCCATTTATAGACGTATTAATAATGTAATATGTTTAGTTTATTGTTATGTGTGTAAGGAGCCCTTCCAAAACCAATGCACAAGTTTTTGGTTTTTTTTGGTGACAACAGGATGTATTTTTCTTTCTTTTTTTTTTTTTTTAGAGAGAAGGTACTTTACAATTTCTATGAAAATTAATTATAAGATTTTCAGTCAGTCAGCCATTCATCTTCTTATACCTGTATCCCTTACGGGAGGAGGGGGCGGAGCTAATCCCGGTTGATTTAAGGCAAAGGGCACGGTACACCCCAAACAGGTCCCCAGGTCGTCTGTTGTGGGGCCACGCACATACAACCATCCACACATACACTCATTCCTAGGGGCAATTTTGGTACCGTCCAATCGACCTAGCATGTGTGTCCTTGGAGGGTGGGAGGAAACCGGAGTACCCGGACGAAACCCACGCAAACACGGGGAGAACATGCAAAATCTACACAGAAAGGACAGTATTCCAAGCCTCGTCCCCACCCAGGACTCGAATCCACAACCTCCTTGCTGTGAGGCCACTGTGCTGCCCATTAAATTTTCATATGTAGACTTTATTTTCAGTTAGTCAGTCATCTTCTTATCCGTCTATCTTTTTTGGGGTTGCGGGGGGTGCCGGAGCCCATCCCAGCTGATTTAAGGTGAAGGGTAGGGTACACCCCGAACAGGTCGCCAGTCTGTCGCGGGGCCACACACATACAGTACAACCATCCACACACATACTCAGTCCTAAGGGCAATTTTGGCACCGGCCAATCAACCTAACACACATGTCTTTGGAGGGCGGGAGGAAACCGGAGTACCCGGAGGAAACCCACGCAGACACGGGGAGAACATGCAAACTCCACATAGAAAGGACAGTGTTCCAAGCCTCGTCCCCACCCGGGACTCGAATCCATGCCCTTCTTACTGTGAGGCCACCGTGATGCCCATAAAATTTTCATGTGTAGAATTTATTTTGAATAAAAAAAAGCTACCACATCAAAGTAAACAAGCAGAGAAATCCAAGAACACTATGTGCAAAAAAAGAGATGAGTACCAGACCTAGATTTAAAATGAAGACTTAGAGGTTGAAATAAACACAAGGTTTTGAACAAAATGCGTACAAATTGCACAAGGAGGCATCCTGAACAATTAAACAGGAAATAAAAAACCAAACACAACTGAGAACAAATCAGAGTAAAAGTTCAACCAAAACTAAACCCATAAAATAAAGAAGAGAAATGCCGCAGATTGCATCAGCGAAGAACGAGATGATGTAAAAACTGAAAGAGGAAAGAATCAGGGAAGCTTTAGGGACCTTCTGACAAAGAGAAGAGGAATGATAGACAAGGAACAACAAAGAAGAAGTCCCCTATGACAAGAAACAGCAGCATGAAGGCAGATAAGTAGAAGACTTTTCTCCTTCATGCAAATTAAAATGACACCTAACACAGTACACAGAAAGAGAAGAAAAAAATAGAGGATGTAACTGAACTGAGGTGGCAGAAAGGTCAATAATCCAGCTCACCTTGTCATTCGCTTGTCTTTCTCTCAGAGCGGCTGGTGTCACACTCAACTGCCTGTTTTCTACTCGACGGGGTGTGGTGACCAAGCCTTTTTTACGAAGTTACTCACTGGGAAAAATGGCTTCCACTAGTATGATAAAAATGACTAACGGTAAAGATTTGAAAAAAAAAAAAGATCAATTATAATTCCAATTTATGAAATCAATAGAAGGAATTTTAATTATCTAGGATCAACAGTCCGGAGTAATGGAGAGTGTGGAAAAGAGGTGAAGAAGCGTGTGCAGGCAGGCTAGAACGGGTGGAGGAAAGTATCAGGTGTGATGTGCGACAGAAAAGTTTCAGCTAGAATGAAAGGGAAAGTGTACGAAACCGTTGTGAGACCGGCCATGCTGTTTGGTCTAGAAACGGTAGCACTGAAGAAAAGACAGGAAGCAGAGATGGAGGTAGCAGAGATGAAGATGCTGAGGATCTCTCTGGGAGTGACCAGGATGGACAGGATCAGAAATGAGTATATCAGGGGGACAGCACATGTTAGAGGTTTTGGGGATAAAGTTCAAGAGGCAAGACTGAGATGGTTTGGACATGTGCAGAGGAGAAGAGAGAGAGTACATAGGAAGAAGGATGCTGAATTTGGGACCACCAGGGAAGAGGACTAGAGGAAGACCAAAGAGGAGGTTCATGGACGCAGTGAAGGAAGACATGAAGATAGTTGGTATGACCGAAGAGGAAGTAGGAGATAGGGTTAGATTTAAGGAACTGACTTGCTGTGGCGACCCCTGAAGGGAAATGCCGAAAGAAGAAGAATCAAATCAATAGAAAAAGGCAAAATTTGGTCGGTGATTTAAAATATTAAAAGCAATCTGGAACATTTGAAGATTTTATGAAGATGGTAAAATGGCAAAAAAAAAAGAGAAGTCTAGATAAAGATTGCAGACAAAAAAGCAAAAGTTATTGGTACAGGAAGCGAACATTTCAGGAAAGCAGATGGAGAATAAGAAGCGGATACGTTCACCTCTCATTAGCTCGCCTGCCACATACTATGCCACAAAGCAATGTGCCTCCCAAGGACATGAATTAAACAGAGAGCCAACTACCTCAGAGAAACGCCGCCCTGCCAGCACTTAGCCAGGCCTCATAAACAACCAGCTTGCATTTGTCACTTCTTCTTCACCCAACAAAGCGACAGCAGAAATAAATTACTGGTAAGTAGAGCTTATTCCTTCTCTACCTTAGCTTCCTGCACACTAGCTGCTTTAGATGGTCAGACAGCAGAAAGTTGTCTGACGACTCAGGCAGCTGATTGAAATATTAGCAGGGTGGGCGGTCAAATCTGATTTGTGGATCATTAGAAGCAGCTTTAGGGGGTGCACAAGGACCTGGGATGTCTACTCCCCTTTATCCATCTATTTGAAGCGGTATAGGAGCTGTTACACCTAGTAGGCACGTGATACAGATCGACATTATCGGTGCACTTGATCCCCACTTGCATTGGCACATCACACTGTTTCCCGTCTGCTATGTTCTTCACTCATGTATTGATTCATACTCAGTTGTAGAAAGTTGACTTAGTGTACCTACTTATTTTCTGATTTTAAAAATTGAGAAGAAAGACAAATCAAAGTTAAGATATAACTTTACATACAGCCAAAAATAATTAGGTATTACACCTTCTTCACCGTTTAATAATTTTGAGGTCGCGGGAGTTGCCGGAGCCCATACCGGCACATTCAAGGCGACCCCAAATAGGTCGTCAGTAAGTCGCGGGGTTACACACATACAACCATACACACTCATTCCAAGGGGCAATTTGGCGCCGGCTAATCAGCCCAACACACATGTTTTTGGAGGGTGGGAGGAAACCAGAGTACCTAGAGAAAACCGACGCAGACACGGGCAGAACATGCAAACTCCACACAAACAGACCAGAGTCCCCACCCGGGACTCAAACCCATGATCTTCTTGCTGTGAGACCACTCTGCTAATCACAGTGCCACCGTGCCACCCTTAGTAGGTATTATTTCAAGAAAAATGTCTCAATATTTTTAGGATTTTGGCAAATTTCAGTTATATTTCTTGGAAGTCAAGACATACTGTATTTCCATTCAGTGTCGAGTAACTCAGATTCTGACTCGTTGTGAATGTTGACAGAATAATTTAATGTTTTAAACAGGTCATTTGTGAAACCACATCACAGTAAACCAATGCCCTCTCCTATTACAAAACGTTGTTTTCTTGGCAAGTAAAAAAAAAAGTCGTTTTAGAATTTCCAAAACACTCTTTTTTTAGGTTAAAAGTTAAGAACAGTGACATGTCATTGAAAAAGTAGCAAGTTCTTTTTATCTTTATTGGTAGAAACATGAATAAATGTTGAAAGGTCAGGCTTGTATCAGGTACTGTGAAAGAATATTTATGGAATCTGAGTAATGCTTATAGCTCACACCTTTTTCTCAAATCAATAAAACCCCTAAGCCACAAATCATGACGGGAAACTGCTTTAGAACCACTTCATTGCCTGTTTACTCTTCCTCATTGTATGCCTTAGATGTCTCGCATTTCTTTTTTTCCTCATTTGTCGAGTCTATACATAAAAAATGGAGTGTTAAAAAAGCTGTAGATAAAAAGCAGGGAATTCGAATTCACGACATCGTCGGTGTACTACGATTTGAAATCCATCCATGTATCTGTCATTGATTCTGTTGCATGCTACTGAAGAGGAATTATGAAACACAGAGTACCTGAATGCCTGAATCAGTCAGAGGGAGTGCCCGCATCTAAAGATTTACTGGATGTATGTCATTCACTTATCACCATCATGAGTTACAATGTCATATTAATGTCAAAGACGCTTACTCTTGACACAGCAGCAGAAAATGAAAGTTTTCTTCCACATCCTTTTCTCCTCTTCAGGAGTTGTCGTTGTAACGCCAGTGGTGGAACGTAACGAAGTAAATGTACTTCGTTACTGTACTTAAGTAAAAAAATTGTGTATCTGTACTTTACTTACGTAAAATTTGAGACCTGTACTTTTACTTTTACTTCACTACATTTTTAGAACAAATATCTGTACTTTTACTTCGCTACTTTTTAAAAGTGCGTTTTACATTTTTCGTTACATTTTCGGTCAGAAATTTGAAAAATATATAGTTTTTTTAGCGCATCTAGAAGCCGCATTGCCAAAATCAAAAGGAGCAGTTGATCGGGAGAAGAAGTAATGAATCGAGGACCAATTAGAATCGAGAGTAAACATTTTCCACCAAAAAACTAACTTCAAATATAGCACAAATTGAAAAGAGTTTCGTTCTAAATAAAAAGTTGAGCCATCATTTGACAGAGCAGGGGCGGATCCAGAATATTCTAAAGGAGGGGTGGGGGGTGAGGTCATTGACAAAGCCAATATAGGGACACTGTGGGCGTATTTTTTTTGCCTGATTATCTGTACTTTTACTTAAGTACAAAAAGTGAGTACTTCATCCTCCACTGTGTAACGCTAACACACATCTCTCTGGTTTGACTCGTAGCTTTGCTCTTGCCATTAAAGGTTGTTATCGAGCAAGCAACAAGGGAAAAAAGATTTCTTTATCAAGTAAAAGTACAACAATTACAAGAGTCCTATAATCAATGCTTGTGTGCAAACAGTAAATCCTTGGTGGCAGTTTGAGAGCAACAAGTGGTGTGAACTGGACCCTACTAATTGAAAAGGAATCTGCTGGCGTGCTATCACGAGTTAATAGTGCCGCAGACACACCGTTTAGCCTCACTGATTAATTTGTTTGACAAAGCCTGTGTAAGTTCTTTTGGCTACATGCTATCTTAAAAACTAATTACTATAAGTTCTAATCCTTTGAGGGCTTTGAAGCTGATTTGAAGCTCATGTTTTTGAGGCATAACAGGAAAGGATTCAGTATGGGACCAACCGTTCCAAAGATGTACTAATTACTGTATGGTCATGTTTTATTTTAAAAAATGTAAGAGAAATATGTTCCCATTTTACAAAATAAGGGAGGGAATCATTAGGTACCAATAGGACCCACTTGTGCAACTAGCACTGTAATAATTTGGAGAAGATTGGCCAAAAAACACAAGCTGAATCCGAAACTTTTTTGTGTCTTTCCCAAGAAGGAATCCATTGATTTAACTTTCTGTAAACTTGAAATGAGACTGCTTTAATTCTGATTGACTACCATGTGACTTGCATGTTGCAAAGCCTCTGAAAGGCTATTCTTGACTTTTTAACAGTACAAAAGGTGGGCCCAGCAGAAATAATGATTGAATGAAGGCTACATGCAGTCATGCTGGCATGTCTCCACTTTGCACAATGGCGGCCATAACTCTGCCGTGATCAATAGATGTTCATGACTTGCTTTAAAAAGGTCCTATCTGCCACCCTCTCTATCCGTCTACCCTAACTTCTCTTCTTCAATTCTTTTTCTTCTTGTCTGGGTTATCATTTTTTAAATCATTGTTTCGTACCTCATCTAGATAATCTGTTCTTCTATTTTTGTTCTTCATCTTCAAAACCTTGCATTTCTTATTAATCAAAAATTGCCCCACTTCTCAACTTTCATCTCTACATTCCTTTTTTTCTAGCGAGTCTCTTTTTCTGCCTTCACCTTCCAATTTCTTCTCAGAAAACATGATTTAACCTTTCATGTTTCTGCTATTTCCCCTCCATCCACTACCCTACTTCTATCTGTCTTTCCTCCCTCTGTAAACTACCAGGGAGTTTCCCTTCCTCTCCTCTGCTGTAATCTGCAGTTCACAGGTTTCACAGGGTACATTGTTGCATCCCATCGGAAGCTCCACCAGCATTCTTCCATAAATAATTGAAGAGGCCCCACATGGCCAGGCACACTCAGTCTAAATGGATTATTCTGGGAGAGATCAATGCCGGCCTGTGAGGGTTTTATTAGGGCCTGCAGATGAAACGTACAAGGCCATTCCAATGAACTCTCCTCTTTGTCTTAATTCTGCTCGGCTATCATGTGACTTTTTTGTTCTAATTCCTTTCTTTTTCCCACAGCAAAAATTGCAACCATCCATACCTCTAGAAATAGGGTTCAAATCTGGACAGCAAATATTAATGTACAGCCCAGATTTGAAAAAGTGTGCTTGGACATTGATTGGATCATTTTCCAAGGTGCTTTTAACAACTTGGGCTCAGGGCTACAAATCTATCTTAGCTGATACAGTGAAGACAGGGTAGACCCTGAATAGGTCACTACTCCAGTACAGAAGCCTCTGTCAAATACACCTGATATGCATATTTAAGTATCTAGGATCAACAGTCCAGAACAATGGAGAGTGTGGAAAGGAGGTGAAGAAGTGTGTGCAAGCAGGCTGGAACGGGTGAAGGAAAGTATCAGGTGTGATGTGTGATCGAATAGTTTCAGCTAGAATGAAAGGGAAAGTGTACAAAACCATGAAGAGACCGGCCATGCTGATTGGTCTAGAAACTGTAGCACTGAAGAAAAGACAGGAAACAGAGATGGAGGTAGCAGAGATGAAGATGCTGAGGATCTCTCTGGGTGTGACCAGGATGGACAGGATTAGAAATGAGTACATCAGGGGAACACCACATGTTAGAGGTTTTGGGGATAAAGTTAGAGAGGCAAGACTGAGATGGTTTGGGCATGTACAGAGGAGAGAGAGAGAGTACATAGGAAGAAGGATGCTAGATTTGGAACCACCAAGAAAGAGGACTAGAGGAAGGCCAAAGAGGAGGTTCATGGACACAGTGAAGGAACACATGAAGATAGTTGGTGTGACCAAAGAGGATACAGCAGATAGGATTAGATGGAAGAAACTGACTCGTGTGGCGACCCCTGAAGGGAAATGCCGAAAGAAGAAGAAGAAGATGCATATTTCTGGCTGGTTGCAGGAAGTTACTCAAAGAGAACCTCGGTACCCACAGAGAGAACATGCAAACTCTACATTAAAAGGCCAGTATGTCAAGCCCTGACCCATTTTGGCTTTGAACCATTGACTTGCTCAGTGTGGGACTGTGGAGGCAACCAACACACCACTGTGTAGCCCACAAGTGAAACGATTAATCCAGTTTTTATTACAAATTATCAGCCTCATTTGTCACTTTAACGTTCATCACTAATCAACATGGATACTATCCAATGCTATCCACTAGTGTGTCCAAGACATGAAGAGAAGGGAAAACAAAAGGTGACCTTCAAGAATTCTGACCCTTACAAGCATTTAACAGCTGCAACAGTGAATAATTGCGAAACCGTTTCCCTAAGGAGATTTACATCTGTTTCTTCCAGGAAGAAATCCCTTAATTGTCTCTTTTTCAGAAAATATCCTGACAGACGGGCAGCCTGGGACAGCTTGTTAGTTGTTCAGATGACATGTTTTCTCTGTAAAGGTATACTTTAGTTGCGTTAATGCCGTAGGATTATGCATACTAGAAAATTCCACTCATCCATTACCTACATCCTCTGTTTGAAAGCCTCGCTGCAATCTATTTTGCAGAGAAACAATTTCAAGGCTTTAAGCTAAATTTGAATCAAGCCAACCACTGAAACAAATTGTCTCAAGTCCTGTACACAGAAAAAAAAAACTTACCTACGCTTTTAAAATCTCAGTATTGCACATAATGGTTTGAGAAAATGAAAACACTGATGCTGGTACTAGTCTGCTTCACATTGATCCATATTTCTGCATGTTGCCTGCAGCTTATCAAATGCACTCTATTGAAAACATGTGAACATGAATTTAAATCCTTGATAATAAGTGTGGTTGGCTTGAGAATGGAGATAGAGCTTGTACTTTTCAAAGGTTGTCTGAGATCTCGAAAACGCGTGATGGCATTAGCTCTAAAAGCGGACACTTCCATATGGAAGTTGGTAACAAGACAAGACTAGTTACCAACATACCAACATACCAATGACTCAAAGGGCAGAAGTGAAAAGATGATGGCTTTGTTAGAGTTACATTTAAGACTGAAAAAGTGAAGAAACTGCAACCATCCATACCTTGACAAAGAGGGTTTGAATCTGGAGGAAACTAGGGAAGGGAAGTGCCCGAAACACCCCTCGAGCGCCTTGCTGGTGAGGTGTTTCGGGCACTTTCCACCGGGAGGAGACCAAGAGGATGGAGAGACTATGTCTCACGGCTGGCTGGGGAGTTGTTCCCCAGCCAGCTTCACCCCGGGATCCTTCCAGCTGAAGCTGAAGATGCAGCCGGGGCGCGAGAAGCATAGGCCTCCCGTCTGAGGCTGTTGCCCCCACGACGCAGTCCCGGATAAGCAGAAGACGACGGAACGGAACGGTTACAAGACTAAACAGTCAGTCACCTTTGTAACCGTATAGCCCTTATGGGGTTGCGGGCAAGACCAAACATTCCATCCATAATTTTGATCACCAGATGTCAATAACCTTTCCGTTCCATCATCTTCCGCTTGTTCCGGGTCGGGTTGTGGGGGCAACAGCCTCAAACGGGTAGCCCAAGCCTCTCACACCCTGGCTGCATGCTCCAGCTCATCCGGAAGGATCCCAAGTCGTTCCCTGGCCAGCTGTGAGACATAGCCTGTCCAGCGGGTCCGGGGTTTTCCCCCTTGGTCTCCTTCCGGTGGGATGTGCCCGAAACACCTCACCCGCGAGGCGCTTGGCAGGCATCTTGACCAGATGCCCGAACCACCCCATCTGGCTCCTCTCGACCCGGAGGAAAGAGGCTCGACACCGAGCTCTTCCCAGATGGCAGAGCTCTTCACCCAATCTCTGAATGAGCTCTCTGTCAATAACCTTTGTACATAAAATTTCAAAAGCAAGTAATAAAAAGTATCCATTTTTTCTGCCGCTGCACTGATTTTTTTTCCAGCCATTCAAATAACATTTGATGCTAACATTACAAGATGTTTTATTACAACATTTTATATCACTACCTTTTCATGGATCACTAATTATTTTTTCCATGTCCTTCATCATCACAAACATAAGATTCATTACAGCCCGATCAACAGCAGGCAATATCAACCTGCATCAGTAAAAATCAAATGAGACTTTCATTTACTTAAACAATTACTTTATCTGACTAAAAGCTAACACGGAATAACAGCTGTCTAGAATCCCCACTAGATATTGAGGTACCAAATGTAGGCGAGGCTCTAAAATTATTGCATTGGTAGAAAAGCGTTGAGGTTTTTAACCATTAAATATTCCGATCTTGTTTTCACAGAAAGAAAAGTCTAATTGAAACACAGAGTAGAAGAGGTAGGTATACTGCAGAGCTTTTAGATTCGATTGCAGCCCTGATTTTCCCTCCACTGATCTCTCCCTTGGGATTGAGTTCTTGATACTTCACCCAAACTATTATTTGTCGGCATAATCTCAGCTTTTTCTGGATATACACACTTCCACTCCAAGAGTATAAAGAGCTTTTGGATGCCGAACATGCTGCTTTACACCGAAACTAGGACATTTTCTCACCAGCACAAATCGGGTTAAAAATACTATTTTTCAAAAAGTTCATTTAAGACTGTACATAGTGATTTTTTATTAAAGTATTTACTGGCAAAGACGAAATAGAATAAATGAGAAATATCCTGGAGGTGGCACGGTGGGGCAGTGGTTAGCACAGTGATCTCACAGCAAAAGGGTCGGAGTTTGAGTCCCAGGAACAGTGATCTTTCTGTGTGGAGTTTGCATGTTCTCGTCATGTATGCATGGGATTTCTCTGGTTACTCCGGTTTTCTGCCACTCTCCAAAAACATGCATATTAGGTTTATTGGCTGCTGTAAAATTGCCACTAGGAATGAGTGTGTGTGTGGCCCTGTGACAGACTGGCGACCTGTTCAGGGTGTACCCTGCCTCTTGCCTTGAATCACCCGGGATAGGCTGTGGCCACCCCGTTACGAATTGACAATTCAGAAGATGAATGAATGAGACAACATAGATCCTTTTGACCACGTCTTTGATAACAATTTTTTTTCTTCAATAGAAGGATAAGTTTTGTATTATTTCGAGGCGGCTTCTTTTAAACATTTTAGATAATATCAGGAAAGTGTCAACGTCTTTAAAGTGACAGTCTGCAAGGTGGGCTCAATCCAGCTCATAGTACTTTTGGAAAACCCATTAATAACGAATATTTGCCACCATTCTGACCACCAAATGACTCCATTGAACTGAATGTAGATCCAACCTAATTTAAAACGATAACTCAGTGGTTCTAGATGGAATTACAGTATATTCTTTATTTTTATCCCAAAATCTGCCAGCTTTTATTTAAATATGGTTTGAAATTATTTGGATTCTTGATGATTTTCAATACATTTTTTAAATTATACTATTGCATTTAAACTGACTTACTTTTGTGGTGTTTTCCACATCTTAATGATAGGAATGTGGATAAGCAGGCATATTGTGCAACACTCTCAAACTGGCATGTTGGTATTTGGAATTTCTAATTCCGCCACTGGCAGTAGAAAAAGATGAGAGGAACCAAGAGAAAAATGGCAGCCCCCAGTTTATCTGGAGGTGACAACTAACAAGCACTCGCTCGGTAATTAGACTGCTGTAGAGCATATGGGTGAAACTCCTCATAAAGTCTGCTTATAATTAAATATGTTTTTTTTCCTCCGATCAATTTTTTTTCTGTGTCGGATCTCTCTTAAACTGCTCGGTGTGACAACTGCATCCATTTCTATCTACTTGCATTAATGACATGGTCAAAACACTTGGGGGCTTGGTGGTCTGTAATGAGATTGCACAATGTGACTTATAGCTCATCTCGTACATGTCGGTAATAAACAAATATACCTGAGTGTGTGTGTTTATGTGTGCAAGCAGGTTTCACATCTGTCACCATTTTTAACAAGGCACACACACATCCCTTTCAAACTTGAGAGTTGATTGGCTGAGGATGATATGAACGGGAGCAGTTGGTCAATCTCAATTTGTAAAATGGGAATAAATACACCTTTGTGTAAACAGTAAAAAAAGAAAAAACATAGCTTTGCCAACGTGAGTTATGACGTGACCCCTACAAAAATTCATGACTTCAGAATGACTCCAATTTTGTCATTTTAATCACTAATATTTTGACAACTTGCCCAAGTTCAAATTTTAAAACAAAAATAAATTACATCACCAACTGCCTGCTTCCTGCTCTGTTGTGGAATATTTCAAATTCCACGGATTGCATCTTCTGCCTCCAAAACACAAGATTTCTCTCAATCCGTGAAGGTTTGGTGCATGTTTAGTTCCTTTCTGGTTAAAAAAAAAAGTGACGTTTCATCTAGTGTCTCAACTTTAAGAAATATAAAAAGGAATTCAACGGTTGTGCCTTTACAGTCTCATCTTTTCAGACAGCAGACAGACGGACTAGGTTACGTTGTCATTGGGTGGCACCACATCTTCATGGAGGATGACTGAAACATGCATCAGGATCGTTATTGCAATTTAAATTTGTGCGAAAAAATACAAAAGGATCCCAAATTCCTGCAGGTGTGGTTAGACATAGAAACATCCTGTTCCACAAAGATATTCTTGAACAGAATGTAGATTTAGCTTCGTGCTTTGGCGTTTGTACACCAGCTCGTGCATTACATCATCTTCTTTATCCTGCTTTTATTTTTTCTCATGCAAGAGGCAAAGTTTTCTCTACTTTTGAAGGAGAAAAAAGACTGCAATGAGAATAAAAAAAGATTCCAATTCAGCATGTGATTGAATAAAGTGTAAATCTGCAACAGCATTAGTCAAAATATAATATAGAAAGTTATTTCCGGAGAGGTCTGGTGCAAACTGTGGGGTGTGTTCTTCCCATCACACAGTAAACTCATCAATGTTCAACCTGCCTTGCTCAGATGTTCTTAGAAAATTTGCTGTGCATGTGTGGAAAGAGGAGGAGGAAGGATGGATGGAGGGACTCACTCCAAATTTCTCATGTGACGGAGTATAACAGGGAATTGTAATACACAGCAACATCATAAATTTGATTACATTACATAGCTGTGCAAGCCTGTGAGCCATTTCCAGGCACCATAAAAAAGCCATAACTAAGTTACCATGGGTACGGAGAAAAATGAATAAAGCCATTTTCTTTTAACAACCAGGGTGCGGGCGAGATATTGTTCTCTTCTCTGGTTCTTTATGAGCTTTGCAAACCTGCGATGTGCTCAGTACGATCGAAGAGGGACAGAGAAAGATGGAAAATTCACAACTTGGAGGAGATAATAGAATAGATTCTAGATTTTTTTTCTGCATTCACAAATGTCAACAAGCACTTTCGACCTAAAAACAGGATGTTGCATATTTGGATATCAGATATCTTTGTGCATCCGCATGAGAAATCCAATAAAGCAGAATGACACAGAGAAGTGTTTCCCACTCGTTATAAAGCAGTTCTTACACAGAATCATCACTGATCTTTACATTTCTATTCAAATAAATGATTAATTAACCTCATTAAATGCTAATTCATAAAAGAGAAATTCAATCAAAAGAGTAATGATGATAGTAATTTGCAATTATTTCTAGGATTAAAAACCAAAGAGATTGTTCTTGTTTTAACACAAGAGGATGAATTAAGAGGAATTACAGCTCGTTCTAATGATGTGCAGAGGAATGCTGCAAAAGCAAACCTCATGCATGGGTGTAGACCCAACAGCACTCTGAAAAGTCAAACACTTATTGGCGTGGATTCTGCACCTCAAAAGCAGCCCACAGGAAATCTCTTCCACTCTGAGTGAGGGAGAGAAATTTGGAAAATGTTGCGATCGATACTTGGAAGAACCACTCAGAGTGTTTGGATCTGCTTCCATTAGATGGTAGTGCAAAGCAATAAGACGAAGCACTAGATGGAGAAAATCCTCCAGCTTCTACACACACATTTACACATGCTCTTATTAGGGACAAGGTAAAAAAAAAATGTTAATAATGCAGATTTCTGGAAAAGAATCCAGCAGGGATTTAAAATAAATCCCAGATTTTTTTTCATTTGAACAATTAAATCTACACCTAAGTCTCAGTGAAATAACTGAAACAAATGGGAACATCTGCTTGTTTTAAAGGGTTGATTTTTTATTTAAAAAAAAGCTTTTTTTTTTATTAAAGCAGCAGCAGCTTTGCGGTTTAGAGTCAGATCTCCTGCAGACTGACACCATCAAGCATCTTGCTACAGCTTGAGGAAACGTCTTTGCAGTATTATAGGATGGATAGGATGGAGATCCATCTGTGCAAAGTCTCCATCTCTTGTCATTGCGTTTTATTAACGATTCAATCATTTGAATCGGTGAGTTAAATAAGCTCTCAGTAGATAAAAAAAAGTAGGTGTGGAAGTCAGTCCTACCTCTTTGTCAGTCAGCCTTGGAGTTCTCTTTGCTTTCCTCACATCTTCATCTTTTTTAAACAATAATCCTGGGTTTGTGGTAAAACGCTTGCGTCCCTGCAGCGGGTCCAGTGAAGAGCTGTGTTTGGATCCCTAGCCGGGTTAAATGTGTTGCTTGGATTTTTCTCTCTTTTTTTTTTATATCCAGCCGAGGCGCGCAGGTTGCTCAGGACGCGCTCCGGCACCGCTTCCTCAGCGGTATCCACCGTGCGCACTTGGAGAAACCAGAGATCTGTCCGTGCAGAGATGCTGAGGGAATGATGTCATGCGTCCAGCCCTCCCTTCCTCTCTCTCCTCACTGCTCTATCCATCCTCTCTTATTTATTTCTTTATATTCTTTTATGTCAGGTCGTTTAAACATTCAATTATTCCCTGGATAAGACTTAGAGGTTCTTATTCATGCATTTGTTTCCAATAGGTTAGATTATTGCATTGGTTTACGCACTGGTTTGAACAAAAAAAATGACTTAAAACAGCTGCAGTTTATTCAAAATGCTGCTACTCGAGTCCAAACAGAAACCTGCAAAATATGACCACATTAGTCCTGTGCACAGGACTCTGCACTGGCTTCCTGTGGATCAGAGAATAGACTTTAAAGCTGGCTCTGCTTGTGTTTAAGTGGGAAAAAATAATGTCTTCTGAACCATCTAGAACTCTGAGGACCTCTGGGACCAGCCTCCTGATGGTGTCTAGAGTCAGGACTAAACATGAACCATCTAGAACTCTGAGGACCTCTGGGACCAGCCTCCTGATGGTGTCTAGAGTCAGGACTAAACATAGAGAACAAACTTCCTGAGGCTCAAAAACAGGTCGAAACTGTCACAATGTTTCAATCTACACTGAAAACAGTTTTGTTTAATCATGCATTTGACTGAAAATGAATAATTCTTTTTTATCTTTTTAAATTTTTATTCTGTTTTGTGAATTCAATGTATTTTTTTTCTGTCTTGTAAAGCACTTTGAATTGCCTTGTGTATAAATTTTCCTATCCAAATGAACTACCTTGCTTTGCCATCCTCTTTTTCTGCTTGAATTTATCAAACATGTGCAAAAAATAACAGCCAATAAGTCAAATGAGCTCACATTCACTGTTAAAACTGTAATATTTGGTGAAACCTCTGATTTGACATAGGTTTTAGTGACTGTTTTTGTGCAGTGCTCCTCTTGACATTGTGAAGTCATGTTGTTATCTGCTGCCTCACTAATGGAATCACCCAGAAGGACCATCAGCCTGTCTTTACCTAGGATAAGAGGAAATGAAGGTAGCATGAAGCAGAACAACCCACAGTCTGGGGACCACCTCCTCTCTTGATTCCATTGTCTCAATGGGCTTCACATCACGGAATGAAAAAAAAGTACAAAAACAAAGAATAAAGAAATGTAGATACAGACAAACAAAGTTAAAAAATAGCAAAAGCTAGCTAAACCATTCCAGCGCATTTTTGCCCTTGGACCTTGCTTTGCGTGAGAAAAAAACTCTAAAAAACTCAACAGAGGGGAAAAAAGAAGAAACCTCCAGGGGATCCACATGAAGAAAGGATCCCTCTCCTGGGATGAGAAGCCAATGTGTCTAAAACCGTCAATTAAAATGATCTTATTTTACTCTAAGTTTTATATCTGAAGAAATCAGGAGATGGGCTTCATTCTGATGGAAACAGGATGGTAGATCAAGCACGGAGCTGTTCTCAGTCTGGCCACGCCCAGAACAGAGAACAGTAAATGCTAGCAGTTGTTAGCAGCTGAAGGCTGAAGATAAAACACCAACTATCTTCATAATTAAAAAAAAAAAAAATCAAAAGCAGACCGAATATTTAAGCAAAATATATAAAAAAGGATGTCTTTTAACAAAAAAAAATCACGACAGGGTTAAAAAAGGTCAAGGCCTTCACTATATTCTTCACCACGGATGAGAACTTATCAATCCAATCGGAGGGGCATAGACTGCTTTTTTCAAAAGTATTCTGCTCAAACACAATAGACTCAATAAATAGATCCAACAATCCATAACTCGTAAAGTTCCAGCACAATGACTCATTAATTTGCAATGGATAAAACCTACAGAACCCCTGGTTGTTGTAGGACCAAATCAACCAGCTTTGGGGTATTATCCACTCCCACTTTAAGGAGCTGTGGTGCATAAAAAAAAAAAAAAAAACTGAGGGAGCAAGAATGCAAGAGCATTTAATCAATCAGCATCAGCAGCAGGTTTTACTTAACAAAATCTTTAAAGGAGCAAGAGTGGTTTTCTCATCTCCAAATAGCACACAGATTACTAAGAGACAAACTGGAATGTGATTCTCTGAACTTATTATTTTTGATTTTTTGACAAGGTTGAAGGAGGAGGTACCTTTTAATGTTATCCATTGCATGCTAAAATTGACTTTAAAAAAAGCAGTATAAAATCTAAGGTGGAAGATTTTAAGTACTTAGGATTAACAGTCCAGAGCAATGGAGAGTGTGGAAAAGAGGTGAAGAAACGTGTGCAGGCAGGCTGAAATGGATGGAGAAAAATATCAGGTGTGATGCGTGATAGAAGAGTTTAAGCTAAAATGAAAGGGGTATTTAGTCTAGAGACAGTGGCACTGAGGAAAAGACTGGAAACAGAGATGGAGGTAGCAGAGATGAAGATACTGAGGATCTCTCTGGGAGTGACCAGGATGGACAGGATCAGAGGAACAGCACATGTTAGAGGTTTTGAAGATAAAGTCAGAGAGGCAAGACTGAGATGATTTGGACATGTGCAGAGGAGAGAGAGTGCATCGGCAGAAGGATGCTGGGTTTGGAACCACCAGGAAAGAGGCCCAGAGGAAGACCAAAGAGGAGGTTCATCAATACAGTGAAGGAAGACATGAAGATAGTTGGCGTAACTGAAGAGGATGCAGCAGATAGGGTTAGATGGAAGAAACTGACTTGCTGTGGGGACCCCTGAAGGGAAATGGTGAAAGAAGAAGTATAAAATCTAAGGTCACTACTTAACCCAATGTCTTAATTTTATCCCATTTTGTTGTGTTAAATCTGTATCACCCAAAATTGTTTCCTTTTTGACAATAAAGTACCCAAGTTCTTGATAATTTTAACTCATTTTCTTTCGATATAAAATTTGGTTTGCCATTTTTTTCCCCCTATCATTCATAGAAAATTTTGAAGTGCACTCATTTGTGATGGACTGGTGGAACTAAACTGTAAGGCGGGGACACTAATGGGCAAAAAAACACCCCAAAAGAGCCAACAATTTCATGATCTGTGATCCCAGCAGGGATCTAACTCCTCACTTTAGATGTGACTGCCCACTGAGCATGACAGGACTTTAAGTGACCTTTAAGCCAAACTAAAAAACCTTTAAGTTCCTTGAACTGATAATTTGATTGTCCTCTGCTCGTATTGGCCTTCACTCCAGATAATTGGACATTCCTTTGATAAAGTAAGCTGACGTCAGGAACCTCCAAACTATCAAAGGGTGAGAAGAACGCTTTTCAATGTTATTCTCAGTAAAAAATGGGGGTAAAAAAAATCTTCAATTTATTTCAGCTCCATTAGATTAAATTACAAGATCAGTTTAAAGGAATTTGAAATAGATTTGCGTCTTTTATGAAAGTGTTTTCGTTAATCTTACAACAAGTGGAATTTTTCATTATGATTGTCAATTACCTTGTCGGTCTTGCAATTTTTTTCATGAAGATGCCAAACGCTATTTTAGAACAAACGAGAAACCTTTTAACTGAAAAGATGATGTTACCAAAGCAACGGCACTGCCGACATGAGCATCATCATCACTTTATTGCATTGACCCCCTTCACCCTAACTGTGACGGCCATTTTTATCAAAGAAGAAGGAGAATTTATTGATATAATTAAGTTCTAGTTTCTTCTGATGCTTGTCGAAGTCAAGTTGATCATCTTCTTCTTCTTCTTTCGGCTTTTCCCTTCAGGGGTCGCCACAGCAAGTCAGTTTCTTCCATCTAACCCTATCTGCTGCATCCTCTTTGGTCACACCAACTATCTTCATGTCTTCCTTCACTGCATCCATGAACCTCCTCTTTGGTCTTCCTCTAGTCCTCTTTCCTGGTGGTTCCAAATCCAGCATCCTTCTTCCTATGTACTCCCTCTCTCTCCTCTGCACATGCCCAAACCATCTCAGTCTTGCCTCTCAAACTTTATCCCCAAAACCTCTAATATGTGCTTTTCCCCTAATGTACTCATTTCTAATCCTGTCCATCCTGGTCACGCCCAGAGAGATCCTCAGCATCTTCATCTCTGCTACCTTCTTCTCTGCTTCCTGTCTTTTCTTCAGTGCTACTGTTTCTAGACCAATCGGCATGGCCGGTCTCACCACGGTTTTCTACACTTTCCCTTTCATTCTAGCTGAAACTCTTCTGTCACACATCACACCTGATACTTTTCTCCATCCGTTCCAGCCTGCCTGAACACGCTTCTTCACCTCTTTTCCACACTCTCCATTGCTCTGGACTGTTGATCCAAGATACTTAAAATCTTCCACCTTCTTTATCTCTTCTCCCTGTAACCTCACTTTTAGTGAAGCCAAGTTGATCATGAGTGGAAATAACTAACAAATACTGCAGATGCATTTTTACTCATAAAATGACTGATTTCGTGCAAAAAATCTTTCTTCAGTCACTTTCACTTTACCAGATTTTTTTTCTTCCCTAATAAAGACAAAGAAAATGGCCCATTTTCTCTCACATTTCTCTGATTCTCTTAGTTCAGAACCTCTTTTTCACATTATCCACTCCCATTCATCAATTGCTCTTCTTCTCCACACGTTGTCCCGAGCGTTGACCTCACCTCCCTCTAAGTTCCTTTTTCTCCTTGCTTTACATGTAAGTCTGTGTGTGGGAAAAAGACGCCAATCAGAGTGACTGGGTGAGTGGTTTAATTAAAGGAGAAGTGGTGTTCTGTCACCTTGCGCTGAGCAGCAGCAATCAAGAGCCACTGACTGGAAGAAAAGTCAGACACGGCCGTTCATTGATTGGCGATTTCAGGAGAGTAGCTTAGTCCATATGAAACACAGAAAAGGAGCTTTGGCTAAGATTAGGGATAGTGCACCAAGGTGGATTTTACTGTGTCATTTGAAAGCCAGTTTAGCAATTAGACTACCGTTTTTTTTTAATATTACCAAGATCTACGCAACCAATGACTTGGATCAACATTTAAAATTGCACAACTAAAAATAAACTTTTTGAAGAATTTAAGAAATATTAACAAAGCTTGATTTGTAAAGTTCAACACTAAAATATTCTGAAAACTTTTAAAGCAAAAAGTTGTTAGTAACTTATTGTGATTAGAGCCTTTATTGTCATGAAAAATTAATTTGAAAAAATTGTATTTATTAATCGAGTTTATTCCCAACCCCTGCAACCCAATCGTGGATAAGCAGAAGACAACGGAACAACACAGAACCTTCTTGTAGTGAGGCCACAGTGCAAACCAATGCACCACTCTGTCGTCCACAAATAATTTGCTTTCACAATTTTCCTGATTCAGAGAAATTAAGTCATTTGTTTTCCTCCAAATAGTTTCCAAATCATTTGATTTGTTATCTTTATTGACAGACTTTTTGTCAGGAGAGTGGTCTCTTCCTCCTCTGTGTCCTGTTTTCCCCCTCCCTCTTGTCTGTGTGTGTGCAACAAGTCACACCTGAAACTCATCTACTCATCTGCTGGAGCATAAATGGATCAGTTTTTGACACACTATTCGCCAGATCGTTGTTTTCCATGCTTGACCTGTTATCCAGTTTTTGGCTCCAGCTTCGACGTCAAAACCTGCCTAATTAATCTGTTTTTGTCTTCTTTATTTGGACTTTTTATCAATCTAATAAATCTGCTTGTGATTTTTTTCATCTGAGCCTGTATGTTGTGTCAAGGGAATATTTTTGGCCTTAGCTCCACATCATGACACATTTCCATTTTATTAGTTCCATTTTCTTGGCTTCGGGACTTGTTCTATGGGTTTTGTTCACGAATGAGAGAAAGATAGTGTGGCAAAGATTGGTGCAACGTCCGCAATAATTAGGATGATGGATTTGTTAGAGAAGAGAAACCCGATCTTTGTTCCACCATACCTATGGTCATCAGATGTGGGTGGTGACCAAAGAAGTTTGAAATTAGTGTCCTTTTTTTTGGAGAAAATCTAAAAAGCAAAGATAGCAGTCTGCACACAACACGTTTTTAAAATGGTAACATTGCAACGATATTTCCAGAATGAGTTCACTTGTAGCCTGTCTATTTGGCTTAAAATTCCCTCTGTGTCACTGATATTAAAGGAAATAAATTCCCCAGATGGTCTGCTTACTAAATTAGTCCAAAGCCCGTTTTTTTTTTTTTTTTTTTATGAGGCTTTAGATAGATTTTCTCACAGATGGTGTATGGACAGTCCAGCTGTTTGGACTACACTTGATGAGCCTCTTCTATTAACTAAGAGTGAACGATTTAGATAATATACACAGGATAGTGTGATTGGCTTAAGCTTCCTCTAAGTCCGATGCGAAGTGCCACTTGCACATGTTTCTTTGTTTAAAATGTAATTAGATGTTAAGGATGACATTTATGGAGCATGCACAGACAAGTATTACTTTTTAAAAAGTTGAACAAAAAAGTAAAAAAGATGACAAATGCTCGTAAAATACCTGCTGCTATTATTTGTAGAAATTGTAGAGACACAAAAATTCGTTCAAATAATTTTGAATAGAAATGCTTCTATTTAATTTTTATGCTTCAGCTACATAAAAATCTTCTTAGCCGTCGTTCCCTAACAGGCTTCCGGGGGTGCCGGAGCCTATCTTATTCTGTCCTGACAAAATCTGCGACCGTCGAGATTTGCGACTTTGCGCATGCCTAGAACGCATGAGCCATCTCTCCCTCCATCCCAGAACGCGGCATCCTTCCTCCCTTCCAGATGATCTAAGCATCAAGATCTGCCACCTGGCGTAATTCCAGTAATTCTATTGGAATTAGCTTTTTCTCGTCAGAACACCGGCTGATTCAGGTGAGAGGCAGGGTACACCTTGTACCGGTTGCCAGTCTGTCACGCATTCGATCACATGCATTTGATCATTCCCAGGGGCAATTTTCTAGTGGCCAATTATCCTGACATGCATGTTTTTGGAGGGTGGGAGGAAATCGAAGTACCAGGAGAAAACCCACACATACATTGGGAGAACATGCAAACTCCACACAGAAAGGCTAGTGTTCCAAGCCTCATCAACACCCAGGAATCGAACCACCGACATTCTTGCTTTGAGGCCACTGTGCCAACCACTGTACCGTTGTGCCGCTCTACATAAAAAAATAATTTCTCAATTTCTTTTCCTTCTTCTCCTTTCAGCATTTCCCTTCAGGGGTCACCACACAAGTCAGTTTCTTCCATCTAACCCTACGGTATGTGCTGCATCTTCTTTGGTCATACCAACTATCTTCATGTCTTCCTTCACTGTATCCATGAACCTCCTTTTTGGTCTTCCTCTAGTCCTCTTTCCTGGTGGTTCCAAATCCAGCATCCTTCTTCCTATGTACTCTCTCTCCTCTGCACATGTCCAAACCATCCCAATCTGGGCTCTCTGACTTTATCTCTAAAACCTCTAACATGTGCTGTTCCTCTTGCTTGAGGTCTCACGAAGGTCTCTTCAGAGACTTCATCATCCCCGCTCCATCAGGATGAAATGCAGTCTTCCGTGTTTCCATCAGGATGAAGAACATCTATTGACTTCTTTAGATATTTAACTGTAGAGTAGAATAAACTAATATTTAAACAATAATCTTTGACACATTGGTTGCTTGTCCCGGGGAGGGATCTCTCTTTCATGTGGATCCCCACGAGGTTTCTTATTTTTTCCCCACTGATGTTTTTCTTTTGGAGTTTTTTCTCACCGTGAAGGAGAGTCTAAGGGCATAAATGTGCTAGTCTTGTTTAGTTAGCATTTGTTAGTTATTTTTCTTGCTGTGTATTTGTGTTAACACATTCCTCTTTTTCTTGTGAAGCCCATTGAGACGGAAATTCTGTGATTTTGGGCTATACTAATAAAATTGAATTGAATAGAAAAATTTAAGAAATTTTTATGTTTCACGTCTGCTGGCATGAAAGAGCAAACTGAAAATGTTTCCGGGTCCAAGTAAATTACCAGTATCATTACATGTTTTCACTTGAAAGAAATTTCTTACACTCATGACTGTTAATTATTGAATGATGTTGACTTTTAAAAACAGCCTATTTAAAAGTAGAGTCTGCAATATTAACCACTTTTAGTTTAAAATAGATTTACATGTGATTTTCTTCAAAATGTAAAATTAAATCATGATTTGATAAAAAAATGATTAAATATTCAGATTCCTGATTGCATTCCTAATAAGTCCAAAATACAGTGCAGTCATTGTCAATGGTTCAATCAACTTAAAAGTTAACATTAATAATAAATTGTTCCGTTTTTATGTATTTTAAAAAGATTGAATTTAACTTCCAATTCATATTGGAAACAAATCTAGAACCTAAAGCTCAGTTCTGATAAGCTTTGAAATATAAATCCCATTTCTAACTGAGTTAAATTGACCAATTTAAGTATTTCAGGCATGTCACGCAACAAGGTCTCTAAATTATTCAGATTTTTTTTTTCCTTTGTGAAAATAAATTAAGCAGAGATAAAACCTTTTAAACATTAGTCCGATAAATTAAATATTAAAGTAGACGGATACCAGCAGGTAATCATCCACAGCCAACAAACCTCAATTCAATTGAATGTATTTTAAATATACCTATAAAAGATTAAAGAGATAAAGCAGGTTCGTTTTTGATTTGTCTGGGGTGTGGAAGCTCCATGATGACCCATCCTGGAAGACTTCAGGGTGTATGAGGGCTCATTAAAATGTAAAAGCTCTTCAGTGTAACTGTGGGGCTGCTCATGACATGCTTGGATGCATCTCTGATTTTTACTTGTACATACGCAGCATGCAAACTCCTCAGGCTATGTTATCTGAGAAAGGTTTTCTTATCAATGTTAATAAAGTTACTCATGCTTTTGCTTGGATTGTTATCATACTCATATCAGGATTTGTTAATCTATCCATCCGTACCCCGTGTCTTTCTCTTTCAATTGATCTATCTATCTGGTTTAATATTTGATTAAATACCCAAATTAATATTATGAATATTAAAGGGATTCACATGATGCATTATTGAAAATTGAATGCAGAAGAGATGAATGAGAAATGAGAAAAAAGAATGAGATCACGGATACAAGCGGCCGAAATGAGCTTCCTCTGCAGGGTGGCCGGGCTCTCACTCAGAAATTGGTTGAGGAGCTCTGCCATCCGGGAGGAGCTCGCTGTCAAGCCACTCCTCCTCCAGGTCAAGAGAAGCCAGATGGGGTGATTCGAGCATCTGGTCAGGACGCCCCCCGAGCGCCTCGCTGGTGAGGTGTTTGGGGCACGTCCCGCCGGGAGAAGACCAAGAGGCAGACCCCGGACCTGCTGGAGAGGCTATGTCTCACAGCTGGCCGGGGAACGACTTGGGATCCTTCCGGGTGAGCTGGAGGATGCAGCTAGGGGGAGAGAAGCCTGGGCTTCCCGTTTGAGGCCGTTGCCCCTGCGACCCGACCCCGGATAAGTGGAAGACGACGGAACAGAATGCACATTACTAATACTCACTTTCTTTAAGACAAATCATTCTCTAAAATTACTTTAAAATTTGGGGGCGACACGATTGTGCAATGGTTAGCACAGTGGCTTCACAGCAAGGCGGTCAGGGGTCCAAGTCCCAGGCGGGACAAAACTTAAAACACTGGCCTTGCTGTGTCGAGTTTGCATGTTCTCCGCATGTATGTGTGGGTTTTCTCCGGCTACTCTGGTTTCCTCTCACCCTCTAAATACATGCATGCTAGGATGATTGGCCGCTATGAAATCGCCGCTAGAAATGTGTGTGAATGGTTGTGTATGTGTGTGGCCCTGCGGCAGACTGGTGACTTGTTTATGGTGTATCCTACCTCTCGTCTTAAATCAGCTGGATAGGCTCCGACAACCCTTTTGGGGATGGACGGTTCAGAGGATGAAATGAAATTCATATCCAATTTATTTTTATATGAGGTTTTATCTGTTTATTTCTGTTCCGTTCTGTCATCTTCCGCTTGTTCCGGGGCCAGGTTGCAGGGGCAACAGCCTCAAACGGGAAGCCCAGTTTTCTCTCATCCCGGCTGCATCCTCCAGCTCACCCAGAAGGATTCCAAACCGTTCTCCAGCCAGCTGTGAGACATAGTCTCTCCAGTGGGTCCGAGGTCAGCCCCTTGGTCTTCTCCCGGTGGGACGTGCCCGAAACACCTCACCAGCGAGGCGATCGGGAACAACCCCATCTGGCTCCTCTCAACCTGGAGGAGGAGCAGCTCAACACCGAGCTCCTCCCGAATGGCAGAGCTCCTCACCCGATCTCTGAGTGAGAGCCCAGCCACACTGCGGAGGAAGCTCATTTCGGCCGCTTGTACCTGCAATCTCATTCTTTCGGTCACCACCCACAGCTGGTGACCATACATAGATGAGGGTTGGAACGTAGATCGACTTGTAAATCGAGAGCTTTGCTTTACAGCTCAGCTCTCTCTTTACCACGATGCACCGATGCAGCGTCCTAGTTATTACTGATGCCGCACCGATCCACCTGTTGATCTCCCGCTCCATCCTTCCCCCAACTCGTGAACAAGACCCCGAGATACTTAAACTCTTCCACTTGGGGCAGGACTCTGTCCTGACCCGCCGGGGGCATTCCACCCTTTTCCGGGCGAGGACCATGGTCCTCTGTTTATTTATCAAAAGTAATTGTTGCAAAGTCCGTCGGTGTAATTAGATATTATGAATCAAGCCTAATCTGAATATAAAAAAAAAAAATAACAGTAATTTTCCAAAGAGGGCACAACACAATTTTGGCTGCTAAAATAGATAAAAAATTAGAAGCATACAGATGATCAAGAGAATAATTAATGGAATTTTCTTAGAACTTTTGAAAAATCAACAACTTTTTATAGACTAGTTTCATTAAAAAAAAAAAAAAAAAATTCTAGTATGGGGTTAACTTATCATAACTATCATCCATTGTATTAAAAAAACAAATATAATTACAAGCAAAATAAACTTTTTGAAGATGTTTTGTGGCTGTAATTTGATTAAAAGTGACATCAAGGCAATTGAATTAATACTAATCTTTAACTAATTTGTAGTTTTCCTCAAAGTGCACTATTGCGTGATGTTTCCATCCACGCTGAAGGGGAAAAAAAAATTAGAGAATAGAGCCGTGACAGACGCTCTGCTCTGAAAAACTTCTGATGGGACAACATCCCAAGCAGAAAGAATGGTCCAGCTGTCCTGCTTTACTTTTGTGTTTGATGGAGCGGAGGAGTTACACATTTGATTTTTAAACACAACTCCCAACTTAGTTTGATATAAGAATAAATCCTTTAAAAATTTAAAAAGCTCTTGAATATCTTCGGTGATTAGCCATGAACCAAAATCCTTTGAGTTATTTTTAGGGCTGAAACAACTAATCAAATTAATCGATTATAATCGATTATTGAAATAGTTGTCGACTAATTTAGTCATCGATTAATCGTTTAGAAAGTTTTTGTTGTCAACTGCACTTAATATTACACAACTTGATTGTTTTTTGTGTATTTTTACTCATGTTAACCTAGGCCATTTTTGTTTGGTACTATACCTCTGAACAAGGTTAAATTTGCAAATCTAAAACTGTTAACGATTTCTTGTTTTTAAATGTGATCCTGGATTGTCAACAGTTTACATTTTATGTTTTTTTAGCCAGTACTCTAAAACACATTTTATGGGTGCTTGTGATTTACCTTTACTGTATACAGTAAGTACATTTATTATTTTATATTTGCTGTGGAAATGGAAATATTCTCCCTCTTTATTTCACAGAAAGATTAACATTTTTACTTATTAGAATGAGCTCAACGTGTTGTTTAAGTGGTTATGAGTTGTGTTTTGCATAACTACATTCAATAAAATGCCAAAAAACTATTATCATAAAGTTGCCAATTTTACCCGATTAATCGATTAATCGAGCCAATAATCGCCAGATTAATCGATCATCGAAATAATCGTTAGTTGCAGCCCTAGTTACTTTTAAGAGGAAACCACCCACTAGTTGGAAGGTTATAGCATAATGAACATTTTTACATTTACTTGTAAAAGAAGTGGAAAGCAGGAACATGACAGTATAAAGCCTTTGGGTCGTGATAAGAAAATAGAAATAGAAATGCATTGTACAAGGCGATAAATTGTCGCCCTGTATAGCAGACCTATAATGGCTGTGAGACTGTGCTGGTGTATTGCAGAAACCACTGAGAGGCACTTGGCTCATTAGTTTGAGGTATTGAGGGGATGAGTGTGTGGGAGTGAGTGAGTATATGACACGACAAGGCTTTGATGCGCTGACAGGTAGAGAGCTCATTCTCCTGCTCTTCCCTTGTCATCATTCTCTGTTTTCACATCTCACACTTTTTCTCATTTTTGATAAACTCTCTACCAGACGGATTATTGTTTCACTTTTGGGTCTCTTCTCTCTGTAAGCTTTTCTCTGCTCCTTTTTTTTCTGATTCTCAGCTGATTCTCTTCTGCATTTTCTTTCTCCAACTTTTCTCTGTCATCATTTTTACCCCCTCTGAGCGCTGTAGATGTCTACATCAGAAAGCTGACAGGACATTTAGTTGAGAGAAGGTGTGAACATCTCTCATTATTTTTGAAAAAAAAAAAGAAACTAATGTCATTGTGCCCATAAAATCTTCACAAATTTTGGTTGTACTTGCAGAAGCTAACAAGACATATATGGGACACGACTAAAACAATGAAAAATGGGCTTGGCTGGATCTTGATTTTGAGAGCTTACGAATTTTTCTCTTTTGATTCTTCAGTGTCATTAAAAAAAAAAAAAAAAACAATCGTAATGCACAGAAAAAAAACGAACCATTTTAATAGCAATTTAATTGCCAAAGATTATGCATACATTTTTTTTTAACAAAAATTGCACGAGCTTATCAGTAAATTATCACCCAGCCTTCTCTTCACAACTACCTGCAAAACAGCATCTCTTTCACACGACTGCTTTGATCAGATCTGACTTAACCTTGGTACATCACCTCCAACAATAACAAAACCTTGTCACAACTATAAAACATCACCTACAGGGGTTGAGAATCACGGGTTCGCTTGATTTTAGTTCAAGCTTTGCATATAGAGTTTAATTTTAGTATTACTTCTGACAGAGGTTTGACTTTTCTGGGATGTTTTCTCACTCATTTGATATTAGGGTTAGCTGGGCACCTTTATTTCTGAATTGGGGATGAATGCTATGTGCTATCCGTGTGCCATCAGTTTTTTTCCCCAAAAAAAGTGTCCTATCACAAGAGTGTTTTGAGGAACAGCGTCCAGGTGGGCTGGAATGTCAGTCAGTCACCTTCTTAACCTTCTATCCTATACGAGGTTGCGGCAGGTGCTGGAGCCTATCATGGCTGATTTGAGGCGAGGGGCAGGGTACACCCCAAACAGGTCACCAATCTGCCACGGGGCCACACACATACACTTATTTCTAGGGGAAATCATGTAGTGGCCAAACATGCATGTTTTTGGAAGATGGGAGAAAACCTACGCATATGCGGGGAGAACATGCAACCTCTACACAGATGGGCCAGTATTTCAAGCCTCGTCACCATCCGGGACTTGAACCCATTAACTTCTTGCTGTGAGGCCACTATGCTACCCACTGCACCATCATGCCGCCCCGTGATGGAATGATCACTCCAAATATATGTGTGTAAACAAATCGGTGGTGGGTAATCAGGGCCTTCAAGGCCTTTTTTTTTTACAGGCACAAAAACATATTTGGATCATACACTTACCTAATTAAATGTAGTCCCTTACTCCCCATTGTTTTTTCTGCTTCATTCATGCTTTTTACCCCCAAGATACAAAATTTGATACAAAATTCAATGAATGCATGAACACGTGAAGCCTATTATGGAGCTAAAATTATGGCTCCTTTTTTGTAGTAATTATCTTTTTACTGATTGTATGCATTTATTGATCCTCATTTACTAACATGACGCACAAAACATTGCAAACATTGTACGTAGAGCATGCGCCAAAGGCTTACGGTTAGGCTTAGTGACTTTTTTTTGAAGAGAGGTGTACATACGCAAGGCATAATAGAAATGCAATTATAATGCACATACTTAGATGGTCAAATCAGATCTGAGCTCATTGGTTTATTTCACAACATGACAGGACAGAAGAATATTAGTTTTTGGGTATCACTATCATGATGGTTGTGAAGTAGAACCCAAATGTATAGCCAATTCTAACCAGCTTACTGTACATACGACGTTTCTGGGTGAGGGACACCATCATGGCTGAAGTATGCATCCATGACAGCAGCACTGCCGATAATCTGACACTGTAGTCATGGACACCGGAGTTTAAGTAACCAGGGAAGATGAGAGACAGCAGGAGAAATCAGGGAGAGAATTGGGACCAGGTGTGAAGAGTTACGGCAGGGGGCCATACTGGAGGGAGGAAATGTTCCAGATGAGAGATTCCTGATAGGCATCTCGTTTGATTCAGGTTGATTTTGGTGTACACTTCCAGAATATTTACACAACCTCTTGATTTGGCATAGGAATTTGTGCAAATTGTACAGATACTGTATATATTTTTGATCAATCTCAGTGAGTGTATCGCTTTGCTTTACACAACTTTGATAAAAAAGAACCATTACGAGGAGCATGCAACTCATTGGACGTGTGGTTGGCTCACCCTTTGCTTGCATGGAGGAGGTAGCAAGGGACAGAATAAAAGCAAAACTATCATCAATCATGCTAAATCCCTCCCACATCTCCATGAAGTTGTGGACCATCTGAAGAGCAGCTTCAGCAACAGACTACTGCAACCCCGCTGCTCAAAGGAACGATACAGAAAATCGTTCATACTATTTAACCTTTCACTCTCAAACCTGTAATTACTTGCCATTCACAATGTTTTATGAGATTGTATGAATGTAACACTGCAGCACTCAAATTTCTCTTTGGGGATAAATAAAGAATATTCAATTCAATTCAATTACCTTCAACTTTTTACGTTAGCTTGTAATCATGAGATTCCCAGACTTTGGTTCAAAAACTTTTTAGTGACCTTTCCTTTAATAGTTCCATGACACGTGTTATCTACTCAAGATATTGCATCATGTTTTTATGAGTTTTATACAGTAATTACAGTTCTACAGACGATGGACCTCCACTTAACTAGAACAGACAATTCTACAAATCTAATCCTATTCAGATCTGAAGTCACTTACAAATTTAAAGTATATGTTTTCTTCAGTTTGTCTTTGCTTTCTGCATGAATCATTCAGTTCTCCTTACTCTGTTTACATCTCTGCCCCAAAATAATTTATCTTGTTTCCAATCAGTGGTTAGACAACTAGGATTTGCTGAAACAAAAAATCTAAATCAATTTGGATTAAAAAAAAAATCTTAATTACCAAAAACATGTTTTTTTCTTAGCTGTGTATTTCTAAATTGTTCTCTGTACCTCTGATTTCCAGTTAGACAATACCTAGTGTAATTTGTTTCAAGGTCAGACAAGAAATGATGAAAGGTTCTGGCTTTTATTCGAGCTTTTCATAACAGATGAAATCCTGAGTAACTGAAAATTAAAATGATCCCCTTTAGCCAGTACAGTAATTAAAAGTTAATGGAAAAATGGTCAGAGTACAGACAAAGAAGCAGTTGTCATTTGGAACAGATTGAAGCATAACAATTCACACTGTGTTTTTCACAAGACAGAGCAAAGCTCCTAGAAAGTGTCAGAAAAAAAAAATCCCCAAGAAGTTCATGAGTAATGCTCTCCGTTAGGGCTGCTGCTATACATATATTATTTGCGTAATCAATTAATATTTTTCTTATTTGATTAATTGATTAATCAGATAAGCCATAGTTTGTTAGTTTTTTTAACTTTTGGCATTTCCCTTCAAGGGTCGCCACAGCAAGTCAGCTTCTTCCATCTAACCCTATCCACTGCATCCTCTTTGGTCACACCAACTATCTTCATGTCTTCCTTCACTGCGTCCATGAAACTCCTCCTTGGTCTTACTCTAGTCCTCTTTCCTGGTGGTTCCAAATCCAGCATTCTTCTGCCAATGTACTCTCTCTCCTCTGCACATGTCCAAACCATCTCAGTCTGGCCTCTCGAACTTTATCCCCAAAACCTCTAACATGTGCTGTTCCACAGATGTACTCATTTCTGAGCCTGTCCATCCTGGTCACTCCCAGAGAGATCCTCAGCATCTTCATCTCTGCTACCTCCATCTCTGTCTTTTCTTTTGTGCCACTGTCTCTAGACCAAACAGCATGGCTGGTTTCACCACGGTTTTGTACACTTTTCCTTTTATTTTAGCTGAAACTCTTTTGTCACACATCATACCTGATACTTTTGTCCACCCATTCCAGCCTGCCTGCACACACTTCTTCACCTCTTTTCCACACTCTCCATTGCTCTGGACTGTTGATCCTAAGTACTTAAAATCTTCCACCCATTTTATCTCTTCTCCCTGTAACCTTTTCCATTTGGATTCCTTGTAATCATAT
This sequence comes from Neostethus bicornis, assembly GCA_902685375.1. NCBI lineage: Eukaryota > Metazoa > Chordata > Actinopteri > Atheriniformes > Phallostethidae > Neostethus > Neostethus bicornis. The sequence goes on from LR738547.1 coordinate 24,323,661, forward strand.
TTATTGATCATTGCATATCCACAAACATGCAAAAGTGAAATTTTAATATTGTTTTTTTTTTTTTTTTACGTTGACCTTCCAGTTTTCACCCGCATAGCCCCAGGGAAAGCTTTGGCCCCGTAGAATTTTAAAAGTCAAAAGACGGCAACTCTACCACTAGGCCAACGCCCCTGAGAGCGGTGGACTTTCAAATAATAAAGAAGTCAGTGCAGTATTTTCCACTAATATCAGTTCTTTTTTATCCCCAAAATTTTAATGAGCCTCATATTTATATAAGCCTCTCAAATTTCTCTTTGGGGATCAATAAAGTATTTTCAATTAAACATTACAGGGTTCAAATCCAATTTTCAGCATTTTGTAAATAAAACAATTATTTTAAGTGGGATTTTTACTCTGCAAAAAATGTGAGCATCAACAGTCTGAACGAAAACTTCTGCTTGCTGAGAAAAACGTGATGGGATCGTTCTCAAGGTGAATAGATTAAACTATTAAAACATTTTATTGACACTGTAAAAGACTAACATTAACAATTTGAAATGTGAGTTATGCTTATACTTAACCACAAATATGGAAATAAATATCTGCTCCTTGATCTGCTTTATTTAAATGTATATTTCACAAAATGCTAAATAAAGTAAAGCCAAATTAAACCTACACACAAAACTAATCTCCACACTTGGTAAAAAATTCTATTTCCATTCACAAATGTATTTTGTGCTCCACAGTGGCGCAGTAGTTAAGCGGCCTCACAGCACGAAGGTCAGGGTTTGAGTCCTGGTTGGGACGAGGCTTGAAACACTGGCCTTTCTGTGTGGAGTTTGCATGTTCTCTTTGTGAATGTGCGGGCTTTTTCCGGGTTGTCTGGTTTCCTCCCACCTGTTAGGTTGATGGGCTGCTATGAAATTGCCCCTAGGATTGAGTGTGTGGATGCTTAAATGCGCCATGCCTCGCAACAGACTGGCTATCTATTCGGGGTGCACCCCCTGTAATCAGTCACGATAGGCTCCGGCACCCTATGCAACCTCGTTAGAAATAAGCGGTTTAGAAGACAAAACTAAACAAATTCATTTTCATCAACTAAAAACATTTATGAATTGAGCAAAAAAAAACTTAAGAGCACTTCATTCTTGACTGAGGATATTAAAACCTAGAGTGATTACCACTGTGGCTTCACAGAAAAAAGGGAAGGGGTTTCAATTCTGAGGTGGCGTGAGGGTTCAATCATTTATCTTTCTGTGTGGAGTTTGCATGTTCTCCCTGTGTACATGTGGGTTTCCTTCCACCCTCCAAAAACCTGTATGTGTGATTACCCATTGAGACAATTCTCTTAGAAATGAATGTGTGTGAATAGTTGTCAGTCTCCGTGTGATTCTGTACCAGACTGGTGACCTGTTTAGGGTGGACCCTGCTCCTTGTCTCTAACCATTCAGGATAGGCACAGCACCCCCTGCGGCCCTGACTGAAGCAGTTCGTTTGAGAAATGAATGAATTGTAGATACTTTACCGAAGTGGCACCTACTCAAATTACTAAATTGAAAAAAGTTATTTCATTTATAAGTTTGATATATGTTGTGCCTGCCTTAAACACATGTTTTACACGTTTAAAAACATGGAATTCTTCTTCCTCTTCTTTTTCTTTCGGCGTTCCCCTTCAGGGGTCGCCACAGCAAGTTAGTTTCTTCCATCTAACCCTATCTGCTGCATCTTCTTCGGTCACACCAACTATCTTCATGTCTTCCTTCACTGTATCCATAAACCTCCTCTTTGGTCTTCCTTTAAGGCCTCTTTCCTGGTGGTTTCAAATCCAGCATCTTTCTTCCCATGTACTCTCTCTCTCCTCTGCACATGTCCAAACCATCTCAGTCTGACCTCTGTGACTTTATCTCCAAAACCTCTAACATGTGCTGTTCCTCTGATCCTGTCCATCCTGGTCACTCTCAGAGAAAAATCCTCAGCATTTTCATCTCTGCTACCTCCATCTCTGTTTCCTATTTACCTCAGTGCCACTGTCTCTAGACCAAACAACATGTCCGGTCCCGCCATGGTTTTGTGCACTTTCCCTTTCATTGTAGCTGAAACTATTCCATCACACATCACACCTGATTACTTTTCTCCACCCAATCCAGCCTGCTCATGCTTCTTCACCTCTTTTCCACACTCTCCATTGCCATGGACTGTTGATCCTAAGTATTTAAAGTCTTCCACCTTTTTATCTCTTCTCCCTGTAACCTCACCTCATGGATTTCTGTCCGAATCCTTTTGTATTCGAAGATAAATTCAACATTTCCATTCCATTTCCATTGCAACGCTTTTATTTCCTTTTCAGTTATAAAGTATTCCCGTACTTTGGACAGATTCAGTCATTCATCGTGTTTTTTTCCACTTTTACTCTTTGTTTATTTCATTCCGATGGTTTTGTGTTGACTTGAATGCTAATTTAGCATGCTAATGCTAACTCCTGTGGTGTGGCTGTATGGATGTGGACACATGCTCTCAGTACCAAAATTCCCGCTCCACCATCGCAAAAACAGCACCAAACAAGAATCAAACAAAGTTTCAAGACACAAATGTAATCAAATTACTCTATTTACTCAAGGAATTGTTTCAGCCCCACTATCTATCATAAGTTGCCGCTAGTATGTAGTCACATATCATCAGGAGGATGAATAAAAGACATCAAATGACAATGGATCGAGTCTTTCTCCAGTTTTAAATTTATTCTGACAGGTGCATGTAAAAAATATACTGTATATGAAAGCTTCTGGAGTGTCAAATATTGTGACAAAACAGCATCACCCCTAGGTCTGCTTTTCTCCTTGTCTTTCCCTCTTGAACAAATTGTACGCCTGCAACACATAAGGGAGATGGTTGTGGTGGAAGAGAAGTGCCTTTAGAGGCCTATTATCCACTGAGTCTACAATGTGGATGTGAACGTTTTTAACTTGAGTCTGGGCCTCTATCTGCCTCATCTGTCTCACTCTGTCTGTTTCCGAGTGTTTGGGTTTGTGTCAACAATGATTAATCATCTCTACTCACTACATCAAACACTCTGGGACACCTTCAGTTCAGCTTTGACAAGTACATAATAGCACACAGTAGATATTGTAATATATCTATGCGCACGAGCATTTAAGTGGGAAAAAAAAAGACCCCTTTTAGGAATCTTCATCAGTGTGTTGTCATCGGAAGGCCGGATGTTTCCAAAAGAAGCATTGAGACATTAAGTGGAAGCAAAATGGCACATCACTCTCTGCAGGAGGAGTATACACCGCAGGAGGAGGAAGGGGAATGACACAGCTTACCTCGAGAGACAAAAGCTGGCTGGGATAATTGGCAAGTCTCTCTTGAGTAGAGTTGTGACGGTTAATGAAAGAAGATTTATTTTCTCTCTGTGCCCTTTTTGCAAAACGAGTGGAATCAATCGACATTGCTGTAAATCACACTTTCAGTTTACTTATACATCCACAATGGAAAGCAACTAAGATGATTTCACAGTTCAAGTGACTCATCTACGTTCCAACCCTCACCTATGATCACCAGCTGTGGGTGGTGACCGAAAGAATGAGATCGCGGGTACAAGCGGCCGAAATGAGCTTCCTCCGCAGGGTGGCTGGGCTCTCACTCAGAGATCAGGTGAGGAGCTCTACCATCCGGGAGGAGCTCGGTGTCGAGCCGCTCCTCCTCCAAGTCGAGAGGAGCCAGATGGGGTGGTTCGGGCATCTGGTCAGAATGCCCCACGAGCACTTCGAAAGCGAGGTGTTTCGGGCACGTCCCACCGGGAGGAGACCAAGGGGCAGACCCCGGACCCGCTGGAGAGACAATGTCTCACAGCTGGCCGGGGAACGACTTGGGATCCTTCCAGGTGAGCTAGGGGATGCAGCCGGGGAGAGAGAGGCCTGGGCTGCCCGCTTGAGGCTGTTGCCCCCGCGACCTGACCCCGGAACAAGCGGAAGATGACGGAACGGAACGGAAAGTGACTCATCATTTTTACACCATGTGTTTGAGAACAAACATATACAAAACCTTTAGGAACAAAATGAAAATTCCTGATTTAATCTGTGGCATAAGTTGGCACAGGGTTGGATCGTTCTCCATCACATCAGCCGGTTCTGTCTAGAAGAGCCTCATTGCCTGAAAGCCCAATTTACTCAAAAGAATTGGCACAATGTGGTTCCTCCCGGTAAGTTTTCTCATGCTGAGCATCACAAGAAGTCCAAGAGCACAGGAGGTAAAGGTTGTGACCGAATCCTGAGATGTTCAATATGTGAGCCAATAAGTGTTGAAAATCTACTCTCTTAGAGTCCCTGCATGTGATGTACCCTACCACTGAGCCACTTAATTTATTTTACATTTAAAATGAGACTCAAATATTTTCTTAACCATCATCACCTAATTCTTTAAACAACAACAGATGAGTGAAATCTCAGAAGAATAATCTTACTCATTAACCTTTTTTACACTCATCAAATCATTTTAAATGTAATATTTGTTGGGTGAATCATTTTGCAGCATTAATTTTTTCTGCTATAATTATGAAGAAAAACTTGCTAAAAAATGATTAAAACCAAGATAAGAGATTAACCTAAGTGGTTTTACAGTAGTAATCTTGTGAGTGTTCATCCATGATTTAGTCACCCATCTCCGCCGATAGAATCCAACAGTCATCACATTCTTTAGAACTCATTGCTATCACTTTCATTAACTCTCATTATCACTTTAATTCTCAAAAATCAAAAAGCTGTGGGTGATGACGGAACGAACGAGATCCAGGATACAAGCGACTGAAATAAGCTTCCTCTACAGGGTGGCTGAACTCTCACTCAGAGATAAAGTGAGGAGATCGGAGTAGAGCCGTTGCTCCTCTGGGTCAAGATAACCCAGATGGGGTGGTTCAGGTATCTGGTTAGGATGCCTTTCAAATGCCACGCGAGGGGTACGTCCCACTGGCAGGTGACCCAGAGGCAGATCCCTGACCATCTGGAGAGAAGTCTCACCAATAGCCGGGGAATGCTGATGAGGTGCCTGAAACACCTCATCTGCAAAGGCTATTGGGAAGCATCCTAACCAGATGACTGAACCACCCCATCTGACTTCTCTCAACCCATAAAAGCAACAGCTCTACTCTGAGCTCCTCACAAATGGCAAGGCTTTTTGTTGTGTGCCTGTCGATGCTGCGACAGCAATCACACGTACAAAGTTTGGGATAATAAATAATTTCCATTTTATTTTAATCTATACTATTTGTATTTATCACCATGTTCAAAATATCTTGTCTAGTTTTGACTGCATCTGTCTGTTCGTTCACTTGTGGAATTTTTTTTGTCTTGATTTTGGAACGTCTGAACACCACAATTTATTATTTTTTTTTCCAAATCCCACCTAAGCAGTTTTTATATGGTACAAAATTGGATACACATCCAATGCTCCTCAAAGTAACATAAATCTATACGATTATGTCAAAGTTTACATCCTGGAAATGAGACAGAAATCCTAAAGCTGCATTGAAAGGGAAAAAGCTCTGACCGAATGAAAAACGCAATATTATGTCAGAATTTTTCAATAAAATTCTTTCAAAAGTCACTAACGTGCAGTTCTCAGATTTTCATTTTTGAAAGAAAGGGGAAAAAAAAGGATATAGTACACTATTAGGAGACAGTTAAAGATTTTTTTCTTTTAGAATAAAAGTATATTTATAATAAGAACAACTTATTAAAAGTCTAAAGAAGATTGTTGAGCAAATGACAAAATCAAGAAAACTTTCAAATAATTTTCTGTCTTTATTAATGTGCCACTTTCAATTAGTAATTAATTCTATCCTTCTTATGGATATCTAATTAGCTTGACAACTTTTAATTTCTAAAAAACTAACGAGACCTTGTTCATCAAAACCAAATATTCCTGGCTTCATTCTGTCTGATACCGGATCGGTGAGTCTGGCAGGTGCTCAGCATCTGTACTGACTTAAGTGTCTGAAACATACTGTTCTCTTGTTTGTGGTAACGCTGCATAAAGAACAGCATGCAAAGACTTAATGTTGCATGTAACAATGCAATAAAGCTCTTGTTTAAGGTGCCACTGTAGACTAATAGAAGCTTAATGTTTGTTCATGTTTTTTTTTTTACATAGTTTATCCCTCAATAGGGAAATTTCTGTGGTGCATTGCACCGCAGCAGGCTGCGAGGACGGCGAGTTAGATGTCTTCCCCAAGGACACCTAGACTTGAGCTCAGGGAGATTCAATCTGGTGAACTTTCGGTTTAAGGGTGAACATTCTACCACTGAGCTATTGCCTCCCCCAACAAGCAAACCAATATGGACTGTATGCATGTAGATGCATGCTGTTGGGTTTTGTAAAAATCTTATCAACACAGACTCTTTTTGCACCAAAAATAGTTTTTTCTTATGTGTGGAATTCTTGTTATTTTAGTCTTTGTCTAAATGTACCACAAATTAAGTTTGATTTTATATTACTTTTTACTTTGGCGGCTTGGCGGCGCAGTGTATAGCACAGTGGCTTCACAGCAAAAAGGTCGTGGGTTTGAGTCCCGGGCTTAACTTCTGCCTATTCCTTTTCAGACTGCGGATTTTTATGTGTATTTTATTTGTATCGGTAGTTTTTTTGTTGTTGTTTTGTTGTTATTTTTTTGTTGTTTTGTTGTTATTTTTTTGTTGTTTTGTGTTCATAAATGTCTGAATAAATTAACTTGAATTGGAACACTGGCCTTTCTGTGTGAAGTTTGCATGTTCTCCCCGCGTCTGCGTGGGTTTCCTCTGAGTACTCCGGTTTCCTCCCACCCTCCAAAAACATTCAAGTTGGGCTGATTGGCTGGTGCCAAATTGCCCCTAGGAATGAGTGTGTGTGTGTGTGTATGGTTGTATGTGTGTGACCCCGCGACAGGCTGGCGACTTGTTCGGGGTGTACCCTGCCCTTCGCCTTGAATCAGCTGGGATGGGCTCCAGCAACCCCTGGAGCCCAGTCAGGGACAGATGGTTAAGAAGATTGACTGACTGATTTTGTATTCATTCATGTTTTTTTTTTGGCTGAAGTTATTTGTATTATTATTATTATTATTATCATTTTTTTCAAAAGAAAACCACGATCAATAGATTTTGAAGTCGGAATATGATTATCTGGCTGAAAATGAGCCAGAATGAGTTAAATCTGTTGACTTCATTTCTATGACGACACAAAAAGAAACATACAAAAAAAGAGTGATTTCCTGAAATATTTTCTGTGTGCCTTGTAATAAAAAAGGAATGATGAAATCAAAGCTCCGGCTGTGTGTCAGACTTCTTATGGCGGTTACAATAAAGTCATCTGTCATAATGAAGATGCTCTTAATCCACAAGTGACTTTAACATACGTGTATGCAGCCACTGTCGCCTAGCAACAAAAAAATCCTCATGCAGTTAGACCATCTTGATGTCATCTACATTATTTATTTTGGCCATATTGTTTTCATTTACATAAATCTCACTAATGGATTTTGGACTAATTTGTAAAATACACTTTAAAATTGTAACACAAGCAATAAAAATAAATATTTTTTCATTCAAGAATAAAATAACAAAAGGCAAATTATTACTGTGCGAATATTTAATCCCTAAAGTCTGAAATAGAATAAAAATAACAGACCCTTATGCTATTGAAAATGTGCAGTTCTTGTCTTGCCTAGAGGATAATGGTCTACCCCAGGGGTGCCCAACCTTTTTTGTCCCAAAATCTACTTTACAAAGATCATACCTCCTGAGATCTACCAGTTCCATGTTATCATCGCAAACCCCACACATAATTTTCAGCCTGCTGTAACTACCCCTACAACACGATTTGTTACATCCGCACACAATCACAGCGCTTTGCGAAGGGGAGGGGCCACAGCAGCACTACGGGCTGCTTATTGATTACAGGCTTAATAACGTGATCTCATGTCACAGACTCCAAAAACTCCAGTAACAGCAGAATAGCCGCTAGATCAACACTTTTTTTAAAAGTTTCTTTTTTTTTTTTTTTTTACTTTTTTTCAATGCCGTGCCATCTACCCATAATGCCTTTGTGATCGACCAGTCGATCGCGATCGACGTAATTGGCACCCCTGGTCTACACATTTAAAAGTAACATACAGGCAAACACAAAACTTGCCCGAATTACTTCCTGAGACGTTTGAAAGGTATCCTAACTAGATGCCCAAATCATCCCATCTGGCTTCTCTCGACTCTGGGGTCTACTCTGCATAACTCACCCTGGGTCTCCTCCTGAGTGAGCTGGAGGATGCAGCCAAAGTGAGAGAATCCTGGGTTTACCGTCTGAGTCTGTTGCCCCCGCATCCCGGCCCTGGATAAACGTAATGCGACAACGGAATGGAACAACTAAAATATAAAGACATTAACATATGAGGAATAAATTAAATTTATGTAAGAGCCAAAAAACAAAGAATAAAGAGCTAAAAGGTTCTGTATTAAAAAAATTCAATGAGCCAACAGTGATAGATAACAGTTTTGTCTCACGATAAATTATTCACTTGGAATAAATGTTTTTTCATTTGTAAAAAAATTCAGTCAGTTGCTTCACATACTTGATGTTTTTTTTCCCTTAAAAAATCCATGTATTCAAAATAAAAAGAGGCCTTGGGTTGTTATTCTATTATGGCTCTACTTTTACTTACTTTGAATCCATTTCCTACAAATCTGATCTCGTTCTTTTCAGTCTGATTGTCATCGTGATAAGGATTCTTAAAACATGACATCAGTGTGGAGGGCTGATGTTACCGTGTGTCACACCACTGATTTAGCAGGCTGACCTCACACAACGCCATGATAGTGCCAAACAAGAGCGGCTGCGAGAATTCCAATCACTAAATACGACTGGTTGCCAATTCATTGTGTAAAAATGTCATGATGAGGAGCTAAGGCCAAAAATATTCCCTTGACACAACAGACAGGCTCAGATGAAAAAAATCAAAAGCAGATTTATAAAGTATTAGATTGATAAAAAAGTCCAAATAAAGAAGACAAAAACAGATTAATTAGGTAGATTCTGACGTAGGAGCTGGAGCCAAAAACTGGATAACAGGTCAAGCATGGTAAACAAACAATCTGGCGAAGAGTGTGTCAAAAACTGATCCATTTATGCTCCAGCAGATGAGTAGATGAGTTTCAGGTGTGACTTGTTGCACACACACAGACAAGAGGGGGAGGAGAAACAGGACACAGAGGGGGAAACAGACTACTCTCCTGACAAAAAAAGTGTCCCCCACATTTTCATCCCCAATATTACAGTAGAAGTAGATATAGTTTAAAAATGATGGAACGAAAGGAAGATTTCTGGTGAATGTGCACAATTCCAGACTTTGCTATGTAAAACTTTCTTATAAAATAGCCTAAACGTGACATCATGGAGCCCCCATAATAATTTGTAGGAGAAAACTAGTGCTTCGTCAGGATCCATATGTGGATGCTGCTGGTTTGAGTCAACAAAACTGTATATACGTTTAAGTTGTGATGATGCAGCGGTATCTGTACAGTCAACCTTACAGACGCAGCACTATTGCAGACTACTGAATTCACAGTAAATTTGAGCAGAAAACTGAGCATACTAAAGCAACGTTCAGCTAACTGAACCGGCGTGGAAAACCTCACTCCCCAAAACTATTTGTTATGTGGATGCCTAAAGAAACTTTTTAGATCTGCTCCATTGAAATTAAGGAACTCCCAAAACTCATTAGGACGTGTGGTGGTCAAGAAGGAACAATTTTTTTAAGAACAGATTTGAGTTTCATTTATTTTTTTCATTTTATGTGAAAAAATTGTCCTTGTTTACAAGTCCAGACTGTAATTTCTCCTGGTTTCCCTGCACAGCCGTACGGTGTTGGTAAATCAGATTTTACATTTGTGCAGGTAATAGGAAGCATGTTGTGGTCAGCAGTTTGGATTCTTTTCACAGGGGACCCTCCTGTCTACTTTTTTCGCTGTATTATTATAATGATTTGTCAAAAATGTTCTCCTTACACACAATTTGTGTTTATTGTGGTTGGATTCAATTCAATTGGAGTCTGGACTGCATTTAGAAACCTACTCTAACTTTTGCATTTACAACCCAGTCAGCAGATAAAAAATTTAAAGTCTGTCTCATTTTGTGGGATCAATTTAAATTATAGTACATTCAACTTTTTTTTTCTATTTCATCAACTACAGCTGATTTTTATTTCTAATGAAATTATTGCTTCCCCATGTTGCTGCCCTAGGTGTATCTGTGTTTACCCATCTGTTGTGTTGCAAAAAAATTGAGTACCACTGCATATAATGATTGGAAAATCCTTTAAAAATAAAAAATGTAAATAAATAACAACTAAACAACTAAAGAGTGGACAGTGAGCAACAAAATTGGATGTTTTTTTTCCCATTACGAATGGTAGAGGTTCTAACTCTATCTCTGAGTCAGAGCCCAGCCACCATGCAGAGGAAGCTCTTTTCTGCTGTTTGTATCAGTGATCTTGTTCTTTCAGTCACCACCCACAGCTGGTGACCATAAGTGAAGAAGGGAACGTAGAACAACTGGTAAATCCAGAGCTTTGCTTTACAACTCAGCACTTCTTTCCCACAATGGACTGATGCAGCGTCTTGACTATTGCGGATGCTGCACCGATCCATCTGTCGATCTCCCACTCCACCCATCCCCACTCGTAAACAAGACCCTAAGATACTCAAACTCTTCCACTTAGGCAGGACCCTGTCCTTCACCTCCTGGAGGCATTTCATCTTTTTCCGAACGAGGACCATAATTTTGGACCAAAAAAAAATGTCTGAACAAAAACCAAAACTGTCAACAATAGAAAACGTGTAGAAATAAGACTTTTTTTTTCCATTTCTGAGAACAGATTGAAGTGGAAATAGTGCATGGCAAAATAATCACATGCAACTCTGTAAATATCATTAGTAAGAATTCATAAGTTGTTTGTACAAGTTGCAATAAACCGTATTAAACTGTTTTTGCCTGACATGTTCAGTTAACTTTTTTCTTTCCTTGTGCTTAATTATGTAACACAGCTTTAGACATGTTTTTGCTTCCAGACTGGCCTTTTGCTCGTCTTTTGGGCCCAATTCTGAAAAGGTTTTTGATGCTTTTCCAACTGGTATATTGCGCTCGGTTTACATGTCTCTTACTTCAAGGTGTGCTTTCTGCTTTCAAACAGACTACAATATAGCTCTATTTATAGCAGCTCCATTTCAACGCTCCTGTTTTTCTAACTATTGGAAAAACCTAACAGGTCGTTTTAATCTAAAGTTTTAAAAGCATTCTCTAAACCCTAAGAAAATTGAAAATTCTGAGACTAGAAAGTCTGTTTGATTAACATTTCCTTTGGGCATTTCATTTTTTGATGAAATAGTATTTTAACATCAGTCTTGGGTATTGTCCAGAGCAATGGAGAGTGTGGAAAAGAGGTGAAGAAGCGTGTGCAGGCAGGCTGGAATGGGTGAATCAGGTGTGATGTGTGATAGAAGAGTTTCAGCTAAAATGAAAGAGAAAGTGTACAAAACCGTGGTGAGACCGGCCATGCTGATAGGTCTAGAAACAGTCGCATGGAGAAAAATACAGGAAACAGAGATGGAGGTTGCAGAGATGAAGATGCTGAGGATGTCTCTGGGAGTGACCAGGATGGACAGGATCAGAAGAACAGCACATGTTAGAGGTTTTGGAGATAAAGTCAGAGAGGCCAGACTGAGATGGTTTGGACATGTGCAGAGGAGAGAGGGAAGAGGGATGCTAGATTTGGAACCACCAAGAAAGGGGACTAGAGGAAGGCCAAAGAGGAGGTTCATGGATATAGTGAAAGAGGACATGAAGATAGTTGGCGTGACTGAAGAGGATGCAGCAGATAGGGTTAGATGGAAGAAAATGACTTGCTGTGGCGACCCCTGGAGGGAAATGCCGAAAGAAGAAGTCGGGTATTTTTTAAATAATAGTGCTGATGCAAATCCCTGCTACAAGATACACTGTTAAATTCTACTGATGTCACAAATAGTACCTTGAAATTGATTCAATTTATCAATTTTCTATGTGCACACCCCCATCTTGCAGTCTCAATCTTTATCACACAACACTACGTCGCTGCATGGTTGTTATTTCAATTTTGATGTTAACCTATTCCTTCATCAACATGTTTACCATTTTCTGGAATAAAAAATCATTTCTAACTTACGTTTAAGGCTTATTGCTGTTGGTTCACTTGCATTATTTTTAGCCATCTTTCATAAGAAAAATTGATTGTTTGATGCATTCTGGCTTTGTTTCACTTAGTAAACATTAATCATTGGCAAAAAAACAGACTCCTGTGTGTTTGCAAAGATAAATCACACTGTTTTATACCTGCAGAAAGAAGCTTAAAGCGCTCCCAGTCAAGTTTGGTAAAAATCTTGATTTTTTTTTTTTTAAATCAGAGTTGAGATACTATTTCTTTGACAATTTGGTTTAGTGTCATAAAATGACACCACCTAGATCAGGGGTGGCTCAGTTCCAACACGTGAGCTACTACGACCAACTGTAGATCAACTGATTAAGTTTGCTGGTTTACACAACCAAAGTTCAAAAAGAAAAAGTTTGAGGTCACAAAATTATTGCTTCAACTTAGGCAGTAGCTCAGTACCGAAAGTTGAACGGAAGTTCGCAGGTTCGAATCTCACTGATTTCACATTTAGGGTCCTTGAGAGGACACTTAATCCCCTGTTTCTTCCACCATTGGTGCCGTCATGGCTGCCTGCTGCGGTGTGATGCAGCACGCAAATTTCCCCAGTGACGGATCAATAAAGTATCCATTCATTCATTTTTATTTATTTATTTTATATAATTATAAATAATAATAATAATAAAATTTACTCTATTAATCCCTCACTGGGAAAATTTGTGTGCTGTACTCCTACACCGCAGCAGGCTGCCCACGACGGCGCCAATGGTGGGAGAAAGGGGTTAGGTGTTTTCTCCAAAGATTCTAGACGTGCACCCAGTGGTGTGTGAACCTGTGAACTTCCGGTCCGCGGGTGAACGCTTTAACCACCGAGCCACCTCTCCCCCCTTTAAAAATAATTTCTAGTCCTCTTTACTGCTGGTTCCAAACCCAACATCGGCAGAAGGACGCTGGGTTTGGAACAAACAGGAAAAAAGGCTAGAGGAAGGACAAAGAGGAAGATCATGGATACAGTGAAGGAAGACATGAAGATAATTGGTGTGACTGAAGAGGATTCAGGAGATAGGGTTAAATGGAAGAAACTGGCTTGCTGTGGCGCCCCCTGAAGGGAAATGCCAAAAGGAGAAAAATAAAAAAAATGTTTTATTTATTCATTCATCGAATAAATCTTAATCATTTGTTTTTAATACATTTTGAGATGAAGGGCAGTCGGAGACGTTGACGTCGTCTCATTCTTGGTTTTTTGGGGTTTTTTTTCGGTGAATTTTTATGCAAAACAAACTTCCAAATCTCTTAGACAGGCATGGTTTTCTTTGCATCTCCACAACTCTCTTTTTTTAACCCTGAATATGATTTCAGAGGCAAGTGGAGGCACAAGGGGTGTGAGTAGGTGTGTTTGGGCTATCGCCACAGTCTATTTTACACCTCACTAACTTTGGATGAACCCATAAAATGACTGTGTCGGACCGGCCCCAGCTTGGTAAACCTGGCACCAGCAAAGCTCCCTTGTGCTTCACTGCTGTTGAATCTCATATAAATTCATGACCTCTTCTCCCCTGTCTGTGCCGTGAGAAAACGGGAACCTCTCCGTTGCTTTATCAACAAGACTTCCTGAATATTTTCCTTTAACAAATGGAATCAGAGCTGCGTGTGAGAGTTGTGTTCCACTGGAATAAATGCATCCCAGTCAATGGAATTTTAAATCAAACAGCTAGAACAAAAAACTACCCAGTGAAAGGTGCACATATGATGGAAAGTGGCTTGGCTAATGATGCCGTTAATTTGATGGACATAAACAAAGAAGATGAAGAGGGTGAGATGGAGGGATAGTTGGGAACATCACAAACAGTCTATTTATGAATGCAGTGCTAATTAGCCGCTCTAGTTTCTCTCATTATTCACTGGCCACCTGAGATGTCTGCTGGCAAGAAAAACTAATAAGACACCACAAATATTTCAAAACCGGAAAAAGAGGATTTAGGTTATATTTTTGGTTATATTTTAGTCGTTTAGTTTGGTCCAAATCTAAAACTCTGTCACTTGTCCGGGAGTTGAGAATATTTTGACCTCATGTACACATTCAGATGGTTTTTACATTATGTTCAGTTCAAGTTAAACGGGAAACAAATTGCAGGTCAGGGACAGGGTCCTGCCCCAAGTGGAGGAGTTTAAGTATCTCGGGGGAAGGATGGAGATCAACAGGCGGATCGATGCGGCGTCAGCAATAACAAGAACGCTGCATTGGTCCGTCATGCTTAGAAAGAGCTGACAGACCAAGAGCTGACGGACCAAAGCAAAGCTCTCAATTTACAAGTCGATCTATGTTCCCACCTCACCTATGGTCACCAGCTGTGGGTGGTGAACGAAATGAGCTCCCTCCAAAGGGTGGCTGGGCTCTCACTCAGAGACAGAGTGAGGAGCTCTGTTATCCGGGAGGAGCTCGATGTCGAGCCGCTCCTCCTCCAGGTCGAGAGAAGCCAGATGGGGTGGTTTGGGCATCTGGTCAGAACGCCCCCTGAGCGCTTCGCTGGTGAGGTGTTTCGGGCAATTCCCGCAGGGAGGAGATCAAGAGGCAGACCCCGTACTCGCTGGTTGGGTAACGACTCAGGATTTTTCCGGGTGAGCTGGAGGATGCAGCTGGGGTGAGAGAAGCCTGGGCTTCCCGTCTGAGGCTGTTGCCCTTGCGACCCGGCCCTGGATAAGCGGAAGACGACGGCACGTAATGTTGAAGCTGCAGAAACTGAGATTCACAGAGTTTGTTTGGAACCAAATGAGACAATCTGTCTAAGTACCTTGAGAAAATAAATTTTGTTTTCTTGAGATAAGAAATGTTGGAAAAAGAAGAGGGTTGGATCTTTTCCAGTTCATCCCAAAATCAACACAGTGAGACAAACATCTAATCGTTGTCTCGCTTTCCCACAGAGACCGTTAAAGTACAAGATCTTTGACAATGGTTCAGTGAGAAAACCCATATGTGTTTGTAAGTGGGTTACACACTCTTACAGAAAATAAGATCATAAATAGAGTCAGAAGAAATTATTGCATGGTCATGGATTTGGTTGTCCCCAAAGGAAGTTTTTTTTTTCCTTTTAGGGTACAATTAGATCACAATTGATAAACCACCTTCTTGTGTGGACTGCAGACAAATAGGACTGTAGACCGAATGGTTGCATGAGTTCACAAAAGTTTGTGAGTTCACAAATATTGAAAATTTTATCTAATTGACCAGGTTAAAAATTTGAACTCTATTTTTGTTAACAGGTGCAGAAATAACACAAGGTTATTTCAAAACTCTAGATTTTGTGAGGCATTAAAAGATCTCCGCCTCCATCATTATTTAGCGAGTGGACTTTGTCCTCCTGGTTTTGAGGGGGAGACGGTGGTTAGAGCGATTGCCCATGGACCGACAGTTACCCGGAAGTTTGCGGGTTTGCATCCCAGTGAGTTTACGTCTAGGGTCCTTGGACAAGACACCTAACTCCCCGTTTCTCCCACCATTGGCGCCGTCACAGGTGGCAGCCTGCTGCAGTGTAATGCAGCACACAACTTTCCACGTGCTGGATTAATAAAGTATATTAAAAAGGAAAAAAATGTTAATATTTCTGTCAAACGTTCAGTATCTAATGCCAGTACACTATCATTTATTTCTGTGGCTACATTTTTAACATAAATTATATTTGAAGCAGCAAATCTCACTTGCAAACAGCGAGTCCAACATACTAAGCAACAAGTCCAATCCAGTCAGATGCTGGCGTAAGCATCACTCACGTTGTAGTGCGGTACTTTTTCGGAGACACAAACCAAGAAGACGCCAGAAAAACGTAGGTGGATCAGTAACAGTCACTGATACACTGTTGGTGTTGGAAGATTTTCAATTCAATTTTTAAATAAAAAAAGTGACACCTGGTGGATGTACTGTACAAGTCATGCACCTTTGGCGATCACATCATGTGTTTTTACTGGAACACAGTGGTTATGAAAGATCACCTCTCTAAAAAAAAAGAAAAATGAGAGCAAAAAGCCAATGGAATTTTAGAAGAAAAAAAGCAAGTGAAGATAAAAAAAAAAAATCTCATGGTTGATTAAAATAAATCACCATGAGATTAGAGACTGTTTACATAGAGACACATAATGTAATCATTTGTCCACATCTTTATTCGAGGATGGAACTGTGGATGGAATGAAATGGAGAACGAGACTGTTGTCCGTTCATCATGTGTGAAAATACTTTGAAATGCCAGTGTAGTTTTACTCATCCTCAGGCAAGTAGGCCTAATCTCTGCTGGTCTTTGGATATGTTGGAAATGCCAAAAGGATTTATACAAACCGTTGGGTTCATAAGGCTAATAGTTAATTAATAGAGTGAATAAGACAAATCTCTTGGCTATTGCACGAGTTCTGATCTGTGACGTGCAAAGAGTTGGGTCCTCATGTTTTCCTTCAGGGATGACTTTTGATTCGACTTGTTTCATGTTGGAAGAAATGGAACTTCTTTGAGGCTATAAAAGAATTTCTCTGGAATATCAATTGATGTGTGAATGTTATACTGTAAAGAATCTAAAACAGCTATGGGTGTTTTTCTTTTTTTTTATAGTGAACAATTTAAGTTAAAAAGCCTCTATTTAAAAAAAAAAAAAAAACAACTGTCTACAATAGTCAGTTTAAACTGCAGCTTCTGCTTATAAATATTTCATTTGACTCGATTCAGGTGTCAAACCTGTGGAGCATTACAATTTATTCTTCAATACATCACAAATAAGATATCTCAGTCTGGCACAGAAAGCACACAATGCACTCACGGGAGGAAAAAAAAAAAGCTTGTGGAAAAGCAATTTGCACTATCACATGCATGGTGACAGTTAATAATCTCTCTTGATAAATTACCTGTGTGAAAAAAAAAAAGAGCCTGAAACGAACAGGGAAATAAAATGTGCAAATGAGGATTGGAAGCAACAGACATTTGGTGTGATCATTGTTTAATTAGCTTTGTCCTGATGCTTTTGTTGAGTAAAAATTCAATCATGTGTATCAGAGATGTACACCTACTAGTAGAATTCAATCATTTTCTGTATGAATCAATTAGCTTTTCCATATCACTACAGGGGGATGTACGTATTTTGAATTTTGTCCAGACTTTATTAGAATCTTCTTCTTCTTCTTTTGGCATTTCCCTTCAAGGGTCGCCACTGCAAGTCAGCTTCTTCCATCTAACCCTATCTGCTGTATCCTCTTTGGTCACACCAACTATCTTCATGTCTTCCTTCACTGTATCCATGAACCTCCTCTTTGGCCTTCCTCTAGTCTTTCCAGATGGTTCCAAATCCAGCATTCTTCTCCCGATGTACTCTCTCTCTCTCCTCTGTATATGTCCAAACCATCTCAGTCTTGCCTCTCGAACTTTATCCCCAAAACCTCAAACATGTGCTGTTCCCCTGATGTACTCATTTCTAATCCTATCCATCCTGGTCACTCCCAGAGAGATCCTCAGCATCCTCATCTCTGCTACCTCCATCTCTGTTTCCTTCCTTTTCTTCAGTGCTACTGTTTCTAGACCAAACAGCATGGCCAGTCTCACCACAATTTTGTACACTTTCCCTCTCTAGCTCAAACTCTTCTGTTGCACATCACACCTGATACTTTCCTCCACCCGTTCCAGCCTGCCTGAACACGCTTCTTCACCTCTTTTCCACACTCTCCATTGCTCTGGACTGTTGATCCTAGATACTTAAAATCTTCCACCTTTTTTATCTCTTCTCCCTGTAACCTCACTTTTACATTTGGATCATCCGGACTTTATTAGAATAACTCTGATTATTCCAAGATTTAATCTGTTTTCTTTTCTGGAAAAAACTAACATGAAGGCAATTTTGGAAAATCAATTTTTACTGTACTTTCTTATCAGCTTTGTTCAAATGTTTGTCGAGGCACGAATGAATTGTAATTACAGCACCGTCACTTCTCAGCAGCTGTCCTTTGACAGCCTTCAAATGGATTCTGCTCCAGTGCTTCGGGAAACACCTGTCGGCCCCCGGACTGAGAGACCATGGCCTTCTTCGTTCTTCTATATTTCACTCATTATTTCATTACTCATGCTGTGCTTACATTCTGTCTCGCCTCAGGCATCCCATAAGCACCCCACAGCAGTGACTGTGCATACACACACACACGCATAACAGCTCGCTTTTTCTCTCCATTTTTCAGTGAAAGAGGTTCTTCATGATCCTCTCTATGGGAATTCTTTGGACATAAAAAAGCGTAAAAATGTGTATTTCTTACCACTTGAAATTTGAACCTCTTTGCTGCTGTGCTTGTCCTCAAGGATGAAAAGGCAGCTGAGACATAGCTTGTTATCAGGGCATTGGTTAATTGTTTCAAATTGTTTGCAAAGGGCGTGACCGATCATGAGTCTTTTAAAACTAATTGCGATATCAATTGGAAGAGCCCAAGGAAGGCCATGTGTGTGTTTTTTCCGGGTACTCCAGTTTCCGTGCACTCTCCAAAAACATGCATGTTAGGTTAATTGGTGGCTACAAAATTGCCCCTTGGAATGAGTGTGTGTGAACCACAATGGACTGGTGACCTGTTCGGGGTGTATCCTGCCTAAATCTGAAATCAACCAGGATGCACTCTGCTACTCCCTGTGGTCCCGTTAGGGATGCGTAGTTAAGGTGATGAAAGAATGAATGGATAAATTTAAGTATTCTAACATTTTAATCATGCAACACAATTATAAAACTTAATTTTTAATAATTTATTACTTAAACACAACAATAAACAAGATGGAAAAAAAAAAGGTCTGTTTCTGATTTTTATCTCTTCCGGATAAAACAGGGTGGAACAGGGTCAATAAAGCACCAGTCACGTGGTAGCGTGTTGAAGGGAACTCTGAAATTCTGACTGTGGGATAGGCTTTCAGACAGAATTAGAATTTATGCTGATTATCAATGTCTCGTGTGAAAGCAAAATTGGCTTATTTAATTCAGCCCAAGTTGAATGATAGTGACCAATTTAATCAAGTCAATGCATCAATGTATGTCTTAAACCATAAAGTCTTTCAAAATAATGCCCTAGTGACCATTCAGCCTCTGAACATAGGCTTAAATCAGTGTTCAGGAGGAAATGCAAAAATTCATCTTGGTCTTTATTTATGTAATGAATCAAAAACCTCCAGCTCAAAAAAAGACATATTAGCTATTATTTTTAAACATCATCCCTACATACATGACGCAATGTCCGCTTAAAAGAACATATTTTCTGTCCAAACTATTTATATCAACAGCACGAGTATTACCTTTCAATTCATCGTCCAAATCGCTTATTCCAGTCAGGGTCACAACTTTTTAATTTATTTCTGACAAATATATTCCTTCAAACACTCTTAATCCTTGGTTAGATCGACAGATCAAAATGAAAACACGAACAACGTGGACCCGTTTATGTCACTTTTCTTTAAAATTTTACATTTTGTATAAAATTTTCTGTCACGATCCCCTCGCCTGCAATCAGAGGGAGCTCTGAACGTTCCTCCATTTCCTGGACTGCCTGATCCCAAACACCTGGGTGATTAGCCTGATGCTAATCATCTGAGTTTCATCAGCCTGGTGTCTATTTAAAGGCTGTCTTACTTGGCTTCCTTGTCGGGTCATCATGTCCCTTTCTAGCCAGGTCTTCCTGGCGTCCTGACCAAGATATACAATCTAAACAATAACCCAAAACATTCCACTGATCCATGTTTGTTTTCATTTACGACTTTACTGCCTTAAAAATAATAAACCATGTTTTTTGTCCTGCATTTGGGTCCTCCTCTTTTCACCTGCACCACATGTTTTGACATTTCCACAGATGTTGGAATGCTTTCCTGATAAATTACTTGTCTATTTTGTCACATGTAATTGTTGTCATATTACCAATACATGTTATGCTTTCTTTTCTACCGGCCGTTAAAAGACAAGCAATGAGGTATTAATGTTTACTAATTGTTGGTTAATAATCAATGCTATATGTTCTGCTGTGTGTTGGATATAAATTTTGTAAAGCCTTTGAAGGTAGACTAAATGTGGTGGCCTGCGGCCAGATCAGTGCTTATACATGTGCTCTAAAACGCCTTGAGGGAATCTCTGTGGAGTTTGTAACAAATAATGCACAAATACATACATGTAATTATCAGTTTGAATAATTTAGCCATTCCAACCTGAATAACTTCTTTCTAGGGTCAGATACTTGTAAATTACTTTTGAAAAATTACCAAAGACGACTACACGACTGGATGTAGGTATGTTGATAAGGCATGTGATAAATTATAATACGATTTTCATGTCAGTCGTATGTAGGAATTCATTCAAACTCGTTTTCTAATGCAATCTATTATTGTCATGAAAATGCAGACAAGGAAAAGCGGCTAAGAGCGAAATCCGGCTCTATTATTATAGTTCCGTTCCATTGTATTTCTCTTATCCATAGCTGGGTCCCGGAGCAACAGCCTCATACTGGAAACCCAGGCTTCTCTTATCCCGGCTGCATCTTTCAGCTCACCTGGGAGGATCCCGAAGCGTTCCCCAGATAGCTTTGAGACATAGTCTCTCCAGTGGATCTGCAGTCTGTTGTATGGGTCTCTTTCTGGTGGGACGTGCCCAAAACACCTTAAGAGTGAGGCAGCCTAATACGATGCCCGAACCACCCCATCTGGCTTCTCTCGACCCAGAGGGGCAACGGCTCTACCCCAAGTACTTCCGAATGGCAGAACTATTCACTCTATCTCTGAGTGAGAGCCCAGCCATCCTGCGGAGGAAGCTCATTTTAGCCGATTGTATTTGCAATCTTGTTTTTCGGTCATCACACACAGCTGGTGTCTATAAGTGATGGTAGGAATGTAGGTCGACTGGTAAATTGTGAGCTATGCTTTCTTCACCACCATGGATCGATGCAGCGTCCTAATTATTACGGGTGCTACATCGATCTAACTTGATCTAATTATTGTTACAGTTTTCCAACAATACAGTATTTATCTGTAATATATATGTGTTTAAAATTATGTTCAGGAATGCCATTTTTGTAAAATAACCCAGTAAATGTTTTGCATTAACATTTGTGAAGAAGTTTTGGGGTATTTTTCTAATTTTATCGGCAAAGTAGCTCTATTGTGTCCCTATGTGTGTTATTTTTTTACTCAGTTTGTCCAAATCATGTACTGTAAGTTCCCAATTTTTGTCATTACTGTAGATCCGTCTTCTCATATTAAGTATTACTTCTCTGTTCTACACTATTTAAGTTTTTTTTTTCTATACTTGAGCTCATTCAGAAAAGCAGCTGGTTTGTTGTGTTGCAATTTTGGGTACTTTTGGGTAAATAAAAGAACCTAATGTTTGAAATGACTTTTTGCATCCTTCGCCTCACCGCTTGGTCTCTGACAATCGAATCCAATATCTTCTGTTTGACAAACATGCAAGAACACAAGATAAAAAAAACTTCTGCAAGAGTAACATGGATATCGAGTCGTTTTTGTCATGGCAACAAGACAGCAGGTGCCAAATCAAACATTAGGACAGGCATTTATTCATTTCTAATTATGGATATTATATTAAGACATTTTTATTTACTGATGTCGTAGGCTCTTTAGAATCTAAAATAAATTTGTGGCAAGGCAACTAAAAAGATAAAAAAGAAATATGAAAATGTGCTCACACACACCCACACACAAAAAATAGAATTACTGTGTGTTCAGTTACGTTTTGAGATGGGTATTCTGCGTATGGTATTTCAAATTTTAAGACATTAAAGTGTACATGAGTTGGTTGTGGAGGTTAGCGGTAGTGTGTTTGAACTTGTGTGTTCTGGTGCAGTGAGGTTTAGGGTGCGACAAGCATTGAAAAGTTGGGTAGCCACAAGAGCACAGATTGACCCACTTCTTCAAGAGTAGATCTAGAGGAGGTGTGGAGAAGGAGACAGTCTAGAGAAGGTGCTTCGGGCCTTGTGTTTTTGTGGTTTCCATGGAAACGTCCAGTTGCTCGCTTGAGGACTTGGACCCAGTGAAATATAGATAGACCAGTTTGGTCTTCTTCACTGCGGCCAAGATATGTGACCCATTCCGGATGCCAGCTTTTGGGTTGCCGGGTTGGACACAGTGCGACCGGACTGGGATGCTAGTGGATAGGGGCGAGGGGGCATCAAGGTGTTTGCACTGCAGCACTCAACTTTCCCTTTGGGGATTTATAAAGTATATTCAATTTTTTGTCCTGCCCCACAGGCAGCTCACAAGGGCACCAGAGGGGATCCACTCAAAGTATGAAAACAAAATTTAAGCGTAATCATGGAAAATTGAACCTGCTGTCTTTAGAGTTTGCTTTTCACAACAAAACAAAAATTTTCTGACTGATTGTCCAGAAAAATGTGGAACTGGATTTTTTCATTTTGTGGAGACATGCTTTGTCTGACAAGGTCATGACTCAGGACAAATGTGATGAAAACAACGTTCATGCTATTACTGAAAGAGAAGCAGACTGTTCTGAAGAAATCTACCAAAGCTGCACAATTTTCTTCTATGCAAACTTTTGGGTGCTGTCAAATGCTTTGCTCGGGTATTGTACACTTCTTTCACCTCAACTGGTCCCCTGTGAACTGTTCTCAGGGATCCTTTCAACAACTTGCCCTTAAAGTGGAAAGGATCATCACCATCTCTTCAGTCTTTTTTTTAACGTTTAACTCCAAAGAGGCGTTATCACATCACTGCACAAACTCATTGAGCACTGAGCTGTGGTAGTGTGAAGAGCCAGACAGCACAGGCAGAAGAACTGTCATCCACATATCTCAAGAGATGCCTGTTTAATGCAGTGCTTCTCCAGCAATCAGCGTACAAGATGAACAGTAGAGGTGACAGAACACAGCCTTGAGCTAAGCCAATGGAGGTTAAGGAGAGGTTGGAGAAGGTGTTGTTCACCACAACACTCACTGTCCAATTGCTTTGAAAGTCAATGACCTACAAGATGAGACGATCATCCAAATGGAAGGGAGGAGATTTTCTCTGCCACTATGAGTGGTCGTAATTCACTCGACATAGATACAGTAAATCTGTAAACATGAGTTTATTTGTAGCATTGCTTAGTTCAACCCAGTGACTGTATAAAAGAACTGGACATAGGAGACCATATCCCCTGCATTCCAAATAGGAGGTACCCGCTAAAAAAGTCTGAGCGCTCAAAGACCTCTATTGAAAAATCAGCAGTGACTTAGTCACTATAATTGTCACGGTAACCATCTGACTTTCTGGTTCTCTCTAAGCACCAATAAAAATCTTGCCCCTGGTTGACAAGGTGGGTTGTCGTGCAAACCCAGACTGGACCAATGACTACCGTATTTTCCGCACTATAAGGCGCACTGCATTATAAGGCGCACCTTCAATAAATTACATTTTTTAAAACTTTTTCCAAATATAGGGCACACCGCATTATAAGGCGCTACAGTAAAGGCTGGGGTTACGTTATGCATTCACTAAATGGTGCTGCACTAAAGGGAATGTAAAAAAGAAAAACCTAGTCAGATAGGTCAGTCAAACTTTATTAACAATTACAAAACAGCTTTCTGTTTTTTCCCAAAATGAATATACAGCTGTTTTATTATTTTCTCCGAGATAAAGTATTAGTATTATCGTGACACAGTTTATCTTCCTTTGGAGATAAACTGTTTAGTCTTACTTACTTGGCACAGCGCATCCTCTTGCTTCCTCCACTTCCTCACCATTGATTCATTGATGTTAAACTCTCTCGCTGCGGCTCTATTCCCGTGTTCTACTGCGTGACCGATCGCCTT
The DNA here is from genome assembly GCA_902685375.1 of Neostethus bicornis. Classification (NCBI taxonomy): domain Eukaryota; kingdom Metazoa; phylum Chordata; class Actinopteri; order Atheriniformes; family Phallostethidae; genus Neostethus; species Neostethus bicornis. Next base: position 24,347,641 of record LR738547.1, read on the forward strand.
GAGTTTAAACTCTTCGGTGCAACAGTGTCTCTTGGTAGGAGCCATTTCCGGTTCTTTACACAAACACACAAATGGAAATGAGACGACCTTTCATATATCCCAACATGCACTCGCACTACTTCTTCTACGGGCAAATGGAGTCGGCGGCTGCTCACCGCAGTTGCGACACCAGTTGCTGCTCAATATTAATCCATTTTTAAGGCGCTCCGGGTTAAAAGGTGCATTGGGGACTTTAGAGAAAATTTAAGGTTTTTAGGTGCGCCTTATAGTGCGGAAAACACGGTACATAGTTCCAGCTCCAAAAATGCATTATGGTACCTTCCTTATAGACAGGAAATAATTTAGATTAAAATTTTTATTGTTAATTCATTACATTTGTTGGTGATCTGAAGATCATGCAAAATTATAGTAAAAATGAAGGCATTTACTTTACGTTAGATTAATAATATAGTTCAGGCATTCGGTCGATGAATCAAACACATCCATGGATGACGTTCTTTTTATAGTATTTTTTTGTTGTATATGTTATGTGACAGATAGCATACACTGCAAGCTTGACTGATTTTGACGTAACAACTTCAGACAAATCTAACTTTACTGTCTCAATAAAGGAAAAAAATCAACACAGGTCTATTTACCAGAAAAGCGAGACTTTTTATGTCTGATTCATTACACACATGTGTACTCGCTTGCACATGAGTGTGCATATATAAGAAGGTGCCTTTCAAAATATTAGCAGAAAACTCAAAAATCTATACATCACCTCATCGAGCTGTGCAAAAGGGAATTATGTGCATGTATAACCAGACTTGCTAGGGCTCAAAAATGCACGAAATGTGCACATATTCGACACGTGTAAAACACAAAGGCATCTATTACATGCCTGCATGCTTAAATTCAAACAATTTCACTCTTTCTGGAGCCTTCTTTTTCTTTCCTTCACATTTTTCTGCACTCACCTCTGAGGCATAATCAGCCTCTCTAATCCATTCCCTTACATTAAGTGCTGCTTCCTCCCCCGTTTGGCCTCCAGCACTCGCTGCACTAGCTGTTGACAGCACTGTTGTTTTCCTCAGAAAGCTTCCTCCCAGTCATAGCGAGAAGATAGAAAGGAAAGAGAGACAGATCCCTCTGGCATCTCTTGGTAGATATCCTCACATTTTGTTCCCCCCTTAAAGAAGACAGGCTTCTTTTTCAGCTTTTGTTTGGAAAATGTAATTGAACAAAACAAGCAAATTCTGCCAACATCTCTGCCTATGGAATTGAGCTATTTCTAGAAATGGATCAGAGGAAACAGCTTTGCAAACATTCTTCAAATTTTAGGTGTGAGGGAAGTTTTTTGTACACAATCCATAAAAATGCAAAGAATAAAAATCAATAAGGAAACAGGAAGAAAAACCTCAGACTATGTGTTTGTCTATCCTAATATTCTAAAATCAATATCCATGCTCCGTTTATACCTTTAGAATCGTGGAGGAATGGATCGCTCAAGGTTTCGTTCCGTCGTCTTCTGCTTATCTGGGGCTGGGCCCCGGGGGCAACTGTCTCACACAAGAACCATAGTTCTTCTCTCACCCCAGGTGCATCCTCCAGCTCACCCAAAAGGATCCCAAGTCATTTCCCGGCCAGCTGTGGGACATAGTCTCTCCAATGGATTCGGGATTTGCCTCTTGGTCTCCTCCCAGTGGGACGTGCCCAAAACACTTCACTAGCGAGGCACTTACGGGGCATCCTGACCAGATGCCTGAACCACCCCATCTGGCTTCTCTCCACCTGGAGGAAAAATGGCTTGACACTGAGCTCCTCCCGGTTGGCAAAGCTCCTCACTCGATCCCTGAGTGAGAGCCCAGCCACCCTGCGGAGGAAGCTCATTTCCGCCGCTAATATATGCAATCTCATTCTTTCGGTCACAACCCACAGCTGGTGGGAACGTAGATTGACTTGTAAATTGAGGGCTTTGCTTTTTGATTTGCTTTTCAATCGCTCAAGGTTCCTCAGTGAATTCAAGAGTGGAATTGTAAAAAAAAGTATTGCAAATAAATTATAGTAAATTGCGACATCCAAACAAAACACCCTCTTTAAGTCACATCTTACCAGATAATAAAGACCAGAATCTGGTTTTCTATTAATATGAATGTCACTTTAATAAATTAACACAATAACATGTTTTTCAAATGTAGGAAATAAATCCTGGTCTCAGGTGTGTCGGCTCAGGTGTTACAACGTTCTAACACTTTTCAAACAATAGGTATTGATGTGTCTTCATAGCCGCCTTTGCAATGAAATAGCAATTTTCATGATACACAGTAAACCTGTTTAATGTCATCCCGCACGTCAGCTATGACTCTAACAAATAATCCATTAGCGTTATTTTGCTATTAAACTGTTCCAGTCGAGCAGGCCTGAGGGATTTTTATGTCCTGTGAACAGAATTGCTTATAATGTTTAGCTGTGAGCTACCTGGTAACAAAGTTAAAAAAAAATGTAGCCGATGTGATTCATTTTAAAATCTCATAAAGCTTAACAGAATAAAGTTGTTATTTTTCACTTGAACATCAGTGTGATTTCTAACATCCAAAAGTAAAATGAAGGGGGTTTGTTAAAAAAATAGAAAAAAATATCTGACATTTATTTTGTGTTTTTCTTTTAAAAATTAATGGTACTGTTGGACAATGAACAAAGTCCAGTAGCCATAAAAGTACAGTAAGTACTTTGTAGCTTCAGACTTCTATATCTATGTCTTCTTTCGGCATTTCCCTTCAGGGGGCGCCACAGCAAGTCTGTTTATTTCATCTAACCCTATCTGCTGAATCCATTTCGGTCATGCCAACTATCTTCATGTATTCCTTCACAGCAGCCATGAACTCCTCTTTGGTCTTCCCCTAGGCCTCTTTCCTGGTGGTTCCAAACTTAGCATCCTTCTTCCGACGTACTCTCTCTCCTCAGCACATGTCCAAATCATCTCAGTCTGGCCTCTGTGACTTTATAAATACTGCATTGTATTTATACAGCGTTTTTCAGGACTCTCAAAGACGCTTCACATATGCATTATTATTTCACGCCATACCAGGTGACGGTAAGCTACTGTTGTAGCCACATCTGCCCTGCAGCAAACTGACAGAAGCGATGCTGCCAATTCTGCTCCATCGGCCCTTCTGACCATCACCAACCAATCACACACACTCTATTCAGACTAGGCAACGTGGGTGAAGTGTCTTGCCCAGGGACACAACAACAATTTAATCTCAACAATCGTCCCACCGTGGCACCTGGGGTTCTGACGGTCTCCCATCCGAGTACAGCCCAGGCCCAGCTTGCTTAGCTTCTGAGGTCCGACGGGATCAGGCATTGACAGGCTGGTATGGCCACAAAACCGCTAACATGTGCTGTTTCCTCTGATCCTGTCCATCCAGCTCACTCCCACAGAGATCCTCAGCATCTTCATCTCTGCTACCGCCATCTCTGTTGCCTGTCTTTTTCTCAGTGCCACTGTCTCTAGACCAAAAAGCATGACCGATCTCACCATGGTTTTGTATACTTTCCCTTTCAAGCTTCTATATACTGTATGTAAAAAAATGTTTACAATAGCTAATGTGTGCGTGCACACTATCCAGCTCGACGCAGAAAAAGCGCGTCTTTTTTGGCACTTGGTTTGAATGTTCAAATAAGACATCTTAGTGACCACTCAAACAGGTCTCCCATGCACAAAAAAAAAATCCAAAAAAAATCCTGATTGTGTACAGTCTATAATCAGTAGATTTAGTTGATTAATCAATCTGAGCCCATGTATTTTTCTAATTAGTTTTTTTTATGTTTGCTCATCCTTGCACACGCTCAGTCTAGCAAATCATTGCTCTAATGGTGATTAGTAAAAACAAAACAAAAGGTACAATCAGTTATATTTCAACTTGATTAACCGTAAATGCACCAAAAAAAAAAATGACTCCGTTCATCCCTCACCGGGTAAATTTGTTTGCTGCACTCCTTACACCGCAGCAGGCTGCCCTTCGACGGCGCCAATGGCGGGAGAAACGGGGGCCAGGTGTCTTCTCCAAGGACCCTAGACGTGCTCTCTGTGGGACGCAAATCCGCGAAATTCCGGTCCGCGCGCGAACGCTCTAACCACTGAGCCGCCGCCTCCCAATAAATACGTAGACTTATCTCAACTTTCATAGTGGCTCTTTTAATTTTTCTTTTCACAAACATTTAAAGAGATAACTTTTTTCATTTTTGCCTCCAACATGATTAGCCAGAGCCTAATTTTTCAACTTTTAAGGCTAAGCTAAAAAAGTGACCACGCATAGAGTGACCACGTTAAGTTTTGTGTTTCTGAGGGTAAGAAATATTTGAGGGTTTTAAGTCATAAAATAATTAAACATTTATTTAGAAAGTTTTCAATCTCTGCTGCTTGAATTGTTGACATTCATTAGTCAAGGTTGCATGCTCAGCTACAGTCGGGCTGTTTTTTTTTTATTTATAATCGATTTTGCTAATTATTAAATAACATAAAAAAAGAACCATGGTTAGATTCGACTTTTTTGTGTCGCTTGTAAATATGTACTTTGTCATAGTTGAGTAGAATTAGACATGTTGAATTTCAAGCCAGTTGGTAGGCACTAATCCTTAGTTTAAAAAAAAATTATAAAATCCATGTAATTTGTTGTAAACTTTTGTAAAAGAGATGGAAAAATCTCGATATTTGATGAAACATCTGGAAAAACTGATTTTTTTTTTTTGGTAACTTAGTTAAAAACAGGTTTTACAGGTTGGTAAAGATCCGTCTGTAAGGATAGATTGTTTTGGATTATTTTTTCACCCATTTTCACAAAATGTGTCTGGAATTTTTTTTTTAAAGATTTTTATTCAAGGTTCCTTTGAATGAAGGTTAAAAATGTCTTTCCGTGTCTTTTATTAGAACTATTCATTTTCACTGTGTCTGGTCTGTTTTTAAAAATTCCTCTTTCTTACATCTTTTAGTTTTTTTTTTAATATCAACCATAATGCTTCAAAGTTTTATCTAAAGCATTTTGAATTGTCTAAGAAATTATTCATGGACATACTGTATACACTTGCCATTTATTAGTAAGAAATTGTTTCAATTTGTTTTATAGCCGTACACAAAATGTATTGTTCAATAGTGCAAGTCGAATTGGCAAGATAAGAGACAGAGTGAAAAATAAAAGAACAACCAACAACGACAAAGCTCTTACAGTTAATTAGTAATTCACCAACATGTCAATCCCTGTGTAACCCTCTGGGAAAGAAAAAAAAAGTGTCTAAAGCAATTAGGACAGGTGATAAGTCTTTATTCACCATTTATTAATCTCATCTGTAATCCAGCTACACTCCTTGTTAAATTAGAGAAAAAAGCTTAAGGTAAACTTTGAACAGAAAAAAGCCCATTTGCTGCAGACTTTGTGGAACAGTTGAGCCTCACAATAGGCAGGAGACCAGACATGGATTAGCAAAGCATGAATTATTTATTGAGTCTCACCAAAGGCAAAGTGTTATTGGGGAGTTTAAGAATCATGATACAATCAGCTAAATAACAATGGAAGATTCAGATTTAAACTTATCTCTTTTTGGCCTTTTTACATCTCTACATTTAGATTAATGTTTTTTCCTCCTCTTGCTTTGAGTTTTATTTGCACTGAATTATCTGAAGTCTGTTTTTTCTCTCTCCTATTTACTGAAATCATTGTCTTCGGTCCAGAGAAATTCAGAGAAAATGTCATCGGTTATCTTCAATCATTCTCTCTATAACCGACAATCCAAGTTAGAAATCTAGGAGAAATAATGGACTCAGACTTGAACTTTAATAGTCACATCACATCCATTACTACAGCCACCTTTTACCACCTTAAAAACATTGCCAAAATGAGAGATTTGGTTTCTAAAACAGACTCAGACGTTCTTATCCATGCATTTGTTTCCAGTAGGTTATCCTATTGCAACGGTCTACTCAAAGGCCTGGGGAGGCGTTGTCTCAGTGGTAGAGTGTTTGTCCTCGGACCGGGAGAAGCCTTCTGTGCTCCCTAGGTGTTCCTGGAGCAGACACTTAACCCCCTAGTTGCTCCCACCATTGACGCCGTCATGGCTGCCTTCTGCAGTGCAATGCAAGACAGTAATTCCCCCATTGAGGGACTGATAAAATTAAATTAAATTAAATGAATTACTCTATTCATCCCTCACCGGGGAAATTTGTTTGCTGCACTCCTTACACCGCAGCAGGCTGCCCTTCAACGGCGCCAATGGTGGGAGAAGCGGGGGTTGGGTATTTTCTCCATGGACCCTACACATGCTCTTCGTGGGACGCAAACCCGCAAACCTCCGGTCCGCGGGCGAATGCTCTAACCACGCGGCCACCGTCTCCACTTCAAAATAAACAATAAAATAAAATAAAAATAAACAATAAAAAAATAAAATAAACAAAATCAACATTTATTTAAATAAATAAAGGTATTCATTCTTTAAAGAACACCAGGAAAGAGGTCTAGAGGAAGACCAAAGAGGAGGTTCATGGATACAGTGAAGGAAGACATGAAAATAGCTGGTGTGACTGAAGAGGATGCAGGAGATAGGGTTAGATGGGAGAAACTGACTTGGTGTGGCGACCCCTAAAGGGAAATGCAGAAAGAGGAGGGAGATTCTTCAAAGAACAGCAGAAGTTTATTCAGAATGCTGCTGCTCGAGTCCTAACAGGAACAAGAAAATATGGTGACATTAATCCTGTGCCCAGGACTCTGCACTGGCCTCCTGTGGCTCAGAGAATAAACTTTAAAGCTGCTCTGCTTGTGTTTAAGTGTGAAATATTAGTGTCTTTTGAACCATCTAGGACTCTGATGACCTCTGGGACAGGCCTCTTGCTAACATCTAGAGCAGGGGTGGGCAAACTTTTTGACTCGCGGGCCACATTGAGTTCTAACATTTGACAAGCGGGCCGGAACAGGAGCAAATGGAACCTCTTGGTAACCACTAGATTAGACTGATAGAATGGCGTGCTACATTTTAAACAAGGGGGCTAAATATTACATCAAGAGCGTTTACTTTCAAATAGAGCCTGCTAGGTCTGAATTCTTGTGCGAATGTGCATTTAGTGGTGCTAGGTTTGAAATCTAAGCACTCGATGTAACATTTTGCTTGTTTTAACATCTAACACACTTGTTTCCATACGTGTATTGGGCCCGATGGCTTTCCATATCTGTGCACACTATTTATTTTGGCAGTGTGCACATCACGGAGACACACACATTTTAATGGGAGCAGTGTTGTTTTCTCAACAAAGCCAGATGAATGTGCCATCTAGTGAGGAAACATCAAAATTGCAAAAAAAAAACATTAACATGGTTTTTTTATTTAATTTTTTTCAAGTTCGGCGGGCCAGATTAAAACGTTTAACAGGCCGCATGTGGCCCGCGGGCCGTAGTTTGCCCACGCCTGGTCCAAAGTCAGGACTAACCATGGAGAACAAACTTCCTGAGGGTGTGAGACAGGCCTCTACTATCACAATGTTAAAACTAGTGTGAAAACAGTTCTGTTTAACCATGCATTTGACTGAAGATTAATCACTCTTTTTTTATCAGTTTAAATTTTTTTACAATGTTTAAATTAAATTCTATGTTTTGTGATTTTAATGAACTTTGAAAAGCCTTTTGTATGAATTGTGTAACAAATAAACTTTCCTTGCGTTATTCTTGGGAAAGCTGTCAAAGAGAATTATGATTTTTTAAATTTTTTTTATTTTTCCAATTTTAAAAAATAGCTATGCTAAAATGATAAATTGAAATGATTCATGACACCCTATATAGCCAGTCACCTTATTAACCATCTGTCCCTTATGGGGTTGCGGGGGCTCATCCTGGCGGATTCAAGATGAGGGGCAGGGTACATCCGAAACAATTCCCCAGTCTGGTGCGGGGCCACACACAACCACACTCATTCCTAGGGACAATCAACCTAACATGCATGTTTTTGGAGGATGAGAGGAGACCGGACTACCCGGAGAAAACCCACGCAGACACAGGTAGAACATGCAAACTTCACACAGAAAGGCCAGTGTTCCAACCCTCGTCCCCACCCGGGACTGGAACCCAGGATCGTCTCACTGTGAGGCCACTATGCTACCCACTGCGCCACCACATAGCATTTTTGAAAATTAAACTGATTATTCGCGGATAAAATATGTTTGTGTAAAACATAATTTTTTTTTATGATTTTAATATTATATATTTGTAGATATCGATGCATTTAATAATACTTTAGTACATCGATATCCAAAGTTAAACAACAAATCAGTTTAGTTATTATGTTGAACACACACACAGTCATATCGAGTGAGTTTTCAGTCTGTGAATCATTGTTTCTGGCTCGTTCAAAATGATTTTGTCTGTCTGTTCACAAACAGTGAGTAACATGAATCCATTCCCCACTATTTCTTCTTTAGGTTTGTCCATTTTTATTACTTTGTCTTTGATTTTCTACAGCTCTTTGGTGAAGTTTGATTGAGCGATTGAAGCAGAAGTAGATCCACTCAACTGTGCATGCTGTGATCTGAGCATTTGTTTGCTCAGATTCTGTCCAAGTTCTACTTGAGCTTTGCTGGAGTTATTACTCATGCTCTATTTGCTATAATTTATTTAGTAGTCAACCATGCTAAATCATGTGTTTGGTGTTGCCTGTTGTTTCTACAAATCTTTAACCAGTTAGCCTGCAGAAGTCGGTCTTTGCCTTTGTATACTCATCTTTTTTGTGCCAGTTTTTGTTTGGTTCCAACATTTCCAAGAGCTCTCCCTATTAGTTCCTAGCTTTGCCATTGATTGTGACCTTACCAATGTTTTTTTTATGTTTTTGTTTTTCGGTGTCTTTCGTCAGTATGTCTTCATCCACTTCATTCACAAAAAAAATGATATAAATAAGTGAAACAATAATTGATGCATGACTCGCCTTAACAGCAAGTATGTTAAAGAGTCAGTCAACACATCCCGTTGGATTCGAGACAAGGGCAGGGTACTCCTCGAACAGGTCGCCATGACGGCGCCAATGGTGGGAAAAACGGGGCGTTAGATGTCTTCTCCAAGGACCCCAGATGTAAACGCAGTGGGATGCAAACCCTTGAACTTCCGGTAATTTTAGGTCCGCAGGTGAACACTCTAACCACTGAGCTACCGTCTCCCCTCAGGGGCAATTATGTTGTGTCCAATCAATCTAACATGCATTTTTGGAGGGTGGGAGGAAACCAGAGTACCTGGAGAAAACCCATGCATACACGGGGAGAATATGCAAACTCCACACAGAAAGGCCAGTGTTCCAAGCCGCGTCCCCACAGGGTACTCGAACACCTGACCTTCTTACTGTGAGGCCACCGTGCCACCCTACTATCTACTTTTTTTTAAAAAAAGTAATACTAATTAAATTGATTGCCATTATTTCCAATTATTCTCTGGTACTTTTTAAAATTGTTGTCGTGACACATCTGCTGTGGCAATAGTACAAAAGGAGGCAGGGTCACACCATTAACATGGCTTAAAACACAGTTTCATTTTGTTTACAACGGTGATGATAAAAAAGTCACACAAATTATGTTAAATGAGGAGAGGTTGTCTTTTTTTTACTTTTTATCAAGTGTATTTTTATGTTCCTTTCATTGTTTTTTTGCTTGGATAAAATTTAGTTCCAATTTTCCCCGGGCACCAGCACCTAGTCTAGACCCCAGGGACCATCTAAGATTATCATCTCTTTTCCTGAACACTTCTTTCCTATGCAGACATCAAGTCGTAGTGTAATACGCTAAAGCGCCTCTATTATAATTGTTTTCCATAATTGTATTTATTCATTTAGTCACCTGAGTCTCTTACGATTGAAATGAGTACACATTGGGTAACACTGTCAGTGTTCTTCGACCGAGTCAACGTGGACACAGACACTTGGACCGCGGAATAGACTTCCCATCTCAACCCTTTGCAGGTGCACAATCTTACATTCCGTTCCGTCGTCTTCCACTTATCCGGGGCCAGGTCGCGATGGAGCCCAGGCTTCTCTCACCCCAGCTGCATCCTCCAGCTCTCCTGGAAAGATCCCAAGTCGTTCCCCAGCCAGATGTGAGACATAGTCACTCCAGCGAGTCCAGGGTCTGCCTACCGGTTGGACGTGCCAGAAACACCTCACTAGTGAGGCGCTCCGGGGGCAGGCTTTTACCTATGGGGCCCGGCCGGGCTCACCACAAACAGGGGACATGGGCCACCCCCTGCAGGTGGGGCCGTGGGGTCGGGTGAAGGAGGAGATGGGAGGCAGACAACGATGGGGACCCTGGCAATCAGATCCTCGGCAGCAATAGCCTAGCTCTTGGGATAAGAAAATCCACAGTCTTAGCGCAAAATGACCAAATTGGGCAATTGTGCACATTTTACAAACACATTTCAATTGCCAGACAACGACGCATTAGATGTACAAGTTGGTTGGTCAAAAGTAAGGATAATCACTCCATAATAATCAGAAAAAATAACTTACTGAGATAAGTTGAAGCCAACAAAAAGAATCAAACAAGCTTTGTGTTTGACAGCGGTGTTGCCGGTGTGTTGCTCCACTCCCTGAGGAGAACTCTTTGAACTGTTTTATTCTAAATCGGACAGTAAGTTTTCCACACACATGAAACGGATACAAATTTCTGTGAAGAAGAAAAGTGATGTAAGAAACATTGTGACCGTTGTGTCGTGCATGATGAAACATGTACAGTTGTGTTTATACGGAACAGAATCGAGCCACAATAGATCCCAATAATGAGATCACCGAGTTATTTCAACAACGGTTCAGTTTGACTTTATTGACATTTGCGGGGGTGGCGAGGTCCTGACTGAGAGGTAAAATAATTGCCCTTGAAACAAGGCGAATGTTCTCCATTTGAAATCGGAGCGTGTTGTTCGCTGAGCCATGTAAAGATCTTGCCACCATCCAAGTACTGACACAATAATAATTACATTGTGCTTTCATCAAGATCTCTCACATTTGGGAACTGTTGTGATATGAGATGACAAAAGAGAATTGCAGCCTGCAGAGAGAGAAATAGCTGCGCTTAGACAGATTGCAGCTGGAGAACGTTTCTGCACCAATAAACTCAATTATAAACCAACTCAGCAAGTTCTGCTTACTGAAAAAAAGGATGTAAATGTTGCTTACAATAACCTTGTCAAGTGCATTAGATTTAAAAGCACCCCAAGTGTGGTTCTCATCAATCTCCCCGAACTGTCCCAGAAGGTTGATATTTCCCTTTAAGTGAGGTTAGCAACTTTTATCAGAAATGATTAGTTTTCTTATGAAGATAAGCACTCATTACATAATGAGTAATTGGTAGTCATGTACTGGTTTAAAACGTCGCTTCACAACATGGATCAAAAAAACCTGGGTGTATAATTTGAACCTGTTGGGAACCAATGTTGAAATCGTTTTATCTTTCTCACTCTATAATTTAGTCCACAAATAAAAGCAGTACAAATGTAATCACACAAAATCCAAAACTTGATTATTTTATTCTGGCACTAAATACAAAAACTTGATCATCTTTTACCTACTTTTGATTATGAATAAAAAAGTCAGAAAAATATTTTTAAGGTGACAAAAGCTAACAAAGGCCAATCATGCAACATTTCCTGGAAAAATATTTTCTGAAAAACATTGTTGTCTATGGCTGCAGGGTGGTGAGGTGGTTAGCCTGGCGGCCTCACATCAAGACGGTTGGGGTTTGAGCGAGGGACTGGCCATTCTGTGTAGAGTTTGCATCTTCTCCCCATGTACACATGGGTTTCTCTGACTACTCCAATTTTCTTCCACTCTCCAAAAACATGCTTTTTAGGTTGATTAGCCACAACGAAAGTACTCCTAGGAGTGAGTGTGTATGTGGATAATTGTCTAGGTGTGGCCCACAACAAATTGGTGACCTGTTCAGGATGTATCCTGCCTCTCACCTGAGATCAGCCAGGATAGGCTCTGGCACTCCCAGCAATCCCTCAATGGATAACAAAACCGTGGTGAGACCGGCCATGCTGTTTGGTCTAGAGACAGTGCCACTGAGGAAAAGACAGGAAGCAGAGATGGAGGTTGCAGAGATGAAGATGCTGAGGATCTCTCTGGGATTGACCAGGATGGACAGGATCAGAGGAACAGCACATGTTAGAGGTTTTGGAGATAAAGTCAGAGAGGCCAGACTGAGATGGTTTGGACATGTGCAGAGGAGAGAGAGAGTACATCGGAAGAAGGATGTTGGATTTGGAACCACCAGGAAAGAGGCCTAGAGGAAGACCAAAGAGGAGGTTCATGGATACAGTGAAGGAAGACATGAAGATAGTTGGTGTGACCGAAGAGGATGTAACAGATAGGGTTAGATGGAAGAAACTGACTTGGTGTGGCGACCCCTAAGGGAAATGCCGAAAGGAGAATAATAATAAAAAAAAAAAAAACTTAGTTATTTCTTTAAGATTTATCTTCAAATTTGTTTTTGTTTGCACACTTAAAACATGCAGAAACCGTCTCTTATATTTTCATGCAATGGGGTATTTTTCCAAGTGCCTGACCCTTCCAAACCAATACAACCTGCAGCAAATGACCCTGTAAAACCAGATTTGTTGAGATGAAGGCAATAAGAGCCTGAAAAACAGATGAAAGGAGGGTTAATGGCAATACAGTGGAAAACGGTACGCACATGAAAGAATTGTGCAAGATGAAAAGAATATGGCAAATAAGGGCAGTATAGGGGACAAAATGTGAAAGACATGAGGTTTTTTTTTTCCAAAACAAAGCAGGTATACTATTAGCGGCAAAAAGTTCAGACCAAAATTTGTAACAAAAAGTGATTTAAAAGACTGATGTGAAGTTTTATCTTATTGTTAAAGCACAAGAAGAAAACTCAAGTTCACACATTCAGCTGCACAAATATCTTTTGTTTTCACTCTACAATCAAGAACCTTGTAATTACAAAAACAAGTTTAATTATAGACTTTTTACACTTCTCTAGATGAGATTCAGACCAGGTTAGTAGACGCTAAATCACTTTCTACCAAAACATAAATTTGTGTGCTACACTACTACACCACAGCAGGCTGCCACAATGGCGCCAATGGTGGGATAAATGGGTGGTTAGGTGTCTTCTCCAAGGACCCTAGACGTCAACTAAGTGGGAATCAAACCCACAAATTTTCGGTTAACTTCAGGTCCCATTGAGCCACCGTCTACCCCAATGACGGTAGTATGTAGTGTATGACCGGGTTTCAAGTTAACCTTGTAAGACCCAAACACTAATTTGAACCATTTTTGCATTGTTACTATTCTAAACTGCTCATAATGCAAAATTAAAATTTTAGTTCAGACCTCCCAGCAAGAAGGTTGGGGTTCAAGTCCTGGAGTGGGGACGAGACTTGAAACATTTGTCTTTCTGTGTGGAGCTTGCATGCTCTCCCTGTGCTCTCCCAGGTACTCCGGTTTCCACCCACCCTCCAAAAATATGCTTTATAGGTTGACTGGCCGCTACAATATTGCTCTCTGGAATGAGTGTGTGTGTGTTGATAGTTGTGTGTGTGGCCCTGCAGCAGACTGGCGACTTGTTAAGGGTGTATCCTGCCTCTCGCCGGAAATTTGTTGGGATAAACCCAGAGTCCGCTGGTCATGAGATTGGGATACTCTGTTCAGAAGACGAAACAAAACTAAATATTTTACTTCATACTATTCAAAATCTTGATAAAAAACAAAGTTATCAAGTAAATAAATTAAGATTGGACAGTTCGAATAACCTGCTTGGTGGATTCACAAAAAAAAAAAAAACAGAAGACCGTAGACGTCATCATATTCGAAAACAAGCTTTCAAAATTAAACTCAGAACCCGTTTTCTTACTTTTTGTTTCTCTGCACTGGGAGGATTTGGTTTGGGTTTTGTTGGATTTCTTGTGTTTCCTCGTTTCTGCTTGTTTTTTCTATTTCCTTTTGCAAAGTTATTTTCTTTCTAAATTCTGTTTTATCCTGTTAGCCACACCTGGCGTGTCACACTGCCTTCTCATTTGGGTTTTCTCTTTCAGCAAGCTTGGTTTATTTTATTTCCCCCTAAATCCTCATTAATTCAAACCTTATTTGCTTCAACTTTTGTTTTTCCATTTGCTTGGGATTTTCACTGATGACAGTTCTTTTTCCTCTCTTGGATTAAAATATATTTTTCTCATTTTCTGTCATCCTCATCAGACCTGAAACGGGGCTTTTTTTTTTTTTTCATAGTATGGACTCATAAAATAGTGAAAAAATTAGGTTGTCTACGTTTTCTTTTTTGAATCTTTCAGTGTTGGTACATCTTGTTATTTATATTAAATCTAACCATAGAAAACCTGAGAACATTCTCAGTGTGAGACAGCTAAAAATGATCCTCATTTGTGTGTATCTGAAAGGAAGAATAATTACGATTGTCAATTGTTAGCGACTATTCTTGGGGAGACACGTGTTTTGCAAAGCTATCATTTCTTCTTCTTTCGGCATTTCCCTTCAGGGGTGTTGTGATGCGGAGTGCACATGGAAGGAGGAGGACCCAAATGCAGGACTTAACAAGGTTTATTAAACCAGGAATCAGCAAAGCTGTAATCAAGGAGATGGAACAAAAAGTTATCAAAGTCAATATCAGAATCAAGAAAGTCAGTTGGGTCGGGAGTCAGCCAGGGCTGGAGGTATGAAGACCCGACGAGGAATGCTGGTGAGGCTGCCTTTAAATAGGCAGCCGGGAGAGTAGGTGCAGGTGTTCCAATCAGATGCAGGTGTTCCAGTCAGCCAGAATTGGGGGAAAGGTGAGATGATCCCTGGCTCCCTCCGGTGGTGGTTGAGGGAACCACAATAAGGGGTCGCCACAGCAAGTCAGTTTCTTCCATCTAAATCTATCTGCTGTATCCTCTTCAGTCACACCAACTATCTTCATGTCTTCCTTTGCAGTATCCATGAACCTCCTCTTTGGTCTTCCTCTAGGCCTCTTTTCTGGTGGTTCCAAACTAAGCATCCTTCTTCCGATGTACTCTCTCCTCTTCATATGTCCAAAACACATCAGTCTGGCCTCTATGACTTTATCCTCAAAACCTCTAACATGTGCTGTTCCTCTGATCCTATCCATCCTGGTCACTCCCAGAGAGATCCTCAGCATCTTCATCTCTGCTACCTCCATCTCTGCTTCCTGTCTTTTTCTCAGTGCTACTGTTTCTAGACCAAACAGCGTCGCCGGTCTCACCACGTTTTTGTACACTTTCCCTTTCATTTGAGCTGAAACTCTTCTATCACACATCACACCTGATACTTTTCTCCACCTGTTCCAGTCTGCCTGCACACGCTTCTTCACCTCTTTTCCACACTCTCCATTGCCCGGGAATGATCCTAAGTACTTAAAATCTTCCACCTTTTTTATCTCTTCTTCCTGTAACCGCACATTCCATTTGGGTCCCTCTCATTTACACATGTAAGAAAGCTAAATCTAACTCATAAGTAAATAAAAAACATGATTAATGGAGCAGAAATGGTTGCCTTTGGTCCAGCTGGTAATCATTAAATATCAGAACTAGGGTTTATCGTAATAAAAACAGAGCACATCGTCAAACCAGTAAAACATGAGTTCAAATATATTTGCTCAACAATGAAGCCAGTTTACTGATTAAAAGACTACACAAATATGTCTGGACGTTGTTTTCATCAATGAGAAATCAAGGCAAAATATGATACAGATGAAAAAATTATATATCAAGCAAATACTGATTTCATTTGGATCTATTTCGCAATTTGAGAGCTATGATGTATAATTTACGCAATCCTGGGTCATGGATAGTCTAAGCAATGCCTTTCACAATGTGGGGCTAAAGGCCTCCGTGGAGGATCTGATTGCATGATGTTCTTATGTGCAGCTGGCAGCTGCTTTCCGACAAAATGAGGATGAAAAATGCTTGGCGTACCACTTCAAAATAGCCAATTAACAAAAATAAAATTGCGCAATAGAGACTGGAGACAAACATAACAAAATGGAACTATAAATTTCAGTTTCTGATTGGTTAAGACTTTGTAAACACTTATTTTTAAAGTACTTACTAATGATAACTAATAATTTATAATAAGTTATTTTCCAACAGTGTTATCCAATATTTGACAGCTTTGTGGAACAAAATAAAAAATTTCCCCCTTTTTACGTTTTTCTTGGATGTTTTTGGAACTTTTTTATTTGAATCATTCATAAAAACAACAGGCCAAAAGTTTGGGTTTAATTTTTGTTCGGAGTCGAGTCAAAAATGTGTCAGAACTTCTGACTGGAATTTGATTCCACAACTAATCAGGAAATTACAAAACTGCTTTTTGTCTCCGAACTGGTCCAAGTGCACATAAATAATGCAGAGAAAGGAAATGTGGACTCTCACCAACATCCTGTAAATATAATTATCTTTTTAATCCTTCACCACTTGGTCGGTCCTGCTTTTTTTTCTCTCCCTCATTTTGAATCATATTGTTCGATTGAATGCATGATAAATCTGCGTATCTGATTTTGTGAAGCAAAAAATGTCTCAGTTATTTGTTTTACTGTGATTTTTTATAAAATGTGAGTAAAAGATACACCATTTGACCATCTTCTGCGTTTATACACTGTAAAGCATTGATACTCTCGTCTTTGTTTGCAGTTTCTCCCAACCTCGTACGGAAGGATTGAAAAAGGCACAGACAAATGGATGTAAGTGCAATTCAGAAAGTTATCTAATTACCTTATGTAACCTTACAGTATATGGTTCTGTAACAGACTGGGGATCTGTCCAGGGTGTAACCCGTCTTTTCTTCAACACTTCCCAGAATAGGCTAGTAAACTAGAAACTCCTAATCTGTGTCTAAATTAAGAAGACAAGTTTGTGTTGAAGAGTAACTATTTCTTTACAGGGTGGCATTGTGGTCCAACAGGTGGTAAGCACAGTGGCCTCACAGCAAGAAGGTTGGTATTTGGCTTGAAACGCTTGCCTTTCTGTGTGGAGTTTGCATCTTCTCCGTGTGGGGGCATAGGTTTTCTCCAGGTACTCCAATTTCCTCCCACCCTCCAGCAACATGCATGTTAGGTTGATTGGCCACTATTAAATTACTATTAAATTAGAAGTATGTGTGTGACCCCATGACAGGCTGGCGATCTGTTCGGGGTGTACCC
Source organism: Neostethus bicornis (assembly GCA_902685375.1). NCBI lineage: Eukaryota > Metazoa > Chordata > Actinopteri > Atheriniformes > Phallostethidae > Neostethus > Neostethus bicornis. The sequence goes on from LR738547.1 coordinate 24,364,814, forward strand.
TGCCTTTCGCCTTCAAACAGCCGGGATAGGCTCCGGCTATCCCTGCGACCCCATCAGGGATAAGCGGTTCAGAAGACAAAACTACCTCTTTACATCAAAGTCCAGTTACCGTATTTTCTGCACTATAAGGCGCACCTAAAAACCTTAAAATTTCTCTAAAGTCCACGATGCGCCTTTTAACTCGGAGCGCCTTATATATGGATTAATAGTGAGCTACAACAAGTGTCGCAACTGCGGTAAGCAGCCACCGACTCCATTTCCCCTTTAGAAGAAGTAGTGCGCTAGTGCGCAGTGCATGCTGGGATATATGGAAGGTCGTCTTTTTTCCATTTGTGTGTTTGTGTAAAGATCTGGAAATGGCTCCTACCAAGAGACACTGTTACACCGCAGAGTTTAAACTCAAGGCGATTGGTCATGCAGTAGAACACGGAAAAAGAGCCGCAGCGAGAGAGTTTAACATCAATAAATCAATGGTGAGGAAGTGGAGGAAGCAAGAGGATGCGCTGCGCCAAGTAAGTAAGACTAAACAGAGTTTATCTCCAATTGAAGATAAACTGTATCACGAAAATACTAATACTTTATCTCGGAGAAAATAATAAAACAGCTGTTTATTCATTTTGGGAGTAAAAACAGAAAGCTGTTTTGTAATTGTTAATAAAGTTTGACTGACCTATCTGACTGGTTTTTTTTTTTACATTCCCTTTAGCGCAGCACCATTTAGTGAATGCATAACATAACCTCAGCCTTTAGTGTAGCGCCTTATATATGGAAAACGTTTTAAAAAAATGTCGTTTATTGAAGGTGCGCCTTATAATGCAGTGCGCCTTATAGTGCGGAAAATACGGTAATTAAAACCTATTGGTTTTTAGAACCTGTTTAAAACACAGCTGACATCAAGCTACTTGCTTTTAACAGCATTTTTTTTATCACTGTTGGGACAGTTTTTACAGGAACAAGACATTTACATGTAATTTTAAATGTCTATACATGCAGGTAATCAGGAAAACATGATGGGAAAGCATGATGAATTAATAAACATAAAAAAAACATGACCATAGACTCCCTGTGATCGGTTCAAACCTACTCTTGGATCAAATAAACTTGTTCAAATGTGTCATCTTGAACTGACTATGAGTTGTTCCACCATGTTATTCCACCTTTGTTGAGCCATCCTGCGCCACAGGTTGTAACTCCAGTGCACGAGGAACGCCAAGTAACATCTTCACCTACATTATTACACAACCTAAAACAAAAAAAATACATGCAACTCTGTTTGGATCAAACTGTGGAGTAAATCCTGCTTTAATTGGTTTCCTTTTTTTTTTGGTCTGAATTAACTTTTAGATGCTACTTTTTTTATTTATTTGAATTTAAATGGAAATTTGTATTTACTTAACGCTGTGTTGATTCCATCGGTTTTGTTAAGCAGTACAGATGATATTCCACAGTGTTTAGTGGGTCTGGGGCTCCATCTGTTTTGGTCTCTCCCACTGGATACCCAGTTTTCTACTCCCCCAACCCATACCCCGTGCCAGTACAGAGATTTTATACATCTGCTTCCTCCCACATGACACTGAGTTTGGACACAGATGGAACATGCAAACATGTAAAATCACTCAATTGTGTTGACTTTGAAACTTTGACTTTACTTCAATAGTTTAGGAAGCAGATTTTTTTTCCTTATGTAATCTTATTATGAAATCTAAATCCAGTGTGTGGTTTCAAACTTCTTACTTTACAATGCAAAGGTATTTTCTTTGGCCAGAGAGATTTTGGGTTGAAACAAGTCATTGCTGCCACCCATCTCCTCCTTCGCCCGACCTCTATGGCCGAACCTGCAAGTGGTGAGTCCACTTGAAGGGCAGCCCATGTCCCCCTGTTCAGGCTGAGCCCAAGCAGGCCCCATAAGTAAAAGCCTGGCCACCAGGCGGGCTGGAGAGACTATGGACGTATCAGGAGCCGAAATGATGCGATGGTCTAGCTGTATAAACACAGCGTGCGTAGAACTGCAAATCCTGCCCATGCCAGTGAGGGAGTTTGGGGCTGGTAACAGCTGGAGAGACTATGTCTCACAGCTGGCTGGGGAACAACTCGGAACAACCTTCCGAGTGAACTGGAGGTGCCAGCCAGGGTGAGAGAAGCCTGGGCTTATCGTATAAGGTTGTTGCCCTCGCGACCCGGCCCCGAATAAGTGGAAGACGACGGAACAGAACAAACAAGTCAATGCCACATTCAATTTTCCTCCACTTAGCTTAGCATGTGGGGAGGCATAGCTCAGTGGTAAAATTGCCATCTTTGGATCCAAGAGTTACCGGTTCGAATCCTGCTGAACTCATGCCTAGATGTCCGTGGAGACGAAACCTAGCCCCAAGTTTCTAGCATCATTGGCGCCGTCATGGCTGCCTGCAGCGGTGCAATGTAGCACAGGAATTTCCTCATGAGGGATTAATATACTATGAAAAAAAAATAAAACTTAACACCAGTAACAGGTTGCGCTTACACTGAATGCTGTTATGCATGGGAGTTACTTTTATAAGTAAACTATCAGGCAACATAAAACTCCATTATCCCAAACCACACTATAGATCCACAAGTTCAAATAAATCATCTGTGGTTGTAATTTTTGCCGACTGTTTTGAAACGCGCCGAAAACATTTTTATCAAGGTAATAAAGTAAGATTCACTACGATAAGAAAATCTTTTATTAAACCCTCACGGGGATATTTATGAGATTGTAGACAGAAAGCGATAGGACTCAGAGGAATCATAAATAATTAAATAAGAGGGCAAAAGAGAAATATAATCTTCATGAGGAAAATGTCCAAATATGAAGAAATTCGGGCCAATCGAATGACACAAGGGCAAATACAGAACCTTTTATCAGACTTTTTAAAAATAAAATCCAAAATATTTAAGTGTTAACCTTCCTGTGTCAAGCTAAGATCAACTCAATGTGGGTTTGGTTGAGTGTGTACCTTTTTTTTTTAACCAATCAATATCAGCCTCAAAGCCGGTGGGGCAACATTTGTCTCACACAATTATTTGAAGCGCCTAGATCCTCAAGGACACACATTTTTTTCCTCACGTCAGAAGATCCTTACACAAAGCGATAAACAAGGTTCTTCTCTCGTCTGCTTTCTGCTTCATTCTTGCACTGACTCAACAAAACAGCAAAAACGTAACATGTTGAGACTCATTTTTAATTCTGCCCATTTTGAAAAAATGTTTTCTTGTCTCTTAAAGACGGTCTAACCAGGGGTGTCAAACTCCGGTCTTCAAGAACCGGTGTCCTGAAGGTTTTTTATGTGTTCCTGGTTCAATATAGCTGATGCACATGAAGTGAAATCAACAGACAATAAGATTTGGCACAATGACTCGTTAACTTGGAAAACCTGCAGGAACACCGGCCCTCTAGGAATTGAGTTTGACACCCCAGAGCCCCCTCCCTGTGACTGAATTTGCACATTGGACTGTAAATACTTAAGGATCAACAGTACTTAGAAATGTTGAATTTATCTTAGAATACAAAAGGATTTGAACAGACATCCATGAGGTGAGGTTACAGGGAGAAGAGATAAAAAAGGTGGAAGATTTTTAGGGTCAACAGTCCAGAGCAATGGAGAGTGTGGAAAAGAGGTGAAGAAGCGTGTTCAGGCAGAATGGAACGGATGGAGAAAAGTATCAGGTTTGATGTGTGACAGGATAGTTTCAGCTGAAATGAAACAAAAAGTGTACAAAACAGTGGTGAGACCGGCGATGCTGATTGGTTTAGAGACAGTGCCATTGAGGAAAAGACAGGAAACAGAGATGGAGGTAGCAGAGATGAAGATGCTGAGGATGTATCTGGCAGTGACCAGGATGGATAGGATCAGAAATGAGTATATCAGGGGAACAGCACATGTTAGAGGTTTTGGAGATAAAGTCAGAGAGGCCAGACTGAGATGGTTTGGACATGTGCAGAGAAGAGAGAGCGATTACATCGGCTGAAAGATGCTGGATTTGGAACCACCAGGAAAGAGGCCTAGAGGAAGACCAAATAGGAGGTTCATGGATACAGTGAAGGAAACATGAAGATAGTTGGCGTGACTGAAGAGGATGCAGCAAATAGGGTTAGATGGAAGAAACTGACTTGCTGTGGCGACCCCTGAAGGGAAATACCGAAAGGAGAAGAAGAAGACTGTAACTTTTCATAATGTTGGATAAATGTATTTAATCATTATAGACTAATAAGCAGTTTCTAGTTTTATTGTCTCTACTGTGTTTCCTTCATTTTATTATTGCTTCAACTTATTGATACACTCCATATGTTAACAATTATCATTAGTAGAAAAGAAAGACATTTTTTTTTTATTCCAACCGAGCTCTGTGTTTATTTCCCTGAATGCATAAAAAAGAACTTGAGGGATGAAAAAATACATTCGCCTGCGACTTTCAGGATGGAAGGAAAGTGAATATTTAAGGGAAGAAATTAAATGTATGGTAGTGCAACACTTCCTTTTCAAGCAAAGCAGGGTCCAATTATCAAATTTGGTTCTGTTAATTGGCCTAATTCAGGCTCCATTGAAGCAATATTTTTTTTTTTTTTTTTTAATTTTTCCACAAAATACTTTCTGTTTACATATTTCCTTTCTGTTTGAACAGAAATGTTGGGTTTTGCTTATTAATTAAGAGAACAGACTTTGTAGTTTTGGTCAATGCGTGTCTGGTTTTGGTTTAAAATTTTGCCCAACAGTCTAGTCTAGGCATGACATAAGACAGATTTGGGTGGACACAGTTGTGGGAAAGGAACACACAGCAAGGCCAGTGGAGTCTGGGATTTTTAGTCATTGTGATGAGGACACCAGTAAAGTCCAACAAGGTCAGAGTTGGTTTTTTCAGCCTTTGGATGTTGGGGTGGTTGGTCGGTGTTCAAAAGGTTGGATACCACCCTGTGGATCTTTACACTGGAGCTACGTCTAAGCTATTGCTCCTCCCAAATATTCAATCCAGTCAAATTACATGTTCATGTAACTAAAATTTGTTCATGATAAAGTAGGAATTTTTTTCCTTTTTGACCATTTAAACATTTTTTAATGTTCGCCTTAATTATAAGAGACATTCAGTTTAATGACGTAAACCAAAAATAAATTGGCACCAAGGCATTACACAAAATGTTTATATCACATACTTTTTTGATAATAAATTGAACAGGCATGAGTGTAAGGTTTTTAAATTTTGAGACGTTTACCTTTGGGCGAATGACCCTGAAAACCGGGTCGCAGGGGCAACAGCCTGAAACGGGTAGCGCCGGCCTCTCTCACCCCGGCTGCATCCTCCAGCTCACCCGGAAAGATCCCAAGTCGTTCCCCGGCCAGCTGTGAGACAGAGTCTCTCCAGCGGGTCCGGAGTCTGCCCCTTGGTCTCCTCCTGGTAGGACGTGCCCAAAATACCTCGCCCGCGAGGCGCTCGGGGGACATCCTGACCAGATGCCCGAACTACCCCATCTGGCTCCTTTCGACCTGGAGGAGAAGCGGCTCAACACCGAGCTCCTCCCAGTAGACAGAGCTCCTCACCCGATCTCTGAGTGAGAGCCCTCCCACCCTGCGGAGGAAGCTCATTTCGGCCGCTTGTACCCACAATCTCATTCTCTCGGTCACCACCCACAGCTGGGCAGAGTCATTATGATAAACTATTATTTCAAATCGAGGATTTTTTTTTTTTTACTCTCTCAATGATAAGAAGCCTCTTTTATTCTGCCGTTTTATATCATGTCAACAGAAGTGATCCAAACATTTTAAAAAATCTTCACTGCTTTGATTTGACCGAGACTTCACTACCTCTGAAAGCTGCCAGACAAAACCTTCTCTCTGCTTTCAGGAAAGCTAGAACATGAAATGTTGACATCAGTCACTATTAGCTACCTCAAAGCACGGCTTTGTCTCAACAGTTGCATCACACAGGAGAGAGTCTGGGATAAAGCCTTCCTGCAAGCACTTATATTATCAAAGGGGATGGATTTTATCCTTAGAAGTTTGACAAAACCCTAAGAAGCATCTGTCTTTTCAAACTGTTGGGATTTCCTGCAATACGGGGCAAAATAGTCATTGTAGAGCCAGATTCAGAACTGAAGGGCAATAAAGTCATTCCCATGGTTCTCTCATTGGCACAGGGAGATCTCTGAAGCAGCTGGGAAACTCTTGACAGCTGGGAACCTTCTCTATCTCGAGCATAGCCCAGATGCCCCTTCCTAATCCTATCCGGCTCTCCCAGTCCCTTTTTTACATTCACCGTCTCTGTCTGTGTCCCAAGTGTAAAAAAAAAAAAAATTGGCAAAGCTGAGATCCAGTTGTGAAAATGTTGTTTTCGCCAATTATCCCAGATATAGTCAATCTTGGGGAAAAAAAAAAAAGTCAGAATTATGCAAATTAGTTGCAAATTCATAAAGCCTGGTTGGATTTTTTTTTTTTACTTTTCCTGAGACATTTCTAATTTAAATACAAAGTAGTAAGTCTAGAGTCAGAAAACTATTTAAATTTAAATTCAAAGGTCAGAGGACTATTATGATTATATTTCCAACCTTTTTTGGTTCATGTTCATGTTTGAAGGTTCAATTAAATTAGATTGTCATGGACTTATAAATAAGCAAAACAAATTGAAGTAATAAATTCAAGATGATGTCTAAACAGTCAAAATGTTGGTAAATTGCTTTTACGAACTTAAATCCAGACATAAAATATTAAACAAAAATAGGAAGAACAGTCCTTGGTTGCTTTAAAATCCCCCCACTGTTCCGTTCCGTCGTTTTCCGCTCATCCGGGGCCGGGTTGCGGGAGCAACAGCCTCAGATGGGAAGCCCAGGCTTCTCTCTGCCCAGCTGCATCCTCCAGCTCACCCGGAAGAATCCCGAGTCATTCCCCAGCTAGCTGTGAGACATAGTCTCTCCAGTGGGTCCGGGGTCTGTCTCTTGGGCTCCACCCGGCGGTACGTGCCCAAAAATCTCACCAGCGAGGCGCTCGAGGGGCATCCTGACCAGATGCCTGAACCACCCCCTCTGGCTCCTATCGACCTGGAGGAGTAGTGGCTTGACACCGAGCCTCTCCCGGATGGCAGAGCTCTTCACCTGATCTCTGAGTGAGAGCCCAACCACCCTGTGGAGGAAGCTCATTTCGGCCGCTTGTATCCGCGATATCATTCTTTCGGGGTAGGAATGGGGGTAGGAGGGTAGGAATGTAGATTGACTTGTAAATCAAGAGCTTTGTGCTCTGTGCTTCTCAAAAATAAAAGCTTGGTTTCAGAGTGGAGAAGCTGCAATGAAGTCCGTCTAAAAGCCCTTTCACCATTCCTCATCCCCTAAAGATGTATTATGGTAGAATATTATTGTTCAGCCACTCTTTAAAAAAAAATGAAGGCTAAAGTTTTCAGAAGCCAGTGTGTATTGAACAGACTACATCCTTTTCAAAGCTTCACAATCAGATATTTTACTATAACAAAAAAAAAAACCACATTTTCATATACCCTGAGTAGCAACTGAGTACTTGTTCTGATTATTCTCCAAAGCTCTTTGAATATTACTTCTAATCCAAAGAACGTTAAAAAGAAAAAATTCCATATTCTGACTTTTAAGTGCCATTTAAATTTTTGTTCCTGCTTTCTATTGATCTGACCTTCATGGCTCTATAGAAATTCTATTGATGGAACTTGATGCAGAGTACGGACTTAAAACTTCTTTCTGCAACTTTCTAATGTTATCTTTGAATAAAACCTTTCATTTTATTCCATTGTCTTCTGGGGCTGGGTAGTGGGGGCAACAGCCTCAGAAGGCAAGCCCAGGCTTTTATCACCCCTGTTGCATCCTCCAGTTTATCCAGGAGGATCCCGAGGCGTCCTCGACCAGCTATGAGACAGTCGCTCCAGCGGATCCGGGGTCTGCCTGTGGGTCTCCTCCCACTGGGACGTAACCGAAAATCCTCACAGCAAGGCGCTCAGGAGGCATCTTAACCAGATGCCCGAACCACCCCATTTGGCTTCTCTCGATCTGAAACACTTGATTTTCTGTAAACTTAGAATGACACCAGGAAGTACCAGCATGCATTGCACTGACATGATGTGTAATAAAATTATTCTCAATGTGAATTTTAAATTGTTCTCAGATTAGAAGTAAGTTTCAAGCCGGAAACTTAACAACACACTCAGATATGAACTATATTTAAACATAATTATTTTGGATTTCCGAATCTTGAAATATTTTAATTAATCATAACTTTAAAAGGCATTCGCTCTTTCATATGCTATCAGTGGATCTTTCAAAAGTGATATGACTTTTTGGAATGTTTGGTTTATGCCCTAAAAATCCAAGAATTTGAACTTGTTTCAAGATAATTTTTCCTTAAAAGAATTGTAAGATGTGATGAAATTGCATTTGATAGGTAATCTATGAAAAAGCCAAGTGTTGGATAGTCTAAGGCAGGGGGCATCTTGCCAGACAGACAGTGGGAAGCAATCCAGAGATAAAAAAATTACATCATGTTTTTCTAGTTGTGAAACCTTGGCTGTGGTTTGTGATCTTTATAACTGAGCTACAGTTTTCAAGTTTGCATTTACCCACATCTTTTATAATATTTCAAATGTTTTTGTGGAATAATTGATCAGTCTTAACCTACAGAAATCTGAATGTTTCTAAGTGTAGATGACCATAGGTGTTCTGATGAATGAACCGAAAAACAAAAATCCAATGTTTTCCTTTTATATACTTCAAACTGATGATAAAATAAAAAGTGTGTTCCGTCCTGCTGGTCAACATGGACCATGTTCTGATTTCACTCATCTACAAAACTAAGTCTAGACAATTAATCTGTTGATCCAATCATTTCATGGTTCATGGGATAGGGATGTGGATTTGACTGTGTCATAATTCCCTCACGTGCAGCCAGAGGGAGCCCTGGACCTTCTTCATCACCCTGATTAGGGACACCCCGAGATTGATATCTGATGCCACACACCTGTGGACCCTGCTGCCTATTTGAGGACAATCACCCCGGATTTCCACATCTGGTCATCATTGTCTTCACCATCCTCCCTGACAATGAGTTACATCCTTGAACTCTGTGTATTATCTAAACTTTTTATCCTGAGTTATTCCTGTGTCTTTTGTCTTACAGACTTACCTAACTTATGTGAATAAATTCGTCCTGCATTTGGGTCCTCCTCCTTCCTCATCACAATAGATAACTTGTAATCATTGACTTTCCGTGCTGTCATTTATCGATTAGGAGACAGAAAACGGTCCGTTTCGATGACTAGGTGAGTGTAAATCAAACAGTATTTGGTTTTATCACCATCAAAGAAAGAACATCAGCAAGTGATCGCAAAGCCTGCTCTTCTTTGATAATTAGCCTCAAAATTAGCCTTTTTAGTGTACTTTATCCTTGTTGTACCAATTTTACACAAAACAAGGTACAGTCTCCCCCGAGAGGTGTCGTGTCACAACAATCCTGAAGCCTACCACTCGATGGATATGATCTGTAAGCTTTCAACAAAACAATTGTTGTGCAAGTTACTTGATTAATTCTGACCTTGTGCAAGTTCATGTCACTATTTGGTGTCCTCTGTTTCATTAGCAGTTTGAAAATCAAACAAAAAATGACAACACGTCTTCAGTCTTATCAGTCTCTAAGAGGACATTAGGAATATTATTTACCTGATTGGAAAACATAAACCCCACTGCTCAATGTTGATAAAATTGTTTTAATTAGCTGATTATTGACTTGAAGTCTTTGCAGCAAAGAAACCACGAGAAAAACTAGTCTGGTCGATATCCTCGATCACAAAAGAATGTTGAAATTATAGATCACAACAAAAGAATTGATGTGAGCAAATCAATGCATGCGGATCAACCAGTTAACGGAGCAGCACTCATTCTTTTGTGAGACATTATATGAAAAAAATACAAACGTGTTGATGTACCATATGTCTGCTGTGTGAAGAGCATTAAGATTTAACACAGCATAGTGAGCGTCTGGAAAACTGCGATTGTAACTTTTTGCATGCGTTTGATCAAAGAAATTGGACATTTTTGAATTGGAGTAAATTTTTCTGTAAACTTGATCGGTAGAAAAAGTAAATCGTTGTATACTTTTTTTTCTTTCTACTTCTTTTCTTTTTATCTTTTTGGGGAAATTGAATGTGATCCCCAGGAACAGGCAGTTCCTTACCCTCAGCTGTATGACACAGTGTCGTGTTAACTAAGGAATGTACAAATACTGTTTGGTAGGCATCCCCCGCCTTTTCTTTGTCCCTACTTAGTTGTAAGAGGGGGTCTAGAACCTTTTCTTCCTCCACTACTTTGAAGAACACAGCTCTTGTTTTTCACAACTGTATGAATAAAGTAGATGGGGATGCATTTCTTTGTAGACACTCCAGTCTGGGATGAATGCTACCCTTGTGACAAGCAAAAACAGAGAATCTCTCAGCTTTTTCTTTGGTCAGCACAGCTGTGGGATAAAGATTAATAACATTTCCGCCCTATAAAACTTTATTACAAATGTGTCAAAAAGACTTTTGGTACAGATTATTTAAGTAAAAAAAAGACATGAACTAACAGTAGTTTTATTTTTTTCTTTCTTATATTCTGTCTTTCTGTTGTTATTCTGATTGTGCCCAGTATTTTAGTTTTTTTTCTCGGGATAATTGAGCAGAAAATTGACAACTTCAATAAAAAACAAAGCAAGAAAAAATAATCAGTGAATCATTGCAAGGCAGAAATCAAATCAACCACATTTTTGCACTTGATTGGAGTGAAAAAAATAATGACTATATTTCTGTCTGGTAAAAGTTGTGGAAAACAAACAAGCATGAAAAATGAAGGAATGTGATCACCTGAAGCAGCACTGACATATGTTGAAGTGAGAAGAACACTATGCAGCAGGTATAATGACTGAAACTTGCTGGTGTACTTTTAAAAAGGATTGCTTTCCTTCTAAAAAAAAAAACAAAGAAGAAAAAAAGATTTTGCAGACATTTCTAGTGGAAGAGACCATTCCCAAATCTTACCGCTAATTAGAGTGTGTAAATTTACAACTTTTAAGCAGACTACGTTTTCCTGATCAACTGCTCCTGCCATGCCAATCCTTCTAAAGATTAAAGAAGAAGAAAAAGACAAGCACACCAAAGTACTGCACAGTCATTTTTGCACCCTCTTGCTCATCTTTGTTTTATCCATCAATCTCTTTTTTCCGTATTTTGTTATTCCACTTCCCCAAAAAATGGTAAAACTCATGTTTACTTCTTGAGTTTTCTTCTTCAGGTTGTTTTTGTCACTTTATTCAACTGGCGGTCCATTTGACCCAACACTACAAAAAATATAACAATTCCCAACCAAGGTAGAAAAGTTTCAAAAAAGTCTTCTGGACAATTTAATTCTTGATGGAGATGTTTCGACTTCCATCCGGAAATCATTTTCAATCTGATAGAAATGGACTGAAAACTGGATCTACTGTATATATACTAACCTAAGTAAAAGGTAAAAAAAAATCGGAGTGCTGCCCGGGAATTACAGCAGCATTCTGAAGCCATGTTCCAAAGAGGACACCTCGTGACTCAGATTCACGCCTCTCATTAGCAGGAATTTCTATTCACTAGGTTTTTAGCATTATTTATTTTATTTTTTTTCTTTTTCTATACCTGTCCTGTCCGGCGTTGTGACAAGCAGAATGATGATCTGTATGTCAAGTATTGCTGGGCAGTTTTGTTCTACCAGGGTCAGCACAATGTGCCGACCCTGACAAGCTTTATTTGTTTATTTTAAATGCTTTACAATCAAAATATATATGCTTTCTGCGCTGGACCTGACAGGAATTACTAAGGAGAGGGGCGTGGGTAGGTGGGGTGAAAAAGAGGAGGGATAGGGTACAGAAGAAGAAGAAGAAAGGGGGAGAGAGTAAAAAGAAAATCTGAAGTTGTAGTATTCCGCATCACAACCAACCTGCTGGATTATCTGAGGGGAAAAAAAAGTACAAACAAGAGTTTAAACCAGTGATAAAACTGACACACACAACAAAACCTTCTATAGCAAATGATGTACAACACAAACACATGTTACTAGAGTTATAATAATATTGGTTGAAAGCAAGGAACATAGCGGACAGTAAACAGAGTGATATAGTGTGCGAGTGTGAGTGAAAGTACATGCATGCTGCCGATGTGAACCATGTGCTTATTAGGACCAACGGATCGTCACCAGCCCCAAAGGATTGGAACGAGGGAGGCAGAGACACACGCTACCCGGGCCCACGCCCATCCAGATCCCGGGACCCCGAGGCCGGGCTTTTAGCATTATTATAATAGGGATCGTTTACTGGTCTGTGGCTACAATAGGAGCCATTCACGGCCATCATAGGTAGCACAGGCTCATTGGTCGAGCCCTTCTTACTTTTTTTTTTTGGGGCAAGGGCACAAAAACATGTGGGTTTTTTTTTTTCTTTTACCTTTTACTTAGGTTAGTATATATAGATCCAGTTTTCAGTCCATTTCTATCAGATTGAAAATGATTTCCGGATGGAAGTCGAAACGTCTTGATCAAGAATTAAATTGTCCAAAAGACTTTTTTGAAACTTTTTCTACTATGATCACTCCTGGATGAATGAGGGACTACACGGACTAATTCCCAACCAAGTAATATTTATTAACCCCACATCTGTGTCTATGCACTTGAAAATTCTCATTTAGACCCCAACTAGTTTATTTAGGCATCTCTTTCCTCAGCTGTAGTTTTTCTTTGATAGATGTTCACAACGGGGAGTTGTCACGACCAGTCAGCTAACACCGGCTGGTGGTACGATGGGCAGACCAAACAACTCTGCAGGTTGATGTGAGTTTGCCCTCGCCACAATACAGAGAAAGATGAGCTTTCATTCTTTGGTTTGAAGATTAGTATATTAAGAGGTGAGAGGGGAGAAACTCAAGTTTTTAGTTATTTGGAGAGAATATTTATCTAAAAATAAAGCTTGCTTTTTTTGTCGCAGAGCTAGCTTGTGCATGTGACATTTGGTATAAATATGTAGTGTAAATTCAAGAAGTGAGTGATTCCAACCCTCCTGCTCGTGAGCCAAGCTGAGAAGTACTGCTTTTAGAACTCAAGGTTTGTGTCAGTGTGGTCACAGAGTATGTAAAATATAAATAGATGTTTTGTAGACTGATATTTCAAGGATGTTGCCAAGACTTGAGGAAGTTGCCAATAGCAACCGCACTAATAACTCCAATGTTTTACCTCGCGAGTGGTTTAGAGTTTGTTCAGTATCCTAAAATTAGTTTCACTCTGATGCATTAAAGTTTTGTACAGTGTAGAAAAACAACCAGATTACATCTTGTAAAAATATCATTTCAGAAAAACAGGCTGACAAAGTTGTCTGCTTCTATCTGCTTCTCTGAGGGTAGTTTCAATATGTTTACATTTCAGGAACAAAATTGCGTTCGTTAACTATTAATATACAGTAAATGGATCCAATCACATGCAGGAATGACGGAGTTAAATTAATGATAATCTTTCACTCACATGGGGGACAAGAGATAAAGGAGGTGGTAGATTTTAAGTAATTAGGATCAACAGTCCAGACCAATGGAGAGTGTGGAAAAGAGGTAAAGAAGTGTGTGCAAGCAGGCTGGAACGGGTGGATAAAAGTATCAGCTGCGATGTGAGATGGGAGAGTTTCGGCTAAAATGAAAGTGAAAGTGTACAAAACCATGGTAAGACCGGCGATGCTGTTAGGTGTACAGACAGTGGCACTGAGATGGTTTGGACATGTACAGAGGAGAGAGAGAGGACATCGAAAGAAGGATGCTGGATTTGGAACCACCAGGAAAGAGGCCTGAGGAAGACCAAAGAGGAGGTTCGTGGATACAGTGAAGGAACACATGAAGATAGTTGGCGTGACCGAAGAGGATGCAGCAGATAGGGTTAGTTGGAAGAAACTGACTTGCTGTGGTGACCCCTAAAGGGAAATGCCGAACGAAGAAGAAGTAGTTTCATTTCAGCATGGGATCAATTTTCTATAGTAGATCAAGCTTATGTTAACGAAGCTGTGATACAACGTTCTTTCCAAATAAATATCAATCATATGGACAATAGATTTTAAAGTGAAAACTTGTTCATAAACACAGCATTTTCTTTTTGTAGCTACTTCTGTTTGGAAAAAGATATTTTTGGCAACAAACATTTAAAGCCACCTTTGTCAAACGAAAATATTGGTGCTCAGTTGGAGAAAGACTACGGGGGGAACTGTGAGGTAACAGGATGGAGCGGTCGTGGATTGAACAGGCGCAAATAGGCAGGAGGACAAAAAGTACTAGCAGTGTGTCTGGATTGTGAGAGAGCAACAAATGGACAAACTTCAAGTGTATGAGGGAGGTGTGGAGTGGCCACAGATGGATGACTGAACGGAAGGAACAGGAAAAGGTGGATGAGAGGCGGGTGAGAAGTAAAATGGAAGAACAGTCATGAATAGATGCCGGCAGAAATAAAGGATGTAAGTTAGCAAAAGCCAGATGTGGAACTGGTTTGAACACATTTCTTGAGAGACCACTTCAGTAGGGAAGTCATTAACCAATGTGCAAATAAAATAACGCAAAAGAACAAGATGTTCTTAAGAAACAAATGTTCCTGAAACTAATAATAACAATTTATCAGCAAAGTACAAAATAAATATGTTTGTCAGTCAGTCACCTTCTTGACCGTCTGTCTTTTTTGGGGCTGCTGGGGGACCGGAGCCTATCCTGGCTGATTCAGGACCAGGGGCAGGGTACACGTGAACAGGTCGCCAGTCTGTCGGGGCCACACGCATACAACCATACACACACACACTCATTCCCAGGGGCGATATGGCTTCGGCCATTCAACTTAACATGCATGTTTTTGGAGGATGGGAGGAAATCGGAGTACCCGGAAAAAACCCATGCAGACATGGGGAGAACATGCAAATTCCACACAGAAACGCCAGTTCCTTCAAGGACTTGAACCCACGACCTTCTTGTTGTGAGGCCACTGTGCTACCCACTGTGCCACCGTGCCGCCATATGTTTGTCTTAGTCAAATTTTAACGACAAGTACTTTGTAAAACAAATTACAGCTATTTCAATGCATAATTAAATCTTCTCAGAGAAACTTTGCAAACACTGGAAAAGTTCATTTTATACTCAGTCCATTCACATTATTTAGGTTTTTTGTCTTTGTTCTGCCACTGTTAGGGTGTCAGATAAACACCTGTGGTCGAAAACATTCAATATGGCATCATTAGACAACCATCTATGAAGAAGACGAGGTTTTCTAGGAAAATGCAGAACAGATGATGGAATTTTATTGGTTAGAAATAACAATTGTGCAAATTTTCTCAATAAATGCAGAATTAAGCTATGAAAATACCAATCTGTCCATATATACAGTATATCCAGTCAATTACGACTCGCTCCTAAGTGTGATTAGATCAAGTGTGACGGCTATAAATTCGCAAGACATTTACAACAGAACTGTCAGTAATAACCGTGAAAGAGTAAAAAAAAAAACTATATATGGGAGTAACTATATTTAAATAATATCTGTCTCTTTGATTCCCTCTGGCTTTTTGTCAAGTCTTTTTGAACATGTTCCTTTCAGCAACTTGGATCAAACTGACTGACGGTAAAAACGATTTGCACTTTATTCAGTGTCAAAAACCTTGAGAGCCTGTTACCCTGCCATCACCAACACCTTTCTGTTAAACACATTACTATTGAAGTTTTTTATAGATGGAATAGAATTCTAAAAATCTTCTGTACTTTTATGCAACAATTGGATCTTTGTGACACCAAAGTGAGACAAAAGTTTATTTCCACTGTGTTTAAAGTATGTGAAGTGAAATGAATTTATTTTCCAAGAAAAATTTAAAGGACCTAAAATAAATACTAGAATGAATGGAATGTAATATTTTTTAGTGATAAATAATAATAATAAAAAAAACCATCAATATAGACACTGACAGGAGACTAGTTTCCTTCAAAGAAGAAATTAGGGAGTCAAAGGCAGATCCAAGGGCGGGGCATAGAGGGTGCACAGCCCCCGCCCCTTTTTGGTGCACAAAAAGGGGAGGGCCAGGGCCAGCAAATGGGTCACCAAAATGGGCCACCAAAATGCAGAAAAATGACTCTCTTTAACTATTTTATTCTAAGTTTTTATTTAGCCTAAAATATTTCTCAATTGTCTCTTAACATTTGGTAATTTAAGACTGACATGAGAACTTCAAATTTGTCTTCTGAGTAAAAAAAAAAAAAAGAGTTAGTTGATTAGGTAAATGATTGCCCAATAAAAATTAATGACCGATCTGAGAAAAAACAAATATGTTGAGTTGTCTAAAAATGTTAGAAAGATGGTCTGGTTTATGAGAGAAAAACTAAAAAAGAAACTGCTATTGCGGCAGGTTTTTTTTTTTTTATGCCCATGATCCAGTTGGACAGTAAAGTTTTATTAACGTGCAATGTAGAGAGCATGCAAACCCTTCTAGATAGTCTTCGAACCTTTTTAGGATACATTTTACTGCTACATTCATTACTACTGCATCATAATGTGACACAAGTAAGGTGCTTCAATCTATTACGAGCCAACTGTTCACCAGAGTTAGAAATGATTAATTGTGCATAAAGTGTTCAGGTCTCATCTGTCCGCCCGAGAAATGAACATCCAACCATTTTTGTAACTTGTTTCTTTTTGACCTTTTGACTGTCCCTGTTCTTGCCTCAGTCTGTTTCTTGTCAAACCTAAGGTTGCTTTATTTTTAGTTTTGCCTTTTTGTGTTCCTTCTTTTGTACGACTCCACAAATTTGGTCATTCATAAGGTCAAACCATAGGAAATAATAAAAACGGTTATTTTTTAACATTTTGGTTAAATGGCAACTTTTTTTGCCAAATAAAATTTGAATAGTTTTATTTCCACATTCTGACTTCAGTTTCTATTTTCTACAAATTTAAATTGGGGAACTTCTGATTTACTCTGAATCCTATTTAAACACCCAGTGTTTAGGTTTTAATAATTAGAATATATGCTTAATTTGAATTGGTAATCTTTAAGGGGAGCAATTATTTACTCAAAGGTAGTAAAATATTAGAAGGTATTAGATCGGTCTAATTTTCGACGAGACAAAATGTTTGAGCGTTATTACTACAAAGAGGTGTGGAGAAGTTTTATTTTGTTCTACTTTGAACATTTTTTAAATGAATAATTCAGACATATTTTATTGTGTGTTTGCAAGCCATCAATTTTCCAACAAATTTCTTTCTTGAAATTATCTGATCTGGGTTGGTTGCACCAAAAACATAAAAATGTGATTAGCTTGTAACCTAGTTTATGATTGTTAGGTTACAAATGATTGTGTACATTAAATGGTCAAGTTTTATTAATGTATTAAACAAGATTGCAGTATTTTGTAAAACATTCATAGCTTGTGGTGAGCCGAAGAGATAAAGATGCATGTGTTAGGTTTGCACGTATTTAACTCTGATTTGTTCTGACTGTGCATATTACATGTAGGCTGGAATATTACATTAATACCTGCAAGGGAAAACAAGTATGCTTACTGCACACAGCTATGGGATGCCTATTTCAGGGTCTGAGTATACATGATATGACTTGGCATTTGGATGCTGCCAGTGCCCCTTGGCCTGGTTACCTACAGTACCCACTTCTTGTTGAGAATAAAATGGACAGGGTTGGGGGGGGGGCAATAACTAACAGAATTGTGTTTGGCTGTCAAGGGTGTTGAAATAGACAGTAAGCATAACCTGCAGGCTGGGAGTCAGGATGTGTTTTGCACCACTAGCATTGACTCATTTTCAAGCAATTTCAAGTGAACCATGAACAAAAGTGGAGAAAGTTAGTCTTTTGAACATATACCCAATTAATAATGCGGCAAAATCTCTACTAATAAAACAATTTTTATTTATTTATTTATTTATTTATTTCGGTCACAGTGCAACCTCATATCAATGAAATAAAGAAAACAACCATATTCCAGCAAAGGACCGAAAAGGTAACGGCTGAAGCAAACGCTTATTACGCCGACCCTTTTTTTTTTTTTTTTTTATGTCATCATAAAAGCAAAAAGACAAAAGTAAATACTAAGTCATCATAATTGTTATAACACATAACATAATTATATCATAATACATCATAACACATAACATAAACATAACACATCATAACATATAACATAATCGTAACACATAACATAATCATAACACATAATTGTTTACTTTTTATATAAGCTTGAATTTAACCATCAAGACTTGCATATTTTTTAAGTATTAATAACTTAAATTTCTTTTTTAAACATAAAAGATTTAAACACAATTTAAGTTCATCATTACAATTATTCCAAAGATCCACACCTTTAATAGAAATACAGAATTTTTTAACATTTGTTCTAAATTTATTTTTAATGAACACATCATTTCCTCTTAGTTCGTATGGACTTTTCCTAATAATAAACATATTTTGTAGAGAGTTTGACATCATGTTTTTTTTTTTTATCTTAAACATAAATTTTAAAGTGTGTAATTCCACTAAATCATAGAACTTTAATGTTTTTAAATTTATAAATAGATTATTGGTAGGTTGATTATAAGATGAGAATGTTATTGCTCGTATTGTTTTTTTTTGTAAAATATAAATTGGTTTTGTGTTAGTTTTGTACGTATTTCCCCAAATCTCGATACAATAAGTTATATATGGAAGTACTAATGTATTATATAACATAAACAAACTTTTTTTATTTAGGACAAATCTGAATTTATAAATGATTGCTATTACTTTAGACAGTTTATTTTTTGTATAATTTATGTGTGATTTCCAGCTTAATTTGTGATCTATAATCATTCCAAGGAACTTACTGTCGTAAGCTCGTTCCAATGGGGTGTTATTAAGCATAATTTGAATTTCTTTAGGTACTTTTAATTTTGTAAATACTATAAATTTCGTTTTTTCAATATTTAATGATAATTTATTTATGTCAAACCATATTTTTATTTTACTCAATTCTCTTTCAACTGATTGTATCATTTGGTTCAGGTCTTTTCCTGAAAAGTAAAGAGTAGTGTCGTCTGCAAACAGTACATAATTTATTAGTTTGGATGTGTAACACAAATCATTGATGTACAGGATAAAGAGTTTAGGCCCCAGCGTTGAGCCTTGTGGAATTCCACATATGACTTTTAATAAATCAGATTTTTCCTCCTTTATTTGTACATATTGATATCTATTTTCTAAGTAGCTCTGAAGCCATGTATATGCAGCTCCTCGAAAACCAAATCTGTCTAGTTTGCTCAGTAATATATTATGATCTATGGTGTCGAAAGCTTTCTTAAGGTCTATGAAAATACCAATACCATAATTATTTGAGTCTATTGATGTAGTAATATTTTCTATTAGTTCTGTAACAGCCATATTAGTGGATCGGTTTTGTCTAAACCCATATTGTTTGTCGCTAAGGAGCTGGTGTTTCTCTATAAATTTATCTAATCTTATTACAAATACTTTTTCTATTATTTTTGAAAACTGTGGAAGTATGGATATAGGCCGATAATTTGAAAATAAGTGTTTATTGCCATTTTTATAGACTGGAATAACTCTAGTTATTTTCATTTTTTCAGGAAATTTACCGATTTGAAAAGACTTATTGCAAATATATGTTAGAGGCTGTGCAATATGTTCTATTGTATTCTTTATTAAATTCATATCAATGTTAAGTGTATCTTTAGATGTTTTTTATTTAAATTGCTTTACTATTTTAATTATTTCATTTTCATTTGTTGGGTTTAAATAAAATGTAAAAGGATTTCTGTTTACAGCATCACTTGGACTTATGTTATGCTTCTCAATACTTTCAGCCAAGGTATTTCCTACATTAACAAAATAATGATTAAATCCTTCTATAATTTCTTTTATATTTTCCAGCTTTGAGCTTTTGTTCATGAATTGTTTTGGTATTTTATATTTTTTATCTTTTATTTTAATTATTTTATTAATGACATTCCATGTTCCCTTAATATTTTCTTTTTGTTCTTCAAATAATTTATGAAAGTATTCTTTTTTGGTTTTCCGCAAAATACTAGTCAATTTGTTTTTATAATTTTTATATTTTATTTCAGATTCCTTGGTTTTGTGTTGAATAAACTTTTTATATAACATATTTTTCTTCTTACATGCATTTTGTAATCCACTTGTTATCCATGGTTTTATTTTAGAATTTTCTTTAAGTCTTACCTTTTTTAATGGGCAGTTTTTATTGTAGATTTCTAAAAACATGGATATAAAAATTTCATACGCTTCACTTGGGTCAGTTTGGTTGTAGACCTCGTCCCATTTCTGTTTTAATAAGTCTTCTTTAAGTTTATTTAGAGTTTGGTCTGTCACTCGCCTAATATATCTGAATGTTTCAGAGTTTTCTTTGTCATCAGTTATAATTTTATTTTGAAATATAGCAAAAACTGGTAGGTGGTCACTTATATCACTGACAAGAAGGCCACCAACAATTTTAGCTTCAATATTGTTTATAAAAATATTATCTATTACAGTGGAGGAATCAATAGTTATCCTGCTGGGTTTATCAATAATTGGTAGTAACATATTTGAATGCATCATATTTATGAAATCAGTTGTTTTCCCATGGGTAGTTGCTTTAAGCAAATTTATATTTAAATCTCCACATATTATTAATTCCTTTGTGGAATATCCATTTATATTTATAATTTCATTCATTTTTTCATTAAATGTATCAATCGGTGAACCAGGTGTTCGGTATACACAAGTAATATGTACATTTTTTGTTTTTTTAAATTCAATTTCGACAGTGATTAATTCCATTATATTGTGTACAGATACTGATTTATCTTCAATGATTTTACAGTTAAAGTTTGAGTCCACATAGAGGGCAACTCCACCTCCTTTTTTGTTGTTTCTGGTGACTGTAAATAGTTCGTATCCCTCTATCTTTACTAGTGTTAGAGGGTGCTTTAGCTCGTCCAGCCACGTTTCAGATACAGCTATAACATTAAATTTACAATCTGCTTTGGAAGTTTATGAGAATATCTTCCGGACAGAAACAGCTATTTTCAAATTGAGCAAACCACCAAACTTTGTTCCAAGTAAGCATGGCGGTGGGAGTATCATGCCTGAAGAACATGACAAAGTACAGAGATTTTAGACAAAGACAATACTCAGAAAGTTTAAAAACTGCATATCAGTGAAACAGTTCACGTTAAAAACAAAACACCCTCAGAAAAACGTTAAAAGACATAGGAGTTGGTCAGTGTTAACCTAGAGTAATCCTTGGATGCCCATGCAAGAGCCCCAAATGAATACTAATGAACTGAGCTGGCTGGCAACCAACATTTTCCTTCTGACCTGCAACAGCTTGATGGAAAGTGGTAACAAAATTCCAAACTTGGTTTTGAAAGAATATTTGCATGAATCCCAAGACCAGTCAAGACTGTGTCATTTTTCAACTTTCTAAAACTCCAATTGTTAAGATTAAACCAACTCAAAATATAAATTTTAGCTGAACCATGACGATCGGAGGAAGTTCCAACTTAAATGAATATCATTGGGAAATAAAAAATACCATGCAGTGCTTAGGAAATCGGAAACACTTGTTCCACTTTAACTTTTACTGCCCTTTTGATTTCACTGAAGCAGCCATGAAAATGCTGAATCATACTGTGAATAAGATAACCTTCCTGGTTATTTTCCTTGGAATAACATTCACCCAGCAAATGTACTGACATTGTTTTTAGCAGGAAGGTTTTTTTTTCCCATTTTTTTTCAGAGATGTGGACATTTTCTAACACTGACAAAATAGTTTGGTCCCAGGTGAGCTAAGGAGTCGTATGGGGAATTGGTAGCTTTAGCTGACATTACAGTCCATCTGCTAGGCAGTGTCATTCACCCATAGGCTATTATATTTAGAGTACAATGATTTATGCTTAAAACTGGTATATGTGACAGTTTGTCAAGGGGAAAGGACATTTTATTTTCAGCTCCTATGCATCTACATCCGGCCGGAAATTCCTATAGTTACTATAAATGCCAAATCTCATAGTGGCTGTGTCATATTTTAGTCTGGGCTAAATATCAGTTTTCTTGTTTTTGTCAAAATTTTCACAAAATATGTCAAGAAAATTCAATTGTATTTAATTAGTTTGATCATAAGCTATTCTATTTTTCTCCAGAGAAAATAATGCCCAGCCTCATTAATTTGTAGATTACCTTCAACAAGGTTTTATTTCTCTAAGTCGAGACCTTTTGTTTCTTAAAAAATATTCAGCAAATTTGACCAGATCTCCCCTTCATGTGGGTCTTTGTGAGGTTTTTTTCTTTTCCCCCCAAACCTCCCTCTAGCATAGCCCTCTTTATTAAAACTTCCAATGTCTGCTTCAGGTGGAAAAGAGAACATAAGCTGGTAGGAGGCATCGGACTGAAGATCCTTTCATCTATCTGTTGTGAAAAATCCAGCAGAAACATATATTGCGTTTCCTAATGGTACACCAATGATGTTCTGGCTATGCTGTACCCCGGTTACCTAAATCACGGGGAGATTCCTTGTGAATATTTTATGGAATGTAAATGAGGAAAGCTGCAGCACTACATTAAAATTAATGTCATGTTTGTGCCTGCCACATATTTCCACCCAAATGATTGTAATGGAAATGATCATGTGCCTGAGCTTGCATATAAAGAATAAAGCTGTTCCCGAGGAAGGTGTCTGGGATGCTAATAGGTAGATGTTTTATAGTCTGACACACACATGCATGCAAACACACTGACATAATCTACAGGGTGGTATAAGGTTGTAATTGAACTACATCAGAGAAGAGTCGAAAAGAAAATGGTTTGCAGGGATTCAATGTTTTCATTTCAGAGACAATTTTACTGAGACATATTTTCACTCAAACGCCACAACTGCCAGTTTTCATCATTCAAACTAAGACTTTAGTCTTAGACTCAAAAACAAGATTCTGGTCATATTGCACGTCTTCCTCCAAAGTAATTAAATGTCTCCTAGCCAAGATGGCGCCACCTAGTGCATCTGCTCAATTTAATTTCCAATTGGCAACTACAAGTCAGGCATTGCAGACATTCGCTTATGATTGTAGCGATCAGATAACGTCAGGCTAATGGGCAAACAGAGATGGGCCCTCTGATACAGTATCATCTGATACAGTATCATCTGATACAGTATCATCTGATACATATGATACAGTAGCAGCGATGTGTTGAGGTGAAGTCAGGGTGTCTAAACAAGCTTGACCTTTTGGTGTGTTTTTAGTTTGATGTGAAATTTGAGATCAAACTATATTGTATAAGTTTAAATCCTATATTTTTGTTTCTTATCCAAACACAATGTCATTTTCAGTTACAATTGAATGTTTTCGACTGTTTCAGTGAAAATAATCTGTTTTATTGTTTTTAATTTTCAGGTACCCGACCTCGGATAAGCGGAAGACGACGGAAGGGAAAGGTACTATTTAGTTTAGTGACTTGGTTCCGTTCCGTTCGTCCGTTCCGTCATCTTCCGCTTGTTCCGGGGTCGGGTCATGGCGGCAACAGCCTCAAACGGGCAGCCCAGGCCTCTCTCTCCCTGGCTGCATCCTCTAGCTCACCTGGAAGGATCCCAAGTCGTTCCCTGGCCAGCTGTGAGACATAGTCTCTCCAGCGGGTCCGGTCTGCCCCTTGGTCTCCTCCCGGTAGGACGTGCCCGAAACACCTCGCCTGCAAGGCGCTCGGGAGCATCCTGACCAGATGCCCGAAGCACCCCATCTGGCTCCTCTCGACCTGGAGGAGTTGGTAGTTGGTAATTGGAATTGGTAGTTGCTAAAAAATCAGGACTATGCGTGAAGTTGTATTCCAGTGAGGAGGGTTGGTTTTTTTTTTTGTATTTTGGAGTTTTTATTAATTTTTTTGTTGTAAATTGTTAAAAAAAAAGCATACATTTGTCCAATTTTGTTACTATTCTTTTACTTCTAGACTTCACGATTGTAAAGGTCTTTTCAGGATTTTAAAAGTCTAGGGGAGGCATTGGCTCGGTGGTAGACATTCCGCCCTTGAATCAAGACAAGCGGGTTTGCTTCCCACTGAGCCCATGTCTAAGTTTCCCCGTAGAAGACAACTAGCCCTCAATTATCTTCACAATTGGTGCTAACATAGCTGCCTGCTGCCGTGCAAAGCAGCAAAAGTAATTTCCTCTTTGAGGTATTAATTCAGTACAGTAAAAATAAAACATAAACACATCCGAATCTTTTGAGTTTTCAATAGAACAAAGACATTTAAAGAATGTTTAACTGCAAATGCGTGTAAATTTGTGCAGTAGTATCAAAAATGAAAACAGTCTAAATTACAGGCTTCAATCCACCTATCAGAAGAATTTTAATTACTTCTGGAATCGCCTCAAACTCACACCATAATGCTGATTTGAATCATATTTAAAGGTTCCAAGAGTGGTTGTTTAAAAAACAAAAGTGGGACCTTTGCTTTAACATGCTTACGGGTTAGGTAAAGGTCAATCTTTTGCTCAGAATATAGCATTCCAACACCCTTTGGCTCCTGACAAACTGGGAATTACACTGGAGCGTGAAAGAGTGGAGCATGAGGGGATTTCTGGTCAGAGGATGACGGGAAGTGCACGACCAGGCCAGGCCTATGGCAGTGTATACCATGGGATTGTCACATACTTTAAGCCGTTTTCACACATAAAAACCAGGAATTTTTCAAGAGAATGTAAGGACAATTTCCTCCAAAGTTTTCCTACTGCTGCTTTTTCTACACACGCTTCACAGCAAGATACTTTCAGTTGAAGCTGCGCTCTCACAGCTGGATACACAAAGAAGTGGTTGCACAAGGTGGGCTGTCTATCTGGAGCAGACAGGAGGCAGGACATGATGCAGGAATGATACTTTAGAAATAGCTGTTTTTTTACATTTTTTTGGCCACACAAGCAGCTACATATTCCAAGTCATAATTTAAATAGAAGATTAACTTGCTTTGGTAATGTGATTACAACATGTATTGTAACACAAAAGCAAGAGATGTCTGAAAAATTAAAGTCAAGTTTTAAATGGTGAATGAAGAAAAGGATTTGAAATGCTTTGGTATCTCAAAAACTGCAAAGTGGGACTGTGCATGAAGTTAGCAAATGTATTTATTTCTTATTTTGTTTTGGTAAATTGATATAAAAAAAAAAAAATTAGTCTGTCGTGGTAAAAAGAGAGCTGAGCCGAAAAGCAAAGCTCTCGATTTACAAGTCGATCTACGTTCCAACTCTCACCTATGGTCACCAGCTGTGGGTGGTGACCGAAAGAATGAGATCGCGGGTACAAGCGGCCGAAATGAGCTTCCTCCGCAGGGTGGCTGGGCTCTCACTCAGAGATCGGGTGAGGAGCTCTGCCATCCAGGAGGAGCTCGGTGTCGAGCCGTTACTCCTCCAGGTCGAGAGGAGCCAGATGGGGTGGTCCGGGCATCTGGTCAGGGTGCCCCCTGAGCGCCTCGCGGGCGAGGTGTTTCGGGCACATCCCATCGGGAGGAGACTAAGGCGCAGACCCCGGACCTGCTGGAGAGACTATGTCTCACAGCTGGCCGCGGAACGACTTGGGATCCTTCCGGGTGAGCTGGAGGATGCAGCCGGGGTGAGAGAGGCCTGAGCTGCCCATTTGAGGCTGTTGCCCCCACGACCTGACCCCGGAACAATCGGAAGATGATGGAACGAAACGGATATAAAATTAGATGTCCTTGGTGGGACCGAGCATGAGCAGAGCACATGCACTAAAAGAGTTAATGTTTGCATTGGAATGTAGGTGGTTTGGAGAGCAAAAGGCGTGGCAAAATCTGGTGTTCCTATAGTTTACAAATACTAGACAGAGGAGCTTGCGAATGACTCGAACATGCATGAATGAATTCGAATACATGTCAAACTTTGGGAAAAACCTCCTAAATTTTAATTCACATGAAACTCCATTTGCCTCTGTGAGGGCAGAAACAAACTATTTTCTATTTAGTAGCATTTATTGACCAATCAAAGATCGACAAATCAAGGGAGACAAGCAGGTCGCATTATCAACACTACTAGCCAATGAAAGCAATCAAAATTCAATTTGCTAATCAAAGTTTTCAAAATTAAGGTAGCTTCATACACCCACAACACAAACATTCCTATGCATTTTTAAAAGTGACCATTAATGAGTCAGTGGAATTAATGATTAGAAATAACAATGGTTATAAAACGGACAAAGATCTACTTTTCGATTTTGTGTCAAACTTTGCTATCGCCAAGTCAGGACCACTCTTCTTCTTCTCCTTTCGGCATTTCCCTTCAGGGGTCGCCACAGCAAGTCAGTTTCTTCCATCTAACCCTATCTGCTGCATCTTCTTCGGTCACACCAACTATCTTCATGTCTTCCTTCACTGTATCCATGAACCTCCTCTTTGGTCTTCCTCTAGGCCTCTTTCCTGGTGGTTCCAAACCCAGCATCCTTCTGCCGATGTACTCTCTCTCTCTCCTCTGCACATGTCCGAACCATCTCAATCTGGCCTCTTTGACTTTCTCTCCAAAACCTCTGACATGTTCTGTTCTAATATACTCCTTTCTGATGCTGTGCGTCAAGGTCACTCCCAGACTAGCCAGGATTCCCCTAAAAGAGGTTTTAAATCTCAGCAGGTCTTTCCCGGTTTAATAAGGGTTAAACAAACTTTTTTTCACATATATTTTTATGTCTTTCTATTTAGGACTCTTGGTGTTGTGTCCACTTGTAATTGAGTTTTTCATATAGTCTATATTTGCTAACTACAGTTCAAACCATTTACAATAACCAAAGCTTACTTTTTATCATGAACATCATGGAATATAAAAGATTTTTAGTCTGATTAATTTTATGCTTTGCCAAATTAAGACAAAATCCAAATTTTTAAACAACTATCTTCAAAACTGAGTCTGCTTGCTTAGTTTAGAATGTGTCTGTGGCAGAGGACAGTGGGTATTGCAAAGAACAACCAACCACCAGATGTCGTGGATCATAAAATTGTAAGCAAATGAAAAAAAATTGGATTTTATCTGAAGTTTATAATTTGATCGTTTGGAAGTGCTTTTCTAAAAATAAGCCTTTTTTTTGTTGTTTATTCCTCAATTTTTTTTTGGAATGATTAATTTAATTTAGTTTGATTGTGTTCCAGAATTTTACTATTCAAATTCTGTTGAGTTCTTAGCAAAAGAACACAAAATTCTTTTGCTGAAAAATGTGTCGCTTTGTCACATACGCAACAAAAATATGATTTTTTTTTCTTTTTTTATTTTGAATAGGGACCTGACGTAGAGCGTGTTCAATTCAAACCAGTAGAAAAATAGACCAAACACAAGGCCATCTATTACGAAAGTAGCTCAAAGCCATCTGCAGAGTTGAATTAGAGTAAAATGATTTTCAAAAATATCATTGTGCAAATGTCAATTGAAATCTTTTCAGTTCATAAATGTAAAAAAATTTAAATAAAAATAATTACAGATTTTTTTTTGTTGGCATTAGTCATGTATGGTCAAAAATAAAGAATTTCAATTTCCAAACGTGGCTATTAGATGAGATTATTTTGTCCAGTAATTTTTGAAGGTCAGCAAATCTCAATTTGAACATTGCATATTTGTCCAAAAACATTGTCTTTGAGGCCGACTTTAAATTAATTACAGAAAACATCTCATGATTTGTTCATGTAATTATTTTATGAAGAGAATGCTCCACAAACTTATGATCGGTGACAAAAAAAATTGCAGAATAAATTTCAAGTTTATTTATGAGGAATGTTCCAGGTAATTGAATCCTGCTGGATGTCCAGGGGCGGATCCAGGAATTTCTAACGGGGGGACGAGAGGTCATTGACGAAGCCAGTGAACCCCCGCCCCCCAAAATGTAAAATAAGAGTCATTTTCTTGCATTTTGGTGGCCTATTTGCTGGCCATGCAAGGGGATTGGTTGACTTCCTCTTTTCTTCTTCTTTTTTTTTTTTTGTGGGCCATAAGGGGGGCATGCGCCGTCTCCTCCCCTTCCTAGATCCGCCCCTGATGTCCATCTGTACCTGAACAGATCACAATTATACTCTTGTCCTGGTCTTTAATCCCTCAGTTTCATCTCCTGAGCTGATAATGTACCTCCCTTTTTGTCTGGATGAAGACAATCCGGTGCTTGCTTCAAACATGTTCTTTCAAATGCATTTTCAGGATGCTTTTTTTTTTCCCCAACTAGATTTTGATTTTTTTTTTTTTCTTTGCAAGATTCAAATGAAAGATCTGAGAAGAAGAAAATCTCAAACTTCTTTTCATATCTTTATTCAACTAAAAGTTTTTTGACATAACGGTTAATCAGAGGATTAAAAAAATGGAAATGTGATCACTTTATTTTTCTAATCATCACTTAAATCATCTCTTCTTTCTAGAGATAAAAAATAAATAGTCTCAAAAGAGAAATGAATTTGAGACACAATGCATATTTTATTGTGATAAACACATCTATAGATGACATTTAAATGGTAACTTTAATCAGACCTTCTGTGCCTGATAATAAGCAGCTCATCTTAGAAACCTTTTTAATAATGTCAATTTCTAAAAATAGAACCCAACGTCTTTTTATTGCTTACTAAACAGCATAAAAAATGTAAAAAAAAAGAACAGTTGCCAACCTTTACGGACAACATGCAATCAAGCTAATTACCTTTCCTTTGAGACACTGACAAACTTTTTAGCAAAGTGGGGAGGCATGTTCGGTGATGATAGCCATATGGTTGTTATTATTGAATAAGTACACAGTGGAGGCTCATTGAACACCAACCCAACAGGGTCTTTTGTCACTGCAACTAACAGGGGCTGCCTGTCTAGATGGTGGGTTGGGTCGGGAGGGGGTGTGCTCCCTCTCCTGGCAGGACACTCCATCACGAAGCAGTAGGCAGATGGATAAGCAGCAGAGTCATAACTAAGATCATGGGGTGCAGTTTTGTACATACATGTAGGCAGTGACATTTAATGGCGTGAAAACGCTCCAAATTGGGATGCAAAGAACAGCAGGAACAAATTCATCATGAGTAACTGAAAATTCAAAAGCTCTTTTTCCTCTTTTAGTTTGATTTAAGGTCTACAAATTTTCCAAGAACACTAAACATTAGATTTGCACGCAAGCAATTCTGAGTGTGAAAAAAACCTTAAAACTTGTAGATTTTTGGTGTGCTTTTTATTTGCCAGATTACCAGCAGGATTTCACTGACGAAGCCAGTCTAGCTCAGCGGGTTGTCTTGGAATAATTTCTCAATCATAAATTGATGTTATACGCACAATAATTGCTTTACGACAACTTTTTGTTCTTGTAACTTTGAAGTGACTGCAAAGCTTGGGGTGGTATCATTTCTGTAAAATTCAGGAATAAAATTTGATCACAACATGAGATTTAGAAGAGAAGAGGCAATAGATTTCTGGGGAAATTGAAGGTAAATAATCCAAATGAGAGCCAAAATGTGATGTGCTTGAAGTAGAGTTTTCTCACAATTTAAGAAAGAAAAGTCAATATTTTCAATATTTCCAAAAATGAATACTGTCAGAAATTAGACCTGATGTTCATCAAATTTTAGAGATTCATCTTCTGAACTGTTCATCCCGAACGAAGTTGCATGGGGTGCCAGAGCCTATCCCAGCTTATTTAAGGCATGAGGCAGGGCACACCCCGAACAGTTCGTCAGTATGTCACGGGGCGACACACACACAACCGTCCACACACAAAGTCATTCCTCGGGGTAATTTCATAGTGGCTAATCAACCTCAGATGAATGGCTTTTGGAGGGTGGGAGGAAACCGGAGTACTAGCACATTCATTTTGTTTTATTTTGTCTTCTGAACTGCTAATTCCCTAACAGGGTTGGGGGAAGTGCCAGAGCCTATCTCGGCTGATTTCAGGCGAGAGGCAGGGTACACACCAAACAGGTCGCTAGTTTGTTGCAGGGCCACACACATACACACAAATACACTCATTCCTAGGGGCAATTTTAAAGCGTCTAATCAACCTCACATGCATGCTTTTTGAAGGGTAGGAAGAAAAGGGTAGGAAGAAAACGGAGTATCTGGATACACATGCAAGCTCCACACAGGAAGGCCAGTGTTTCAAGCTTCATCCCAACTGGGTCTCAAACCCTGACCTGCTTGCTGCTAGGCCACTATGCCACCGTGCAGCCTGCGCATTGATACCAGAAATTGACCCACTCACTGCCAATTGAGGCTGTAAACATACAGTAAAATGACTCAAAGAGCTTTAACCAGAAATACAGAATGGAGAACAATTTTAAAATTAACTTCGATAACAAATAGGAATCATTAAAATATACACATTTACAATTTAAACTACTGTTATATTATAACCATTAATATAATATTCTAAAAACAAATTTAAAGTATAATTATATTCAAACAAAACTGTGTCTCTTTAGAATGGTCAGTATTTTAGTCTCAGTTTGATATTCTTTGTTCAACTTTTTAAAAGGTTTGCTAAATTTGCAGTTTGTAAAATCTTGAATATCGGCCATAAAATTAAGTGGTCTGTCACTACAAAAAGAAAAAAGCTGAATAAGTAAAAAAAAAAAGTTTGAAAAAGCATTACAATTCTTCTTTTGAAATTTTCTTTTTTAGGTGACAGATTTCTTTTTTACCAGAACTTCTGTATGTGTATTTGAAGAAGCAAAGTCAGGTTTAAACTTTACCTTTGAATTTAAAAATATACCCATAGTGGTTGTTCATCCATTTGTGGGGGAGTTCAAATCTTCCTGGCATGGACTGTGGCATGAAATCCAACAGAAGTAATACCAAGAAGAAATATTTAGACAATAACCAAGCGAACACGTCCTGTGGGCACTTGAACCAATCTAGTCAATGTGAGAATTACCAGTTTTCTTTTTACTGAAAATATAATTATTTTACTATTGACAAATCTTCATACTGCATACATTGAGAGCCCGGAGACACAAGAGAATGAAAATATTCCATTTGCATCAATATTATTGAAACCTTTTTTTTCTAGCAGTGCAGCATGCTTTTCTGGTTACATAATTCAATCCATTCATTTACTTGTTGAATATTGTTTACGCTTTTAAAAGGGATATTTTTACAGCATAGGAGAGAAATCTAAACTAAATGCATCTAGAAACACTGTTTACACGCATCATTCATTGATGTTTTTAACTCTGCATAAGTGGCTTATCAAACTGGATCCCTCCAACGCCTCGGCTGCGCCTAGATATTCTGTCCATAGAGGTGGCCGAAATGAGCTTATTCCGCAGGGTGGCTGGGCTCTCACTCAGAGATCGGGTGAGAAGCTCTGCCATCCGGGAGGAGCTCAGTGTCGAGCCGCTCCTTCTCCAGGTCGAGAGGAGCCAGATGGGGTGGTTCGGTCATCTGGTCAGGATGCCCCCCAAACGCCTCGCTGGCGAGGTGTTTTGGGCACGTCCCACCGGGAGGAGACCAAGGGGCAGACCCCGGACCTGCTGGAGAGACTATGTCTCGCGGCTGGCCGGGGAATGACTTGGGATCCTTCCGGGTGAGCTGGAGGATGCAGCTGGAGTGAGAGAGGCCTGGGCTACCCGTTTTAGGCTGTTGCCCCCGCGACCCGACCCCGGAACAAGCGGAAGATGACGGAACGGAATAAGTGGCTTACTCGTACTCAAGCCTCAAGTGACATCAAAATAAATCAATTTTTCAGTTTGGACATAAAAAAGTAACAAAGATGCTTCCCCCCCAAGTGATATGGTAATTTGGTTTATTTTGGTTTGAACAGGAGATGAAAAGTAGATGTCTAAATGATACTTAAAACATCATTTGTCCAATGAAAGAGAGACGAAAGTGACAAAAGCAAGCGACTAGCATGTTAAGTTCTCAGAAAATTACAACAACTCGTGAAAATAAAGTTTTGTGTTCCTGACTGAAATGGGTGGAGATGGAGCAAAAGAATAAATGATTGGGAAAACTTGCACAAACAGGGCACGAGAGTTCCGTTCCGTCATCTTCCACTTTTCCGGAGCCGGGTTGTGGCGGCAACAGCCTCAGACAGGAAGCCCAGGCTGCTTCCTCCAGCTCACCCAAGAGAATCCTGAGTCGTTCCCCAGCCAGCTGTAGGACATAGTCTCTCCAACAAGTCCGGGGTCTGCCACTTGGTCTCCTCCGGTAGGACGTACCTGAAACACCTCACCAGCGAGGCCCAGACTGAGATGATTTGGACATGTGCAGAGGAGAGAGAGAGACAGTAAAGGAAGAAGGATGCTGGATTTGGAACCACCAGGAAAGAGGCCCAGAGGAAGGCCAAATAGGAGGTTCATGGATACAGTGAAGGAAGACATGAAGATAGTTGGTGTGACCAAAGAGGATGCAGCAGATAGGGTTAGAAGGAAGAAACTGACTTGCTGTGGTGACGCCTGAAGGGAAATGCCGAAAGAAGAAGAAGAGGGGTTTGTATGCTCCATGGTGGGCATCAAGCCCACACGATGGTGAGTGATGCACCTGTGTCTAAGAATACTGAACAGTCGGTATTGTCAAGAGTACAACTTCTTGAAGTCATGTTCAAGATGCTTTTCAGCTACCCATCAGATGAAGAGATTAAAAAAAAAGAAATTGTAATATGGACTCTACCCAATCTGCACAAAAAACATTCTATTGGTGGTAATGGTGAAGATGCAAATGGATCATGTTTGAAAAGATGAATGAACGAGAACTGTAACTCTTAAACCAGAAGCAAATTGTTGCATGGAACAAATTAAAAGACATGGGTTAAAAACCCCGAGCAGGTAAGGACAAAAAGAACCGAGGAGACCTCCGCGCTTCATCATCCCCGCTCCATCAGGATGTAATCCATCTACTCATCCCCGTCCTGGACATCTCTGGACTGAGTAGCTCCCCGTGTTTCCATCAGGATGAAGAACATCTATTGACTTCTTTAGATATTTAGCTGTAGAGTGGAATAAGCTAATATTTAAACAATAATCTTAGACACATCGGATGCTCGTCCCGGGGGAGGGATCTCTCTTTCATGTGGATCCACACGAGGTTTCTTAATTTTCCACACTGATTGGTTTTTTATGAATTTTTCCTCACCGAGAAGGAGAGTCTAAGGGCATAAATGTGCTAGTCTTGTTTAGTTAGCATTTGTTAGTTATTTTTCTTGCTGTGTATTTGTGTTAATTCATTCCTCTTTTTTCTTGTGAAGCCCATTGAGACAGAAATTCTGTGATTTTGGGGTACACAAATAAAATTGAATTGAATTGAATTAAATAACTAACATTGACATATGTAAGTGTGTGTTTCTATGTCATTGAGCAGATGTTGAAGTTCCAATTAACACACTGTATGTGCGATTATTGTACTTCTAAAACACAGCAAATGTCTCTTCAGAAAAAAAGAAATCAACTATACTGAAATAAAAACAGTAATCTTTCCTCAAAAGTGCAAAATTTGCACATTCATTTATATTTTTTCTTTTTTTAGCATGCTCATTTAAAAAGTGAATCTTTTAGAGTGCAGCTAGTTTGAAATAAATGACTTTTTTTTACTCATTTAAATAAAATGTCATAACGCACATTTACTCTGGAATTAATATGAAATTTTCCCACATTTGTTTTAGTGTTTTAAATTATTCATTTTTATCTCATCCATTTGTTTCACAGTTTGGCTTGTGGAGAATAAAAAAAGTAGTTTGTTGTCTAATTAGAGTTTCACACCTTCTTCACAACAACAGTAGAAGAAGTGAGTTGTCAACGACTTTACTAACGAGAGAAATAGTATCCTCTTTTTTTAATTAGAAAGCACATCAGTCAGTAATAGGTCAGTCACTTTCTTAACCGTCTATCCCTGACAGGGTTATTATGGGGGTTGCCGGAGCCCATCTTGGCTGATTCGAGGCGAGGGGCAGGGTACACCCAAACAGGTTGCTAGTCTGCTGCGGGGCTACACACACATTCCTAGGGGCAATCATGTAGTGGTCGATTATAGTAGCATGCATGTTTTTGAAATGTGTGAGGAAACTAGAGTACCTGAAGAAAACCCAAGCATACACAGGGAGAACATGCAAACTCCACACAGAAAGGGCAGTGTTTCAAGCCTCGTCCCACTCTGGGACTCAAACCCCGACCTTGCTGTGAGGCCACCGTGCTACCCACTGTGCCACCGTGCTGCCATATCCAAGTTATTCTACATCAGGTGTGTCCAACCTATTTCGTCCCAAGATCTACTTTTCAAGTATTAAACCTCCTGAGATCTACCAGTCCAGTGTCAACATCACACACTTTGGGAAGGGGCCACAGCAGCAACACCCGGCACTGCTTAGAAAAAGACGCTAGATTGATGCATTTTTTAGTGACTCGATTTGCTAAATATAGCGTCAAAGTCGTTGAGTTGAAAACAGTGACTTCATTTATTTTTTTCTCCTACACACCTGGCGGTTGGCAGCACGGTGGCGCAGTGGATTCACAGTGGCCTCACAGCAAGAAGGTCGTGGATTCGAGTACCAGGTGGGGGCGAGGCTTGGAACACTGTCCTTTCTGTGTGGAGTTTGCATGTTCTCCCCGTGTTTGCGTGGGTTTCCTCCCACTCTCCAAAGACATGCATGTTAGGTTGATTGGCCGGTGCCAAAATTGCCCCTAGGAATGAATGTGTGGATGGTTGTGTGTGTGGCCCCACGACAGACAGGCGACCTGTTCAGGGTGTACCCCGCCGTTCACCTTAAATCAGCCTGGATGGGCTCTGGCACCTCTCCCCCCAATAGTTGGGCATCCCAGTTCTATATCAGCAAACAAGAACAAAGTTCTGTATGTGTGTGTGTAATGTATGTTTTGCATATGCAAATTTACACACTAAATTAGTTATTATTAAAAAAAAAAAAAAACTGAATTCCTTTGCCTGTCGTATCTCCAATCTGAGAATCCCAAACAGAATTGTAAATCAACTGGAAAAGGATTAATAAAAATTCTCACCTATTAGGCTATGCACTCATAAATGTAACATTTCAGAGCAGGTCTCACTGGTATCCTCTCCAAATTTTATAGGTCTTTTGGTGAGCCAGTCTGCTGAAAGCTTTTGCTCCTGATCATTTTTTAAAAGCAAAGTGAGCTTCTGCATGAAGATTAGCAGTTCAAAGGTTTGTTGATTCAGAATCCAGCAAACATAGTTTAAGAACGAAATGTAACTGTATGCGATCACGTACAGAAACTGTTGCACGTATTTCTTTGCTAAAAATATTTACATAAAGGATGAATATTCAGAACGGAGCAAATGGTATGTCACCTTGAAAGGTAGGAAAACTTTATATACCATATTCATCCAAGAGGTCAGATTCTTTTTCTGTCGTTATTCATACTCTTTGATGCAAAACAACCATTTGTGTTGTACAGCACATGTTCTGCACAACATAAATATTCATGAAGAAGTACCTACGAGGTGCAAAAGAGAACTTTCAGTTAAGCTCGAAAAAGGAAACTAATTGTACTAAACATGGCAAAGAATCTAAGAAAAAAATAGAATTCATTTAGGTATGCACAAGTTGGCAATGTGTTGTTGTGTACGTACAGTATGCCAGCTTGAAATATAAAAAAAAAAAAATCATGCAACTCAATAGTTAGATGGAACGATGAACAAGAAGATGGATCGAATGAAACGGAAATTTGACTTAAAAAATGAATTATTGAACACATGAGCTGATGACACAGTGCTTCCCTTTCTGCACGCTGACCTTCAAAGAGTGGCTTCAGACTTGCTCGGATCAAAACGAGCTGCTCAAAACCCCCCTCTGGATGGCCTAATGATCTAGCTAATCAGGTTGAGAAATGTGTTTAAATAAGCCTTTAATTTATTAAAATATTCAGTCCACATTCCTCCCTACATTCGAAATAATGAGAGACAGGAAGAGAAGACTGTGGAGGAAAGTCGAGAACAGCTGAGAATGAATCAAGAAACTACTAAATGTAATTTGTCAGCCCATTCAGACAACTTGTGTCTGAAATGAGAATGAACTGGAAATGTAAGAAACTGCACTTTAATTGGACAAGGCCATTTTTGGACATTTTCAAGACACATTTTCAGTGACAGCGGAAGAAAAGAATGTGTCAAAACTTTAAATGATTCTACAGTGATACTGATAATCAGATTCACAAAGGAGGTTTTATCCTTTCACACCTTTTGTTTTTTATCTAAACGGATCTATAACGTGGTATGAATAAAAAATGAAGACTTTTCTATGACTTTATTAATAAAACTATCTCAGTCTTTTGATATTTCAAG
The DNA here is from genome assembly GCA_902685375.1 of Neostethus bicornis. Lineage (NCBI taxonomy): Eukaryota > Metazoa > Chordata > Actinopteri > Atheriniformes > Phallostethidae > Neostethus > Neostethus bicornis. Next base: position 24,401,132 of record LR738547.1, read on the forward strand.
TCGTGACCTCAATTTATAACAAGTTGTGTAACAAGATTAACGAATTAATGAAAGTCTCTGACGTAATTGTTTGTATAAAACATATCAGAAACTGTGATAGGACGTGATATATTGAAGAAGATCAAAGGATAGAATAAAGAACATATGTAAAACAGGACATAAACAAGTCTGGATGTTAGATTTGTATTCCTGATTTGCACAGGGAGGATAACGCAGACACCTGAAAACAAGTATTTTCTTTTTATTCACAACACTTTGCAGGTAAAGAAGATAAATCTGTGCATATCTACACGTAATCTTGATTAATTCACTAGTCAGTCAGTCAAAACAGCTGACTAGCAACTGTTAGATGAACAGTTAGTTGTGATGAAATGAACATGTATGACTGCACATGCATAAATTCCATTCAATTTCATTTGTATAGCCCAAAATCACAGAATTTCTGTTTCAACGGGCTTCAAATTGCAGACTCAGAAAGAAAAAAAAACAAGAAAAAAGAGGAATGTATAAACACAAATACTCAGCAAGAAAACTAACAAATGCCAGGTAGACAAAATTAGCACATTTCTGCCCTTAGACTCTCCTTCATGGTGAGAAAAAAACTCATAAAAAACCCATCAGTGGGGAAAAAATGAGAAACCTTGTGGGGATCCACATGAAAGAGAGATCCCTCTCTGGGACGAGCGTACAATGTGTCTAAGACTATTGTTCAAATATTAGCTAAAGATGATAGATAAAAGCAGCTCCAAAAATGCATGCAAAGAAAATGCAACTATGTGGATCGATAATGTGGAAGAGTTAAAAAAAAATGTTCCCAACAAGTGTCTTGTTTTTCCAGTTATCAGTCATGCATATCAAACATGGCATTGTGGCCATAACAGCCTGTCAATGCCTGATCCCAGAAACTAGTCAGACCTCAGAAACTAGGCATGCAGGACCTGGGCAGTACTTAGATGGGAGACCTCTGGAAACCCAGGTGCCACAGTAGGACGGCCGTTGAGATTAAATTGCTGTTGTGTCCCTGGGCAAGACACTTCACCCACTTTGCCGAGTGTGAATGGTGTGTGTACAATTGGTTGGTGATGGTCAGAAGGGCCAATGCTGCAAAATGGTGGCCTCGCTTCTGTCAGCAGCTGTTGCAGCTGTGGCTACAACAGTAGCTTACCATTACCTGGTATGGAATGAATGACAGTGCATATTCATTATGCAGTAGCGTTTTTCAGAGTCCTGAAAAGTGCTATATAAATATAATGCATTATTAATTTTTATGTATGCTTTGTAAAAAACTGGGATATAATTCACCGCCTAGTTCAATAAAACATCAAAACTATTAGAAATTCTCATGACAAAAAAAAAAAAAGAAAAGAAATTCTCATGACATATTCATGTATGAATGAAATATTTCATCTTTTTATTTGAATACACACTGTATTTTCCGCATTATAAGGTGCACTTAAAAACCTTAAATTTTCTCTAAAGTCCATGATGCGCCTTTTAACCCGGAGCGCCTTATATATGGATTAATATTGAGCTACAACAGGTGTCGCAACTGCGGTAAGCAGCCGCCGACTCCATTTCCCCTGTAGAAGTAGTGCACGGTGCATGCTGGGATATATGAAAGGGATCTCATTGTTTGTGTTTGTGTAAAGACCCTGTTACACCTCAGAGTTTAAACTCAAGGTGATCGGTCATGCAGTAGAACACGGGAATACAGCCGCAGCGAGAGAGTTTAACATTAATGAATCAATGGTGAGGAAGTGGAGGAAGCAAGAGGATGCGCTGCGCCAAGTAAGTAAGACTAAACAGAGTTTATCTCCAATGGAAGATAAACTGTGTCACGAAAATACTAATACTTTATCACGGAGAAAATAATAAAACAGCTGTTTATTCATTTTGGGAGTAAAAACAGAAAGCTGTTTTGTAATTGTTAATAAAGTTTGACTGACCTATCTGACTGTTTTTTTTTTTTTACATTCCCTTTTGCGCAGCACCATTTAGTGGAGGCATAACGTAACCCCAGCCTTTACTGTAGCGCCTTATAATGCGGTGCGCCTTATAGTGCGGAAAATACGGTACTTAAATTCTAGCTGGAAAATGTGTACCCAGACAATGAGAGCGTGTCTTACTTGATTTAATCACAAAACAACATTTTTTTGTTCTCCAGCCCGTAGAGAAAACCTACCAATATTGCAGTCATACCTTCACTGTGTGTCAACACTATAATGTTGCTTGACATTTTTGTCAAATAAACCAGAGATGGGAAATAGTGAAACTCTCTAGAGAAAGTCGTGTGCCTAATGGACAGAAACAGCTTTTCAATCTTTGACATTTATATGAGATTATTGTCTGTTTGCGTGAACGGTCGCTAATGGATGTTCCATCGCTACTGCCAATTCTCCATTCTATTCTTTTAAATATTAACATAAAATTCAAGCAAATTGTTGAAAGAAATTTATGAGACACTTGGCTTTTATTTTATTTTCATTTCTACATTTTTTGTACCAGCATCATTATGGCTAACTGGAAGTCAGACGCTGAGCTAACCAGCAGTTGCCGTAAATTTTTTCAACGAGAATTTTTCAGCTGTAATAAGTCAGTCAGTCACCTTCTTATCCATCTATCCATTACAGGTTTCGGGGGGTGCCGGAACCCATCTCGGAAAATTTAAGGCGAGGGCAGGTTACACCCCGAACAAGTCGCCAGACAGATTCAACCATACACAAACATTCCCAGGGACAATTTTTAGCCCCGGCCAATCAACCTGACATGCACATTTTTGGAGGGTGGGAGGAAACCGGAGTACCTGGAGAAAACCATGCAGACATGGGGAAACTCCACACAAAAAGGCCAGCGCTCCAAGCCTCGTCCCTACCCAGGTTGTGAACCCACAACCTTCTTGCTGTGAGGCCACTGTGCTACCCACTGAGCCACCGTGCCGCCCAGCCAGTTATCTTTGAGTAATCAAAACAATTCTTTACTTTGTTCAAATTTGTGTCGTTGCGCCACAATTCGGACTACTGCACACATTCTAAAAGTAGTCATTTAAATTCTGAAAACATAAATTCTTTCCATGCTTTGCCCCCTTTTTTATTTCAGCAATTCGTTTTATTTTGTATTTGCTTTGGAACGTTTCTTGTCATTGTGGGACAGCACATACAGTATAATGCATATGCTTGGTAAACTCATACATATTCATATCTGCAGATGGGCATATTTAGTGAGATGTATTTAGCAAGCATATAATTCCAGAACAGCTGGTCTCCCACTGTCATTCCTACATTTATGCAAGAAAAACAGTGTGTGGACGTTTCACCTCTACAATGTCATGCCGCAAAATGTATGATGAAGACTTTCAAATGGAATTTTATAAATTCCAAAGCCTTTTATTATTTTCGAAGAACATGGAATTGGTTGGGTGTTTGGTTACTGCCCGGGGTGAATACTAGCGGAACAGTTTCAGCATGTTTTGACCTCCATTTTTCTCTCCTCTGGTTATTCCCCGAATTCCAAATGTTTCTTTTTTCCATTCACTGAAACAATTCTGCTTTTCTTCACATCCCTCAGCAGGCTTTTTGTTCAAAGTAACGCAAACAGAGGCTGAATAGGAATTGGTGGCATGCTGTGGCTGAAAACACTGCAACACCAGAAATGTCACAAGTCATGGAGTTGGGCATGCAGGGGAATCAAAATTTGGTTTTGGGGATAAACCAAAACATGCAGGTTTATGTACTGTGACAAGTGCAAGGGTTTCACATAACACGGGGCTTTGGATGAACCTATATTATCAGCATGATGCACCGTTGGTAATTGGAACTTTGCAAAAAAAAAAATCAATAAAAAGCAAATTCTAGCAGAACAATTTGTTAACATCAAGGCAAGTCAATTTCTTTTTGAGATTATCTGCTACGGCAAGGCAAAGCTCTCGATTTACAAGTCAATCTACGTTCCAACCCTCACCTATGGTCACCAGCTGTTGGTGGTGACCGAAAGAATGAGATTGCGGGTACAAGCAGCCAAAATGAGCTTTCTCCGCAGGGTGGCTGGGCTCTCACTCAGAGATCGGGTGAGGAGCTCTGCCATCCGGGAGGAGCTTGGTGTCAAGCCGCTCCTCCTCCAGGTCGAGAGGAGCCAGATGGGGTGGTTCGGGCATCTGGTCACGATCCCCCCCGAACGCCTCGTAGGCGAGGTGTTTTGGGCACGTCCCACCGGGAGGAGACCAAGGGGCAGACCCCGGGCCCGCTGGAGACACTATGTCTCACAGCTGGCCGGGGAACAACTTGGGATCCTTCCGGGTGACCTAGAGGATGCAGCTGGGGAGAGAGAGGCCTGGGCTCCCTGTTTTAGGCTGTTGTCCCCAGGACCCGACCCCGGAACAAGCGGAAGATGACGGAACGGTAAACGTTCATCCTATTAGATTGGAAGTCAGTGATTCTAAATTCTGATCATAAGTAAGAAATCACTCTGATTTAGTCGAGAACCCAAAAATATGATGATGGTATCGACAAAATCAGCTAAACTTTTTTGTGTTCCTGAGGTTAAAGATAAAATAAATTCCTTGAACTGCAAGCATGTGCAAATTAAAAACCACATACTGTAGAAACACGGATCATTATTTTCTAAGCACTGGTACACTCGGTACCAATGGAATTTCGGATAAAACTTTATTTTCTGCAATAAAGCGTCAAAGTTAACCTTTTGTACTCCAGGGAGTTTTTTGGAGGGGGGTCCGGTTAAAAATGTCACGTATACTGTATATCTCTGCATCTACAAAGTCTATTTGAATCATTTTTGTGTGGTAGTAAAGGACAATTTTAGCATGGGTCTACTTTTTGGCGCTTTTTCGACTGAGACTTTTCAGCTTTGTTTTTGCTGCTGTTTTTGGTGTGTTCGGTGTGTGTAAAAATTACGTTTTGTGCTTGTAGCTGAGTTTCTCTTCTTCTTCTTTCAGCATTTCCCTTTAGGGGTTGCCACGGCAAGTCAGTTTCTTCTATGTAACCCTATCTGCTGCATCGTTTTCGGTCACACCAACTATCTCCATGTCTTCCTTCACTGCATCTACGAACTGCATCTCTTTGGTCTTCCTCTAGGCCTCTTTCCTGGTGGTTCCAAACCCTGCATCCTTCTGCCGATGTACTCTCTTTCTCTCCTCTGAACATGTCCAAACCATCTCAGTCTGGCCTCTCTGACTTTATCTCCAAAACCTCTAACATGTGCTGTTCCCCTGATGTACTCATTTCTAATCCTGTCCATCCTGGTCACTCCCAGAGAGATCCTCAGCATCTTCATCTCTGCTACCTCCATCTCTGTTTCCTGTCTTTTTCTCAGTGCCACTGTCTCTAGACCAAACAGCATGACCGGTCTCACCACGGTTTTGTACACTTTGCCTTTCATTTCAACTGAAACTCTTCTATCACACATCACACCTGATGCTTTTCTCTTGTTTAATTTTAATAACATATGACCATCGTAATTTTTTTTTTTAAAAATATGCCCTGGGCTTGAGTGAAATGGATCAAATTTCATGTCTTGTCAGCTTTGGTTAAGCCCAAGTTGTGCACTTTAGATCTACGTGTGTAACATGTGTTGCCTTGTGTCGTCCTTTCCATTTTATTTTATTAATATCTCCTGATATTTCAGACTTTACATCTGCCCGGTGTGTTACCTACAGATGTGATAGTCTGTCCCTCCCTGCCTACCTCCCTCATGTGTAAAACATCTTGAGCATACTTTCTTCTTTTACCAGTGTGTTTTCTTTATTTCTAAGCCTTAGCCACTGAAAGAACTTTGATAAAATAAAGATTATTGTAAATCTCTGCATCTACTCCTTTCCTGATATTCGTTTTCATTCGAGGTCTGAGACCTTTTTGGAGAATGTGACAGTATGCCAGTAACATTACACAATCAAATGAAACTGTAATTACATTCAATGTGATTTTATTTGTTTATAGATTAAATGTAGAATTCTTTAAGTGGGCATATGAAGGTAACCAGAGCAGAAAGAAAGACTTTACAACGCCATGGTCAGTAATAATAATGACAAAAACTGGTCACATCAAATGATTAAGGATGTATTTTAAAAAATGGGAGTTATACTAAAAAATATACTGACATCAAGATGTACTGTACATTTGAAGTAGGTATGTAAACAAGTACGATAAGGAACGAGAACATAAAGGACAGCTCTGTTTCCCTGATACCCATTATAAAAATGAAGTCATGAACAAATCCTTTTTTGCTCATATTTTTTACAATATCATAATTTATTCTCCAGGTTTGGGAAAGATTTACCGATAAGTGGCACAATTACTTCTACTGGCCTAGTTGTAAAGAGCTGTCGGGGCAACAGTGAGATTTTTGCGATTAACAATATGACTGGAGAGCCACAAAGGGAGACCTGAAATGTGGCCGAGGCTTAACCTCTGGAACGTTGATTCATGAACCATGAGTGCCTTGCGGGTTGGAAGGAACACAGGGGTGCAATTTATTTTAGTCTGATGTGAAGAAAATTTTAACTGTGGAAAGTTAGAAATACATGAGAATATGGACTCGGATGAAGAATTTATGATTGCTTGAACAGAACTCGAGTAGAGCAAAGGTTTTTGCAAAGAGGAGCTAAAAATCTGACTATCTGTTATGTTCAGGTTCCAATTGTGTTCGAATGTAATTCCCATTTCGAAAACATACCTACGGTTGTATCTATTTTATTCATGATTGTTTGAGTAATTTGCAACCTCTCCTTTTGAGCGTCAAGTTGCTTTTGGTCTTACCTTTTATTTTCTACCATGCCCACATTCTATGCAAAAAGTGTTTTTTGCATCTTCTTCTTCTTCTACTACTTTCGGCATTTCCCTTTATGGGTCACCACAGCAAGTCAGTTTCTTTCATCTAACCCTATCTGCTGCATCTTCTTCGGTCACGCCAACTATCTTCATGTCTTCCTTCACTGCATCCATGAAGCTCCTCTTTGGTCTTCCTCTAGTCCTCTTTCCTGGTGGTTCCAAACCCAGCATTCTTCTACCGATGTACTCTCTCTCCTCTACAAAGTCCAAACCATCTCAGTCTGGCCTTTCTGACTTTATCTCCAAAACCTCTAACATGTGCTGTTCCTCTGATCCTGTCCATCCTGGTCACTCCCAGAGAGATCCTCAGCATCTTCATCCCTGCTACCTCCATCTCTGTTTCCTGTCTTTTCGTCAGTGCCACTGTCTCTAGACCAAACAGCATGACCGGTCTCACCACGGTTTTGTACACTTTTCCTTCCATTTTAGCTGAAACTCTTCTGTCACACATCACACCTGATACTTTTCTCCACCCGTTCCAGCCTGCCTGCCCATGCTTCTTCACCTCTTTTCCACACTCTCCATTGCTCTGAACTGTTGATCCTAATTACTTAAAACCTTCCACCTTCTTTATTTCTTTTTTTATTATGTATAAATAAGTATAAATATGTGTGTAAATCTCTGTATGCTATAAAATATGAAATATTACAGCACAAAAAACATGAAACCCCCTTTTTCCTTTAGATTTTTAAACTATGGAAGATAGTTGTCTTTATTTTTAAGCAATGTCACAGTGTTTACCTGTACTATGATATTGGTATTAATAATTCTTACTGTAGTGACCATAGTGTGGCTGTTTTTATTCAAGTTGTCACGTCGATGCTCTATTACTAATCAATTTAAAAATGTAAAAAGTCAATGTTGACCTTCTCACCGATTTTATATAGATTATTTACCTCTTATTGCTCACGTACCGTGTCCCTGTGGGCTCTGGCTTTTCCAGTCAAGGTCTTTTTGGAACTCGAAACAAGAGAGAACTTGATGTGTTTGCTCTCGTTTAAACCATCAGCTTTGCTCACAGCTGGAATATGAGGTAAGAGTTTCTTAACATCCATTCAAGGCTGTTTTGTTTTCAAGCCGAAGCATCAAAATTGCACACTACTGTTAATGAGGTGATGAAGTGCAGCTTTTTTTTCTCTCTTTGAAGAAACATAATGAGCAAGTGATTCAAACAAAAGGTGGAAGCTTATACATCAGGTAAAGGGCGCATATTTTTTCCCTCGCTTGACAAATTGAATTCTCTCTGAAAATAATGGGTTCATTGTTTGTACGCTCACTTTGCATCACTTTTTTTTTTGTTTCAGCCAATATTGTCGTCACTACATTGATGCTGCAGAGGGAGATCCAATTATATAATGCTAATGGCAGGCGTTAAAATAATGAACTTCTCATAAGACCCTAGTAAACACAGAGTCCATCATGAATTAATGAGTTCATGTGGATTTAATGAATAGTTCATTGTCTGTCATATCTGTTATGTGTATCTTAATAGATTTAAAATCTCATTAACATTCCATGATGTACTTACTTGATGTGTCAACCACACTGAAGTCAGGGACAAGAGACATTTACCCTAAAGAAAAATTACAAGATCTTAGATAAGTTTTTTTTTAAAGTATATTTTAAGTAAAAAACAAGCCACATTTTTTTTCCCCCCGCTTAACTATTTTACAAACTTTTATTCATGAATTCCCAGAAGTGCAAGGGAGCAAATTATCCTTAAATGACTTTGACAAAAAGAACAAAAATGATTGCCTTCAGTATTTTTTTAAACACCATCAATTAATTATATTTCATCCTATGTTTGAAATGAGATTATTTGATTTAATTCATTTATGGGTTATTTTGGCCCATCGCCGCCGCCATCACAGGGCCACTGAGGCTGGACTGTGGGCAGAACAATGTGATGACAAGGCTGTCCTTTGGGAACATCTAATTAGTTCCACTAGGGGAGCAAAGCAGCACCACAACGTGCCCTGATATTTGGCTTGTGCACTCAGCGGAAAGATAGCCAGAGGGTCCACTTTAATTGCGAAAATGCCACCAGAATGTGAGCCTGCAACTTCACCTGTCTCTGATTGCAAGAGCACACGGGAATGCATAGAGTTAGGGAGTGTTTCTGTGTGCACACGAGTGAGCCTCAGTCTTTAAAACACATGCATCGAAGTGTGTGAACACCTCTGTGCTGCTATCTGCACCATCCATTCAGACCGATCTGAGAGTTACTCATGTTTCCAGAGGGCTTAAAAAAAACATTGTTTTTTTTTATTCATGGCCAGAATTTAAAAAAAAAAAAAAAATTACTGTAATTTCACGTCCATAAGGCGCATATAAACGTCTTAGATTTTCTGCAAAATGAGCGGTGTGTCCTTTCGTGCGGTGCGCCTTGTGTGTGAGAAAAGGTGGACCTAAAAGAAAAAGTGGTGCCCGTGAGGTGAGGCGGACCTGAAAGAAAAGGCATAAGAACGTTAAAGAGTGAAGTGTGGGCGTGGATTGTGTATAAAAAAGGTATGTTCTGTATGCACGACATTGCTGTTTTAACCCTGAAAATGGCAAAGAGACACGGTTATGACGCTCAGTTTAAGCTGAAGGCAATCAGCTACGCGGAGGAACATGGGAATCGAGCCGCCGCGAGAAATTTCAGCATTAATGAGTCAATGGATTGTAGATGCTTGGACTAACGTGTCTGCTGGTACTGTTATCTGAACTTTCACATAAGCTGGTATCCTTTCTGAGGAGCCGCACAGTACAGACAGTGACGTTGACAGCGAGGAGCCAAGTGGACCTGCTCTGTTGGATTTTGCGCAGCTGTTCGATTCCGAAACAGAGGATGAGGACTTTGACGGATTTGAATAAAGACTATTACCGGTAACGTGCTTGTTTAGTATCGTTACTACTTAAATAAAGCACAACCAAACTCAGTTTTGCTCCCGATCTATTTTTTAATACGCACATTTGCATGCTTGCGTGTGTTGTTGTAAGACGGTGTGTGACTGAGACTGCGCCTTTTCGTACGGTGCGCCTCATGGTCGTGAAATTACGGTACTCTATTCATCCCTCACCGGGGAAATTTGTGTGCTGCACTCCTTACACCGCAGCAGGCTGCCTTTCGACGGGGCCAATGGTGGGAGAAACGGGGGGTTAGGTGTCTTCTCCAAGGACCCTAGATGTGCTCTCTGTGGGACACAAACCCGCGGACTGGAAGTTTCAGCGCGAACGCTCTAACCACTGAGCTGCCGTCTCCTCCCTTATCTACAATTACAATGCAGATGTAAAGAGTTTGGCTTCCCCATATAGTTGATCCTATTTTTTAATGCACTCACTTTAAACACTGCCAAGAAGTTCAAATTGGTCAATTTTCTTGCTATATTTATTTTGAGAAATTTCTATTAACAGGTTCTTGATGTTGTTTAAGATGCTTGTGTGGCTTATTCATTCACACGAGCAAATAAAATAAACCAATTTAATTAAATCAAGTTCAATGAGAAATAAATGAAAAAGAATTAGCTAAGCAGCCTCGTTAGTTTTTCTGTGATAAATTAACTCTGAAAGATGATAAACCAGCAAATAAAAAAGAACATCCAAAAGAGGTCTACTACTAACATCCAGTCATTGTGCAGGGATGGTGTTTCTCTCCCATTTCCAATCTTACTTTGTTGGATTTTATTTGGATGTAACAGTACACACAACCCTGACACTGAAACACAATTTGGTACCGATTCCTTTTAAAAAAGCTCAACCAAGGTGACGAGTTGCTTTCTGTGTGGTGTTCTCTTTCAAAAACACACCGCACTTGTTTAAGAAAGAAATGAAAAAACCGACGGGGGCTAACGCTGAGCAACAGATGAAAAAAAGTGGGTAAATGCAAAGACAAACTAACAAAATGATATCCACATTGTAAAAAGTGTTGAAGGCTTTGAGATTACTGGGGCTATTTTGTGAACAAAACACATTGATACCCTGAAACAAAAAAGCCCTGAGTTAGCAGGAAGAAAGGTTGCTTTCCCACTAGGCAACATGAAACGCCTCAGAATATTTATCGGGGCCCACAAGGGAGGAATCTGGCAAAGTCAAACAGCTCACCTAAAAGAGTCAGGTCACCACAAGTTCAGCTACTCTGAATCAGCCCCTCCTTTCTCAAGAAATGGATAAGCTGTTGAAATGTGAAAAGACTTGGGGATCATCTGGTAATTATTGTCTGGGAAGAACACATTTTCATGGGTATTCACACGCCTAATTGTTTTTGGTAATAGTTATTACCAGTAATAGAAATTAGACAATAGTTCATGAGGGAATCCACATGCACATTCATAGTTTTCCTCAGTGTCATAATTATTTACATCACTGCCTTTTTCTATGTGGACTCTGGGAAAATAATTTTAATGAGACTTTTTAATGAATAAAATCCAGAAGATGAAAAAACTTTGTTCGATAAAAGCAACTGAATAAGTAAACTTTTATTAATATTACATATTTATGATCTAGCATTGCAAAATAATTTTGGATTAAACTTAAATAGATTACCATATAGCATATTTAAACATACAAGATTTTTTGGGGGTGGGAGCAAATTCTAATTTATTATAAATATAACCTTCAAGAGAAAAGCTGTAGGAGGTTGAACAAATAAATTTGGATCATAGCAAAGATTTAACTGGTTTATGTAAACCTTATATTTTAATTTGTGTAATGATCCCCTTACCTGCCACCGGGGGGAGCCCTGGCCTTTCCCTCATCACTTTGATTGAGACACCTGAGGATGATTATTCTGATACCACACACCTGTGGACTCTGCTGCCCATTTAAGGGCAATCACCCTGGACCTCCGCGTAGGGTCATTACCATCCCTTCCAGCCAGGTCTTCCTGGTTGCCTGACCATGAAACACATTCTGAACAATAACCTCTTGCCATGCCACGAAAAGATTATGTTTTTTTCTTTCACAGCATTACTAGACTGCCATATTTAAATAAACCAAGTTTCTTGTCCTGCGATTGGGTCCTCCTCTTTCCACCTGGAGGAAAGAGGAGCGGCCAAATTGCCGCTTCATGACAATTTGACCCTTTCTTATTATGGCTTTCCTATTGTGGGCACACACACACATTCCTGGGGGAAGCCAAACAACCTAACATGCATGTTTTTGGGGGGTGGAGGGAAACTGGAATAAACAGAGAAAACCCATATATACACAAGAAAAACATGCAAATGCCAAACAGAAAGGTCAGTGTCTCAACCCCGACTTTTTTTCATGGCCTATGTGCTAACCACTGCCCCACTGTGCAGCCATTTTTGTGCCTTTTTTAATGATTTAATATGACTTTATCTCTGCTTATGTGTAGATTATTATGTCATTCACATATTTTTCTTTTCTCCTGTTTCCCTCCAGGGTTAGCATAGACTTCCAGATGTCCCATCAACATTTGGACCTTACCCAATCCTTTTTGTATCATTAGGTTTCATCTGACCTCCACCTGATCCCACGATGTCATAGGTCTAGATGAACCGAACTTCCCTCTGACCACACTTTTCACAATCCTCAAAAGAAGGAATCAAAAAGTTTCAAAACCTGTTTAAACTTCAAAACGTTCAGCAAGTTACATGTCATTAAATAAGTCACATCACTATCTACACCTAACGGTATGTTTCAAGAAAGCTTTCTTTCTACTTTTGCCACCGTTATCTCAACAAAGCTGCAAATGTTTCATAAAAATCTGCACCAAAGATTTCACAGTCACCAACAAACATTTCCACACGTTCATACTCCAATCTGTTAATACCAGAAGGTTTGAGGTTAAACCGTATTCATCAAAAACATGACAAATTGATCTTCAAGTTATCAAGTGAAATTCTTTTCCTTTCAAAAAGAAATGCCTGAACCCGCTTCACTCGCGTTTGCTCTCCGATTAGTTTAACGAATAGAACTTGTCTGTAGTTTTATTTCGCTCAAATACTTTGACATCGGTGTGTGAACAAAAAGAGCAACCGAGACAAATATGTGTTCATACCCCAAAGACTGATGGTTCAAGTTTCAATTCAACACTTGGCACCAAACTAACATTTCTCAACTCAAGCCACAACTGTATAACTTTCGCCAACTCGGCTTTTTGAAAAGAAACATACATCATCGAGATTATTAATTCCAGTGTGATGTGCTTCACCAAAGTGACAGTATTTTGATCACTGAGGTGCAATATTATTGTTCTTTCATATGGTTTCTTCCCACATTGTAAATTTGATGACAAAAAACAGGATTTATAGAGTTTTCTGCAATTCTGTAGGCTGGTGAGCTGCAAAAAAAAAACAAAAACTCAATGCTTCTTCTCATAAATTCTGAAAACCACCAAAAACTCCACTGGAGAGATAAACTCCCATCCTTCAAAATAAAATTACATCTATTGTTCTATGTTGAGTCTGACGGCTGCAGAAAAAAAGTTGTTCTAACTGCTGATTTTGCTTCAAAAGCTCCTCAACCACCTGCTGGAGGGTGTTGAGGAGGTCAGAAAAAAAACATTCATGTGGTTTGGGTGATGTCCATTATTAGAAAAGCCTGACATCTAGACCGCCTCTGTAAAGATCTGATGTGCTACGAGGGCTAAAATCCAGGGTTTTGTTTGTTTTTTTCATATTTTCACTCCTTCGTATGTAGACATTGTTGTTGGAACAAAATGAAGCTTCAAATACCCAATCTTGCCCACCTACGATCAAGCTAAACGTTTTCGTCTTTTTCCTTTTTTATTCATTTTACTGTCACCTATTTTTGCTGTTGCACACGCATCTTTCATTTGTTCAAGCTCTCAGCCCTCCCTTTCTACAGATCTTCATCTTGTCTCTCCCATTCCAATGCTCTCACCCAGGCTACTCCCTCCAGCTCACCCGGGAGGATTCCGAGTGAGCTGGTGTTCCCTGTCCAGCTGTGAGATATAGTCTTTCCAGTGCGTCCAGGGTTTGTCTCTGGATCACTTCCTGGTGGGATGTGCCTGAAACACCTCACCAGCTAGGTGTGCGAGAGGCATCCTAACCAAATCCTAAACAGGTGCCTGAACTACCCCATCAGGCTTCGCTCGACCTAGAGGAGAAGCGGCTCTACTTCGAGCTCCTTCTGGATGGCAAAGCTGCTCACCATGTGGAGGAAGCTCTTTAGGAAGAATTTGAGAATTCCAAAAGCATCCGGTCCTTGAACCTTATTGTGGTGGAGATGTCTGCATGTCCCAATGATCCTCGGAACCATGTCTGTCTGTCTGTCTGCCTAGGGTCACCCAAGGCAGACAGATCCTAGGTTAAGGGCCAGACAAAGTGCGGCTCAAACACTCCTAATGAAGAGAACAACCATAATTGCTACTTTTAAAAATACTTCTAAATTGTACAATTATTATCTATAAATAAACGCAAATTTGTTGAATTTTTTTTCTGTGAGGCCACTTTTAAAACGTCATTTTAAATCATCATAAACCCTTTTGAGTTTGAAGCAAATGAGTTTTACGTGAACAAAACTCGCCCGGAAAAGGGTGGAATGCCCCCTGCGGGTCAGGGACAGGGTACTGCCCCGAGTGGAGGAGTTTAAGTATCTCGGGGTCTTGTTCACAAGTGGGGGAAGGACGGAGCGGGAGATCGACAGGCGGATTGGTGCGGCGTCAGCAATAACTAGGACGCTGCATCGGTCCGTCGTGGTAAAGAAAGAGCTGAGCCGAAAAGCAAAGCTTTCGATTTACAAGTCGATCTACGTTCCGACCCTCACCTATGGTCACCAGCTGTGGGTGGTGACCGAAAGAATGAGATCGCAGATACAAGCGGCCGAAATGAGCTTCCTCTGCAGGGTGGCTGGGCTCTCACTCAGAGATCGGGTGAGGAGCTCTGCCATCCGGGAGGAGCTCGGTGTCGAGCCGCTCCTCCTCCAGGTTGAGAGGAGCCAGTTGGTGTAGTTCGGGCATCTGGTCAGGATGTCCCCCGAGCGCATCGCGGATGAGGTGTTTTGGGCACGTCCCACCGAGAGGAGACCAAGGGGAAGACCCCGGACCTGCTGGAGGGACTATGTCTCACAGCTGGCTGGGGAACGAATTGGGATCCTTCCGGGTGAGCTAGAGGATGTAGCCAGGTTGAGAGAGGCCTGAGCTAACCGTTTGAAGCTGTTGCCCCCGTGACCCGACCCCCGAACAAGCGGAAAATGACGGAACGGAACAGTGAACAAAACTTTACGTGTTCTTCAAGTTATGTTTGGCAATATTTCAATTTAATGTTTATTAGATTTCTGTGTCCAGAAAATTGTGAGATGTTCTAGTTTGGATGTGTGAGTGTTGAAAAAAGTACCAAACCCATGACTTGATTCTTTTGATGTTTTACACTGAAGCAAAAATCCATTTCCTCCAGCACAGAGGCCATCCCTGCAGATATTATATCTAACATGTAACATCAGATATGTAGCGTGTCTGGAAGTATGCCAAGGCCAAGAATATTGAGAAAAAAAAGTCAAAGTTTGATGTGTTAATATGTTCAGCTGCCAACATCAAGAAACTTCATGGCAAGATCAGAGACTGACAGACATCAAGAGAATGAGAAGGAAAGTTTGGCAGAGATTGACTAAAACCCAGGAAGCTGTGGTAGGGATGCAGTACAGAAGAATCCACAGAATCAAAGATGTGGTAGAGAGAGCTGGAAAAATCCTATTAAATTATGTACATGTATTGAGAAACACCACCTACATGTCACAAAAGAAATAAAATAATACTCCTAGAAGCAATTTTTTGCTGCCAAAGCTATAATGATCTGCCGCTGTGACTGTGAGAAGCTTGTAAAGCTCAGCAGTTTGCGTTGCTTGGAGAAGTAGATTGTGGAGTATTAATCAAGTTAGGGGTCACTGTCTTTTTGAGAAGGACATTTTTTCCTTCAAACTGTTGTTCTTTTACAGAAGTGGTAGTGTTTGCTTTAGTGTGAGCTTGCACTTCTTTTCATCAAACTGTCATCCCTTTTTTGCTTGCTCTGTTTGGTATGGTAACAGAATGAGTATTGGTTTTGGCAGTGGTGGAACGTAACGAAGTAAATGTACTTCGTTACTGTACTTAAGTAAAAAAAATTGTGTATCTGTACTTTACTTAAGTAAAATTTAAGACCGCTACTTTTACTTTTACTTCACTACATTTTTAGAGCAAATATCTGTACTTTTACTTCGCTACTTTTTAAAAGTGTGTTTTACATTTTTTGTTACATTTTCGTTCAGGAATTTGAAAAATACACAGGTTTTTTTATAGCGCATCTTGAAGCCGCATCGCCAAAATCAAAAGAAGCAGTTGATCGGGAGAAGAAGTAATGAATCGAGAAACATTTTCCGCATTCATTCAGCGCCAAAAACCTAACATCAAATCTAGTACAAATTAAAAAGAGCCAGAAGATCGTTGTTCGTTGTGTTTACTTCTAAATAAAAAGTTGAGCCATCATTACACAGAGCAGGGGCGGATCTAGAATTTTCCAAAGGGGAGCGGGGTTTTGACAAAGCCAATATATAGTGACTGGGGGCATCCCCCCAAAACATTTTAAAAAATAAGTGTCATTTTCTTCCATTTTGGTGCCCATTCACTGGCCCTTCTAGGGGATAGCTTGACTTGTCCCCTTTCCTTTTGTTTTATTTATTTATTTATTTTTTTGTGGACCAAAAGAGGCGGGAGTGGCGGGGTCACACCCCTGCAGAGTATTTATCCTGGTTACCATGGTGACACCCTATAGCACAACAAATAACATTTGAATTATGATTGAATACTTTTACTTTTTACTTAAAAGTACAATTTACACCAACTATTTTTGTACTTTTACTTAAGTAGATTTTTTTTATTGGTACTTTTACTTCTGTAAATATTTTGCCTAATTATCTGTACTTTTACTTAGTTACAAAAAGTGAGTACTTCGTCCACCACTGGGTTCTGGTAACCAGTCATTCCAAATCTTTTGCTTTTCAAAATGAAACCTTGCAGCTGAAAATTGCATTCATTTAAAACTTTTCTCTACCTGAAATCTCTTCAAATGATTGATCAAATTCCACCAAATAAAGAGTCGACCACTCCAAAGATGTTTTCATTTTTTACCCAATCGATTGTTCACACAAGTTGCAATGATTGAAAATACTTTTGGTTTAAATTTTTGTTGGATCAGTTTGTCTTAAAGTTACCTCCCTGTTGAGAAATGTGATGTTAAATTTTATTATTACTGGAATACAAGCATACAAGGAATATTGTATATATATACTATACGTATATGTAGTATACGTATATACAAGGAATACAAGCGACCAAAATGAGCTTCCTCCGCAGAGTGGCTGGGCTCTCACTCAGAGATCGGGTGAGGAGCTCTGCCATCCGGGAGGAGCTCGGTGTCGAGCCGCTCCTCCTCCAGGTCGAGAGGAGCCAGATGGGGTGGTTCAGGCATCTGGTCAGGATGCCCCCCGAGCTCCTCGCGGGCGATGAGTTTTGGGCACGTACCACCGGGAGGATACCAAGGGGCAGACCCCGGACCCACTGGAGAGACTATGTCTCACAGCTGGCCGGGGAACAACTTGGGATCCTTCCGGGTGAGCTGGAGGATGCAGCCGGGGTGAGAGAGGCCTCGGCTGCCCATTTGAGGCTGTTGCGACCCGACCCGGGAACAAGCGGAAGATGACGGAATGGAATACAAGAAGGGGTGAGGCTCGACAGCTTGCAACACAAACCCTACACACAGCTTCTGTGTGGAGTTTGTATGTTATCCACATGTATGCGTGAATTTCCTTTGTGTACTCCGGTTTCCTCACACCCTCCAAAAACATGCATGTGAGGTTGATTGGCCACTATAAGACTGCCCCTAGGAATGTGTGTGTGTGTGTGTGGCCCCGCAACAGACTGGCGACCTGTTATGGCTGTATGCTACCTTACGCCTTAAATCAGCCGGCGTCCCACGTGGCTTCATTAGGGATAAGCTGTTCAGAAACAAAACTGTTCCTAGGAATGAATGTGTGTGTCGATGATTATGTGTGTGGCCGTGTGACAGACAGGCAACCTGTTCGGGGTGTAACCTACCTCTAAGCCTTGAATCAGTCGCGACGTTGTTAGTCGATTCCGAAATTTTAGAATCAAGAGAACTTGTGAACCGATGAAAAATAAAGCCTGTCTTCATTTTCTTAATGTGAATATATTCAGAAAAAGTCCATTTTGAATCTAAAAACTGTCTAGAAAAGATGCTTTTTCTTGTTGTGGAAATAGTACGTAAAATGTTTTCTCTCCAGTTATTTTCTTCTGTGCAGGAGATAATGGAAAACATTTATTCTGTCAAGTCTAATTTTCAACCCGTGGATTTAAAAAAAAGGAAATGAAAAGCTCCTATTTGAATAAATGCTCCAAGTCTTCTTAAATCTTCACGTGGCTCACATTGGTTGCTCATAGACAATGAAACTTTTTGAAGGAAGACCTTCTACTTGACTCTGCAGCGTTCATTAATTCTAATTTTAAGACAATGATGTGCCTGCCACCAAATCAATGTGTCATTGTTAATTGGAGTTTCTCAGCTTTCGTGTTAATTTGCCCCCTCCGGCTCTAATTGGGTGCTGACAGGCATTGTCTTTGCGGCTCAGAACCCAGGCTGATGTTGGTTTGTTGTTGGTTGGATGTTGTTAATGAGAGGAGAGGATGTCAGGTTCCTGAAAACAAGTTTAAACATGTAAATTGTGTTTTTTTTTCCCATTGGTTATAATTAACAGACAAAGTGAACCGGCTAAAGAACACACAGAGAGTGTGGGGTGAAGAAGTCACATTGTATTGATTTTTTGTTTTGGATAATTTCTTTAAGTGTGATGCAGAGATTTGTTTCATGGATTTCTCTGTTTGGTAATAAATGTTTTAGTTTCCTTTTTTTTTTTTTTTTTTTTATCTTTCTTTGAGTCTATGAGTGTTTCATTTTGGCCAGATTGTCTTTTTTTTTAAAAAAATGAATGATTAACGATTAAACTAGGATGCTGCATAGGTCCGTTGTGGTAAAGAGAGAGCTGAGCCGAAAAGCAAAGCTCTCGATTTACAAGTCGATCTACGTTCCAACCATCATCTATGGTCACCAGCTGTGGGTGCTAACCGAAAGAATGAGATCGCGATACAAGCGGCCGAAATGAGCTTCCTCCGCAGGGTGGCTGGGCTCTCACTCAGAGATCGGGTGAGGAGCTCTGCCGTCCGGGAGCGGCTCGGTGTTGAGCCACTCCTCCTCCAGGTCGAGAGGAGCCGGATGGGGTGGTCCGGGCATCTGGTCAGGATGCCCCCCGAGCACCTCGCAGGCGAGGTGTTTTGGACACGTCCCACTGGGAGGAGACCAAGGGGCAGACCCCGTACCCGCTGGAGAGACTATGTCTCACAGCTGGCCAGGGAACGACTTGGGATCCTTCCGGGTGAGCTGGAGGATGCAGTCGGGGAGAGAGAGGCCTGGGCTACCTGTTTGAGGCTGTTGCCCCCGCGACCCGACCCCGGAACAAGCGGAAGATGACGGAACGGAACGATTAAACATGTAAACAAAACAGAAAATATGTTTCATAATTACAATTATTACAGTAAGTATTGTATTTGCTGTACAAATTTATTTGTCATCTGATCAACGGAAAAACTGCCTCGTTGCGATGCTGGTACAGTTTTCGTAATGTTAGTACAGAATATTGTGCCAGAAGTGTTAGGGTTAGTTTATGATTGGAATTATTTTAATACATTTACATTAGGTTTCACTCTATCGATCTTGCTCCTGAAAATACAGTGTGTTTTAAAATTGGTATGCCAGTGAAATTAACACGTCATCAAAATCATGGCTCTGGTTTGATTGGATTGTAGTGTATCTGGGTATTTTTTCTGGTTCAATATTTATTTTGTTTACACATGAGAAGACCAATAGTTACCATGAAAAAAAAAAAAACATTATGATAATCACTCAATTGACCCGATAATTTTGCCAATATCCTGCCATAGGACTGCCCATAGGAATATGTGTGTATGTGTGGCCCCGCAACACACTAGCGACCTGTTCGGGGTGTACACTACCTTTCGCCTGAAATCAGCCAGCACCCCCCCCGACCTCGTCAGGAATAAGCTGTTCAGAAACAATTTCTGAACATTTCAATACTGGAACCCGCTGCCGACAAGTCTCAGTCTAAAGCCGTAACTTCGTGAGTATGCGATTTTTTATTTTATACAAATATAATTAGTCATTTAATTTGTCTTGACATCTTTTAAAGTTCAGACGTTGTGGGCTACATTGCACATGAAAGTGGACGGGTACACACATGTCAGAGTTTGTAAATGGCACAACACCAGGAATCTTTTAAAGATAATTCAAGCGTGACGATTAGTGTTAAGATGAAAAATTAACTCATTAAATAAATTAAAACCTACGTTGTAGGCAATTTGGTCTTCACTGATATATGCATTGGACATTCACCCTTTAACAATGGCTTATACACCTTTTTAGTATTTCTCCAAAATTATTCAAAATTAATATACAAAATTATAAGCAAAGAACAGGAAGGGAAATGCCGAAAGAAGAAGAAGGTAATAGTAATAATTAATTAAAAATGAACAGCTACATTGTCAATGGTTTGGTAACAACAAGAAAGGGTGACATCTTGGCGGAGTTTGGCATCTGTCAGGATACAGGGATGTGGAAGGAGGAGTACCCAAATGCAGGTCAACAAAACAACATTTATTAACCAAAAGTCCGGTAAGGCAAAAAATCCACTAAAGCTGTAATGCAAAGACCTGACTGGAAGGGATGATGATGGTGGTGATGATGACGATAATCTGACAAAGACGTCTGGAGTGATTGCCTTCAAATAGGCACCAGGATCCACAGGTGCATGTCATCAGACTAATCACCCTCAGGTGTCCCTAATCAGGGTGATAATGGAAGGTCCAGGACTCCCTCTGGTGGCAGGGGAAGGGATCATGACAGTATCTCCTCATTTGAGTTGACAGTAGGAAACTTTCAGTCAAAACTTCAAAGTTTCAGTTGGCCGAGTTTTGCATCTGTCAGGATATGGGGACGTGGAAGGAGGAGGATTCAAATGCAGGTCAACAAAACAAGATTTATTAACCAAAAGTCCAGGAAGGCAAAAGTCCAGTAAAGCTGTAAGGCAAAAACCTGGCTGGAAGGGATGGAGATGGTGGTGATGACAATGACCTGACAAAGATGTCTGGAGTGATTGCCTTTAAATAGGTACCAGCATCCACAGGTGTGTTAGAGCCAATCATAATCCCACAGTCTCCTTTGTTTGCTTCATGTGTTGCAGCTTTGGTCATCACCCTCAGGTGTCTCTAATCTGGGTGATGGGTAATCTGGGTGATGAGGGAAGGTCCAGGGCTCCCTCTGGTGGCAGGAGAGGGGATCACAACAGTATCTCATTTGAGTTGACAGGAAAGTTTCCGTCAAAAGTTCAACGCAGATGGAGTGGTTCGGGCATCTGGTCAGGATGCCCCCCGAGCGCCTCCCAGGCGAGGTGTTTCGGGCACGTCCCACCGGGAGGAGACCAAGGGGCAGACCCCGGACCCACTGGAGAGACTATGTCTCACAGCTGGCCGGGGAACGACTTGGGATCCTTCCAGGTGAGCTAGAGGATGCAGTCGGGGAGAGAGAGGCCTGGGCTGCCCGTTTGAGGCTGTTGCCCCCGCGACCCGACCCCGGAACAAGCGGAAGATGACGGAACGGAAAGTTTCCGTCAAAACTTCAACGCAAATTGTAGATAGTGCCATTTTAATGTTGTGTTTTATGTGTTTCTACCTGTTTACGTTTGAAAAAACATCTACAAATGTAAGAACGTGTTTGGTGTTTTTTCATTGTACATCTGTAACGCCAACCTTACACCAGCAGGTATCCCAGCAGCTTCAGTCCAGCTGCACAAACAGCAAAGAGGTTTGACTTATCTTGTGTTTTTTATGTGTGGTGACAGTCAATCAGGATGGCGTGGGATTTGCTGCACTTTCAACATTGTTCTGAGTAGTGGATTGCTTTTTTCGCTTTGTTTGGGCCCAGGGGACAGTTACTAACGTTGCCTTTATAGAAGAGCAAGACAGAAAACTTCCTTTTAGATGTGATGCAACTATAATATTCTCCTGACCAATGCCTTGCCTGTGGCTAAGCACATAAAATAACCACCTCCAGGAGTACATCAAAACATCTAGTATTGTTTGTACAGAAATAAAGTCTATTTAAGGGCAGTTAGTCATTTTTTTGTTTTCAATCTTTTTATTTGGTATTATGAAAAGCATTCATGACCATAAGTAGAGAACATTTAACATTAATCTAATTAAAATACCTTAGATCTTCATTCCACTGCAATCCAGCTTTAAGTCATCCCTCACAGAGACAAACAGGTGCAATTTTGAAACAGCTTCTATTCAACCTTTAGGTGTGCTGATAACAGAATTATGAGGCTAATCAAAAGGATCATACTTCACTCCCTTCTGAATTGTGTGCAACAAATAAAATCCTATCAGCCTGACCTTTGTAACAGCTGGTTCAGTTGAAAGAAAAAAAATAAAGTCTAATCTACTGAGTGGATGATTACGGATCCAGTAAAGGAGCATGTTCTCCAGATACAAGCTCACATATTCAAATTTGACATTTGAATGAAATGTATTACATTCACAGATGAGTGTCCGGCTACTCTGGTGTGGTTAGATTGAATCAAATCCTAAAAGCCTAACCTGCAGAGTTAAACAAGCTGACATATATGCTAATTTACTTTGTAAAATGATGCATCAATGAAATTTATGACACT
The DNA here is from genome assembly GCA_902685375.1 of Neostethus bicornis. Taxonomy (NCBI): domain Eukaryota; kingdom Metazoa; phylum Chordata; class Actinopteri; order Atheriniformes; family Phallostethidae; genus Neostethus; species Neostethus bicornis. Next base: position 24,423,727 of record LR738547.1, read on the forward strand.
GCTGTGGATAGGTTGTACTTTACCCATTTCTCAAATGGGGAATTATTTGTGCAGCATTGCACTGCAGCAGGCACTCATGACGGCATCAATAATAGGAGATACTGTATGAGGACTTATGTATTTTCTCCAAGGATACTTAGGCACGGTCTTAGTGGGAATCGAACCAACAAGGCCAGATTTTCTACCACTGAGTTAACACATCCTCCACAAGTTCCATACCGAATCTGACACTATAAATTGCATTCTCCGATAATTCTTCTTGTTTATATTAACAATTATGAGGTGAGATAGGGAGGTGGGATAGGGAGATTATGAGGTGAGATAAGAAAAACTTTCTTAAAAAAAAAAACATGACGAGATCCCTGGATCTTGACTGTTGTCATATAACGAGAAGCTAATTATTTTCATCACGAGGTGGATCTTGGAAATAATTTACGACTTGAGAAAGGCCAAGAAAGTTTCAAGTTAGAGTCTTCTTCTTATTCTCCTTTCGGCATTTCCCTTCAGGGGTAGCCACAGCAAGTCAGTTTCCATCTAACCCTATCTGCTGTATCCTCTTTGGTCACACCAACTATCCTCATGTCGTCCTTCACTGCATCCATGAACCTCCTCTTTGGCCTTCCTCTAGTCCTCTTTCCTGGTGGTTCCAAACCCAGCATCCTTCTACCTATGTACTCTCTCTCTCTCCTCTCCACGTGTCCAAACCATCTCAGTCTGGCCTCTCTGACTTTATCCCCAAAACCTCTAACATGTGCTGTTCCTCTGATATACTCATTTCTAATCATGTCCATCCTGGTCACTCCCAGAGGTATCCTCAGCATCTTCATCTCTGCTACCTCCATCTCTGCTTCCTGTCTTTTCTTCAGTGCTACTGTTTCTAGACCAATCAGAATGACCGGTCTCACCACGGTTTTGTACACTTTCCCTTTCATTCTAGCTGAAACTCTTCTATCACACATCACACCTGATACTTTCCTCCACCCGTTCCAGCCTGCCTGAACACGCTTCTTCACCTCTTTTTCACACTCTCCATTGCTCTGGACTGTTGATCCTAGATACTTAAAATCTTCCACCTTCTTTATCTCTTCTCCCTGTAACCTCACTTTTCCATTTGGATCCCTCTCATTCACACATGTACTCTATTTTACTCTGACTAATCTTCATTCCTCTTCTTTCTAGTGCAAACCTCCACCTCTCCAGCTTTTCCTCCACCTCTTCCCTCCTCTCACTACAGATCACAATGTCATCTGCAAACATCATTGTCCATGGGGATTCCTGTCTGACAACAAGTGTTTCAGGCCAGAAGGTGTCATGCCTAAAAAACAAACCCAAACAGCTAACCTAGACAATCTCCTAAATTTAACTATGTCTAAATAAGAAATAAGTCCCCCAAGGGTAGTTTTACAGACATTGTCAACATGTGATCTAAAACTGATGCAAGGCACAGTCATCAGTTTGATGATGTATGGCAAAGCTGTAACAACTTCACAAGTAATTACCGACTCAGAGAAAAATATACCCCTGCAAGTATAACAATGTAATTATGGGAAGGTAGCGTAGGCTTTTGTTAACTTAAGTCTGGAGCATGAAAAATAGAAGGTTAATGAGTGTTTACGTGTCTCCTGTCTGATTCCAGTGGCTGACCTGAGCTTAAAAACCTGGCACCCACAAAGCAATCAGAAGAACGTCTCACTGTAATCACTGCTGCCTCATACATTATGATACATGCATAATTACTTTGACAAGCAACATACAATTTCCACCTCCACATGAGCAATTGCTATCAAGCTCTATCTTTCATTCAAACTAGCTCAGAGCTACAAGTAGCCAGTGGTTGAAATATTACCCTGGCAAAATTAAAAATACAAATGTTTTTAATTATTTAAGTCATTTACAGGGAGTAAAACATCTCACAAACATGAAGGAGTTTGATATTCTGGTCTCAAAGAAAAAGCTTAGGGACAAATATACCCCGTCAAAGGCTGGTCTGTGAGAAAAAAATAGTGAGAGTAAAACAGGAGGGAAAAAAAAAGGTTTGTTGAGTAATTATCAGTGTATCAACATTAATTTTCCTTCCTTTTTGCATTTTCTTACGTAACTCTAATTTAATGTGTTTTACCAAATTTGTTGCTTAAAAATTGTTATTGTACGTAAAAAGAAAATATCTTTGGAAATAAAGAACATGCAATATTGTCACAAAAAGCAGCTAATTTTTAACTATGACCACTAATTTTCCAATTTTCAAAATACCGTTAAATATTTTGGTAATACTAATTGTCAGCCACAACTAAAGGTTTTTGGACATTAAACATGCCCATTTAGTACAATCTATGTTCCTACCCTCCCTCATGGTCACCAGCTATGAGTGGTGACTGAAAAAACGAGATCGCAGATACAAGTGGGCGAAATGAGCTTCCTCTGCAGAGTGGCTGGGCTCTCACTTAGAGATAGGGTGAGGAGCTCTGCCATCCAGGAGGAGGTCAGAATAGAGCCGTTGCTCCTCCGGGTCGAGAGAAACCAGATGGGGTGGTTCTGGCATCTGGTTAGGATAACTCTCGAATGCCTCGCTGGTGAGGTGTTTCGGGCACGTCCCACCAGGAGGACACGCAGAGTCAGGCCCAGAACCCACTGAACAGACTGTGTCTCACCATTGAACTGCGAACACCTCGGGATCGTTCTTGGTGAGCTGGGGGATGCAGCCGGGGTGTGAAAAGCCTGAGTTTCCCATCTAAGGCTTTGCCCCACAGCCCAGCCCCGGATAAGCGAAAGACACCAAAACAAAACAATAAAATATTATGCATTCAAGAGGAATTGCATCTTTTACTAAACAGTGGAGTAATTAACATTTTTTTGAAAACTTTTAATCGTTCTACCAAACTTTACTCATAAAGTAAATCTGTACATCTAAGAAGGACTCTTACTGTCTCAAAGTCATCCAGTAAAGGGCGTCACACTTTTTTAAAAAAGAAAAAAATAAATCGAAGCATGGCTTCCTGATTCATGGAGCCCTTTAAATTTAAACTTGTTTTTCTTCACTTGAAGAAACATTTGAAGACAAGTTTAAAGGATAAGGATGCTTTGGCAAAAGTTCAATCAACAAGTTTTGATCTTTATTCTCTTTATTTTTTATGCCACATGGGTTTAACCCTGCCATTTCTTTTTTTTTTCTAGCAGACAAACTCTCTTGCTGTTCCCTGCAATGTCCATTTACTTGGAAGTCAAAGAAACTTGGCTTTTTCTGAGACCACCACCTGCTGTTATTAATTCATTTGCATTAAAGAAGCATAAAAACAAAAAAAAAATAACTGACTCTTTTCTCATGTTTAACATTTTTGCTCATCTACAGTCAAAATTATAAGTAATATGTTATCAAATGTACTGCTTTTAGGGTTCCATTCCCGCTTATCTGGGGCCAGGTCGCTGGGGCAACAGCCTCATCCTCATCCGCATCCTCCAGCTCACCCAGAAGGATCTCGAGTCGTTCCCTGGCCAGTTGTGAGAAAGTTTCTCTAGCGGGTCTGGGATCTGCCTCTTGGTCTCCTACCGGTGGGAAGTGTCCAGTTTGGATCCCTCTCATTCACTCGTTTTACTCTGACTTATCTTCATTCCTCTTCTTTTTAGTGCAAAAAATACGAAATACCATACCGGATCGGTCTAGGCCCGGGTTAACAGCAACTATTCATGGTCGCGTTTTAGCATTTGTAACGTGCATCTAACTTGTTTGCAAGTAGTGTTATACTGTCATTTTTTTTCTATTCAATGTATTATTACAGTGACGTAGTTACATTTGGGATGCATCACTCTCAACTCTGGTTTTTAAGTATCTAGGATCAATAGTCCAGAGCAATGGAGAGTGTGGAAAAGAGGTGAAGAAGCATGTTCTTCACCTCTTTTCCACTCACACCTCACACCTCATCAGGTGTGAGGAAAGTTTCCTCACACCTGATGAGGAAAGTATCAGGTGTGATGTGCAACAGAAGAGTTTCAGCTAGAATGAAAGGGAAAGTGTAGAAAACCGTGGTGAGACCGGCCATGCTGTTTGGTCTAGAAACAGTAGCACTGAAGAAAAGACAGGAAGCAGAGATGGAGGTAGCAGAGATGAAGATGCTGAGGATTTCTCTGGGAGTGACCAGGATGGACAGGATTAGAAATGAGTACATCAGGGGAACAGCATATGTTTGAGGTTTTGGGGATAAAGTTCGAGAGGCAAGACTGAGATGGTTTGGACACGTACAGAGGAGAGAGAGAGAGTACATAGGAAGAAGGATGCTGGATTTGGAACCACCAGGAAAGAGGACTAGAGGAAGGCCAAAGAGGAGGTTCATGGATGCAGTGAAGGAAGACATGAAGATAGTTGGTGTGACCAAAGAGGATACAGCAGATATTAGGATTAGATGGAAGAAACTGACTTGCTGTGGTGACCCCTAAAGGGAAAAGCCGAAAGAAGAAGAAGAAGACTCTCAACTCTGGTATCAAAAAATACTGAAATGGTAACGGAACTCATCCTGTGAGATGAACTCAGTAAGACCTTCTGAAGAAGAATTTGGTGCTGCTTTAACACGTTTTAAGACCCACTGCAGTTTAAACCAAACAGCATCAGTAAACAGCTTTTCCCCATCACCTGGTACACAACATTAGTTCTTCTACTACAGGTACAAGAATGCCCACAGTGTGAAATAAGCTCCAGTGGGGTCTCTGTGTACAGTATGTGTGTAGCCGACATACACAACATCAGCTAGGTGTCTATATGTTGTTATAAAGAGCAGTGAACCAAAAAGGGCTCATCTGATACTCAGGAATGAGTAAAGTCCTTCTAGATACAGAGAGGGGAAATGACTTGAAGCACCTGGACACTATGTCAATATTGGTAAAAAAGAAACACTGTCCAGGTGGGATACGCCACGGTATGTCTAACAGCAACATCTTTGCTAGTTATAGAAGTAGGTTTCAAAGTCTTTCTAACACCTTCTAGCAGATGATTTTGATAAGGAACTTAATTCTTGATAATCAGTTTCGGTATTTGTGATCTAATGAAAAAACTGTCAGTGATATGATCAGTATTTAATGAGTTTTACAAAGAAGCCTGCATATGTAATACTTAGTAATAACACCCAGAAGTTTGATAGCAATCAGGGGTTTATGAGCTGCGATATGCCACCTTAGCAGTAATTAAACAAGGTAATGTTTTGAGAAATGTGGAAAAATTAAAGTCATGGCCTTTTCTGATAAGCAATATACAAATTTAAAAGAATTCACTGATACAATGGTTTTAAAGATATTTTTTTGAGAATGAGGTCTTTTGGAATAACCAATCACACCATCTTCTTCGGCTTCGTTCATAATCAGGTGGCATTGAGAGCAGTAAACCCAGACTTTCCACACCTCACTGATGTACGTAATATTCCGTTCCATTGTCTTCCGCTTGTCCGGGGCTGGGAAACAGGGGCAACAGCCTCAGACGGAAAACCCAAGGCTTCTATGACTCTGGCTCCAGTTCACCCAAAAGGATCCTGAGGTGTTCCCCAGCCAGAAGTGAGACATAGTCTCTCCAGCGGGTCTGGGGTCTGCCTCGGGGTCTTCTCTAGGTGGGATGTGCCCGAAACAACTCACCAGCGAGACGTTCAGGAGGCATCCCAAACAGATGCCCAATGCACCTACACTGGATTCTCTCAACAAAATAACCCCATGAGTATTATTCATTAGCAGTAAGATGTTAAACTTTTATAAAACTATTTTTTTTACCAAACTTATTATAAATATGTGTTTTTGTAAGTAAATTAGTTGCAATGTATGTATGTGATTCAACTCTTGAGAGAATACAGTCTGCAGGGTTTTAATTAGACCACAAAGTGTTTTACATTCCATTCTGTTTAGATAAATTCCCTCTGAATTTTAGTCTCCTATCTTCACTTTAACTTTCAGATATTATAAGATAAGTTAAGGCAGAGCAGAAGGTTATCTGAGGGTTCTGTAAAGGTTAGTTAAGGGTTACCTGAAAGTCACGGACGTTAAGTTAGGAAAACGTTCTGGGAAGGTTGACTGAGGGAAGGTTAGTTTTTTCTGAGGTTAGCTGAAGGTTCTGTGGAGGTTGTGAGAAGGTTTTGTGAGGGATGTCTGAAGGTTAGTTTTACGGTGGATCAGCGCTATTCTGCGCTAGAGCGCTCGCCCGCGGACCAAAAGGCGTGGCAAAATCTGGTGTTCATATAGTTTACAAATACTAGATGGAGGAGCTTGGCGACGGCAGCTCAGTGGTTAGAGCGTCCGCGCGCGGACCTGAAGGTCGCGGGTTTGATTCCCGCTGAGACCACCGTCTAGGGTCCTTGGAGAAGACACCTAACCCCCGCTTCTCCCACCATTGGCGCCGTCAAAGGACAGCCTGCTGCGGTGTAAGGAGTGCAGCACACAAATTTCCACGGTGAGGGATGAATAGAGTTATTCATTTAGTTTACTAGGTTACATAAAAATTAAGAGAACTTTCTAAGAACATTGTGTAATGGTTCCTTGAAGGTTAAAATTAAGTTTAGAGGAACATTCTGAAAACCTGAGGGAAACATTCAGAAAAACAAAAAAATAACGTTCCATCAATGTCATAAAACTTTCCGTTTGAACCTTTGGAGAACCAAAAATACTTTTAAGGAGCATTCGGCAAACCTTTAAAAACCCTCCCCAGAACGTTCTGGGAATTTAAAATGTTAGCTGGGTAGGACCAGATGGATGAGACCTGATGTCATTTTCACAAACTGCGACACGGGTTATTGTGGTTTAAAAATCTCGGGTTTTTAACTCTGGAACGAGCTGTTGTTTCCAGGTCTTTTCTCTTAAATGTATTGATTGCATGAAGCAAGCTTCTATTGAAAATGTATATGTTTGCAACATTGCTGTTTCAGCAGGAGGTCCAAAGCCTGAAGACACAAAATTGGTCTTAAAAGTCCAGTAAGAATGAGACACACTGTACATAACTGATCTTTATTACAGTTTTGGAAGAGTTTTCTGCATTTATTTTTCTCTCTAGAGGTTCTCATGTGGGGAAAATTTTCTGCTGCTTTGTATGTTTGTAAGCTGGAACTTCAGGGTCTGTGGCTCTGTTGATTAACCAATCAGTGGACGCAGGGAGACAGAAAGCAGGAGAGGGGAATGTGATTGATTTCAGTATTTGACCCTTCGGATTAAAAAAAAAGGCAAATATTCCATTCCGTCATCTTCCGCTTGTTTCGGGGTCGGGTCGCGGGGGCAACAGCCTCAAACGGGCAGCCCAGGTCTCTCTCCCCCCGGCCACGTCCTCTAGCTCACCTGGAAGGATCCCAAGTCGTTCCCCGGCCAGCTGTGAAACATAGTCTCTCCAGTGGGTCAGGGGTCATCCCCTTGGTCTCCTCCTGGTGGGACGTGCCCAAAACACCTCGCCCGCGAGGCGCTCGGGGGGCATCCTGACCAGATGCCTGAACCACCCCATCTGGCTCCTCTCGACCTGGAGGAGGAGCGGCTCGACACCGAGCTCCTCCCGGATGGCAGAGCTCCTCACCCGATCTCTGAGTGAGAGCCCAGCCACCCTCCGGAGGAAGCTCATTTCGGCATTTCGGAAGGAGGTCTGCTCCAGATTTCTAATAGATCATCTGTGTTCCTGTGCTGGGCATCACCAGACTGAAGAGGTTCTTGATGTATCCACATCGCCCATAGTTTAATCTTTGCTTTGCTGTCTTGTTACTCTCATCTTATCTCGTGTCAGGTTATTCTCAACCGTACTCTCAGTTACCTGCCATTTTTATCCGGATCAAGCCCATCTGCTATTTTTTTCTCATTCATGGTTGTAGTATAAAATAACTACTTATTGTCAGTAACAGACCAAAGATGGGCATGCTGTAAGTTTGTTTAGTTAGTTTAATCATTTGCAATTGCTTATATTAAGACTAATGTTTGTTCATTTTTCTTTGATTTACTGTATGAAGCCCATTGAGACAAAAATTGAATTGAAGTGACGTGATCACTGATTAGCCACATAAATATCTATGATCAATAGAATAATCATATTTAGTTTAATCACTGATCCACAGCTTTGGATTTTCAACAGAAGCGGGGTTTTGGAACAGAGCATCTAAATAGTCCAAAAGCTGAAATTCAGCTAGAATTTCAACTGTTGTTGAGATGTCTGAGAGTTTCAGTCTCCTCTACATGTGAGGCAAGCTAGGTCCATCTAATAGATGTTCTGTGTACAATTTGAAATGACAGCTTAAGTGGCTTAACCATCCCTAAGGTCTGCCGATGAAAGAGTACAGGGTCATTTTAGATGTTGGAAACCCTACAATCTTCGATAAAGGGGCGAAAATCAAAAGGGTGACCATGGAATGTTAGGTAAAGGAGTGTATGTAACACCTGAAAAAAATTGTGACCCCTTTAGTATTAAAATCTGGTACTCTTAGTTACTCTTAGTTGCTGCACGGTGGCAGAGTGGTTAGCACAGTGGCCTCACAACAAGAAAGTTGGGGTTTCAGTCACGGGTAGACCCAGGCTTGAAACGCTGGCCTTTCAGTGTGGAGTTTGCATGTTCTCCCCATGTGCGCATGGGTTTTCTCCAGGTACTCCGATTTTCTTCCACCCTTCAAAAACATACATTTTAGGTTACTGGCTGCTATGGATGAATTTCTGTGTTGATGATTGTGTGTGTGAGACCCCGCAGCAGACTGGTGACCTGTTCAGTATGTATCCTGCCTCTTGCCTAAAATCAGTCAAGATAGGCTCAGGCATTCTGTACCCTCTTAAGGATAAGTAGTTTAGAAGATGAAACTAGAAAAAACTGTCAGCAATCAGTTTTCCATTCTATTCTCAGAGACACTAAAAGCTAGCGTTGGTAGCTTTTTGGTACCAACGTAGTGTACCCTGTACATTGTATCCTGTACGCTAGAAGCAAGTGGTACCAATGTGGCACTTCACTGTATCAGTTCTTTTATAGGCAGAAACGGGAGCAAATAAAAGCATTGGCTACGGCCCGATGTTTTAAACATTTTAATTCAACCCAGCGAACTTCAATAAATTGAATCTTGTAATTTTATTTTGTTTTTTGCATGTCTGCAATTGCCAATAGATGGCAATTTTTTAAATAATTTTTTTATGCCTGGTACTGTTAATTAAAGATAGAGCCACCCATGTCCACAATAGAATAGTTCATGTTTGTAGGATCTCACCTCATCAGTACACAATGAAATTTTCAACATAAAGTATTTGCCTGAGCATACAACATTCCACATTTTCTGTTGATATCTTCAACATATTTTACAGTAGCAGTGATGATGAGCCCAAGAGGTTTCATTTTATTTGTAACACTTGATAAGTAAAAGTGTTGGTCTCATCTGTCCACATCACCTGTCTAAAATAATTTTACAAATAAACCTACACCACAACACATATATGTACAGAATGCATAAAAAATGATGAAGATTGCTAATTTAAAATGTACTAGTACTTATTGAGGGTCCTAACTATCACTGAGGTTCTCAAATTTATATTGAGCTTTTAAAACTTTTCTCACCAACACAATTAAACTGTTTATCTGCATTCATAATTAATGCTCAAGATGTGCTTTTAATGTGTTTGTTTAATGTTAATTTGCGAACCATTGTGTGTTCTCACTCAATAATTAATGCATACATATTTGCATAAATGTTTCATTTGCTTAAAGAAGTAGGAACCGGAACATTTGCAGATGAAATTCAACAAACAGAGAAATTTAGGACAGGTTGCCTCACTTTCAACAGACTATTTGTTTTTTTTTTTCCCTTTCCGTCATCTTCCGCTTATTACGGGGCCGGGGCGCAGGGGCAACAGCCTCAGACTGGAAGCCCAGGCTTCTCTCACCCCGGCTGCATCCTCCAGTTCACCCGGACGGATCCCAAGTCGTTCCCCGGCCAGCTGTGAGAAATAGTCTCTCCAGCAGTTCTGGGATCTGTCCCTTGGTCTCCTCCCGGTGGGACATGCTCGAAACACCTCGCCCCCGAGGTGCTCGGGGAGCATCCTGACCAGATGCCTGAACCACCCCATCTGGCTCCTCTCAACCTGGAGGAGGAGCGGCTCCTCCCGGATTGCAGAGCTCCTCACCCGATCTCTGAGTGAGAGTCTAGCCACCCTGCGGAGGAAGCCCATTTCGGCCATTTGTATCAGCAATCTCATTCTTTCGGTCACCACCTACAGCTGGTGACCATAGGTGAGGGTGGAAACGTAGATCAACTTATAAATCGAGAGCTTTGCTTTTCGGATCAGCTCTTTCTTTACCACGAAGGATCGATGCAGGGTCCTAGTTAGTGCTGACGCCGCACCGATCCGCCTGTCGATCTCCCGCTCCATCGTTCCCAATTCTGTAATTTATGATTTATTTCACATTGAAAAAACTCAAATTATTATTTCATTTGACCAATGTACTTGGGATATCTGTTTATTACTGTCTATAATTGCCATGATCCCCTCTCCTGCCGCCAGAGAGAGCCCTGGATGTCCCTCATCACACTGATTAGGGACACCTACAATTGATTCCTGATGCCACACATCTGTGAACCCTGCCATCTCTTTAAGGGCATTCACCTCGGACTTCCCGGTTGGGTCACCATCCCTTCCAGCCAGGTGTCCCTGGTTGCCTGACCAAGAACACGTTCTGACAATAACCTTTTGCCATGCCACTGAAACTTTTTTTTTTCTTTTCACAGTATCAATGGACTGCCAAATTCAAATAAACCACGTTTTCTGTCTGCAATTGGGTCCACCTCTTTGTATCTGCACACCACTTCATGACAATAATATCCTGATTTATAAATCATATGGTAATATAATAAATAATATAGTGATTTAATAATTTGAGCCAAACATAAAAGCTGTGAATATAATAGCTACAACTTCTTCTAAATACGCTTGGTCTTTTTCTAGCAGCATATCCTCCAACTGGAATCAGAGCAAAATGGAATTTTTATATTTTCACTTGTATATCTGTATAGTTTATTTTTGTGGGTTTAATCTTTAAAAGAAATGTAAATGCTTTTTCTGCAAAGAATCAAAATTACATTACTTGCCAAGGAATATCTTTTTTACCTACCCAAACTTACACACACTCCCAAAGCAAAGGAAACATCTGTCCCTACAATAACATAGCTTCATAATTCTTTGCTTGTATCTTCTTCACATTCAACAATAAACCAGACTGCATCGCCGGTGATCAATGAAGCTGTTATAAGAGTACTTCAGGCCTTCTGATGGAACTGAAATCGCTTTGCTTGCCTAGCTCTGGACCACTGGAAAAAAAAAAAAAAAAAACTTGGGGAAAAAAAAAATGTAAAGCAAACACATAAATGAAGCATTTGTTTCCAGCCCCTCCTGGATTGTGTGACAGGCAGCAGTGTTGGGGAGATTCCATCAACCTGACAAGCTGCTTCTTGCAGGAGAAGAGTTAATTGCTGTGGGACCGAAGCTGCCTTCAACATCCATCAACAAACCTCCTTCCTGCTCTATGGGGTTGGAGGTTGGGTGAAGCATTGAGGAAGGGTCATAACAGAGGGCTACAGAGGGCAGGGAGATGTGAGAAACAGCTGATTTCCTTTGACATCTTGGGCAAATACTCATCCAAATAAAACACCTCTTTTGAGCAGCTGTTCATTGAAAATTTGGACTCCAAACTTGGACCTATCATAAAGTTGAATAAAACAAAGATAATTGCACATGAAAACTGAACACGTCCACTTATTTTTTTAGTCGATAAAAGCTACTTAAAATACACTCTGTCAAGAAAAGAATTGGAGCATAGCTGGTAGAGAATAGTGGAAAAGAAAAACATTAAGTGGGAAAACATTATTCAAAGATTGGTGAAGCATTGCAATTTTTAATATTTTACTTCTCAAAGAACTTTTTGTCGCTTTCTGACTGTTTTCTCATTAATTTGCTGACATTTTTCTGTAAGCATTGCCTTTGGTACAGCAGAGTTAGAAAGTATGGAGTCAGTGAAAATGCAATGCGGACTACAAAAATATTTCAATGAGCCAAGACAAAGCTGAGTCGATATGTATGTGGGGAAAAGTTAATGTCATATCAATGGGATATCGAGCAGTGCTGCGGTAAATTTTATGGAGTAGAGAAACAGCTTGCAGAAAGATACAGCATGTGGAACAGGGCTAGAAATAATTGTACATCAAAGCTTGTTTATGCAGCACTTTTCTAACAAATAGAATCAATCGGGAGCTTTTTATCTACACTCTTTGTTTTATGAACATGAATACCTTGAAATTAAAAGTTTTCACAATTGAGCCAAGTCTTGCTGTCTCATAATTTCAGCAGTGGTGGATGAAGTATTCACTTTTTGTACTTAAGTAAAAGTACAGATAATTAGGCAAAAAAAATACTTAAGTAAAAGTACCAATAAAAAAAAATCTACTTAAGTAAATGTACAAAAGTAATTGGTGTAAATTTTACTTTTTAAGTAAAAAGTAAAAGTATTCGACCATAATTCAAATGTTATTTTTTGTGCTGTAGGGTCACAAATATGTAAATACTCTCCAGGGGCGTGACCCCTCCCCCCTCTCCCGCCTCTTTTGGTCCGCAAGAAAAAAGAAGAAAGGAAAGGGGACAAGTCAAGCTATCCCCTTGCAGGGCCAGCAAATGGTCCACCAAAATGCAGGAAAATGACACTTATTTTTTAAAATGTTCTGGGGGGGAGGGGACCCCCAGTCACCCTATATTGGCTTTGCCAATGACCTCACGTCCCCACCCCATCTTCAGAAAATCTTAGATCCGCCCCTGCTCTTCGCGCTGAATGAATGAGGAAAATGTTTACTCTCGACTCTGATTGAGCCTCGATTCATTACTTCTTCTCCCGATCAACTGCTTCTTTTGATTTTAGCGATGCGGCTTCAAGATGCGCTGAAAAAAAACTTTATATTTTTTAAATTCCTGAACAAAAATGTAACAAAAAATGTAAAACACACTTTTAAAAAGTAGCGAAGTAAAAGTACAGATATTTGCTCTAAAAATGTAGTGAAGTAAAAGTACAGGTCTCAAATTTTACTTAAGTAAAGTACAGATACACAATTTTTTTTACTTAAGTACAGTAACGAAGTACATTTACTTCATTACGTTCCACCACTGCACTTCAGAGTAGATGGGATGCTGTTTAATTGTTACAAGAAGCATCAAGTTTATGTGTATTGTGAAATTTTCTGTGTGAGTCAGTGTGGAAGAAATCGGAGGTCTTTTCTTGAAGATTGTTGATTTGAGGGCTGATTTGAGCGTTTGCCAAACTTTGAATCACTTCATCTAGTTTGCAACTAAATAAATCAAGTACCGGTATACAGCTGAGGGACTGATGAATGCGCATGAGCTCATTTGCAGCTGTTTATAGTTAGGAAATGAAGAGTTTGCACCCGAGAAAAAGGATGTTAACCAATATGTTGCACAAATTTGTATTTGTTATTTCTGCTTTTCAATTTCTTTTAGAATTAAGTACCCTGAAAACGTCAGGAAATAACAGAACGTCTCAATCAATCTATGGACTCTTACTCAAGACTTTAAAAGAAAAGCATTCTCATGCAATATAAATATAGAATTTTTTTTTTAATTCTATAAAACTTTTCTCAAATGAGCTCTACTGACTCTGTCCGGCCACTTGGCGTGGGAACTTATTCGGAGCTTTTAAAATACAAATACCGTAATTTCACGACCATTAGGCGCACCGTACGAAAAGGCGCAGTTTCAGTCACACACCGCCTTACAACAACACACACGCAAGCATGCAAATGTGCGTATTAAAAAATAGATCAGGAGCAAAACTGAGTTTGGTTGTGCTTTATTTAAGTAGTAACGACACTAAACTAGCACATTACCGGTAATAGTATTTATTCAAATCCGTCAAAGTCCTCATCCTCTGTTTCGGAATCCAACAGCTGCGCAAAATCCAACAGAGCAGGTCTACTTCGCTCCTCGCTGTCGCCTTTTATACACAATCAACGCCCACACTCTTTAACGTTCTCATGCCTTTTCTTTCAGGTCCGCCTCAGAGGTAAGATCTTAAGCCCGAGCCCGACCCGAGCCTGAGGTCGGACTCGGGCCGGGTCGGGTTTTAATATCCGTGGGCTCGAGTCGGGTCGGGCTGGATTTTTTAGGCCCGATCTCACCTCTTGTCCGCCTCACGGGCACTGCTTTTTCTTTTAGGTTCGCCTTTTCTCACGAGCACAGCTTTTTCTTTTAGGTCCGCCTTTTCTCACACACAAGGCGACCGCACGAAAGGGCGCACCGCTCATTTTGAAGAAAATCTAAGATGTTTAGATTTTTGTAAATTACGTATTGTAATTTCATGCCTTATGGTCGTGAAATTACGGTACTAATATTACTTTTGAAAATTCAATGGAGATCGAAGATGGCATGTGGCAGAAAAAATGTCATTCTCATCAATAATTCAATTTGAGTGAAAATCCACTGTAAGGCATGGTGTGCCTTTTAGAAAATTCTCTCACTGGTTTTTTTTTTTTTCCAGTAATGTAGCCTAATTCTTACTTCTCCCACTTGCTTTGTTGGCCGTCTATATGTAAGCACTGATGCTGGATTCTTGTAGACTTGGTCTCACCCTTGGTTTTCGCTTTGCTTCTGCTATTTACCAGGAAGGTGAGATAAGCATTAGACTCCTGTAGCATTCATATCTCGGACCATCGCTGGTTTGCTGATGCGGACACTAAATAAACTGGTAGCTTTTAGCAGATGTAATCACAAAGTTGTAGTCGATCTGATGGAAGAAGATAGCCAGAGGGTGTTGGGAGGAAACGACTGTTTGCTTTTTATTGTTCTACGTAAGAATGAAATAAAAATGTTTGCTGTGCTTTCACTGCAGTGTGTTATCTCATTTTGTTCAATCGCTTAAGAAAGCAAAGTGCATCAAGTAATTGTTGGCCACTCAATGTGACAATTTTTTTTTTCCATGAGTATATCACGCCCTGCAACAAATTGGTGACCAGTTTGGAGTGTAATCCACCTCCTTCCAACTAGCCGGGAGAGGTGTTGAAGAGGAGTAAATATGTAGCAAGTTAAAGATAACGTCAAGTTGACCAGACAGAGATGGCTTGGTTTTCACCCAGAGCAGTGAGAAGAAATATATTGGTAGAAGATGGAGAGTCTTAACTGCCAGGTAGGAGGCCTAGGGGGAGACCAAAGAAAAGGTTTTTGAATGTGATGACGGAGGACATGAATGTAAGTGGTATGAGATCAAGAAGACAGGGTTAGATGGAGGAGACTTACTTAACGTTGTGACATGTAAAAAAAATACAAAGGTAATTTCACATTCATAATGTGTTCTGAATTATTATGCAAAATAAATTTAAGCGTCATGAAGATTAACTCCATTCAATTTAATTTATTTCGCCCAAAATAATTGTCTCAATAGGGTAAAAGAACAAAAGTATGTACAAAACTACACAAAAATTAAACAATTCCATTGCATTCTTGCCCTTAAACACTCTCTCGGCAAGGAAATTGTTTGCATAATTGGGATTAATGCTTTGAATTGTATTCTATCTCAGGGTTTTTGGATAATTGAAATCAGATTTTTGTGTAATTAGTTTGTCAGTTGGGCCCAAAGAAAGGAAAAAAAAAAACACTGAAAGCTGTTTCACCTTATTGAGCAGATTAATATTACCAGGAATATGCGCGGAAAATTATCTCTGTTGCTGGAAAATAGGAAACAGGTAAATAAAACATTGAATGCTTCACAGAATTGTATGCATTTAAAGAAAATAAAGGCACGATGAGGAGGAATCCTGCCAGATTAAGGGAGCAGCTGCTAAAATGACATTACAAAGCAGCAAATACGAAAAACTAACAATATTTAAATATAGTATCCTCCAGAGACTTACAGTTCTGCAGAAGCCTGTACAGAAAAATCTCATCTGCAGAATAATTTGGAACTCAACGTATGATTGCATTTACCAAATCTGTCCGGTAAATAGGAATCATTTTTATTTATGCCAACAGAATCTGGAGGAGGCTTTATGCACTTGGGCTGTCCATGCATCCTCAACCCTATCTGACGACTCATTTTTGTTAAAAAAAAGAAAAAAAAAAAAAATAGATTTGACTAGCGTAAAAACTATTTTTCTTGACAACATGAAAAGGCAGAGAGCTTAAAAAAATGTTTTGAAAGAGACAAAAAAAGAAAATAGTCTACAAACAATAAAAAAAATCTTAAACTATTACAAATACTTCCAACTCAGCAAAACAGATTAGGCAGAAATACAATCACATCGTCAGCAAATAAACTAAGCTTTTCACAGCAAAACACTACAAATTTGATACTGTATCTCCCAAAATAATGAATGGGTCTAAATAAAACTGCCCAGTTACTCATTACCAGTATATTAACCTGTTAGATTTTCAAGGTTATGCAACTAAATGTCAAAGCCACAAAGGTCGATGTCACAAATTCTAAGGAAATATGATATTCCCCAAACAACTGCTGAAGAGGGTTGAAAGAAACTGCCCACAGTTTCCCAGCACAAGTGCATATGGAGGAATATTGTTAGACGTTTTGGCCTCGACTTATTCTTGCTTTCCCATTAAAGTATTTTAAGCATATTTTCTGTTATGATAACAACAGAAAACACATGCCTCCTATTTCCCCGGCACATGTAACTACGTATTTATCCCCAACGGGCTCAAAAGATAACATTAAATAATTTTCCCTCCATTAGAAGCCACTTAATATTCCATGCAAACCTGGCATTTGGGTTGATTGAGAGGCTGTCCACCGGCATTAATTGGTCTGTAAACATTTGAGCAGGCACTTACTGAGTGCATTGGTGAATGTTGGAGGTAGCTAGCTGTTTTATACAAAGGCTCCCTTCCACCCACCTCACCTCTTTTCCATTTCTCTTTCCACAAGCCTGACTCTTTAATGTATTTAATTGTCAGAGTAAAAATGTTAATTGCATTTCATTATGTATAATTTATGTAGTTTCAGTCGACAGATCCTTTAATACCCATCTAATTTGAATGGCATCACTGGGAAGCAGCTGCTGATTGCGTAGGCCCGCTTGGAGTTGATTCGTCAATCAGTGTTTTTACACATAATCCATTTTTACACCTCTCTCAAAGGGTCAGCACACAATAGCGGCTTATTAAATCTCTATGTGCCTCAGTTTGGTTGTTCTTGTTATAAAAATCCATTGCACACTAATTATCGTCTTTACAGAACTTATATGAAAAAGCTTCAATGTAATTTTTGTTTTTTTTATTTAATAAACGTCTAATAGATTATACGAATGTACGCAGACATAATTTCTTCGAAACGGGCTCTTTGTCTGTGTCTGTTATTGCACATTTAAAGTACTTCCATCCATCTGTCTGTAATTGTAAAACCCCCCACAGCTTCAAGTGACGATGGGGGTCTTTCTTTGTACTTGTACAATATTTTCCAAATCAGGTCATGATGACCTTTTCTAAATCCATTGCAGAAATTAAGACTTTATGACTTTATTTCAGTCTTTAAAATAGTGGCTCTCAATGTACAAAAATGCAAGGAAATATGCTGTAATCATAATTCTGAGTCATTACTAAGATTTGTTTATTCAGTTTATTTCCAAAACAGTTAAATTATATTTGTTCGTTTTGTCTTCTGAACCGCTCGGCCCTAACGAGGTTGTGAGGGCTTTGGTTTCTATCCCAGCTGAACTTAGGCAAGAGGCCAGATACACCCGGAATAGGTCGCCAGTCTGTTACAGGGCCACACACAGATAATCATTCACTCACACACACTCTTTTTTGGGGGCAAATTTGTAGAGGCAAATAACCTAACACACGTTTTTGGAGGGTGGGAGGAAACAGGAGTACCCGTAGAAACTCACGCATTGTGGTAGAAAAATTAAGATCTAGTAAGACTAATATTCACTTTGAAAACATCTTAATGACAATGGGTGTCTTTAATTAGCTTGATGTGCTTAAACAAGACATCTATCTAACATCCATGGTGTGAAAATCTTGTTCCAGCCTGTTCACACTGACTCCAAGCTCCTCAAGGATAAGCAGATACATTTTACAAACTCTATCCAAATAAGGCAGCCTCTGTCCAGCAAGTTGCAGGTGCAAGATAAGGACATGTTTAGTTTGCTCAGCCCAGTAATAAATATTAATAAATTATCAGCCAAATTATCAGCCATTATCATCAAACATGATGGTCAGCCCACCCAAAGTTGCATAGCCTATCAGAATACCTAGCAATGAAAATACCCACCCTGACAACGAGGATCCTAAAAGTATGTGTGTGGCGGGAAAATCTTTGAACTTCTGCCGATCAAACTTTGGTTTGCATGAACTTCCAATGCTGCAGCATTTAATCTTTTTTTCTGTTCCGTCATCTTCCGCTTGTTCCGAGGCCGGGTAGCGGGGGCAACAGCCTCAAACGGGCAGCCCAGGCCTCTCTCTCCCCGGCTGCATCCGTTAGCTCACCTGGAAGGATCCCAAGTCGTTTCCCGGCCAGCTGTGAGACATAGTCTCTCCAACGGGTCCGGGGTCGGTCTGCCCCTTGGTCTCCTCCCGGTGGGATGTGCCCGAAACGCTTCTCCCCCGAGGCGCTCGGGGGGCATCCTGACCAGATGCCCGAACCACCCCATCCGGCTCCTCTCAACCTGGAGGAGGAGCGGCTCGACACCGAGCTCCTCCCAGATGGCAGAGCTCCTCACCCGATCTCTGAGTGAGAGCCCAGCCACCCTGCGGAGGAAGCTCATTTCGTCCGCTTGTACCCGCGGTCGAATTAACCCGCGGTTAATCTTTTTTTACTTTATTAAATTCTATTTTTCTCTTCTCATTTCTGTGACATCTTATTAAGAAAATTCCACAACAGCATACACAGGGAGAACATACAAACTCCACACAGAAAGGCTAGTTTTCCAAACCTCGTCCCGACAGTGGGACTTAAACTCCAACCTTCTTGCAGTGAGACAACCGTGCAGCTCTGCATTGAATATATGTATGTATCGAGATAATTAGCTATGCATCATCTCATCTATCTAGTTAGAATATTGTAGATAATGTAGATATTAAAATATCTATCTCTATCTATAAAATATTGATATACTCTAGCTATAATAAAAAAGTAAATGCAAATGTATTCACATCTAAACCCTTCAAAAATTTAATAATCCAATACATCTGAGTATTAAAATGCTCCCAAAATAGTCATATAGTAGCCGACACGTGATACAGTGAAACTCTTAAAACTCGTCTGCAGCTGGCAGTATAGAACGGATAATGAAAATGAACAAAGCTTACTGGACTGTAGTTTGAAAGAGGCTTGTTGGGGAGTTGAGAGATATGGGGTGTAGGCATGGGCTTTGCTTCTCTTTCTTTTCAAAGGGCTGGGTTACTCTAAAAATATCTCCCAGGCAGCTAATCACAGAGAGACAGGCAGAAGCAGCAGAGATGTTTATTGTTGTTAGTTTCTGGCTTCAACCACATTGCCCACCAGACCAGGGAAAAGGCCTGGAATCATTCAGATGCTTTGATCACTGGGATCCCGGTCTTTGTGAAATGCAGCCTTGCTAAAGCTCCAAAAAGTCTCATGTTCATTGAATAAACTTTTTAGGAATAAAATTTGTATTCAGTACATATATAAAAAAAATATTTAGAATTAGATGAATTTTAATGAAGTCTAAAAAGAGAAGAATACATTTGGAGGGAGGGTAATAGTTGTTTGCTTGGTTGATGAGCAACCAAAACCCCCGGCATGATGGCAGAAGGTTAAGAATAATATGTTAACAAGATACTCTTTCTTTATTTTGTTTTAAAGTCTTGTATAAACTTATGTGACATTTGGTCTCATTGTAGATATTAATTTGATGATGTCAATGCAAAATGAAAGCTCTTCCTTTTCATACAAAACAATTAACAATGCACATTTTGAAAATGATTGCCTGTAATTTATCTCTATGAATTTCAGTGTTTTATTTTGAATTCCATTGTTCTTTTTTCTTGTTGAATCGAAAGTAATTATTCATCGCCAAAAGAAAATTTGAGCGTTGCAGTACAAACATAATTATCATAGGCCAAAAACAAAGAGAAGCTGCAAGAAGCCTGTAAGAAGAAGCCCGTCCCGGAGTTGCCCTCTATGTTGGTGGACCAGTCTAATTCACCAGTTTATTGTTCATGTGAATGCCCAAGAACAAAACTGGAAATGGGGAGGACCCCTCCTGCTGAAGTCCACCGTCATCTCCTTTGTTTTAACTGTGTTCAGGTACAAAAAGAATGTGTTGTACTTTAAATGTTTTAAATGTGTACCAGCAGAAGCAAAATTATTATGGAAGGTGTTTTGAGTTAAGATTAATTACACCAAACAAAAATAACTCACAAGTGGGAGAAGGATGGAGTGGGAGTTCGACATGCGGATCAGTGCAGCGTCAGCAATAACCAGGATGCTGCATTGGCCCGTCGTGGTAAAGAGAGAGCTGAGCCGAAAAGTAAAGCTCTCAAAGTTACAAGTCGATCTACGTTCCAACCCTCACCTATGGTCACCAGCTGTGGGTGGTGACCGAAAGAATGAGATTGCAGATACAAGCGGCCAAAATGAGCTTCCTCTGCAGGGTGGCTGGGCTCTCACTCAGAGATTGGGTGAGGAGCTCTGCCATCCGGGAGGAGCTCAGTGTTGAGCCGCTCCTCCAGGTCGAGTGGATGCAGATCGGGTGGTTCGAGCATCTGGTCAGGATTCCCCACGAGTGCCTTGCGGGCAAGGTGTTTTGGGCACTTCCCATCGGGAGGAGACCAAGGGGCAGACCCCAGACCTGCTGGAGAGATTATATCTCACAGCTTGCCCTGGGAACGACTTGGGATCCCTCCGGGTGAGCAGGAGGATGCAGCCGGATGAGAGAAGCCTGGGCTTCTCGGACGGAACGGAACAAAAATAACTCTGAGATCTGACTTTGAAAACTGGGCTTTTTCATTGAAGCAATAATGTAAACATAAATTGTGCTTCAAATACCAACACTACCATGAGTTTGAAATAAAACACATGACAATCTATACACTCCTCACATGTACACAATAAGTTTGTTTTCAACGTTTCTTTCTTCAAGTTGGTTGATGGAAGCATACACAATAGGAGTATTCTGGTTGAAAACAAAGGTGAATGTGATCTTTTAGTAAACTCTGTGGATCCATTTAAAGAATAAACTTACTGATTCTTGTAAAAAAAAAAAAAAAAAAAAAACCTCAATAAAGTACTCTCTTGCCCTTATGCTTTCAGCCTGCTCGGCCTTGGGCTGACTGCAACTGGACCAAAACAAGAGAAAAACCACTCGAGAGAAGTAAAAGCCTCTGGGTTGCCTAGCTTGCCTCTGCATGTGTAGTTTGAAATAGCCAGAGGGTGACAGTTCTCGTATAATGGAAAAAAGACCACATATCACAGCACACTGGTTCAGTTTATTTATTGTCCTTTAAGACTACAAATGACCATGTCTCCGATGTGTTCCATCCTGTTATATCAGGCAGCATTTTATTTGTTTAATTGTTTTCAGTAATATAAAAAGGTTGTGGTATTTTTCTGACGTTACAATCACAATGTATAGCCACATATACCACTAAATATTTCCTCTGCGCTGTATTCCACACTTCAGGGTCTGCTTGGTTCACCATCACCATTCTATCTGAGGATGACCCTCTGTTATCCTCTGTAAAAACCTTGGAGTCAAAATGGATTCTAACCTCACCTTTGACTCCCACATTCACCATCTCTGCAAGGTTTCCTTCCTCCATCTTAAAACTATAGCCAAGCTACGTCCATGTCTTTCCAAACCGGACGCTGAGAGGTTGATTCACGCTTTCATCTCCTCCAGGCTTGATTACTGCAATGCCCTCCTAGTAGGGATCCCATGCAGGGGCTTACAAAAGCTCCAGCACATCCAGAACTGCGTTGCCCGGATCCTGATAAGGAGATGCAAATATGACCATATCACTCCCATCCTCAAATCCCTTCACTAGCTACCCGTTAAATACAGAATTCAGTACAAGATCTGCCTCCTCACCCATCAGTGCATACGCGGCATTGCACCTGTTTATCTCCAAGAACTCCCAACCCTCCACACCACTGTCCAAGACCTGCGCTCCTCCTCCTTCTCCTACTGGAGGACCAAACCAAGGACCAAACTCTCCACTATGGGGGACAGGGCCTTCCAGGCAGCTGCTCCACAGCTCCGGAACGATCTTCCCAAGAGCTTGAGGGCTCCACAGAGCGTTGAGGTTTTTAAGAAAAGACTGAAGACATTTTTATTTCCAAAGGCTTTTCAACAAAGTTTTCAGTGTTGTTTTTTGTGTTGTGGTTTTATTTAATTTTGCTGTTTGTTTTTACTTTTGGTCATTGTAGCACTTTGAGATCTCCACTGGAGATATAAAGTGCGTTACAAATAAAATTTTTATTATTATTATCTTTACAGAATTGGAAGTCTCGTGGTATTTTGATTTGGGGATTCTTTACAATCTCAGGAAGTGTTTTACCCTTTGATCTTTGGATTTCCATCCAATATCCTCCATACAGATGTTTTTGTACACTATTATAGCCACCTGGTTATGGCAGTACATGTATGTTTTCCCTGCCAGAATCTCACGCCCTGTAGTTAGTTGCTGGGTCTTCCCAAGGGTGTCTTTGCACAACTTGCACCTTAGACCCTGTTCTATACACACACGGAAATACGTTATGTTTTTTTTTTTTTTCTCAATTTTTGAATACCTTTCACTGAGGTCTTCTGGGTGAATCAAACCTAAGGCAACCTTCAGGGAAGACACTGGATGTATTCATGTACTCATTCTTAGGGGCAATTTCATAGCGGCCAATCAACCTAACATGGATATTTTTGGAAAGTGGGAAGAAACAGGAGTACCCGGAGCAAACCCACACATACCTGACCTTCTTGCTGTAAGACCACTCTGCTAACCGCTGTGCTGCGTGAGAACTGGTCATATAAATAGAAGTTTGAATTTTTTCTGTATAATTTGAAGCCCCACTCTTGCAAAATGCATCAGAATTTACTTACTTCATCACGTAGAGAAAAACAAAGTTTCACTGTTATTAATTAACAGTTTAAGGATAATTTGTTTATTCGTTTTAATAAAAATTACAGACTCAATTTACATTTTTTAATTAATTTCACAGCATTAAAAAATGACTGTGTGCTGAAAAAAGAGGTAGTAATTTATTTATTATATAACATAAACAAAGTTTATTCTGAATGTCTGCCAAATACTGCGGGCACATTTTCTAGTTTTGCTTGCAACCAGAATGGAAGTGAAGGGGTCACCTTTTAAATAAGTTAGATTTCAAATTTCAATGTAAATTTAAATATTTTTCAACCAATAGTTTTAGCTGGATAAGTATTTGGTAATGTTTTTGGGACATAAATATTGGAGCATGAAGAAGCAAAAGCATTTCATTTTGCTGCAGAAACAGATTCATCCTGAAACCGCACACGTGATGAAAAAAAAATAAGACAATCTTTCAAAATCAAGTTCCACACCACCTTCAAATTTTCCAAAAGTTTTAAACAGATATTGTTTAAATCTTCTTCTTCTTCTCCTTTCAGCATTTGCCTTCAGGCGCAACAACAAGTCAGTTTCATCCATCTAACCCTATCTGCTGCATTTTCTTCGGTCACGCCAACTTTCTTCATGTCTTCCTTCACTGTACCCATGAACTTCCTCTTTGGTCTTCCTCTAGGCCTCTTTCCTGGTGGTTCCAAATCCAGCATCCTTCTGCCGATGTACTCGGTCTCTCTTCTCTCTCAGTCTGGCCTTTCTGACTGTTTAAATAAGGTGTTTTGAAACCATTGAAAGCAATGTAAGTAATATCTGTCCTGCACATGCTTTACAGCAGGGGTGTCAAACTAGGTCCTAGATGGCCGGTGTCCTGAAGGTCTTCTATATGTTCTTGTATAGAAGACTTTCTACTGATCAAGTTTATTGAGTCAATGTATCAAATTTTATTGGCTGTTGATTTCACTGTATGTGCATCAGCTGTATTGAACCAGGAATACATAGAAAACCTTCAGAACACTGACCCTTGAGGATCGGAGTTTGACACCCCTTCCTAAAAGATTTAGTAAAAGGAAAGTCAAGAGTTCTTGGTATAAAATGACAAACTGATAAGAGAGTTATTCCTCAAAAAAAAGAACAATATGCCAAGTAATTATTTAATAAAATTCATGGACGAATTGTAATAGTTTGGAATTTGTTGGAAATTTGATGGGAATTTGATCCACCTTTTGGAATTCTGTCGACCCGTACAGTACTTTTATTATTTCAAACATATGCCGACTTAAATACAAAAATATTTAGTCAAGCTCCACTCTATGAAAAATTACCAGCAGTATTTGTCATTTAAAAGTCAAGAGTTAGTATTTTATCCTAGAGACAAATTACGTTCAACTGTTCAGTCAGAACTGACTGCGATAAACATTGTTGTGGTTAATTGTAATCAACTCAATTAATTGCTATAAGATGCCCATCATTGGTGGGATGAGTGATTATGTTGTAAATGGGTCTGCCTCTCAGTGTGCCAACCATCCAATCTCTCTCCATCTAATTATATAGGGAGTTATCATGTCCCTAATGACTTTGTGTGTCGCCTGGTTCTTCAGAAGCTCAAGATAAAGGCGAGGACAAAATGATGTAAAGCGCATTATCATTGGCAATGGGCTCCTAGCGGCATTAGTTTAAATAGAGCTTGATTCTCCCTTTGTAGCCAAGCTCTTTTGTGAGATATGAAACCAGCCTTAATGAGTGTCCACACGCTAGATTTGGAATATGCCCAGCCTAATTTCTGCACAGAAGGGAAAAAGGAGCTTAACAAAGAAAGAGGAGGGAACTTATGTCAAGCTGATGAAAATTTGTGGAATATCTTTATAAAATGCTGATAAATATGAGCTGCTGTTAAGTTTGGTTGTGATGCCTAAATAATTGTCTTAATTTAGTATTTTTCGCTGGCCAAAATATTGTTTCATATTTTTTCTAGAAGGTGATGCTTGTTTTATGACAACAATATTTTACATAGTTTACTTTTGCACACCATGTTCATTATTTTTGCTGGGATATTACAAATGGGGTGAGCATGATCTGAAGTATTCTTAAAATTTACCATGTAATTTATTTGATCGGTGCGGCACCAGCAATAACTAGGACGCTGCATCGGTCCGTCGTGGAAAAGAAAGAGCTGTGCCGAGAAGCAAAGCTCTCAATTTACAAGTCGATCTAGTACGTTCCCACCCTCACCTATGGTCACCAGCTGTGGGTGGTGACCGAAAGAATAAGATCATGAATACAAGTGGCCGAAATGAGCTTCTTCCACAGGGTGGCTGGGCTCTCACGCAGAGATCAGGTGAGGAGCTCTGCCATCCGGGATGAGCTCGAGCCGCTCCTCCTCCAGGTTGAGAGGAGCCAAATGGGGTTTCGGGCATGTTCCACCAGGATGAGACCAAGAGGCAGACCTTGGACCCACTGTAGAGACTTTGTCTCACAGCTGGCTGGGGAATGACTCAGATTCTTTCCGGGTGAGCTGGAGGATGCAGCTAGGGTGAGAGGAGCCTGGGCTTCCCGTCTGAGGCTGTTGCCCCCGCCCTGAATAACCAGAAGACGACGGAACGCAATGATTTATTTGATAGATGACAAACTGATACAAAGAGGAAAAATTCTTGTCTGTGCGGGACGCGGCCACACCCCGGATAAGAAGTGTTTATAGTGATCTGTTTAGGGTTAGAGGCTAATTGTAGGGTGTTTGGTTGATGGTGATCTAATCAAATGTGACTCAAAAGGATTTATTGATTTATTGATCCCACACTTGGGAAATTTGTATATTGTATAGATTTTTTTTACATTTAAATTTACCTTCTAATTTAATTAGCATCATCAGCAATGTGGGGAAACAAAAAAATCAAACCATTTGAACAAAACTGAATTTTGTGAAATGAGTTGACCATCAATGTGCAATGCGGCCAAAAGCAGTCAAGTAAATTTTCTGAAAGTGTAAAACTGCATCTATTTCTTTCTCAACAAGGGATCAATTCGTCTTCATCATTCCATTGACCAATTCCTGCTAACTACTTCCAGGTTTTGGTCATCCATCTCTTTTAGGGCAGAAAATTTATTTCCCATCTGCTTAGCCTTGGTTTACTTCATTGACAGCCACAGTCATTGAACTTAACCAGTACTTTTTGGTTTCATATAGTTATTCTTCTTGAATTTCAGACTTTACTCTTTACAACCGTCATTTTCAAAGGATAACCTTGGTTCTTTAAACCACGGATGTGTTGCAGACTGGTGTTAAAGAATACAGATGTTTTTTATCAAAAGTCATATACATTTTTTTCTTCTCTTTATCTATAAAGGAATGATATAAAAAAAAAAATAAAGCAGTGAATACTTCATTTTCAGCCTTACGACCAGAGTCTGTCACATCTGACATTTGCTTCCAACACCCAAGGTAAATTCTACTTTGTGTTTCAGTCTCATCTGGAGTCAACATCTTTAGTCTTCAAAATACTTTATTTTACAAGATTTTAAATACCGTAATTTCACGACTATTAGGCGGAGACGGTGGTTAGAGCGTTCGCCCGCGGACCGGAAGGTCGCGGGTTTGCGTCCCACGGAGAGCACGTCTAGGGTCCTTGGAGAAGACACCTAACCCCCGCTTCTCCCACCATTGGCGCCGTTGAAGGGCAGCCTGCTGCAGTGTAAGGAGTGCAGCAAACAAATTTCCCCGGTGAGGGATGAATAGAGTAATTCATTTATTTATATAAACGTCTTAGATTTTCTTCAAAATGACTGGTGCGCCCTTTCGTGCGGTGCGCCTTGTATGTGAGAAAAGGCGGACCTAAAAGAAAAAGCGGTGACCGTGAGGCGAGGTGGACCTGAAAGAAAAGGCATGAGAACGTTAAAGAGTGAAGTGTGGGCGTGGATTGTGTATAAAAAAGGTATGTGTTGTATGCATAACATTGCTGTTTTAACCCTGAAAATGGCAAAGAGACACGCTTATGAAGCTCAGTTTAAGCTGAAGGCAATCAACTACGCGGAGGAACATGGGAACCGAGCCGCCGCGAAAAATTTCAGCATTAACGAGTCAATGGATTGTAGATGCTTGGACTAACGTGTCTGCTGGTACTGTTATCCGAGCTTTCGCAAAAGCTGGTATCCTTTCTGAGGAGCCGCACAGTACAGACAGTGACTTTGACAGCGAGGAGCGAAGTAGACCTGCTCTGTTGGATTTTGCGCAGCTGTTCGATTCCGAAACAGAGGATGAGGACTTTGACGGATTTGAATAAAGACTATTACCGGTAATGTGCTTGTTTAGTATCGTTACTACTTAAATAAAGCACAACCAAACTCAGTTTTGACCCGATCTGTTTTTTCATACGCACATTTGAATGCTTGTGTGTGTGTTGTTGTAAGGCGGTGTGTGACTGAGACTGCGCCTTTTCGTATGGTGCGCCTTATGTGTGTGTTAAATACAGCAATGGCGCACATAACTGAGACTGCGCCTTTTCGTACGGTGCGCCTAATAGTCATGAAATTACGGTAGTGAAAAAGATCAACTTGACTAAAACCTTCAGTTTGAATATCCATCCATTTTGAAACCCCTTACAAATCACCTTATCCCACCTATTGCCAGGTAAGAAGTGGCGTACACTCGAAACAGGTGACCAGTCTGTTGCAGGGCCACACATAGAATCACCCAACTTTTTTGCTGTGAGGCCACAGCACTTCAGATGGAGCTACCGTGTCAGCCTTTGAATAAATTCTCAATAGTCTCTTCAACTGGATGAAGAGGTTTAAAAAAATGAAGGGATATTCTCTGCAAATCAGTTCACTGCTGCACATTTATGGCTATAACTTCAAATAACTACCAACTGCTTTTTATCAACATGTTTTTGCCAGACTCTGAGCTTCCAAACTGTTTGAACTAAATTAGAAAATGGCTCGGAGTGGGGTCGTACAAAGTTTGCTTCTACTTTGTGCAGGCTTTGTTCTTACAATTGACTTTTTCTTGAGAGCAAATATTTTTAAGACATTAAATACATCAACTTTGAGATGAAAAGATCAGACCCAGATTTTTCTTGGGCATATTGTTAATTCTGAAGATGCACATGATCGGTCGTAACATGCACAGTAGTGTCTGATAGTTCCTGGTTCACCAGAAAGATTCCCAACTCGTGTCTGACCTGCACATCGATTGACAAGGTTTTATAATCTTCAGCAAACTTGGATGGCTCAGATTCAGATCTTTTTTTGGCCATGATCGGGTCATCCAAATGTCTCCTTTTGGGGAAGCCGGACTGGGAACAAGTCTCAACAGGAGCAGCCAATAGTTTCTTTATTGCTGGTTAAAAGTCTTTGTCAATTCTTTTAAAAGTTCTTCCAAATTTCCTTTCAAAAGGGGCTGAGCAGCAAAAGCCAAACAACAAGATAGACGACCACTCTGCATTGTTAGGGTTTAGGGTTAGCTGCTCAGGTAAAGAGGCCTTCACCTGAGAAGCGAACAGTTTCTTCAGTGCTCTGTTAGAGTCAGCCACCTCGGCCTCTCCCCACAGTTTAAATAGCTTCAGCCTTGTTTGAGCTTCCCTATAAAAAGGGGCCGTGCTGCCCGAGTCAGACAAGATGATGGATGACCACCCTCCACTGTTCTCAGCTCTGTCTCTGAATCAGCTACTCTTTGACTGAACACAGTCCCATAAGAGGAGCCAACAGGGCAGATCTTAACAGACTTAAGGGTCTAACATGTCTATCCTCTATTGACCATCTTGAGTTTGGGATCTCAGAGGATAGAATGCTGTTGCAGAAAGTTGTT
The DNA here is from genome assembly GCA_902685375.1 of Neostethus bicornis. Classification (NCBI taxonomy): domain Eukaryota; kingdom Metazoa; phylum Chordata; class Actinopteri; order Atheriniformes; family Phallostethidae; genus Neostethus; species Neostethus bicornis. Next base: position 24,452,546 of record LR738547.1, read on the forward strand.
TCTAAATGTGGTCTCAAACCTGTAAAAAGTTCTAAGAAGCATTGCTTTAGTTTCTCTGGTACTATAAGATTCGGCTCTGGTACAAAGTAAATTCATACTAAGATTTATCAGTGTTGGACTTCTTGTGCATTATTATTTTGAATGATTTGCACCAAATTTAATAGTGTTTGCAGTTCTTTACAAACCGAAATAACAATGTATCCATGTAGAATTTGATTCAAGCAAAAAAAAATCACAGTATTCCCTAAAATATCTGCATGTCTAATTAAATTCACATGCATCAGATGCAGACACTCACCCTCTTTAAATCCTGTTAAGATGTGCTGATGGGATTTTAATTGTCAGCCTCAGTTCAATTTTCACACTTTGATTTTACATGAATGATTTATTTGCACACTTTCGAATTGAGCAGAAAATCAGACATCTATATTGTCATTTCTTTTATAGAAACCCTTCTCAATACCCATGAAATGATTTGACCATCTTCACTATAGAAAAAAATTAAGCATGGGTCTTTTGCTGTGAATACCAACCATACAGGGGTCTTTAAAAAAAGAGCTTATGGAAATGTGGCTGGTTTGTAATAGAGGCACATTTTGGGTGCCATATGACTTGAATAAGGCTCATGTTCAACAGGTCAGGTAGTGGAGTGTGCACTGGTAGATACCTTATCTTGCTCTGTCAGCGGGTCTCCCCCGTCCGTAGGATTAATTTTGTCAGCTTACTTGAGACAAGGATGTTACGCTACTGTGTACTCAGCAGACTCCACAACCACGTCATCAGATAGTTATTTTCAGCACCAAGTGCATGTTAGAGTCTCTCAAGAGGTTTTTTTTGTAAAACTAGTATATATTCCTTATGGTTTTTGGAAACATTTTTTGTTTTGGATTCTCTGCAAAAATGTTTTAGCAAAAGCTGTCCTTAAATGAAGCCTTGAATTTGCGTGTGCATTTTAGATCAAGTTATTTAACTTCAGTGAAATGATGTTTTAGGGCCATTGAGGACAAAATATTGCTGAAATTTTGCCTATTCTGCTTTGTTCTTTTTTTAACCAATTTTTTAAAAAAGATTTTTGTGAATATAATTTCAGAATTGCCACAAATTCAAATTGTTCACTGCAAACATGATCTACAAAAAGAGCTTGAGTAGAATGTACTACTACTGTTCTTTCCTGTGGTCGCCTCGGGAGCCATTATAAAAACAAAGGATGCAAACAGATTAAACAAGCTGATAAAAAAGCTGGATCTGTGGTGGGCTCATCCCTCGCCTGCGTGGAGGAGGCGGCGAGGGACAGAATGAAGACAAAATGTTTGTCGATCTTGTTAAAGCCCTCCTACCCTATTCATGAATCTGTGAGCAACCTTAAAATTAGCTTCAGTAACAGACTCCTGCAACCCCGCTGCTCAAAGGAACGGTACAAAAAATCATTTCTGTCATCCCCATCAAACTATTTAACCTTTTATTTTCTAATCTGTACCTACTTGTCTGGAGGTTGTTAGAGGTTCTTCTTGGTTTTCTGTCTGCACTGCAACACTCAAATTTCGCTTCGGGGGTCAATAAAATATTTTTCAGTTCAATTTAAAAAAAAAAAAAATCAAATGTTACAAAACATTGTGAATCATTTTCCTGCAACAGGAAAAGAAAAAAAATCACCCCAAAACTGAATTAATACACGTGTTGAAGGTTGAAACAAAAGGAAAGACAGATCTTTTTTAAAATATCTAGCTACAAACTTATTTTAAAGATAGTTTATAGCTTTTGTGGTAGCCTGTTATGTCAAGTTTCGTGTATTACTCGGATTTTTGATGAGTCATCCATCAAATTTTAGAGTATTCAATACCTGGCTGCTTTCGCGCTAAGTCACAGAAGGATGGATATTTGCTAAAATGAAATAAAAGCTTTGATTTATTATGAAACATTTTTTATCACAATTCCAGTGACTACGTCATGCTCGATTGTAATTTGAAGCAGTGCAATTGACCAATTTACCATTTCACAAAAAAGGAAGTGACTATTTGAGTTTTGAAATGTTCAAAAAGAAACAATTCACAAAAGCCTAGAGTCAATAATGGCATGCTTTGGTCTTTGTTTGCTTGCTTTTCCTGGTACTCAATTGAGGCAATAATTCGCTCCACTTGGCAAATTTGTCCTCCTTTCACCATTTGAGCCGACAGATGATTTAAAAAGGCACCTAAAGAACCTCTAAAAGCCAAAGCCTTCTTGACTGGCCTTTTAATTTGTCCAATTAGGGATCTAATGAGCAAATTTAGAGCTCAAGTGAACCTCAAAAGGATAATTGTTACAAGCAACATTCTAGTGCCAATTGTGAATGTTTTTTAAACATGTTAATAATAATTAATTTCAGGCAATTTTACGATCCTAGCTTAAAATTAGTTTCAGCACTGCACGAAAACAATTAAAAAAAATCTAAAAGAAAAAAACTGGCCATTACTACCAAATTATGTCTGCAGATAAATGTTCTTTATTAAATTCAATTTGTCTTTGGAGGAGTGGGCTCGATATGACCACATTGTAAGCAAAACTTGCACATACACAGAGAGAACATGCAAACTCCACACAGTAAGACTAGTGTTTCAAGCCCTCGTCCAACTCAGGACTCGAACCCCCAACCTTCTTGCTGTCAGGGCACTGAACCATTGTGTGTGCAGCTCTTAATCAAATTAAATGCCACAAATGTTATAATTTTTTTTTTTGTTTTTCTGTGACATCACAGTTTCTAACTGAACTTTCTAACAGAAGAGCTCATCTCTCTCATTGATGATTTATACCAGACAGCTGCTCGACCGACTTCAGAATTTCCATGAAAATCAAAACGCAGTCCCACCAAGGGGTTTATGTAGAATTGTACTTTCTTCAAAAGAAATATTCAATTTTTATAATGTGATTTATGTCGATAGTTTTAATTTTTCACAGCTATTAAAACTCACTTCACATAATATATTATTAATATTTTTTTAAAAATGTAATCCTCTTTTTGTGAATCATATATGTAGATGGAATTTTGAAGTACTACGTATGGCCAGACATGCTTTGTAGCGGCTCCAACATTTTGTAAATCCGACTGAACCTAAACAATAATCAGTCTAAATGAAAACAGAAGGGCAGTTAGAATGTCTTCATGATAATTTAAAACTCTGATGGACTAAATTTCATGTGTAAATTTTTGCTTGACTAAAATTTTAATTGATGTTTTACCAAACAACTGCATCTCAAAAAAAAAAAATATCACTGTTTCTTTCCATTTTGTTCAGTCATCTTCCTCTTATCTGGGGTGATGTCGCGGGGGCAAAGGCATCAAACAGCAAGCCCACGCTCGTCTCAACCTGGCTGTATCATCTACCCCACAGGGGAGGATCCCAAGGCATTCCCTGTCCAGCTGTGAGTCTCTCCAGTAGATTTAGGGTGTGCCTCTGGGTTTCCTACTGTTTGGACGTGCCAGAAACACCACCAGCAAGGCGCTTGGGAGGCATCCTCACCAGATGCCCGAACCATCCTAATTGGTTTCTCTTGACCTGGAGGAGCAACAAGCTCTATTCCTAGCCCAGCCACCTTGCGGAGGAAGCTCATTTTGGCCGCTTGTATCCGCAATCTCGTTCTTTCAGTCATCACCTACAGCTGGTGACCATAGGTGATGGTAGGGACATAGACGACTTGTAAATCACGAGCTTTCCTTTTCGGCTCAGCTCTTTCTTTACCACAGTGGATCGATGCAACGTCCTGGTTTTTGCAGACACCGCATCAATTCGTCTGAAAGGTAAAATCATTGTTTGTCATTTTAAAATATAGTACACACGCTGGGAGGAAGCGCAGTTTGCCAATGGAAAGGTAACAATTATTATAGAGCAGTGTCCCAACTGTGTTTGTTAGTGTGTTTGAGAGAGAGATGGTGTTTCCTGAAGTCAGAAGTTTAAACTGGTCTGCTGCTGTTCTGGCATCGAACATTAATTCTTCAGGAGCACTGACAGACCAGTCAACTTTAATTTAGCAAAGACAGGAACACATAGTAGAGGGTGTTCTTTAGTTTAACCTTGTCAGATGCCTATGAGATGTTTTGGACAAAAGTTTTTCATTGCCGGTATTGGCCACCGTAACGGATGAAAGTTAATTTTACACTTATTATAAATCTTATATTTGCACATTAGTTTGTCTGCACTTATGTCGCAAACTCATGCAACTTAATTGCAACTTATGTTGCAATAAATGCAACATGACCACTCATATTCTGTGCCCCACGAAGGAAATATTGATGTTAAGACTTTCTATAATGAGTTTAATATAAAAAGATAAAATACAATTACCATAGTGATACAATTACTATGAATGCTGGTACTTTGTACTTAAAACTGTAAGTGTTGCAGCGTTCACACGTGTTATGTGTGAAATACAAGTGTGAAATATAAATTAGGTCAGCAAACAACTGCTTAAGGAAAGCAACTATATTTAGCTGGAAAAATACAAAACTAGGAAGACATAATACAGGCATTGCCAAATTTTCTTAATCACCTAATAAGAAATGTTGTCTTTTATGACAGTAACACACATCTTTAAAAGTAATATTTAAAAAAAAAATCTGACTGAATTTATTTATATTGAACAATGGATTTTTCTTCATTCCCATGAAGTAGGGAGATATTTCCAATGCAGTCAAACTGCAAACAAACAGAAAAACCTGCCAGTCCAAAAGTAGACTTGGTGATGTCAAAAATCCCAAATCAAATGTACCACACTTGGTGCAACATTTGAGAGCTCTAGGAAAGCTTTGCAAGACTGCCACTCTCCTTAAAAAAAGCCTTTCTAAAGAAAGCATCCAGATAAAAATGAAAGTCACTCTAAGGTTAAGAGCTGTTAGAACTAAAAAGTGATCGATATGATAAATATTGCCCCACAAAAGGATGGAAATGTGAAAAGCCGAAAGACGGACAAAGCAGGACACAGGTAAAACTAAATTAAATCTTGTACTAGTATAACTATATAGAACCGAAGTATTAAAAAGAGTGTGCCACAGTAAATATCACTTCACAACCAGTTACTTTTGTGGCTTTTTGTGACTTCCGAGTCCACTATAGTCCACCACTTCCTGTTACGAACATCCTCACAATTGGCATTCATTTTCATTGCTTACATTTTGCTGTTTCATCACAATTTCCAAGTTAATCCAAGTGTCTCAAGTAAAAAACAGATAAAAACAATGACTTAATTTATTTTATATATACTGTATTTGAAAGGCTGTTCAGCAAGTAAATGGAAGATTTTTATTCATTTTTTTGCAAAAGATATTTGATTACGAACCTTTCCTTTTTGTCTCGCATGGATCGCTCACATGTAGTGAAAAGTCATGCTCACCTTGTATTTGTGAAATTATAAGAAAAAAATGTTTACAGACATTTTGGTTTGTCCCAGAGAAAGAGCTCTTTCAACTTGACCTCAAACAGTGTGAGAACATCAAGCCCCAGCTTCTGAAAGGGTTATTAACATTCAAATTACGAAGAAGATTCAGACCCACATATGCTCATCTCATGACACAAAAGACAGTAGTAATCTTCTCTTTTCCAACCATTTTCTCACATCCACGGACTCACACACATTCTTTTCCGTCACAAAAGGGATGAGACTTTTCCAACCTTTTGGAGGCATACTGTGACAAACTGTTGAAGGAAAGGGGGATAAGTTGCTCACAGTCATCACACCTCCGCCCGGCATCATCACAACACTGGGATTGTGGAATCCCGGGGGAGGTGTTGGTCCAACACTGAACCAAATTGTCATCCAGTTGAGTAGATGACCTTCATATGAGTTCATACTTGGTCTGTCAGATGATCATAAAACAACTGTGTAGATATATATTGTATATCCCGTGCACACTTGGCATAAGAAGCCATTGGGAATCAAGTAAGCTATTTGTGCTATGTTGGTAAATTGTGAGCTAATGCCTCTGGTTCACCAAAAAAAATGAACCTTCACAAACTGTAAGCCACATGAAAACAAAAATCAAAAAAGAGCCGTCCCTGTTGCATTTTTTACAGGCATCAGGTAGACACAAGGGGAAAATGTCTTTGATGAAATCCAACCTGACATTAGGTGCAAATACATCGCTTTCAATTATATTCAAAAGAAATATATTTTTTTATATCTCACAGTAATGACCTTTCCATTAGAGTTCCAGAGGGGACTTTCCACCTCTGGAGTTGCTACCAATGGTTACTCTACACTAGAATAATAATAAAACTTCTTGCGATTAATGCCGGTAACTGCACATCCAAACCTACAGGACATTTTTTTTTCAAAGCGATGCATTGCTGTAGGTTCAAAACTGTATGGATAAAATAACATAGCCACACTGAAAGAGCTATGTGATGTATACAAATTTTTCAGCTTCACACAACTAAATTTATTTTTAACCATAGTTAGTAAGTAAATTAAAACCAATAACTACAATTCACGTTAATCCACATCCATTAAGATTGAAAATACTAATCAAAGTATTTTACAGTTATTAATGCGACTTGTTGTAGAAAATAACACTATCATGCTCACCCTGCATCACTTTTTTAACACTACTCCCAAGAAATTACTTTCTTGGACTTGTATAACTTGAACTCGATCAATTTTTAATTCAAACATTGCCTTTTTGGTTTTTCTAAATATAGTTTTTGTGTTATCCAAGTTTAAATTCCCATTAATTTTCTCAAAACATGTTTTTATTTTTCCATTAAGCTGAAAAAGCTAAAGTCAGAAGTAAAGCTACAGTTAGCTGAAATGCTAAAGTTAGCATTTCCAGCTCAATGAATTAACCCTGTCATCTTATTAACTTTTTACATTGAAATATCCAATAAACATTGACACACATCAGCACATATGTACAGGAAGATGAAAATCAAACACAGTTTCATCTGGAAAAAACGTTGCTGGCTTAAAGTGCCAGCATGTGGCAAGGCTCAGACGAACCGAACCAAACTAGTCCCCAAAGGTGACCCAATTCACTCCTAAAGTTTAGCCACTTCTTTATCTTCCTAACTTGGGTACATCTTAAAAATGTCGTAAAAATCACTTAACAATTTAAATTATCTTGTTCACAATCACCATCACAAAACCTGCTCGGCAGAGGTACAGTAACCAGTAAACAACTTGCGTGAAGGCCGTTCCATTTATGTAAAACCACATGTTTTTTTTTCCAGCTTTCCCTCACCTTTGGACAGTCCACATGGTGTTTAAAAACCCCACTCCAAATCTTGAATCTACAGTATAAGTAATCTGCAAGGGATATCTACGGTTTTGGGTTTAATCATTGATCAAGTGGTAGTGAGCCGAGGGTCTCCACATATGTGCCCTGGCATGTTTACGTTTATTTAGAGAGTGTTGCTTGCATGTACCTGATGGAAGATAGGATGGAAGGGTGCTTCTTAAGGCATCAAAATAAATGTTTGATGTAGAGATTTCCTCCTCAGGTGGTATCCAGAAAGGCCAGGGCTCCCTTAGGATTCCAATCCCCCGTTTCCTACATCTGTCCATTGGAGTAATGTGGCCTGCAGACAACAAAAAAAACAATTTAGTGAGAGTGGTGTATCAATTACTTAAAAATGGTAAAAATAAATTAATAAAATTAAACAGTACCCCCCAAAAAATACTACTTCATAACCCAGATTATTTTTGTGCAATAATCACTCCTTTTCAATGTGGAATTGTTAAACCATTGAATGGGGACGGATGAGATTTTGTGTCCAAACAACCAATCGCTGATTTATGAATTACGACACAACACACTCATTGGTAGGTTGGATTAACATAATGAAAATTTCTGTAGTCTTGTAAAAACCACAATTAGCTGATTTCTGGTGTCGTCAACTGACCTGTTGTGGACGTTCTACACTCCAACATGGTTTCAGCGGCCTCAGAGTTTGAAATTTTTTAATTTTTTTGAAAAGAGGAGTCACAATTGTTCAATTCAGTTTTTTCCAAGATGATACTTCAGCAGCTTATTTCTGCAGAAGACTATCAAAGCAGTAAATAATGAATTTTTAGAAAGACAAAAACAAAAAAAAACATAATAATGAGTCCAATAGGTGCCTCATTAAAAGTTTTGTCATTCTTGATGAAAATCTACTGGATTACCATCCAGTTGGAATAAAAAGTGGATATGAAAATGTTTGTCTAAATTTTACCTGTAGGATGCTGTTTTTGGTTCAGAGGATAAAAACTTTATTTTAAAAAAATTAAGTTTTTTAAAAATGTTTTTCTCGGAGTGTAAAATTTTATATTTTGATTAAATTTTTGCAACTCTTATTTGTGCATTTAAGATGTTTATGTACAGCACATAAATGCTTTATAAACTAATGAAACAGGATGATATGAATAAAGATGATGATTTCACTGCCTTAAAGAGATATGCTTATCCTAATCAAAATTAAATAATCCACCAACAATGATTAAAAACAAAATGGGAAAATTATTTTTGAGCAAAAAACTTTGCATGCCGTATGTTATCCGTGCAGAAAAAATCTTACAATTTTACACATATTCACAGTCTATGCATTGTGTTTACATCTTTGGGTGCCGTTAGTTTGGGGGTAACGGCACATTCATTTAACAAAATGAATAGCTCTTGGACTAAATTAAATTTCAGCTAGAATTAAATGATTGGAAGTGGTCTCTGTGTGTGCTATTGAGCACTGTGGGAGGGCAATATTGCTAAAAGGCTTTTAGAGGATTAATTTAATGTTTTTTTTCTATGTCTCCATCTCTCTCAGCTATGTTTTTTTTTTCTTTGTTCGTCATTCAGGTGCTCATAAACCACAGCATTCCTTTCTCTGCTGACATTTAGTAGCTTAAAAAATGGCAGCGAGCCAGCCAACGGGGTGCTGCTTCCATGGAGGTAGGCTGTGTCCATGTTTTCCATCAGGGAGAGCCCTTATGGGAGAAAAACAACAAGCATTGTTTTATTTTGCCAGGTCTAAAAGTGGCTGACATGTTGTGGAAGGTGCCATGGTGGGTGAAGGAACATGGCATGTTCACAACAGCAGAAACAGAATGTGTCCATCAAAAGTCGTTTCCACAGGGGAAAATATTTCTGAGGGTCATACAGTAACTGGTGTATTGTTGAAAATCATATTAGAAAGCAATAGAATTGAAAGTATTTCCAAATAATTTTCCACAAGTTTCCATATTTATATATTTTTAAAGTACTGTATTCATCCCTCACAGGAAAATTACTTTTTGCTGCATTACATCACAGCAGGCAGCCATGATGGCACCAATGGTGGGAGTAATTGGGTAGATTAGGTGTCTTCCCCAAAGACTCTTAGGTATGGACCCAGTGGGAATCAAACCCAATCAATGCCTGATCCCGTCAGACCTCAGAAGCTAAGCATTCTAGGCCTGGGCAGTACTTGATTGGGAGACCGCCGGAACCCCAGATACCACGGTGGGACAGCTGTTGAGATCAAATTGCTGTTGTGTCCCTGCGCAAGACGCTTCACCCAGTTGCCTATCTGAATGATGTGTGCGCAATTGGTTGGTGATAGTCAGAAGGGCCGATGGCACAAAATGGCAGCCTCGCTCCTGTCAGTTTGCCCCAGGGCAGCTGTGGCTACAACAGTAGCATACCATTACCTGGTATGGCAAGAAGGAATAATGGATATGTGAAGCGTCTTTGAGAGTCCTGAAAAGCGCTATATAAATACAAAGCATTATTATTATCATTCCGATCCAAGGACAGACAGTCTACCACTGAGTCAACACCTCACCCCATTAGTACCAGGTAAAACAAATGTGCCAATTAGCATATTTGTCAGAATCCTTGGAGCAAATGTATTTTTCACTTAAAAACGAGACAGAAAATACAATAAACATTTGAAAAATCACATTGTGAGACTGTTGTCAGCAATAATGAATGGCCATTTCACAAACCCTGTTTGTTAGAAAACAATTTCCCTGCATGCTAACGATTGTGGAGGCCACTGTACAGACATTTATACTTATCACAACAAAGTAAAAATGAGTGGAAAACTCAGTAAAAGCTTGTAGTTTTCCATCATGACTCCTACTCTAACCTACCTCACTAAGGAGGCGACACTTCAGGTTGAAAGATGTTGAATTACCCCTTTCATTAAAGGTGATGGAGCGATTGACCTTCATAAAACAGCTGATAGAAAGCTTTTCACATCCTTTTTATGTTGACTGCACTTATTAAGTCTCAAGTCTTGCTGCGTGTAAAAAAATGACACATTCAATACAGGCTGAGATCTGAAATGAAATACTGAAGAAATTTTCAAACTTTTAGAAATTCAAAAATATCTTCAAATTACTGGCAACTGTCTAGAGTGTACCCTGCCTTGTACAGAGTGTACTCTGCCTTTCACTAGCTAACTATTCAGGTTTACTCTGACACTCGTGTCTACCAAAACATGGCTAAAATAGCAAATTAACAAGTTGAAACATCGTTGTAGTGCTTAGAGAACGTTATAATATTATGTATATATATAAAAAAAGACTTAGATTTTCTTCTTCTTTCGGCATTTCCCTTCAGGCGCAACAACAAATCAGTTTCTTCCATCTAACCCTATCTGCTACATCCTCTTCAGTCACACCAACTATCTTCATATCTTCCTTCACTGTATCCATGAAGGTCTTCCTCTAGGCCTCTTTCCTGGTGGTTCCAATTCCAGCATCTTTCTTCTGATGTACTCTCTCTCCTCTGCAAATGTCCAAACCATCTCAGTTTGGCATCCCTGAATTTATCTCCAAAACCTCTAACATGTGCTGTTCCTCTGATCCTGTCCATCCTGGTCACTCCCAGAGTGATCCTCAACATCTTCATCTCTGCTACCTCCATCTCTGCTTCCTGTCTTTTTCTCAGTGCCATTGTTTCTAGACCAATCAGCATGGCCGGTCTCACCCCGGTTTCGTACACTTTCCCTTTCATTTTAGCTGAAACTCTTCTATCACACATCACTCCTGATACTTTTCTCCACCCGTTCCAGCCTGCCGGCACACGCTTCTTCACCTCTTTTCCACACTCTCCATTGCTCTGCTACGTCCATCTCTGTTTCTCTTATGCCTTGTTAAAAAAGTGCCAGTATTATTAATCAGATACAGATTTTAGATTTCATTTTCACCAAAATAATATTGTAGAATTCAACCTGATAACTTACTGAGTTCTAACATTGTGTAAGCGTCATCACATTACTCATATAATCCTGCTTATCAGTCAATCAAGCAAAAAATCCAGTAAACCCAGTACACCAATCAATTAATCACACATCCAATCATAATTCACTGTGCTGTGGCAAATGATGCTCTCATAAACATCCCCCAATCTTCAGATGAGGGAGAGAGAAAAAGGCTGTCAGTGAAAAGATGAATAGGTTGTAGTCACTGGGCCATGTTTTGATGACCCATGTTCGGTTAAATTATTGCAATGATGATGCCACGACAGTGATGAATCACTCCTGTTACTATTTCATTAACTGACGACATTTATCCATCGAGAATGAGCTCATGGACTGGGTAAAAGTTGAAAACTGTAAAGCTGGTTTTATCCAAATATGTAAATGTTGGTGTGTGATAAATTTAACTATTTAATTTCCATTTTTTATTGACAGTATGTTCTGCACGTTTCTACAAGCATTTTTTTCACAAAATCAATGCAATGAGTTAAACTTCTATATGTTTTTATTTTAATAGATGTTGCAAAAAGTTGGTTTGCTTGCTTTAAATGGAATTTGAGGTATTTTATAATTTATTTATTTTTTTTACCGATTTAGTCAGTTCTTCTTTAAAGTTGTAACGTTTAAAGTTATTTTCTTGACTACAATTTTACAAATCCAAATAAACTCGAACATTTCAATACCCCAAACACATTGTTTTTCTTAGACGACATCTCAGACTTCTCACCATCCAAACTTTTCTGTCTCATCAGAGAGAGGGGGGAGGGTAATCAAAGATAATTGTGGGAAAGATTGGGCGTTTCAATTATGCACCTGCATTCCTCTGCTTTGCTTTTTTTACCAGCACTCATTCCACTTTTTTTTTTTTTTTTGTATTTGTTCTTCATAAACTTTTTTTAAAAGTGTATTTTCAACTAACAAAAACAAATCTAAAAAAAAAAAAAAAGAAAGGAAAAAAAAATCTTTAGCTGTTCAGCTGGAGCTCACAGCCATTTTCCTCAGACACGTTTCCAACACGATACATTATTACAATACAAACCTAACAACAGTTCGGTATCAGCATGGAAAAATGTGATTTTAGGGCTTTTGTAGGGCTGACAGTTGCTATCCAATAGGGTTAGCTATCTGTGTAGAATCATGAAGAAGCACTGAGCTTTATTTAGATTTAAACGGTTTACTGGGACTTTCATCACCAATGACCAATGCATTTTGAATGTAGTTGTTTGACAAAACACACACATCAGTGGAAAATGTCCCAAAATTATGTTCAGAATACCTGGAATAGTGAATGTTTTCATTGATTCTTTGATATGCCCTAAATGTGCACATTTTGACATCCAAATCATCACAGATCGATCGTGACTTTGGTGTTCAATATGGCAAATTTGGATTTGTTTTGCTTGTATGATTTTACTTTTATGATATTCATCAATGTCCAGCATGTGTTGTCTCCATCCTAAGTTTTAATTCACAAGTACAAAAATTAGAAGGAATTTCAACTCTACATAAAGAATTACGGTCAAAATCCCAAAATCCCAAAAACATTACGGTCAAAATCCTAAATGCAATCTAACCATGTTGCCATGTTAAAAACATGCATTGGATAGAATAGAAATTGTGTTTTACAATGTCAGCCCCATCACAGAAAAACTGATACTACTGCTGTACAAACTGGTAATCTCATCTTGCTCAGTGGTTATTGATATTTTCTGAGCCCAAAAAACACCAAAATATTAATTTCTCCTTTCTTTACTGAAGTAACCTTCCGAGAGGATTGCTCAAATATATTAAGAGATTTTATAAAACAGAAGTCTATTTAGGGACTACATCTGTTCAATCAAAGCTAATCTCAGTCTTTTTTTTTCCAACCGGCAAAAAAATTACATCATTGCTTTTAGCAAGTGGGCACTCAGATGATCAAAACTGTTTTAAACCACATTACATAAGTGCTTGTCTCCAACATAATCACAAAGAAAGTCTTTGAACTTGGAAAAAAAAAGGCTCTTTATTTTTCAGAGGGCACCTAGTAAACTATAAAAACAATGCAAGTGGGCTGAAAGAGCTGATGGAAGGAGATGAGCTTATCTTTACAAAGTAAGAACAAGGGAACAGATTCTGACCTTCATGCTACCGATTTATAGTACGACAAAGAACTCTCAACCTCACCTAGACCTTTTGCAGCCTTTATATTTAATCTGCAACATTTGATAAAAACAGGGTGAAAAAAAGAGCTTAAAAAGAAGTATATAAATAAAAACCCTGGTCTTTGTGAAAAAAAAAAAAGCACTCAAAAGGGTATAATTTTGCGTTCATATATTTATACAAGCACACAGGTGATGGTTATGCACGAATGGATGCCAGTTGGATTCTTCGCACATTATTTTCCCACACAGCCTAAAAAAATCACATGCCAAAAAAAGCATGACAAACATTGAAAGGGAGCAGCACCCTGATGATGCGATATGCATGATACCAACTGCCAAAAGCAGAAATGTATTTAAGTGTAATATTGTGAGAAGGGTAGCAGTGGTGAGAGAAGAGCAAAAGAAGGATGAGGCACAAAGCATACGAAAATCTTTTGTTCAGGAGTGTAATGGACCACAGATAAATAGTGCCGTTTTATCGCCTAGGGGAATGGAAGTAGCTTTTAAATTCATGCTCACTCTCCAGGAGGCAGCAGTGGTGGCAGCATGTGACTGATGTGCCACAGAGACACAGGACGTTGTTGTATGTGTATTGCAATGCAACAAACAATATGCCTGTTTTTAAAAGAAATACGAAATGGCAACGACAATTTTCATCTGAAAACAAAATCCAAAAAGTGCCCCATGGTTATGATTACCTTAAAAAACAGACACTGCTGAACTTATGTACATTTATCTCTAGTAAATCTCTTGTAATGGCTAACTTGGCTTCCATCTTACATCTTATAATGCTGTAACGCTTATCTCTGACAGAAAAAAAAAAAGCAGGTTATTGTTAATTCTTGTCTTATCTTTAGCATTTTTTTTCTTTTCCTGCCCCTGTTTGCTTTTATTTTGAACCCAGTTCTTTTTACATGCAAAATAAAGGAAGTATTTTCAAGTTTCAAGTATGTTTGAACAGCAATCCAACATTAAAAAATATATTCAGTAAATACCTCAAGTAATTTTCTATTTTATTCATGCATCTATGACTAATTTGGGAGCCCAGTATTTCTTCTTCTTTCAGCATTTCCCTTCAGGGGGCGCCACGGCAAGTCAGTTTCTTCCATCTAACCTTATCCCTTTCCAGCTTGCCTGCACACCCTTCTTCACCTCTTTTCCACACTCTCCATTGTTCTGGACTGTTCCTAAGTACTTAAAATCTACCTCCTTCTTTGTCTCTTCTCCCTGTAACCTCACTTTTCCATTTGGATCCCTCTCATTCACACACATGTACTGTCTCTTACTCTGACTAATTTTCATTCCTCTTCTTTCTAGTGCAAACCTCCACCTCTCCAGCTTTTCCTCCACCTCTTCTCTCACTACAGATCACACTATCATCTGCAAAATAATTTAGTAAACGTTTAAATGCTCAATTGTTCTTGGACACACCTTTCATGCTTCACCATGCCCACATTCTAATGTAAGCAAAATGTGTTTTTGCAGCATGTACGTTGGGATGTTACATTAGGAGAAACAGACCTGAATAAAAGTAAGATGGAAGCTTCAATAAAAGGCAGGTCTATTGTCTGGTTTGACTGTTGAAAAAGTCTGGTTGAAATACACAGTGGTCAGGTAGTTGGAGGGGGAAACTAACCTCCTGGCAACAGGTGACAATCCAAAAGGTTGGGACCAAAACAGGATTTCACTTGAAGTCACAAATAAGCAGACTATTTGGAACTGGCTGGAGGGTTGGTCCAGTTTTTAAGGAGCTGCCAAACAGAGATAGCAGGTGATCTGCATAGAGTCAAAACGAGCTGGAAGAATTTACACCTGATTTCTCAAGAACTTGATCCAACCCAACGATGTAAGCACTCTGCTCATGTTTGGTCCAAATAGGGAGGGCCATTTTATGTAAATGCACCAAAATGAAAATCTACAAGAATATGGACCAGCTTTGCTAACTTTATGCCCCTTATTCCATATACGTTGCCTCCAACTTAATGTGCATTGTGCTGCAAAATTTAACAATAAGTTGGGATCCCTTTGAAAATTTACTATCCAAAGATGAAAAACCAAGATAAAAGGACAATGTTCCACCATGTCTAGATGTGAAATGTACTGGTCCAGCTGACTTCACCAAGCAGGAAGTGATGGGTACTCGTATCAGCCTTGACAACGTTTCGCTGGAGGCCATGAGCTTGGCACAGCAAAAGACTATAATGTCACTCAAGTCAACCGCTGACATTAACTCAAGCACAGGGGGGCAAAATGGGGTTCAGTAACTTGCCAAAAGACATTTCTACAAGCAGTTTTGAACATCTCGGCATCAAATTTTCACACATGAAACGACTTTTAGATCATCCTTATCTTTAGAACCAGCTGCTTCAGATAACCTAAAACCAGCAACATATAGAAATAACTTCAAAGTTCAACAGAAACATTATTTTATTATTTTAATCTGAAATTTCTTTTGCAATGCACCTACTCATTTTTGAGGAGGTCCAAAAACATAAAACCGAAAACAATAACCATTATAAACTACAGCTAATGATAGTCTGATATTTTGCAGGTAGAAACAAAAGGATTTTTTTAGGTTATTAGAACTATTTTAAAGTGAGGTTACAGGCAAAAGAGATAAAGAAGGTGGAAGATTTTAAGTACTTAGGATCAACAGTCCAGAGCAATGGAGAGTGTGGAAAAGAGGTGAAGAAGCGTGTACAGGCAGGCTGGAACGGGTGGAGAAAGAATCGGGCTTGCTCAAGGACACTTTGGCATGAACTCCGGGTGGCGGGATCCAACTGGCAATCCTCCGTTTACAGGGTGGTTGCCCTAACCATGAGCCAGCCATCTTGCCCATATACTTCTATTTAAACATATAATAATAATGAATTACTCTATTCATCCCTCACTGGGGAAATTTGTGTGCTGCACTCCTTACACCACAGCAGGCTGCCCTTTGATGGCGCCAATGGTGGGAGAAGCGGGGGTTAGGTGTCTTCTCCAAGGACCCTAGACGTGCTCTCTGTGGGACGCGAACCCACGAACTTCCGGTCCACGTGCCAACGCTCTAACCACTAAGCTGCTGTCTCCTCCCTTATCAGCTGTTTAGCAATCATTGATAAGGACCCAAACCGACATTGGTCAGGATACAGTGCAGAAATATTTTAAATTTATCTCTAGAAGTAAAATGTATTCTTTTGATGTACACTTTTTAAGACACAAGATTAATAAAAAAAATACATATGCTGCAAAATCAGTGATAAAATATATAATCATTTGAGTTTTTCTGCCAGTTATTAAATTAGATCAATAAGAGCCACTGAAGCAGTATTGATATACAGTAAACTTTGTAAGCACAGCAGATATCTTCTCTTCTGATTTTTTCTTTACTTTGTATCCATCTTGTGTCTCTTTTCCTCATCTGTACCTCCCACTCTGTTCCAATTGACATATCTATCAACATGTCAAGTCTATGACAGGCTGTTCCCTGAGGTTCACCCCTTCAACACTTTCCCGTCCCTCTCTTTTCATCATTGTGTCGCTTCTTTCATGTGTGATTTAAAAATAAATAGAAACAAGTGATGGATTAAAAAGTCAAATGAGGCCAAGCAATGAAGCTGGAATGCAGCGTTTTAATATACTTAAATGTAAAAAAAAGAGACTTATTAAATATCTGTGGTGACACTGCTGTATTACTTTATATGCAGATGACACATAAGTATATAATCCAACTTGATTTAATGAGGGTTCAGATCATTAGTGAGTACATCCTGCTTTATAATGATTTAAAAATCAATAAATGCATTCACACATGCAATAATAAATACATTACATTCAAATTTTTAATTTTTCATTTGGATAATTTTTTATATCTAACTTTGTATCTGCCCTGATGTCAAAGTTATTTTGGGGATTCAGTTAGTTATGAGAGCTTCCGTGCTACCTCAGAATCAACTTGCTTCACAGCAAGAAGGTTGGGGTTCGAGTCCCGAAGTTGGGCAAGGTTGGAAGCACTGGAATGTCTGTGTGGTGTTTGCATGTTCTCCCTGTGTATATGTGTTTTTTTTCCTCGGGTACTCTGGTTTTCTCCCACCCTCCAAAAACATGGATGCTAGGTTGATTAGCCACCACATAATTGCCCCCAGGAATGAGTGTGTGTGTAGAAAGAAAGAAAAGCTCTATTCATCCCTCACCGGGGAACTTTGTGTGCTGCACTCCTTACACCGCAGCAGGCTGCCCTTCGACAGCGCCAATGGTGGGAGACGTGGGGGTTAGGTGTCTTCTCCAAGGACCCTAAACATGCTCTCTGTGGAACGCGAACCCGCAAACTTCCGGTCCGCACGCGAACGCTCTAACCACTAAGCTGCCGTCTCCCCTCTACATGGCACATGGTAGCTTTGCAACAGACTGGTGACCTATACAGGGTGTACCCTGCCTCTTGCCTGAAATCAGCCAGGATAGGCTCCAGAAACCCCAATTACAGATAAGCGGTTCATGAGGTGAAACAAAACTTTTAGGAATATTTGCAAATCAGCAATTTTCTCTTTGTACTCACATAATTCCCTAATTTAAACATTGATACGTTAAAAGGCGCTACCACGGGCGCCTGCCTGCTGCGGTGTCTCCTGTTTTTTTGGCGTCTGGTCATCTATTTTTGCATTTTTTCCACGCGGTTTCCGTTCGTCTTTTGCCTGTGTTTGGTCCCGTTCTGGAGATGTGACTGTGTGCACCGTGTAAGCGGTGTTTGCACTGCAGCATCAAATTTCCCTTTGGGTATTAATAAAGTATTTTCAATTCAATTGCTCTATTCATGGTTGACAAAGGAGACAATTTGCGTGTTATTGTCTATTAATAATTATCATTGCCTATTTGCTCTCGTAATTTTTCCATCCCCACACATTTGGACAGTGGATTAGAACTCAAAATGAAGATGATGAAGGGAAATGCACAACAGATTATTCAAATTTTCAAACAATATTTGCAAATCAAAGTAAAAGGTATGTTTGCATCACAGTCAGCTAAGAATATTCAAGCTGAATGAAATACTTTGTATAAAAAAAGAGTAAAATAACATTAGGGTGGGTAGAGTTGTTGCAAGACTAATTTATCATTCATAAGCAATAAAACCAGTCATAAGACAGACCTGTTGAGGTCAGGTCAGTTTAAGACCCTCGAGAATGCCAATGACTCCGGATTGAAATCCCATCTGAAACTGCCACCCTCTCCAGAAGCTTTTATGTGTTGCTTGCAAACACTGCTGACCTTACAACACACAGTGGACATCTAGTTTGCCTCTGGGCCCACTGAAGACATGTTTTGACTGCCCCTGTCACAAAAAACACTGTGTCAAGTATGAAGATTAAACTCCAAAGGATATTCTTGGAAGAAGTGTTATAGCTCAGTGATTTAAGCATGGTGATAAGACTGTTAGGGTTAGAAGTTCAATTCCCTTTAGAGAAGCCTTTGAAGAAACTGAATGGCTAAAAAAAAGAGAGCATTAATAAACACAACACTGTGAAAGTGTTATTTTTAAAAATGCAGATGTGAGAAAATACTAATCCACTATAAAAAATAAATAAATGTCAAACTACATCAGCAAGAAAAATGCAAAGGTAAACCCAATGATTATGTGATCATTTTAAAATAAAATTTATTTTTTCTCTTAAAATTAAAAAAAGTATACAACTAAATTCAATTACCAGCATATATTTTAATCAGTTAAGTACATTTTATTTATCACTTTAGCCAATCATGTAAAGTCAGTACTTTTGCTCTTAACACCAGGACCGCCGCAGCCGTCACTGTGACTCCAAGTCACTTTAATATCTTAATCAGAATAAATAAAACACAGCCTAGGAGGCTGATCTTTTATGACTTTTAATATGAACATGTTTTCTATTTTATCATGTATTTTTTGTGTTCTAAAATGAACATTTCAAAATTTATAAGCATTTTGTCTCCTCTAACCTGCTGCGCCCTGCAGCAGCTGCAAAAAAGTATGTATTGCCACTTCCCACAGAAGTTGTTGCCATGATGCCATGGCAACAAACACATTGCCACACAAAAGTGTGAGTGTTTATATTTGTGGAGAGAGACAAGGAGGACACTGACGCCTTTTCAGATACATTTTAGAAAGGTTGAGTGAAATATTAATGAAAAGATACCATTAACAGAGTCAGAAAATTGTTTACTGAATAAAGAATACAATGTTTTGTAGATAAGTCTTGAAAGTTATAATGGTTAACATTTTTAAATATAGCCAAGCCAATTTTTAATGAGGATATTTTTTAACATAACTTGAACAATTTACTGTCTTTTACAAATAAATCTAAACAACTGAAAAGCATAACAATAATATGCTTGGCATCATACCTGTAGAATTTGAATGCTGTCTTTTTTCTAAAATGCTCACTCTGCTCAAACTCCCTACTCGTGCTTTACACGCGGCTTCTTTTTAAAACAATATGGCAGTTGTAATCAAAACCTGCAGTTGGCCTCGCTTACACATGATTAATTAATTGGACAAGCATGCCAGATGTTATCAGGTCAACTGTGACCACTGGGTAAGATGTAAATGAGCCTCCGGATTGGCCGACCACCTACCTTGTCTAAAAGCTGGCAGGTGTTGGTGCACTTTGGAGGGATGCACGACCTGTTCATGGTAAACATTGTTGACATCACCGTACTGCCACATTCCTTTTATAAATATTACATGAGCCACGGCTGGACGGCTGATATTTATAAGATATATTGTCACTCATTGCTAAGGGGCATTTTCCAGATGCCAGATATATTTCATTTGAACAGATGGAAATTGCAAAGGAGAGATGAAGCGCGTGTGGAAGGGGAAATAGAGGGGAGGTAAAAAGAAAGATGAACAAGGGAGGTAGATGTTTATGTGCATCTGTGAATATGTGTGTGTGCAGAACAGAGCAGAAACATCGTAACTCTAATGAGTATGCAGTGGTGAACCTTAAGGGCAGATACTTTTTCTTAATGGGCTAGAGATTGCTTGATGGCTCGCTCGCTATGTGGTAATTGCTTTAAAAAAGAAATTTCAACACAAACTTGGGAAGGATTTGCAACTAAACAGTGCATTGTTTTAAAATGTATTTATGAAACCAAAATCTTTGCGTGGGGGTGTTTATTTCAAAGTGACAGTCAGTTTATGCATTTTTTTTCTTTATGCAGATTTTTTGTTGTGAGGTTGACTGGAAATGGATTGTCCTTGTATCTAAGTATCTATAAATAACACAATCAGTCAGTCCCCTTCTTAACCGTCTATCCCTTACGGGCTCGCGGGTGCTGCCAGAGCCGTCCCTGCTGATACAAGGCGAGGAGCAGGGTACACCCCAAGCAGGTCACCAATCATGTCTTTTTAAAATTAAAGTCTGAAAAGGTTTTTCACTCAGCCAAAAGTAAAACATTGCAAAGTTTATTGAGAAATTTAAAACTATTAAAAAACTTGCTAAAAAAAAAGACTAAAATCAAAGCTACTATTTTCACAAAACTCTCATTTGCTCATGTATTTTTTTTGGAAGTGTCGTTATGTTGGATTTTTGGTGTAAACTGACCAGACTCATATGGGTCGGTCAGTCTCCAAGTATAAGGACAGCTGATTGGTTGATGCTTGAGTCAGGTCTGAAGCTTATTTTGAAGGCATATCAAAAAGGCTTATCAAAAAGTAGATGGGATTGAAAGTCGTTTCAGATTTTGAAGAGTTTATGTCTTTAAATACTAATTTGTTTATTATACACTGTAAGAAAAAATGTACACGTTTCAGTCAGTCAGTCACCTCAGTCCAGAGCAATGGAGTGTGGAAAAGAGGTGAAGAAGCGTGTTCAGGCAGGCTGGAACGGGTGGAGAAAAGTCTCAGGTGTGATATGTGACAGAAGAGTTTCAGCTAGAATGAAAAGAAAAGTGTACAAAACTGTGGTGAGACCAGCCATGCTGATATGTCTAGAGACCGTGGTACTGAGGAAAAGACAGGCCACAGAGATGGAGGTAGCAGAGATGAAGATGCTGAGGATCTTTCTGGAAGTGACCAGGATGGACAGAATTAGAAATGAGTACATCAGGGGAACAACATGTTAGAGGTTTTGGGGATAAAGTTCGAGAGGAAAGACTGAGATGGTTTGGACATGTGCAGAGGAGAGAGAGAACATAGGAAGAAGGATGCTGGATTTGGATCCACCAGGAAAGAGGACTAGAGGAAGACCAAAGAGGAGGTTCTTGGACACAGTGAAGGAAGACATGAAGAGAGTTGGTGTGACTAAAGAGGATGCAGCAGATAGGGTTAGATGGAAGATACTGACTTGCTGTGGCGACCCCTAAGGGGAAATGCCGAAAGAAGAAGAATAAAGTAACCCATCTATTTTCACTGTGTGTGTCGCCAACAATTTCAGTGAATCCGGAGGCCCCTGTCCATGACGAACTCACAGATAGCAAGAGAACTTGTGGTATTTGAAAGTGTTTTCTGAGATATTCTCCACAGCAGTGGGGAGAGTTATTGATGGACCTCTCCAACATCTGCTTGTACTCTCTACCATCACCTGTCAAGGGAGCCACAATCATTCCTATATGAACAATTGCCAACTTGTGTGTCTAACATAAGTTGTCATGAAATGCTTTGAGAAGCACTAGTGAGGAACATCACCAATGTCAGGGTGTACCCTAATCAGTAAGCCTGAAGAAAGAACTGCTATGAACCTGACATGTTTACAGCTGTCACCCATCAGGCCCCTACGGGATGCCTGTGTCAGGTTCCTTATCCTGGACTCTACCATAGCTTTCAAAACATTCACCCTCAAACACTGATTGACAAACTAGGAGAATGTAGGCAAAAACTTTAACTGTATTACAGTGTGATGGGATTTTTCTTAAAAAAAAATTTTAAGGAATCATGATAAGCTTCAATGCGTGCCTGAGAGTAATCAGCACACAGATACCGTAATTTCACGACCATTAGGCGCACCGTAGGAAAAGGCGCAGTCTCAGTCACACACCGCCTTACAACAACACACACGTAAGCATGCAAATGTGCATATTAAAAAATAGATCAGGAGCAAAACTGAGTTTGGTTGTACTTTATTTAAGTAGTAACGATACTAAACAAGCACATTGCCGGTTTTTAGTGTTGTTTTTTGTGTTGTGGTTTTATTTAATTTTTCTGTTTGTTGTTCCTCTTGGTCATTGTAGCACTTTGAGATCTCCACTGGAGATATAAAGTGCGTTACAAATACATTTTTTATTATCATTATTATTATAATAGTCTTTATTGAAATGTGTCAAAGTCCTCATCCTCTGTTTCAGAAGCGAACAGCCGCGCAAAATCCAACAGAGCAGGTCTACTTCGCTCCTCGCTGTCAAAGTCACTGTCTGTACTGTGTGGCTCCTCAGAAAGGATACCAGCTTTTGCGAAAGCTCGGATAACAGTACCAGCAGACACGTTAGTCCAAGCATCTACAATCCATTGACTCGTTAATGCTGAAATTTCTCGCGGCGGCTCGATTCCCATGTTCCTCCGCGTAGCTGATTGCCTTCAGCTTAAACTGTGCGTCATAAGCGTGTCTCTTTACCATTTTCAGGGTTAAAACAGCAATGTTGTGCATACAGCACATACCTTTTTTATACACAATCCACGCCCACACTTCACTCTTTAACGCTCTCATGCCTTTTCTTTCAGGTCCGCCTCACAGGCACAGCTTTTTCTTTTAGTTCTGCCTTTTCTCTCACACAAGGCGCACCGCACAAAACGGCGCACCGCTCATTTTGAAGAAAATCTAAGACGTTTATATGCGCCTTATAGCCGTGAAATTACGGTAGTTGGTTCGACAACTTAAAAGTTGACAGAAAGCAAACAGCTGAGGGGATTCAAAACTTAACAAAGAGGGTTTTTGGTGGCCTTCATTTATGAGTAACGATTTTTGAACTTCCTATCAGACCCATTTCTGTTGTGTGCCTGCTTTATACCACTGGTATTAATTTATACCACTGGTATTTTTATTTTATATGTTTGCACACCAGTACCAGAACAAGTTCCTAGTCTCTGATGTTTTTCACTGACATGGCAATAAAAGCATTCTGATTCTGATTCTGGTCATAAAAGTAGTGCAGAAGTTATTTAAACAGTCCGTTTGCTCTTGGGTGTAACTGTCCATCAGACAAATTTAGACTATCCCTGCAGGAGGAGAGATTCAGTACTCTGGATTCACTTCGCTCACTCTTCTCGTGGCCTGAGGTGAAGCATCAAAGTCTAAATGTACCAGTTGAGCTTCATTTTTTTCTCAAATATGTCGATCTTTAAGCAGGAATTGCTATTTTTAAACTGGCAGACTATTATAGTATGGATGTGATCATTTTAACTTTAGATGTGTCGATAAGGCTCCAGATTACCAATACCGTTTTTTTTTTTTTTTTACGAATTATGATTCTTCAAAAGAAATAATAATGTCATGAATTACTCTATTCATCCCTCACCTGAGAAATTTGTGTGCTGCACTCCTTACACCGCAGCAGGCTGCCCTTCAACCGCGCCAATGGTGGGAGAAGCGGGGGTTAGGTGTCTTCTCCAAAGACCCTAGACGTGCTTTCTGTGGGATGCAAACCCGCAAACTTCCAGCCCGCGTGGGAACGCTCTAACCACTGAGCTGCCGTCTCCCCAAATACTCAGATAAATCACACTCATTCTAGATATTTTACAAAAACAAATTTGGGTTTTTATTTTGCTGAACTATCCATAATTCAAATAGTCATGCTTTACGACTTCTTCTCGAGGAGAAATATAAAGAAAATCTTGCGAAAGTACAACCTGGCAAATATTTTATAGCTGCACTTACAATAAACATGAAAAAACAAAGAAAGTTCATTCCATTCTGTCGTCTTACGCTTATCCAGGGCCGGGTCACGAGGGGAGCAGCCTCAGATGGGAAGCCCAGGCTTTTCTTGCTCCAGCTGCATCCCCCAGCTCACCCGGAAGGATCGCTATTCCATTCTGTCATCTTCTGCTTGTTCCGAGGTCAGGTCACGGGGGCAACAGCCTCAAACGGGTAGCCCAGGCCTTTCTCACCCCGGCTGCATCCTCCAGCTCACCCGGAAGGATCCCAAGTCATTCCCCGGCCAGCTGTGAGACATAGTCTCTCCAGCGGGTCCTTGGTCTCCTCCCGGTGAGACGTGTCCGAAACACCTCGCCCGCGAGGCGCTCGAGGGCATCTTGACCAGATGCCCGAACCACCCCATCTGGCTCCTCTCAACCTGGAGGAAGAGCGGCTCGACACTGAGCTCCTCCCTGATGGCAGAGCTCCTCACCCGATCTCTGAGTGAGAGCCCAGCCACCCTGCGGAGGAAGGATAGCTGCGCAATAACTAGGATAATTAGGCAATATCTAGGATCGCCAATAACTAGGATCAGCAGTAACTAGGATCGCTATAACAAAAGTTGTTCAATATTTTTAGTAGTTTACAAAAATATATGTTTTTTACTCCCTCTATTTATCCCTCACCGGGAAAATTTGTGTGCTGCACTCCTAGACCGCAGCAGGCTGCCACGACAGTACCAACGGTGGGAGAAACCGTGGGTTAAGTGTCTTCTCCAAGGACCCTAGACATGAACTCAGTGGGATGCGAACCCGTGAACTTCCAATTGACTTCCAGCCCACGGGCGAACGCTCTAACCACTGAGCTACCATCTACCCCCAATTTTACTGCTTTAGTCAATGTTGATTGAAGCAAAGATGAGTAAAAATAGCCCTACTTCAGGTCCATGCAAACATTGTCACTTAGCAACAAAACGTACAAGGTAGAAATCTAATTATTGCTGCTAGTTTATTCACAAGCTGTTCCACAGGTTAGAGTCACATTACCTTCGATCACCACTGTAAAGTTTGATTAATGTATTATTTAAATCTGCCCTCTGACATTCATATTAAAGTTTGCTGCACCACCTCCCCGTGTATGCATGGGTTTTCTTCAGGTGCTCCGGTTTCTACCCATCTGACAAAAACATGCATGTTAGGTTGACTGGCCAATATGAAATTGCCCCTAGAAATACAGTAAGTATGTGTGTGGCCCCACAGCAGACTGGCGACCTGTTAATGGTGTACCCTGCCTCTCACCTGAAATCAGCTGGAATAGGTAGCACCCCCTGTTGACCATGTTAAGGATAAGCAGTTCAGAAGACGAAATTAAACACCCTTTCAGACGTGTGATGGTGTCATTCATTTTTTTGTTAATTCATTTGGTTTTTGCAACATGTGAGCCTAGAAATAATTTTGTTTACATAGTTACATATTTTTTTTATTATTATTTTTACAAACTCTATTCATCCCTCACCGGGGAAATTTGCGTGCTGCACTACTACACCGCAGCAGGCTGCCACAGCGGCGCCAGTGGTGGGAGAAACAGGGGTTTAGGTGTCTTCTCCAAGGACCCTAGACTTGAACTCAGTGGGAATCAAACCAGCGAACTTCCAGTTGACTTCCGGTCCATGGGCGAATGCTCTACCACTGAGCTACCGCCTCCATATGACCTTAGACTTAAACAAAATTCAATTTCTGGTTGAAGTTTTTTTTTTTTTTTTTGTGATGCTTTCGTTTGCAAAAAAAAGAAAGCATTGAGACAGACCAAGGAAGTAAAAGTATGAATGAAACATCACTTCAAATGCTATTCTAGATGTTTGCTATTTTCGGACTAACCGCTTCCAGTCATTAACTTGGTCTACAAGCGTCTGTTTTCAAAAGTATGACAACTGTCTACAAGAAACTGCCTTAAAATGGGACACCGTTTACACCAAACACTCTTTCACGTTTGCAAACGAGGGGTTAGGTGTTCACAGTTGCAAAAATTGTTTCTCACATATGGCAGCTGCCATGTTGGCACGCAATGGCAAGTTAAATGCAAGTCAGTAGTTTTAGTAAAGTGATTACAAAATATTTTGTATGGCATTTTTCAGCCCTGAAGCCATCAGGTTTTGTCTTTTTTGGTACCTGCTGCACGTAAAAGTTTAGGCTGCATGTGACTTCTTCAGATCTGTAGATTGTATTTGGAAGGGTTTTGGTAAAAAATTTTGACAAAAACCACAGTCAGTCTGTTTCTGCCAAAGGGTATCTTTAAATAAAAAAAAAAAAAAGTACTTATTTTTTGTTTCTTTACCATTGCCTTCTGCTCTCTGGATCCACATATTTAAAAAAAAAATACATTGATATCAAATATTGATATTTGCATTGTGACCTTAAAAAAGTGAATATAATGCAAATACAAAAATTCAGACTGAAATAATCTGGATGAAATAAATGAATGAATACTTGAAATGATGGGAATAGAAATAGAACTTACACTGCGGCACTTATGGAAAACGCTTTAATAATTCTTTATGAAAGTATCCTGAGGATAACCGCATTATTTAGTCGGTAAGAGAAACGAAAATGTCACTCCTAAGAAGAGTCGGTTCTGGTTTAGTCAAAGTTGAAGAGTTAAACAGGGTTTTTTTTACCTGTACGTCTCCAGGACTCGGGGGCGTGCAGGTCGGATAGTAGCTGACCCTTCCCACCCTGGACATGGACTTTTTGAGCGACTCCCCTCGGGCAGGCGGCTCCAGTCCAATCGGACCAGAACGTCCCGCCACAAAAACAGCTTCTTCCCTTCTGTCGTTGGACTTATGAACTCTTTATAACCTGGATCCCCACATCTCTTAGTCACCTCCCTCTTGTCACTTTACTATCTTTATCATTTTCTATTATTTTCTATGACATTGCACTACTTTTCTTTTTCTTCTGAGCACTCTTAGTTTTGTTAAAATTATTATTATTATTTATTTTATTTTTATTTTATATTTTTGCACACCTGTATCAAAACAAGTTCCTAGTCTCTGATATTTTTCACTGACATGGCAATAAAAGCATTCTGATTCTGAACAGATTATTTTCATGAGAGACAATTCAAAATATCTGCATGTGAAGGATGTCCTGTTTTTGCAACAATAATGAATCAATGGGAAAAATTCTTTGCAATAATTTAAAAGAGCAAGAGACAAAGGACAATGGAACGATGGAATAGCATACCCTTCATAGAATCAGATAAAAGGCAGGGTACACCCTGAGCAAGTCACCAGTCTGTTGAACTGCACACTCTTTTAGTAATTTCTTTTTCACATTAAATTCTTAATGATAAAAAATATTTTTTTTATATTACTCACATTTGTATAATTTTCTTATAAGCAACTTGGAACACCTGAGGGCGATCATCTCGTATGGAAACTAATCTTCTCGTCTTAACAGCAGTTTGTATTCAATAGATGTCTGTTAATGCCTGTTTGCTTCACTGAGAGCCCGTTTCAAATATGTTGTTTTGTTTAGCTGCTTTGTTCATCACAGAAAAGAATTTCAAGATTAGCTGACAAGAAAAACAGAGACCGTATTTTCAGAATAAACTATAAATTTGATGCATTATCTTTTGTGTTCTAGTAAAACATCTAATCGACAACAAACGAGAACTGAGTTGTTTTGTCGCTACCAAAAAGTACTTCATTTTCACTCTTCTAATGGTAGGAATTTTCTAAACATTTACGATGATAACAGCCGATATGCATTTTCATTACATCCAGCCTTTCAGCTGTGCTTACACTCTTCACTGTAGATTCATTTCATAACATAGATCCTTCTATTCATCTCAGGTGTCCTGGTTCTGTTGCTTCTTAGCAACACTAGTGCGGTGTTAATACCTTTTACGTATTACAGAAGAAAAAAAGGATTATATTGAAATGAAAGTACCCACAATGTGTCATCGACACACATTTCTGCACACAAAATTTTCTTTTCTCGCACTGCGTTTCCATGACACTTTATAAACACACATGGAGGCAAAGATATTCATAGAATTCCTGGAGCTACCAACTCTCTGGTGCTTAGAGCTGATAAGCCCTTTTGCCGGCTCGGCTCATATCACTATACACCCCATTTTTTTTTCTTTCCAGTCTCTTACCAGGGATACTTTCTTGAGGCAGGTTGTGGTTGGAATGAATTCACAAGAGGGAACAATAAAATACCAAAATATCTGGAGAGTAAGAGTGAGTCCTGGATTGCAATCGATAGTCGAAGGGTTTGGGGAAAATTTCTACTACTGCATGCATGGCATGTAGAAGAGTGTATTTGAAGGGAATGTGGACCCCGTTACATTTTACAGTGTAAGCCCAGGTTTAGGGATAAGTAGGCTGTCCATACAGCAGACAGGGATTTCATTACTCACTGTTTAGTCATGGTGTATTTACAGGGTCAGTGACACGTAACTCCTGATGCACAAGAACACTGTGCCAAGGAAGCAATAAAAATTGTTCTAGGTTGGTGGCCAGTTTCTCATATTCCAGGGAGCAAGCCTGCTGAGGTGTGATCATAAAGTGTGGCTGACATTCAAAAGCATCGCTGTGAAAAGCTCCAGTAATTACGGTTGAGCCTGAGAGGAAACCAGTGGGTCTGCAGTAAAGAAACTTCTTTAGCTCATCAGAGAATAGAACCGGGATCGCTATAAAGTTGCAGCAGTCTAAAAGGAGGATGGTAGAATATTTTAAATACAAATTTACATAAATTCTTTTCATACAAATAGGGTTGATCTTGTCCCAAATAAGATGAGACGGGGTTTAGATGGGGTATAGATTTTGCTGATGATTTGCCGATACTTGTTGAGAGCAACTCGAGTTGCAAAGAATCGCTAAAAAGAACATTGGTCATACTGTCTTGATTGGTCCTGACATCATATTTAACTTCAAAATTTAATGAAAAATATTTTTCACTAACTGTTATGTGCATTAAAAATAATTGGGATTTGACTTGAATCAAATGAGGAAAGCTGTTGAGTTAAATTTCTTCAAACAGAACTACAACTAAAACTATTTGGCCGGTTCCAGTGAGATGGGACAGAAATGGGTTGTCTGATTTTTCACAGGCAGGTGCTGTTTACCCAAATTTTTTTAATTGCAAATAAATGACCTCTCAATGATTCTGTATTTCACTTGCAAATTGTTGAGTTTTTAATTGTTAATTATTAAACATTTAATTTCAGAGCTAGGACCTTAGCTCACTTGCATCCTTCAGGGTGAGCTGAAGGATGCAGCTGGGGTGAGAGAAGCGTGGGCTTCTTGTCTGAAGCTGTTGCCCCCGCGACTCGGTCCCGAAAAAGCAGAAATCGACAAAACGAAAACTTTTAATTTCTAAATATCAAAGGCACTTTTTGGATACGTCTTCTGAAATGCTGTTTCTGGCCCTGGCACAGACTGGTAACATATTCGATGTGTAACCCGCCTCTTGCCTGTAATCAGCCGGGATAGGCTTTGGCAACTCTGGCTGGCATAAGCGGTTCAGAAGATGAATGACTGAATATCCCTATTTGGTCGGAGTTAATAGAAGTTTTAAATCTAACTTCTTGAGAAATACATTAGTCACAAATGATTTTATTAGCTTCAGCCATTTAAAATTTTTTAAGTCATTAATCTTCCAATCAAAAAATGTATTACGCTTTACTTTTGAAAATTGTTGCATCTAAACTTTTTCATTTTCAACTCACCTAAAGTACAAAACATGAGACACAAAATTTTGAACAATGACCTAAGTCTACTGGTATGTACCGTATTTTCCGCACTATAAGGCGCACCTAAAAACCTTAAATTTTCTCTAAAGTCCACGATGCGCCTTTTAACCCGGAGCACCTTATATATGAATTAATACTGAGCTACAACAGGTTTCGCAACTGCGGTAAGCAGTCGCTGACTCAATTTCCCCCGTAGAAGAAGTAGTGCGCGGTGCATGCTGGGATATATGAAAGCGTGTCTCATTTTTGAATGCAAAACCTTACCGGCATGCATTGCGAACCGATCTGTGCCAATCAGAACTGGGTCCGCCTGTGTCATCTCGAACACACCTATTTCCATTTGTGTGTTTGTGTAAAGACCCGGAAATGGCTCCTACCAAGAGACACTGTTACACTGTAGAGTTTAAACTCAAGGCGATCGATCACGCAGTAGAACACAGGAATAGAGCCGCAGCGAGAGAGTTTAACATTAATGAATCAATGTGAGGAAGTGGAAGAAGCAAGAGGATGCACTGCGCCAAGTAAGTAAGACTAAACAGAGTTTATCTTCAATTGAAGATAAACTGTGTCACGAAAATACTAATACTTTATCTCAGAGAAAATAATAAAACAGCTGTTTATTCATTTTGGGAATAAAAACAGAAAGCTGTTTTGTAATTGTTAATAAAGTTTGACTGACCTATCTGACTGTTTTTTTTTTTTTCCGTTCCTTTAGCGCAGCACCATTTAGTGAATGCATAACGTAACCCCAGCTTTTACTGTAGCGCCTTATAATGCAGTGCGCCTTATAGTGCGGAAAATATGGTACTTTGTAAAAAAATCGAATACTTTCTCCTGTCAGTGGAGGCTGTAGGACACGAGCAAATATGAATGCGACAATCACCAGCATAACCTGAAAGGGTTTTATTTTACATGGAAAACAGGTTGCAAATAATTATTAAAACTATTTTTTGCCACAAATGTTTTGCATTGTTCAAAGGTCAATACTATGAAGGTCAATACTATCAACATGAGTCAACTCTTTACCATGAAATATCACAAAAGAATGAGAAAGATTTCACTCAACACGTCTCACAATTGTCTGATATATGACCATGTCAGTTCCCAGGTTAAGACCTCGGGTGGATGAACTGATGATGAATAGGCAAGAACAAGTCTGCATGCAGTAATTGAACAAAAAAAGCTAGTGCTTTAGTAGCTTTTTGAAAATTCTGAAACAAATGTCTTGTGGCATGACCCAGTTTTAACTCGGCTTCAGTTGTTAGACAGCTGCTTCTTGTTTGACTTCAGAACACTTTGAAATACAAAATTTCTTTAAAGCTAAAAAGAAATCAAATCAAACTGGTTCTAGCTACAATAATTCAGCTCATGTTGTACGATTGTATCATTAGGTGACACCAGTTGTTTAAAGCTAATAACGTCCTGAGCTTATTAGTCTACTCTTTAGGGTGGAGACGGTGGCCGCGTGGTTAGTGCGTTCGCCCGTGGACCGGAAGGTCGCGGGTTTGCGTCCCACGGAGAGCACGTCTAGGGTCCTTGGAGAAGACACCTAACCCCCGCTTCTCCCACCATTGGCGCTGTTGAAGGGCAGCCTGCTGCGGTGTAAGGAGTGCAGCAAACAAATTTCCCCGGTGAGGGATGAATAGAGTAATTCAAAATAAACAAAAAATAAAAAATTTTTTTTTTTTTTTAATGTGACGTCAATCTGAACTGATTCTGTGAATTTCACCATAAAGCTGAGATCATCTGCCAGATTTTGGTAAATAAAACCTGCATGATGTGTGTGGAGCAACTAAAGCAATCTGTGCTTGGTGGGGATACTGGCTTAACAACCAAAGTTGCCTAGCAACAATCGTTATTTGTTGCAATGTTACCTTGTATTTTTCCTCACATGAAGGGGATCATACCCTTCCCCAGTTTGGGTTTCTTTTTTTTTGGAAGAAATGCAAGCACATTTTTAGTTATTTTTGCTTATCCCTAATGCGGTTGCAGGGTTGCCAGATCCTACCCCGGCTAGTTGAAGACAAGAGGCGGGGCACACCCTGAACACATCGCCAGTCTGTCATAAGGCCACATACACAAACATCCACACACACACTCATTCCTAGAGGCAATTTCACTGTAGCCAATCAACCTGATGTGACCTTGCGGTAAAACCCTCGCCCAGACCGCCGCCATTACCTTGATGGCCCGGCGTCATCAGCCCTCATGTCTCTTAAGAGGAGCCTCGTCCCTCGCAGCACAGTGGCATGCGAGCTGACACCCCACCGTGCCATCATCTGTGTGGTTCATGGCAATGACTCGCTAGTTTGTGTCTCTCGACTGCTTCTCCTGCCTCACCCCCAGGTGTCTCTCATCAAGTTCAGGGGCTGCATCACTGACTAGTAGCAGGTGAAGTAGATCAAACGATTATAACAATTAAAACATGCTAAAAACGAAAGATATTTAAAACATGCGAGATAAAACTATAAAAATCATGCAATAAAATACTCCATTTGCCACCCTAACATGGTTGTTTTTGGAGGGTGGAAGGAAACTCGAGTATCTGGAGTAAACCCACACATACACAGGGAGAACATGCAAACTCCACACAGAAAGAACAGTGTTCCAAGCCTTGTCCCCACCCAGTAACTCGAACCCACGACCTTCTTGCTGTGAGCCATTTTTTAATGGTAACTATTTTTTTCCTTTAACAAAGAAATAAATATACCACAGCCTTTTTTTTTTTTTTGCTTAATTTAAGATAATTGGAATAAATATCCCTTAAAGTATGAGAAAATAGAAATGATCCCACCCAATCTGCTCTCGTACAGTGGTGGTCAAAAGTTTACATACACTTGTAAAGAACATAATGTCATGGCTGTCTTGAGTTTCCAGTTATTTCAACAACTCTGATTTTTCTCTGATATAATGATTGGAACAGATCCTTCTTTGTCACAAAAAACATTCATGAAGTTTGATTCTTAATGACTTTATTATGGGTAAACTGAAAATGTGACGAAATTAGCTGGGTCAAAAATATACATACAGCAATGCTAATATTTGGTTACGTGTCCTTTGGCCATTTTTACTTCAATTAGGCGCTTTTGGTAGCCATCCACAAGCTTCTGGCAAGTTTCTGGTTGAATCTTTGACCACTCCTCTTGACAGAATTGGTGCAGTTCAGTTAAATTTGTTGGCTTTCTGACATGGACTTGTTTCTTCAGCATTATCCACATGTTCTCAATGGGATTTAAGTCAGGACTTTGGGAAGGCCATTCTAAAACCTTAATTCTAGCCTGATTTAGCCATTCCATTACTACTTTTGATGTGTGTTTGGGGTCATTGTCCTGTTGGAACACCCAACTGCGCCCAAGACCCAACCTTCGGGCTGATGACTTCAGGTTTTCTTGAAGAATTTGAAGGTAATCCTCCTTCTTCATTGTCCCATTGACTCTCTGTAAAGCACCAGTTCCATTGGATGCAAAACAGGCCCACAGCATAATACTACCACCACCGTCAATGATGGTAGGCATGGTGTTCTTGGGGTTAAAGGCCTCACCTTTTCTCCTCCAAACATATTGCTGGGCATTTTGGCCAAACAGCTAAATTTTTGTTTTATCTGACCACAGAACTTTCCTTCAGAAGGTCTTATCTTTGTCCATGTGATCAGCAGCAAACTTTAGTTGAGCCTTGAGGTGCCGCTTTTGGAGCAAGGGCTTCCTTCTTGCACGGCAACCTCTCAGTCCATGGCGATGCAAAGAACGCTTGACTGTGGACACGGACACCTGTGTTCCAGCAGCTTCTAATTCTTGGCAGATCTGCTTTTTGGTGCTCCTGGGTTGACTCTTCACCCTCCTGACCAGTTTTCTCTCAGCAGCAGGTGACAGCTTGCGTTTTCTTCCTGATCGTGGCAGTGACAAAACAATGCCATGCACTTTATACTTACAAACAATTGTTTGCACTGTTGCTCTTGGAACCTGCAGCTGCTTTGAAATGGCTCCAAGTGACTTTCCTAACTTGTTCAAGTCAATGATTCTCTTTTTCAAATCTGTGCTGAGCTCCTTTGACTTTCCCATTGTAGCGTTTGTGGGTGTTTTTATCCAATGAGCCCTTTTTAAATGGCCTCAGAGAAGTCACCAGCTGTAGTCACTCATAGTCACTCACAAGAAGTTAAGAGGTCATGCTATGAAGCTCATGTCATTGACACAACTTTCTAAGTCTCCAAAATTGCTCATTCATGTTGCTGTATGTATGTTTTTGACCCAGTTGATTTTGTCACATTTTCAGTTTAGCCATAATAAAGTCATAAAAGAATCAAACTTCATGAAAGTTTTTTGTGACAAAGAAGGATCTGTTCCAATCACTATATCAGAGAAAAATCAGAGTTGTTGAAATAACTGGAAACTCAAGACAGCCATGACATTATGTTCTTTACAAGTGTATGTAAACTTTTGACCACCACTGTAAGTACATGAATATTCCCAAAATACCAAATAAAGTTTGGTACTTCTGCCTGCTAATAATGCACCTTCCACCAAGAAAATAGGTGAGTTATTAAGAGGCAAACAAGCAAGTGTGCAATGATGCATTTGCTCATTAAGCTTATTTTTTTACAGTAGAAGTACAAGAGAAGACACATGACAACTTTGGCTTGGGTTACAAACAGTTTTCCCTAATTAATGTCAACATGACAGGATCACACACGCTGAGGTGTTGGAGAAGCACTACTGTTTTGACCAAATGTCGGCTTTTCAATTGGCTATTGTGTGTTTGTTTTGTGTGTTTAAAGAGCTGGCAGCAGTGTGTAAAGTACAGTATTTTAGGGAAGCTTACCAGGAGGCCGTCTTTTTTCTGGTAGACCAACAGGACCAAAGCAGCACTATGTTTCAGAGAAAGTAGTAATTACCATGCAAGATGGCTGACTTTTTTGTTTGGAAAGAAAATAAATGTGTACTTTCGACTTGTCAATGCAAACAACACATTTGCTGTTCCGACTTATAGTTGCACTGTCACAGACAATTTTGTACATCTAGCTTTTTTTCCAGTTTGATCTGTTATAAAAGAAAAAGAGTCAGTGAAGAAATCTTTTTGATTTAAAAATATTTCCAATGCATGCATGAATAAATTTATCAATCCATCTTAAACGTAGACTTTCCATCAGTGTTGTTTTTGTCAACGTTGACGAAAATAAAATGATTTTGTTGACGAAGCATTTTTCCATGACGATGACGTAACGATAACAAAATAAATGCGACATTTTGGTGACAAAAATGTGACAAGACGTTTGCAAGTTTCTGTTGACGAGACGAAAATGTAACGAA
Organism: Neostethus bicornis; assembly: GCA_902685375.1. Lineage (NCBI taxonomy): Eukaryota > Metazoa > Chordata > Actinopteri > Atheriniformes > Phallostethidae > Neostethus > Neostethus bicornis. The sequence continues at coordinate 24,487,732 of LR738547.1, forward strand.
ATAGACGTCAGACGTTCACATTTCTGAAAAAAAAAAAATCACAGCGGGGGCATTCTGTCTCTAACGGCGGCACGCCCCCCACAATGCTGCACGTTCACACTGTCTACACAAAACACCTGCAGCCACGAGAAAGTCACACACCATGACGGCAACAGCAACAAAGAGGCTTGGTGGTAAGAAACTTAAAGTTTTCCACATATTTTGCGCAAACAGCATGCTAACTTCAAGCTAATGCTAGCTTGTTGGCGCTGCTAACTAATTTAGTTAGCTTGGTTGCGCTAACCACTGCTTTAAAGACACAATGCAGTGTTTACTTTGTTTACAGGGTTGTTAAGAGGTGTCATTTTTAAGTATGCATATAATACAACGTTCCTCACTCACTAAAAAAAATATATTTATTTTACGTTGCTTCACTATGTCTGCTGTTTTTGCGCAAGTTAAAACTCGGCGGAGTTTTTTTTTAAAAAAAAAAACAATTTACCTGCATCATTTTCAGTAATAAAGACACGATTGTTAAAGTAAGTTTGTTTTTTGTTTTTTTCAACTAAAGCTAGACTAAAGACTTTCCTGACTAAAACTAGACGAAAACTCTTTTGGGTTTTCGTTGACTAAAACGTGACTAAAACGAAAATATGAAGAGATGATGAAAACGTGACTAAAACTTAAATTAATATTCGTACAAAGACTCACATGTCTGCCAAAAACAACAATGCTTTCTATGGAGATTGCTTTTTGATTAAATGTGTGCTTTTCAAAAATGACAAATAAGATTTCATACAAAATGCATATATTTACAATACACATACGTATGTTTTGGTTGTTGCAAATGATGTGGCTAAAAGTACCTGTCATCTTGTATATCTATCAGTGTATTGAGGTCACTGCTGGTTTAAAGATATCCGTCTGGGTGGGTTTGATCAAATATTCTACCCTGCGGGGGACACATAGCACAAGCACTGCATTTTAGCAATATTAGCTTTGTGCATTAACAAGTGTGCTAATGTAGTCCATCATTATTTTATGACACTATCAGTGTGCATTTGCATCATTTAAAGAATAAGTTGAAGTCTGGTGATGCTCCTGTCTGCCTCAGGTCATGTTTTAAGTGTTAAAAAAGACTTACACCAGATTATTTTTTGCTTTACTAGATGGTAAAAACTGATGTGGGGTTATGAAAAGGGCAACAAAGTATTTAAAAAAAAAAACGCTTTGGTCAGCAAAATATGAAGGAGATGGTGACACAGCACTTCACCCATGTTAGTGTTAGACAATCCTTTGTTTTATCTATACTAAACAAACCTTGATACTTTTGGGGTTTTTTTTGCAAAGTGTTTTAATAGGGTCTTTCAAAGTTACACGCCAGTATGAGTCAATATTAAAGATTAAAAAAACTTGTGCAAAATTGTTGCTATTCAATTACACACGGACAAATATGGTTGATGATAATTGTCGTGTTATTTTTCTGGATATTCTTACATAAAGTATGACCACTAAAAAAATACCGCCATTCCAGCTTTTGATGGATTGACGTTAGACAGATTACATGGTGCAAAGCTTTACACATACTCCTGTTGAGACCAAAAAAAAGAGTCTAGGACCATTTCCAATATTACAATTGGCAAGCGTAAGATGTGACACAGCTACAAAGCGTCCCCGGGAGGCAACTTAAACCCACAATTCACATTAACGAAAAAAATCCTTTCTGTTGTTTCTGCCTGTTTTGTGTTTGAATTGGGTTTCTGTTTCAGTTGGCAGGTGCACTCATGGAGGAAGCACAAAGGCTTGCTGAAAGGATCAATGGCTAAACAAAATAGCTCTTTTTCACATCTTTATTCACCAGATAGGCAAATCAGTATGCTTTGTTTATGGGTAATTTGCAATAGGTAAGGTAAAAAAACAAAACAAAAGCATGAGAGATGGAAGGTGTCCTCAGCTGCAAGGAACATGAGAACGCCCATGTTTTCAATATTTCATCGCTTCATGGGGCTTGGTCTGAATGTTTAAGTATGTGTGGATGTGTGTGTGGAGGACATCATTCAGAGGTTGTTTATGTGTAGCCACGTCCAGGCAGTGGTTGGTTAAATTGTATGGAAAACATTGATGAAGTGTGCCCAGAGGGACGGTAGTCCTGTCATGTCCAAATCAATAATTTAACCATCCTTTATTCTTCTCTTTTCTACCTCACTAGTTCTGTGTTTAGGAGTGTGGGATCCTTCAGACGTTTAATCGTTTAGGTCTCCTCCACCAGAGAAACAATAAATTAAAGAGTCATGTAAACAAAACAGCAACTGCAATTTCACGGAACAATTTAATTTAGACTCGATAATGTAGAAACTGCTTTAGAAAAGGAAGACAGAAGAGAGAAAACAAAAAGAAAAAAGAAGGGCTTAATTATTTTATATTGTTGTTTTTGTTATTTAATTTCACAGACTTTGGATTTTTGGACATCTCCGTCTTGACAGCAGCATAGCTACCCATTAAGATTTTAAATAAGAAGGGAATACCATCTCCTACCATAAAAGAGACAAATCAGTGAGTAGGAAAAATACAAATGAGAAATAAATTGCAGAAGTTTAGTAGTTGAAACACATTATTCTATCCCATTTGGCATTGTCAGCAGGTCAATTGCTCGACTAAAGAACCATGTGCAAAGAGTATGCATGCAAAAACAGGGTATCAGCTTTTTATCACAAAGTTTAGATGTGTGTTTTTGTCTCTGTGTTGCACTGTAACAGCCTGGTGATCAGTACTAACTAGCCAAGAAACGCTTCAAAAATCCAGTGAATCGATAACGCCATTCTTTTTTTTCAAGACACTTCTTTCTCGGGATGGGACTCAGCCAAAAAACTATTCAAATCAATTGAATTGATTGTTGAGAGGGACAGTGTTTCCCAACTGAGCCCATGAAGATAGAAGCTTTGTCAACTTATATTTTTTCGGAGAGTCCCGAGGGTGCCCTCACAGTCTGACGACCTGGTGCTCGACCTGGTAGTGTGGTTACTGTGACGCATCCATGGTATGGGGAGCAGGAGTGGGTTAAGTTCAGGGTTTTAAGTAGAGAAAGGAAATAGGGCCTAGCTTTGGATGGTGGGAGCGAGTGTATGAGAAATTGCGGATGGGGCAGCGTCTGTTACAGTCGGGTCAGGATAGTCAGCGAGGGGAGGGATGGAGCGGGTTAGGGAGGGGTGTATCCTTTCCCCTAGTTGTGCCCATCTGCCTGTCTCTTCTCAGTCCAACACATTATGCTCACTGCCACCTAGGGCTTCTGGGATTGGAGGGACACGTTGGTGAGATTCAGGAAGAGAAACCCCTTTGCAGCCCTCGTCAGTGCCCACCTTTCAGCCCACTTTTATCTGCATCTTGGACATCTTGGGAAGTAAGTGAGAGCGTAAGTGCATGGTAGCAACACCAGTGCTCCCCTCACGCCAATTCTTCCCCTCAATTTTAAAGTATTGCCCCTTGCACAATAGCACCATACACACTAGCTATGATTCCAGCATGAATCTAAGTGGTTTGATGGTTTTGCTGATATGCTCAAATGTAAAATGAAAAGCTTTTAAACCAAACAATACCATTTTCTTTCCTTCCACAGTCCCTGTGGAAATATCCTCTTCAATAGAAGCAGCACTCTAGTCCGTAAGAAGCTCACATTCTTTGTCTTTCCGCTTGTTTTGATTACATTTTGAGAGTTCATTTTCTGCTTGAAGTAAACCTGGACGTCAAAAATATTTTACTATTTTATTTTTGCATTGACATTCACTTTTTCTTTTATTCTCTTGGAATTTGGAGGTGATCCCATGGTACAGCAGACCGAAAAGAATCTTTTCACACGTCTCCACTTCAATTGATTGAAACAGCAGTTTTTTGTTGTTGGTGGTATTTTTTAACCTGCTTGAATATTTGGTTGGCCAAACGACAAACTGTAAAGACCAGTGTTCTTTTAGAGTACGGAAAATGGGCACTCAATCCCCATTTGAAGTGTACGCATAAAGCAATTGTGTTAGAATATTTGGTCACAACCTGTGCATCTGTTTTTTTGTGCATAATGTAGTCTATAGATTTGGGGAATCCCATGTTCTCATACAAATTGGTCTTTCCAAATTTTAAATCCGAAGTATGCACTAATTTGTTGGGCAACAGAAACACTGTCATTATACTTTACTTGGAAGACAAGTCACATAAATTTGATCATTGATCACATGTAAAGATTACAAAAGCAGGAGTTTTTTAATGTATTTATTAACAAGTAACGGAAATAAGAGGTTGTCTTATTGCGGAAACCGGCGGAAGATCAATTCTGAAATGCAAATAATCATTGCCAACGTAAACATTACTTAACAAAATGTTATGTTTATAACCTTGGAATGATTTTGTAACAAATTGTTATATTTCTGCCACCTTAAATTCTGTCAACAACTTTTATCTTTGCAGTTAGTGACATCCCATCAAAATGTTTTCTTCTTTCTGTCAGTGAGTCAGATATCAAAGACTTCTTAATGATCCCCAGCTTGTAGTTCTGAATGACATGGAGGCTCACATCAACATCATGCAGCCTCAGATGCATGCCTGCACAAACATGTCAAAACCTCCCCATTTCTTTTGGGCTTGTTGAACTCACAAACGCTCTTTAATTCATGGGTAAATGAAAAGACAGATGAAGAAAGGAAAGTTAAATAGAGATGCCTATAAGAAAATGATGAGAGCGACAATGAGGTGAGTTTGGCTTGGAGTGGGTGTTATGGCGGGGTCTTGTGCTAGTGCATGCATTTACTTCGTTAAGCTCTTGCAGATCAGCAATGATTAAAGTGCATTACGAGTAATTCCAGGTAGACCGAGTAGAGCTTTTAATCTGAGTCGGTCATTTCTGTGCCCCTCTTCCAATCTCATCTAAATGGCATTGTCTGATTACGTTGTGGAGTCTCGCACTGACATCGATGCTGCAATCCACAGTCGCCATACAAATTGCACCACGGTGCTTATTCAAACGCTTTATTTTATTATGGAAAAAAGAGTGACGTCAACCGGTTCAAGAAGGTTATAAAAGCAGCGGCTGCAGTAAGATTAGGATTGCTGTTGGCAATGGAGGTCCCCTGCTATGGCATGGCAGCCCATTATGAGTGTTCATGGATGCGTCTCACACTCTACCTTCCAGCTTTTTTATGCAGCATGCCAAGCTCGATGACCTTGAGGCCATTGAGGGACTGAGGTGCCAGGTGACAAGGCTGCTTTGCCAGGTTTTAAACATGTACCCATCACAGCAGTGCCTGGCGGTAAAAACCCTCATCAGTGCCACACACACTTTCACCCGCACACACACTCAGCTTGTCATTACCTGAATTTAAAACCAAACTGCAAGCTGTACGAGAGTACTATGGACTCACCCCCAACAGAGATGCTGGCTAATTAGTCCCCATACAATTGCCGAGCATGCTGAGCACATCCCTGTGCTTTGCTATTATCATAAATAAATTAGGAGGTGAGCGAATCACAGCTCCAGAAATTATTGTACTTGGATTGACAACTGTTGATTGTCCATTTGTGACGGTCCATCTGTAGGACTTTACCTTGCTCTCCTAAAATTTCCATTTGGATGAATACCTTCTACAACATACTACAAACCTAAACTACTTTATTGTGGAATTACATGAGCTAATAGTTCCTTACCAGTACCAGACACACCATGCCTGTTTATTCTGGGAGGAGTTCAAGTGTGTTCAGTGGCTTTTCCATCTCGGATAGCTGAAGGGAAGCAGGTTTGAGGGATACTGAGAATAAATAGGTCATGGCACAGAAACTCTGATCTGGTCTGAGACAGCAAGTGGAGAGGAATGGGTTGTGCATGATGCATTTTTAAAAGAAGAACAAAGAGCAAAAGAGAAAAGCAGCTTCGGCCCTGGGGTGAGTAAACAAGGACAGGAAAAGATCAGAGAAGATATCCAAGGGTACCCTGATATAGTCACAAAAGTGATACAAAAAAAAAAAACTACATGTGCATTTGTGTTCTGGTTTGTACTGATCATAAGACAGTTGAACACATGGAGTATGGCAGCAGCATACGATTTGATAACACATTTTAATCTTAGATGCCTGACAGATGAAAAGCATTAATGAAGCCTCATGCATGTTGGTTTTTAATTGCCTGTTTAAACAATGCTTTTTTTTTAACTTGAACTAATTATTTTGGTCATTTTATACACAATAAAATATCAAATGATGATTGTTTTTTAATTTCATCTGAAGAAGTCACTTTTGATTTCCTAAAAGAAGAAATTAAGGAAGTATTTCCATTTATCCTACATTATGTCTTGGAGATGCACTTGACAATTTGCCCACTCTGCTCCAAATGGGTATCTGCCATTATGGGATGACATCTTGGTAATGGTTCCAGCCAGCTATTGTTCATAATAGGATTTGATTGTTTTGAACACGCCCAGATCCAGATTTATAGGCCTGTGTGTCTGTCTGTGCCCTTGACTTGAGGGCCACATAACTTGCCTTTGCATCTATCTGTATTCCGTTTTTGCTTATTAGACTAAACAGAAAGTAATTATTTCTCCGTCATTCCATTTGGCTGGCAGCGGGAGGCAAACCACTTTTGCAGACTAATCGGCTCACAGCGGAGGTGGCCTCAGCTATAAACAAGTCTGTGCAAATGTCCTGGATTAAACTTGCCAATACAACATGCGTCTCATGTGACTGAACGCCAAGTGAGTCATTTTCAAAAGTCATCTATAAGATTTCCTCTTGCTCATCTGCTCTCTCACAAGCCTTTTCTCTTACCCTCTGTACTCTTTCTTTTTCTATGACCATAAATGTTTGGTCTCTACCATTTGTCCCTTTTCAGTATTCCTCCCCCCTCTTTAAATCTTGTTTAGCCTCCCCTCGTATTCAGAATGCAACCCTCGACTTACTTTTAATTCGTTCATCCTCTAGCTCATTTTAGCTTCCTCCAGTCTGCCAGACTCCCCCTCCCTGGTTCTTTTAATAGTCTTGTGTCTCTTCTGACTCCAACTGCCATCACCATGAAGGGCACAATGACCGCTGCCCAGCCCAAACCTCAGAGCTGACACTCTGGACAAGACACAGCGCATGGTAGCATATGTGTTTCTCAGGACAATGGAATTACGTGACTGTGAGACACATATTCACAGCACAGGTGGTGGTGTCATGCATATGCATGTGCAGCAAGGTGTGAGCAAACCACATTTATCATCCTTCAAGGCGCACACAAACAATGTATATGTCGTTTATGGGGTAAAAATAGGAATTTAAAGGTTGCTTCTGGACTGTTTGATGACTTTTTACCTCAAAACTTGAAAAAATAAGAATGTACTGTATATAAACCTGTTTGAATTTATTTGGGATGCTTTGTTGTAAAACTGCAAAAATCCCCCCTGGTGTTTACGCTTTATTTTAACACGTACTTGTCACAGGTCGCTGGCATGAAATCCAATTAAACGACCAAAAAAATTTGTCGAACTTTTCATAGCATTATTTTTTTTTAGCATTTATGATGTTTTGCTACTGTCTGTGCACAAGCAGATTTCTAAATGCCACAGCATGGACCATATTGAACCTGTTGTGTGAGACACACCATTATAACAATGTGTCGTTTCACCCTTCCCTCACTGCCTGTAGCAGTGTGTATCTGTCACACTCCGCAACAAAACCACTGCCTTTTCAATGTTTATGCGACGTAGGCTCAAGTATGCATTTCCAGATTAAAACAGACGTTTTTTTTATCAAAATAAAATCAAACCAAATTTTATTTATAAAGCACTTTTTCAACACAAAGTAGTGAACAGTAAATAATAATAATAAAAAAGCATCCATCAAAAATCACACACTCACACAAAGCATTGCACACATGCATCGACGTTCACACAGCCTCCCAATCCCAGCCCTCACACGCCCATCCTTCCCCATGTCAGCTGAACCGCTAGCTACCGTCTCTTTAACTGCAATAAAAAAATAAGCATCCGGCCTGATGCTGCTGTGAGGAATGTGGGGGCCCTGGGCCCTTTCCTGCTGCTGTCTGTCTCTCTCTTTCTCTCTCTCTCTCCTGTGTGCAAGAGACTGTGGCTCCATTGCCACAAAGTCCGTGGCCGTGGCCTCAAAGTAGATTGATTGAGAGCAGATGCGTCTCTCTTCCTACTGGCTGACGCCTGGGACAGACATGCTCCAAGCTCTGCTCCTTTTACACTCAACAAAAATATAAACGCAACACTTTTGTTTTTGCTCCCATTTTTCACGAGATGGACTTGAAGATCTAAAATTCATTCCAGATACACAATATTACCATTTCTCTCAAACGTTGTTCACAAATCTGTCTAAATGTGTGATAGTGAGCACTTCTGCTTTGCTGAGATAATCCATCCCACCTCACAAGTGTGCCACATCAAGATGCTGATCTGACATCATGATTAGTGCACAGGTGTACTTTATACTGCCCACAATAAAAGGCCACCCTGAAATGTGCATTTTGTTTTTTCTTTATTGACGGTCTGGGGACTCAGAACCAGTCAGTATCTGGTGTGACCACCATTTGCCTCATGCAGTGCAACACATCTTCGCATAGAGTTTATCAGATTGTCTATTGTGGCCTGTGGAATGTTGGTCCACTCCTCTTCAATGGCTGAGCGAAGTTGCTGGATATTAGTGGGAACTGGTGCACGCTGTCGTATACGCCGGTCAAGCACATCCCAAACATGTTCAATTGGTGACATGTCCGGTGAATATGCTGGCCATGCAAGAACTGGGACATTTTCAGCTTCCAAGAATTGTGTACAGATCCTTGCTACATGGGGCTGTGCATTATCTTGCTGAAACATGAGGTGATGTTCATGGATGTATGGCACAACAATGGGCCTCAGGATCTCATCACGGTATTTCTGTGCATTCAAAATGCCATCAATAAAATGCACCTGTGTTCTTCGTCCATAACAGATGCCTGCCCATACCATAACCCCACCACCACCATGGGCCACTCGATCCACAACATTGACATCAGCAAAGTGCTCACGCACACGACGCCACACATGCTGTCTGGCATCTGCCCTGAACAACGTAAACCGAAATTCATCCGTGAAGAGAACACCTCTCCAACGTTCTAGACGCCATCGAATGTGAGCATTTGCCCACTCAAGTCTGTTACGGCGACGATCTGGAGTCAGGTTAAGACCCCGATGAGGACGACGAGCATGCAGTTGAGCTTCTCTGAGACGGTTTCTGACAGTTTGTGCAGAAATTGTTTGGTTATGCAAACCAATTGTTTCAGCAGCTGTCTGAGTGGCTGGTCTCAGACGATCTCGGAGGTGAACCTGCTGGATGTGGAGGTCCTGGGCTGGTGTGGTTACTCGTGGTCTGCGGTTGTGAGGCCTGTTGGATGTGCTGGCATACTCTCTGAGATGCCTTTGGAGAAGGCTTATGGTGGAGAAATGAACATTCAATGCACAAGCAACAGATCTGGTTGACATTCCTGCTGTCAGCATGCCAATTGCACGCTCCCTCAATGCTTGTGGCATCTGTGGCATTTTGCTGTGAGACAAAACTGCACATTTCAGGGTGGCCTTTTATTGTGGGCAGTATAAGGAACACCTGTGCACTAATCATGATGTCAGATCAGCATCTTGATGTGGCACACTTGTGAGGTGGGATGGATTATCTCAGCAAAGCAGAAGTGCTCACTATCACACAATTAGACAGATTTGTGAACAATGTTTGAGAGAAATGGTAATATTGTGTATCTGGAATGAATTTTAGATCTTCAAGTCCATCTCATGAAAAATGGGAGCAAAAACAAAAGTGTTGCGTTTATATTTTTGTTGAGTGTATTTGTTGGTTTCTTAAGATTATTGTTAATAAAAGGCGTTAAACCGTCGGCCTGCCTTCCTTGTCTTCTGTTTTGTCGGGGTCTTGAGCCAAACCCCTGACAGGAAACAATAACTGGGGATCAACCACACCCGAAGAAAGACTTTTTGTGATGTAGCTACTCCCATCAACTGTTCATCTTTCTTGCCATACAACCACAAGCTTACCTCCAAATTCTCCTATCCTGTAACCCTCCTTTTTAAATCCCTTACCGGCTTGCCAAACCAGATCTCTGAACCAAAAAACAGTTGCAAGATGGATAGGGAAAAAAATAGCTGGAAAAAACACATACAGTATAGTACATTCATATAATGATCACAAAATTCTTACATTCTGGATGTAAATGACTGCATTTTAAAACGATTTTGGTTACATTTAAATTCAATTAAAGCAGCAAAATGAGCAAAGTTTTTAAAATTAATGGTACTCATGTAGAAGATGTAATGTATAGAAAATTTTCTTGGGAAACGTTGTCAGTATTGTTAAAAAGTATACAGTAAAGAGCTTTACTGTCAAATCTTGGCTGCAAGGAAGGCAGGGATGTGAACATTTTTTTCTCATCTTCCTGGCACTTGGTGCAAGTTACAGCAGAACAGCTTCTTGTTATCTGTTTATGAGCTTGACTCTGCCAGACATGGTTAGAAGAGCTCTGCTTTCTGCTCCCTGGTTGCAAATGTCTTTGATAACATTACACAGGAGAATGTCTATTAGATTAGAGTGTACAACAGCAAGATAATTGCAGGTATAATGCAGATGATAATAGAAATGAGGATTTTACAGTTTACTCTGCTTCATTTGATGCCTTGTTATGACATTTTAAATAAAATGTTGAAATAAGACAAGAATTAAAATGGGACATTGCACAAAAAATTATACATGCAAATGCACAAAACCTAACTATTCAATTTCCCAAGAAATAACAGACAATGCATCTAAGACTGATTAGACGGAAAGGATGTAAATGGGAGATAGAATTTACATGTTGACAAGAACAAAGAAAAATAATATTGTCAATTTCCAAACTTACACATGAAAAAGAACCGCACCTCTACCAAACAGACATGTCGGGAACTTTTGTTCAGTGTTGTTCCTTGGGCTCTTTGCAGGAGAAATGACAATTCGATGACATTAAAGTTGCCATCAAGTCATTTTTTACCATTCGCAAGCTGGTAATGGGGAGAAGCTCAATGGCACCAATATTGAGCTGGCAACATTGGAGCCAGGCAAAATTTTCCACATGCTCGCCAAAGATAAACTGGCAAAAAGAAATTTTGGGCAGCGGAGGACATGAAAGTTTACCGAAATTTTTGTTTGCTTTTCTTTTTCTTTTTAACATAGTTTATTCATCCCTCAGCGGGAATTTCTGTGCTGCATTACACCACAGCAGGCTGCCACCTATGATGGTGCCAATGGTGGGAGAAACGGGGGATTAGGTGCTTTCACCAAGTACCCTAGACGTGAACTCAGTGGGATGCGAGCTCTCGAACTTCCGGTCCGCGGGTGAACACTCTAACCACTGAACCACTGTCTCCCCCAATGTCACATCAACCACAATTCTGAAACAAATGTGCTGCAATCAGATGGTTTTTGTGAGGTTTCTATTTCTAATGTGACCATTTTCCTTATGTCTCTATGTTTGAGGGATAGAAGTAAAGATTAGGGTTGATCTTGTCATGATCCCCTCTTCTGCAGCCAAGAGGGAGCCATAGATGTTTCTCAACGATCTGATTAGGATCACCTGGGGTAATTCCTGATTTCACTCACCTGTGCACCCTACTAACTATTTAAGACCTGACTTCCCTGTCAGGTCTTACCATCCCTTCCAGCCAGGTCACCCTGGTTGCCTGACCATGTTTGAACTTTGTTATTAGTTGGACTTTTGAAACCTTGAGTTACACTGTGCTTCTTGCTTTACAGACTTTCCTGAATTGTGTTAATAAACCTTGTTTGATGTCCTGCAATTGGGTCCCCCTCTTTCCACCATCCTCAAAACCCTGACAGATCTTTATTTTTGATATAGATCAGTACTACGATTAAAGCCGACGTCTTTGAATGACATAATGCAATAGCAATCATATTTTTAAAATCACTATTGGAGATGCTAACTGTTCCCCTAAACACAGAAGGTGAAAGGTTTTAACATCAACCATCACCTGTGACAACAAAGCCAAAATTCTATACATGGATGGTTTACTTTACAATGTTAGATTATTTTTTGCTCCTGTTGGCAGTGGTGGATGAAGTATTCACTTTTTGTACTTAAGTAAAAGTACAGATAATTAGGCAAAAAATGTATTTAAGTAAAAGTACCAATAAAAAAAATCTACTTAAGTAAAAGTACAAAAGTAGTTGGTGTAAATTGTACTTTTTAAGTAAAAAGTAAAAGTATTTGATCATAATTCAAATGTTATTTGTTGTGCTCTAGGGTGTCACCATGGTAACCAGGATAAATACTCTGCAGGGGTGTGACCCCCCTCTCCCGCCTCTTTTGGTCCACAAAATAAATTAATAAAATAAAAGGAAAGGGGACAAGTCAAGCTATCCCCTAGAAGGGCCAGTGAATGGGCACCAAAATGGAGGAAAATGACACTTTTTTTTAAAAAAATGTTTTGGGGAGGAGGCCCCCAGTCACTACATATTGGCTTTGTCAAAGCCCCGCCCCCCTTTGGAAAATTCTAGATCCGCCCCTGCTCCGTGTAACGATGGCTCAACTTTTTATTTAGAAGTAAACACAACGAACAACGATCTTCTGACTCTTTTTAATTTGTATTATATTTGATGTTAGGTTTTTGGCGCAGAATGAATGCGGAAAATGTTTCTCGATTCATTACTTCTTTTCCCGATCAACTGCCTCTTTTGATTTTGGCAATGCGGCTTCAAGATGCGCTAAAAAAAACGGTATTTTTCTAATTCCTGAACTAAAATGTAACGAAAAGTGTAAAACACACTTTTAAAAAGTAGCGAAATAAAAGTACAGATATTTGCTCTATAATGTAGTGAAGTAAAAGTACCGGTCTCAAGTTTTACTTAAGTAAAGTACAGATACACAATTTTTTTACTAAGTACAGTAACAAAGTACATTTACTTCGTTACGTTCCACCACTGCCTGTTGGATTCTAAAAGTGTAGGGATTTTAAAGGCATACCATATGATCAAGTTCAAATATTCAGCTTTAATTACTTTTCAGTTTAAATGTGAGCACAATGTAATTTATGCTTGATGTGATTAAGTGTTTAAATAAGTTGTTAACCTAACATGCATTAACAATGTGACAGGATAATGATCAGTTTCATGCTGAACATCCACTTTCTTTTTCTTTTATAATGACAACTTCCCTTTGTGCTTTGGTAGCAGCAGCACTTTTTAGTTTGAAAGAAATGGAATAATTATATACAATTTTCTTTGGTAAAATTATTCCAATTTAAAAGGATTTGCAACCACTCTTTTGAATCGCTTTGTTTACATTTTATTTTTCCATTAAACCAGCTGATTTTATCGTTCCTGGTGCTTTTTTGGATTAAAATGAACATTTGCGAAATAGCCACCTTTGAATCAACACAAAATATAAAATTCACAAGAGTCAAAATGTCTTCTTGGAAAGTCTTCCAAGTAGGCTCAGACAGTGTGCTCCATCCATCCATACACACAAGCACACACACTTGCCACCTTCCCCTGTGAGTTTGTGATGGTTTAGCTACCCTTCCTAATCAATGTTGTGGTATTCTTAACTGAGCTCACTTCAGTCCTCAGTTTGAAACCCAATAAGCAAGAGTAGGAAAAAGCAGGGATCAGCTTTAATGCCCCACTGGATGTGGCGCACGAGGACACATAAATGCTCCCATGTTGAGCCACACATGCAGACTGTAAGACTACCTTTCTCAAAGGGATAAAACTGCTACCCTCTTGAAACACAGCCAAGTGGGTATTTTTGGAAAGTGGATAGAATATAATTACCTTTGGGCATTTGTTATGAGATTACACCAAAAAATCTTAGAGGTCAAACATGTTTGATTTTTTTATTTAATTAATTCAGATCAAAAGTTTTTTTTTTTTATATTCTCTTTCACTTAGACTTCGGATTGCTAAATAACACACTGCGGCTGAATAAGCCAATGTGGGAGCTGCAAAATCAGGATCCTTCTGTGCATGTGGATTGGCATGCTGCCTCGTCATGAGTATGAGCTTAGATTAAAAAAACAAAATGTGCCACTTTTTTTCAATTTTTTTTTTTCACATTTATTTCACACACATGCACATTTTGAATAAATTGTATCTACTTTTTTATTACGTCAGTTAACATCCATAATATGCATGTTTTTTTTTCAGGTATTCTGGTTTTCTGCCACCCTCCAAAAACATGCATGTTAGGTTGATTGGACACTACAAAATTGCCCCTTTTTTGGGTGTACCTGCCTCTCGCCTTAAATCGTCTGGAATAGGCTCTGGCAACCCCCACGATCCCATTAGAGATAAACGGTTCAGAAGACGTAATGAAAACAGTTACCAGAGGAGGCAATAGCTCAGTGGTTGAATGTTTGCCCTCGGTTCGGAAGTTTGTGGGCTTAAATCCGACTGAGCTCATGTCCAACCTCCCGTTCTCCCACCATTGGCGCCGTGCTGGCAGCCTGCTGCGGTGTAATGCAGCACACAAATTTCCCCGTCGAGAGATGGAAAAAGTATATTTCTTTCTCTTCATCCAGTCCACCATCCTAAAAATTTGTCACATTTAATATTTTAATGTATTTGACTTTCTCAGCTTATTGATGGATTAGTTTCAACTTGAGCCACATCACATTGTTAAAAAAAATACATATGTAGAATTCTCAAAAGGCAGGACATTTAGAGGGCTGGGCGTTTGGTGTCCAATTGGGCATGTCATTGACCATGGGTGTCTTTGATCATGAAGATTACTACACAATGTCTGAGGGGTAAGGCCAAACAAAGTTTACGTCAGGTGCTCTCAAACAAATAGACTCTGGAACAAGAGGCTGAATCCGCAAATGAAGGGTGCGACATCACGCTTGATTACACAATTGATGTTTGATTTTGTTCATAAATCAACTCAAATCAACGCAGATCAACTGCAACTTTATTTTATTCAAAACACTGAAAATAAATACAATTATGCAATCATAAAAACCTAATTTAATCTTTTTTGTTTCATCTATCATAAAATGCTTAGAGATGTTAAACGGTGAATGAGTGTAAGACGTCTGTGTCACATTCTTATGTTGTCATATTACACAGGTGCTTCAAAACATTCAAGCTTTGCAGTAGATTCAAGTGGCTTTGTCAGAACTCCAGAAGACTAAACATGTCCCAAGGGAAAGCTGTAATAAATACTTGGATTTTATAACCATATTTATAAAAGAAAACACAACAGCAGCCAGAGGTAAATCTGATTATAAGGATTACTATGCAAATATGTACTTTCACAGGGCATCCATAACCTATCTTTTTGTAGAAGAGAAAAAGAGAGAGGAAACCTTCCTTCAGGGCTTTTGTATCACTGAACTAACACAAAAATATTAGTGCCAGAAGAGAAAAAAATCCAACATTTTACTAGAAAGTGCTAAATGTGTTCATGTAATACAATTGGTATGTGACTGTAAGCTGATAAATGTCTGGTAATTATCATTTTGTACAGCTTGCACAATCTTTAAGTTGCGCAACAAAAGTGACATAAGCAAAAAATGAGCTATTTTGTTTTCTAAAATAAGGAAAATCAATAACTCCGGCAACCTCCACAATCCCGTTATGGATATAGCATATTTTTTTTCATATTTCTTTGTTTTCTGAGCCCTTTATTCCTAAAAAGGATCGGTGGGGTACCAGAGCCTATCCTAGATAATTTAGGGCAAGAGGCAGGGTACACCCCAAACAGGGCACCCATCTGTTGCAGGGCCACACACAGAATCATACACACACTCATTCCTACGAGCAATTTTGTAGTGGCCAATCAACCCAACATGCAAGATAATTGCAGGTATAATGCAGATGATAATAGAAATGAGGATTTAACAGTTTTACAAAAAAAAATTGGCAAACTTACCTTGTTGCACACAATAATTTTTTTTGGAATGATTCTTTTTTGGTTTTAAAATAGTTCAATAAAACTCAAGCTAACTTTCTTTTTAACTAAAGCCTTTAAACAGCATCAAAAAAGAACAAAGCGGATCACAATTTGATTACTTCAGAATGATTTAGTTCAGCACATTTTGAAAAAAAAAATATTGTACTTAAGCTGAGTTTGTGCTAATCCATCTATTGTTTTCAGCAAACATAAATTAAAGTAATATTTATATATAAAAAATGTTACCAGGTTGAAAACATTAGTTCATGTAAAGTTCATAAAAACAACTCTATGTCTACTTATTGCACTTAGTATCATTTTCTATCTCAAATTTGTTGCGTTCTCATATTTTATTCATGCTTAAAAAGTTCAGCAATCAAAAGGATCACAGATGAGCGTGGGCATCTCTGGAGCCTTTTGTCTATAATCCCTTATTTTGATATCACCATTTTCATGTCAAAGTGTCTGATCTGTTGAGAGATGATTGGCATAAATATGCATTGGAGACACTCCTTCGCTCTGATCTCTGGTTAATAAGCTTGTAACCTATCACTTCAACCCGCATCCAAACACAACATTTCTCAATCAGCCACTTGCATCACTCACTGGTGAAAATGCAAATGAGTGTTTAGTTGTTTTTTTTTAATACTTGATCTCTTTATACTTGAAGCCACACTTGATGTAAGAGAAAATCTTACTATAGATAAAAACTCTCATGTGGTTTTTAGTGGTTTTTTATTCCTCTTCTTCTTCTTCTTTTGGCATTTCCCTTCAGGGGTCGCCACAACAAGTCAGTTTCTTCCATCTAGCCCTATCTACTGTATCCTCTTCGGTCATACCAACTATCTTCATGGCTTCCTTCACTGCGTCCATGAACGTTCTCTTTGGTCTTCCTCTAGGCCTCTTTCCTGGTGGTTCCAAATCCAGCATCCTTCTTCCGTTATATTCTCTCTTCTCTGCACATGTCCAAACCATCTCAGTCTGGCCTCTCTGACTTTATCTCCAAAACCTCTAACATGTGCTGTTCCCCTGATATCCGTTCGTTCCGTTCCATCATCTTCTGCTTGTTCTGGGGTCGGCCTCAAATGGGTAGCCCAGGCCTCTCTCTCCCCAGTTGCATCCTCCAGCTCACCCGGGAGGATCCCAAGTCGTTCCCCGGCCAGCTGTGAGACATAGTCTCTCCAGTAGGTCCGGGGTCTGCCCCATGGTGTCCTCCCGGTGCGACGTGCCCGAAACTCCTCACCAGCAAGGCGCTCGGGTGGCATCCTGACCAGATGCCCAAACCACCCCATCTGGCTCCTCTCGACCTGGAGGAGGAGCGGCTCGACTCCGAGCTCCTCCCCTGATATACTCCTATCTAATCCTGTCCATCCTGGTCACTCCCAGAGAGATCCTCAGCATCTTCATCTCTGCTACCTCCATCTCTGTTTCATATCTCTTCCTCTGTGCCACTGTCTCTGGACCAAAGCATGGTCAGTCTCACCATGGTTTTGTACACTTTCCCTTTCATTTTTACTGAAACTCTTCTATCACACATCACACCTGATACTTTTCTCCACCCGTTTCAGCCTGACTGCACACGCTTCTTCACCTCTTTTCCACACTCTCCATTGCTCAAGACTGTTCTCAAAATCTGCTCAAAATTGCTCAAAATCTTCCACCTTCTTCATCTCTTCTCCCTGTAACCTCACTTTTCCTTTTGGATCCCTCTCATTCACACACATATCCTCTGTCTTACTCTGACTAATCTTCATTCTTCTTTTTATTCCTCTAATATTCAGAATTTTAATCATATTTTTATGTTGTCTATGTGCTTGCAAAGTTGTGCATTTCTTATCTAATTACGATGCACAGTTGGCTTTAGCGATTTTACTGCAAAGCAAAGAACATTAAAAGAACTGAACAGCTGGTTTATGTTTAATTTCACGTATAGGAGTAAAACCGTCAGCCAGCTTGCCTTGGTGAATCTGACTGCAGCAAAAAATTGTTTTAGAGGTTGAAATAAAAAATCCAATCAATATAACTGAAGTGAAAGAATAAAAACTAAGGACAGCATGCAGGGAAGAGCTCGTATTGGGAAAAGAAGAGATCAAATACAAAGTGAAGGACGGGAAGATTGAAACACTCTGTGTGAGGTTTCTCACCTGCCCCCTGCCTGTGCTGGTCATTTACTGCCATACGCTTGACATGATGTTGACAAGAAGATGAAGACATTATATTGGCATCCTACCTCTGTGTCTCAGAACAGCTCTCGCTCCTGTCTAATACAATCAGTGTCTTATTTCTTGTTCTATCCATCCAGAAAATAAATTCAGTACCCTCATATTTGTCTTATTGCTTCATTTTTGCAACACGATTATCCTCAGTAGATTTTAACTTTTCTGTGAAAATGCGCTTTTTTTTCTCTTTTTTTCGGTGTATGGCTCAAATGTTCAACCACATCAAACATACTTATTAATCTAGTTTTGTTTTGATACATTTTCAAACCTAATTGTGACAACATTATAAACTGCATAGAACACATATGTCTTTATATCTTTTCTACTTCTTTCTTCTTCTCCTTTCGGCATTTCCCTTCAGGGGTCGCCACAGCAAGTCAGTTTCTTCCTTCTAACCCTATCTGCTGTATCCTCTTCGGTCACACCAACTATCTTCATGTCTTCCTTCACTGTATCCATGAACCTCCTCTTTGGTCTTCCTCTTCACCTCTTTTCCACACTCTCCATTGCTCTGGACTGTTGATCCTAAGTACTTGAAATCTTCCACCTTCTTTATCTCTTCTCCCTGTAACCTCACTTTTCCATTTGGATCCCTCTCATTCACACATCCCTCTCATTTTCTACTTCTTTATTGTTAGAAAAATGAATCGTCACACATGTAGATTTCCTGACTTCTCTGCATTTTGATAAAGTGTCTGTCTATTTATGTAAAATCTCGTAATTTTGATTGATTTCAGGTTTATGTGGTTGAAAACCTCCCCTTTACACTCAACCTTTCCTTGGCTTCTCTCTATCCTCGTTCCATCCACCGTTGCCTGACTTTCAAACTGGTCTAGTGGGAGAGCGAAGTGCTCTTTGGCGGCGCCTCATTTCCATTTTGATTTCTCTTTGCCTTTGTAGTGGTTCATCATCTCTCGTCTCGCAGCCTCACTGCCCCTCAACCCATCTCTCTTGACTCCCCCTGGCTTTCATCTATGTCCTCCTTCATCCTGTCTTCATGGTGTGTTTATCTATTGGCTTGTTTGTACAGACGACCACCGACCCATTAACCACACCGAATCATGTCTTGTCTCATCTGTGTCAAGATTACAAAACATAGCTCGGATGTCTGTGAAGATTGATATGTGCTCACCTGCCTGCTTCCTTGTATCTTACCTGGAATGTGATGTTGCGTACAGCGACTTTCTTCTATTAGATTGCAGTGTGATAGGAATAGTGATTTAGATGCATGCTCCAAAAGTGTATCTTTCAACACACAAGATTTTCAAGTTACCAAGCGAGATGGAAACAAAATGTGTCCGAAGCTTTAAAGCGTATTTATTTAAATTTAGATTTATCTACTAAATGTCAGTAGATTTTGAGTTAAACTATGTCCAAAACATTTTTGTACGTGTCTGAAAAAGGGAAAGAAAATAAATCCTATAGAGTAGATGGAATCAGACAGGAGGAAAAAAAAAGGAGACAAGTGCACCAATAAGATTCTGAAGGATAGTAAAAAGTGAAAGTGGCTGTATAAGCTTAGGGGAATAACAGCATCAGATAGACGGGGCAGAACAGACATGACATGGTGCAAAACATCCTGAGAGACCTCTGTTGCTACTGCTTGTGAAAACTACACTTCTCTCAGGGGACTTGTAGAGTCCTCACACATCAGATTATCACACAAGGTGTCTGGATTGGGGTGTTGATTGGTATAAATCTCAGTATCTTGTCTGAATTTTGTTCACTAGACCTTTTAAATTCAGCTATGAATGGCTAAAAAAACAAAAAAGTTAAAGCTTTTTGTGGTGGATAAATAACATAATAAAAAAAACACAGACACATTGCAGTTACTGTAAAACGATATCAAACACTAAGAAGGGTGTTTAATTGAAAAACAATTGTTTAGACGTCATTACCATATCAAAAACATACTCATCATGGTTTTCTAATTTGGGCATTTTGGGGTAATTTACGTGTTTTCCTGTCCAGTGGTCATATACCAATTGTGCACCAAGTTTTTCTGCCACATTCTCAAGTAAGTTCCAAAGTAAGGATGTGGTTTTGAAGCAGAAACTGTTTTTGCACTACAAAGCCTTTTTGCAAAATGCACATGATATGCTACTGTTGGGTCTCTCCACTCGGGTACTGCTCTCCATCCAGTCATGTGCAAAGGTGATGGAACTAACTGCAGAGGGAGTGGAGGGCAGAATTCACATTCCCTAAAACAGAATGTGAAACTGAATGTTTTCTCAACCTTTTTTTTTGCAGAAGTTTTTTCTTTCAAATTCACTCTTCTTCTTCTCCTTTCGGCATTTCCCTTCAGGGGTTGCCACAGCAAGTCAGTTTCTTCCATCTAACCCTATCTGCTGCATCCTCTTCGGTCACACCAACTATCTTCATGTCTTCCTTCACTGCATCCATGAACCTCCTCTTTGGTCTTCCTCTAGTCCTCTTTCCTGGTGGTTCCAAACCCAGCATCCTTCTGCCGATGTACTCGGTCTCTCTTCTCTGTACATGTCCAAACCATCTCAGTCTGGCCTCTCTGACTTTATCTCCAAAACCTCCAACATGTGCTGTTCCTCTGATATACTCATTTCTGATCCTGTCCATCCTGGTCACTCCCAGAGAGATCCTCAGCATCTTCATCTCTGCTATCTCCATCCCTGCTTTCTGTCTTTTCCTCAGTGCCACTGTCTCTAGACCAAACAGCATGGCGGGTCTCACCACAGTTTTGTACACTTTTCCTTTCATTTTAGCTGAAACTCTTCTATCACACATCACACCTGATACTTTTCTCCACCCATTCCAGCCTGCTTGAACACGCTTCTTCACCTCTTTTCCACACTCTCCATTACTCTGGACTAATGATCCTAAGTACTTAAAATCTTCCACCTTCTTTATCTCTTCTCCCTGTAACCTCACTTTTCAAAATCACTCTATTGACCATTTAAAAAAGGCACTCCCTTTCGTATCCCTCATCCTCCTACAGTATTGTAGTATTGTAATAACCCTTTTTTAACTGTGTCATGACACAGGTGGAATCAATCTACTAAAAATCTGAACATTAGTAGTTTTTTACATCTCTACATGGACCAAGAACACTCGTTTAAATGTGTAAAGTCCCAATAACATCTTGGCATGGGAACCTTGGGACTGTACATGTCAGCTGTCTGAAGTATTGTCGGGCATGTTCAACACCTTATAGGCATTAGCACCTGTCTCCACCTGGCTTAAAGAGTGCCACAATCATCTCAAGAGCTCCACTGTGACATGTCTGAAGGACTACCAGCTCACAGCGTTAACCCCAGTGGTTATAAAGTGCTTTAAAAATCAAGTCATGGCCTAAATCAATGACTATCAATATTTCTCCAGATCCTCACAAACAAGAACATTTCCGTTAATGATCCCTTCAAGAGTTTTGAAAAAACAATGTCCTGTAGGTTTGTTTGTCTTGGACTTCTCCTCAGTCTTCTTTACCATTGATTGCAGACCCTGTTACACAAGCTTTCCTGTATTGGTCTCAATGAGTAATATTTTATCCAACGAACTTTAAAAGAGGACCATGAGGGACAACTATTCAAGCAACTTGGACCCCTTCACAATACTGTGCAGGGTAATGGTTCTTCAGATCATGAAGGACTCCCCCATTCAACACATGGACTATTTCAAATCCTTTCTTTAGGCAGGTAGCTGAGCAGCATTCAGCGAGAACAACATAGTCTCCAAGGTCGTCTGACTCCTAAATTATCTTACCTATGGAAATCTAGTTCTCATGCATGTAGGATAAACTTTTACTTTCAAATCAATAGATAAAATGTATACTCAGGACATTGAAATGGTCTTTTTGGTCTTCATCAAAGTTAGACGCCCTGTGAAGGATCTCTGCAGATTACAAGAGGGCATCTGTTAATCAATGCCTTGTAATTCAATCGGTTCCTTTTTTTGATTCAAGCATAAAAACATTGTTGCGCAGGAATAACCACAAACCAGTTTTAATGGTACCATAACCTGACAACTATGTGCTACATAATAAAAGAGACAGCTATATAGCTAAAAACCCGTTAAGGTGTAAAAAAAAAAAATTATAACCCAAACAACACATAATCTTTCTGTTAATGCAATAAAAGAATTAGGACAAATTCGTTTAGCGTTTATCTTTTAATCAGCAAAATTGAATTGAAAATATTTCATCCCCAAAGGGAAATTTGAGTGCTGCAGTATTACATTCATACACTCTCATAAAACATTGTGAATGGCAAGTAATTACAGGTTTGAAAGTGAAAGGTCAAATAGTTTGATGGAGGATGGTAAGAATTATTTTCTGTACCGTTCCTTTGAGCAGCGGGGTTGCAGGAGTCTGTTGCTTGAGCTGCTCTTCATATGGAGGAAAGCAATGGAGAAAAGAGTACTGGATATTTTATTTTAACTAATGAGTTTTAAAAGGGCTGTTTTTGATGTGAATAGTTAAAGAATATTGTGGAGTGTATTAAACTTTAAACATGCAAGATGTTTGTTCTCCATTATGTCCGAAAATAATTTCTGTCACTGCTTTTACGCTGCAAAGGGAACACAAACATTTCTGAATATCCCTTTATTGGACGTATAGTGTTGGAGTGTATTATGTATTTATAGTTTCTGTTGGTTATTGTATACATGTGGGGGGGGGGGGGGGTTATCATTGCATGGTGACCTGTATTGTTGGAACTCTGCCATTATCCTGTTGAGGCACTAAAGGGTTTTTCTATATTTATTTCAGAAAAAAAAACGACAGACTGAAAATACTGTTACTTCAAGTTGAATTAAACCACAAAGAAACGTTTTTTCCATTGTGGTGAGATGGCATTAAAAGATTTTATATGCTTTTAAATAAACATAAAATAGATCTATACAAACGAAACTTGCAGTAATGATACTAAAATACAAATTCAGAACTGCAATCTAAACTTTTTGTCAGTGTTCTTCCTGTTTTCCAAAAACATGGCACCTGGAGAACACGCTCTTCCTGCACAGAGTGTCTCCTTAAGGAATGAAGTGAAGGTAGATTGGGTGCTGCTAGTGTTTCTGATGGATTTCTATGACATTATCCGAATATTCTCACAGTTTCCTCTTGCCTGCCGAAAGACCGGAACACATCCTCACGATGCTACTTTATTTTCTGTTCTCTGTGCCACAGAATTTCCGCCATCTTTTTTTTTCCCACTCATTTCCTTTTTCTATTCAAACGGTTTCATTCAAAATCTTTTAAGGGTAATATATGGACAAAAATGTGGAGAACTCATGTTCTGTGACTTGTTAGAGTGAAAAAACACCTGTTGAGCTCTTTAGGGCTCTTGAGATGGGAGGAAAAAAGCTGGTGGTATTCACCGAAAGAGAGACTTCACAGGGAAGACTGTAATTGATCTGGAAAAGAACGTGTTACTGTCCTCATCCTGGAGGTGCTCTAACAATGGATAAGGAAACATTAGTCGCTGTGGTGATACATTTTTAATGGCACATTAGAGAACCTGTCTTTTTGCTAAAACAATTGAGTCATCCGGGTGGAGACGAGGTAATATAGCATGAAAAGGCTGATGGGAGTCGGTGCTTGCACAAGCATGCCTGGTAACGAGGGAGGAGAGTAAATTTGAAAGGAAAAACAAGAGGAAATAGCTTTGTGAGATGTTTCGGTTGCAGAAGGAGGGTCATTATGGTGGCGTCTGAAACTGAGGAAGACCAGCAGATTGCTTGGCTCCCAGTTCCAGCAATGGTTCCAAAGTTCAGACAAAACAAAAAAAGGTTTTATCCTTCACAGAAAGACATAAATAGGATTCAGAACACAACATGAACTCTGAAATAATGAACAAATGGCTTTTTGCTGCCTTTGCTGTTGATTTGTTTCCAATTTTAACAATAAAAATAAATCTAAAAAAATAAGTCATTTAACACTACAATGAGACAATTTTGGACGTGTTTTGTTTTCATTAGAACTAAATTAATTTCTACCTTCGGGCCTAATCAAATTTAATTACATTTCTAAACACACTAAATTACAGAAGAGTTTTCAAAGAGACTGATCTCTGGTTAAATTAAAAGATGTTTTCAAACAGTAACACATTAAGCTCAAATTTAGGCATAAATGTAACTCTCGTAAAGAAAAAAAAACCCAAAAAAGTACTCTAAAATTGTAACATAATTGTAATCTATCCACAATTTAAATAGAACTTTTTTTTTTTTCGCTGACCGTATTGAAATATGTTTTGTCCAAATTGGCCTATTTTTCTAAAAGTAAAATCCATTACATTTTTATGCTTCAAACAAACACTTCCAAGAATTTTTTCAGTTCCTTTTCTTGTCAAAAACAGTGTCAAAAGTTTTTTTTTGTTCTGTTCCGTCATCTTCCACTCGTTCTAGGGGTCGGGTCGCAGGGGCAACAGCCTCAAACGGGAAGCCCAGGCATCTCTCATCCCAGCTGCATCCTCCAGCTCACCCAGAAGGATCCCAAGTCGTTCCCCAGCCGGCTGTGTGACATAGTCTCTCCAGCGTGTCCAGGGTCTGCCCCTTGGTCTCTTCCCGGTGGAACGTGCCCAAAACACCTCGCCCGCGAGCCACTCGAGGGGCATCCTGACCAGATGCCCGAATCACCCCATTTGGCTTCTCTCGACCTGGCGGAGGAGCGGCTCGACACCGAGCTCCTCCCGGATGGCAGAGCTCCTCACCCGATCTCTGAGTGAGAGCCCAGCCACCCTGCGGAGGAAGCTCATTTCGGCCGCTTGTATCCGCGATCTCATTCTTTCGGTCACCACCCACAGCTGGTGATCATAGATGAGGGTTGGAATGTTTTGGTATTTTTTTGTTTCACGTCTTTATAGATAAGTACCAAAAGGCAATAATCTCTGAGTGGCCTCTTAAAATATGGGGAAAAAAAAAAAAACACCGCCCCTCCAAGTGACCACTCAGCTGTTGATTTTATGTATTGCAATAGACATGAAGCTGATGGACGTGTTCTTTGTCCTCAACTTGACTGTCAGAGTCATCCTGTAACTCCTGGAATAGCCTGAGATGAAAAGAACCATTCAACATACGATTAAAGTCTTTAAAAGAGGAGATTTAGTCACACTGGTTAGACACAGTGTCTAAATTAGTCTCCATTTAAAACTCTTTTTATATGTGTTGGATAAATTGTTAACAATTTTTGTTTCAAAAAGTCTGTCTGATTCTTTCATAAATTTGCCTCATTTGGTTAAAAAAAATGTTTTTAATGTTTAACCCACTTTTTCATGAGTCTAACATTTTTGCTTCAGTTATAATTTCTGCAAAAGAAATCTATATTTTTGTTTAAATTGTTCATTAATGCATTAATTTTACTAATGCAAAATTTTTTTTTAAAGTAAATCGGGCTAAAAAAATCTATTTTTTTAAGAGATTATTTCTTTGTTTTGAAAATCCTTCATTGTGCATAACATGCAACGTCTGAGTGTGATTGCGTTGAGCGCAGCGGCACGACATCGGTTAATCTTCTATGACATGAAGAGAATCAATGACATTGAAAAGACCTTAAGCGTTGGAAGAAAGAAAAGGATTGATGAGGAGGTTCAGCAGGAACGGAAGCAAAATGACGTCAGCAGGGGAAGAGAGGTTGGGGTTACCATTAACCAATTGGACATGGAGACCTCTGGTGCCTTCGATTAACTAAAGCGTCGATCAATAGTAGTTCGATTGAGCTCTCTGAAGGAGTGACAGAGAGTTGTATTTGTGGGGCAATTGTAGGGGACGTTTCAGAGTTCATGAGGTGGTTGTGTGCATAAAAAATTATGTGTGTTCATCCATTTGTTTTCAGAACAAGTAGGTCATTTTGGAGCAAATTTATGAGCAGTATCCTCAACATAAAAAATAAATAGATGTGGTTTAACAATTCTTTCAAGTGACAGAATAATAAATGGATGCAAAAAAAAAAACATTTGCAAGGAATATAGCTGGGTTGGCCAAATTGTGGTCCGAGGGCTTCATGCGACCCCTTAAACCATTTTTTCGGTCATAATAAGTAGGTAAATAACAGTGATCCTTTATTTTACTTGCTATTCAAATGTTTCCTATTAAATGGCGGCATGACCAACCGAGGGTGGTGAGCTTGGAAGATTGAATTTGCACAGTTGATTTTTTTACTGAGGTTAGCTGGCGTTGATGCAAATTCTTCCATATTTTTGTCTTATTTTTCCAATCAATGAGACAACACATGAATAAACCACAGTTTTATTCTCAATTTAAATCTTAGTGTTTTTTATAGCAGATCAGACAGCATTGTGTGAATACAAGGGCAGATCCAGCAGGGTATGGAGGGTGCACGCCCCCCTCTTTGGTCCACAAAAAAAAAAGAAGAAGAAGAAAGGAAAGGGGACTAGTCAAGCTAGTAGTAAAACTATCCCCTTGCACGGCCAGCGAATAGGCCACCAAAATGCAGGAAAATGACACTTTTTTTCAAAATGTTCTGGGGGGTGATGCCCCCAGCGCTCTTTTTACTGGCTTTGTCAATGACCTCAAGAACCCCACGCCTCTTTTAAAAATCCCGGATTCGCTACTGGAATTTATTCAGGGGAAGATAAGTTAATATTTAAATGTTATCTTTCATTCCAAATTAAAGAACATTTTCTTCTCATAAAAGTTTTTTGTCTGATTTGCCAAAAAAAAAGAACCCCAGCATGCATCTGCTTCTAAGAAATTTTAGAACTTGTCGTTATCCATGAGTGAAAAAGTTGGTTCACCCCTGGTAAAGAGTTTGTTCTCATCAATATTAATTGTTTTCTATAAAAAGAAATCTTCTCAGTAGGTTGGTCGTAATAATATCCAAAGTTTGACTAGGTGGCATTGGAAAGAAAAATGTCCTGTAATCCATCGACTTCCTTTGCTTGGCTATTGGCTATTATAAATTGACCGCCAACTGCGCCGAGAAGATGTGAGACAAAACAAATAGTTGGATTAAATTTAAATGAAGCAGCAAACAACAATAGAAAACTTATAGATCTTTGAAGAACTTCAATAAAATACTTGTATTGTTGTGAAACAGCAAAAGCCTCTACACGAGAAGGATGGATATCGGATTCTTATTTCAAAGCAATAAAACAAAACAAACTCCTTTATGAACATCGATAAAACAGGGTTCATATCTGTTTAGCTGACTTG
This sequence comes from Neostethus bicornis, assembly GCA_902685375.1. NCBI lineage: Eukaryota > Metazoa > Chordata > Actinopteri > Atheriniformes > Phallostethidae > Neostethus > Neostethus bicornis. Next base: position 24,515,032 of record LR738547.1, read on the forward strand.
GTAGAAAGTTGTGATCAAATGTAGAATTATTTCTAGCTTTCTTTTAAAGCTCATATTTTTGTTTTCGGTAATCACTGAGAATATCCCAGTTCTTGCTGGGTGGTAAATCCCATGATGAGTCACTATAAATGATTCAGGAGGTTCTGTCTTAGTATTTGGCTGTCTGTGTCTGGACTTGTGACAGACTGGTGACTTGCCTAAAGTGTACCCTGCCTTTTGTATTGTAATGAAAATGAATGAAGATGTGAATGGGTGGACATTGTTAAGAAAGACTCAGTAATGAATAACAAACTAATCTCTTAAAAAGCTCTTAAAAAGTGAAAAAAGCTGTTTTGAAAAATCTTTTCTATTTTTTAAATTTTTTTAAAGGGGTATCAAACAAAATCAACTACTGTGTCAAAGTACCATGTTTTTCTCTTAATGCTTTGAGAAAATAATTATTATCCTAGAAAGGCACTATTCACCATTTGTAACTTAAAAGAGACATTTAATGTTAAGTCTAGTGTGTTTATGTCTATGGTCACTCATGTTAGAAACACAAACGGGCAGGGTATGACGTATCTCATTTGCATTCAAAGGGAGTCGCTCAAAACAATACGTAGATTTTCAGTACTTGGTGCAAATGTTAACACGATCACATAAACCAGAGAAATTAATAAAGAAAACTTTTATTAAACCCACAATGGGGAAATCGCAATATGACCATAGGACATGACATTCCGATGCATACGTATAATTCAAAAGTTTTAATATATAATAGAACCATAATTTATTCCCATTAAAGTAACTATCGAATGGAGTCAGAGAGACAAATCACTCACAAAAAATTTGTGTTCATCCCAAATAGACCTTACCTTTGCATTTTAATTTATTTTTTTAAATATACTTTATTAATTGCTGACCAGGAAATGCGTGTACTGCACTACATCGGAGCAGGCTGCCACCCATGACGGCGGCAATGGTGGGAGAAATGGGAGGTTAGGTGTCTTCTCCAAGGACCCTAGACGTAAACTCATTGGGATGCGAACCTGCGATCTTACGGTTAACTTCGGGTCCGAGGGCGAACACTCTAACCACTGAGCCACCTTCTATGTTCTCAACTATTTGTTCCAGTTTTGTTCCTTGTTCCCTCCTCTATGGGATTAATCAAAGACAAAAATGATAGTATGCACTGGTATGGCATTTAATGTTAATCATAGGGGTCACATAGATGTGACCTTGTAGCCTTTGACATTCATTTATATACTTTAGCTCCAAACACACATACACACAATATAATGGATTTTTTTTCTGCTTTATTTTCTTATTAGTATCACGTCATAAAACAGAGATTCATCCCTCTTTCCACCAACATCATCAGAAAATTGAACAAAAAAATATCTGTATCAGTGGGTCCTGGAACAGAGTGTGCAAAGCCGCATTTAAACTTGCACTTGTGTTCTTTCATGAGGGTTTTTGTAGTTTGACAAAAATGTTCCCCAGTGCTTTGACACTATGAGGTTTCTGCAGTCAACTCAAACTTTGTGGTGCAAACAGCAGGATGAGAGGAAACTGAAGCAATAGAAATAAAAACAGGGACAGAAAAGGGTGGAGACTGGAGATTGAAGAAAAACTTAGAATGGTGTTGTGCATGCACCGAGGGTTTGCCCGCCAGCAGGAGTTGTGTGGCTCAATCTGATCTCCTCCTGTTACTTAGCTTCCCACCCCACCTCCTGTGTTCTCTTTTTATACTCCCTCAGGTTGAATAACTTTACAGCATAGTGCTGGGTACAATGTTCGGTATAAACTTTTTTAGATAGAGCGAAGTCAAGGTAGATGTAGCAAAAGTAACTTCATATTTTACATTATTGCATCCCCAAGCTGCTAGAGCACTGGATACAGCCCTGAAGAAATTTTGATATACTTTGATAAAACTCAGCTATGAGATATTAAAATTCAGTGCCACTCTCGACAATATCTAAAATGAAGATCTGCTTTCCATATGGCCTAAAAGCATAAATTTTACTTAACCGTTATCATTACCATTAAGGAGCAAAGGTCCAACATCGTGTAGGTTTAAAATATAACTTCAAAGTGATATTATTTTTTAAATCAAAAGCTGGTTTAAATGCTTATTTGACAGTCTACTCCGTCAAGTCATCCATTCAGCTTTAATCAAAAACCATTTAAGGTCACACCATCTACGTTTAACATTGTTTAGCCATAAAAACAATTTAAACTATTCATAAGAAGTCTGTTATTTAAAGAAAAAAGCATGTTAGCATTTTTCAAACTGGCCTAATATGATGTGATTTTTGTTGGATTCTTAAACAAAGAGAGTGAAATGAAGTTGATGTTGGTCAGTAGGTTTAAAATGACCTTGAATTTATATATTTGAGACAGCGACATTTTTATGCTGTTTTCAAAAGTCTACATATAATGTTCGAAACTGAATGTTTCAATCACGAATTTGATTAGAACTTTTGTCATGATGTATGGAACAAATGGGGAAAATATACTTGCTCAAATCAGGGAAAGCTTAAGTTTTAAAATGTGACTTAAAAGAGAACAACAACTCAGCTACCTGACCGAATCATTCAGCTCGTATTTCTGTCTCGGGGCCCAGACAGAACTTATTAATCGGATCTTGGGGATTGTTAAAAGATTTTAATGTGACAAGAGTTAAGAGTGAGGTGGGGAGCTGGGACTTAAAAGATCAGTGATACAAGAAGGGCAGAGGCCATGGAGTGTTTTAAAAGTTCTGTTCCGTCATGTTCCGCTTGTTCCAAGGCCGGGTTGTGGGGGCAACAGGCTCAAATGGGAAGTCCAGGCTTCTCTCACCCTGGCCGTATCCTCCAACTCACCTGGAAGGATCCCAAGTCATTCCTCGACCAGCCGTTAGACATAGTCTCTCCAGCGGGTCCACGGTCTGCTCCTTGATCTCCTACCGGTGGGACAAGCCTGAAACACCTCATTCTGAACAGATGCCCGAACCACCCTATCTGGCTCCTCTCGACCTGGAGGAGGAGCGGCTTGACACTAAGTTCCTCCCGGATGGCAGAGCTCCTCACCCAATCTCTGAGTCATGTTGTGATATAATTTGTCTCAAATAAAGCAGGTACAAAGAAAATGGAATCGGACCCAGAACAGACCCTTGTGGCACATCATATCTCACTGCAGAAAAAAAAATCTGTAATTCTTGATTGCAACACAGAACTTTCTGTTTATGGGAGGAGATGAAAAACAATCAAGTGCTGTCCCAGACACCCCGATACAGAATATAAACAACTGGAAAGTGGAAAAGGGATTAAATGTTCTTACTATTACATTTTGGTCTATCCCTGCTTTGTAAGCTTCAGCAGATGTTTCGGTTTTGTACAAATGGATATCAGATGACGCATTTCACATTGTTGTTCACAATTTTTTAAAAACTGACATACAGTATACATGATCAGGATGCTCCTGGAGTTTTTGAAAGCTTTCATTCTGAAGCCTATTCATCAATCTTTTGATGTTGTGCATTAAAGCTGTCTGGCAGTACATTTACCATTTTTGTTGTCCATTTGAAAATTTTTATATGTTTGGGGTATATTTAAAAAAGCAAGCTTATTCTAATGCAGTTTAAATAAGCAAATTAATTCCACCTACAAACGTGGATCACAGACAACTTTGAATAAGTTGAATGTAGGAATCAGACTAAAAGGCAAAAGTTTATTGTGGTTTTGGGGTTGTTTTAGACCTCAGACTGGGACCTCATGTTCATAAACTAATTTTTAATAGCACCTGTTTGTATTTCAACTTTCAGTCGGGCCAAAAAGGTCAAATGAACGAGACTCAGCTTTCGCAATGGTCTTGGGCTCATTTTGATTGGATCCACTCTCACATTCAATGAATACCCGCTCACATTTTCATTCAATGTTGTGTACAATTTGCATATGTGTACAATTTGCACTTAAGGTAAAATTTGTCTTTGCTGCATAAATTCTGCTCAGAATTTATGTCTCAAGTTCTTTTTGAAAACTCTGACATTTTCGGACTTTTGTGCATGATTTCATTGAATAGTTTGAGTCTTTATTTTGACCTGTTTTCCAATCGCTTCAAGACTGATAAGTCTTTGGAATATATTTTTTGCAGGAAAGTTGTCAGTGAATGAGCAATTTTTTGCATAAATTTTAAAGAGAAATTGTGGCAACACTTCTCACGGGGAAAAAAAAAAGCTAAAACATCTGACTTTACCAGTGAGATTTAAATACAGAATAAAGCTGCACTTGAAATGTTTTTGTAAACAACTTCTCAGCTTTTAAACCTACTCCTATATTATTTGTGATAAAATAACTCCCACATAAAAGTGGCAATAATGAGAGAAAAAAATAATTTATACCAATCTTTTTATCAAATTCTCTGTCATTTTGTAAGCACTATTAAAATAGCATTAAAAAGTTTTGTCATTTAAAAAAAAAAAGTGGGACATTTGAGATTTTTTGTATTTCAGATGTTAACTTGAATTGTCAAATGTTTCCATAAAAATACAGAACAAATACTGAAGTACATAACCTACATTTTCATGTTGCCAACATCTAATTTTGATACTTTGATACTGTTTGAAGAATTCGTTCAATAGTGCATTCATAGTGTCTAAGTAAAACCTAACTTAATTTAAACCTGTTGATGCTGGTATCTGGTCGCCAAACTAGACATCCCTTAGGTTGCCCGTTGGGAGCAGCAGTGGAAAAGGCTCTCTTTCCCCAGGTACTGTAGATATGCCACAGATGTCCAGATGTAAAGCAATCCCTAATATAGTGAAGTAGTCCTCTCAACTGCTTATACCTGATAGGGTTGCGGGGTTGCTGGAGCCTATCCCAGCTGATTTCAGGCGAGAGGCCTTTGATTGCCCGAACAGGTCACCGTCTGTTGCGGGGCCACACACATTCATTCCTAGGGGCAATTTCATTGCGGCCAATCAACCCAACATGCATGTCTTTGGAGGGTGGGAGGAAACCGGAGTACCCGAAGAAAACTGACGCTTACATGGGAAGAGCATGCAAACTCCACACAGAAAGACCAATTTGTCAAGCATTCCCCCCACTCCGGGACTCAAACCCCCAGCCTTCTTGCTGTGAGGCCATGTTCTAACCACTGTTAGCCTTGCAGCCCCAATATAGTGAACTCCTAACAACAAAACAAAATAGAATTTTTGAAGTGTTTAAAAGAAACGTAACAATTCAAAGGATTTAATTTTGAAAAATGCCTGAGGCAGCAAAAAAGTTTGAAAAATGTAAGATCAAGTTCATTCATAAGATGTGTCATTGGAAGATTTATAAAGTGGCTGATATACAAAATAATCTAATCTGTGGCTGGGCATCGCAAGCCTGAAGAATACAACGAAGACTGATTGTGCCGTTGAAAAGAATGAAAAAGAACATCTTGACGTATCAAATTTATAAAAAACAAAACTATCCCCAGAAGACGGGAACAATATGTGAACTGTGCAAGAATCAAACTTTCATACAGAAGATAATAAAATCTGAGTATATGATTTATGTGATCAAGTGGCTCTGCTGAGACTCTTCACAGAAACTTTTTTTCATGAAGTCCCACAGGGACATATTACCTGCAGAATATGTAAAGAACACATCTTCTGCATCTTCTGGCCAATCACAGTCCAGACGCCGGAGAGTAAGATACCTGCTGTCTTCTGTTCATTGTGTCATGAGAATGAAAGGTGAGAAGGTCAGAGTAAAAGTCAAAAGAAAAAAAATCATTGGAATGAACTAAAAGAATTACTGGCCTTTCTTTGTGGAGTTTGCATGTTCTCTCTGTATATGATTGGGTTTTCTTCGGGTACTCCGTTTTCCTCCCAGTCACCAAAAAACACGCTTTTAACATTTAATAATAATAATTATGTATACTTTATTGATCCGGCAGCACGGTGGCGCAGTGGGCAGCACAGTGGCCTCACAGCATGAAGGTCGTGGGTTCGAGTCCCCGGTGGGGACGAGGCTTGGAAAACTGTTCTTTCTGTGTGGAGTTTGCATGTTCTTCCCGTGTTTGCGTGGGTTTCCTCCGGGTACTCCGGATTACTCCCACCCTCCAAAGACATGCATGCTAGGTTGATTGGCCGGTGCTAAATTGCCCCTAGGAATGAGTGTGTGTGTGGATGGTTGTATGTGTGTAGCCCCGCGACAGACTGGCGACCTGTTCGGGGTGTACCCTGCCCTTCGCCTTAAATTAACCAGGATGACCTCCGGCACCCCCCGCGACCCCGAAAGGGACAGACGGAAAAGAAGATCACTGACTGACTGACTTTATTGATCCCTCATCGGGGGAAATTTGTGTGCTGCATTACACCGTAGAAGGCAGCCATGACGGTGCCAATGGTGGGAGAAATGGAGAGTTAGATGTCCTCTCCAAGGACACTAGACGTGAACTCAGTGGAGTTCGAACACGCAAACTTCTGTTCCACTTCCGGTTAACTTCCGGTCCGAGGGCGAACGCTCTATTACTGAACCACCAACGCCCCATTCTGGCCACTTTAAAATTGCCCCTAAGAAAGAGTGTGTGGCCCTGTGACAGACTGGTGACCTGTTTGGGCGTTCGCTGCCTCCCGCCTTGAATCAACTGGGATAGGCTCCGGCTCCCTCGCAATCCTGTCAGGAATGAACGAATCAGAAAATGAAAGAATAATGAACTAAAGAAAAAAATATTTCCAGTCGTTCACATAAAAGAAGTCGTGACACGTGGAATAAAATGCACAAGTGAATTTTTTTTTTTTTTTATTTTGTCTACAGAGTGCCCATTCAGTATCTTGTAAGGTGGTCCTTATTGAATGAGAGTCGTTGAATAAAAGAGCAACTAGGGGATAAACTGCTTAAGAAAATCAATGTAACACAATGCATTCTTGCTTGATCGACTTGATTGTGAGATTCACACTTATACGTAAGCTATGGATAAATATCACAGGGTATTTTTAGCTCATCAATGGAAGTTAAGGTGAATTTGTCGTGCTGCGACTAAGTCCATTTTTTCTTTAAGTTACAAAAATGTCTTTCCGGTGTAGATTTTAAGACAGCCTCATTTGTGACTTCTCTTTTCTGCTTCAAGTTAATTTGATTGCTTAAATGGTTACATCAGGAAATGATATAAAGGTGAGCATCCATGGCAGCCACAGAGACATAGCTGGACTTTGGTGAAAGCAGGTGAGTGGTCTCATAGCAGAGATTTTGGTTCGAAGAAGACCAAACTGAGTTGTTCCAGGACTTTTTGTACTTGAATAGCCACCATCGATAAAGACATGGATTGGGATACAGAGGAGTTCAGTGTGGGGGTGGGACTGCACCAAGGATCTACTCTGAGGTGGAGGAAAAGCTGGAGAGGTGGAGGGTTGCACTAGAAAGAAGAGGAATGGAGATTAGTCAGAGTAAGACAGAGTACATGTGTGTGAATGAGATGGATACAAATGGGAAAGTGAGGTTACAGGTAGAAGAGATAAAGAAGGTGGAAGATTTTAAGTATCTAGGATCAACAGTCCAGAGCAATGGAGAGTGTGGAAAAGAGGTGAAGAAGCGTGTGCAGGCAGGCTGGGACGGGTGGAGGAAAGTATCAGGTGTGATGTGTGACAGAAGAGTTTCAGCTGAAATGAAAGGGAAAGTGTTCCAAACCGTGGTGAGACCAGCCATGCTGTTTGGCCTAGAAACAGTGGCACTGAAGAAAAGACAGGAAGCAGAGATGGAGGTAGCAGAGATGAAGATGCTGAGGATCTCTCTGGGAGTGACCAGGATGGACAGGATTAGAAATGAGTATATCAGGGGAACGGCACATGTTAGAGGTTTTGGGGATAAAGTTCGAGAGGCAAGACTGAGATGGTTTGGGCACGTACAGAAGAGAGAATGAGTCCATAGGAAGTAGGATACTGGATTTGGAACCATCAGGAAAGAGGACTAGAGGAAGGCCAAAGAGGAGGTTCATGGACGCAGTGAAGGAAGACATGAAGATAGTTGGTGTGACCAAAGAGGATGCAGCAGATAGGGTTAGATGGAAGAAACTGACTTGTTGTGGCGACCCCTGAAGGGAAAAGCCGAAAGGAGAAGAAGAAGAAGATAAAGAGATGGATCGCGGATCAGATCCAAATTATTCAACATTTTATTCTATGATTAGTGCACAAAAACATGTTTAAATGTGTACCAGGAGGATGTAAATTATTTTTTTTAATTTCCTGACATCATCAAAATGCAGGGAAGCCATCATTTTAAACACTGGGTAATAGTATTCTGGTCTGAAAGAAGCAACGTAACATATGAATAAATGCTTTAGACAGATTAAAAAGTGACAAATCCCATGGTCTTTTGAATTGTTCAAAGTTAGATGAAGTGTTTCACAAATGGGATGGAAAACGTCTTGCCAAGCTGCATTAAAGTACGGGTTTGAAGTTTTAAAACTTTTAAATTGTCTTTTCTTCCACCACCTCCGATAAAGGATACAAATACACATGCCTGCCACTTTTGCCCTCAATTATGTTACAATCCAACTCTGATATTGGTCTCAGATTTCATATGTTCAGAAGATATGTCGTAAATTCAGCTTCGTGCATCTGCAAGCATTTCCAAGAACAAACACATGTACACACACATACATTAAGGTCATCACAGTCTCTTAGGACTAAACAAGGAAATGATCTCTTTGTATAGGCAGATGTAATTTCCTTTCCCATTTCCCCTGCACAGACAGCAATTACTGATCCCTAGCCAGGCAGCGAGAGAACCTAATAATGCACCAATATGATAATGATTGGCTTATTGGACAGCACATTAGAGGAGTCTTTGGATGTCAGGGCATAGGGGACAGATGGGAAATAGAAACCGCACACAGATGGACGTGGACACAAACACAGAACTGCTCACGGATTGCTGACTTGTTCACCCACTTTCTCTACGATGGTATTCTGCATATTCTTCAACACAGTCAAAAAGCAGCAATAAAAAGTGCTGCCATTAGAAATTATTATTGGCATTTATTTTTTAAAACATATTTCCTCCCTTTTTTTGCTGAGTGTTCCAGAAATGATGTGGTTATTAAAGCACTTGCGGAAAAAAAATGATGTCATTCAGATTAAATCTGGGAGAATTAATTACACATAATAAGAGGCTGACCAACTTCAGCCTCTTATTTGGAGCCTCAATAAAGAGGCATGTAAAATAATATTTAAAAAATCAGCAAAAAAGGTGCATTTTTTTGGAAACAGTATTAAATTTGTCCAATTTCAAAATGATCCTCCAACACAGAAAATAAACTATTTATCAACTTAAAAAATGTCATTTTAATACAAACCGTCCTGCTATATTGCTTGAAACCAACAGATCAAATTATTCATTCAAACTTCTAAGAAGTGCAAGTACAGGATGTTCAAATAAACCCATCTGATCAGCAACAAATTGTCTGGATCAACATTTCTCAATCTTTGGCCCGAGGACTGATTATGTTGGCCGTTTTAATATTTTATGCTTCTTCTTAAGTTTTATTTTATTTTTTTAATTGAAGGGTCATTGAAAGGGCTCTGCTTAACTTGATGAAAAACTGCAGGGTTAACAATAAGCAGTGATTTATATGATATAATGCATCTCATTAAACCGCATTGTAGGAAGATCTGTTAACAATGTAAACTAAACATATTTTTTTCTGTGTAAATACAAGAATAACAACACAGTCGGACTTAGTTTCACTTCTCCTGCTGACTGACCCATTCACTTAAACAGTTTACTTCAAAATTAATTTTTACTTTATGCTGGGTTTGAAACCACCAGGAAAGAGGCCTAGAGGAAGACCAAAGAGGAGGTTCATGGATACAGTGAAGGAAGACATGATGATAGTTGGCGTGACTGACGAGGATGCAGCAGATAGGGTTAGATGAAGAACTGACTTGCACTGGCGACCCCTGAAGGGAAATGCCGAAAGAAGAAGAAGAAGACTTCATTCAGAACTGGACTTAGATCTTAGAAGTGCAGCTTATAAAACTGGTTTAAGCATTGTTAGAGAATAAAGAAAAACAAAGAGCTTTTTTTTGGCATGCTTTTACTCATTTTCACCCTTATTTGTGGTTATTTTTCACAAAAACACTCAAGAATGAGTGCATTTGTATATTTAAAATTACATAAAGAGCTTGTCAGACATTAACCCTGCAAAAGAGCAAAAACTAAGCGGTCTAGTGCATCGTTTGTGTGTAAACAGTCCCACTCATAATTCTAACCATTTCTGGAAGGACAGTTCACAAACCCATCAACTGGAATAAACTGTCCCGTTTAAGACTATCCTAAACATTCCTGATTTAAAAAAAAAAAAAAAAAAGGATAACTTTTTTTAATTACTATTTTTTTTATGGACACACACATCATTCGGCTTGTCACAATTCTAGATGGAACAGGGTAGGGGAAAAAGATAATTTAAAAAAGTATTCACTCAAATACTCAGTCATGAGTTGCTCATTGGTATCTTTTTTTACTCACCTTTTCTGCATCCACTATCTACTTTTCATTCTTTGGTTCTGCCATTTTGAGTAATTTTGAAAGCTTCTTCTTTGATTATTCTTTTTGCTGGAAGAACTGCCTTGATAATCACTAGCTTCTCCTGGTGTTACAACTAAGAAGTGCAATAACCTCAAGCAAAAGTGAAGTGGGCCATATTTGATTTTGTTAAAAAAGAAAAAAAATGTTCTTAAGGACCAATTAAACAAAAGGGAGGTGTTGGCTCAGTGGTAGAATGTCCATTCTTGGTCTGGGAAAAGCTGGTCCATTTCCCACTGAGCCTATACCTAAGTGTCCATGGGGAAAACACTTAAGAGCCCACCGCCCTCTGTTTCTTCCACAACTGGTGTAAAGCAGCACCGAAATTTTCACATTTAAGTGTATTAAAAAAAAAAGAGCCATACTTTGGACACTGGGTGGCACTTTTGACACCAGGTGGCGCAGTGGGTAGCACAGTGGCCTTACAGCTAGAAGGTCATGGATTCAAGTCCTGGGTGGGGACGAGGCTTGGATGACTGGTCTTTCTGTGTGTAGTTTGCATGTTCTCCACGTGTCTGTGTGTGTTTCCCCCCACCATCCAAAAACATGTATGTTAGGTTTATTGGCTGTTGCCAAATTGCCTGTGGGAATGTGTATGGCCCTGCAACAGATTGGCAACCTATTCATGATATACCCCGCCCCTTGCCTTGAATCAGCCGGGATGGGCTCTGGCACCCCTGTATATATGGTTGTATGTGCTGGCCCCATGACATACTGGTGACTTGTTTGGAGTATACCCTGCCCTTGCCTTGAATCAGCCAGGGTGGCCTCCTGCAACCTAGTGAGGGATAAATTACACGCAGTTTAATCATGCATCTGGAAATCTTACAGAATTATGCCTGCGTTAGTGATTTTCCACTTGTAGCAAAAAAAAGCTTTTTAAAATCTTAAAAAGAACCCACTTCAAATAAATTTCAGTTATAAAAAACTTGGTTGAGATTTCTAAATGCTAAAATGATTTGGTGTTCTTTCTGTGTCGTGTGAGTGTCAGCAAGAGGACATTTTTTTTCTGCTGCAGTTTTGTATTCATTATGAATGCTTCACTGAATAAAGATTTAATTGAGAACCCTTGAAGTATTTGCATGGCAACTGTCAACTATTAGCCTCGGTAATGAGAGTTTATGATGATCATTTTTGCTCGCTGCTTTGCGAGTGCAGTGCCCACCAGGCTGCTGAGTGACACTTGAAGGGGCAGGAGTGAGTGACGGTGAAGGAGAGGAGCGGACATGCTCCTCTCCTTCACCAGATGGCTGGATATGTAACGCCTGCAGTGCTGTGGCTTACCACCAAAAAAAAAAGGACTGACATACACAGCAAAAACTCATTTTGAAGAAACTTTAACTGGTGCAAAACATTAGACTCAACCTCACGTTGAGGTGAAGCGTACCTCATGTATCAAATGTATATAATGGAAAAAAAATACATATTAAAAGGTTACGGAGAGGATGATCAAGTAAGTTAATCTACAGTTAACTGTTTGTATTGACGAGTCCACCTTCTACTGCGTTCCCCTCGTACTCACTCTTACTCTATCAAACCCAACACAAGGCTGCTGCACAGTAGATTAAAATTACTGATGCACAAAAGAGATACTTGTATCATCATTAACAAGTAAGTAAGTAAGAATACTTTTATTTGTCTCACAATGGGGAAATTGCAGTATGCAACAGTATAGAAAAAAGGTCACAACAAGTAAGCACAAACAAAACAAAAACGAAAAAGGCAAAAAATTGCAAAAAGAGCACATGGTTAAAATTGCTCATTGTGGAGCCTCACTGAAGAAGGAAGGAAAGACCTCCTGAATCTCTCCTTCACACAGCGAGGGTAGAGCAGCCTGCCATTGAAGCTGCTTTTTAGTGCAGACAGACTGTCCTGCACGGGGTGGGACTTGTTGTCCAGCATGGATGTCATTCTCTTCAAGACCCTTCTGTCACCCACCTCTCGCAATGAATCCAGGGAGCAGCCCAGGACAGAGCTGGACTTCTTGATGATTCTGTCCAGCTTCTTCCTCTCCCTTTCTGTGATGCTGTTGTTCCAGCAGACCACACCGTACAGGATGACTGATGCCACCACAGAGTCGTAGAAGGTCTTCAGGAGTGCCCCATTCACTCCAAAGGACCGCAGTCTCCTCAGGAGGTAGAGCCTGCTCTGACCTTTCCTGTACAGTGCGTCGGTGTTGTGAGTCCAGTCCAGTTTGTTGTTGTGGTGAACACCCAGGTATTTGTAAGAGTCCACCTGCTCAATGTTCATTCCCTGGATGTTCACTGGACGCGGAAGTCCACCACCATCTCCCTGGTTTTCTCTGCGTTAATCAGGAGGTGGTTTTGCTGACACCAGTCCACAAAGTTCTGCGTCAGTCCTCTGTAAGCCGCGTGTGAATAAACATGAGAAAACATAGTATAGAAAGGCATGCAATACAAAAATCTGTTTTTAAAGAACTCCCACAGTTGCATTCGTGCGATGTCAACAGATAAAAATTTGTCTGTACAGTACATCAAATATTTTAATGTGCATAGAAATTTAAAACTTGCTTGCGTGCTATCCGTGGACACACCCACATGCTCTCAAAAGTGATACAAAAATATAGTGTCTAGGATTCAAACCAGCAAAGCATTTGTGTTAAGCGAAAAAACATCATGCAATGGTTTTTAGTAATGGTTTTTTAGTAGCTTGTTTTGCTTGTTTTGCTCGTCATGGTGTTGTCCCACTTTGTTTGCGTGCACGACCAGCTTCTAGCTCTCGGAAACAGATCCACCTTGCCTAGAGGAGTCGGTGTCCCTGTGGGTGTCATGGGTAACATCCGATCGCTTGCTGGCAAGATGGACGAACTAGGGATGCTCGTTCCGACCGAGCGGGAATGTGGAGGGGCCCCTTTGGTGTGCTTCATTGAAGCTCGACTCTGTGGTCTCATTACAGACTGGTTTTTCAATTCAACGTCAGTTTCATACAACGTCAGCGGACCGGGACGGCATCGAGGTGTTTGCACTTCTTCTTCTTTCCGGCATTTCCCTTCAGGGGGCGCCACAGCAAGTCAGTTTCTTCCATCTAATCTTATCTGCTGTATCCTCATCGGTCACGCCAACTATCTTCATGTCTTCCTTCACTGCGTCCATGAACCTCCTCTTTGGTCTTCTTCTAGTCCTCTTTCCTGGTGGTTCCAAACCCAGCATCCTTCTTCCTATGTACTCTCTCTCTCTCCTCTGCACATGTCCAAACCATCTCAGTCTGGCCTCTCGGACTTTATCCCCAAAACATCTAGCATGTGCTTTTCCCCTGATGTACTCATTTCTAATTCTGTCCATCCTGGTCACTTCCAGAGATCGAGGTGTTTGCACTGCAGCATCAAGTTTCCCTTTGGGAATTAATAAAATATTTTCGATTCAATTATTGCCAAATTTTTATTCCCGCAAACTAATAAAACCCTGAAGAATTGGAAGTTGTGCATTCATGGATTAATCAATTTTATTCTAAATATATATAATGTTACATCATTACAAAAAAAGAATCAATTGCTCCACATTTAAAGACTCAGCATCCAGTCACTTTACTCTTGGATAGTTCAGAGCACTATTGCCTCATGTCAGCAAAGCACCTGTGTCAGCAGCTGTGTGGTCACAGGCTTCTCTAAACAATTACCCCTTCTTCACCGTGATAAAGATTTCAGAACCACAAGCAGTTGTCACCTCCATCTCACAATTTTCATTATAAAAAACTTGATAAAATCAAGGAAATTGCTTTGTAACCACCGAGGTGTCTTTGGCTCTCCTGGGTGCAGACTTGAAAGACACTATTTTTTCCACGAACACACCTTTTTATTCTTTTTACAAGTTATAATTATAAGCCGAGGCTTTGTAAGGATATTTTTAAAGGTAATGACCTGTTTGTCGGTGGGTATGAAATAATATCAGTGCAAGTTTTCAGTTATTTTGTTTATGCTTCCTGAGGCATTTCTGTTAATACAAGAACACATTGAGAGAGAGAGAAATAAGAGGGGTGGGGATGGAGACTTAAAGAAAAGATTTCCAAGTGCCATCAAGGACAAAATTTAATACTGTAAAAAACCTTCTTGATTGGGCCTTTACAAACTTTCTTTTTCTTGACAATGTAATTCACCCTCTTCTTCTGTTTTCTTAACAGTTTCTCGCAAGTTTTTAAATTAATCTGAAAAAAACCTTGTTTTTCTTTCGGCATTTCCCTTCAGATGGCGCCACAGCAAGTCAGTTTCTTCCATCTAACCCTATCCTACTGCATCTTCTTCAGTCACATCAACTATCTTCATGTCTTCTTTCACTGTATCCATGAACCTCCTCTTTGGTCTTCCTCTAGTCCTCTTTCCTGGTGGTTCCAAATCCAGCATCCTTCTTCCTATGTATACTCTGTTTCCCCTCTGCACATGTCCAAACCATCTCAGTCTGGCCTCTCTGACTTTATCTCCAAAACGCCTAACATGTGCTGTTCCTCTGATCCTCTCCATCCTGATCACTCCCAGAGAGTTCCTCAGCATCTTCATCTCTGCTACTTCCATCTCTGCTTCCTGTCTTTTCCTCAGTGCCACTGTCTCTAGACCAACATCAAGACCGGTTTCTCCACGGTTTTAGCTGAAACTCTTCTATCACACATCACACCTGCTACTTTTTTCCACCCGTTCCAGCCTAACTGCAGACGCTTCTTCACCTCTTTTCCACCCAACCTACAAAATTTTCTTTGTCCATGTAATTGTCACCAAAGAATCCCAAAATTTTCAATCTAACAAATGGTGAAAAAAGCAAAAATAACAAAAAGCAAAATAAAAACCCAACCTAGTTAATTTATTGACGTGTGTAGATCGAGAAAAGGTCAATCAGTGGTTTGTACAGAGCTGTCTTCTGAAATAGATTGTGTATTTTCCAATCAATCTATAATAAAAAAAACCCTTCAAAGTATGAATAATAATGATAAAATAATTAATTGTAAGGGCGCTGCATTGGTTCGTCTTGGTAAAGAAAGAGCTGAGCCACATCGAAGCTCGATTTACAAGTCGATCTACGTTTCCACCCTCAGCTATGCTCACCAGCTGTCGGTGATGACCGAAAAAAACGAGATTGTGGATGTACAGTAAGTGGCCAAAATAGGCTTCCTCCGCAGGGTGGCTGGGCTCTCACTCAGACACCGGATGAGAAGCTCTGCCATCCGGGAGGAGCTTGGAGTACAGCCATTGCTCCTCTGGGATGAAAGAAGCCAGATGGGGTGTTTAGGGCTTCTGTTTAGGATGCCTCCTGAACACCTCGCTGGTGAGGTGTTTTGTGCACGCCCCACAGGGTGGAGACCAGAGGCAGGCCCTGGACCATTGAAGAGACTTTGTTTCACAGCTGGTTGTGGAATGCCTTGGGATCCTCCTGGGTGAGCTGGTTGACTATCTGTGACCTAGCCCCAGATAACCGGAAGACAATGGAACAAATTACAAGGTCCTAATTTCTGGTACTATATAATAAATCTTTAAGAAAATGTTTAAGAAAAAAAAATACTTGTTCAGTTTTTACTCTCCAGAAAGTTTGGTTAATTTTCATCTATTGATTAAACTGTAAAAATCTTCCAAGCGACTGACAGGAAAGCAAAACAAAAGCACACAAATAGAAACCACAATAACATCACCTCTTTTCTCTGCTTCTGAAAAATCCATCCACAGAGCAATTAAAACATGATGTGCAGCTTCTATTATGACGAGAAACACAACAGTTTTCACTTGTCACTTGATAAAAAATAAAAAAACAAGTGTGAAGATGTTCGTTGTTATAGTGGATTTATATAATCTGTCATGTGGATGTTAATTCTACATGTTTAAATTCTGTGGAAGTGTGTAAAATATTATTGTTGGATCACCTGGTGCTTTAATAAAATTTATATCATCATTTATTCATATACGTGTTATGAAGAAATTCTAAAATTTCTAATTCTAAACCAATTATTTGTGTATTTTAATTGGTTAAGCAATTGAAGCATCTTGGTTTTCACGTCCTCCATTTAACCTATTGGCATGACCATGTCCCAATTTGAAAGGAAAAGACTGTAAATGGAATGTTAATGGATTCTAGATACAGTAAGTACAATTGGATTTGTTTGGGGGGTTTTTTGGGTGATCAAACACTTTGCGCATGGTACATTAGAAATGACATCATTTTGATCAATTTCATCACCACATATGTTTGATGTTACAATAAAACCAATCATTTCTCACTGGATAGGGATTCATAGCTTGCTGTATGGTCCCAATAAAGTCTGCTCAAAGAAACTTTTACAAAAAACAGTCAGTCACCTTTTTAACCGTCTATCCCTGATGAGGTTACAGGGGGTGCCGGAGCCCATTCCGGGTGATTCAAGGCAAGAGTATACCATGAATAGGTTGCCAGTCTGTTGCAAGGCTACACACATTCCCAAGGGCAATTTGGCACCGGCTAATCAACCTAACATGCATGTTTTTTGGAGGGTGGGAGGATACCCGAGTACCCAGAGAAAACCCATGCAGACACAGAGAGAACATGCAAACTCCACAAAGAAAGGCCAGTGTTCTAAGCCAGGTCCCCACCCAGAACTTGAGCCCAAGACCTTCTTTCTGTGAGGCCACTGTGCTACCCACTGTGCCAACATGCCACCCTTACTGTGCTCCCCTTATTAAGGGGGAGCACAGTTTCTTAAATGGGTGAGTGGGACCTGGAGGTCAGGTATGTCTCTAAAGATATCTGTTAGCAACTGACACTGGGTATGTAGGTTTTCAGACAGTCATTTTATCAACAGTCTGACCAATTCTTGCTGTCCCACTTTTTAGAGCTTTCCAATATATTTGGTCTTCTTATTTGTCCTCGGTAGAATTATCCGCTCTGTTCATCAATGACCACTGATCCCTTTTGTCAACCTGCCTGTCCAAAATTCCTCCCTGATCACCTGCCAACCTGCCATACCACTGACTCATGTTTAGGTATCACATAAATGCAAGCAAAGCATTTTTCTTTTCTTAGAGTTATAAAATTCTACAAATTGTATGAGTCTCTTTTAGCTAATGTCCTTTACAACCTACATCCAAGAGCTATTAAAGTGACAAATAGTTTCACTGCAGGTTAGGTAAATACTATTAAAACGGTGAAAGGTATATCTCTGTGTTTAAATAAGCAGTGAAGTTTCTGTGAGAATATCACTGAGCCAAATACGAGTTTGCTTTGACAAAAAGTTCCAGTTGTACCCTCATGGTTCATCACGCTTTTATTTTCAGATGGTGAAATCAGCTCATTATGTAGTTATTTCATAGCACAGTATGGTCCCTGTAAGTAGGGCATTTTCTAAAACAACACACTGCATGAGCATTGCACAAAAACTTTTTGTCTCAATCTGTTCTTTGGACAGACTGAGAGACGTGAAAAGGAAATAAGAAGAGGTCAATTCTTCTGTAAGAGACAGCAGATGGTTGAAGGGTTAGTCATCAACAGCTGACAATACAAGCTGCTATTTATTCCCATTCAATCCGACAACACGCAAAACCTGAAGTGCTCTTTGCGTGCCTATAAAAAAATCCAGTGAAACACATTGCCTATTATCACGGAAGTGCGTATGGATTTGTATAATAATGTTATGTTAGTTATTCCCATCCCCCAAGAAAAAACGTGTATTAAGAATACCAAATTGTCTTCAATCTGCTAACATAATTATCAGCATTTTGGGATTTTGACTTTCTCTTTCTTTCAAACGGATACTCCGTTTCCGTCATCTTCCACTTGTTCCGGGGTCGGGTCGAGGGGGCAACAACCTCAAACGGGCAGCCCAGGCTTCTCTCACCCCAGCTGCATCCTCCAGCTCACCCGGAAGGATCCCAAGTCGCTGCCCGGCCAGCTGTGAGACGTAGTCTCTCCAGCGGGTCCGGGGTCTGCCCCTTGGGCTACTCCTAGTGGGACGTGCCCGGAACGCCTCGCCCGCGAGGCGCTCGGGGGGCATTGGACCACCCCATCTGGCTCCTCTCGACCTGGAGGAGTAGTGGCTCGACACCGAGCTCCTCCCGGATGGCAGAGCTCCTCACCCGATCTCTGAGTGAGAGTCCAGCCACCCTGTGGAGGAAGCTCATTTCAGCCGCTTGTATCCGCGATCTCATTCTTTCGGTCACCACCCACAGCTGGTGACCATAGGTGAGGGTTGGAACATAGATCGACTTGTAAATCGAGAGCTTTGCTTTTCGGCTCAGCTCTCTCTTTACCACAACGGACCTATGCAGCGTCCTGGTTATTGCTGACGCCGCACCGATCCGCCTGTCGATCTCCTGCTCCATCCTTCCCCCACTCGTGAATAAAACTCCTCCACTTGGGGCAGGACCCTGTCCCTGACCCGAAGGGGCCTTCCAACCTTTTCTGGGCGAGGACTATGGTCTCGGATTTGGAGACCATGGTCTTCAAACGGACACTAAACTACAAAAATTTGGCAAAAAAATTAATGATGGCTTTCCTCTGAAGTTCTGTTCTGTCGTCTTCTGCTTATCCAGGGCCAAGTTGCAAGGCTCTCCAGTGGGTGTGAAGCTTACCTGTGGGTCTCCTCGTGGTGAAGAATACCTAGAGGTGCCCAAAACACCTCAGCAGTGAGGTGGAGGACCTCACTACCTAACCAGATCCTAGGAGGACCACCCCATCTGGCTTCTCTCGACCCTGAGGTGTTTTATCAAACCTTGAAAGTTGTGTTAATCCAAGTGTTAATTTTTTCCTGATTTCTGCCTTTCATTTTCAGACATTTTTTCCCTCCCCCTGCAAGAAGTTCCAACCCCATTAGGAATAAGTGGTACAAAAGAGCTTCTAAAAAAAAAAGAAAGAAAGAAAAGAAAACTTTTGTTTCTTTTTTACCTACTTCTTTCTTGCAAATTTGTCCATTTAAATCAAGCTTTCGCACGAAGAAGAAATAAATTTGGTTTGGAGATGTGAGATTTAGTTCAACTGTGAGCCTGTTGCTTAGTAATACAAAGTCATCTGGTAGCCTTCATGCTTCGAGTTGAAAACCCCCATCGACTTGACATTAAATCAGAAAAATAATCTAGTTTGGAATGCACGGGAGGACACAGTGAGTTCAAACAAAAAAAGAGGTCTATTCTTAATAAATGATGTCCCGTGGTCCAGACATCACAATATTATACTCTTTCTACACAATTAGATAAAAATATTAATGTTTTATGGGTTTGAATTAATGCGTCTTGGAAAACTGTTAAAAGAATTTTTAACCTTGACCAAAAAAAATATGTCTTTACCTGAGCAAATATTATTTTTACATGGAACAAAAGTAAGAAATATCTCATTTGATTGTAACTCCTGTGTTATGATCATGTGAAAAAAATGAGGTTACAGGGAGAAGAGATAAAGAAGGTAGAAGATTTTACGTACATCAGATCAAAAGTTCAGAGCAATGGAGAGTGTGGAAAAGAGGCGAAGAAGTGTGTGCAGCCTGACTGGAACGGTTGGACAAAAGTGTCTGCTGTGATGTGTGATGGGAGAGTTTCAGCTAAAATGAAAGGAAAAATGTACAAAACATTGGTGAGACCACCCTTGCTGTTTCGTCTAGAAACAGTGGCACTAAGAAAAAGACATGAAACAGAGATGGAGGTAGCAGAGATGAAGATGCTGAGGATCTCTCTGGGAGTGACCAGGATGGACAGGATTAGAAATGAGTACATCAGGGGAACAGCACGTTAGAGGTTTTGGAGATAAAGTCAGAGAGGACAGATTGAGATGATTTGGACATGTGCAGAGGAGAAAGTACATAAGAAGAAGGATTCAGAGTTTGGAACCACCAGGCAAGAGGTCTAGAGTTCTAGAGGAAGACCAAAGAGGAGGTTCATGGATACAGTGAAGGAAGACATGAAGATAGTTGGCGTGACCGAAGAGGATACAACAGATAGGGTTAAATGGCTTGCTATGGCAACCCCTGAAGGGAAATGCCGAAAGAAGAAGATCTTCGAGAAGCGGCTTCCATGAAGACCCAAGACTTGGAAGAAAGTATTAAGAGTGAAAAAGTGAAAATATGTTGGTCCAGGCCAGGTTAGGAGAGTCAATGAAGGACCTGGCTCAAAAAAAAAAAAAGGCCTTTTGTATTAGCCTTAAGTAAAGTTGAGTAGACTCTCTTTGGATTTGAAACCTAACCTCTCTCACCCTGGGCATGGGCTTTTTTAGAGACTTCCCACGAGCAGGAGACTCCGATCCATTCGGACCAGAACGTCCCGCCACAAAAACAGCTTCTTCCTTTCTGCCGTTGCACCTATGAACACTTTACACACTAATACCACAAAAAGTTTGTAGTCTGTGATCCTCTTCATTGACCATGGCAATAGAAGCATTTCTGTTCTGTTAACAGGTATACTGTTCCACTTTACTGTGGTGATATTTCGCCAGCGCTAAGTGTCAAAATGTAACAGATGGTTCGAGCCTATGCTAACAGTTGGTGGTTGTGCTGGTCATCTAACACTTGAGATTACGTGTGGCCCCGTCAGCCTGGGCTCCAAAAGTCTTGCACCTATGGCAGGTGAAGTCATTAAAACAAACAACTGTTATTCAGTTTAGATGGTAATCGCATTAGTTATTGAAAAAAAAAAACAACACTTTTATCAAAAAAAATCCTTTCTTTTTCAATCTTTTTCTTCTTTCGGCATTTCCCTTCAGGGGTCGCCACAGCAAGTCAGTTTCTTCCATCTAACCCTATCTCCTGCATCCTCTTCGGTCATGCCAACTATTTTCACATCTTCCTTCACTGTTTCTATGAACCTCCTCTTTGGTCTTCCTCTAGGTCTCTTTTCTGGTGGTTCCAAACCCACCATTCCTTCTACCTATGTACTCTCTCTTGCTCATCTGCACGTCCAAACAGATGTTAGTTTTTTGGGTGCTGTTGGTCAATGGCTCAGCATAACAAAATAGAAATTTTACAAGACAACCTTTAGTCGGATCTTAAATAAATTAACTTTCTCTTTTTGTAGCCCTAAATATACTATGTTTCCCCATTCCTCAATCAGGCAATATCTGAGCCTGCCACATGGCTCAGATATCACACTTCAGACGTTTGAAAATCGAGGAAAGAAAATATTTCATCATGTAAAATTTGTTTTCTATTTTGTCAAGTCAACTTGTGATTTTATGTGGACATTTATTTACAGGGAAAATGTTACTAGCTGTCTTTTATTGTTAGCTTGATTAAGTTTTGATTCACTTTACTTTCAAATAAGCAGCATAAAGTAGTGAACTGTCAGTTGTTGCAACAAGTACGTCACTAATGCTGAGTCCTCCTCGTCCGAGGCGGACAGACACAATTTCTTGTGTCTTTACCATTTCGGTCATGTGTAACCATCTGTTTGGTGTTATAGAAAAATATATTTTCTGACTTACAGGATAACTTGGTTTGAAGCGAAAGATAAGCGAAAATAAGTCAACATGCTGGATTTTGAGAATTTGTGTTTAACTACTTCTTTTGTTGTAAAAACTTACTCATACACAACTCAATGCAATGAACTTTTCAGGCCCTACAACCTCATTGCTTTATTCTTTTGAAGGCCATGTGTTAAACTAAAATAGATCACATGAGGGTAAGAGCATCTTCGGCTGCAGCTGTCTGATCGTATGGTGTACTCTGCTCCAGTTGACTCACTCAAATGTCTCATTTACACTTCAGCTAAGACTTAATCCAGATTTTCCATGCGATACGATATTTATTTTGACTGTTTTTTGTTTTAAACAATCTTAAGTTGTAATCTGATCATTCTAACAAAGCTGAACATCTGCTTCCTTTTTTTCAAAGATATTTTTGTGGGCCACAAAACATCTAGATACAGTATGCACGTTTTTCACTTTCACAGAAAGTATCTTTGTTAATCAAAAATAAACTATATGAGATAAAAGAAAAGTCAATATTTTTCTCTCTTTTTAATGAAAATTGTACTTGTTTTAAAAGAAGAAATTGTCGTACTCTTTTTCTTTTTTTTTTTTTTTTTTTGTTCCATTGACAACCCTTAAACATGCACATTTTCTTTGTAGATGAGAACACACTCCAACACACAAAGATGGCATCTGTCCATCATAAAAACCTGGAAACACTCCAAGCCACATATGGAAGTGAACAGCTCTTCAGAAAAACTGCCTCTTCCTCCTGCGATTGCTGTCCTTTCAACATTCAGCGCCATATGGGACTGATGGCTCCATTCTGGATGTCTTGTTTCAGACCTTTTTCTTCAGTTAGCTAGGCAAAGCAAACCTGCTCATTGTACCAATTTCACTTGAGCAAAGTGAAAAATAAAAACATTTGCAAAACCGGCACTCAGTTTTGTCATCAAGGTTAAGTGGCTGCACTTTAAAAAAGCTTTATTTGGGGTGGAAATTTTTGCTTTGAAAATGTGTCAGTGGTGAAGGAAAGCACATCGTTCACTTTCATTCCCAGAGATGTTGCACATTAGACAAATAAAAAGGGTTCCGTTCCGTCATCTTCCGCTTGTTCCGGGGTTGGGTCGCGGGGGCAACAGCCTCAAGCGGGCAGCCTAGGCCTCTCTCTCCCCGGCTGCATCCTCTAGCTCACCTGGAAGGATCCCAAGTCGCTCCCCGGCCAGCTGTGAGACATAGTCTCTCCAGCGGGTCCGGGGTCTGCCCCTTGGTCTCCTCCCGGTGGGACGTGCCCAAAACATCCCGCCCGCGAGGCGCTCGGGGGTATCCTGACCAGATGCCCGAACCACCCCATCTGGCTCCTCTCGACCTGGAGGAGGAGCGGCTCAACACCAAGCTCCTCCCGGATGGCAGAGCTCCTCACCCGATCTCTGAGTGAGAGTCCAGCCACCCTGCGGAGGAAGCTCATTTCGGCCGCTTGTACCCGTGATCTCATTCTTTCGGTCACCACCCACAGCTGGTGACCATATGTGAGGGTTGGAACGTAGATCGACTTGTAAATCGAGAGCTTTGCTTTTCGGCTCAGCTCTCTCTTTACCACAACGGACCGATGCAGCGTCCTGGTTATAAAAAGGGTTGAAAAAAAAACTCTGACTTGTCAACCTGTTACGATTTGACCATGAGTTCATATGTATGTTATCAAAAAAAATTGTATGGACCAAAAAAGTGTAATCTAAAAAAATATTAAAATTAGTTCCCCTTTTGGAATTCCTGACTGGATTACCAGTGTGCACAATGTTGAACCGCACTAGTTCAGGGGTTAAAGGATTGAATTTATGTCCACCATTGGCGGCTGTGTTTCAGTTCATCCTTTTTATACTAATTACAAAATGTAGAGAATTATTAAATTTCTTGGGTTTGTTTTTAGACTCTAGAGTTTGATGGTAAGTTGGTGAACGAGCAGTAGTTCGAGTGACTGAAATCTGGAGGCAAAGAGAAAAAAATAAGTGTGTTTCTTCAATAGATTTCCACGTCTACTATGTTATTGTTACATTGTGTTTATGGACTACCACATGTGCCGACAAGGCTTTGATTCATGGCAGAAAAGTTAATGCTTTTTGTCATTAATGTCATTATGTGTCATTACATCCATATTTTTGTCAAAAAAAACTCTATCAACATAGTCAAAAATTGAGAAGTTTAATGACATTGCTGACTTCCTGTCTTAAGGAAATGTGGCAATTTGTTATCAGTTTTTTATTTATTTGTTTCAGATTCCCGATGAACCCTCTGCATTCCTGTCCAGGGCGTGGCCAGACCGAGGAGGCCCCTGCGCTTAATCTACCATTTCATTTCGATCAGGATTAGCCCATCTACTCATATCCGTCCTGAGCGTAGCCAGGCTGGGGAGACCCCCACGCTTGCTTAACCATTCTGTTTCCATTGGGATGAAGCCCATCTACTGATTTATTCAGATATTAAGCTGTACAGTAGAATAAGGTAATATTTAAACAATTGTCTTAGACACATTGTATGCTCATCCTATGGTAGGGATCTCTCTTTCATGTGGATCCCCATGAGGTTTCTTATTTTTTTTCCCCACTGATGGGTTTTTAGGAGTTTTTCCTCACCGTGAAGGAGAGTACTGAAATTATTTAGCTAGCATTTGTTAGTTAGTTTTTAGCTGTGTATTGTGTTTACACATTCCTTTTTTTTTCTTGTTTTTGTTCTTTTTAAATCTGCAATGTGAAGCCGGTCGAGACAAAAAAAATGTGATTTTGGGAAATACAAATAAAATTGAATCAAGAAGACATGTTTGTGAGCATATGTTAATGTTATTACATGTTTCAATTCTACACATATTCTTATCAGTTCTCGGATCCTTGTGATTATAATTAGATCTGAGTGTGGAAATCAACTGCAGGTTCAGCCACAAAATACGTTCGCTCATGCAGCAGCTAAATTATTGCTGAAATCCAACCTGGGTTATGACATTATAGATTTTGATGGCCATCTGTATTTTAGCCAGAGTACAGATGATGAGCTCAGAAAAATTATAAGCATGGTGAAGATAAAAGAGGAACAGCTGGAGGGAGGGAATATTTTATCCAATTAAATTTACCGCTGCACAGTCAGCAGTATGTCTCTGCTACATGAGCGGCAATTTTACTCAGGTGCAGGCGTTTTCAAAATGGAATTTATTTCCTGTTTTGCTGACAGGAGTCAGACAAGTGAACGTAGTCAGTCCAAAGGTAAAAAAAAAAAAAAAGTTGGAAAGGTTCAAAGTGCCACTTCATTTTACGGTTATCAGCAGTGAAACTTGAAAAAGCTTTATTAAAAGGTTGACTCTTTTTTTTTTTGCAACTTGTTTATCAAAAAGTTTGTTTTAATTGTTAAAAAATGTATATTTTAATATCAAAATAAATGTATTTAAAACACCATCCCCAAAGTGCCCAAATTAGAAAATAAAGATATCCATCCTTTTTGTCATCAGAAGCAGCTTTTGTTGTCAATTGTAACCTTTTATGTTTCAGCTGCATGTGGTGTGTCAGGTGCCCCCTCCAGCCTGTACCAACCCCTCACACAGTAACTCATTGTTACATCCGACCAGCATCTGTTGGTCTGATGGGTCTGCTTTCAGATGCTGCTTTGGCCAAATTATTTTTAGATTCTGAGGAAGTCATTAATGCTCTTTTTGAACAAATTTGTTTGACTCTTTTTTCCTCCTGGAAAAACTTCACATTATATTTTCTTTTTTAATATGCTTCATTAATTCCTGACCAGGAAATCTGTGTGCTGCCTTACACCGCAATAGGCTGCCACCTATGACGGCGCCAATGGTGGGAGAAACAGTAGGTTACGTGTCTTCTCCCACGACCCTATAGGCAATGGTGGATGAAGTACTCACTTTTTGTACTTAAGTAAAAGTACAGATAATTAGGCAAAAAAATACTTAAGTAAAAGTAAAAGTACCAATAAAAAAAATCTACTTAAGTAAAAGTACAAAAGTAATTGGTGTAAATTTTACTTTTTAAGTAAAAAGTAAAAGTATTCAACCATAATTCAAATGTTATTTTTTGTGCCGTAGGGTCACAAATAAATACTCTGCAGGGGCGTGAAGCCTGCCCCCCTCTCCCGCCTCTTTTGGGCCGCAAAATAAAGAAGAAAGGAAAGGGGACAAGTCAAGCTATCCCTTTGAAGGGCCAGCAAATGGTCCACCAAAATGCAGGAAAATGACAATTATTTTTTAAAATGTTCTGGGGGCGATGCATCTTCAAGATGCGCTGAAAAAAACTATATTTTTTAAATTCCTGAACGAAAATGTAACAAAAAATGTGAAACACACTTTTAAAAAATAGTGAAGTAAAAGTACAGATATTTGCTCTAAAAATGTAGTGAAGTAAAAGTAAAAGTACCGGTCTCAAATTTTACTTAAGTAAAGATACACATTTTTTTTTACTTAAGTACAGTAACGAAGTATATTTACTTTGTTACGTTCCACCACTGCCTATAGGACATGTGAACTCAGGGGGATGCGAACCTGCGAACTTCCGGACCGCAGGCAAATGCTCTAACCACTGAGCCACTGTCTCCCCCCTTATGAATGCTAAATTTCTTGAAATAATTTGTTTACAAATACTTTTGCTGTTTGTGTCTCCTTTTCAAATCCAAAGATAAGATTAAATTTGACTTTACATCGAACATGGATTCATGTTACATACATTACAAAC
Organism: Neostethus bicornis; assembly: GCA_902685375.1. Taxonomy (NCBI): domain Eukaryota; kingdom Metazoa; phylum Chordata; class Actinopteri; order Atheriniformes; family Phallostethidae; genus Neostethus; species Neostethus bicornis. The sequence continues at coordinate 24,541,648 of LR738547.1, forward strand.
AAAAAAATCAAGAAATAAATTAATGCTCGATGTACATAAAAAATTATTTTTAGATTGTATTTTTAGTTGTGTTTGTCCTCTGTGTTTACTTTGTGACTTGTCTAGTGATGGATAGGTCGCCACTCTGGGGAACGAGGCTAGTAATTAGAAGGTGTGACTTTTCCGATTTGATAGGGCTGTGTTTTGAGAGTTTTTGTTGAATGTCATTCATTGAGTCTCAGGAGGAAAAATGTGTCATTGATGCATTCTCTTGGATGCCACAAAAAAAAGGTTACATTTTATAAATCCAGAAGAACAAAAAGATATAAAAACAAAGAAACAAAAAAAAAAAAAAAAAAAAAAACAAGAATGAACTCAAATGACATCAACGTATTTCCATTCAATCCCATTTTATTTGTATAGCCCAAAATCACAGAATTTCCGTCTCAATGGGCTTCACAAGAAAAAGAGGAATGTATTAACACAAATACACAACAAGAAAAATAACTAACAAATGCTAACTAAACAAGACTAGCACATTTATGCCCTTAGACTCTCCTTCTCTGTGAGGAAAAACTCCTAAAAAAAACCCATCAGTGGGGAAAAAAATAAGAAACCTCGTGGGGATCCACATGAAAGAGAGATCCCTCCCCCGGGACGAGCAACCAATGTGTCAAAGATTATTGTTTTAATATTAATATCTACTCTACAGCTTAATATCTAAAGAAGTCAATAGATGTTCTTCATTCTGATGGAAACACGGGAGACTACTCAGCCCAGCGATGTCCAGTACGGGGATGAGTAGATGTTCTTCATCCTGATGGAAACACTGGGGGACTCCTCAACCCGGAGATGTCCAGTACGGGGATAAGTAGATGTTCTTCATCCTCATAGTTACACGGACGACTCCTCAGCCCAGCGATGCCCTAGACGGGGATGAGTAGATGGATTTCATCCTGATGAAGCGGGGATGATGAAGCGTGGAGGTCTCCTTGGTGTGGCCATGCCCAGGACAGGAACGCAGAGTCCTGAAATGGGGCTCTCTCCCAGAGAGGAGGGAGAGAGGTGGACAACATGTGAATTGTACTGTACCAACTAGCAGTGTAAATCATCCCACTCTATGATTGTTAGGGTTAGACGCTAAAACATTTGCATACACTGGCATTCTTTTTCTATGTTTACATGTTAAGTGTGTAAAACTTCTTTAAAATGTTTTGCATAAGGCTCCATCACACAGATTCCAACCCAGGAGGTTTTACGAGGCTCTGTTTTGAATTTCGTTTTGAAGCGAGTACTGTAATCTGTGATGAAACGATGAGAAAAATCAATGAGTGAAGCTTGTGACCAAAGATCTTGTTGGATGTTTTTATTGCTTGCAAATTTACAATATAAAAAAATGGTTTTGCACTCACAAACTTCTCCCAGATAGTTATTGACAACATCATTCTTGAAGGAAAGAGAATAATCTCAGCGTTCTTGCAAAACTTTCCAGCCAATTATTGCAAACCGTGGCACAAACAAGATGTTGTTGAAAATGCCTATTCTTCATATTGTGCATTCTATTACAGAAGATGTGACAGCTCCTTTAATATTGTGATAACAGTGAGGGAAATGTAGCCAGCACCAGCAGCTGGAGAGAAAGCAATTTGCATGCTGAATTTCCCTGTGAAATGCCTGCAGTGTTTTTAATCACTTGACATTAACAAATCTTTTAATTACCATTTGTCTACAACTGTGTTCAGAATAATTTCCGTTGCTTAATACGGATGGAGGAGACTTAACTGTTATTTCTATACCTCGTATTTTTCTTTTGAAGTAGTGAAGAAGAACGCTAATTATTTGTGCTCAAAATGCATTTGGAAATATAAGTAAATAATCATTGGTAAATAGTTTCTGGGAATTATGGGATTTTGTAACAATCATTCTCAGAAAAGTTAGAAAAGTTGTTAAATGTTCTAAAAAGACACAAATGCTGTTAAAGTAAAACATTTTCTAGAAGCATTCATTTTTCTCACATTGGCCGTGGAAATTTTTCAATTTCTCAAATGTTTCGTGATAACTTCAACCAAAAAAAGTGTGCAGTGAGTAATTATTCAGAATTAATTTTAAATTCTGAGTTTCTGCAATTCTTGTAATTATAAACAGACAAATTCATTTTCTTAATTAAAAAATATTTGCACATTTTCTATGAAAGTAATCTAAAGGCTCCAAAAGGAGAAAAAAAAATCCTCTACTTGCTACGGATGAGGAAAGACCAAGTTTTTTACAGTCAGCATTTTTGTGAAATTATTTCATTATTTTGTCACTCATGTTGATTTTGCTTAAATAAAATGCTCAAACTTGAGCTCTAAAACATTAGTTTTAAAACTCATGTTTTTCCATAGTCATTATTCATCTGAAATAACATGACAGAGAGCCTGAGGGGAAACACAGAGGCCAGGTGGGAAACGTGTGTAATGTCCTCGGGGGAAGAAAACTTGTCTCAATCCTCCAAACACAGCAGCTGGGGACAAGAACCTGTTTCACTGCATCAGATCTCCATGCTGTTAAAATCTAAAATACCTGTGATCTGAAGCCTTGTTTTTGTGTTTATTATTCATCGGACTCTTTTGTTCGCCTGTGAATGTGGAAGTGACTGACTCAATTCGGCTTCATTTGTAAAGCAATAACTCTGTCAAGTTCTTTCAAATGTGTAATGATTTCAATGTTAAATGCCCGGCACTGAAAAAAGAAAAGAAAGGAAGGCTTCACTCTGCCCCTGTTATCATTTAAATACAAATATTAATTTGTGGCCATGTCCCTCAAAAAGTGACAATAATTAAAATCGAATGACAAAGGTGAGTACTTGTTTTGAAATTGTGTTGTCATGAAGTTATTATTCCTTTAGGAGATAGTGATAGAACTGTGAATATTAAAGGATAATATCTAAATATTGACTAAACTTCAGTCTTGAATGGGTGCAAGGAATGTAGTGAACAGTAATCAGTGTGACACGTGTGTGTCATGAAGCGGTGTGCAGATTAGGACCCAATTGTAGACAAGAAACATAATTTATTGAATAAATAAATGTCTCTCCAGCAGGTCCGGGGTCTGCCCCTTGGTCTCATCCCAGTGGGACGTGCCCGAAACACCTTTCCCGCGAGGCGCTCGGGCGGCATCCTGACCAGATGCCCGAACCACCCCATCTGGCTCCTCTCGACCTGGAGGAGGAGCGGCTTGACACAGAGCCGCTCCTCCTCCCGGATGGCAGAGCGCCTCACCCGATCTCTGAGTGATAGCCCAGCCACCCTGCGGAGGAAGCTCATTTCAGCCGCTTGTATCCACGATCTCATTCTTTTGGTCACCACCCACAGCTGGTGACTGTAGGTGAGGGTTGGAACGAAGATCAACTTGTAAATCGAGAGCTTTGCTTTTCGGCTCAACTCTTTCTTTACCATGACGGACCGATGCAGCGTCCTAGTTATTGCTGATGCCGCACCGATCCGCCTGTTGATCTCCTGCTCCATCCTTCCCCCAATTGTGAACAAGACCCCGAGATACTTAAACTCCTACACTTTCAAAATATATTTTATGGTCAAGCAGTCAGGAACACCTGGCTCGGATGGAAGGTATGTCCCGACACTTGAAGGGAAGAAAGACTGCCTTTTTAAAGGCAGCTGCACAAAGATCTTCAGATGTCTAAAATCATGCAAATGAGGGAAGGCCCTATGTTCCCTTTGGTGGTGGGTGAGGAAAACATGACAGTGCAAGTCTGAGTATAAAATAATTTACAAAGATACTTTTATTTTAAGGGCTGTATGGCAGTGCAGCGGTTAGCACAGGGGCCTCACAGCAAGAAGGTTGGTGGTCTAAGTCCCAGAGGGAGGCCAGGATTGAAATACTAGTCTTTCTGTGTGGAGTTTGCATGTTCCCCCTATGTATGCGTGGGTTTTCTCAGAGTCTCCAGTGAACTCCCACTCTCAAAAAACATGCATGTTAGATTGTGTGTGTTTGGATTGTTGCCTGCCTGTGTGGTCCTGCAACAGACTGGTGACTGGTTTGGAGTGTAAACTGGACAGGTTCCAGCAACCACTGTGACCCCATTAGGGACTGGCGGTTCTGAAGACGCAATGAAACTCTTTATTTTAATTTACTTCTTCTTCTTCTTTCGGCATTTCCCTTCAGAGGTCGCCACAGCAAGTCAACCTCTTCCATCTAACCCTATCTGCTGTATCCTCTTTGGTCACACCAACTATATTCATGTCTTCCTTCACTGTATCCATGAACCTCCTCTTTGGTCTTCCTCTAGGCCTGTAGCCTGGTGGTTCCAAATCCAGCATTCTTCTTCCTATGTACTCGCTCTCTCTCCTCTGCACATGTCCAAACCATCTCAGTCTTGCCTCTCTGACTTTATCCCCAAAACCTCTAACATGTGCTGTTCCCCTGATGTACTCATTTCTAATCCTGTCCATCCTGGTCACTCCCAGAGAGATCCTCAGCATCTTCATCTCTGCTAACTCCATCTCTTTTTGCCATCTTTTCTTCAGTGCTAATGTTTCTAGACCAAACAGCATGGCCGGTCTCACCACGGTTTTGTACACTTTCCCTTTCATTCTAGCTGAAACTCTTCTGTCGCACATCACGCCTGATACTTTCCTCCACCTGTTCTAGCCTGCCTGAACACGCTTCTTCACCTCTTTTCCACACTCTCCATGTTTAGGACTGTTAATCCTAAGTACTTAAAATATTCCACCTTTTTTTATCTCTTCTCCCTTTAACCTCACTTTTCCATTTGGATTCCTCTCATTCACACAGGTACTCTGTTTTACTCTGACCAATATTCATTCCTCTTCTTTCTAGTGCAAACCTTCACCTCTCCAGCTTTTACTCCACCTGTTCTTTCCTCTTATTAAATTAAAGTTAAATTATTTTAATTTACTTATAAACTCCTATCTCAGTTAGGCGATCAGATCAGTTGTCAAATGACTTCCCTTGTTAAACCAAAAAACATAATTTATTCTTTTAAATCAATAAGTTGCAGGTGCTCTAAGCTGAGCTGTTGTATTGCGTAAAAGAATGTCTTCAGAAGATTCAGTATTCTTTTTTACAACATTTTAAAGGTGGAAACTAACCTGCTTTCTTTTAGATTGGCGCCCGGTTCGCAGCATAAAAGTAAAACGAAAAGAAAGTTGATGCAGCTTCTACCCAGAAGCCCAAGTAGTTACAGATCCAGAGCAATTTATGTGTGAGAGACAAGTTTGACTTACGAGGCTTTCATAACTCAGTTGAAAGTGATGCCTTATTACTTCTTAAAAGTGCACTTTAATCAAGCACTTCTGCACCAACATAATGCACCATTGCTCAGTCACTAACTTAATGGCTTCTATAAGTTGAGAGTTATGGTTGTATTTTCTTTGGATAAATGAAAAACAAGCTGAGTTTGACATCTTATATCCTCCTTTCACTTAGATGAAAAATAGCATAAAATTCAATACAGAGTGTTTTTGATAAGGGAAGAGCGATGCGGCAAAATATCCTCAAAACCATTTACAAGATTAATCCAATTCTTTCTCGGCTTTGCTTCCGACTTATCAAAAATGAATGACTGCTTTAAGGTATGCACCCCACTCTCCTTAAAATTTATATTTCTCATTTTTGTTTTCTGGCTCAAGAAACAATTGTCAGTTTTTCTTTTTGTGTCTTTTTGCATAGATTGAAAAACCGGGAGTGGAGAAAACGAATAATCAAACAGTTTGTAACCCATAAAAAGGGAGATCACATAATGCAGTGGCAGTGGAGAGTATTTCAGCTCAGAGTTGAAATGAGACAAGCCATTGACTTTTTTCAATACTCCATTAATCAAATGTGAAAATGAAGTCACCTCTCTCACATCGATATTGACACTGAAGTTTTTCCCTTTTGAAGTCAAAAGAAGGTTTAGCAGAGTTTTAAACGGCTTTTAGACTAGTGAAGTTTCGTGATCAGACACTTATCCAAGGTTCTCATTATCCATTTCAAATTAATTACTTGTAGGATACGTCTTCTGTAAAAATAAAAAGATGTAGTTTTGAAGTAGATTTTACAATTTAAGACTATTCAATAAATGACCCCATCTATTCATTTTCCAAAGTGTTTAATCCAACCCTGAATGGTAGGGGGTTACAGATGTTATCCGAGGAAAGGACACAGAGACAGGTAGAGTACACCCTGGACAGATTACGAGTTTGTCGCAGGGCCACCCACAAACAGATACAGATATTTACTTTCATTCCTTGAGCAATTTAACAACTATAAATCAATCTGTTCTGTTCCATCGTCTTCCGCATGTCTGGGGCCAGGTCGCAGGGGCAACAGCCTCAGACGGGAAGCCCAGGCTTCTCTCACCCCGGCTGCATCCTCCAGCTCACCCAGAAAGATCCCGAGTCATTCCCCAGCCAGCTGTGAGACACAGTCTCTCCGGGGAGTCTGGGGTCTGCCTTTTGGTCTCCTCCCGGTGGGACGTACCCGAAACATCTGACCAGCAAGGCGCTCGGGGGCATCCTGACCAGATACCCGAACCACCCCACCAAATTAATCCTAAATGGGAAAAGAAACTGTAGCTCAACTGCGTAACTCTGTGTCATCCATTTTCCGGGAGGATCTCAAACTGCGTCAGGTAGGGTTCTAGTGCCTTCTGGGTATCTGAGACCCAAGCCTGACCCCGGCCATGCGACAGGCATGTTCTTGGAGGTTTGAACAAAATCCACAAAAAGTTTAGACAGGAATCTACATGGACAATGATGTTTGCAGATGACATTGTGATCTCTAGTGAGAGGTGGGAAGAGGTGGAGGAAAAGCTGGAGAGGTGGAGGTTTGCACTAGAAAGAAGAGGAATGAAGATTAGTCAGAGTAAGACAGAGTACATGTGTGTGAATGAGAGGGATCCAAATGGAAAAGTGAGGTTAGAGGGAGAAGAGATAAAGAAGGTGTAAGATTTTAAACACTTAGAATCAACAGTCCAGAGCAATGGAGAGTGTGGAAAAGAGGTGAAGAAACATGTGCAGTCAGAATGCAGCAGGTGGAGAAAAGTATCAGGCGTGATGTGTGATAGAAGAATTTCAGATAAAATAAAAGGGAAAGTGTACAAAATTGTGGTGAGCCATACATGTGGCTTATGCCATCAATGTACAGTTATTGACATGATGCTTTTTATCCAGATAAATGTGAAAATTGGGGGGAATTAGCGAGGAAGTACCTAGAAAAATGAAAGTTTGACTTGCACATAAACCAAATGAAGAAATCAGCCTGCTATTCCTCTGACCACAAGCCTTCAAATAAGTTTGACTGGTCTGATGTTCCTGATAAACCAATGGAAAACCATAAATTGTCGCAGAAGACACACTTGAGGAGCAAACCCACCCCCAAAAAACAAACAAAAAAAAAAGCCCAGTGTGTATTGAGCAAAGCATACAAAATACTCCAGTTGTGGTGTGATTTTTTTTTTTTTGCTGTTGTTGTTATTCCATCATTTTACCAAGAATGAATGTGATTTTTATCAGCACTTAATAATGCTTACAGCATTTGAACAATCAAATTTAGTTTTTGTCATTTACTCACAATCATTTTATGAAGTCTAACACTGTGTCTATGAAGCTTGCAGATTCGGTATTGGAATGTTTTGCCGGGTTAAGAGTCCTGAACATTGGACACAATGAACCTCTCAAAATAACTGGTTACTGTTTTATTATAACGAGTCTTTAAGAGTCATATCCATTTGCCTGATGTGTGCCTAACCAGCGTATTTAAAACTCATCATGCCATGAAAGACATAAAGCTTGTAGTTTTGTATGTGTGTCTGCTGCCATTTACAGCCTCTATGTGCACACTAATTACAAAGAACAATGAACTGCTGAAGAGGTATAAAAAAGGATTATTTCAACATGATTCATCCTTTTTTGATTTACTTTAGAGTTGTTGTTTTTAGTTTCTGAAATTTACTTGTCAACTTCTATAATTTTATCAAGTGATTCAAAGTTTTACCACATTAATTAGAATTATAAATGTTTCTTTGCTTTGCAAATTCAATTATTTTTCTTATTGTTTGGCACAACTTTAGTTTGGTTTCTAACCAACGTTGGAATCGAGTAGTGAAGGGAGGAAAAGAACAGCCTGTTTGAAGCCAAACACCCCCCTCCTCCGTTCTTTACCACCCAAAAAAAAAAACTGACAGGCACATTTCAATCCTGTGAGTGAGAGAAGCTCAGTAATCGACTGGCAGGAGATGCTGGCATTTGATCAGAACTCGCCATTAGGAAATTTTCACATTGAGAAGGAGCTGCTGCTTTCCACTAAAGCCCACGTCACATCTGCTGAGGACACACTCCTGACTCAGTGAACTGGAAACAGCCCCCTGATCTGACTAAGTGCCGATAAAGAAAGTGGTTGTCAGAATTTTTTCGCTCTGTGGTTACCACAACTTATGAGGGATATACTTTTTTACACTTTCTGATGAAAAGCAGTGGGAGTGATGCAGATGTGTGATATCATGATAACCCCATTTAGATGTTTGTTTTTTTCTGACATGAATCTGCTCATGTAAGCTATCAAGCACAGTTGGTGAAAATGTTTACTGCTTGGCATAATCCTAAGAGGAGGGGCTTTTTTTTTGTTTTTTTGGGGGTGTAGGGGTGCTTTTTTTTGGAAGCTAAAAATAAATCAATTCATTGAATGGAAAAAAATGGTTTCACTGCCAAGAAAAAATCTTAAAAATGAAAAAGGTTAATAGAAAAATTTTACATTCATTAATGTATTTTTTATTGCATAAAATGTCAGGATGTGGAAGGAGTCAGAGGACCCAAATGCAGGACAACAAAACAGGATTTATTCAACCAAAAGTCCAGTAGGCAAAAAAGTCTAGTAAAACCATAAGGCACAGGATTAACTCAGGATCAAAAAATTCAAATGATATAACAGAGTTCAAAGATTAAACTTATGGTCGGTCGGGTGTGTGGCGGTGGCACTATTCTTTGTTGGACAACCCAACAAAGAATTCTGGAGGATTGCCTTTAAATGGGCAGTGCGATCCACAGGTGTGTGTTATCAGACCAGTCACCTCAGGTGTCCCTAATCAGGGAGGTGAGGGAAGGTCCAGGGCTCCCTCTTGTGGCAGGGGAGGGGATCATGACATAAAACAGTTTCAAAGACTTTCTTAACTGTGAGTTTTTGGTTTGTTTTTTTTAAAAGAACAGTGTATCAAGTTTTTGCATCTTGTGATTTTATGTTGCCAATCTGATTTAAAAATGATAACCGCTATTGATCATTTTCAAATGGCCTCAATAGAGGTGCAGATACAAAAAGTTTTAACACCAAAACCAAAAGGCATAAAACAGAGACACCAATAGACTTCTCTGAGAATTCCGTGTTATTCGTACACAAATAACTCTGACGTAACTTTATTATTTACCTGTTGACTTTTATTTGAAAATGACTATTCCCTATCTAATATCTTTTATGTACAGCACTTCAGGTTCTTTGGCTGTGCTTTATAAATAAAATTGACTTTACTTTAGCGATGTGATGCAGTTTATCCCTGAGAACGCCTCCACTGACAGATATAGTGGCAGGCTGTCAGCTACGTTAAATGTCACTACCGTCCATTGTGCATCACTGCTGCAGTCAGAGCCATCCTCCATCACATATTGGCTGATATTAAACTCTCATTTTTTTTGCATAGCTGAATCCTCAGATGACCTCTCTGTAATCCTCTCACTTAGTCTAAGAATGTTTTACTGTGTTAATTACTCATCCAGGATCAGACACACTCATCAGCACCAGACAAAGATTCTCAAGAATGTAGAAGTGAGGGAAAATAAATTATTTAAGTAAAGGAGCGGTTATTAGTAGAGCGCGGAGCACTCTGGGAGGCGTTTAAAATGTCCCCCGGTTTCTCTCTAAATGTTATTTAACTGTCTTTGCTCAAGTCATAGTGATAAAAAAGTAAGCTGATCAATCATTTAGGAATTCATCTTTTAAGTTCTTATTAAACTGTTTCTCAGTTTTGAGGAATTTCAGCTCATCCTAATTTTTGTAGTGTTAGAAAAAAAAAAAAACAAATCAAATGCAGCTCTACTCACTTTCAAAACAAATTTGATCAGTTACACACATTTTTTACCAACTGAAACACTTATTTCCTTAAACTCCGAAGCGACACATCTGAACTTATGCTATATGGACTGGGTTGGCTCTCTGCTTCCTGATAAATCGCCCTTGCTGTCTCTTCCATTCTCCCTATTAGCTTCTCTCGTGTTAATTGTGTCTCTCCTGTTAAATGTTTGCAGATGACACTGTGATCTGTAGTGAAAGGAGGGAAGAGGTGGAGGAAAAGCTGGAGAGGTGGAGGTTTGCACTAGAAAGAAGAGGAATGAAGACCAGTCAGAGTAAGACAGAGTACATGTGTGTGAATGATAGGGATCCAAATGGAAAAGTGAGGTTACAGGGAGAAGAGATAAACAAGGTGGAAGATTTTGAATACTTACGATCAACAGTCCAGAGCAATGGAGAGTGTGGAAAAGAGGTGAAGAAGCGTGTACAAGCAGGCTGGAACAGGTGGAGAAAAGTATCAGGTGTGATGTGTGATAGAAGAGTTTCAGCTAAAATGAAAGGAAAAGTGTACAAACCGGGGTGAGACCGTCCATGCTGTTTGATGTAGAAACAGTAGCACTGAAGAAAAGATAGGAAACAGAGATGAAGATGCTGAGGATCTCTCTGGGATTCACAAGGATGAACAGAATCAAAGGAACAGCACATGTTGTAGGTTTTGGAGATAAAGTCAGTGAGGCCAGACTGCGATGGTTTGGACATGTGCAGAGGAGAGAGAGAGAGTACATCGGAAGAAGGATGCTGGGTTTGGAACCACCAGGAAAGAGCTCTAGATGAAGACCAAAGAGGAAGTTCATGGATACAGTGAAGTAAGACATGAAGATAGTTGGCATGACCAAAGAAGAATTATAGGGTTAGATGGAAGAAACTGACTTGCTGTGGCGATCTCCTGAAGGGAAATACCGAAAGAAGATGTTAATTGTGTCTCAATTACATGTTTCTACGTATCATGAATCAGCCGTATGGGCTCCTGCTTGCCCCACACCCCAATTAGGGATAGACGGCTCAGAAGATGAATGAATGACTTAATGAATGAATGAAAATAAATTTGGATATTTTTTCCACAGAACATTTTCTTTGTCCCTGTGATTGTCCCAAGAATAATCAAAGACTAAAAAATGTGATGGCGGTTTTGCTAGGCATTGTCTCCATCATTCTTTTTTGAATCTCAGGGAGATATTTTAATCAGTTCCTGGAGGGAATATAGAACCTAAATGGATAATCAACACAGGCCCTTACATTTCATTGGAATGAAACTTCCCTATACTTAAATTTTCAAAAAATATTTCAGACACTACATTTTTCCTTTAAAAAAAGGTCAACACTGTACCAGTGGATGAGTCTACTCATCTCTGAGATGACTCTATTTTAAGGCTGGGAAAACCCTGGTAAACAGGCAGCAGAGCAAACCAATCAGAACAGAAACATTGGAAACATGTGGCTGTTTTCCACATTTAATTACAATTAATCTTCTTGATCAAAATTAAAACCTCAATTATGAAAAAAACCCATAAAAAAACACAATGTCTAATATTTTAAAGGGAAGCGTTGGCTCAGTGGTAGAATGTCCGTACTTAGAATGTCCTGGTGCAGCAACAACAACCTGGAGCTCAATGCTTAGAGGACTTGGAGATGATCATGGACTTTAGGGAAGTCACTGCCCCAATTTCCCCCCTTGCACTGACAGACTCCCCCATCACCACTGTAGACTCTTTCCGCTTCCTCTGCACTACCATCACAGAGGACCTAAAATTGAGCGACTCTCCTCGTGCAAGAGGCTCCGGTTCATTCGGACCAGAAAGTCCTGCCACAAAAACAGGTTCTTCCTTCCTGCTGTTGGACTAATGAATATTTTATAACCCACTCATCACTTAATCACTTCGGATTCTGATTATTAGACTGAGTTGTGTTGCAATAAGACAGAAGTAAACTGTGTATTTCCATTTGTCACTTCCGTCTGTATTTGAATCGAACTGTTCCTGGAGTGTGTGGTGACCTGACTGACATTTTTTGTCTAACAAAAAGAAGATTCCACTCTGGATTCCAGACAAATGTGCATTGTAACATTTTCCTTTTCTGGTCTAATGCTCTTATTTTGGACCTGTGAATTGTGAATTGTGAATATTGTAGGCTGCAGACTTGATTTCATTCTAACCACAAGCTTTTCAGGCGTTATTGGTCAATCCTCCCTCAATAGCACCGTCTCTGCTGCTGCATTTATCTTTTTATCTGTCTCACACGATCTAGTCACCTTCATTCATCAACGGGTTGCAAGAAGAATGAGGATATTAGAAGAATGAGGAAAGACTAATAAGTTAGAGATAATACGATTTTTTGCTGCAGTAACACTGTATTATTCTTTAGTCAGGACAGATTCTAAGCAATAAAAATCTGCTTTTGCGGTGAGAACACACTTGGGGTAATTTTGCTAAGACAATGAACAGCTCTCTGCGGGGAAAGAGTAAGAATTTTCTAAGACAAAGGGAGTCTTTACACCACATTTTGTCGTGATCTAGTCTCCAAACAATAGACCAGATTGCAGAGCTGTACTTTAACATTTGGTGCTCACATCTGGTTAGAAACAGTAAAGAAAGAAAGTCATTTCTCTTTCTGTACTTAAACAGCAGTTTTTTTGTGCAGTACTTATTTATGCAACTTTTTGAAACATCCAAACAATGCAAACAACTAACCATTCCTTTGTTTCAAAGAAGAGAAGACACCATTAAAATGTTTTCAATAAATTCAAAGTTTGCATTTACCCTCATAATTGATTTTCAGCAATCAATCTAAATGAAAAACATGGTAATTGTAAAAAAAAAAATGCATAAATTAAGTTCTCAAATCTATTTGATTAAGAGACATGGCATTTCTTCAAGAAAACGAGCTCTCCCTGCATTGTCTCTTTTACTATGCCTAATTTACAACACACCACAAAATACCCCACATTTTCTAAGTGCATAGAAGATCAGCATTTAATAGAAAGTGCTGACAAAGAATCCCTGGTGTATAGACAAATAATGTAGAATGGCAGTAGCCTACAAGTAGCAAAGTGAGGTAAATGTGTTTCTAACAAGACTTGGTGGAAAATGAGCAATCCAACAAGAGACTTAGTGTGTTTCTGTCTCTTTTTGTTGTGTTTATTGCTGAAAGTGTAGGTGCAGCCTAAGCTGTCGCATTATTACACAGTTTACTCACTCCTGTGGTGGTGTTTAGTGTCCTTGCCTTGCACATATGCAGAAAGGCAGTCTGATAAAGATTTAAAAAGAGTTTTATAAGGAAGAAATTTGCCCTCGATATTTACAGACTTAATTTTGCTGAAATGTGGTGATAAAATGAGACTTTCTTAAATAATGCATATTTACGTCTTGATGTGATTTGTCACTTCCGATATTCTAGTTTTATCAAAATTCTTACCTTCATAAAACATGAACATAGTATTATTTGGAAATGATGGCCGTTCTTTTAGGAAACATTTTAAAAAATCTCATTTTTTAAATTTGGCAAAAAGTTTCAGGGTATTTTTTCTTTAAAAAAAAAAAAAAAAGTTAAATTAGTTTATAAATTCATGCTGCACACATTTTGAAAATGGTTATTGAAAATTGTATTTTTTGTTGCCCAATGGAAGATAGAGTTTTATGAAAGTTTTTTTTTTTCTAAAGTTACAAACAGATCCAGACTCATTCAGTTGAATTTTTCAAAATGTCCAACATCTTCTCCTTCCTCTCCTTTTGGCATTTCCCTTCAGGGGTCACCACAGCAAGTCAGTTTCTTCCATCTAACCCTATCTGCTATATCTTTTTCGGTCAGACCAACTATCTTCATGTCTTCCTTCACTGTATCCATTGCACCTCCTTTGTGGTCTTCCTCTCAGTTTCCTGCCTGGCAGTTCCAAACCCAGCTTTTTTTACTGCTGATGTACTTTTTCTAACATGTGCTGTTCCTATGATATACTCATTCCTGACCTTCTGGATCCTCTTCACTCCCAAGAGATCTGCAGCATCTTCATCTCTGCTACAAACATTTCTGCTTCCTCAGTGCCTCTGATTATGGCCTACAGAATGTTTTAAATACTTGTTTTATGTGGACCTGCTTTTTATTTAATCAAAACAGAGAAAAAAGATAGAATAAAGAAGCCTTCTAAATGCTAGTGAAAGAATTTGAAAAAAGCGATAAGATAAATATATGTACATACGTAAATAATTTTTTAATAGTGCTCGGAACATTTTCATTTGCAGTGATCACAGAGCATTTATTCAATCACAAGAAGAGATTCAAACATAGAGATCAAAGTAGACATGGAGAAAAAAAAAAGTCCAGCAGGTAGGATTCATTAAACACAACAGGAATGAAAATGATTACACAGCATTACAAACTTTATAGATATTCATTCATCTTCTGAACCGCTTGTCCCTGGTTTATAGATCTGAAAAAGATAAAGTTGAATGCAATAACAGTATTAAAGGCTGAAGTTTGAAGGTAAATCTGGTATACTGTAATAATGTAATAAAAGAGAAAAAAAAAAAATTAAGAAGAATGGAAACCTAATCATTGATGAAAAACCAGCAACGTATTTTCAGATGATTAAATAACGTCGAAAACAAAGCGTTATTTTCTTCTAAAGCAAGATAAAACTTACAAATCTAATTTTAAAAAACAAAGTAACTTTTCTTTTCTATGTGTTGAGATTATTTTCTTTTTTTATTATCATTGCTTGATTTCAACAATTCATATCCACAGAAAGTGACGTCAAAGGAAGAACATCTTTTAAAAACCATTGTGCGTTGCTCCTTCGTGTAATTGATGACACATTGTGGTAAACTTGTTTTTGATTGAAATGTTGAAACGGTAGAAAGAAGCAAACAGTTGGAAAATTTACACAGTAAACCAAACCTGCCTGATCAGTTAATGACCTTTATGTTAAACGCCTCGTCTCCATACCAAACAGCTGAGCTGAGGCAAACAGGATCACAGTTTTTTTTTTTAAGGTTTTTTTTTTTTTTGCTATATTTCAACATGGCTGTATTGACTTGAGAAAGGAGAATAGTTTCTGCCGCAAACAGCAAAGCAGTACGCTTAGAATCATGTAAAATTGTGAACTCTGGAGAAACTACACATCTGTATGAATATAATAAATGATTCAGGCTTTCAGACGCAGGCTTTCTTTCGATGTTGGAAAAAAAAGATGTTGACATTGCCCCCATCGTCACCCAGATGAAAAAAAAGACGACTTTTAAAGCTATCAGTTTTAAAGTTTTATACGATTGCGGTCTCTTTTTTCAAAACCATTTCCACTTTCAGATAAATAGTAATGAAAAAGAGGCATAGATAATAGTTTCTATTTTTATTCAATAATTGTGAAAAACATATTGTAAATAAGTGTAATTACTGTTCAATGAGAGTGTCGGCATTTTGAATTTGCTATTTTTCCGTATATTATTTTCTTTAATATCATCGCTTCAAGCTCTTTTGAGTCATCTGCTTTTTCTCTGATGGTGCCTCTGTCGTTGTGCGTCACCATGTCAACGATCAGAAGCTATACTTTCTTTGTAGAAAGACATTTGAACATTATACATAACATGTTCACCCCATTAGCCACACTCATCTAAGTACTTTTGGCAGAAACCAAAAAGGATTGTTTGTAGTTTTCCACTTTGGTTTAATAGCGTTCATTGATTTCTTTTTATAATGATCTGGAGGCAGCATATAGTGTGTGTTCACTCTTACTTTGCTGGCGCTATTAGACATTAATGTTGTTAAGCTCTGTGAAGGGTATCTATGTTATGACTTTCTGCTGCCACAGTAACCGTGATCAAGTCACTGTTGCTAATATTAAAACATATGCATCCATAAGAAAAGTGGCAAGTGGCATAAAAATTTTGAGCTAAATGTTTGAAGTTGCAGTAGGATCAATTTCTCCAGCCAAAGCATCTCGAATGTGAACCTCAAACTGCCATTTCCTGAGAAAGCAAGCACGGCTTCTCCTTCGTGTGAACCTTTCTTCCTCTAATCATGCATTCACATCCATAGACATTCAACACAACCACAGTTTTTTTTTTTTAAAGAAAAAGCTTTTTATTTTCCTCCAACATCCTGCCGGTGATGAAAAAAGAGTTTCCATGAATGCACTGTTTCTGTGAGTGTAGAAAAAAAAGTAAAGGAGGAAAATAAAAATATTACTAGGATGCTACATCGGACCGTCGTGGTAAAGAAAGAGCTTAGCCGAGCTGAACAAAGGTCTCGATTTACAAGTCGATCTACAAAGTACATTACCACCCTCACCTATGGTCACCAGCTGTGGGTGCTGACCGAAAGAATGAGATCACGGATACAAGCAGCCAAAATGAGCTTCCTCTGCAGGATAGCTGGGCTCTCACTCAGACATCGGGTGAGGAGCTCACCAAGATGCAGCCGGGGTGAGTGAATCCTGGGCTTCCCGTTTGAGGCTGTTGCCCCCGCGACCCGGCCCCAGATGAGCGGAAGATGACGGAATGGAACGGAATAAAAATATTAAAGGGAACAATGCAGTCAATGAA
The DNA here is from genome assembly GCA_902685375.1 of Neostethus bicornis. Classification (NCBI taxonomy): domain Eukaryota; kingdom Metazoa; phylum Chordata; class Actinopteri; order Atheriniformes; family Phallostethidae; genus Neostethus; species Neostethus bicornis. The sequence goes on from LR738547.1 coordinate 24,558,276, forward strand.
CAACTCAAGATCATTATATTTTTTAATGTAGTTTTAGGACAGAAGTGGGAGTGGTTGGAGTTTGTTCGTTTAAAAGTCAGATCTCTTTTCACAGCTTTTCACAGCTTTTTACCTTCTAATAGAGATGAGTGGGCCTTGCATTTTGAGTCAATGTAGGGTTTAGAATTATTCCCCCTGTCATTGCTTCTTTGACTTGAACAGAGTAGAGGTGATACCCTCAGGACCCATATCAAATTTTGTAGGTGAAGTCTTCACATTTTGAATGGGAGGGAAATGAGCAATAGTCGGGCATTTACATTTCCTAGTGTGTGATGAAGCCCTACAAGTCAATGGGTTTCATAACTATCGTGTAATAGATGTTCCCAAATCAAAATTGTTGTGTATTATGTGCATGAGATGGGACCCCTTTAAACAACTTAATGAGATGGTACACAGTGATGCCTGGGTAGAAGGAGATGTTCCTTTAAGAACACGGAGGGCGGATTGTTTCATTCTTTCTTCCCCCTTGCTTTAGAACATCACAGAGAAAAATAGTTGCTGTGTCAAAAAAGAGTGATTTTAAATCTGGCTGTGCTTCAGCATGACCATGTAATACATAAATAAACTAGTGATGCAGAAATAAAACACTGACGTTCCAGTTAGCATTGAAGTTATTTTCAATCACAAAAATAGCAAAGCTATACCATAATTGTCTCTAAAAAAAAAGAAAAAAAGACAGAATAAAAGAGAATTTTAAAACAGAAAGCAGAGATGAAGCGATCAACTTCTGGGAGAGAGAAATGACGGCGCCCATGGCACTTCCGGGAGAGATGTGGAAAAATGGCGACGCCCATGGCCGCCATCTTGACTGCAGTTGAGTCCCTCTACTTAATTTTGTGGCTGGTGATTCAACATTATATTATTCAGCAAGCAGTTTTAGTGATCTAAAGAAGACATTGCATTGTGAATTAGATTCCACATCAACATATGTTCAGGACAACACAGCACGAAAGTTGTTTAATTTTAAGTTCCAGCCTCAAGACAAGTAACAAATTATGTTGAATGGTTTTTTAGAACATGTGCATGAATTTGAGCTGTTAGAAAAAAATGAGACAAGTCTTTGGCTGAGCATGAGATGAAAATAAGGATGTGTGAGGAGTTTGATGGAAGCACATGTGCAAACTTGATGTTGCACCACCAGCAAAGGAGGAGGTGGACCATGAGTCAGTACTCCCACATCAAAGGGTAAACAAGCATGACTTCTTTTTGTGTGGGATGTGGTAGCCAAGCTCAGAAGAACAGTTGCACCCTCTTCAAGATATTAATGCTCAAAGAAAATGAGTCCTCTAGAGAGCTGGCGTACACTTTTGTTTAATCACACTAAACCAATTATAAAGTGGTTTTTAATAAACAAAACACTAAAAGACAGTTTTTATATATGCATGTCCATTTTTATCCATAGGTTTATAATAATTAAAAGTATACTATAAATGTAAAAATATATATTTGGCGCTGCAACCACCAGATGTTTTTCTTTCCAATTTAAGCTACATACAAACACAAAATCATCTAATCTTCAGTTTGAATGTATGTTTAGGACCACGAGAAGTCTAAACAATTTAGTTTTTGGCAATGTGACCAAGGGGAGATAACTTGCCAACTTTGGATGCATTGCAGGAATGTTGAACCTATCTTTACACCAACGTAAATTAGAAAATTTTCTTTGAGGGAGATGATTTGTATGCCAGAAAAAAATCAAAGACAATTGGAGAGTTCTAATATACTATGCGGGCCGGTGTTAAAATCGCCTTGTCTGGATTTGTTATGAAACTTGTGCACCATGACAGGGAGTGCTCGTAATGGCAACCATTTGTTTTCATTATTTTTTCCAACGTCATCCAGCATCATGGTGTTACTCATCAGCAGGCTACAGCACTGAGGAAGGAAAAGGGCATTCAAGGAGAACAGGTTGCAACAATGGATTTTACAAAGTGTCTTAAACATGTTAAGAAAATTGAATTCAAACAAAAAATGTTACTGCATTTACTTGCAGTTTACTGCATTTTACTTGCCACCACTTACCAGCCACTATGCTCTGTGTCTGAGCAATCAGCAAGTAGCTTGTAGAAGCCTACAAGAAGCTTGTAGAAGAGAGATTCAGCAGAACAGACTCTGAAGGCCTTCACGTAAGCTCTGGTAGTTTTAGCTTACTTGGCAACAAATGCTGGCTAAAATGTGATTGGTTGAATACTTTAATGTGGCTAAACATATACCGTAATTTCACGACTATAAGGCGCATATAAACATCTTAGATTTTCTTCAAAATGAGCGATGCGCCCTTTCGTGCGGTGCGCCTTGTGTGTGAGAAAAGGCGGACCTAAAAGAAAACGCGGTGCCCGTGAGGCGAGGCAGACCTGAAAAAAAACACATGAGAACGTTAAAGAGTGAAATGTGGGCGTGGATTGTGTATAAAAAAGGTACGTATTGCTGTTTTAATCCTGAAAATGGCCAAGAGACACGCTTATGACGCTCAGTTTAAGTTGAAGGCAATCAGCTACGCGGAGGAACATGGGAATCGAGCCGTGGAAGGGTGGAAGGCTGCGCCGGGCGAGTTACGCTACAGTTTGCCAATGGATTGTAAATGCTTGGACTAACGTGTCTGCTGGTACTGTTGTCCGAGCTTTCGCAAAAGCTGGTATCCTTTCTGAGGAGCTGCACAGTACAGACAGTGACTGACAGCAAGGAGCGAAGTGGACCTGCTCTGTTGGATTCCGAAACAGAGGATGAGGACTTTGACGGAGTTGAATAAAGACTATGACCGGTAATGTGCTTGTTTAGTATCGTTACTACTTAAATAAAGCACAACCAAACTCAGTTTTGCTCCCGATCTATTTTTTAATACGCACATTTGCATGCGTGCGTGTGTGTTGTTGTAAGGCGGTGTGTGACTGAGACTGTGCCTTTTCGTACGGTGCGCCTTATGTGTGTGTTAAATACAGCAATGGCGCACATAACTGAGACTGCGCCTTTTCGTACTGTGCGCCTATTGGTCGTGAAATTACGGTATATAAAATCACATACACATTTACAGTGTATATACTGTATATATATATACATATATATATATATGCATAAATTTGGAGTTATGTGAGATTAGAAAGAATAATGTTGCAGCATAAAGTCAAGTGATACTCCTGCAGGTATCAGTACTTGCGGGATGATCGTCATCGTAAAGATAACCTCCCCAGCCTTCCTCTTTTCTGATATGACACCTGGAAGGATTATATCTCCCACGAGTCTAACTGTATAATGGCCTCTGTTGGTTTATCTGAAAAGATTACGTTCAGTGAGAAAGATGTCTGCATTTGAAAAGCCGACTGCGATTCCTGTGTTGATTTCAGCTGGACTGAGACTTTGATTAAAAAAGCCACAACACAAGCACCAGCTACTCAATAAAAGATGTCGGGTAGTTTCTAAAAGTTATAATATTTCAAAACTTAATACAGCAGCAACCAACTTCTTCCCAGATGAAGATAAAACAATGTATTGATGTTCTTCAAGTGTGCAGACTCTCACTGTGTGTGCCTCATATTTTTAGCTTTCGGAAGGGAAATGGCACTAAGGTCTCATTCAGAAGAAACAGATTTCTGGCGTTTTCTCCACTGAGAAACAAACCTAGCATTTTAAAAAGACTCACACATAGAAATAGATTTAAACTGAGCAGAAATTGACCAACTTTATTCAAGACAGATAATAGATGAGGAGTTGGAAATTGTAACCAGTTGGTTATAATTATGATTTTGACTGTACCCTGTCAGATGCGTTTAATCTTCCTGTAGTTTCCATAGATTACGTGTAACACCTAACTGACAGATTTCTGCAGTTGTGAATGATAGAGTCAGAAAAAACAAATCAAATGACAGACAACAATTTACAACCAGACCAGAAAGATCTCGAAGTGTGGAAAAGAAAAGTCAGCCTTCTGGAAAAGAAAACTATGTGCATGTAAGTTTATACAGAAAGATTTTATGACTCTTACATGGTAGATGTTCCAAAACCCAAATTGTGGTTGTTCGTGTATATGTAGTTGGAAATTTAAAACCATATCTACAAGTACAAAAAATGGATGTGGTCAAAGCAGTCATGTCACAAAGAAACTAATTCTGTTTTCTTGTGACGTGGAAGAAGGAGGACCCAAACATGACAACAAAACAGGATTTATTTACCAAAAGTCCAGTAAGGCAAAGGGCACAGAATAAACCCAGGATCAAAAGAGTTCAAGGATGCAACTTGTGGCCAGGAAGCCAGGAAGACCTGGCTCGGAAGGAGGGTGATGACCCTACCAAGACATTTGGAGTGATTGTGTTTAAATAGGCAGCAGAATCCACAGATGTGTGACATCAGACTAATCACCCTCAGGTATCCCTAATCAGGGTGATATGGGAAGGTACAGGGCTCCCTCTGGTGGCACGGGAGGGTATGGTGACATTTTTGTCTCTTAACTAGAAGATTTGGTAACAGAAACATAAGAAGAAATTACTCGATTTTTATCTTGGTTTGTGAAGAAAATTAATTGAATGTGATGCATGTAGTAAAATAATTTGGGCATGTGTTTTTTTACACCAAGAAACAAGTGAGTGGGATGTTCATGAGTGGGTTTGAATTAAAATGCAAAATGTAACCATTATTGTTTCTGGTTCTTCTTAGATACAACATTCTGAATAAAAAAATATTTGTGCCTTATTTTACATTCAGTTTGAACATAATTCAATCGATGGTAAAATGCTAATTCCGAGTTCTCTCCTGAACAGGCGGGCTGTCACAGCTCGCCTGGAGGAGACTCACAAGTCCTGCTTGGTGTGGCATCAGAGGGTGTTGGGAGAGAAGTGGTGATAAATCCTGTGTCCTCTCAGAAAGGCGCTAATAATTCAAGATGATGTGGCCAAATGTCACAGGACACATTCCCTGTCCCCAGCAAAGACAGAGCCACTCAAGAACGTGATACATGATCCTCCAACTTTCTTTTTTTTTTGTCTCAAATACTTTCTGTTAAATTTTTAAAGCATAAACCAGCAGAGGAAGTGTCAGTGACACGTGGATTTTTTTGAAAATCTGACAAAATTTGTTTATTAATGCAACTAATTTTTGCCACATTTTTCTTCTTGAATTGTGTGGTTTAGAATACCAGATGGGAGACTTTTATCATGTCAAACAACTTGGTGGTAAAATCTTCTCAGTAGTTCTCTCCTCATCATGCCTCACACCATTTGTAAAGAATTAAAAAAAATAAATGAGGCCATTGGATCTAAATGATAATGCACCTATTTTTTCTTTTCTCCATGCACGTGTTTTCCAAATCATTAGGAAGCAAATTCAAACTTTAGGGGGGGAAAACTACTTCTGAGTATGAAGAAAAATTTTCCTTTCTATAGTAAGTGGCTCAAAAAACATATCAACACTAAATATTGCAGTCTGTCATTAATAATAAGTAGGGTATTTTTCCTCTAGTAACTTCCAACCCATTTTGGTCTTTGTGCAACCTGTTTTTTTCTAACTGCGGTTCATGTAATTGTACCAGATCAATAAATCTATCAGCTCACTTATAAATGAATCTTGACCTGGCGAACCACTTCATCCAATGTAAGCTCTGTAACGGAAGCAAATCTGCATTAACTCTAGTCTAGCTGTCTGAACAGCCTTTCTGCACCTCTCTACTGTCTCCTGCTTCAGACATAAATGCTTCCTCTTTGAGGGTTTCCAGACAAAATCAATACCCATAGAGAGCGTTAGCAAATAGAGAATCCAGATTTCCATCACTTTGGCCTTTTCTTATCCCCCAACCTAAGCCATCAAAGCCTGGGCCCTTGTGCAACAATCAGACAGTCAGACAAAGTCATCACTGTGTATCTAAAGGATAGATCCCTTATCACCACGCCGACCTGACTCTGCTTCAGCTCAAACGTGGTGTGATGACTCTCACCTTAAGTCATCAGAATTGGACCTCGCAAATAATGTAGTTGACATGAAGCTTAATGTATGTTTTCAAGTCTTTGTAAGGACTTATTGCAAGATAAACTTTTTAGCTATCATCTAAAGACCAAGCTGTAAGAACAGAGATGGGACTTAACTATCTGTAAAAGATGGTTCATAAAGAGAAGCTTTAGTCAACTTTTATCAAATGATGTTAACAATTAGTTTCACTTGATGAACGTGCTTAATTCTATTTCTTAACTAAACTGAGAGTATTAAGTTACAAATGATTAGTTTAGATCTGTTTCTAAAAGCTGAGCCAACCCATAAAGGCTGGGTTGGTGTTCTTGATTGTGTTTAATTGAGATTTTGTTAAAGTACGGTGCAAATGAAACTTTTGGTCACACTTTTACGTTAAAATGAATTGAATAAAGTTCCGAACTTAAGACTGATGCTATACAAATGTATTATTTGTTTATCTCCACAAAAAAAAAAAAAAGATTAAACCACTTTTGGACTTTGAGTCTAACCGTTCCATTCCATCATCTTCCGCTTGTTCCGGGGCCGGGTCGCGGGGGCAACAGCCTCAAATGTGAAGCCCAGGCTTCTCTCATCCCAACAGCATCCTCCAGCTCACCCGGAAGGATCCCGAGTTGTTCCCCGGCCAGCTCTGAGACATAGTCTCTCCAGCGAGCCTGGGGTCTGCCCCTTGGTCTCCTCCCAGTGGGACGTGCCCGAAACACCTCGCCCGCCAGGCACTCACGGGGCATCCTGACCAGATGCCCGAACCACCCCATCTGGCTCCTCTTGACCTGGAGGAGCGGCTTGACACCGAGCTCCTCCCGGATGGCAGAGCTCTTCACCCGATCTCTGAGTGAAGCCCAGCCACTCTGCGGAGGAAGCTCATTTCGGCCGCTTGTATCCGCGACCTCATTTTTTCGTCCACCACCCACAGCTGGTGACCATAGGTGAGGGTTGGTGGCCTTGTAAATTGAGAGCTTTGCTTTTCGGCTCAGCTCTCTCTTTATCACAACAGAAAGCAGCGACCGATGCAGCGTCCTGGTTATTGCTGATGCCGCACCGATCCGCCTGTCGATCTCCCGCTCCATCCTTCCCCCACTCGTGAACAAGACCCCGAGATACTTAAACTCCTCCACTTGGGGCAGGACCTTGTTCCTGACCCGCAGGGGTCATTTCAACCATTTTCCGGGCGAGGACCATGGTCTGGGATTTGGAGGCGCTAATTCCCAAGATCATGAAATAATTGCTTTGATACCATAATAAACATGAGCTGTTCAGTGTACACACTGCCTTTTGTCTGTTAATAGCCCTGGTGTGCTCAGGCAGTTTCCTAACTGAAACGTGAAAATCGTCTCTGCTTATTTGATCCAAAAAGGAAAAAATAGATTTTTGTGGCTGACATTTTTTTAATCATACTATTCATACCTTATGGTAAAATTAGTTTTGCTGCACAGCACCGCAGCAGGCAACCATGACAGCATCAATGGTGGGAGTAACTGCAGGTTAGATGTTACTTAGACATGAGCTCAGACGGAATCAAACTGACTTTAACCAGTCCAGAGACAGACTCTCTACCACTGAACTAACCCCTACCCATTTGTGTCACATCAAAAAAATGTCCAAAGTCTGTAATGTTCAAAACTACTATAATTTTTTTTAGTATATATAAACTACCAATGGGGATCGTGTGTGAAGATAGGAGTGCTGATCGAGAAGAACTGAAGGGCATCAGAAGTGGCATCGGGAAAAATTGAGATGATATGCACAGAGTGTGTTGACAGCAGTGTAAACAGCAAACAGGTGGAGCGGTCCTCTTCAAGCAACTGCTTTTCATAAACAGATGGTTGCATTTTATGGCTGCTACACCTCTTTGTTGAGTGAAGATATAATTACAGATTAGACAGCCTGAGTTATTAGGAAGTCGTGCAAACAAACTATTAAGTTTTGATAAAAGATACGTGTTTGGGCCAAAAGGTTGAGAGGATATTTATCTGCATTTGGCTTTTGTTGTAAATATTCTCAGATGTGGAAGTGAAACAGAGTTATCGGTACAGTAAATGAGAGATGGAAGTTTTGTTACAAATCTACCTTCCACAAAGTCTTTTTAAAGGAACATGCCATGGTTTTTGCATATTTTCCATCCGTTTCATTCCGTCATCTTCTGCTGGTTCCGGGGTCGGTTCGCAGGGGCAACAGCCTCAAACGGGTAGCCCAGGCCTCTCTCACCCCAGCTGCATCCTCCAGCTCACCTGGAAGGATCCCAAGTCGTTCCCCGGCCAGCTGTGAGACATAGTCTCTCCAGCGGGTCCGGGGTCTGCCCCTTGGTCTCCTCCCGGTGCAACATGCCCAAAACACCTCGCCCGCGAGGCGTTCGGGGGGCATCCTGACCAGATGCCCGAACCACCTCATCTGGCTCCTCTCGACCTGGAGGAGGAGCGGCTCGACACCGGGCTCCTCCCGGATGGCAGAGCTCCTCACCCGATCTCTGATTGAGAGCCCAGCCACCCTGCGGAGGAAGCTCATTTTGGCCGCTTGTACCCACGATGTCATTCTTTCGGTCACCACCCACAGCTGGTGACCATAGGTGAGGGTTGGAACTTGTAAATCGAGAGCTTTGCTTTTCGGCTCAGTTCTCTCTTTACAACGACGGACCGATGCAGCGTCCTAGTTATTGCTGATGCCGCACCGATCCGCCTTTTTTTTTTTGCATATTTAGTATTTTTTTGTCTTCTGAATTGCTTATCCCCAATGAGGTCACGGGGAGTGCCAGAGCCTATCCCGGTTGAACAGGTTGCCAGTCTGTTGCGGGCCACACTCAGACAACCATTCACACACAAACTGCATAGGGGCAATCTTGTTGCAGCCAATCAGCCTAGCACGGATACATGGGGAGAATGTCATTTGGGGATGTGGAGGGAAGGAGGACCCAGATGCAGAACAACAAAGCAGGATGTGTTAACCAAAAGTCCAGTAAGGCTGTGAGGCAAAGGACACACGATTAACTCAGGTGCAAAAAGAGTTCAAAGAAGCAACCTATGGTCAGGCAGCCAGGCCAAAAGCCCTGGCTGGAACGGGTGGTGATGACGATTACCCGACAAAGACGTCTGGAGTGTTTGCCTTTAAATAGGCACCATCAGACTAATCACCATCAGGTGTCCCTAATCAGGGTGATGAGGGAAGGTCCAGGGCTCCCTCTGGTGTCTGGGGAGGGGATCATGACAGAGAACATGTAAACTCCACACATGCGTCACCCCCCTCCATTACTCAAACCCCCAACCTTATTGCTCTAAGGCCACTGAGCTAACCCCTGCACCATTGTGCTGCCCATTTTTGAATATGTAACTCCTTTGGAATTAGATGAGTTGATACACACCTTTCTTGTCATAATACATACCTTCAATGCCTCTAGCAAACAGCACAATTGTGTGTGTTTGGATCAGAATGTCCCATTACGGAAGAGAATCACATGGCGTATTCAGATCCAAATATTGCTGCAGGAGTAAAAGAGTCATTATATGGCACATACAAAATACGAAATATGAAAAAAAGTAGTGTTCCTTTAAGAAGTTAAAATATGTATTTTTCATACTTATTTTTCATTGTTATTTTTCAGTTTATTATCATTGTATTTTTTCAGTGTGTCAAGTTTCTCCCCTCAATCATAATTATATGACTGTCTTGTTTAAGTCTTTTGGGGTTATGTGAGGCCAGAATTATGCGTGTTGGATTGAAAAAATAAAATCTGCTTTTGTTTTTTTGTTTTTTTTTAAATTGTGTGGAGATCTTCCACATGAATTGTGGTTTATTTCCTTTTCCATTGTGATGTGCCTGAATTGTATTCTGGTTAGATTTTTTTTGTATTCATCTGTTGTAAATTTGTAAGGCGTTGACAAAGTTTTGTTTGCAAGCAAAACAAACCATCTTTGGTCAGTAACAGGAAAATAAAGTTGCAAAAAATACCTATTGGTTCACTCACCAAGAAACCAAAAAGCCTTTGACAATTTACAGCCATGTAACCAACAATCGTGCAAAAATCGGAAAATTCCACAGACCCAAAACCACAATGGTTAGGCAAGTGTTCAATGTTCAAAAGAAAGACTAATTTAAAAATACAAGTGCAAGAGAAAGAAAGTAGTAGGAAAATGAATTGGATTGTCTTGGTTTCATACATGAGTTGTGGATCATCTGGTAACAATGTGACTAAGTGGTCATGTTTGATCTCCGGAACCATTAGTTACGAGATTGGTTTTTCCACAAACAAGTTCAGGAAAAACTAGAAATCCACATCGTTCATAAAGTTGTACTGCTCAACCTTTCACAGTCTTCATCAAAAAAATGCTTTGATCTGTTTTTCTGAGAACTTAAAGTAAACTAAAAGTATTTCCTTTCATTCCCTTGTCTTCCGCTTATCCGGGGCTGGGTCGTGGGGATAACAGCCCCAGACGGGAAGCCCAGGCTTTTCTCACCCCACCTGCATCCTCCAGCCGCCCTGACAGGATCCAGCGTCATTCTCCGGCCAGCGTAGAGACATAGTCTCTCCAGCGCGTCCGGGTCTGCCTCTTGGTTTCCTCCCGGTGGGATGCGCCCGGAACACCTCACCAGCGAGGCACTTGGAAGGCATCCTGACCAGATGCCCGTACCCACACACCTGGCTTCTCTCGACCTGGAGGAGAAGCGACTCTACACCAAGCTCCTCCCGGATGGCAGTACTCCTCACCCCATCTCTGAGCTAGAGGCCAGCCACCCTGCAGAGGAAGCTTATTTCTAGTGGACTGCATGCTGACGTGGTGGTCACAGTAAGTAAGTTGGGGTTTGAGTCCTGGGTGGGATGAGGGTTGAAACACTGGCCTTTCTGTGGGGTATTTGCATCTTCTCAACATGTATGTGTGGGTTTTCTCCTACCCTCCAAAGACATGTTAGGTTTATTGGCCACTATATAATTGCCTCTAGGTGTGTGTGGCCCTGCAACAGACTGGCAACCTGTTCGTGGTGTGTCCTGTCTCTCGCCCTAAATGAGCCAGGATAGGTTTCCACACCCCCTGTGATTCCGTTAGGAATAAACGGTTCAGAAGATGAAACAAATGTGTTTTCCAGTCTGCTGGTAATTATTTTATTGATGGATATTTGTTGGGAACGTCATTTGTCTCAAGCACTTGAGTGGTTTGTATCTTGATAATGTATCAATTTCTTGCTATTTCTATTGCATCAAAACAGCACGTTGATAGAAAACATGAGCCAATTGAAGGCTTTTAGTACTTCATCATTATCATCCTTCAAGCTTTTGTGCATTTTCTTGTTTCTCTGACGTTCATCACAAAAAAAGCACAGACACTTAGGTCTTTGCTCCTATTTATGAGTCAGATCCTCCATGTCTGAACAACAAAGCAGGGAATAAAAAAGAGGAAAGCCAATCGAAAGAGCTGCCAAATGACAACATGAATGTGGTGAGAAGTCTCTTGGCAAGGATGGAAATACGTTTATGTCTGTGACTGTATAAGTTAAAGAAGTAGCATGAGAATGTTTTTATTTTTGTTTGTATCATTTTACATCTCTTCCTCTTCTACAGTATCTACCATCCTGCCACGTTTTATGTGCAGTGGTCCATTAGGCTGTCTGTCCACTGCCAGAAGTGACTTTGACATTTGCTGAAACACCCAGTGGAGTGTTCAGGCTTGAAAGGATATCCAGTGCTTTGACCCAAAACTGCTTGTTTCTTTTTCTATCCCCTTTCTCTTCCATCAAAAACTCCTTTGTGACATTGTGCACTGGCAACTTGCCTCACAGACCAAGGCCTGAATAGATTTACTTTTCCACCAATGGAAGATGATCCCTCCCAATTATTCATCTTTGTGCAACAGACACCCACCGATGCAGTTCATCGTGAACTTTTTACAAAGACAATCAAGACTAAAAACAAACCAAAATTTGCTGCTTAACCGTCAACACCTAAATTTATGGGGAAAAAACAAAAAGATAACATGCATAATATTTAATTGATTTTAGTAAAAAAAAAAAAAAAAAAACAAACATCAAACATAACTTAGATCAATGGTATTATTTAAATGTAAAAGCTCAGCCATCCGGGAGGAACTCGGTGTCAAGGAGCCAGATGGGGTGGTTTGGGCATCTGGTCAGGATGCCCCCCGAGCGCCTCGCGGGCCAGGTGTTTCGGGCACGTCCCACCGGGAGGAGACCAAGGGGCAGACGCCGCACCCGCTGGAGAGACTATGTCTCACAGCTGGCCGGGGAATGACTCAGGATCCTCCCGGGTGAGCTGGAGAATGCAGCCGTGGTGAGAGAAGCATGGGCTACCTGTTTGTGGCTGTTGCCCCCGCGACCCGACCCCGGAACAAGCGGAAGATGACGGAATGGAATGTAAATGTCACATATTAATGTGAGTAATGTAATGAGGGTCGTTTGGGGGGCGGGGTTTGACTCTTTTTGCACATTTGCAACATTAAAGGGTTAATGTGAATAAAAAAGTTTCTTTAAACAAATCTTTTCCAACTAAATTTAAGATATGAGAACATAATATAAAATAATTGGCCATTTTAAAATTTGTCTGGTTTAAAATCCAACTTGGAAAAAAAAGCAGCAGGAATGCAAGTAGAAATGCAATAACCAGTCTCTGAAACAGAATGGGTTTTCTGGTAATGCAATACATCTTAAAAAATGACTTGTGATCACTTGCAGCACAGCGAACTGAACAAAACAAATGTCACAATAAGATATCCAAAGTACACATATCAAAGCTCCAGTGTGACCATCAAAAAGAGGCAGCGCTGTTCAAAACGCACAAACAACAGGGAAACCCCTCGAGATCATTCTTTACCCTCTATGAGACAAGCTCCGTCCATCCATTATAAAAGAAGTCTAGTGTCACCCGTACGCCTCATCCTTCTCTCTGGGCAGCCAGCGTGAAATATTCACCTGTTCAACTCCTTCTGGAGAGTGGAGGATTAATGGAAACAGAGGAGCTAAGGGAGCTTCTATGTTTCAAGCTTCCTTGGAAAAAAAAAGGTCTGAAATGCTGATGCCAGCTTGCATCAGCAAAGAATGCTGGTATCCCTTCAATACATAGTGTGCACACACGTAGTACACACCCTCTTTGTAGCAACTGAGATCTTCTCCTACTTGTTTCTGGCTCGCTCCCAGGACCAAAATACTGCACACATATCATGTTTATTTCATACATTTATAACCAAATACGTCAGTGTTTGAAATATTAATGTTGACCAGCAGACTCTGTCAAAGACAAGTACGAGTGGACTGAAATGCGTGTCAGCTGAGATAAGCTCCTCATGTTTTGTTATCAGTAAAATGTTTCTAGTGATGCATTCGACTTTTGTTTCAGGTCTTGACGCACCTTTTAAATCAAAGCTCGAAGGAGAAAAATGACTTTCCGATACATATGACTTAAATCAGACAGAACAAGTTTACAAAATCAACTATTGACTTTAAAGAGGTGTGTCAAAGCAGATTTTGTGTCAGTAGCATGTTGAGTCTTTACAGACTCTCCTTCAGGGGGAGGAAAAACCATAAAAAACCCATAAGTGGAGAAAAATAAGAAACCTCGTGGGGATCCACATGAAAGAGAGATCCTCCCAAAAAGTCATTGTCAGAGTAGAATATTATTCTTGGATACTGACAAAAATTGCATTCATTCAAGATTAGTTTCTACTTCTATAGAAGGCTGAGGTTTTTAAAGATGATCTTGAGGATAATAAGGTTCAAAACAGAGAAGGGAGCTGCATTACTTCTTGGGCGTACACAGGTTCACCAATAAAGCTATCATACACATGGGCTTTAAGATGGTAGACCTGTGTATTCAAACAATGAACAGAAGTTCTTAGAGCCTATCCCGGCAGATAACAGGCAAGAGCCAGGGTGTACCCCAAACAGGTAGCCAATCTGTTGCGAGGCCATACACACAGACAACCATCCACACACACACTCTTTCCTGTGGGCAATTTCCTAGTGGTCAATTAACATGCATGTTTTTGGAGGGTGGGTAGAAAACCGGAGTACCTAGAGAGAACCCACACATACACGTGGAAAGGATGCAAACTCCACACAGAAAGACGAGCATTTCAAAACTTATCCCCACCTGGAACTCGAACCCTGACCTCTTGCTGTGCGGCCACTGTGCTAAATGTTTAAAATGAAAATAAAATTGCTTAAAACATGTGTTCAGGAAAACTTTTAAAAAAGGACAAAGATGTGTGTGTGCTCAACTCAGAGCATGAGTGCTCCCCCTAAAGATTGAAGTAAGGTACTTCTGATCAGTTCCAGAGGAGGGAAAACTGTGACCCCTGTGACTTGGGGTTGTTGCAGACAAAACTAATTTTCTGTTTCATTGTCTTTTGGAGGAGCATTCCATACGTGTTTTCCATGAAATAACTGAAAAACTTGTCCATGGTTATGAGACGACAAAATCTTGTGGTAGCTTTTTGAAAAGAAAACGTTATGGTTGGCAGAGGTGTCAAGTAACGAAGTAAGACTACTTCGTTACCTTACTCAAGTAGAAAATCTCGTTATCTTTACTTTAACAAAGTAATTATTTTTTTGTCTACTTTTTACTTTTACTCACTACTTTTTTATGCAATTATCTGTACTTTTACTTCGTTCATTTTATAAAAAGTAGTCGCTACTTTCGCCATTTTGTCACCGTTAAAATGCCGCGACTGTTTGTTGGAGTTTTTTTTTTATGAACCCTGAATGCATCAAACAAAGGACCAGATGAATGATTGGCTGAAAGGTTCAGTCAATCATTACTTTGGGGCGAGTAGCCCCGCCCACAAACTATTAAAGAGCAGGGGCGTCAATTTCCGTGTTTGAGACTCGGGCTCGGAAATCAAAGTGTTTCTGATGCTGCAACACTGAACTTTGATTGAATTATCAATTTTTTAAATAAAACAACAGCAAAGAAATGTTTTTTTTTTATTATTATTATTTTCAGTCTGCGGTTATTGTAAACGTCTTTGCTGAAAATGTTGTAGATGGTATTTTTATAAAAAATAACTTTGATCTGTGACGCACTATTTTATCTTTAGAAACAAAGCTAATTGAACTGATTAATCCATAAATAATAGTGGATGAAGTATTTGTGCTTAAAAGCATCCAAAATGTTATTGATTAGTTTATAAAGACTGACTGAGGAGATTAAAACTACACATCGCTTAGATTTTGTATCATGAAGATGTTTGGGTTAACATAAAAAAAACCTTATATGTATGTACACATATATGTATATATGTAAATTTATATATACCGTCTCCTAAGTCCCGCCCCTACTGGTTTTTCAAAATCTTGTTTCCCTGGTTATTTTTTCATTTTTACAGTTCTTAAAATTTTAGAAAAAGAATCCAAGGATTTTGCCTCCTGTGTGTTTCCTTCACTCCCACTGCCTTACGAGTGCATGTAAAGGGTGTTATTTTGTCAATGGGCGTGGTTTTACTGGGTGTACGATATTTTTTGTAAAATACGATAATTTTACGTCATTAGTACGATAATCCAGCACCTCCCACCTGGCAACGCTGGTTCCGGGTGTCACGCAGGCTTTATGTGGCACTCCCAACCTTATCAACTTGATAAAGACTATTCAGTATTGCCTCAAAGAACTTTGAAAACTAGCTGCCTTCAAGGCTTGAAAAAGCCTTTTGGTCATTTTTTTTTCATTATTTATTTTTTTTTTACATTGAGTGTGTTTGTGTCTGCTGAAGTTGGTTAAATTAGGTGATGCAGAGTGAAGCTTGATAGCTGAAGGAACGTTACATAATGCCCTGCTTATGTTAATACATTTGATTGTGTTAATTAATCGATTTCCAATAAAGATTATTAAGAAATAAATGTTTCTGATTCATAAAGTTTAACACCAAAACACTTTCATTTATTATCATATTTTCTGCTCCTTAAAGCATGTGATAATGGTTAAAAATATGTTCATACGCTTTTGTTAACAATATTTTCCTTTTTTTCTGAAAATTACTTTTACTTTTTTTACTTGAAGTAGTTTTAAAATAGGTTACTTTTTACTTTTACTTAAGTAGAAAACTTGAGTTGATACTTCTACTTTTACTAAAGTAGTTTTTTAACTCGGTATTTATACTTCTACTTGAGTAGAAAATGTTGGTACTTTTGACACCTCTGATGGTTGGTAACTTTTTGACAGGCAAAGACAAAAGAATGGACGCCTTTGTATTTTGTTGAATCCTGATTGGTTGTTTTGTATACTGTTATCGCATTTATTTGACAGCCATCTTTTGTGTTCTATTTGTCAGTGTCATATAAACCCATGTGGGTTGGGCACACCAGTTGCATGACACTAAAAAAACTGTGAACTCAGTCACGGTCAACCTTCTTATCCGTTTATCCCTTTTGGCGATGCGGGGGGTGCAAGAGCCCATCCAAGCTGATTTAAGGCGAGCAGCAGGGTACACCCCAAACAGGTTGCCAGTCTGTCGCGGGGCCACACACATACAACCATCCACACACACTCTTAGGGGCAATTTGGCACGGGCCAATCAACCTAACATGCAGGTTTTTGGAGGGTGGGAGGAAACCAGAGTTCCGTCATCTTCCGCTTGTTCTGGGGTTGCGTCGCGGGGGCAACATCCTCCAGCTCACCCGGAAGGATCCCAAGTCATTCCCCAGCCAGCTGTGAGGCATAGTCTCTCCAGCGGGTCCGGGGTCTGCCCCTTGGTCTCGGTGGAAAACCAGAGTACCCAGAGAAAACCCTCCTGACATGGGGAGAACATGCAAACTCCACACAGAAAGGACAGTGTTCCAAGTCTCGTCCCCATCCGGGACTCGAACCCACGACCATCTTGCTGTGAAGCCACTGTGCTACCCACTGCGCCACTGTGCCGCCCAACTATAAACTCATTAAGAGTAGAAAAAACAATTCAAATTGTTTCACAACTCGTTTTTCTCTTTACTAGGGACATAAATGAAAAATGTGGACATAGACCTTGTAGGATACTTTAAAAATAGCCGCTAGCGGAGGTGGTAGTCTAACTGACAGCCCTCTGTTACTTGTCTTTATAAAAACCCACCTTTGAGTAATTACAACCTAAAAAAAAAGTTGGTTGAACATTTGCTGCTCCACAGGTCAACTGTGATACATTTACAACAACCCGACCTCCTATTTGAAGTTTATTCACTCTTCTTACAAATCAGTAAGTCCAAAAATGCTAATTTTCTTGTTATCAATGTGTCATATAGATATGGTTGCTCTGAGGAAAAAACTGACAAGCATGCCTCAGTGTCAAGGTAGGAGTTGACACATTGTCTCACAGTGGACCAAATGTAGGCCACTTGTCAGCTTAATAAGCTCTATGAATGCTTCTCACCAGTGAAAACTGTCACAAAAGTACTTTGTATGTTATATAAATCAGTTTTACTCTTTTTTTTCTGATTTCATCCAGCTGCTGACTCACAAAGATGTTGACTGAGGCAGGAACACCAGCAACTGAATCCTAATGAGACTCTTGAAAAGCAGAACTCTGTAGCATGTCGGTGAGTTTTTACATTTGAAGGAACAGGGATTCACCATGCCGAGAAAACAAGAGAGGTCGTAGACAACAAAGAAAAGATTGGGAAAAAATGATGAATAAAAAACATTATTTTAAATTGTAACGTTGGCTTTTACTTCTGACGGTGACCTGATTCACACCAACTGGCAGGAATAAAGTTAACAAGCTTCGGTCCTGCTGCCTCACACAGAAACACTCATTAAATCTCTCATGATCCACAACAGGAAGCAGGAATCGCTCAAAGTAAGGAAGGGTATACATGAAAAGATAAAGTGTTCCCTTTGGAAGTTCTGGACCAGTTCAGTCATCCCAAGAGAGGAAGTAAAAATTAGATGTAAAGAACCCATTTATCAAAGAAGGATCATGAAGCATCAGTGTGTGAAATAGTGGTCCAGAGGTGCATTTTATGAACACACGTGGAGCATTCCCATGTTCCTGATGGGGAAATGAGAGGCTCTGCCAAGATTATTGTGGCAATGTGAAGGTTTGGTCATTTTATCTGCATTGGTCTCTTGATGTTACAACGCTTAAGCCCAACAAAGACTCCCTGTAAAAGAAGGGATCGTAGGCATGAGCCATAAAAATTTACTCTGGTAATTTCTGGTTAACAGACTATAATAAATAAACATTTATAGTGACCGAAATAATGAGATCGCGGGTACAAGCGGCCGAAATGAGCTTCCTCCGCAGGGTGGCTGGGCTCTCACTCAGAGATCGGGTGAGGAGCTCTGCCATCCGGGAGGAGCTCGGTGTTGAGCCGCTCCTCCTCCAGGTCGAGAGGAGCCAGATGGGGTGGTTCGGGCATCTGGTCAGGATGCCCCCCGAGCGCCTTGCGGGCGAGGTGTTTCGTGCACGTCCCACCGGGAGGAGACCAAGGGGCAGAACCCAGACCCGTTGGAGAGACTATGTCTCACAGCTGGCCGGGGAACGACTTGGGATCCTTCCAGGTGAGCTAGAGGATCCAGCCGGGGAGAGAGAGGCCTGGGCTGCCCGTTTGAGGCTGTTGCCCCCGCGACCCGACCCCGGACCAAGCGGAAGATGACGGAATGGAAAGTGCTTTCCTCAAATAATAAAAAAATACCCCCGAGCGCCTCGCTGGGGAGGTGTTTCAGGCACGTCCCACCGGGAGGAGACCAAGAGGCAGACCCCTGGACCCGCTGGAAAGACTATGTCTCACAGCTGGCTGGGGATCCTTCCGGGTGAGCTGGAGAGTGTGGTTGGGGCGAAAGAAGCCTGGGCTTCCTTTCTGAGGCTGTTGCCCCCGCGACCCGGCCCCAGATAAGTGGAAGACAACGGAAGACAAAAATATTGGTGCGAACAGTATACAGGCATTGTCAAGGTAATGGTTATGTCAGAGTGTGTGCCTAATACACACACTTCCATTCCATTGTCTTCCACTTATGTGGGGCCGGGACGCAGGGGCAACAGCCTCAGATGACAAGCCCAGGCTTCTCTTTTCCCGGCTCATCGTCCAGCTCACCTGGGAGGATCCAGAGGTGTTCCCCGGCCAGCTGTGAGACATGGTCTATCCAGCTGGGTATTTTCCTGGTGGGACATGCCCGAAACACCTCACCAGCTAGATATTAGGGTTGGGGTTGGGTATCCTAACCAGATGCCCGTACCACCCTATCTGGCTTATCTCGACCCAACAGCTCTACTCCGAGCTCCTCCCGGATGGCAGAGCTCCTCTCTCTATGTCTGAGTGAGAGTCTAGTCACCCTGCGGAGGAAGCTCTTTTTGGCCCCTTGCATCCACAATCCTGTTCTTTTGGTCACCACCTACAGCTGGTGACCATAGGTGAGGGTAGGAACGTGGATCCTGGTTTCCATGATAAATGTAGGAATGTAAATCGGCTTGTACATTAAGAGTTTTGCTTTTCCGCTCGACATTTAAACAAAGAAAAAATACGTTTTTTTATTACATTAAATTTTTAAATGACTAAAAATTATGACCAGAGGATTAAGGGGAAAGATTGAGGCCTTCTTTCTCAGAGGCCGTAGAGTGAAAAAAATAATTCGCAACAGGTTTGCAGACGTTAGCAGGGTGTTGTGACAGATCACTGCCTTACATTTGGTTTTCACTGGGGAGCCAGCTTTTCTGTATCCTATCTGAGTTAGTCCATTGGGTGCTTGAGTATCAGGGAGTGTTTTTCAAAGAGCATGCTGTGCACCAGCAATGCCTCCTACATTTCAGCCTGTTCACTCGAAGGGGGGAGTAGGTGATGGAGAAGTGGGTAGTTTGCTTGCCCTCCCATGTGAGCAGAGATTACACAATAAAGCGAGAGCCGTTCCCCCTCCCTGGAGGCTTGGTTTCTCAATGGTACACGTAGAGAGGATGAATGCCCAGAAATCTCAGTTGGCCCCTGATTTTTTTTCACAGTTCAGTGTTAATGGAAGTTGAAATGGTGAACTGAGAATATCTGTGAAAGCCCAGTGGAGGGTGACTCACCTAGCGAGACAGTGAGATGAGGAATGTATAACAGCAAGATGAGAATTTGTCTGAACCAAACATAACCGCCTCGAGTGGCATCAAACTGTAAATGTTGTCATCCTACTTCAGGACAGAGTACTTTTCCAAAACACTTGAAATGATGTGCAACTTCAAATTTGTCTGCAAACACAGCCCGGACTCCTTCAGCGGTAGATGTTTTCTTTGTTGTTATCTGATGTAGTTAAAGGATTATTTTACTGCAAATTGGAAAATGATAATTAATATATGATGGTTATTAAATATGAACTTCAAACTTGAGTTCTAACATAATTTTCAACCTTTTTTAACTACACCCTATCCTGCGCGTTTCAATAACAAACAGACCAACACAACAAACAACACGTAAGTATTTATTATAATGATGAACAGAATTGAACAGAAAAGTAAATTGAGACATGCTAAAATGATCTTCTACATTTAGCTCTGAATAAAACCGGAGAAAATGTAATGATTCCCCAGCAACACCATGAATAGGGAGCGGGGAACATAGCAGACAGGAAACAGTGTGACATTCTATGAATGTGCTTTTATGGGTGTAAGTACATGCAGGCTGATGAGGTGTACATGTCGTCGTAATGGGGGCCAAATCCTTCCCAGCTCCTAATGGTAAGAAAAACGAGGGAGCCTGTGTTTGTCAGGATGCCTCACCTGCCGCCAGAGGGAGCCCTGAATATTCTTAATCAACCTGATTAGAATCACCTGGGGATGATTCCTGATTCCACTCATCTGTGCACCCTGCCATCTATTTAAGGGGAATCATCCCAAACTTCCCTGTTGGGTCTTACTATTGCTACCAGTCAGGTCACCCTGGTTGCCTGACCATGTTTTGAACTTTGTTATTATTTGGTTGGGTTAAAATGCGTGGACTGGATTTTTAAAGGTTTACAAGGTTAAACAGTTTTATACCCAGGCAGATCCTCAAGATAGATGTGTGCCAACATGGCACACCTGTAGATTGGAAGTCTGGTGACAAAGTCATGGTCATTCCCTCAATTTCTGACTCAGAAGCTGCTTCCCTCTTTCCTAACGGGGTCACAATGTTCCCAGGAACCTTCTGGGAAGAAATACCTTCGTTGCACACAAACGTGATCTTGAAACTTTCATGAAACTTTTTGCAAATCTCACACGTAGAATTTTTTTTTTACTTTGCATTCATGGAAAATCTTCTCGTATTCACATCAATACTTAAAATATGATCTTTTTTTTTCAGCACACATCTCAGATAACCGTTAGTCAATGCACAGTGCCTTGTTTATATGAAATAAACTTATCGAAAGTCAATTTATATACATGCAATACAGGTTCAAGATTAGGACTATGAAGACTAAAATGCATTAAAAAAAAAGGTTTGTGCATTTGTTCACATGGATTTTCTTTGGAGTAAAAAGTGGCATTAAAGCTCTGACCATCAAAACAAAAAACTAAAATGTGATTGCAATTATGTGCAAATTTTTATTTATTTATTTATTTATTTCCGTCACAGTGTAATTTCACATTAATGAAAAAAAGGAAAATAATTATATTTTAGCAAAGGACCGAAAAGGTATCGGCTGAAGCAACGCTTATTTCGCTGGCCCTTTTTTTTTAAATCATCATAAAAGCAAAAAAAAACATATAAGTAAATACTTAGAAATCCATCATAAAACATATAAGTAAATATTCAGAAATCAATCATAATACATAAAATGAAAATTAGAACATCAAATGAAAAAGTAATACAAGTACAAAAGTAATGCAATTGTTACTATAATTGTTTACATTGTATATAAGCTTGAATTTAACCATCAAGACTTGCATATTTTTTAAGTAATAATAACTTAAATTTCTTTTTTAAACAGAAAAGATTTAAACATGAATAAACAAATAAACATGTAAATGCTGAAGTAATTAACAGGTCTTGAACTCCACTCTTTTCGTCATCTCTTCTTTAACCCAGTGAAAGAGAAAAATAAGCACACTGATCATAGGCAGCTTGTTGAAAAAGGTAAATCAAAATTTGAGCACCGCATTCTATCAATGCAATCGAGAACCATCCTCCTAGATCATAGCTCTTATCTGCTTATATTATACATAATTAGAGATGATGAAGATTTGTTGTGAATGATCTTCTGAGAGTATGTTCAGACGCATAATTGTGTTTACTGGCTGAGGAAAAACAAGCCTTTCATCTCACAAAGATAAGATGGTGATTTGTGGTCTGCACGGTGGCCTCTTCCGGGTATTCTTGAGTCTGATCTCTTTGTTGCATTGCCCTTTCCGACCTGCCTGCTCGCACCCTGATTACTGCTTATTTAATGTTTGCCTAAGCATCATAGTTAAAGTGAAGAAAGCCTAGTGATAATGGCTTTTTTTGCTGGGGTGGTGGCTGTCTTTGTCTGGTGAGAAGATGAACGTCACACATTGAGGGAAGATAATGATGCATGAGTTCTTTTTCTAATATAAAGTATTTCCACATAGAATGTGTGTGAACATGTGGACTGCTGCATGATTATATCTCTAATATTGAGTCATCCAGTTTCAATTATTATGCTAATCCTTATCATGATGAGAAACTCTGTACTCTATTTGCCAATAAACATTTATTCTATTTGACAATACTGTACCCGTTTACTGTCTCCTAATGAACCACACTACTGTTGTGCTTGATGATAGTTTATTGGTAAATGGAGTCTACTTATATAGCATTTTTCCACCTTTGTCGGCACTCAAAGCGCTTTACAGTGTAGCTCACATTCACACATATACATTCATACCTGATGGGGATGCTGCCATGCAAGGTGCAAACCACCATCAGGAGCAATTGGGGGTTCGGTGTCTTCCCCTTGAAGAAAAGAACATACTCTTGCAAAATACTCTTATGGTGACACAAAAATATGAGTAAAAGTCATCTTAATTTAGATCTATCTTTAATATTTTTTAAGAAAGCTGCACCCAAAGTTCCATCCAAATGCTGTATGTTACCTTTCATCAGACCGTGCCATGTTAAATAAGCACTGCAGTGTTTATAGGTCTTTTGATCCATTGTATGAAGTGTAATGTTTCAAAGTTCTTTTTGTAAACTGTTCCCACCCAGAGCGGCTAATAATTGGAATAACTGACATTTGTGAGTCTGTGCAAGCATTTGACCATTTTCCATTGAGGGTTTTAAATGGTAGACAAATACTGTGCAAAGTCATATCTGTAATATGACAATATGAATTGGCTTTTTATAGCTACCCCGTTGCCTTACATTCACCAGAAGCATGTATTTTTGTGTGTCTGGCAATGTTGAGCAATGCCTAAGAGTGTGTGTGTGCGTGGGTGATTGAGTAAGCTGATTATAATCAAAGTCAGAAATAATATTATAATTCTGTACTTTCACCGGATTAAAGTCCAAAACGATCACAGAAGCGTTAAAAACAGACTTTTTAAAGTTGGACTTAAATTAAAAGGGAGTAAACTGTAACTTTAGAGAATACCTTTTCTTCTATAGCCACCACTACCCGACTCTTGTCGGTTTTCACTTCTCCAAATTTTTCAAAATTGAAATGTTCAAATTTCAATGAAAATAAAATAGAAACATTTCCTAACCAATCTATTTAAGACCCTGCTTTTGTAAAAAAAAAAACACTTCAAAAAGTTCAGTTCCAGAAAACACTTGAACTGAATTTACGACTATTTTTTAAATCTTTTTCCATAAGCTTTTTTTTTTTCAAAATAAGTTACTTTTGTATCTACGGCTACATAAAGATGATAGTGTGGTATATGATCATATGTCAAAGTCAAGGTTTGTTTACTGGTAAACAATAAGCTCAAGCAATTTTTTTGTTTATTCATCTGTTCAAAATGAAGACATTCAGCTAAGACAAAAACATACAGGCGTTTCAAAGAGTAGACCAACTGCTCTCAACAGTGAAAGAAAGCACATGAAGAAAACTGTACAACTGGTTTAAGGGCAAACTAGTCTTATAATATCAAAACCCTCAAACACCCTCTTCTTTACATCGAGACTTTGTGGAAAAGAAAAAGAAATTGCAGAAAAATTATCTTGTTTAAAGCTTGGTAACATAAGGTTAGTTATTTGCTGATAAAAGCTTACTGCCAAATCTATTTTGTACTTGGACGGTATGAAAGTCAATGTATCTCAAACAATAAACGAGAGTTTAAAAGTGTGTGTGTAGGGGCGGGGTCTGGATCTTTTGTCAAGTTGTTAGGGTGAAAATAAATTTTGGTTACATACTTTCATAATTATATTTTTTACTCATCAAACTATATTAGTTGATAATTAAAGAAAACTGATTCTACTCAAGTTTTGCATTCCTGCTTTACCTTAGGTGTGTACAAAAATACTTACCATAGTAACATCTTCATGAAGTATCCTCTGAGATACAATAATGTGACCCTCTTTCGCCTACCACTTCTCCTTTTGTTTGATTCATGAGCAGAGTAGCAGACGGCTGAAAGCATAGAAAAGAAGAAAATCTGAATTGAAAGATGAAAGAACAAAACAACACGTCTCTTTGGAAAAGCCGCATATGGAGGAAACACGAGAGAGAGTGGTGACTTTGATCATTCCGCCATGAAGTCTGAGGTTTCTAGTCTGGAGGTGGTAAATTGGCACTCTTGGCCAATTACTCTACAGCACAATGATTTCTCCAAAGGCCACTGTGTGCATTGTCACCATTATCTGACTTTTTTTTTTGGAACTTTTGTAAATTCCAGAGAGCTTGATTAATTCCACTCAATGAATGAGATAAGTTGAATTTATTTTGGAACTAATGCAAATGCGCTTTATTGTGAAGATTCACAATGTATTTTGTAGTAATTATGAATGCAACAACAGTTTACAACGGCAATCAAATTTGCATCTTTGTTCCTTGTGAGGTTATCTTGAGATACAAGAAAACTATTAAAGTTTAAATTGGCGTATCACTGTGGCTTTGAGATGAGTTGAAGTTGGCAAATGATTTAAATAGTTCATGTAAAAAGCAGTCCAGTTCCTGGATGTCATTTAATTTAAAACTCTTTTACTTCTCATGTTGCTACCAACACTGTCATGATACCCTCCCCTGGCTGCAGAAGGAGTCCTGGACCTTTCTTCATCACCTGATTAGAGACACCCGAGGGTGATTAGTCTGATGATACACACCTGTGGATCCTGGTGCCTATTTAAAGGCCACTCCCTTCTGTCCTGGCTGCATGACCGTAAGTTGCATCTTTGAAAGTTGCATCTTTGTTATATTATTTGAACTTTTTGATCCTGAGTTAATCCTGTGCCGATTGCCTTACAACTTTAATGGACTTTTGGTTAATAAATTCTGTTTTGTTATCCTGCGTTAGAGTCCTCCTCCTCCTTCCAGATCACGACAAATACATCAGTCATTTTCCACAAACTCAAAACTTAAGTTCATATGTGTTTCTGTTTTAGTGTCAGCAGTTAGGTACCTAAATTTGAAACACAAAAACCGATGTAATTGTCACAGTAGACTCTCTTTACCTCCGGCAGTTTTTATCAAAGTATTGTAGCTGCCACGATGCATCTGTTCTATGATTAATTTATTTTACATACTGAGTTGTTTTTGATACTAAGAGATTGGTAGGTGGAAGGATGGATAAAGAAATGAGTGCATTAATTACTAGAAGCAGAAAATAAAACAAATTGTATCTAGCGACAGTATGTCTCATTAGGTATGTCTCATAAAACATATTGTTGGTAAGTTTGAACTAAAATCTTTGCAACCATATGGTTTAAAAATGCATTATTACTTTAATCAGCAGCTGGTAAGTTCAGCTCAATCCGGTCTTATTCAACCACAAGTTATCCATTATTATAGCATTTTTTTCCAAAACGTAGAAATAATTTAAAAAAATAAACTAATCGCCATGGGTTTTTTTTTTCAAGTTAGGAAAAATTTGTCACACGACTTCAAGCACGTCCATAGAGATGAATGGAGAAATGAACATTACAAAATCATAAAATATCTTTATTTAACAGAGGTCTACAAGTAAAATTGTCTTCAAAGTTGCTGGCCAGCTGTGAAGGAAGTTTTGTTAGTTGTTGTTACTCACCACAGGCATCTCCTGGTCTACTATATGTACACCCGATAAGCTCGGAGAGCACAATGTGTAAATTGGGACACAAAAAAAATGCACTGTGGAGAATAAAGCTCCCAAACTGAACTAAAATATGTGCAAAACTCAAACCGTAAAATAGCAAGGGACCATTGTATACCGTATATACATTACACCAGCTAAAATGTCGGGACAAGTGTACAAAACCACTTTGAGACCAGCCATGCTGTTTAGTCTAGAGACAGCGGCACTGACGAAAAGATAAAGTCAGAGGCCAGAATGAGATGGTTTGGAAATGTGATGAGGACAGAGGGCACATCGGCAGAAGGACGCTGGGTTTAGAACCGCCAGACAGGAGGCCTAGATGAAGACCAAAGAGGAGGTTCATGGATACAGTGAAGGAGGACATTAAGCTAGTTGGGTGACCAAAGAGGATGCAGGAGATGGGGTTAGATGGAAGAAACTGACTTGCTGTGGCAAACCCTGAAGAGAAATGCCGAAAAAAGAAAACGATGAACTTACCAAAATTTCAGAAGTATTCAACAAAAAACAAATGTTGATGGATTTTGGCTATAGAATGTTACACAGTGCATACAACATCCCTTCTTTTTTTTTTAAATCTCAACCACAACAACAAAAACTTTTAACAAGTGGATATTTGAGTTACACGATGAAAACAGTTGAGGAAGCCAGACACAAC
This sequence comes from Neostethus bicornis, assembly GCA_902685375.1. Lineage (NCBI taxonomy): Eukaryota > Metazoa > Chordata > Actinopteri > Atheriniformes > Phallostethidae > Neostethus > Neostethus bicornis. Next base: position 24,585,021 of record LR738547.1, read on the forward strand.
AGGGAAGCATTGTTGCCTTGTATATGCATACTTCTTCAAAAAGAGATTGTCTTCTTTTGTGATGAACCAAATATGCTTAGCACAAAAAGTCCTGACGGACTCATTATCATCTACCTTTCAAATACTGATCGAACAATGCAGAGAGTACAATCTGAAACAGTACGATCTGAAACAGTGTTTCCGATCTGGGAATATTCATCTGTAAGCAGCGTCATTACACAACATCAAAGGGAGAATAAAAAAGGTTTATGTTTAGGTGTTGCTGCTAAAAAGAAGAAAATGTTTTCTACTAGACAAATCAGGACCACCGCTAATAGGAATGCCAACTTGTCTATATCGTGACAGTTTAAACAAATGATCTAAAGAAAAGGACAAAACAATGTAAAGAAGTGAAGCAATAAAACTGATGTTCGGATATTACAATTTAATAAATTTTCCGTTCCGTCATCTTCCGCTTGTTCTGGGGTTGGGTCGCAGGGGCAACAGCCTGCATCCTCCAGCTCACCCAGAAGGATCCCAAGTCTCTCCAGCAGGTCCGGGGTCTGCCCCTTGGTCTCCTACTGGTGGGACTTGCCCAAAACACCTCGCCCGCGAGGCGCTCGGGGGGCATCCTGACCAGATGCCCGAACCACCCCATCTGGCTCCTCTCGTCCTGGAGGAGGAGCAGCTCGACACCGAGCTCCTCCCAGATGGCAGAGCTCCTCACCCGATCTCTGAGTGAGAGCCCAGCCACCTTGCAAAAGAAGCTCATTTCGGCCGCTTGTACCCGCGATTTCTTTCTTTTGGTCACCACCCACAGCTGGTGACCATAGGTAAGGTTAATAAATTTTAATAAATTTTCTCATAAAAAAATCAAAAGATGATTGCACTTCTGTTTTATATAGTTTTCTACATTAACTCTGTGTCAGTCTTTATCCTGTGTCGGCGAGAATCGTCAAGGAAACAGCAGCTGGTTACTGATCTATTCTCATTATGCTACATTGAGGTAAAAAATATCTCATGGTGGCATAGTTAAGTCAACAGAGCACGTTCTGCCACCACAAATTAATTTGGTGTAAAATGACACGAAGCAGATTCTGATCCCTAACGTAGGCAGGGAAAAGAAAGGGAGTTGGAAGGTGCGATGGCGAAAGAAATGTGAACATTGACAGGTGGGATTAACAAGCAGCCATGTGGTACAAATATTGCACAGCATCAAGTGGCAAACGTCTTATCTGGATCTACAGAATCCTTGGCAGCTTAAGAGTCAGTATCAACGTCTGTTCAGTCGTGATGTAAAATGATGCCGGTGTTTCACAGCAAGTTCATAAAAATATAGAAAAAAAACACAAAACAAAACAATTCAACCAATTTCTGAGTTCTGATTTCTAATACTTGTGTATTTTTTTTCTTATGTTGCTGCTACGCATGCTAAGTTATCACAATTGCATCAATTTATCTCAAAACTAAAGGTTGTTTTACAGTGCAAACCACTTAGAAGCTGTTTTCCTCATAACTACGGGCATATTTGGTTTATAGTGTCATCGAATAAATTATCTCTTCATGGAGCAATTTTAATGGTCAACTGCATCTATGTTTTGTCTGCTGTTACTGTAGTAAAAATAGATTTGTTGTCAGTTTCTAGTGCTTTTTTTGTTCTGTTTATTTTTTAAAGAGGAGTTTCATGCAAAATACGTTTTGTTTTGTTTTTTTAGTTTTCTACCATTTTTTAATTTAGTTATCACATCAAAAACCTAGTTGAAGTGCTTTGCCATTTTTATGCATGTTTGATTAATTTGGAAGTTCATGTGTGTGAATGAGAGGGAATAAATGGAAAAGTGAGGTTACAGGGAGAAGATATAAAGAAGGTGGAAGATTTTAAGTACTTAGGATCAACAGTCCAGAGCAATGGAGAGTGTGGAAAAGAGGTGAAGAAGCGTGTTCAGGCAGGCTGGAACGGGTGGAGGAAAGTATCAGGTGTGATGTGCGACAGAAGAGTTTGAGCTAGAATGAAAGGGAAAGTGTACAAAACCGTGGAGACAGGCCATGCTGTTTGGTCTAGAAAAAGTAGCACTGAAGAAAAGACAGGAAGCAAAGATGGAGGTAGCAGAGATGAAGATGCTGAGGATCTCTCTGAGAGTGACCAGGATGGACCGGATTAGAAACGAGTACATCAGGGGAACGGCACATGTTTGGAGGTTTTGGGGATAAAGTTAGAGAGGCCAGACTGAGATGGTTTGGGCATGTGCAGAGGAGAGAGTACATAGAAAGTAGGATGCTGGATTTGGAACCACCAGGAAAGAGGACTAGAGGAAGGCCAAAGAGGAGGTTCATGGACGCAGTGAAGGAAGACATGAAGACAGTTGGTGTGACTGAAGAGGATGCAGCAGATAGGGTTAGATGAAAGAAACTGACTTGCTATGGCGACCCCTGAAGGGAAATGCCGAAAGAAGAAGATTAATTTGGAAATTCCCATGTCTTGTATTCAGTTACAGTACTATTCAGATGCCTGCCAGTTATTGGACATACCTTTTTGGACTCCGTCACACTTACATTCTGACATGTGCAGGAAAGGATTTATTGTTTGCACTCTCCTCACGCTCAGTCCCTCCCCTCAACATAGAGTGTCGTTTTTATGCCACCGCACCAAAATGAGAATATAGAAGAATATGGGCTGACTTGCATATTTTTCTTGCCGTAGTTTTACATCAGATGCCCATCCTGACACAACCCCTGATTATCTCGGCTAATGCCAATTGCACAAGAGGTTTTGAAGAGATAGTCAGAGAGGCCAGACTGAGATGATTTGGACATGTGCAGAGGAGAGAGAGAGAGAGTACATCGGGAGAAGTAAGCTGGATTTGGAACCACCAGGCAAGAAGCCTACAGGAAGACCAAAGAGGAGGTTCATGGATGCAGTGAAGGAAGACATGAAGATAGTTGGCATGACCGAAGAGGATGCAGGAGACATGATTAGATGGAAGAAACTGACTTGCTGTGGCGACCCGTGAAGGGAAATGCTCAAAGGAAAATATGGGCTATCTTTGCTAACTTGATATACTGTACACTGTGTTTACACAAAATCTACACCGTTTTGCTCCCCCTAGTGGGTTGGAGTGCTTGTTGATGTGAAATTAGGGGGAAATCAGCATTAAAATAGACGTGAAGCTCCAGAATGTATTCAAGTTTTTCTCTGCAAATGTTGCAATTTTGTTGCAAAAAGTACCATGTTAATCCATATATGCTATGAGATAAGAATTATTGCCCCACTATAGTACAATGCCCCCATTTTGAAGTAATTTCCCCCCCCGTTTTTTCAAATGTTTGAAAAAAAGAACCATTTCAGAAGCTGGGGTGTCACTTCTAACCCATAAATTGTTAAAGAAGGAGCAGCTGCGGGTCGTGAGTTCTTTTCTTTGTGGTACTTTTTGCAAGCTTTTTGTTGTTTGCTTTGTTTCTTGTCAGAATTGGGGTGACTCACTCTTCTGTAAGATTTTTCCAGTTGTGCTGTAGAATCAAATCTCCCGACTTTCCAGTCACTTGTGTGTTTGTCTCAACCTTAATCCCCCGACAAGCCCCTCACATTAATCATTGCATTGTCAGTTTCCAAGGCAAGCAGCGAGCCTCGTCCTCTCTGCCAACCCAGATTTAAATCGCTTTAATGGCCATCTCGCGTGTGGGAAATGTTCCTCAGAGGAAACAATGGTGGCAGCAGCGATTGACCTAACGTCCCCACAGTGACAGCTGTGCGTGAGAGAGGTCGATGGCACGAAGGGCAGCAGGCATTTGATTAAAGCTTCAACCCTGTTAGTGAAAACATGAATAATTCCAGATGAAAAGACGTTTTACACTGGACTTGTGAGGGTCAGAGTCAGAGGTACCCGGGGAATTAGACTTTTAGTCCGCACAGAGCCACAAACATAAATCCTCCTGCATTTCTCTACAGTTTGCAATACAAGGATCCACTTTCTCTTCCCTCCGGCTCACATTTATCAAAGCTCTAAACCCACTTCCAAATAAGTGAAGTATACGAGCACGGGTGGTCCGATGGGAACTGAAAGCTAAACCCTTTTATTTGTTCTTTCGCTTTTATGTTGGCTTTTCTGATTTCAGAAAAAAAGTTTGTCCATGTGTTGCTGAGATTTATTACTATGTAATGGTAAAAGGCAAAATCTTGATCCAAGAGATTGATTTTTCGGGTGTTAGGTTTAAGCTCAATTTGCCTTGCCGGGAAGCTTTCTGGCTCCTGTGCTGCCAGCTGAAGAAGTATGACTGTTTTATATCATCCATTGACAAAGCAGAGAAAAAGAGTGAAAGAATACTTTTTTTTGTCCTTCTCAAATATAGTGTATATTTTCTTTTTCATTTTCTGATTTGCATCCTATCTGTCCCCAAGTCTAACTGTGCTAGTTCCAAATCCCCCAGATGGCTTAATTGTCTTAATGAAACTGTTATGACAAGTATGTGTGGCTCAACGACATGTTTTTTATGTGTTCAGCTGGATGCCAAACATGTTGTTTTGATCCATCATCACACGCATTATCTTCTTTGCAGTAGTCTACCTGGAAGTTGGTTTTAAACCTTAGGGTTTAAGCAAACTCCAATTAATTTAAAAGGCTAGGTCACATTGCACTTGCTATTTATTTTACTCTGTAAATCTGTAAATTTGATTTGGTGTATCTCAAAATGTGTCCTGAAGCGGTGTGCAGGTGGAGAGAGGAGGACCCAATTGCAGACAGAAAACATGGTTTCTTTGAATTTTGCAGTCCATTAATACTTTTAGCGTTCCGTCATCTTCCGCTTGTTCCGGGGTCGGGTCGCGGGGGCAACAGCCTCAAACGGGAAGCCCAGGCCTATCTCTCTCCCCGGCTGCATCCTCCAGCTCACCCGGAAGCATCCCAAGTGGTTCCCTGGCCAGCTGTGAGACATAGTCTCTCCAGCGGACCCGGGGTCTGCCCCTTGGTCTCCTCCCGGTGGGATGTGTTCGAAACACCTCAACAGCGAGGCTCTCGGGGGGCATCCTGACCAGATGCCCGAACCACCCCATCTGGCTCCTCTCGACCTGGAGGAGGAGCGGCTCGACACCGAGCTCCTCCTGGATGGCAGAGCTCCTCACCCGGTCTCTGAGTGAGAGCCCAGCCACCCTGCGGAGGAAGCTCATTTCGGCCGCTTGTACTCGCGATCTCATTCTTTCGGTCACCACCCACAGCTGGTGACCATAGGTCCATTAATACTGTGAAAAGAAAACCAAAATTTCAATTACAATTGCAAAAGGTATTTGTCAGAATGTGTTCTTGGTCAGGCGACCAGGGAGACCTGGCTGGAAGGCCGGGGTGATAGCCCTTAAATAGATGGTAGAGTCCACAGATGTGTGTCATCAGGAATCAATCTCAGGTGTCCCTAATCAGGGTGATGAGGAACATCCAGGGCTCCCTCTGGCGGCTAGTGAGGGGATCATGACAAAATGCTATTTTACTTACCGGTAATAGCAATTCCATTACTTCCTCTGCTTTTTGCATTAAATTTCTTGTTCATTCCTATATTTATTTTTTCTCTTGTTTTTATGTGAAAATGTGTGTTGCCGCACCACACTAATGTACTTGAAGATTTTTAAAGTTCTTGTAAAAATTCAAAGCTCTTATGACGTAAAAGGTGCCATTTAGAAATTTGATTGTTGAGTTATTTGTGTCTGTTATTAAAATAAGTTATCTATCTCTAGATCTTTTCTCAGTTTTATTTTCTGGTTTTTTTATGCCTTTTACTTTCTTAAAATAGACCGTCTTTGGTGCACAATGAGCCTCCGCTTAACATCTGAACAGAAGAGATTTACATTCAAAATGAAAAATGTTTGACTTGCTGTGTAATTACTCATTTCTTGATCATTTTTTACATCCCATTGCTCTCTTTCACATCTAATTAACATAAAAGTCTTCGCATTGGATCGCTGGCATTTATCAGCTTTCCACTGACTCAGCTGAATTCCCATTTATTCTTGTCCCTTACCCTTTTGTCTTCTCACATTAGAATAATGTAGTCTCAATTCATAATTTTCTTCTTGCTAGATCCACTTCATATTGGTTCTTGGTTACATTTGCATGGCTTTGCCCTCACTTTGTCTTATGCTGTAGACTCACTCACTTAACCACAGAGAAATGATAATGTCGCTGGCTTGTAACAATGTGTCATTATTCCACTGTCAAATGACATAATCAGGAAAGAGCTTTTCTTTCCCTACAGGGGTCTTTGCAAAGAAAATATGTAGCTTTGAGATCACCGGGGGATGGTAAGACGACTTGTTTGACGTAGAGTGATAATACCGGCCTGTATGATTGCTGTTTTTACCTCTGCACCTGTTCTCAAAGCTGCCAAGCAAGCCTGAGCTTGACATAGTGCAGACCTTCCATTTCCATTCTATTTTTCATTTCAAAAACTATCAATATGGAAATGAAATTGCTCCACTTCCTGTTTGTGTTTCCCACAAAATATTGATAATCCCACCCAAAGCCACGAAGTGCATCCGACATTGAATTTCTAAAATGTTGCTTGTTTTGGCTTCATTGCACTTTTAATGTTGACAAGCAGACGCGGTCCATAAATAGACAAGTATGCACTGTCACAGGTGGCCTTCCTCAGACATTACAAATGAAAACGCCATAAGGGGACATATGTTTTTTTAGATCAGTAGTCAATCCCTGAAAAGTAAAGTGAGTGGGGCTCTAAGACCGCAGGCAGTCTTTCTCTCTTACCACTGGAAGAGCTGAAGACAAATGGGAATATTGAATGGCTAACCATGGCACTAACTAAAGAGAAACAGTGATTCAGTCAGACATGAAACCCAACCATTCATCACAGAGACTCCTTCATGCACCAAGCTGACCTTGTTCCCAGCTGGCTAAGGAAATGTTGAACACCTGGACCATGCCTTGTCTTTTTATCACAAACTCTTGTCTCATCTATTGAAACTAGGTCAATTAAATTGGGATTGATGCTGTTGGTTGTTTTTTTTTTAAACTGCTAAATACACAATTCATAAGTGATTTTAAGATGTTTAAATATAATTCTATTTGTCATATCAAATCAAACTTTATTCATAAACCGCTTTTCATACATGAAAATGCAACGCAAAGCGCTTTACAAGTTAAAAACCCCAGAACACAAAAGCAAAATAAGTCCCCCCACAGATAAAAAACCCACTTACCCCCGCCCCACACACATACACACACACATCCATACTTGTAAAAATACAAATAGAGCACACACCCTCATATATGTACACATACACACTCACCTAAAAATGCAATAGGCTGGATGCAGATGGAACACCTGAGAAAACGACATCTGAGGAGCCACCGCAGCAGGAGCCGAGGCACACCTGCAATCACCGGCCATGATCCAAGGCCCCGAATAAGAGATGAGGCCGGAGCCAGATCCCCACCAGGGCCCAGGAGCCAAGGACCAGCAGTCACCGATGACCGCAGGCTCCCGCTGCAGAGGCCCCAGATCTGTATCTGGATCTATATTCAAGATACTAGATCTTCTGTGTTTCTGTCCTGGGCGTCTCCAGACTGAGGAGCCCTCAGGGTTTGACGTAGCCACATCAACCTTGGCTGATTCCTGGCATTCCTGTCCTGTGACCCTCCTTTCATCTTTGGTTCCTTTTACTTGTGCCCCGAGCAGGAGCTGCAATCCATTTCCATCAGGATGAAGCCCCTACGCTGATTTCTGCAAATATACATAGCTGTAGAGCTGTGAATGGCAGCGATCCAAATGCAGGAGTGAGGTTGCAGGGAGAGGAGATGAAGAGGGTGGAGGATTTTGGGTGACTGGGATCAACAGTCCAGAGCAATGGAGAGTGTGGAAGAGAGGTGAAGAAGCGTGTTCAGGCAGGCTGGAACGGGTGGAGGAAAGTTTCAGGTGTGATCTGCCACAGAAGAGTTTCAGCTAGAATGAAAGGGAAAGTGTACAAAATCGTGGTGAGACCGGCCATGCTGTTTGGTCTAGAAACAGTAGCACTGAAGAAAAGACAGGAAGCAGAGATGGAGGTAGCAGAGATGAAGATGCTGAGGATCTCTCTGGGAGTGACCAGGATGGACAGGATTAGAAATGAGTACATCAGGGGAACACCACATGTTAGAGGTTTTGGGGATAAAGTTCGAGAGGCAAGACTGAGATGGTTTGGGCACATACAGAGGTAAGAGAGAGAGTACATCGGCAGAAGGATGCTGGATTTGGAACCACCAGGAAAGAGGACTAGAGGAAGACCAAAGAGGAGGTTCATGGACGCAGTGAAGGAAGACATGAAGATAGTTGGTGTGATCAAAGAGGACACAGCAGATAGGGTTAGATGGAAGAGACTGACTTGCTGTGGCGACCCCTGAAGGGAAATGCCGAAAGAAGAAGAGGAAGATTAAGAAAGATTTCAAGAACGATTGCTAAATGTTTATTCATGCAATGAGTCATTCTCTCAATGACTGTACATTTCAAATGTATTTTTTCTGTGTTGAGAATTTGCAGGTTTTCATGCAGGTTTTACCATGTAAAAATAGCCTGCAGGAGTCACTGCATTTTCTCTGTGTCGCCAGGAATATCCTTTAAATCCTTCTACAACTGTTCACTGCAAATAAGCCGCTGCTGTTTAAATTTTTCCCCACCTTTCTCTTTTACATTTTATGTTCTTCCTGCCGTCTAAATCAGCACTCGTTGTGTGTACCCCGAAGAGAAACAGAGAGCAAACACACACTAAGAACACTCTTTGTGTTTGGAAAGGAAGGATGTGTTTGTGTCCATGTTTGTGCCGATGCACACACTGATGATTATTGTGGTGTATTATGCATGAATGTGTGTTTTCAACATGTACGTAACCATCATGCCTGCAAGAGCAAAAAAAAAAAAAAGAAGAGAAGAAGTGGATTTATCAGCACGTGTCAGCGGTGGGTGTTTAAAGACATGAAGCTGCTTGTTTTCAGGGTGTTTTCTTTGCTTGTGTGCTTTCCGGTTCGATTCAGTTGGAAAGATCAAAAAAGTACCAGGGCAGAAACCAACAAGTGAGTTTCTCCCAGACAACTAGCGGTCCAGCATTTGTCTGCGGAAACGCCAAAGGAAAAAAAGAGGAAGGGAGTGAAAGTGATGATGGGGGCACGAGGGGGAGGAGAAGTGCATTCTCATGTGGAGGCGGCAGGCGGCTCATGCTGGCTTGTATTCTTGAAGTAATTTGTGGGCGACTGTAATTGAATGTACGGTGAGATGAACGGATGCCCAGCAAAATCCAACTACCCACACAAGTCAGGAGTCATATCTGATGGTGAAGCGTGTGCAGGATTTGTGTGTTTTCTAATCAGTTGTGTGATTGCACACTGCTTTTCAAAGATTTCTGAAGAAATCTTAAACTCATTTCTTTCTTTGAACAATTTGGAACTGTTGGGTTGAACTCTAAAAGCCATTTTGGTTTTGTAAGAGGATTTTGCTTCATGCTGCTCGGTGATATTGTACAGTATGCTTTACAGTTTAATGCATTTATGTCATTTAACTAATGTAATTTAGTGAGACTAATGTTTAGTGGGTAGATTTCACTTGTGACAAACTGGATGGTGGATTGCAGATTCATGGTTTATATTCATGAGCGTAATCAGTCCAAGCTGAAACTTATTCCCCCAAAGGAGCACATCGTTCTTTAATGAAATGCATTCAAAGCCCCAGCAGAGCAGAAATATAGCCGACGTTTTTTCATCCTCAATTCCAAGGATTAATCTATAATTAAATGGCAGAATTAACTATTAAAGGCATTGACTGCTTTTTGATTGAAATCATCCTTATTCTGTCTTCACTTTTACTTGTATCCTTAAAAAGAAAAAAAAATGCCCTTATGTTTGAGTGAAACTAGAAAAGAGGTGCTAATCTCCAACTAAAAGCCATTAGCTTTCTGATGTAACTTTATGTTCTCGCTACCAATTTGAATGTTTCTATGGCAACGTCCGTGCTTCCAATTGGTGAGAAGTCATCAAAGCTTGCGGGTTGTGTTGCGTTTCATAAGCAAACTCATCAATAAAGCAGCAGAAATTTGAATTAGAATGATGGACGGCGTCTACAGGAGCATAGGCTACAGTATCAATTCAGAGGCTGATAACTCACGTACGCCATTGCTGACTGTGTCATTAAGATTTAATGGTACTGTTTTGATTGCCAGAAGGACTTTGAAATGTTTTGAAGGAGCAGGTGATTTAGTGAGAAGCATAAGAAAGGACAGGAAAGATTGATGGAGTTTGTTTTAACCAATGTTTACTTTGTTTACTCTCAGTCAGAGACACTTTCCTGACTCAAAGTGATCATTATTCATGCTTAAACCTATCACAGCTCGTTTTATTATTCATATCAAGTATGTGGATAGAATTTTTAAAAAATGCACAACATGTTTATTTTTTATCAAACTCATTCTTCTTTTAGAGTTTGGGTTTTACTTTTTTACTTTGTCGGTTTTTCTTACAGCAGGTTTTCAATTTTTTTTTTAATCGATAGACAATAACCTTTAAAGTATTTGGACGAAATTAAAATGTGATTAGTTGTGGGAAAATGTCGTCCCAAAGCAAAGTGTTTTTTTTTTTCCTTTTATACAAATAGCTAAAAAAAAAAAAAAAAAAAGTGACGTCTTAATTGAGAAAAAATTGGAGCAGATAGTTAGATCTCACAATCAACCACATCTTTTCACAAATAAACCTCATTAAGACATCAGATCTCATTTCTACAGTAGAGTGACCTTTCAAGCTCTCAAAGTCGATCAATCTGTGCAAGGCTATTTATTTATTTCATTTTCTTCTGAAAATGTAGCATCACACATTTTTCACAGTCCTGTTACCCCCACACGGACACACACTGACTCTTATCTGCGTATAGAGAAAGAAAAGCTAATTCACAACTCCATCTTTTTTCAAGACATTGACAAGTTTTTACGTGCACACTGATTGGTTTTGAACGTCCACTCTGACCTGACTGGTCAGAGAGATGGTCTACTTACAGAGTGACATTAATGTGTGTATGGGTGTGAGTGTGTGTGTTGTGAAATTGTCCACAGGGTGTGGCAAACCTTCCAAAAAGCTCACAGTGCCATCTACTGATGATTTAAATTAAAATCTGTAGATAGTGAGCGTCTTCGTTCAAAAGAACTCAACAAGATTTTTTTTTCTCCCAACATTTTGTAGGTGTTTTATTTTTTTTGTTGTACTTTAAATTGAATAATCTTTCCAAAAAAGTAATTCAAATTTTAAGTGATTTAATTGTAATTCATTATTGGTTCTCTTTGTATTTTATTTGCATATGTTGTGATGCATTGATGTGGAAAGAGGAGGAAGGCCCAAATACAGGACAACAAAACAGGATTTATTAGGATGCTGGATTTGGAACCACCAGGAAAGAGGCCTATAGAAAGACAAAAGAGGAGGTTCATGGATACAGTGAAGGAAGACATGAAGATAGTTGGTGTGACCAAAGAAGAAGCAGGAGATAGGCACCAGGACCTACAAGTGTGTGTCATCAGACTAATCATCCTCAGGTTTCCCCAATCAGGATGATGAGAGATGGTCCAGGGCTCCCTCTGGTGACAGGGGAGGGGAAAATGACACCATAAGTTGGAGGTAATTTGTCTCTGAGTCTATTTTTTTTTTTTTTTGTACTGCAGGTTGGGTCCTGCAGGGAGGAGACGGTAGCTCAGTGGTTAGAGCGTTCGCGCGTGGACCGGAAGGTCGCAGCACACAAATTTCCCCAGTGAGGGATGACTAGAGTAATTCATTATTATTATTATTATTAGTTCTGTACCGTGATCGCAACAGAAATTTTTATTCACAGTAAGTTTGGTCAATTTTTTTCCGTTATTTTTTTTCCCCCGAAAACAATCCACTGGCAAACTTTTCTTTCAGTTTTTTTTTTTATTTGAATTAGCCATTGCAAAAAAAAAAAAATGTGTCTGATGTTTGAGAGAAAGCTTTTATAAAACCATAAAAACACTCAAGGATTTGATTAAACATTCATTCGTTTTATTTTTTTCAATGTTTTTATCCGTTTGACACTGAAAACCTTTCATTTATCCTTCCAGCCAACTGCGGTACATTTCTTATCCAAAGAACAAATGAATAAACAATGTGAAACATTATCTCACTCTATTCTGGAATAGATGGAAGGAAGTGGTGTCAGTTTTAATGAGTTAAATGGAAAATAGGTGTTCAGGGAGTCTCTCAGCATTGATGAAAGCCGGTAGTACCAGAAGCAAGACATAATGACCTCTTCACCCTTAACCTTTTTGATTTAATGGCCTCCTCGTAGCTGAAGCTCCAACCAGGGGCCCATAAATTGTGATTTTGAAAGCAGTGCGAGCAGAACAGATACAGTCTATAGAAAGGTCACAAAGGTACAGGTTGCGATGAGGACAGATGAGGCATATTTCAATGTCAGAATCATTCAATCATTTGCTCCTTGCATGAATAAAAATCTATAAAAACTCACAGACAGCAACAGAGTTTAAAAATAACTGCAGGAAAACAGCATATTTTGGGGAAACGACCTTCAGAAAAAGTTCCCTGCAACCATTTCACAATCACCTTGTCACATCAGTACCAGTTGTTGTATACTATTTTACACGATCTTTACGTACAAGTCCAGGGGCGGATCCAGGATTTTCTAAAGGGGGGCAGGGGGTAGAGCATGAGGTCATTGACAAATCCAGTCTAGGGGAGGCTAGGGTCATTCCCCCCAGAACATTTTAAAAAGTAAAAGTCATTTACTTGCATTTTGGTGCCCATTCGCTGTTCCTGCAAGGGGATAGCTTGACTAGTCCTCTTTACTTTCTTCTTCTTTCTTTTTTTTTTTTTTTTTTTTGCAGACCAAAAGGGGAAGAGAGAGAGGCCTTCATGCCCCCCACGCCCTCCACGACCCCCTCCCCTGGATCTGCCCCTGAAGTAAAGAATAAATTTGGGGAGTTTAAAATGGTGTATTAAATAATCTTATATTTATCATGTAAAATGTTGAAAAGGCAAAGACTGCATTTTGAATAAGTGAACATTGACCTGCTGAAACCGCCCGTCCCAAAGGGGGTGACGTCGGGTGTCGGAGTCCGTCCCGGCTGATTCAAGGCGAGAGGCAGGGTATACCCCGAACAGGTCGCCAGTCTGTCGCGGGGCACACACATAGTACAACCATCCAGATACACACTCATTCTTAGGGGCAATTTGGTACCGGCAAAACAACCTAGCATGCATGTCTTTGTAGGGTGGGAGGAAACCAGAGTACCCGGGAAAAAACTCAAGCATACACAGAGAGAACATGCAAACTCCACACAGAAAGGTCAGTGTTTCAAGCATCATCCCCTCTGAGGGTTCAGACCCCTGATCTTCTTGCTGTGAGGCCACTGTGCTAACCAATTTCGACCCCACAAGTGAACATGAAAGCATCAGATATAATCCAATAAAATCCATATTACAATTAATTTAAGGGCAGCACGGTGGCGCAGTGGGTAGCACAGTGGCCTCGCAGCAAGAAGGTCGTGGGTTTGAGTCCCGGGTGGGGACGAGGCTTGGAACACTGTCTTTTCTGTGTGGAGTTTGCATGTTCTCCCCGTGTTTGCGTGGGTTTCCTCCGGGTACTCCGGTTTCCTCCCACCCTCCAAAGACATCAATTCAATTCAATTCAATTTTATTTGTATAGCCCAAAATCACAGAATGTCCGTCTCAATGGGCTTCACAAGAAAAAGAGGAATGTATTAACACAAATACACAACAAGAAAAATAACTAACAAATGCTAACTAAACAAGACTAGCACATTAATGCACTTAGACTCTCCTTCTCGGTGAGGAAAAACTCCTAAAAAACCCATCAGTGGGGAAAAAATAAGAAACCTCATGGGGATCCACGTGAAAGAGAGATCCCTCCCCCGGGACGAGCAAACAATGTGTCAAAGATTATTGTTTAAATATTAGCTTATTCTAATCTACAGCTAAATATCTAAAGAAGTCAATAAATGTTCTTCATCCTGATGGAAACACGGGGGGCTCTTCAGCCCGGAGATGTCAAGTACGGGGATGAGTAGATGTTCTTCATCCTGATGGAAACACTGGGGGACTCCTCAGCCCGGAGATGTCCAGTACGGGGATGAGTAGATGTTCTTCATCCTGATGGAAACACGGGGGACTCCTCAGCCCGGAGATGTCCAGTACGGGGATGAGTAGATGTTCTTCATCCTGAAGGAGACACGGGAGACTCCTCAGCCCAGCGATGCCCACGGCAGAGATGAGTAGATGGATTTCGTCCTGATGGAGCGGGGATGAAGAAGCGCGGAGGTCTCCTCGGTGTGGCCATGCCCAGGACAGGAACGCAGAGTCCTGGATGGGGCTCTCTCCCAGAGAGGAGGGAGAGAGGTGGACAACATGTGAATTGTATTGTTGTAACTGCATGCTAGGTTGATTGGCCGGTGCCAAATTGCCCCTAGGAGTGAGTATGTGTGTGGATGGATGTTTGGATGTGTGTGGCCCTACGACAGACTGGCGACCTGTTGGGGGTGTACCCTGCCCTTCACCTTAAATCAGCCGGGATGGGCTCCGGCACCCCCCGCAACCCTGAAAGGGACAGACAGACAAGATGATGACTGACTGACAATTAATTTATTATCAATAGTATAATTTATTTTAATTTTTTTTTTGCCATTTTACCCCGAATTAGGAGGATTTTTAGTAGGTTTCTTTTTTTTTTTTTTTTTTTACTATATAAAGAAAATTACGACCAGATTTGACAGGGAAAAAAAACACATACAACTGCCAGAGTAAGAGATAAGATAGTAGCTTAATTGACGTGTAATGTTGGATCAATTAGCAAAGCAAAAGATAAATATTCTGGAGGACATGTTTTAGTTGTACAAGAAGTCAATAAAATAGATTTGAGTGCTAATCTAAATTATCATTAGTTAAAATTGGCAGCAAAACATGTGAAAACGACCAAGTTTAAAGAGAGCACAGGTTCTCTAAAGTGTCACATGAAAATAGAGTTTTAGGCTTAACGCCTAATACAACCAACCGAGTCGATATTACAGCTCCCATTGAATTTTCTTTGTGTGTTTTCTAATCTTCCCTTGCCACCATTGACGTGACCATGAAGCAGATGTAATCCATGCGTCGATCAACCACAACAAGCTCCTGGTTTTAATATACCCGAGAAATTCTCCGCCTCAAGAGCAACAAATTCACATACAAAAGAAAACAGACAGGATTATTAAACTGAGCATTTCTTCCATCAATTAGAAAAGGGCAACATGTCCACTGGTGAAGAGGCAATCATGCTTCACTCGTTCACAAGTGTCTACACAAGTGAGTATATGTCTGAGTGCCTCTCACCTGTGTGATTTTAGTGTGAAGGGTGCTTCAGTTAAACGCTGCTCATTCCCAACACTCAGCTCACTCAGAGCCTCATTTGACTGAACACTTGGCTGCCTGAACAGGTGGCAACATCAAGAGGCAAACCAACCATGCAACCTTCAGCGGAGTGTCCAACCAGGTGGATCTACTGTATCGCAATCTCATATGACAGGTTTGACTTTATGAAGCAAGTTTATTTAATGTTTTAGAAGTTGGAGGGAATAAAAAAGTAGGATTTAGTTAGAAAAAATCACATTTTTTCTTCAGTATAATATATTTTAGATGCAAATTTTCTCGTTTTGTGTGCTAATAATTAAAAAAAATACGGGAACAAGAAATCAAATCAGGGATGAAAGTTGCCAGGGAACGTTTTTGTGGCAAAAAATATTTCATTTAATCTTTGGAACCGCTTATGCCTATCAGGGCCACAGGAGATCTCGGAGCCTATTCTGGCTGATTAAAGGCGGGAGGCAGGGTACACACCGAACAGGTCGCCAGTATGTTGCAGGGCCACACACGCACAAATTCCTAGGGACAATTTCGTAGTAGTCAATTAACCTGAAGTGCATGTTTTTGGAGGGTGGGAGGAAACCTGAGTACCTGGCGAAAACCCACAAATACACAGGGAGAACATGCAAACTCCACACAGAAAGGCCAGTGTTTCAAGTCTCCTTCCTACAAGGGATTCAAACCCTTACCTTCTTGCTGTGGCCAATGTGCTAATCCATGCACCTCCATGCAGCCCAGGAAAAAGAATTCTGACATTATATGTTCCATTCTGACATCTTCCGCTCATCCGGGCCGGGTCGCAGGGGCAACAGCCTCTGACAGGAAGCCCAGGCTTCTCTCATCCCGGCTGGATCCCGGAAGGATTCCAGAAGAATCACGAGTCATTCCCCGGCCAGCTGTAAGGCATAGTCTCTCCAGCAGGTCCGGGGTTTTCCTCTTGGTCTCCTCCCGGTGGGACGTGCCCAAAACAGCTCACCAGCGAGGCGCTCGGACGGGCATCCTGACCAGATGCCCCAACCACCCCATCTGGCTCCTCTCGACCTGGAGGAGGAGGGGCTCGACAGCGAGCTCCTCCCGGATGGCAGAGCTCCTCACCTGATTTCTGAGTGAGAGCCCAGCTATCCTGTGGAGGAAGCTCAAATCGGCCGCTTGTATCCGCGATCTCATTCTTTCGGTCACCACCCACAGCTGGTGACCATAGGTGAGGGTAGGAACGTAGATCGACTTGTAAATCGAGAGCTTTTCTTTTCGGCTCAGCTCTCTCTTTACCACGACGGACCGATGCTGCATCCTACTTATTGCTGACGCCGCACTGAGCTGCCTGTCGATCTCCCGCTCAAGCCACAAATTCTACTCAAATTTTTTTGTCTTTTTCCTGTAATCTCACATTTTGACTAAACTTTTTTGTACTGTTGGGTGTGTTCCTGTGAAATAAATACAGAGAATCATCATTCTGAAAGACCGTATGACCTATGAACACAAACACACAACGGCAGGAGCTTCTATGGCCTTTTGCAGAAAGTAAATTACTTGAAAAAAAAGGTCATGAGTTGACATTTCATCTAAAAAAAAAAATAATAGCCTTGACGATGAAAACCGAATTCAATCTGTATCAGTGAAAATCTAAAAAACAACCAAATCTATGAACTTGAGAGGAGATAGTTCTTTGTTCTTTTTGCTGCTTCATTAGACACAAATGTTTACCAGAAAGAAGATAACTGTTTTGTGAATGCCACCATTTTGCCCGAGGGGGATTGGCATAATGACGGCATAATTGAGGATTTTGACAGAATGATGGGAGTCATTTAGTAGCCGTTGGCTGGTGAAACACGGAGAACAATCTTCCAAAATGACAAGAGAAATGTTTCTATGTAATCAGTCCTCAAATCACTGAACATTTACATGTTCATTTGAGACCAATGTTTTCACCTTAAATCCTGCTTTTAGGACTTTATTTATTTGTTTTAATATGCTTTATTTACCAGGGTGGCATGGTGGTGAAGTGGGTCGCACAGTGGCCTCACAGCAAGAAGGTCGTGTATTTGAGTCCCGGGTGGGGACGAGGCTTTGAACACTGGCCTTTCTCTGTGGAGTTTGCATGTTCTCCCTGTGTATGCATGGGTTTTCTCCGGGTTCTCTGGTTTCCTCCCACCCTCCAAATACATGCTAGGTTGATTGGCCACTGCATGATTGTCTCGAGGAATATGGTTATGTGTGTGTGGCCCCGCGACAGACTGGTGATCTGTTTGGGATGTACCCTGCCCCTCACATCGAATCAGCCGGGATAGGCTTTGGCAACCTCCACAACCCGGTATAAGATGGTGACTACTGACTTTATTTATCCCTCAAGGGGAAATTTCTATGCTGCATTGCACTGCAGCAGGGAGCCAATGATGGTGACAATGGTGGGAGAAACGGGGAGTTCGGTGTCTTCCTCAAGGACACCTAGACATGAGCTCACGGGGATTCGACCCGCAAACTTCTGGTCCAAGGGTGGACGTTCTACCACTGAGCTATTGCCTCCCCTCAGCATTGCTTTATGTGTTAAAATCGATAATATAATTTACTAGTGAAATTTTATTATTTTATATTAACCCAGTAATATAAAATTCTAGTTTAGCATGCATAGAGGTGAAAATGTGGGTGTTCCTGCTGCTTTCAAGTCAGATTTATGGAAGCAATTCCGTTTTCCTGTTTTGAATAATGCTAAAAAATGGACAAACAAACAAGCCTTATGCGAAGACTGCTAACCCATGGGCAGTGTCACTAGAGACACCAAACAAACCAATATGTTTCAGGAATCTAGCATTAAAATGTATTCGGTCAAAACGTACTAAAGGAAACCTTTTGAGCAACTAGCTAGTAGTAAAAATAAAAACAGTCACATTGTCATTATGAGCAGGAATTCAAAATTGTAAGATCTGGTTCAACATAATTAGCCGGCCTGCAATAAATGCTAGAAATATTATTTAGAGAAATAATATTAAGACAGCATCATCATCAAGATATTTGCATAGTGTTACAACTTCAAATGGAAATTAAGTCCTGAATTGTTGCTGAAAGTAGCATCAGTTTTCACCATTTTTCATAATCCTATCTTCTGCCACCAGAGGGAGCCCTGGACCTTCCCTCATCACCCTGATTAGGGACACCTGAGGGTGATTAACCTGATGACACACTTGTGGATCCTGCTGCCTATTTAAAGGCAATCACTCCAACTGTCTTGATCAGGTCATCACCATCCTTCGGCTGCATGACCAAGTCATGCTGTTCTGAACTTTAACAATGAAACAATCCTCCTGATCAATGTGTTTTTTTGTGTTACAGCTCACTGGACTCATTTTCAAAATAAATCATGTCTGTTGTTCTGCATTTGGGTCCTTCTTCCTTCCACATTCTCGTCATGACACAAGTCATACATTCAACTGGTCGCTGCATAGTAGATAAATTAGATGGAAGTTATTCAGAAGTGGGTAGAGTGGTTTTAAAAATCCTCACACTAATATCATACCACCCCTAAATTTAACCATGTAAAAGGAACAGGTTTGAATAATTATCACGCATTATCCGAGCAGTATGAAGAGGTGAGGTATGAAAATCCATACGTTTTTCTTTTAAATAAAAGTTTCAACTGTCAGAAAGTTTTCTTTAGCTTATTATTTTTGTTGTTATTGTTTTACATTTGTTCTAAAATGTGCATGAGGGAGAAAAAACCCCCTCTTTTACAAAGAACACTGAAACGTTGCATGAAACGTTATAGACACGTACACGGCACAGTTCTGCCTGTCTGTTTTAACTTCTAAGTTACTGATATGTTGGATCAAACTGATGAGAACAAAGATGAAGAACACCCAGAATGAAACCCAAAAAAAACAGCAGAATACATTTTTATCTGTTCAAGAGGCAGCGTTTGCATTTGCCAGTGGAGTATTCAATTCAGTTTTTATGTTTAGCTCAATGTTTCAAGACAATTGTCTTAAAAAGCTTTACACCAAAAATTAAAAGAAAAAAAATACTTCAAAAACACATTTTGAACTCCAAGCCTTTCTTTCACAACAAAGCATTAAATAATTTGTCAAATTAAATAGCTTGACAAATTCATTGGGAACCACTTTGCATGCTTCAAAGTTATATCTGCCATGCAGGAAAATAGTTTTCATCCCAAAAATGAACGTGTTTTTTGAAGCACTGTTTGCTTGATGCCTCCAACTGTCGGCTCGGAGAGAAAAACTAAAAGAAAGTTCAAACCGAAAAATTAAAGATGGAGTCAATCATGTGTGAGAGGGTCTTAACTCTGAGGTTGTGTACATGTTGGAACTTTGTGTGTTTGTTCCACAGGCGGCTAAGCAGAGCAGCAGTGGTCAGACTTCTGCCTGAAATCACAAAGCCAAAAACAGATAAAGGAGCAACTCAATTCCACAACAGTGTTTGGTCCCGAGCCAAACGATGGCTTCCAGGAGGCTTTTAAGCCTCTTACAAGACTGGCTTCCTTCCTCTCACAATCCATTTTTATTTATTTATTTATTTATTTACAACCTCACACTCTTTCAGTTTCTCCCTTATTCATCCATCTTTTAGTTGAAAAAGTGTCACCAGCAACGGAGAACATCTACACACTAAGTCAAGCATGATGGAGATAGTGGATGTACTCGGAGGAAAAGCTGGAAATCAATGAAATAAAAGCCTACAGAAGGAAATAAGATGAAGGGAGACCCTATAGGCCAACGATCAGTGAAAGTTAGACATAAACTAGCTGAGGAAAACACAAAAGGTGTGAACTTGCTCAACTTTATATTAACTGACTTACTTCTTCAGGGATTTTCTGGCTGTTGGGAAAAATTTCTGGGACAAGCATGAAGCAGGAACTTGGTAGGGTCAAATATTTTTATGATGAATGAAGAGGCAGTCGTTCAGACCGTGGTGTGCATGTGCGCGCGCAAATGTATATTTATCTTTTTATAAAGCTTTTTCTGTGTTTAAATCCCATAATAGATGAAAGGTGGCATGTGTCTTGTGTCCCTGCTGTCAGCATCTGGCACTGATCACAGGCTTCCATCCTCCAAGTGATTGCTTCGCCACAGCTCGTCCTCACACCGCAGGCTCGGATCCAAACGCCAGCAACAGGTCGTGTCACAGCTAATATGCCTGGCTCCAAAGATTTTTAACCGACTGTCCAAGCAATATATTTTCCTGACCAACATGTATTGATTAAGTGCTCTCTCTTTAATAATGAAGAGGCATAAATCTTCCTCGTCATAGAGGACATGTAGAGTAATCTGATCAGAGAACTGCTTCCACAAGCCCCCTGTGATTTCTGAAATAATTAAAATCAAATGAGTTTGATGTAACGGGAAATAAATTTGAGAAAACACTACTTAAATGGAAACGTGATATGCAAAACAAGGAGAGGGAGAAGCTGGTTCTCATATTATAGACATATCAAGGTAATTTATTGGCTGATTATCATCAGTGAAAAAATATGCTTCAGTTTAATTTTAATTATTGAATTAAGAATTGTTGTAATTTTTGGATTGATGTAATAAAGTAACAGAAAAAGTCTGTTCTTTTCTTTTTAAATAAGTCCCTCAACTTGCGTCACCCTGCTTTAAGTTATACAATATATTTCCATTCCGTTCCATCGTCTTCCGCTCATTCGAGGCTGGGTTGTGGGGGTAACAGCCTCAGATGGGAAGCCCAGGCTTCTCTCACCCAGGCTGCGTCCTCCAGCTCACCCGGAAGGATCCCGAGTTGTTCTGCGACCAGCTGTGAAACACAGTCTCTCCAGTGGGTCCGGGGTCTGCCTCTTGGTCTACCCCCGGTGGGACATGCCCGAACTACCCCATCTGGCTCCTCTCGACCTGGAGGAGGAGCGGCTCGACACCGAGCTCCTCCCGTATGGCAGAGCTCCTCACCCGATCTCTGAGTGAAAGCCCAGCCACCCTGCAGAGGAAGCTCATTTCGGCCGCTTGTATCCGTGATCTCATTCTTTCGGTCACCACCCACAGCTGGTGACCATAGGTGAGGATTGGAACGTAGATCAACTTGTAAATCGAGAGCTTTGCTTTTCGGCTCAGTTCTCTCTATACCACGACCGACCGATGCAGCGTTCTAGTTATTGCTGACGCCGCACCGATCCGCCTGTCGATCTCCCGCTCTATCCTTCCCCCACTTGTGAACAAGTCCCCAGAGTTACTCCACTTGGGGCAGGACCCTGTCCCTGACCCGCAATATATGTAGACCTAAATTTTTATTTGACCACACTTTCTTCATTCCGTATGATGGGCGTTAGTAAATATATTTAATTCAATTTGTTATATTAAAGGGGTGCACAGTGGCTAGCACAGTAGCGTTACAGAAAGAAGGTTGGGGCTCAAGTTCTGGATGGGGATAAGGCTTCGAACACTGGTCTCTCTGTGTGGAGTTTGCATGTTCTCCCCATGTACGCGTAGGTGTTCTCCGGTTTCTCCGGTTTCTCCGGTTTCCTCTCACCTTCCAAAAAACATGCATGGTTGATTGGCCGCTAAAAAATTGCCCCTAGGATTGAGTGTGTGTGTGGCCACCTGACAGACTGGTGACCTGTTCAGGGTGTACCCTGCCTCTCGCCTTGAATCAGTCGAGATAGGCTCTGGCACTCCCATGACTCCGTCAAGGAATTAGCAGTTCAGAAAATGAATCAATGGATGTTGCATTAACAAACAATTTGATTTTTCCGTTTTACCCGTATTGTTTGTATGGTTATTGTGGTGTTATGATCGTTTTGGTTTTTTTTTTTCTTTTTTAATGAATGTTCCTTTTTTTATGTGGCAGGTCACGTACAGATCAGTCTTGTGGTGAGCCAATCACTGACAACTGTGTTCGACAAGATTCTTGTTTGGTTGGTTTTTTTTTTTGGCAAAAACATAGCACCTTAGGTTCAGTTTGATGCCTCAATTTAGAATTTGGCCTTCATTGCAAACTAGGCTGAGCTCCAAATCACTACCTTTCTGGCTTTGGTGATTCAAAGATAGAGTTGTTTGTGGACTGGTTAGAAAATCTAAAAGTTTGTCTGGATTTTTTCTGACATATTGGGTTATTGAATTTAAAAAATAATACACAAATTAAAAAAATTTAAAAAACATTAGATTAAACTTTTCGAAACAATCCAAGGATCCATTAAACCCTTATAAACTTCAATTATATAAGATTATAACATTTTATTCATCAAAAACTTGTGTTGATTGTAGATAAAATCTGTCTGACTCCTCACCAATGTTAAAAGTCCAACCTGTCTTTGCATATTTCTGTATGCGTTTTGGACAAGTGTCCAGAGCTGCTTGGATTTCTTTACTTTGTTCAACATCTTTGAAAAGCTGATCAAAACAGGATGCTTTGTGTCATCTCACTCTTCTGGAACATTTGCTTCCTACAAATCTGGTCCTATGCCCTAATTCTGCACATCTGGTCCCAGTTGCCTCTCCCTAAAGTATCCACCTGTGTCTCCTCTTCTCCCGGTTATTCGACCTCCAGTGCCAGATCATCTGTTGTGCTTCTGTCTTGCTTTTATGATGGGGTTATCACCATGTCTAGTCCCTCACTCCGCTGTGCAGCTGTTCTTCACTCTTGCTGCAGCCATAATGATGACTCCTCCACATCGTCTGGTCCTGCGAAGTCTATCCAGCATGGCTTCCAGATTGCACATGTCGACCTCTCTTCCCTAACCCCTGATTATCTGTAATTAACTGGCTATGCATGTGGGTCCTAAATCTCCAGTATGTGGTTAATATTTTTTTCAGAAAAGGCTTTAAAGGTATTGAGTCTGCGACTGGTTTGAGGTGTTTTTAGATTAAAAATATTACATCACACTCTACGTCAGTTCTCAAACAACCAAACTGTTGGAATGACTCAGGTCTTGAACGTCATTTTTGTGTTTATTTTGTTCAGCATCACCTGCGGCGAAAATGGGATCAGAGCTAAAAATCCCAATAACAGGTGCCAAGATACTTGAGGAAAAAAAAGTTGTATGGATTGGATGTAACCTTGCTAAGGAAATTAAATAAGTTTTGATAGAGCTGTCCTCTTTAATCATACATACACACACAGCATGATTTACAACAGGCTTGTAATTAATTACATGGCTGCTGAATGCAGGTATTCATCTCTGGTACAAATAGATTGTTTTTTATTAAAATAACCTCACGGCTAGAGCGGAGGAGATGGATTGCACGCTCTGTGTTTGGAAAATTACTTCTTTCAGACCACACTTTTTCCTGTGTGTGTGTCGAGTTTCTCTACAAGCTCAGGTTGTTGGCCATTGCACTCTCAAAAATTCAGGTGCAACCCCGTGCCGAGAATTGTATCTACAAAATGGAATAACAAGGTAATGAGGTTGTGCTATGAGTAAGCCCTCAATTTTCGAGCTCCACAGTGCTCTGACTCTGTGGTCTTGATTCCTACTGACTTCATCCAGCGGTGCTTCAAAACACTCATCTTAACTTGTTCGACCATCTAAGAGTCCACATTGTACACCACATGACCACAGTGGCCTTGAAGGGGGTTGATCAATGAGACCTTGCAAGGTGTTTAAAGATGTAGTGAAAAAAAAGAAGAAAAGAGGCTGGAAGGAGGTGAATACCGGGAGCTGAAGGAATTTTTACCGTTCTCTACAACTCTCAAACAACACTGTTGTGTTTCTGTCAAATCATTGATTTCATTGAATGTGTAACATCATAAAACTTTAAAAGTTGCCTCATTAAAAGTTCCAGAAAATGCTTGTTTTGTGTTTGCTTTTTATTTTTTTTTTGCTCTGAACCCAATCTTTCAGACATGAATCAGTATTCACCATCTCTCCGTTTCACTTTGATGTCCTTATGGTTGTGGATTTGTCTATCTTCTAGCTTCTAGGATGACAAATAAAATTGAAGTTTGGTTACCATGTAACAGAAATGACAAAAATTAGATGTCAAATTTAAAAAAAAAATACATTTCATAACATTCTTTTTAACTATTTTTTGTAAACAGATGAAAGACTCCAAAAGAGGTTTTTTATCATTAAGATCACTATGGATACGGTTATTTTTGTTTTCTATCATTTACTGATTTGTTTCACAGTAGGCTCAATGATTGAGATTGCTTTCATTTGGGATTTGGGATAGCCATTTATGTGTCATGAGCCCTCCTGCTGCCAGAGGGAGCCCTGGATATTCCTAATCATCCTGATTAGGGTTACCTGAGGATGAATCCTGATTCCACACATCTGTGCACCCTGTCATCTATTTAAGGGCAATCACCCTAGACTTCCCTGTCAAGTCATACAATCCCTTCCAGCCAGGTCTCCGTGTAAATAATCTTATGCCATGCCACTGAAACTTTGTCTTTATTCTTTCCACAGTAGTAATGGCCTGCCAAATTCAAACAGATAATGTTTTCTGTCCGCTTCATGACATTACGTCCTTCTTTTAAGCTGTGTCCGTGATCAGATTCAAGGAACTGACAAAGTCTGCATTGCAGTACGGAAACTTGTTCTTACTAACAAATAAAAAAATCTGATCTGTCACTTTTATGATCTACATTTTTTAACCTCCTTTAGTCCTCTGAAGTTTTACAACACATTGGGAACTTTTTTCTTGAGATAACAAGCTTTAAAAATGACAAACCTGTCACTACTGGCCAGCGAAGGAGCTTGTCAAAGACTAAATGTGTGCTTGGTTTGCCGTGACCGCTTTTTTTTTGTTTTGAGATAGAAGTAAGACCACATCTTTGATTCATTCATCATGGTGCAATAAAACTACTACTGGCTCTGATACAGTCTGATTCCTCTGGGAAATCTTACTGCAGATATATGAGGTGTGCTAAACTATGCTGACTTAGACGTTGACTGGATTAACAAGGCATTGTCAAATATTGGGGAACCAGGCTATTTTAATGAGAAAAAGAAGAAGACACTCATGGGTAAGGTTGGAGAACGAGACAAGATAATATTCCTTT
This sequence comes from Neostethus bicornis, assembly GCA_902685375.1. NCBI lineage: Eukaryota > Metazoa > Chordata > Actinopteri > Atheriniformes > Phallostethidae > Neostethus > Neostethus bicornis. Next base: position 24,610,358 of record LR738547.1, read on the forward strand.
TGGCACATGAGGTGTGTGGTACGCTGTGAGGGTAAATTAAACTGCCGTGATGCAAAAAAGTCTCACATTTTACCCAGAAAAATGTGTGCATTGACTTTTTTTTTCAAATCAAAGTTACCAAATGTTTACCTGCTATAGTTTCTGTTCATAACAAGCTTGTTCCACAGAGTTGTATTTAGAATCAAGATTTATGGTTGTGAGTTGGTGTTGACTTTTTTTTTGTCATTGATGCATTTATTCTGAATTTTTGGGATGAATCAGTCATTAAAATTATTTTGAACAGTATTTAGTAATAACGATGTAGGAGCCCCGCGAAGCTGGCCCCTCTTAAAGAAAGTATATAAACAAAAATAAACAAAAAATATGTCAATCGTTTGTGCTGAGTTTGTGCTGTAAAAATATTAGTTTGTGCTATTTTAGTTTGTTTTAATTTCAAGAAATACAATTTGGACTATGACGTTATCCAGACCTTCATTTATTTCCGGGCGTCGCCAACTTTGATGACGTCATCGTCCACAGTGTATTTCTTAAAATAAAAAAAAATTAAAACAGCACAAAACGATTTTTTTTTTTACAGCTCATAACAGCACAAACTATTGACACCATTTTAGGAGTTTTCTTGCATTTTTAAGCAAAATGAGAAGCTGGATGACCACAGATTGGCCCATAAAAGAATCGTAAATATCTAAAGAAATAAAATGGCACAAACGAGCATTTTTACAGCACAAACGCAGCACAAACGATTGACATAGTTTTTGTTTATTTCTGTTTATACATATACTATGTACATATATATATTTTTAAGAGGGGCCAGCTTCACGGAGCTTGATGTAGGGGGGACTCCAGTTTCTTCCTATCCTCCAAAAACATGCATGTTAGGTTGATAGACTACCATGAAATTGTCCCTAGAAATGAGTGTATGAATGGCTATGTGTGTGTACCCCTGCAGCACACTGGTGACCTGTTAGGTGTATGTCCTGCCTCTTGCCTGAAATCAGCCATGATAGGCTGCGGCACCTCCTGCGACTGCGTTAGAGATAAGCAGTTCAGAAGACAAACGAAACATGAAACCTCTGCTACACAACACACAGATTTGCAGCATCACAACACAAACTCTGATTTTTTTTTTTTAGTTTTTGTTGAGTTGCAGCTCCCTTCACATGAATCCTAAGTCATCACTAAGGCTTGCAAAGAGACTGCTGTTATTTACAGATGGGCAGAAGTGCAACAGACAGGATCTAAGCTGGATCAATACCGTGCATGTAAGATGGGAATACATTGGTTTCACATCGACACACAACCTAACACATAATCTCACCTGTACAGACAACTAACAAAGCAGTGATGTTGTAGGGAATCCTGCTTTTTACACTCCCTCCTCTTCTCATGGTGTCACTCTGTTATACTATATTTTGTTTTTAGTGATTTTTTTTTTATGTGACAAACAACGTGGCTAATCATTCAGAAAAACAATCATCTCATATGGAATGAGATGAAATATGAAAGTCTTTCACCCTGTTTAAGCAAAACAACAGGCAAAAATAAGTGTTCTGACCTTTTGAAAATTCAGATTTTAATTGGCGATGCAAAACAAGGGGCTTGGTGCTGCATGAGAAAATGACGTTGTCATATAAAGGAAGAATATAAAAAAAAATAATTCCCAATGGTTTCCAACACGTGTGTCATCCCTACTTATAGAACATCTTCACAAAATACATGTAAAAATCCACATGTAAAAATCCACATGTAAAAATCCACAATCCATAAATACAGAGGGCTGCAAAAAAAAGCAGTTTGCTGCATTTATGACTCACCCTGTCACAGATAAATCATCTCCTATAGCAGCACTATTTCACAGACTGTAAAGCAACTTTCACTCATTTCATTTTCACTTCTTTCTCTGAGCAAGTTGTGTTCACTTTGGGGAAAATTTACACGTGGTTTGATAAAACCACTCTGACACAGTTACAGTACGGTCCGTAAACTATCTACAGTTCTTCATCTCTTTTACCACAGAGTCCCTCTCTCTTTACTTCAATATTGACTGTGAATGATTGACATCATAATAGACCCCGTTAAATTATGATAGAGGTCGAATTAGAATTTAATCATCTTCCTTTCCCTCTCTCCCTCGAGGGCAAAATGAATAAACATGATTCTCTATTAGACTGATGGGATGGGTATGCGAAAACTGTGATAATTCTCCTTTTTTTTGTCTTCAAAGAATGACCAGAAGAGAAAGAAAAAGAGGTGGTAATAAGATAGTCGGAGATATGATGGTGAAGTCATTGTGAGAAATTCATGAGCTCTGGTTGCACACTTAACAGCTACCATGCATCTATTTACTCTTTTAAACCTGCATGGTTTTTTTTTTGTCATGGCAACTATCTGCTGTCTAACTGGGGATGAAATATAATTTGTACATGAAACAAAAAAAAGAGATATCTCATTTGATCATAACTGCTATGTTATGATCATATGGAAAAGTGAGGTTACAGGGAGAAGAGATAAAGAAGGTGGAAGATTTTAAGTACTTAGGATCAACAGTCCAGAGCAATGGAGAGTGTGGAAAAGAGGTGAAGAAGCGTGTGCAAAACAGGTGGAGAAAAGTATGAAGGTGATGTGTGACAAAAGAGTTTCAGGTAAACAGTAGCACTGAGAAAAAGACAAAAACAGAGATGGAGGTACCAGAGATGAAAATGCAGAGGATCTCTGTGGGAGGTACCACGATGGACAGGATCAGAGGAACAGCACATGTTAGAGGTTTTGGAGATAAAGTCAGAGAGACCAGACTGAGATGGTTTGGACATGTACAGAGGAGAGAGAGAGTGCTGGATTTGTAACCACCAGGAAAGAGACCTAGAGGAAGACCAAAGAGGACGTTTGTGGACGCAGTGGAGGAAGACATGATGATAGTTGGTGTGACTGAAGAGGATGCAGCAGATAGGGTTAGATGGAAGAAACTGACTTGGTGTGACGACCCCTGAAGGGAAATGCCGAAAGAGAAAGAAGAACATCATAACTCCTATCATGTGACCAAAGGACCAAACTCAAAGCCAAGTGGGGTGTGAATGGTTTGAAAAAATTGCTTTTTGACTGGAAAAAAATCCCAAAACATCCCAAAAATGTTGGAGAAAACAGCTTGAAAAGTAAAATATTCTGAGAAGTGAAAGAACCCTAAAAAGTTTATGTATTTACTGGGAAATGTTGGAATGCAGGAAGGGCTTGATCAGAAAGCCCATAACGCCACTTGTGGCCCTCGGGCCGTAGTTTGACCACCCCTGGTGTAGAGTATGCTTCTTTTTTTTTTTTTTAAAGGAACTAAAATCTATTTTACTTCCGGAGTTTACAATTTTTAATTTTTGCACATAAGTTATTCTTTAAAATTACCCATGCTCTTGGATTTATTGCACCAACCCAAAATAATGTATCAAATTAATAAAGCATAAAATTAATTACCTGCTCTAGTTCCTCTCCTCTGAACTGAGACCAAATGAGAGAAAAAAAATCATTTAAAATTTAAGGAACTGTTTTACTGGCTTTATTTTGAAACTAATTTAAACACACAAAATTATTATACTGTGCCTGCAACACAGCAAGACCTTTGCACAGGTAGATGGTGTGTTGCCACCATGTGTACCATTAAAGCCCCGAATCTCGACATATATGAAGAGAAACACATGTTTTATTTTAAAGGACATCATGTTGGATGAAGTGAACCTTCAAAATGACTTACCCCAAACATTAACATTCCAAACACAACCTAATTTTCCAGCCGAGCTAAACAATGGTTATACTATAATGGTTAAACTGTATATCATTCTTATATCGCAGGATTTTTTGATTTAAAAAAAAAAGTACAATTTGTTAAATTACCAATACAACGTATGCCAAAAAAAGTTTATATGTTTACTTATTCAAACTTACTTTCATTTTTGCAACTGTCAATTTCCCCTTCCTCTCGCTCCCCACTTAGTTCTGCTTTTTTTACATGTACACAAGAGAATGTAAATATCATGTGAGGTTGCAAATAGGGTAAGTGGACTCTACTTATACAGCGCTTTTCCACCTGTGTTGGCACTCAAAACGCAGCTCACATTCACACACACATTCATACCTGATGGGGATGCTGCCATGCAAAGTGCAAACCATCATCAGGAGCAATTGAGGGTTCGGTGTCTTGCTCAAGTACACCTCGGCTTGAACTCCTGGTGGGGGATCGAACCGGCAACCCTCCAGATACAGGGCAGCCGCCCTACTCACTGAGCCATCTTTCCCCCAGGATGGCATTTAGAGTGCATTTAAATTAGAATGCGGTCAACAACAAACTGGCATTGGATTAGTATTCAAACTGGACGAGAAAGCTTATAATTCAGTCAAAATTGCATGACTGGAATAAAAAGGATTTTAGGTATGTTTTTTTTTTTTTGAATACCATTCGAACATTTTCAAAAAAGTTGATTCAATAATTCATTAATCAACCGTCAGGCGTCGGTGAGATTAAGTTGGCCCTGGAACACATTTTTAACACTTTCAGCTACAGACGTTTTCTTCCATAAATTTAAATTTCTAAACCATAAATTTAATTTAACAAATGAATTTATGGTTTAAGGACATTTTGATATCATTAACATATACCATTTGTTTTTGAGGCGTCCATAATCGTTAAAATAAAACAGTGAAATTCAAAATTTGTTTCTGATTTTTTAAAAAAAATCACAAACAGGTTGGATTATGAGTCATACTACAATCCTGCAGCGGTCTTACAACCCAGACACAAAATAATCAGAGTCTGATCAAAGAAATCTTCTAATCCTTCTTTCTCCTGGCTGCAGGGAGCAGGAAGAATTATGGTGCGACATACTTGTTTTGTTGCTGAGGCTCTCCCACTGTGGAGGATGCGTATTTGTCTGCGGTGTCGTCCGATCCACTTAGAGGTGGGAAACAAATGCTGGCAATATATTTAATACCCCTCGAGATCATGTCGCAACAAGCCCGAGGCGGCCAATCGTTCATAGGGGCTTACAGGCCACACAGACAAATAAATAAATAAGAGGACATCAAAAAAGAGTGGAGCGTTATGATTTAGTGGCCAATAAAACATGTGGTGTGTCAGGGATTGCAGTGGCTGCACAAAGAAAGAAGATTACCCAAACAACTCTGTGTGTTGTTGAAAAGACGGAACAAAAGAACCCGAGGAACGGAGATATATAAATTTTCACTGCAAACGAACTCCCAATCTTGCTTCACAGAGAGCACAAAAGGTCACGTGGATGATTATAGCTGGCTCTACCTGAGAGCCTTGAAGGTAGGATTGTAAAAAAAGTCCTTCAGCAGCGACCACCCGTGAAGGGCAGGAGTCTATTTGGAGGTAGTAAGACACCAAATGGAGAATTGTGAAATATTGCATTATTTTATGTTACAACTTTATTATTTTCCAGTGCAAGTGTACACCTGTGCTTTTTGGGTTATATAACATACATCACAACAAGCAGACAAATAATACTGGTTCCATCTTGTTTGAGAGAAAACTATGTTGAACTCGACTCAACTGAAGGTAGAAAAGAAAGCTGCTTGTTTAACAAGTGGATAAAAAAAGCCAATTTCAGCTGTAACCGAAGACAATCATGTATTGTGATGCAACTTGTCCTTTTTCTTACTATGAACTCTGACATGTGCCTGTATGTGGAGGTATTTATGAAAATGAAGCAGAAAAGTGCAGCCATCATTATCCCACCTACACTTTTCTCATCCTGAGATACCCCACACAGCCTAATAGACTATTTAAACTGTATATAACAAAACATTTTCACAAAGTACATCCAAGATACCCAAAAATTACCCACTTTACTTTTAAGAAAACATGTAACCGATGACAAAATATGAAGGAGGGAGAATTACACAACACAAATTTTATTTATTCATCTTACCCTAAAATAGTTTTTACAGTCCATACAATCATGGATGCAAGTGGCCGAAATGAGCTTCCTCCACGGGGTGTCTGGGATTTCACTCAGAGTGAGGTGCGCTGCCATCTGGGAGGAGCTTCAAGTAGAGCGGTTAATCCTCCGAGTCGAGAGAAGACAGATGGGGTGGTTTGGGCTTCTGGTTAGGATGCTTCCTGAACGCCTTGCTAGTGAGGTGTTTCAAGTATGTCCCACAGGGAGATGATCCAGAGGTGTGCTCCAGACCTGCTGGAGAGACTATGTTTCGCAGCTGGCCAGGGAACGCCTCAGGATCCTCCCGGGTGAGTTGGAGAATGCAGCCGGGGTGAGAGAAACCTGAGCCTGCTGTCTGAGGCTGTTACCCCCACAACCTCATCCAGGATAAGCAAAAGACAACGAAACGGAACAAATCTAAAAAGAAAAGCCTCCTAAAATTTGCAGTGCTTCGGATCATTAATCAAATTCAAAGACATACCTTTGTTGATTTCAGTAAATCCTCGATCTTGCATATTGACCAACATGAGCATATTGGACGAGGTTCTTTCTAATCAGTGAAAAAGTTCTTACTCTGTAACCAGCAAGATGGATAAAAATGTTTATCCTCAAAAGAGATTTATCTAATTTAAAAAAAAGCATTTGGCTATGAAAGGTTGAAGAAGAAGCTTAGCAACTGGCTAAGCATCTGCTTAGTTGCCACGGTTTTATAATCAAGACGACCACTTCAACCAGAAATACTTCCAAAGATGAGAACAAGACAGATAGCTACAGTTCAGTAGTGATGGTCAAAAACTAATGTGAAGTCTGAAATAAGGCTGAAGTCCTCATAATAAGATTAGTGGATGAAAACTGTGGCAATAGTTTCAGTAGAGGTGCAGACGTTGTGATAAAATACTTTAGATTTATTGTACCAAAGTGGGGGGGTTTCACAGGTGTATGATTGCAAATGGATCCTCATGAAGTGTTACTTGCTGTACAGTAGTTCAAACAACAAATAGAAAGATGTGAATCAGAGAGTTAGAGAAGAGAGCAAGTGGAAGAGGATTAGCAAGTTAGTGTTCTTGTACAGTAAATGACTGATAAGAATTAGAAGATAGTCCAATAAAACCCAAAACTGTGACATATGTACGGTACGTCTCATGGAGTTTGAAATAGAGTTGAATGGTCTCCCATCCAAACCAAAGTTTCGTTTCTAGTGTCAAGCACAATTATCACAAACCTGTTTAATGTGCTGCTGTAAATGATCACAGAAAGGCCATGGGAGGTATGAGAAAATGCTGCTAATTAGGTTTCAGAAGAGACGTCAAGGTGTAAAAACATCCAGGAGAGTGTGTTAAGTGAAACTATTCAGCAGACACATTACTTTAAATAACAGCTGAGCAGACAAGAGTTCACTTTGCTACCAATCACAGAAGAGCTTCAGTGCACGTTGACAGAAAAGAGTCACTTCTAATACAAAGCAGGTTGTGCAATGACAATTTTTATGTTAGAACGCAAAAACAGTGTTTCCGCTTTGGACTGAGAACTACTTCAGAATTTATGTATCATTTTAAAGTAAAATTTAAACAAAAGCTGTTTTTGCCAAGCAACTGCAAAAACAGCTCGAGTCAGCCCACAGGCTTTTGCTTGAGTTTGATTGGTTTCTGCTTTTAAACTGTTGTAGTTTTTCTTGTTGCTATTCTTCTTCTTCTTTTGGCATTTCCCTTCAGGGATCGCCACAGCAAGTCAGTTTCTTCCATCTAACCCTATCTGCTGCATCTTCTTCAGTCATCCCAACTGTCTTCATGTCTTCCTTCACTGTATCCATGAACCTCCTCTTTGGTCTTCCTCTAGTCCTCTTTCCTGGTGGTTCCAAATCCAGCATCTTTCTTCCGATGTACTCTCTCTCTCTCCTCTCTCTCTCTCCTCTGCACATGTCCAAACCATCTCAGTCTGGCCTCTCGGACTTTATCCCCAAAACCTCTAACATGTGCTGTTCCTCTGATCCTGTCCATCCTGGTCACTCCCAGAGAGATCCTCAGCATCTTCATCTCTGCTACCTTCATCTCTGTTTCCTGTCTTTTCCTCAGTGCTGCTGTTTCTAGACCAAACAGCATGGCCGGTCTCACCACAGTTTTGTGCACTTTCCCTTTCATGCTATCGATATTTGATGTTGCTATTGACGTTGCTATTGATGTTTTGAAATTTTTGTGGAATTTGTACACGTTGATTTGTGTCACGAGGATCGCTTTGTGTATCACCTCACCTCGCTGATGAGGTGTGCCGGACACGTCCCACCGGGAGGAGACCAAGAGGCAGAGCCCGGACGCACTGGAGAGACTATGTCTCACAGCTGGCCGAGGAATGACTCAGGGCCCTTCCGGGTGTGTAGAGGATGCAGCCAGGGTAAAAGAAGCCTGGGCTTCCTGTTTGGGGCAGTTGCTCCCGACCCGGCCCCGGATAAGTGGAAGACGACAAAACGAAAACATTGATTTGATTTAGTCCAAAAGGTCATTTTTGGAATAGAGGTCTGTTCAATGTAGAAACGTGTATGTTAATACACGGGTCAGCTTTGGAAAACATATGCGGTCCAATTTTATTTGAAACTGTTGTTTTCCCCAAGCACTCTCATCTGACTAACGAATCCAATCTAAAAACGACCTACTCCTGCATTTTTTAGGACAAGTAATTGTGGAAAATATTTGTTTTAGAAAACACAATACACTCCTTTTTAAGATTTTTTTTCTCCAGAATAATTCAATGTTTAAATTCAAAGTAGTTCCCACCAACACTTTTCACAACCTTCACAAATCAGGTCATTAAGTTCACAGTCGAGCAAAACCCACTATCACAAAACCTGCGATAACAACAGCTGCGCTGACATTTTGTCTCATACCCAGCTGGTGCTTCGCTATTTAAGTGTGCTGCAGACAATCAGGTCAGTCACAAACAGGTGATGGCACAGCTAGCCATTTGACAAGTGGCCAATCACCTGGGTGCACCTAAATGTTCCAAGGAGCTGTCATTGCCCTGCGTCTTCCTGAGAGGAACTGTATCACTTTACAGCAACATTCTGCTTTATGGCACCACATCACACCTGGATCAGTAAGATACTGGCTATTTTTAACCTGCATCAGGGAGGCTTCATTCAGATTGTTGCCTATTGACACTATGTATTCATGACATTGTGATCTGTAGTGAGAGGAGGGAAGAGGTGGAGGAAAAGCTGGAGAGGTGGAGGTTTGCACTAGAAAGAAGAGGAATGAAGATTAGTCAGAGTAAAACAGAGTACATGTGTGTGAATGAGAGGGATCCAAATGGAAAAGTGAGGTTACAGGGAGAAGAGATAAAGAAGGTGGACGATTTTAAGTATCTAGGATCAACAGTCCAGAGCAATGGAGAGTGTGGAAAAGAGGCGAAGAAGCGTGTTCAGGCAGACTGGAACGGGTGGAGGAAAGTATCAGGTGTGATGTGCGACAGAAGAGTTTCAGCTAGAATGAAAGGGAAAGTGTACAAAATCGTGGTGAGACCAGCCATGCTGTTTGGCCTAGAAACATTAGCACTGAAGAAAAGACAGGAAGCAGAGATGAAGATGTCGAGGATGTCTCTGGGAGTGACCAGGATGGACAGGATTAGAAAAGAGTACATCAGGGGAACAGCTCATGTTAGAGGTTTTGGGGATAAAGTTCGAGAGGCAAGACTGAGATGGTTTGGGCATGTACAGAGAAGAGAGAGAGAGAGTACATTGGAAGAAGGATGCTGGATTTAGAACCACCAGGAAAGAGGACTAGAGGAAGGCCAAAGAGGAGGTTCATGGACGCAGTGAAGGAAGACATGAAGATAGTTGGTGTGACCAAAGAGGATGCAGAAGATAGGATTAGATGGAAGAAACTGACTTGCTGTGGCGACCCCTAAAGGGAAAAGCCGAAAGAAGAAGAAGAAGACACTATGTATTCATGAATATAACATTTCTATATTTAATGCCTTTTGTATCTGAAGTATTTTGAAAACACACTTTAGAGACAAGTGAAATGTGCATCAATCTAAGCACCAGGTGCAGAAACACTTAAAGATGTCTGTAAGAGCTACCAGGAGGCAAAAGCAGACAATCTGTTATTTTACTCCCAATAACTTGATGAAGATTTGAAGAGGTCGCCTACGCTGTCAGGTTTTAATTTCCTCAGTTTTACTTTGAAATCACCTTTCAGGTTCCCCTTCAGTGTGAACACCAATCCTACGTAATGTGTCTCACCTGTGTCCTATTGTCATGTTGTTTCATGTAAGTATTTAATGGGGGCCTTCTTCTCCTCACTTCCTTGTGAGTTTGTCTTGGTTCTCAGGGGCTCACTAGCTGCTTACTGGCTCTCTGCTTGGAACACACCTCACCTTCGTATTTTCAGTTTGGAAACACCCGCTGTCGAGCGTTTGTGCCCACACACCAAATCCTGACATATTTACCACCAGAACTTCACGACAAGAATGAGGTGTGCACAGAAATTTTATCAATTGCAGTCTTTTGTCAGTCAATAGAAATTCAAATATAGTTGATCACACTCACAGGACACCATTTGCATTTTCTTAACAGTCTTTAAAATTTAACGTCATCCATCTCTAGAGTGTGACTTGCCCAAAATCTGTATCCTGACTTCACCACCATTTGCCATTATATTCCTGTAATAAACACACGTTTTCTGTAACGCTTCCATAAGACAATCTCAAGTTTTGTTTTTTCCATTTGATCTTCAATCAGCCATCAAAATTATCTAAGGAAACCATATCTCAACAAAAAAAGTGAGTTACTGCTTAAAAATCTACTCCAATCACGTCTTTGAAAAAAAAAAAAAAAGTATTTTTACAGGGGAAAAGATAAAGATTTATTGAGTGTAAATTGGAAAAACGTTAAGAACTTTGTTTGATGGTTAGGGGCCTTTTTTATGTTACCAACCTTTCTAAAACCAGTATTCTAAAGTTTAAGAACTTTGTTTGATGGTTGGGGCCTTTTTTATGTTACCAACCTTTCTAAAACCAGTATTCTAAAGTTTGATAATTAACTGGAACATTTTTCCAGATTATTTTGAGTCCTTGCCAAAGACATAATAATAATGATAATAATAAAAATTTTATTTGTAAAGACTTATTTCCAAGACATATTTGTCCGTTAAATACATTTGTTATGAACCTGGTCTATTGAAAATAATGTGTCGTAAGAAGATTGAGGAACATCTCATGGAAAACAACTTTCCGTTTTGTTATCTTTTGCTTATCCGGGGCCGGGCCAAAACACCTCGCCTGCGAGGTGCTCGGGGGGCATCCTGACCAGATGCCCGAACCACCCCATCTGGCTCCTCTCGACCTGGAGGAGGAGCGGCTCGACACCGAGCTCCTCCTGGATGGCAGAGCTCCTCACCCGATCTCTGAGTGAGTGCCCATGCACCCTGCGGAGGAAGCTCATTTCGGCCGCTTGTACCCGCGATCTCATTCTTTCGGTCACTACCCACAGCTGGTGACCATAGGTGAGGGTTGGAACGTAGATCGACTTGTAAATCGAGAGCTTTGCTTTTCGGCTCAGCTCTCTCTTCACCACGACGGACGGATGCAGCGTCCTAGTTATTGCTGATGCCGCACCGATCCGCCTGTCGATCTTCCGCTCCATCCTTACCTCACACGTGAACAAGTTTTAATTACTAATTAGTCTTCCTATTTTTCTAAATCTCTCCCAAAGTTTTTCACTTTCTTTTATGTTTACTTTTACAACAAATTCTAAGTTACATTTTTATTAGAGTGGTACTAACTTTCCTTTTCACTTCTTCTAGTGGTGAGAGTCCTGTGGGCATGTTTTGGACCTTCCAGATTGCAAGCTCGAAATAAGAACTCCTGGTGATCAACCTTCCATTTTCAGCCCTGATCTTCAACCAGCTGATAGGAAGCAAACCCAGCAGGCTCCCAAGAGCAGGTGCCCTTTATGAGTCACAGGTATGAATATCATTTCAGTCATTTTAAAACCCTGGAAGCACATCTCCTCCTACACCGAACCCACCTGTTGAGACTCTTCCTATGTACTCAAAAGACCAGAATTTCTTATGTGAACTTCACAGTTAAACTCAAAGCTTTTAACTTGCCACAGAGACAGGTAGTTTTATATTTGGATTCATCGTACTTCCAAGAAAGGAATAGAAAATTGAGCTTTTTTGCAAAATATAAGAATAAAATTGTATGTTTGTCCAGCTGAAATAATTTCACCATTTAGAGTGAACGTACAGAAATCAGATTTAACAACAATAACTTCAGAGGGAAAGATTTACTTGTCCTTACCACAAGATATCTGTTCTGCACAGCACCAGCTAACGTTTCAGAAATATGAGATAAGACTTCTCAGATGATCGGTGTTGAATAGTGATACATCTTCATGTTAGTAACACCAAGTTTTAAGGGTTTTTACTCGGAAGGTGGGAAAATAATTAAATCTATTCAGCAAATCTAAGAACCTACAACTTTATGTTGAATGGACTATTCTGTGAATAAATGCAGTTTTCAATGGAGCACAAATCATTTTCTGACCAAAAATTTTTTCATTATTATTCTATTGTTACCTGAATACCAGACTTCTATATTTAGAAATATATTTTCAGGCTAAAACATTCATTTAGGAAATGTTCTGTTGCATTGTTTTCTGTTTATATGGGGCAACAGCCTCAGACGCTAAACCCTGGGAGGATCCTGAAAAGTTCCCCGGCCAGCTGTGAGACAGTCTCTCCGGTGAATTCGGGGCCTGCCTCTGGGTCTTTTCGACTGGGACGTGCACGAACCACCCCACCAGCAAGGAGCTTGGAAGGCATCTTAACCAGATAACCAAATCATTCTCTCGACCTGGAGGAGCAGCGACTCCTCTGAACTCCTCCCTGATGGCAGAGCTCCTCACTCTAACTCCGAGTCAAAGCCCAGCCACTCTGCAGAGGAAGCTCATTTCAGACGCTTGTATCCGTGATTTCGTTCTTTCGGTCATCACCCACAGTGTCCATAGGTGAGGGTAGGAACGTAGATCAACTGATAAATTGAAAGCTTTGCTTCATAGCTCAGCTCTTTCTCCACCACGACGGACCAATCCAGCGTCCTTATTATTCCCGCTTGATATCTCATCTAAGTCCTGGACGAGACATTTTTAATAAACTTTTAAAGACCAAATCTTTTAAGTCCGTGCTTTGATGGAACAAGAGTGCTTTTGACCACTTTCATGACAGAAAAAATTGTACATAATTTGTTTCTGAAAGAATATTTTGTCTAAATACATTCATACAAGTGGAGGAGTTCAAGTATCTCGGGGTCTTGTTCACGAGTGGGGGAAGGATGGAGCGGGAGATCGATAGGCGGATCGGTGCGACAATAACTAGGATGCTGCATCGGTCCGTCGTGGTAAAGAGAGAGTTGAGCCAAAAAGCATCTGATCTACGTTCCTACCCTTACCTATGGTCACCAGCTGTGGGTGGTGACCGAAAGAATGAGATCGTGGGTACAAGCGGCCGAAATGAGCTTCCTCCGCAGGGTGGCTGGGCTCTCACTCAGAGATCGGGTGAGGAGCTCTGCCATCCGGGAGGAGCTCGGTGTCGAGCCGTTACTCCAGGTCGAGAGGAGCAAGATGGGGTGGTTCGGGCATTTGGTCAGGATGCCCCCCGAGCGCCTCGCGGGCGAGGTGTTTTGGGCACGTCCCACCGGGAAGAGACCAAGGGGCAGACCCTGAACCCGCTGGAGAGACTATGTCTCACAGCTGGCCGGGGAAATACTTGGGATCCTTCCGGGTGAGCCGGAGGATGCAGCCGGGGTGAGAGAGGCCTGGGCTGCCCGTTTGAGGCAGTTGCCCCCACGACCCGACCCCGGAAAAAAGCGGAAGATGACGAACGGAACATTCATACATATAAAAAACTTTGGATTTGGAGTGGCAAACCCTGAAGAAAAAAAAAAACCCAAATTGAAAGAGGAAGAAAAACAAACGATTGAGTTAAAGCTTAAAATTTTTAGATAGTTTTTCTCTTCAGCTTCTCCGACAATGCTTTAACCTGCGCTCTATTGTACCCTTAAACCTAAGTCGTATCTTGACACACGCAGGGTGATTTCTATAAGCTTGCAGTGACATAAAGAGAAGAAGCAGATGCTTGTGCAGTCCTCCAGGACTTCTCATATAAAGTAATAAAGATGCCATCTGACAGCTCCTGCTGTCAAACCGCCTCTCCGTACATAGCCTTTTAACTCGCCTCCTCCAGTGTTTTGTGCTGGTTGAATATACAGAAAAAAAGGCCACGTCCTCCTTGGAGGGGAGTTAGCATCAATATTGGCGGGTAGTTTTGTCTGATATCATTTGGCATTCCTTTCAGCTAAGCCAGTTTCACAATAACTGCATGAAGCTTCGATGACCGTGGCCTTGAACGTGTCATTGCAGGGCATTGATCACGATGAAAGTGTCTAGAGATGGAAATAAAGTGGCTTTATTAGGAACATGTATCCGAATGTGTTACATCTACGACACAGTGAAGATTCCTCCTGGGTTGCTGGTAAATGAGGTGATAAAGTGGAAAGAGATGAGGGTGGGGGACTCGGTGTGTAGATAAAGCAAAATCACATGGGTCTCCTTTTATGATCTGAATCTATATCCAGAAATGAGCTGCAGCATCTAAAGAAATTTTAAACCAAGGTCTCTGGTAGGTTCATTAAAAAGCCATTCTTTCATCTGAAACATTTATCTTACGCATATTAAAAGTGAATGACAAGCATATCTTCATCGACATTGCGCGCATACCAACTTTTTTTTTGTCCTTTGCTTTGAACACGAACCCTTGGATGCACTTTTTTTTTTTATCTAATCGCTCTTCCACGGCATGCCTTCAAATTATTTCAGTAACTGCACAGCACCTGGGCTAGTTGTTCATTAGCACATCTCCAGGGGTTCATGATACTTACAGCATTTTAATGTAAAGAAAGCTAACTTTTTTTTTTTTTTATCTACAATTGGTAGCAGTTTGCAAGAAAGCTGCAAAATGTCTTAGTTTTAGTGTGTATGAGTTTGTCAAGTTTGAAAATTGCAAATGTTTCTGCCTATGTGGCTTTTGCAGTCTTTTCTAGAAATTTTTGGAGATGAAAAAGAAATTTATAATGAACTCTTTGATTAATAAATATCAATAAATGCCGGCAGAATCGGCCATTATAGCAATTCAATTTGAAACAGCATGTTAGTCAACAGACGCGGGCACTCTATACTAAAGTATAAAGTTACAACTAAATTGATGAGTTTTTCAAGTAAAATTATGTGAAATGTGAAGGAACATTGGAAAAGTTGCTTTTATTCAGATGAGCTGGTTTTATCTGCAGTTAATACACAATTCCTTGGAGAAACTGAACCTAGGGGTCGCCATTTTAATTTGAAAACACCTGACTCTGTGAATCAGGCGGGGAACACTAAAGAGTCACAAACACAGCCACAGAACAGGAGAATCAAGCAGAGGGATACCTGCAGGAACGGCACAGAAAATCTAGAAGTGATAAGTGTCAGGACTACTCAGCGTTCAGTATGATCCTGCCGACAACGCCAAATGTAACAGGGGGTGGCCACCTCCAGTTTTGGGTTGAACAAGGAGCACCAGAGTCTGAAGCATGTTCCACATAGAAATTTAAAAAGGCTTTGTATTAATTATTTTAAAATGAGTGATCTAGAAGACAAAAACAGCTTTGGGCTTAACCCCCACAGGCACTCCAAAGTCTACTTTCTCTTTTTTTCCCTTTTGGCGAGCATCCAGACACTGACTTGATGTCTCGTTCATGTTGGTATCCTGTCAGCTGGTGTTCCTGCAAGGATCAAACCACCTGGCGCTTAGTCAAGCATCCCTGAACCCGTACAAAACCAGCATACCACTGTTCAAGCTCGTCCCATTTCTTAGCTAACGCACCTACTCTGTGGCTATACTTCTGTCCTCTTTTCCTCCATCCACCCTCTATTGTGTCCATTGCGTGCACCTGTGTCTCCGTGCCACACGGGATACTGTATATTAAAACTCATGTCAACCAGTTTAAAACATGCTAAAAAAAAACACTTAAAGCTATGCAGACTAAAAAATACCATAATCCACCAATTACTATATGAAATCTGTGACAGAATTAAGAAGCTCACGTGTTTATGTTTGTCAGTTTTCTTTCTGTTTCCAACTTTTGAATTTTTTTTTTTAAATCAATAATCTAATGGATGAAACTTTAGAATGGCATTGTATGGTTGTGGGGCGTTTTTAAACCAAGTTGCACATTATTATGAAATATTTTATGTCAAATGCTTACTGTACATTAAATTGAATTGAATATACTTTATCCCCGAAGGGAAATTTGAGGGCTGCAGTGTTACATTCATAGAATCTCATACAACATTGTGAAAGGCAAGAATTACAGGTTTGGAAGTTTAAATAGTTTAAATAGTCTGAAAGGTTAAATAGTTTGATGGAAGATGGTAAGAATGATTTTCTGTAACGTTCCTTTGAGCCGTAGGGTTGCAGGAGTCTGTTGCTGAAGCTGCTCTTCAGATGGTCCACAGATTAAATATGAGTCCCATTACCATTGCTTGCTGGGCATTAATGCTTTTATGTTGTCATATATCAAATATAAATGTCAACTCCAAGAATGTGAAAACTAAGTGCAGTTGTTTAATGTAAAACAAAGTGAAAATTCATTTTCAATTTAGACATCTGATTATTAAGAGATTGAAATAATAACGCCATAACAAAACCATGTTTCTATATGTTAATTTTTAGTGTCATTTCAAAGAACAGGCAGAGCTTTTACTTTGTTTAGAGCAGGGGTCGGCAACCTTTTTTACTCAGTCATTTGGGACCGCCCCCCCAATAATAAAAAAAAAAGCACCCGGAGCCACAACCCATTTTGACTTCATTATTTATATTACGCTATGTACAGAAAACTATTGCATTTATAAAAATGAAACCAACAAACTGCAGCAGAGAACACAGAATTTTATGTATGGACGTAACAAAAAGCATTTTACGCTTAGTTGCTGCTTAATTTCAAATAAAATACCCATGTCTATTTAAGTCCTCTTATTTAAGAAATAAAAATCCAAACTTACCCAACCCACTGAACAAAAAATGCAAACAGCCTGCAGTCACCTGTCCTCTTATTTATGCCCCCCCCGGCACCCTCTCTCTCCGCTGTGACTATAATTAGTATCATTTGTCTATGAAATTGTTCTAAGTACACCTCTACATAACATTGTATCCTCATTAATATTAAAGAAAGCAAAAAAAAAGAAATATAACAAAGAACAGCTTTATTAACGTTTTTTAGTCTGTAACAGAAAAGATTTAAAGTGCATCAATTAACTTGAAATTCAAAGAAATTTGATTCTTATTTAAACTATAAACTACATCTACTGTAGTGGATGTGCAATTACACTTTATCCTCGTACGGCAAAAAACAAAAACAGAAGCACTGGTTTAGAGGGACTGGGAGACCTGCTTTAATTTGAATGTGATGTATAATATATATTTTTGTAAAAAATAAAATAAACAGAAATATGCAATGTAAGGAACTTTCAAGAATCTAATATAAAATGTGGAAAAAACAAATCATAAGACAACTTTTTTAATTACCTCAATACTGCGTCTAAGTCCCTACTGCCTTGAAATAGAAGTAATCTGGTTTTATGCGGCTGCTGGAAAAATATAAAACTTCTATTTGGATGGAGATGCTGTAGAAATGTCTGGTCAGCAGGTAGCTGCTGGATTCATCATGTACTGTTGCGATTGACTTGTTTTTGCTGATGTGCTGCTACATGCATCATAAGGATTGGATGTTTCCTGGCCTTTCTACAACACAGTCACTTGTAGTGGAGCTGAAAATTCTGCTGTGACCCCTCTTGTCATCCTTCTGCTCATTTTCTGGTTGTTCTTTCTCTTCAGATCACAATTTCTTTGTGCATTTAAAAAATTTAAATTAAAATTAAATTAAAGTTTGTTTTTATGGAGAAAGCGTAGCTCAATAGTATAGTGGCCATCTTTAGACCGAAGAGTTGCCAGTTTAATTCCCACCTAGCTTATGCCAAAGTGTCCCTGGAGATGAAACCTAATTTCTAGTCATTCCCACCATTGGTGCCATCATGGCTGCCTGCTGCGGTGCGACACAGCACATTATTTCCCCACAAGGAATTAATTACGTAGGTACTATGATTATTGTACTTTTTAGCATCAGGCTAATTAGCATCATGCTAATCACCCAGGTGTTTGGGATCAGGCTGAAGTCCAGGAGCGAGAGGGAGGTCCAGGGCTCCCTCTGGCGGCAGGTGAGGGGATCATGACAAATGTGACCTAAACAATTAATCAACTTAACTAATTGTTGGGGTTTTTTTTGTTCAATTATTATTTTTAATTCTAAAAAAATGTTTGCATTGTGAAAAAAACATTATTTGCCACACGATCAATCCAAGCTTGATTGTACAGTTGGTGAATCTGATTGTTGATTTTATTGTGTAACTCTTAAAAAAAATAGTTAAAGGGTGTCATAGTTTATTGAAGACTGGAATATTGTGACGTGTTGTTCAATTCAATTCAATTTTATTTGTATAGCCCAAAATCACAGAATTTCCGTCTCAATGGGCTTCACAAGAAAAAGAGGAATGTATTAACACAAATACACAACAAGAAAAATAACTAACAAATGCTAACTAAACAAGACTAACACATTTATGCCCTCAGACTCTCCTTCTCGGTGAGGAAAAACTCCTTAAAAACCCATCAGTGGGGAAAAAAAGGAAACCTTGTGGGGATCCACATGAAAGAGAGATCCCTCCCCTGAGACGAGCAACCAATGTGTCAAAAATTATTGTTTAAATATTAGCTTATTCTACTCTTCAGCTAAATATCTAAAAAAGTCAATAGATGTTCTTCATCCTGATGGTTACACGGGGGACTCCTCAGCCCAGCAATGCCCTGGACGGGGATGAGTTGTCAAACATAAATGATGCTGTCTGTTATTCAGAGCGTCTCAACAATAATGTTTCCTAATGTATCTATTTCCCCTATGATGTAAACTTAGCAGTGCCAGACGCATGTACGGTATGCTACATTTTCTTCCTAAAAGCACTCAGAAGCTATTTCTTTCTTGCAAACAAGATAAAGGTGCCAATTGGGCTTGTTTCCAAAAACCTATTAGGCACAGCAAGCCGCACACCAAGTTCCCATCAACTTTGTAACTCTGGTACTATGTAACACCAATACTTGCATGCCAACACACATATTCACAAGAGATGATATCCCAGTGCAGAGCTCTTCTCATTTGCTGTAACTTTCAGAATACAAGTCTTGGTTGGAGGAAAAAAAAGTTTTTCCCAAACTATTCCAACTGTTGTAACTTCATCCCCCTGAGGAATGTATGTGAACATGAAGGAGCTAAGGAATCATTGTGCATGAGCAAAAAGGGATAAAAACGTAACTGAAGCTTAAAGTTAATGCGGCACGAGCTAAAAATAGAAAGTGACTTACCAACTTTCACCTCACAGGAACATGGAAGGAAAAAAAGGGGAAGAAAACAGCTCGCTCGATTGAATTGGACCTGAAAATAAGTGGAAGCAAAACTGAGAGTGTGCACAAAATGAGGTGAAGTTTTTTGTGTATGTGTGTGTGTGCAAAGAACAAAGTGTAAAGCCTCCACTGGGATACGGCTGATGTTTCACTGCCGAAAAAAAGTCTCCAATTCTGCAAAAAAATGTATTTCGTGCTATTGTAAAACTGCTGTGCACATGGACGCCTGGGCTTAAACTCGAAGGGAATACCTCTTTTTTTCTTGGATGAGGGACTCTTAAACAGTGTTGCTGTTCTTTGTGTCTAATTAAAGTTTTTTAATGAGATACTGTGTCATGTTGACATATGCAAACTTAAAATTTGGAAGCAAATTCATGATTACGTTCTCATTTGTGGAAGAATAACTCCTGCTGCCTCATTTTGAAAAGTAGTGTAACTAGAACTTTTTAATTACTAAGTATTGTTATTTTTAATAATGCAAATTTTCTAAAAATTACCATTTTTAGTCATTTGTAAGTTTACACTGGGAATATTTGATCACTATGATGGTCATAAACGACATGGATTGTAGGAAAAGTCTCTTTATTATATTTTTCCATTCTGTTGTCATCAGTTTTTCTGGGTCTGGTTTACAGGGGAACAGCCTCAGACGGTAAACTCAGGCCTTTATCATCCTGGCTGCATTCTTTAGCGCACCCGGGAGGATTGTGGGGCATATCCTCGCCAGCTGTGAGACATAGTCTCTTCAGGTCTCCGCCTTGTGAGACAAGCCCGAGACATCTCACCAGCGAGGCATTTAGGAGGCATCCTAACCAGATGCCTAAACTACCCCATCTGGTTTCTCTCGACCCGGAGGAGCAACGGCTCTACCAGATTCTATTAGTTACTAGTATTGAGGCTTCAACTTCGAAAAAATTAACTAACACCATCACTTATTTATTCACTAGACTAATTTAGATTGTCGAAAGAAAACGCATGCTTAGATCAACTCCAGATATTTAAAGTTGTGAAAACGAAGTAATTTTTCATTATTATTTTTCATCTTTTTGGTTTTAAATCTCTGTCAATAACAAAAACATTTGAGTTGATGAAGCTGTTGTCATGGAGATGAAATGTTGCCAAATTAAACAGTGGGAGGCATGACATCACACCTTTGAGATGTTCGCACAACCACCGGAAAAAAATTATTTGAGCAGGGAAGTTTCAAAGTAAACACATTTTTAAAAGTCTTGATTGATTAAATCTTACTTTTGGCAATTATTGTAGATTGGCCGAATGTGTTACTACTGGTAATCACCTCGAAGCTGATAAAGTTGACTAGTATTGAGCGACTGATGTACTCAATGGGTAACGGACTTTAAAACACAAGGTTGGCCGTATTAAGCAACATAATACTGCATAATAAACCAGAATGTTCCATTCCAATAAAAACTAAATGGTCTCTTCAATATTCAACAGATTATTTGTTGACCATTCAGTCATTAAATGTCGTAACAATCCATCTATGAGGAGCATTGCGTCAGACTGATGGGCGAGACAGCTCATGGCCTCGTTCTAAAAATGATGAGACAAGACACATACATTTATCAAGGTAGCAAAGTAGTCTGAGATGCAGAATAATGAGTCTGAAAGGCACTACCTCATTGGCAAGGTTGCCTGTCACTGTGGTGCATAAGCGCTCTATGCCCTCAATGTGTTGTACTGATAAAAAAGTAGTCTGACATGAACGAGTTCTTTAAACATATGTTTCCCTGCAATTTATTAAGTGTCACAGACCACTGAAGGGGTGTCAAGGTATCAGTTTGAGACTTGTTGAAGGATTTAATGGCAAACAAGTCATCAAAATAAAGCACACAGACTTAGAAAGGGAAATAGGGGTTCCGCATTTAAAAACCTGTTGTTTAAACCTCCACCTTTGTAAGAAAAAAGAATTCTCTGCAAAGATATACTTCTATGATTTCAAAACTAAAAAAGCTCATTTGCAACAATTTGGAAAAAAATTTTTTAAAAAGATTCAGCGGGCTGGAAAAGGTGGAGAGGTGGAGGTTTGCACTAGAAAGAAGAGGAATGAAGATTAGTCAGAGTAAGACAGAGTACATGTGTGTGAATGAGAGGGATCCAAATGGAAAAGTGAGGTTACAGGGAGAAGAGATAAAGAAGGTGGAAGATTTTAAGTACTTAGGATCAACAGTCCAGAGCAATGGAGAGTGTGGAAAAGAGGTGAAGAAGCATGTGCAGGCAGGCTGGAACGGATAGGAAAAAGTATCAGATGTGATGTCTGATAAAAGAGTTTCAGATAAAATGATAGTGAAAGTGTACAAAACTGTGGTGAGACCGGCCATGCTGTTTTGTCTAGAGCAGGGGTCACCAACTTCTTCGATACTGAGGGCTACTTCAAGGGCACTGAATAATGCAGAGGGCTACCACTTTGATAATACACTTCTGAAATAACAAAGTTACACAGTGTACCTTTAATTTGATATTATTATTAATGATATTCCATGTGAAGACACTGATTGTTACATCCAGGTGTTTGATTTTCAAATGATCACTTCCACAACATTTTGCAGGAAATATTTTTAAATTTTTATTAGCCACTAACAATTATGTAAGATTTAACAAAATTCCACTCCTTTCAAAATAAATCTTATCACATTTGTACTAATCACGACATTTGCAGCCATTAAAACAAATCATCACGTCTGTTACACTTAGTAACACATCTGTAACAGTATTTTAATATATTGAAATTTATCTTTGCCATGGTACTTACATGTTGCCACCAACATCTGGCATTTGTTTCTTTGTTAGTGGGAGGCCTGGCATCGCATGCTCTTCACCAGTGTACTGTGTCTTCTTTTTTTTTTTTTATCAAAAAATGTGTAGCTCTAAATGAGGCTTCAGTTGCTTTTTGAGAGTTTTTTACCGGCCTCGTGAAAAAAGACTGCTGTTTGCCTAAAGCTGTCTTTAACTCACGGGCTTTTCCCGTCCGTACTGCGCTGCCTGGTGGGTAGTTAGCATGGTAGCTTTTGTGACATGTACGGAAATTTCGCTCCACGTTGTGCCGCTTACGCATCCCCACAGTCGCACCGCAGATGAGACACACATAGATTTCTATGATCTATAATTTTCACGTTAGTAAAAAAGAACTCTTCCTCATGGTTTAGACATGTGCAGAGGAAAGAGAGAGAGTACATTGGAAGAAGGATGCTGGGTTTGAAACCACCAGGAAAAAGGCCTAGAGGAAGACCAAAGAGGAGGTTCATGGATACAGTGAAGGAAGACATGAAGATAGTTGGTGCAACCAAAGAGGATGCAGGAGAAAGGGTTAGATGGAAGGAACTGACTTGCTGTGGCCACCCATGAAAAGAAATGCTGAAAGAAGAAGAATTTAGGGGGCTGCATGGTAGCACAGTGGTCAGCACAGTGGCCTCACAGCAAGAAGGTCCCAGGTGGGACGAACCTTGCAACACTGGTCTTTCTGTGTGGAGTTTGCATGTATATGCCCCATGTATGCGTTGGTTTTCTCTGGGTACTCCAGTTTCCTCCCACCCTCCAAAAACAAACATATTAGGTTGATTGGTCACTATGAAATTACTCCTAGGAATGAGTGTGTGTGGATGGTTGTGTGCGTGTGGCCCCGCAACAGACAGGCGATCTGTTCGGGATGTATCTTGCCTCTCACCTAAAATCAGTCAGTAAAGACTGTGGCATCCCCACAACCCGTTAAGGATAAGTGGTTCAGAAGACAGAACGGAAAAGTATTTTGAATGTAAATTTGACTTCAATATTTTTAGTACAACACAGTCAAAATGAGTAAAACACATTCAGAAAGTCGAAAGGTAAAATAAATGCTAATCCGGGGTCCAGTCTTTTGAAAGACTTTCCTTTTTGATAATTCACTAACTATATTCGTCCCACCATTTGTGTTAGACGTATAATTGTGGATTATATTTTGTACTTGACAGTAGATTTAATTCTGCATTAGCTCCCTCAGGGGCTCGAAAGGTTAATTTCCAGTTCAATGCAAACTTACAAAGAGCTAGTCATCAATTAACCAAAGTTCATGTTCTCTAGAGCTAATTTAATCAGAGTTAAAAGCTTTACTATTTTTTTATATTAAATAACTTTGGTCCAGCGGTATGTAGTTATTCGTATGTAGTCAATATGAAAGTGTGAAATGGAATTTGTGGAGGAAATAAAGTGTTTAATCTAATTTATGATGGAATTTGTTCAGTGCAGAAAATTTCTTATGTTAAAGAGATAAACTGTAGAAAGTTATCCTGTAAGTTGACCCAAGAAAGAGAAATTAAAATACAAAAGAAAACCTTTTTATAGTGGTTTTGCCAACAGATGATGTGTTGTGATTAAATTACAATGAGCAACAAAAAACTGTTTCATTCACTTATAAACGAGACTGCTTTTATTCAAAAACTATGCCACGGATTAATCTTCTTCTTTTGGCATTTTTGTCGCCATAGCAAGTCAGTTTCTTCCATCTAACCCAATCTCCTGCATCCTCTTCGGTCACACCAACTATCTTCGTGTCTTCCCTCACTGTATCCATAAACCTCCTCTTTGGTCTTCCTCTAGGCCTCTTTCCTGGTGGTTCCAAACCCAGCATCCTTCTTCGGATGTACTCTGTCTCTCTCCTCTGCACATGTCTAAACCATCTCAGTCTGGCCTCTCTAACTTATTCTGCAAAACCTGTAACATGTGCTGTTCCCCTGATGTACTCATTTCTAATCCTGTCCATCCTGGTCACTCCCACTTAGTGGGAGTGGGAGTGACCAGCATCTTCATCTCTGCTACCTCCATCTCTGCTTCCTGTCTTTTCTTCAGTGCTACTGTTTCTAGACCAAACAGCATCGTCGGTCTCACCACGGTTTTGTACACTTTCCCTTTCATTCTAGCTGAAACTCTTCTGTCGCACATCACATCATACACATCATGTGCTGTTCCTCTGATCCTGTCCATCCTGGTCACTCCATGAGAGATCCTCAGCATCTTCATCTCTGCTACCTCCATCTCTGTTTCCTGTTTCCTGTTTCCTCAGTGCCACTGACTCTAGACTAGACCAAACAAGACCAATGCCGGTAGAGACCACCATGGCAAAGTGCTGGTCTCTTTGCCATGCACTTTAGCTGAAATTCTTCTATTACACATCACACCTGACACTTTTCTCCACCCGTTCCGGCCTGTCTGCACATGCTTCTTCACCTCTTTTCCACACTCTACATTGCTCTAGTGTATTGATCCTAAGTACTTAAAATCTTCCATCCTAATTATTTATTGAGCTTACAAAAAGGATATGTAGAAATAATTAAAAAAACAAAGTCTATGGTTATCAAAGATACATTTTTCTGTATTTACTGTGTATTTGCAGAACCATTTCCTCTTTAAAATATGTCTAAAATAAGACATTCAATCTTCTGAACGTTTATTCCTAATGGTGTCGCGGGTGGTGCCTGAGCCGATCCCAGCTAATTTCAGGCAAGAGGCAGGGTATACAGCCCAAACGGGTTGCCAGTCTGCTGGGGGGCCAAACACCATCATCCACACACCTACGGACAATCTTCATATTGGCCAATCAA
The DNA here is from genome assembly GCA_902685375.1 of Neostethus bicornis. Lineage (NCBI taxonomy): Eukaryota > Metazoa > Chordata > Actinopteri > Atheriniformes > Phallostethidae > Neostethus > Neostethus bicornis. The sequence continues at coordinate 24,635,432 of LR738547.1, forward strand.
CCTAACATGCATGGTTATGGAGCGTGAGAGGAAACTGGAGTACCCAAAGGAAACCCTCAGATACAAGGGGAGAACATGCAAACTCCACACAGAAACACCAGTGTTTCAAGCCTCGCCCCCAACTCCAATACTTGAACCCCCGTCCTTGTTGTAAGGCCTCTGTGCTAACCACTGCGCCACCGTGCTGGTTATGGTCGCGAAGGTGCCCGAGAATATTCCAGCTGATTTCAGACAGGAGGTGAGGTACACCCTAAATAGGTCACCAGTCAGTTGCAGGGCACACATACAGATAACTATCCACATATACATTCTTTCCCAGAGACAATTTTAAAGCAGCCAATCAACAAAATATCTTTTTTTTTTTTTTTTTTTTTTTCAATTTTACCATGTGCGTTGTCAGAAGACATTTCAAATAAAAATTGAATGTTGGAAAAATATTAAATCAGTTAGTACATCAGAGGGAATGAGAGCATCTTAAAGATCATGTCATTTTAAATGTTTTAAAAGTAGTTCCAACTTAATGAAAAAACTAAAGAGACCCAAATAAGATGAAGCAGAATTACAAAATCTCAGAGATGTTTTGTCAAAGCTTTTTTTCTGAGAAGCAAACTGTTCTTCTGGTGATAAAACTGGGACAGCTGTCATTGCTCCGCTGCAACAACACGTAATGTGGTTATTGCTCATCCTCAATTTTTCACACTTTATTTTTTCTGTTGTTCATGTTTCAAATGGGTCTATTTGTTAAAAAAAAAAAACATCTTGCTAACAAAATTTAATTACTTTTGGGCAACAATTGATCATTTGAAATAAAATGTTATCATAATTTAATCAGTCAATTCAACATGGCAGAATTTTAATGTTTTTTTCTACCTATTTTCTGCTTTCCAGCAGCAGAGATTAAATTTTTTTTCCCAGATTGGCAGAAATTTTGATTGGCTTAATAATGCAGAACAGCCTTCAGGAGTTTTTTCTTCAATTGGGCTCAACTGATAAGCTGATTATCAAAAACTTGTTTTCAGAAATTCTAAAATCTGAAATATCAAAATTTTTGATATACAATTCTGATAAACCAAAGCAATTATCTAGACATTTAAGTTTTGTTTGCATAATAATTTGCAACAGACTGAATAGAGGCTCTGTGAGTAGAATTGTTATCCCTCAAACACGTATTATAGCTCTGTTATGTGAAATATGATCCAAACCCCAGGCTCAACATCAATAGTCCCGATAGGACCTGACATGGAAATAACACGAACTTTATTACGCAAACTTTTCTGTAAACTCTGTTCCATTCTGTCGTCTTCCACTTCCAGAGCCAGGTCGCAGGGGCAACAGCCTCAGACGGGAAGCCCACGCTTCTCTCACCCTAGCTGCATCCTCCAGCTTACCTGGAAGGATGCCGAGTCGTTCCCCAGCCAGCTGTGAGACATAGTCTCTCCAGCGGGTCCGGGGTCTGCCTCTTGGTCTTCTATCCGGTGGGACGTGCCCAAAACACCTCACCAGCAAGGCGCTCGTGGGGCATCCTGACCAGATGCCTGAACGACCCTATCTCTATACTCTCAACCTGGAGGAGGAGCGGCTTGACACTGAGCTCCACCCGGATGGCAGAGCTCCTCACCCGTAAACTCACTGTAAACTCAATGTAGACAAAAACAAGACATCTCCATAAAATGTGAAACCTAATATAAACAGAACAAAATAGAAAATCGTTGGAATGATGGCGCAGTGGGTAGCACAGTGGCTTAATAAGCAATTAGGTCGGGGTTCAATTCCCAGGTTGGACGAAGCTTGAAACACTGGTCTTTCTATGTGGAGTTTGCATGTTCTCTTTGTGGATGTGGGGGTTTTCTCCAGATACTCCAGTTTCCTCCCACCCTCCAAAAACATGGATGTGAGGTTGGCAGCTATGAAATTGCATCAAGAATGAAGGTGTGCGAGGATGGTGTATGTATCTGTGGCAAACTGGCGACCTGTTCGGGGTGTACCCTGCCTCTCATCTTGAATCTGCTGAGATAGGCTCCAGCGACCCTGTGAGGGAATAAGCAGTTCAGAAGATAAAACGATGAATAGAAAAACCAAAAGCTGGCATCAAGAGCTAAAACTAAGTTTTATGTTTGAGTTTTCAATATGCTTCTGTGTTGATGTAAAAATTGTTCTTCTGGAATTTATCTTACAAATCCCCCTTTTTTCAATAATGGAGTCCAAACATGCTGTTTTAGTTTTCAAATAAAGTTTTATCACAAAAAAATGGTGAAAGTAGTGAAAATTAAGAGACACACAAAAGAAAAGATAAAAATGTGGTAAATTGACTTTACTTTGTTGGAAGAACATCAGTTTCTATTGTGTACGCCGGCAATTTTTGCTGATATTTTTTTTTCTGTTGTGCTTGTTAAAAACTGACAATTGATTTCTCCCCAGAGCATCACCATTCATCAACAAGCTTTGGTGACGGCAGCTGCAACAACTGGATAAATTATAGAAATAAAGGGGAAAAAATAGTTTTGACACAACAACAACAAGAAAAAAGAAAAATAGGCTTCAGTTTGATAAAGTTTTGTTGAAAGAGCAGTCCTTATTTTTCCCAACACTTTTGAAAATGTTCCAGGGAGAAGAATGAGGACTGAATGAAACTAAGGCGTCAAAAAAAAAATTATGATGCTGAGAAGTTCCAGTCTTTTGAAAGATGTGGTTTATCTATCTGTGACAATCCAGTACCTACAGACAAAAATTAAAAATGTAGTACACGTCGCTCACTTTTTAATGCAGGAGGAAAACAGATTCATTCATCTTTTGAACCGTTTATTCCCTAAAGGGGATTCAAGACGAGAGGCAGGATACACCCAGTACAGGTCGCCAGTCTGATGCAGGGCCACACACACTCATTCCTAGAAGTAATTTTGTAGCAGCCAATCAACCTGATATGTGTGTTTTTGGAGGACACGAGGAAACTAGAGTACCTAGAGATACCCCAAACATACCTAGGTAGAACATGCAAACTTCACACAGAAAGACCAGTGTTCCAAACCTCATCCCCAACTGGGATTTGAACCCCGATCTTCCTCCTGTGAGGCCGTGCAGCCAGGAAAACGGATAATAGTTTTAAAACATAGTTTTGTTCCGTTCCGTTCCGTCATCTTCCGCTTGTTCCGGGGTCGGGTCGCGGGGACAACAGCCTCAAGCGGGCAGCCCAGGCCTCTCTTTCCCCCGGCTGCATCCTATAGCTCACCTGGAAGGATCCCAAGTCGTTCCCCAGCCAGCTGTGAGACATAATCTCTCCAGCGAGTCCGGGGTCTGCCCCTTGGTCTCCTCCCGGTAGGACGTGCCCAAAACACCTCGCCCGCGAGGCGCTCGGGGGGCATCCTGACCAGATGCCCGAACCACCCCATCTGGCTCCTCTCGACCTGGAGGAGGAGCGGCTCGACACCGAGCTCCTCCCAGATGGCACAGCTCCTCACCCGATCTCTGAGTGAGCCCAGCCACCCTGCGGAGGAAGCTCACTTCAGCCGCTTGTACCCGCGATCTCATTCTTTCGGTCACCACCCACAGCTGGTGACGATAGGTGAGGGTTGGAACGTAGATCGACTTGTAAATCGAGAGCTTTGCTTTTCGGCTCAGCTCTCTCTTTACCACGACGGACCGATGCAGCATCCTAGTTATTGCTGATGCCGCACCAATCCGCCTGTCGATCTCCCGCTCCACATAGTTTTGTATTCAGATCATTCTTTTTCTATTTTGAAGAAACAGTCTCCATTTTTTTTCTATCAACACATAATAACAAAGGAGGATTTTAAAAACTTTTTGCATTGCAAAATTCTTAAAGTAAGCAGTTTAAAATGGTATCAAAAATACTTTTAAACAGACTGGATCTTAAAACAAATTATCTGCATGACATTGAAATCATTCAACATCATGTTTCCAGTGAAAACAAAATCAACTTGAAAATACAAGACGCCTTCTTCAACCACATTGCTGTCTCTATATTGGATTACACGGTTTTAGAGCTTGTGGTAAAATGATAATCTTTGTCACTAAAGAAAATGATAATGTATTTTATGCATCACCAGTATCACAGGGGAGAGCTTACGCGTTACTGTAAAAGCACATACAAATACAAATCACAGCAAAGCTCTAAATCCAGACGAGATTAAACAAATACCTGGCCTTCTCCGTTGCCCGGAGGACAAGCAAAAAATTCTCATATTGTGCATGCATTGTGTGTCTCGTGTGGCGGCGTACTGGTTTATTTATAGCTTCTTTACAGCTTAGATGGCTGTGCCCTACAAAACAAGAGAGAAGCATTTTCTCTTAACCTAATATTACAAAGAATAGCTCCGAGTGCTCACTTTAGCCTGAATGACCCACTAATCAGGTTGAATAAAACAACCTGCCGACTAAATGCAATCTCTTGAGATATTTCCCATAAAACGAATTCTTGTTTAAATCCTCACTTACAGGTATTTTCAGGAGTCCAACATTTCCTACATTCAACAAGGCCATCCAATTCCATTCTGGGCTGTAATAAAGAATTCTGGCAGAGTGAAGTGGATGGAGGTTTTCTGTGTGACAAGAAAAGGACCGAGACTCATCACTCTGTCCCTAACAACGACAGGAACATGTGACACCTGCCATACAAAACAAATCAAGTTTTATTCTTTATTTGAACAGTCGATGGTGTCCATGGAAACACATGCCTGAAAAAACTTGATGTCTAGGGTTCGTTTTAAATGTTATCAGTATAAGCACTGACGAATGGATTAAAAAAAGAAAACAGAATTCTTAAATCTACAACTTTTTGAGCATGAGTGGATTTATTTATTTTAAATGAAAGGACCACGTGTTGCAGAGATGCCAAGTTTTTGGCTTCACAAAGAGGGAGATTTTGAGGTGGGGCCAGAAGGAGGAGGGGCTATGACATGACGCCACATCCGCCAATGGACAACACCCGTCATGACAGTTGGCGTAAAACAAACCTTTCAAAACATTAGAAAGCAGCTGGAAAATTGTGCGTCTTTTGTGTGTTACCACCTAGCATTATGTATCGGTACGAAGAGGAATGACCACCAGGAATACACCCCTGAACTGCTCGTTCTGGCTTTTTTAGCGGGTCACATGCATAAACTGTCACATGACCAAAGTTCCCGGATGTTGGAGATCTTCCATACTTTCAGCAAAAACAGTACTGGCACTAGACCAAGCAGATCCCAACTAATGGCTTTCAGATGCACTGCTGCAGCAACAGGAGATGCCATGTGCTTAGCCTCATTATACCTAATCATGTTCTTGGAATGCACTGGAATGTTCATCATGCGGGAGTTTTATTAGCCTTGGTGGTTGAGCGTGGGATAGGTCCAATTGCGGGTGTTTCCCGCCCACTGCGGAAGACTTGGCATGTCTGTGTGTTGCAGTATATTCTCAATATGTGCTATTGGTCAATTTTCTACTTTGAGAATCCATGCTGTTGATGTCTTTAATCGGGTTTCTGAGGTGTCGGACATACAATGGAAAATAACTCATTGACGTGCCTTTCTTGTGAACACGAAATTGCTTTTTGTTCTGGAAATCTAATCCATTTTCAGAGGAAATGAATAAAAAAGTGCCTGAAGATTCACCAACAGGATTGAGTGTTTTTATTTAGACACAAATTTTCAAGATGGTGTTCTGACACCATAATAGTGCGGCAGTTGAAGACGTTGAACAGCAGCTAATTTTACTGTCAAATAGCACGCAATAGTTACAATGTAAGCAAGGACAAAAAGAAATTAGCCAGATTCTTGATGGTGTTGGGTAACAAAAGAGTGATGTTATCTTATGTGCACACGACGAACCAGTGAGAGTTGATCGTTTGTCTGGAATCTTTCAGTTCAGATAAGTGTGTTGTCTTTGGACTTTTTTGTCAGCTTTCAAACAAATAAAAACTAAAATTATAACAAAATGGGAGAATAGATTAGGGGCAATGTAAAAATCTGGAACTATAAAGATAGAGTTAAGAGAGTTTGGACTTTGGTTGACTGTATTTTTTTCTATAAGGGTCTAAAAGGATTTTACTGGCCAAACAGTATACCAATCGTTTCATATAATGAAAGAGACTATAATTGAACCCTGATTGCTACCATTTCAAGGTCATTCTGAAAGTCAAAGGAGTCAATAATTCTTTTGTATAAAAAATTATTCTTCTTAACTGAGAGAAGTAATTATTGAAATATGAGTGTGCACAGTTAACCTTGACATTTTCTGCTTTGTTGTGAATGAGATTGAGCAAAGTCAACAGGATATGGGTGTCATTGGGCGTTTTGTTTGTGTTCGGAAATAACAGATGAGTAATCAAAATTATTCCCAGATTTTTAAATCACCTTTGATTTTATGTCAAATTCAACATCAGGCCCAAATTTTTACTCTGATAAAAGTTTATCCGGATGTTCTTGGAAATGGTTCCTTTTTTTTTTCTTGATCTACAAAGTAGATAGTTTTAACCCTTTTATTTGGTTTTGAGTTGATATCATGATGTGATACTACTGCTGTTTGTCTTCACAGACTATCACCACTTTTTTTAAGTTGCCAACCATGACAACAATTAAATCATTCTCTCTGTAATAATATAGAAATGTAACAATTAAAACTGATTCTTACAACCAAAAAATACATACGTACAATTGTTTCGTTCCGTCATCTTCTGCACATCTGGGGCCGGGTCGCAGGGGCAACAGCCTCAAATGGAAAGCAGAGGCTTCTCTCACTCCAGCTGCATCCTCCAGCTCACCCGGAAGGATCCCAAGACGTTCCCTGGCCAGCTGTGAGACATAGTCTCTTGAGCGGGTCCGGGGTCTGCCCCTTGGTCTCTTCCCGGTGGGACGTGCCCAAAACACCTCACCCGCGAGGCGCTCAGGGGGCATCCTGACCAGATGCCCGAACCACCCCATCTGGCTCCTCTCGACCTGGAGGAGTAGCGGCTCATCACCGAGCTCCTCTCGGATGGCAGAGCTCCTCACCTGATCTCTGAGTGAGAGTCCAGCCACCCTGCGGAGAAAGCTCATTCCGGCCGCTTGTGTCCGCAATCTCATTCTTTCGGTCACCACCCACAGCTGGTGACCATAGGTGAGGGTGGGAACATAGATCGACCTGTGTTTTTATATATACTTTAATAATCCCTGACCGGGAAATTTGTGTGCTGCAATTCACCACAGCAGGCTGCCACCTATGACGGCGCCAATGGTGGGAGAAACGAGCGGTTAGGTGTCTTCTCCAAGGACCCTAGACGTGCACTCAGTGGGATATAAACCCATACTTATAACTTCTCAGAATAAAAAAAAAAAAACTTGTTTCTGGATTTATTGCTGAAGTTATTTCCAGTGTGATAAAATTGCCCATTCAAGCTTTGTTTAGAAAAAAAAAAGCCTCCCACATGGTGGTAATGCCACTCTACAATACAAAATAAGTAAAGTGGTGTTGGGCACCTATCATATATTGACTTCTGGCTGAGTTAGGAGTTGTGTTTCCATTAGGGAAATTATTCATGCTGAGAATGAACCTTTCCCTGAGGCCACGGTGCACACAGATCACAAAGGTGCTGTTAATATTACCTTTTATATTGCTGTTCTTTCCTTGAGCTCATCAGCAGGTTTGCAGCGTGTGCATTCATGATTTAATACCTTTAGCACTTTTGGATTATAAGATTTGCAATTGTCACATCCCTAATGTTCTCATGGGTTTAATCCAGCCTTTAAATGGAGAAGCACACTGTTAAAAAATGCAGTCCATTTTAGATCATTATGTTTTCTGTTTGTTTGGCTTGTGTGCAGAACCTGGTTTCTCTCTGAATTTTTAGAGGGTTACTTCTAAAAATCGGTTTAAACATATTTAGCAAAGCTTATCTACTTTTTAGTAAATAGTTATGAATCCATAAAAAGGTATTTAGATGTAAAATGTGTTTTTTGGGGGGGCATTTTGATTTATGCAGCACAATTCGTGGTCAAAAAAATTAAAGTACAGCAATCAGATTTAATATTAAAATGACTAAATCATATTTTACAATTATGATTAACAACAAATTCAGTCTAAATTATTAATATTCAAAGAAAGGGTGTAATAACAATGGTATATTCTTAAAAATAAATAACATTTGTGTTGTGCTTGGCTGTTGGATGGCAACACACGGTGCATAAATAATAGCCGTCTGCTTTTTACATGCGCTCCACAGAATTTCTGCAGAAAAATGATTTCTTTCCCAGAATTTTAATTTCTTCTCCAACTCACATGTACGCATCACGAGCAACACAATCACAAACCCACTCTTCACTCTACCATAACACCTCTGTCTTTGATGTTTTTCCTTTCCTTTACTTTGTTTAATCAAGATGCCCACACAGTTTCCATGGCAACACCGTGAAATTGTCTCTCCGTGGGGCGTTGTCTGACTGGAGGCAAGACACAGTGAAGGAAGAAGAACAACAAAATATCAACACTTGAACTTTGCCATCTGAGCTATCAATGAAGTTGAAGTTTTAAAAAGCATAAATAAAAGATGAGCTCCAAGCAGCTTGTGTTCTTTAAAAAAATGTATTTGATGATAGTTGAAAGGTTTATTTTTCTTCTTTTTTTCACGGATTTCCTGTCCAAGCTTTGTAATAACAGGTGTGAGGTGTGTTTGACCAGCTATGTTTATAGGAATAGATGGTTTCTTTGTCTTGTATTCACTCTAGTTCCTTTCAGGGTCATCGATCAGAGACCCGAGGAACAGACTATTGTTGTGAATAAAGGCTGTAACCTTTCTTGTCATTTTTCCCGTGTTTGTATGTGGATGTGTGAGACCCCGTGTGTGTGTGCATCCACCTGTGGAGCACTCAAAGGAGAGGCATTAAAAGATTTCATCTGACCCCACTGAGTAATAACTTCTCACTGTGCGTCGCAGAGGAGTAGCTTTATCTGTGCCTGACAGTGTCCCTTTCTTCCCCTCTCACTCTTTGTTCTTCTTTCAGTTGTCTTTTGTTGGAACGGATTATACCACCTTTGTCTATACAACGGTAACATTTCCTCGTAGTAACGGTACATGCTATGGTGTAGAGATCCATTTTTGTTCATCAGAAAACACATCAACTGAAGCATTTATTTAATCCAGAAGTGATAAAAAACAAATCCCAGCATTAGTTGTGGTATTCCACTACATCAATGGGTTCACAATAACCAATGGGAAAATAAAGGAAGAAGAGACCATAAAGTGTCTCCACAGGGAGCTAAGATGCTGAAACACAGCATGCTCCAGAGTCCCTATGTGCTGGAAGTCAGATCTTTTTATTGTATCTGTCTAGGGATTTGGATCAACATGACGACAGGTGCAGTTTTAGTGAGAAACTTATCCTGCACTGGGTTTAGTGGGTGACATTTCAGCCTTTTGTTAACTGTGTAGTTTGGAGGTTCCTAGTGCAGGCATGGGCAAACTATGGCTTGAAAAAAATTAAATGAATAATCCATGTTAATGTTTTATTTTCCTTGCAATTCTGATGTTTCTTCACTAGATGGTGCACTCTCAATACAAAAATACTGCTCCCGTTAAAATATGTGTGTTTCCGGGATGCGCACACTGTCAAAATAGATTGTCAGTAGATTTCAAACCTACATTTTAAACCTAGCGCGCTAGATTTAAGTTTTATTCAAGCGCTAGCGTTCTTGATTTTAATTTTAGTACGCTAGATTACGTGCGTGTTGCGGCCCCAACAGTTTTTCATATCTAGCGTACTTGTTTACCAAAGCATGCCATTAATCTGTCCCTGTTCCGGCTCCTTGGTCAAATGTTAGAACCCAAAGTGGCCCACAAATCAAAAAGTTTGCCCACCCCTGTCCTAGTGGGACACGAAAAGTTCTCTTTTTAAGAGACAGTGAAGCAATTTTTTCCACCCTCAAGTCGAAAAGCGCTACTGTTTTGATCGCTTCGTTTCAAAAAAACTATTTTTATGTTAAGTGGCTTCTTATGAAAGAAGATTTTTATGAGCTATCTCAATACATTAGTATGAAAAGCAATAATTAGATGTGAATGTAGCCAGGGTTGGACTGTTCATTGTCTATATAAAGAGGATTTCTTGGCAGGAGACGCTTGTGTTGCACATAAACACCCCATCAGGACCTTGGCATCAAGGCACTGAATGTAATAGGAGTCATTTTGGCCTGTTGTGAGAAGGACTCTGCAGCCCTCACCGCTACTGTTTAACACCCCCATAAGCTGTGGGGGTACTTTCAGACAAACAAGGACACACAGCAGTCATTCATTTGAATGTAATGTTATATGGGTTGAGTTATAAGAAGTCGAACAGGAATGGAAAAAATATTCTACACTGTTGGGTATTTATAAATGTTACATTATGATCGTTTTTTTTTTTTGTTCTGCTTTAGTTCTTAAAGTGACAACATCTTGAAATACTATTAATTGGAGATGCTACAAATGAAACGTGCTAATTTTTATATGACATTTTAACTTGTAGGTGTTTAGCAAACTAAAACTTACTGAAATATCTCAGTCTTGATTAAAAGTCGAGCAGAGAGCGTCAACATCTCGATTAATCTGCACCAGTGACAAAAAACTTTCACAGCAGTCTCCATGACAACAAAAGAAATTAGAGCCTCATTGAGCAGCTTAAAAAACAAAGAGTGGGAATTATTTTAAGTGAGGATTGATTAAATGATTGCATGGATCAATCCTGGTTTATTTAACTAATTAGACAATCCTGACATCGAGATTCACGGATGCAGATTAGGACCTTAGTCACACCGGACTGGGTGCTAGTGCAACACAGCGTCATGTAAGACTGAAATAAATAATTATAATGGTGATAGAAATACTAACGACGTTTAAGATTGTTGTCCAGCACATGTTGACGTCTCATCCAACACAAGTCGTCCATCTTCCACCATCAACAGCCAGAGCACCAGTGCCTGATCAGAAGTTTGATCAGACCTTTTTGTTTACTTTCCTCCTGGACGGTATCATTGGTGAAAATTATACAAAATTTTGGAATTTAGGTCTGTTGACAATTTAACGATCCATTAGTTCAATCATCAGCACCATTTTTTTATTGTCAAACATCCTTTTTCTTTATTCTAAAATCACTGCAGGTGACATTTCTGAATTCACCTGATTTTTCAGAAATTGTTCGGCTAGCTTCCAACGGCTAGCTGGTTATGGAGTTATTCTACCTGTTGACATGCATGTTGACGTCCACGACTAGCCGCCTCTCATAGGCACATCTGTCTGTGGCTGGGGTAGTTGGTTATGTCCCGGGGGAGGGGCTGAGGATAATGAGTCAATCTGGAAGAGGTGCGGAGAAAGAGACTGTTTACAGGAGGCATTTGGGCCCTGTGTTTTGCAGTTTCCATGGAAACGTCCGGTTGCTCGATGAGGAGTCGGAGGTGTACACTCGGACCAAGTGAAATACAGAGAGGCCAGCTTGGTGTTCTTCACTGCGGCCAGGCTTTGTGACCCATTCTGGACTCCTGCTTTTGGGTTGGGATTTTATGAAGGCTATCGCAATCAGCCTTTTCCCCATGTGACTAATGGAAGGTCTAAAATGTAGAAAGTATGTGTAGAATGTGTATGTGTATGGCAAAAATAAGTGTGCAGCTATGCCCAAAAAAATTGATGTGCAGATTTTTTAAACAGTATTTGAAGACTTTTAGACCAGAATTTATATTCATTCTACATTTGAAAATCAAATACAGCCATTGTTTGTTGTACTAAGGGTGACTTAACAAATCAAATTAAAATTTAAGGCAAGGCAAGTTTGTTTGAAAAAAGTAACCCAAAATGCTTCACATGACAGAAAAATGCATTAAAATCACAAAAGACATTTTTAAAATTAAAGATTTTAATAAGAACCTATAAATCTGTTTTGGACACCAGACCTCTGATTTTGGCAATGTTTTTAAGGTGGTAAAAGGCTGCTGATGTAATTGATTTGATGTGACTGTTGAAGTTAAAGTCTTAGTCCATTATTACTCCCAGATTTCTAACTTGATTTGTCGGTTCTAGAGAGAGAGATTGAAGGTAAGTGATGACACTTTCTCTTTGTTTCTGTGGGTCAAAGACAATGATTTCAGTTTCGTCTGAGTTTAGTTGGAGAAAGTTGTTTTTGCATCTAGACACTGATTTGTCGAATACCGTAAGAAAGTGAATCCACAGGTCCATGTTCATCTGCTGTTAGTAACACATAGATCTGAGTGTCATCTGCATATTTGTAAAATAGGACGCGTTATTACTGCCCTAATGGCAGCATGTAGTGGACAATAGGCGTCCCGGAATTCTTAAAAAATTCTATTTAAATAAAAGACGTTGTCTCTTTTCGAAATATACATATTAAAAATAAATATGTTATTGTTTAAACCGTTTTTTTATTATTATTATTACTGTTTTGCATGAATGTACACCGTACAGATCAAAATGACCTGCTACATTTTCAATGTAGTTTTTTTTTTTTTTTTACCAACATAACACTAGGGTTAATAGTGGGGGTTAATACCATGTCATCTGTGACAAATTGAACAAGAAAATAGGGGTTAAGAAGTCAAAGTTACAGTTTAATTTGACCTTGTAGTTTTAATGTTTTAAATATTAAAATATTTCATATTAAAATCGTCATGACGTGGATGCAGGTGTAAGGAGGAGGACCCGATTGCAGACAAGAAACATGATTTATTGCATAAAGGAGACCAGAATTGCTGTAAAGATCTTGTGTTAGGTTGAGGACCCCCTCAAAAACAAGATGTTGCATCTCAAAGGGCTTATCCTCCCAATAAATAAATAATAAAAAAACATAAATCAGTGGAAATGTCATGAAGTTACTGTTCAAAATGTATTTGATGGTCAGGCAGCAAGGAAGACCTGGCTGGAATGGAAGGTATGACCCGACAACTATTTAAAGGCAGCTGCACAAAGTCCTTCAGGTGTCTAAAATCAGGCAAATGAGTGAAGGCCCCGGGTTCCCTCTGGTGGTGGGCAAGGGAACCGTGACAAAAATTTTGGAAGGTACATCAATGCCCGACTCTATTTTTTTAGCTTGTGTACATAAGCACATAATAAAATGGATAAAATTTCAACATGGATTTGCAACCATCCCGGTTGGCGCATTTTTCACCATGATGAAAAATTTTTGGATTCCAAACATTGTTCATTCATTCATGCTTTTTCAACTTACCAAAAGCAGGAATGTTGCCACAGCCTCTCAACAATGCCGGAGGAGGAGATGATGATAGACATGCTAATGCTTATTAAGCACAGCAGTAATGCTGACAACAACCATCACTTCTCTCAGTGTGAAGGACACTTTAATGGATAATTGATTTAGTCATAAATTAGCACCTCAGAAACAAGCAAGTCTAAGAGTGAAGGAGGGAAACTTCTTATTGCTGCTGATTTGCATGATTAGAAAGGGAGGAGGCAATGAGGTGGAAAGATGTTTGATTTGTACTCGTAGCAGTGTGTGTGAGTGAGTGAGTGAGTGTGTGTAGGTTGGTCTTCTTCTTCTCCTTTCGGCATTTCCCTTTAGGGGTCGCCACAGCAAGTCAGTTTCTTCCATCTAACCCTATCTGCTGTATCCTTTTCGGTCACGCCAACTATCTTCATGTTTTCCTTCACTGTATCCAGGAACCTCCTCTTTGGTCTTCCTCTAGCCCTCTTTCATGGTGGTTCCAAACCCAGCATCCTTCTGCCGATATACTCAGTCTCTCTTCTCTGTACATGTCCAAACCATCTCAGCTTGACCTCTCGGACTTTATCTCCAAAACCTCTAACATGTGCTGTTACTCTGATATACTCATTTCTGATCCTGTCCATCCTGGTCACTCCCAGAGAGATCCTCAGCATCTTCATCTCTGGTACCTCCATCTCTGCTTCCTGTCTTTTCCTCAGTGGCACTGTTTCTAAACCAAACAGCATGGCCGGTCTCACCACGGTTTTGTACACTTTTCCTCTCATTTTAGCTGAAACTCTTCTGTCACACATCACACCTGATACTTTTCTCCAACCGTTCAAGCCTGATTGAACACGCTTCTTCACCTCTTTTACACACTCTCCATTGCTCTGGACTGTTGATCCTAAGTAAGGGTGGGTGTTACCGGTTTTAACCCCTTGGTGTGTTTGCAACTTTTTTCAAATTTTCCCCTATTTTTATTGATGATTATCATTCATTAAAGCATTACTTGTTTTATTTTATTTATCTGTCTGCAAATTCATAAACTTTTTCCGAACTGTAAATGTGTCTTTCATTTTTCTGATTAGCTCTGTAACTGTCGTACCAATCATTGGTTTTACGTCTTTTCCTCAGTTCTCTACATTTTCTCCAAACTTTCTATGTTGATCATCACCGTTTCAGCATTCAGTTGTCGATTTTGTTTGTCATTCAATCAATGATTGCCACAAAAATGCTGTTTTCCCTCAAAGTTACCAGCAAATGTGACCTTGAATCGCTGCAGCCATCCTGCCCAGGACCCTCATACCCGGAGAGAGCATTTCAGCTGGAGAAATACAATGGACAAAGCCAGCAGGCATTTGACATTTTGTGACATTTCTGTTCCCCCTTTTATTCTTTTTACATACACCTACTTGTAAACAGTATGATAGCTTTACTCAAAAGCTTGGATTTTTTTTTTACAACAATGGCTGACTGGGCAGCACATAACCTTTTACGTTGCACAGAGGGAGTAAAATACAGGATGTCAGAATTTCTCATCTTCCAGATATTGCTTCCTGTTTGCACAATAAAACACAACATACAGCTTTGAAGGTGTGAATACATCCCTGTAGGAGAAGAGAGAGAAAATAAATTTTAAAAATGTGCACATATTATGATAGAGGTTACTCGATTTCATTTTGCGAAACATTTTGCCCTCTGTGCCACCTACTTCAAATAAAATGACTCTCTAAACCTTACCAATTTCATTTTGTATCACACTGCCAAGATTTTGTCCCTTGTGGCATCTTGTATCTTGTGAAAATGAATTAAATTGGGGAGGCAATCTTGTACTTTGCGGCAAAACTGCTTGCTGTTAATCTCTGAACAGCAAATGACAAGAGTCTGGTATACAACAATCTGGTTCTTCTAAAGTTACAGTACGTTTTCTGTCAAGACGTTTTCAAAATAAGTAACTAATACTTCAACTTTATTTGTTTCATTTTTCTAAATCAAGAAACTTTCTTTTCTACTCTATTTTTCAACTCTTCCTTCTTCAATTACTCGTTACTCACAGTTGCAACCACTAATTTTTATCAAAAAAGCAGCATAAACAGATGCTTTTAAATTAAATGCACAGCACGCTCATGAAAACCATTACAATAGTGCAGTGGCATCCCAATTCATTCTCAATTCTATGAACATATTGCACACATCCTAGTAATTAATAGTTGCTCACAATCTGCAGCACAGCAGTAATTACGCCATCATTCAACACTGCAGAGTATGAATGGAAATTATGCTTGAGCAGCGTGTTTTATTTAAACAGCCCTAACAAGACACTTCAACTGATTTTCTGAAAGTGAGAGTGTTTGAATCACCTTTTGTCTCTTTTTGAGTAGACATACCACCAAAATCTGCTCAACTGTGTTAAGAAGTTTTATTTCATCTTCTGAACTACTTCCAGGGGTATCAAACTCCGATCCTGGAGGGCTGGTGTTCTGAAGGTTTTCCATGTGTTCCTGGTTCAATATCGCTGATGCACATAAAGTTAAATCAACAACCAATAAAATCTGGCACAATGACTCGTTAACTTGGATTAGGTGTGTAGAACACATAGAAAACCTGCAGGGACACCAGCCATCCAGGAACTGAGTTTGACACCCCAAGATCCCTAACAGGGTAATGGGGGTGCCAGAGCCTATCCCAGCTGGATTAAGGCTAGTGGCAGGGTACACCCCAAAGAGGTTAACAGTCTGTTGCTGTGTCACAAACACACACAAACATCCACACACATTCCTAGGGACAATTTCATCAGAATCAGAAATAGTTTTATTAAAAGATAAAGGATTACTTTATTCATCCCTCACCGGGGAAATTTGTGTGCTGCACTCCTTACACCGCAAGGAGTGCCCATCATGGCGCCAATGGTGGGAGAAACGGGGGTTGGGTGTCTTCTCCAATGACCCTAGACGTGCTCTCTGTGGGATGCGAACCCGCGAACTTCCGGTCCGCGAACGCTCCAACAACTGAGTTGCTGTCTCTATTGCCATGGTCAATGAAGGGGATCAGAGACTAGGAACTTGCTATGGTTTCTATGGTTCATAGCACCCAGTTAATCTAACACACGTTTTTGGAGGGTCAGAGGGAACTAGAGTACCTGAAAGAATCATACACAGGGAGAACATGCAAACTCCACACAGAAAGGTCAGTGTTCCAAGCTTCATTCCCACCTGTGATTCGAACCCTGGCCTTCTTACTGTGAGGCCACTGTGTTAATCCCTGTGCCACTGTGCAGCCTGTGTTAAGAAGCGGTACCCCATAAAGTCTCTAATTGACCTGGATCTGAATTTTAGTCCCTGTGATCACCTAAGTTTGGTTTCGTTTTGACCTGATACCGAAGTCTCAATGAAAAGCTTTTGTTAATCTTTGCATTCGATTTGGAGTCTTCCATCAACGTAGTGACATCTTGTTTTTAAAAAGTTCTTGAGTTCCTTTGCCTTATCAAATAAACACTAATGTGGTTTTAGGACCTAATTTAAAAACCTTTCATTTTTTCAAGTGACTGGCAAAAAGGCAAAAGTGCTTCATTCTCTACACCCATATCCACTTTTTCTATCTAATGCCCTTCTCTACTTAGCTGCACTTTCTTGTTTCCACTTGCTGCTGCAGCGGTTTCCCCACCGGGATCATTAAAGCTGCATGACTTCACACGCTGGCAGCCCCAAATAGTTGTGAAAGCGAAACATGTTTGAAAAGTTTTTCTTAAGAACGGAAATATCTTCAAGCGCCCGGTATGCTCGTGGGCAGCAGCTAGTGTCAGAAAGTTATTGTGAACATGGTCCCGCTCAAAAGTTTGCTTTAGTTTTTAATGTTAAACTGAAGATTTTAAAACATAGGCTCCTGTACCTTTATAACTAACTTCTCAGAGAAAGAGTCATTGATGTATTCGTTAATTGATGTAAGATATTCATCGATCTTAGTCTTAACATAGAGTTCTTTTAGACTAAAGTCATTATTGAAGCATCACTGGTCCAAGACAACAACATTTATCCTTACTGAATTGGGCAACATGACTTCCGTTCCTGAACCCTTACTGCTCACCAAACCATAACAAATTGTTCCGATTGGGCGACATGGTACTTTGGCTCCTGCCTGATTCGATTTATTCCTCCTACATACAACAGTATAAGTGTCCATTGGCTGCAAACAGGGAGCAAATAGAGACTTCCGCAGTTAATAAGAGCTGCCTGGAAGAACAGGAGTAGAAAGGAGGTGAAGACAGACACGGGAAAGGTGAGAGAAAAAAAAAGCAATGCATGCAAAGAAAAGAAATGGCACGACAGACGGAGAAGAGGGTGATAGTGTGAATGTGGCACAGATTGTGACAAGATGTGGAAGATGTGATTGAGACAAAAGTAGGAGAAAAGAAAAACGCTGTCACGCAATAAGTTAAAAGTTGCCTGGCATGTTGTTAAATCAAATAGAATTCTAAACACTGCAATTAAGTTCATTCATCACAATTTTGTGAGGGAATCACCATTTAAGGCGAAAAAATTGCAAGAAGAGTTGACCACGCATCGTCTGCTGCAGGCAGAGAAATGCAGCCGCCATCTTGGATGGGTAGCCCAATCTGCAGACAAACCAAAACTGTGATAGTAAATACGATGCCTGAGCTCTGTGAGGCCCATTCTTGTTCTAATCGATGAACTATTCAAAGGAAGTCTCAGGAAGTACTTCTCACAAATAAGACTGAACGTTTTTATTTGGTTATTTTTCCCAGATAGATTCATTCATACAGTGTTTATGTCCGTTGGCTAAATCTTAGCCAGTTCATGTTAGCTCCACATTTATTCCGGGTTTCACCAGCTATCAAGGCTAATCATCTGGAACTGTCACGGGAAAGCAACTGTAGAAATAAAACAAAAATCTGATTGCAGAATTGTTTTCAAAGTTACAAAGTCTAGTGTGTCTTTGTCTATCGTCACGCAGAAACACATGCAAAGTATCTCACTTGCATTTTAATTTAGCAGCAGAGAACAAGCTGAGTATATCAAGGGATCAGCACATGTTAGAGGTTTTGGAGATAAGAGAGAGGCCAGACTGAGATGGTTTGGACATGTGCAGAGGAGAGAGAGAGAGTACATCGGAAGAAGGATGCTGGATTTGGAACCACCAGGAAAGAGGCCTAGAGGAAGACCAAAGAGGAGGTTCATGGATACAGTGAAGGAAGACATAAAGATAGTTGGTGTGCTCGAAGAGGATGCAGCAGATATGGTTAGATGGAAGAAGAAGAAGCAGAAAACAAGCTGTGTTTTTTTGGTACTTGATGCCAAAGTTACCAGTAGTAACAAGTGCATACAAATGTGAAAAAAATTGGACCATCTTCTTTCGGCAATTCCCTTCAGGGGTCGCCACAGCAAATCAGTTTCTTTTGTCTAACCCTATCTGCTGTATCCTCTTCGGTCACGCCAACTATCCTCATGTCTTCCTTCACTGTATCCATGAACCTCCTCTTTAGTCTTCCTCTAGCCTTCTTTCCTGGTGGTTCCAAACCCAGCACCCTTCTGCCGATGTATTCTCTCTCCTCTGCACATGTCTCATTCTGACCAAAAGACACAATATTATAATGACTATAAAAAATACAAACTTTTTTTAACATACTATAAAGTCATAACATTTTTCCTTTAATTATTTGTCGGGTTATTCAATGGTAGAAAAAATGCCTTCAGTATTTTTTTTTGTTTTTGACAATTCTGTTGTCTGATCTGATACATTTAGTTAAAAATAAAGATCTCTTTTTCACTTAAGAGGTGCCAATTATTCTGACGAGGGTCAAAACTGACTACTCAGTGTGAAGTCACAAGTAGCCAGTAGGTCTCTCACAAACATTTGACCTCACTGAGTAACACGGCTTTCTGCTTGTTAACACATCAAGTGTGAATTCTTCTGGTGTTGTGCCACAGCCTCTCATCGGCTAGGGAAGTAAATGTCACCATCTCTTGAAAACGTAATGTGGATTGAAAATAGCAATCTGAACATTTGATGTAAACTGTTGTTTACATTCAACCTGACCAATAATCTGATCTAGATGAAAATAGAAAGCATGGATCGCTATCTTTAAAAAATAAAATATTAGATAAGATCGATGATAAGAAAACCAATACAGAAAATAGAAGATGAATTAGGTAGGACTAGTATGGAGCACGCTCGATCCCAACAGCTCTCACTTCAATCACACTCAATGTGTGATTGTATGCCGATCAGTCTGGTGCACAGGAACATGTCTGTGCATGTTTGTACACATCTACAACATGCACGGCCACACGCCCATCAGTTTCCTTGTGCACTCAGTTTGGTCGAAGCCATGAAATGTGCAAACTTGTAAATATATGGTCCGTTGGTATGAATTTCTACTTTTCTGTCAGCAGTGTAGATGCTCTGAAATGTTTGTGAAACTGTCAACACCAGCATCATAAGCTTTTCTGTGCTGAAACCATAGTTTTTTCCATTGGGTTTGTTTACATGTAAAAATGGTGGTATTTATTTCCGATTTTCAATTTTAGTATCCGTCACTGGTTTTGAACAGAATATGGTACATGTGGGGGTTGTAAAAAAGAAAGCCTCGGGAATGAGTACAATGTAATTTCACCCCAATCAGGCAGGTTAAGTTTCGGGAGAATTAAAAAGAAAAACTCTATTAAATATAAAAATGACACAAAAGCATTCTGTTTTTAAAGAATGCATTGTTGGAAGTGTTGTGCATACCAAGAGGAGTTTTGTACAACTTAGTAAGAAACAGTTATTTCATTTCTGTTCTTTTTCTATAATCTTAGACCTGCTTTGTTCTTTTCTCTCTGAGCTTTCACTTTAAAATGGAGCTTGTGTCAAGACATTTTTGCCAAGCATTTGCTGCTTTTGAGACTGTTCTGTCGTCTTCTGCTAATCGGGGCAGGGCCCTGTGGGCAACAGCCTCAGACGGGAAACCCAAGCTTCTCTCACCCCGGCTGCATGCTCCAGCTCATCCGGAAGGATCCACAGGTGTGTTCCCTGTCCAACTGCGAGACATAGAGTCTCCTGCAGGTCTGGGGTATGCCCCAGGTCTCCTCCTGGTGGGACGAGCCCCTAAACACCTCACCAGCAAGGCGCTTGTGAGGCATCCTAAACAGATGCCCAAACCACCCCATCTGGCTTCTCTCAAACTGAAGGAGAAACAGCTCTACTCCGAGCAGAGTTCCTCACTTTATCTCGGAGTAAGAGGCCAGCCTCCCTGGGGACGAAGCTAATTTCAGTCGCTTGTACTCGCGATCTCGATTTCGGTCACCACCCACAACTGCTTTTGAGACAATATTCTTTAATCTATGAGTTGGCTGTTCTTAGATCGGACTTCGATGGTTTAGTAAAAAATCTGTGACTGTGTTAAATATGAGTCAAGTTATCAGTAATTCAATATTTTATTACTTGTAAAATAATAAAAGCATTTGCAAACACTATATAGATTTTAACAACATACGTACGCTTTGAAAAGATACACAGTTACAGTTCAATGTTTTATTAGAATGAGGAAGGAAAATGTTTTTTTCATCATCTGACCCAGATTATTCTAAGTCATTCCCCTCACACAGTGAGGCATTGTTCTTGAATATCAAAGTTTGTCATCTTGACACATGCCATATCCTCTTTTTTTATTCTTTCCCTTTCAAATGTGACTAATCATTCAACTTTCATCATTAGCTATCTGTCCCTGAGATGCAACATTTCTCAATCCTCTGACACTCAGGTTTTCCCATCACGCCTTTAACTCGTTTTCTTATCCACCTCGTTTTTTATCAATGCACTGTCAACTGGCCCTCTATTCATCAGTTACATGTGTTCCCAAACGTTGTAAGAAACAACTGCAATAAAATAGATTAAAGCGTTGTATTGATGGCAAAACCTGGCATAAAAATGTATTTATCAGATGATGCTCCTACTGTAATAAAATACCTGAATGTACTTATGAAAACATTCCCATAGGAGGCATCACTTCATAGACATTTTTGTTAATCAATTGATGTAATTGACCACAAAATCATAGGAGCTCAGATCAACAGCACACATGATCCCATGTGTAAGCTACACAGATGGAGTTGCCATGAAGAAAATATTCCTACCACCGAGAACCTCAGAAACAACTGCTGTATATCTGTCCCACTACAAGTGGGATGGACGATGGGGTTTCTCTCAAATTTCCTGGGTGCGGAGTTGAGTAGCATAAGCCATTTCCACTTCCTGGTCTTTAATAAATCTTCACTAATGAATATAATTTAATAACTGTTGCTCAAGCGGATGTTCTAAAAACCAAATTGTTGTTGTTTGGGTGCATAGTATACAAAAAGGAAAGTGTTAAATTGCGTGAAATTAGAGCTTTAACACTTAGGATCAACAATCCAGAGCAATGGAGAGTGTGGAAAAGAGGTGAAGAAACGTGTGCAGGCAGGCTGGAACAAGTGGAGAAAAGTATCAGGCGTGATGTGTGATAGAAGAGTTTCAACTAAAATGAAAGGAAAAGTGCACAAAACCGTGGTGAGACCAGCCATGCTGTTTGGTCTAGAGACAGTGGCACTGAGAAAAAGACAGGAAACAGAGATGGAGGTAGCAGAGATGAAGATGCTAAGGGTGTCTCTGGAAGTGACAAGGATGGACAGGATCAGAGGAACAGCAAATGTTAGAAGTTTTGGAGATAAAGTCAACGAGGCCAGATTGAGATGGTTTGGACATGTGCGGAGAGAGCAGCTGTGCTTTCTAAGGATGAATGGTGGGATAGGCGATAGTCAGGCTTTTACACTGCGTGTTCAATTGTAATTGTTTATGTGTATAAGATTTAAAGAGAAAAGATGTGTTTATTTTATTGATTTAATAGAAGGCCGACTGAGGTATAAAAACATTTCACATTGCCAAAAAGTTCTAGTGTACTCAGAACAAACTTGTGCTGAATTACATTTTTTTAATGTTCTGATAAAGGTCTTGATTTGTGAGCGTCTTTAATGTTACCACACGTCTGTGCTGTATTCTCAGTCTGTAGAAAACATCAGAGTGTATCACAGCACGAAGTAACAAAAAACTCCCACTTCTCTCTATTTTTTTCCCTGCTATCCCCCATTCTTACCCGAAAGTCGCACTTTCCTTTCCCGAACACCCACACCTCTGCAAGCTTCAAGCTGTTAACTGAGAACTTGCTTTCAACAGTTCTTCTACATTTCACTGGAAAAAGTACATGAAATGCATACCATCTTAAGTGACACAAAAACTGTTTTTTCAACCCCTAAATTGTGTCCAGGATGCACGAAACTGGCAAAAATGAGCGACGTGTTGCACAGAAATTGATTTCAAATTGTTCATTACTTTCTCTAAGAAAAATTCAAGGTAGAATTTTTTTTGTCCTATCTAAATGATGACGTTTCTGTCTTTGTTATGCAGACACTGTAACCTGTAAAATAATAAACCTTACAACATGTCTGCTCACATTTAGAACCCGTTCCCTTCGTTCCATCGTCTTCCGCTCATCCGGGGCCGGGTCGTGGGGGCAACAGCCTCAAACAGGAAGGCCAGGCTTCTCTCACCCCTGCTGAATCCTCCAGCTCATCCGGAAGTTGTTCCCTAGCCAGTTGTGAGACAGTCTCTCCAGCAGGCTCAGGATCTGCCTCTTGGTCTCCTCCCGGCGGGACGTCCCCAAAACACCTCTCCAGCGAGGCGCTCGGGGGTTATCCTGACCAGATGCCTGAACAACCCCATCTGGCTTCTCTCGACCTGGAGGAGGAGCGGCTCAACACCGAGCTCCTCCCGGATGGCAGAGCTCCTCACCCGATCTCTGAGTGAGAGCCACACTGCAGAGGAAGCTCGTTTCGGCTGCTTGTATGCTCAATCTCATTCTTTCGGTCACCACCCACAGCTGGTGACCATAGGTGAGGGTAGGAATGTAGATCGACTTGTAAATCGAGAGCTTTGCTTTTCGGCTCAGCTCTTTCTTTAGCACGACGGACCGATGCAGCGTCCTAGTTATTGCTGACGTTGCACTGATCCGCCTTTCGATCTCCCGCTCCATCCTTCCCCCACTCGTGAACAAGACTGAGATATTTAAACTCCTCCACTTGGGGCAGGACCCTGTCCCTGACCTGCAGGGGGCATTCCACCATTTTACGAGCAAGGACCGTGGTCTCGGATTTGGAGGGATTTGGATTTCTCAATTTCTGATATCAAGTCTTTAGGGGCAATGCCTTAAAACCTTGTTATGACGACGCTGGTTAAAAACTTGTAAAAATGTCTAATTTTATCATTTGTCTTGAAGAGAAATAATTCTCTTATTGTGCCTAACCGTGATCTGTTGCAGTAGACTCAGGTGTCAAGGAGCACGGACTCCATCCACGAGGTATTCCCAGTGCAGAGCAGCACAGCTAACGCTTCCTGGCTCAACAAACAGGAGGCACAGAGGCTAAATGCCTGTACCTGCCAGGGGAGCAAGACAGCAGAGCAGACAATAGATAGGAACAAATAGCTGCTTCAATGCTCTGTTCAAGTCCTTTACAGAAAAAAAAACATCTCTTTTCACCACTTGTTTAGTCTCTTGAACAAATTTAAGGCTCAATTTTTAATGCATTTATGTTAAATCACGTGGATATTTGCGAAGTTTGTTTGACATGAGGAAAGTTATATATATTAGATACCTCCATGCACATTTTCACACACAATGAGCAGTGTTTAATAGCTTGTTTCTTGCCCCACAATCTTTTTATCGTAAACTTACAGAGATGGAGGTAGCAGAGATGAAGAAGCTGAGGATCTCTCTGGGACTGACCAGGATAAACAGGATCAGAGGAACAGCATATGCTAGAGGTTTTGGAGATAAAGTCAGAGAGCCAGACTGAGATGGTTTGGACATGTGCAGAGGAGAAAGAGAGGGTACATCGGAAGAAGGATGCTGGGTTTGGAACCACCAGGAAAGAGACCTAGAGGAAGACCAAAGAATAGATTCATGTATACAGTGAAGGAAGGCATGAAGATAGTTGGTGTGACCGAAGAAGATGCAGCAGATAGGGTTAGATGGAAGAAGCTGACTTGCAGTGGCGACCCCTGAAGGGAAATGCTGAAAGAAGAAGAAGACTGTTCCACTGTCACAAAATTATAGATGCAATACCACTTTTTTCTACATCTGATTACAGATACACAACTGCTTGGAGTTGATTACATAGTTTTATCTAAATCACATGTTTAAATTGCTCGTGTCTGACTTCAATCAAGATTTAGGTCGTTATAAAACTCATCTCACTGTTTGCCAACTCTTTTCATCACTGCTTCACTGATGCAACAACTTGGCACCCGGGAATTACCGTCATACTACACAGTCATTTTGATCTTTGATCTATAATTTCTGACCTTAAATTTATGAAATTAAATGAAATAATTTATGCACGTTGGATGTCAAAAAAGTCTGGAGATAAATGTCTGTTGGGACATGTTGCATAAAAAAATTAGGCTTCTGCACTCATTATGCTTCCAAATCTCTTCTATGGAAATAAATGGCATCACAAAAAATGGGTTCCGTCGTCTTCCGCTTATCCGTGACCAGGTCGCCAAGACAACAGCCTCAGATGGGAAGCCCAGACTTCTCTCACTCCAGCTGCATCCTCCAGCTCGCCCGGAAGGATCGCGAGTCGCTCCCTGGCCAGCGGTGAGACAGAGTCTTCCCAAGCCGATCCGGGGTCTGCCTCTTGGTCTCTTCCTGGGGGGATGTGCCCAAAAGCCCTACCCAGCAAGGCGCTTGAGGGGCATCATGACCAGATGCCCGACCCACCAAATTTGGCTTCTCTCGACCTTGAGGAGGACCGGCTCTACACCGAGTTCCTCCCGGATGGCAGAGCTCCTCACTCGATCTCTGAGTGAGAGCCCAGCAACCCTTCAGAGGAAGCTCATTTCGGCCGCTTGTATCCGCAATCTCGTTGTTTTAGTCACCACCCACAGCCGGTGACCATAGGTGAGGGTTGGAACGTAGATCGACCTGTAAATCGAGAGCTTTGCTTTTTGACTCAGCTCTCTCTTTACCACGACGGACCGATGCAGCATCCTAGTTATTGCTGATGCCGCACTGATCTTCCTGTTGATCTCCCGCTCCATCCTTCCCCCACTCATGAACAAGACCCCGAGATATTTAATCTTCTCCACTTGTGGCTGGACCCCGTCCCTTACCTGCAGAGAGCATTCCACCCTTTTCTAGGCGAAGACCATGGTCTCGGATTTGGAAGTTAAATGTGTAAAAAATGGCGGAAGTGCATTTTTAAAACTTTATACAGCTTGTAGAGAAAACTTGTCTGGAGGGCTTACATTTTAAATGCTGCAATACTTTTTTTGACCAAAGAGAGTCTATCAACAACTAAGAAAAAGAAGACGTGATTAAGAAGATGTGATTAACTTTGTTGTGGATGATGCAAATGCTTGTCATTTCACTTTTGGATTTTTTTTTTGCATCTTTTATATTACAATTCTGTTTGCTCCCTTTGACTCTCCAACTCCGTCGAAACCTGGAAGCCATACCTCGTCTCCCGCTCACTAGAAGCCATCTGACATGCTCCATTAGGTTGTGCTTGTTCCAATTAAAGCTGACACCATTAGCTGTCAGGAGAATAGTGATACCCTGCAGAGAGGCAACACACCTCTGCTGCACCCACTGCCGAGGGGCGTTTAATTGTTCTTGATGTATGTTATGTTGTTACAAGAGGATCTATGCCGTCAAACGGTTGACCAGAGGCTTGACCTCTCAAGCTTTCGATGCAAAACAGAAATTTTGCATGATTCAAACAAATCTTTTAGGATTGCTTTTCATTGGTGCAAAAAAAAAAACTCAGTCTTCTTGTGATGTACTTAAAATGACATTTTAGAAGTGACTAATTTGCACATTGATTTTTGCATCTCATCATGCAAAGTGATGGTAATGTACTACGGTATACATAAGAAGGGGACAGTATAGTCCTACTGAAACTGTCTGTTGGGAACTCAAAGCAATGAAGCCCAGAAAAAGTTAATCAGAAACTTCCCGCTTTGACAAAATGACCACAAGTAAAGTTGTAGAGAAGCTCAATATGTTTCCTCTGAAGCATTCTGCAGTCCACCAACCACCTAGAACCAATCCGAGGCTTATGACGGTGGCGGGGGAGAAGACACATTAGGCTTCCCTCTAACGGGTAATGAATGGAACTAATAGGAATATGCAGTTCCAGCCCACACCAATAATATATGTACCAAACATTGCAGGCATTGCAAGCCGTTGTTTACTCTTTAAAACATACTTGAGGACAGTTGTTAGTGTTTCTGTTCTTTTGAACTTTATTAACCTTTTTGTTGTGATAAAAAAAATATTCAACCATTTGTGAGGTGCGTACTGATTTTATGTTCGATGGTTGGTACATTTAGACCAATATCATAGTTCTAACGTTAATATTTTGAGGTGAAAACCTTTTTTTTTTTTTTTTATCATGTTACATCTTTATTTTTTGTTTTTTTGTCTTAGTCATTTTGTAGTCCCAGGGACACTTGAACCCCGTGGGGTTCTGCCGGTCAAAACCCAGTGACTCTACCACTAGGCCAACGCCCCCTATGGTAGCCCCCCTTATCGTGTTACTTCAATGCCATGAGAATGTTTAAGTACCTAAAAAAAATGTGATTGAGTGCAGTTTTTTTTTTTTTAAATATGAGTATCACTGTGTTTGTACAAACACCAATTCATAGCATAGGACAAAACTTTGGGCACATTTTTCTTTCAAATTCAAGAATAGTATGTATCTTTCTCTCTATGTGTGAGTGTGTATGTGTGTTAATGAAACTTTAGTAACCACTAATGAGGCATTGTTTTATCATAACGGTCCTCATCTGTGGAACAGCCTGTCAGAGGACCCCAGGGCGGCAGTGACTGTTCATGTTTTTAAGAAGAGGCTGAAAACCCCCCTTTTAAACTTATCTTTTGGCTGGTGTCAAAGCTGATCTATTTATTTGGTTATTTTGTTCTTAGTTTAAGAAGTACT
The DNA here is from genome assembly GCA_902685375.1 of Neostethus bicornis. Taxonomy (NCBI): domain Eukaryota; kingdom Metazoa; phylum Chordata; class Actinopteri; order Atheriniformes; family Phallostethidae; genus Neostethus; species Neostethus bicornis. Next base: position 24,662,631 of record LR738547.1, read on the forward strand.
CTTTATTTTTTAATTTTTTTAATTACGTTTTCCATAAGTTTCACATGTTTTTCAGTTTATTTCTTTATTATTATTATTATTTACAATTTAAAACATACGCTAAATGTATAATTATTACCCTTTAGAGTTTCCCTCTGGGTTAGGTTTGGCCCGAGCCTTGCCCGGGCCAAACCTAGGTGGTTGTAGACCTGCTCTGCAGCCTTGTGGCACTGGTGTGCACCCTGGTCTCCATAAAACTAAGAATGGTAAAAAAAACTTAACAAAAATAAACTCACTTTCTTTCATTTCTTCCATCGCTATTAAATTCAAACAGACTCAATTTGAAAAGGAACACATTTTGAGAGTGGTTATGGCTATCTGGGTCCTCTGAAGTAAAGCTAACAGATTAATTTCTCTTGTGTCAGCATTGCGGAAAGAAGTTGTTGCTTCTAAAATTGGCTAATTCCTTTGACACAACTAAATGAATTGTGGACCATCTGATTTTAATTATGTATGTTGGTTCCACATTTAAGACATGTTTCCTCTCATCCTCATTACATTTAGACCACATTATGTTGTGGGGTATCTGTCTCCAATGTCAGGCTACACTGCACTGCCGAGACTCTCATTTGCAAAGCACTTTAAAATGTTCCACTACGAGAGCACACTTCTTTAAAATGTATCAGCCGACATGCACAAGATTTGAACCATTTTCATTTTTCTATACAAATTGTCATTTTGGCATGGTGTTTTTTCTCCCAAAGTACGGTAATCATGCATTTAGTCTGGCAGTAAACCCCAACTTTGGGTTAGGAGAATACAGTAGCATCACAGTAGAACTGTAATACGGAAATGATAACTTATCACTTTAATATTTTTATTGAAGTCTGTGGTTCTGGAGTTTACTCAAAATATAATATTAATTCTATCAAAGATAGATAGAAACTAGTTAATCTCCCGCAAGAGAAATTCTGGTGTCCAGCAGCAACAGAAATCACACAAGCTCTTCATATGTACAAAATAAATAAAAACAACATACATACATAATAAAATAGGACTCAATTCCTTTCAGAAAATCGATTAAATCGGCTGAGGGCTGAAGGGACGAACGACCTCCTAAAGCGCTCAGTCCTGCAGCGCAGTGAGAGGAACCTGTTACTACGGGTCGTCTTCTGGGTCGACCCGTAGTAACAGGTGACGTAACATGATGTACGTGATGTTATCACGTAGAGGGTGACGGGGGTTATACAGGATACCCTGCATTAAAGCCCTCATCCTCATCCCCTCCCCCCTTATCAGCCTGTTCAGCCTATTGCTGTCCCTTGCGGTCAAGCTGTCTCCCCAGCAGACGACCGCAAAGAAAACTGCAGTTGCCACGACAGACTGATCAAAGATGTTCAGCATGTCACACATGAAAAGTTTTAAGCCTTCTCAAGAAAAACAGCCTGCTCTGTCCTTTCTTATGCAGGGCCCGGGCCTGCTCTGACCAGTCCAGTTTGCAGTCAAGATGCACACCCAGATGTTTGTAGGTTTTAACAACCTCTCCGTCGATCAGAACAGGTTGATGAAGGGGCTTTTTGCTGAAGTCAATGATCGTCTTCTTGGTCTTGTCTCTGCTCCATGTAGTGAACATAGCAATGACATACCGGTACTCTGTCTTGTACTTTTCCTTCACACATGCAACAATCGCTGTGTCGTCTGAGTACTTCTGGACATGACACATTGCAGATTCATAAGCAAAATCACTGGTGTACAGTGTGAAGAGAAAGGGTGATGGCACAGTTCCCTGTGGTGCACCATTGCTGCTTATCAGGTTCCTCGATCCGCACTCCTCGAGCCGGACAAACTGCCACCTCCGAGTCAGATAGTTGTGGATCCACAAACCAAAAAGAGGATCCACCCCATCGCCTCAACCTTTGCTTCTGAATCTCAAATAGTTTCAGATTGAATCTAATAATATTTCATGTGGTCATGTTTCCCTCACCGGGGAAATTTGTGTGCTGCATTACACCACAACAGGCTGCCAGGATGGCACCAATGGTGGGAGAACAGGGGGTTAGGTGTCTTCTCCAAAGACTTCAGACATGAAGTCAGTGGGAATTGAACCAACAAACTTCTAGTCCAAGGGTGAATGCTCTACCACTGAGCCACAGACTCTTCATAAATCTACAACACCACATTCGTTTTATTTGGAAGCAAACTGATTTCATTTCTTCTGACAAGAAAATCTTTTCATAATATGAATATTTAAAGATGACTTCTGCAACATGATGTTTTCACTGAGTCTACAGATGATTACAGTTGTGGGTTTAGACCTACAAAAAAAACAGTGATTGCTCCGACAAGAAAACATTATAAAATCAGTGTTTATTTTGTGTCTAACTTGTCTGCATGATTTTAAAATTTTATGCATCAGTGTAGTCCTTTTTTGCATATTTTTTTAACAAACACACAAAAATTTGGTGCTTATTTGTATTCCAAATCATTCATTGAAAAAACTTTATGAAAAAAATCACAACATTCAATAATTACCAGACATTTTCAGTTACTTCACACACTGTATAAATTATTTAGCCCCGTGGTAACATTCAAAATGCTTTGGTATCATTTTTCTAACTTTAAATTGAGTTTTTAGTGCAACAGTACACTACAAATGCATATTCTAGCACTCGCGGAAATGGTAGAACAAGTTCACATACTGCAGCTGAGAGGCAGTGGAGAAATCAATTTCAGTGACGGCTAACAAACAAAACCTCATCAGTAGAGAAAATGGGTTTTTACAACCACAGCAAATGGAAAGCTTTTATAAATTTTGCAAAGAAGACCGGGGTAATGTTTGCCGTAAACATTTAGCTGAACATAACATCTATTAGGAGGTGCAGTCTGGGTATTGGCTCGCATGATAGAAGTGTGTGTGGATGTTTTTTCCCTAGTTTTTTTTTTTTTTTCTGCAATGCACTTACCCAAATGTCTTTTAGTATAAATGGGTCGTTTGCTTCGAAACCTTTGGACCATTTTGACTTTCATTCTTTTATTATGTTGCTTCGTTATTGATATCGTCACATAAAAGCAAAAGTAAACCCAGTTTCAATTCTTGTGTATGCTCAAAGTGCATCAGAAATTTTAATCGTCCCAATTTTTTAAGAACTGCAATGAAAAATATTGCTGATAAATTACTTTTGCCTGGAGCGTTTGCCAATTTTTTTATGTCTGTGTATGCAAATATCTTCATCCCAAAGATAGAAACTTTTTGACGAAAACCAATCTCAGTACGACCCATCTAATAGCATCTCATCTTGTGGTGAGAGTGGTTTGCAGAAACTAAACATGATCCCTTTGAACAAACTATAAACCTTTCTAATAAACATAAAAACTTCAAGAATTTTGGGACTCATTCATCAATTCGCCCGAGCGTTTTTATTCCAAATCCCACCTAAAATGAAAGAATTGAAACTATCGCTTTCAAATCTACTGCTTCCTTCTTCCCTCACTCGTGAAAGGTACTTGAGATACTTGAACCCAACATGGGAACCTGAACCCAAATAAGAGACAACGGCCCTCTTGTTGTTTGTTCACGACCTATGCTAGTGGCTGTGAGCAGCATTTGCAAGCAGAGAACCTGACAGTTTCACCTTGCCCGCAGAATTTTGTGCTCAATAAAAATGCAAAATTATTGTTAGAAACAGTGTTTTCTCAAGTTATAAAAATATTTCATAATGATACCAGAATCTACTTAACTACTTCCACCAGATTATTTGTCCTTGTTAAAATCTTCTTTCGGCATTCCCCTTCAGGGTTCGACACAGCAAGTCAGTTTCTTCCATCTAACCCTATCTGCTGCATCTTCTTCAGTCACGCCAACTATCTTCATGTCGTCTTTCACTGTATCCATGAACCTCCTCTTTGGTCTTCTTCTAGTCCTCTTTCCTGGTGGTTCCAAACCCAGCATCCTTCTTCCTATGTACTCTCTCTCCTCTATGATGTCTATGGATTCCCCACTGATACCCAAATCCTTATCTGTGGTGACAACATTGGGCCACAGTAGACAAACAGATGTCCAGATTTCAAAACCAATCAAAGGTAGAGTAACCAACATCAACTTCAGCAAATATATTTATTTTTTTTCAACTCACTCTATTCATCCCTCACCAGGGATGGCTGGGATGCCTACAATGGCGCCAATGGTGGGAGAAACAGGGGGTTAGGTGTCTAGTCCAAGGACCTTAGACGTGCACTAAATGGGATGAGAATGGGCAAACTTCTGGTTGACTTCCGGTCCGCAGGCGAACGCTCTAATCGCTGAACCACTGTACCCCCACCGCATATGGATGCCCATAAAGAAAGTCAAGGACCTATGCCAAGAGAGATCATTCAGTCCTATGGGTATTTGTACACCTAGACTTTTAAAAGGCTGCCAAAGCTTGTTGATTTTCCATTATTTGCTACTGAAGAACAGACAGTTTTTGGTGTCATCAAGCAGTGAGAAGACAAATTTTCTTCTCATGCATTTTTACCTGTTTGTAATAACAGACATCCCTCGGATCATTAAGTTGTCCCTGACTGCTTCTATATCTCCGTGGATCATTTCGTTCTTTCACACAGTTTGGGTGTTAAAGCAAACACTGACTGAGCTCAACCGAACTTTTTATCGCTCTCCACTTTAGGTTACCATCTGAATTTAATTTCAAGGATGCATTTCACTGCCAACGAGTCCAGTGGAAGAAAAAATAGACAGAATAAGTAACAACATAGACATCAAACACGGGTTTAGAAAAATATGATGTTCATGAAGCAGAAAAAAAACCAGTACCGTACATCCAAATGTCTGTCCTTTAAAAATATCAGAACACCACCAAATAATTACCGGTACATCTAAATACGTATTTTATTTTGATTCACAAAAAGTCATTTCAAAACGAGGATTGTTTTGTTATCTTTTACGCGGGTTTTGTCAAATTTCCGAGCCTTGATAATGTACTGGTGGCGTGACTCTTTGTTTTGTCTGCTATTCCGGGTAAGGTTATTTCTGAGAAGAAATGGCTCAAAACACTCCAGGCCCAAAATTTAGTGGTGCAGAAAATTGTGCTGCAAACAAAAAGAAAACAATACCAGCTTTCAACCGTCAAAGACAGATGCAGACGGTTTATTTTCAACATCCTGATTGAGGAGTCTTTATTGAAGAGATGGTTACCTCATTGGGTTAATGTGTTTGTCTAAATAATACAAGAAGATTCTTTAACTGACTTCAGCAACTACTTGACAAGAATATTTTTTTCTGAAGGCAAAGTGCTAACAGCAAGAGGTTTGACTTAATATTTCCGTTCTGTTGTCTTCCGCTTATCTGGGGCCAGGTCGGGGTGGCAACAGTCTAAGATGGGAATCCCAGGTTTCTCTTACTTCAGCTGCATCCTCCCGCTGACCCAGGAGGATTCCAAGGTGTTCTCTGTCCAGCTATGAGATAGAGTCTTTTCAGCCGGTCCAGAGTCTGCCTTTGAATATCCTCCAGGTGGGACATGCCTGTGTCACCACACCAGCAAGGCACTCTGGATGCATCCTAACCAGATACCGAACCATACCGTCTAGCTTCTCTCAACCTAGAGGAGCAACGGCTCTACTCCAAGCTCCTTGTCGGTGGCAGAGCTCTCACTCTATTTCTGAGTGAGAACCCAGTCACCCTGTGTGGGAAGCTAATTTCGGCTGCTTCGCAATCTTGTTCTTTCGGTCATCACGCACAGCTGGTGACCATAGATGATGGCGGAACGTATATCGACTGGTAAATAGAGACTTAATATTGAGCCTGATTAAACTTTCTTGCTGGTTCCAAATCATTCACAAAGTTTAAAAGAAAATAATAAATATCTTTCCTTGCAATCAAGTTCCCAAAACAAGGTGGAACTGAAACCCCCACATGCATGTTGGTTCTGTTTGGAGAGTGTACGCCTGGCAATGGAGAATTTTTTTTTTTTTTTACGTAGTCATCACTTCTCAAAAAGTTGCTGTTGGTTACCATATGATGAAATCATGGCGGCTGCAATCTGTAACTGTAATGAACTAATGCTATAAAAAAAATTAGGAGATTACTTTCGCAATTGAATTTTTTTCTGGCTTCTCACAGAAACTTGTGCAAGTTGTTATTTTTGTTTTGCATGAGATGGACACGTTAACAATAGTTTTGCCATGATGTTGGGGATGTGGAAGGAAGGAGGAGGACCCAATTGCAGGACAACAAAACAGAATTTATAAATCAAAAGTCCAGTAAGGCAAAAGTCCAGTAAAGCTGTGAGGTAAAGGGCACAGGATTAACTCAGGATCAAAAGCAATATAACAAATAATAGAACAGAGTTCAAAGATGCAACTTATGGTCAGGCAGCCAGGACGGAAGCCCTGGCTGGAAGGGATGGTGATGAGTGATTGCCTTTAATTAGGCACCAGTGTCCACAGGGGTGTGTCATCAGACTAATCACCCTCAGCTGTCCCTTATCAGGGTAAAGACGGAAGGTGCAGGGCTCCCTCTGGTGACAGGGGAGGGGATTAAGACAAGTTTCCTTTATTGGACTATTTAGGGATTGCGAGTTTTCCAATTATCTTGGCGTTGGATTTTTAAAGTAAATTGTTTTAATTATCCCAAAAATTAAATTTGGTTGAATAGAGTAACCAAAAACTGTTTCATAGTTTGTTTCATTTAGATTTTAGAAATTTTGATGTCTAATAATTTACTTTTTTTTCTTGTTAAATGACTAAAAAAAAGAATTATGACTTAAGCAAAAAAATAAATTCTGTGTCGTAACATTTTTGTTCCTCCAGATGATGATTTGCATGAATATTATTACTCCAAAATAAATGATTCATTTGTGTGATTTGTTCCTTAATCTCATTCTATAATTTATTTAAACATACATCATTAAACAATACTGATCTTATTTGTTCGTCACTGGTGTGTGCGTGCTGGTAGTTAGCTGTGTTGTCTATTTTTTTCCACACTGAAAAGGATGCTAGTTTTCTCTCAGATATCCAACCCAATAGCTTGTAAGTAAACACGGACAGCATCCTTAAAGCCCATGGCTGGCTGCTGAATAATGCAAGGCCACGGTTTCCATCAAAACCAGCTTTAATTGTGTTTTTTTTTTCTCACTGTTTCTGCCTGGTTAGGATGTGATTCTGCAGAATAACAGCTACACAAAATCCTTTTGAAATAACTAGGGGGTAAAATCAATCACCATCCAATTACAGGACTTAGCAAGTGTGTGTCCTTGTGTTTGTATCCAGTGTTTTGGTCCTACTTGGTAAAAAGGTCTTTTCTTTAATTAAATGTCATAAAAAAAAGAATCTGTGATATTAAAGTAAGAACTGACTCATAAGCACTGAAAGACACCAGTGACCAGGTAAGACATCCTATTATTGTCAGTATGTGTTTTCATCCTGGCAGCAGAAACCTTCAGAAGGTAAAATACTATTTGCATTTGCGTCAATTCAGTCGCTCGTCGACTGGCCTCAAGTTTTTCTTTTTACTCTGGTGTTTTCTATCCAATCCGTATGCTTTGTTAAAACAACTTCCCACCTCTGTGCTATTCACATTGTGTTATCATCTTGCTGAACAGAAAAGCATCTCCCTCTTCTAATCTGATTCAAACTGTCACGTATGTCTTCTCTGATGTCAGTAAAAATGTACGTAAATCCACTCAGTGCAGCTTTTTCTATTGTACGCTCTCTAATAATAGCTGTGTGCGCAGGAGGAATGAGTTAAAGTGTGGAGTGCAAATGGTGTTTTCAAATAAAAGAGTTCAGAATAAAGGTTTATTTAAACTTCTATCACTTAAAGGATTCTATGAATACCAAAAAAAAAAAGTACTGATGGTTTGTTACTGTGAGTTATATTTTCAGCTGGAGGCTCTTTATCTTAAAAAAAATGCACCTCTCCCCTCTTTTTTTTATTACGTATGGAAGTTGTATTGCAGATTGTTTGTTCTAATGAGTTTCAGCAAAGTGATTTTAATTTGATCGCCTCAGGGGGATTTAATCTAAGGTAGAGGAGCAGCGTAGAAATGTATTTAGTATAAAAAATAAGGGGATTTACTTAAAAATCATTCTTTTTTGTTGTCTGCTGGGAAAAAGCTGGGAAAAATGTGTCATAACTGCCCTCAAATACATCCAACCCCATTTAAAAAAGCACATTGTTCTCTTTTAAAATGAGCAGTTCCTGCTTCATTTTATGGCTTTCACACAATCGTTAAAATATACTCCACTTTACCATTTACGAAAACAGCGCCACGGCAAAGTGAAACCTAATTGGTCCTGTGTGTTACCTCCTTTGTGGATCAGGAGCACTGTTGATGTAGCCAAACACGTTTGAAAGGGGTCAAAGCATAAGCTCTAAATAAGCTTTCAGCATTCTTCCAATAAACTAGAAGCACAACCAGATTATTAAATCAAAACAGGAAATACTGTGAATTACTGAAGATTAGTCAGAGTAAAACGGAGTACGTGTGTGTGAATGAGAGGGATCCAAATGGAAAAGTGAGATTACAGGCAGAAGAGCTAAAGAAAGTGGAAGATTTTAAGCACTTAGAATGAACAGTCCAGAGCAATGGAGAGTGTGGAAAAGAGGTGAAGAGGCATATGCAGGCAGGCTGGAACGGGTGGAGAAAATATCAGGTGTGATGTGTGACAGAAGAGTTTCAGCTAAAATGAAAGGGAAAGTGGACAAAACCGTGGTGAGACGAGCCATGATATTTGGTCCAGAAACAGTAGCACTGAAGAAAAGACAGGAAACAGAGATGAAGATGCTGAGGATCTCTCTGGGAGTGACCACGATAGACAGGATTAGAAATGAGTATATCAGGGGAACAGCATATGTTAGAGGTTTTGGGGATAAAGTTCGAGAGGCCAGACGGAGATGGTTTGGACATGTGCAGAGGAGAGAGAGAGAGTAAATCGGAAGACGGATGCTGTGTTTGCAACCACCAGGAAAGAGGACTAGATGAAGACCAAAGAGAAAACCCAGGCCAGGGTTCCAAGTGTCGTCCCCACCCGGGACTCGAACCCATGACCTTCTTGCTGTGAGGCCACCCTGCTGTCCCTGATGTAACATTTTTAGTTTTTTTCATACATGACTAATTTGATGTTTTCTGTAGTTTTTTTTTACCAACGACAATCTGACAATTAGCTCTCAAAACATTTAAACTGTGCTAATTTTACAAATTACATTTTTAAAAAGATTTCAAAAGTTAATGAATGCTGCACGAGTTCAGACAGAATTAAAGATAAATCCCTCCTTTTGAGATGAATTAAAAATATAAACAGATATATCCTTGTGGTTTTGCCACTGCTGGGCAAACCCTCACTTGGTGTCTGAAATTGACAACAGGAGTTGTGAGGATCAGCATAATTCAAACACTTATGTGGAAAATAATGATCCAAACAGTAAAGAGAGATCCCCACTGAGAGTAGAATTACAACTCATTATGACAAGTATGCGCTGATCAAGCTCCTGCTTTCTGCTATAGCAGCTATTGCTTCGCAACAGGAAAAATGCTCGGAATCCAAGTCGACTCCAGCAGTGTTCCCTTTATTTAGCTAGCACCAATTATTTTTTGAGTTACAAGATATTCAACAGTTTACTGCCTCTTGCAATCTTCTCATTAAATCTGATACAGTCTACCAGTGAAACTTATGAAGACAGAAATACACACTTTGTAGTTGCAAAGCTGTTCTCGCAAAAGTCACAAATATCAACAAATCACATCTATAATGTTATAACAGAAAAAGCAATCATAGCTGCGAAAAAAAACAATTTACTATATTCACCAAAAAAAAAAAAACTTTTTCGTACCACCTAGAATCAGAAAATTACATCCCATAATGTATTTCTTGCAGTTACAGCAGACAAATAACCAAGCGGCCTTTAAATTTATTAGAACGCTGATTCTCAGCATGTGATTTTCTGATTGTAACTCAAACTAAGAATACTCAGAAGGAATCTTTATGTGGTATTTTTTTTATTTAAAATATGAGTAAAATTTTCAAAAGAACAGTGGCTCGATTGAAATAAATCCAAACTTTTGCCAAGTTATAAAAGTTTGGTGATACAGTACGAGCCAAATCCTGCAGCATAATAAACTATGTAAGGTATTCAACCCTCCTAGATCTGTGCTTTCAAAAAGTTTAAGCCTCAAAGCAAAGATATCCAGCTGAAACTTAAAATTTGAACTGAAGAGGAAAGTGACAGAAGCTCATGACGAACTACATATCGAACTATGCAGACAGTAACAATATAATAGTAAATTTTCCATAACTCACTAATACTTCCTCTGAGGGATTTAGTGTAAACCACATACTGTACTACTGAAATATGATTGCATAAAGAAACTGGACATAGCAAGCCTGCATTCCAAATAGGAGGTACCAGCTGGCAGGGACAATGTCATGATCCCCTCACTCTGCCACCAGAGGGCGCTTTGGACCTTCCTCCCTTTTCTGGACTCCAGTCTAATCCCAAACACCTGGGTGATTAGCCTAATGCTGAGCAGCAGTGCGTCGTCAGCCTGGTGCCTTTACCCCAGACTTCTTCGTCGGGTCATACCTTCCATTCCAGCCATGTCTTCCTGGCAGCTTGACCAAGATGTACATTCTAAAACAATAACCTGAGACAATCAATTGATCCTTGTTTGTTTTTATTTACAACTTTCCTGGACTGCCTTATCAATAGTAAACCATGTTTGAAGTCCTGCATTTGGGTCTTGCTGCTACCACCTGCACCTTCATGCCATGACAGACATGTACTTTCAAAAAGCTCGGTCCTGGTTGGCAAGGTTTAAATTTTAATATGACAGTGTCAGTATCAGCAGAAAATGGACACTAAAATGTTTTATTTGAATGGAGCGAAATCACGTGGTTGAAATCACACTCACTAGGTGCTTCCCATCAATGTACAGAACTCAATGCCCAGACTTTCTTCCTGCTGTCTTATGATCGAAATATTGTTGATTGAACTTTTTAAAAAAGGTTTTGGTATTATTAAAATGTCTTGAAGGGTTTTTTTAGGAGGCCACTTTGGCTAAGTACGGCAGCCAGGGGAACTCACGTTAAACATCCTCATGGACAGATGTAAACACACGAAGCACAAATTGTGTTTTTAATGCAAATATCTTTTAGAGCCCGAGAAAGCAGGTCCCAGTTGCTCTGTCCTTTATATAGAAGACAGATTAAAATAAGTATGCAATGACCAAAAAAAAAAAAACATTCAGAACAAGGTAACATGAAGGTGATGCTCCAAAAGCCATTAATCATGTTTGCTTGTTATTTTCCTCTGTGTTTCTCTCCTTCAGGTTCCTGTTCTGTGCATGCGTTTCGTTTGTCCGAGTACATTCATGTACTAATGATGTTTGCAAATAAAAATCAGCAAAATGCAATTTCACTTCATTTATTAAAAAGACCTAAAACTGAAACTAGACCAACCAGAGATCATGCAGTAGTATTTTATACTCCAAAATGAACCCCCTTACAAGCTTGCTTACTTTTGCCTTGTTATACCTGATTGGGATTATTTCATTTTCTTTATACAGCCTCCTATCACAAGAAAGTAGTCTTAAAAAGCTTTACATTCAATTGATCAAGCATTAACATAATGTACATCTTGCTCTTTGGTAAGAAAAAAAAAACTAAAAAGATCCACTGCAGTTTTGACTAAAAGTAGAAACCTCATGGAGGTCCACTTGAAAGACATCCTCCCCCAGGAGGAGTAATTAAAGTTTTTTTTTACTATTAAATAAACTCAACCAGATCTGTGATAATAGTCTATGTTTGTTTGGCCTAGCAGGCGGGTTTTGTTCAGACAGTGAAGACAAAGTGAGGTTGGAGGTCCAAGGGTCAGAACTGGAGCACAGACGGGATCAGCCTTGGTCCAGACATCACTGACATAAATCCACAGGCATAAATTCAATCTCATGCATAATAAAAGACAGGTTACTAGATCCTCAAAAAACACAGATTAACTTGTGTGTGGTCCTCCACGTACGCAGAGTCTGGCTGCAAGAGGGGACAACATTTGCTGGACAAATTATGATTGGTAGGAAGTCATTTCAAGCCTCAAGGGAACAACAATAGATTTAATCACGAGGATGAAATACTAAAACAATATTGTATTATTATAAAATGAAAACCCCCCAAAATAAGTAGAAACCAGGCTGGGTTGTAATCTTTTTGTGAGCTGTTGTTATTGTTCTCTAGACAGATTTATTAATATTGATGGATTGTGCATGTTTGCTGGTTGAACATTGGTTCACACACAGCGAATCATCTGAGTATAAAAAACCCAAAAACAGCTGGAAAAATAAGAAAAAAAATTAATCAACACAAAACTTCAACCTCTTAAAACTTTGCTGCGAATGATCTCATTAGTGTCCTACCAACTCGTGGGACAAATTGTCCGATAAGTCAATTTTTAGTGCCGGGGAAAAGTACCGTGAAGCATCACAAGACATTTTAAAAGGCTTCGGTCTCATCCGGGTGAATGCCTCGACAAATAAGGAGGAAAGAAGCGAGAATAAAAAAAGATGAAGGTGAAGACAGAGGTGGCTAAGCAGGGAGAATCAGCCAGGCGGAATGGAAACCCTGTCGAAGGTTAATGAGCAGAAAGATAATGTTTTAGCTTCAAATACGACCCTGTTGCCATCTGGATGCCCAGCAGGAAGGATTATTGAGAGTGTGGTTAAAGATAGTGACGTAGATGGATTTTTGTGCTCAGCAGTGAGTGGACTTCTGTGTGTAACTATTAATCTTCAGGTCATTTCTTTCACCAAAAACTTTCAAATACATTCGATCTGAAACCATCTTTGTGAAAAAAAAAACTAGACTTTATCCACATTTTATATAAGTGGAAGTTTATTTAGATCAAACTAGATTTTCACACGAGGCAAACCAGACAACAGAAATGACACCACGACACGTAGCTTCACCTGGAGATTTGTCTGGCAGCAAACAGCTCTGTCAGTTTTATTTTTATATTTTATTATATTCCTGCACCCCCCAGTTAGCAGCAGTAAATTCCTCTAACAAGCTTGTGCACTCCTGTGAAACCAGACAGCGTCTCTGCAACATGCACGCTGTATTTCGCTTCCACTGCACCTGCTTTCTAAATGCAGTTGGACATCATGTTCGTACTCACCATGCTGTCAATGTGTTGATTCTGAGCTTTCATTAAATTTGTGTACAAACTCTGAGGTTTTGCAGCTGCGACAAAAATCTCATTCAGCAAATCATTAAGTGATCTCAAGAACTTGTCTCCAAAAAAAAACAGAGCTGATTGGATATGAAACATTAGTCGATGAAACTCAATATAATTAATGTAATTTAGAGAATGAGAAAAGTTGATTCTTCTTTTCTATGTACTTTAAGTTGGAAAAGGATCAATTTCACCAAAAATGTTTTATTCTCCATTTAAGAGCTTAGCTACCTCTGTCCGGGTTGTGTGGAAGGAGGGGGACGCAATTGCAGGACACAATTCTGGTAAGTCTGTAAAGTAAAGGGCACAAGATTAACTCATGATTCAAAAGTTCAAATAATAACCGAGGACAACCAGGGAGGGATGGAAGGGATGGTAATAACCCAAAATGGAAGTCCTGGGTTATAGCTCTTCAATCATCAGCAGGGTCCACAGGTGTGTGGCATCACCCTCAGGTGTCTCAATCAGGGTGATAAGGGTAGGTCCAGGGCTCCCTCTGGTGGCAGGTGAGGGGATCATGACAACTTCTATTTGGTTGAAAATTTTTACGTTTACATTTGGAAAGCACGGGGGCGCAGTGGGTAGCACAGTGGCCTCACAGCAAGAAGGTCGTGGGTTCGAGTCCCAGGTGGGGACGAGGCTTGGAACACTGTCCTTTCTGTGTGGAGTTTGCATGTTCTTCCCGTGTTTGCGTGGGTTTCCTCCGGGTACTCCGGTTTCCTCCCACCCTGCAAAGACATGCATGCTAGGTTGATTGGCCGGTGCTAAATTGCCGCTAGGAATGAGTGTGTGTGTGTGTGTGGATGGTTGTTTGTGTGTGGCCCCGCAGCAGACTGGCGACCTGTTCGGCATGTACTCTGCCCTTCACCTTAAATTGGCCGAGATGGGCTCCGGCACCCCCCGCAACCCCGAGAGGGATAGATGGAAAAGAAGATGACTGACTAACTGACGTTTACATTTTTATTAAACTGAAACTAACGGACATAGACGGCCATGTGTAGATATGGCCATCTACACACTTGGGTTTAACCCAAGTGTTTGCCAGATAGGACCTAATCAAAATCGATGATTGATCTGAAGTCATTGACCACAGCGACTGTAGACCCTATGTTGAATGTCCAATTTTTCTCCTAAATTGACCGTATTTGGTGGGAATATGTGTTTGTAATGGAAGGTTAACTTTTTTCTGTTGAGTTACAGGACAATACAACAGTATTAGTAGGGGATGAGGCGTTGGCTCAGTGGTAGCATGCTCGTTTTTGCACCGGGAGCAGATGGTTTGATTACACGGAGCCCAGGCCTAGGTGACCCTGGAGCAGACAGCTAAGCCCCTAGTTACTCCCATCATTGGCGCCATCGTGGCTGCCTGCCGTGGTGTCATGCAGCACAGAAATTTCCCCATTTGAGGGATGAATACAGTATGGTTTTTTTTTTTTTAAAAAAAGACTTCATCCAGTCTGTGGTTTTATTCACCGTGAGGACGTTTTTTATTCTGATTTTGCTTCCCACACATCATCAGCTCCTCAGTGTAACGCTCAATGTCATCGATATGAAGTTAAATTAGAAAGCAAATGAATCAAATTTGTTTAGTTCTGATTTTATTTCATCCTTGAAAATAAAACTGATGCCTTTTTTTGTTTTGATGACAGTATTTTCACATTTTTCTGGCTTTTAAAACAGCAATTTATGAACTTTTATTCACCCCTCATTTTATCTGCCAGATGCTTCTAACCCTCACACCTCCCGCTCCACGCCCCACCACCATCACTTAAAGATTCATTTTCATACTCTCCATGATAAATGTTTTAAATGTGGTGGCTTTTGTTGGCTCGTGTGTCTCAGGCTTTTTGTTCAGAAGCTCTATTTTCCACTTTGTGTCTAATTTACTGAGGTGTTTTTTACTCTTTGGGGTTGAGATTAACCTTTTGACTAATTGTTTTGTTGGCCTCTTTGAGCTCTGTTAGAGATTTATTGAACTTCTTTTCATGCTTTACGTTCTCAGTATCCTCAACTAAATTTGGTCAATGGAGTTGTTTACATGAGGGTTTTAGTGCTGTCGTATTTCTTCAAACTTAGATAAACCTGAACAAAAGATGAAGTTTAATTTGCAGTCTTGTTTGTAGAGTTAATTGTCATGCAGAGTATCATTTAATCCAGATTATGGGGTATCAATCTGGTTATAGCAGTTGTGGTTATAGAGCATCGTTGAAGAGAATATTTTTTCTTGCTGCATTTCTTTCTAAGGTCAACCCGACTTGATCGGTTACCTCTCTCATCTCCGTTTGGACTCCTCTACCTTCATGTCCTCCTTCACCACACCCATAAACTTCCTCTTTGGCCAACCTCACTCTCTGGCAGTTCAAACCTCAGCATCTCTCTTCTGGACATGTCCAAACCATCTCTTTATCCCCCAAATCTCTGAAATGTACTGTCCCTAAAGTGAGCCACAATAATTACTCTGCTAGGACCGCTGTTCTTTCTGCGTAGAGTTTGCATGTTCTCCTCGTCGGTTTTCTCTGAGTACTCTAGTTTGCTCCCACTATCCAAAAACATGCATGTTAGGTTAAAATTGCTCCTAGGAATTAGTCCTGTTCAGGGTACATCATGCCTCTCGCCTGAAATCATCCTGGATAGGCTCCGGCATCCCTTGCAACCCTATTAGGGATAAGTGGTTCAGAAGACAAAACTGACATGCCCGCTGCCCACCGTCCTGCATTTGTTTTTCCCTTTACAGCTCCAAATGTTTTACCGGTAACTTGATTTGAACTTGTTTTCATGTTCAGCAATGAAACTCCAGCCGACATCATCTGAGAACTTGAGGAATAGAGAGTGAGAAGGAGACAGAGGAAGAGATAAGAAAAGAGACAACATCAGATTAACTTCTGGTGAAGCCAACTGAGCCTCCATGAAGATGAGGACGGCTCGTCTTATCTTTGGGAGTAAGAGTGAATATTGTTATCCAGACTTAAATAACAGCCTCCAATCAAATGAGGACGTTTGCACATAAAATCAACACTTATTTCACGTTTTTTCTATTGTTCTCTTCCTCCAAACTGACGATGGATAAAATATTTCCCACCAACACAGTTTCAAATTCTATAAATAAAGGAACCCCAAAACACCTCCAATTAAAATGTAAAATGCAACTGCATCTAATAAAATCTTTGGCAGCTCTTGATAAAGCAGGAAAGAAGTGGTTTAGATGACTTTGTGACAGATGGTGGTGCTGAAGGTTTGCTGCAACCAACTGTGCATGCCAGACATTTCCAAAAGGGAACGAATGGAAATCAGACATTAAAATTTTGTGATCAGTCTCACATTTGGCTCCTTGATTACCTGGACATCCATTTTTATCATAACTCTTAACCCACAATAACAAACCCTTGACAGCAAGCTTGAAAAAACATAATCAGTGTTGAAGTGAAGCCTGAAAATCTGCAATTTTGGAGTTATTCTTGCCAACCAATTTTATCCATCCACACAGCAAAAACCTCCAACTTCATGAACCCTAATCCTCCAGAGACACTTCTACAGAAAGCAGGGCAGGAAAGGTGGAAGTAGACAGCAGAGAGGGAAAAATAGAAAGAATTGATTGCAAGTTCAGAAGGGGATTGGATGTATGGAAACACAACAGAAATGAGATGGTGGAAAATTGGACAATCAAACACACACGCAAACAGAAAAGCAGACAATTCCAGAGGGTTGTACAGACGTCTAATCAATTTGATTTCCCTCATTCTCAGCTGAGGCTACACACACACACAAACACCATGGGAATGACAGCAGGGTACATTATGAATACTGTAATCGAAGGAAACATCTAAGACGGCTCCGGCATGTTAATATTGAATAATCACTCCCTCATTTCTCTTGCTGGCTCTCCGATTTATTGACAGAATAGAAATCAGGGCTGCTAAAAGAACAAATTAGAGGGCTGGAAAGAGAACACTTCCCCCTCGGGCGAGGGGACTTCAATTACAAAGGAGAGCCGTGTTTGTTGAAAACAAAATAA
Organism: Neostethus bicornis; assembly: GCA_902685375.1. Taxonomy (NCBI): domain Eukaryota; kingdom Metazoa; phylum Chordata; class Actinopteri; order Atheriniformes; family Phallostethidae; genus Neostethus; species Neostethus bicornis. The sequence goes on from LR738547.1 coordinate 24,679,841, forward strand.
ATAATCATAATTCAAAAAATATACAATAAAAGTTGTCTGGCAGATCTGCTGCTCGCCTTTCCTCAAGAATCAATTTGTCATATTCAGGAACGTCTGTATATGAGAAGCAATCTATTTCACACTCTGAAAGAATTACTCATTTCCAATTTTCCTTGTTGACATTTGAGCCGTCGGGGTGGGGGCAACGTTTGTTAGCTTGGGTGTGTAAGTGTGTGTGTGTGTGTGTCTTGGATAGCTGCAGCATTATTTACACTTCACACTTACTACTCTTTTATTTCTGGTTTTTATGTTCACCCTCAGTTCCTTTGAGATATTCCACCTTGTCTCCCCGTCTGGCTGTGGCTACACAGACACATAGAAAATCATTTAAATATTTATGGAAAAAATGTTTGGAATATAAAAAAAGCTATTTTTTAATGCAAAACAGTTTAATATTTCTTTGATCATTTATTGATGGAAACCCTTTATGAGCTACCTCTGGAAAAAGGTCACACTTTGAGGGTTTTTTTCTCTGTTTCCACACTTTTTTATTGCATTTTTTCATCATATTTGAAGGGTTGTCAGAGGCTATCTGTGTTAGTTAGTTAGTGAAAGGCGGGTCGCACCCTGAACACGTTGCCAGTATGTCACAGGGCTACACAGGAACTGACAGCCAATCCCATAATTGTTCATATTGTCGAACAGGCGCACTCGGTTCGTCATATCTATTGGAACGATGGAGACCAATCAGCCTAACGTGCATGTTTTGGAGGGTGGTAGAAAGACAGGATATCTGGGGAAATCCTGCACACACACATTCAAAACTTTTTCATCTAAAAATATCCCTTTTAAGTTGTACTTTTTGTAAAGCTGACTCAGCACATGTTACAGGTTTTGGAGAGAAAGTCAGAGAGGCTATACTGAGATGGTTTGGACATGTGCAGAGCAGAGAGAGAGAGTACATCGGAAGAAGGATGCTGGATTTGGAACCACCAGGTAAGAGTACTAGAGGAAGACCAAAGAGGAGGTTCATGGATGCAGTGAAGGAAGACATGAAGATAGTTGGTGTGACCAAAGAGGATACAGCAGATAGGGTTAGATGGAAGGAACTGACTTGCTGTGGCGACCCCTGAAGGGAAACATCGAAAGAAGAAGAAGAAGACTAATTGCGATTTTTTTTAAAATGGGCCAAAATTTTTTGGCTTAAAAATCAGATTCACTTATACTTGAGTGGCTGAGTCTGGTTGCCATTTGAGTCAAGTCCATTTGAAGACCAGGATAAACCCTGGCAAATGGACAGTAGAACGACCAGGACGTGTCCAGTGCAGGAGTAAATAAGCCTCATGAACACGGAGAAGGTGAATGAACATGGCTAACATGATTTTAATGACTCCTTGGGTTTGGATCTTTTCTAATTGATTCCATGACTCACGCTTTGTTGCTGCGCCATGTTGCTTTTAGTCATTGGCAAATTTTGCGTCACGTTGAAATGACATCTCTCGCAATCAAAACATGTCGACAACATAAATAATTTACTCTGACGGTTCTGTTTTTATTGGAACTGAATTTTTATTGTTTAACAAATGGGCGAGGCAATCAAACACCATGTTTGAATGCGGTTCGAATAGGTGTCACTGTATGCATTGCCCATCACAAATAAGATTATTATCTTTCATGAGCATGTTATTTAAAGAAAAAACAAAAAAACTTTTTTGTTATTCTCTACTGCTATTGGAGTCATTTATTTAGACATTTTGTTTAGAGGAGGTGCTTCGGACCCTGTGTTTTTGTCAATGTGTTCAATGGAAACGTCCATTTGCTCGCTTGAGGAACTAGAGGCGCTCACTCGCCCCTAGGAAATACAGAGAGCCCAGTATGGTGTTCTTCACCGCGGCCTGGCTTTGTGACCCATTCCAGACTCCAGCTTTTGGGTTGCCATGTCGGACACAGTGCGACTGGACTGGCACAACAGCGTATAGGGGCGATGGGGCATCGAGGTGTTTGCACTGAAGCTCTCAAATTTACCTTTGGGATGAATAAAATATATTCAATTTGTTTTATAAATCAGACAGCCACAGGCTGAGAGCTTGGACGACCTAATCTGGAAGGTTAGCATCTAATGCAACCTCGCAGATTACATTAGGTATCTAGGAGATGACATCATCTGCTACCAAAAATAATGTCATGTTTGAAATGGGCAGTGCCAGGCGTTGCAAAAAAAAAAACCTACAATAACAAAAACAGAGATACTTTAAATTGCATTGCAGGAAAACAATTTCCAACTCATCCAAGGCAATTCTAAATCAAAGCTGGATATGAGGCGTCTCCAGCATGACCTGGGTTTTGCCTAAGGTCTTCTCCAACTCCCACTGGTCTGGAACACCTCACCAGAAAGAATTACGGAAGATCAGATACCAACACTCATCAGCCTATCCCACAGGACAGCCCACTAACAGCTCAATTATTTCTGTTCAATTTAACTGTAATTATTTACATCATAGGTGGTGACTTATTCAACCGATTTAACTAACAGTTATAATATTCAAGATTTAGACAAACCTGCACAACCTTCATGCTTTATCTTTCTGGAATCAACAAACTAAAAGTCTCACACAAGTTTGAAGAGTTTGTTGAGGAAGAGTGACAATTTGTCCGAGCCAGCGCAGAGTCACCTGTAGAGCTGCACTGAACCGTGCATGTTGCCATTTTTCTGACGACTGTGGAGAAAAGTGCTGTCTATTTTTAATTTCAGGTTGCTCAAGTGGAAAGCAGTAATCATGGAAGCATGTCACCAGATGCTTTTTGGAACACTAAATGTAAATAGGATGGTCTATAGATGTTTTTGAAAACAGAAAAAGACAAATATCTCATTTATTTTATTATCTTTAATATAATCTGCAAACAAATATAAGAAATTTGAAAAGTCATATTTTTTTTCCTGTTCTCACATATTCCTCTAATTTTGTCCGTCTTTTTTCCCACACGTTCTAGTCTTTCTCCCACCATCTGCTTAGCAGCCCTGCCAACTGGGGTCAATTAATCATCAAATACTATTTGCATATTTACAGTAGGGCTAAGCTAAGCTGATTACTGCTGGTGCAATTGCCACTGATTCAACAGGGCTTACACTGCGACATAATGTGATGAGGATTCAGAGCAAAATGGCTTTAGTACGATCTGATTGGATCTCATCACCAAAAGACTAAATTTGACAGGAACACGGTGTTTGTGACCTTCAAAGCAAATCCCTCTATCATCTAAAACCCTTAAACAACCAGAAGTTGTTCTGATGTGTTGTTTCTCCCTCCTGTCTCTTACTTCTACTTCATGACACATTTTTGTGTGACAGAATAATTAGGCAACATATGCTAACGGAAATGTAATGCAGCTTTTCATGGACCTGTCAGGACATGGATCTTTGTGATGTGAAGGAATTTAGTTTTAGAAACTGTGTAAGAGAAGTGAGAGGACATCAGGGGCCTCATTCCCGAGGGTTAGAGCTGTGAAGCTGTGTTCACACCACGTAAAGTTGAGATTTATCAAAATCACCATATCATGCACAACTTTAGCTTCCTAAATCACATCTGTAACAAATCTCAGTCGTAGGCCAACTCGAAATCCGTCCTGCCTCAACTTCCCATCTAGGATTCTGTTGTGGTGTGGAAGGAGGAGACCCAAATGCAGGACATCAAACAAGATTTATTTAACCAAGGATCATCAAGGCTGTAAGCAAAGGAACAGAAGTCAAAAAGGGATCAATAAGGTTTTCAAAGAGTTAAACTCAGTTCCAAAAGGATATCCATAGGGTCGGAAGTCAGCCAAGGCAGGAAGGCAAAAGACCCGACAGGGAATGCTAGTGAGGCTGCCTTTGAATAGTCAGCAGAGAAATTAGGCGCAGGTGGCCCAAATCAGGTAGAATTGGGGGAAAGGTGAGATGGTCCCTGGCTACCTCTGGTGGTGGGTGAGGGAACCACAATAAGATTCCATACACAGGTCATGCAAATGATGGGTTTTATATGCGATCGTTTTCAAATGACCCGGTGGCACCTGAAATTATTCATGAACAATGGTAAGGTGACGCTATTGCACCGTCGTGGTGACGTCCTCCACCTGAGAAAGAGAAAGGAAGATGGTGACCTCAGCAATTCTGTGACTGACACGTTTATCTACTGGTGAATTTAAAATCACAAATTCCGAACTTATAGTTGTGACAGAAAATAGAAAGTAGCAATGCACCAAATTTGAGTAGCACTACTTTAAACACCACAGGGTGGTCTTTTCCCACGTCTTGGGATTTGTGTACAGCTGCTCCTGAGTTGCCTTAAACACAAGTTACAGTCCAAGTATTCCCTGACATTTGAGTAGCAGTTGGCAAACATACAGATTTGGGCAGAAATTAGGTCCTTGGTTTCCAAGACGACCACGCTAGAGACCTGAATTTGTCTTTGCAAAAAAAAAAAAAATTACGATCAATTGTGGTTTTATTGAGTTAATTCTTCTGCATTTTATTTCTCCCTCTATAAAATGCAGAGGAATCGTTAAGCACTGCGGCTCTTCATACTTCCGTAGCAATTTTGTGAATGTATTATCTTCCAAACCACTGAAAAACTGCCCACAGTTATTCAATACCAACACAAGATTTAATAATTAGTTTTTAAGCTTATGCATCCAAGTCAAGGTCCCAGAGTTTAAGGTCGCAAATTCTTGTGATTGTAACATCTCCCAAACCACTTTAATAAATTCAGTTAAACTACTCACAGTTTGAAAGTACCAACTATAGATGAGCTGATTAAGTTTTCAAAGTAATGCAACCAACGGTCAGAGCTTGAGATCACGAAATTTAAAACCATACATGTACTATGTGTTTTTGACAAGTTAAATTTATTAAAAATTTAGTTTGTTAAAAATTAAAGCTCTCTAAGCTGTAAGAAACTACTCTGATTTCACTTTTTTTTTTTAATGCTTTGAAAGTGTCTGAAGACGTCCAATAAAAACACCTCTTTTTGTGGTAAAATAGTTTTTAATTTTGAAGACTTTTGTTGGAACGCTTCGAAAAGTCCAGTGAGTTGGCATAAACCTATTCAATACATTCCGTTTGGTTCCGTCGTCTTCTGCTAATCTGGGGCCGAGTCGCGGGGGCAACAGCCTCAGATGGGAAGCCCAGGCTTCTCTCACCCAAACTGCATCCTTCAGCTCATCTGGAAGGATCCCGAGTCGTTCCCCAGCCAGCTGTGAAACATAGTCTCTCCAGTGGGTCCGGGGTCTGCCCCTTGGTCTCCTCTCGGTGGGACATGGGGCATCCTGATCGGGGGGCCCTGGTGGTGCCCGGACCACCCCATCTGGCTTCTCTCGACCTGGAGCAGGAGCGGCTCGACACCAAGCTCCTCCCAGATGGCAGAGCTCCTCACCCGATCTCTGAGAGAGAGCCAAGCAATGCTGTGGAGGAAGCTCGTTTTGGCCGCTTGTATCCGCAATCTCATTCTTTCAGTCACCACCCACAGCTGGTGACAATAGGTGAGGCTGGGGACGTAAATCGACTTGTAAATCGAGAGCTTTGCTTTTCGGCTCAGCTCTTTCTTTAGCACGACGGATCGATGCAGCGTCCTTGTTATTGCTGACGCCGCACCGATCCACCTGTTGATCTCCCGCTCCATCCTTCCCCACTCGTGAACAAGACCCCGAGATACTTAAACTCCTCCACTTGGGGCAGGACCCCATATTACAATAATTTTTTTTTAGGCTTTTTTCAACACAAACCAGTACTTGTAAGTACGCTCTCTGCTGCAGATTCTCATTACAGTGATCAGTGGTGCATGGTGCTGCTGTACGGCTGCAATGTTTTTCTCTCTGCTTGGCTCAGGTCACACATAGTTTGGAACGGCAACCACTCTGGTTAGGTTCCATCTCCTTTCGATTGCATCTTCGTTTAAGGAGCGACAGCTTGGAGTTCCTGCAGAATAAAATGAAAAACAGATGAATGTTGTTCGTTTGGGTGTTCCATTTAAAATAGCACCACTAAACACTGAGTGGTCGGTCACTGGCGAGTAAGTCCAACTGGAAAGCCGCTGCAGAACGGTCAAATATAACCGAGAGAAAATTCCTGGTGTATAACTGTGTGAAGTGAACCCTGAGCAGCTCAACTTGGGATTATCAAGTCTGTTTTCACTCTGATGAAATCATTGGACTGCAGCTCTCAGACATCACTCCTAATCAGACCCCAGAATTTAATACTGGTTCAGAACTCCCAGTGTTTATCCACATCATTATCCATTGTGATGTTTTTTATTTTGATTCATGTTTTATTGTTAAATCGATGCAGCTTTTGCATAAACTAGTCCTCCCTGTTGTGGGCATTTAATTTTATTCAGCAGTGGGTGTGTGGAGTCGAAGGTTAACGCCTTGTGAAACACGAAAGAAAAGAAAAATGGAAGTAATTATATTATAATTAAAGCAGGAAACGATAAAAGAAAAGTGAATTAATCTGCCTTTACATTTAAAATGCTCTGCCTTCTTTTATTTGTGACAATGACGTACATCTACCTCATTGTCAGAGATAAGCACACAGTCAATCTGTTCATTTTACGGCTTAAATAGTTTCTTTATTTTTATAATTAGCTTCTTTTTATATGAGAAAACCAAACTCTGTCTTTCAATGATCTCTTCTTTCTTTATCTCCTCTCACATGTACTATTAAAGTCATGTCATCCTATTCAAATTTTCACTGGATGATGGTGTGTGAACATGTAGAGTATTACTGCCCCCAAGTGATGATGGGTTGAAAAGAGGAGACAGAATTGGACTAGAGAAAGTGGGGATGAGGCTGCACACTGGTCTTTCTGTGTGGAGTTTGCAGGTTGATGGATAATGATGTTCTTCTTTTGTACGCATAGGTTTTCACCAGTTTCCTCCCAACCTCCAAAAACATGCATGTTAGGTTGAGTGGCTGCTATAAACTTCTCCCTATGAATGAGTGTGTATGGATATTCATCTGTGGCCATACCAGCCTATCCCATCAGACTTCAAAAGCTAAGAAGGCTGGGCCAAGGCAGGACTTGGATGGGAGACTGGCATTCTTTTTCACCGTTAAAAAAAGAAGCTTGAGAACAAGAAAAACTCAAGTTTTGGTAACTTGGTGTGTTGTAATAAGTCTCTACCATCGTGGATGGCTGTATGTGGCCCCGCAACAGACTGGCGACCTGTTCGGGGTGTAGCCTGCCTCTCGCCTTGAATCAGCCGGCATGGGCTCCGGCACCCCCCGGAGCCCCACAAGGGATAGACGGAGAAGAAGGTGACTGACTGACTATTTAGAAAAAAATGAAGAAACTTACCTCCCAAACCAATATAATTAACCAGTTCCCACCCTCCAAAAACATGCATGCTAGGTTGATTGTCCGGTGCCAAATTGCCCCTAGGATTGAGTGTGTATGCATGCGCGTGGTCATTGATGTATGTGCATGGCCCCGCGACAGACTGGCGACCTGTTTGGGATGTACCCTGCCCATCGCTTTGAATCATTCGGGATGGGCTCCGGCACTCCGTAACCCTGTAAGGGATAGACTGACTGACCCTTAAAAGGGGTAACTGGGAGCAGTGGTACATCACATTACAGTATTGATGGGATTAATTAACAAAAGTTTGAACTTAAATCTGTAAGAAGCCAGATAACAGCTGCTTGATCTCAGACTACAGATGTTTACACATCTGACTCAAATCAAGATGTCTTAATTCACTCTTTCACTGAGTTGTTTTTTTAATCTGGGTGAGTTTTTTTCACACAACTACCTTTGCAGGAACAGATGCAGGTGTTCAGGTGAAGGAGTGTCAAAAAAATTCCAAGTGAGGTGGCAGAGAGCCAAAAGAGGAGCTGAACTCATCTTTATGCAAATTGAAGAGTCTGCAGCAATTACACAGATCCAGCAGTGAGCGTCCACTTGAACATTTTGTTCTACGTGCTCTTTTCAAACACAACGCTTGTTGGAAAAATAGAAATATTCCGTTGTGGATCAGTGAGGATGTGACGAGTTGTGTTTTTATTTGTTTGAAAGAGAAATTGATTAAAAAAGAGCTCAGAAATTCTCAGATTGGTAATTTAAGTTACCTTTGTAAGCTCATGTGGGGGCTTGGAGGTTAAATTACTTTAGTAAATGATCATTTTACAACCAGATGTTACTAAATTATTCTGAAAGGTTTTCTCTTCACTTTAGATCTTTTCTTTTTAAAGGTTAAAATAGAAAGAATTGCTTCAAACATTCATACATCAGTAAAAATGTTAAGTTGTAAAATTTGGAACCAAAGTCCATCGACATGAATGTTCTTCCAAAACATCTGGATTTTTTTTTCACATAATTGTGAATGACTAGTTAGTATTCAAGTTTTTCTTGATACTTTACCAAAAAATTTTCTGAAAAACGTTAAAAATATCATTGTTGGGTTTTTTTGGGGTTTTTTTTTTTTTGCATAAATTTAGCTTCCAAATTAATGTACAGTAAAAGTTTCATTCAATACTTATGTTTTCTACAGAAAATTTTTCAATTTATATAACTTTTTTGATTCTGTTCCGTCATCTTCCACTTATCCAGGGCCGGGTCGTGGGGGCAATAGCCTCAGACGGGAAGCCCAGGCTCCTCTCACCCCAGTTGCATCCTCCAGCTCACCCGGAAGGATCCCGAGTCTTTCCCCGGCCAGCTGTGAGACATGGTCTCTCCACCGGGTCTGCCTTTTGGTCTCCTCCCGGTGGGATGTGTCCAAAACACCTCACCAGCGAGGTGCTCGGGGGGCATCATAACCAGATGCCCGAACCACCCCATCTGGCTTTTCTCGAGGAGGGGGAGCTCATTTTTTTATTCATAAGGTTTCTTAATCATAAAGCTTTTTTTTTCTTTTTAGTTTTACCACAATGCAGGTTTTGAAAAAAAAAATCTTTGATTTATTCTTCAATCAGAAGACTATAAAATTTAAAAAAATATAATTTCTCAAATTAAAAGCTTCCGACTGGAACAAAAAAAAAGTTGAGCTACAAGTAACAAGAAATCTTTAGAAATGGATTTGTTCTGGTGGTGTGGAAGAGCTTCGATACACCAATAAGGAAGCCAAAGAGGAAACAAACGGCTGCAATCATGCTGCATTTTTGTGTTTAGCAGCATTTAAAATAGATGATAGTTTAGAATAGTGAACAGTTGATTCAGTTCTAACACATTAGATTATAAATATCTGCTCAGTGACTGTTGAATCGAATCTATTTAGTTCTTAAACATGACGGATTTGAATCACAGTCACCTTAGGAACAATTCTAATGTTTTCAGTGTCAAACCAAAGACCACCAAAAACATGACCATAAAGTCTCATTGATGGAGTCAAACCCACCTCTGGATCAGGTCAAGAAGTTTGCAGCTTTCGCAGTGATCAAGATGCCGCTTCGATCCGTTGTGGTGAAGAAAGAGATGAGCCGAAAAGAAAAGCTCTGGATTTACAAGTCGATCTACGTTTCTACCCTCACCTATGATCACCAGCTGAAAGAGCGGGATCGCGGATACCACCAGCTAAAATGAGCTTTCTCCACAGGGTGGCTGGGCTCTCACTCAAAGATAAAGTGAGGAGTTTGAAATAGAGCTGTTTCTCCTCCAGTTTAAAAGAAGCCAGATGGGGTGGTTCAGGATTCCTCCTGAACGCCTCACTGGCTAGGTGTTTCAAGCACGTCCCACTGGGGGGAGACCCAAAGGCAGATCGCGAACCTGCTGGAGAGACTATGTCTCCAGATACTTCCAGGTGAGCTGGAGGATGCAGCCGGGGGAAGATAATTCTGGGCTTCCCCGTCTGAGGCTGTTGCTCCTGCAACCCGGCCCCGGATAAGCAGAAGATGACAGAACAAAAAATTAATTTATCTTCAAATGTGTAAATGATTTTGCTTTAATGTTATTTGACCGTGTATCCGTTGTTTTGTCATCCTGTGAGACAAGTTGCAGGACGAGCACCAAGTTATATCTTCTGCTCTCCTGAGTACTGGACCGAAAAATGATGTGACATTTGTATATAAATTTAATATATACATTTATAGAGAGCTGGTCATTGATCTCAAGCTGCATAGATTCTCTGTGTGGATTTTTCAAATGTGTTCTTTGACTTATTTCAAAATAATAATCTTTCTTTCTGATCGGTAGACCTGTGCTGGATCCTCAGACAAGCTGCTGAACCCTGAAGTGCTCAACCCAAAAGCCCTATTAGACTGAATATAAAACGGATGAAAGAGCCATTATCTGTTTAGATATTAAATTCATGCCTCTGGAATACTGATCTCACTGCAATCAGTTTCTCCTCGCAGCCAAACAGCATCAGCGTATTGTACGACGTGTTCTCTCCAGCAGACACCAAGCTCCATCCCACATTTCAGCTGGGAGGTACGACCAGCCAATTACATCTTCTTCCCCTCTTAAGTCCATTAATCACCTCATTACAAAGGCCTCACTTCCCTTAAAGGAGAGTTTTGTCCTGCCTTCACACTTTATCACATTAGCACTTAATTAAGAATTATGTCCTAGCATCTTGGTTTTAATTATATGAATGCCCGGCTCCATTTGTAAAGAAACTGCTTGGTGTCACATGCAGCAGCAGAAGCCACTGCAGGGAACGACACACGAGGAAAACAGGCGGTGGCCTTTTGCTGAAGTAATGAATTTAGATTTAATGATAAAGGAATACAGGGCAGAGCCTCCAGGCAGCGGTGGCTTACTTGGGAGAGTAAAAAGGAAGACGTGAAGTATGTTTGTCACCTCACAAGGCCAAAGTTGAAAATAGATCAATGAGAAAGAGCTGGAATCACTGACATTAACAGTCATGATCCCATCAGCATGATAAAAAGAATTGTTGCAAGAAAAGAGGGGGATGGGTGTTTGTCACTGTCGTCTTTTTCTTACTGAGAAGTTTGCTTTGAAAAAGAAGGATGAGAGCTGTTATTCAGAAGAGTCGATGACACTTCTGCATCTTGTTTAGAAGATTTAGAGCTTTGACTCCTGCTGAAATATGTCTCTCATGTAGCACGCACCGCAGATCGACACGGCAGCAAGACTGAAAAAAAAAAAATCAACTTTTACTTCTTTGTGAAGTTTTGATGTGATCCGACTTCCCTTGTGGATTTCCTCTTACTCACGTTAATTAGTGATTATAAAATGTGAGCATGCTTTTTGGGACAGGCTGTAGTTCCTAATTATTGAGTTCATCTTTTTAAAACCTTATATAAGAACATGTTATATAAGGTGGTAGTGATTTTGAAATGTTATCATACCTAACAAAAATTCATTTTAATTACAGTCATAGTTAAATTAACCTTGTTTGGCTTGAACTTGGGCAGCACGGTGGCGCAGTGGGTAGCGCAGTGGCCTCACAGCAAGAAGGTCGTGGGTTCAAGTCCCGGGTGGGGACGAGGCTTGGAACACTGTCCTTTCTGTGTGGAGTTTGCAGGTTCTCCCTGTGTTTCCTCCCACCCTCCAAAGACATGCATACTAGGTTGATTGGCCGGTGCCAAATTGCCCCTAGGAGTGAATGTGTGTGTGGATGGTTGTATGTGTGTGGCCCTGACACAGACTGGCGACCTGTTCGGGGTGTACCCTGCCCTTCACCTTAAAGCAGCCGGGATGGACTCCGGCACTCCCCTGCGACCCCGAAAGGGACAGACGGATAAGAAGATGGCTGGCTCGAACTTTTTTATCTTTTACTAATAAAACCAGGTTTACGCCACTTCATTATGAACATTTCTGAAAGCTTTGTTTTGTCTTTAGCACATTTTCGCTCTGAAATATGCTTAAAAACTTAATTTGGTTTAGATTTGTCTTGCTTCCTGTTTCTTTTCTGAGCACTCTATATTTGCAACATCAACAAACCCCCAAAAATGTGCTGTTCATTTTAAGCTGTGAATAATTTCTCAAACTTAAAAGGTTGTGAAACAATGAAGATTTATCTTTATTTTTTCATTCTAGAAAGGAAATATTGACCTTTCCGTGTGGAGTTTGCATGTTCTACCCGTGCATGCATGGGTTTTTTCTGGGAACTCCGGTTTCCTCCCACCCTCCAAAAACATGCATGTCAGGTTGATTTGCCGCTGTAAAATTGCCTCTAAAAATTAGTGTGTGTGGCCATGCAACAGACTAGTGACCTATTCAGGGTGTACCCTGCCTCTCACCTTGAATCAGCTGGAATAGTCTCCAGCACCCCTCACAACTCTGTTAGAGATGGAAGGTTGAGAAAATGTATGAATAAATCAAGGATGAAGAGTTAGTTCTGATCCAGAATACCAGAAATCTCAAGAACACAATGTGTTGTATTAACTCCCTTAAAGACGATGTACGTAAATTTAACTCACTATTAAAAAAAACTAGAAAAAGAAAACAGTTGATTTTGTAATGTTGCAGAAACCCACTGAGAATTCCCCAAACATGTGAAAGAAGTTTACAGCAGAAATGAAATTCTTGTTACCTTCAATTAACACAAACAAAACAGACAACTTCTCACAGAAAATAGGTGGATGTGAGAGTGTTAGATGTGATAATGATCACCTGGAAGATCGACATGCTTTTTCATGCTTGTATGAATAAAAGTCAACCATCGCTTACTTTAAATCAGTTTATAATGATTCAATTGTTTTTCAAAGATCAGCGTATATTTAATTGGTAAGATCTAACAAAAAATACTGTACATTTATTTAATGAATAAATGTAATATCTTAAAGAGAAATAGGGATGAGCAGTTGATTTTTTTTTTCCTCTAAATTTTTTTGTTTACCAAGTTCTGGCATCAAGTTATTTCAAACAGAAATATCAGACATTTAAAATAAACCATTTCAAGATCTTTGAGAAACTAAAGTATTAAGTCAGAGAGGCCAGCCTGAGATGGTTTGGACATGTACAGAGGAGAGAGAGAGAGTACATCGGAAGAAGGATGCTGGGTTTAGAGCCGCCAGGAAAGAGGCCTAGAAGAAGACCAAAGAGGAGCTTCATGGATACAGTGAAGGAAGACATGAAGATAGTTGGTGTGATTGAAGAGGGTGCAGAAGATAGGGTTAGATGGAAGAAACTGACTTGCTGTGGAGACCCCGGAAAGGAAATGCCGAAAGGAGAAGAAGTTATGGCATGAACAGAATTACAAAATTTCAATCCAGAGCCACCATCGTTTTATTCCTTTTTTTTAATTTTGTAAATAAAAAATAATGACCGTGATGTGTGAAATTCACAAAAAAAAAAAAACAGTAAATAAAGATTCAAAAAGTTCAACAAACACCATTTTTAAATGGCATTTTGAATAAAACCAGTTAAAAGTCTTTGTTACTCTGACAAACACACAGATTTGTGCCCACATGTGTACATGTTCACACACCTCACTACACGCTGTGTAAATGCACAAACCAGAAAATGGCTTGAGATTTTACTTGTAAGCACATTGCACATGTTAACACTATATTTCCTTACACACAGAGACAGGAAATAGAATTATTAGAGATTTTCCTTCTCACACCAGACTCTCACAGCGTGACTGAGCTGATGTTGTGGCGCTCTTACCGCAACATCTGTACAATAAAGATTTCCAGCTGTGAACCTGCTGTGAAACAAGGACACAGAAATAGGACTGACCTAGAAAATTCATTAACTACGCCAGGTTCCAGCTTAGAGCTTTTTCAGATAGATGATTTTTTTTCACTCATGCTTTATGCTGTGTTTTGTTTTTAGGGGTATTTTTGGTTTGTATCACTAGATTTTTGTTTTTCTCCAAATGTCCTATCTTACAGCGCCAATCACACAGAGCAGTGACTTTGGAGAAAATGAAGGGCATAAAACCACCTGGAAAAACATGCACAATTTTAACCTTGAATCTTTTTCTTCAGCTTAGTAAATAAAATATTTAAAACCATGATCTTTATTATAGTTAAAGAAAAATACTTAATTTGAAAAATAGGTAGCTAATTTAATGAACACAGCAGTCTCGAGACAGTGGTGTGGTGTGGTGTGCTGTAGGTGTGACAGAGGAGTTCAATGTTGGGGTGGGACTGCACCAGGAATCTGCTCTGAGTCATTTGTTGTTCGCTATAGTGATTGGACAAGCTGACAGACGAGGTCAGACAGGAATCTCCATGGACAATGATGTTTGCTGACGACATTGTGATCTGTAGTGAGAGGAGGGAAGAGGTGGAGGAAAAGCTGGAGAGGTGGACGTTTGCACTAGAAAGAAGAGGAATGAAGATTAGTCAGAGTAAGACAGAGTAAATGTGTGAACGAGAGGGATCCAAATGGAAAAGTGAGGTTACAGGGAGAAGAGATAAAGAAGGTGGAAGATTTTAAGTATCTAGGATCAACAGTCCAGAGCAATGGAGAGTGTGGAAAAGAGGTGAAAAGGCATGTGCAGGCAGGCTGGAACGGGTGGAGAAAAGTATCAGGAGTGAAGTGTGATAGAAGAGTTTCAGCTTACATGAAAGGGAAAGTGTACAAAACCGTGGTGAGACTGGCCATGCTAATTGGTCTAGAGACAGTGGCACTGACAAAAAGACAGGAAACAGAGATGGAGATAGCAGAGATGAAGATGCTGAGGATCTCTCTGGGAGTGACCAGGATGGACAGGATCAGAGGAACAGCACATGTTAGAGGCTTTTGAGATAAAGTCAAAGAGGCCAGACAGAGATGGTTTGAACATGTGCAGAGGAGAGAGAAGGAGTACATCGGCAGAAGGATGCTGGGAAATGCCAAAAGAAAAAGAATCACCCTTAAGTAATAACAGAGATATAATTTTCTTATTTTATACCATGCCAATACTTTTTAGATAAACACCATTTACTAAATTTAAATCTTTAGACCCCTTTTCATCAATCTAAATGTCAAAACTTCCTTTGAACAGACTGGTCTAAATTGAAAGCATTCAAAATCGCGCAACTGAAAAGGTCTCGATGAAATGTTAGAAATCAAAGAAAATTTCCGCTTTTGTGCTTTTTGACTTCACAAAAAAGAAAAACTTTGCATTTAAAAGCAATCTAATTTATCAAATTTACCAGATGCATAACAAATGCATAGAAATGATGTTTTTGTAACTGATAAATATCCTCATTTTACAAAGTTAGAAGAAATGATGGCGAGTCCGGCTTCACTTTCATGATAGTCTCTATATTCAAATGTAATTAAAATCTTATTACAAGAGAATGAATTAAAGTCTCCTCGTGGCCCTAATGACCTGCATGGCAACAAGCTGGAGTTTCACTAGGCTCCTAATGAGCCTGTTAAAAGATCCTTAATCTGTTTTCAGATGTAAATGATCAAAACTCCCTTTTCAGTAACCTTAATAACAATCTTTATTGGATAGAGTGAGGAGATGTTCACAAAGCAATGAAAGAGGAGAGAAACATCACTGGTGATGGAGCTCTGATGGGCTAAGGGCTAATTGTGTCTGAAATGAGTTTGAATTAACTGAGGGTAAGAAAAAGACTACAGGGAGGAAAAAAAAGAGGGGAAACAATAGGTCAGACGTTGAAGAGAACGATGTCTCTCTGAGAGTCTGTTTGTACAGCTCTGTCAGGACTCCAAGTGATTAATTAAGCTGATTTAGAGACGAAAATCCCACCATGATCTGGCACATTCATCTTTCATTTTAGTTATTTCGATGCACTCCTCTGCAGAGCTTCTTATGTTTAAATCCATACATCAGCAAATAAAAGGAACAAATGAAACAACAAATTCACTTAAATGTGCAAAGCAGAAGTCACAACACGGCACAAGCAGACCAAACTGAGGGAGATACAAATGAATCCATGTAGCAGAGATACTTGAAGGGATGACTTTTCAGGTTAGATGTGCAGAAAGGGGATTCGTTTTAGTATGGAAATGATGAGAAGGAGGGAGGAGGAGTTGTCTGGGACATGTGGAACTGTGTTTACTGCTCCATGAAGGAAATAAATATGATGTAGCATCTCCAGCTGTGCACTCAGCTCTGTCAGCGTGTGCGGTTGGCATGCAAATACAAGGTGATGGATGCATGCGGCGTGGTCTAAAGGGAACAAGACACTGAGGGGAAGAAAGACGAGGCTATGGTCGCTCAAAGACTAATGGGCCGATTAAGAGCTTCAAGGGGGTTGGCCATTTATTTGTTGAATGTGACTGGATGAGGATTCGCTTCATTAATACAGCAGAGTGGTCACCAACAGCTTTTTTCCTCTTTTTTTCCGTTTTATCAAACTTTAATGTTCAAAACTAAATTAGAAAAACTCTCAAAATTCACATGTTCTCTTTTTCGAATGAGATAATTTATTATCTGACAGCTACTCTTTGTGAATACTGGGCAAGGCTTTTCTGTTTTTTTTTTCTATGTTTGCATCTCCAACCAAAACTGAAAACAGCTGACACCACTCAACATAATTTCACTCCAGCTAATAGGTCAGGGATTGCACACATTAGCTTCCAACAAATCAAATCAAACTCGCTTTGTAAAGCACTTCTCAAACATAAAGTTGCACGAAGTGCTTCACAGAACAATTAATTCCAGATCATTTCTGGCAAATCAGTGCTTTTATGTCAAACACCACCATCTATTGGGCCTGTTTGTAACTCCGCAGGTAAACATGGAGGTCAACCGAGCTATGCAGTCTGTGTTAGCAACAATTTCTGCTATTGAGAATTCAAAGCCAGAGCAAAGACAAAGTTGTGGTCAGCCTGCTGCCGACAAGATGAACCCCAAAGATCCAAGATTAGGCTGTTTGCGCAGAGAGAAAGAAATATTCTGATGTATCAGGATAATAGAAATACTTTGTCACCAAAAACAGAAAATTGTAGTGATTATCAAGTTCTGGGCCAAAAGTTTTGCTCCCCGTGTATTGACTGCTAGAGGTTTTCAACGTCCCGCAGAGTTTGCAGTTTAGTAATATTTTTTAGTACACTATTTTATTTGCATGAGTTGATGGTAGTGACAGACTGGAAGAATTTATGGATGTCAGGTCACGGCCTCGAGCAGAAGTGGCCGTTATGTTGATCACAACTGACTGATAGCTCCCAACAAGATGGTTTTCTACATCTCATGGGGTTTGAATTAGAAAAATAAATAATAAAATGAAATGTTATTGCATACTTACAAATTAGAGTCCTGCTAATCACAGTGGACGTGTCAGTGAGGTTGGGCGTCAAGAGCAAAGACTTGCATTGCAAGAGGCTTACAAGAGGAACTGTTTAGAATGGTGCTGAGCTTTGCTTTGAGCCTGACCTTCCAATATAAGCAATGGGTAAGATCCAAACTTTCTATGGGTCTTGTACATCGTGCTAGACCTAAACCAATTTATGAGCATAAAAAACAAGTTATCTTGTCAGATCTCAGACACCAATTGGTCTCTTCCTGTTTCTGGAAAAATCTCTGAACTTTGTGACCCCCACTCCAATCACCCCACAGTAGAAACAACCTCCAATTGTAACAAATATACGTGGAGACGGTCAGGCCTTTATCACTGCAGCCCAAAATGTTGGTGAGTCCCTATTAGTGTATCCAGTCAGATTCTCTGAGATAGCAATAGATATGGACTGGACGTATCCCTGGTCCCATCGAACATGCTACATCGCACACAAAACAGATTAACATATCACCATCTCTCATCCAATGGATAACAAACTTTCAACAAAATACCCTTGATTTACCTGTTGATGTCTTGAGTCGACAGAACGAAGATGTTGCCACGCAGAAGAATGCAGACGGTGTGGGAGATCACGTCTTATTTGACATAACACCATCAGCTCTTGTACTGCGGGCTGAGTAGCCATATCTAGGCTAACTTGTGTAATAGGCAAACTAAATATTACCAGGATTGCTTGATCGATTTTAAACTTTTTAGGTTACCTGCAGCCTTTTATTAGAGATTGAATCTAACTGAATCACCAAACATTACATGATCAGCCATTTCTCTGAGTTATAGTTAGATTATGTGAAAAAATGCAAAGATGGTCAACGTTTCACTGAGTCATCGTTAACCAGTGTTGCAGTTTCTAACTCCATGTCTCACTCAAACTGTTTTCACTGTTTTCTTTTTCATGCTCGGTTCCAAGTTTAGTTTTAGGAAAAAGTCCAAATGTAGATAAAAAAGACAAAAAAAAAACTCCATCAAGTCCCCACGTCTTTGTTATTAGGAGTTCATAAAGACGAGGAACGTCCAATAATTCAGTTCTTTTCCCTTTAAACAAAAGACGGCCCTGACAGATTGAACTCGACAAAGTCATTATGGGGATACTGCTTAGTGATGTGATTTACAAGGCAGAAATGTAATAAAAGCTTAAGGCTATAATGGGGCCTGTCATATCAACCAGCTTGTCAACATAATTGCTACTTTCATCTGCAATTAGATCCCTCTACATTCGGTACTTTCCATTTCCATGTGGGCCATTCGGCAGCCTGATAGTCAACCATTAAGTGTGAGGTTTTAATGTCATACTGAAGGACATTTTGATGGACATACTACCTCTGGCTGTCAGCATATTGAGTGTGGTTTCTCCAGCAGTAGTAACACATCTAGTATCACCCAACTATTTTGAATTCATAACCTGAAACCATGGCATTTTTTACTTTTGTTCGACTGAACTACAGCTATTCCAGCAAAAACTTTTGTCCTTCTGAGTCTTCGTCCTCTTGTTTCTCCTTAGTTTTTATCCCTGGCTGGGTTTAGCGGAATAAAGAAATCAAACTCTTGACTTGTTAAAGTAATTGCCAAGCTGGCACGTCCCCAGTTCCTCTGCAAAGAGAAGGTGGCTACTCCAGAATGTTAATGGCCTCCCCAATCCAGTGAGGGCAATGCAGGCGTGGCATATGCACTAGTAAAACTGCTAGAGGGCATGTGAGTGTGCATGTGTGTGTGTGTGATGAACTACTGCCCATACCAACAAATGGCCCAAAATCCAGTTATCTTGCTCTTTGAATGACCTCAACTGTATCTTGCTTTTCCAACTTATTACTTTCAAGTGAAGAAAGTTTCTGTAGGAAATACACAAGAATAAAGACATGAAGGGAAAAAGGAGGTTTATAACTGATTATAAATCATTTTATCCCACCAATGATATCATTATCAATGTCTAAAATGAAGCATTCACTGATGACTTTGCAGATGACATTGTGATCTGTAATGAGACGAACGGTGGAAGCAAAGCTGGAGAGGTGGAGGTTTGCCCTAGAAAAAAGAGGAATTAAGATTAATCAGGGTAAGACAGAGTACATCATGTACATGTGTGTGAATGAGAGGGATCCAAATGGAAAAGTGAGGTTACAGGGAGAAGAGATAGAGAAGGTGGAAGATTTTAAATACTTGGGATCAACAGTCCAGAGCAATGGAGAGTGTGGAAAAGAGGTGAAGAAGCATGTGCAGGCAGGCTGAAACGGGTGGAGAAAAGTATCAAGTGTGATGTGTGACAAAAGAGTTTCGGCAAAAATGAAAGGGAAAGTGTACAAAATCGTGGTGAGACCGGCCATGCTGTTTGGTCTAGATACAGTAGCATTGAGAAAAAGACAGGAAACAGAGATGGGGGTAGCAGAGATGAAGAAGCTGAAGATGTCTCTGAGAGTGACCAGGATGGACAAGATTAGAAATGAATATATCAGAAGAACAGCGTATGTTAGAGGTTTTGGAGATGAAGTCAGAGAGACCAGACTGAGATGGTTTGGACATATGCATAGGAGAGAGCACGAGTACATTGGAAGAAGGATGCTGGGTTTGGAATGACCAGGAAATTGGCCTAGAGGAAAACCAAAGAGGAGGTTCATGGATACAGTGAAGGAAGACATGAAGATAGTTGGTGTGACCAAAGAGGATGCAGGAGATAGGGTTATAGATGGAGGAAACTGACTTGCTGTGGCGACCCCTGAAGGGAAATGCCGAAAGGAGAAGAAATGAGGCATTTACAGCAATGATTATTTGAAAACAATTTAATTAACAGAAAGTTTAACAAATGAAGATCTGAGAAAAGATCAAACTTAAAGATGAATTGAAAAACCTTTAACTGTTCTATAAATTTAGGATTACTGACTGTATCTGTGATGAAGTTTCCAGATGTTGGAATCATTTCATAGCAAATCTAATCTGATTTGTAGATGCAGATAGTACACACAGGACAGAGTGATTACATACAAGCGTTTATTAAAGTCACCGACAAATTTACTGCAAAAACTAATAAAGACATGTCTGCAGGAAATTAAAGCCAACTTTATATCTAAATATAAATTTACATAAAGATTTTTTATTGTCACATGTGAGAATAGTGATATTTCGACCGACTCCCAGCTGAGTATAAATAAAAAGATATAAAGTAGAAATAACACGTGATCATATGTGACCAAATATCGAAAAGAAAATTGTAAGGGCGTCGTCTTCTTGGCTTTTATGGAGCTTTTAGATGTTAAAAACACAAACACATAAAGAGCTGGTGGCTGGCAACCAACTTTAATGCCCCAAATTTATCATTTTGTGGACACCAATCGAAAAAAGCCAACAAAACATTGCAGGAAAATCTTAAAAGTTTCAATGGGTAAAATGAAAAAGAAATGTCTGACACTTTTAAATCTGATTCACGACACAAAGTATGTATACCAGATGGCGTCAGGGCGTGTCAGTAGTTTAGTGATTCTTTAGCACCTTCTTAGCAGAACGGTCGTACACAGGAAAAATAAAAAAGTCTAATAATGACAGTCGTTAAGAAACTGCTATTATTCTGTAAAAACTGTTTAAGACATGATGGTTTTCGAGAAACCTTGATTGAAATTTAAGTTCAGAAAGAACAAAAAACATCAGTTTATTACAATATTTTTAAAAATGATTAATTCATTTTCAGAACCAGTTATCCTGGTGCCTATTCAGGCTGATTTCCAGGCTAGAGACGAGGGGCACCTTGAACGGTCACCAGTCTATTGCGAGGTTACACTCAGACAACCATTCACACACACACATTCTCAGGGTCAATTTTTCAGTGTCCAATTAACATGCATGTTTTGTTTTTTTTTTTGGGGGGGTACAAACAATGCATACACAAGGAGAACCTGCAAACTCCACACAGTAAGGTTCATGTCTCGTCCCATCTACGCCTCGAACCGCTGACAATCTTGCAGCTCTGTTTATTTATATGTACAATTGAAATTAATAGAGAAATATCTGGATTCTAGGGTTCCTGTGAAGTTTTTATTTTACAAAAATGTAATCCAATCCAAGTGCTGGGGCGGGGTTATTGAACAATAACCCAACGTAACTAATGAAACAAAATCGAACAAGACAAGATCATCCCAAAAAAACTTCAAATCACAATTCATTTCTCAAATGGAGGAATCCTGAGAGAATATTGTCGCTTAAAAAAAAACAAGACAAAAAACCCAGAGCAGCCAAATGAAATTGATACTCTTGGGACACATTTTAACAAAATGTAACACACCCTGCAGACAAATCTTTTAGTGTTTTCAGTTAACAATAAACTTTTATTACAAATGTTTATTTCATTGTTTGACTAAAGACATTTAAATACTGAGTTCCTACTACAATACATTTCTTTAAACCCGCTCCCCTTTTCTCCTTGCAGACCAACTAAATCAACTCACTGAAAATATCTAGTTGATGGGATAATGTGACACCAAATTTCTAAGGCTTCAAAAATAGATTTCTAATAGCTGGTTATTCGTTTGAAAGAAAAACCACAGAAGCTGATGGTAAAATTTCCTATGGAACTAAAGGAAGGAGTGTGTTGTTCTCTTTTTTTTAGTGATTCCATCGAGGTATGGTGTTGATGCTGCACAGGGACTCATTAATATCAGGGTAAAAGTAAAGAAATAATAGCAAAACAAAAAGCATTATTCTTGACAAAAACTCACGCAAAAAATAATGTACCATTATTTTTTAGAACAAGAACGTCCGTGAAAGAACAAAAAAAAAAAAAAGCCTTTTTTTTTCAGATGCAGCAAATACATTTACACAATTTTTAAAAAGTAACATGCATTAAAAGAATGCTTCCGTTTTGCTCTTCTGCTCAGAACTAATGGAGCCAGAGAGGTCAAAAATTTGTCCGGTAACACAGCATTCCTCCGTTCGTCATCATCAATTTCTAATACAGAGAACCGGGGGTTTCCTCCTGAGGAAAATGTGAGTGGAGGAGAGTCTCCATGTAGCTTACGTATCCGCTGCTGGGCGTGTAGTTGGTGGACATGTGCTGTGGGGGAGCTGCGGCAGACAGGAGGGGATCAGAGTTCAAAGTGGCCTGAAAGGTGTTGGACTGCTGAGTCAGCAGGGGATCTGAGACCAGGGCCGACTTGGAGAGGGAATTGGTGAGGGGGTCCATCGGGCTCTCTGTGTTCGTTTGATCGGCACTGGGACCGACAGGGTAATCCTGCTGGGTTATGGTTGCCGTGGGGTTGCTAATACTGTTACCAGGCATCGCCGGCGAAACGGTTTGAGGGAAAACCGGCTGATTTCCCATTTCCATGGGGACATCGGCGGGAGTGGTTGAATTTGAAGGCAGTCGGGGACGTTTGGCTGCTTGGGCTTCATCTGCTGGGGAAACGTTTTGTGCAGTCGGAACAACCTGGAAACAAAGAAAAAAAAGATGGAATTTTAGCTTTACAGTTACACCTCAGTTTATTCTTTCTTCTACATAAATTCTCTCACAAAGATGGAAAAAGAAGTGAAGCTCTTTGATTTAATTTTGTATTTTGCAGCTTCCCTGTTTATTTTGACTAAACGGTAGAAATCCTATTTTATTTTATTTTCACTGCAGAGGGCAAAATTTAACAAGAAACCTCACCAGTCTGGCTTTAACCCTTTTAGGTAGCTCGTGTTCCAGTTGGAAGATCTCTGAGTGTTTCAGCATCAGTTGGCTGTTATCCTGAAACTCAACCTGGTGAAATGAAACAAAAATAAAACGTCTTTTAACTCTTTTTAAACCAATTTTCTGCACAAACAAAAATTATACAAAAGAACAAAAAATAATCCATTTGCCACAAAGTTAGATAAAAGTGTACAAACACCCTTCTGTCTAAACAACCAACACATCAGGAGCATTTTATAAATGTAGATTTTAAATGAAAGAGTTATTAATGTAGTTTTAAATGTGAAAAAAAGATGGGGATCTTTTGGATTTTCATACCTGGTAGACTTTGTGAACGTGCTGTTTAACGAACGATGCATCTAGAGTTTGACCATCAGGCATAATCACCACAATCGCTTCGCCTGTCTCAGGAGGTCCAGAGTGCAGACAGTCATGACTCTGAAAGGTGGGTGTGGTTCGGTGGAAAAGAGGGTGCAGAGAAGGCAGGTTTGAGAACAAAATTCAAATGGAGTTCAAGATGCTTAACGCATAGAAAAATGATAGTTGATGATTCATTCCTCTGACTTATTTTAAATTGTAATAAATATTTTGATCATAATGAAATCTGATGTTTATCATTTAGCAATTTTAAAGTTATTACATTTCAGCTCGTCACAGACGTAAAGCTTTTTCAAAAGATCAGCCACGTTTATATTTACACATTCTATTTTTAAATCACTCTACAACGTTCACACATCAGTTGCTAGGATACCTCCGACAGTAAAAGGATACTTTACACAGTAATGAGTGAAGAAATGTAGGAGAGGAAACTCACTGCAATGTTTTCTGGATACAGGTTGTCGCAGTATGAGCCATCGTTGAAGTTGACTTCGTAGAACGTCTGTGTTGCTGCACCGATGATGGTGCAAGGGTAAAACCAGCCGTTCGCACTGCGTCCAATCACCTGCTGGCCCATGTCCAGTTCAAGAGGAACTTTGGGTGGTGCTCGAGGCTGAACGGAAAAACATGAAAGTCAGAACGCTGCCGTTAAGAGGTCAACTTTCACAACTAACATCAAGTATTCTGAAAATCTGAAGATTTTTCAAGAGAAGCCAGATGGGGTGGTTTGGGGATCTGGTCAGGATGCCTCCCGGGCGACTCGCTGGTGAGGTGCTACGGGCACATCCCACCAGGAGGAGACCAAGAGGCAGTTCCTGGACCCGCTGGAGAGACTATGTCTCACAGCTGGCAGGGAATGACTCGGGATCCTTGCGGGTGAGCTGGAGCATGCAACTGGGGCAAGAGAAGCCTGGGCTTCCCGTCTGAGGCTACTACCCCCACGACCCGGCCCCGGATAAGCGGAAGTTGACAGAACTATTGTGTTATTTTTTTTTTTTTTATAACGATTTGATTGCAGTTGGAATCAAGCATTTTCTATGGATTGCCTTTAAAAACACAAACCAGAAAATAAAAATATTTTTTTACCTTTGGGGGTGTTCGTTTATGTCTGTGGCAGGTGACGGAGACGACGTAGGGCCAGTCGGCCGGTTTCATCTGCACGCCGGCTATCTGGGCGCAGGTAACGTGGAAGGATGTGGCGCAGTTCTCATACGTGCACTGGATGCAGGCGCCGCGGTTGTGATTCACTGTCTTGCTGTGGCAGAAGATACATTTCTGCAAAAAGAATTTAAATTATTAAATTATTACATTTCCATTTGGTTTAATTTTGTCTCTTAATATTTTTATTTTTAAATTACAATTTTAATTATCAAAGGATTTTTTTTTATTAATTAAAAAAAAAAAGTCCCATTTGGGAAAAAAAAGTGTGGATCAGCAATAATTACAAGTTCTCTCATTAAAAAAGAAACATGTCAGAATGCGTGTATTCGTTTTCTTGTCTCTTTGATCCTAAAGTCGCCTGTTCTCCAAAAGGTTTTTGCTCATTAAAAACAGATCGGTTGGCTTCACCTTTATACGTAAGCTCATCTAATCATTGGTGTCAGTCGTGTTAGTGTAGTGGTGACATTTCTTTTCCTTTCCTTTTTTTTTTCTCTAACTTTTATACTTGTTAATTAAACCCGACTGAAGTATCACTTTGACATTCAAAACATCGGTTTTTACTCCGCGGTCTTCTTTTGTTTGACATTTTTATCCTGCTAGTTCAACCTTTAACAAATCCGACGTGGATGTTTTTCTCAAATCTCCGGAGTCACTTCAGAAGGCGCCACTCGTTAGACAGAAGATAACAATTATTCTCTATTTCAAACTAATCAAGTTGGTTTCTATCCTCTAAAACCTGCCGTCACCGTGCCCTCTGATTCTAAAATTAAACAGTACACCGTGACCACATGTATAAGTCTTTCTGTACTCTTCTGACACGTTATAGTTAGTTGATTCCCAACAGCAGCAATTCTCATTACCCATCTTGGGTTTTTTTTTTCCAAATCGATGAACAACAAACCAATAAGGATTTGAATCTCTTGTGTATTGCATTCAAGTAAAATGGCTTAGTTTTCTTACAAAATATTAGTTTGGGAAGTTTAAAAGTTTGGGAAAATTGACATTCTCGATGGCCAATCTCTTCACTGTGGTCTCACTGCATGGGATCATTTACCGAGGTCAGATATCGCAAAAGAATTCTCTTCAACCACAAACTCATAAAAATGGTCAATGCACGTTTTGTGAGGGCATGTCTTTCCAAGGACGTATCAACGTACATGTGTTTATTTAAAAAGATGTCGTACTATTTAATTAAAGTGTTCATCTAAAAAAAAAAAAAAAATTAAACCAGACAGCTGAAGAACAAATCAATTTTTTTATGCTTTTGAATGTAGCAAGAAATTGACCAAAAGGACATATTTTATGAAGCAGATTGTGTTTAAAAAAAAAAAAAAATCTTTTCATCCTTAAGAGTTTGATGCTAGGAGGGCGACACGCTGATTGCTGAACATGGTGCGAAATAAACCGGTTCCACTGCCGCATGTTCACATTTGATCAAGCCAACCATCCGAATCATTAAACTGCACAGCTTCTCCTCAAAGCCTTTTAAGAAGAAATAGAAGGAAGCTGCTTTGACAGCACCACCATGCAAATGTCATCCGGCTTGTCTTTGATAGATTATTCAGAGAGGAGAAGAGGGAGGGCAAAAGGAGGGTGACATTATTTGTGGGTTTGTGATAATGTACCAGCAAGCCCTGCTATCACTTGACATGGAGCAGAGACTGAAGGAGGGATGAAAATAAAAAGAGGACGGGGCAGTGTGAGTGAGTTGTGTTCAAAAACACAGTGGTGTAAGAAAAAAAAACCCTCCGACCCGAGTGATCGATACAGTTTTTGATGCAGTGGAAAAGAAAGAAATTGAAACAAGACAGAAAGTGATTTGTATTCAATTAAAACTGTAAAAACCAGAAGAAGCAAATAAAGACAAAAAATCACTAGTATGAAAAAAGAAACGTCGAGTTTTGGATTTAATTCATTTGTTTAAACTCACCAGATTCTTGCGGGTTTCTGGGACGGCGCTGACATCCACTGGTTCCCTCTCGATGGCGTTGACGAAGCGAGCTTCGGCTACCCCAATGGCACAGATAACATGGACCCACCTGAAGACAGAGTGAGAAAAGTTGAAAACTCCAGGAGGAAATAAAACCAAAGAAAAACTTTAATCTTTTTTTTTCCCCCAATTTATGGCCATTTTTTAGCAAGAAATAACTTTGAGTTCTGACCTGTTATCTGAGGTAGACTTCAAAGCCCCTCCTCGTAGGTTACAGAGACAGCATTCCTGGAGACACATTTTCCATGAAAATACAGATCAAAAAAAGGGGGAAAATAGATCATTTAAAAACTCAAGTTTTTGGAAAAGTTTAGTTTGCCTTCGTTTTAGCCCGAGTTAATTTGTGTCCATAGCAACCGCATCAACACACAACGAGCAAGCTTAGCGTTTAAGTCACTTGAGAACTCACCACAGTCCAGGCTCTTGCTTCACATCTGGAGCACAACCAGGACTTTTTAACGGAGTCGGGCTTCACACCATAGCAACCTGCAAAGTTAGACAGATTTTATATTTGTGTTGTGCAAACTATTTCAGTTAAATGATTATCTCCACTTTTCAATATGATTTAAACACCCGATGCTTGTTCTCAGTCAACCTTCACACGAGCCCAATTTGTGCTTCTCCTTTAAGAAGCTTTAGGTTTACCACAACACCTGAACACATTCTCAGTCTAACGTCCACTCGAAGACCAAGTAGATCAGAGACACGGGATGCAGACCTGGCATTTCTGACAGCAGCTCTTTCTGCTTCAAGTCCTCTTATCAATAACAGAGCTGAGCTCATCCTGGGATGACTAATGAAGGCTTTGAAGGTGCACTCCAGCTTTGGGGATAATAAGAACCCAGGAGGGTTGGAGCGTGTGTTGCGCGGTTTGTGCTACACGTGTGTGCATGTGTATGTGTTCAAATGCTACTATTAATACTAAACCTTTCAAAGCAGGGGAAAAAAACGGTTGCTGTTCAATTAAAGGGGATTACAAGAAAAAAAAAAAGAAGCATTTTGCTATTGGTACCATTAAATACATGGTAGAAAAACAAAAGATGTTTAGTCTCCAAAGCCTATTATTTGATTTGGAAATGTGCCGAACGTGGGATCTCTGATCACATTTATAAAAACAAGCAGCCTGTTTGCACACTCTTTACTTCCCCACATCGACCTACTCTCTCTTACAGTATGGCAAACGGGAGAAAATGGTGCAAACAAGTGCTGGGAGGGTTTATAATTGAATGCTTTCAGATGGAAGTTTGCTTTGCTTCCAACAACTGAAAGTTAGTTGAAGAAACCCTACTGAGAGTAAAAAGAAGAAAAAGTGGCATTTGCACTGCTGGATGAGTCTTTCATCCTCGAGATTTGCAACATTGCTCTAAGCAGTATTCTGAAGGGTGCGAAACGGAGGACTTGGCAGAAAAAACACACTGATGTGTCCAGTTGTTTCTATGTGTAAAACCCAATCACCTTGTGGCTTGCCAATTATTGAGACTCAAAACTTTCAGAAATAAAGCCCTCTTTTCTACCCTAAAGACTGATATATATAAAAGGTAATGAAAATGTTTATAAATGATAATGCTTCTAAAGAAATTAGTTTGGGTGATATTACAGTTAAACTGTGTGCTGGGTCGACTAGATTTAAGTAGATCAAATGCTTTCATATCGGTTCCAATCTACTCTTTCCGACACAAAAATTGTTTTTTTTGAGGACTTACTTGCATGAACCTGCATTAAGCATGACGCACACTGGATCAGAGGGCTGGTTCCGTCCTCTCCAATGTGACAGTTGGTAGGTGGTGGCTCTGTGTTTCCTGCACCGACACTGAAGCACATCTCTGGGACGAGTGGACGACTCAAGCTGCCATGGCGGAGCACGGGGGAGTCCGGGCCATTGGTCATGGGTTGTGACTGGGGAAAAAATAAATAAACAATACCTTAAGTGGTAGAAAGACAGAAGTCCAAAGTAAAATTTCTAAGACCATTACGCCAGTGCTGCGTTTGTTCCTGCTGAAAAGTGCATCTACAACCGGATTCCAAAAAAGTTGGGACACTTTAGAAATTGTGAATAAAAACTGAATGCAATGATGTGGAGGTGCCAACTTCTAATATTTTATTCAGAATACAACATAAATCACAGGTCAATAGTTTAAACTGAGAAATTGTATGATATTAAGGAAAAATATGCTCATTCAAAATTTCATGGTGTCAACAAATCCCAAAAAAGTTGGGACAAGAACCTATTAGAGGCTGGAAAAAGTCATTTGAGCATACAACAAACACCTGGAAGACCAATCAGCACTAATCAGGTCAATTGGCAATATGATGGGTATAAAAAGTGCTTCTCAGATTGGCAGTGTCTCTCAGAAGCCAAGATGGGTAGAGGATCACCAACTCCCACAATGTTGCGTAAAAAGATAGTGGAACAGTATCAGAGAGGTGTTACCCAGCGAAAAATTGCAAAGAGTTTGCAGTTGTCATCATCAACTGTGAATAATATCATCAGAAGATTCAGAGAATCTGGAAAAATCTCTGTGCGTAAAGGTCAAGGCCGGAGAACCATACTGAATGCCCGTGATCTCCGGGCCCTTAAACGACACTGCATCAAAAACAGGAGTGCTACTGTGAAGGAAATCACAGCATGGGCTCAGGAGTACTTCCAGAAACCATTGTCAGTGAACACAATCCACCGTGCCATCCGCCGTTGCCAGCTGAAACTCTATTCTGCAAAGAAGAAGCTATTTCTAACAAAGATCCACAAGCGAAGACGTTTTCACTGGGCCAGGAGTCATTTAAAATGGAGTGTGGCAAAATGGAAGACTGTTCTGTGGTCAGACGAATCACGTTTTGAGGTTCTTTTTGGAAATCTGGGGCGCCATGTCATCAGGACCAAAGAGGACAGTGACAACCCAAGTTGCTATCAACGCTCTGTTCAGAAGCCTGCATCTCTGATGATATGGGGTTGCATGAATGCGTGTGGCATGGGCAGCTTGCACATCTGGAAAGGCACCATCAATGCAGAAAAATATATTCAGGTTCTAGAGCAACATATGCTCCCATCCAAACGTCGTCTCTTTCATGGAAGACCCTGCATTTTTCAACAAGATAATGCCAGACCACATTCTGCATCAATCACAACATCATGGCTGCGTGGGAGAAGGATTCGGGTACTGACCTGGCCAGCCAACAGTCCAGATCTTTCACCTATAGAAAACATTTGGCGCATCATTAGAGGAAGGTCAGACAAAGAAGACCCAAGACGATTGAACACTTAGAGGCCTGTATTAGACAAGAATGGGAGAACATTCCTATGTCTACACTTGAGAAGCTGGTCTCCTCAATGCCCAGACGTCTGTTGAGTGTTCTAAGAAGAAGGGGGGGTGTCACACAGTGGTGAAAATGGCCTTGTCCCAACTTTTTTGGGATTTGTTGACACCATGAAATTTTGAATGAGTATATTTTTCCTTAATATCATACAATTTCTCAGTTTAAACTATTGACCTGTGATTTATGTTGTATTCTGAATAAAATATTAGAAGTTGGCACCTCCACATCATTGCATTCAGTTTTTATTCACAATTTCTAAAGTGTCCCAACTTTTTCGGAATCCGGTTTGTACCTTGTTGTAGGGACAGAACAGACAGCAGACGGCGCAGTGCGGTTTCAGTGCAGCAACTGCGGCGTTGAAGGACTGTTCTGCAACAAAGTTGGGCGAGCGATTCTGCCACAGGTACTCTTGTTTCTTCATGTCATTTTCCAGCGGGATAGAGGTGCAAATCTCTGTGGACATATAGAAAAATATTCTACATGAGAAAAACGAAAACGCAGTATTTATAACTTTTGTAGAGGTTAAAATGTGTTTTTCTGGTAATAATTTAGTACAATTAACAAAAAGTTTACACAAGATTGTTTGAGGATCACCGAAAATCAATAACATGCTTTGCAAGATTGAGAATAAAAAAATTTGAAGGATCTCATGAACTTGTTTTCTCCTTCCTTCATCCATCTGAAGGACAAGAAGTCAGATCCCTAGCTGCCAACCTTAAGTGACTTTGAAAGCAGGTAATTGGAAGTCATGATCTCCAGATCAATAAATGTCAGTCAGAAACTCCATAGTGGAAAAACACAATCTGGTCTCCAGCTGGTTTTTGGCAAATTGATAGAAAAAAAGTTTCTTTTTTCTTTTTTAAAAAAAGGTTCTACCTTTGTCACTGGTCGGGTCTTGCTTGACAATAGATAAAGGTGTCCGCATGGGGGGTTTGCTGAGGGGATGGCGGCGACTCTTCTTCACCTCTGTCGGCATTTTCATCTTGGAGAAGCTTGTCTACGTATATAAGCAGGTTTACATTTCATCACTTTTTAGTCTCACCAAACATACAGAAAACTGACTTTAGTTCCTTTCGTTTAAAAAAGCTTCAGAGGTCGTCAAATAACCCAATTACCTGAGTGGAGGTCACATCCATGTTGTCATCAGCGGCGACCACCTCGGGTTTTGGAACCGAGGGTCTAAAATTGCTGACCATTTTGTTTTTTGAGTTCTTTATGTCGCTCGTAGCAAACTGCTTAAAGGCTTCTTCAAAACCAGACATTGCGGTCGGCAAAGTGGAGATCTTTTGCTTTTTGACCATTTTTTTGTCCACGTCATTCGTTACGATCGGCAGTTTGGTTTCTGGTTCTGGTACTATTGAAAAAAACAACAGTCAGAAAAGTAGATTGGTATTTGCTACACATTTTAAATCATTCTCAACAATTTTTTCTCTTTTTTTTAATTTAACCCTCACCATCAGGAGTGTCAGTGACTTTGGCCACGGCCACCTGCTTCTCTTCTTGCTCCATGGCCTGCAGCGTCATCATGGCTTCTCTGGCTAAACGCTCCTCTTTGTCCAGACGGCGTTGAGCCTCACGTTCCTCGACCCGGCGTTGATAATCGACAGCGTTCAGCTCGATTCCTTCCTCCGCCAGCACTTTCACCTCCTCCAACTTCAGACGCCGAAACTGCTTCATCTTCTGCATCGCTCTGGGGTTAGACAAAAACAAAACAAAAAAAAAAACAGAGTTAGATCTTTTTAAATGAAACCCAACAATGGTTTTGATCTTTTACTTCCAGAGTTGAAGTTTATTAGAGGCTTGTTTTTGAGTTAGGGAACCAGTAGATCACCCGGGAATCGCCGCGCCATCCGCAATAATTAGGATGCAACATCAAAGATGTCACGTTGCCAGAAATTGTACATCTGAACTCCACAAATGTAAATGCGCAAGCCTGAAATCTCACCTTCTCAGGAGGCTCTCTCTGTATGTGACTCGATGCTCCCTCCAGCGCTCCAGTTCTGGACTGCTCAGCACCGTCGGTTTCAGATGATCCAACACCGTGATGTCTTTGCCCTGCTTCCACAGCTCGTAGCGATCAGGCTGCAGGCGCCGCACAAACACGTCCATCGAGATCTTCACCATGTCCTTTCGGCAGGAACACTGGACACAGGGAGAAGTTCGTGTTAGAACATTGAGCGGGGGAAATGGTTTTTGCTCGGAGTTGAATTTAGACATTTAGAGACTAATACCCTGTGTCATCCGTCTGCAGATGGAATACGTAAAGACTGAAAAGTTTTAGTTTGTTTTCTACGAGCAACTATGAAATCTCAGAGCAGTCGGAGAACAAAAACAGAGGTAACCCTGGTGGCAAACTGTTGAACAATGCCACGGGCGATAGAAAAGAGGACATCCAACAACAGCAGGGAAAGGGCAGCAAAACAAAAACACAACTTAAATAAAAAATGCATCTACACAGACGAGATTTGTCATGAATAAATCTTCACCCTCAAATGTTTGACATCTCTGTTCAACCCAACAAGTGCTATTTTCTTTTTAAAGTAATTTTGTCCTCAATATGTCACCATCAGAGCTGCATCGCTGAAGGATTGACAATCATGTTTAATTATGTAGGAATTTTTGAATGATATCATCCTGATCAGAGGAAAGCGGATGAAGGATGAACAAAAACTAGAGCAAAAGCAACAGGAAATATAAAACATCTGCATAGAGAAACTATTACCTCAATCTTTTATGAGTCGTATAAAAAGAAAAAAAAACACACAAATGAAGCGGCACAAAGAGAATGAGAGCTCAATCTGATGACCAGTTGCTTTAAAATAACTCTAAAAACCTCAACGATGACGTTACTTATCAATGAATCGTTGATAATAGAGCAATTTTATTATGTAACAAGAGGTGGAAAAACAGCTGGTGTAAAAAAAGGAATAAAAGAAACAAAATGAGAGAGAAAAAGTAAAATCACAAAGCAAAAAAAAAAAATGGACAGGAACCACAAAGAGATGGGAATGTTTGCTTTTTCTGCTTATTGTATTACATTCAGCCCCTGACGTCTTTCGAGCTGTACTCGGAGCCCTGTGTTCAATTACGGGAAACACAACAGCTCGAAACGCCACGGCAAAACAATATCCAGCCTACATCTCATCTCGGCAGCATTTGACAGGCGAAAACATTAAAATACGGTGTTGGAGGAGAAGGAGTTGGAGCGGGGAGTGAGAGGGCATGGGGGGCAAGTAAGCATGAGTGCAGCCATCATGAAACCTTCAGAAGACGGTAGCTGTCAAAAACTGCCATTTTAAGTTATGAAAACCCATTTTTTTTTCCCCATTCTGTGAAAAGTTTGTTTCTGGAGCCCTCCCTTTGGATCAAAACACACAACACTTCATTGAAAAAGAAAAGTATCATGTAGTATTTTAAGAAGCAAACAATTATATGATATACTCATCACAAAATCTGAAGATTAGAAATATAATTAGGAGTAGGGCTGAAACAGTTAATCGATTATAATCGATTATGAAAATAGTTGTCGACTAATTTTGGTCATCGATCTTCTAAAATCGTCAATCGTCTAAAAAGTTTTTGCTGTCAACTGCACTAACATTGATCTCCGAGGGGGGCAGTAGAGAGCAAATTGAAGATGGCAGCTACCAAAATATGAGGAGAAGAAGATAGCAGCCAATCATTGGCCTTCATTTCACCCCGCCTCACGTAATCAGGCAGATTCAACAAGATGGCGGAAAGAATAACATGCAAAATAATCAGAAGTTTGGATCATTTTCCGCTAAATTTGAAAAATACTCGCGTTAATAAGCAAAATTTGCGAAACGGACACGTTTTGGCACGGAAGCATAACGACGCTGCATGAACATCTGAAAAAAAACATGTCGGACTCTAAGCGAGAGACGGCAAACCAGAGTGAAACACAATGTTATTTCTAATCAAAAAATGTTTACAGGTCATTAAATACACTTTTTATTGTCTGCAAAAAAAAAAACAAAACAACCTAACATGGACTATTTTCTGTGGCCGAAAAACTAATATTTATTATATTGTCATTTTATCCGATTAATCGAATAATCGATCCAATAATCGGCAAATTAATCGATTACCAAAATAATCGTTAGTTGCAGCCCTAATTAGGAGAGACATTGATCATTTTTGCTAAACTGATAAGGCCTTTTTAAAAATAAATTGTTTTAATCAATGAATTAAAACATAAAAAGTTGCTTTAGTTCATTTAAAAATGTCTTGATTATCAATTTAATGTGACTAAAATGTATTAAAAACAAAAATATGTCTTAGGCAACAAGAAAAAAGCGCCCTGGAAACTTTTCAGAAAGAAACAGAAACAACAATTTGATTTTTTTTTTCTTGTTAAATACCAACAAAAAAATAAATCCTCTCCTGAAACGATCAACATCATGCCGTCATGAGACTAGTCTCCCCAGCCTGCGATAAGTCTATGAACAAACACAGAACTACCGAGCCCTCGAGGCGTCTGCCGTCGACGGTTGGGGTTGAAAAAGTGATGTAATTTAGCCCGAGAAGAGAAAGGATGATTTCAGATTTTCTCCTAGACAGTAGAATTACCCAGAATTCCTAGAGGAGCAGCGACAAACAGAGTGAGCGCCACAGAAACAGAGAGAAGCTTTCGCTGTGAATTCAGTGGCGTCAGAAGACAAAGTGTTTCCTCTCTGCAGCGTAATGGGGAGTGAGACGTAACTGCAATAAGCTGGAAGGTCCTTTTTATCGCCCTCAGTTCTTCACAGCGCTCAAAGCTGTGCTGGTGTCTGACAAACTTGCAAACAGATGAGAATTTGTAAAGTGTTGTTGCTGCTTTATTTACAAAACTTTTCTTTTTATCAGGATAAGGATCGATTTCTAATGTCATATCATAATAAAGAAAAAAGTTTATTTTAATTTTAAGATGCATGAGGTTACGCAAAATAAATTTGATTAATTTAAAGTGAATAAAAAGCCATGAATATTGAGTGATGTTTAATTAAGACTGAACTAACACATATACAGCAGATTAAAATAAAAGTGCTGACAATGAAGTGTCTCTTTGGTTGCTAACTTAGACAAATTGATCAGCAATGCAAGAGTCTTTATTCAATAAGACTGAAACAAAAGCACAGCCATGTTCCCCTTCCATCCTTTAGCTGGAGTGTACCAGCAACCTTAAAACTGACACATTCAATCCAGAGTCCCATCGTTTAGCGTCCCATTTGGTGCTGACAGAACTGAGCCGGGTAGGTGGGAATAAAGGAGGAGAGACAGCCAAATGAGTTAATGGATGACTGCATGAGCCAAGACGGGCAGAAAAAGATGGAGTTTGGAGGAAGGAGAGAAAATGAAAGGCCTAATTACTGCAAAGCAAATGGCTGGTTGTGGGTGAGTTACTTCAAAATAACATGTCAAGAATTGCTTAAAAAGAGATAAAAAAAATGGAATCCAAAAGAGCAATAAAACATTGGCTGAGTCCTTGAGCGTTTTAAACCTCAATTCATTTAAATTTTATAAAATTAACATTTAACTGGAAAAGTGAAGAAATAATCCAAAGCTAATTAAATAGTAAATTTTCTTTTAGTCTACTTTTATAAAAATATAAATAAATAAATATAAATGAATGAATTACTCTATTCATCCCTCACCGGGGAAATTTGTTTGCTGCACTCCTTACACCGCAGCAGGCTGCCCTTCAAGGGCGCCAACGGTGGGAGAAGCGGGGATTAGGTGTCTTCTCCAAGGACCCTAGACGTGCTCTCCGTGGGACGTAAACCCGCGACCTTCCGGTCCGCGGGCGAACGCTCTAACCACGCGGCCCTCTGACTCTGTATGGAGCATGTTGTGATGTAGATTTAAAAAAATCCCAATAAATTTTGGTACAGCAACAAAAAATTCTGATAAATCAAAAGTAATGGTGCTTTCTGCATTTCAGAAAAATAAGACTGGAATTGAGTTCCATGAAAAAAAGGCCACTCTGGCCAGACCAGCAAACATCCAGGGACTTTACAATGAAAGGCTGGATGTCTACAGATACCTATGTGTTCACATTCAAAACTAACTGTACTGGTCAGATAACAGTGGTGTCCTGAACAAGAAGGGTTAAAGTCGCCTCCGCCTGAGGTCTTCCGGTGTGCGTAGGAAACTGCTGAAGACCCTTTATGACGCCATTGTTACATCAGCAACTATCTATGCAGTGGCCTGCTGTTGTGAAGGAATAACGGAGAGGTACAACTGGATAAGTTGGTCGAGGCTAGCTCTGTTTTGGGCTGTTCTTTGAACTTGGTAGACAGTAGGTTAGAGGAGGATGCTGATGAAGCTGCACAAGGTCCATAACACCTCTCACCTTCTTTATGAGACTGTTTGTTCAGCCAGAGACCCCTTGATAAAGGAGTGCTACAGGCAGTCTTTTGTACTGTCAATAGTGGGACTATTTAATTTGGTTGTCTAAAAAGAGGCAAACTGTCAATATTCTAATTATTTATCTTATTTTTTTTCCATTTTGGATTCTTTTGTCTTAACTGAACGACCGTGACAAATCAATTTTCCTCCAGGGATCATTAAAGTCTTATACCGAAAAGCATCATAGGTGCAAACAGTGTACAGGTGTTGTCACGGCAATGAATGTGATTACTCTTTTTTTGTCCATTAGTTCCATTTCAAACCATTTACTTCTATATAAACCTTATTTTTAATACCATACATGCCCAAAATATTTCAATTATGTACAGTGGTGGTCAAAAGTTTACATACACTTGTAAAGAACATAATGTCATGGCTGTCTTGAGTTTCCAGTTATTTCAACAACTCTGATTTTTCTCTGATATAGTGATTGGAACAGATCCTTCTTTGTCACAAAAAACATTCATGAAGTTTGATTGTTTTATGACTTTATTATGGGTAAACTGAAAATGTGACGAAATCAGCTGGGTCAAAAATATACATACAGCAACATGAATGAGCAATTTTGGAGACTTAGAAAGTTGTGTCAATGACATGAGCTTCATAGCATGACCTCTTAACTTCTTGTGAGTGATTATGAGTGACTACAGCTGGTGACTT
Source organism: Neostethus bicornis (assembly GCA_902685375.1). Taxonomy (NCBI): domain Eukaryota; kingdom Metazoa; phylum Chordata; class Actinopteri; order Atheriniformes; family Phallostethidae; genus Neostethus; species Neostethus bicornis. The sequence goes on from LR738547.1 coordinate 24,716,516, forward strand.
CTCTGAGGCCTTTTAAAAAGGGCTCATTGGATAAAAACACCCACAAACGCTACAATGGGAAAGTCAAAGGAGCTCAGCACAGATTTGAAAAAGAGAATCATTGACTTGAACGAGTCAGGAAAGTCACTTGGAGCCATTTCAAAGCAGCTGCAGGTTCCAAGAGCAACAGTGCAAACAATTGTTTGTAAGTATAAAGTGCATGGCACTGTTTTGTCACTGCCACAATCAGGAAGAAAACGCAAGCTGTCACCTGCTGCTGAGAGAAAACTGGTCAGGAGGGTGAAGAGTCAACCCAGGAGCACCAAAAAGCAGATCTGCCAAGAATTAGAAGCTGCTGGAACACAGGTGTCAGTGTCCACAGTCAAGCGTGTTTTGCATCGCCATGGACTGAGAGGTTGCCGTGCAAGAAGGAAGCCCTTGCTCCAAAAGCGGCACCTTAAGGCTCGACTAAAGTTTGCTGCTGATCACATGGACAAAGATAAGACCTTCTGGAGGAAAGTTCTGTGGTCAGATGAAACAAAAATTGAGCTGTTTGGCCACAATGCCCAGCAATATGTTTGGAGGAGAAAAGGTGAGGCCTTTAACCCCAAGAACCCCATGCCTACCACCAAGCACGGTGGTGGTAGTATTATGCTGTGGGCCTGTTTTGCTGCCAATGGAACTGGTGCTTTACAGAGAGTCAATGGGACAATGAAGAAGGAGGATTACCTTCAAATTCTTCAAGAAAACCTGAAGTCATCAGCCCGAAGGTTGGGTCTGGGGGGAAATGGGTGTTCCAACAGGACAATGACCCCAAACACACATCAAAAGTGGTAATGGAATGGCTAAATCAGGCTAGAATTAAGGTTTTAGAATGGCCTTCCCAAAGTCCTGACTTAAATCCCATTGAGAACATGTGGATAATGCTGAAGAAACAAGTCCATGTCAGAAAGCCAACAAATTTAACTGAACTGCACCAATTCTGTCAAGAGGAGTGGTCAAAGATTCAACCAGAAACTTGCCAGAAGCTTGTGGATGGCTACCAAAAGCGCCTAATTGAAGTGAAAATGGCCAAAGGACATGTAACCAAATATTAGCATTGCTGTATGTATATTTTTGACCCAGCTGATTTTGTCACATTTTCAGTTTACTCATAATAAAGTCATAAAAGAATCAAACTTCATGAATGTTTTTTGTGACAAAGAAGGATCTGTTCCAATCACTATATCAGAGAAAAATCAGAGTTGTTGAAATAACTGGAAACTCAAGACAGCCATGACATTATGTTCTTTACAAGTGTATGTAAACTTTTGACCACCACTGTATGTAAATGACACATTTTTACTTTGTGGAGTTGCAGTGATTTTTTTAGTTCTAACAAGATAATTAGGTGGGTTGCCAACAATGAAAGCCTCCGGTATGTTTTTTGGTCAAAACGACCATTTTCAGTTCTAGAAAATCTGGCTTTACAGAGTGCTCAAGTTTAGAGTTTGTCTGCCTTTTAATCAATGTTCTGATTCGCTTATATTTCGCTCTCAGCAGTACCTGTGCGCCTGAGTCGTTATGTCGGCCATTCAGCCAAAACCTTTTGACTGGACTCTATAACTAAAATCAGAAAATCTCCAGACAACAAAGCTTTCAAAATGAGCTGTTTGTTGCATAGCATACCTGCCTTGCCATTGTTGTCAATATTCCGCAAGTGTCCTGCTGTGATGTGTACATATAAAATGTCAATATGGGATTTGTTAGATTGCTTTCATTGTGGAATGAGACATTCCAAATATGGGAAATGTTTTGGACATTATTTTAAAAACAATAACCTAGTGCTCATTTCTACTCCCCAAAGATCTGCAGATAAACAGCAGCAATACGTACTGGAACACATACCTTCATCAAAATGAGACAAAGTGTATTAGAGATGCTCCTTGGAGCATCCCTGTCTGGACGGGTGGTTCTTAAATGACATGTGAGTAAAGTAGGAAAGGTTGAGAACAAACACAAGTGACTGCAGGTGGGCACCTTAGAAATCTGACATGCAGCCAAGCAGAAAGCGAACAGCCAGACACACACACATACAAGAATGCAAAAGAGAAGAAAGGTTTGAATGATAGATGGGAAAACACAAAATCAACAGAAAACACAGAGGGCCTTCAAGAGGACATTGCATTTGGGCTGCTTTCAAAAGCCGTCCCGCGGCCTGACAATTTCATGCTTAACAGCGCAGAGGGAGAGAGGCAGTCTGCGTCAGTGTGAGGGTGCGAGGGTACACTTAGTGTCGGTAACAGATGGCGTTTAACAGACATGAAGATGCTGCTTTTACATCCGGAGCTATTACTTCATCCCTCAGCAGACACGAACAGCTAGAGCAGGATAAACTGCAGAGCTCGATTGCATGAGGAAGAGTTTTATTTAAGGTGTCCATTTGTTTGAAGAAACATTTTACAAAACTATAAAATAGGGAGAAAGTAAAAGTTTGCTTTAAAGCATTGTGTTTAGTGATAGAGATTTGAGTTTTCTTACCAGGGTTGCATTCTTGCCGTAGTCCACCCAGCGCAGGGTGGCAAAGTTTGTGGACTCAGCACAGTTGAAGCCGTGGTTAAAACCAGCATGGTAGCCATAAGGAAATGTGACCATAAACTCTCCTTCATTCTGAGTTACCTGCACACAAACAAAAAAAGGAAAGGATTTTCTTTTTTTTAAAAAATAAGACAAAACATCAGGGTATCAGCAAGCTTTTGACTTTTCTAAATAATATATTCCTGTTTTCTACCTGACCGATGCAATTATGAACGGTGCATGCTGTTTTGTGCATGCATGGCCGGAATCCAATTAGCCCATATCCTGGAGGCGGGCGTATGAAATCCAGATTTTTAAGAGAATGCAAAACACTGTTCCGAATGATTAGACACAAACAGACAACTGCCACTGAGCAGCGAGAAGTGAAAAAGGGACTCTGCAGATTTAATTTCTTCCTTTTCCGACTTTGATGCAATTCATGCTTTCTACAAGCTCAATGGCTTTATTAAAAATATTTAGGATTGTATAGACAACCATATTCTCTTTGTTTGTTGCCTGAAATATGAGGTTTTTTTAGAGGAGAATATAGAAAATATTTCCCTTCCATATCCGTTCCGTATATAAAAATGTTTTGACATATTAAATTCTCCTTTAACATTTTAAAGGTTAAAGGTGCAAAAGTGTCATGTCTAGGTGTCCTTTGGGAAGACACCTAACACCCTGATTTTCCCACCATTGGCGCTGTCCTTGCAGCCTGCTGCGGTGAAATGCAGCACATAAATTTCCCCATAGAGGGATGAATACAGTACAGTATGTTAAAATAAATAAAAAATTAATTTACTTGTTCTGCACCGAGATGATTGAATAAAATAAGAAGAACAAAAAAAAGTGCAAGTAAAAAAGATACCAATTCATTTTCTGACAAAAACATTTTTCAAAGCTGAGTCATTCATGATACGCCTAAATCTTTTTCACTTCACTATCACTACACCTTTTTTTTGTCTTTAATAAAAGCATCGCAAGCTTTGATGTGGCTCCTGATGAATGAATACAAATACCGATAATGTTACATTATTTTTTAAGTGACTTTGACAGATGAAAATCGGCAGGAATGTAATTAAATAGCAAAGAAAAAAAATCATTTGAATGTATTAATATGTTGATTATAAATTGCTGAATGGTTGGTCACTCACCCTGTCGAAGGGGATGCCGTATTTCTTCAGGATCGAAGGAGAAATTAGTGTCATCTTGTGGCGTAGGAAAGCGTCACAGCCCTGGCAACTGCCGGGAAAGAAACCTGCAGGGGCGACAGTGAGGACAGGCCATGAGCAGCTTGCAGCAGTATTCCCACAGAGATAATGTCAGTCTCAATCAAACTAAAATCTCAGTTAAGACAAACACCATCATGGAATCACACTATTAAAAGAAATCTTTAAGATTCATGAATTGTGTATATTTTTTGTTGCAAAAGTATCAGAATTTTAATTTTACAGTGGCTTTCACACTATGAGGCATATGTCTAATGAATGGCCCATTTTAAAACTTTTTTCATAAGTAGGGTACATAGTAAGCGCATAACAATAGAAGCTACTGTAGATGCTGGGGGTGCGTTACGCATCCACCAGGTGGGGCTGTGCTAGAGTCCATACCACAAATTCATTAAAGCTGAACCTTCTGGCTGCAGCTTTGTTCCCATGTTCCTTACTGCATGACTGATCGAATTAGAAAACGTTGTAGGTGTGTCTACCCACAATACGTCCTCCAGTGTTTTTACCACTGTTACTTTGGCGAAGCCTCCTAATTACAGTGGCCTTAATAACTACTATTGATCTATATGCACAGTGCGTCGGATTATAAGATCCACAGTCAGTTTTTTTTTTTCTAATTAAAGTCTTTTAGATGTGCTTTATGGTGCAGAAAATAGGCTCAAATCAACAAATTCCAGAGCTGTTGATGTTCATCACCCATTTAACCAACTGCATGTACAATTTAACTACTACATATAAAACTTGCAGGTAATTGGTATCTTAAGTTTTTGTCCCATAATTTCACAAGATTTTATTTGAATTGATAACTTCTCGTTCAGGATTCATTGGTCATTGATGGTGAATGTTCAAGTAAACAGGGTAAACAAGTCCTGGTGGGGCTACACTTTTGAGCAAACGCTCA